>LR990192.1:0-2500000 GCA_905147375.1 Hylaea fasciaria
ACTCTCCGCAACTCTGCTCTAGCCTCGTCCGCCCGTGGGCGGACCCGCCTCAGGAGGGACGCGCTGGAACATTCAGCGCGTCCCCCGGCCGTGGAGGACCCCCTCAATTAAGAGCAGGGGCACCAGCTGCCCCCGCAACTGGCACCCCGGGTCCTCCAAGCGGAGACGGAGTGCGGGCCCTGTTGTTCCGCCTCCGAATCCGCGCTCTCCGGAGCGGCAGGGAGAGGGGGTCCATCTCCCTCTCCCGCTCCTCGGTCTCCCTCTGCGTCATAACTATTTCGCAGAAGGAGACCACCGCCTCCCAGGACCTCTCGTCGGCGACCATCTTGGCGATGATGGTCGGCAGCGAGAGGTCCGCCCCAACGACCGCGACGAGGGCTCGCCGCGGTTCCGCCGCTCCGGGGCACGCCTCCAGTACGTGCTGCGCCGTCTCCTCCGCACAGCCGCACTGGTGGCAGGCCGGGGAGGCCTCTCTTCGGGCCACGTTGTGCAGGTACCGGCCGAAGCACCCATGGCCGGTGAGCACCTGCGTGGCCCGGAAGGTGAGGGCCCCGTGCTTCCTCTTGACCCACTCCAGGAGGAGGGGCTGGAGGGCCTCCAAGAGCCGGCGAGCGCCGGCCCCTCTTCGCGCCGGCCCCGTCAGGAGCCGGTCCCGCCAGGCGACCACAGCCTGGTCCCTGGCATTCTGCCGCCACCGCACCACCTCCTGTGGGGCGGGACGGAGGTCCCGCTCCCTGGCCCGCGCTCTCCGCCAGAAGACCGAGGACAGAACCTCGGCCTCCATGTCCCAGGGCAGGGACGCGGCGAGAGCGCAGGCGACCTCGTGTGAGAGTGTGCGGTAGCCCCGACACACTCTCACCGCCATGGCCCTCTGGGCCGCAACCAGGACGGCGGTCTCTCGGGCGTCGAGAGACCCCGCCCAGATCGGGGCGCCGTAGAGGGCCATGGAGCGTACCACCGCCATGTATAGGCGGCGGCAGCTCCCATCTCCTCCTCCCAGATTGGGGAGGAGGCGGCTCAGGGCGGCCGCTGTCCCCGTCAGCTTCGGGGACAGCTGCCGCAGGTGGGCCCCGAAGCGCCACCTACTGTCCAGGACGACCCCTAGATATTTGAGGGTCGTCCCGACGGGGATGGACGTCCCGCCCACCACAATCTGCGCCCCGGCTGGGGGCGCCCTCCGCGGCCCGTGGAAGCAGATGGCCTCCGATTTATGGAGGGCCACCTGCAATCCTAATCGCCGAATTCTGGCGACGACCGCTGCAACTCCGGCCGTCGCCAGGATCACCGCCTCCCGGTAACTCGCCCCCCGGGCGGTCACCAGCGTGTCGTCGGCGTAGCAAATGACGCCGACGCCACGCAGGTTGGCTCCTCGGAGCACCCAATCGTACCCGAGGTTCCAGAGCAGGGGTCCAAGCACGGACCCCTGTGGAACACCTCGGGTAACGGCGCTCCGTCCCACCGCCCCCTCTCGTGTTGGGAAGACTACCTCCCTCTCTGAGAGGTAGTCCCCCACCAGGCGCTGAAGGTACCGGGGCACTTGGTGGTGCCCCAGCGCGCCGCGGATGACGCTCCAGGGGAGGGAGTTGAAAGCGTTGGCGATGTCTAATGACACCGCCAACAGGACCCCACCCCCGGAGCACGCCTCTTCCGAGAGGTCGCGGACGGCGGCGATGGCGTCCACCGTCGAGCGACCCCTCCGAAACCCAAACTGGTTCGGGGCCAAATCCGGCCCCTCTCCCTCGAGATGCCTGACGAGGCGGGACGCTACCACTCGTTCGAGGAGCTTCCCCGCCTCGTCTAGGAGCACAATCGGCCGGTACCCGGCCGGCTCGTCCGCCGGCCGCCCGTCCTTCCGCAGAAGGACGAGCTTCCCTCTCCGCCACCGCCCGGGGAATCGACCCTCCCGGAGGCAGCGGTCGAAGAGGGACCTAACGCGGGGCTCGAGGGCGTCCATAGAGAGGGCCCACGCGCGACCGGGTATGCCGTCAGGCCCCGGCGCCGTGTTCTTGGCCCTCATCTTGCTGATGGCCACCTCGAGCTCGCCACCCGAGACCTCGGGCACCTCCTCCTCGTCCCGGATTTCCGCCCGCGGGGCCACCGTGGTGGGAGGGACGAACTCGGTCCCCGGAGCTCCGGGGAACAGTCCCTCGACCACCCGCTGGAGGACGTCGGGCTGGAGCGTGCTGGTGGCGGGGGGGGCCCAGGGGCGAAGCTTCTGTCTCGCCAGCCTGTACGGCCGCCCCCACGGGTCCTGCTCCAGCGACTCCAGCAGCTGCCTCCAGGCAGCCGCCTTGGCCTCCGCGATGGCGACGCGGAGGGCCATGGACGCCTCTCTATATTCGGCGTAGAGGGCGTCCAACGTCGTCGTCTCCCGCCGCCTCCGCCGCCTGTATCGCTGGTGCTGGCGGCGCTTTGCCAGACACCGACGGCGGAGCTCGGCGACCTCCTCCGTCCACCAGTAGACCTGCCTCTTCGGCGGCAGGGCTCTGACACGGGGCATGGCGGCGTCGCAGACGTGCGACATCGCCATGCACAGCCCGTCCGCCTCTTCGTCCAGGCCTACTGGCTCCGGGGGCGGGGCGTTCCATGCCTGGACCAGGGCCGCCTCCTGCAGCCGCTCTAGGTCCAGGCGTTTGAGGGCCCACCTGGGACCGACGGTCGGGGGCGGCCCTTGGTCCTGGGCCGCCGCCGCTGAGGAGACGCTGAACCGGATGTATCGGTGGTCCGACAGCGTCTCCTCGTCCACCAGGACCGCCCAGTCCCGGACACGGCGCGCGAGCTCGGGGGTGGCGAACGTGATATCCACAATGGACCCCCCGTTGTGCCGCACGCACGTGTCCTCCGTCCCGCGGTTGAGTATGGTGAGCCCCACCTCCACCAGCCACTCCTCCACTGCCCTGCCCCTCGCGTCCGTCGCCGGAGACCCCCACGCCGTAGACTTGGCGTTGAGGTCCCCGACGACGACGACAGGTCGCGGGCGGCTCTGGCCGATCAGGGTCCCCACCTCGCCGAGAAAACGCTCGAACTCGGCGAGGACCCTGTTGGGGGAGAAGTATACCCCCACTACCACCGCCTCGCCAACCCAGGCCGCCACATAACCCCTCCCCCTTACCACGTTGTCGAGGGTGGGGGAGGGTGCCGGCGACTGGGTTGTTATGGCCACCAAGCCGTCGCGGTCTCCCGCCCAGTCACCCCTGGGCGGGACCACATACGGCTCGGCGACCACCGCGACCTGCACCAACCGCTCCGCCAGGGATTGCAGGAACAAGTCCTGAGCCTGCGCGGAGTGGTTGACGTTCGCCTGGAGGAAAGCTAGGTGCATCCTAACTTTCCTCCATGCGGACCACCGGCTCCTTTACGGAGTTGGCCGACTGCGACCCGGCCGTGGCCTTGGTCGCAGCGGGCTTCTTCTTGGCCTCTTTCTTGGCCGGGGGCTTGGCACATGCCGTGCCCCCAGTGAGGTGGTCCGCCTTCCTGCCCGCAGCTGCGCACACGTTGCAGTGCGGGGGGGATGAGCAGGCCGCGACCTTATGGTCCGTGCTCCCGCAGCGGTGACATTCTCCGCTGCGGTCCGTTTCGGCCTGGCACTGGGCCCGAACGTGGCCCAGCGCGTGACATCGGTAGCAGCGGCGCGGTTTCTCTTTGAGAACGCGCACCCGCGCCGCCACCCACCCCACTGGAACCCGGCCGCCCTTCGCCATGATGGCCTTGGCGGCCGTGACAGGGCAGCGCACGAAGACCGCCCCTACGCCCGCCCTGCCCTTCTTAATTTCCCCGACCTTTATATCGGTCGGGGGGCAGTTCCCGGCCTTGGCCAGCGCCGCCACTAGCTCCTCAGGGGCAATGGAGTCCTCCAGGCCGTCCACCCGCATGTCCGCGGTGGTGACGGGCCTGGAGATCTGCACCTCTTCCGCCCCCTCGAAGACCTCCCTGAGCTTACTGGCCAGGGAGTCAGCCTTCTCGATCCTAAGCTCACCGGGGACCTCCAGAACTCGGGCCCCGGTTGCAGCTACCCTCACTCTGAGCGGGGGCACACCGAGCGCGCCAAGGTCAATGCGGTTTCGTGCCTCCGCAAGGACCTTGGCGTAGCTCACTCCCTTCTCTTCCGCCCCCGGCTTCAGAGTGATCACCACCGCTGCTGTGCGCGGTGGTGGCCGAATCTTGACCGCCTTTGCGGCCTGCTGCCGGGCCTGCGGCACCGGCTTAGGCGCTGCTGACTGCCTGGGAGGGGGCCTGTCACGGGCCCTAGTGGCTGGTTTCGCCCCTCCCTCATTCGTGGCCCTCCTGGTGCCCTTCCTCACCACCTCCGTCCAAGGCTGCTCCTGTGGAGCCTGAGGACGGGGCGGGAGCTCAGCGGGCTCGGCAGTGGGGGCCGCAGCTTTCTTCGCTGCCACCGGTGCGGCAGGGGCGGCGGGTGTTGCCGCCTTCGCAGCCTCCTTGCCTTTCTTCTTCTTGTTGGAGCCCTTCTTCGACTCCACGGGTTCGGGTGGTACCGGGGCCGCCTTCTTTTTGCCCTTGGCACCACTTGTGGACGGTGCCGATGGGGTGGGCTCCATCGGCACGTCCCTCGCAGCCGCCTCCGCCTCTTCCCTCCGCCTTTCGTGGGCGAGTGGGGGCCTGAGGCGCTTCTCAGGCAGAAGCCTCCCCTCCAGGCCCTCGAGGCGGGCACTCACCATGGTGCCCACCTGCACCATGATGGTCCGCGCGAATTCCTCAAACATTGAGGTCGGCGTCAACTCCGGGGTCCCTTCCGGGGCCGGGGCTTGCGCGGGAGGCGCTCGCTGCTCCACTAGTCTCCGGAGCTCCGCTATCTCCCGGCGCATGGCCTCTTGCTCAGCCACCAGCCTCGAGTTGGCCGCCTCCAACCTGGCGACCTCCTCGGATGCAGTGCGGCTTCGCAATTCGGCAACCGAGGCCTGTATGCCCTTTGCCGCCTCATTAAGGGCACGCTGGTATGTGCCCTTTAAATTCATGGACTTGGCGGACACCTGTTGAATGGTATCCACCCAGTCCATGACAGCCTTTTCCAGAGCGGCAGCGCTCCGCTCCTCGCTGTTAGCGGCGGTGGAATGGCGCGTAGACCTGAGGAAGGACGCCCTTGTCTCCCTCTTCCTTTGCACATCTTCCGCCAGCTCCTGCTCCGCCTGGAGCCGAAGCGCCTCCTCCTTGGTGGCGTTAAGGAGCTTCTGCGCCTCCGCCAGCCCGACATACTGGCCCGTCGTGGGCGGCCGTCCGCGTCCTCGACGCGCAGCCTCCTTCGCCGCGGGCTCCAAAACATCGTCTGTAGCTCCACGCTCTAGCGACCTCTTTCTCCACAGGCGACCCGTTGTCGACGATGCCGGCGATGGGTCCCTCGACCCGTCCGTCACCGTCATCATACTGACCTCCGAGTCCGTGCTGGAGACCGAAAGGTCCCTACACCTTGACGCCTCCAGGGCATCGACCCGTCGTTGGCCCTTCCGGGCTTCCGACCCGCTGCGAGACCGGGTTCGCACCCCCTCCACCGCAGCATCGACGTCGCAGCGCTCGAGCACCACACGTCCCTCTCTAAGCTGAGCTGTTGCTCCGCTCTCCAGGCCCTTTGGCCTCTCCTCCGTTGCGTCAATTAGGTTTTTTGTATTTGGTTCCATATGAAATCCCACGAGTATGGGGGAAAAAACGGACCATCCAGGCAGTGCCCCCTGTACCTGGACTAACCTAGCGTAACTCGCCCGGAGGTCGGTCGGTATCCGGACGGGAGAACAGTATCTGCCTGGCGCCGCTGCGCCGTCACCACCGTGCAAGCCGGGAAACGGCTAAACACGGTGATGTCGACGAAGCGGCCCCGTAACCCCTTGGCCATTCATCCCCTCGCGCTGGTTCTGCCGCTTGGGATTGGGGGTAATTTTTTAGAGAGGTTTTCTTCCTCGCGCCCGGGCGGTTAAGCCAAGGCCTCGGTCCGTCGAACGTCGCGAGACGTGACCACGACGCACGTGTTGACGGATTACGATATTGGCCGTAGGCAGAGACAACGGATTGCCCCCACCCACAGCCGTCGTCCAGCGGTTAGGCCGGACCCTCGCGTCGCCGCTACTCAGCATAAGGCCGAGACGCCGACCGAGTTCCGCAACCAATCAAGGTCGCCGTGACTCGCACCGCCGCTACCCGGAAACGTCCGGGACGCCGGCCGAGCCCCCACACGGATCGCCTAGGCGATCTGCCAAACCACAAGCAGTGGAGAGGCCCACAACAGACGCACAAAAGCGCCCAACGCTCGCGTCGCCGCTACCCAGCATAAGGCCGAGACGCCGACCGAGCCCCGCAGCCAATCAAGGCCGCCACGACTCGCACCGCCGCTACCCGGAATGTCCAGGACGCCGGCCGAGCCCCCACGCACCGCCGAAGCAGTGCCCAGACCCAGCGCAACCTCATCCACTGTGCCCTCTGCTGATCAGAGGGACACGCGGAGAAGTCCACCAGGCCCAACACGGACGCACAGAAGCGCCGTTCGCTCACGTCGCCGCTACTCGGCATACGGCCGAGACGCCGACCGAGCCCCGCAGCCAATCAAGGCCGCCACGACTCGCACCGCCGCTACCCGGAATGTCCAGGACGCCGGCCGAGCCCCCACGGACCGCCAACGCAGTCTGCCTCGATCCACCAGCGGTGGAGAGGCCCACCACGGACGCACAGAAGCGCCGTTCGCTCGCGTCGCCGCTACTCGGCATACGGCCGAGACGCCGACCGAGCCCCGCAGCCAATCAAGGCCGCCACGACTCGCACCGCCGCTACCCGGAATACGTCCAGGACGCCGGCCGAGCCCCCCCGGACCGCCGAAGCGGTCTGCCTCAATCCACCGAAGTGGAGAGGCCCCCCCGTCAGAATTCGCCGCCGTGAACCGTTACTAGGTCACGACGTTGCCCAGGGTGCGCCACGAGGAGGCTTCTGACATGCACCCCAACCTAACCTAACCTAACCTAACCTAACCTAACCTAACCTAACCTAACCTAACCTAACCTAACCTAACCTAACCTAACCTAACCTTTTTTTTTTTTTTTTTTTTTTTTTTTGACCCGGGGAAATGCCTTACGCATACCACCCGGCCCGAGGGGGTGGGCCGGGTGGTTATGTGGGACTCCCCCGCCCTTGAGGAGGACGGGTATACCCACTAAAACCCCGGGATGTTCCATCGGCTAGCCATGGGAGCAGAGTCGCGGGACCGTTTTGTTACTCTCCGCAACTCTGCTCTAGCCTCGTCCGCCCTTGGGCGGACCCGCCTCAGGAGGGACGCGCTGGAACATTAGCGCGTCCCCCGGCCGTGGAGGACCCCCTCAGTTAAGAGCAGGGGCACCAGCTGCCCCCGCAGTTGGCACCCCGGGTCCTCCAAGCGGAGACGGAGTGCGGGCCCTGTTGGCCCGCCTCCGTATCCGCGCTCTCCGGAGCGGCAGGGAGAGGGGATCCTGTTCCCTCTCCCGCTCCTCGGTCTCCCTCTGTGACATGACGAGCTCACAGAAGGAGACCACCGCCTCCCAGGACCTCTCGTCTGCGACCATCTTAGAGATGATGGTCGGCAGCGAGAGGTCCGCCCCGACGACCGCGACGAGGGCTCGCCGCGGTTCCGCCGCTCCGGGGCACGCCTCCAGCACGTGCTGCGCCGTCTCCTCCGCGCAGCCGCACTGGTGGCAGGCCGGGGAGGCCTCTCTCCGGGCCACGTTGCACAGGTACCGGCCAAAGCACCCGTGGCCGGTGAGTACCTGTGTGGCCCGGAATGTAAGGGCTCCGTGCTGCCTCCTCACCCACTCTGGAAGGAGGGGCTTGAGGGCCTCCAGTAGCCGGCGAGCGCCGGCCCCTCTTCGCGCCGGCCCCGTCAGGAGCCGGTCCCGCCAGGCGACCACAGCCTGGTCTCTGGCGTTCTGGCGCCACCGCACCACCTCCTGTGGGGCGGGACGGAGGTCCCGCTCCCTGGCCCGCGCTCTCCGCCAGAAGACCGAGGACAGAACCTCGGCCTCCATGTCCCAGGGCAGGGACGCGGCGAGAGCGCAGGCCACCTCGTGGGAGAGTGTGCGGTAGCCCCGACACACTCTCACCGCCATAGCCCTCTGGGCCGCGACTAGGACGGCGGTCTCTCGAGCGTCGAGAGACCCCGCCCAGATCGGGGCCCCGTAGAGGGCCATCGAGCGTACCACCGCCATGTAAAGGCGGCGGCAGCTCCCATCACCTCCTCCCAGATTGGGGAGGAGGCGGCTCAAGGCGGCCGCTGTCCCCGTCAGCTTCGGGGACAGCTGCCGCAGGTGGGCCCCGAAGCGCCACCTGCTGTCTAGGACGACCCCCAGATATTTAAGGGTCGTCCCGACGGGGATGGCCGTCCCGCTGACCACAATCTGCGCCCCGGCCGGGGGCGCCCTCCGAGGCCCATGAAAACAGATGGCCTCGGACTTGTGGAGCGCCACCTGCAGACCCAGCCGCCGAATCCTGGCGACGACCGCAGCCACACCGGCCGTCGCCAGGAGTGCCGCCTCGCGGTACGTCGCCCCCCGGGCGGTCACCAGCGTGTCGTCGGCGTAGCAGGTGACGCCGACGCCACGCAGGTTGGCTCCTCGGAGCACCCAATCGTACCCGAGGTTCCAGAGCAGGGGTCCAAGCACGGACCCCTGTGGAACGCCTCGGGTAACGGTGCTCCGTCCCGCTCCATCCCGCGTGGGGAAGACTACCTCCCTCTCCGAGAGGTAGTCCCCCACCAGGCGCTGAAGATACCGGGGCACTTGATGGTGCCCCAGCGCGCCACGGATCACACTCCAGGGGAGGGAGTTGAAGGCGTTGGCGATGTCGAGAGACACCGCCAACAAGACCCCCCCCCCGGAGCACACCCCCTCCGAGAGGTCGCGGACGGCGGCGATGGCGTCCACCGTCGAGCGACCCCTCCGGAACCCGAACTGGTTCTGAGCCAAGTCCGGGCCCTCTCCCTCCAAATGTCGAACGAGGCGGGACGCTACCACTCGTTCGAGGAGCTTCCCCGCCTCGTCCAGGAGCACAATCGGCCGGTACCCGGCCGGCTCATCCGCCGGCCGCCCGTCCTTCCGCAGAAGGACGAGTTTCCCACTCCGCCACCGCCCGGGGAATCGCCCCTCCCGGAGGCAGCGGTCGAACAGGGACCTCACTCGGGGCTCGAGGGCGTCCATCGCGAGGGCCCACGCGCGGCCGGGTATGCCGTCCGGCCCCGGCGCCGTGTTTTTGGCCCTCATGCGCATGACAGCAGCCTCGAGCTCCCCGCCCGAGACCTCGGGCACCTCCTCATCCTCGTCCCGGGTCTCCGCCCGCGAGGCCGCCGTGGTGGGGGGGACGAACTCGGTCCCCGGAGCTCCGGGGAACAGTCCCTCGACCACCCGTCGGAGGACATCCGGCTGGAGCGTGCTGGTGGCGGGGGGGGCCCAGGGGCGGAGTTTTTGTCTCGCCAACCTGTACGGCCGCCCCCACGGGTCCTGCTCCAGCGACTCCAGCAGCTGCCTCCAGGCAGCCGCCTTGGCCTCCGCAATGGCGACGCGGAGGGCCATGGACGCCTCTCTATATTCCGCGTAGAGGGCGTCCAACGTCGCCGCCTCCCGCCGCCTCCGCCGCCGGTACCGCTGATGCCGGCGGCGCTTCGCCAGGCACTGACGGCGGAGTTCGGCGACCTCCGCCGTCCACCAATAGACCTGCCGCTTCGGCGGCAGGGCCCTGACGCGGGGCATGGCGGCGTCGCAAACGTGCGACATCGCCCCGCACAAGCTGTCCGCCTCCGCGTCCAGGTCCACCGGCTCCGGGGGCGGGGCGTTCCATGCCTGGACCAGAGCGGCCTCTTGTAGCCGCTCCAGATCCAGGCGCTTCAGGGCCCACCTGGGACCGACGGTCGGGGGCAGCCCTTGATCCTGGGCCGCCGCCGCTGAGGAGACGCTGAACCGGATGTATCGGTGGTCCGACAGCGTCTCCTCGTCCACCAGGACCGCCCAGTCCCGGACACGTCGTGCGATCTCGGGGGTAGCGAACGTGAGGTCCACGATGGACCCCCCGTTATGCCGCACGCACGTGTCCTCTGACCCGCGGTTGAGGATGGTGAGGCCCACCTCCACCATCCACTCCTCGACCGCCCTGCCCCTCGCGTCCGTCGCCGGAGACCCCCACGCCGTAGACTTGGCGTTGAGGTCTCCGACGACGACAACAGGCCGCGGGTGGTTCTGGCCGACCAGGGTCCCCACCTCTCCGAGAAAACGCTCGAACTCGGCGAGGACCCTGTTGGGGGAGAAATACACCCCCACGACCACCGCCTCGCCAACCCAGGCCGCCACATATCCCCTCCCCCTTACCACATTGTCGAGGGTGGGGGAGGGTGCCGGCGACTGGGTTGTTATGGCCACCAAGCCGTCCCGGTCTCCCGCCCAATCACTCCTGGGCGGGACCACATACGGCTCGGCGACCACCGCGACCTGGATCAACCGCTCCG
This sequence comes from Hylaea fasciaria, assembly GCA_905147375.1. NCBI lineage: Eukaryota > Metazoa > Arthropoda > Insecta > Lepidoptera > Geometridae > Hylaea > Hylaea fasciaria. The sequence goes on from LR990192.1 coordinate 10,457, forward strand.
CCAGGGATTGCAGGAACAAGTCCTGAGCCTGCGCGGAGTGGTTGATATTCGCCTGGAGGAAAGCTAGGTGCATCCTAACTTTCCTCCATGCGGACCACCTGCTCCCTTACGGAGTTGGCCGGTTGCGACCCGGCCGTGGCCTTGGTCGCAGCGGGTTTCTTCTTCGCCTCTTTTTTGGCCGGGGGCTTGGCACACGCCGTGCCCCCGGTGAGGTGGTCCGCCTTCCTCCCCGCAGCTGCGCACACGTTGCAGTGCGGGGGGGCCGTGCAGGCAGCGACCTTATGGTCGCTGCTGCCGCAGCGGTGGCATTCACCGCTGCGGTCCGTTTCCGCCTGGCACTGAGCCCGAACGTGGCCCAGTGCGTGGCACCGGTAGCAGCGGCGCGGCCTCTCTTTGAGGACGCGGACCCGCGCTGCCACCCACCCCACCGGGACACGGCCGCCCTTTGCCATGATGGCCTTGGCGGCCGTGGCGGGGCAGCGCACGAAGGCCGCCCCTACGCCCGCCCTGCCCTTCTTGATCTCCCCGACCTTTATATCGGTCGGGGGGCAGTTTGCGGCCTTGGCCAGGGCCGCCACCAACTCCTCGGAGGTGATGGAGTCCTCCAGGCCCTCCACCCGTACGTCTGCGGTGGTGACAGGCCTGGAGATTTGGACCTCCTCCGCACCCTCAAACACCTCCCTGAGCCTGCTGGCCAGGGAGTCCGCCTTTTCGGCCCTCAGCTCACCGGGGACCTCCAAAACTCGGGCCCCGGTAGCAGCCACCCGCACCTTGAGCGGGGGCACGCCTAGCGCGCCAAGGTCGATGCGGTTACGCGCCTCCGCAAGGACCTTGGCGTAGCTCACCCCCTTCTCCTCCGCCCCAGGCTTAAGGGTTATCACCACCGCAGCTGTTCGCGGTGGTGGGCGGATCTTCACCGCCTTGGCGGTTTGCGGTCGGGCCTGTGGCACCGACTTCGGCGCTGCCGACTGCCTGGGCGGGGGCCTGTCCCGGACCCTCGCGGCCGGCTGCGACCCTCCCCCATTCTGGGTCCTCCTAGTGCCCTTCCGCACCACCTCTGTCCAGGGCTGCTCCGCTGGAGCCTGAGGACGGGGCGGGAGCTCGGCGGGCTCGGCAGCGGCAGCGGGGGCCGCATCTTTCTTCCTTGCCACAGGCTTGGCAGGGGCGGTGGAAGTTGCCTCGGCGGCACCCTTCCCCTTCTTCTCCTTGGAGCCCTTCTTGGGCTCCGCAGGGGGTTCGGATGGCACCGGGGCCGCCTTCTTCGCTGTTCCTCCCTTTTTGGAGGAGCCTCCCGGGGGCTCCCGGGCTCCACTCGTGGACGGTGCCGATGGGGTGGGCTCCATCGGCACGTCCCTCGCGGCTGCCTCCGCCTCTTCCCTCCGCCTTTCGTGGGCGAGTGGGGGCCTGAGGCGCTTTTCAGGCAGCAGCCTCCCCTCCAGGCCCTCGAGGCGGGCGTTCACCATGGTGCCCACCTGCACCATGATGATCCGCGCGAACTCCTCTAACGTCGAGGGCGGTGGCAGCACCGTAGTTCCAGCCAGGGCCGGGGCCTGCGCGGGAGTCTCTCGCTGCTCTACGAGCTTACGGAGCTCCGCGATCTCCCGACGCATGGCCTCTTGGTCCGCCACGAGACGAGCGTTGGCTGCCTCTAGACGGGCAACCTCCTCAGAGGCGGTCCGGCTCCTCAACTCGGCGACGGAGAGCTGAATGTTCTCCGCCGCCTCATTAAGGGCACGCACAAACGTGCCCTTCAGCTTCCCCGACCGGGCGGCCACCATGTGGATGGTGTCCACCCAGCCCAACACCGTCTTCTCTAATGCAGCGGCGGTCTGCTCCTCACTTCTCACTGCGGTGGGAGGACCCGGCTTAATGTAGGCCGCTCGCGCCTCCTTCTTGCGCCGCACGTCCTCCGCCAGCTCTTGCTCCGCCTGGAGCCTGAGCTGCTCCTCTCTGGCAGCGTTCAGCTCCCGTTTAGCCTGCGCCAGCCCGACATACTCGCCCGTAGTGGGCGGTCGTCCGCGACCTCGGCGCGTGGCCTCCTTCGCCGCAGGCTCCAAGACGTCATCGGCAGCCCCGCGCTCCAGGGAACGTTTTCGCCACAGACGACCAGACACCGACGCCGGCGAGGGGTCCCTTGACCCGTCGGTCACCGTGACCATGCTGACCTCAGAGTCCGAAGACGACAGGTCCCTGCACCTGGCTGTCCTTTCCAGGACCTCCACCAGCCTGTTGCCCGACCGGGCTCCAGACCTACTCCTACTCCCGCTGCGAGACCGGGCTCTAGCCCCCTCCACCGCAGCATCGACGTCGCAGCGCGTGAGCACCACACGTCCCTCCTTCAGAGCAGCTACTGCTACTCCATCCAGGCCCTTTGGCCTCTCCTCCGTTGCGTCAATTAGGTTTTTTGTATTTGGTTCCATATGAAATCCCACGAGTATGGGGGAAAAAACGGACCATCCAGGCAGTGCCCCCTGTACCTGGACTAGCCTAGCGTAACCCGCCCGGAGGTCGGCCGGTATCCGGACGGGAGAGCAGTTGCGACCTGGCGCCGCTGCGCCGCCACCACCGTGCAAGCCGGGAAACGGCTAAACACGGTGATGTCGACGAAGCGGCCCCGTAACCCCTTGGCCATTCATCCCCTCGCGCTAGCTCTGCCGCTTGGGATTGGGGGTAATTTTTTATAGAGGTTTTCTTCCTCGCACCCGGGCGGTTAAGCCAAGGCCTCGGTCCGTCGAACGTCGCGAGACGTGACCACGACGCACGTGTTGACGGATTACGATATGGACTGCAGGTGGTAACAGCGAACTGCCCCCACCCACAGCCGTCGTCCAGCGGTTAGGCCGGACCCTCGCGTCGCCGCTACTCAGCATAAGGCCGAGACGCCGACCGAGTTCCGCAACCAATCAAGGTCGCCGTGACTCGCACCGCCGCTACCCGGAAACGTCCGGGACGCCGGCCGAGCCCCCACACGGATCGCCAAGGCGATCTGCCAAACCACCAGGAGTGGAGAGGCCCACAACGGACGCACAGAAGCGCCACCACGCTCGGTCACCGCTACTCGGCATAAGGCCGAGACGCCGACCAAGCCCCGCAGCCAATCAAGGCCGCCTCGACTCGCACCGCCGCTACCCGGAATGTCCAGGACGCCGGCCGAGCCCCCACGCACCGCCGAAGCAGTGCCCAGACCCAGCGCGACCTCATCCACTGTGCCCTCTGCTGATCAGAGGGACACGCGGAGAAGCCCACCAGGCCCATCAACGACGCACAGAAGCGCCGTTCGCTCGCGTCGCCGCTACTCGGCATACGGCCGAGACGCCGACCGAGCCCCGCAGCCAATCAAGGCCGCCACGACTCGCACCGCCGCTACCCGGAATACGTCCAGGACGCCGGCCGAGCCCCCACGGACCGCCGAAGCAGTCTGCCTCGATCCACCAGCGGTGGAGAGGCCCACCACGGACGCACAGAAGCGCCGTTCGCTCGCGTCGCCGCTACTCGGCATACGGCCGAGACGCCGACCGAGCCCCGCAGCCAATCAAGGCCGCCACGACTCGCACCGCCGCTACCCGGAATACGTCCAGGACGCCGGCCGAGCCCCCCCGGACCGCCGAAGCGGTCTGCCTCAATCCACCGAAGTGGAGAGGCCCCCCCGTCAGAATTCGCCGCCGTGACCGTTACTAGGTCACGACGTTGCCCAGGGTGCGCCACGAGGAGGCTTCTGACATGCACCCCAACCTAACCTAACCTAACCTAACCTAACCTAACCTTTTTTTTTTTTTTTTTTTTTTTTTTTTTTTTTTTTTTTTTTCCCGGGGAAATGCTTTACGCATACCACCCTGCCCCTCCCCCCCGAAGGGGGAAGGGGCAGGGTGGTTATGTGGGACTCCCCCGCCCTTGAGGAGGGCGGGTATACCCACTAAAACCCCGGGGTGGACGACCTCTCCGCTCTGGGACAGGGCCACGGGAACACTTTCGGAATCTTCCGCAACCCTTCCAGCGGATGACCGCGATCTTTTCGCAGGTCTTCGTCTCCTCCTTTGACTCTCGCTTTTAGCTTAGCGTGTCTGGCACGCCGACCCTCTCGGGGATATATCTCGGCTTGGGCGATGAATTCCCCTTAATCATCGCCCAGAGATCTCTCCTTTATGGTGGACGTCTATCATGGGCCAGCCGCCTGCGCCCGATCCGCCGTCTTCGCAGGAGATGTGCTGAGGTGTCGTCTTCCCTGCTCCTCTCCGCTGCCTCCTTCCGCAACATGACTTGCTCGCAGAAGGAGATCATAGCTGCCCACTTTTCCTCGCTGTCCGTCATAGCTTTTACTACGGCTGGCAGCGACAGATCAGCTCCCACTGTTGCGACCAACTCCGCCCGTAGTTGGGCCCACTCTGGGCACTCCGACAGCGTGTGCTGTGCCGTGTCTTCAGCGTGGCCACAGTGGTGGCACGCAGTGGTGGTTTCTCTGCCAGCCACCTTGCACAGATACTTCCCGAAACAACCGTGCCCCGAGAGGATCTGTGCAAGTCGGAAGGAGATAACTCCATGCCCTCTAGACAGCCAGTCTTTCAATACTGTCTTCAGCGCTTCGATGGTCCGGTGACCTGCGCTTGGCTCCTCGAGTCGTTCGCGCCATTGCCTGAGGAGCTCTTTGCGGGAGTTTTTTCTCCACCGCCTAACTTCCTCAGGCATTAGGTTGACGTTACGGCGTCGCGCCTCCGCCCTCCTTTCATACACGTCCGCTAGGACCTCCGCTTCCAGGTCCCACGGTGGTGTCCCCGCTAGCACACATGCCGCCTCAAACGAGACCGTGTTATAACATCTGCCCGCCCTGATCGCCATGACCCGTTGCGGCCTTCGCAGAAGGGCCTTGTTGTGGTTGATCAGGGCGTCCACCCAGATGGGCGCTCCGTACAATGCCATCGACTTGACTACCCCCGTATACAGGCGGCGAGCAGTCACGTCCGGTCCTCCGAGGTTCGGAAGCAGCCCGCTCAGCGCCCCAGCCGCTCCCATGAGCTTCGGGGCCAAGCGGCAGAAATGCTCCTTAAAGTTCCACCGACTGTCAAGGACTAAGCCTAGGTACCGCATTGTTGCCTTGACGTCGATGGAAACTCCGCTCACCACTAGGTTAGCCCCAGGTGGCGGTGCGTTCCTGAGCCCATGGAAACACAGAGCTTCCGACTTATTTAAAGCAACCTCCAGTCCCAGCTGCCGAATTCTTCTCACCACCTGGGCAACTGCAGCCGTTGCCAGCATCGCAGCCTCTCGGTGTGATTTGCCACGAGCAGTGACCAGTGTATCATCTGCGTAGCAAATCACACCGACCCCCGGCAGGTTGTCTCCTCGCAACACCCAATCGTAGCCGATGTTCCACAGAAGCGGCCCTAGGACCGACCCCTGTGGAACACCGCACGTCATTTCTCTCCGACCCCATTCCTCACGCACTGGGTACTTTACTGCCCTCTCCGACAGATAAGCTGCCACGATTTTGCGTAGGTGCTGAGGTACGCCGTGGTATTTGAGTGCCTCTCTGATGCAGCTCCAAGGCAGGGTGTTAAAAGCGTTGGCGATGTCCAGGGAGACCGCCATGACGACTTCCCCCTGTGACACCGCCTCGGTGGCAAGGGCTTTCACCTGCGAGATAGCATCTATCGTGGACCGGCCCCGACGGAAACCAAACTGGAGGTCACTCAGGTCAGGTCCTTCTCCTTCCAGGTGCCTGACTAGGCGGGCCGAGATAACACGCTCGAACAGCTTGCTTATCTCGTCCAACAATACAATTGGGCGGAACGCTGACGGAGAGTCCATCGCGCGCCCATCCTTCCGAATCAGGAGCAGCTTCCCCGTCTTCCAATCTCTTGGGAAGCGTCCTTGCTCTAGGCAGGCACTAAACAGCCGCCTCACTCTGGGTTCCAGCCCTTGGTCCTCCCCTTTCAGAACAAGCACCCACACTCTTCCGGGTACGCCGTCGGGACCGGGGGCAAACCTAACCTAACCTAACCTAACCTAACCTAACCTAACCTAACCTAACCTAACCTAACCTAACCTAACCTAACCTAACCTAACCTAACCAGTTTATTTATTTGCTTATTGTTTTCACATTGGTGATCAGGAAGAAGACACGAGATTTTCGCACCCCGTCGAAGTGAAACGCAAGAAACATTCTGGGTGCATGGTGAAATCTATACACGCTGGTGGATTGGTGTCCCCATCTACGGCGTCGACGTCATCTTTGGCGCAACTTCACGATAAGCTAGCGGCGTTACCGTTTGTCGTTTACGATAAAGAACCCGTGAGCGTGTGTGCGAAGCCGCAGCTATCGAGCGTGACCGAAATTAGCGAAGCCGATGACAGGAGTGTTCATTCCGCACTTGCTAGATCCCGCGGCGTTTGCTACAAAACTTTCGCTAAACCACTCATTAAACAGACAAAAAAGAAAGCCAGTAGTGATAGTGAAACACTCAAACCGAAATCAAAGCTGAGCAGACATCTATCTCCCATAATACGCGAAGAAAACGCCACCAGTTGCTTGCTTGTAGCAACCGTGGGATCAACTGATGATTCTGTGATCAATGATACTGTAGAACGGATTTCCAGAACTAAAGAATTGAAAAATGATAGCATAGTTGATTTGCTCGTTCAGGAAGCCTTGCAAATTGAATCTGTAGCAACACATGAGATGATAATAGACAGTAGAGATAATAAAGGTCAAGAGAACGAAGAAAATAGTGAAGCTATTGAAAATACACCGCGTCAGGGCGTAAATACAAATATTTTGAAGAAGAGTAGGGTTGGGAAAAAGAAAACTTTTACCTTCGTCAGTAAATCCACCACTGACGACGAGTCGAATACAGAAGTTATTAATGAAACCCCAGCTTTTGTATATACGAGAAAAAGTAAAAATAATTGTAAAAAAGGAACGGAACCTAAAGTAGCCGATAAAGAGAGTTCCGATGTTATAGCAGTCGACGAGTTTTTCTCGCAACATTTCAGGGAGACAAATGCTGTGGAAGTAGTGATAAGTCCGACTCTAGCCAAAAAGATAAATGAAACTAGCTCGGAGGCAAGTGAAAACTTTAATGAACAGTATTTGATTATGAACGAAGATCTGAACGCTGGTGTAGAACAATTTAGATTTAATGATATTGAAATAATTGAGTGTTTAAATGACATGGTCGACAAGGTTTGCAGAGATTTTGATATGTGCACCAAATATTTGAATAAAGATATTGATACAGTTCAGCGTACCGATGTACTCTTAGATAGTAATATGCCGAAAGGAATGCACCGTACAAACGTCACTGATCCAGTATCTAAGCCGAAAAAAAATATCAAACTATCTTTTAAGGTGAAAAAAGAAAAGAAAACTCGCACAGTCACAACAAAAGGCAAAAATAGCGCTGATGCGAAAGCAATTAAAATGATGTCTACTATTATTGAACAAAAAGACGAAGAAATTGTGGATGGCAATCCTCCCAAAGATCCTATTGAAGAAATTGAAGCTACAAGAATAGATAGTCCAGTTAGAGAGGAAAATGAATCACCAGTTAATAAAAACGATTTAGAAACCACACTAATTAGAAGAAAACGTAAGCTTTATTCTCCAAAAGACGAACGAGAAATTAATAATGAGAGGAAGGGAGCAAAAGCGTCGGATACGGATGATGATAATATTGTCCTCTCAGAATTGAAAACTCACAAAAGAATCGAGACACCTAAAAATACCGCTACATGCTATAAAGAAATAGAGAGGGATCGTCGAAGATATATCCGCCTACCACGCTCAAGAAAATCACGTGGTAAACTTGAAGAATTGCCATCACCAAAATCTTTAAAAAATAATGCCGTATTTGATAAACTTAAAGCCACCGTCGAAAATACTGAAAAGATTGTTCTCGTCGATAAAAAGACGGTTCACACAGATATGTATAATTTCACCAGCGAAAGTGACGATGAAGATTTTAAAAAGAAGAAATTTATAACACAGAAGCGAACCAGTACTGCTACAGTTGGAAATATTGAGTCTTTGATACCAACAAGAACCCGCAGACAGAAAACTCGGGCCAAATGCTCAGAAATATCTTCTAATGATGAGCCTAAGAAAACTAAAGTCGTCAGAAAAAAGAAAGCTGTCAAAAAGACGAATACTAAAACTAAGGCTAGTGTTAATGCTGAACATTTTATTGATATGGCGGATGAAAGAATGAGAGAAGCGAGCTCAGAAATTTTTAACACTTCCATAGTTGTCGAAAAATCTAAAGAATCAGAAGTTGAATTGCAATTATATGAACCGTCTGAAATAGAGCCTATAATTGATGACCAGGAAACAACAGCTCCTGAAAAGAAGAAAACGAATAAGAAGGCTAAGAAAAATAACACACTCTCGCTAAACAAAGAACGAGACTTGAGGAAGGCAGAATTGAAATTAGCAACGGATAAAGAGGATGATAGGACAATAAGCCCTCTACCAGATCTAATTGTTGAGTCAATGCCTACTTGTAAATTTGATACCAATGGTTCGATAACATCAGCTATGCTACAAAAATTCAAGAAAATATACCAAGACGGTCCTGATTCTATCAACGAATCTACCAACACCCAAAATATGTTACTGTCAGATGTTGAAAGATGTAACTCTAGCCCGCAAAATGTAAACATTACCGATGAGATTGCCTTTGTACATTACAACAAAGATAGGAAGGAAACAAGACACAAAACTCAGGAAAAGAAAAATAATAATAAGAACGATCAATACTTAAATAATAATAAACCAAAAATTAAAACTGAAAAGACAAGCACGAGTAAAGATTTATGTCGTAAAATTGTGGAAATATCGGACGAGTCCGACATCCAATTAGAGAAATCAATTGCAACAGATGGAATTACGGCTCATGGTGATTTCGATGAAGCACCTCCAAATATAGAAATGATGAACGCAAGTACGTACCCGCGAGAAATTGTAGATCTAGACCCATCGATGAAGGAGTACTACGCAAAAATGAACCGAGAAATAACCGAATGCTTCTACAAAGAACGTCGGGAGTCTAGTAAATCTGCAGGAGATGCGAAACTCAGCAACAATAAACGTCATACTGAAGAAAAAACATCAAGTGGGAGATCTCCAGTGGTATCCGTAGAAAGACTTACATTTGATGATATCTCCAAATGGTTACCATCGAGGAGAAGTACTGCAACGAACAGCTCGGTAAAGTCCAGTCCAAACAAACATAAAGCTACGGAATTTAAGAACGTTCCCAAAAAAATTAAATCCAATTTCGAAAATGTTAAGGTAACAGAAGACGTCATTCCAGAAGAAACTCAAAGGCGCAACTCTAAAATTACGAAAGGCCAGCAATATAAACCGAGTACAGTTGAATCTCCAGACGTTAAGTCACCAATAGTTCTAATATCGCTTAAAGAATTCAATGAGTGGCTACCGATGCCGAACACTCCAGAATTCAAACAACAAGCTGATGCAACTATGAACTCGTTGAAGAGAGAAAATAGGCAAAACAGTTTCAAACTAGTGTATAATACTAGACAAAAATCTAAAGCCATAAGAGATATAAAGCTTCCTGATGAACCTAAAGAGCAAACCGCTAAAAAGACAGAATCACAAAAAAACAAAGCCAACAAGAAAGCCAATTCAATAGAGAAAATAACGGAACTAGATTCAGATTTCACAACCGACAGAGCAACTGCCTCAAAATACAACACAAGGAACACAACCAATAAAAATAAAGCTGTAATACCAAATACCCCAGACACTAATTCAAAATACACATCCAAAAATAATAGATTTGCAAGAAGCAACACAGTTATATCACCTATCAAATCATTCGAAGACTTTGTCGCTAACACTCGTAACAATGAGGATGTAGATGACGATATGACGACAAAGAAACCAACAGACATCTTTGCTAAACAGCGGCTTAGGTCTAAAACTGTATCTAAAGATACAACAAAGAAATCTATACAAAAGCAAAGGTCTGATGCAGAGTCGGTTAAAATAAAGATACCTCAAAGTCAAGAATCTTCTGTGAGAAAACTTACGCATCACGATTCGAACTCGACGACAGTGAAAGATATAGATACAGTGTACTCAATTTCGTCGAAAGTAGACGAGTCGTTCAAAAGACCGATAAAAAGAAAATCGTCTCCCATCCTCTGTCAAACTAAAAAGATGAGGCTGGGAGCCGATGTGGATACCGCGACTATTGAGGGCGGCACTAGTGTATCTACTCTTATCTTGACTAGGAAACTGACATACTTACTGTATACTTACGACTACGACAACTCCAATCCGCAGCACTCGTGGAATCTGAAACAAAAATAGAATATTATTATCTTACCTGTTTACGCATACTTACCTGACGCCCGTGTTTATTGACACGAACTAGACTGCTGACCTGTAAACAAAAGATAAGAATTAGTATTAGGAATTTACACTAGTCACCTTTATTTACATTTTATTTTAGATTTACGTTTTAACTATATCACTGTTTACAATTTTTACAACTTATACAAATTTACAAAACCCGCGAGCAGACCGGCAATATGTTCCGTACTCCGGCAAAGACCACCGACACCACCTTTACCCGCGACTCCCCTGACTCCGACCCGGCAGGCCCGGTACAGGCGACCAAGGTGAGGCGGAGCATTGGGGAATGGGAGGCCGGGAAACCAGACCGCACGTTCGCGGCGGCCCTCCATTCTCCCCCCAAGAAAGCGGCCGCGCCGGCGGCGGGCCCCTCGAGGCCTAAGCCTAGAACTGCTGCCTCCCGCAAACCATCTGCGGAGGCCCCGGAGAGCCCGCCGCCGCCAGCCGTGGTGTACAAGTCTAGATCGCAGGAGGGGAAAGCTTGCCTCAATACGGTGAGAACTCAACTCGGCCTCTCAAGAAATACGAAAACAGAAATAAAAGATGCTATAATCGTAAACGCGCACCGAATCTTCCAACTTCTAAGAGATGCCGAGGAGGAGATTGCGGTTGGGAAGCTGGAGGAGGAACCTTTACAGCCTCCTCCACCCTCCCAACCCACCCCCGCTGCCGCCCCCACCCTCGCCTCCACGAAAGAGGTGGATGAGCTGCGCCTCCGTCTGGCTGAACATACTCAAATGATGCAGCAGAACACCGCGCGCATCGAGCAGCTGACGGAGAGGCTCATCAGCCACCAGAACGTCATTGAGGGTGCCACCTACGCGAGTGTAGCGGCTGGCAACGGCAGGCCGAAACCTGCCGGGCAAACCACGATGCACTCGGTGGTTGTCACCTCCAATGACGAGACGGAGACGGGAGACGAAGTCCTCTCCCACATTCGAAAAGCTATAAACGCGAGGGAGGGGGGAGTGACCATCGACAGGATTAGGAAAGCTAGGGACCGTAAGGTGATTGTCGGGTGCCGTAGCGAAGATGACCGAAAAAAGGTCAAGGACAGGCTGCTGAAGGCCGGGGACCGCCTAAAGGTTGAGGACATCCAAAATAAGGATCCATTGTTAATTCTTAAGGATGTCCTCACCTACAACACGGACGAGGACGTCATTCTTGCACTTAAAAATCAAAACGAGCACATATTCAAAGACCTGAGCAAGGATGACGTCAGGGTAGACGTAAAATACAAGAAAAAGACCCGGAACCCACTCGCCAATCACATAGTAATAAAGGTGTCCCCGAAAGTCTGGGTCCGTGCCACACAGGTCGACACGGTCCAGATCGACCTTCAGCAAGACGTGCGGGTCGCGGATCAGTCTCCCCTCGTCCAGTGTTCCCTGTGTCTGGGGTTCGGCCATGGCAGACGGTTTTGTACAGAAACCGTCGAAAAATGTAGCCATTGTGCCGGTCCCCACAAAAAGACGGACTGCCCTGGATGGACCGCTGGTGCCGCTCCAAAGTGCTGTAACTGTACTTTAGCAAAATTGGAGCAGGCAGAACACAACGCGTTCAGCCAGGAATGTCCGATAAGACGTAAGTGGGACAGCTTGGCGAGGTCGACTACCGCATACGGTTGAGGTGTCAGGGAACACAATAGATAGGAGCGGCCGCTGCACCGATGCAACAATAAAATATTATAAGCGCGCAGGTAAACGGAGTGCGTCATCGCGACCCACTCTGTTTACGTATTACGCATTATTCACCATCCAGACAACAGACACTCGGTGCAGCGGCAATATATTTTATGTGTAGTATTATGTTATATGACACAGAAATTGACCCTCCCTGTCTACACGCACATGACACACACAAAAACTAAACAAACACACATAACACATCACAACACTTACTCACCGAGCGGGAAAAATTCGGAATATTCCGACATTTAACCTAATCGACTGACTAAACAGAACTATAACTTACGGAACTGACCCTTGACCTTTACCTCAAGACTCAAGCGCTTTTGCTTGATTCCTGACAATACTAACTTGACCTAACTTAACTGACTCAGGACATAATAAACTATGTTTGAACATATATTATAAGAATATATTAGTCAATACATACGTACAAATTATCCTATACAGACACAAAACAAAAACAAATAAACTATACAAAAGACGCCTCCTACCAAATACCTAGACCCGACGAAATGACTACATTATAGCAACTGAGACACGACTTACGTAAACGACATAAGGAACATATTGCCGTCCTGACGAAACATATTCGTCCTGGGAAGCACATCACAACAATAAACATCTCTGCAATTAGGAATCATCATAGGCGTAAATACATAAAAACATTATACACAATTCTGCTAACTATACATAATTGGCAAAGCACAAGATTTTAACAAAATATTAAATAGAATAAAATGCATAAAATTAACTAGAAATTACAACACGATTATAAGTCGATATATCGATGCATAAAATGCATAAACCAAAGTTTGAGAACTAATTAAATCTGCAAAATGCCTAATAACGTTACGTAATGCACCACATGTATACAAAAGTGTAAAATAGCTCTAAGACTACAAGATGTACATAGGCGTACATAGATGTACAGAGGCGGCGGCACGCCACGTTCGGTCCTCTTAAGTTCGGCAGCAGCTTTCCGAGCACTCCGGCAAAGGCTATGACCTTTGGGGCTAGCCGCCGGAAGTGCTCTGCAAACTTCCACCGTCCGTCAAGCAAGATACCCAAGTATCTCATTGTGGGCTCAATGGCGATTGTCGCCCCTCCTACTACTATGGTGGTCCCCGGTGGTGGGCCTCTTCGTGGCCCGTGGAAATAGAGGGCCTCCGACTTGCTCAGGGCGACTTCCAAGCCCAGGGCCCGGATCCTCCGCACCACTTGAGCGACGCCTGCTGTCGCCAGGAGCGCTGCTTCTCTATGGGTGCTGCCGCGAGCGGTGACGAGGGTGTCGTCAGCATAACACGTCACCCCTACCCCTCTGGGATTCTCGCCGCGGAGCACCCAGTCATATCCGATATTCCACAGGAGCGGCCCGAGGACCGACCCCTGTGGAACGCCGCAACACATATTTCTCCTGGACCACTCATTCTGCCCTGGGTATATGATGGCCCGATCTACAAAATAGTCGGCCACTGCTCTCCTCAGATACTGCGGGACTCCGTGAAACTTCAGCGCCTCTTTGATGGTTTCCCAGGGCAAGGTGTTGAATGCGTTCGCTATGTCTAGCGACACCGCCAGCACCACCTCGCCCTGGTCTACCGCCTCCTCAGCAAGATCTCGCACCCGGGCAATGGCGTCCAGGGTTGACCGATGGTTACGGAACCCGAACTGAGCGTCGTGGAGATCAGGCCCCACCCTCGCCATGTGCTTGACGAGACGCGCGGCGAGCACCCGCTCGAAGAGCTTGCTCATCTCGTCAAGCAAGACGATTGGGCGGTAGGCCGACGGTGACTCAGCTGGGCGCCCGTGCTTGTGAAGCAAGACGAGCTTCCCCGTTTTCCATGGACGCGGAAAACGACCCTGGACCAGGCATTCCGAAAACAATGCCCTGACTCCTTCACTCATCTCTCCCATTGCAATAACAACGGCACGTCCGGGTATGCCGTCAGGCCCCGGAGCCGTGTTTTTGCGTCGAAGCCTAAGTACCGCCACCTCGAGCTCCGCCTCCGAGACTGGCGGGACTCCCTCCTCCTCTTCGTCATGCAGCTCTGGAGGCGCCATGGACGGCGGCGACCACTCCCCCCTTTCAGGGAAGAGGGTTGTCACAACGCGCTCCAGAAGCTGAGCGTCAAGGGTCCGTGTGAGAGGGGGGGCCCAGGCGCGGAGTTTTCCGCTCACTACTTTGTAGGGTCGCCCCCACGGATCCTCGTTCAGGGTTGCGAGCCATTCCTCCCAGGATGACTCCTTTGCCTGCATGATAGCCGTCTGGAGTGTCTTGCAGGCGGCTCTGTACGCTGCGTACAGCTCTTGCTCGCGCTCCTCGTCCCGGATTCGTCGTCGTCGAGATCTGCTGTACTGGCGACGTGCCGCAGCGCAGGATTTCCGCAATTGGCGAAGTTCTGGCTTCCACCAGTACAGCTGACGACGTGGCGGCACTGGCCCGGCTCTCGGCATGGCTGCATCGCAGATACGGGTGAGAGCATTGACGAGCTGCTCGGCCGAAGAGTCCACATCTACCACCTCCTCTTGAGGACCGGATCCAGCGCTCCAGGCCTCCACGATGGCCGCCTCTTTGGCGATTTCGCCATCAAGTCGCCTCAAAGACCAGCGCACTCCCTCCCTCATAGCCGACCGGTTTGCCCCAGTCGTTGCGGACGCAGAGACATCGAACCGGATGTACCGGTGATCGGAGAGCGTCTCCACGTCCGCTCTGACACTCCAGTTCTGGACACGGCGCGCCAGGGCGGGGCTAGCAAACGTCACGTCTACAATCGACCCGCCCTGTTGCCGCACGCACGTGTCTACCGATCCCCTATTAAGAAGCTCAAGCTCCATGGTCACCGCCCACTCTTCTAGTACCTCTCCTCGTGCGTCAGTAGCCGGGCACCCCCACGCCCTCGCCTTGGCGTTCAGGTCTCCGGCGAGTACTACGGGACTGGGGCGCGCTCGTCCGACAAGACCCCCGACTTCCGCGAGCAGCTGCTCGAAGTCGGCGAGAGTCCTGTTCGGAGAGAAGTAGACGCCAATCACCGCAATGCCACCCACAACCGCCAAAACGCATCCCCGACCTTTAACCACCTTATCAGGGGGGGAGGAGCTTGCGGACGATTGGACGATGATGGCCACCGAGTCCTCGAGGTCCCCCACCCAATTATCCCGGGGAGGAACAAAATAAGGCTCGGAGACCACCGCCACTTGGATCAACCACTCTGCCATGCTCTGGAGAAGCAAGTCTTGAGCACGAGCACAGTGGTTGATGTTCGCCTGTAAAAACGAGGAGAGCATCTAATTGATGGTGTCCATCTGTTCCACCTCACAGCGCTGCGGTGAGCGCCGTGTCCGTTGCGAGGGGGCCCTGGAGCCATCGCCAACCGACTTCCCTCCTGATTTCCCCCTTTTGGGGGGCGTGGCAGAGCACGCTTTCCCGCCTAGCCTGTGATCGGCTGGTTTTTTCACCGCGTCACACAGTGGACAGTGTGGCTGTCCAGTGCACTGAGCGGCGAGATGACCCTCTTTGCCACAGCAGTAGCAGAGCTTGCTGCGGTCAATGCACGATGTGCATTTTGCTCCAACATGGCCAGGCTCCAGACATCGGAAGCATCTGAACGTTCTGGGCTCCAAGATTTTCGCCTGAACTGCAGTCCAGCCCACCAGGAGCCTCTTCCCGGCTATCTTCTTGGCCGCGGCCACGGGGCATCGCAGCCAGATCATGCCCTGTCGACCCGCAGAACGGACTATCTCCCCCGCTCTGACGGTCTCGCTGGCACAGCCACCAGCTTCGGCTACGGCTGCTACCACTTCTTCTTTCGTGGCCGAGTCATCCAGCCCTCCTATTCGCATTTCCGCGCAAACCTCAGGTCTGGAGATTCGGACCACGTCCTCCCCTATGGCCTCCCTTAGTTTGCTGGCCAGAGCATTCGCCTTCTCCGCACTGGCAGCACCAGGTACCTTCAAAAGACGGGCACCGGTAGCTGTCGTACGGAACTGGATGCCGTCTATGCCGAGGCCCTTCAGGTCGATACGCTGTTTTGCCTCAGCGAGCACCTTGCCGTAGGTGACCCCATTCTCCAAGGCTCCTGGCTGCAAGGTCAGTGTGACCGCAGTTGAGCGGGGAGCGTTGAGCTTCGGGCCTTTTTTCTGCGCCGGTCGCCCAGGAGGACTTGCGACCTTTTTGTCGGGCTTCCCTTTTTTCTTCTTGCCGCTCCGTGCAACCACAGTCCATTGCTCGTCCTGGGACTGGGCCTGAGGCTGTGGCTGAGTTCGGGAAGATGGGGGCTCTGCTACTACTGCTGCAGCTTTCTTCTTCTTTGTCTTCTTCTTCTTGCCGCCCTCCTGCAGCGGTTGCTCCGCGATCACAGCTTTCGCAGCCACGCTGTTAGGTGGGGGCTTGGAAGAGGTGGCCACAGGGCTGACCTCCATCATCACCTCCGTCTCTCTCGGTGGGACCGTGCGGGTGGAAGCCACACGCGAGGCAGCTGTAGCCCCCAGCAACGCGGCCTGGTCCCGCTTCCTATCAGCAGCCAAAGGAGGGCGCAGACGCTTCTCGGGAAGCAGGCGGTCCTCGAGCCCTGCAAGCCGGGCATTCACCATTGTCCCGACCTGGACCATGGTCGTCCGCACAATTTCTTCTAACGACGGCATTGGAGCCGCCGCCTGCATTCGGGCCATCTCCCTCCGAACTTCGTCCAGCTCTGCCGCCAGCCGCGAGTTGGCAGCCTCCAACCTGGCTACCTCCTCCGTCACTGAACGGACCCGCAACTCTTTGAAGGAGACCTTAATTGCATCCGCCGCCTCGTTCAGGGCCCTTATGTAGGTACCCTTGAGGTGGCCGGACGTCCTGGCCACTTGCTCGATAGTGTCTAGAGACTCTCGCACCACTTTCTCCAAGTCAAGAGTCTCTGGCTCACTCCTCTCCTGCTTCGACACCAGCGGGGATTTACGGAAGATGGCCGTTCTCGCCTCCCTCTTCCGCTTCTCTCTCTCTGCCAGTTCAATCTCGGCCTCTAGCCGGAGCTCTGCTGCCTTGGCCGCATTCCGCTCTGCCTTGGCCTTGGCAAGGTCGGCGTACTTGCCCGTAGGATACGGACGACCGCGAACTCCTCGATCCGGCGTCTTGGCCGACGGCGCCATGCCATCGCTCGACCCTGAACAGACAGCCACGTCTCTGGAGCGCTTTCGCCAGAAGCGGCTTGGCGACGATGTTCGCGACGTCACCGTCTCGAAACTCACGTCCGATTCAGAACCAGACAGAGTTCTCATCCTTGCTAATCCAGCAGGAACTTCTACATTCTCCCCTACAGGAGTCGGGCACCGCGTCAAGATGACACGCACCTCCTTCACCACGTTCTGCGACGTTTCCGTCGTCACACCACTAGCAACATCGCCAGTACCACATGCTTCGGAGTCCGTTAACTTGCTTGGGTTGTCGAGTTGAGGGCCGAGGCCCTCATGGCGGTTCTTGCCCCCCCCAGAGTACGAGGGGCTGAGTGCCGGAGCACCAAAGGATTCTCCAGCCTCGGAGAGGCTGGTACCTTCCTGGGGTATACATGTTTTAGAATGCGCCATTTATCATGTTTGTTTTTTTGTCATTTTTTAAAAGGCATGACTGCCTGGGGTGGGTGCCCTAACGATCAGCTTCCCCTGATCATGCATCTATAGGCGAGCACCAGACCTTTCGAGATTGGGCAAGGTTATACGAAAGAAGAAAAGAAGAAAGACACAAATGAAAAACAAAGAGATGAGAAATGGATGATATGAATACAGGAAAACGGAAGAGAAGAAGCGAAATACGTGAATGATAACATATACATATAATAATAAAATAAACATACATAAATAAATAGATGATCCGGAATGAAGACCTTCGCAAAGCAAGCTTTGCGGCGATCTTCACCCCGGCTACCGCGGCGCCCAGGGTTTTAGTTACGTCTGTTCCAGAGGGGACCAGACCAATAACAGGCAGCAACCACGTGAAGGATTACCCTGGACTTGCCTTGAGGATCATCACGACTTGCGCTCTCCCTCAAGACCGACGCCTCCGCACCCATCCGGGATGAGTACGGAGGGCCCGGATTTATGCGTCAGTGACGGATAAACCCAGACCCTTTTTTTTTTTTTTTTTTTTTTTTTTTTTTTTTTTTTTTTTTTTTTTTTTTTTTTTTTTTTTTGTTTTTTTTTTTTTTTGCCCGGGGAAATCCTTTATGGATACCACCCGACCCGGGGGGGCCGAGTGGTTATGTGAGAATCTCCGCCTTTGAAGAAGACGGCCTACTCACTAAAACCCCGGGGGTGTTCTCTCACCGCATGTGGTGTGGCCGCGGGATCGTTAGACACGCACCGCGACCACACCTGCGGGCGCCCTGGACTGGGCTCGGCCCTGGAGGTGTAAAGTGCCTCCGCTCTTCGCTAAATGCGCTCCGGAACACTTCGGAGCGCATTTCAGCTCGGGACTCTTGTAAAGTTCGGGTGGCGGATCCCCCGATCCGCCACCCGAAAGTCCCCGTTGACAGTGTATAAGGCTGTCAACAGTTCGCAGTGTCCATGGCCGCCTCTTGCCGTGGACGCTTTGATGGCTGAGAGGGAAGGGCTCTAGAGCTATTCCCAGCCTTCTTTTTATTTCGCTCTTTGCCTTTGGTGGGAGGCGTTACAGGGCAGGCCTTGCCACCCATGCGGTGGTTGGCTGCCCTCTTGGCGGCATCGCATATGGGGCAGTGGGGATCGGCCGAACACTGCGCCGCCTTGTGGCCAGCCTTGCCGCAGCAGAAGCAGAGTCCGCTGCGGTCAAGGCTTGACGTGCAGTTGGCCCCCACGTGCCCGGGCTCCAGGCAGCGGAAACAACGTGGTGGTCTGGGCTCCAGTATTTTCGCCTGCACTGAAACCCAGCCCACCAAGAGCCGCTTCTCCATAACTTTCTTCGCTGCAGCGACTGGGACGCTCATCCAGATTTGCCCTTGCCGGCCGGGGGAGCGCGTCAATTCGCCCGCCCTTATGGCGTGGTTGGCGCAGCCACCGGCATCAGCCACGGCCTCGACCACCTCTTCCTTGGTGACCGAGTCATCCAGGCCAGAGATGCGAAGCTCCACGCACTTCTCTGGCCTGGAGACCCGAACCACGTCCTCCCCAACAGCCTCCCTGATTTTGGACGCCAGTGTGTCTGCCTTGTCGGCACTACTGGCGCCCGGCAGGATCAGGAGTCGGGCCCCGGTGGCTGCGGTGCCAAATCGGAGGCCCTCAATTCCAATCTCCTTCAAATTTATCTGCCGTTTTGCCTCCCCGAGGACTTTGAGGTATGTCACCCCACGCTCCACCGCCTCCGGCTGCAGGGTGAGCATTACTGCAGTCGTGCGAGGCGGGTGGAGCTTGGGCAACTTCTTCCTCGGGGCCGCCTTTTTCTTCGGCGCCGCAGGAGCAGTAGCGGGCTCCACTGCGGGCTTCACAGCGGCCTTCTTCGCCTTCTTCTTGGTGGCGCCCTTGCGGACCACCACGCGCCACGGCTCCTCCATGGGCTCCGACGGAGGCTGGGGCTCCAGCCGAGGGCTCGGCTCTACAGCGGCCGCCCTCTTCGTCTCGGCCTTGGCCTTCTGTGTCTTCTTCGGCTTAGTGGAGGGCGCAGAAGCAATCTCCGCCATAGTCTTCGTCGGTGGGGGGTGGGTGGGGCGTGATGCCACCGCAGGAGCAGCAGCTGCAGCCGCCTCGGCCAGCTTCCTGTCCGCGGCCAGTGGTGGCCGCAGACGCTTGGCCGGGAGCAAGCGCTCCTCGAGCCCCTCGAAGCGCGCATTGATCATGGTCCCCACTTGGACCATGACCGTGCGCGCGATGTCCTCTAATGACGGGGCCGGAGCTGGAGCTGGCTGTAAACGGGCCAGCTCCTTCCGGACCTCGTCCAGCTCCGCCGCGAGCCGCGCGTTTGCGGCCTCGAGCCGAGCGACCTCCTCGGACATCGTGCGGGTCCTCGCCTCGATAAAGGAGACCTTTATGGCATCTGCTGCCTCGTTCAGGGCCCGCACGAAAGTCCCCTTCAGGTTGCCGGACGTCTCTGCGACCCGCCGGATGGTGTCTAAAGACTCGGACACCACCCTCTGCAGGTCCAACGTTTCGGGCTGCTCCCGCTCCTGCCTCGTCAACGCCGGTGTGCGGAGGATGGCGGCTCGCGTCGCTCTCTTGCGTCGCGCATCCTCCGCCATTCCCCGTTCGGCGTCAAGCCGAAGCTCCTCCGCCTTTGCCGCATTCAATGCAGCCTTGGCTTTCGCCAGACTGACGACCTCGTCGGTGGCCGAGGGACGAGCACGCCCCCTTCTCGACGGCGACGCGTCGTCAAAATCATCCGAGTCGACGCAGGCGGTCCTCTGCCGCTTGCGCCACCCACTTGGCGATGACGTTCGCGATGCCACGGTCCCGAAACTCATGCCCGAAGCCGAAGACGACTCGGACAGAGTTCGGGGCCGCGGCACCACGCGACCCTCTCCCTTCTCCTCCTGAATTTCCAGGCAGCGCGTGAGAATCACGCGAGCCTCCTTCCTCACTTCCAAGCGCGAGCCGTTGTCGCGTGCTGAATCGGTGTCCGGGTACGTGCATAGGTCGTCGCGTGCAGAATCAGTGTCCGGGATAGTGCGTAAGTCGTCGGGTTGAGGGCCGAGGCCCTCATGGCGGTTCTTGCCCCCCCCAGAATACGAGGGGCAGACTGACCCAGATGGGCCAGTGAGGGATTCTCCTGCCTCTGAGAGGCAGGTACCCTCCTGGGGTAGATAAGTTTTAGAAGACGCCATTCATAGTTTTGTCGGTTTTACGGCTCGACAGCCCTCCCCTCACGTCATGGAAACGAAAATGAAAATACAAGAACAAGGAACACAACAAATACACAGACAAAAGAATAAAATATACATACCAAAGACACAAATGAAAAACACAAAGAAATGGAGATGATACACGACACGACAATACAGGAAAACGAAAAAACAAATACGAAGAATACACATGAGGATGAAACGATGATGAGATAGATGATGCATGAGATATATACATAAGATAATAAATAAACATACATATATACATAACTACCGGTATGAAGACCACCGCAAAGCAAGCTTTGCGACAATCTTCACACCGGCCACCGCGGCGCCCAGGGTTTTAGTTACGTCTGTTCCAGAGGGGACCAGACCAATAACAGGCAGCAACCACGTGAAGGATTACCCTGGACTTGCCTTGAGGATCATCACGACTTGCGCTCTCCCTCAAGACCGACGCCTCCGCACCCATCCGGGATGAGTACGGAGACCCGCCCCAACCTTTTTTTTTTTTTTTTTTTTTTTTTTTTGCCCGGGGAAATGCTTTACGCATACCACCCCGCCCGAGGGGAGCAGGGTGGTTATGTGGGACTCCCCCGCCCTTGAAGAGGGCGGGTATACCCACTAAAACCCCGGGGGTGTTCTCTCGCCGCATGTGGTGTGGCCGCGGGATCGCTGACGCACGCACCGCGACCACACCTGCGGATGCCCTGGGCTGGGCTCTCCTCGGAGGTGTTAGCCTCTATCTCCGCTTAATGCGCCCCAGAACACATCAGGGCGCATTTCAGCTCGGGACTTCTTAACTCGGGTGACGGACCCCCCGATCCGCCACCCGAAAGTCCCCATAATGGCGGCAGGTGGCGGGCACAGGCCAATAGCCCGCGGCCCGGTCTGCGGCGGCAGATTGGGAGGGAGAGAGTATCGTCCTCTCCTTCCCTCTCCGCTCTCTCCTTGGAAGGCTATGTAAAAAGAAGAATAGATCAAAAGACACAAATGAAAAGGATAAGAAATGGATGATCTGAATGAGACGAAAGAGAAAGAAAGAGGAAGAATAATACGTGAATGATCAATATATACACACAATAACAAATAAACATACACATATAAATAGATGATCCGGTATGAAGACCACCGCAAAGCAAGCTTTGCGACAATCTTCACACCGGCTACCGCGGCGCCCAGGGTTTTAGTTACGTCTGTTCCAGAGGGGACCAGACCAATAACAGGCAGCAACCACGTGAAGGATTACCCTGGACTTGCCTTGAGGATCATCACGACTTGCGCTCTCCCTCAAGACCGACGCCTCCGCACCCATCCGGGATGAGTACGGAGGGCCTGGGTTTATGCGTCCGTGACGGATAAACCCAGGCCCGCCCCGGATAAACCCAGGCCCGCCCGACCCGCCCCAACCTTTTTTTTTTTTTTGATTTTTTTTTTTTTTTTTTTTTTTTGTTTTTTTTTTTTTTTTTTTTTTCCCGGGGAAATGCTTTACGCATACCACCCTGCCCCTCCCCCCCGGAGGGGGGAGGGGCAGGGTGGTTATGTGGGACTCCCCCGCCCTTGAGGAGGGCGGGTATACCCACTAAAACCCCGGGGTGGACGACCTCTCCGCTCTGGGACAGGGTCACGGGAACACTTTCGGAATCTTCCGCAACTCTTCCAGCGGGTGACCGCGATTTTCGCAGGTCTTCGTCTCCTTTCGACTCTCGCTTTTAGTTTAGCGTGACTAGCACGCCGACCCTCTCAGGGATATATCTCAGTTTGGGCGATGAATTCCCCTTACTCATCGCCCAGAGATCCCTCCTTTATGGTGGACGTCTATCATGGGCCAGCCGCCTGCGCCCAATCCGCCGTCTTCGCAGGGGATGCGCTGAGGTGTCATCCTCCCTGCTCCTCTCCGCTGCCTCCTTCTGCAACATGACTTGCTCGCAGAAGGAGATCATAGCTGCCCACTTTTCCTCGCTGTCCGTCATAGCTTTAACTATGGCTGGCAACGACAGATCAGCTCCCACTGCCGCGACTAGCTCCGCACGTAGTTGGGCCCACTCTGGGCACTCCGACAGCGTGTGCTGTGCCGTGTCTTCAGCGTGGCCACAGTGGTGGCACGCAGTGGTGGTTTCTCTGCCAGCCACCTTGCACAGATACTTCCCGAAGCAACCGTGCCCCGAGAGGATCTGTGCAAGTCGGAAGGAGATAACTCCATGCCCTCTAGACAGCCAATCTTTTAGTACTGTCCTCATCGCTTCGATGGTCCGGTGACCAGCGCTTGGCTCCTCGAGTCGTTGGCACCACTGCCTGAGGAGCTCTTTGCGGGAGTTTTTCCTCCACCGCCTAACTTCCTCAGGCATTAGGTTGATGTTTCGGCGTCGCGCCTCCGCCCTCCTTTCATACACGTCCGCTAGGACCTCCGCTTCCAGGTCCCACGGTGGTGTCCCCGCCAGCACACATGCCGCCTCAAACGAGACCGTGTTGTAACACCTGCTCGCCCTGATCGCCATGACCCGTTGCGGCCTTCGCAGGAGGGCCTTGTTGTGGTTGATCAGGGCGTCCGCCCAGATGGGCGCTCCGTACAATGCCATTGACTTGACTACCCCCGTATACAGGCGGCGAGCAGTCACGTCCGGTCCTCCAAGGTTCGGAAGCAGCCCGCTCAGCGCTCCAGCCGCTCCCATGAGCTTCGGGGCCAAGCGGCAGAAATGCTCCTTAAAGTTCCACCGACTGTCAAGGACTAAGCCTAGGTATCGCATTGTTGCCTTGACGTCGATGGAAACTCCGCTCACTACTAGGTTAGCCCCAGGCGGTGGTGCATTCCTGAGACCATGGAAACACAGGGCTTCCGACTTATTTAAAGCCACCTCCAGTCCCAGCTGCCGAATTCTTCTCACAACCTGGGCAACTGCAGCCGTTGCCAGCATTGCAGCCTCTCGGTGTGATTTGCCACGAGCAGTGACTAGTGTATCATCTGCGTAGCAAATCACACCGACCCCCGGCAGGTTGTCTCCCCGCAACACCCAATCGTAGCCGATGTTCCACAGAAGCGGCCCTAGGACCGACCCCTGTGGAACACCGCACGTCATTTCTCTCCGACCCCATTCCTCACGCACGGGGTACTTTACTGCCCTCTCCGACAGATAAGCTGCCACGATTTTGCGTAGATGCTGAGGTACGCCGTGGTATTTGAGTGCCTCCCTGATGCAGCTCCAAGGCAGGGTGTTAAAAGCGTTGGCGATGTCCAGGGAGACCGCCATGACGACTTCCCCCTGTGACACCGCCTCGGTGGCAAGGGCTTTCACCTGCGAGATAGCATCTATCGTGGACCGGCCCCGACGGAAACCAAATTGGAGGTCACTCAGGTCAGGTCCTTCTCCTTCCAGGTGCCTGACTAGGCGGGCCGAGATAATACGCTCGAACAGCTTGCTGATCTCGTCCAACAATACAATTGGACGGAACGCTGACGGCGAGTCCATCGGGCGCCCATCCTTCCGAATCAGGACCAGCTTCCCCGTCTTCCACTCCCTTGGGAAGCGTCCTTGCTCTAGGCAGGCACTAAACAGCCGCCTCACTCTGGGTTCCATCACTTGGTCCTGCCCTTTCAGAACCAGCACCCACACTCTTCCGGGTACGCCGTCGGGACCGGGGGCAGTGTTTTTGGCTTGTAGCCTCAGCACTGCCGCTCCCAGTTCCCCTTCAGACACCTCGGGTACTGTCTCTTCTTCATTCTCTTCTACAGTGCCAACCGCCTGGGTCATTGGCGGTGGCACAGGTTCGTCCCTGTCTGGGAAAAGTCCTGCTACAACTTGCTCTAAGAGCTGAGGCTGTAGACTCTGTGTCAGAGGGGGGGCCCAGGGCCGAAGCTTTCGCCTCACCATCTTGTAGGGGCGTCCCCATGGGTCCTGGTTTAGGGTCTCCAGCATGTTCCGCCGCGCTTCAACCTTGGCCTCGCCTATGCCTATTTGAAGGGCTCTCACCCGCTCCCTATAGGCAGCGTAGTGCACAGCTTCCTGTTCTACGTCCCTTACTCTCCTTCTCCTGGACCTCGTGTACCGGCGTCGTGCCTCTACGCACGCTTTCCGCTGCTGCGCGAGTTCCTCCGACCACCAGTACACTTGTCGCCTAGGCGGGCGTTGAGCCACTCGTGGCATGGCAGCGTCGCACATCCGCGTCATTGCCTCCCCGAGCCACTCCGTCTCCCGTTCCACCTCTACTGGATCGTCGGGACCTGAGATCCACGCCTGCACCAAACTGGCTTCGAGCAACATCTCTCTGTCAAGGCGCTTAAGCGCCCAGCGTGGGCCATCTCCTCGAAGGGGCCTGTGCTGGCCCATCAGTGTCCCTTGGGGCGTAGATACGTCGAACCTCACGTATCTATGGTCCGATAGCGTCTCGACTTCGTCCAGGACTTTCCAGCCTTGGATACGCTGCGCTAGCGCTGGGTTGGCAAATGTCACATCGACTATTGAGCCGCCCTGTTGTCTCACACAGGTGTCGACTGCCCCCCGGTTGATTACCACTAGACCAGCCGCAGCTATCCACTCCACCAAGGCTTCCCCTCGCGAGTCCGTTGCTGGAGATCCCCATGCTAGGGCTTTAGCATTGAAATCTCCAGCAACGAGGACCTGACTACAGCGACCCTGCGCAAGTAAGGCCTCCAGTTGCAGCAGGAACTGCTCAAACTCAGTAAGACTGCGATTTGGCGAGAAGTACCCTCCGATCACCAGAACACCAGAAATTACCACCCCGACACACCCTCGTCCTTTCACTATCTTTTCGAAGGGTGGGGAGCTAGCAGTGGTTTGAGAGACAATGGCTACTGATGCCTCGTAGTCCGCCGCCCAGTCGTCTCTTTGCGGGATGAGGTACGGCTCACTCACCACCGCTACGTGTATTGACCACTGCGCCATACTCTGAATCAACAGATCCTGAGCTCTGGCGCAGTGGTTTATATTCGCCTGCAGAAAGTGGATGGCCATACTAATCCGTGGCCATCGGTACCTGCTCGGCACGAGAGAAAGGGCGCTGCATGCTGGCTCTGAAACCAGCTTCAGCTCTTCTACCTTTCTTCACTGCCTTTTGAGTAGTGCAGGTTTTGCTGCCTACCGAGTGTCCCGCAGGTTTATTTGCTGCTGCACACAGGGTGCAGTGCGATGCATCCGAGCATTGGCTAGCTTTATGGCCCGGCTTGCCGCAACGGTAGCATTGGTTGCTCCGGTCTGTTTCTGCAGAGCACTGGCTCCTGACGTGTCCGACTTCATGGCACCGGTAACACATTTTAGCCCTCGGCTCCAGTAAATGGACTCTCGCCGAGACCCATCCCACCAGCAGACGGCCAGCTGTGGCCACTTTCTTCGCCGCTTCTACCGGGCAGCGCAACCACAGTGCCCCGAGCCCATTATAGTCCCGGTGCACTACACCGCACTTTACCGAGTCCGCGTGACACCCTCCCGCTCTTCCCACTGCCGCTGCGACCTCCTGGGGCGTAACAGAGTCGTCCAGGCCTAAGATACGCAACTCTGCGCTTTTGACAGGTCTGGAGATCTGCACAGCGTCAGAAGGCAGGGACTCTCGCAGCTTTTCAGCGAGCTCATCCGCCTTTGCTCCACTGGTCGCCCCTGGCAATTCCAGGATCCGCGCCCCGGTGGCCGCTCGTCGAAACCGCACCCCTAGGATGCCAATATCGTCCAACTTTATTTTTGCTTTGGCTTCCGCTATCACCTCAGCATACGTCACGCCTCTCTCTTCTGCCCCTGGCTGCAGCGTGATTACCACGGCCGATGAGTGAGCAGGGCGGAGTTTGGCCGCTCTAAGCTGGGCCTGCGGCCTGGCCTGCTGCCTGGCCTGTGGCCTGGCCTGCTGGTTGGCCTGCTGCCTAGGCTGCTTCTCATTAGTCACCTTCTTTTTCCTGGTGGCGCTTCGCTTCGTCACCGTCGTCCATCCGTCGTCCAGTGACTTGGGCGCCGGCGGGAGGGAGCAAGGAGTCATCTCCTTGGGACCTGAGGCCACCTCAGCAGCAGCTTCTTTCTTCTGCTTCATTTTCTGCTCCTTCTTACTCTTACCCTTACCCTTTTTTGTTTCAGGTGCAGCGGGAGGGGCAGATGTCTTCCCCGGTGGTGACGACGTTGACGGCGCAGGTCCTGCCCCTGGTTTGGGAGCGGCCTTCTTCACCGACGACGACGGCGATGACTGCTCGCCACTTGGCCCCGCGATCGCCTGGGGTCCCAGAACTGCTGCTGCAGCTGTAGCAGCTGCTGCGGCGGCGTTCTTCCTGTCGGCTGCAAGAGGCGGCCGAAGGCGCTTCGCTGGGAGGAGGCGTTCCTCCAGGCCTTCCAGGCGAGCGTTCATCATGCCGCCTACTTGTAGCATGATGGAGCGGATCAGGTTCTCCTCCCTCATATTCGGCACCTCCGTCCTCCCAGAACTTGGCGGCTGGGAAGCTGGGAGGGACGGGACTCCCATTTGGTCCATTGCCGGTCTGTTTCTGATCTCCTCCCGGAGTTCCGCCAGCTCTCTGCGGAGGGCGCTTACTTCGCTCTGAAGACGGGTGTTGGCTGCCTGAATTCTGGCGGTCTCCTCCGTCGTCGTCCGTTTATGCAGAGCCTCTGCTGCAGCCTTGATAGATGTCGCAGATTCCTTCAGGGCACGTACGGCCGTGCCCTTGAGGTTCTTCGACATCGTTGCGACCTTCCAAATCACATCGACATCTTCAAGGACTCGCTGGTTGAGGGTGACTGCCATTTGGCCTTCGTCCTCGATCATCACTTCCATGCCCTGTGCGGCTCTACGCCGACTGGCCCGCAGGGCTGCCTCCTCGATTACGTCGTCCGCCTCATGACGACTTACTTGCCGCCTCTTCGCTAGAGACTCCCTGGCCCTAAATTTATCTGTAGGATCCAGTTCCCTTGCCCTCGCAGGCACCTTGCTTCCGGCAGACCTACTTCTTTCGCCGTCACTCGATGAAATCGAGCTAAAGCGGCGCTTCCTCTCGGGTTCTCTCCAGAGGCGCCCCCTGGCCTCCCTCTCCCGAGCCGGGTCTCTTGTTCTCAAAGCTCTAACCACGTCTCGCGATGCGACCGTCTGCCAGCTCATATCGGAATCTGTGTCCGACAGATCGGCCATTCTTGCGGAATCGACGGGTTCCTCCCCTTCCTTGTTCATCGCCGGTGGAGTATCGCAGCGGGTCAAAACCACGCGCGCTTCCCTTCTCGCTGTCAACTCCTTGTTATCGCCAAGGCTAACAGCCGGGTTGACCGTTGTCACCGCAACAGTCTTACCCTCGTCTTTCTCCAGTCCCATCGTCACCGTTTCCACGTGCAGATCAGAATCCGTATGGTCGCCAAGGTCGGTTTGAGGGCCGAGGCCCTCGTGGCAGTTGTTGCCCCCCCCAGAGTACGTGGGGCAGCCTCCACAGCCGGAGCTGGGAGGGAGGGATTCCCCATTGCTGGGACCCTCCTGGGTAGTCTTACTCGTATTACAACTTGCCATTTTGGTTTTTGGTTTTTTGCCATTTTTAAAAGGCATGACTGCCTGGGGTGGGTGCCCTAGCGGTCAGCTTCCCCTGACCACGCATCTATAGGCGAGCACCAGACCTTTCGAGATTGGGGAAGGTTATACGAAAGAAGAAAAGAAGAAAGACACAAATGAAAAACAAAGAGATGAGAAATGGATGATATGAATACAGGAAAACGGAAGAGAAGAAGCGAAATACGTGAATGATTAACATATACATATAATAATAAAATAAACATACATAAATAAATAGATGATCCGGAATGAAGACCTTCGCAAAGCAAGCTTTGCGGCGATCTTCACCCCGGCTACCGCGGCGCCCAGGGTTTTAGTTACGTCTGTTCCAGAGGGGACCAGACCAATAACAGGCAGCAACCACGTGAAGGATTACCCTGGACTTGCCTTGAGGATCTACACGACTTGCGCTCTCCCTCAAGACCGACGCCTCCGCACCCATCCGGGATGAGTACGGAGGGCCCGGGTTTACGCGTCATTGACGGATAAACCCAGGCCCGCCCAGCCTAACCTAACCTTTTTTTTTTTTTTTTTTTTTTTGTTTTTTTTTTTTTTTTTTTTTTTTTTTTTTTTTTTTTTTTTTTTTTTGCCCGGGGAAATCCTTTATGGATACCACCCGACCCGGGGGGGCCGAGTGGTTATGTGAGAATCTCCGCCTTTGAAGAAGGCGGCCTACTCACTAAAACCCCGGGGGTGTTCTCTCGCCGCATGTGGTGTGGCCGCGGGATCGTTAGACACGCACCGCGACCACACCTGCGGGCGCCCTGGACTGGGCTCGGCCCTGGAGGTGTAAAGTGCCTCCGCTCTCCGCTAAATGCGCTCCGGAACACTTCGGAGCGCATTTCAGCTCGGGACTCTTGTAAAGTTCGAGTGGCGGATCCCCCGATCCGCCACCCGAGAGTCCCCGTTGACAGTGTAAAAGGCTGTCAACGGTTCGCGGTGTCCATGGCCTCCTGCCGTGGACACTTTGGCTGTGAGGGACGGGCCCTAGGGCCAGCCGCAGCCTTCTTTTGGCTCTTCCTGGGAGGCATAGCAGGGCAGGCCTTACCACCCATCCGGTGGTTGGCCGCCCTCTTGGCGACATCACAAATGGGGCAGTGGGGGTCGGCTGAGCACTGCGCCGCCTTGTGGCCTGCCTTGCCGCAGCAGAAGCAGAGTCCGCTGCGGTCAAGGCTAGACGTGCAGTTGGCCCCCACGTGCCCGGGCTCCAGGCAGCGGAAACACCGTGGTGCTCTGGGTTCCAGCATCTTCGCCTGCACTGAAACCCAGCCCACCAAGAGCCGCTTCTCCACGACTTTCTTCGCTGCGGCGACTGGGACGCTCAACCAAATCTGCCCTTGCCGGCCGGGGGAGCGCCTCAGATCGCCCGCCCTTATGGCATCGCTGGCGCAGCCACCAGCATCCGCCACGGCTGCGACCACCTCTTCTTTGGTGACCGAGTCGTCCAGGCCAGAGATGCGCAGCTCCACGCATTTCTCTGGCCTAGAGACTCGGACAATATCATCACCGACGGCCTCCCTGATTTTGGACGCCAGTGTGTCTGCCTTGTCGGCACTACTGGCGCCCGGCAGGATCAGGAGGCGAGCCCCGGTGGCTGCGGTGCCAAACCGGAGGCCGTCAACTCCAATCTCCCTCAAATTGATACGGCGCTTCGCCTTGGTCAGGACCTTCAAATACGTGACCCCTTGCTCCACCGCCTCCGGCCGCAAGGTCAGCATGACCGCGGTCGTGCGAGGCGGGTGGAGCTTGGGCAACTTCTTCCTCGGGGCCGCCTTCTTCTTCGGCGCCGCAGGAGCAGTAGCGGGCTCCACTGCGGGCTTCACAGCGGCCTTCTTCGCCTTCTTCTTGGTGGCGCCCTTGCGGACCACCACGCGCCACGGCTCCTCCATGGGCTCCGACGGAGGCTGGGGCTCCAGCCGAGGGCTCGGCTCTACAGCGGCCGCCCTCTTCGTCTCGGCCTTGGCCTTCTGCTTCTTCTTCGGCTTAGTGGAGGGCGCAGAAGCAATCTCCGCCATTGTCTTCGTCGGCGGGGGGTGGGTGGGGCGTGATGCCGCTGCAGGAGCAGCAGCTGCAGCCGCCTCGGCCAGCTTCCTGTCCGCGGCCAGTGGTGGCCGCAGCCGCTTGGCCGGGAGCAAGCGCTCCTCGAGCCCCTCGAAGCGCGCATTGATCATGGTCCCCACTTGGACCATGACCGTGCGCGCGATGTCCTCTAATGACGGGGCCGGAGCTGGAGCTGGCTGTAAACGGGCCAGCTCCTTCCGGACCTCGTCCAGCTCCGCCGCGAGCCGCGCGTTTGCGGCCTCGAGCCGAGCGACCTCCTCGGACATCGTGCGGGTCCTCGCCTCGATAAAGGAGACCTTTATGGCATCTGCTGCCTCGTTCAGGGCCCGCACGAAAGTCCCCTTCAGGTTGCCGGACGTCTCTGCGACCCGCCGGATGGTGTCTAAAGACTCGGACACCACCCTCTGCAGGTCCAACGTTTCGGGCTGCTCCCGCTCCTGCCTCGTCAACGCCGGTGTGCGGAGGATGGCGGCTCGCGTCGCTCTCTTGCGTCGCGCATCCTCCGCCATTCCCCGTTCGGCGTCAAGCCGAAGCTCCTCCGCCTTTGCCGCATTCAATGCGGCCTTGGCTTTCGCCAGACTGACGACCTCGTCGGTGGCCGAGGGACGAGCACGCCCCCTTCTCGACGGCGACGCGTCGTCAAAATCGTCCGAGTCGACGCAGGCGGTCCTCTGCCGCTTGCGCCACCCACTTGGCGATGACGTTCGCGATGCCACGGTCCCGAAACTCATGCCCGAAGCCGAAGACGACTCGGACAGAGCTCGGGGCCGCGGCACCACGCGACCCTCTCCCTTCTCCTCCTGAATTTCCAGGCAGCGCGTGAGAATCACGCGAGCCTCCTTCCTCACTTCCAAGCGCGAGCCGTTGTCGCGTGCTGAATCGGTGTCCGGGTTCGTGCATAGGTCGTCGCGTGCAGAATCAGTGTCCGGGATAGTGCGTAGGTCGTCGGGTTGAGGGCCGAGGCCCTCATGGCGGTTCTTGCCCCCCCCAGAATACGAGGGGCAGACTGACCCAGATGGGCCAGTGAGGGATTCTCCTGCCTCTGAGAGGCAGGTACCCTCCTGGGGTAGATAAGTTTTAGAAGACGCCATTCATAGTTTTGTCGGTTTTACGGCTCGACAGCCCTCCCCTCACGTCATGGAAACGAAAATGAAAAAACAAGAACAAGGAACACAACAAATACACAGACAAAAGAATAAAATATACATACCAAAGACACAAATGAAAAACACAAAGAAATGGAGATGATACACGACACGACAATACAGGAAAACGAAAAAACAAATACGAAGAATACACATGAGGATGAAACGATGATGAGATAGATGATGCATGAGATATATACATAAGATAATAAATAAACATACATATATAATACATAACTACCGGTATGAAGACCACCGCAAAGCAAGCTTTGCGACAATCTTCACACCGGCCACCGCGGCGCCCAGGGTTTTAGTTACGTCTGTTCCAGAGGGGACCAGACCAATAACAGGCAGCAACCACGTGAAGGATTACCCTGGACTTGCCTTGAGGATCATCACGACTTGCGCTCTCCCTCAAGACCGACGCCTCCGCACCCATCCGGGATGAGTACGGAGGGCCTGGGTTTATGCGTCAGTGACGGATAAACCCAGGCCCGCCCAACCTTTTTTTTTTTTTTTTTTTTTTTTTTTTTTTTTTTTTTTTTTTTTTTTTTTTTTTTTTTTTTTTTTTTTTTTTTGACCCGGGGAAATGCTTTACGCATACCACCCCGCCCGAGGGGAGCAGGGTGGTTATGTGGGACTCCCCCGCCCTTGAAGAGGGCGGGTATACCCACTAAAACCCCGGGGTGTTCTCCTCTCCGCTTATGGACGTGGTCGCGGGTTCGCTAAACGCGCGTCCGCAACCACGTCTGCGGGTGCCCTGGAGTGGACTCTCCTCCGAGGTGTAGATGGCCTCTATCTCCGCTTAATGCGCCCCGGAACACATCGGGGCGCATTACAGCTCGGGACTTCTTTATATTCGGGTGACGGACCCCCCGATCCGCCACTCGAAAAGTCCCCGTTACGGTGGCAGGTGGTGGGCGTAGGCCAACCGTCTGCGGCCTAGCCTCCTGCGACGGATGGGGAGTGACAGGATATCATCCTCACGAAGCCTCTCCGCCGCCTCCTTTTCAAGCATTATGCTCTCCGCATATACCACCATCGCGTCCCACGCCGCCTCTCTACTGACCATGACGTCAATTAGAGCCGGCAGTGACAGGTCGGTTCCCACGACTGCCTCTAGAGCTATGCGCTCCTCCAGCCAGGCAGGGCACACTGCGCGGGTGTGTTGCGCCGTGTCTTCGCCTCCTCCACAGTGGTGGCACACCGTCGTTGGCTCTCGACGGACCACGTGACACAGATACCGACCAAAGCACCCGTGCCCCGTCAGCATCTGCGTCAGGCGGTACGTCAGGGCGCCATGTTTGCGTAGGAGCCACTTCTCCAACACTGGCTGTATGGCGACAACCAGTTCTCTGCCAGCTTCCGGGTTCTCCATTCTCGCCGACCACTTCCGGAGAAGATCCCTACGAGCTTGGTCTCTCCACAGTTGGATTTCCTCCGGAAGGGGCCGGCCACCGCTATCCTTCACCTCTGCGCTTCTCAGGTAAACCACCGCATGGGCCTCAGCCTCGAGGTCCCATGGAGGGCTACCAGCCAACGCACTTGCCGCCTCAAACGATACGGTGCAGTACGCTCGGGCCGCCCTGAGTGCTATGACACGCTGCGGGCGGCGCAGCAGTGCCTTGTTCTGAGTACTCAGGGCGTCCGCCCATATCGGCGCTCCGTAGAGGGCCTTCGAGCGCACTACACCGCAATAGAGGCGACGACACGCGACACTTGGTCCTCTTAAATTGGGGAGGAGTCTCCCGAGCACTCCGGCGAAAGCGATGAGCTTTGGCGCTAGCAACCGGAAGTGCTCTGTAAATTTCCATCGCCCGTCGAGCACGATGCCCAAGTAGCGCATCGTTGACTCGACGGTAATCGTTGCCCCTCCGACAACAATGGCTGTCCCCGGTGGTGGTGCTCTCCGGGGCCCGTGGAAGAAGAGGGCCTCAGATTTACTGAGGGCCACCTCCAATCCCAGGGCACGTATCCTTCGGACGATTTCAGCGACACCGGCCGTCGCCAAAAGGGCTGCCTCTCGATGCGTGCTTCCACGAGCTGTCACTAGGGTGTCGTCCGCGTAACAAGTGACGCTGACCCCTGGTAGGTTTTCTCCACGGAGCACCCAGTCGTACCCGATGTTCCACAGGAGCGGTCCAAGAACCGACCCCTGTGGAACACCGCATGACATCATTTTTCTCCTCCATCCGGACGGTCCTGGGTAAGTTACGGCCCGATCTACGAAGTAATCGGCTACCGCTCGTCTCAGATAACGCGGCACCTCGTGGTAACGAAGTGCCTCTTTAATGGTTTCCCAGGGCAGGGTGTTAAAAGCATTCGCGATGTCCAGCGAGACCGCCAACACCACCCCGCCCTGAGCTACCGCCTCCTCGGCCAAATCCCGCACCCGAGCAATGGCGTCGAGAGTTGATCGGCTGCTGCGAAAGCCGAACTGGCTATCGCTAAGCTCAGGCCCCACCCTTGCCATGTGCTTGACGAGACGAGCCGCGAGCACCCGCTCGAAAAGCTTGCTCATCTCGTCAAGCAACACAATGGGGCGGTAGGCCGACGGCGAATCGGCCGGACGTCCTGTCTTCCGGAGAAGGACCAACTTTCCTGTTTTCCAGGGGCGTGGAAAGCGACCCTGGCTTAAACACTTGGTAAAGAGCCCCCTCACTTGCTCATCCATTACCCCCATGGCTATGACGACCACCCGACCGGGTATACCGTCCGGCCCCGGGGCTGTATTTTTCCTGCGAAGACGCAGGACTGCCACTTCAAACTCCGCTTCTGAAACCGGAGGGACTTCTTCCACCTCCTCCCCTTCGTGGAGCTCAGCAGGAGCCATGGGAGGCGGCCGCCACTCTCCCCTTTCGGGGAAAAGGGTTGAGACCACTCGCTCCAGAAGCCGTGGGTCCAGAGTTCGTGTAAGAGGAGGGGCCCAGGGGCGGAGTTTGCTACTCACCACCTGGTACGGACGCCCCCACGGATCTAAATTGAGAGTCTCAAGCCACTTCTCCCATGACGATTCCTTCGCCTGCTTAATTGCCGCCTGCAATACTCTGCAGGTAGTCCTGTATTCGGCGTACACCTCGCCCTCTAGCTCTGGGTCTCGTACTCGTCTCCGTCGCACTCGGGTGTATCGGCGGCGTGCCGCAACACACGCCTTTCGCATGTTGCGAAGTTCCGGCAGCCACCAGTATAGTTGGCGCCGTGCCGGGACCGGCCCCGCTCTCGGCATGGCTGCATCGCAGACCCTAGTCAGAGCACCAGCCAACAGCTCGGCCGCCGTATCTACGTCCTGTTCTCCGTCGTTGGACTCAGCCGACCAGGCCTCCACGATGGCCGCCTCCTTCGCTATCTCCCCATCTAGCCGTTTCAGGGACCATCGCACGCCTTCTCCCTCCGGGGCCCAGTTCCTCCTTCCTGGCGCAGACGTGGAGACGCTAAATCGAATGTATCGGTGGTCGGATAACGTCTCCACGTCCGCTCTCACGGTCCAACCTTGGACACGGCGCGCTAGGGCAGGGCTCGCAAAAGTGACGTCAACAATTGATCCGCCCTGCTGACGCACGCACGTATCCACTGACCCCCTGTTGAGTAGCTCCAGGTCCAGAGACACGGCCCACTCTTCCAACGCCTCCCCACGCGCATCCGTCACTGGACAGCCCCACAAGGTTGACTTGGCGTTCAAGTCTCCGGCTACCACTACGGGATTGGGGTGTGCTCGTCCCACGAGAGCTCGAACTTCCGCTAGCATATGCTCGAAGTCGGCTAAGGTTTTGTTTGGGGAAAAGTACACCCCAATCACCGCAATACCGTCCAGAACAGCCAGTACACATCCACGACCCTTCACCACCCTGTCAAAAGGCGGAGATTGGGCGATAACAGCCACTGAGTCCTCGTTGTCCCCTGCCCAGTTATCCCGGGGGGGAACGAAGTAGGGCTCTGAAGCAATGGCAACTTTAATGGACCACTCTGCCATGCTCTGGAGTAAAAGGTCCTGAGCACGGGCAGAGTGGTTTAAATTCGCCTGGAGAAACAAACTGGCCATCTAATTAATGGTGTCCATGGGCTCCTCCTCCAGCGATGGTTGCTGAGACGGTTGTAAGGGGGCCCTGGAGCCATCACTAGCCGTCTTTTTCCCCTTACCCCCCTTTTTGAGGTGCGTGGTACCGCACGTTTTCGCGCCGATGCGGTGGTTCGCAGCCTTGTTTGCTGCATCACAAAGCGGGCAGTGAGGCTCGGCAGAGCACTGAGCTGCCTTGTGGCCCGCCTTGCCACAGCAGTAGCACAGCAGGCTACGGTCAACGCTTTCCTTGCAATTGGCCCCTATGTGCCCGGGTTCTAGGCAGCGGTAGCACCTCATTGTCCTGGGCTCTAAGATTTTGGCTTGGACTGAAACCCAGCCCACCAGTATCCTTCGCTCAGCGACCTTTTTGGCTGCAGCCACTGGGCAGCGCAGCCAGATCGTCCCTTGCCAGCCAGTGGAGCGAATAACCTCGCCCGCTTTGATAGCCTCCTTGGCGCACCCACCAACTTGGGCCACAGCAGCTACCACTTCCTCTCTGGTTGCTGAGTCATCCAGACCCGTGATTCGCAACTCTGCGCACTTCTCCGGCCTGGAAACACGAACGACGTCCTCCCCCAGAGTCTCTCTTAGTCTGCTGGCTAGCGCATTCGCCTTGTCCGCACTGCTAGCTCCAGGCAGCTTTAGAAGCCGAGCACCGGTAGCTGCGGTACTAAATCTCAGGCCGTCGATGCCGAGCTCCTTGATGTCGATGCGCTTCTTGGCCTCGCACAGCACCTTATCGTAGGTGATCCCTCGCTCCACCGCCTCCGGCTGCAGGGTCAACATGACTGCAGTCGTGCGAGGCGGGTGGAGCTTGGGCACCTTCTTCGCCTGCTTCTCCACCGCAGGGACAGTTGGCACCTTCTTGGCGGCCTTTATGACAGTCTTAATTTTGTTGGCGCCTCTCCGAGTCACCACATTCCATCCTTCATTCACAGACTGAGTCTGTGGCTGGTTCTGTGATTCTGGCTGAGATGGCAAGGGTCTCTCTTCTTCCACCACCTTCTTCTTCCCAGACTTTTTCTTCTTCGCCTTTCCTTCTGTCTCTTTGGGGGGCTTGGCAGAGGTCGCAGAAGCGACGTCCCCTGTATTGCCAGTCTGTGGAGGGTAGACTGAGCCCGGAGCAGCTGTTGGAGCAACTGCATCCGATGCAGCCAAGGTCTTCTTCTTATCTGCGGCCAACGGTGGCCGCAGCCGCTTCGCAGGAAGGAGGCGGTCCTCGAGTCCCTCGAATCTTGCGTTTATCATGGTGCCACATTGAATCATGACGGCACGTGCAACTTCTTCGAGGGACGGAGATGGAGCTTTAGCTGGCTGCAATAGAGCCAACTCCTTCCGGACATCGTCCAGCTCGGCCGCAAGCCGCCCATTTGCGGCCTCCAGCCGAGCGACCTCTTCGGTCATAGTGCGGGTCCTCATCTCTTTGAACGACACTTTAATGGCGTCGGCCGCCTCATTAAGGGCCCTTACATAGGTGCCCTTGAGGTGGCCGGACGTCCTGGCCACCTGCTCAATGGTATCCAGAGACTCCCGCACTACCTTTTCCAGATCCAGAGTCTCTGGTTCCTCTTTCCCCTGCTTGGTCAGCGCGGGGGATTTCCGAAATATGGCTGCTCGCGCCTCCCTCTTTCGCTTTAGATCCTCCGCCATCTCCCTCTCGGCCTCCAGGCGGAGCTCCTCCGCCTTGGCCGCGTTCAGCTGGGCCTTAGCCCTGGCTAGCTCGACGTACTTGTCCGTGGAGCCGGGGCGACCCCGCCCTTTCCGATCTGGCGCCTTTGCTGACGGCGTCATGCCGTCGCTCGACCCTGAGCAGACGGCCACGTCCCTCTGCCGCTTGCGCCAGAAGCGGTTTGGTGACGACGTCCGTGACGCCACCGTCTCGAAGCTCATATCCGATTCTGAGTCGGACAGAGTTCGGGTTCTTGCCAATGCGGCAGAACCTTCGCCACCCTCCACAACTGGAGTGGGGCAGCGCGTTAAAATAACGCGCGCCTCTTTCGCTACAATCAGCGAAGTGTTTACGCGTGCTGAATCGGTGTCCATTGAGCCAATGCTTGAGTCGTCAGGTTGAGGGCCGAGGCCCTCGTGGCAGTTGTTGCCCCCCCCAGAGTACGTGGGGCAGCCTCCACAGCCGGAGCTGGGAGGGAGGGATTCCCCATTGCTGGGACCCTCCTGGGTAGTTATATCCTTTTTGCAACTTGCCATGTTTTGGTTTTTGTTTTGTCAATTTTAAAGGCATGACGGCCTGAGGGGGTGGGTGGCTTAGCGATCGGCTTCCCCCGATCACGCATCTACAGGCAACCACCAGACCTTTTAGATTGGGCAAGGCTATATAAGAGAAGAATAGAGAAAAGACACAAATGAAAAGAGAAAAGAAATGGATGATATGAATGAGACGAAAAAGAAAGAAAGAGGAAGAATAATACGTGAATGATTAACATATACATATAATAATAAGATAAACATACATAAATAAATAGATGATCCGGAATGAAGACCATCACAAAGCAAGCTTTGCGACGATCTTCACCCCGGCTACCGCGGCGCCCAGGGTTTTAGTTACGTCTGTTCCAGAGGGGACCAGACCAATAACAGGCAGCAACCACGTGAAGGATTACCCTGGACTTGCCTTGAGGATCATCACGACTTGCGCTCTCCCTCAAGACCGACGCCTCCGCACCCATCCGGGATGAGTACGGAGGGCCTGGGTTTACGCGTCAGTGACGGATAAACCCAGGCCCGCCCAGGCCCGCCCAACCTTTTTTTTTT
Organism: Hylaea fasciaria; assembly: GCA_905147375.1. Lineage (NCBI taxonomy): Eukaryota > Metazoa > Arthropoda > Insecta > Lepidoptera > Geometridae > Hylaea > Hylaea fasciaria. Next base: position 48,856 of record LR990192.1, read on the forward strand.
TTTTTTTTTTTTTTTTGCCCGGGGAAATGCTTTACGCATACCACCCTGCCCGAGGGGAGCAGGGTGGTTATGTGGGACTCCCCCGCCCTTGAGGAGGGCGGGTATACCCACTAAAACCCCGGGGTGTTCTTCTCGCCGCATAAGATGTGGCCGCGGGATCGCTCAGCGCGCATCCGTGACCACATCTGCGGGCGCCCTGATATGGGCTCATCTCCGGAGGTGTATAAGGCCTCGGTACTCCGCTTGATGCGTTCCGGAACACTTCGGAACGCATCACAGCTCTGGACTTTTCAACTCGGGTGGCAGACCCCCCGATCCGCCACCCGAAGTCCCCTTTTATGGTGGCAAATGGTGATGGGCGTAGGCCCGGCGCCTGCGGCCTGGCCTCCTGCGGCGGATTGGAAGTGACAGCGCGTCGTCTTCGCGATTCCTTTCTGCCGCCTCCTTTTCGAGTAATACACTCTCGGAGTACACCACTGCTGCGTCCCAGGCCTCTTCACTTTTCGCTATTGCTTCAACTAGCGCTGGCAGTGAGAGGTCTCTTCCGACCGCTGCCTGCAGAGCAGTTCTCTGCTCTGCCCAGGCAGGGCATACGGCGCGGGTGTGCTGCGCCGTATCTTCTTCTCCTCCTCCACAATGGTGGCACTCCACCGTTGGCTCCCGACGGACCACGTGACACAGATACCGACCGAAGCAGCCGTGCCCCGTCAGCATCTGCGTCAGGCGGTACGTCAGTGCCCCGTGTCTCCGCTTCAGCCACAAATTCAGCACAGGCTGAATGGCGGCAATAAAATCCCTGCCCGCTTTCGGGCTTTGCAGTCTCGCAGACCATTCCTGGAGGAGATCATCGCGGGCTTGCTCCCTCCACCTCTTCAGATCTTCCGGAAGGGGCCATTCTCCACTTCTCTTTACGTCGGCATTCCGCTGGTACACCACCGCATGGGCCTCGGCTTCGAGGTCCCACGGGGGGCTGCTGGCTAGAACGCATGCCGCCTCATACGAGACGGTGCAGTACGCTCGAGCCGCCCTGAGCGCTATGACACGCTGCGGGCGCCGCAGCAGTGTCTTGTTCGGAACGCTCAGGGCGTCCGCCCATATCGGCGCTCCGTAGAGCGCCTTCGAGCGCACCACACCGCAGTAGAGGCGGCGACACACCATGTTCGGTCTCTTGAGATTGGGGAGGAGCCGTCCGAGCACTCCGGCGAAGGCTATAACTTTCGGGGCAAGCCGCCGGAAGTGCTCGGTGAATTTCCATCGCCCATCTAGAACAATCCCCAAGTATTTCATGGCGGGTTCGACTGCTATTGTTGCCCCCCCGACCACAATGTTCATCCCTGGTGGCGGACCTCTTCGCGGTCCGTGAAAAAAGAGGGCCTCAGATTTGCTGAGGGCCACCTCCAAGCCCAGAGCCCGAATTCTCTGGACGACCTGTGCGACGCCGGCTGTCGCAAGGAGGGCCGCCTCTCGGTGGGTGCTGCCGCGAGCGGTGACGAGGGTATCGTCGGCGTAACAAGTCACGCCAACCCCTCTCAGATTCTGGCCGCGGAGCACCCAGTCATATCCAATGTTCCACAGGAGCGGCCCGAGAACCGACCCCTGTGGAACGCCGCAGTACATCGACTTTCTGGACCAATCGTTTTGCCCCGGGTAAACGATAGCCCTGTCGGCAAAGTAGTCGTGCACTGTCTTCCTGAGGTACCTGGGAACTCCGTGGTACCTTAGTGCCTCTTTTATAGTCTCCCAGGGCAGGGTGTTGAAGGCGTTCGCTATGTCCAACGAAACCGCCAACACCACCCCACCCTGGGCTACCGCCTCTTCTGCGAGATCCCGCACTCGGGCAATTGCGTCCAGTGTCGACCGGTGAGTGCGGAACCCAAACTGAGCGCCGTTGAGATCGGGCCCCACCCTCTCGAGGTGCCCGACGAGACGCGCTGCGAGCACCCGCTCGAAGAGCTTGCTCATCTCGTCAAGCAGGACGATCGGGCGGTAGGCCGACGGCGACTCAGCCGGGCGTCCATATTTACGGAGCAGTACGAGCTTGCCGGTCTTCCAAGGACGTGGGAATCGGCCCTGGGCCAGACACCCAGAGAAAAGTGCCCTGGCTTCGTCCTCCATCTCTCCCATCGCTATTACCACAGCGCGTCCGGGTATACCATCAGGCCCCGGGGCCGTGTTCTTCCTCCGAAGCCTTTGGATCGCCACCTCAAACTCCGCTTCTGTGACTGGTGGGACCGCTTCCTCTTCCTCCTCATCCTGATCTGGAGGTGCCATGGACGGCGGCGACCACTCCCCCCTTTCAGGGAAGAGGGTTGTCACGACACGCTCCAAGAGTTGAGGGTCGAGGGTCCGCGTGAGAGGCGGAGCCCAGGCGCGGAGTTTGCCGCTGACAACCTTATAAGGGCGCCCCCACGGATTTCGGTTGAGCGTCTCTAGCCACGCTTCCCACGATTCCTCCTTTGCCTGTTTGACGGCGAGCTGCAGAGTCTTACAGGCAGCTCTGTAGTTGGCATAGAGCTCGCCCTCGCGGACCTCATCGCGGTTTCGTCGCCGCCGGACTCTGCTATATTGGCGGCGTGCCACTACGCAGGCTACCCGCAATTGGCGCAGTTCTGGCTTCCACCAATACAGCTGGCGTCGCGATGGCACGGGCCCAGCCCTTGGCATTGCCGCATCGCAGACGCGCGTCAGTGCACCGACCAGCCGCTCTGCCGAGGCATCCACATCGCCAATCAGTTCGTCGGACCCAGATCCGGCACTCCAGGCCTCCACGATGGCAGCCTCCAGCGCCACTTCTCCATCCAGACGCTTCAGCGACCATCGTGCACCTTCCCGTATAGGGGACCGGTTTACCCCTGCTGATGCGGACGCGGAGACGTCAAACCGAATGTACCGGTGATCGGACAGGGTCTCCACGTCCGCTTTTACACACCAATTTTGGACACGGCGCGCCAGGGCGGGACTAGCGAACGTAACGTCCACAATCGACCCGCCCTGTTGACGCACGCACGTGTCCACTGATCCCCTATTAAGGAGCTCCAGCCCCAAGACCCCCGCCCACTCTTCCAGGGCCTCTCCTCTTACGTCAGTCACCGGACAGCCCCACGCCCTCGACTTGGCGTTAAAGTCCCCGGCTACCATCACAGGGTGCGGGTGCGCCCGTCCCACGAGCGTGCCGACTTCAGCTAGCGAACGCTCGAAGTCGGCTAGGGTCCTGTTCGGAGACAGGTACACCCCAACCACTGCGATCCCATCCACAACAGCCAGCACGCAACCATGGCCCTTCGCCAACCTGTCAAAGGGGGGAGTCTGCGCGACGACGGCCACTGATTCTTCAAGGTCCCCCGCCCAGTTATCCCGGGGGGGAACAAAATAGGGTTCTGCAACCACTGCGACCTTGATGGACCACTCTGCCATACTCTGGAGCAAAAGATCCTGAGCACGAGCAGAGTGGTTTATGTTCGCCTGGAGGAATGGACTGGCCATCTAATTGATGGTGTCCATAGCATCCTCCTCCAGCGGTGTTCGCTGAGGCGGCTGCGAGGGGGCCCTGGAGCCTTCACCAGCCGTCTTATTTCCTTTACCCCTTTTGACAAGCCTCGAAGGGCACGTCTTCCCACCTATGCGGTGGTCCGCAGGTTTGTCGGCGGCACTGCACGCAGGGCAGTGTGGCTGAGCCGTGCACTGAGCGGCCGTGTGGCCGCCTTTTCCACAGCAATAGCACAGTGTGCTGCGGTCAGTGCCAGCTGTGCACTGCACTGCGACATGGCCAGGTTCAAGGCATCGGTAGCACGTCAGCGGTCTGGGTTCTAGCATTCTGGCTTGCACCGATACCCACCCCACCAACAGCCTCTTCCCTGCCACCTTCTTAGCCGCGGCCACTGGGCACCGCAGCCAGATCGCCCCCTGGCGGCCAGCGGGGCGGACGATTTCTCCCGCCCTAATAGCCTCTCTGGCACAGCCGCCGGCGTCAGCCAACGCAGCAACGACCTCCTCCTTTGTCGCCGAGTCATCCAGCCCCGCTATGCGCATCTCTACGCAGATTTCGGGTCTGGAGACTCGGACCACTTCCTCTCCGATGGTCTCCCGGAGTTTGCTGGCCAGGGCATTGGCCTTATCTGCGCTGGTGGCACCCGGCACTTTCAGTAGGCGGGCACCGGTAGCTGGGGTGCGGAACTGCACGCCTTCTATTCCGAGGCCCTTCAGGTCTATGCGCTGTTTGGCTTCGGCAAGTACCTTTCCGTAGGTTACGCCGCGCTCCACAGCGGCCGGTTGTAAAGTGAGCACGACCGCCGTTGAGCGCGGGGGGTTCAACTTTCCTGCCCTCTTCTTCTGTTGCGGACGCTCAGCAGGGCTTGCGACCTTCTTGGTGGTACCCTTCTTCTTCTTGGTGACCGGCTTCTTTTTGACGCCACTCCGGGCCACCACTGTCCACCCCTCGTCCTGGGACTGGGGCTGGGGTTGCGGCTGGGGCTGAGGCTTGGGTGGCAGGCGCTGCACCGCTGCAGCTGTTGCAGTCTCTTTCTTCTTCGCCTTCGTCTGGGGCTTCTTGCCACCTTTCTGTGGCTCCACGCCGGGGGCCTTCGCAGCCTTGCTGCTAGGTGGCCTGGCGGCGATGGCCACAGGTACCGCTTCCACTACCACTTCTGTTCGCAGCGGAGAGGCTGCACGAACGCTTGCCCCCTGCACGACAGCATTTCTCTTGTCTGCGGCCAGTGGCGGACGCAATCGCTTCGCAGGGAGCAAACGGTCCTCGAGCCCATCAAGGCGAGCGTTGACCATGGTCCCTACTCGGACCATGATCGTGCGCTCAATGTCGTCCAGAGACGGCGCTGGAGCAGCTTGCATCCGCGTCATCTCCTTGCGGACCTCGCACAGTTCGGCCGCGAGCCGCGCGTTGGCTGCCTCCAGCCTAGCGACCTCCTCCGTGACTGTGCGGGTCCGCATCTCCGTAAATGACACCTTTATGGCGTCGGCCGCCTCATTCAGGGCCCTCACGTATGTCCCTTTGAGGTGGCCAGACGTCCTGGCGACCTGGACTATGGTTTCCAGAGACTCTGTCACCACCTTCTGTAGGTCCAGAGTCTCTGGCTCTTTTCTCCCTTCTTTGGAGAGAACTGGGGATTTCCGGAAGATGACCGCTCTCACTTCTCTTTTCCGCTTGATTTCCTCCTCCAGTTCCCTCTCGGCTTCCAGCCGACGCTCTTCGGCCTTGGCCGCGTTCATTTTGGCCTTGGCCTTAGCCAGACCGAAGTATTCACCGGTCAACGGCGAACGGCTACCTCCTCTCCTGTCGGCCACCTTGGCCACTGGCGCCAACTCGTCGCCAGAATCGGAATAGGCGCCATCCACCCGACGCTTCTTCCAAAACCGGGTCGAAGCCCCAGACGCCCGGGACGTCACCGTCTCCACACTCATGTCCGACTCCGTGTCGGACAGGTCCCTAAGCCTCGCCGGAGCGGCAGGCTCAACATCCACTCCTGGTGTGGGGCAGCGCGTAAGCACCACGCGTGCCTCCTTCTTTCTTTCCACTGACGTAGTAGTCTTCTTAGATAGAGGACCATCGTCAACCATCTCCGCTGGCATATCGGAATCCGTATTCGTGCATGGGTCAGTCATTAATAGAGCGTAGCGGTTGTTGCCCCCCCCAGAGTACGTGGGGCAGCCTCCACAGCCGGAGCCGGGAGGGAGGGATTCCCCATTGCTGGGACCCTCCTGGGTAGTATTACATGTATTGCAACTCGCCATTTTGTTTGTGTTTTTTTTTTTTTTTTTTTTTTTTTTTTTTTTGTCATTTTTAATAGGCATGACTGCCTGGGGTGGGTGCCCTAGCGGTCAGCTTCCCCTGACCACGCATCTATAGGCGAGCACCAGACCTTTCGAGATTGGGCAAGGTTAAACGAAAGAAGAGAAAGAGAAAAGACACAAATGAAAAACAAAGAGATGAGAAATGGATGATGTGAAAATACAGGAAAACGAAGAAAAGAGGAAGAAAATACGTGAATGATTAACATATACATACAATAATAAAATAAACATACACATATAAATAGATGATCCGGTATGAAGACCACCGCAAAGCAAAAGCTTTGCGACAGTCTTCACACCGGCTACCGCGGCGCCCAGGGTTTTAGTTACGTCTGTTCCAGAGGGGACCAGACCAATAACAGGCAGCAACCACGTGAAGGATTACCCTGGACTTGCCTTGAGGATCATCACGACTTGCGCTCTCCCTCAAGACCGACGCCTCCGCACCCATCCGGGATGAGTACGGAGGGCCTGGGTTTACGCGTCAATGACGGATAAACCCAGACCCGCCCAGGCCCGCCCAACCTTTTTTTTTTTTTTTTTTTTTTTTGACCCGGGGAAATGCTTTACGCATACCACCCTGCCAGGGGGAGGCAGGGTGGTTATGTGGGACTCCCCCGCCCTTGAAGAGGACGGGTATACCCACTAAAACCCCGGGGTGTTCTCCTCTCCGCTTGTGGGCGTGGTCGCGGGGTCGCTGAACGCGCTTCCGCAGCCACGTCTGCGGGTGCCCTGGTCTGGGCTCTCCTCCGGAGGTGTATATGGCCTCTGTACTCCGCTTGATGCGTTCCGGAACACTTCGGAACGCATCACAGCTCGGGACTTTTTAAATCGAGTGACGGGTCCCCCGATCCGCCACCCGAAAGTCCCCCTTATGGCGGCAGGTTGTGGGCGTAGGCCAGCCGTCTGCGGCCTGGCCTCCTGCGGCGGATGGGGAGGGAAAGGGCGTCGTCCTCTCGACTCCTCTCCGCTGTCTCCTTTTCGAGCATGATACTCTCGGAGTACGCCATCAACGCTTCCCACGCCTCCTCGCTCCTACTAATCTTGTCGACCAAGGATGGCAGGGTAAGGTCATTCCCCACTGCAGCCTCAAGGGCAGCGCGCTGCACTGCCCACGCGGGGCACACGGCGCGGGTGTGGTGCGCCGAATCTTCGTTATCGCCACAATGGTGGCACGCCGTGGTTGGTTCCCGACGAACCACATGACACAAGTAACGGCCAAAACAGCCGTGCCCCGTCAGGACTTGTGTCATGCGGTAGGTCAGGGCGCCGTGTCGCCTCCTCAGCCATTGGTCCAGCACAGGCTGTACTGCGAGGATCAGGTCCCGGCCAGCCGTTGGGGTCTCCAGTCTCGTTGACCACTTCCGATGGAGGTCATCACGTGCCTGCTGCCTCCACCGTTTCAGCTCTTCCGGAAGCGGCAAGTTTCCTTCGCTCTTCATTTCCGCCCTCCGGTGGTACACCACCGCGTGCGCCTCAGCCTCCAGATCCCACGGAGGGCTACTTGCCAGCACGCACGCCGCCTCATACGACACGGTGCAGTACGCCCGAGCCGCCCTGAGCGCTATGACACGCTGCGGGCGCCGCAGCAGTGCCTTGTTTGGAGCGCCCAAGGCGTCCGCCCATATCGGCGCTCCGTAGAGCGCCTTTGAGCGCACCACCCCGCAGTAGAGGCGGCGGCATGCCACGTTCGGTCCTCTTAAGTTCGGCAGCAGCTTTCCAAGCACTCCGGCGAAGGCTATGACCTTTGGGGCTAGCCGCCGGAAGTGCTCTGCAAACTTCCACCGTCCGTCAAGCAAGATACCCAAGTATCTCATTGTGGGCTCAATGGCGATTGTCGCCCCTCCTACTACTATGGTGGTCCCCGGCGGTGGACCTCTCCGTGGCCCGTGGAAATAGAGGGCCTCCGACTTGCTCAGGGCGACTTCCAAGCCCAGGGCCCGGATCCTCCGCACCACTTGAGCGACGCCTGCTGTCGCCAGGAGCGCTGCTTCTCTATGGGTACTGCCGCGAGCGGTGACGAGGGTGTCGTCGGCATAACACGTCACACCTACCCCTCTGGGGTTCTCGCCGCGGAGCACCCAGTCATATCCGATATTCCACAGGAGCGGTCCGAGGACCGACCCCTGTGGAACGCCGCAACACATATTTCTCCTGGACCACTCATTCTGCCCTGGGTATATGATGGCCCTATCTACAAAATAGTCGGCCACTGCTCTCCTCAGATACCGCGGGACTCCGTGAAACTTCAGCGCCTCTTTGATGGTTTCCCAGGGCAAGGTGTTGAATGCGTTCGCTATGTCTAGCGACACCGCCAGCACCACCTCACCCTGGCCTACCGCCTCCTCAGCGAGATCTCGCACCCGGGCAATGGCGTCCAGGGTCGACCGATGGTTACGGAACCCGAACTGAGCGTCGTGGAGATCAGGCCCCACCCTCGCCATGTGCTTGACGAGACGCGCGGCGAGCACCCGCTCGAAGAGCTTGCTCATCTCGTCAAGCAAGACGATTGGGCGGTAGGCCGACGGCGACTCAGCTGGGCGCCCGTGCTTGTGAAGCAAGACGAGCTTCCCCGTTTTCCATGGACGCGGAAAACGCCCCTGGACCAGGCATTCCGAAAACAATGCCCTGACTCCTTCACCCATCTCTCCCATTGCAATAACAACGGCACGTCCTGGTATGCCGTCAGGCCCCGGAGCCGTGTTTTTACGTCGAAGCCTAAGTACCGCCACATCGAGCTCCGCCTCCGAGACTGGCGGGACTTCCTCCTCCTCTTCGTCATGCAGCTCTGGAGGTGCCATGGACGGCGGCGACCACTCTCCCCTTTCAGGGAAGAGGGTTGTCACAACGCGCTCCAGAAGCTGAGCGTCAAGGGTCCGTGTGAGAGGGGGGGCCCAAGCGCGGAGTTTTCCGCTTACTACTTTGTAAGGTCGCCCCCACGGGTCCTCGTTCAGGGTCGCGAGCCATTCCTCCCAGGATGACTCCTTTGCCTGCATGATAGCCGTCTGGAGTGTCTTGCAGGCGGCTCTGTACGCTGCGTACAGCTCTTGCTCGCGCTCCTCGTCCCGGATTCGTCGTCGTCGAGATCTGCTGTACTGGCGGCGTGCCGCAGCGCAGGATTTCCGCAATTGGCGAAGTTCTGGCTTCCACCAGTACAGCTGACGACGTGGCGGCACTGGCCCGGCTCTCGGCATGGCTGCATCGCAGATACGGGTGAGAGCATTGACGAGCTGCTCGGCCGAAGAGTCCACATCTACCACCTCCTCTTGAGGACCGGATCCAGCGCTCCAGGCCTCCACGATGGCCGCCTCTTTGGCGATTTCGCCATCAAGTCGCCTCAAAGACCAGCGCACTCCCTCCCTTATAGCTGACCGGTTTGCCCCAGTCGTTGCGGACGCAGAGACATCGAACCGGATGTACCGGTGATCGGAGAGCGTCTCCACGTCCGCTCTGACACTCCAGTTCTGGACACGGCGCGCCAGGGCGGGGCTAGCAAACGTCACGTCTACAATCGACCCGCCCTGTTGCCGCACGCACGTGTCTACCGATCCCCTATTAAGAAGCTCAAGCTCCATGGTCACCGCCCACTCTTCTAGTACCTCTCCTCGTGCGTCAGTAGCCGGGCACCCCCACGCCCTCGCCTTGGCGTTCAGGTCTCCGGCGAGTATTACGGGACCGGGGCGCACTCGTCCGACAAGACCCCCGACCTCCGCTAGTAGCTGCTCGAAGTCGGCGAGAGTCCTGTTCGGAGAGAAGTAGACGCCAATCACCGCAATGCCACCCACAACCGCCAAAACGCATCCCCGACCTTTAACCACCTTATCAGGGGGGGGGGAGCTTGCGGACGATTGGACGATGATGGCCACCGAGTCCTCGAGGTCCCCCACCCAGTTATCCCGGGGAGGAACAAAATAAGGCTCGGAGACCACCGCAACTTGAATCAACCACTCTGCCATGCTCTGGAGAAGCAAGTCCTGAGCACGAGCACAGTGGTTGATGTTCGCCTGTAAAAATGAGGAGAGCATCTAATTGATGGTGTCCATCTGTTCCACCTCACAGCGCTGCGGTGAGCGCCGTGTCCGTTGCGAGGGGGCCCTGGAGCCATCGCCAACCGACTTCCCTCCTGATTTCCCCCTTTTGGGGGGCGTGGCAGAGCACGCTTTCCCGCCTAGCCTGTGATCGGCTGGTTTTTTCACCGCGTCACACAGTGGACAGTGTGGCTGTCCAGTACACTGAGCGGCGAGATGACCCTCTTTGCCGCAGCAGTAGCAGAGCTTGCTGCGGTCAATGCACGATGTGCACTTAGCTCCAACATGGCCAGGCTCCAGACATCGGAAGCATCTGAACGTTCTGGGCTCCAAGATTTTCGCCTGAACTGCAGTCCAGCCCACCAGGAGCCTCCTCCCGGCTATCTTCTTGGCCGCGGCCACGGGGCATCGCAGCCAGATGTTGCCCTGTCGACCCGCAGAACGGACTATCTCCCCCGCTCTGACGGTCTCGCTGGCACAGCCACCCGCTTCGGCCACGGCCGCCACCACCTCTTCTTTCGTGGCCGAGTCATCCAGCCCTCCTATTCGCATTTCCGCGCAAACCTCAGGTCTGGAGATTCGGACCACGTCCTCCCCTATGGCCTCCCTTAGTTTGCTGGCCAGAGCATTCGCCTTTTCCGCACTGGCAGCACCAGGTACCTTCAAAAGACGGGCACCGGTAGCTGTCGTGCGGAACTGGATGCCATCTATGCCGAGGCCCTTCAGGTCGATACGCTGTTTTGCCTCAGCGAGCACCTTGCCGTAGGTGACCCCATTCTCCAAGGCTCCTGGCTGCAAGGTCAGTGTGACCGCAGTTGAGCGGGGAGCGTTGAGCTTCGGGCCTTTTTTCTGCGCCGGTCGCCCAGGAGGACTTGCGACCTTTTTGTCGGGCTTCCCTTTCTTCTTCTTGCCGCTCCGTGCAACCACAGTCCATTCCTCGTCCTGGGACTGGGCCTGAGGCTGTGGCTGAGTTCGGGAAGACGAGGGCTCTGCTACTACTGCTGCAGCTTTCTTCTTCTTTGTCTTCTTCTTCTTGCCGCTCTCCTGCAGCGGTTGCTCCGCGATCACAGCTTTCGCAGCCACGCTGTTAGGTGGAGGCTTGGAAGAGGTGGCCACAGGGCTGACCTCCATCATCACCTCCGTCTCTCTCGGTGGGACCGTGCGGGTGGAAGCCACACGCGAGGCAGCTGTAGCCCCCAGCAACGCGGCCTGGTCCCGCTTCCTATCAGCAGCCAAAGGAGGGCGCAGACGCTTCTCGGGAAGCAGGCGGTCCTCGAGCCCTGCAAGCCGAGCATTCACCATTGTCCCGACCTGGACCATGGTCGTCCGCACAATTTCTTCTAACGACGGCATTGGAGCTGCCGCCTGCATTCGGGCCATCTCCCTCCGAACTTCATCCAGCTCTGCCGCCAGCCGCGAGTTGGCAGCCTCCAACCTGGCTACCTCCTCTGTCACTGAACGGACCCGCAACTCTTTGAAGGAGACCTTAATTGCATCCGCCGCCTCGTTCAGGGCCCTTATGTAGGTACCCTTGAGGTGGCCGGACGTCCTGGCCACTTGCTCGATAGTGTCTAGGGATTCTCGCACCACTTTCTCCAAGTCCAGAGTCTCTGGCTCACTCCTCTCCTGCTTCGACACCAGCGGGGATTTACGGAAGATGGCCGTTCTCGCCTCCCTCTTCCGCTTCTCTCTCTCTGCCAGTTCAATCTCGGCCTCTAGCCGGAGCTCTGCCGCCTTGGCCGCATTCCGCTCTGCCTTGGCCTTGGCAAGGTCGGCGTACTTGCCCGTAGGATACGGACGACCGCGCACTCCTCGATCCGGCGTCTTGGCCGACGGTGCCATGCCATCGCTCGACCCTGAGCAGACAGCCACGTCTCTGGAGCGCTTTCGCCAGAAACGGCTTGGCGACGACGTTCGCGACGTCACCGTCTCGAAACTCATGTCCGATTCAGAACCAGACAGAGTTCTCATCCTTGCTAATGTAGCAGGAACTTCTACATTCTCCCCTACAGGAGTCGGGCACCGCGTCAAGATGACACGCACCTCCTTCACCACGTTCTGCGACGTTTCCGTCGTCACACCACTAGCAACATCGCCAGTACCACATGCTTCGGAGTCCGTTAACTTGCTTGGGTTGTCGGGTTGAGGGCCGAGGCCCTCATGGCGTTTCTTGCCCCCCCCAGAGTACGAGGGGCTGAGTGCCGGAGCACTGAAGGATTCTCCAGCCTCGGAGAGGCTGGTACCTTCCTGGGGTATACATGTTTTAGAATGCGCCATTTATCATGTTTGTTTTTTTTTGTCATTTTTAAAAGGCATGACTGCCTGGGGTGGGTGCCCTAACGATCAGCCTCCCCTGATCATGCATCTATAGGCGAGCACCAGACCTTTTGAGATTGGGCAAGGTTATACGAAAGAAGAAAAGGAGAAAGACACAAATGAAAAACAAAGAGATGAGAAATGGATGATATGAATACAGGAAAACGAAAGAGAAGAAGCGAAATACGTGAATGATTAACATATACATATAATAATAAAATAAACATACACATATAAATAGGTGATCCGGTATGAAGACCACCGCAAAGCAAAAGCTTTGCGACAATCTTCACACCGGCTACCGCGGCGCCCAGGGTTTTAGTTACGTCTGTTCCAGAAGGGACCAGACCAATAACAGGCAGCAACCACGTGAAGGATAACCCTGGACTTGCCTTGAGGATCTACACGACTTGCGCTCTCCCTCAAGACCGACGCCTCCGCACCCATCCGGGATGAGTACGGAGGGCCTGGGTTTAAGCGCCAGTGACGGATAAACCCAGACCCGCCCAGGCCCGCCCAACCTAACCTAACCTAACCTTTTTTTTTTTTTTTTTTTTTTTTTTTTTTACGTTGGGAAATACTCATGGATACCACCCCGCCGCGGGGGCAGCAGGGTGGTTATGTCAGACTCCTACTGACTAAAACCCAACGGTGTTTCTGCATCGCGCCTTAGGTGCCGGGGCTACGGGGACTCTGAGCGAATTACTTCCGCGGCCCCGGCGGCGTTGGTCCTGGTGGGACCCCGTCTCCTGGTCAGAGTGGAGGTGGAGGTCTCCTCCACTCTGCAATCGGTAGAGGGGCGCGCGGAAACACCGCGCGCGCCACCTCGAGGCAAATAGCTGGGCGACAAAACCCCCCCGGGTCGTGCCGCCCTGGCCTCAATTGCGGAGATTGGCGGCAGCACTGTGTGGTGTGCCTCCGCCGAATCTCCGCAGACTCGTGACAGCGGGGGAGGGATCGGACGCGAGTCCTCTCCCCTCCCCGCAGTCCTCATAGGAGGAGTGAGTCCGCCAAACTAGGATGGACTTGCGTCCATCCCGTCCTCACCCCCCCGAGTGGGGGGGTGGCTTGGAGCCCGTGGGGCCCTCGCCGCCCTCATCTGCCTGGGTGGGAGAGGGGAGCACGCTCCGGTCCCCATCCTGTGGTCCGCCTTCCTGCCTGCGGCCGCGCAAAGGGAGCAACGCGGCGCGGCCGCAGTGCACCCTGCCGCCTTGTGGCCGGGAGTCCCGCACTTGTAGCACTCCCGGCTACGATCTTCTTCTGCGGTGCACCTAGCCTGCACGTGCCCTATGTGCAGGCACCGGTAGCACCGCAGAGGCCTCGGCTTTAGCAGCGTGACCTGCGCCGAGGTCCACCCGACGAGGAGGCGTCCCCCCTCCCCCACCTTCTTGGCAGCCGCCAGGGGGCAGCTGACCCACACGGTGCCAAATCCCCGGGAGTCGGTCCGCAGCTCACCTGCCTTTATCGACCCCTCGGGACAAGCACCGCGTTTCGCCACGGCAGCGACGACCTCCGGGACAGAAACGGAGTCGTCGAGCCCCGAGACGCGCAGATCGGCGCATCTCGTGGGTCTCGACACCCGCACCGTCTCCGGATCCACGACCTCGCGGAGCCTTTGGGCAAAGGCATCCGCTATGTCGCCGCTCGCCGCCCCCGGTACCTCCAAAATGCATCCTCCAGTGGCGGCCTTCTTGAAGCGAAGGCCCGCCGTTATGCCGCAGGAGGCAAGGTCAATTTTGGCCCTGCACTCCTGCAACACCTTTACATACGAGACGCCCCTCCCCTCCGCCCCCGGCTGCAGGGTAAGGACTACAGCCGCAGAACGAGGGGGGGGGCGCAACTTCACAGGCGCCTTCTTGGCGCCGGGCCTGGCGGCTGCTGCACTAGCGGGTGCAGGTGCGGGGGCCACTTCTGGCGTCTGCTTCTTTTTCTTCTTTTTCTTGCCCCGTTTCGCTACCGTCGACCACTCCGCGTCCATGGACACGGGGGCCGGCGGGAGGGGGCGGGGTGCCACCTTAGTCATTGGGGTCGGGGTCGGGGTCGAAGCCGCCGCGCCAGGCGCAGCAGTCTTCTTACCCTTCCCCTTCCCTTTCTTCGGCTTGGGCGCGGTCGCCTCCGGAGCAGCAGCCCCAGACGTCGACGATCCGCCCCCCAATGGTGTCCTCTCTACAGCCTCTCGAGGAGAGGCCACCGCAGCAGCCGCAGAGGCGGCGTTTCGGCGGTCCGCCGCTAGCGGGGGCCGGAGCCGCTTCTCCGGGAGGAGTCGCTCCTCCAGCCCGTCCAGCCGCGCGCTCACCATGCCGCCCACCTGCAGCATGATAGAGCGCGTCAGCCGCTCCCCCCACTCTTCTTGCGAGGTCGAGGTCTCCGCCGTCGCATCCGGTCTTCCGGGGGCAGGGGGTGGAGGAACTACCTCCCTCCTCACCCGCTCCATCTCCCTCCGAAACTCTGCACGCAGTTCCGTCATCTGCCTTCGGAGATCTACTAACTCCAGCTGCAGGCGACAATTGTCTTCCTGCAGCACTGCAGTCTCCTGATTGACGGTCCTGCTGTGCAGGGCTCCCGCCGCGGCCTTTATGGAGGCCGCCGCCTCCTTCAAGGCCCGAACTACCGTTCCCTTCAAATTCATCGACTTCGTCGCCACCTCTGTGATGATGGCGACGTCGTCAACGACCCTTTGATGAAGGGCGGCAGCAGTTCGGGCGTCCTCTACGTCCGGTACATACCCTAGGGCGGACCTGGACCTGCTGGCCTCCCCAGCAAGCTCTTCCAGGTGCCTGTCCACCGTCAGGCGTTTCTCGTCCCTTTGTCTACGGAGAGCAACTTGGCGACTGCCCTCGTTTACTCTCCGGACTCCCAGGACCGGTGACCTGGAAAGGTCCATGTCACTGTCCACGTCACTTCCAATGGGAGAGGCCCCAGCCTCTCCACGCCGTCTCTTCCGGTCTCCACCGTACTCGGTGTCCGGAGAGCTCCTCCAAATGACAGGAGGGAGATCTACCTCGGAATCGAGATCGTCCGAGTCTCTCACCTCTCTCTCCACCCTCCTCCTCTCTTCGTCACTCCTCTCTACTCGGAAGCCAGAGCTCCCGTGGCGGCCCTTGCCCCCCCCAGAATACGAGGGGCAGACTGACCCACTACGACGTGGGCCAGTGAGGGATTCTCCAGCCTCGCTGAGGCTGGTACCCTCCTGGGTAGTAATTTTTTAGAACTCGCCATCATTTTGTTGCCAGTTTAGAGGCTCGGCAGCCTATCCACCTCACAATAACGTCATGGGGATGACAAGAAGAAATAAAAGAAAAAAGAACAAAAGATAAAAGAAACACAACAAATGAAATACACAAGAAATGGGTGATACACGAACAGAGAAAAGAAACCAGAAAAAGATGAGAACACATACACAGAAAAATACAATATTACGATGGAGATGAAAATGATGATGAAGATGATAAATGAAGATATATACATACAATAATAAATAAACATACATATATAGATAAATAACCGTCCGGGCAGACCACCCTCCCTCTGCCCAGACCCACCCCGGCCCATCCACTGTGCCCTCTGCTAATCAGAGGGACACGCGGAAAGGCCCCTCGATCGCCCATGAGCCCCCTTGCCGTGAAAACACGGCACGGAGTCCCATGGACGAGAACCGCGGCGCCCAGGGTTTTAGTTACGTCTGTTCCAGAGGGGACCAGACCAATAACAGGCAGCAACCACGTGAAGGATTACCCTGGACTTGCCTTGAGGATCATCACGACTTGCGCTCTCCCTCAAGACCGACGCCTCCGCACCCATCCGGGATGAGTACGGAGGGCCCGGGTTTACGCGTCAGTGACGGATAAACCCAGACCCGCCCAACCTAACCTAACCTTTTTAATGACCCGGGGAAATGCTTTACGCATACCACCCCGCCCCTCCCCCCCGAAGGGGAGGCGGGCGGGGTGGTTATGTGGGACTCCCCCGCCCTTGAAGAGGACGGGTATACCCACTAAAACCCCGGGATGTTCTCTCCTGCTGGCCATGCGAGCAGGGTCGCGGGACCGCTGTCGCATTTCTCCGCAACCCCGCTCTAGCCTCGTTCGCCCGAGGGCAAACCCGCCTCCGCGGAGGGACGCACTGGAACATACAGCGCGCCCCCCCCACCTCCTCGGGCCTAAGCGCCGAAGCGCCCGGGCCCCCCCATCAACGTCCAGCTCCCGAACCTGGCCACGAATCCACCGTATGGCAGTTGTCCGGGAGCGGACTTCGCCTCGGGTCGGCTTGCGCCTTCCCCTCACCTCCTCGAGTCCGCACGACTGTGCTCGGACCCCACCTCCTCGAGTCCGCACGACTGTGCTCGGACCCCACCTCCTCGAGTCGGCGCCGCGCACCACGACCCCCCCTCCACGTCCAACTCCCGAACCCAACCACGATCCACCGTATGGCAGCTGTCCGGGAGCGGACCCCCTCCTCGAGTCGGCGCCGCGCGCCACGACCCCACCTCCTCGAGCCTGCGCCGAGCGCCCGGGCCCCCCCTCCACGTCTGACTCCCGAACCCAACCACGATCCACCGTATGGCAGCTGTCCGGGAGCAGACCCCCTCCTCGAGTCCGCACGACTGTGCTCGGCCCCCCCCTCCTCGAGCCTGCGCCAAGCGCCCGGGCCCCCCCTCCACGTCCGACTCCCGAACCCAACCACGATCCACCGTATGGCAGCTGTCCGGGAGCGGACCCCCTCCTCGAGTCGGCGCCGCGCACCACGACCCCACCTCCTCGAGCCTGCGCCAAGCACCCGGGCCCCCCCTCCATGGGAGAAGAAGATACCTGAAAGAAGAAGAGTTAAAAGACACAAATGAAAACACAAGAAATGAATGATACACGAAAATAGACGGAAAAATGAAAAGAAAGAGGAAGAAAAATACGTGGAGATGAGATGGTAATGGAAAGGATGAAGATGAAGATGATCAATAGATACATAGAGTAATAAATAAACATACATATCAATACATAATGATCCGGTGTGTAGACCGCCGCAAAGCAAGCTTTGCGACAATCTTCACCCCGGCTACCGCGGCGCCCAGGGTTTTAGTTACGTCTGTTCCAGAGGGGACCAGACCAATAACAGGCAGCAACCACGTGAAGGATTACCCTGGACTTGCCTTGAGGATCATCACGACTTGCGCTCTCCCTCAAGACCGACGCCTCCGCACCCATCCGGGATGAGTACGGAGGGCCCGGATTTATGCGTCAGTGACGGATAAACCCAGGCCCGCCCAACCTTTATTTTTTTTTTTTTTTTTTTTTTTTTTTTTTTTTTTTTTTTTTTTTTTTTTACGTCGGGAAATCCTCATGGATACCACCCCGCCGCGGGGGCGACGGGGTGGTTATGTCAGACTCCTACTGACTAAAACCCGACGGTGTTCCTTCAGGGACGCTGAGTGCCGGGGCTACGGGAAAACGAAAGTATACCTTCCGCGGTCCCGGCGGCGTTCGTCCATAAATGTGGACCCTGTCCCGTTACAGAGTGGAGGCGGAGGTTTCCTCCACTCTGCATACTTTTGAGGGGCGCGCGGAAACACCGCGCGCGCCACCTCGAGGCATGTTACTGGGCGACAAAACCCCCCCGGGTCTGCCGCCCTGGCCTCTGTTAGAGTGTGGAAGAAGCAACAGGGTGCTCTCTCCACAACTTGTGTTCTCCAATATGTGGGGAGGGGGACAAACTTTCCCCTTCCCACCGTCCTCCTCAGGCGTGTACCCACCTGGTGGGATTATTTGTCCACCCTAACATGGACTTGCGTCCATAGCCATCTCACCCCCTTGAGTAGGGGGGTGGCTGGGGCCAGGGGCTTTCCCTGCCCTCGCTTGCCTGGGTGGGGAGGCGGAGCATGCCCCGCTTCCCACCCTGTGGTCCGCCGATTTCTTTGCGGCTGCACAGAGGGAGCATCTCGGTGCAGCCGCAGAACATCCAGCCGCCCTGTGGCCGGGCTGGCCGCAGCGATAACACTCGTCGCTGCGGTCCACCTCCGCTGTGCACGCAGCCCGCACATGGCCCTTGTGCAAACAGCGGAAGCATTGCAGCGACCTGGGCTGCAGCAGCTTCACCTGCGCTGCAACCCAGCCGACCAGCAGACGACCGCCCTCCACCAGTTTGTTGGCCGCTGCTACCGGGCAGCGCACCCACACCGAACAAGTGCCACGGGAGTCAGGTCTCAGCTCGCCTGCTTTGACCGACTCAGCGGGACAGCCTCCACGCTGCGCGATGGCAGCGGCAACTTCCTGCGACGATACAGATTCTTCCAGACCCGAAATGCGCACGTCTGCACATTTTTCGGGCCTGGACACCCTCACCAGCTCGGGGTCGACAACCTCCCTCAGTTTTTGAGCGAGGGAGTCCGCCCTACTGCCGCTCGTTGCTCCGGGGATCTCCAATATCCGACCCCCCGTGATGGCCTTCTTCAGCCGGAGTCCCGCCGTTATACCGCAGGAGGCAAGAATGATTTTGCTCCTAGCCTCCTGCAGTACCTTGGCGTACGAGACCCCCTTCCCCTCTGCTCCCGGCTGCAGCGTGAGTACCACGGCCGCAGACCGAGGGGGGCGCAGCTTCACCGGCGCCTGTTGAGCGCTTGGCTTGGCCGCTACTGCCTTCACCTGTGCAGGTGCTGCCTCCGGCTTCCTCGCTTTTTTGGCACCCCGCTTTACCACCGCCGTCCACCCCGCGTCCATTGACACAGGCGCTGGTGGGAGGGGGCGAGGTGCCACCTTCGCTGGGGCTGGGGCTGCTGCGCTAGCAATCGTCTTCTTCGGCTTTCCCTTTTTGGGAGCGGCCTTCTCCGGAGCAGTCGCTGGCCCCGGCACTGTCGGCTCAGTCCTAGGCGACGACTCCACCGCCGCCTCAGGCTTGCGCAGAGGCGCTGCCACCGCAGCTGCTGCCGCAGCATTTCGGCGGTCCGCCGCAAGCGGAGGCCGAAGCCGCTTCTCCGGCAGGAGCCGCTCCTCCAGCCCCTCCAGCCGCGCGTTCACCATGCCGCCCACCTGCAGCATGATGGAACGCGTCAGCTGCTCCACTACCTCATGCGAGGCGAACGGCTCGGCTGACTCCATCCTCCGAGAGGCAGGCGTTGGTGAGGACACTTCCCTCCTCGCCAGCGCCATTTCCTTTCGGAACTCCGTCCGTAGGTCCGCCATCTCCTGGCGGAGTCCTGCTAGCAACCGCTGCAGGCGGGAATTGTCCGCCTGCAGCTTCGCCGTCTCCTCCGTCACTGTCCTGCTGTGCAGGACATCCACCGCGGTCCTGATAGAGGCCGCTGCCTCCCTCAACGCCCGAACCGTCGTGCCCTTCAGGTTCATTGACGTTGTCGCCACCTGTAAGATGATGCCGACATCGTCAATGACCCTCTTCTGCAGGGCCGCGGCTGTCCGGGCGTCGCCCACGTCCGGCATTATGCCGAGTGCCGACCTTGACCTGCCGGCGTCACACGTCAGCTGCTCCAGCTGCCTCTCCGCGTTCAGGCGCTTCTCCTCCCTGGCCTGCCGGCGGACAGCGACCTTTGACCACAGAGGCGACTTGCGGTCCGGGTCTCCGTCGTTCGAGGAGAACGAGCCCTCCCCACGCCGCCTCTTCCGGTCCATCGACCCAACATCAGAGTCGATGTCGTCGGAGTCCCATTCCTGACGCGAGACAAAGCTCTCCGGGCGCTTGCCGCCTCCAGTACTGGATGCTGAAACGCTACCACCCGGTGAGTCACAGCGTGGCAAGACCACACGCGGCTCCCTCCTTCCAACTCTCTCCGAGTCCATCTCCAACTTTTCCTCCGAATGTCGCAGCTCAACAAATAGGCAAGAGCTCTCTGCGACGCACAGTGCAACTTTGGCCCAACCCAGTCTGCCACTCCGTTACCGTGGACGTTACGGTTTCCAGGGGACACGACGTGGACGTAAAGCACTGTGGGGTGGTCCCCCAAGGCCCGCCCAACCTTTTTTTTTTTTTTTTTTTTTTTTTTTTTTTTTTTTTTTTTTTTTTTTTTTTTTTTTTTTTTTTTTTACCCAGGAAAATCCTTTATGGATACCACCCGGCCCGGGGGGGCGGGGTGGTTATGTGGGAGTCCCACGCCCTGGAAGAGGACGGGTATACCCACTAAAAACCTGGGGTGTTCTCTCGCCGCATGTGGTGTGGCCGCGGGATCGCTAACGCACGCACCGCGACCACACCTGCGGGGGCCCTGAAGGGGCTCTGCACGGGAGGTATGCCTCCATTCTCCGCTAAATGCGCCCCGGAACACGGTACGGAGCGCATTTCAGCACGGGACTTTTCAGAAGCTCGGGTGACGGATCCCCCGATCCGCCACCCGAAAGTCCCCAGTTATGACGAAACGGGGGGGGCCCTAGAGCCCCCACCGGCCGTCCCTCTTCCAGTCCTCCTCTTCGGAGGCGCCCTGGGGCAGGCCTTCCCGCCTAGGCGGTGTTTGGCGGGCCTCCCGGCTGCGTCGCATACGGCGCAGTGCGGCTCTGCGAAGCATTGCGCCGCTTTGTGGCCGGCCTTGCCGCAGCAGAAGCACAGTTCGCTGCGGTCAAGGCTCGACTCACACTTCGCTCCCACGTGTCCCGGCTCCAGGCAGCGGTAGCACCGGGATACTCTGCGGTCCAGGATCTCGACCTGGACCGAGGCCCACCCTACTTGGAGCCTTTTCACCACGACTGCTTTGGCTGCGCCAATTGCGCAGCTAAGTAGCATCCGCCCATTTCTCCCGGAGCGCATGATATTTCCCGCCCGTATGGCAGTTGTGGCGCAGCCGCCGGCCTCGGCCACGGCTTCCACTACCTCTTCCTTGGTCACGGAGTCATCCAGGCCTGAGATGCGCATGCCCGCGCACCTCTCAGGCCTGGAGACCCGGACAACGTCGTCGCCAACGGCCTCCCTTATCCGCGACGCTAGGGCGTCCGCCTTTTCGGCACTCCCAGCGCCGGGAAGGATTAGGAGGCGGGCACCGGTGGCTGCGGTGCCGAACCGCAGGCCGTCAATGCCGATTTCCCTCAGGTTTATCTTTTTCTTTGCTTCACCGAGGACCTGTAGATAAGTGACCCCACGCTCCACCGCCTCCGGCTGCAGGGTGAGCATCACTGCAGTCGTGCGAGGCGCGTGGAGCTTGGTCACCTTCCTCTTCAGCGGTGCCGCCTTTTTCTTCTCCTTGATGGTTGCCGCAGGAGCAATAGCCGGCTCTACCGCGGGCTTCCCGGCTGCGGCCTTCTTCTTGTTCTTGTGGGCACCCTTGCGGGTGACCACACTCCAAGCCTCCTCCACAGGCTGGGAAGGGGGCTGGGGCTCCGGTTGAGGGCTTGGTTTTTCAGGCACCTTCCTCTTCGCGCGTTTGGTGGTGGACGCAGGAGCAGCATCCGCCACAGTCTTCGTCAGTGGGGGGCGGGTGGGGCGCGGAGCCGCCGCCGGAGCAGCAGCTGCAGCAGCAGCCACCGCAGCCAAGTCCTTCTTCTTGTCTGCGGCCAGTGGTGGCCGCAGGCGCTTGGCTGGAAGCAGCCGTTCTTCCAGTCCCTCGAGTCGAGCGCTGACCATGGTGCCGCACTGCACCATGCAGGCACGCACGATCTCCTCGAGGGACGGGGATGGAGCTGGAGCTGGCTGTAAACGGGCCAGCTCCCTCCGGACCTCGACCAGTTCCGCTGCCAGCTGCGCGTTCGCCGCTTCGAGCCGGGCCACCTCCTCCGTCATTGTTCGGGACCGCAACTCCACGAACGACACTTTGATGGCCTCGGCCGCCTCATTCAGGGCCCTTACGTACGTCCCTTTAAGGTGCCCCGAAGTCTTCGCCACCTGGTGGATGGTGTCAAGTGATTCTGACACCACCCTCTCCAGATCCAGCGCCTCGGGCCTCTCCAGCCCTTGCCCCGTCCTCGCCGTTGTTTTGTAGAGGATGGCGGCTCGCGTCTCCCTCTTCCGACGCGCGTCCTCCGCCATTCCTCGCTCGGCCTCGAGCCGGAGCTCCTCGGCCTTTGCCGCATTTAATTCGGCCGTTGCCTTCGCCAAGCCGATGACCTCGTCAGTGGACGAGTGACGAGCTGCAGCACGCCCCCTCCTATCCCGCGACTTCGCCGACGGCGCCACCTCGCTGAAGTCGTCTGAGTCTGTGGCCGCGTCCCTCTGCCGCTTGCGCCATCCACTCGGGGAAGCTGTTCGGGACGTTACGGTCTCAAAGCTCATGCCCGAAGTCGAGGACGACTCGGACAGAGTTCGGACCCGTGCCGGAGCGGCAGGAGTCTCCTTCTCCACATTCGGTATGGGGCACCGCGTCAATACAACGCGAGCCTCCTTCTTCGCTACTACAGGCGAAGTATCGCTTGCTAATTCGGTGTCCAGTGTGCGTAAGCCAGAGTCGTCGGGTTGAGGGCCGAGGCCCTCATGGCGGTTCTTGCCCCCCCCAGAGTACGAGGGGCAGACTGACCCACTAGGTGGGCCAGCAAGGGATTCTCCTGCCTCTGAGAGGCAGGTACCCTCCTGGGGTAATAATTTTTCGGAAGTCGCCATCATGTTGTTTGTCAGTTTATAGGCTCGACAGCCTGTCCGCCACACGTCATGAGTAGAAGAAGTAGAAAAGGAGAACAAAAGACAAAACAGAACAAAACACACAAATGAAAATACACAGAAATGAATGATACACGAATAAAACAAAACAAAACAAAACAAGAAACAGAAAAACAAAGACATGAGAACGAAAATGATAATGGGAAGGATGATGGATGAGATGAGATGAGATATATACATACAATAATAAATAAACATACATACATACATAACCGTCCGGGCAGACCACCCTCCCTCTGCCCAGACCCCCCCCGGCCCCTCCGCTGTGCCCTCTGCTAGTCAGAGGGACACGCGGAGAGGCCCACCAATCGCCCATGAGACCCCGTGCCGTGAAAACACGACACGGAGCCCCATGGACGACACCGCGGCGCCCAGGGTTTCAGTTACGTCTGTTCCAGAGGGGACCAGACCAATAACAGGCAGCAACCACGTGAAGGATTACCCTGGACTTGCCTTGAGGATCTACACGACTTGCGCTCTCCCTCAAGACCGACGCCTCCGCACCCATCCGGGATGAGTACGGAGGGCCTGGGTTTATGCGTCAGTGACGGATAAACCCAGACCCGCCCAAGGCCCGCCCAACCTTTTTTTTTTTTTTTTTTTTTTTTTTTTTTTTTTTTTTTTTTTTTTTTTTTTTTTTTTTTTTTTTTTTTGCCCGGGGAAATGCTTTACGCATACCACCCTGCCCAGAGAGGGGGAGGCAGGGTGGTTATGTGGGACTCCCCCGCCCTTGAAGAGGGCGGGTATACCCACTAAAACCCCGGGGGCGTTCGTCTCGCCACATGGGATGTGGCCGCGGGATCGCTTGGCGCGCATCCGTGGCCACACCTGCGGGCGCCCTGGTTTGGGCTCGGCACAGAGGTACTTTCCTCTCAATCTTCGTTTGATGCATTCCGGAACATCCGGAATGCATATCATCTCGGGACTACTTACAACTCGGGTGGCGGACCCCCCGATCCGTCACCCGAAAGTTCCCGTTATGGAGGTAGGTGGTGGTGGGCGTAGGCCAACCGCCTGCGCCCCGGCCTCCTGCGGCGTATTGGGAGCGAGAGGGCGTCGTCCTCCCGGTTTCGCTCAGCCGCCTCCTTTTCCAACATTACGCTTTGTGCGTATGTCGCCATCGCGTCCCACGCTTCCACCTTTCCAGCCATGGCACTAATCAGTGCCGGCAGGGAGAGGTCCGCTCCAACAACTGCCTCTAGAGCGATGCGTTGCTCTACCCAGGCAGGGCATACGGCGCGGGTGTGCTGCGCCGTATCTTCAGCACCACCGCAGTGGTGACACATCGTCGTGGGCTCGCGACGTACCACATGACACAGGTACCGGCCAAAACAGCCGTGACCCGTCAGCATCTGTGTCATGTGGTAGGTCAAGGAGCCATGCTTTCGAGAAAGCCACTGCTCCAGGACTGGCTGTATGGCGACGATCAGGTCGTGTCCAGCCGTCGGGGTCTCCAACCTCCCCGACCACTTCCGGAGGAGATCGTCACGAGACTGGTCTCTCCACCGTTTCAATTCCTCCGGAAGGGGCCGGTTTCCATCACTCTTCGCCTCTGCGCAGCGAAAGTATACCTCCGCATGTGCCTCAGCATCGAGGTCCCACGGGGCAGTTCCGGCCAGCACACACGCCGCCTCGAAGGAGACGGTGCAGTACGCCCGAGCCGCCCTGAGCGCTATGACACGCTGCGGGCGCCGCAGCAGTGCCTTGTTCGGAGCGCTCAGGGCGTCCGCCCATATCGGTGCTCCGTAGAGCGCCTTCGAGCGCACTACTCCGCAGTAGAGGCGGCGGCACGCCTCACTCGGTCCTCTCAGGTTTGGGAGGAGTCGCGCAAGCACTCCGGCGAAGGCAACGACCTTCGGGGCTAGCTGCCGGAAGTGCTCGGCGAACTTCCACCTTCCGTCCAGGACGATGCCCAGATAGCGCATGGTGGGCTTAACTGCTATTTCTACCCCTCCAACCACAATGCTCGTCCCTGGTGGGGGTCCTCTTCTCGGCCTGTGGAACGCGAGGGCCTCGCATTTGCCGAGTGCCACTTCCAAGCCCAGGGCCCGGATCCTCTGGACCACTTGAGCGACGCCTGCCGTCGCGAGAAGGGACGCCTCCCGGTATGTGCTGCCGCGCGCGGTGACGAGGGTATCGTCGGCGTAGCAGGTTACGCCGACCCCTCGAAGATTCTGGCCGCGGAGCACATAGTCGTATCCAATGTTCCACAGGAGTGGCCCGAGGACCGACCCCTGTGGAACGCCACACGTCATCTCCCTGCGGGACCACTCGCTACGCCCCGGGTATACGATGGCCCGGTCGACGAAGTAGTCCGACACCGTGTTCCTCAGGTATCGTGGGACTCCGTGATACCTGAGCGCTGCCTTAATGGTTTCCCAGGGCAGGGTGTTGAAAGCATTCGCTATATCTAGCGAGACTGCCAACACCACCCCACCCTGAGCTACCGCCTCCTCGGCGAGGTCACGAACCCGGGCGATAGCGTCCAGGGTCGACCGGCTGCTCCGGAACCCGAACTGAGCGTCGTGGAGATCGGGCCCCACCCTGACCAGATGCTTGACGAGACGCGCGGCGAGCACCCGCTCAAAGAGCTTGCTCATCTCGTCAAGCAGCACTATAGGGCGGTAGGCCGACGGCGACTCAGCCGGGCGCCCGTGCTTACGGAGCAGAACCAATTTCCCAGTCTTCCACGGTCGCGGGAATCGACCCTGGACCAGGCACCCAGTGTACAGTGCCCTCACCTCTTCACACATCTCCCCCATCGCAATCACGACAGCCCGCCCAGGTATACCGTCCGGCCCTGGGGCCGTGTTTTTGCGCCGTAATCTGAGTACCGCCACCTCGAGCTCCGCCTCCGAGACTGGCGGGACTTCTTCCTCGTCTTCTACTTCGTTCGCCTCCAGAGGCACCATGGGCGGAGGATGCCATTCGGCCCTTTCGGGGAAGAGGGCGGTGACAACCCGTTCCAGGAGCCGCGGGTCGAGACTCCGAGTAAGGGGTGGGGCCCAGGGGCGGAGTTTTCCACTCACCACCTTATACGGCCGACCCCACGGGTCCCGGTTGAGGGTCTCCAGCCACTCTTCCCACGAAGACTCTTTCGCCTGCATTATAGACGTTTGGAGCGTCTTACATGCAGCCCTGTAGCCGGCGTATAGCTCCCGCTCCCGGTCTTCGTCACGGATTCTACGCCTTCGGATTCGGCTGTATTGGCGGCGCGCCGCCACGCAATCGATCCGCAGTTGGCGGAGTTCTGGCTTCCACCAATACAGCTTGCGTCGGGGTGGCACCGGCCCGGCCCTTGGCATGGCTGCGTCACAAACGCGAGTTAGTCCGCCAATCAGCCGCTCTGCCGCACCGTCCACGTCCGTGTTCCCCTCATCGAGACCAGCTCCACTGCTCCAGGCCTCAACAATGGCCGCCTCCTTGGCCAGTTCGCCGTCAAGCCGTCTCAGCGCCCATCGCACTTCTTCCCTGATAGGGGACCAGTTCTCGTCCGCTGATGCGGACGTGGAGACGTCAAACCGGATGTACCGGTGATCGGACAAGGTCTCCACGTCCGCTTTTACACTCCAGTTCCGGACACGGCGCGCCAGGGCGGGGCTAGCGAACGTCACGTCCACAATCGACCCGCCCTGTTGCCGCACGCACGTGTCCACCGAGCCTGTGTTCAGGATTTCAAGGCCCATTGCCGCCACCCATTCCTCCAGCGCTTCACCCTTGACATCGGTCACCGGGCATCCCCACGCTCTGGATTTTGCGTTGAGGTCTCCGGCTACCATCACGGGACTGGGGTACACTTGACCCACGAGCGCGCCGACTTCCGCTAGCAATCGCTCGAAGTCGGCTAGGGTCCTGTTCGGGGAGAAATACACCCCAATCACCGCGATACCTCCCACAACGGCCAGAACGTAGCCTTTGCCCCTTACAACCCTATCGAAGGGCGGGGTCTGGGCGACAACAGCCACCAGCTCGTCAAGGTCTCCCGCCCAGTTATCCCGAGGGGGGACGAAATATGGCTCCGCCACAACCGCTATCTTGATCGACCACTGTGCCATGCTTTGGAGCAGTAGATCCTGTGCACGGGCACAGTGGTTGATGTTCGCCTGTAGACAGCAGATAGGCATCTAATTGACTGCGTCTACGGCCATCTCCTCCTGCGTTGGACGCTGAGACGGCTGCGAGGGGGCCCTAGGGCCTTCGCGAGGCGTCTTCTTCCCATCGTAGCCCTTCTTGGAGGGCTTGGCAGCAGAGCATCCCTTGCTGCCTACTCGGTGGTCCGCCCCTATGCCAGCAGCGTGGCAAACAGGGCAGTGCGGCTGCCCGGTACACTGGGCTGCCACGTGGCCGGGCTTACCGCAGCAAAAGCACAATTTGCTGCGGTCAACGCACGATGTGCATTTAGCCCCCACATGTCCGCCCTCGAGGCACCTAAAACACCTTAGTGGCCTTGAGTCCAAGACCGTGGCCCGGACTGCCACCCAGCCCACCAGCAGCCTCTTCCCCACGACTATCTTTGCCGCTGCTACTGGGCACCGCAGCCAAATCGTGCCCTGACGACCCCCGTGACGCACGATGTCGCCCGCCCTGATGGCGTCTCTAGCGCAGCCACCCATTTCCGACACTGCTGCCACCACCTCGTCTTTAGTTGCCGAGTCATCCAGACCCGCAATGCGCATCTCCACGCAAACCTCGGGTCTGGACACCCGGACAACTTCTTCACCAATGGCCTCCCTAAGCTTACTAGCCAAGGCATTTGCTTTCTCAGCGCTTCCAGCACCAGGCAGCTTTAGAAGGCGGGCACCGGTAGCCGTGGTTCGGAACTGAAGGCCACCTTCAATACCGATGCCCTTGAGGTCAATTTTCTGCTTGGCCTCGGCGAGCACCTTACTGTAGGAGATGCCGCTCTCCAGTGCTCCCGGCTGTAACGTCAGCACTACAGCTGTTGAACGAGGAGCGTTCAGTTTGGGTGCCTTTACCTTGTTCTGCTGCGGCCGCGCCGAAGGTTTCGCCGATGGTTTCGCGGCCACCTTAGCGGGTTTCACGGCCTTCTTCTTGGCGGGCTTCTTTTTGCCTTTGCCCACAACCGTCCACACCTCATCCACTGACTGGGACTGAGGCTGGGGCTGAGGCTGAGGCTGGGACAGCAGAGGCTGTGGCTGTGCGACAGCTACGGTCTTCTTTTGCTTCGGCTTCTTGCCTCCTTTGTCAGGCTCTGGAGCCGGGGTCTTGGCAGTCTTGCTCCTAGGGGCTTGAGCCGTGACAGCCTCAGTTCTCTCTGCCGCTGGGGGAGAGGCAGTGCGCGCGGCATCTGCCTGTGCGGCAGCGGCGACCGAAGCGGCCTGGTCCCGCTTTCTGTCTGCAGCCAGTGGAGGACGCAGACGTTTTTCAGGAAGCAGTCGGTCCTCTAATCCAGCGAGTCGCACATTCACCATAGTCCCAACTTGGACCATGATGGCGCGCATGATGTCCTCCAACGGCGGCGACGGCGCCGGAGCCGCCTGCATCCGGGCCATCTCCTTCCGGACCTCCTCCAGCTCGCCCGCGAGTCGGACATTGGCCGCTTCTAGGCGGGCGACCTCTTCGGTCACCGTGCGGGTCCGCAGCTCCGTGAAGGAAACCTTAATCGCCTCTGCCGCCTCATTGAGGGCCCTGACATAGGTCCCCTTCAGGTGCCCTGATGATTTGGCGACTTGCTCAATCGTCTCTACGGACTCCCGCACGACCTTTTCCAGGTCGAGCGTTTCCGGTTCATCTCGTCCTTTTTTAGAGAGGACTGGAGGCTTTCGGAAAATAGCGGCGCGGGCCTCCCTTTTCCGCCTCTGATCTTCCGCCATTCCTTTCTCGGCCTCTAGGCGGAGCTCTTCTGCTTTGGCCGCATTCAGCTTCGCCTTGGCCTTAGCTAGGCCATCGTACACTCCAGTGGAGGGCAGACCTCGCCCTCTCCGGTCCTGCGTCTTCGCGGCCGGCTTCGCCTCGTCACTCGAGCCTGAGTTGACGGGAACGTCTCTTTGACGCTTGCGCCAAAAGCGGTTCGGGGACAGCGTTCGTGTCGACGACACTGTCTCGAAGCTCATGCCCGATGATTCGGACAGAGTTCGAGTTCTCGCCGGAACGGCAAGCACCCCTCCTTCCTCCACACCTGGAGTTGGGCAGCGCGTCAGCATGACGCGCGCCTCCTTCCTCGCCGCTACAAGCGGGGAGGTTCCGCGTGCAAAATCAGAGTCCGATAAGTCACAGCTTGGGTCGTTGGGTTGAGGGCCGAGGCCCTCACAGCGGTTATTGCCCCCCCCAGAGTACGTGGGGCAGCCTCCGCGGCCGGAGCCGGGAGGGAGGGATTCCCCGTTACCGGGACCCTCCTGGGTAGATATATACTTTTCATAACTCGCCATTGTTTGTTGGTTTTGTGTCATTTTTAAAAGGCATGACTGCCTGAGGGGTGGGTGCCCTAGCGGTCAGCTTCCCCTGACCACGCATCTATAGGCGAGCACCAGACCTTTCGAGATTGGGGAAGGTTATCGAAAGAAGAAAAAGAGGAAAGACCCAAATGAAAGACAAAGAGATGAGAAATGGATGATATGAATGCAGGAAAGAGAAAGAGAAAGAGGAAGAAAATACGTGAATGATCAACATATACACACAATAATAAGTAAACATACACATATAAATAGATGATACATAAATACACAAAATAATAAATAAACATACATATATATATAACCGTCTGGACAGACCACCCTTCCTCTGCCCAGACCCCCCCCCGGCCCCTCCACTGTGCCCTCTGCTAATCAGAGGGACACGCGGAGAGGCCCCCCAATCGCCCATGAGCCCCCGTGCCGTGAAAACACGACACGGAGGCCCATGGACGACACCGCGGCGCCCAGGGTTTTAGTTACGTCTGTTCCAGAGGGGACCAGACCAATAACAGGCAGCAACCACGTGAAGGATTACCCTGGACTTGCCTTGAGGATCATCACGACTTGCGCTCTCCCTCAAGACCGACGCCTCCGCACCCATCCGGGATGAGCACGGAGGGCCTGGGTTTATGCGTCAGTGACGGATAAACCCAGGCCCGCCCAAGGCCCGCCCAACCTTTTTTTTTTTTTTTTTTTTTTTTTTTTTCCCGGGGAAATGCTTTACGCATACCACCCTGCCCCTCCCCCCCGAAGGGGGGAAGGGGCAGGGTGGTTATGTGGGACTCCCCCGCCCTTGAGGAGGGCGGGTATACCCACTAAAACCCCGGGGTGGACGACCTCTCCGCTCTGGGACAGGGCCACGGGAACACTTTCGGAATCTTCCGCAACCCTTCCAGCGGATGACCGCGATCTTTTCGCAGGTCTTCGTCTCCTCCTTTGACTCTCGCTTTTAGCTTAGCGTGTCTGGCACGCCGACCCTCTCGGGGATATATCTCGGCTTGGGCGATGAATTCCCCTTAATCATCGCCCAGAGATCTCTCCTTTATGGTGGACGTCTATCATGGGCCAGCCGCCTGCGCCCGATCCGCCGTCTTCGCAGGGGATGTGCTGAGGTGTCGTCTTCCCTGCTCCTCTCCGCTGCCTCCTTCCGCAACATGACTTGCTCGCAGAAGGAGATCATAGCTGCCCACTTTTCCTCGCTGTCCGTCATAGCTTTTACTACGGCTGGCAGCGACAGATCAGCTCCCACTGTTGCGACCAACTCCGCCCGTAGTTGGGCCCACTCTGGGCACTCCGACAGCGTGTGCTGTGCCGTGTCTTCAGCGTGGCCACAGTGGTGGCACGCAGTGGTGGTTTCTCTGCCAGCCACCTTGCACAGATACTTCCCGAAACAACCGTGCCCCGAGAGGATCTGTGCAAGTCGGAAGGAGATAACTCCATGCCCTCTAGACAGCCAGTCTTTCAATACTGTCTTCAGCGCTTCGATGGTCCGGTGACCTGCGCTTGGCTCCTCGAGTCGTTCGCGCCATTGCCTGAGGAGCTCTTTGCGGGAGTTTTTTCTCCACCGCCTAACTTCCTCAGGCATTAGGTTGACGTTACGGCGTCGCGCCTCCGCCCTCCTTTCATACACGTCCGCTAGGACCTCCGCTTCCAGGTCCCACGGTGGTGTCCCCGCTAGCACACATGCCGCCTCAAACGAGACCGTGTTATAACATCTGCCCGCCCTGATCGCCATGACCCGTTGCGGCCTTCGCAGAAGGGCCTTGTTGTGGTTGATCAGGGCGTCCACCCAGATGGGCGCTCCGTACAATGCCATCGACTTGACTACCCCCGTATACAGGCGGCGAGCAGTCACGTCCGGTCCTCCGAGGTTCGGAAGCAGCCCGCTCAGCGCCCCAGCCGCTCCCATGAGCTTCGGGGCCAAGCGGCAGAAATGCTCCTTAAAGTTCCACCGACTGTCAAGGACTAAGCCTAGGTACCGCATTGTTGCCTTGACGTCGATGGAAACTCCGCTCACCACTAGGTTAGCCCCAGGTGGCGGTGCGTTCCTGAGCCCATGGAAACACAGAGCTTCCGACTTATTTAAAGCAACCTCCAGTCCCAGCTGCCGAATTCTTCTCACCACCTGGGCAACTGCAGCCGTTGCCAGCATCGCAGCCTCTCGGTGTGATTTGCCACGAGCAGTGACCAGTGTATCATCTGCGTAGCAAATCACACCGACCCCCGGCAGGTTGTCTCCTCGCAACACCCAATCGTAGCCGATGTTCCACAGAAGCGGCCCTAGGACCGACCCCTGTGGAACACCGCACGTCATTTCTCTCCGACCCCATTCCTCACGCACTGGGTACTTTACTGCCCTCTCCGACAGATAAGCTGCCACGATTTTGCGTAGGTGCTGAGGTACGCCGTGGTATTTGAGTGCCTCTCTGATGCAGCTCCAAGGCAGGGTGTTAAAAGCGTTGGCGATGTCCAGGGAGACCGCCATGACGACTTCCCCCTGTGACACCGCCTCGGTGGCAAGGGCTTTCACCTGCGAGATAGCATCTATCGTGGACCGGCCCCGACGGAAACCAAACTGGAGGTCACTCAGGTCAGGTCCTTCTCCTTCCAGGTGCCTGACTAGGCGGGCCGAGATAACACGCTCGAACAGCTTGCTTATCTCGTCCAACAATACAATTGGGCGGAACGCTGACGGAGAGTCCATCGCGCGCCCATCCTTCCGAATCAGGACCAGCTTCCCCGTCTTCCAATCTCTTGGGAAGCGTCCTTGCTCTAGGCAGGCACTAAACAGCCGCCTCACTCTGGGTTCCAGCCCTTGGTCCTCCCCTTTCAGAACAAGCACCCACACTCTTCCGGGTACGCCGTCGGGACCGGGGGCAGTGTTTTTGGCTTGTAGCCTCAGCACCGCCGCTCCCAGTTCCCCTTCAGATACCTCGGGTACTATCTCTTCTTCGTTTTCTTCTACAGTGCCAGCTGCCTGGGTCATTGGCGGTGGCACAGGTTCGTCCCTGTCTGGGAAAAGTCCTGCTACAACCTGCTCTAAGAGCTGGGGCTGTAGACGAAGCTTTCGCCTCACCATCTTGTAGGGGCGTCCCCATGGGTCCCGGTTTAAGGTCTCCAGCATGTTCCGCCGCGCTTCAACCTTGGCCTCGCCTATGCCTATTTGAAGGGCTCTCACCCGCTCCCTATAGGCAGCGTAGAACGCAGATTCCTGTTCTACGTCCCTTACTCTCCTTCTCCTGGACCTCGTGTACCGGCGTCGTGCCTCTACGCACGCTCTCCGTTGCTGCGCGAGTTCTTCCGACCACCAGTACACTTGTCGCCTAGGCGGGCGTTGAGCCACTCGTGGCATGGCAGCGTCACACATCCGCGCCATTGCCTCCCCGAGCCACTCCGCCTCCCGTTCCACCTCTACCGGATCGTCGGGACCTGAGATCCACGCCTGCACCAAACTGGCTTCGAGCAACATCTCTCTGTCAAGGCGCTTAAGCGCCCAGCGTGGGCCATCTCCTCGAAGGGACCTGTGCTGGCCCATCAGTGTCCCTTGGGGCGTAGATACGTCGAACCTCACGTATCTATGGTCCGATAGCGTTTCGACTTCGTCCAGGACTTTCCAGCCTTGGATACGCTGCGCGAGCGCCGGGTTGGCAAATGTCACATCGACTATTGAGCCGCCCTGTTGTCTCACACAGGTGTCGACTGCCCCCCGGTTGATTACCACTAGGCCAGCCGCCGCTATCCACTCCACCAAGGCTTCCCCTCGCGAGTCCGTTGCTGGAGATCCCCATGCTAGGGCTTTAGCATTGAAATCTCCAGCAACGAGGACATGATTACAGCGACCCTGAGCCAGTAAGGCCTCCAGTTGCAGCAGGAACTGCTCAAACTCAGTAAGACTGCGATTTGGCGAGAAGTACCCTCCGATCACCAGAACATCAGAAATGACCACCGCGACACACCCTCGTCCTTTCACTATCTTTTCGAAGGGTGGGGAGCTAGCAGTGGTTTGAGAGACAATGGCTACTGATGCCTCGTAGTCCGCCGCCCAGTCGTCTCTTTGCGGGATGAGGTACGGCTCACTCACCACCGCTACGTGTATTGACCACTGCGCCATACTCTGAATCAACAGATCCTGAGCTCTGGCGCAGTGGTTTATATTCGCCTGCAGAAAGTGGATGGCCATACTAATCCGTGGCCATCGGTACCTGCTCGGCACGAGAGAAAGGGCGCTGCATGCTGGCTCTGAAACCAGCTTCAGCTCTTCTACCTTTCTTCACTGCCTTTTGAGTAGTGCAGGTTTTGCTGCCTACCGTGTGTCCCGCAGGTTTATTTGCTGCTGCACACAGGGTGCAGTGCGATGCATCCGAGCATTGGCTAGCTTTATGGCCCGGCTTGCCGCAACGGTAGCATTGGTTGCTCCGGTCTGTTTCTGCAGAGCACTGGCTCCTGACGTGTCCGACTTCATGGCACCGGTAACACATTTTAGCCCTCGGCTCCAGCAAATGGACTCTCGCCGAGACCCATCCCACCAGCAGACGGCCAGCTGTGGCCACTTTCTTCGCCGCTTCTACCGGGCAGCGCAACCACAGTGCCCCGAGCCCATTATAGTCCCGGTGCACTACACCGCACTTTACCGAGTCCGCGTGACACCCTCCCGCTCTTCCCACTGCAGCTGCGACCTCCTGGGGCGTAACAGAGTCGTCAAGGCCCAAGATACGCAACTCTGTGCTTTTGACAGGTCTGGAGATCTGCACAGCGTCAGAAGGCAGGGATTCTCGCAGCTTTTCAGCGAGCTCATCCGCCTTTGCTCCACTGGTCGCCCCTGGCAGTTCCAGGATCCGCGCCCCGGTGGCAGCTCGTCGAAACCGCACACCTAGGATGCCAATATCATCCAACTTTATTTTTGCTTTGGCTTCCGCTATCACCTCAGCATACGTCACGCCTCTCTCTTCTGCCCCTGGCTGCAGCGTGATTACCACGGCCGATGAGTGAGCAGGGCGGAGTTTGGCCGCTCTAAGCTGGGCCTGCGGCCTGGCCTGCTGCCTGGCCTGTGGCCTGGCCTGCTGGTTGGCCTGCTGCCTAGGCTGCTTCTCATTAGTCACCTTCTTTTTCTTGGTGGCGCTTCGCTTCGTCACCGTCGTCCATCCGTCATCCAGTGACTTGGGCGCCGGCGGGAGGGAGCAAGGAGTCATCTCCTTGGGAGCTGAGGCCGCCTCAGCAGCAGCTTCTTTTTTCTGCTTCATTTTCTGCTCCTTCTTACTCTTACCCTTACCCTTTTTTGTTTCAGGTGCAGCGGGAGCGGCAGATGTCTTCCCCGGTGGTGACGACGTTGACGGCGCAGGTCCTGCCCCTGGTTTGGGAGCGGCCTTCTTCACCAACGACGACGGCGATGACTGCTCGCCACTTGGCCCCGCGATCGCCTGGGTTCCCAGTGCTGCTGCAGCTGTAGCAGCTGCTGCGGCGGCGTTCTTCCTGTCGGCTGCAAGAGGTGGCCGAAGGCGCTTCGCTGGGAGGAGGCGTTCCTCCAGGCCTTCCAGGCGAGCGTTCATCATGCCACCTACTTGTAGCATGATGGAGCGGATCAGGTTCTCCTCCCTCATATTCGGCACCTCCATCCTCCCAGAACTTGGCGGCTGGGAAGCTGGGAGGGACGGGACTCCCAGGTCCATTGCCGGTCCGTTTCTAATCTCCTCCCGGAGTTCCGCCAGCTCTCTGCGGAGGGCGCTTACTTCGCTCTGAAGACGGGTGTTGGCTGCCTGAATTCTGGCGGTCTCCTCCGTCGTCGTCCGTTTATGCAGAGCCTCTGCTGCAGCCTTGATAGATGTCGCAGATTCCTTCAGGGCACGTACGGCCGTGCCCTTGAGGTTCTTCGACATCGTTGCGACCTTCCAAATCACATCGACATCTTCAAGAACTCGCTGGTTGAGGGTGATTGCCATTTGGCCTTCGTCCTCGATCATCACTTCCATGCCCTGTGCGGCTCTACGCCGACTGGCCCGCAGGGCTGCCTCCTCGATTACGTCGTCCGCCTCATGACGACTTACTTGCCGTCTCTTCGCTAGAGACTCCCTGACCCTAAATTTATCTGTAGGATCCAGATCCCTTGCCCTCGCAGGCACCTTGCTTCCTGCAGACCTACTTCTTTCGCCGTCACTCGATGAAATCGAGCTGAAGCGGCGCTTCCTCTCGGGTTCTCTCCAGAGGCGACCCCTGGCCTCCCTCTCCCGAGCCGGGTCTCTTGTTCTCAGAGCTCTAACCACGTCTCGCGAAGCGACCGTCTGCCAGCTCATGTCGGAATCTGTGTCCGACAGATCGGCCATTCTTGCGGAATCGCCGGGTTCCTCTCCTTCCTTGTTCATCGCCGGTGGAGTATCGCAGCGGGTCAAAACCACGCGCGCTTCCCTTCTCGTTGTCAACTCCTTGTTATCGCCAAGGCTAACAGCCGGGTTGACCGTTGCCCTCGCAACAGTCTTACCCTCGTCTTTCTCCAGTCCCATCGTCACCGTTTCCACGTGCAGATCAGAGTCCGTATGGTCGCCAAGGTCGGTTTGAGGGCCGAGGCCCTCGTGGCAGTTGTTGCCCCCCCCAGAGTACGTGGGGCAGCCTCCACAGCCGGAGCTGGGAGGGAGGGATTCCCCATTGCTGGGACCCTCCTGGGTAGTCTTACTCGTATTACAACTTGCCATGTTTTGGTTTTTGTTTTGTCAATTTTAAAGGCATGACGGCCTGAGGGGGTGGGTGGCTTAGCGATCGGCTTCCCCCGATCACGCATCTACAGGCAACCACCAGACCTTTTAGATTGGGCAAGGTTAAACGAAAGAAGAGAAAGAGAAAAGACACAAATGAAACACAAAGAGATGAGAAATGGATGATATGAATACAGGAAAACGGAAGAGAAGAAGCGAAATACGTGAATGATAACATATACATATAATAATAAAATAAACATACATAAATAAATAGATGATCCGGTATGAAGACCACCGCAAAGCAAGCTTTGCGACAATCTTCACACCGGCTACCGCGGCGCCCAGGGTTTTAGTTACGTCTGTTCCAGAGGGGACCAGACCAATAACAGGCAGCAACCACGTGAAGGATTACCCTGGACTTGCCTTGAGGATCTACACGACTTGCGCTCTCCCTCAAGACCGACGCCTCCGCACCCATCCGGGATGAGTACGGAAGGCCTGGGTTTATGCGTCAGTGGCGGATAAACCCAGGCCCGCCCCAAGGCCCGCCCAACCTTTTTTTTTTTTTTTTTTTTTTTTTTTTTTTTTTTTTTTTTTTTTTTTTTTTTTTTTTTTTTTTTTGCCCGGGGAAATGCTTTACGCATACCACCCCGCCCGAGGGGAGCAGGGTGGTTATGTGGGACTCCCCCGCCCTTGAAGAGGGCGGGTATACCCACTAAAACCCCGGGGGTGTTCTCTCGCCGCATGTGGTGTGGCCGCGGGATCGCTGACGCACGCACCGCGACCACACCTGCGGATGCCCTGGGCTGGGCTCTCCTCGGAGGTGTATCAAGCCTCTATCTCCGCTTAATGCGCCCCAGAACACATCAGGGCGCATTTCAGCTCGGGACTTCTTAACTCGGGTGACGGACCCCCCGATCCGCCACCCGAAAGTCCCCATAATGGCGGCAGGTGGCGGGCACAGGCCAATAGCCCGCGGCCCGGTCTGCGGCGGCGGATTGGGAGGGAGAGAGTATCGTCCTCTCCTTCCCTCTCCGCTCTCTCCTTGGAAGGCTATGTAAAAAGAAGAATAGATCAAAAGACACAAATGAAAAGGATAAGAAATGGATGATCTGAATGAGACGAAAGAGAAAGAAAGAGGAAGAATAATACGTGAATGATCAATATATACACACAATAACAAATAAACATACACATATAAATAGATGATCCGGTATGAAGACCACCGCAAAGCAAGCTTTGCGACAATCTTCACACCGGCTACCGCGGCGCCCAGGGTTTTAGTTACGTCTGTTCCAGAGGGGACCAGACCAATAACAGGCAGCAACCACGTGAAGGATTACCCTGGACTTGCCTTGAGGATCATCACGACTTGCGCTCTCCCTCAAGACCGACGCCTCCGCACCCATCCGGGATGAGTACGGAGGGCCTGGGTTTACGAGTCAGTGACGGATAAACCCAGGCCCGCCCAAGGCCCGCCCAACCTAACCTAACCTAACCTAACCTTTTTTTTTTTTTTTTTTTTTTTTTTTTTTTTTTTTTTTTTTTTTTTGACCCGGGGAAATGCTTTACGCATACCACCCCGCCCCTCCCCCCCGAAGGGGAGGCGGGCGGGGTGGTTATGTGGGACTCCCCCGCCCTTGAAGAGGACGGGTATACCCACTAAAACCCCGGGATGTTCTCTCCTGCTGGCCATGCGAGCAGGGTCGCGGGACCGCTGTCGCATTTCTCCGCAACCCCGCTCTAGCCTCGTTCGCCCGAGGGCAAACCCGCCTCCGCGGAGGGACGCACTGGAACATACAGCGCGCCCCCCCCCCACCTCCTCGGGCCTAAGCGCCGAAGCGCCCGGGCCCCCCCCATCAACGTCCAGCTCCCGAACCTGGCCACGAATCCACCGTATGGCAGTTGTCCGGGAGCGGACTTCGCCTCGGGTCGGCTTGCGCCTTCCCCTCACCTCCTCGAGTCCGCACGACTGTGCTCGGACCCCACCTCCTCGAGTCCGCACGACTGTGCTCGGACCCCACCTCCTCGAGTCGGCGCCGCGCACCACGACCCCCCCTCCACGTCCAACTCCCGAACCCAACCACGATCCACCGTATGGCAGCTGTCCGGGAGCGGACCCCCTCCTCGAGTCGGCGCCGCGCGCCACGACCCCACCTCCTCGAGCCTGCGCCGAGCGCCCGGGCCCCCCCTCCACGTCTGACTCCCGAACCCAACCACGATCCACCGTATGGCAGCTGTCCGGGAGCAGACCCCCTCCTCGAGTCCGCACGACTGTGCTCGGACCCCCCCTCCTCGAGCCTGCGCCAAGCGCCCGGGCCCCCCCTCCACGTCCGACTCCCGAACCCAACCACGATCCACCGTATCAACCTTTTTTTTTTTTTTTTTTTTTTTGCCCGGGGAAATGCTTTACGCATACCACCCTGCCCCTCCCCCCCGAAGGGGGGAGGGGCAGGGTGGTTATGTGGGACTCCCCCGCCCTTGAAGAGGACGGGTATACCCACTAAAACCCCGGGGTCGTACTACTCTCCGCTTTAGGGCGGGGTCGCGGGAACTTCAAACTTCCGTGACTCCGCTGGCGGGTGACTGCGATTCTTCGCCGGTCTCGTCTCCATTTCTTTGGTACACTCACAATTGCTCAGCGTGCAGGAGTGCTCGCACGCTGACCTTCTCAGGGACATAATTTTCCATATGGGCGATAAACTTCCCTTTTTTATCGCCCGGAGATCAGAACTATGGTGGTCTTCTGTCTTGGGCCAGCCGCCTGCGCCCAACTCGCCTTCTTCGCAGTGGATGTGCTGCGGCATCATCTTCCCTGCTCCGCTCCGCATTCTCCTTCTGCGACATCACTTGTTCACAGAAGGAGCTCACCGCTTCCCACGATCTCTCGCTGCCAATCATAGAGTGAACTACCGCCGGCAGCGAGAGATTGGCTCCCACCGCTGCTGTCAGCTCTGCCCGGTACGTTGCCCATTCTGAGCAATCTTCCAGGGTGTGTTGCGCCGTATCCTCGGCGTGGCTGCAGTGGTGGCACCTCGTGGTTTGTTCTCTCCCTGCCACCCTGCACAGATATTTCCCAAAACAGCCGTGTCCTGATAGGATCTGTGCAAGGTGGAAGGAGACAACTCCGTGCTCTCTGTGAAGCCATGCTTTCAGCACTGGCCTTACCGCTTCTATGGTCCGGTGACCAGCGCTCGGCTCTTCGAGTCGACAGACCCACTGCCGGAGGAGTTCTTTACGGGAGTTTTCCCTCAACCTTCTTACTTCCTCCGGCATAAGGGTAGTCTCTCGGCGCCGCGCCTCCGCCCTCTTCTCGTAAACGTCTGCTAGGACCTCCGCCTCAAGGTCCCAAGGTGGGGTCCCCGCCAACACGCAGGCTGCCTCGTAAGAAACAGTGTTGTAGCACCTGCTTGCTCTGACCGCCATGACCCTTTGGGGTCTCCGCAGAAGGGTCTTATTGTGGTTGGTCAGAGCATCCACCCAGATAGGCGCGCCGTATAGCGCCATCGACCTGACCACTCCCGTGTACAGTAGGCGGGCGGTAGCGTCCGGTCCGCCCACATTAGGAAGTAGTCCACTGAGTGCCCCAGCTGCTCCCATAAGCTTGGGGGCCAGGCGGCAGAAGTGCTCCTTGAAGTTCCATCGACCGTCAAGGACTAAGCCTAGGTACCGCATTGATGCCTTGACGTCGATGGAAACTCCACCCACCACGAGGTTAGCTCCGAGCGGTGGTGCGTTCCGGGGCCCGTGAAAACACAGAGCCTCGGACTTACTTAGCGCCACTTCGAGACCTAGCTGCCGGATTCTCCTTACTACTTGGGCCACTGCAGCTGTTGCTAGCACAGCTGCTTGCCTGTACGTCTCACCTCGAGCAGTGATGAGAGTGTCGTCCGCGTAGCAGGTCACACTCACCCCGGGCAGATTTTCTCCTCTCAACACCCAATCATACCCAATGTTCCACAGGAGCGGCCCAAGGACCGACCCCTGTGGAACACCGCATGACATCTCCCTCCTGCTCCACTCCTCGCGCGCGGGGAACTTCACTGCCCTCTGGGACAGATACGCTGCCACAATTTGGCGCAAATGCCGGGGAACACCGTGATGTCGGAGTGCTTCCCTTATGCACCGCCAAGGCAGGGTGTTAAACGCATTGGCGATGTCAAGGGAGACCGCTAGAACCACTTCCCCCTGAGCGACCGCCTCCGTGGTGAGGGCTTTCACGCGAGAGATGGCATCGATGGTAGAGCGGCCCCGGCGGAACCCGAACTGGTGGTCGCTCAGGTCTGGTCCTTCTCGCTCTAAGTGCTGGACTAGGCGGGACGAGACAATTCGCTCAAAGAGTTTACTTATCTCGTCCAACAGCACTATCGGACGGTACGCTGACGGAGAATCGGCCGGTCGCCCCTCTTTCCGTATCAGGACCAGTTTTCCGGTCTTCCACTGTCTTGGGAAACACCCCTGTTCCAGGCAGGCACTGAACAGACGTCGCACTCTGGGCTCGAAGGCTTGAACTTCTCCTTTCAGAACCAGGACCCACGCACGTCCGGGTATACCATCGAGACCAGGGGCAGTGTTCTTGGCTTGAAGCCTCATCACTGCCGCTCCCAGTTCTCCTTCCGTGACCTCTGGCACAGCTTCCTCTTCTTCCTCCTCTTCTCCCCCGGCATCCGTTGGCGGCATCGCTGATGTCGGCAGAGGCTCTTCTCTGTTCGGGAACAGTGCTGCCACGACCTGTTCCAAGAGCTGAGGCTGCAGACTTTGTGTCAGGGGGGGAGCCCAGGGTCGAAGCTTTTGCCTCACCATCTTGTATGGGCGTCCCCACGGATCCTGATTTAAGGTCTCCAGCATACTGCGTCGCGCTTCCGCCTTTGCCTCCGCTATCTCTACGTGTAGAGTTTTGACGCGCTCCCTATAGATAGCGTAGTACTGCGCTTCTAGGTCCTCGTCCCGGACTCTTCTCCTCCTTGACCTTGTGTACCGGCGTCGTGCCTCAACGCACGCTTTGCGCTGCTGTGCGAGTCCCTCCGACCACCAGTACACTTGTGGCTTGGGCCGGTGGTGAGTTACGCGCGGCATGGCCGCATCACACACTTGTGCCATCGCCTCACCCAGCCTCTCCGTCTCCTGTTCCACATCTACCAGGTCACCAGAGCCCGAGACCCATGCCTGCACTAAACTTGCCTCGATCAGCGCGTCTTTCTCAAGGCGTTTGAGCGCCCAACGTGGGCTATCTCCCCGTAGAGACCTATTGTGGCCCGGCAGTGACGTTTGGGGTGAGGAAACATCAAAGCGTATGTACCTATGGTCTGATAGGGTCTCTTCATCAGCCAGTACCTTCCACCCTTGAACACGGTTTGCTAGCGTTGGGCTGGCCAGTGTGACGTCGACTATTGACCCTCCCTGCTGCCTGACGCACGTGTTGACTGCTCCTTGGTTGAGCACCACCAAACCGGTTGCAGCCATCCACTCTACCAGTGCCTCTCCACGCCTGTCGGTCGCTGGAGACCCCCATGCCAAGGATTTTGCATTGAAATCTCCAGCAATCAACACGGGAGCACGGCGATCCTGAGCAATTAGGGCTTCCAGTTGCAGCAGGAACTGCTCAAAGTCGGCAAGACTTCGATTAGGCGAGAAGTACACCCCAATTATCATGACCCCTGATGTCAGAGTGGCCACGCACCCGTGGCCCTTAATTATCCTCTCAAAGGGTGGGCTCCCCGTGGCACGCTGGGATATTATGGCCACTGAGGCTTCGTAGTCAGCCGCCCAGTCATCCCTCAGAGGGACGGAGTACGGCTCGCTCACCACCGACACGTGTATTGACCACTGCGCCATGCTCTGGAGCAGAAGATCCTGAGCTCTGGCGCAGTGGTTTATGTTCGCTTGTAGAAAGTGGATGGCCATACTAATTAATCAGTGGCCATCGGTGTCTCCTCGATCCTGGAGAGAGGGTGCTGCATGCTGGCCCTAGAGCCAACTTCAACCCGTTTACCCCTCTTCAGAACCTTCTGGGAAATGCAGCTCTTGCTGCCGACCCTGTGACTCGCCGGTTTGCCCGCTTCTGCACATAGGGTACAGTGCGGTTCGTCTGCGCATCGGCTGGCTATGTGGCCCGGCTTGCCACAGCGGAAGCACTGGTTGCTCCGGTCAGCTTCCTCGGTGCACTGAGCTTTGACGTGTCCGATCTTGTGGCATCGGAAGCACATTGTGGGCCTCGGCTTCAGTAGTTGGACTCTTGCCGAGACCCAACCCACCAGAAGCCGACCAGTTGAGGCAATTTTCTTCGCCGCTACCACTGGGCAGCTCAGCCACAACGAACCGAGCCCATCAAAGTCACGGTGAATTTCGCCACACTTCACGGAGTCCGCGGGACATCCTCCTGCTCTTCCCACTGCTGCTGCGACCTCCTGAGGTGAGACCGAATCGTCTAGGCCCATAATGCGTAAATCCACGCTTTTTATGGGCCTGGAGATCTGTACGGAGCCTGCTGGCAGAGATTCCCTCAGTTTTTCCGCGAGCTCATCCGCTTTCGGTCCGCTGGTTGCCCCCGACAACTGAAGAATTCGCGCCCCAGTGGCTGCCCGTCTGAAGCGCAGGCCCGAGATGCCAAGGTCGTCCAGCTTGATCCTGTTCTTGGCCTCCGCAATCACCCCAGCATATGTCACCCCTTTCTCCACTGCCTCCGGCTGTATGGTGATCACCACGGCTGACGAGCTAGGGGGGCGAAGCTTTGCAGCTTGATTCCGGATCTGCGGACTGCCCTTCTGGCTGTTCTGTTTTCCGTTAGCTGCCTTCTTCTTGTTGCTACTACCTCGCTTAGTCACCGTCGTCCAACCCTCGTCTTGTGACTTGGGTGCCGGCGGAAGTGAGTGGGGAGCCGTCTCCTTGGGAGCTGAAGCCGAGCTAGCAGCAACTCCTTCCTTCTTTTTCTTAGATTTTTTCGCCTTTTTAACCTTCCCCTTTTCTGTTACAGATGCAGCAGCAGAGGCAGGTGTCTTCTCCAGAGGAGACGTCGACGTCGGCGGCGCCGGCGCAGATCCTGCTCCTGGTTTGGGATCCACCTTCTTCGACGAGGACAACAGCACCGGTGGCTGCTCACTGCTCGGTCCCACTTTCGCCTTTAGGCTCTGAGCTGCCGCTACAGCTGCAGCAGCGTTCTTCCTATCGGCCGCTAGCGGTGGCCGGAGGCGTTTTTCTGGGAGGAGACGTCCCTCCAGGCCTTGCAGCCGGGCGTTCATCATTCCGCCCACTTGCATCATGATGGAGCGCGTCAGACTCTCCACGAAAAGCTTTGAGGCCGCCGAGTCTGGTGCCTCTACCCCCTCGAGAGCTGGCATCTGAGAAGATAGAAGAGTCGGGGTTGTACTTCCCTGGGCTAGCCTTGCCCCGTTTCTAACCTCTGCCCGAAGCTCTGCCAGTTCTTTGCGAAGAACATTGACCTCGCCCTGCAGGCGGGTGTTGGCTGCCTGCAGTTTGATGGTCTCGTCTGTCACAGTCCTCTTGTGTAAGGCTTCTGCTGCTGCTTTAATTGAAATCGCAGATTCCTTGAGGGCACGCACGGTTGTGCCCTTTAAGTTCTTTGACATCGTTGCCACCTTCCATATGACGTCCACGTCCTCGAGGACCCTCTGATTGAGGGCAGCGGCAGTACGGCCTTCATCCTCCACCAGCACCTCAATTCCCTGCTCCGTTCTGCGCCGACTCGCACAGAGAGCTGCCTCCTCGATAGCGTCATCCGACTCATGGCGAGCTATCTGTCGCCGCTTTGCCAGAGACTCTCTGGTCCTGAATTTGTCTGCAGGGTCCAGATCGCCACTCTTCGCAGATGCCTTCTTGCCTGCTGCCGGCTTCCTGCTTTCCCCCTCACTCGATGAGATCGAGCTGAACCGGCGCTTCCTCTCGGGTTCTCTCCAGAGGCGCCCCCTGGCCTCCCTGTCCCGAGCCCGATCTTGTGCTCTAAGAGTTCTCTCTGAGTCCCGAGAAGCAACTGTCTGCCAACTCATGTCGGAGTCCGTGTCCGACAGGTTGCTCACTCGCTCAGAATTGGCAGGCTTCTCCCCTGCCTTGTCCATCGCCGGTGGTGTGTCGCAGCGGGTCAGAACCACGCGCGCTTCCCTTCTCACTGTCAGTTCCTTGTTGACGACAAGGTTGTCAGCCAGGTTTGCCGTTATCGGATCAACGGTCAAACTTCCTTCCACTATCT
This sequence comes from Hylaea fasciaria, assembly GCA_905147375.1. Taxonomy (NCBI): domain Eukaryota; kingdom Metazoa; phylum Arthropoda; class Insecta; order Lepidoptera; family Geometridae; genus Hylaea; species Hylaea fasciaria. Next base: position 92,882 of record LR990192.1, read on the forward strand.
CCGGTTCCATCGTCACCGTTTCCACTTGCACATCAAAGTCCGTATGGTCGCTAAGGTCGGTTTGAGGGCCGAGGCCCTCATGGCAGTTATTGCCCCCCCCAGAGTACGCGGGGCAGCCTCCACAGCCGGAGCTGGGAGGGAGGGATTCCCCATTACTGGGACCCTCCTGGGTAGTCATACTAACATTGTAACTTGCCATTTTGGTTTTTTGTTTTTGCCAATTTTAAAGGCATGACGGCCTGAGGGGGTGGGTGCCCTAGCGGTCAGCTTCCCCTGACCACGCATCCATAGGCGAGCACCAGACCTTTCGGGATTGGGGAAGGCTATGTAAAAGAAGAATAGAAGAAAAGACACAAATGAAAGAGTATCAGAAATGGATGATATGAATGAGACGAAACAGAAAAGAAAGAGGAAGAACAATACGTGAATGATCAATATATACTTAGAGTAATAAATAAACATACATAAATAAATAGATGATCCGGAATGAAGACCATCGCAAAGCAAGCTTCGCGACGATCTTCACCCCGGCTACCGCGGCGCCCAGGGTTTTAGTTACGTCTGTTCCAGAGGGGACCAGACCAATAACAGGCAGCAACCACGTGAAGGATTACCCTGGACTTGCCTTGAGGATCTACACGACTTGCGCTCTCCCTCAAGACCGACGCCTCCGCACCCATCCGGGATGAGTACGGAAGGCCTGGGTTTATGCGTCAGTGACGGATAAACCCAGGCCCGCCCCCACCGTATCAACCTTTTTTTTTTTTTTTTTTTTTTTTTTTTTTTTTTGCCCGGGGAAATGCTTTACGCATACCACCCCGCCCGAGGGGAGCAGGGTGGTTATGTGGGACTCCCCCGCCCTTGAAGAGGGCGGGTATACCCACTAAAACCCCGGGGGTGTTCTCTCGCCGCATGTGGTGTGGCCGCGGGATCGCTGACGCACGCACCGCGACCACACCTGCGGATGCCCTGGGCTGGGCTCTCCTCGGAGGTGTTAGCCTCTATCTCCGCTTAATGCGCCCCAGAACACATCAGGGCGCATTTCAGCTCGGGACTTCTTAACTCGGGTGACGGACCCCCCGATCCGCCACCCGAAAGTCCCCATAATGGCGGCAGGTGGCGGGCACAGGCCAATAGCCCGCGGCCCGGTCTGCGGCGGCAGATTGGGAGGGAGAGAGTATCGTCCTCTCCTTCCCTCTCCGCTCTCTCCTTGGAAGGCTATGTAAAAAGAAGAATAGATCAAAAGACACAAATGAAAAGGATAAGAAATGGATGATCTGAATGAGACGAAAGAGAAAGAAAGAGGAAGAATAATACGTGAATGATCAATATATACACACAATAACAAATAAACATACACATATAAATAGATGATCCGGTATGAAGACCACCGCAAAGCAAGCTTTGCGACAATCTTCACACCGGCCACCGCGGCGCCCAGGGTTTTAGTTACGTCTGTTCCAGAGGGGACCAGACCAATAACAGGCAGCAACCACGTGAAGGATTACCCTGGACTTGCCTTGAGGATCATCACGACTTGCGCTCTCCCTCAAGACCGACGCCTCCGCACCCATCCGGGATGAGTACGGAGGGCCTGGGTTTATGCGTCCGTGACGGATAAACCCAGGCCCGCCCAACCTAACCTTTTTTTTTTTTTTTTTTTTTTTTTTTTTTTGCCCGGGGAAATGCTTTACGCATACCACCCCGCCCGAGGGGAGCAGGGTGGTTATGTGGGACTCCCCCGCCCTTGAAGAGGGCGGGTATACCCACTAAAACCCCGGGGGTGTTCTCTCGCCGCATGTGGTGTGGCCGCGGGATCGCTGACGCACGCACCGCGACCACACCTGCGGATGCCCTGAGCTGGGCTCTCCTCGGAGGTGTATCAAGCCTCTATCTCCGCTTAATGCGCCCCAGAACACATCAGGGCGCATTTCAGCTCGGGACTTCTTAACTCGGGTGACGGACCCCCCGATCCGCCACCCGAAAGTCCCCATAATGGCGGCAGGTGGCGGGCACAGGCCAATAGCCCGCGGCCCGGTCTGCGGCGGCGGATTGGGAGGGAGAGAGTATCGTCCTCTCCTTCCCTCTCCGCTCTCTCCTTGGAAGGCTATGTAAAAAGAAGAATAGATCAAAAGACACAAATGAAAAGGATAAGAAATGGATGATCTGAATGAGACGAAAGAGAAAGAAAGAGGAAGAATAATACGTGAATGATCAATATATACACACAATAACAAATAAACATACACATATAAATAGATGATCCGGTATGAAGACCACCGCAAAGCAAGCTTTGCGACAATCTTCACACCGGCTACCGCGGCGCCCAGGGTTTTAGTTACGTCTGTTCCAGAGGGGACCAGACCAATAACAGGCAGCAACCACGTGAAGGATTACCCTGGACTTGCCTTGAGGATCATCACGACTTGCGCTCTCCCTCAAGACCGACGCCTCCGCACCCATCCGGGATGAGCACGGAGGGCCTGGGTTTATGCGTCAGTGACGGATAAACCCAGGCCCGCCCAACCTACCCAACCTTTTTTTTTTTTTTTTTTTTTTGACCCGGGGAAATGCCTTACGCATACCACCCGGCCCGAGGGGGTGGGCCGGGTGGTTATGTGGGACTCCCCCGCCCTTGAGGAGGACGGGTATACCCACTAAAACCCCGGGATGTTCCATCGGCTAGCCATGGGAGCAGAGTCGCGGGGCCGTTTTAATACTCTCCGCAACTCTGCTCTAGCCTCGTCCGCCCGTGGGCGGACCCGCCTCAGGAGGGACGCGCTGGAACATTAGCGCGTCCCCCGGCCGTGGAGGACCCCCTCAATTAAAGAGCAGGGGCACCGGCTGCCCCCGCAACCGGCGCCCCGGGTCCTCCAAGCGGAGACGGAGTGCGGGCTCTGTTGTTCCGCCTCCGAATCCGCGTTCTCCGGAGCGGCAGGGAGAGGGGATCCATCTCCCTCTCCCGCTCCTCGGTCTCCCTCTGCGTCATAACTATTTCGCAGAAGGAGACCACCGCCTCCCAGGACCCCTCGTCGGCGACCATCTTGGAGATGATGGTCGGCAGCGAGAGGTCCGCACCCACAACCGCGACGAGGGCTCGCCGCGGTTCCGCCGCTCCGGGGCACGCCTCCAGAACGTGCTGCGCCGTCTCCTCCCCGCAGCCGCACTGGTGGCATGCCGGGGAGGCTTCTCTCCGGGCCACATTATGCAGGTACCGGCCAAAACACCCATGGCCGGTGAGCATCTGCGTGGCCCGGAAAGTGAGGGCTCCGTGCCTTCTTTTCACCCACTCCGGGAGGAGGGGCTGGAGAGCTTCCAAGAGCCGGCGAGCACCAGCCCCTCTTCTTGCCGGCCCCGTTAGGAGCCGGTCCCGCCAGGTGACCACAGCCTGGTCCCTGGCGACCTGGCGCCACCGCACCACCTCCTGTGGGGCGGGACGGAGGTCCCGCTCCCTGGCCCGCGCTCTCCGCCAGAAGACCGAGGACAGAACCTCGGCCTCCATGTCCCATGGCAGGGACGCGGCGAGAGCGCAGGCGACCTCGTGTGAGAGTGTGCGGTAGCCCCGACACACTCTCACCGCCATGGCCCTCTGGGCCGCGACCAGGACGGCGGTCTCTCGAGCGTCAAGAGACCCCGCCCAGATCGGGGCCCCGTAGAGGGCCATTGAGCGTACCACCGCCATATACAGGCGGCGGCAGCTTCCATCACCTCCTCCCAGATAGGGGAGGAGGCGGCTCAGGGCGGCCGCTGTCCCCGTCAGCTTCGGGGACAGCTGGCGCAAGTGGGCCCCGAATCTCCACCTACTGTCGAGGACGACCCCTAGATACTTGAGGGTCGTCCCGACAGGGATGGCGGTTCCACCGACCACAATCTGCGCCCCGGCTGGGGGCGCCCTTCGAGGCCCGTGGAAGCAGATGGCCTCCGATTTGTGGAGGGCCACCTGCAACCCCAATCGCCGAATTCTGGCGACGACCGCTGCAACTCCGGCCGTCGCCAGGATCACCGCCTCCCTGTAGGTCATCCCCCGGGCGGTCACCAGCGTGTCGTCGGCATAGCAGGTGACGCCGACGCCACGCAGGTTGGCACCCCGGAGGACCCAGTCATACCCGAGGTTCCACAGCAGGGGCCCGAGCACGGACCCCTGCGGGACACCCCGGGTAACAGCGCTGCAACCCGCCCCCTCCCGCGTGGGGAAGACCACCTCTCTCGCCGACAAATAGTCCCCCACAAGGCGCTGAAGATACCGGGGCACGTTGTGGTGCCCCAGCGCGCCGCGGATCACGCTCCAGGGGAGGGAGTTGAAGGCGTTGGCGATGTCGAGCGACACCGCCAACAAGACCCCCCCCCCGGCGCACGCCTCCTCCGAGAGGTCACGGACGACGGCGATTGCGTCCACCGTGGACCGACCTCTCCGGAACCCGAACTGGTTCGACGCCAAGTCCGGGCCCTCCCCCTCCAAGTGCCTGACGAGGCGGGAAGCTACGACTCGCTCGAGGAGCTTCCCCGCCTCGTCCAGCAGCACGATCGGCCGATAGCCAGCCGGCTCGTCCGCAGGACGCCCGTCCTTTCTTAGAAGGACGAGCTTCCCTCTCCGCCACCGCCCGGGGAATCGACCCTCCCGGAGGCAGCGGCTGAAGAGGGACCTCACTCGGGGCTCGAGGGCGTCCATGGAGAGGGCCCACGCGCGACCGGGTATGCCGTCAGGCCCCGGCGCCGTGTTTTTGGCCCTCATCCGCATGACGGCCGCCTCTAGCTCCCCAACCGAGACCTCGGGCACCTCCTCATCCTCGTCCCGGGTCTCCGCCCGCGAGGCCGCCATGGTGGGAGGGACGTAATCGGTCCCCGGAGCTCCGGGGAACAGTCCCTCGACCACCCGCCGAAGGACGTCCGGCTGGAGCGTGCTGGTGGCGGGGGGGGCCCAGGGGCGCAGCTTTTGCCGCGCCAGCCTGTACGGCCGCCCCCACGGATCCCCCTCCAGCGATTCCAGCAGCTGCCTCCAGGCAGCCGCTTTTGCCTCGCCGATGGCGACGCGGAGGGCCATGGACGCCTCTCTGTAGTCTGCGTAGAGGGCGTCCAACGTCGCCGCCTCCTGTCGCCTCCTCCGCCGGTAATGCTGATGCTGGCGACGCTTTGCCAGGCACCGACGGCGGAGCTCGGCGACCTCCTCCGTCCACCAGTAGACCTGCCTCTTCGGCGGCAGGGCTCTTACACCCAGTGCGACATCGCCATGCACAGCCCGTCCGCCTCCTCGTCCAGGTCCACTGGCTCCGGGGGCAGGGCGTTCCACGCCTGAACCAGGGCGGCCTCTTTCAGCCGCTCCAGGTCCAGGCGCTTGAGGGCCCACCTGGGACCGACGGTCGGGGGCGGCCCTTGGTCCTGGGCCACCGCCGCCGAGGAGACGCTAAACCTGATGTAGCGGTGATCCGCCAGCGTCTCCTCGTCCACCAGGACCGCCCAGTCCCGGACACGGCGTGCGAGCTCGGGGGTGGCGAACGTGATATCCACAATGGACCCCCCGTTGTGCCGCACGCACGTGTCCTCCGTCCCGCGGTTGAGTATGGTGAGCCCCACCTCCACCAGCCACTCCTCCACTGCCCTGCCCCTCGCGTCCGTCGCCGGAGACCCCCACGCCGTAGACTTGGCGTTGAGGTCCCCGACGACGACGACAGGTCGCGGGCGGCTTTGGCCGACCAGGGTCCCCACCTCGCCGAGAAAACGCTCGAACTCGGCGAGGACCCTGTTGGGGGAGAAGTATACCCCCACAACCACCGCCTCGCCAACCCAGGCCGCCACATAACCCCTCCCCCTTACCACGTTGTCGAGGGTGGGGGAGGGTGCCGGCGACTGGGTTGTTATGGCCACCAAGCCGTCGCGGTCTCCCGCCCAATCACCCCTGGGCGGGACCACATACGGCTCAGCGACCACCGCGACCTGGATCTGGATCCCGGAGAGCGCGGATTCGGAGGCGGGCCAACAGGGCCCGCACTCCGTCTCCGCTTGGAGGACCCGGGGTGCCAGTTGCGGGGGCAGCTGGTGCCCCTGCTCTTAATTGAGGGGGTCCTCCACGGCCGGGGGACGCGCTAATGTTCCAGCGTGTCCCTCCTGAGGCGGGTCCGCCCACGGGCGGACGAGGCTAGAGCAGAGTTGCGGAGAGTATCAAAACGGCCCCGCGACTCTGCTCCCATGGCTAGCCGATGGAACATCCCGGGGTTTTAGTGGGTATACCCGTCCTCCTCAAGGGCGGGGGAGTCCCACATAACCACTCGGCCCACCCCCTTCGGGCCGGGTGGTATGCGTAAGGCATTTCCCCGGGTCAAAAAAAAAAAAAAAAAAAAAAAAAAAAAAAAAAAAAAAAAAAAAAAAAAAAAAAAAAAAAAAAAAAAAAAAAAAGGTTAGGTTAGGTTGGGGTGCATGTCAGAAGCCTCCTCGTGGCGCACCCTGGGCAACGTCGTGACCTAGTAACGGTTCACGGCGGCGAATTCTGACGGGGGGGCCTCTCCACTTCGGTGGATTGAGGCAGACCGCTTCGGCGGTCCGGGGGGGCTCGGCCGGCGTCCTGGACGTATTCCGGGTAGCGGCGGTGCGAGTCGAGGCGGCCTTGATTGGCTGCGGGGCTCGGTCGGCGTCTCGGCCGTATGCCGAGTAGCGGCGACGCGAGCGAACGGCGCTTCTGTGCGTCCGTGGTGGGCCTCTCCACCGCTGGTGGATCGAGGCAGACTGCTTCGGCGGTCCGTGGGGGCTCGGCCGGCGTCCTGGACATTCCGGGTAGCGGCGGTGCGAGTCGTGGCGGCCTTGATTGGCTGCGGGGCTCGGTCGGCGTCTCGGCCTTATGCTGGGTAGCGGCGACGCGAGCGTTGGGCGCTTCTGTGCGTCCGTCGTGGGCCTCTCCACTGCTTGTGGATGGGGCAGATCGCCTTGGCGATCCGTGTGGGGGCTCGGCCGGCGTCCCGGACGTTTCTGGGTAGCGGCGGTGCGAGCCACGGCGACCTTGATTGGTTGCGGAACTCGGTCGGCGTCTCGGCCTTATGCTGAGTAGCGGCGACGCGAGGGTCCGGCCTAACCGCTGGACGACGGCTGTGGGTGGGGGCAGTTCGCTGTTACCACCTGCAGTCCATATCGTAATCCGTCAACACGTGCGTCGTGGTCACGTCTCGCGACGTTCGACGGACCGAGGCCTTGGCTTAACCGCCCGGGTGCGAGGAAGAAAACCTCTATAAAAAATTACCCCCAATCCCAAGCGGCAGAGCTAGCGCGAGGGGATGAATGGCCAAGCCCGGTCCCACCCCGGTCACGCCAGTGACAGGAAAGAAGGCTGCGGCCCCCGCTGCTGAGCCCGCTGAGCTCCCGCCCCGTCCTCAGGCTCCACTGGAGCAGCCTTGGACGGAGGTGGTGAGGAAGGGCACCAGAAGGGCCACGAACGAGGGAGGGGCGAAGCCAGCCACGAGGGCTCGTGACAAGCCCCCGCCCAGGCAGCCAGCAGCGCCTAAGCCGGTGCCGCAGGCCCGACCGCAAACCGCCAAGGTGGTGAAGATACGGCCACCACCGCGCACAGCAGCGGTGGTGATAACCTTGAAGCCGGGGGCGGAGGAAAAAGGGATCAGCTACGCCAAGGTCCTTGCGGAGGCGCGTAACCGCATCGACCTTGGCGCGCTGGGTGTGCCCCCGCTCAGGGTGCGGGTGGCGGCTACCGGGGCTCGGGTATTGGAGGTCCCCGGTGAGCTAAGGGCCGAGAAGGCGGACTCCCTGGCCGGCAAGCTTAGGGAGGTCTTCGAGGGAGCGGAGGGGGTCCAAATCTCCAGGCCCGTCACCACCACGGACATGCGGGTGGAAGGCCTGGAGGACTCCATCGCCCCTGAGGAGTTGGTGGCGGCCCTGGCCAAAGCCGGAAACTGCCCCCCGACCGATATCAAGGTCGGGGAGATCAAGAAGGGCAGGGCGGGCGTAGGGGCGGCCTTCGTGCGCTGCCCCGCCACGGCTGCCAAGGCCATCATGGCGAAGGGCGGCCGTGTCCCGGTGGGATGGGTGGCGGCGCGGGTTCGTGTCCTGAAGGAGCGACCGCGCCGCTGCTACCGGTGCCACGCGCTGGGCCACGTACGGGCCCAGTGCCAGGCGGAGACGGACCGCAGCGGAGAATGCCACCGCTGCGGCAGTACGGACCATAAGGTCGCGGCCTGCTCGGCCCCCCCGCACTGCAATGTGTGCGCAGCTGCGGGGAGAAAGGCGGACCACCTCACCGGGGGCACGGCGTGCGCCAAGCCCCCGACGAAGAAAAAAGAGGCGCAGATGAAGAAGCTCGCTGCGACTAAGGCCACGGCCGAGTCGCAGCCGGCCACCTCCGGAACGGAGCAGGTGGTCCGCATGGAGGAAAGTTAGGATGCACCTAGCTTTCCTCCAGGCGAACGTCAACCACTCCGCGCAGGCTCAGGACTTGTTCCTGCAATCCCTGGCGGAGCGGTTGATTCAGGTCGCGGTAGTCGCCGAGCCGTATGTGGTCCCGCCCAGGGGTGATTGGGCGGGAGACCGCGACGGCTTGGTGGCCATAACAACCCAGTCGCCGGCACCCTCCCCCACCCTCGACAACGTGGTAAGGGGGAGGGGATATGTGGCGGCCTGGGTTGGCGAGGCGGTGGTCGTGGGGGTTTATTTCTCCCCCAACAGGGTCCTCGCCGAGTTTGAGCGCTTTCTCGGCGAGGTGGGGACCCTGGTCGGCCAAAACCGCCCGCGACCTGTCGTCGTCGTCGGGGACCTCAACGCCAAATCCACGGCGTGGGGGTCTCCGGCAACGGACGCGAGGGGCAGGGCGGTCGAAGAGTGGATGGTGGAGGTGGGCCTCACCATCCTCAACCGCGGGTCGGAGGACACGTGCGTGCGGCATAACGGGGGTTCCATCGTGGATGTTACTTTCGCGACCCCCGAGCTCGCACGCCGTGTCCGGGACTGGGCGGTCCTGGTGGACGAGGAGACGCTGTCGGACCACCGATACATCCGGTTCAGCGTCTCCTCAGCGGCGGCGGCCCAGGACCAAGGGCCGCCCCCGACCGTCGGTCCCAGGTGGGCCCTCAAGCGCCTGGACCTAGAGCGGCTGCAGGAGGCGGCCCTGGTCCAGGCATGGAACGCCCCGCCCCCGGAGCCAGTGGGCCTGGACGAAGAGGCGGACGGGCTGTGCATGGCGATGTCGCACGTCTGCGACGCCGCCATGCCCCGTGTCAGAGCCCTGCCGCCGAAGAGGCAGGTCTACTGGTGGTCGGAGGAGGTCGCCGAGCTCCGCCGTCGGTGTCTGGCAAAGCGCCGCCAGCACCAGCGATACAGGCGGCGGAGGCGGCGGGAGACGGCGACGTTGGACGCCCTCTACGCCGAATATAGAGAGGCGTCCATGGCCCTCCGCGTCGCCATCGCGGAGGCCAAGGCGGCTGCCTGGAGGCAGCTGCTGGAGTCGCTGGAGCAGGACCCGTGGTGGCGGCCGTACAGGCTGGCACGGCAAAAGCTGCGCCCCTGGGCCCCCCCCGCCACCAGCACGCTCCAGCCGGACGTCCTCCAGCGGGTGGTCGAGGGACTGTTCCCCGGAGCTCCGGGGACCGATTACGTCCCTCCCACCATGGCGGCCGCGCGGGCGGAGACCCGGGACGAAGAGGAGGTCCCTGAGGTCTCGGGTGGCGAGCTCGAGGTGGCCATCAGCAAGATGAGGGCCAAGAACACGGCGCCGGGGCCTGACGGCATACCCGGTCGCGCGTGGGCCCTCGCGATGGACGCCCTCGAGCCCCGCGTGAAGTCCCTCTTCGACCGCTGCCTCCGGGAGGGTCGATTCCCCGGGCGGTGGCGGAGGGGGAAGCTCGTCCTGCTAAGAAAGGACGGGCGTCCGGCGGACGAGCCGGCCGGCTATCGGCCGATCGTGCTGCTGGACGAGGCGGGGAAGCTCCTCGAGCGAGTTGTAGCTTCCCGCCTCGTCAGGCACCTGGAGGGGGAGGGCCCGGATCTGGCTCCCAATCAGTTCGGGTTCCGGAGGGGTCGCTCGACGGTGGACGCGATCGCTACCGTCCGCGACCTCTCGGAGGAGGCGTGCTCCGGGGGTGGGGTCCTGTTGGCGGTGTCATTAGACATCGCCAACGCTTTCAACTCCCTCCCCTGGAGCGTCATCCGCGGCGCGCTGGGGCACCATCAAGTGCCCCGGTACCTTCAGCGCCTGGTGGGGGACTACCTCTCAGAGAGGGAGGTAGTCTACCCCACCCGGGAGGGGGCGGCGGGACGGAGCGCCGTTACCCGAGGTGTTCCACAGGGGTCCGTGCTTGGACCCCTGCTCTGGAACCTCGGGTACGATTGGGTGCTCCGGGGAGCCAACCTGCGTGGCGTCGGCGTCATTTGCTACGCCAACGACACGCTGGTGACCGCCCGGGGGGCGACGTACCGGGAGGCGGTGCTCCTGGCGACGGCCGGAGTAGCAGCGGTCGTCGCCAGGATTCGACGGTTGGGACTGCAGGTGGCCCTCCATAAATCGGAGGCCATCTGCTTCCACGGTCCGCGGAGGGCGCCCCCAGCCGGGGCGCAGATTGTGGTCGGTGGAACCGCCATCCCCGTCGGGACGACCCTCAAGTATCTAGGGGTCGTCCTCGACAGTAGGTGGAGATTCGGGGCCCACTTGCGCCAGCTGTCCCCGAAGCTGACGGGGACAGCGGCCGCCCTGAGCCGCCTCCTCCCCAATCTGGGAGGAGGTGATGGAAGCTGCCGCCGCCTGTATATGGCGGTGGTACGCTCGATGGCCCTCTATGGGGCCCCGATCTGGGCGGGGTCCCTTGATGCTAGGGAGACCGCCGTCCTTGTGGCGGCTCAGAGGGCCATGGCGGTGAGAGTGTGTCGGGGCTACCGCACACTCTCACACGAGGTCGCCTGCGCTCTCGCCGCGTCCCTACCCTGGGACATGGAGGCCGAGGTTCTGTCCTCGGTCTTCTGGCGGAGAGCGCGGGCCAGGGAGCGGGACCTCCGTCCCGCCCCACAGGAGGTGGTGCGGTGGCGCCGGGCTGCCAGGGACCAGGCTGTGGTCGCCTGGCGGGACCGGCTCCTAACGGGGCCGGCAAGAAGAGGGGCCGGCGCTCGTCGGCTCTTGGAGGCCCTCCAGCCCCTCCTCCCGGAGTGGCTGAAGAGGAAACACGGAGCCCTCACCTTCCGGGCCACGCAGGTGCTGACCGGCCACGGGTGCTTTGGCCGGTACCTGCACAACGTGGCCCGAAGAGAGGCCTCCCCGGCCTGCCACCAGTGCGGCTGCGCGGAGGAGACAGCGCAGCACGTGCTGGAGGCGTGCCCCGGAGCGGCGGAACCGCGGCGAGCCCTCGTCGCGGTTGTGGGGGTGGACCTCTCGCTGCCGACCATCATCTCCAGGATGGTCGCCGACGAGGGGTCCTGGGAGGCGGTGGTCTCCTTCTGCGAAGTGGTGATGTCGCAGAGGGAGACCGAGGAGCGGGAGAGGGAACAGGATCCCCTCTCCCTGCCGCTCCGGAGAGCGCGGATACGGAGGCGGAATAATAGGGCCCGCACTCCGTCTCCGCTTGGAGGACCCGGGGTGCCAGTTGCGGGGGCAGCTGGTGCCCCTGCTCTTAATTGAGGGGGTCCTCCACGGCCGGGGGACGCGCTAAATGTTCCAGCGCGTCCCTCCTGAGGCGGGTCCGCCCACGGGCGGACGAGGCTAGAGCAGAGTTGCGGAGAGTATCAAAACGGCCCCGCGACTCTGCTCCCATGGCTAGCCGATGGAACATCCCGGGGTTTTAGTGGGTATACCCGTCCTCCTCAAGGGCGGGGGAGTCCCACATAACCACCCGGCCCACCCCCTCGGGCCGGGTGGTATGCGTAAGGCATTTCCCCGGGTAAAAAAAAGAAAAAAAAAAAAAAAAAAAAAAAAAAAAAAAAAAAAAAAAAAAAAAAAAAAGGTTTGGTTAGGTTCCCCGCCCAGGCAGCTGGCAGTGCCAAAGTCAGTGCTGCAGGCCCGGCAACAAGCCGCTAAGGCGGTGAAGATCCGCCCACCACCGCGCACAGCAGCGGTGGTCATCACGCTGAAGCCGGGGGCGGAGGAAAAAGGGATCAGCTACGCCAAGGTCCTTGCGGAGGCGCGTAACCGCATCGACCTTGGCGCGCTAGGTGTGCCCCCGCTCAGGGTGCGGGTGGCGGCTACCGGGGCCCGGGTATTGGAGGTCCCCGGGGAGCTAAGGGCCGAGAAGGCGGACTCCCTGGCCGGCAGGCTCAGGGAGGTTTTCGAGGGGGCGGAGGAAGTCCAAATATCCAGGCCCGTCACCACCGCGGACATGCGGGTGGACGGCCTGGAAGACTCCATCGCCCCCGAGGAGTTGGTGGCGGCCCTTGCCAAGGCCGGAAACTGCCCCCCGACCGATATAAAGGTCGGGGAGATAAAGAAGGGCAGGGCGGGCGTAGGGGCGGCCTTCGTGCGCTGCCCCGCCACGGCCGCCAAGGCCATCTTGGCGAAGGGCGGCCGGGTTCCAGTGGGGTGGGTAGCGGCGCGGGTCCGCGTCCTCAAAGAGAGGCCGCGCCGCTGCTACCGATGCCATGCGCTGGGCCACGTCAGGGCCCAGTGCCAGGCGGAGACTGACCGCAGCGGTGAATGCCACCGCTGCGGCAGCACCGACCATAAGGTCGCGGCCTGCTCGGCCTCCCCGCACTGCAACGTGTGCGCAGCTGCGGGGAGAAAAGCGGACCACCTCACCGGGGGCACGGCGTGTGCCAAGCCCCCGACGAAGAAAGAGGCGACGAAGAAGAAGCCCGCTGCGACTAAGGCCACGGCCGAGTCGCAGCCGGCCGCCTCCGGAAAGGAGCAGGTGGTCCGCATGGAGGAAAGTTAGGATGCACCTAACTTTCCTCCAGGCAAACATCAACCACTCCGCGCAGGCTCAGGACTTGTTCCTGCAATCCCTGGCGGAGCGGTTGATACAGGTCGCGGTGGTCGCCGAGCCATATGCGGTCCCGCCCAGGTGCGATTGGGCGGGAGACCGCGACGGCTTGGTGGCCATTACCACCCAGTCGCCGGCACCCTCCCCCACCCTCGACAACGTGGTAAGGGGGAGGGGATATGTGGCGGCCCGGGTGGGCGAGGCGGTGGTCGTGGGGGTGTATTTCTCCCCCAACAGGGTCCTCGCCGAATTCGAGCGTTTTCTCGGCGAGGTGGGGACCCTGGTCGGCCAAAGCCGCCCGCGACCTGTCGTCGTCGTCGGGGACCTCAACGCCAAGTCCACGGCGTGGGGGTCTCCGGCGACAGATGCGAGGGGCAGGGCGGTCGAGGAGTGGATGGTGGAGGTGGGCCTCACCATCCTCAACCGCGGGTCAGAGGACACGTGCGTGCGGCATAACGGGGGGTCCATCGTGGACCTCACGTTTGCTACCCCCGAGCTCGCGCGCCGTGTCCGGGACTGGGCGGTCCTGGTGGACGAGGAGACGCTGTCGGACCACCGCTACATCCGGTTCAGCGTCTCCTCAGCGGCGGCGGCCCAGGACCAAGGGCCGCCCCCGACCGTCGGTCCCAGGTGGGCCCTCAAGCGCCTGGATCTGGAGCGGCTACAAGAGGCTGCTCTGGTCCAGGCGTGGAACGCCCCGCCCCCGGAGCCAGTGGACCTGGACGAGGAGGCGGACGGGCTGTGCATGGCGATGTCGCACGTCTGCGACGCCGCCATGCCCCGTGTCAGAGCCCTGCCGCCGAAGAGGCAGGTCTACTGGTGGACGGAGGAGGTCGCCGAGCTCCGCCGTCGGTGTCTGGCAAAGCGCCGCCAGCACCAGCGATACAGGCGGCGGAGGCGGCGGGAGACGGCGACGTTGGACGCCCTCTACGCTGAATATAGAGAGGCGTCCATGGCCCTCCGCGTCGCCATCGCGGAGGCCAAGGCGGCTGAGCCGCCTCCTCCCCAATCTGGGAGGGGGGGACGGGAGCTGCCGCCGCCTATACATGGCGGTGGTACGCTCCATGGCCCTCTACGGGGCCCCGATCTGGGCGGGGTCTCTCGACGCTCGGGAGACCGCCGTCCTGGTTGCGGCCCAGAGGGCCATGGCGGTGAGAGTGTGTCGGGGCTACCGCACACTCTCACACGAGGTCGCCTGCGCTCTCGCCGCGTCCCTGCCATGGGACATGGAGGCCGAGGTTCTGTCCTCGGTCTTCTGGCGGAGAGCGCGGGCCAGGGAGCGGGACCTCCGTCCCGCCCCACAGGAGGTGGTGCGGTGGCGCCAGGTCGCCAGGGACCAAGCTGTGGTCGCCTGGCGGGACCGGCTCCTAACGGGGCCGGCGCGAAGAGGGGCCGGCGCTCGCCGGCTACTGGAGGCCCTCAAGCCCCTCCTTCCAGAGTGGGTGAGGAGGCAGCACGGAGTCCTTACATTCCGGGCCACACAGGTACTCACCGGCCACGGGTGCTTTGGCCGGTACCTGTGCAACGTGGCCCGGAGAGAGGCCTCCCCGGCCTGCCACCAGTGCGGCTGCGCGGAGGAGACGGCGCAGCACGTGCTGGAGGCGTGCCCCGGAGCGGCGGAACCGCGGCGAGCCCTCGTCGCGGTCGTCGGGGCGGACCTCTCGCTGCCGACCATCATCTCTAAGATGGTCGCAGACGAGAGGTCCTGGGAGGCGGTGGTCTCCTTCTGCGAAGTAGTAATGACGCAGAGGGAGACCGAGGAGCGGGAGAGGGAACAGGATCCCCTCTCCCTGCCGCTCCGGAGAGCGCGGATACGGAGGCGGGCCAACAGGGCCCGCACTCCGTCTCCGCTTGGAGGACCCGGGGCGCCGGTTGCGGGGGCAGCCGGTGCCCCTGCTCTTAATTGAGGGGGTCCTCCACGGCCGGGGGACGCGCTAATGTTCCAGCGCGTCCCTCCTGAGGCGGGTCCGCCCACGGGCGGACGAGGCTAGAGCAGAGTTGCGGAGAGTATCAAAACGGCCCCGCGACTCTGCTCCCATGGCTAGCCGATGGAACATCCCGGGGTTTTAGTGGGTATACCCGTCCTCCTCAAGGGCGGGGGAGTCCCACATAACCACCCGGCCCACCCCCTCGGGCCGGGTGGTATGCGTAAGGCATTTCCCCGGGTCAAAAAAAAAAAAAAAAAAAAAAAAAAAAAAAAAAAAAAAAAAAAAAAAAAAAAAAAGGTTAGGTTAGGTTGGGGTGCATGTCAGAAGCCTCCTCGTGGCGCACCCTGGGCAACGTCGTGACCTAGTCACGGCGGCGAATTCTGACGGGGGGCCTCTCCACTTCGGTGGATTGAGGCAGACCGCTTCGGCGGTCCGGGGGGGCTCGGCCGGCGTCCTGGACGTATTCCGGGTAGCGGCGGTGCGAGTCGAGGCGGCCTTGATTGGCTGCGGGGCTCGGTCGGCGTCTCGGCCGTATGCCGAGTAGCGGCGACGCGAGCGAACGGCGCTTCTGTGCGTCCGTGGTGGGCCTCTCCACCGCTGGTGGATCGAGGCAGACTGCTTCGGCGGTCCGTGGGGGCTCGGCCGGCGTCCTGGACATTCCGGGTAGCGGCGGTGCGAGTCGTGGCGGCCTTGATTGGCTGCGGGGCTCGGTCGGCGTCTCGGCCTTATGCTGGGTAGCGGCGACGCGAGCGTTGGGCGCTTTTGTGCGTCCGTTGTGGGCCTCTCCACTGCTTGTGGATGGGGCAGATCGCCTTGGCGATCCGTGTGGGGGCTCGGCCGGCGTCCCGGACGTTTCTGGGTAGCGGCGGTGCGAGCCACGGCGACCTTGATTGGTTGCGGAACTCGGTCGGCGTCTCGGCCTTATGCTGAGTAGCGGCGACGCGAGGGTCCGGCCTAACCGCTGGACGACGGCTGTGGGTGGGGGCAGTTCGCTGTTACCACCTGCAGTCCATATCGTAATCCGTCAACACGTGCGTCGTGGTCACGTCTCGCGACGTTCGACGGACCGAGGCCTTGGCTTAACCGCCCGGGTGCGAGGAAGAAAACCTCTATAAAAAATTACCCCCAATCCCAAGCGGCAGAGCTAGCGCGAGGGGATGAATGGCCAAGGGGTTACGGGGCCGCTTCGTCGACATCACCGTGTTTAGCCGTTTCCCGGCTTGCACGGTGGTGGCGGCGCAGCGGCGCCAGGTCGCAACTGCTCTCCCGTCCGGATACCGGCCGACCTCCGGGCGGGTTACGCTAGGCTAGTCCAGGTACAGGGGGCACTGCCTGGATGGTCCGTTTTTCCCCCATACTCGTGGGATCTAATATGGAACACAAAACAAAAACCCAAACAGACGTACAGGAGGAGAGGCCGCAAGGCCTGGAGAGCGGAGCAACAGCTCAGCTTAGGGAGGGACGTGTGGTGCTCATGCGCTGCGACGTCGATGCTGCGGTGGAGGGGGCTAGAGCCCGGTCTCGCAGCGGGAGTAGGTCTGGAGCCCGCAAGGGTGAAAGACTGGTAGATGTCCTGGAAAGGACATCTAGGTGTCGGGATTTGTCGGCCTCGAGCTCTGACTCTGAGGTCAGCATGATGACGGTGACGGACGGGTCAAGGGACCCATCGCCGGCATCGTCGGCAACGGGGCGCCTGTGGCGCAAGCGGTCGCTGGAGCGCGGAGCTATGGATGACGTCCAAGAGCCCGCAGCGAAAGAGGCTGCACGCCGAGGTCGCGGACGGCCGCCCACAACGGGCGAGTACGTTGGGCTGGCGCTGGCTAAGCGAGAGCTCAACGCAGCGAAGGAGGAGGCGCTTCGGCTTAGGGCGGAGCAGGAGCTCGCGGAAGAGGTGCAGAGGAAGAGGGAGACGAGAGCGTCCTTCCTCAAGTCCCCGTGCCATTCTGCCGCCGCTAACAGCGATGAGCGGAGCGCTGCCGCCCTGGAGAAGGCGGTTCTCGACTGGGTGGACACCATTCAGCAGGTGTCCGCCCGGTCTGGAAATCTGAAGGGCACTTATCAGCGGGCCCTGAACGAGGCGGCCGATGGCATACAGGCCTCGGTTGCCGAGTTAAGGAACCGGACCGTGTCCGAAGAGGTTGCGCGTTTAGAGGCGGCAAACGCCCGCCTCATGGCCGAGCAAGAGGTCATGCGCCGGGAAATTGCGGAGCTCCGGAGACTGGTGGAGCGGCAAGCAACTCCTGCGCAAGCCCCGGCTCCGGATGGGACCCCGGTGCTGCCGCCACCCTCAATGTTTGAGGAGTTCGCGCGGGCCATCATGGTGCAGGTGGGCACCATGGTGAGCGCCCGCCTCGAGGGCTTGGAGGGGAGACTTCTCCCCGAAAAGCGCCTCAGGCCCCCACTCGCCCACGAAAAGCGAAGGGAAGAGGCGGAGGCGGCTGCGAGGGACGTGCCGATGGAGCTCACCCCATCGGCGCCGTCCCCTGGACGAGCCCCGGAGCCCGCGAAAGGCTCTAAGAAGGGAGGAGTAAAAGAGAAGGCAGCCCCGGCGCCTTCTGAACCTTCTGCGGAGCCCAAAAAAGGCTCCAAGAAGAAGGGTAAGGGTGCCGCCAATGCGACCCCCACCTCCTCTGCCACGCCCGTGGCAAAGAAGAAGGCTGCAGCCCCCGCTGCCACTGCCGAACCCGCCGAACCCCCGTCCCGCCCGCAAGCTCCAGTGGAGCAACCTTGGACGGAGGTGGTGCGGAAGGGCACCAGGAGGGCCACGAACGAGGGAGGGGCGAAGCCGGCCACGAGGGCCCGGGCAAGATCCCCGCCCAGGCGACCAGCAGCGCCGAAGGCGGCGCCGCAGGCCCGCCAGCAAGCCGCTAAGGCGGTAAAGATTCGCCCACCACCGCGCACAGCAGCGGTGGTGATAACCTTGAAGCCGGGGGCGGAGGAGAAGGGCGTGAGTTACGCCAAGGTCCTTGCGGAAGCTCGCAACCGCATTGACCTTGGCGCGCTCGGTGTGCCCCCGCTCAAGGTGAGGGTGGCAGCTACCGGGGCCCGTGTCTTGGAGGTCCCCGGTGAGCTAAGGGCCGAGAAGGCGGACTCCCTGGCCAGCAGGCTCAGGGAGGTGTTTGAGGGTGCCGAGGAGGTCCAGATCTCCAGGCCTGTCACCACCGCAGACGTACGGGTGGAGGGCCTGGAGGACTCCATCACCTCCGAGGAGCTGGTGGCGGCCCTGGCCAAGGCCGCAAACTGCCCCCCGACCGACATCAAGGTCGGGGAAATCAAGAGGGGCAGGGCGGGCGTAGGGGCGGCCTTCGTGCGCTGCCCCGTCACGGCCGCCAAGGCTATCATGGCGAAGGGCGGCCGTGTTCCAGTGGGGTGGGTGGCGGCGCGGGTGCGCGTTCTGAAGGAACGACCGCGCCGCTGCTACCGATGCCATGCACTGGGCCACGTACGGGCCCAGTGCCAGGCGGAAACTGACCGCAGCGGCGAATGCCACCGCTGCGGCAGCACGGACCATAAGGTCGCGGCCTGTTCGGCCCCCCCGCACTGCAATGTGTGCGCAGCTGCGGGGAGGAAAGCGGACCACCTCACCGGGGGCACGGCGTGTGCCAAGCCCCCGGCCAAGAAAGAGGCCAAGAAGAAGCCCGCTGCGACCAAGGCCACGGCCGGGTCGCAGCCGGCCAACTCCGTAAAGGAGCAGGTGGTCCGCATGGAGGAAAGTTAGGATGCACCTAGCTTTCCTCCAGGCGAACGTCAACCACTCCGCGCAGGCTCAGGACTTGTTCCTGCAATCCCTGGCGGAGCGGTTGATCCAGGTCGCGGTGGTCGCCGAGCCGTATGTGGTCCCGCCCAGGGGTGATTGGGCGGGAGACCGGGACGGCTTGGTGGCCATAACGACCCAGTCGCCGGCGCCCTCCCCCACCCTCGACAACGTGGTAAGGGGGAGGGGATATGTGGCGGCCTGGGTTGGCGAGGCGGTGGTTGTGGGGGTCTATTTCTCCCCCAACAGGGTCCTCGCCGAATTCGAACATTTTCTCGGCGAGGTGGGGACCCTGGTCAACCAGAACCGCCCGCGACCTGTCGTCGTCGCCGGAGACCTCAACGCCAAATCCACGGTGTGGGGATCTCCGGCGACGGACGCGAGGGGCAGGGCAGTGGAGGAGTGGCTGGTGGAGGTGGGCCTCATCAGCCTAAACCGTGGGTCGGAGGACACGTGCGTGCGGCATAACGGGGGGTCAATCGTGGACGTCACGTTCGCCACCCCCGAGCTCGCACGCCGCGTCCGGGACTGGGCGGTCCTGGTGGACGAGGAGACGCTGGCGGATCACCGCTACATCAGGTTTAGCGTCTCCTCGGCGGCGGCGGCCCAGGACCAAGGGCCGCCCCCGACCGTCGGTCCCAGGTGGGCCCTCAAGCGCCTGGACCTGGAGCGGCTGAAAGAGGCCGCCCTGGTTCAGGCGTGGAACGCCCTGCCCCCGGAGCCAGTGGACCTGGACGAGGAGGCGGACGGGCTGTGCATGGCGATGTCGCACGTCTGCGACGCCGCCATGCCCCGTGTCAGAGCCCTGCCGCCGAAGAGGCAGGTCTACTGGTGGACGGAGGAGGTCGCCGAGCTCCGCCGTCGGTGCCTGGCAAAGCGTCGCCAGCATCAGCATTACCGGCGGAGAAGGCGACAGGAGGCGGCGACGTTGGACGCCCTCTACGCAGACTACAGAGAGGCGTCCATGGCCCTCCGCGTCGCCATCGGCGAGGCAAAAGCGGCTGCCTGGAGGCAGCTGCTGGAATCGCTGGAGGGGGACCCGTGGGGACGGCCGTACAGGCTGGCGCGGCAAAAGCTGCGCCCCTGGGCCCGCCCTGCCACCAGCACGCTCCAGCCGGACGTCCTTCGGCGGGTGGTCGAGGGACTGTTCCCCGGAGCTCCGGGGACCGATTACGTCCCTCCCACCATGGCGGCCTCGCGGGCGGAGACCCGGGACGAGGATGAGGAGGTGCCCGAGGTCTCGGGTGGGGAGCTAGAGGCGGCCGTCATGCGGATGAGGGCCAAAAACACGGCGCCGGGGCCTGACGGCATACCCGGTCGCGCGTGGGCCCTCTCCATGGACGCCCTCGAGCCCCGAGTGAGGTCCCTCTTCAGCCGCTGCCTCCGGGAGGGTCGATTCCCCGGGCGGTGGCGGAGAGGGAAGCTCGTCCTTCTGCGGAAGGACGGGCGGCCGGCGGACGAGCCGGCCGGGTACCGGCCGATTGTGCTCCTGGACGAGGCGGGGAAGCTCCTGGAACGAGTGGTAGCGTCCCGCCTCGTCAGGCACTTGGAGGGGGAGGGCCCGGACTTGGCCAATAATCAGTTCGGGTTCCGGAGGGGTCGCTCGACGGTGGACGCCATTGCCGCCGTCCGCGACCTCTCGGAGGAGGTGTGCTCTGGGGGGGGGGTCTTGTTGGCGGTGTCTCTCGACATCGCCAACGCTTTCAATTCCCTCCCCTGGAGCGTCATCCGCGGCGCGCTGGGGCACCATCAAGTGCCCCGGTACCTTCGGCGCCTGGTGGGGGACTACCTCTCAGAGAGGGAGGTAGTCTACCCCACCCGGGAGGGGGCGGCGGGACGGAGCGCCGTTACCCGAGGTGTTCCACAGGGGTCCGTGCTTGGACCCCTGCTCTGGAACCTCGGGTACGATTGGGTGCTCCGAGGAGCCAACCTGCGTGGCGTCGGCGTCACGTGCTACGCCGACGACACGCTGGTGACCGCCCGGGGGGCGACCTACCGGGAGGCGGTGCTCCTGGCGACGGCCGGAGTAGCAGCGGTCGTCGCCAGGATTCGGCGGCTGGGACTGCAGGTGGCCCTCCATAAATCGGAGGCCATCTGCTTCCACGGTCCGCGGAGGGCGCCCCCAGCCGGGGCGCAGATTGTGGTTGGCGGGACTGCCATCCCCGTCGGGACGACCCTCAAATATCTAGGGGTCGTCCTCGACAGCAGGTGGCGCTTCGGGGCCCACCTGCGGCAGCTGTCCCCGAAGCTGACGGGGACAGCGGCCGCCCTGAGCCGCCTCCTCCCCAATTTGGGAGGGGGTGACGGGAGCTGCCGCCGCCTATACATGGCGGTGGTACGCTCCATGGCCCTCTACGGGGCCCCGATCTGGGCGGGGTCTCTCGATGCTCGAGAGACCGCTGTCCTGGTTGCGGCCCAGAGGGCCATGGCGGTGAGGGTGTGTCGGGGCTACCGCACACTCTCACACGAGGTGGCCTGCGCTCTCGCCGCGTCCCTGCCCTGGGACATGGAGGCCGAGGTTCTGTCCTCGGTCTTCTGGCGGAGAGCGCGGGCCAGGGAGCGGGACCTCCGTCCCGCCCCACAGGAGGTGGTGCGGTGGCGCCAGGTCGCGAGGGACCAGGCTGTGGTCGCCTGGCGGGACCGGCTCCTAACGGGGCCGGCAAGAAGAGGGGCTGGCGCTCGCCGGCTCCTGGAAGCTCTCCAGCCCCTCCTCCCGGAGTGGGTGAAAAGAAGGCACGGAGCCCTCACTTTCCGGGCCACGCAGATGCTCACCGGCCATGGGTGTTTTGGCCGGTACCTGCATAATGTGGCCCGGAGAGAAGCCTCCCCGGCATGCCACCAGTGCGGCTGCGGGGAGGAGACGGCGCAGCACGTTCTGGAGGCGTGCCCCGGAGCGGCGGAACCGCGGCGAGCCCTCGTCGCGGTCGTGGGGGCGGACCTCTCGCTGCCGACCATCATCGCCAAGATGGTCGCCGACGAGAGGTCCTGGGAGGCGGTGGTCTCCTTCTGCGAAATAGTTATGACGCAGAGGGAGACCGAGGAGCGGGAGAGGGAGATGGATCCCCTCTCCCTGCCGCTCCGGAGAGCGCGGATTCGGAGGCGGGCCAACAGGGCCCGCACTCCGTCTCCGCTTGGAGGACCCGGGGCGCCGGTTGCGGGGGCAGCCGGTGCCCCTGCTCTTAATTGAGGGGGTCCTCCACGGCCGGGGGACGCGCTAATGTTCCAGCGCGTCCCTCCTGAGGCGGGTCCGCCCACGGGCGGACGAGGCTAGAGCAGAGTTGCGGAGAGTATCAAAACGGCCCCGCGACTCTGCTCCCATGGCTAGCCGATGGAACATCCCGGGGTTTTAGTGGGTATACCCGTCCTCCTCAAGGGCGGGGGAGTCCCACATAACCACCCGGCCCACCCCCTCGGGCCGGGTGGTATGCGTAAGGCATTTCCCCGGGTCAAAAAAAAAAAAAAAAAAAAAGGTTAGGTTAGGTTGGGCGGGTCTGGGTTTATCCGTCGCTGACGCGTAAACCCGGGCCCTCCGTACCCATCCCGCGATGGGTGCGGAGGCGTCGGTCTTGAGGGAGAGCGCAAGTCGTGATGATCCTCAAGGCAAGTCCAGGGTAATCCTTCACGTGGTTGCTGCCTGTTATTGGTCTGGTCCCTTCTGGAACAGACGTAACTAAAACCCTGGGCGCCGCGGTAGCCGGGGTGAAGATTGTCGCAAAGATTGCTTTGCGGCGGTCTTCACACCGGATCATTATGTATTGATATGTATGTTTATTTATTACTCTATGTATCTATTGATCATCTTCATCTTCATCCTTTCCATTATCATCTCATCCCCACGTATTTTTCTTCCTCTTTCTTTTCATTTTTCCGTCTATTTTCATGTATCATTCATTTCTTGTGTTTGCATTTGTGTCTTTTAACTCTTCTTCTTTCAGATATCTTCTTCTCCCATGGACGGGGGGGCCCGGGCGCTTGGCGCAGGCTCGAGGAGGTGGGGTCGTGGCGCGCGGCGCCGACTCGAGGAGGTGGGGCCCGGGCGCTTTGGCGCAGGCTCGAGGAGGGGGGGCCCGAGCACAGTCGTGCGGGCTCGAGGAGGTGGGGTCGTGGTGCGCGGCGCCGACTCGAGGAGGGGGTCCGCTCCCGGACAGCTGCCATACGGTGGATCGTGGTTGGGTTCGGGAGTCGGACGTGGAGGGGGGGCCCGGGCGCTTGGCGCAGGCTCGAGTAGGGGGGGTCCGAGCACAGTCGTGCGGACTCGAGGAGGTGAGGGGAAGGCGCAAGCCGACTCGAGGCGGAGTCCGCTCCCGGACAACTGCCATACGGTGGAACGTGGTCAGGTTCGGGAGCTGGACGTCGATGGGGGGGGGGCCCGGGCGCTTCGGCGCTTAGGCCCGAGGAGGTGGGGGGGGGGGCGCGCTGTATGTTCCAGTGCGTCTCTCCGCGGAGGCGGGTTTGCCCTCGGGCGAACGAGGCTAGAGCGGGGTTGCGGAGAAATGCGACAGCGGTCCCGCGACCCTGCTCGCATGGCCAGCAGGAGAGAACATCCCGGGGTTTTCAAAGTCAAAGTCAAAGTCAAATCATTTATTGTAAATAGGCAATAAAATCGCACTTTTACAAGTCAAACACTTCAATCTAATAAACAAATTAATAAAATCATAAAAGAAAACAAACTATAATTAATTGATTAGGTATGGTTTGAGTTTGAAAAAGGATGTTTCCCTTTCAAGTCCAGGATTGAATCTCAGACAGGAAAAGGAAACTCCGTTTGATTCTACCAGTGCTTCGGAATACGCCCGTTAGAGAAGACAGCACCAAGAAACTCTACGGGGATGTCATATTTTTTTTCTCATAATGTATAATTTTCTTTTTTTTTTCAATCACAATATTTACATTGGTATAAATATGACCATCAATATAAAAATTTCAAAACATATTAATAAAATTCACGTTAATTATTACTACCATGGAGCTGGGGGCATTGAGGCCATGCATTTTTATCTTTAATATAGTCATTAACAGTGTAATAGGCTTTCTTTATGAGATTAGCCTTAATAAAAGTTTTAAATCTTTGCATGGATAATTGATCAATTCCCTCTGGCAACTTATTATAAAAGCGTATACAGTTCCCCATAAATGAACCACTAACCTTCTGCAACCGAAATCTTGGTACATTGAGTTTATTTTTATTTCTAGTGTTGAAATTATGTACGTCACAATTTTTAGCAAACTTGTTAATATTTTTATGAACATACAATAAGTTTTCATATATATATTGGCAAGCCACTGTAAGAACATTGATGTGTTTAAATCGTTCCCGGAGAGAATCGCGGGTTTTCATATTATATATTGACCGAATTGCTCTTTTCTGTAGCACGAACACAGATTGGATATCCGCGGCTTTGCCCCACAACATAATGCCATATGACATAACGCTGTGAAAGTAACTAAAATATACTAATCTTGCAGTGGCTTCATCAGTAAATTGTCTGATTTTACGTACAGCAAAAGCTGCAGAGCTCAATCTTCCAGTTTTAGTGGGTATACCCGTCCTCTTCAAGGGCGGGGGAGTCCCACATAACCACCCCGCCCGCCTCCCCTTCGGGGGGGAGGGGCGGGGTGGTATGCGTAAAGCATTTCCCCGGGTAAAAAAAAAAAAAAAAAAAAAAAAAAAAAAAAAAAAAAAAAAAAAAGGTTAGGTTAGGTTGGGGTGCATGTCAGAAGCCTCCTCGTGGCGCACCCTGGGCAACGTCGTGACCTAGTCACGGCGGCGAATTCTGACGGGGGGCCTCTCCACTTCGGTGGATTGAGGCAGACCGCTTAGGCGGTCCGGGGGGGCTCGGCCGGCGTCCTGGACGTATTCCGGGTAGCGGCGGCGCGAGTCGTGGCGGCCTTGATTGGCTGCGGGGCTCGGTCGGCGTCTCGGCCGTATGCCGAGTAGCGGCGACGCGAGCGAACGGCGCTTCTGTGCGTCCGTGGTGGGCCTCTCCACCGCTGGTGGATCGAGGCAGACTGCTTCGGCGGTCCGTGGGGGCTCGGCCGGCGTCCTGGACATTCCGGGTAGCGGCGGTGCGAGTCGTGGCGGCCTTGATTGGCTGCGGGGCTCGGTCGGCGTCTCGGCCTTATGCTGAGTAGCGGTGACCGAGCGTGGTGGCGCTTCTGTGCGTCCGTTGTGGGCCTCTCCACTCCTTGTGGTTTGGCAGATTGCCTTGGCGATCCGTGTGGGGGCTCGGCCGGCGTCCCGGACGTTTCTGGGTAGCGGCGGTGCGAGCCACGGCGACCTTGATTGGTTGCGGAACTCGGTCGGCGTCTCGGCCTTATGCTGAGTAGCGGCGACGCGAGGGTCCGGCCTAACCGCTGGACGACGGCTGTGGGTGGGGGCAGTTCGCTGTTACCACCTGCAGTCCATATCGTAATCCGTCAACACGTGCGTCGTGGTCACGTCTCGCGACGTTCGACGGACCGAGGCCTTGGCTTAACCGCCCGGGTGCGAGGAAGAAAACCTCTATAAAAAATTACCCCCAATCCCAAGCGGCAGAGCTAGCGCGAGGGGATGAATGGCCAAGGGGTTACGGGGCCGCTTCGTCGACATCACCGTGTTTAGCCGTTTCCCGGCTTGCACGGTGGTGGCGGCGCAGCGGCGCCAGGTCGCAACTGCTCTCCCGTCCGGATACCGGCCGACCTCCGGGCGGGTTACGCTAGGCTAGTCCAGGTACAGGGGGCACTGCCTGGATGGTCCGTTTTTCCCCCATACTCGTGGGATCTAATATGGAACACAAAACAAAAACCCAAACAGACGTACAGGAGGAGAGGCCGCAAGGCCTGGAGAGCGGAGCAACAGCTCAGCTTAGGGAGGGACGTGTGGTGCTCATGCGCTGCGACGTCGATGCTGCGGTGGAGGGGGCTAGAGCCCGGTCTCGCAGTGGGAGTAGGTCTGGAGCCCGGTCGGGCAACAGGCTGGTGGATGTCCTGGAAAGGACAGCCAGGTGCAGAGACCTGTCGTCTTCGGACTCTGAGGTCAGTATGATGACGGTGACGGACGTGTCGAGGGATCCGTCGCCGGCATCGTCGGCAACTGGGCGCCTGTGGCGGAAACGGTCGCTGGAGCGCGGCATTATGGACGACGTCCAGGAGCCTGCGGCGAAAGAGGCTGCGCGCCGAGGTCGCGGACGGCCGCCCACAACGGGCGAGTACGTTGGGCTGGCGCTGGCTAAGCGAGAGCTCAATGCGGCGAAGGAGGAGGCGCTTCGGCTTAGGGCGGAGCAGGAGCTCGCGGAAGAGGTGCAGAGGAAGAGGGAGACGAGAGCGTCCTTCCTCAAGTCCCCGTGCCATTCCGCCGCCTCTAACAATGATGAGCGGAGCGCGGCCGCCCTGGAGAAGGCGGTTCTCGACTGGGTGGACACCATCCAGCAGGTGTCCGCCCGGTCTGGGAATCTTAAGGGCACCTACCAGCGGGCCCTGAACGAGGCGGCCGACGGCATACAGGCCTCGGTTGCCGAGTTGAGGAACCGGACCGCATCGGAGGAAGTCGCCAGACTGGAGGCGGCCAACTCGCGGCTGGTGGCCGAACAAGAGTTGATGCGCCGGGAGATAGCGGAGCTCCGGAAAATGGTTGAGCAACGGGCGACTCCCGCGCAAGTGCCGGCCCTGGATGGGACCCCGGAGTTGACGCAAACCTCAATGTTTGAGGAATTTGCGCGGACCATCATGGTGCAGGTGGGCACCATGGTGAGCGCCCGCCTAGAGGGCTTCGAGGGGAGGCTTCTCCCCGAAAAGCGCCTCAGGCCCCCACTCGCCCACGAAAGGCGAAGGGAAGAGGCGGAGGCGGCCGCGAGGGACGTGCCGATGGAGCTCACCCCATCGGCGCCGTCCCCTGGACGAGCCCCGGAGCCCGCGAAAGGCCCTAAGAAGGGAGGAGTAAAGGAGAAGGCAGCCCCGGCGCCTTCTGAACCTACTGCGGAGCCCAAAAAAGGCTCCAAGAAGAAGGGTAAGGGTGCCGCCAATGCGACCCCCACCTCCTCTGCCACGCCAGTGGCGAAGAAGAAGGCTGCGGCCCCCACTGCCGCTGCCGAGCCCGCAGAGCTCCCGCCCCGTCCTCAGGCTCCAGCGGAGCAACCATGGACAGAGGTGGTGCGGAAGGGCACCAGGAGGACTCCGAAAGAGGGAGGATCGCAGCCGGCCGCGAGGGCCCGGAACAAGTCCCCGCCCAGGCGACCGGCTGCGCCAAAGGTGGTGCCAGTGCAGGCCCGGCAGCAAGCTGCCAAGGCCGTAAAAATCCGCCCACCACCGCGCACAGCAGCGGTGGTGATCACTCTGAAGCCGGGGGCGGAAGAGAAGGGAGTGAGCTACGCCAAGGTCCTTGCGGAGGCACGAAACCGCATTGACCTTGGCGCGCTCGGTGTGCCCCCGCTCAGAGTGAGGGTGGCTGCAACCGGGGCCCGAGTCTTGGAGGTCCCCGGTGAGCTAAGGATCGAGAAGGCTGACTCCCTGGCCAGTAAGCTCAGGGAGGTCTTCGAGGGGGCAGAGGAGGTACAGATCTCCAGGCCCGTCACCACCGCGGACATGCGGGTGGACGGCCTGGAGGATTCCATCGCCCCCGAGGAGTTGGTGGCGGCCCTGGCTAAAGCCGGAAACTGCCCCCCGACCGATATCAAGGTCGGGGAGATTAAGAAGGGCAGGGCGGGCGTAGGGGCGGCCTTCGTGCGCTGCCCCGCCACGGCCGCCAAGGCCATCATGGCGAAGGGCGGCCGTGTCCCGGTGGGATGGGTGGCGGCGCGGGTTCGGGTACTAAAGGAGCGACCGCGCCGCTGCTACCGGTGCCACGCGCTGGGCCACGTACGGGCCCAGTGCCAGGCGGAGACTGACCGCAGCGGTGAATGCCACCGCTGCGGCAGCACGGACCACAAGGTCGCGGCCTGTTCGGCCTCCCCGCACTGCAACGTGTGCGCAGCTGCGGGGAGAAAGGCGGACCACCTTACCGGGGGCACGGCGTGTGCCAAGCCCCCGACGAAAAAAGAGGCGTCGAAGAAAAAGCCCGCTGCGACTAAGGCCACGGCCGAGTCGCAGCCGGCCACCTCCGTAAAGGAGCTGGTGGTCCGCATGGAGGAAAGTTAGGATGCACCTAGCTTTCCTCCAGGCGAACATCAACCACTCCGCGCAGGCTCAGGACTTGTTCCTGCAATCCCTGGCGGAGCGGTTGGTGCAGGTCGCGGTGGTCGCCGAGCCGTATGTGGTCCCGCCCAGGGGCGATTGGGCGGGAGACCGCGATGGCTTGGTGGCCATCACCACCCAGTCGCCGGCACCCTCCCCCACCCTCGACAACGTGGTAAGGGGGAGGGGATATGTGGCGGCCTGGGTGGGCGAGGCGGTGGTCGTGGGGGTGTATTTCTCCCCCAACAGGGTCCTCGCTGAGTTCGAGCGTTTTCTCGGCGAGGTGGGGACCCTGATCGGCCAGAACCGCCCGCGACCTGTCGTCGTCGTCGGGGACCTCAACGCCAAGTCCACGGCGTGGGGGTCTCCGGCGACGGACGCGAGGGGCAGGGCGGTCGAGGAGTGGCTGGTTGAGGTGGGGCTCACCATCCTCAACCGCGGGGCAGAAGACACGTGCGTGCGGCACAACGGGGGGTCCATCGTGGACATCACGTTCGCGACCCCCGAGCTCGCACGCCGTGTCCGGGACTGGGCGGTCCTGGTGGACGAGGAGACGCTGTCGGACCACCGGTACATCCGGTTCAGCGTCTCCTCGTCGGCGGCGGCCCAGGAGCAAGGGCTGCCCCCGACCGTCGGTCCCAGGTGGGCCCTCAAGCGCCTGGACCTCGAGCGGCTGCAGGAGGCGGCCCTGGTCCAGGCGTGGAACGCCCCGCCCTCGGAGCCAGTGGACGTAGACGCGGAGGCGGACGGGCTCTGCGAGGCGATGTCGCACGTTTGCGACGCCGCCATGCCCCGCGTCAGGGCCCTGCCGCCGAAGCGGCAGGTCTATTGGTGGACGGCGGAGGTCGCCGAACTCCGCCGCCAGTGCCTGGGGAAGCGCCGCCGGTACCAGCGATACCGGCGGCGGAGACGGCGGGAGACGGCAACGTCGGACGCCCTCTACGCAGAGTACAGAGAGGCGTCCACGACCCTCCGCGTTGCCATCGGCGAGGCCAAGGCGGCTGCCTGGAGGCAGCTGCTGGAGTCGCTGGAGCAGGACCCGTGGGGGCGGCCGTACAGGCTGGCGAGGCAAAAGCTTCGCCCCTGGGCCCCTCCCGCCACCAGCACGCTCCAGCCGGTCGTCCTCCAGCGAGTGGTCGAGGGACTGTTCCCCGGAGCTCCGGGGACCGATTACGTCCCTCCCACCATGGCGGCCTCGCGGGCGGAGACCCGGGACGAGGATGAGGAGGTGCCCGAGGTCTCGGGCGGGGAGCTCCAGGCGGCCATTCTCCGGATGAGGGCCAAGAACACGGCGCCGGGGCCTGACGGCATACCCGGCCGCGCGTGGGCCCTCTCCATGGACGCCCTCGAGCCCCGCGTGAGGGCCCTCTTCAGCCGCTGCCTCCGGGAGGGTCGATTCCCCGGGCGGTGGCGGCGAGGGAAGCTCGTCCTTCTGCGGAAGGACGGGCGGCCGGCGGATGAGCCGGCCGGGTACCGGCCGATTGTGCTCCTGGACGAGGCGGGGAAGCTCCTCGAACGAGTAGTAGCGTCCCGCCTCGTCAGGCATCTGGAGGGGGAGGGCCCGGACCTGGCGCCGAATCAATTCGGGTTCCGGAGGGGTCGCTCGACGGTGGACGCCATCGCCACCGTCCGCGACCTCTCAGAGGAGGCATGCTCCGGGGGTGGGGTCCTGTTGGCGGTGTCGCTCGACATCGCCAACGCGTTCAACTCCCTCCCCTGGAGCGTGATCCGCGGCGCGCTGGGGCACCACAACGTGCCCCAGTACCTTCAGCGCCTTGTGGGGGACTACCTATCAGAGAGGGAGGTAGTCTACCCCACACGGGAGGGGGCGGCGGGACGGAGCGCCGTTACCCGAGGTGTTCCACAGGGGTCCGTGCTTGGACCCCTGCTCTGGAACCTCGGGTACGATTGGGTGCTCCGGGGAGCCAACCTGCGTGGCGTCGGCGTCACTTGTTACGCCGACGACACGCTGGTGACCGCCCGGGGGGCAACGTACCGGGAGGCGGTGCTCCTGGTGACGGCCGGTGTTGCTGCGGTCGTCGCCAGAATTCGGCGCTTAGGGTTGCAGGTGGCTCTCCATAAGTCGGAGGCCATCTGCTTCCACGGTCCGCGGAGGGCGCCTCCAGCCGGGGCGCAGATTGTGGTGGGCGGGACGTCCATCCCCGTCGGGACGACGCTAAAATATCTCGGCGTCGTCCTCGATAGCAGGTGGCGCTTCGGGGCCCACCTGCGGCAGCTGTCCCCGAAGCTGACGGGGACAGCGGCCGCCCTGAGCCGCCTACTCCCTAATCTGGGAGGGGGTGATGGCAGCTGCCGCCGCCTGTATATGGCGGTGGTGCGATCGATGGCCCTCTACGGGGCCCCGATATGGGCGGGGTCTCTCGACGCTCGGGAGACCGCCGTCCTAGTGGCGGCCCAGAGGGCCATGGCGGTGAGGGTGTGTCGGGGATACCGCACACTCTCACACGAGGTCGCCTGCGCTCTCGCCGCGTCCCTACCCTGGGACATGGAGGCCGAGGTCCTTTCCTCGGTCTTCTGGCGGCGAGCGCGGGCCAGGGAGCGGGACCTCCGTCCCGCCCCACAGGAGGTGGTGCGGTGGCGCCAGGCCGCCAGGGACCAGGCTGTGGTCGCCTGGCGGGACCGGCTCCTAACGGGGCCGGCAAGAAGAGGGGCTGGCGCTCGCCGGCTCCTGGAAGCTCTCCAGCCCCTCCTTCCGGAGTGGGTGTCGAGACGGCACGGGGTCCTCACATTCCGGGCCACGCAGGTGCTCACCGGCCATGGGTGCTTTGGCCGGTACCTGCACAACGTGGCCCGAAGAGAGGCCTCCCCGGCCTGCCACCAGTGCGGCTGCGCGGAGGAGACAGCGCAGCACGTGCTGGAGGCGTGCCCCGGAGCGGCGGAACCGCGGCGAGCCCTCGTCGCGGTTGTGGGGGTGGACCTCTCGCTGCCGACCATCATCTCCAAGATGGTCGCCGACGAGGGGTCCTGGGAGGCGGTGGTCTCCTTCTGCGAAGTGGTGATGTCGCAGAGGGAGACCGAGGAGCGGGAGAGGGAACAGGATCCCCTCTCCCTGCCGCTCCGGAGAGCGCGGATACGGAGGCGGAATAATAGGGCCCGCACTCCGTCTCCGCTGGGAGGACCCGGGGTACCAGTTGCGGGGGCAGCTGGTGCCCCTGCTCTTAATTGAGGGGGTCCTCCACGGCCGGGGGACGCGCTAATGTTCCAGCGCGTCCCTCCTGAGGCGGGTCCGCCCAAGGGCGGACGAGGCTAGAGCAGAGTTGCGGAGAGTAACAAAACGGCCCCGCGACTCTGCTCCCATGGCTAGCCGATGGAACATCCCGGGGTTTTAGTGGGTATACCCGTCCTCCTCAAGGGCGGGGGAGTCACACGTAAGGCATTTCCCCGGGTCAAAAAAAAAAAAAAAAAAAAAAAAAAAAAAAAAAAAAAAAAAAAAAAAAAAAAAAAAAAAAGGTTAGGTTAGGTTGGGGTGCATGTCAGAAGCCTCCTCGTGGCGCACCCTGGGCAACGTCGTGACCTAGTAACGGTTCACGGCGGCGAATTCTGACGGGGGGGCCTCTCCACTTCGGTGGATTGAGGCAGACCGCTTCGGCGGTCCGGGGGGGCTCGGCCGGCGTCCTGGACGTATTCCGGGTAGCGGCGGTGCGAGTCGAGGCGGCCTTGATTGGCTGCGGGGCTCGGTCGGCGTCTCGGCCGTATGCCGAGTAGCGGCGACGCGAGCGAACGGCGCTTCTGTGCGTCCGTGGTGGGCCTCTCCACCGCTGGTGGATCGAGGCAGACTGTTTCGGCGGTCCGTGGGGGCTCGGCCGGCGTCCTGGACGTATTCCGGGTAGCGGCGGTGCGAGTCGAGGCGGCCTTGATTGGCTGCGGGGCTCGGTCGGCGTCTCGGCCTTATGCCGAGTAGCGGTGACCGAGCGTGGTGGCGCTTCTGTGCGTCCGTTGTGGGCCTCTCCACTCCTTGTGGTTTGGCAGATCGCCTTGGCGATCCGTGTGGGGGCTCGGCCGGCGTCCCGGACGTTTCTGGGTAGCGGCGGTGCGAGCCACGGCGACCTTGATTGGTTGCGGAACTCGGTCGGCGTCTCGGCCTTATGCTGAGTAGCGGCGACGCGAGGGTCCGGCCTAACCGCTGGACGACGGCTGTGGGTGGGGGCAGTTCGCTGTTACCACCCGCAGTCCATATCGTAATCCGTCAACACGTGCGTCGTGGTCACGTCTCGCGACGTTCGACGGACCGAGGCCTTGGCTTAACCGCCCGGGCGCGAGGAAGAAAACCTCTATAAAAAATTACCCCCAATCCCAAGCGGCAGAACCAGCGCGAGGGGATGAATGGCCAAGGGGTTACGGGGCCGCTTCGTCGACATCACCGTGTTTAGCCGTTTCCCGGCTTGCACGGTGGTGACGGCGCAGCGGCGCCAGGCAGATACTGTTCTCCCGTCCGGATACCGACCGACCTCCGGACGAGTTACGCTAGGTTAGTCCAGGTACAGGGGGCACTGCCTGGATGGTCCGTTTTTTCCCCCATACTCGTGGGATTTCATATGGAACCAAATACATACGGGAAGTCCAAATACCAAATACGTACGTCACATACGGGAAGGTGCTTGCTGAAGCAAAGCAGCACATTGACCTGAAGGGCTTAGGCATCGACGGCGTTCAGTTTCGCACCACGGCCACTGGCGCCCGCCTGTTGAAGGTGCCCGGGGCCTCCAGTGCCGGGAAAGCGAACGCCCTCGCTAGTAAGTTGAGGGAGGCCATTGGAGAGGACGTCGTCCGAGTCACCAGACCCGAAATGTGCGTGGAAATGCGCATAGCGGGCCTGGATGACTCGGCTACTAAGGAAGAAGTTGTGGCAGCCGTGGCTGAAGCTGGCGGATGTGCAAGGGAAGCCATCAGGGCGGGAGACATTATCCGTCCTGCTGGTCGCCAAGGAACGATCTGGCTGCGCTGCCCAGTGGCTGCAGCAAAAATGGTGGTGGGGAAAAGGCTGTTAGTGGGCTGGGTGGCGGTCCAGGCCAGAGTCCTGGAGCCCAGACCACTAAGGTGCTTCCGGTGCCTGGAAGGCGGCCACGTAGGCGCCAAGTGCACGTCGTGCATTGACCGCAGCAGGCTGTGTTACTGTTGTGGAAAAGCTGGCCATGTCGCTGCTCAGTGCACGGACCAGCCGCACTGTCCCGTGTGTGACGCTGCCAAAAAAGCAGCTGATCACCGTATAGGTGGGAAGGCATGCTCCGCCATGCCACCCAAGAAGGGCAAGAAAGGGAGTAAGACGGCCAGTGAAGGCTCCAGGGCCCCCTCACGACCGGCTCAGCGTCCATCGCAGGAGGAGGAACCGATGGACACCGTAAATTAGATGGCCACTTCGTTTCTGCAGGCGAATATCAACCACTCTGCTCGTGCTCAGGATCTGTTACTCCAGAGCATCGCAGAGTGGTTGATACAAACAGCTGTGGTCGCTGAGCCTTACTTTGTTCCTCCCCGGGATGACTGGGCGGGGGACCTAGAGGACACGGTGGCCATCATCGGCCTAGCAGCTGCGGGCCCCTTCGAAAAGGTGGTGAAAGGTCGGGGTTGCGTGCTGGCTGTTCGGGGGGGCATTGCGGTGATCGGGGTGTATTTCTCTCCAAACAGGACCCTCGCCGACTTCGAGCAACTACTCGTAGAAGTCGAGGGTCTTGTCGGACGGGCGCGCCCCAGTCCCGTATTACTTGCTGGGGACCTGAATGCCAAGGCGAGAGCGTGGGGGTGCCCCATCACGGACGCACGTGGAGAGGCGCTGGAAGAGTGGGCGGCGGCCATGGGATTGGAGATCCTAAATAGGGGTGCAGTAGACACGTGCGTGCGGCAACAGGGCGGGTCAATTGTGGACGTGACGTTCGCTAGCCCCGCCCTGGCGCGCCGTGTCCAGAACTGGAGTGTAAGAGCGGACGTGGAGACATTATCCGACCATCGGTACATTCGGTTCGATGTCTCCACATCCGTATCGACACGGGCAAACTGGTCCCCTATAGGGAGCGGTGTGCGCTGGTCACTGAGGCGACTCGACGTTGAATTGGCCAAAGAGGCAGCCATAGTGGAGGCCTGGAATTTGGGGTCTGGTCCAGAAGAGCGGATAGACGATGTCGACGCTGCGGCTGAGCGACTGGTTGGCGCACTGACCCGCGTCTGTGATGCAGCAATGCCAAGAGCTGGGCCGGTGCCACCGCGCCGACGTCTGTACTGGTGGAAGCCGGAGCTACGCCAATTGCGGATATCCTGCGTAGCGGCACGCCGCCAGTACAGCAGATTCCGGCGTCGAAGAGTAAGGGATGAGGAGCGCGAGCAAGAACTGTATGCGGAGTACAGAGCCACTTGCAAGTCACTCCAACTGGCCATCATGCAGGCGAAGGAGTCATCTTGGGAGGAGTGGCTTGAGACTCTGAACCAGGATCCGTGGGGGCGCCCGTACAAGGTGGTGAGCGGAAAACTCCGCGCCTGGGCTCCCCCACTTACGCAGAGTCTCGATCCCCAGCTTCTGGAGCGCGTCGTGTCGACACTCTTTCCCGAAAGGGAAGGGTGGCAGCCCCCGCCCATGGCACCTCCAGAGCTGCAAGAAGAAGAGGAAGAGGATATACCGCCAGTTTCGGAAGCAGAGCTCGAGGTGGCGATACTGCGGCTACGGAGGAAAAACACGGCCCCAGGGCCGGACGGCATACCTGGGCGTGCTGTTGTTATAGCCACAGGGGAGATGGACGATGGTATTAGGGCTCTATTTACCGATTGCCTGGCCCAGGGTCGATTTCCGCGCACGTGGAAGACAGGCAAACTGGTTCTTCTCCGCAAACAAGGGCGCCCGGCTGATTCGCCGTCGGCCTACCGCCCGATTGTGTTACTCGACGAGATGAGTAAGCTCTTCGAGCGGGTGCTCGCTGCCCGTCTCGTCGGGCACATGGCAAGGGTGGGGCCCGACCTCCACGGCGATCAGTTTGGTTTCCGTAACAGCAGATCGACACTGGACGCCATCGCCCAGGTGCGCGATCTCACGGAGGAGGCGGTAGCCCAGGGTGAGGTGGTGTTGGCGGTGTCGCTGGACATCGCGAATGCCTTCAACACCTTGCCTTGGGAGACCATAAAGGAGGCACTGCGGTACCACAAAATCCCAGGGTACTTAAGAAGAGCAGTAGCGGACTACTTCGTTGACAGGGCGATTATCTATCCGGAGCAACGCGAGTGGTCCAGGCGGGACATGCATTGCGGTGTTCCTCAGGGGTCGGTCCTCGGGCCACTCCTTTGGAACATCGGTTATGATTGGGTGCTCCGCGGCGAGAATCTCAGAGGGGTCGGTGTCACTTGTTACGCCGACGATACCCTTGTCACCGCTCGCGGTAGCACCCACCGCGAGGCAGCCCTCCTGGCGACAGCAGGCGTCGCACAGGTCGTCCGAAGAATCCGGGCCCTGGGATTAGAGGTGGCCCTCAATAAGTCCGAGGCTCTCTTTTTCCACGGGCCCCGGAGAGGCCCACCCCCAGGAACGACAATAATCGTTGGAGGAGCAACGATTACCGTTAAGCCAACGATGCGGTATCTTGGCATTTTGCTCGACGGAAGATGGAAATTCACGGAGCACTTCCGGCAGCTTGCCCCAAAGGTTATAGCTTTTGCCGGGGTGATCGCGAGGCTTCTACCAAATTTGAAGGGACCAAGTATGGCGTGCCGCCGCCTCTACTGTGGGGTAGTACGCTCAAAGGTGCTCTATGGAGCGCCAATATGGGCGGACGCCTTGAGCGCTCCGAATAAGGCACTGCTGCGGCGCCCGCAGCGTGTCATAGCGCTCAGGGCGGCCCGAGCGTATTGCACCGTCTCGTATGAGGCGGCATGCGTACTGGCAGGGACCCCCCCGTGGGACCTCGAAGCCGAGGCCCACGCTGTGGTGTACCTGCGGAACGCAGAGGTGAAGATGACGGGGAACTGGCCACTTCCGGAGGAATTGAGGCGGTGGAGAGAACAGGCTCGTGTTGATCTCGTTCGGAAGTGGTCAGTGAGGCTGGAGAACCCGGAAGCAGGACGGGAAATGATGGCTGCTTTTCAGCCCGTGCTGACGCGGTGGCTCGAGCGCAAGCATGGCGCTCTGTCATTCCACCTTACGCAGCTCCTGACAGGTCACGGCTGTTTTGGCCGTTATCTGCATAAGGTTGTCCGCCGCGAACCTACAGCGGCATGCCACCACTGTGGCGGAGGAGAGGACACGGCGCAGCACACCCGCGCCGTGTGCCCTGC
This sequence comes from Hylaea fasciaria, assembly GCA_905147375.1. Taxonomy (NCBI): domain Eukaryota; kingdom Metazoa; phylum Arthropoda; class Insecta; order Lepidoptera; family Geometridae; genus Hylaea; species Hylaea fasciaria. Next base: position 128,869 of record LR990192.1, read on the forward strand.
CTGGACGGAGCAGCGGATTGCTCTTGAGGCAGTGGTTGGAGCTGACCTCTCACTGCCAACTCTGATCAACGCAATGGTCAGTACAGAGGAGGCGTGGGAAGCAGTGGCGATGTACGCGCACAGCGTACTGGCAGAGAAGGAGGCGGCGGAGAGGAACCGAGAGGACGATATCCTCTCGCTCCCTCTTCGCCGCAGGAGGCCAGGGCGCAGGCGGGTGGCCTACGCTCACCACCACCTACCGCCATAATGGGGACTATCGGGTGGCGGATCGGGGGGTCCGTCACCCGAAATCAGTAGTCCCGAGCTGTAATGCGCTCCGACGTGTTCCGGAGCGCATTAAGCGAAGTAAGAGGCCCTTTACACCTCGGAGGAGAGCCCACTCCAGGGCACCCGCAGGCGTGGTTGCGGAAGCGCGCTCAGTGAACCCGCGACCACGTCCACAAGCGGAGAGAAGAACACCCCGGGGTTTTAGTGGGTATACCCGCCCTCTTCAAGGGCGGGGGAGTCCCACATAACCACCCTGCTCCCCTCGGGCGGGGTGGTATGCGTAAAGCATTTCCCCGGGTCAAAAAAAAAAAAAAAAAAAAAAAAAAAAAAAAAAAAAAAAAAAAAAAAAAAAAAAAAAAAAAAAAAAAAGGTACAGGGGGCACTGCCTGGATGGTCCGTTTTTTCCCCCATACTCGTGGGATCTAATATGGATACATCAAACAAAAATCAAACTGACGTTATGGAGGAGAAGCCGAAAGGCTTGGAAGGAGTAGCAGTAGCTGCTCTGAAGGAGGGACGTGTGGTGCTCGAGCGCTGCGACGTCGATGCTGCGGTGGAGGGGGCTAGAGCCCGGTCTCGCAGCGGGAGTAGGTCTGGAGCCCGGTCGGGCAACAGGCTGCGGGATGTCCTGGAAAGGACAGCCAGGTGCAGGGACCTGTCGTCTTCGGACTCCGAGGTCAGTATGATGACGGTGACGGACGGGTCGAGGGATCCGTCGCCGGCATCGTCGGCAACTGGGCGCCTGTGGCGGAAACGGTCGCTGGAGCGCGACAATATGGACGACGTGCAGGAGCCTGCGGCGAAAGAGGCTGCGCGCCGAGGTCGCGGACGGCCGCCCACAACGGGCGAGTACGTTGGGCTGGCGCTGGCTAAGCGAGAGCTCAACGCAGCGAAGGAGGAGGCGCTTCGGCTTAGGGCGGAGCAGGAGCTCGCGGAAGAGGTGCAGAGGAAGAGGGAGACGAGAGCGTCCTTCCTCAAGTCCCCGTGCCATTCCGCCGCCGCTGGCAATGATGAGCGGAGCGCTGCCGCTCTGGAGAAGGCGGTTCTCGACTGGGTGGACACCATCCAGCAGGTGTCCGCCCGGTCTGGAAATCTGAAGGGCACCTATCAGCGGGCCCTGAACGAGGCGGCCGACGGCATACAGGCCTCGGTTGCCGAGTTGAGGAACCGGACCGTGTCCGAAGAGGTTGCGCGTTTAGAGGCGGCAAACGCCCGCCTCATGGCCGAACAAGAGTTGATGCGCCGGGAGATCGCGGAGCTCCGAAAACTGATCGAGCAACGGGCGACTCCCGCGCAAGTGCCGGCCCCGGCTGGGACCCCGGAGTTGACGCCGACCTCAATGTTTGAGGAATTCGCGCGGACCATCATGGTGCAGGTGGGCACCATGGTGAGCGCCCGCCTTGAGGGCTTCGAGGGGAGGCTTCTCCCCGAAAAGCGCCTCAGGCCCCCACTCGCCCACGAAAGGCGAAGGGAGGAGGCGGAGGCAGCCGCGAGGGACGTGTCGATGGAGCCCACCCCGTCGGCACCGTCCACTGGACGAGCCCCGGAGCCCGCGAAAGGCCCTAAGAAGGGAGGAGTAAAGGAGAAGGCAGCCCCGGCGCCTTCTGAACCTTCTGCGGAGCCCAAAAAAGGCTCCAAGAAGAAAGGTAAGGGTGCCGCCAATGCGACCCCCACCTCCTCTGCCACGCCAGTGGCAAAGAAGAAGGCTGCGGCCCCCACTGCCGCTGCCGAGCCCACAGAGCTCCCGCCCCGTCCACAGGCTCCAGCGGAGCAACCATGGACAGAGGTGGTGCGGAAGGGCACCAGGAGGACTCCGAAAGAGGGAGGATCGCAGCCAGCCGCGAGGGCCCGGAACAAGTCCCCGCCCAGGCGACCGGCAGCGCCGAAGGTGGTGCCAGTGCAGGCCCGGCAGCAAGCTGCCAAGGCCGTAAAAATCCGCCCACCACCGCGCACAGCTGCGGTGGTGATAACTCTGAAGCCGGGGGCGGAGGAGAAGGGGGTCAGCTACGCCAAGGTCCTTGCGGAGGCGCGTAACCGCATCGACCTTGGCGCGCTGGGTGTGCCCCCGCTCAGGGTGCGGGTGGCTGCTACCGGGGCCCGTGTCTTGGAGGTCCCCGGGGAGCTAAGGGCCGAGAAGGCGGACTCCCTGGCCAGCAGGCTCAGGGAGGTGTTTGAGGGTGCCGAGGAGGTTCAGATCTCCAGGCCTGTCACCACCGCAGACGTACGGGTGGAGGGCCTGGAGGACTCCATCACCTCCGAGGAGTTGGTGGCGGCCCTGGCCAAGGCCGCGAACTGCCCCCCGACTGACATCAAGGTCGGAGAGATCAAGAGGGGCAGGGCGGGTGTAGGGGCGGCCTTCGTGCGCTGCCCCGCCACGGCCGCCAAGGCCATCATGGCGAAGGGCGGTCGTGTCCCGGTGGGGTGGGTGGCGGCGCGGGTGCGCGTTCTGAAGGAACGGCCGCGCCGCTGCTACCGATGCCAAGCGCTGGGCCACGTACGGGCCCAGTGCCAGGCCGAAACGGACCGCAGCGGAGAATGTCACCGCTGCGGGAGCACGGACCATAAGGTCGCGGCCTGCTCGGCCCCCCCGCACTGCAATGTGTGCGCAGCTGCGGGGAGGAAAGCGGACCACCTCACCGGGGGCACGGCGTGTGCCAAGCCCCCGGCCAAGAAAGAGGCCAAGAAGAAGCCCGCTGCGACCAAGGCCACGGCCGGGTCGCAGCCGGCCAACTCCGTAAAGGAGCAGGTGGTCCGCATGGAGGAAAGTTAGGATGCACCTAGCTTTCCTCCAGGCGAACGTCAACCACTCCGCGCAGGCTCAGGACTTGTTCCTGCAATCCCTGGCGGAGCGGTTGGTGCAGGTCGCGGTGGTCGCCGAGCCGTATGTGGTCCCGCCCAGGGGTGATTGGGCGGGAGACCGCGAAGGCTTGGTGGCCATTACCACCCAGTCGCCGGCACCCTCCCCCACCCTCGACAACGTGGTAAGGGGGAGGGGATATGTGGCGGCCTGGGTTGGCGAGGTGGTGGTCGTGGGGGTCTACTTCTCCCCCAACAGGGTCCTCGCCGAGTTTGAACGTTTTCTCGGCGAGGTGGGGACCCTGGTCGGCCAAAACCACCCGCGACCTGTCGTCGTCGTCGGGGACCTAAACGCCAAGTCTACGGCGTGGGGGTCTCCGGCGACGGACGCGAGGGGCAGGGCGGTCGAGGAGTGGATGGTGGAGGTGGGGCTCACCATCCTCAACCGCGGGGCGGAGGACACGTGCGTGCGGCATAACGGGGGGTCCATCGTGGACCTCACGTTCGCTACCCCCGAGCTCGCACGCCGTGTCCGGGACTGGACGGTCCTGGTGGACGAGGAGACGCTGTCTGACCACCGCTACATACGGTTCAGCGTCTCCTCAGCGGCGGCGGCCCAGGACCAAGGGCCGCCCCCGACCGTCGGTCCCAGGTGGGCCCTTAAGCGCCTGGACCTAGAGCGGCTGCAGGAGGCGGCCCTGGTCCAGGCGTGGAACGCCCCGCCCCCGGAGCCAGTAGGCCTGGACGAAGAGGCGGACGGGCTGTGCATGGCGATGTCGCACGTCTGCGACGCCGCCATGCCCCGTGTCAGAGCCCTGCCGCCGAAGAGGCAGGTCTACTGGTGGACGGAGGAGGTCGCCGAGCTCCGCCGTCGGTGCCTGGCGAAGCGTCGCCAACACCAGCATTACCGGCGGAGGAGGCGACAGGAGGCGGCGACGTTGGACGCCCTCTACGCCGATTATAGAGAGGCGTCCATGGCCCTTCGTGCCGCCATCGGCGAAGCAAAAGCAGCTGCCTGGAGGCAGCTGCTGGAATCGCTGGAGGGGGACCCGTGGGGGCGGCCGTACAGGCTGGCGCGGCAAAAGCTGCGCCCCTGGGCCCCCCCTGCCACCAGCACGCTCCAGCCGGACGTCCTCCGGCGGGTGGTCGAGGGACTGTTCCCCGGAGCTCCGGGGACCGAGTTCGTCCCTCCCACCACGGCGGCCTCGCGGGCGGAGACCCGGGAAGAAGAGGAGGTGCCCGAGGTCTCGGGCGGGGAGCTTGAGGCGGCCGTCATGCGGATGAGGGCCAAAAACACGGCGCCGGGGCCTGACGGCATACCCGGCCGCGCGTGGGCCCTCTCCATGGACGCCCTCGAGCCCCGCGTGAGGTCCCTCTTCAGCCGCTGCCTTCGGGAGGGTCGATTCCCCGGGCGGTGGCGGAGAGGGAAGCTCGTCCTGCTGAGGAAGGACGGGCGGCCAGCGGACGAGCCGGCAGGGTACCGGCCGATCGTGCTGCTGGACGAGGCGGGGAAGCTCCTCGAGCGAGTTGTAGCTTCCCGCCTCGTCAGGCACCTGGAGGGGGAGGGCCCGGATCTGGCCCCCAATCAGTACGGGTTCCGGAGGGGTCGCTCGACGGTGGACGCGATAGCCGCCGTGCGCGACCTCTCGGAGGAGGTGTGCTCCGGGGGTGGGGTCTTGTTGGCGGTGTCGCTCGACATCGCCAACGCCTTCAACACCCTCCCCTGGAGCGTCATCCGCGGCGCGCTGGGGCACCATCAAGTGCCCCGGTATCTTCAGCGCCTGGTGGGGGACTATTTGTCGGAGAGAGAGGTGGTCTTCCCCACGCGGGATGGGGCGGGGCGGAGCGCCGTTACCCGAGGTGTTCCACAGGGGTCCGTGCTTGGACCCCTGCTCTGGAACCTCGGGTACGACTGGGTGCTCCGGGGAGCCAACCTGCGTGGCGTCGGCGTCACCTGCTACGCCGACGACACGCTGGTGACCGCCCGAGGGGCGACATACCGGGAGGCGGTGCTCCTGGCGACGGCTGGAGTGGCAGCGGTCGTCGCCAGGATTCGGCGGTTGGGGCTACAGGTGGCCCTCCACAAGTCGGAGGCCATCTGTTTCCACGGGCCTCGGAGGGCGCCCCCAGCCGGGGCGCAGATTGTGGTCGGTGGAACCGCCATCCCCGTCGGGACGACCCTCAAGTATCTCGGGGTCGTCCTCGACAGTAGGTGGAGATTCGGGGCCCACTTGCGCCAGCTGTCCCCGAAGCTGACGAGGACAGCGGCCGCCCTGAGCCGCCTCCTCCCCAATCTGGGAGGAGGTGATGGAAGCTGCCGCCGCCTGTATATGGCGGTGGTACTGTTACGCGGGTTTGAAAGATCGCGTTTTTAAAAAAGAAAAAATGAATTAAATTGAATTTATTTATTTATGAAATTAAATTGTTAATTGAATTATTAATGAGTGGAATAAAATAAAGGCTGTCCTTTGGCAGCCTGTACGCGACGAAGGGTGGAGAGAGACTGAAGCATTTAATTAGAATGAAATATAGAGACAGAAACAAAAGGGCTGATTAGGCACTTATGGTGCACTAATGCTAACAAGGGTAAGGTATAACAACCCCCCGCAGAAGACTAAACTTCAGGGTTGAATGAACAACTGAAGTTTATGTTAAAACATAAAAGTGCAATATTTTTATTTTATTATTTATTTATTTAGTACATTTATTTAATTAAGTTTTTGTTTTTATTAATTTATTTATTAAGCTTTTGAATTACTTATTAATCAAATTATAAGTTATTTAATTTTGTATATATGGCTATAGTTCTTAAGAATTGAATAGAATAATAAACTCTATATGAGTTAGAAACGAATAGAAAAGTTGAAATGTAACTAGGAAATCTCTCTAAGGCGAGGCAAAGAGACAGGGACGCTGAGTTCAATTTCAGATTGTGACTCCGAAGGTCGACGGGAGTTTTGTCTGGGTTGCGCGGTTTGTATAATATTGAGACTGCTGCCGGACTTGACATGTTTATAAAACTTATAGGCTAGGAATACAACAATTAAAATTATAATAAACGTTACAGTGTTTATCGCATAATGTGTCCCATATTTATCTAAAAACGATTCTTCGTTTAGAATTTCGTCTGTACTATCTATTAGATTTTGTAATAACTTTTTATTGAGACTTAAATTTTCCAAATTAATATTTTCTACTTTAATAGGAGACACATTAGACGTTATCTTCCTCATTTTGGAAGGACTACAACAAGATTCATTTAGAAGATTAAAATCGGTGTTAAAAACCGTGAGGCTAACATTACCATAATTAAATTTAGGAACTAATCTAGTGCTTTTACTAAAAGCTGAACAATAAACAGGCAAAGTTAGTATTCCGGTGCCCAGAATATTAAAGTTATACACTTTAGAGTGTTCACATTCTATTGTTAATTTTATAGGTTCCGATTGAACATAGATCCATTTATTTTGGCGCAAAGCATTCCAAATATTTACGTGTCCAAATATTGTTTTAGTTTCACACTGCACTGGTAGGGACCTAACCACACGCGTTATCAGTTCACTCTCGCAGGTGGGATTCTCGGTAGTCGATAACACACTGGGAATGTCACAGATGTAACTTTCAGGGTTGGCACTTTCACACTCGTCTAATTTATTTAACATACAATAACGCGTTTTGTCTTTGGTCATTGCTATAAATGTACTGCTAGGTATAATGAGGCTATAAGTATTCGGTTTTACAATATCATGCGGAATGGGTAATGGTAAGTTCCGGTATACGGAATATTCTTCCGGATTTACAAGTGGTACCTTCAAAACAAATACTATCTTACCGTTATAATAATAACTAATTACTCGCGAAATACTTAAAATAACAAACATGTTCCTTAATTCTAAACCTACCGGTAATCTGACACTAGTGGACAGATGCAGGTGGTTGTCGGCGAGCTCTCTGTATAGCTGCATAGGCGTTATCACCGAAGGATGTACAATGTTCTTGCTACTGAGAAGCACGGCGTTTGTTATGTCTTCTAATTGGAATGAAATTTCGAGAATTGCAGTTTCAAGACGATTAAGGATGTTGCCCATTTTATTATTAATTATTAATCTATTTGAAATAAAGGTAACATTTTTCAAGTTTGCAGAGAGTTCGTCGATAGCCAAATTTAAATTAGCTTCATTCATATTTATTTTATGAATGGTTTGGTTAAAATCAGATAGGTTTGATGACGTAATTAAAATATTTTGTTTAATGAGTGAAGCTAGTTTTTTCTCATTATTTTGCAAAGAGTTCATGACTTTGTCGTATTTAATGGCGTCATCTTCATCTAAGGTTCCGAAAACGGTTTTCAAGATAGAGCCGCCTGCGCCGATCCAAGCAGATCGTTTTGTTCTATCGTCAATCAGATGAGAAATCGAATCGAATTCCCTGACAAGGTCCTGATATCGGACCGATAAAGGTTCGATCATGTCGTAGCATTCGGAATGCTCTAAAATATCTATTTGCCTACATAAAAACTTATAGGTACCTAAAACTAAATTAATATTATTTATATGTGGTTGGATATGAGAAATATCAATGGGAATTATGATGTTTAGGTTCCCATCTCTAACTTTCATTTTTCCCACATACTCGGAATATAATCCGGATCCATTCTGAATTGGCTGAACAAAGTCTGGGCTTGCTCCAGCGATAGTACTGAAATAAACAAACAAAATTTCAGATATTTATTTTATTTTGTTTTAAGTATATTGTTAATTATTTTTATTTTGTATTATTTTAATTAATAGGCAAGGTAATTATATTTTCAAGGAGGATTATAATCAGCAGGTTTGATCTCATCAAAGTGGTGATTTATGTGCCGTCTGTTTATAAGTAGGGATACTGTATTATTATTATTGACCTTCACAATTTTATACGGGCCTTTCCAAATGGGAGATAAGGCTTTTCTGAGCCGAAGGTGATTTTTTAAATAGACGAAATCGCCAACTTTATACCGGATGCGACGAGTATGAGTATCATACCGCGTCTTAGATTTTTCTTTTGAGTTTCCTATATTTTCGATTGCTTTCTCACGGGAAAGTTTGAGACGATGGTTTAACATTTTCAGGTAATCAGGATAAGTAGGATCTAGAGTATCTTCGAAAATAGAATCAGGGAGAAATGGTTTGTGACCAAACAGAAGCTCGTAAGGGCTGAAGTTGGTCGTGGAATGCACGCTTGTATTGTAAGTAAGCATTGCGGTGTATACGTATCTAGGCCAGTTTTCTTGATTAGAATCTACGAAGGATTTAAGGTATTCTTTTAAGGTGGAGTGACTGCGCTCGAGTGCACCTTGTGTCTGAGGGTGATAAGGAGAACACCAAAGTTGCTTAATTTTCAAAAATTCGCATGTTCTTTTAAAAAGGTCAGCTGTGAAATTAGTTCCTTGATCGGTTAATATTGTTTTCGGAATACCATATAGCGATATGAAATGTACAAGGCATTCCATGGTTTCTTCAGCTGTGACTGATCGGATCGGGTAAGCTACAGAATACTTGGTCAAATCATCTTGAAGGGTTAATATGTACTTTATTTTGGCTGTACCGGATTCCGGTAGAGGTCCAACAATATCTATGGCTACACGTTGGAAAGGACTTGTAGACGTAGTGGTGATTAGCATTGGTGCTTTATTAGTTTGCCTAAGAGCTTTATTTTGCTGGCAAAGAGTGCACTTTTTAACGTAATTTTCTATTTCGGTTCTCATACCTTTCCAATAAAATCGTTCTTGAATTCGTTTTAACATCCTAGTCGAACCTAGGTGTCCTGCGATAGGTATGTCGTGGTTTTCGCGCAGTATCTTTTTAATTTCGCTAAGAGTTGGATAGATTATTTTATTGTGATAAATGTTAACAGTTATTCCAGTGTTGTGGAAAAGGTAGTTAAGCATGTTATAGATTTTAATGAATGAAAGTTTTTCGAAAGGACTTTTGAAATCAGAAATTGCAATTTCATTGCAGTCTTGCGTTACTACGAGTTCATTCCTTATTAGTTTTAACGTTTTGAAGATGTCTTGATAAGAGCTTTCGTCAAAATGATGAACTTTGGTGAAGGCTAAGAATACGATTTTGTTGTTTAAGTTCTGCTTTTGGAATGAATAGAGTTCTCTCTCAAGTTCTAGAAATTCTTCTGAATTTTCTGAGTTTGACAATATCTCAGGAATGTACGGATTGGCTTCATCTAAGTCTATCGACGTTGGAATAATTATTGTTTTGCAGGATGTCTTCATTAGAGCTTCATTATGTTCTAACAGATTGGTGTTATAATTATTAGGTTTAGCCATCTCCTTTAAAAAGGAGGAATAATCATGGTCATTTAGAGTTTCAGGGATTAGAGAAGGAATAGCAGTGACTTCAGGTAAGATATCACTATTTTCAGGAATGTTTTCCACTAAAGGGGCAGGTTCAGGTAAGTTTATTTGATTTTCAGGATAATTTTCCACGAGTGGTGCAGGTTCAGGTAAGATTATTTGATTTTCAGGAGTAGGAGGATTAAGTGGACTGAAATCAATACCCAAGTTGTCATCATAGGGACTAATGTCCAAAGGACCGAGGTCGATTAAAGGCTCTTCTGAAGTGCCTGGTACAACGGGATTGACTGGGAATCGAGAAAGGGCATCAGCTGCATTATTGAGCTTTCCTTTTCGGTATAGAATCTCATAGTCATATTCCTCTAGTTTTAATCTCCATCTTTGGAGTTTGCTACTTGGATCCCTGTGATTGAAAAGCCATTTGAGTGGTCGGTGATCACTAATGATCTGAAATTTGTTACCGTAAAGGTAAGGACGGAAAGTTTGACATCCGAATAAGACCGCTAACAATTCCTTTTCGGTTGTGCTGTAATTGGTTTCGCTTTTATTAAGTGTACGTGATGCGTAAGCAATTGGTTTGTCTTTGCCGACAGGGCCTTGAGAAAGGACGGCGCCTATGGCGTAATTAGAAGCATCACAGGTGAGCACGAATGGTTGGGTAAAATCAGGATAAATAAGAAGAGGAGCAGTAGTCAACTTGTTTTTAAGGTTATCAAACGCTACTTGCTGCTGATTTTCCCAATTGAAAGGGACGTCTTTCTTCAGAAGGTTAGTAAGAGGTTTCGCGGTTTTGGAGAAATCGGGAATAAAGCGTCGATAATAAGACACGAGTCCAAGGAAGGATTTAATATCTTTCGGTGTCTTTGGAATTGGAAATTGAGTTACCGCTTTTACTTTATCAGGATTGGGTTTCACGCCTTCTTCTGTAATAACGTGGCCAAGGTATCCAACTTCACGTCGGAGGAACTCACACTTGTCAGGCTGTAGTTTCAAGTTGAATTGTCGTAGTTTTTGGAAGATGGCCACAAGGTTATTTACTTGGGAATTGAGATCGTGCCCATAGCACACTACGTCATCTAAATAAACGTAGCAACGGATGCCTTGGAGGCCGGATAGAGCTGTATTCATCAGCCTTTGAAAGGTCGCAGGGGCATTTTTCAGCCCAAATGGCATCCGCGTGAATTGGAAGTGTCCCTCGGGGACATTGAAGGCCGTTTTGGATTTGTCGGCTTCATTTAAAGGAATTTGATGGAACCCGGAAGCTAGGTCCAAGGTCGAGAAGTATTTACTGTTCCCTAGCTGATCTAAGATCTCTGTGATTTGAGGAAGAGGGTAAGTATCACCGATTGTGACGTCGTTTAGCTTCCGGTAATCTATTACGACTCTCCACTTTTGAACATTTGAGGCATCAAGCTTTTTAGGTACTACCCATATAGGGGAGGACCAGGGGGAGTCGGAAGGTTCAATGATATTTTGGTCTAGCATTTGTTCGATTTGATTTTTGACCTCTCTTTTATGAATTTCAGGAAATCGATATGATTTTGTGTGAATGGGGATATCAGTAGTAGTTTTTATCTCGTGTTTCAGGGCATTGGTACAAGTAAGATATTCCCCGGGTAGATGAAAAACATCGGAGAAATCAGAGCACACCTGATAAAGAGCTTCTTTCTCTTCTTTATTAAGGTGGGAAACACGCAAGTGATTTAGAACTTCTTCTGTACGTTTGAAAGTATCTCTTGGGATCGTAGCATTCACACTATTTACAGGATACGGAGTCTGAGGAGTAGTTTCCTCGAATACAGAGGGGTCAACGGAGGTAAGTTTTAGATTTAGCGCTGACTTTAGAGTTACAGGTTCATCGGAAGTATTGATTACGGATATATTAATCCTATTATTTTCTTTGACCCGAACAAGACAATTTGCAATTAGTAGGTCAGTGGACGGACTTTGATCGAGTACTAGGCCTTCTTTTGTGCCTGGATTTTGAACTGAACATTCGATGATAGCTTCGGTTCTAGCAGGTATGATATATGTCGGATCACAGAAATAGAGTTTGAGGCATGTCTTGCCGAGACGAAGGACATTGTCGTTGTAATCAATGTTACAACTATGAGCATTTAGCAGGTCCGTGCCTATGATTCCGTCATAGGGGAGGTGTATTTTGTCGATCACGTGAAATTTGTGAGACACGTTGGATTTTGGAAGACACATATTTAATTGGAAATGACCTGAAGTTTGGACGGATTCTTCCGAAGAGTCGATACCTTTTAGGTGGATAACTTCTTTAATTAGTTTGGGACAATTTTGTAAACATGATCGTTTTATGAGGCTGACAGATGAACCTGAATCTACTAGCAAGGATAATGGAATGTCTGATACAGAGGAGTCAACTAGAACGTGTGGTAATAGCATCTTCGCGGGATCATTCGTGATTTCAAAGACATTAGAGTTAGATTTTTCTAATCTAGAACGAGTAGTTTCGTTGGGCCTTGGCATATCCACATTATTACGTGGCTTCTTGGATTTAGAAATGGATTCAGAATTTTCTGTTTGTGGCAGGTCACCATGACGGCGTTGCTGCTCGGGTTTAGAAATTGAATTAGATTTCGATTGTGGCAGGTCACCATTACGGCGTTGCTGCTCGGATTTAGGAATCGGTTTAGTAGTCTTTGATTGTGGCAGGTCACCGCTGTGGCGTTGCTGCACGGATTTAGTAGAGCTTGGTTGTGGCAGGTCACCATTGTGGCGTTGCTGCGCGGATATAGAAGATTTTGACTGTGGCAGGTCACCATTGTGGCGTTGCTGCACGGATATAGAAGATTTTGATTGTGGCAGGTCACCGTTGTGGCGTTGCTGCACGGATTTAGTAGATTTTGATTGTGGCAGGTCACCGTTGTGGCGTTGCTGCACGGATTTAGTAGATTTTGATTGTGGCAGGTCACCGTTGTGGCGTTGCTGCACGGATTTAGTAGATTTTGATTGTGGCAGGTCACCGTTGTGGCGTTGCTGCACGGATTTAGAATGTTGCGATTGTGGCAGGTCAACATAACGTTGCTGCTCGCGTTTAAGGATTGGTTCAGAGACAGATTTAGTAACTTTAGGCTTGCAATCATGTAACGAAGCTAGCGATTTAAAGTTCTCTGAGGCAAGGTTATGACTGCCATGTAGCGGAGTCGCCTTGGATTTAGAAAAATATGTTTTTGACGCAAAGGTGTCGGATTTAGAAAGGTGAAGTCCCGTACGACACCGGGACGAGACGTTTATTCGTTTTTTGAATCTATATCTAATTCGTCATGACCTTCGTCATCTTGGGGCTCATCGACTGACGGGTCGGAAATGAAATGCACACGTGAGAATTGATTTTGCTGTGGTTTAAAGCCTGAACCAGATGGTCGTTGCTGGTCAGTGTTACGGAAGCGGTTATTATTATACTCGCGTTTGCGACAGTTTTCGATCACGTGACCAACGGTTTTGCAGTAGCGGCAAAATAGTTTGTTTCCGCTATTAAAATTATTGCCATGCGAATTGGCATCAGGACGTGGTCGAGGATCTCGATTACGATTAAAACCGTTAGATGAAGACGGCGTCATTTTCTTTGACATACTGTCTGAGATTTTCTCTTCCGCAACGGCAAAGTTTACAGCAATATTAAGATTTTCGGGATTACGACATCTCACAATAGTTGCAATCTTAGGATTAAGCCCTGTGACAAAAGTATGAAGGGCAAGGTCCTCCATGGCTGCGACTCGACCAGTCAGTTCTTGTTTACGTTTAGTCGGAATCGAAATATTAATCTCAGTGATTAATCTGGCTAAACACGTCTCCACTCTCAGTGAGAACTGATTGACCGTTTCGTTATGCAATTGTTTACACTCTTGTAATTCGGAAAGCAAATGCGCATAATGTTTTTTCTCACCAAATTGAGTCTTGAGAAAATCTTCTAATTGGTTAAAGTTCTCGAAATCTTTAATAGCACATGCAACTTGCGCTTTGCCTTCTAATTTACACAAAATTAGTTTGAACAGGATATCTTTCTGCCATGGGGCGGCTAAATCAATTGCATTTCTGCAATTAGTGATAAACGGGTTTAATTGTTCCCGGTTACCATCGAATTTGCTAATAAACTGTGTAAGGATATTTAATTCCACAGTTATTGGCGGTTCTTGGCTAACAGATCTCGAAGGATTTTTCTTCGAGGTTGATTCGAGATTTATGGCGGGCAAGGTCGCCATTTCAGTGGCCGAATCTTTCGGCATTTTGGACATAGAGGAAATAACAATTTAAATTAAATTAAATCGATAGAATTTGAACGTGATAGCCCTATTGAATTAAAACAATGACCAAAGACTCACAGTAGACAGAATGCGTAGGCGGGCGCGATAAGCTGCATTCTCGGGCGACGCGACGACAGGATGCCACGGCGTAATCTTGATTATCAAGGCTACGATTCGGAGTCTGGAACACGGAGCTCGGTGCTGGACGGGCTACAATCACAACTATCGGGGGTGATTGGGGCCTCTTACTGCACATGTAGAGCCAGACGATGCGGCGATGTCGCGATGATAGATGAGTCTCTCCCCTTGGAGAATGAATGTCTCAGGATACAGCGGAGAAAGAAAAGTATATTTCAGGATACGGCGACTTTTCTTTCAGGATACAGCGGAGAAAGAAAAGTATATTTCAGGATACGGCGACTTTTCTTTCAGGATTCAGCGATTTTCCCTTCAGGATACGTCGATGTTTCAGGACGCGGTTGGTAATGTTTATTAAACCACTTATTTCCACTTATAACTTCACGGATTTTCACTTATATTGAGTTCCAAAGCTTTTGGAACACAGAGACGGACCAGGGAACCTGTTGATCCCTTTTACGCTGCCACCATTTATGTTACGCGGGTTTGAAAGATCGCGTTTTTAAAAAAGAAAAAATGAATTAAATTGAATTTATTTATTTATGAAATTAAATTGTTAATTGAATTATTAATGAGTGGAATAAAATAAAGGCTGTCCTTTGGCAGCCTGTACGCGACGAAGGGTGGAGAGAGACTGAAGCATTTAATTAGAATGAAATATAGAGACAGAAACAAAAGGGCTGATTAGGCACTTATGGTGCACTAATGCTAACAAGGGTAAGGTATAACAGTACGCTCGATGGCCCTCTACGGGGCCCCGATCTGGGCGGGGTCTCTCGACGCCCGAGAGACCGCCGTCCTGGTTGCGGCCCAGAGGGCCATGGCGGTGAGAGTGTGTCGGGGCTACCGCACACTCTCCCACGAGGTCGCCTGCGCTCTCGCCGCGTCCCTACCCTGGGACATGGAGGCCGAGGTTTTGTCCTCGGTCTTCTGGCGGAGAGCGCGGGCCAGGGAGCGGGACCTCCGTCCCGCCCCACAGGAGGTGGTGCGATGGCGGCAAAACGCCAGGGACCTCGCTGTGGTCGCCTGGCGGGACCGGCTCCTCACGGGGCCGGCAAGAAGAGGGGCCGGCGCTCGCCGGCTTCTGGAGGCCCTCCAGCCCCTCCTCCCGGAGTGGGTGAAGAGGAAGCACGGGGCCCTCACATTCCGGGCCACGCAGGTGCTCACCGGCCATGGGTGCTTCGGCCGGTACCTGCACCACGTGGCCCGAAGAGAGGCCTCCCCGGCCTGCCACCAGTGCGGCTGCGCGGAGGAAACGGCGCAGCACGTACTGGAGGCGTGCCCCGGAGCGGAGGAACCGCGACGAGCCCTCGTCGCGGTTGTGGGGGTGGACCTCTCGCTGCCGACCATCATCTCCAAGATGGTCGCCGACGAGGGGTCCTGGGAGGCGGTGGTCTCCTTCTGCGAAGTGGTGATGTCGCAGAGGGAGACCGAGGAGCGGGAGAGGGAACAGGATCCCCTCTCCCTGCCGCTCCGGAGAGCGCGGATACGGAGGCGGAATAATAGGGCCCGCACTCCGTCTCCGCTTGGAGGACCCGGGGTACCAGTTGCGGGGGCAGCTGGTGCCCCTGCTCTTAATTGAGGGGCTCCTCCACGGCCGGGGGACGCGCTAATGTTCCAGCGCGTCCCTCCTGAGGCGGGTCCGCCCACGGGCGGACGAGGCTAGAGCAGAGTTGCGGAGAGTATCAAAACGGCCCCGCGACTCTGCTCCCATGGCTAGCCGATGGAACATCCCGGGGTTTTAGTGGGTATACCCGTCCTCCTCAAGGGCGGGGGAGTCCCACATAACCACCCGGCCCACCCCCTCGGGCCGGGTGGTATGCGTAAGGCATTTCCCCGGGTCAAAAAAAAAAAAAAAAAAAAAAAAGGTTAGGTTAGGTTGGGCGGGTCTGGGTGTATCCGTCACTGACGCGTAAACCCGGGCCCTCCGTACCCATCCCGCGATGGGTGCGGAGGCGTCGGTCTTGAGGGAGAGCGCAAGTCGTGATGATCCTCAAGGCAAGTCCAGGGTAATCCTTCACGTGGTTGCTGCCTGTTATTGGTCTGGTCCCCTCTGGAACAGACGTAACTAAAACCCTGGGCGCCGCGGCAGCCGGGGTGAAGATTTTCGCAAAGCTTGCTTTGCGGCGGTCTTCACACCGGATCATTATGTATTGATATGTATGTTTATTTATTACTCTATGTATCTATTCATCATCTTCATCTTCATCCTTTCCATTATCATCTCATCCCCACGTATTTTTCTTCCTCTTTCTTTTCATTTTTCCGTCTATTTTCACGTATCATTCATTTCTTGTGTTTTCATTTGTGTCTTTTAACTCTTCTTCTTTCAGATATCTTCTTCTCCCATGGAGGGGGGGCCCGGGCGCTTGGCGCAGGCTCGAGGAGGTGGGGTCGTGGCGCGCGGCGCCGACTCGAGGAGGTGGGGCCCGGGCGCTTTGGCGCAGGCTCGAGGAGGGGGGGCCCGAGCACAGTCGTGCGGGCTCGAGGAGGTGGGGTCGTGGTGCGCGGCGCCGACTCGAGGAGGGGGTCCGCTCCCGGACAGCTGCCATACGGTGGATCGTGGTTGGGTTCGGGAGTCGGACGTGGAGGGGGGGCCCGGGCGCTTGGCGCAGGCTCGAGGAGGGGGGGTCCGAGCACAGTCGTGCGGACTCGAGGAGGTGAGGGGAAGGCGCAAGCCGACCCGAGGCGGAGTCCGCTCCCGGACAACTGCCATACGGTGGATCGTGGTCAGGTTCGGGAGCTGGACGTCGATGGGGGGGGCCCGGGCGCTTCGGCGCTTAGGCCCGAGGAGGTGGGGGGGGCGCGCTGTATGTTCCAGTGCGTCTCTCCGCGGAGGCGGGTTTGCCCTCGGGCGAACGAGGCTAGGGCGGGGTTGCGGAGAAATGCGACAGCGGTCCCGCGACCCTGCTCGCATGGCCAGCAGGAGAGAACATCCCGGGGTTTTAGTGGGTATACCCGTCCTCTTCAAGGGCGGGGGAGTCCCACATAACCACCCCGCCCGCCTCCCCTTCGGGGGGGAGGGGCGGGGTGGTATGCGTAAAGCATTTCCCCGGGTCAAAAAAAAAAAAAAAAAAAAAAAAAAAAAAAAAAAAAAAAAAAAAAAAAAAAAAAAAAAAAAAAAAGGTTAGGTTAGGTTGGGGTGCATGTCAGAAGCCTCCTCGTGGCGCACCCTGGGCAACGTCGTGACCTAGTAACGGTTCACGGCGGCGAATTCTGACGGGGGGGCCTCTCCACTTCGGTGGATTGAGGCAGACCGCTTCGGCGGTCCGGGGGGGCTCGGCCGGCGTCCTGGACGTATTCTGGGTAGCGGCGGTGCGAGTCGTGGCGGCCTTGATTGGCTGCGGGGCTCGGTCGGCGTCTCGGCCGTATGCCGAGTAGCGGCGACGCGAGCGAACGGCGCTTCTGTGCGTCCGTGGTGGGCCTCTCCACCGCTGGTGGATCGAGGCAGACTGCTTCGGTGGTCCGTGGGGGCTCGGCCGGCGTCCTGGACGTATTCCGGGTAGCGGCGGTGCGAGTCGAGGCGGCCTTGATTGGCTGCGGGGCTCGGTCGGCGTCTCGGCCGTATGCCGAGTAGCGGCGACGCGAGTGTGGGCGCTTCTGCGCGTCCGTTGTGGGCTTCTCCACTACTTGTGGATGGGGCAGATCGCCTTGGCGATCCGTGTGGGGGCTCGGCCGGCGTCCCGGACGTTTCCGGGTAGCGGCGGTGCGAGTCGCGGCGACCTTGATTGGTTGCGGAACTCGGTCGGCGTCTCGGCCTTATGCTGAGTAGCGGCGACGCGAGGGTCCGGCCTAACCGCTGGACGACGGCTGTGGGTGGGGGCAATCCGTTGTCTCTGCCTACGGCCAATATCGTAATCCGTCAACACGTGCGTCGTGGTCACGTCTCGCGACGTTCGACGGACCGAGGCCTTGGCTTAACCGCCCGGGCGCGAGGAAGAAAACCTCTCTAAAAAATTACCCCCAATCCCAAGCGGCAGAACCAGCGCGAGGGGATGAATGGCCAAGGGGTTACGGGGCCGCTTCGTCGACATCACCGTGTTTAGCCGTTTCCCGGCTTGCACGGTGGTGACGGCGCAGCGGCGCCAGGCAGATACTGTTCTCCCGTCCGGATACCGACCGACCTCCGGGCGAGTTACGCTAGGTTAGTCCAGGTACAGGGGGCACTGGGCTCGGCCGGCGTCCTGGACGTATTCCGGGTAGCGGCGGTGCGAGTCGTGGCGGCCTTGATTGGCTGCGGGGCTCGGTCGGCGTCTCGGCCGTATGCCGAGTAGCGGCGACGCGAGCGAACGGCGCTTTTGTGCGTCCGTGGTGGGCCTCTCCACCGCTGGTGGATCGAGGCAGACTGCTTCGGCGGTCCGTGGGGGCTCGGCCGGCGTCCTGGACATTCCGGGTAGCGGCGGTGCGAGTCGTGGCGGCCTTGAGTGGCTGCGGGGCTCGGTCGGCGTCTCGGCCGTATGCCGAGTAGCGGCGACGCGAGCGAACGGCGCTTCTGTGCGTCGTTGATGGGCCTGGTGGGCTTCTCCGCGTGTCCCTCTGATCAGCAGAGGGCACAGTGGATGAGGTCGCGCTGGGTCTGGGCATTGCTTTGGCGGTGCGTGGGGGCTCGGCCGGCGTCCTGGACATTCCGGGTAGCGGCGGTGCGAGTCGAGGCGGCCTTGATTGGCTGCGGGGCTCGGTCGGCGTCTCGGCCTTATGCCGAGTAGCGGTGACTGAGCGGTGCGGCGCTTCTGTGCGTCCGTTGTGGGCCTCTCCACTGCTTGTGGTTGGGCTGATCGCCTTGGCGATCCGTGTGGGGGCTCGGCCGGCGTCCCGGACGTTTCCGGGTAGCGGCGGTGCGAGTCGCGGCGACCTTGATTGGTTGCGGAGCTCGGTCGGCGTCTCGGCCTTATGCTGAGTAGCGGCGACGCGAGGGTCCGGCCTAACCGCTGGATGACGGCTGTGGGTGGGGGCAGTTCGCTGTTACCACCTGCAGTCCATATCGTAATCCGTCAACACGTGCGTCGTGGTCACGTCTCGCGACGTTCGACGGACCGAGGCCTTGGCTTAACCGCCCGGGTGCGAGGAAGAAAACCTCTATAAAAAATTACCCCCAATCCCAAGCGGCAGAGCTAGCGCGAGGGGATGAATGGCCAAGGGGTTACGGGGCCGCTTCGTCGACATCACCGTGTTTAGCCGTTTCCCGGCTTGCACGGTGGTGGCGGCGCAGCGGCGCCAGGTCGCAACTGCTCTCCCGTCCGGATACCGGCCGACCTCCGGGCGGGTTACGCTAGGCTAGTCCAGGTACAGGGGGCACTGCCTGGATGGTCCGTTTATATCCCCCATACTCGTGGGAACAGTTATGGAACCAATCACAAAAAACCAAACCGACGTAATGGAGGAGAGGCCGCAAGGCCTGGAGAGCGGAGCGACAGCTCAGCTTAAGGAGGGACGTGTGCTGCTCACGCGGTGCGACGTTGATGCTGCGGCGGAGGGGGTGCGAACCCGGTCTCGCAGCGGGAGTTGGAGTAGGTCTGGAGCCCGGTCGGGCGACGGGCTTGTTGATGTCCTGGGGACGTCAAGATGCAGGGACCTGTCGGCCTCGGAGTCTGACTCCGAGGTCAGTATGGTCACGGTGACCGATGGGTCGAGGGACCCTTCGCCGGCTTCGTCGGTGTCCGGTCGCCTATGGCGAAAGCGTTCTCGGGAGCGCGGGGCAGCCGATGACGTGTTGGAGCCTGCGGCGAAAGAGGCCACGCGCCGAGGCCGAGGAAGACCGCCCACGACGGGCGAGTATGTCGGGCTGGCGCAGGCCAAGAGGGAGCTGAATGCAGCCCGGGAGGAGCAGCTTAGGCTCCAGGCGGAGCAAGAGCTGGCGGAGGACGTGCGGCGCAAGAAGGAGGCGCGAGCGGCCTACGTCAAGCCGGGTCCTCCCGCCACAGTGAGCAGTGAGGAGCAGACGGCCGCTGCATTAGAGAAGACGGTGTTGGGCTGGGTGGACACCATCCACATGGTGGCCGCCCGGTCGGGGAAGTTGAAGGGCACGTTTGTGCGTGCTCTTAATGAGGCGGCGGAGAACATTCAGCTCTCCGTCGCCGAGTTGAGAAGCCGGACCGCCTCTGAGGAGGTCGCCCGTCTGGAGGCGGCCAACGCTCGCCTCGTGGCGGACCAAGAGGCCATGCGTCGGGAGATCGCGGAGCTCCGTAAGCTCGTAGAGCAGCGAGAGACTCCCGCGCAGGCCCCGGCCCTGGCTGGAACTACGGTGCTGCCACCGCCCTCGATGTACGAGGAGTTCGCGCGGACCATCATGGTGCAGGTGGGCACCATGGTGAGCGCCCGCCTCGAGGGCTTTGAGGGGCGGCTTCTCCCAGAGAAGCGCCTCAGGCCCCCACTTGCCCACGAGAGGCGGAGGGAGGAGGCGGAGGTAGCCGCCATGGACGCGTTGATGGAGCCCACCCCATCAGCGCCGTCCACAAGTGGAGCCCCAGGGCCAGCGAAAGGCCCCAAGAAGGGAGGAGCAGCGAAGAAGGTGGCCCCGGCGGCACCCGAACCCCCTGCGGAGCCTAAGAAGGCGTCAAAGAGGAAGGGGAAGAGTGCCACCAAGGCAGCCACACCCGCCACCCCTGCCACGCCTGTGGTAGCGAAGAAGGCTGCGGCCCCAGCTGCCACTGCTGAGCCCGCTGAACCCACGTCCCGTTCGCAAGCTCCTGGGGAGCAGCCCTGGACGGAGGTGGTGAGGCGGGGCACCAGGAGGGCCCCGAACGAGGGAGGGTCGCGGCCGGCTGCGAGGGCCAGGGACAAGCCCCCGCCCAGGCAGTCGGCAGCGCCGAAGTCGGTGCCGCAGGCCCGACCGCAAACCGTCAAGGCGGTGAAGATCCGCCCACCACCGCGAACAGCTGCGGTGGTGATAACCCTCAAGCCTGGGGCGGAGGAGAAGGGGGTGAGCTACGCCAAGGTCCTTGCGGAGGCGCGCAACCGCATCGACCTTGGCGCGCTGGGTGTGCCCCCGCTCAGGGTGCGGGTGGCTGCTACCGGGGCCCGAGTTTTGGAGGTCCCCGGTGAGCTGAGGGCCGAGAAGGCGGACTCCCTGGCCAGCAGGCTCAGGGAGGTGTTTGAGGGTGCGGAGGAGGTCCAGATCTCCAGGCCCGTCACCACCGCAGACATGCGGGTGGAGGGTCTGGAGGACTCCATCACCCCCGAGGAGTTGGTGGCGGCTCTGGCAAAGGCCGGGAACTGCCCCCCGACCGATATAAAGGTCGGGGACATTAAGAAGGGCAGGGCTGGCGTAGGGGCGGCATTTGTGCGCTGCCCCACTACGGCCGCCAAAGCCATAATGGCAAAGGGCGGCCGTGTTCCGGTGGGGTGGGTGGCGGCGCGGGTGCGCGTTCTGAAGGAACGGCCGCGCCGCTGCTACCGATGCCAAGCGCTGGGCCATGTACGGGCCCAGTGCCAGGCCGAAACGGACCGCAGCGGAGAATGTCACCGCTGCGGGAGCACGGACCACAAGGTCGCGGCCTGCTCGTCCCCCCCGCACTGCAACGTGTGCGCAGCTGCGGGCAGGAAGGCGGACCACCTCACCGGGGGCACGGCATGTGCCAAGCCCCCGGCCAAGAAAGAGGCCAAGAAGAAGCCCGCTGCGACCAAGGCCACGGCCGGGTCGCAGCCGGCCACCTCCGTAAAGGAGCCGGTGGTCCGCATGGAGGAAAGTTAGGATGCACCTAGCTTTCCTCCAGGCGAACGTCAACCACTCCGCGCAGGCTCAGGACTTGTTCCTGCAATCCCTGGCGGAGCGGTTGATTCAGGTCGCGGTAGTCGCCGAGCCGTATGTGGTCCCGCCCAGGGGTGATTGGGCGGGAGACCGCGATGGCTTGGTGGCCATAACAACCCAGTCGCCGGCACCCTCCCCCACCCTCGACAATGTGGTAAGGGGGAGGGGTTATGTGGCGGCCTGGGTTGGCGAGGCGGTGGTCGTGGGGGTGTATTTCTCCCCCAACAGGGTCCTCGCCGAGTTCGAGCATTTCCTCGGCGAGGTGGGGACCCTGGTCGGCCAGAACCGCCCGCGGCCTGTCGTCGTCGTCGGAGACCTCAACGCCAAGTCTACGGCGTGGGGGTCTCCGGCGACGGACGCGAGGGGCAGGGCAGTGGAGGAGTGGCTGGTGGAGGTGGGGCTCACCATACTCAACCGCGGGACGGAGGACACGTGCGTGCGGCACAACGGGGGGTCCATTGTGGATATCACGTTCGCCACCCCCGAGCTCGCACGCCGTGTCCGGGACTGGGCGGTCCTGGTGGACGAGGAGACGCTGTCGGACCACCGATACATCCGGTTCAGCGTCTCCTCAGCGGCGGCGGCCCAGGACCAAGGGCCGCCCCCGACCGTCGGTCCCAGGTGGGCCCTCAAGCGCCTGGATCTGGAACGGCTACAAGAGGCCGCTCTGGTCCAGGCGTGGAACGCCCCGCCCCCGGAGCCGGTGGACCTGGACGCGGAGGCGGACAGCTTGTGCGAGGCGATGTCGCACGTTTGCGACGCCGCCATGCCCCGCGTCAGGGCCCTGCCGCCGAAGCGGCAGGTCTATTGGTGGACGGCGGAGGTCGCCGAACTCCGCCGTCAGTGCCTGGCGAAGCGCCGCCGGCATCAGCGGTACCGGCGGCGGAGGCGGCGGGAGACGGCGACGTTGGACGCCCTCTACGCAGACTACAGAGAGGCGTCCATGGCCCTCCGCGTCGCCATCGTCGAGGCCAAGGCGGCTGCCTGGAGGCAGTTACTGGAGTCGCTGGAGCAGGACCCGTGGGGGCGGCCGTACAGGCTGGCGCGGCAAAAGCTGCGCCCCTGGGCCCCCCCCGCCACCAGCACGCTCCAGCCGGACGTCCTCCAGCGGGTGGTCGAGGGACTGTTCCCCGGAGCTCCGGGGACCGAGTTCGTCCCTCCCACCACGGCGGCCTCGCGGGTGGAGACCTGGGATGAGGAGGAGGTGCCCGAGGTCTCGGGTGGCGAGCTCGAGGTGGCCATCAGCAAGATGAGGGCCAAGAACACGGCGCCGGGGCCTGATGGCATACCCGGTCGCGCGTGGGCCCTCTCAATGGACGCCCTCGAGCCCCGCGTTAGGTCCCTCTTCGACCGCTGCCTCCGGGAGGGCCGATTCCCCGGGCGGTGGCGGAGGGGGAAGCTCGTCCTCCTGCGCAAGGACGGGCGTCCGGCGGATGAGCCAGCTGGCTACCGGCCGATAGTGCTCCTCGACGAGGCGGGAAAGCTCCTCGAGCGAGTCGTAGCTTCCCGCCTCGTAAGACACCTGGAGGAAGAGGGGCCGGATTTGGCCCCGAACCAGTTTGGGTTCCGGAGGGGTCGCTCGACGGTGGACGCCATCGCCGCCGTCCGCGACCTCTCGGAGGAGGCGTGCTCCGGGGGTGGGGTCCTGTTGGCGGTGTCATTAGACATCGCCAACGCTTTCAACTCCCTCCCCTGGAGCGTCATCCGTGGCGCGCTGGGGCACCACCAAGTGCCCCGGTACCTTCAGCGCCTGGTGGGGGACTACCTCTCAGAGAGGGAGGTAGTCTTCCCCACACGGGAGGGGGCGGTGGGACGGAGCGCCGTTACCCGAGGTGTTCCACAGGGGTCCGTGCTTGGACCCCTGCTCTGGAACCTCGGGTACGATTGGGTGCTCCGGGGAGCCAACCTGCGTGGCGTCGGCGTCACTTGTTACGCCGACGACACGCTGGTGACCGCCCGGGGGGCAACGTACCGGGAGGCGGTGCTCCTGGCGACGGCCGGTGTTGCTGCGGTCGTCGCCAGAATTCGGCGCTTAGGGTTGCAGGTGGCTCTCCATAAGTCGGAGGCCATCTGCTTCCACGGTCCGCGGAGGGCGCCTCCAGCCGGGGCGCAGATTGTGGTGGGCGGGACGTCCATCCCCGTCGGGACGACGCTAAAATATCTCGGCGTCGTCCTCGATAGCAGGTGGCGCTTCGGGGCCCACCTGCGGCAGCTGTCCCCGAAGCTGACGGGGACAGCGGCCGCCCTGAGCCGCCTCCTCCCTAATCTGGGAGGGGGCGATGGCAGCTGCCGCCGCCTGTATATGGCGGTGGTGCGATCGATGGCCCTCTACGGGGCCCCGATCTGGGCGGGGTCTCTCGACGCTCGGGAGACCGCCGTCCTAGTGGCGGCCCAGAGGGCCATGGCGGTGAGGGTGTGTCGGGGCTACCGCACACTCTCACACGAGGTCGCCTGCGCTCTCGCCGCGTCCCTACCATGGGACATGGAGGCCGAGGTCCTTTCCTCGGTCTTCTGGCGGCGAGCGCGGGCCAGGGAGCGGGACCTCCGTCCCGCCCCGCAGGAGGTGGTGCGTTGGCGCCAAAGCGCCAGGGACCAGGCTGTGGTCGCCTGGCGGGACCGGCTCCTGACGGGGCCGGCAAGAAGAGGGGCTGGCGCTCGCCGGCTCCTGGAGGCGCTCAAACCCCTCCTCCCGGAGTGGGTGAAGCGGAAACATGGGGCCCTCACCTTCCGGGCCACGCAGGTACTCACCGGCCACGGGTGCTTTGGCCGGTACCTGTGCAACGTGGCCCGGAGAGAGGCCTCCCCGGCCTGCCACCAGTGCGGCTGCGCGGAGGAGACAGCGCAGCACGTGCTGGAGGCGTGCCCTGGAGCGGTGGAACCGCGGCGAGCCCTCGTCGCGGTCGTCGGGGCGGACCTCTCGCTGCCGACCATCATCTCTAAAATGGTCGCAGACGAGAGGTCATGGGAGGCGGTGGTCTCCTTCTGTGAGCTCGTCATGTCACAGAGGGAGACCGAGGAGCGGGAGAGGGAACAAGATCCCCTCTCCCTGCCGCTCCGGAGAGCGCGGATACGGAGGCGGAATAATAGGGCCCGCACTCCGTCTCCGCTTGGAGGACCCGGGGTACCAGTTGCGGGGGCAGCTGGTGCCCCTGCTCTTAATTGAGGGGGTCCTCCACGGCCGGGGGACGCGCTAAATGTTCCAGCGCGTCCCTCCTGAGGCGGGTCCGCCCACGGGCGGACGAGGCTAGAGCAGAGTTGCGGAGAGTATCAAAACGGCCCCGCGACTCTGCTCCCATGGCTAGCCGATGGAACATCCCGGGGTTTTAGTGGGTATACCCGTCCTCCTCAAGGGCGGGGGAGTCCCACATAACCACCCGGCCCACCCCCTCGGGCCGGGTGGTATGCGTAAGGCATTTCCCCGGGTCAAAAAAAAAAAAAAAAAAAAAAAAAAAAAAAAAAGGTACAGGGGGCACTGCCTGGATGGTCCGTTTTTTCCCCCATACTCGTGGGATTTCATATGGAACCAAATACAAAAAACCTAATTGACGCAACGGAGGAGAGGCCAAAGGGCCTGGAGAGCGGAGCAACAGCTCAGCTTAGAGAGGGACGTGTGGTGCTCGAGCGCTGCGACGTCGATGCTGCGGTGGAGGGGGTGCGAACCCGGTCTCGCAGCGGGTCGGAAGCCCGGAAGGGCCAACGACTGGTCGATGCCCTGGAGGCGTCAAGGTGTAGGGACCTTTCGGTCTCCAGCACGGACTCGGAGGTCAGTATGATGACGGTGACGGACGGGTCGAGGGACCCATCGCCGGCATCGTCGACAACGGGTCGCCTGTGGAGAAAGAGGTCGCTAGAGCGCGGAGCTACAGACGATGTTTTGGAGCCCGCGGCGAAGGAGGCTGCGCGTCGAGGACGCGGACGGCCGCCCACGACGGGCCAGTATGTCGGGCTGGCGGAGGCGCAGAAGCTCCTTAACGCCACCAAGGAGGAGGCGCTTCGGCTCCAGGCGGAGCAGGAGCTGGCGGAAGATGTGCAAAGGAAGAGGGAGACAAGGGCGTCCTTCCTCAGGTCTACGCGCCATTCCACCGCCGCTAACAGCGAGGAGCGGAGCGCTGCCGCCCTGGAAAAGGCTGTCATGGACTGGGTGGATACCATTCAACAGGTGTCCGCCAAGTCCATGAATCTAAAGGGCACATACCAACGTGCCCTTAATGAGGCGGCAAAGGGCATACAGGCCTCGGTTGCCGAGCTGCGAAGCCGTACTGCATCCGAGGAGGTCGCCAGGTTGGAGGCGGCCAACTCGCGGCTGGTGGCCGAGCAAGAGGCCATGCGCCGGGAGATTGCAGAGCTCCGGAGACTAGTGGAGCAGCGAGCGCCTCTCGCGCAAGCCCCGGCCCCGGCTGGGACCCCGGAGTTGACGCCGACCTCAATGTTTGAGGAGTTCGCGCGGGCCATCATGGTGCAGGTGGGCACCATGGTGAGCGCCCGCCTCGAGGGCTTGGAGGGGAGACTTCTCCCCGAAAAGCGCCTCAGGCCCCCACTCGCCCACGAAAGGCGAAGGGAAGAGGCGGAGGCGGCTGCGAGGGATGTGTCGATGGAGCCCACCCGTTCGGCGCCATCGCTTTCCCCTGGACGAGCCCCGGAGCCAATGAGAGGCTCCAAGAAGGGAGGTGCTGCAGCTGGCAGCGCCAAGAAGAAGGCGGCCCCGGCGCCATCTGAACCTCCTGCGGAGCCCAAGGAGGGCTCTAAGAAGAAGAAGGGGAAGAGTGCCGCCAAGGCGGCTTCCACCACCCCTGCCGCGCCTGTGGCGGGCAAGAAGGCTGCGGCCTCCGCTGCTGAGCCCACTGAGCTCCCACCCCGTCCCCAGGCTCCAGTGGAGCAGCCTTGGACGGAGGTGGTGAGGAAGGGGACTCGGAGGACCCCGAATGAGGGAGAGCGAGGGAAGAAGCCGGCCACGAGGGCCCGGGACAAGTCCCCGCCAAGGCGACCAGCAGCGTCGAAGGCGGCGCCGCAGGCCCGCCAGCAGGCCGCAAAGGCGGTCAAGATCCGGCCACCACCGCGCACAGCAGCGGTGGTGATAACCTTGAAGCCGGGGGCGGAGGAAAAAGGTGTGAGCTACGCCAAGGTCCTTGCGGAAGCTCGCAACCGCATTGACCTTGGCGCGCTCGGTGTGCCCCCGCTCAAGGTGAGGGTGGCTGCGACCGGGGCACGAGTCTTGGAGGTCCCCGGTGAGCTTAGGATTGAGAAGGCTGACTCCCTGGCCAGCAAGCTCAGGGAGGTCTTCGAGGGGGCAGAGGAGGTACAGATCTCCAGGCCCGTCGCCACCGCGGACATGCGGGTGGACGGCCTGGAGGATTCCATCGCCCCTGAGGAGCTGGTGGCGGCGCTGGCCAAGGCCGGAAACTGCCCCCCGACCGATATAAAGGTCGGGGAAATTAAGAAGGGCAGGGCGGGCGTAGGGGCAGCCTTCGTGCGCTGCCCCGCCACGGCCGCCAAGGCCATCATGGCGAAGGGCGGCCGTGTCCCGGTGGGGTGGGTGGCAGCGCGGGTCCGCGTCCTCAAAGAGAGGCCGCGCCGCTGCTACCGGTGCCAAGCGCTGGGCCACGTAAGGGCTCAGTGCCAGGCAGAAACGGACCGCAGCGGAGAATGCCACCGCTGCGGCAGCACCGACCACAAGGTCGCGGCCTGCTCGTCCCCCCCGCACTGCAACGTGTGCGCAGCTGCGGGCAGGAAGGCGGACCACCTCACCGGGGGCACGGCGTGTGCCAAGCCCCCGGCAAAGAAAGAGGCGCAGAAGAAGAAGCCCGCTGCGACCAAGGCCACGGCCGGGTCGCAGCCGGCCAACTCCGTAAAGGAGCCGGTGGTCCGCATGGAGGAAAGTTAGGATGCACCTAGCTTTCCTCCAGGCGAACGTCAACCGCTCCGCGCAGGCTCAGGACTTGTTCCTGCAATCCCTGGCGGAGCGGTTGATTCAGGTCGCGGTAGTCGCCGAGCCGTATGTGGTCCCGCCCAGGGGTGATTGGGCGGGAGACCGCGACGGCTTGGTGGCCATAACAACCCAGTCGCCGGCACCCTCCCCCACCCTCGACAATGTGGTAAGGGGGAGGGGTTATGTGGCGGCCTGGGTTGGCGAGGCGGTGGTCGTGGGGGTGTATTTCTCCCCCAACAGGGTCCTCGCCGAGTTCGAGCGTTTTCTCGGCGAGGTGGGGACCCTGGTCGGCCAAAACCGCCCGCGACCTGTCGTCGTCGTCGGGGACCTCAACGCCAAATCTACGGCGTGGGGGTCTCCGGCGACGGACGCGAGGGGCAGGGCGGTCGAGGAGTGGATGGTGGAGGTGGGGCTCACCATCCTCAACCGCGGGGCGGAAGACACGTGCGTGCGACACAACGGGGGTTCCATCGTGGACCTAACGTTTGCGACCCCCGAGCTCGCACGCCGTGTCCGGGACTGGGCGGTCCTGGTGGACGAGGAGACGCTGTCGGACCACCGTTACATCCGGTTCAGCGTCTCCTCAGCGGCGGCGGCCCAGGACCAAGGGCCGCCCCCGACCGTCGGTCCCAGGTGGGCCCTTAAGCGCCTGGACCTAGAGCGGCTGCAGGAGGCGGCCCTGGTCCAGGCATGGAACGCCCCGCCCCCGGAGCCAGTGGACCTGGACGAAGAGGCGGACGGGCTGTGCATGGCGATGTCGCACGTCTGCGACGCCGCCATGCCCCGTGTCAGAGCCCTGCCGCCGAAGAGGCAGGTCTACTGGTGGACGGAGGAGGTCGCCGAGCTCCGCCGTCGGTGCCTGGCGAAGCGTCGCCAACACCAGCACTACCGGCGGAGGAGGCGACAGGAGGCGGCGACGTTGGACGCCCTCTACGCCGAGTATAGAGAGGCGTCCATGGCCCTCCGCGTCGCCATCGCGGAGGCCAAGGCGGCTGCCTGGAGGCAGCTGCTGGAGTCGCTGGAGCAGGACCCGTGGGGGCGGCCGTACAGGCTGGCGCGGCAAAAGCTGCGCCCCTGGGCCCCCCCCGCCACCAGCACGCTCCAGCCGGACGTCCTCCAGCGGGTGGTCGAGGGACTGTTCCCCGGAGCTCCGGGGACCGAGTTCGTCCCTCCCACCACGGCGGCCTCGCGGGCGGAGACCCGGGAAGATGAGGAGGTGCCCGAGGTCTCGGGCGGGGAGCTTGAGGCGGCCGTCATGCGGATGAGGGCCAAAAACACGGCGCCGGGGCCTGACGGCATACCCGGCCGCGCGTGGGCCCTCTCCATGGACGCCCTCGAGCCCCGCGTGAGGTCCCTCTTCAGCCGCTGCCTTCGGGAGGGTCGATTCCCCGGGCGGTGGCGGAGAGGGAAGCTCGTCCTGCTGAGGAAGGACGGGCGGCCGGCGGACGAGCCGGCAGGGTACCGGCCGATCGTGCTGCTGGACGAGGCGGGGAAGCTCCTCGAGCGAGTTGTAGCTTCCCGCCTCGTCAGGCACCTGGAGGGGGAGGGCCCGGATCTGGCCCCCAATCAGTACGGGTTCCGGAGGGGTCGCTCGACGGTGGACGCGATCGCCGCCGTCCGCGACCTCTCGGAGGAGGTGTGCTCCGGGGGTGGGGTCTTGTTGGCGGTGTCGCTCGACATCGCCAACGCCTTCAACACCCTCCCCTGGAGCGTCATCCGCGGCGCGCTGGGGCACCATCAAGTGCCCCGGTATCTCCAGCGCCTGGTGGGGGACTATTTGTCGGAGAGAGAGGTGGTCTTCCCCACGCGGGATGGGGCGGGGCGGAGCGCCGTTACCCGAGGTGTTCCACAGGGGTCCGTGCTTGGACCCCTGCTCTGGAACCTCGGGTATGACTGGGTGCTCCGGGGAGCCAACCTGCGTGGCGTCGGCGTCACCTGCTACGCCGACGACACGCTGGTGACCGCCCGAGGGGCGACATACCGGGAGGCGGTGCTCCTGGCAACGGCTGGAGTGGCAGCGGTCGTCGCCAGGATTCGGCGGTTGGGCCTGCAGGTGGCCCTCCACAAATCCGAGGCCATCTGCTTTCATGGGCCTCGGAGGGCGCCCCCAGCCGGGGCGCAGATCGTGGTTGGAGGGACCGCCATCGCTGTCGGGACGACGCTAAAGTATCTCGGCGTCGTCCTCGACAGCAGGTGGCGCTTTGGGGCCCACCTGCGGCAGCTGTCCCCAAAGCTAACGGGGACAGCGGCTGCCCTGAGCCGCCTCCTCCCCAATCTGGGAGGAGGGGATGGGAGCTGCCGCCGCCTTTACATGGCGGTGGTACGCTCGATGGCCCTCTACGGGGCCCCGATCTGGGCGGGGTCTCTCGACGCTCGAGAGACCGCCGTCCTAGTTGCGGCCCAGAGGGCCATGGCGGTGAGAGTGTGTCGGGGCTACCGCACACTCTCACACGAGGTTGCCTGCGCTCTCGCCGCGTCCCTGCCTTGGGACATGGAGGCCGAGGTTCTGTCCTCGGTCTTCTGGCGGAGAGCGCGGGCCAGGGAGCGGGGCCTCCGTCCCGCCCCACAGGAGGTGGTGCGGTGGCGCCAGAACGCCCGAGACCAGGCTGTGGTCGCCTGGCGGGACCGGCTCCTGACGGGGCCGGCGCGAAGAGGGGCCGGCGCTCGCCGGCTACTGGAGGCCCTCAAGCCCCTCCTCCCAGAGTGGGTGAGGAGGCAGCACGGAGCCCTTACATTCCGGGCCACACAGGTACTCACCGGCCACGGGTGCTTTGGCCGGTACCTGTGCAACGTGGCCCGGAGAGAGGCCTCCCCGGCATGCCACCAGTGCGGCTGCGGGGAGGAGACGGCACAGCACGTGATGGAGGCGTGCCCCGGAGCGGCGGAACCGCGACGAGCTCTAGTCGCGGTTGTGGGAGCGGACCTCTCGCTGCCGACCATCATCGCCAAGATGGTCGCTGACGAGAGGTCCTGGGAGGCGGTGGTCTCCTTCTGCGAAATCGTCATGTCGCAGAGGGAGACCGAGGAGCGGGAGAGGGAACAAGATCCCCTCTCCCTGCCGCTCCGGAGAGCGCGGATACGGAGGCGGGCCAACAGGGCCCGCACTCCGTCTCCGCTTGGAGGACCCGGGGTGCCAGTTGCGGGGGCAGCTGGTGCCCCTGCTCTTAATTGAGGGGGTCCTCCACGGCCGGGGGACGCGCTAATGTTCCAGCGCGTCCCTCCTGAGGCGGGTCCGCCCAAAAGGGCGGACGAGGCTAGAGCAGAGTTGCGGAGAGTAACAAAACGGCCCCGCGACTCTGCTCCCATGGCTAGCCGATGGAACATCCCGGGGTTTTAGTGGGTATACCCGTCCTCCTCAAGGGCGGGGGAGTCCCACATAACCACCTGGCCCACCCCCTCGGGCCGGGTGGTATGCGTAAGGCATTTCCCCGGGTCAAAAAAAAAAAAAAAAAAAAAAAAAAAAAAAAGGGTAGGGTAGGGTGGGCGGGTCTGGGTTTATCCGTCACTGACGCGTAAACCCGGGCCCTCCGTACCCATCCCGCGATGGGTGCGGAGGCGTCGGTCTTGAGGGAGAGCGCAAGTCGTGATGATCCTCAAGGCAAGTCCAGGGTAATCCTTCACGTGGTTGCTGCCTGTTATTGGTCTGGTCCCCTCTGGAACAGACGTAACTAAAACCCTGGGCGCCGCGGCAGCCGGGGTGAAGATTGTCGCAAAGCTTGCTTTGCGGCGGTCTTCACACCGGATCATTATGTATTGATATGTATGTTTATTTATTACTCTATGTATCTATTCATCATCTTCATCTTCATCCTTTCCATTATCATCTCATCCCCACGTATTTTTCTTCCTCTTTCTTTTCATCTTTCCGTCTATTTTCACGTATCATTCATTTCTTGTGTTTTCATTTGTGTCTTTTAACTCTTCTTCTTTCAGATATCTTCTTCTCCCATGGAGGGGGGGCCCGGGCGCTTGGCGCAGGCTCGAGGAGGTGGGGTCGTGGCGCGCGGCGCCGACTCGAGGAGGTGGGGCCCGGGCGCTTTGGCGCAGGCTCGAGGAGGGGGGGGCCCGAGCACAGTCGTGCGGACTCGAGGAGGTGGGGTCGTGGTGCGCGGCGCCGACTCGAGGAGGGGGTCCGCTCCCGGACAGCTGCCATACGGTGGATCGTGGTTGGGTTCGGGAGTCGGACGTGGAGGGGGGGCCCGGGCGCTTGGCGCAGGCTCGAGGAGGGGGGGTCCGAGCACAGTCGTGCGGACTCGAGGAGGGGGTCTGCTCCCGGACAGCTGCCATACGGTGGATCGTGGTTGGGTTCGGGAGTCAGACGTGGAGGGGGGGCCCGGGCGCTCGGCGCAGGCTCGAGGAGGTGGGGTCGTGGCGCGCGGCGCCGACTCGAGGAGGGGGTCCGCTCCCGGATAGCTGCCATACGGTGGATCGTGGTTGGGTTCGGGAGTTGGACGTGGAGGGGGGGTCGTGGTGCGCGGCGCCGACTCGAGGAGGTGGGGTCCGAGCACAGTCGTGCGGACTCGAGGAGGTGGGGTCCGAGCACAGTCGTGCGGACTCGAGGAGGTGAGGGGAAGGCGCAAGCCGACCCGAGGCGAAGTCCGCTCCCGGACAACTGCCATACGGTGGATTCGTGGCCAGGTTCGGGAGCTGGACGTTGATGGGGGGGGGCCCGGGCGCTTCGGCGCTTAGGCCCGAGGAGGTGGGGGGGGGCGCGCTGTATGTTCCAGTGCGTCCCTCCGCGGAGGGGGGTTTGCCCTCGGGCGAACGAGGCTAGAGCGGGGTTGCGGAGAAATGCGACAGCGGTCCCGCGACCCTGCTCGCATGGCCAGCAGGAGAGAACATCCCGGGGTTTTAGTGGGTATACCCGTCCTCTTCAAGGGCGGGGGAGTCCCACATAACCACCCCGCCCGCCTCCCCTTCGGGGGGGAGGGGCGGGGTGGTATGCGTAAAGCATTTCCCCGGGTCAAAAAAAAAAAAAAAAAAAAAGGTTAGGTTAGGTTAGGTTTGGGCACCGCGACGAGCCCTCGTCGCGGTTGTGGGGGTGGACCTCTCGCTGCCGACCATCATCTCCAAGATGGTCGCCGACGAGGGGTCCTGGGAGGCGGTGGTCTCCTTCTGCGAAATCGTCATGTCGCAGAGGGAGACCGAGGAGCGGGAGAGGGAACAGGATCCCCTCTCCCTGCCGCTCCGGAGAGCGCGGATACGGAGGCGGAATAATAGGGCCCGCACTCCGTCTCCGCTTGGAGGACCCGGGGTACCAGTTGCGGGGGCAGCTGGTGCCCCTGCTCTTAATTGAGGGGGTCCTCCACGGCCGGGGGACGCGCTAATGTTCCAGCACGTCCCTCCTGAGGCGGGTCCGCCCACGGGCGGACGAGGCTAGAGCAGAGTTGCGGAGAGTAACAAAACGGCCCCGCGACTCTGCTCCCATGGCTAGCCGATGGAACATCCCGGGGTTTTAGTGGGTATACCCGTCCTCCTCAAGGGCGGGGGAGTCCCACATAACCACCCGGCCCACCCCCTCGGGCCGGGTGGTATGCGTAAGGCATTTCCCCGGGTCAAAAAAAAAAAAAAAAAAAAAAAAGGTTAGGTTTGGGCGGGTCTGGGTTTATCCGTCACTGACGCGTAAACCCGGGCCCTCCGTACCCATCCCGCGATGGGTGCGGAGGCGTCGGTCTTGAGGGAGAGCGCAAGTCGTGATGATCCTCAAGGCAAGTCCAGGGTAATCCTTCACGTGGTTGCTGCCTGTTATTGGTCTGGTCCCCTCTGGAACAGACGTAACTAAAACCCTGGGCGCCGCGGCAGCCGGGGTGAAGATTGTCGCAAAGCTTGCTTTGCGGCGGTCTTCACACCGGATCATTATGTATTGATATGTATGTTTATTTATTACTCTATGTATCTATTCATCATCTTCATCTTCATCCTTTCCATTATCATCTCATCCCCACGTATTTTTCTTCCTCTTTCTTTTCATCTTTCCGTCTATTTTCACGTATCATTCATTTCTTGTGTTTTCATTTGTGTCTTTTAACTCTTCTTCTTTCAGATATCTTCTTCTCCCATGGAGGGGGGGCCCGGGCGCTTGGCGCAGGCTCGAGGAGGTGGGGTCGTGGCGCGCGGCGCCGACTCGAGGAGGTGGGGCCCGGGCGCTTTGGCGCAGGCTCGAGGAGGGGGGGCCCGAGCACAGTCGTGCGGACTCGAGGAGGTGGGGTCGTGGTGCGCGGCGCCGACTCGAGGAGGGGGTCCGCTCCCGGACAGCTGCCATACGGTGGATCGTGGTTGGGTTCGGGAGTCAGACGTGGAGGGGGGGCCCGGGCGCGCGGCGCAGGCTCGAGGAGGTGGGGTCGTGGCGCGCGGCGCCGACTCGAGGAGGGGGTCCGCTCCCGGACAGCTGCCATACGGTGGATCGTGGTTGGGTTCGGGAGTTGGACGTGGAGGGGGGGTCGTGGTGCGCGGCGCCGACTCGAGGAGGTGGGGTCCGAGCACAGTCGTGCGGACTCGAGGAGGTGGGGTCCGAGCACAGTCGTGCGGACTCGAGGAGGTGAGGGGAAGGCGCAAGCCGACCCGAGGCGAAGTCCGCTCCCGGACAACTGCCATACGGTGGATTCGTGGCCAGGTTCGGGAGCTGGACGTTGATGGGGGGGGCCCGGGCGCTTCGGCGCTTAGGCCCGAGGAGGTGGGGGGGGGGCGCGCTGTATGTTCCAGTGCGTCCCTCCGCGGAGGCGGGTTTGCCCTCGGGCGAACGAGGCTAGAGCGGGGTTGCGGAGAAATGCGACAGCGGTCCCGCGACCCTGCTCGCATGGCCAGCAGGAGAGAACATCCCGGGGTTTTAGTGGGTATACCCGTCCTCTTCAAGGGCGGGGGAGTCCCACATAACCACCCCGCCCGCCTCCCCTTCGGGGGGGAGGGGCGGGGTGGTATGCGTAAAGCATTTCCCCGGGTCAAAAAAAAAAAAAAAAAAAAAAAAAAAAAAAAAAAAAAAAAAAAAAAAAAAAAAAAAAAAAAAAAAAGGTTAGGTTAGGTTTGGTGGGGGTGCATGTCAGAAGCCTCCTCGTGGCGCACCCTGGGCAACGTCGTGACCTAGTAACGGTTCACGGCGGCGAATTCTGACGGGGGGGCCTCTCCACTTCGGTGGATTGAGGCAGACCGCTTCGGCGGTCCGGGGGGGCTCGGCCGGCGTCCTGGACGTATTCCGGGTAGCGGCGGTGCGAGTCGAGGCGGCCTTGATTGGCTGCGGGGCTCGGTCGGCGTCTCGACCGTATGCCGAGTAGCGGCGACGCGAGCGAACGGCGCTTCTGTGCGTCCGTGGTGGGCCTCTCCACCGCTGGTGGATCGAGGCAGACTGCTTTGGCGGTCCGTGGGGGCTCGGCCGGCGTCCTGGACATTCCGGGTAGCGGCGGTGCGAGTCGAGGCGGCCTTGATTGGCTGCGGGGCTCGGTCGGCGTCTCGGCCTTATGCCGAGTAGCGGTGACTGAGCGGTGTGGCGCTTCTGTGCGTCCGTTGTGGGCCTCTCCACTGCTTGTGGTTGGGCAGATCGCCTTGGCGATCCGTGTGGGGGCTCGGCCGGCGTCCCGGACGTTTCCGGGTAGCGGCGGTGCGAGTCGCGGCGACCTTGATTGGTTGCGGAACTCGGTCGGCGTCTCGGCCTTATGCTGAGTAGCGGCGACGCGAGGGTCCGGCCTAACCGCTGGATGACGGCTGTGGGTGGGGGCAGTTCGCTGCTACCACCTGCAGTCCATATCGTAATCCGTCAACACGTGCGTCGTGGTCACGTCTCGCGACGTTCGACGGACCGAGGCCTTGGCTTAACCGCCCGGGTGCGAGGAAGAAAACCTCTATAAAAAATTACCCCCAATCCCAAGCGGCAGAGCTAGCGCGAGGGGATGAATGGCCAAGGGGTTACGGGGCCGCTTCGTCGACATCACCGTGTTTAGCCGTTTCCCGGCTTGCACGGTGGTGGCACCCTCGACAACGTGGTAAGGGGGAGGGGATATGTGGCGGCCCGGGTGGGCGAGGCGGTGGTCGTGGGGGTGTATTTCTCCCCCAACAGGGTCCTCGCCGAGTTCGAGCGTTTTCTCGGCGAGGTGGGGACCCTGGTCAACCAGAACCGCCCGCGACCTGTCGTCGTCGTCGGAGACCTCAACGCCAAATCCACGGTGTGGGGATCTCCGGCGACGGACGCGAGGGGCAGGGCGGTGGAGGAGTGGCTGGTGGAGGTGGGCCTCACCAGCCTAAACCGCGGGGCAGAAGACACGTGCGTGCGGCACAACGGGGGGTCCATCGTGGACATCACGTTTGCGACCCCCGAGCTCGCACGCCGTGTCCGGGACTGGGCGGTCCTGGTGGACGAGGAGACGCTGTCGGACCACCGATACATCCGGTTCAGCGTCTCCTCAGCGGTGGCGGCCCAGGACCAAGGGCCGCCCCCGACCGTCGGTCCCAGGTGGGCCCTCAAGCGCCTGGATCTGGAGCGGCTGCAAGAGGCTGCTCTGGTCCAGGCGTGGAACGCCCCGCCCCGGGAGCCAGTGGGCCTGGACGAAGAGGCGGACGGGCTGTGCATGGCGATGTCGCACGTCTGCGACGCCGCCATGCCCCGTGTCAGAGCCCTGCCGCCGAAGAGGCAGGTCTACTGGTGGACGGAGGAGGTCGCCGAGCTCCGCCGTCGGTGCCTGGCAAAGCGTCGCCAGCACCAACATTACCGGCGGAGGAGGCGACGGGAGGCGGCGACGTTGGACGCCCTCTACGCCGAATACAGAGAGGCGTCCATGGCCCTCCGCGTCGCCATTGCGGAGGCCAAGGCGGCTGCCTGGAGGCAGCTGCTGGAGTCGCTGGAGCAGGACCCGTGGGGGCGGCCGTACAGGCTGGCGCGGCAAAAGCTGCGCCCCTGGGCCCCCCCCGCCACCAGCACGCTTCAGCCGGACGTCCTCCAGCGGGTGGTCGAGGGACTGTTCCCCGGAGCTCCGGGGACCGATTACGTCCCTCCCACCATGGCGGCCGCGCGGGCGGAGACCCGGGACGAAGAAGAGGTCCCTGAGGTCTCGGGCGGCGAGCTCGAGGTGGCCATCAGCAAGATGAGGGCCAAGAACACGGCGCCGGGGCCTGACGGCATACCCGGTCGCGCGTGGGCCCTCGCGATGGACGCCCTCGAGCCCCGCGTGAAGTCCCTCTTCGACCGCTGCCTCCGGGAGGGTAGATTCCCCGGGCGGTGGCGGAGGGGGAAACTCGTCCTTCTGCGGAAGGACGGGCGGCCGGCGGACGAACCGGCCGGGTACCGGCCGATTGTGCTCCTCGACGAGGCGGGGAAGCTCCTCGAGCGAGTTGTAGCGTCCCGCCTTGTCAGGCACTTGGAGGGGGAGGGCCCGGACCTGGCGCCGAATCAATTCGGGTTCCGGAGGGGTCGCTCAACGGTGGACGCGATCGCCACCGTCCGCGACCTCTCGGAGGAGGTGTGCGCCGGGGGGGGGGTCTTGTTGGCGGTGTCGCTCGACATCGCCAACGCCTTCAACTCCCTCCCCTGGAGCGTGATCCGCGGCGCGCTGGGGCACCACAATGTGCCCCGGTACCTTCAGCGCCTTGTGGGGGACTACCTATCGGAGAGAGAGGTAGTCTTCCCCACGCGGGAGGGGGCGGGTCGCAGTGCCGTTACCCGGGGTGTCCCGCAGGGATCCGTGCTCGGGCCCCTGCTATGGAACCTCGGGTATGACTGGGTCCTCCGAGGTGCCAACCTGCGTGGCGTCGGCGTCACCTGCTATGCCGACGACACGCTGGTGACCGCCCGAGGGGCGAGCTACCGGGAGGCGGTGATCCTGGCGACGGCCGGAGTTGCAGCGGTCGTCGCCAGAATTCGGCGGTTGGGCCTGCAGGTGGCCCTCCACAAATCCGAGGCCATCTGCTTTCATGGGCCTCGGAGGGCGCCCCCAGCCGGGGCGCAGATTGTGGTCGGAGGGACCGCCATCGCTGTCGGGACGACGCTAAAATATCTCGGCGTCGTCCTCGACAGCAGGTGGCGCTTTGGGGCCCACCTGCGGCAGCTGTCCCCGAAGTTGACGGGGACGGCGGCCGCCTTGAGCTGCCTCCTCCCCAATCTGGGAGGGGGTGACGGGAGCTGCCGCCGCCTATACATGGCGGTGGTACGCTCCATGGCCCTCTACGGGGCCCCGATCTGGGCGGGGTCTCTCGACGCTCGAGAGACCGCCGTCCTGGTTGCGGCCCAGAGGGCCATGGCGGTGAGGGTGTGTCGGGGCTACCGCACACTCTCACACGAGGTGGCCTGCGCTCTCGCCGCGTCCCTACCCTGGGACATGGAGGCCGAGGTCCTTTCCTCGGTCTTTTGGCGGCGAGCGCGGGCCAGGGAGCGGGACCTCCGTCCCGCCCCACAGGAGGTGGTGCGGTGGCGCCAGGTCGCCAGGGACCAGGCTGTGGTCGCCTGGCGGGACCGGCTCCTAACAGGGCCGGCAAGAAGAGGGGCTGGCGCTCGCCGGCTCCTGGAAGCTCTCCAGCCCCTCCTCCCGGAGTGGGTGAAGAGAAGGCACGGAGCCCTCACTTTCCGGGCCACGCAGATGCTCACCGGCCATGGGTGTTTTGGCCGGTACCTGCATAATGTGGCCCGGAGAGAAGCCTCCCCGGCATGCCACCAGTGCGGCTGCGGGGAGGAGACGGCGCAGCACGTTCTGGAGGCGTGCCCCGGAGCGGCGGAACCGCGGCGAGCCCTCGTCGCGGTTGTGGGGGCGGACCTCTCGCTGCCGACCATCATCTCCAAGATGGTCGCCGACGAGGGGTCCTGGGAGGCGGTGGTCTCCTTCTGCGAAGTGGTGATGTCGCAGAGGGAGACCGAGGAGCGGGAGAGGGAGCAAGATCCCCTCTCCCTGCCGCTCCGGAGAGCGCGGATTCGGAGGCGGAATAATAGGGCCCGCACTCCGTCTCCGCTTGGAGGACCCGGGGCGCCGGTTGCGGGGGCAGCCGGTGCCCCAGCTCTTAATTGAGGGGGTCCTCCACGGCCGGGGGACGCGCTAATGTTCCAGCGCGTCCCTCCTGAGGCGGGTCCGCCCACGGGCGGACGAGGCTAGAGCAGAGTTGCGGAGAGTATCAAAACGGCCCCGCGACTCTGCTCCCATGGCTAGCCGATGGAACATCCCGGGGTTTTAGTGGGTATACCCGTCCTCCTCAAGGGCGGGGGAGTCCCACATAACCACCCGGCCCACCCCCTCGGGCTGGGTGGTATGCGTAAGGCATTTCCCCGGGTAAACCCGGGCCCTCCGTACCCATCCCGCGATGGGTGCGGAGGCGTCGGTCTTGAGGGAGAGCGCAAGTCGTGATGATCCTCGACGTGGCGGTCTTCACACCGGATCATTATGTATTGATATGTATGTTTATTTATTACTCTATGTATCTATTGATCATCTTCATCTTCATCCTTTCCATTACCATCTCATCCCCACGTATTTTTCTTCCTCTTTCTTTTCATTTTTCCGTCTATTTTCATGTATCATTCATTTCTTGTGTTTGCATTTGTGTCTTTTAACTCTTCTTATTTCAGATATCTTCTTCTCCCATGGAGGGGGGGCCCGGGCGCTTGGCGCAGGCTCGAGGAGGTGGGGTCGTGGCGCGCGGCGCCGACTCGAGGAGGTGGGGCCCGGGCGCTTTGGCGCAGGCTCGAGGAGGGGGGGCCCGAGCACAGTCGTGCGGGCTCGAGGAGGTGGGGTCGTGGTGCGCGGCGCCGACTCGAGGAGGGGGTCCGCTCCCGGACAGCTGCCATACGGTGGATCGTGGTTGGGTTCGGGAGTCGGACGTGGAGGGGGGGCCCGGGCGCTTGGCGCAGGCTCGAGGAGGGGGGGTCCGAGCACAGTCGTGCGGACTCGAGGAGGTGAGGGGAAGGCACAAGCCGACCCGAGGCGGAGTCCGCTCCCGGACAACTGCCATACGGTGGATCGTGGTCAGGTTCGGGAGCTGGACGTCGATGGGGGGGGCCCGGGCGCTTCGGCGCTTAGGCCCGAGGAGGTGGGGGGGGGGGGCGCGCTGTATGTTCCAGTGCGTCTCTCCGCGGAGGCGGGTTTGCCCTCGGGCGAACGAGGCTAGGGCGGGGTTGCGGAGAAATGCGACAGCGGTCCCGCGACCCTGCTCGCATGGCCAGCAGGAGAGAACATCCCGGGGTTTTAGTGGGTATACCCGTCCTCTTCAAGGGCGGGGGAGTCCCACATAACCACCCCGCCCGCCTCCCCTTCGGGGGGGAGGGGCGGGGTGGTATGCGTAAAGCATTTCCCCGGGTCAAAAAAAAAAAAAAAAAAAAAAAAAAAAAAAAAAAAAAAAAAAAAAAGGTTAGGTTTGGTGGGGCGGGTCTGGGTTTATCCGTCACTGACGCGTAAACCCGGGCCCTCCGTACCCATCCCGCGATGGGTG
Organism: Hylaea fasciaria; assembly: GCA_905147375.1. Lineage (NCBI taxonomy): Eukaryota > Metazoa > Arthropoda > Insecta > Lepidoptera > Geometridae > Hylaea > Hylaea fasciaria. Next base: position 168,759 of record LR990192.1, read on the forward strand.
CGGAGGCGTCGGTCTTGAGGGAGAGCGCAAGTCGTGATGATCCTCAAGGCAAGTCCAGGGTAATCCTTCACGTGGTTGCTGCCTGTTATTGGTCTGGTCCCCTCTGGAACAGACGTAACTAAAACCCTGGGCGCCGCGGCAGCCGGGGTGAAGATTGTCGCAAAGCTTGCTTTGCGGCGGTCTTCACACCGGATCATTATGTATTGATATGTATGTTTATTTATTACTCTATGTATCTATTCATCATCTTCATCTTCATCCTTTCCATTATCATCTCATCCCCACGTATTTTTCTTCCTCTTTCTTTTCATCTTTCCGTCTATTTTCACGTATCATTCATTTCTTGTGTTTTCATTTGTGTCTTTTAACTCTTCTTCTTTCAGATATCTTCTTCTCCCATGGAGGGGGGGCCCGGGCGCTTGGCGCAGGCTCGAGGAGGTGGGGTCGTGGCGCGCGGCGCCGACTCGAGGAGGTGGGGCCCGGGCGCTTTGGCGCAGGCTCGAGGAGGGGGGGCCCGAGCACAGTCGTGCGGACTCGAGGAGGTGGGGTCGTGGTGCGCGGCGCCGACTCGAGGAGGGGGTCCGCTCCCGGACAGCTGCCATACGGTGGATCGTGGTTGGGTTCGGGAGTCGGACGTGGAGGGGGGGCCGGGGCGCTTGGCGCAGGCTCGAGGAGGGGGGGTCCGAGCACAGTCGTGCGGACTCGAGGAGGGGGTCTGCTCCCGGACAGCTGCCATACGGTGGATCGTGGTTGGGTTCGGGAGTCAGACGTGGAGGGGGGGCCCGGGCGCTCGGCGCAGGCTCGAGGAGGTGGGGGCGTGGCGCGCGGCGCCGACTCGAGGAGGGGGTCCGCTCCCGGACAGCTGCCATACGGTGGATCGTGGTTGGGTTCGGGAGTTGGACGTGGAGGGGGGGTCGTGGTGCGCGGCGCCGACTCGAGGAGGTGGGGTCCGAGCACAGTCGTGCGGACTCGAGGAGGTGGGGTCCGAGCACAGTCGTGCGGACTCGAGGAGGTGAGGGGAAGGCGCAAGCCGACCCGAGGCGAAGTCCGCTCCCGGACAACTGCCATACGGTGGATTCGTGGCCAGGTTCGGGAGCTGGACGTTGATGGGGGGGGCCCGGGCGCTTCGGCGCAGGCTCGAGGAGGTGGGGTCGTGGCGCGCGGCGCCGACTCGAGGAGGGGGTCCGCTCCCGGACAGCTGCCATACGGTGGATCGTGGTTGGGTTCGGGAGTTGGACGTGGAGGGGGGGTCGTGGTGCGCGGCGCCGACTCGAGGAGGTGGGGTCCGAGCACAGTCGTGCGGACTCGAGGAGGTGGGGTCCGAGCACAGTCGTGCGGACTCGAGGAGGTGAGGGGAAGGCGCAAGCCGACCCGAGGCGAAGTCCGCTCCCGGACAACTGCCATACGGTGGATTCGTGGCCAGGTTCGGGAGCTGGACGTTGATGGGGGGGGCCCGGGCGCTTCGGCGCTTAGGCCCGAGGAGGTGGGGGGGGGCGCGCTGTATGTTCCAGTGCGTCCCTCCGCGGAGGCGGGTTTGCCCTCGGGCGAACGAGGCTAGAGCGGGGTTGCGGAGAAATGCGACAGCGGTCCCGCGACCCTGCTCGCATGGCCAGCAGGAGAGAACATCCCGGGGTTTTAGTGGGTATACCCGTCCTCTTCAAGGGCGGGGGAGTCCCACATAACCACCCCGCCCGCCTCCCCTTCGGGGGGGAGGGGCGGGGTGGTATGCGTAAAGCATTTCCCCGGGTCAAAAAAAAAAACAAAAAAAAAAAACAAAAAAAAAAAAAAAAAGGTTAGGTTTGGTGGGGCGGGTCTGGGTTTATCCGTCACTGACGCGTAAACCCGGGCCCTCCGTACCCATCCCGCGATGGGTGCGGAGGCGTCGGTCTTGAGGGAGAGCGCAAGTCGTGATGATCCTCAAGGCAAGTCCAGGGTAATCCTTCACGTGGTTGCTGCCTGTTATTGGTCTGGTCCCCTCTGGAACAGACGTAACTAAAACCCTGGGCGCCGCGGCAGCCGGGGTGAAGATTGTCGCAAAGCTTGCTTTGCGGCGGTCTTCACACCGGATCATTATGTATTGATATGTATGTTTATTTATTACTCTATGTATCTATTCATCATCTTCATCTTCATCCTTTCCATTATCATCTCATCCCCACGTATTTTTCTTCCTCTTTCTTTTCATCTTTCCGTCTATTTTCACGTATCATTCATTTCTTGTGTTTTCATTTGTGTCTTTTAACTCTTCTTCTTTCAGATATCTTCTTCTCCCATGGAGGGGGGGCCCGGGCGCTTGGCGCAGGCTCGAGGAGGTGGGGTCGTGGCGCGCGGCGCCGACTCGAGGAGGTGGGGCCCGGGCGCTTTGGCGCAGGCTCGAGGAGGGGGGGCCCGAGCACAGTCGTGCGGACTCGAGGAGGTGGGGTCGTGGTGCGCGGCGCCGACTCGAGGAGGGGGTCCGCTCCCGGACAGCTGCCATACGGTGGATCGTGGTTGGGTTCGGGAGTCGGACGTGGAGGGGGGGCCCGGGCGCTTGGCGCAGGCTCGAGGAGGGGGGGGCCGAGCACAGTCGTGCGGACTCGAGGAGGGGGTCTGCTCCCGGACAGCTGCCATACGGTGGATCGTGGTTGGGTTCGGGAGTCAGACGTGGAGGGGGGGCCCGGGCGCTCGGCGCAGGCTCGAGGAGGTGGGGTCGTGGCGCGCGGCGCCGACTCGAGGAGGGGGTCCGCTCCCGGACAGCTGCCATACGGTGGATCGTGGTTGGGTTCGGGAGTTGGACGTGGAGGGGGGGTCGTGGTGCGCGGCGCCGACTCGAGGAGGTGGGGTCCGAGCACAGTCGTGCGGACTCGAGGAGGTGGGGTCCGAGCACAGTCGTGCGGACTCGAGGAGGTGAGGGGAAGGCGCAAGCCGACCCGAGGCGAAGTCCGCTCCCGGACAACTGCCATACGGTGGATTCGTGGCCAGGTTCGGGAGCTGGACGTTGATGGGGGGGGCCCGGGCGCTTCGGCGCTTAGGCCCGAGGAGGTGGGGGGGGGCGCGCTGTATGTTCCAGTGCGTCCCTCCGCGGAGGCGGGTTTGCCCTCGGGCGAACGAGGCTAGAGCGGGGTTGCGGAGAAATGCGACAGCGGTCCCGCGACCCTGCTCGCATGGCCAGCAGGAGAGAACATCCCGGGGTTTTAGTGGGTATACCCGTCCTCTTCAAGGGCGGGGGAGTCCCACATAACCACCCCGCCCGCCTCCCCTTCGGGGGGGCGGGGCGGGGTGGTATGCGTAAAGCATTTCCCCGGGTCAAAAAAAAAAAAAAAAAAAAAAAAAAAAAAAAAAAAAAAAAAAAAAAAAAAAAAAAAAAAAAAAAAGGTTAGGTTTGGTGGGCGGGTCTGGGTTTATCCGTCACTGACGCGTAAACCCGGGCCCTCCGTACCCATCCCGCGATGGGTGCGGAGGCGTCGGTCTTGAGGGAGAGCGCAAGTCGTGATGATCCTCAAGGCAAGTCCAGGGTAATCCTTCACGTGGTTGCTGCCTGTTATTGGTCTGGTCCCCTCTGGAACAGACGTAACTAAAACCCTGGGCGCCGCGGTAGCCGGGGTGAAGATTGTCGCAAAGCTTGCTCTGCGGCGGTCTTCACACCGGATCATTATGTATTGATATGTATGTTTATTTATTACTCTATGTATCTATTGATCATCTTCATCTTCATCCTTTCCATTATCATTTCATCCCCACGTATTTTTCTTCCTCTTTCTTTTCATTTTTCCGTCTATTTTCATGTATCATTCATTTCTTGTGTTTGCATTTGTGTCTTTTAACTCTTCTTCTTTCAGATATCTTCTTCTCCCATGGAGGGGGGGCCCGGGCGCTTGGCGCAGGCTCGAGGAGGTGGGGTCGTGGCGCGCGGCGCCGACTCGAGGAGGTGGGGCCCGGGCGCTTTGGCGCAGGCTCGAGGAGGGGGGGCCCGAGCACAGTCGTGCGGGCTCGAGGAGGTGGGGTCGTGGTGCGCGGCGCCGACTCGAGGAGGGGGTCCGCTCCCGGACAGCTGCCATACGGTGGATCGTGGTTGGGTTCGGGAGTCGGACGTGGAGGGGGGGCCCGGGCGCTTGGCGCAGGCTCGAGGAGGGGGGGGTCCGAGCACAGTCGTGCGGACTCGAGGAGGTGAGGGGAAGGCGCAAGCCGACCCGAGGTGGAGTCCGCTCCCGGACAACTGCCATACGGTGGATCGTGGTCAGGTTCGGGAGCTGGACGTCGATGGGGGGGGCCCGGGCGCTTCGGCGCTTAGGCCCGAGGAGGTGGGGGGGGGCGCGCTGTATGTTCCAGTGCGTCTCTCCGCGGAGGCGGGTTTGCCCTCGGGCGAACGGGGCTAGAGCGGGGTTGCGGAGAAATGCGACAGCGGTCCCGCGACCCTGCTCGCATGGGGGGGGAGGGGCGGGGTGGTATGCGTAAAGCATTTCCCCGGGTCAAAAAAAAAAAAAAAAAAAAAAAAAAAAAAAAAAAAAAAAAAAAAAAAAAAAAAAAAAAAAAAAGGTTAGGTTGGGGAGGGGGCGGGTCTGGGTTTATCCGTCACTGACGCGTAAACCCGGGCCCTCCGTACCCATCCCGCGATGGGTGCGGAGGCGTCGGTCTTGAGGGAGAGCGCAAGTCGTGATGATCCTCAAGGCAAGTCCAGGGTAATCCTTCACGTGGTTGCTGCCTGTTATTGGTCTGGTCCCCTCTGGAACAGACGTAACTAAAACCCTGGGCGCCGCGGTAGCCGGGGTGAAGATTGTCGCAAAGCTTGCTTTGCGGCGGTCTTCACACCGGATCATTATGTATTGATATGTATGTTTATTTATTACTCTATGTATCTATTGATCATCTTCATCTTCATCCTTTCCATTACCATCTCATCCCCACGTATTTTTCTTCCTCTTTCTTTTCATTTTTCCGTCTATTTTCATGTATCATTCATTTCTTGTGTTTGCATTTGTGTCTTTTAACTCTTCTTATTTCAGATATCTTCTTCTCCCATGGAGGGGGGGCCCGGGCGCTTGGCGCAGGCTCGAGGAGGTGGGGTCGTGGCGCGCGGCGCCGACTCGAGGAGGTGGGGCCCGGGCGCTTTGGCGCAGGCTCGAGGAGGGGGGGCCCGAGCACAGTCGTGCGGGCTCGAGGAGGTGGGGTCGTGGTGCGCGGCGCCGACTCGAGGAGGGGGTCCGCTCCCGGACAGCTGCCATACGGTGGATCGTGGTTGGGTTCGGGAGTCGGACGTGGAGGGGGGGCCCGGGCGCTTGGCGCAGGCTCGAGGAGGGGGGGTCCGAGCACAGTCGTGCGGACTCGAGGAGGTGAGGGGAAGGCACAAGCCGACCCGAGGCGGAGTCCGCTCCCGGACAACTGCCATACGGTGGATCGTGGTCAGGTTCGGGAGCTGGACGTCGATGGGGGGGGCCCGGGCGCTTCGGCGCTTAGGCCCGAGGAGGTGGGGGAGGGGGGCGCGCTGTATGTTCCAGTGCGTCTCTCCGCGGAGGCGGGTTTGCCCTCGGGCGAACGAGGCTAGGGCGGGGTTGCGGAGAAATGCGACAGCGGTCCCGCGACCCTGCTCGCATGGCCAGCAGGAGAGAACATCCCGGGGTTTTAGTGGGTATACCCGTCCTCTTCAAGGGCGGGGGAGTCCCACATAACCACCCCGCCCGCCTCCCCTTCGGGGGGGAGGGGCGGGGTGGTATGCGTAAAGCATTTCCCCGGGTCAAAAAAAAAAAAAAAAAAAAAAACAAAAAAAAAAAAAAAAATAACAAAAAAAAAAAAAAAAAGGTTAGGTTTGGTGGGGCGGGTCTGGGTTTATCCGTCACTGACGCGTAAACCCGGGCCCTCCGTACCCATCCCGCGATGGGTGCGGAGGCGTCGGTCTTGAGGGAGAGCGCAAGTCGTGATGATCCTCAAGGCAAGTCCAGGGTAATCCTTCACGTGGTTGCTGCCTGTTATTGGTCTGGTCCCCTCTGGAACAGACGTAACTAAAACCCTGGGCGCCGCGGCAGCCGGGGTGAAGATTGTCGCAAAGCTTGCTTTGCGGCGGTCTTCACACCGGATCATTATGTATTGATATGTATGTTTATTTATTACTCTATGTATCTATTCATCATCTTCATCTTCATCCTTTCCATTATCATCTCATCCCCACGTATTTTTCTTCCTCTTTCTTTTCATCTTTCCGTCTATTTTCACGTATCATTCATTTCTTGTGTTTTCATTTGTGTCTTTTAACTCTTCTTCTTTCAGATATCTTCTTCTCCCATGGAGGGGGGGCCCGGGCGCTTGGCGCAGGCTCGAGGAGGTGGGGTCGTGGCGCGCGGCGCCGACTCGAGGAGGTGGGGCCCGGGCGCTTTGGCGCAGGCTCGAGGAGGGGGGGCCCGAGCACAGTCGTGCGGGCTCGAGGAGGTGGGGTCGTGGTGCGCGGCGCCGACTCGAGGAGGGGGTCCGCTCCCGGACAGCTGCCATACGGTGGATCGTGGTTGGGTTCGGGAGTCGGACGTGGAGGGGGGGCCCGGGCGCTTGGCGCAGGCTCGAGGAGGGGGGGTCCGAGCACAGTCGTGCGGACTCGAGGAGGGGGTCTGCTCCCGGACAGCTGCCATACGGTGGATCGTGGTTGGGTTCGGGAGTTGGACGTGGAGGGGGGGTCGTGGTGCGCGGCGCCGACTCGAGGAGGTGGGGTCCGAGCACAGTCGTGCGGACTCGAGGAGGTGGGGTCCGAGCACAGTCGTGCGGACTCGAGGAGGTGAGGGGAAGGCGCAAGCCGACCCGAGGCGAAGTCCGCTCCCGGACAACTGCCATACGGTGGATTCGTGGCCAGGTTCGGGAGCTGGACGTTGATGGGGGGGGCCCGGGCGCTTCGGCGCTTAGGCCCGAGGAGGTGGGGGGGGGCGCGCTGTATGTTCCAGTGCGTCCCTCCGCGGAGGCGGGTTTGCCCTCGGGCGAACGAGGCTAGAGCGGGGTTGCGGAGAAATGCGACAGCGGTCCCGCGACCCTGCTCGCATGGCCAGCAGGAGAGAACATCCCGGGGTTTTAGTGGGTATACCCGTCCTCTTCAAGGCGGGGGAGTCCCACATAACCACCCCGCCCGCCTCCCCTTCGGGGGGGAGGGGCGGGGTGGTATGCGTAAAGCATTTCCCCGGGTCAAAAAAAAAAAAAAATAAAAAAAAAAAAAAAAAAAAAAAAAAAAAAAAAAAAAAAAAAAAAAAAAAAAAAAGGTTAGGTTTGGTGGGGTGCATGTCAGAAGCCTCCTCGTGGCGCACCCTGGGCAACGTCGTGACCTAGTAACGGTTCACGGCGGCGAATTCTGACGGGGGGGCCTCTCCACTTCTGTGGATTGAGGCAGACCGCTTCGGCGGTCGGGGGGGGCTCGGCCGGCGTCCTGGACGTATTCCGGGTAGCGGCGGTGCGAGTCGAGGCGGCCTTGATTGGCTGCGGGGCTCGGTCGGCGTCTCGGCCGTATGCCGAGTAGCGGCGACGCGAGCGAACGGCGCTTCTGTGCGTCCGTGGTGGGCCTCTCCACCACTGGTGGATCGAGGCAGACTGCTTTGGCGGTCCGTGGGGGCTCGGCCGGCGTCCTGGACATTCCGGGTAGCGGCGGTGCGAGTCGTGGCGGCCTTGATTGGCTGCGGGGCTCGGTCGGCGTCTCGGCCGTATGCCGAGTAGCGGCGACGCGAGCGTGTGACGCTTCTGTGCGTCCATTGTGGGCCTTCCACTTCTTGTGGTTGGGCAGATCGCCCTGGCGATCGGTGTGGGGGCTCGGCCGGCGTCCCGGACGTATTCCGGGTAGCGGCGGTGCGAGTCGAGGCGGCCTTGATTGGCTGCGGGGCTCGGTCGGCGTCTCGGCCGTATGCCGAGTAGCGGCGACGCGAGCGAACGGCGCTTCTGTGCGTCCGTGGTGGGCCTCTCCACCACTGGTGGATCGAGGCAGACTGCTTTGGCGGTCCGTGGGGGCTCGGCCGGCGTCCTGGACATTCCGGGTAGCGGCGGTGCGAGTCGTGGCGGCCTTGATTGGCTGCGGGGCTCGGTCGGCGTCTCGGCCGTATGCCGAGTAGCGGCGACGCGAGCGTGTGACGCTTCTGTGCGTCCATTGTGGGCCTTCCACTTCTTGTGGTTGGGCAGATCGCCCTGGCGATCGGTGTGGGGGCTCGGCCGGCGTCCCGGACGTTTCTGGGTAGCGGCGGTGCGAGTCGCGGCGACCTTGATTGGTTGCGCAGCTCGGTCGGCGTCTCGGCCTTATGCTGAGTAGCGGCGACGCGAGGGTCCGGCTTAACCGCTGGATGACGGCTGTGGGCGGGGGCAATCCGTTGTTTCTGCCTACGGCCAATATCGTAATCCGTCAACACGTGCGTCGTGGTCACGTCTCGCGACGTTCGACGGACCGAGGCCTTGGCTTAACCGCCCGGGCGCGAGGAAGAAAACCTCTATAAAAAATTACCCCCAATCCCAAGCGGCAGAACTAGCGTGAGGGGATGAATGGCCAAGGGGTTACGGGGCCGCTTCGTCGACATCACCGTGTTTAGCCGTTTCCCGGCTTGCACGGTGGTGACGGCGCAGCGGCGCCAGGCAGAGACTGTTCTCCCGTCCGGATACCGGCCGACCTCCAGGACGGGTTACGCTAGGCTAGTCCAGGTACAGGGGGCACTGCCTGGATGGTCCTTTTATATCCCCCATACTCGTGGGAACTCGTATGGATTTTTCAAAAAACAAAACTGACGTTACGGAGGAGGAGAGGCTGCAAAGCCTGGAGGGAGGAGCTTCGGCTCACATGAAGGAGGGACGTGTGGTGCTCACGCGCTGCGACGTCGATGCTGTGGTGGAGGGGGCTAAAGCCCGGTCTCGCAGCGGGAGTAGGAGTAGGTCTGGAGCCCGGTCGGGCAACAGGCTGGTGGATGTCCTGGAAAGGGCAGCCAGGTGCAGGGACCTGTCGTCTTCGGACTCCGAGGTCAGTATGATGACGGTGACGGACGGGTCGAGGGATCCGTCGCCGGCATCGTCGGCAACTGGGCGCCTGTGGCGGAAACGGTCGCTGGAGCGCGGACCTATGGATGACGTCCAAGAGCCCGCAGCGAAAGAGGCTGCGCGCCGAGGTCGCGGACGGCCGCCCACAACGGGCGAGTACGTTGGGCTGGCGCTGGCTAAGCGAGAGCTCAACGCAGCGAAGGAGGAGGCGCTTCGGCTTAGGGCGGAGCAGGAGCTCGCGGAAGAGGTGCAGAGGAAGAGGGAGACGAGAGCGTCCTTCCTCAAGTCCCCGTGCCATTCCGCCGCCGCTGGCAATCATGAGCGGAGCGCTGCCGCTCTGGAGAAGGCGGTTCTCGACTGGGTGGACACCATCCAGCGGGTGTCCGCCCGGTCTGGAAATCTAAAGGGCACATATCAGCGGGCCCTGAATGAGGCGGCGAGCGGAATCCAGGCATCGGTCGCTGAACTGAGGAGCCGGACCGCCTCTGAGGAGGTCGCCCGTCTGGAGGCGGCCAACGCTCGCCTCGTGGCGGACCAAGAGGCCATGCGTCGGGAGATCGCGGAGCTCCGTAAGCTTGTTGAGCAGCGAGAGACTCCCGCGCAAGCGCCGGCCCCGGCCGGGACCCCGGTGCTGCCGCCACCCTCGATGTTCGAGGAGTTCGCACGGGCCATCATGGTGCAGGTGGGCACTATGGTAAGTGCCCGCCTCGAGGGTCTGGAGGGGAGATTACTCCCCGAAAAACGCCTCAGGCCCCCGCTCGCCCATGAAAGGCGAAGGGAAGAGGCGGAGGCGGCCGCGAGGGACGTGCCGATGGAGCTCACCCCATCGGCACCGTCCACGAGTGGAGCCCGGGAGCCCTCGGGAGGCTCCTCCAAGAAGGGACGAGGTGTCGCGGCCAGCAGCGCACCGAAGAAGGCGGCCCCAGTGCCACCCGAGCCCTTGGAGCCCAAGAAGGGCTCCAAGAAGACGAAGGGGAAGGGTGCTGCCAAGGCAGCCACACCTGCCGCCCCTGCCGCGCCTGTAGTAGCGAGGAAAGCTGCGGCCCCTGCGGCTGAGCCCGCTGAGCTCCCGCCCCGTCCTCAGGCTCCACTGGAGCAGCCTTGGACGGAGGTGGTGAGGAAAAGCACGCGGAGGACCCTGAACGAGGGAGAACGAGGGGCGAAGCCGGCCACGAGGGCCCGCGATAAGTCCCCGCCCAGGCGACCAGTGTTGCTAAAGGCGGTGCCGCAGGCCCGGCAGCAGGCCGCAAAGGCGGTGAAGATCCGCCCACCGCCGCGCACAGCAGCGGTGGTCATCACGCTGAAGCCGGGGGCGGAGGAGAAGGGAGTGAGTTACGCCAAGGTCCTGGCGGAGGCGCGTAACCGCATAGACCTTGGCGCACTCGGCGTGCCCCCGCTCAGGGTGAGGGTGGCGGCTACCGGGGCCCGTGTCTTGGAGGTCCCCGGCGAAAGTAGGGTGGAGAAGGCGGACTCCCTGGCCAGCAGGCTCAGGGAGGTTTTCGAGGGGGCAGAGGAGGTCCAGATCTCCAGGCCCGTCATCACCGCAGACATGCGGGTGGACGGCCTGGAGGACTCCATCGCCCCCGAGGAGTTGGTCGCGGCCCTGGCCAGGGCCGGAAACTGCCCCCCGACCGATATAAAGGTCGGGGAGATCAGGAGGGGCAGGGCGGGCGTGGGGGCGGCCTTTGTGCGCTGCCCCGCCATGGCCGCCAAGGCCATCATGGCGAAGGGCGGTCGGGTTCCGGTGGGGTGGGTGGCGGCGCGGGTGTGCGTTCTCAAAGAGAAACCGCGCCGCTGCTACCGATGCCACGCGCTGGGCCACGTACGGGCCCAGTGCCAGGCCGAGACTGACCGCAGCGGTGAATGCCACCGCTGCGGCAGCACCGAGCACAAGGTTGCGGCCTGCTCGTCCCCCCCGCACTGCAACGTGTGCGCAGCTGCGGGGAGGAAGGCGGACCACCTCACCGGGGGCACGGCGTGTGCCAAGCCCCCGGCCAAGAAAGAGGCCAAGAAGAAGCCCGCTGCGACCAAGGCCACGGCCGGGTCGCAGCCGGCCAACTCCGTAAAGGAGCAGGTGGTCCGCATGGAGGAAAGTTAGGATGCACCTAGCTTTCCTCCAGGCGAACGTCAACCACTCCGCGCAGGCTCAGGACTTGTTCCTGCAATCCCTGGCGGAGCGGTTGGTGCAGGTCGCGGTGGTCGCCGAGCCGTATGTGGTCCCGCCCAGGTGTGATTGGGCGGGAGACCGCGACGGCTTGGTGGCCATTACTACCCAGTCGCCGGCACCCTCCCCCACCCTCGACAATGTGGTAAGGGGGAGGGGTTATGTGGCGGCCTGGGTTGGCGAGGCGGTGGTCGTGGGGGTGTATTTCTCCCCCAACAGGGTCCTCGCCGAGTTCGAGCGTTTTCTCGGCGAGGTGGGGACCCTGGTCGGCCAGAACCGCCCGCGACCTGTCGTCGTCGTCGGGGACCTCAACGCCAAGTCCACGGCGTGGGGGTCTCCGGCGACGGACGCGAGGGGCAGGGCGGTCGAGGAGTGGATGGTGGAGGTGGGGCTCACCATCCTCAACCGCGGGGCGGAAGACACGTGCGTGCGACACAACGGGGGGTCCATCGTGGACCTAACGTTCGCGACCCCCGAGCTCGCACGCCGTGTCCGGGACTGGGCGGTCCTGGTGGACGAGGAGACGCTGTCTGACCACCGCTACATCCGGTTCAGCGTCTCCTCAGCGGCGGCGGCCCAGGACCAAGGGCCGCCCCCGACCGTCGGTCCCAGGTGGGCCCTCAAGCGCCTGGATCTGGAGCGGCTACAAGAGGCTGCTCTGGTCCAGGCGTGGAACGCCCCGCCCCCGGAGCCAGTGGGCCTGGACGAAGAGGCGGACGGGCTGTGCATGGCGATGTCGCACGTCTGCGACGCCGCCATGCCCCGTGTCAGAGCCCTGCCGCCGAAGAGGCAGGTCTACTGGTGGACGGAGGAGGTCGCCGAGCTCCGCCGTCGGTGCCTGGCAAAGCGTCGCCAGCATCAACATTACCGGCGGAGGAGGCGACAGGAGGCGGCGACGTTGGACGCCCTCTACGCAGACTACAGAGAGGCGTCCATGGCCCTCCGCGTCGCCATCGGCGAGGCAAAAGCGGCTGCCTGGAGGCAGCTGCTGGAATCGCTGGAGGGGGACCCGTGGGGGCGGCCGTACAGGCTGGCGCGGCAAAAGCTGCGCCCCTGGGCCCCCCCCGCCACCAGCACGCTCCAGCCGGACGTCCTTCGGCGGGTGGTCGAGGGACTGTTCCCCGGAGCTCTGGGGACCGATTACGTCCCTCCCACCATGGCGGCCTCGCGGGCGGATACCCGGGACGAGGATGAGGAGGTGCCCGAGGTCTCGGGTGGGGAGCTAGAGGCGGCCGTCATGCGGATGAGGGCCAAAAACACGGCGCCGGGGCCTGACGGCATACCCGGTCGCGCGTGGGCCCTCGCCATGGACGCCCTCGAGCCCCGCGTGAGGTCCCTCTTTGACCGCTGCCTCCGGGAGGGTCGATTCCCCGGACGGTGGCGGCGAGGGAAACTCGTCCTTCTGCGGAAGGACGGGCGGCCGGCGGATGAACCGGCCGGGTACCGGCCGATCGTGCTCCTAGACGAGGCGGGTAAGCTCCTCGAACGAGTGGTAGCGTCCCGCCTCGTCAGGCATCTCGAGGGAGAGGGCCCGGACTTGGCCGCTAGCCAGTTCGGGTTCCGAAGGGGTCGCTCGACGGTGGACGCCATCGCCACCGTCCGCGACCTCTCAGAGGAGGCGTGCTCCGGGGGTGGGGTCCTGTTGGCGGTGTCGCTCGACATCGCCAACGCGTTCAACTCCCTCCCCTGGAGCGTAATCTGCGGCGCGCTGGGGCACCACAACGTGCCCCAGTACCTTCAGCGCCTACTGGGGGACTACCTCTCCGACAGGGAGGTAGTCTTCCCCACGCGGGAGGGGGCGGGACGGAGCGCCGTTACCCGAGGGGTTCCACAGGGGTCCGTGCTTGGACCCCTGCTCTGGAACCTCGGGTATGATTGGGTGCTCCGAGGAGCGAACCTGCGTGGCGTCGGCGTCACGTGCTACGCCGACGACACGCTGGTGACCGCCCGAGGGGCGACGTACCGGGAGGCGGTGCTCCTGGCGACGGCTGGAGTAGCAGCGGTCGTCGCCAGGATTCGGCGGCTGGGGCTACAGGTGGCCCTCCACAAGTCGGAGGCCATCTGTTTCCACGGGCCTCGGAGGGCGCCCCCAGCCGGGGCGCAGATTGTGGTCGGTGGAACCGCCATCCCCGTCGGGACGACCCTCAAGTATCTAGGGGTCGTCCTCGACAGTAGGTGGAGATTCGGGGCCCACTTGCGCCAGCTGTCCCCGAAGCTGACGGGGACAGCGGCCGCCCTGAGCCGCCTCCTCCCCAATCTGGGAGGAGGTGATGGAAGCTGCCGCCGCCTGTATATGGCGGTGGTACGCTCGATGGCCCTCTACGGGGCCCCGATCTGGGCGGGGTCTCTCGACGCTCGAGAGACCGCCGTCCTGGTCGCGGCCCAGAGGGCCATGGCGGTGAGAGTGTGTCGGGGCTACCGCACACTCTCACACGAGGTCGCCTGCGCTCTCGCCGCGTCCCTGCCATGGGACATGGAGGCCGAGGTTCTGTCCTCGGTCTTCTGGCGGAGAGCGCGGGCCAGGGAGCGGGACCTCCGTCCCGCCCCACAGGAGGTGGTGCGGTGGCGCCAGGTCGCCAGGGACCAGGCTGTGGTCGCCTGGCGGGACCGGCTCCTTACGGGGCCGGCAAGAAGAGGGGCTGGCGCTCGCCGGCTCCTGGAAGCTCTCCAGCCCCTCCTCCCGGAGTGGGTGAAGAGGAGGCACGGAGCCCTCACTTTCCGGGCCACGCAGATGCTCACCGGCCATGGGTGTTTTGGCCGGTACCTGCATAATGTGGCCCGGAGAGAAGCCTCCCCGGCATGCCACCAGTGCGGCTGCGGGGAGGAGACGGCGCAGCACGTTCTGGAGGCGTGCCCCGGAGCGGCGGAACCGCGGCGAGCCCTCGTCGCGGTCGTGGGGGCGGACCTCTCGCTGCCGACCATCATCTCCAAGATGGTCGCCGACGAGGGGTCCTGGGAGGCGGTGGTCTCCTTCTGCGAAGTGGTGATGTCGCAGAGGGAGACCGAGGAGCGGGAGAGGGAACAAGATCCCCTCTCCCTGCCGCTCCGGAGAGCGCGGATTCGGAGGCGGAATAATAGGGCCCGCACTCCGTCTCCGCTTGGAGGACCCGGGGCGCCGGTTGCGGGGGCAGCCGGTGCCCCTGCTCTTAATTGAGGGGGTCCTCCACGGCCGGGGGACGCGCTAATGTTCCTGCGCGTCCCTCCTGAGGCGGGTCCGCCCACGGGCGGACGAGGCTAGAGCAGAGTTGCGGAGAGTATCAAAACGGCCCCGCGACTCTGCTCCCATGGCTAGCCGATGGAACATCCCGGGGTTTTAGTGGGTATACCCGTCCTCCTCAAGGGCGGGGGAGTCCCACATAACCACCCGGCCCACCCCCTCGGGCCGGGTGGTATGCGTAAGGCATTTCCCCGGGTCAAAAAAAAAAAAAAAAAAAAAAAAAAAAAAAAAGGTTAGGTTTGGTGGGGCGGGTCTGGGTTTATCCGTCACTGACGCGTAAACCCGGGCCCTCCGTACCCATCCCGCGATGGGTGCGGAGGCGTCGGTCTTGAGGGAGAGCGCAAGTCGTGATGATCCTCAAGGCAAGTCCAGGGTAATCCTTCACGTGGTTGCTGCCTGTTATTGGTCTGGTCCCCTCTGGAACAGACGTAACTAAAACCCTGGGCGCCGCGGTAGCCGGGGTGAAGATTGTCGCAAAGCTTGCTTTGCGGCGGTCTTCACACCGGATCATTATGTATTGATATGTATGTTTATTTATTACTCTATGTATCTATTGATCATCTTCATCTTCATCCTTTCCATTACCATCTCATCCCCACGTATTTTTCTTCCTCTTTCTTTTCATTTTTCCGTCTATTTTCATGTATCATTCATTTCTTGTGTTTGCATTTGTGTCTTTTAACTCTTCTTATTTCAGATATCTTCTTCTCCCATGGAGGGGGGGCCCGGGCGCTTGGCGCAGGCTCGAGGAGGTGGGGTCGTGGCGCGCGGCGCCGACTCGAGGAGGTGGGGCCCGGGCGCTTTGGCACAGGCTCGAGGAGGGGGGGCCCGAGCACAGTCGTGCGGGCTCGAGGAGGTGAGGGGAAGGCGCAAGCCGACCCGAGGCGGAGTCCGCTCCCGGACAACTGCCATACGGTGGATCGTGGTCAGGTTCGGGAGCTGGACGTCGATGGGGGGGGCCCGGGCGCTTCGGCGCTTAGGCCCGAGGAGGTGGGGGGGGGGGGCGCGCTGTATGTTCCAGTGCGTCTCTCCGCGGAGGCGGGTTTGCCCTCGGGCGAACGAGGCTAGGGCGGGGTTGCGGAGAAATGCGACAGCGGTCCCGCGACCCTGCTCGCATGGCCAGCAGGAGAGAACATCCCGGGGTTTTAGTGGGTATACCCGTCCTCTTCAAGGGCGGGGGAGTCCCACATAACCACCCCGCCCGCCTCCCCTTCGGGGGGGAGGGGCGGGGTGGTATGCGTAAAGCATTTCCCCGGGTCAAAAAAAAAAAAAAAAAAAAAAAAAAAAAAAAAAAAAAAAAAAAAAAAAAAAAAAAAAAAAAAAAAAAAAAAAAAAAAGGTTAGGTTTGGTGGACGAGGAGACGCTGGCGGATCACCGCTACATCAGGTTTAGCGTCTCCTCGGCGGCGGCGGCCCAGGACCAAGGGCCGCCCCCGACCGTCGGTCCCAGGTGGGCCCTCAAGCGCCTGGATCTGGAGCGGCTGCAAGAGGCTGCTCTGGTCCAGGCGTGGAACGCCCTGCCCCGGGAGCCAGTGGGCCTGGACGAAGAGGCGGACGGGCTGTGCATGGCGATGTCGCACGTCTGCGACGCCGCCATGCCCCGTGTCAGAGCCCTGCCGCCGAAGAGGCAGGTCTACTGGTGGACGGAGGAGGTCGCCGAGCTCCGCCGTCGGTGCCTGGCAAAGCGTCGCCAGCACCAGCATTACCGGCGGAGGAGGCGACGGGAGGCGGCGACGTTGGACGCCCTCTACGCCGAATACAGAGAGGCGTCCATGGCCCTCCGCGTCGCCATTGCGGAGGCCAAAGCGGCTGCCTGGAGGCAGCTGCTGGAGTCGCTGGAGCAGGACCCGTGGGGGCGGCCGTACAGGCTGGCGCGGCAAAAGCTGCGCCCCTGGGCCCCCCCCGCCACCAGCACGCTTCAGCCGGACGTCCTCCAGCGGGTGGTCGAGGGACTGTTCCCCGGAGCTCCGGGTACCGATTACGTCCCTCCCACCATGGCGGCCGCGCGGGCGGAGACCCGGGACGAAGAGGAGGTCCCTGAGGTCTCGGGTGGCGAGCTCGAGGTGGCCATCAGCAAGATGAGGGCCAAGAACACGGCGCCGGGGCCTGACGGCATACCCGGTCGCGCGTGGGCCCTCGCGATGGACGCCCTCGAGCCCCGCGTGAAGTCCCTCTTCGACCGCTGCCTCCGGGAGGGTAGATTCCCCGGGCGGTGGCGGAGGGGGAAACTCGTCCTTCTGCGGAAGGACGGGCGGCCGGCGGACGAACCGGCCGGGTACCGGCCGATTGTGCTCCTCGACGAGGCGGGGAAGCTCCTCGAGCGAGTTGTAGCGTCCCGCCTCGTCAGGCACTTGGAGGGGGAGGGCCCGGACCTGGCGCCGAATCAATTCGGGTTCCGGAGGGGTCGCTCCACGGTGGACGCGATCGCCACCATCCGCGACCTCTCGGAGGAGGTGTGCGCCGGGGGGGGGGTCTTGTTGGCGGTGTCGCTCGACATCGCCAACGCCTTCAACTCCCTCCCCTGGAGCGTGATCCGCGGCGCGCTGGGGCACCACAATGTGCCCCGGTACCTTCAGCGCCTTGTGGGGGACTACCTATCGGAGAGAGAGGTAGTCTTCCCCACGCGGGAGGGGGCGGGTCGCAGTGCCGTTACCCGGGGTGTCCCGCAGGGGTCCGTGCTCGGGCCCCTGCTATGGAACCTCGGGTATGACTGGGTCCTCCGAGGTGCCAACCTGCGTGGCGTCGGCGTCACCTGCTATGCCGACGACACGCTGGTGACCGCCCGAGGGGCGAGCTACCGGGAGGCGGTGATCCTGGCGACGGCCGGAGTTGCAGCGGTCGTCGCCAGAATTCGGCGGTTGGGCCTGCAGGTGGCCCTCCACAAATCCGAGGCCATCTGCTTTCATGGGCCTCGGAGGGCGCCCCCAGCCGGGGCGCAGATTGTGGTCGGAGGGACCGTCATCGCTGTCGGGACGACGCTAAAGTATCTCGGCGTCGTCCTCGACAGCAGGTGGCGCTTTGGGGCCCACCTGCGGCAGCTGTCCCCGAAGTTGACGGGGACGGCGGCCGCTTTGAGCCGCCTCCTCCCCAATCTGGGAGGGGGTGACGGGAGCTGCCGCCGCTTATACATGGCGGTGGTACGCTCCATGGCCCTCTACGGGGCCCCGATCTGGGCGGGGTCTCTCGACGCTCGGGAGACCGCCGTCCTGGTTGCGGCCCAGAGGGCCATGGCGGTGAGAGTGTGTCGGGGCTACCGCACACTCTCCCACGAGGTCGCCTGCGCTCTCGCCGCGTCCCTACCTTGGGACATGGAGGCCGAGGTCCTTTCCTCGGTCTTCTGGCGGAGAGCGCGGGCCAGGGAGCGGGACCTCCGTCCCGCCCCACAGGAGGTGGTGCGGTGGCGCCAAGACGCCAGGGACCTCGCTGTGGTCGCCTGGCGGGACCGGCTCCTGACGGGGCCGGCAAGAAGAGGGGTTGGCGCTCGCCGGCTTCTGGAGGCCCTCAAGCCCCTCCTCCCGGAGTGGGTGCGGAGGCGACACGGGGCCCTCACCTTCCGGGCCACGCAGGTGCTGACCGGCCACGGGTGTTTCGGTCGGTACCTGCACAACGTGGCCCGAAGAGAGGCCTCCCCGGCCTGCCACCAGTGCGGCTGCGCGGAGGAGACAGCGCAGCACGTACTGGAGGCGTGCCCCGGAGCGGCGGAACCGCGACGAGCCCTCGTCGCGGTTGTGGGTGCGGACCTCTCGCTGCCGACCATCATCTCCAAGATGGTCGCCGACGAGGGGTCCTGGGAGGCGGTGGTCTCCTTCTGCGAAGTGGTGATGACGCAGAGGGAGACCGAGGAGCGGGAGAGGGAACAAGATCCCCTCTCCCTGCCGCTCCGGAGAGCGCGGATTCGGAGGCGGAACAATAGGGCCCGCACTCCGTCTCCGCTTGGAGGACCCGGGGCGCCGGTTGCGGGGGCAGCCGGTGCCCCTGCTCTTAACTGAGGGGGTCCTCCACGGCCGGGGGACGCGCTAATGTTCCAGCGCGTCCCTCCTGAGGCGGGTCCGCCCACGGGCGGACGAGGCTAGAGCAGAGTTGCGGAGAGTATCAAAACGGCCCCGCGACTCTGCTCCCATGGCTAGCCGATGGAACATCCCGGGGTTTTAGTGGGTATACCCGTCCTCCTCAAGGGCGGGGGAGTCCCACATAACCACCCGGCCCACCCCCCTCGGGCCGGGTGGTATGCGTAAGGCATTTCCCCGGGTCAAAAAAAAAAAAAAAAAAAAAAGGTTAGGTTAGGTTGGGGGGGGGCGGGTCTGGGTTGGGCGGGTCTGGGTTTATCCGTCATTGACGCGTAAACCCAGGCCCTCCGTACTCATCCCGGATGGGTGCGGAGGCGTCGGTCTTGAGGGAGAGCGCAAGTCGTGATGATCCTCAAGGCAAGTCCAGGGTAATCCTTCACGTGGTTGCTGCCTGTTATTGGTCTGGTCCCCTCTGGAACAGACGTAACTAAAACCCTGGGCGCCGCGGTAGCCGGTGTGAAGACTGTCGCAAAGCTTTTGCTTTGCGGTGGTCTTCATACCGGATCATCTATTTATATGTGTATGTTTATTTTATTATTGTATGTATATGTTAATCATTCACGTATTTTCTTCCTCTTTTCTTCGTTTTCCTGTATTTTCACATCATCCATTTCTCATCTCTTTGTTTTTCATTTGTGTCTTTTCTCTTTCTCTTCTTTCGTTTAACCTTGCCCAATCTCGAAAGGTCTGGTGCTCGCCTATAGATGCGTGGTCAGGGGAAGCTGACCGCTAGGGCACCCACCCCAGGCAGTCATGCCTATTAAAAATGACAAAAAAAAAAAAACACAAACAAAATGGCGAGTTGCAATACATGTAATACTACCCAGGAGGGTCCCAGCAATGGGGAATCCCTCCCTCCCGGCTCCGGCTGTGGAGGCTGCCCCACGTACTCTGGGGGGGGCAACAACCGCTACGCTCTATTAATGACTGACCCATGCACGAATACGGATTCCGATATGCCAGCGGAGATGGTTGACGATGGTCCTCTATCTAAGAAGACTACTACGTCAGTGGAAAGAAAGAAGGAGGCACGCGTGGTGCTTACGCGCTGCCCCACACCAGGAGTGGATGTTGAGCCTGCCGCTCCGGCGAGGCTTAGGGACCTGTCCGACACGGAGTCGGACATGAGTGTGGAAACGGTGACGTCCCGGGCGTCTGGGGCTTCGACCCGGTTTTGGAAGAAGCGTCGGGTGGATGGCGCCTATTCCGATTCTGGCGACGAGTTGGCGCCAGTGGCCAAGGTGGCCGACAGGAGAGGAGGTAGCCGTTCGCCGTTGACCGGTGAATACTTCGGTCTGGCTAAGGCCAAGGCCAAAATGAACGCGGCCAAGGCCGAAGAGCGTCGGCTGGAAGCCGAGAGGGAACTGGAGGAGGAAATCAAGCGGAAAAGAGAAGTGAGAGCGGTCATCTTCCGGAAATCCCCAGTTCTCTCCAAAGAAGGGAGAAAAGAGCCAGAGACTCTGGACCTACAGAAGGTGGTGACAGAGTCTCTGGAAACCATAGTCCAGGTCGCCAGGACGTCTGGCCACCTCAAAGGGACATACGTGAGGGCCCTGAATGAGGCGGCCGACGCCATAAAGGTGTCATTTACGGAGATGCGGACCCGCACAGTCACGGAGGAGGTCGCTAGGCTGGAGGCAGCCAACGCGCGGCTCGCGGCCGAACTGTGCGAGGTCCGCAAGGAGATGACGCGGATGCAAGCTGCTCCAGCGCCGTCTCTGGACGACATTGAGCGCACGATCATGGTCCGAGTAGGGACCATGGTCAACGCTCGCCTTGATGGGCTCGAGGACCGTTTGCTCCCTGCGAAGCGATTGCGTCCGCCACTGGCCGCAGACAAGAGAAATGCTGTCGTGCAGGGGGCAAGCGTTCGTGCAGCCTCTCCGCTGCGAACAGAAGTGGTAGTGGAAGCGGTACCTGTGGCCATCGCCGCCAGGCCACCTAGCAGCAAGGCTGCGAAGGCCCCCGGCGTGGAGCCACAGAAAGGTGGCAAGAAGCCCCAGACGAAGGCGAAGAAGAAAGAGACTGCAACAGCTGCAGCGGTGCAGCGCCTGCCACCCAAGCCTCAGCCCCAGCCGCAACCCCAGCCCCAGTCCCAGGACGAGGGGTGGACAGTGGTGGCCCGGAGTGGCGTCAAAAAGAAGCCGGTCACCAAGAAGAAGAAGGGTACCACCAAGAAGGTCGCAAGCCCTGCTGAGCGTCCGCAACAGAAGAAGAGGGCAGGAAAGTTGAACCCCCCGCGCTCAACGGCGGTCGTGCTCACTTTACAACCGGCCGCTGTGGAGCGCGGCGTAACCTACGGAAAGGTACTTGCCGAAGCCAAACAGCGCATAGACCTGAAGGGCCTCGGAATAGAAGGCGTGCAGTTCCGCACCACAGCTACCGGTGCCCGCCTACTGAAAGTGCCGGGTGCCACCAGCGCAGATAAGGCCAATGCCCTGGCCAGCAAACTCCGGGAGACCATCGGAGAGGAAGTGGTCCGAGTCTCCAGACCCGAAATCTGCGTAGAGATGCGCATAGCGGGGCTGGATGACTCGGCGACAAAGGAGGAGGTCGTTGCTGCGTTGGCTGACGCCGGCGGCTGTGCCAGAGAGGCTATTAGGGCGGGAGAAATCGTCCGCCCCGCTGGCCGCCAGGGGGCGATCTGGCTGCGGTGCCCAGTGGCCGCGGCTAAGAAGGTGGCAGGGAAGAGGCTGTTGGTGGGGTGGGTATCGGTGCAAGCCAGAATGCTAGAACCCAGACCGCTGACGTGCTACCGATGCCTTGAACCTGGCCATGTCGCAGTGCAGTGCACAGCTGGCACTGACCGCAGCACACTGTGCTATTGCTGTGGAAAAGGCGGCCACACGGCCGCTCAGTGCACGGCTCAGCCACACTGCCCTGCGTGCAGTGCCGCCGACAAACCTGCGGACCACCGCATAGGTGGGAAGACGTGCCCTTCGAGGCTTGTCAAAAGGGGTAAAGGAAATAAGACGGCTGGTGAAGGCTCCAGGGCCCCCTCGCAGCCGCCTCAGCGAACACCGCTGGAGGAGGATGCTATGGACACCATCAATTAGATGGCCAGTCCATTCCTCCAGGCGAACATAAACCACTCTGCTCGTGCTCAGGATCTTTTGCTCCAGAGTATGGCAGAGTGGTCCATCAAGGTCGCAGTGGTTGCAGAACCCTATTTTGTTCCCCCCCGGGATAACTGGGCGGGGGACCTTGAAGAATCAGTGGCCGTCGTCGCGCAGACTCCCCCCTTTGACAGGTTGGCGAAGGGCCATGGTTGCGTGCTGGCTGTTGTGGATGGGATCGCAGTGGTTGGGGTGTACCTGTCTCCGAACAGGACCCTAGCCGACTTCGAGCGTTCGCTAGCTGAAGTCGGCACGCTCGTGGGACGGGCGCACCCGCACCCTGTGATGGTAGCCGGGGACTTTAACGCCAAGTCGAGGGCGTGGGGCTGTCCGGTGACTGACGTAAGAGGAGAGGCCCTGGAAGAGTGGGCGGGGGTCTTGGGGCTGGAGCTCCTTAATAGGGGATCAGTGGACACGTGCGTGCGTCAACAGGGCGGGTCGATTGTGGACGTTACGTTCGCTAGTCCCGCCCTGGCGCGCCGTGTCCAAAATTGGTGTGTAAAAGCGGACGTGGAGACCCTGTCCGATCACCGGTACATTCGGTTTGACGTCTCCGCGTCCGCATCAGCAGGGGTAAACCGGTCCCCTATACGGGAAGGTGCACGATGGTCGCTGAAGCGTCTGGATGGAGAAGTGGCGCTGGAGGCTGCCATCGTGGAGGCCTGGAGTGCCGGATCTGGGTCCGACGAACTGATTGGCGATGTGGATGCCTCGGCAGAGCGGCTGGTCGGTGCACTGACGCGCGTCTGCGATGCGGCAATGCCAAGGGCTGGGCCCGTGCCATCGCGACGCCAGCTGTATTGGTGGAAGCCAGAACTGCGCCAATTGCGGGTAGCCTGCGTAGTGGCACGCCGCCAATATAGCAGAGTCCGGCGGCGACGAAACCGCGATGAGGTCCGCGAGGGCGAGCTCTATGCCAACTACAGAGCTGCCTGTAAGACTCTGCAGCTCGCCGTCAAACAGGCAAAGGAGGAATCGTGGGAAGCGTGGCTAGAGACGCTCAACCGAAATCCGTGGGGGCGCCCTTATAAGGTTGTCAGCGGCAAACTCCGCGCCTGGGCTCCGCCTCTCACGCGGACCCTCGACCCTCAACTCTTGGAGCGTGTCGTGACAACCCTCTTCCCTGAAAGGGGGGAGTGGTCGCCGCCGTCCATGGCACCTCCAGATCAGGATGAGGAGGAAGAGGAAGCGGTCCCACCAGTCACAGAAGCGGAGTTTGAGGTGGCGATCCAAAGGCTTCGGAGGAAGAACACGGCCCCGGGGCCTGATGGTATACCCGGACGCGCTGTGGTAATAGCGATGGGAGAGATGGAGGACGAAGCCAGGGCACTTTTCTCTGGGTGTCTGGCCCAGGGCCGATTCCCACGTCCTTGGAAGACCGGCAAGCTCGTACTGCTCCGTAAATATGGACGCCCGGCTGAGTCGCCGTCGGCCTACCGCCCGATCGTCCTGCTTGACGAGATGAGCAAGCTCTTCGAGCGGGTGCTCGCAGCGCGTCTCGTCGGGCACCTCGAGAGGGTGGGGCCCGATCTCAACGGCGCTCAGTTTGGGTTCCGCACTCACCGGTCGACACTGGACGCAATTGCCCGAGTGCGGGATCTCGCAGAAGAGGCGGTAGCCCAGGGTGGGGTGGTGTTGGCGGTTTCGTTGGACATAGCGAACGCCTTCAACACCCTGCCCTGGGAGACTATAAAAGAGGCACTAAGGTACCACGGAGTTCCCAGGTACCTCAGGAAGACAGTGCACGACTACTTTGCCGACAGGGCTATCGTTTACCCGGGGCAAAACGATTGGTCCAGAAAGTCGATGTACTGCGGCGTTCCACAGGGGTCGGTTCTCGGGCCGCTCCTGTGGAACATTGGATATGACTGGGTGCTCCGCGGCCAGAATCTGAGAGGGGTTGGCGTGACTTGTTACGCCGACGATACCCTCGTCACCGCTCGCGGCAGCACCCACCGAGAGGCGGCCCTCCTTGCGACAGCCGGCGTCGCACAGGTCGTCCAGAGAATTCGGGCTCTGGGCTTGGAGGTGGCCCTCAGCAAATCTGAGGCCCTCTTTTTTCACGGACCGCGAAGAGGTCCGCCACCAGGGATGAACATTGTGGTCGGGGGGGCAACAATAGCAGTCGAACCCGCCATGAAATACTTGGGGATTGTTCTAGATGGGCGATGGAAATTCACCGAGCACTTCCGGCGGCTTGCCCCGAAAGTTA
Source organism: Hylaea fasciaria (assembly GCA_905147375.1). Classification (NCBI taxonomy): domain Eukaryota; kingdom Metazoa; phylum Arthropoda; class Insecta; order Lepidoptera; family Geometridae; genus Hylaea; species Hylaea fasciaria. The sequence goes on from LR990192.1 coordinate 192,486, forward strand.
TAGCCTTCGCCGGAGTGCTCGGACGGCTCCTCCCCAATCTCAAGGGACCGAACATGGTGTGTCGCCGCCTCTACTGCGGTGTGGTGCGCTCGAAGGCGCTCTACGGAGCGCCGATATGGGCGGACGCCCTGAGCGTTCCGAACAAGACACTGCTGCGGCGCCCGCAGCGTGTCATAGCGCTCAGGGCGGCTCGAGCGTACTGCACCGTCTCGTATGAGGCGGCATGCGTTCTAGCCAGCAGCCCCCCGTGGGACCTCGAAGCCGAGGCCCATGCGGTGGTGTACCAGCGGAATGCCGACGTAAAGAGAAGTGGAGAATGGCCCCTTCCGGAAGATCTGAAGAGGTGGAGGGAGCAAGCCCGCGATGATCTCCTCCAGGAATGGTCTGCGAGACTGCAAAGCCCGAAAGCGGGCAGGGATTTTATTGCCGCCATTCAGCCTGTGCTGAATTTGTGGCTGAAGCGGAGACACGGGGCACTGACGTACCGCCTGACGCAGATGCTGACGGGGCACGGCTGCTTCGGTCGGTATCTGTGTCACGTGGTCCGTCGGGAGCCAACGGTGGAGTGCCACCATTGTGGAGGAGGAGAAGAAGATACGGCGCAGCACACCCGCGCCGTATGCCCTGCCTGGGCAGAGCAGAGAACTGCTCTGCAGGCAGCGGTCGGAAGAGACCTCTCACTGCCAGCGCTAGTTGAAGCAATAGCGAAAAGTGAAGAGGCCTGGGACGCAGCAGTGGTGTACTCCGAGAGTGTATTACTCGAAAAGGAGGCGGCAGAAAGGAATCGCGAAGACGACGCGCTGTCACTTCCAATCCGCCGCAGGAGGCCAGGCCGCAGGCGCCGGGCCTACGCCCATCACCATTTGCCACCATAAAAGGGGACTTCGGGTGGCGGATCGGGGGGTCTGCCACCCGAGTTGAAAAGTCCAGAGCTGTGATGCGTTCCGAAGTGTTCCGGAACGCATCAAGCGGAGTACCGAGGCCTTATACACCTCCGGAGATGAGCCCATATCAGGGCGCCCGCAGATGTGGTCACGGATGCGCGCTGAGCGATCCCGCGGCCACATCTTATGCGGCGAGAAGAACACCCCGGGGTTTTAGTGGGTATACCCGCCCTCCTCAAGGGCGGGGGAGTCCCACATAACCACCCTGCTCCCCTCGGGCGGGGTGGTATGCGTAAAGCATTTCCCCGGGCAAAAAAAAAAAAAAAAAAAAAAAAAAAAAGGGGCGGGTCTGGGTTTATCCGTCACTGACGCGTAAACCCGGGCCCTCCGTACCCATCCCGCGATGGGTGCGGAGGCGTCGGTCTTGAGGGAGAGCGCAAGTCGTGATGATCCTCAAGGCAAGTCCAGGGTAATCCTTCACGTGGTTGCTGCCTGTTATTGGTCTGGTCCCCTCTGGAACAGACGTAACTAAAACCCTGGGCGCCGCGGCAGCCGGGGTGAAGATTGTCGCAAAGCTTGCTTTGCGGCGGTCTTCACACCGGATCATTATGTATTGATATGTATGTTTATTAACGTAACTATTGTTGACATTACAACAAAAGAAAAGGAAAAAGAAGTGTATTATGTGTGAAAGACAGAAGTGTAAATGTGAAATGTTGTGAAATTGGATGGGTTGGAATAATAATTGTAAACAAAATAACCTAAAAACTTTTTTCTCGTCAAATAATAATTACGCCAGTCACTCATTCCTAGCTCTGCTTCGAGCGACATCTATGAAAAATATATCGAACTACGTAGCACACGGACAATCTAACACCGATACTATATCGTTCTTCTAGATCGTCAACCATAATAGAACATTTGAAGTCAATTGTTAGAGGGCGCTAGTAACAATCATAAATAATCGCCAAAATCCTCTTACCAATTAATGCCAATTAACACCACCAGAGGGCAGATAAATACCAAAATGGAACAGATCACAGAGATGTTGAAGTCCTTACAGACAAAACTCGAAGAACAAGCAGGAGAGCTAAAAGAAATGAAAGTGAGCATTCCTAACAGCATAAATAAAAACATTGATGAAAAATTCATAATAATAGAATCTAGACAACAAAAATTGGAAGATACTATTGAACAACAAGGAATAACTATCCAGCGGCTCGAAAGAGCTATAAGAAGAAAAAATTTGATTTTCTTCGGTGTTGAAGAATCAGAAAGAGGCTACTTCGACTTACAAAACAGAATAATTGAAATAGTTAACTCATATATGAAAATAAATTGCCAAAAAGAAGATATAGAATGTATCACACGTCTGGGGAAAAAATCTGAAAAAGTAAGACCAATAATTCTTACCCTAACTACAATGGGGAAAAAAATTGAAATTCTCCAAAATAAAAAAACACTACATAACACTTCTTACTACGTTAAAGAAGACTTTCCTCCTGAAATCATTGAGGAGAGAAAAAAATTGCAAATCCAGGTTCAACTAGAAAGAGAGAAAGGAAATAAGGCTTATATAAAATATAACAAAATAATAATAATACCAGAAACTGAAAAGGCACAAGAGTACCACGACCGTCAGAAGAGAATCTTATCGCTATCACCTGAAACGGAACCCATTATAATTAACGAAAACCAACCAGCCTGTATTTCTAAAAATCCACCAAAGAAAAATAAAATGGATTCATACTTGATAAAAAACAAAGACTGGAAGGCAAGAAACACAACACCCATCTATCAAATTGTCGAAAATACAACTAAAAACAAACAATGACATGAAACAGTGACCTCTCCACATCCCCCAAGCCGGCTGGTCCCCGTGGGGGAAAACGACCACAACCCTCCAGCAAGCATTGAAAAAGAAACCAAACTTAAAATACAGCCACAACAAACACTCAAAATTGGAACGTTCAATGTAAGATCTCTAGCATCAACGAAAAGATTTATAGAACTGACATACCTTTTACAAAAAATCCAAATTGACATACTGGGCCTGGCAGAAGTTAGAAGAATGGGCTGCAATATAGAAGAACATGAAAACTACATATTTTGCTACAACGGCGAAACACTTGGGCTACATGGAATTGGCTTTTTAATCAAAAAAGAGCATAAAAATAATATAGTAAACTTCCAAGCACTATCAGAACGAGTAGCGTTGCTAGAAATGAAATACGACTCCCGAACGTTCACAATAATACAAGTATACGCACCAACTGAAAAGGCTACAGAGGAAGAGATCGACTCATTCTACGAAACTCTGCAGGCAGCTCAGGACCAGGCAGGAGAAAACGTCCTCGTGATCGGCGATTTTAATGCCAAAATTGGCCAGACAGATACAGAGGCCAACGAAAACTTTGTTTTGGGAAAATTCGGGTACGGAAACAGAAACGAGAGAGGAGAGAAGCTAATTCAATACGCACTAGAACATAAACTCTACATTATGAACACATTTTTTAGAGCGCGACAAAACCGTAAATGGACATGGCTCTCCCCCTGCGGTAACATAAAGAACGAAATTGATTTCATTCTGTCGAACCAACCTTTGAAGATAAGAAACGTAGAAGTACTACATGGTTTTGGTTTCAGATCCGACCATCGTTTAGTAAGAGCTAACTACATATTAGACCAAGGCAAAAAGAGTAGAACATCGTTCAAAGCACAACCAAAGTCGCTGAAAACTGATGGGGATACATTGCCATATTTAAATGAGCTAGAGTCCAACATAAATCAACTGGAAACACAAGAAATTGATGAAATGGATACTCAAGCTTTTTACGATAAGCTAATACAAATTATCAATGCCAGCCTTACAAGTACACCAAATAATAAGAAGCCGAGTACCATCGACAAAATACTTAGTGAATCCACGCGAGCACTTCTTGCAAGACGAAATGAACTTCTAAAAACAAAACAAAAAACTAAAGAAATGAAAGAAGAATTGAGTAGATTATTTAAAACAACAAGTAAAGAGATTGATAAAGACTACAAAGACCATAGGAACAAAATAATTGAATCTAACCTAAAACATCACAGAAGCACAAAACGAGCCTTCAAGAAATTAACTACACACAAAAACTGGATTCAAAATCTAAATACAAAATCAAAAGAAACTAAAACTAGACATGAGATCATGAAATGTGCAACAGAATTTTACAAGCAACTGTATACTAAAACAACAAGCTCAACTTCTTGTTCCAATAGAATCCATGAAACCTCAGAGTATTTTTTTCAAGACTTTAACAATCCACCTCCAATTGATGTCATGGAAGTCATCAAACATATTCAAAAACTCAAAGAAGATAAAAGCCCAGGTCCCGACGAGATACAGAATGAAGCCCTTAAAGTTGGTGCTGAACTCTTAGCCCGCCCACTTGCTTACCTATTCAATAAAACTCTAGACACAGGCCAAGTACCAGAACAGTGGAAAAGATCCGACATAATTCTTCTCTATAAGAAAGGAGACCCTCGAGACATCGCTAATTACCGACCTATTAGCCTTCTTTCAAGTGTGTATAAGCTATTCACATCTATTCTAAAAAGCCGATTGAATCCGAGTATCGACCAATTCCAGCCCATAGAACAGGCGGGTTTCCGTTCCGGTTTTTCTACAACGGACCACTTACAAGTAATGCAACAAGTGATAGAGAAATACAAGGAGTTCAATAGGCCGCTATACATAGCTTTTATTGATTACGCCAAAGCGTTCGACACAATTTGTCACGATGCTATTTGGGAAGCTCTGGAAAAGTGTCACATAAACGAAAAATACATCAGAGTGCTGAAAAATATTTATAATGGTAGTGTAAGCCAAGTCAGGCTAGAGAAACGAGGCCCAGACATACCAATCGGCAGAGGAGTGAGACAAGGAGACCCCCTCTCACCTAAACTGTTCATAACAGTATTACAACACATCTTTAACAATCTTAACTGGCAGTCGGAAGGGATTAGGGTTAACCGAGCACGACTTAACCACCTCAGATTCGCAGACGATATTGTCCTATTCTCTGAAACAAGTGGAAGTCTAGAGAACATGATAATCGCTTTAAACGAGGAAAGCGGAAAAATAGGCCTCAAAATGAATGAAAATAAAACGAAAATATTGACTAACAGCCGCAAGAACACGATAACCCTATACGGAAAACCGCTGGAATACGTAGAAACTTATATATACCTAGGAAAACAAATATCATTTGAAGATAAAAACGAAGAACAAGAAGTTGAACGCCGCATTAACATAAGCTGGAAAAAGTTCTGGTCCCTGAAGGAAATCCTGAAAGGACAATTCCCCCTCCACTTAAAAAAGACCGTACTAGATACCTGCATTCTGCCTACTATCACTTACGGATGCCAGACATGGACTTATAATACTAAAATAAAATCAAAACTAGTAAAATGTCAGAAGGCAATGGAAAGAAGCATACTAAAAATACGAAGATTACATAAAATTAAAAGCGAATATATAAGAAGGAAAACGAAAGTTATAGACACCTTGCATTATGCTTTAAAACTGAAGTGGCGGTGGACAGGACATATAGCAAGATACACAGACAAAAGGTGGACATCAGAGACAACGGTATGGGAAGGGCCGACAGGAAAAAGAAGAAGAGGGCGTCCCAGAAAAAAGTGGATAGACGACATAACAGCTGTAGCAGGAAAAGAATGGAGAAAATTAGCAGAAAACAGAGAGATCTGGAACAAGCTGGAGGAGGCCTTTACCCAAGAAGGGGTTCCGATCAATGAGAATGTAGATGTAAATAGAAATTGATTTCACAAAAAAAAAAAAAAAAAACAAAAAAAAAAAAACAATACTAATGTCATTTTTAAGTATGGTGAAATTAGAAAAAAAAAAAAAAAAAAAAACTTTTTTTATACATTAATTTAATGCATGTAATAATTTGATTGGAAATAAAATGGGCTTTATTATTATTATTATTATTATTATTATTATGTATGTTTATTTATTACTCTATGTATCTATTCATCATCTTCATCTTCATCCTTTCCATTATCATCTCATCCCCACGTATTTTTCTTCCTCTTTCTTTTCATCTTTCCGTCTATTTTCACGTATCATTCATTTCTTGTGTTTTCATTTGTGTCTTTTAACTCTTCTTCTTTCAGATATCTTCTTCTCCCATGGAGGGGGGGCCCGGGCGCTTGGCGCAGGCTCGAGGAGGTGGGGTCGTGGCGCGCGGCGCCGACTCGAGGAGGTGGGGCCCGGGCGCTTTGGCGCAGGCTCGAGGAGGGGGGGCCCGAGCACAGTCGTGCGGACTCGAGGAGGTGGGGTCGTGGTGCGCGGCGCCGACTCGAGGAGGGGGTCCGCTCCCGGACAGCTGCCATACGGTGGATCGTGGTTGGGTTCGGGAGTCGGACGTGGAGGGGGGGCCCGGGCGCTTGGCGCAGGCTCGAGGAGGGGGGGTCCGAGCACAGTCGTGCGGACTCGAGGAGGGGGTCTGCTCCCGGACAGCTGCCATACGGTGGATCGTGGTTGGGTTCGGGAGTCAGACGTGGAGGGGGGGCCCGGGCGCTCGGCGCAGGCTCGAGGAGGTGGGGTCGTGGCGCGCGGCGCCGACTCGAGGAGGGGGTCCGCTCCCGGACAGCTGCCATACGGTGGATCGTGGTTGGGTTCGGGAGTTGGACGTGGAGGGGGGGTCGTGGTGCGCGGCGCCGACTCGAGGAGGTGGGGTCCGAGCACAGTCGTGCGGACTCGAGGAGGTGGGGTCCGAGCACAGTCGTGCGGACTCGAGGAGGTGAGGGGAAGGCGCAAGCCGACCCGAGGCGAAGTCCGCTCCCGGACAACTGCCATACGGTGGATTCGTGGCCAGGTTCGGGAGCTGGACGTTGATGGGGGGGGCCCGGGCGCTTCGGCGCTTAGGCCCGAGGAGGTGGGGGGGGGCGCGCTGTATGTTCCAGTGCGTCCCTCCGCGGAGGCGGGTTTGCCCTCGGGCGAACGAGGCTAGAGCGGGGTTGCGGAGAAATGCGACAGCGGTCCCGCGACCCTGCTCGCATGGCCAGCAGGAGAGAACATCCCGGGGTTTTAGTGGGTATACCCGTCCTCTTCAAGGGCGGGGGAGTCCCACATAACCACCCCGCCCGCCTCCCCTTCGGGGGGGAGGGGCGGGGTGGTATGCGTAAAGCATTTCCCCGGGTCAAAAAAAAAAAAAAAAAAAAAAAAAAAAAAAAAAAAAAAAAAAAAAAAAAAAAAGGTTAGGTTGGGGGGGGGGGCGGGTCTGGGTTTATCCGTCACTGACGCGTAAACCCGGGCCCTCCGTACCCATCCCGCGATGGGTGCGGAGGCGTCGGTCTTGAGGGAGAGCGCAAGTCGTGATGATCCTCAAGGCAAGTCCAGGGTAATCCTTCACGTGGTTGCTGCCTGTTATTGGTCTGGTCCCCTCTGGAACAGACGTAACTAAAACCCTGGGCGCCGCGGTAGCCGGGGTGAAGATTGTCGCAAAGCTTGCTTTGCGGCGGTCTTCACACCGGATCATTATGTATTGATATGTATGTTTATTTATTACTCTATGTATCTATTGATCATCTTCATCTTCATCCTTTCCATTACCATCTCATCCCCACGTATTTTTCTTCCTCTTTCTTTTCATTTTTCCGTCTATTTTCATGTATCATTCATTTCTTGTGTTTGCATTTGTGTCTTTTAACTCTTCTTATTTCAGATATCTTCTTCTCCCATGGAGGGGGGGCCCGGGCGCTTGGCGCAGGCTCGAGGAGGTGGGGTCGTGGCGCGCGGCGCCGACTCGAGGAGGTGGGGCCCGGGCGCTTTGGCGCAGGCTCGAGGAGGGGGGGCCCGAGCACAGTCGTGCGGGCTCGAGGAGGTGAGGGGAAGGCGCAAGCCGACCCGAGGCGGAGTCCGCTCCCGGACAACTGCCATACGGTGGATCGTGGTCAGGTTCGGGAGCTGGACGTCGATGGGGGGGGGCCCGGGCGCTTCGGCGCTTAGGCCCGAGGAGGTGGGGGGGGGGGGCGCGCTGTATGTTCCAGTGCGTCTCTCCGCGGAGGCGGGTTTGCCCTCGGGCGAACGAGGCTAGGGCGGGGTTGCGGAGAAATGCGACAGCGGTCCCGCGACCCTGCTCGCATGGCCAGCAGGAGAGAACATCCCGGGGTTTTAGTGGGTATACCCGTCCTCTTCAAGGGCGGGGGAGTCCCACATAACCACCCCGCCCGCCTCCCCTTCGGGGGGGAGGGGCGGGGTGGTATGCGTAAAGCATTTCCCCGGGTCAAAAAAAAAAAAAAAAAAAAAACAAAAAAAAAAAAAAAATAACAAAAAAAAAAAAAAAAAGGTTAGGTTTGGTGGGGCGGGTCTGGGTTTATCCGTCACTGACGCGTAAACCCGGGCCCCCCGTACCCATCCCGCGATGGGTGCGGAGGCGTCGGTCTTGAGGGAGAGCGCAAGTCGTGATGATCCTCAAGGCAAGTCCAGGGTAATCCTTCACGTGGTTGCTGCCTGTTATTGGTCTGGTCCCCTCTGGAACAGACGTAACTAAAACCCTGGGCGCCGCGGCAGCCGGGGTGAAGATTGTCGCAAAGCTTGCTTTGCGGCGGTCTTCACACCGGATCATTATGTATTGATATGTATGTTTATTTATTACTCTATGTATCTATTCATCATCTTCATCTTCATCCTTTCCATTATCATCTCATCCCCACGTATTTTTCTTCCTCTTTCTTTTCATCTTTCCGTCTATTTTCACGTATCATTCATTTCTTGTGTTTTCATTTGTGTCTTTTAACTCTTCTTCTTTCAGATATCTTCTTCTCCCATGGAGGGGGGGCCCGGGCGCTTGGCGCAGGCTCGAGGAGGGGGGGTCCGAGCACAGTCGTGCGGACTCGAGGAGGGGGTCTGCTCCCGGACAGCTGCCATACGGTGGATCGTGGTTGGGTTCGGGAGTCAGACGTGGAGGGGGGGCCCGGGCGCTCGGCGCAGGCTCGAGGAGGTGGGGTCGTGGCGCGCGGCGCCGACTCGAGGAGGGGGTCCGCTCCCGGACAGCTGCCATACGGTGGATCGTGGTTGGGTTCGGGAGTTGGACGTGGAGGGGGGGTCGTGGTGCGCGGCGCCGACTCGAGGAGGTGGGGTCCGAGCACAGTCGTGCGGACTCGAGGAGGTGGGGTCCGAGCACAGTCGTGCGGACTCGAGGAGGTGAGGGGAAGGCGCAAGCCGACCCGAGGCGAAGTCCGCTCCCGGACAACTGCCATACGGTGGATTCGTGGCCAGGTTCGGGAGCTGGACGTTGATGGGGGGGGCCCGGGCGCTTCGGCGCTTAGGCCCGAGGAGGTGGGGGGGGGCGCGCTGTATGTTCCAGTGCGTCCCTCCGCGGAGGCGGGTTTGCCCTCGGGCGAACGAGGCTAGAGCGGGGTTGCGGAGAAATGCGACAGCGGTCCCGCGACCCTGCTCGCATGGCCAGCAGGAGAGAACATCCCGGGGTTTTAGTGGGTATACCCGTCCTCTTCAAGGGCGGGGGAGTCCCACATAACCACCCCGCCCGCCTCCCCTTCGGGGGGGAGGGGCGGGGTGGTATGCGTAAAGCATTTCCCCGGGTCAAAAAAAAAAAAAAAAAAAAAAAAAAAAAAAAAAAAAAAAAAAAAAAAAAAAAAAAAAAAAAAAAAAAAACAGGTTAGGTTGGGGGGGGGGCGGGTCTGGGTTTATCCGTCACTGACGCGTAAACCCGGGCCCTCCGTACCCATCCCGCGATGGGTGCGGAGGCGTCGGTCTTGAGGGAGAGCGCAAGTCGTGATGATCCTCAAGGCAAGTCCAGGGTAATCCTTCACGTGGTTGCTGCCTGTTATTGGTCTGGTCCCCTCTGGAACAGACGTAACTAAAACCCTGGGCGCCGCGGTAGCCGGGGTGAAGATTGTCGCAAAGCTTGCTTTGCGGCGGTCTTCACACCGGATCATTATGTATTGATATGTATGTTTATTTATTACTCTATGTATCTATTGATCATCTTCATCTTCATCCTTTCCATTACCATCTCATCCCCACGTATTTTTCTTCCTCTTTCTTTTCATTTTTCCGTCTATTTTCATGTATCATTCATTTCTTGTGTTTGCATTTGTGTCTTTTAACTCTTCTTATTTCAGATATCTTCTTCTCCCATGGAGGGGGGGCCCAGGCGCTTGGCGCAGGCTCGAGGAGGTGGGGTCGTGGCGCGCGGCGCCGACTCGAGGAGGTGGGGCCCGGGCGCTTTGGCGCAGGCTCGAGGAGGGGGGGCCCGAGCACAGTCGTGCGGGCTCGAGGAGGTGGGGTCGTGGTGCGCGGCGCCGACTCGAGGAGGGGGTCCGCTCCCGGACAGCTGCCATACGGTGGATCGTGGTTGGGTTCGGGAGTCGGACGTGGAGGGGGGGCCCGGGCGCTTGGCGCAGGCTCGAGGAGGGGGGGTCCGAGCACAGTCGTGCGGACTCGAGGAGGTGAGGGGAAGGCGCAAGCCGACCCGAGGCGGAGTCCGCTCCCGGACAACTGCCATACGGTGGATCGTGGTCAGGTTCGGGAGCTGGACGTCGATGGGGGGGGCCCGGGCGCTTCGGCGCTTAGGCCCGAGGAGGTGGGGGGGGGGGGCGCGCTGTATGTTCCAGTGCGTCTCTCCGCGGAGGCGGGTTTGCCCTCGGGCGAACGAGGCTAGGGCGGGGTTGCGGAGAAATGCGACAGCGGTCCCGCGACTCTGCTCGCATGGCCAGCAGGAGAGAACATCCCGGGGTTTTAGTGGGTATACCCGTCCTCTTCAAGGGCGGGGGAGTCCCACATAACCACCCCGCCCGCCTCCCCTTCGGGGGGGAGGGGCGGGGTGGTATGCGTAAAGCATTTCCCCGGGTCAAAAAAAAAAAAAAAAAAAAAAAAGGTTAGGTTGGGGGGGGGGCGGGTCTGGGTTTATCCGTCACTGACGCGTAAACCCGGGCCCTCCGTACCCATCCCGCGATGGGTGCGGAGGCGTCGGTCTTGAGGGAGAGCGCAAGTCGTGATGATCCTCAAGGCAAGTCCAGGGTAATCCTTCACGTGGTTGCTGCCTGTTATTGGTCTGGTCCCCTCTGGAACAGACGTAACTAAAACCCTGGGCGCCGCGGCAGCCGGGGTGAAGATTGTCGCAAAGCTTGCTTTGCGGCGGTCTTCACACCGGATCATTATGTATTGATATGTATGTTTATTTATTACTCTATGTATCTATTCATCATCTTCATCTTCATCCTTTCCATTATCATCTCATCCCCACGTATTTTTCTTCCTCTTTCTTTTCATCTTTCCGTCTATTTTCACGTATCATTCATTTCTTGTGTTTTCATTTGTGTCTTTTAACTCTTCTTCTTTCAGATATCTTCTTCTCCCATGGAGGGGGGGCCCGGGCGCTTGGCGCAGGCTCGAGGAGGTGGGGTCGTGGCGCGCGGCGCCGACTCGAGGAGGTGGGGCCCGGGCGCTTTGGCGCAGGCTCGAGGAGGGGGGGCCCGAGCACAGTCGTGCGGACTCAAGGAGGTGGGGTCGTGGTGCGCGGCGCCGACTCGAGGAGGGGGTCCGCTCCCGGACAGCTGCCATACGGTGGATCGTGGTTGGGTTCGGGAGTTGGACGTGGAGGGGGGGTCGTGGTGCGCGGCGCCGACTCGAGGAGGTGGGGTCCGAGCACAGTCGTGCGGACTCGAGGAGGTGGGGTCCGAGCACAGTCGTGCGGACTCGAGGAGGTGAGGGGAAGGCGCAAGCCGACCCGAGGCGAAGTCCGCTCCCGGACAACTGCCATACGGTGGATTCGTGGCCAGGTTCGGGAGCTGGACGTTGATGGGGGGGGCCCGGGCGCTTCGGCGCTTAGGCCCGAGGAGGTGGGGGGGGGCGCGCTGTATGTTCCAGTGCGTCCCTCCGCGGAGGCGGGTTTGCCCTCGGGCGAACGAGGCTAGAGCGGGGTTGCGGAGAAATGCGACAGCGGTCCCGCGACCCTGCTCGCATGGCCAGCAGGAGAGAACATCCCGGGGTTTTAGTGGGTATACCCGTCCTCTTCAAGGGCGGGGGAGTCCCACATAACCACCCCGCCCGCCTCCCCTTCGGGGGGGAGGGGCGGGGTGGTATGCGTAAAGCATTTCCCCGGGTCAAAAAAAAAAAAAAAAAAAAAAAAAAAAAAAAAAAAAAAAAAAAAAAAAAAAAAAAAAAAAAAAAAAAAAAAAAAACAGGTTAGGTTGGGGGGGGGGCGGGTCTGGGTTTATCCGTCACTGACGCGTAAACCCGGGCCCTCCGTACCCATCCCGCGATGGGTGCGGAGGCGTCGGTCTTGAGGGAGAGCGCAAGTCGTGATGATCCTCAAGGCAAGTCCAGGGTAATCCTTCACGTGGTTGCTGCCTGTTATTGGTCTGGTCCCCTCTGGAACAGACGTAACTAAAACCCTGGGCGCCGCGGTAGCCGGGGTGAAGATTGTCGCAAAGCTTGCTTTGCGGCGGTCTTCACACCGGATCATTATGTATTGATATGTATGTTTATTTATTACTCTATGTATCTATTGATCATCTTCATCTTCATCCTTTCCATTACCATCTCATCCCCACGTATTTTTCTTCCTCTTTCTTTTCATTTTTCCGTCTATTTTCATGTATCATTCATTTCTTGTGTTTGCATTTGTGTCTTTTAACTCTTCTTATTTCAGATATCTTCTTCTCCCATGGAGGGGGGGCCCAGGCGCTTGGCGCAGGCTCGAGGAGGTGGGGTCGTGGCGCGCGGCGCCGACTCGAGGAGGTGGGGCCCGGGCGCTTTGGCGCAGGCTCGAGGAGGGGGGGCCCGAGCACAGTCGTGCGGGCTCGAGGAGGTGGGGGCGTGGTGCGCGGCGCCGACTCGAGGAGGGGGTCCGCTCCCGGACAGCTGCCATACGGTGGATCGTGGTTGGGTTCGGGAGTCGGACGTGGAGGGGGGGCCCGGGCGCTTGGCGCAGGCTCGAGGAGGGGGGGTCCGAGCACAGTCGTGCGGACTCGAGGAGGTGAGGGGAAGGCGCAAGCCGACCCGAGGCGGAGTCCGCTCCCGGACAACTGCCATACGGTGGATCGTGGTCAGGTTCGGGAGCTGGACGTCGATGGGGGGGGCCCGGGCGCTTCGGCGCTTAGGCCCGAGGAGGTGGGGGGGGGGGGCGCGCTGTATGTTCCAGTGCGTCTCTCCGCGGAGGCGGGTTTGCCCTCGGGCGAACGAGGCTAGGGCGGGGTTGCGGAGAAATGCGACAGCGGTCCCGCGACTCTGCTCGCATGGCCAGCAGGAGAGAACATCCCGGGGTTTTAGTGGGTATACCCGTCCTCTTCAAGGGCGGGGGAGTCCCACATAACCACCCCGCCCGCCTCCCCTTCGGGGGGGAGGGGCGGGGTGGTATGCGTAAAGCATTTCCCCGGGTCAAAAAAAAAAAAAAAAAAAAAAAAGGTTAGGTTGGGGGGGGGGCGGGTCTGGGTTTATCCGTCACTGACGCGTAAACCCGGGCCCTCCGTACCCATCCCGCGATGGGTGCGGAGGCGTCGGTCTTGAGGGAGAGCGCAAGTCGTGATGATCCTCAAGGCAAGTCCAGGGTAATCCTTCACGTGGTTGCTGCCTGTTATTGGTCTGGTCCCCTCTGGAACAGACGTAACTAAAACCCTGGGCGCCGCGGCAGCCGGGGTGAAGATTGTCGCAAAGCTTGCTTTGCGGCGGTCTTCACACCGGATCATTATGTATTGATATGTATGTTTATTTATTACTCTATGTATCTATTCATCATCTTCATCTTCATCCTTTCCATTATCATCTCATCCCCACGTATTTTTCTTCCTCTTTCTTTTCATCTTTCCGTCTATTTTCACGTATCATTCATTTCTTGTGTTTTCATTTGTGTCTTTTAACTCTTCTTCTTTCAGATATCTTCTTCTCCCATGGAGGGGGGGCCCGGGCGCTTGGCGCAGGCTCGAGGAGGTGGGGTCGTGGCGCGCGGCGCCGACTCGAGGAGGTGGGGCCCGGGCGCTTTGGCGCAGGCTCGAGGAGGGGGGGCCCGAGCACAGTCGTGCGGACTCAAGGAGGTGGGGTCGTGGTGCGCGGCGCCGACTCGAGGAGGGGGTCCGCTCCCGGACAGCTGCCATACGGTGGATCGTGGTTGGGTTCGGGAGTCGGACGTGGAGGGGGGGCCCGGGCGCTTGGCGCAGGCCCCCTCGGGCGGGGTGGTATGCGTAAAGCATTTCCCCGGGTCAAAAAAAAAAAAAAAAAAAAAAAAAAAAAAAAAAAAAAAAAAAAAAAAAAAAAGGTTAGGTTGGGGGGGGCGGGTCTGGGTTTATCCGTCACTGACGCGTAAACCCGGGCCCTCCGTACCCATCCCGCGATGGGTGCGGAGGCGTCGGTCTTGAGGGAGAGCGCAAGTCGTGATGATCCTCAAGGCAAGTCCAGGGTAATCCTTCACGTGGTTGCTGCCTGTTATTGGTCTGGTCCCCTCTGGAACAGACGTAACTAAAACCCTGGGCGCCGCGGTAGCCGGGGTGAAGATTGTCGCAAAGCTTGCTTTGCGGCGGTCTTCACACCGGATCATTATGTATTGATATGTATGTTTATTTATTACTCTATGTATCTATTGATCATCTTCATCTTCATCCTTTCCATTACCATCTCATCCCCACGTATTTTTCTTCCTCTTTCTTTTCATTTTTCCGTCTATTTTCATGTATCATTCATTTCTTGTGTTTGCATTTGTGTCTTTTAACTCTTCTTATTTCAGATATCTTCTTCTCCCATGGAGGGGGGGCCCGGGCGCTTGGCGCAGGCTCGAGGAGGTGGGGTCGTGGCGCGCGGCGCCGACTCGAGGAGGTGGGGCCCGGGCGCTTTGGCGCAGGCTCGAGGAGGGGGGGCCCGAGCACAGTCGTGCGGGCTCGAGGAGGTGGGGTCGTGGTGCGCGGCGCCGACTCGAGGAGGGGGTCCGCTCCCGGACAGCTGCCATACGGTGGATCGTGGTTGGGTTCGGGAGTCGGACGTGGAGGGGGGGCCCGGGCGCTTGGCGCAGGCTCGAGGAGGGGGGGTCCGAGCACAGTCGTGCGGACTCGAGGAGGTGAGGGGAAGGCGCAAGCCGACCCGAGGCGGAGTCCGCTCCCGGACAACTGCCATACGGTGGATCGTGGTCAGGTTCGGGAGCTGGACGTCGATGGGGGGGGCCCGGGCGCTTCGGCGCTTAGGCCCGAGGAGGTGGGGGGGGGGGCGCGCTGTATGTTCCAGTGCTCTCCCCCGCCCTTGAAGAGGGCGGGTATACCCACTAAAACCCCGGGGGTGTTCTCTCGCCGCATGTGGTGTGGCCGCGGGATCGCTGACGCACGCACCGCGACCACACCTGCGGATGCCCTGGGCTGGGCTCTCCTCGGAGGTGTTAGCCTCTATCTCCGCTTAATGCGCCCCAGAACACATCAGGGCGCATTTCAGCTCGGGACTTCTTAACTCGGGTGACGGACCCCCCGATCCGCCACCCGAAAGTCCCCATAATGGCGGCAGGTGGCGGGCACAGGCCAATAGCCCGCGGCCCGGTCTGCGGCGGCAGATTGGGAGGGAGAGAGTATCGTCCTCTCCTTCCCTCTCCGCTCTCTCCTTGGAAGGCTATGTAAAAAGAAGAATAGATCAAAAGACACAAATGAAAAGGATAAGAAATGGATGATCTGAATGAGACGAAAGAGAAAGAAAGAGGAAGAATAATACGTGAATGATCAATATATACACACAATAACAAATAAACATACACATATAAATAGATGATCCGGTATGAAGACCACCGCAAAGCAAGCTTTGCGACAATCTTCACACCGGCTACCGCGGCGCCCAGGGTTTTAGTTACGTCTGTTCCAGAGGGGACCAGACCAATAACAGGCAGCAACCACGTGAAGGATTACCCTGGACTTGCCTTGAGGATCATCACGACTTGCGCTCTCCCTCAAGACCGACGCCTCCGCACCCATCCGGGATGAGTACGGAGGGCCTGGGTTTATGCGTCCGTGACGGATAAACCCAGGCCCGCCCTGCCCCCTGTACCTGGACTAGCCTAGCGTAACCCGCCCGGAGGTCGGCCGGTATCCGGACGGGAGAGCAGTTGCGACCTGGCGCCGCTGCGCCGCCACCACCGTGCAAGCCGGGAAACGGCTAAACACGGTGATGTCGACGAAGCGGCCCCGTAACCCCTTGGCCATTCATCCCCTCGCGCTAGCTCTGCCGCTTGGGATTGGGGGTAATTTTTTATAGAGGTTTTCTTCCTCGCACCCGGGCGGTTAAGCCAAGGCCTCGGTCCGTCGAACGTCGCGAGACGTGACCACGACGCACGTGTTGACGGATTACGATATGGACTGCGGGTGGTAACAGCGAACTGCCCCCACCCACAGCCGTCGTCCAGCGGTTAGGCCGGACCCTCGCGTCGCCGCTACTCAGCATAAGGCCGAGACGCCGACCGAGTTCCGCAACCAATCAAGGTCGCCGCGACTCGCACCGCCGCTACCCGGAAACGTCCGGGACGCCGGCCGAGCCCCCACACGGATCGCCAAGGCGATCTGCCCCATCCACAAGTAGTGGAGAAGCCCACAACGGACGCGCAGAAGCGCCCAACACTCGCGTCGCCGCTACTCGGCATAAGGCCGAGACGCCGACCGAGCCCCGCAGCCACTCAAGGCCGCCACGACTCGCACCGCCGCTACCCGGAATGTCCAGGACGCCGGCCGAGCCCCCACGCACCGCCGAAGCAGTGCCCAGACCCAGCGCGACCTCATCCACTGTGCCCTCTGCTGATCAGAGGGACACGCGGAGAAGTCCACCAGGCCCAACACGGACGCACAGAAGCGCCGTTCGCTCGCGTCGCCGCTACTCGGCATACGGCCGAGACGCCGACCGAGCCCCGCAGCCAATCAAGGCCGCCTCGACTCGCACCGCCGCTACCCGGAATACGTCCAGGACGCCGGCCGAGCCCCCACGGACCGCCGAAGCAGTCTGCCTCGATCCACCAACAGTGGAGAGGCCCACCACGGACGCACAGAAGCGCCGTTCGCTCGCGTCGCCGCTACTCGGCATACGGCCGAGACGCCGACCGAGCCCCGCAGCCAATCAAGGCCGCCTCGACTCGCACCGCCGCTACCCGGAATACGTCCAGGACGCCGGCCGAGCCCCCCCGGACCGCCGAAGCGGTCTGCCTCAATCCACCGAAGTGGAGAGGCCCCCCCGTCAGAATTCGCCGCCGTGACTAGGTCACGACGTTGCCCAGGGTGCGCCACGAGGAGGCTTCTGACATGCACCCCCCCCCAACCTAACCTTTTTTTTTTTTTTTTTTTTTTTTTTTTTTTTTTTTTTTTTTTTTTTTTTTTTTTTTTTTTTTTTTTTTTTTGACCCGGGGAAATGCTTTACGCATACCACCCCGCCCCTCCCCCCCGAAGGGGAGGCGGGCGGGGTGGTTATGTGGGACTCCCCCGCCCTTGAAGAGGACGGGTATACCCACTAAAACCCCGGGATGTTCTCTCCTGCTGGCCATGCGAGCAGGGTCGCGGGACCGCTGTCGCATTTCTCCGCAACCCCGCTCTAGCCTCGTTCGCCCGAGGGCAAACCCGCCTCCGCGGAGGGACGCACTGGAACATACAGCGCGCCCCCCCCCACCTCCTCGGGCCTAAGCGCCGAAGCGCCCGGGCCCCCCCCATCAACGTCCAGCTCCCGAACCTGGCCACGAATCCACCGTATGGCAGTTGTCCGGGAGCGGACTTCGCCTCGGGTCGGCTTGCGCCTTCCCCTCACCTCCTCGAGTCCGCACGACTGTGCTCGGACCCCACCTCCTCGAGTCCGCACGACTGTGCTCGGACCCCACCTCCTCGAGTCGGCGCCGCGCACCACGACCCCCCCTCCACGTCCAACTCCCGAACCCAACCACGATCCACCGTATGGCAGCTGTCCGGGAGCGGACCCCCTCCTCGAGTCGGCGCCGCGCGCCACGACCCCACCTCCTCGAGCCTGCGCCGAGCGCCCGGGCCCCCCCTCCACGTCTGACTCCCGAACCCAACCACGATCCACCGTATGGCAGCTGTCCGGGAGCAGACCCCCTCCTCGAGTCCGCACGACTGTGCTCGGACCCCCCCTCCTCGAGCCTGCGCCAAGCGCCCGGGCCCCCCCTCCACGTCCGACTCCCGAACCCAACCACGATCCACCGTATGGCAGCTGTCCGGGAGCGGACCCCCTCCTCGAGTCGGCGCCGCGCACCACGACCCCACCTCCTCGAGCCCGCACGACTGTGCTCGGGCCCCCCCTCCTCGAGCCTGCGCCAAAGCGCCCGGGCCCCACCTCCTCGAGTCGGCGCCGCGCGCCACGACCCCACCTCCTCGAGCCTGCGCCAAGCGCCCGGGCCCCCCCTCCATGGGAGAAGAAGATATCTGAAAGAAGAAGAGTTAAAAGACACAAATGAAAACACAAGAAATGAATGATACGTGAAAATAGACGGAAAGATGAAAAGAAAGAGGAAGAAAAATACGTGGGGATGAGATGATAATGGAAAGGATGAAGATGAAGATGATGAATAGATACATAGAGTAATAAATAAACATACATATCAATACATAATGATCCGGTGTGAAGACCGCCGCAAAGCAAGCTTTGCGACAATCTTCACCCCGGCTGCCGCGGCGCCCAGGGTTTTAGTTACGTCTGTTCCAGAGGGGACCAGACCAATAACAGGCAGCAACCACGTGAAGGATTACCCTGGACTTGCCTTGAGGATCATCACGACTTGCGCTCTCCCTCAAGACCGACGCCTCCGCACCCATCGCGGGATGGGTACGGAGGGCCTGGGTTAACGCGTCAGTGACGGATAAACCCAGACCCGCCCCCCCCCAACCTAACCTTTTTTTTTTTTTTTTTTTTTTTTTTTTTTTTTTTTTTTTTTTTTTTTTTTTTTTTTTTTTTTTTTTTTTGACCCGGGGAAATGCTTTACGCATACCACCCCGCCCCTCCCCCCCGAAGGGGAGGCGGGCGGGGTGGTTATGTGGGACTCCCCCGCCCTTGAAGAGGACGGGTATACCCACTAAAACCCCGGGATGTTCTCTCCTGCTGGCCATGCGAGCAGGGTCGCGGGACCGCTGTCGCATTTCTCCGCAACCCCGCTCTAGCCCCGTTCGCCCGAGGGCAAACCCGCCTCCGCGGAGAGACGCACTGGAACATACAGCGCGCCCCCCCCCACCTCCTCGGGCCTAAGCGCCGAAGCGCCCGGGCCCCCCCCATCGACGTCCAGCTCCCGAACCTGACCACGATCCACCGTATGGCAGTTGTCCGGGAGCGGACTCCACCTCGGGTCGGCTTGCGCCTTCCCCTCACCTCCTCGAGTCCGCACGACTGTGCTCGGACCCCCCCTCCTCGAGCCTGCGCCAAGCGCCCGGGCCCCCCCTCCACGTCCGACTCCCGAACCCAACCACGATCCACCGTATGGCAGCTGTCCGGGAGCGGACCCCCTCCTCGAGTCGGCGCCGCGCACCACGACCCCACCTCCTCGAGCCCGCACGACTGTGCTCGGGCCCCCCCCTCCTCGAGCCTGCGCCAAAGCGCCCGGGCCCCACCTCCTCGAGTCGGCGCCGCGCGCCACGACCCCACCTCCTCGAGCCTGCGCCAAGCGCCCGGGCCCCCCCTCCATGGGAGAAGAAGATATCTGAAAGAAGAAGAGTTAAAAGACACAAATGCAAACACAAGAAATGAATGATACATGAAAATAGACGGAAAAATGAAAAGAAAGAGGAAGAAAAATACGTGGGGATGAAATGATAATGGAAAGGATGAAGATGAAGATGATCAATCTATATATATAAAAGCCAAAACTGACTGACTGATTGACTGACTGACTGACTGACTGACTGACTGACTGATCGATCAACGCACAGCCGAAACCGCTGGGTCTAGAACCATGAAATTTTGCACAAATATTCCTTATGTGACGTAGGCGAGCAATAAGAAAGGATTTTTGAAAATTCAACCCCTAAAGGGGTGAAAAGGGGTTACAAAGTTTGTATGGAGCAACGTGTTTTCTTAGTCCGATCAACTTCAAACTTGGCATTTATATTTTTTGAAAGATTTAATTAAACACGTGTTTCATCGTTTTTGAATATTCAACCCCTAAATTGAGAATAAGGGGTTGCAACATATTTTCATCCGATTTAGTTCATAATTTAAATTTGGCTCAATTATGCCATAAGTGACATAGGAGTGCACTTCAATATGATTTTTAAATTCAACCCCTAAAGGGGTGAAAAGGGGTTAAAGGATTTTTGAAAATTCAATACCTAAGAGGGTGAAAAGGGGTTGCAAAATATTTTACATCCGATTGAGTTCGACATTGAAATTTTACACAAATATTTCTTAAGTGACGTAGGTGTGCACTAAGAAAGGATTTTTGAAAATTCAACCTCTAAGGGGGTGAAAAGGGGTTGCAAAGTTTGTATGGAGCAACGTGTTTTCTTGGTTTGATCAACTTCAAACTTGGCAGTTATATTCTTTAAACGATATAATTGAACACGTGGTTCATAGTTTTTGAATATTCAACCCCTTAAGAGATAAAAGGGGGTCGGAAAATATTTTTCGTCAGATTTATTTCGAAATTATGTTTTTTCACAAATATTTCTTAGTGACGTAGGTGTGCACTAAGAAAGAATCTTTTTAAAGTTCAACCACTAAGGGGGTAAAAAGGGGTTGTAAATTTGTATACAACAACGTGTTTTCTTGGTCTGATCAACTACAAAGTTCGAATAAAATTCTTTAAAAATTAATTTAGCACCTGTTTCCGCGTGTTTTAACATCAATCCCTAAAATATAGGCAGGAAAATGGTAGATTTTGGTAGAATATGATAGATTTAGGTAGGAAATGGTAGATTGTTCTAGGGATTGGTAGATTTAAGTAGGAAATGGTAATATCGGTAGGAAATGGTAGATTTTTGGTAAAAATGGTAGATTTTGAAAGGAAATGGTAGCTTTTGGTAGAAAATGGTAGTTTTAGAAAGAAATGGTAGATTTCGGTAATAGCGGTAGATTTTGGTAATGAATGGTAGCTTTTGATAGAAAAAAGTAAAAACAGAAAGTAAATGGTAGATTTTCGTTTATATGGTAGATTTATATAGAAAATGGTAGATTTTGGTAGGAAATGGTAGACTGTTGTAGGTGTTGAGTAGATTTCGGTAGGAAATGGTAGAAAATAAAAGATTCCGAAAGAAAAGGTAGGTTGTCGTAGAAAATTGTAGATTTAAGTAGGAAATGGTAGATTATGGTAGAAAATTGTACATTTTGGTAGAAAATGGTAGATTTTAGTAGGAAATGGTAGCCTTTGATAGATTCTGGTAGCCTGATAGATTTTAGTAAATGGAAGCTTTTGAGAGATTATGATAAAAAATTGTACATGATAAAAAATGTAGGAAATGGTAGGTTTTGGGAGAAAATGGTAGAATTTGTTATAAAATGGAAGATTTTTGTATAAAAAGGGTATTTTGGTAGAAGATGGTGGATGTCGAAGTCGAGGTCGATGTCTTGAATTACTAACGGACCAACCGCTGATTGTAGAAACCTGAAACTTGGAGGGTATGTTCTTTGTATGACGTAGACATCCGATAAGAAAGGATTTTCCGAAATTCTACCTCTAAGAGGGTGAAAAAGGGGGAAAATGTTATATGGGACAACCTGATTCCTTGGTCAAATCTACTTCAAACTTGGCATTTATATTATTTGAAAGATTTACATGTATTTCATCGTTTTTTAATATACAACCCCTAAAATTATAAAAAAAGGTTGCAAAATATTGTCATCAGATTTAATTCGAAATCCGTATTAACACGGAACATAGACAAGGTAGAACTTTGACATGTTTGAATATTTTTTGGATTATTTGAATACTTCTTAGGAACTTTCTCAACCCCATCCATACTGTGCGTCAATCAACTGTTCATCCATACTTAACTCTTTTTGTTTCTTCGTTACCTTTTCACGGCTAAACGGCGGAACCGATTTCGATGAAATTTGGTATAGAGATAGATTGTACTTTCGAGACGGACATAGAATACTTTTATCGCGATATAATGTAGTCCGCGCGGACGAAGTCGCGGGCAACAGCTAGTAGATACATAGAGTAATAAATAAACATACATATCAATACATAATGATCCGGTGTGAAGACCGCCGCAGAGCAAGCTTTGCGACAATCTTCACCCCGGCTACCGCGGCGCCCAGGGTTTTAGTTACGTCTGTTCCAGAGGGGACCAGACCAATAACAGGCAGCAACCACGTGAAGGATTACCCTGGACTTGCCTTGAGGATCATCACGACTTGCGCTCTCCCTCAAGACCGACGCCTCCGCACCCATCGCGGGATGGGTACGGAGGGCCCGGGTTTACGCGTCAGTGACGGATAAACCCAGACCCGCCCCCCCCAACCTAACCTTTTTTTTTTTTTTTTTTTTTTTTTTTTTTTTTTTTTTTTTTTTTTTTTTTTTTTTTTTGACCCGGGGAAATGCCTTACGCATACCACCCGGCCCGAGGGGGTGGGCCGGGTGGTTATGTGGGACTCCCCCGCCCTTGAGGAGGACGGGTATACCCACTAAAACCCCGGGATGTTCCATCGGCTAGCTATGGGAGCAGAGTCGCGGGGCCGTTTTGTTACTCTCCGCAACTCTGCTCTAGCCTCGTCCGCCCGTGGGCGGACCCGCCTCAGGAGGGACGCGCTGGAACATTAGCGCGTCCCCCGGCCGTAGAGGACCCCCTCAATTAAGAGCAGGGGCACCAGCTGCCCCCGCAACTGGTACCCCGGGTCCTCCAAGCGGAGACGGAGTGCGGGCCCTGTTGGCCCGCCTCCGTATCCGCGCTCTCCGGAGCGGTAGGGAGAGGGGATCCTGTTCCCTCTCCCGCTCCTCGGTCTCCCTCTGTGACATGACGAGCTCACAGAAGGAGACCACCGCCTCCCATGACCTCTCGTCTGCGACCATCTTAGAGATGATGGTCGGCAGCGAGAGGTCCGCCCCGACGACCGCGACAAGGGCTCGCCGCGGTTCCGCCGCTCCGGGGCACGCCTCCAGCACGTGCTGCGCTGTCTCTTCCGCGCAGCCGCACTGGTGGCAGACCGGGGAGGCCTCTCTTCGGGCCACGTTGTGCAGGTACCGGCCAAAGCACCCGTGGCCTGTGAGTACCTGCGTGGCCCGGAATGTGAGGACCCCGTGCCGCCTCGATACCCACTCCGGGAGGAGGGGTTGGAGGGCCTCCAGGAGCCGGCGAGCGCCGGCCCCTCTTCTTGCCGGCCCCGTTAGGAGCCGGTCCCGCCAGGCGACCACAGCCTGGTCCCTGGCAGCCTGGCGCCACCGCACCACCTCCTGTGGGGCAGGACGGAGGTCCCGCTCCCTGGCCCGCGCTCTCCGCCAGAAGACCGAGGACAGAACCTCGGCCTCCATGTCCCAGGGCAGGGACGCGGCGAGAGCGCAGGCGACCTCGTGGGAGAGTGTGCGGTAGCCCCGACACACTCTCACCGCCATGGCCCTCTGGGCCGCAACCAGGACGGCGGTCTCCCGATTGTCAAGGGACCCCGCCCAGATCGGGGCCCCGTAGAGGGCCATGGAGCGTACCACCGCCATGTATAGGCGGCGGCAGCTCCCGTCCCCCCCTCCCAGATTGGGGAGGAGGCGGCTCAGGGCGGCCGCTGTCCCCGTCAGCTTCGGGGACAGCTGCCGCAGGTGGGCCCCAAATCGCCACCTGCTGTCGAGGACGACCCCTAGATATTTGAGGGTCGTCCCGACGGGGATGGCAGTCCCGCCAACCACAATCTGCGCCCCGGCCGGGGGCGCCCTCCGCGGACCGTGGAAGCAGATGGCCTCCGATTTATGGAGGGCCACCTGCAGTCCCAACCGTCGAATCCTGGCGACGACCGCTGCTACTCCGGCCGTCGCCAGGAGCACCGCCTCCCGGTAGGTCGCCCCCCGGGCGGTCACCAGCGTGTCGTCGGCGTAGCACGTGACGCCGACGCCACGCAGGTTGGCTCCTCGGAGCACCCAATCGTACCCGAGGTTCCAGAGCAGGGGTCCAAGCACGGACCCCTGTGGAACACCTCGGGTAACGGCGCTCCGTCCCGCCGCCCCCTCCCGGGTGGGGTAGACTACCTCCCTCTCTGAGAGGTAGTCCCCCACCAGGCGCTGAAGGTACCGGGGCACTTGATGGTGCCCCAGCGCGCCGCGGATGACGCTCCAGGGGAGGGAGTTAAAAGCGTTGGCGATGTCTAATGACACCGCCAACAGGACCCCACCCCCGGAGCACGCCTCCTCCGAGAGGTCGCGGACGGTAGCGATCGCGTCCACCGTCGAGCGACCCCTCCGGAACCCGAATTGATTGGGCGCCAGATCCGGGCCCTCTCCCTCCAAGTGCCTGACGAGGCGGGAAGCTACCACTCGTTCGAGGAGCTTCCCCGCCTCGTCCAGCAGCACGATCGGCCGATAGCCGGCCGGCTCGTCCGCCGGACGCCCGTCCTTTCTTAGAAGGACGAGCTTCCCTCTCCGCCACCGCCCGGGGAATCGACCCTCCCGGAGGCAGCGGCTGAAGAGGGACCTCACGCGGGGCTCGAGGGCGTCCATGGAGAGGGCCCACGCGCGGCCGGGTATGCCGTCAGGCCCCGGCGCCGTGTTCTTGGCCCTCATGCGGACGATAGCCGCCTCGAGCTCGCCACCCGAGACCTCAGGGACCTCCTCTTCGTCCCGGGTCTCCGCCCGCGCGGCCGCCATGGTGGGAGGGACGTAATCGGTCCCCGGAGCTCCGGGGAACAGTCCCTCGACCACCCGCCGGAGGACGTCCGGCTGGAGCGTGCTGGTGGCGGGGGGGGCCCAGGGGCGCAGCTTTTGCCGCGCCAGCCTGTACGGCCGCCCCCACGGGTCCTGCTCCAGCGACTCCAGCAGCTGCCTCCAGGCAGCCGCCTTGGCCTCGCCAATGGCGACGCGGAGGGCCATGGACGCCTCTCTATACTCCGCGTAGAGGGCGTCCAACGTCGCCGCCTCCCGCCGCCTCCGCCGCCGGTACCGCTGATGCCGCCGGCGCTTCCCCAGGCACTGGCGGCGGAGTTCGGCGACCTCCGCCGTCCACCAATAGACCTGCCGCTTCGGCGGCAGGGCCCTAACGCGGGGCATGGCGGCGTCGCAAACGTGCGACATCGCCTCGCAGAGCCCGTCCGCCTCCGCGTCTACGTCCACTGGCTCCGGGGGCGGGGCGTTCCACGCCTGGACCAGGGCCGCCTCCTGCAGCCGCTCTAGATCCAGGCGCTTGAGGGCCCACCTGGGACCGACGATCGGGGGCGGCCCCTGGTCCTGGGCCGCCACCGCTGAGGAGACGCTGAACCGGATATATCGGTGGTCCGACAGCGTCTCCTCGTCCACTAGGACCGCCCAGTCCCGGACACGGCGCGCGATCTCGGGGGTCGCGAACGTTAGGTCCACGATGGACCCCCCGTTGTGTCGCACGCACGTGTCTTCCGCCCCGCGGTTGAGGATGGTGAGCCCCACCTCCACCATCCACTCCTCGACTGCCCTGCCCCTCGCGTCCGTCGCCGGGGAGCCCCACGCCGTGGACTTGGCGTTGAGGTCCCCGACGACGACGACAGGTCGCGGGCGGTTCTGGCCGACCAGGGTCCCCACCTCGCCGAGAAAATGTTCAAACTCGGCGAGGACCCTGTTGGGGGAAAAATACACCCCCACGACCACCGCCTCGCCAACCCAGGCCGCCACATAACCCCTCCCCCTTACCACGTTGTCGAGGGTGGGGGAGGGTGCCGGCGACTGGGTTGTTATGGCCACCAAGCCGTCGCGGTCTCCCGCCCAATCACACCTGGGCGGGACCACATACGGCTCGGCGACCACCGCGACCTGCACCAACCGCTCCGCCAGGGATTGCAGGAACAAGTCCTGAGCCTGCGCGGAGTGGTTGACGTTCGCCTGGAGGAAAGCTAGGTGCATCCTAACTTTCCTCCATGCGGACCACCGGCTCCTTTACGGAGGTGGCCGGCTGCGACCCGGCCGTGGCCTTGGTCGCAGCGGGCTTCTTCTTCGACGCCTCTTTTTTCGTCGGGGGCTTGGCACACGCCGTGCCCCCGGTGAGGTGGTCCGCTTTTCTCCCCGCAGCTGCGCACCCGTTGCAGTGCGGGGGGGCCGAGCAGGCCGCGACCTTGTGGTCGGTGCTGCCGCAGCGGTGGCATTCTCCGCTGCGGTCCGTTTCTGCCTGGCACTGGGCCCTTACGTGGCCCAGCGCGTGGCACCGGTAGCAGCGGCGCGGCCTCTCTTTGAGGACGTGGACCCGCGCCGCTACCCACCCCACCGGGACACGGCCGCCCTTCGCCATGATGGCCTTGGCGGCCGTGGCGGGGCAGCGCACGAAGGCCGCCCCGACGCCCGCCCTGCCCTTCTTAATTTCCCCGACCTTTATGTCAGTCGGGGGGCAGTTCCCGGCCTTGGCCAGCGCCGCCACTAGCTCCTCGGGGGCGATGGAGTCCTCCAGGCCGTCCACCCGCATGTCCGCGGTGGTGACGGGCCTGGAGATTTGAACCCCCTCCGCTCCCTCAAAGACCTCCCTGAGCTTACTGGCCAGGGAGTCTGCCTTCTCAGCCCGAAGCTCGCCGGGGACTTCTAAAATCCGGGCCCCGGTGGCCGCCACCCTCACCCTGAGGGGGGGCACCCCAAGCTCGCCAAGGTCAATGCGGTTGCGGGCCTCCGCAAGGACCTTGGCATAAGTCGCGCCCGTCTCCTCCGCCCCAGGCTTCAACGTTATAACCACCGCTGCTGTTCGCGGTGGTGGCCGGATCTTGACCGCCTTGTTTGCTTGCGGCCGGGTCTGCGGCGCCGCCCTCGGCACTGCTGGCTGCCTGGGCGGGGGCTTGTCCCTGGCCCTTGCAGCCGGCCGCGACCCTCCCTCATTCGTGGCCCTCCTGGGGCCCTTCCGAACCACCTCCGTCCAAGGTTGCTCGACTGGAGCTTGCGAGCGGGACGGCGGCTCGGCGGGCTCGACAGCGGGGGCCGCAGCCTTCTTCGGCTCTGCCACCGGCGCGGCAGGGGCGGTGGAAGTTGCCTTGGCGGCACCCTTCTCCTTCTTCTTCGAGCCCTTCTTGGGCTCCGCAGGGGGTTCAGATGGCGCCGGGGCCGCCTTCTCCCTTGCTCCTCCCTTCTTGCCCTTAGAGCCCTTCGAGGACTCCCGGGCTCCACTCGTGGACGGTGCCGACGGGGTGGGCTCCATCGGCACGTCCCTCGCGGCCGCCTCCGCCTCTTCCCTCCGCCTTTCGTGGGCGAGTGGGGGCCTGAGGCGCTTTTCAGGCAGCAGCCTCCCCTCCAGGCCCTCGAGGCGGGCGTTCACCATGGTGCCCACCTGCACCATGATGATCCGCGCGAACTCCTCGAGCGTTGAGGGCGGCGGCAGCACCGGGGTTCCAGCCGGGGCCGAGGCCTGCGCGGGAGTCGCTCGCTGCTCCACGAGCCTCCGGAGCTCTGCGATCTCCCGGCGCATGACCTCTTGCTCGGCCACCAGCCGCGAGTTAGCCGCCTCCAATCTGGCAACCTCCTCAGAGGCGGTCCGGCTCCTCAGCTCGACCACCGAGGCCGTTATGCCCTTCGCCGCCTCGTTCAGGGCACGCTGGTACGTGCCCTTTAGGTTCATGGACTTGGCGGACACCTGTTGAATGGTGTCCACCCAGTCCATAACCACCTTCTCCAGGGCAGCAGCGCTCTGCTCCTCGCTGCTCCCGGCGGCGGGAGGGCACGGAGACCTGAGGAAAGACGCCCTCGTCTCCCTCTTCCTCCGAACATCCTCCGCCAGCTCCTCCTCCGCCTGTAGCCGAAGCGCCTCCTCCCTGGTGGCGTTCAGCAGCCTCTGCGCCTCCGCCCGCCCCACGTATTCGCCAGTCGTGGGCGGCCGTCCTCGGCCTCTACGAGCCGGCTCTTTCGCCGCGGGCTCCACAGCGTCGTCAGCCGCCGCGCGCTCCCGTGACCGTTTGCGCCACAGGCGCCCCGTTGTCGACGATGCCGGCGATGGGTCCCTCGACCCGTCCGTCACCGTCATCATGCTGACCTCCGAGTCAGACTCCGAGGCCGACAGGTCCCTGCATCTTGACGTCCCTAGGACATCAACCAGCCTGTTGCCCGACCGGGCTCCAGACCTACTCCTACTCCCGCTGCGAGACCGGGTTCGCACCCCCTCCACCGCAGCGTCCACATCGCATCGTGTGAGCACGACGCGACCCTCCTTCAGGTGAGCCGAAGCTCCTCCCTCCAGGCTTTGCAGCCTCTCCTCCGCAACGTCAGGTTTGTTTTTGTTGTTTGTGTCCATATTAGATCCCACGAGTATGGGGGAAAAACGGACCATCCAGGCAGTGCCCCCTGTACCTGGACTAGCCTAGCGTAACCCGCCCGGAGGTCGGCCGGTATCCGGACGGGAGAGCAGTTGCGACCTGGCGCCGCTGCGCCGCCACCACCGTGCAAGCCGGGAAACGGCTAAACACGGTGATGTCGACGAAGCGGCCCCGTAACCCCTTGGCCATTCATCCCCTCGCGCTAGCTCTGCCGCTTGGGATTGGGGGTAATTTTTTATAGAGGTTTTCTTCCTCGCACCCGGGCGGTTAAGCCAAGGCCTCGGTCCGTCGAACGTCGCGAGACGTGACCACGACGCACGTGTTGACGGATTACGATATGGACTGCAGGTGGTAACAGCGAACTGCCCCCACCCACAGCCGTCATCCAGCGGTTAGGCCGGACCCTCGCGTCGCCGCTACTCAGCATAAGGCCGAGACGCCGACCGAGCTCCGCAACCAATCAAGGTCGCCGCGACTCGCACCGCCGCTACCCGGAAACGTCCGGGACGCCGGCCGAGCCCCCACACGGATCGCCAAGGCGATCTGCCCCATCCACAAGCAGTGGAGAGGCCCACAACGGACGCACAGAAGCGTCACACCGCTCAGTCACCGCTACTCGGCATAAGGCCGAGACGCCGACCGAGCCCCGCAGCCAATCAAGGCCGCCTCGACTCGCACCGCCGCTACCCGGAATGTCCAGGACGCCGGCCGAGCCCCAACGCACCGCCGAAGCAGTGCCCAGACCCACCGCGACCTCATCCACTGTGCCCTCTGCTGATCAGAGGGACACGCGGAGAAGCCCAGCAGGCCCACCACGGACGCACAGAAGCGCCGTTCGCTCGCGTCGCCGCTACTCAGCATACGGCCGAGACGCCGACCGAGCCCCGCAGCCAATCAAGGCCGCCACGACTCGCACCGCCGCTACCCGGAATGTCCAGGACGCCGGCCGAGCCCCCACGGACCGCCAAAGCAGTCTGCCTCGATCCACCAGCGGTGGAGAGGCCCACCACGGACGCACAGAAGCGCCGTTCGCTCGCGTCGCCGCTACTCGGCATACGGCCGAGACGCCGACCAAGCCCCGCAGCCAATCAAGGCCGCCACGACTCGCACCGCCGCTACCCAGAATACGTCCAGGACGCCGGCCGAGCCCCCCCGGACCGCCGAAGCGGTCTGCCTCAATCCACCGAAGTGGAGAGGCCCCCCCGTCAGAATTCGCCGCCGTGACTAGGTCACGACGTTGCCCAGGGTGCGCCACGAGGAGGCTTCTGACATGCACCCCCCCCCAACCTAACCTAAACCTTTTTTTTTTTTTTTTTTTTTTTTTTACGTCGGGAAATCCTCATGGATACCACCCCGCCGCGGGGGCGACGAGGTGGTTATGTCAGACTCCTACTGACTAAAACCCGACGGTGTTCCTTCCAGGACGCCAAGTGCCGGGGCTACGGGAAACGGGAGTATACTTCCGCGGCCCCGGCGGCGTTGGTCCATAGATGTGGACCCTGTCCCGTTTGCAGAGTGGAGGCGGAGGTTTCCTCCACTCTGCATACCTTTTGAGGGGCGCGCGGAAACACCGCGCGCGCCACCTCGAGGCCTGTTACTGGGCGACAAAACCCCCCCGGGTCTGCCGCCCTGGCCTCAGTTGAAGTGTGGAGGAAGTAAGTCACTTCCTCCAAGACTTCACTGTGAGGGGGAGGAGAGAAAATAAAACCTCCCCACAGTCCTCCATCAGCGTGCCACCTTTGTTACAAAGGGAGACCGATCCACCTAGTGGGATGGACTTGCGTCCATCGCCTCCTCGCCCCCTTGGGTAGGGGGGTGGCTGGGGCCGGCGGCCCTTGCTGCCCTCGCTTGTCTGGGTGGGGGTGGGGAACATTTCCCACTCCCCACCCTATGGTCCGCCGGCTTCTTTGCGGCTGCACAGAGTGAGCATCTCGGTGCAGCCGCAGAACACCCAGCCGCCCTGTGGCCGGACTGACCGCAGCGATAACATTCATCACTGCGGTCAACCTCCGCACTGCACAACGCCCGTACATGGCCTTTGTGCAGGCAACGGAAGCATTGCAGCGGCCTGGGCTGCAACAGCTTCACCTGAGCCGACGTCCATCCGACCAATAGGCGTCCGCCTTTGCCCAACCTCTGGGCAGCAGCCACAGGGCAGCTGACCCTCACCGTGCTGAAGCCCTGGGAGTCGGTGCGCAACTCTCCTGCCTTCACCGACCCCTCTGGGCATGCCCCACGTCTCGCGATCGCGGCGACGACCTCCACTGCGGAGACGGAATCATCCAGACCCGAGATGCGTAGGTCAGCGCATTTCTCGGGCCTGGACACCTTCACGAGCTCCGGGTCAACGACCTCCCTTATCTTCTGCGCGAAGATGTCGGCCTTACCCCCACTCGACGCCCCTGGAACCTCCAGGATGCGGCCCCCCGTGATGGCTGTCTTAAAGCGGAGGCCCGATGTTATTCCACAGGAGGCAAGGTCGATCTTGGCCCTTGCCTCCTGCAGCACCTTTAAGTAGGACACGCCCTTGTCTTCCGCCCCCGGCTGCAGCGTGATAACTACGGCTGCAGACCGGGGAGGGCGCAGCTTAACTGACGCCTGCTTGGCGCTGGGCTTGGCAGCCGCTGCACCAGCCGGCGCAGGAGCTGCTGCTGCCTGCTTCGCCTTCTTTTTGGCACCCCGCTTCACCACCGTCGTCCACTCTGTGTCAGTGGACACAGGTGCCGGTGGAAGAGGGCGAGGTGCCGCCTTCTTCGGGGTTGGGGATGGAGCGGCTGCGCTGGGCACCACCGTGTCCTTAGCCTTCCCCTTGCCTTTTTGAGGCTTGCTCTTTTCTGGCGCCGCCGCACCGGCCGTGGATGGTCCGCCTTCCGGCGGTGGTGGTCTCACCTCCACCTTAGACCCCCGAGCCGCAGCTGCTACCGCAGCCGCAGAAGCAGCGTTCTTGCGATCTGCTGCAAGCGGAGGTCGGAGTCTCTTCTCCGGCAAGAGTCGCCCCTCCAGCCCCTCCAGCCGCGCGCTCATCATTCCGCCGACCTCAAGCATGATGGAGCGCTTCAGCTGCTCCAACTCATACGGAGCCAAGGGCTCCGCTGTCTCCATCCTCACATGGGTTGACCGCCCTGGCGATGGCTCAGCTGCCACCTTACTGGCCTGCGCCATCTCCCTACGGAGCTCAGTCCGCAGGTCAGCCATCTCCTTCCGGAGATCCCCCAGCAAACGCTGCAGGCGGGAATTGTCCGCCTGCAGCTTGGCCGTCTCTTCTGTGACGGTCCTGTTACGCAAGACCTCCACCGCAGCCTTGATCGAGGCTGCCGACTCCTTAAGCGCCCGAACAACCGTGCCCTTAAGGTTCATAGATTTGGTCGCCACCTCAGTGATGATGGCGACATCATCTATAACCCTCTGATGAAGGGCTTCGGCTGTCCGGGCATCCCCATCGTCCGGAACGTACCCCAGCGCTGACCTGGACCTTTCGGCCTCACTGGCCAGCCCCTCCAGGTGCCTTTGAGCGTCCAGACGCCTCTCCTCTCTTTGCTGCGTTCGGGAAGCGAGTTGGCGACTGCCCCCAAACCCGTACCGGTCTCTCCAGACGGGTGACCTGCGGTCCAGGTCGCCCTCGTTTGACGAGAACGAGCCTTCACCGCGCCGTCTCTTCCGAACACTACCCTCAGGGGAGCTGTCTCTGGACCTCGTCCAGTGCAGCCCGACATCGGAGTCCACATCATCCGAGTCCACCTCTCCTTTCCTCCCTGCTTGAGAGCCCGCGCTCTCCAGGCGCTTGCCGCCGCCAGAACCGGGCATGGAAGCACCACTGGCAGGCGAGTCGCAGCGCGGCAAGATTACGCGGGGCTCCTTCGCCACTCCCACTCTTCCGACTCTCTTCTCAGAGTCCATCGCAGAGACTATCTTGTCTCCCTCCAAAGTCGTAGAATATTCGCAGTTAAGTTTTCTACGATTCACAGCGCGCTTTAGCCGATCCCAGTCTGCCACTCCGTTACGGTGACAGAACTGGGTCGTTACCGGGGAACACGACGAGGACGTACGCACTGTGGGGGGTTCCCCAACCTAACCTTTTTTTTTTTTTTTTTTTTTTTTTTTGACCCGGGGAAATGCTTTACGCATACCACCCCGCCCCTCCCCCCCGAAGGGGAGGCGGGCGGGGTGGTTATGTGGGACTCCCCCGCCCTTGAAGAGGACGGGTATACCCACTAAAACCCCGGGATGTTCTCTCCTGCTGGCCATGCGAGCAGGGTCGCGGGACCGCTGTCGCATTTCTCCGCAACCCCGCTCTAGCCCCGTTCGCCCGAGGGCAAACCCGCCTCCGCGGAGAGACGCACTGGAACATACAGCGCGCCCCCCCCCACCTCCTCGGGCCTAAGCGCCGAAGCGCCCGGGCCCCCCCCATCGACGTCCAGCTCCCGAACCTGACCACGATCCACCGTATGGCAGTTGTCCGGGAGCGGACTCCACCTCGGGTCGGCTTGCGCCTTCCCCTCACCTCCTCGAGTCCGCACGACTGTGCTCGGACCCCCCCTCCTCGAGCCTGCGCCAAGCGCCCGGGCCCCCCCTCCACGTCCGACTCCCGAACCCAACCACGATCCACCGTATGGCAGCTGTCCGGGAGCGGACCCCCTCCTCGAGTCGGCGCCGCGCACCACGACCCCACCTCCTCGAGCCCGCACGACTGTGCTCGGGCCCCCCCTCCTCGAGCCTGCGCCAAAGCGCCCGGGCCCCACCTCCTCGAGTCGGCGCCGCGCGCCACGACCCCACCTCCTCGAGCCTGCGCCAAGCGCCCGGGCCCCCCCTCCATGGGAGAAGAAGATATCTGAAAGAAGAAGAGTTAAAAGACACAAATGCAAACACAAGAAATGAATGATACATGAAAATAGACGGAAAAATGAAAAGAAAGAGGAAGAAAAATACGTGGGGATGAAATGATAATGGAAAGGATGAAGATGAAGATGATCAATAGATACATAGAGTAATAAATAAACATACATATAAATCCATAATGATCCGGTGTGAAGACCGCCGCAGAGCAAGCTTTGCGACAATCTTCACCCCGGCTACCGCGGCGCCCAGGGTTTTAGTTACGTCTGTTCCAGAGGGGACCAGACCAATAACAGGCAGCAACCACGTGAAGGATTACCCTGGACTTGCCTTGAGGATCATCACGACTTGCGCTCTCCCTCAAGACCGACGCCTCCGCACCCATCGCGGGATGGGTACGGAGGGCCCGGGTTTACGCGTCAGTGACGGATAAACCCAGACCCGCCCAACCCAGACCCGCCCCCCCAACCTAACCTAAACCTAACCTAACCTAACCTAACCCATTCGCACCGCAGCAGCCGTAGAGTGAACACGTGCGCTCCGGAGCTCCGTAAATAAATTTCGAATTTTTATTCGAAAAAAAAAAAAAAAAAAAAAAATAGGAAAGTTATACAAAAGTGATAATAAAAGTTATACAAAGTGCCAAGTGCAGTGCGACGATAATAGAACACGTGTTTGCAAGTGTGTGGAATAAGCCAATTAGCAACAAATTCAAAAACAAGAAATTTAACGGTCGTAAAATTCAGGGCCGACTAAAAAGTGGTAAAACTGCCGTGAGAAGCATTCAGGCTTCTTCGTATTGCCTGCCCATATTTGGGCAACGTGCCTGGCACCAGGTGACCCTCCAGCGAGGTGTGGAATCCGGCCCCAGCATCGCTGGAGTTGGCCCGCAGCTACCGAGCCGTGACAAAGGGAACTCGACGAGTGCCTACCACGAGCAATACACAGACCAGGGCAGAAATCTAAGGTATTTGAACAGAACCTGATACACCGAACCCAGAGTGCCCCACGCACCTGTATAATTAGAAACTTTAAGAGTAGGCTTGGCACCCTATAGTTTTATATGTACAAGTAGACAACGGCTATTCGTAGCCTACTTTAGATTAAGAACCGCAAATAGAATTAAGTAAATGATATTGACTAAAAACCCTATATACCTACATATTTTATGTAAAACTACAAATAATAAGAATAGATAGGAATTTAATGAATATGTTTTAAAAAATCTGACTAGAAAAACTGACTAGAAAATTAAACTCATAAAAACGACTATATACACCCTACCTATACATTTTATTTTACTTATACAATATACACCCATTTTTAATTTAATCATATATTGACAAATTAAACGTGTCCCACTTAAAAACAATGTACGCCGCACGCCGCACTCCCCCCAAAAATACATCTGGTGGGACTCGCCACTCCCCAATACAAGCCGATCTGGCCGAACCAACTCATCCCTCCATGATAAGGCGAAATTTTCGGGAGGGGCAGTCCAGCGGATCATCCACCCCAACGTCCTCTCCGAAGGGTAAAAAAGGCGCGTACGATCCGGGTCTGGTAACTCCGAAATCGATACGCGGTATATCAAAAGCTCAGGCAGCGGAGGGCTACTATAAATACGCGGTCTGCTATCTCAGTAGTGAGAGACGCATGAGTAGGAAAGACGCGGCAAACGTGAGATATGCCCTGGGCTATCTCCGTGACCTTGTCGCGTTGATGGAAACAGAGCACCAAGACAGTAGGAGGGAGGGGAAGAGGGAGGAGGAACCTATACACCCTCCTCCCTCTCCTCCCCCCGCCCTTCAGATTGAGGATAGTGAGCTGCGCCTGAGGCTGGAGGAGCACTGTGCGCTGATGACAGAGAATACCAGGAAAATGGAGGAAATCAGCGACAGGCTCCTCCAGCACCAGAAAGACCTAAACGCCCTTGGAGGTGAAACGTATGCGAGTGTGGCGGCTGGCAACGTCGGGATAAAACCCGCCGTGCCAACTACGCTGCACTCGATTGTGGTCACCTCCAAGGACGAGACGGAAACTGCGGAGGAAGTCCTCACGCACATTAGGCAGGCGGTAAACGCGAGGGATGGAGGAGTTGCGGTGGAGCGGATCAGAAAGGGAAAGGATAGGAAGGTCATTGTGGGCTGTAGAACGGAAGAGGAAAGACAAAAAGTTAGGGAAAGATTAGGAAAAGCAGGCGATAAATTAAATGTAGAAATGGTAAAAAATAAAGATCCTCTCGTCATCTTGACGAGCGTGCAGCACTGCAGCGGTGGCGGGGACATTCTTGGCGCGTTAAAGTCGCAAAATGAGCACATTTTCGCTGGCTTAGACGACCCGGACATCAGGGTCGAAATAGCGTACAAAAGACGCGCCAGGAATCCTCTCGCGAGTCATGTCGTCATGAGGGTGTCCCCCAAGATATGGCAGCGGCTTATCGGTGTGGGGTCCGTGCTCATAGACCTGCAGAGGGTACGAGTGGCAGACCAGTCTCCACTCGTACAATGCTCTCAGTGTCTGGGGTACGGGCATGGCAGACGCTTCTGCACCGAGACCGCAGAAAAATGTAGCCATTGCGGGGGGCCCCACATGCGGACCGAGTGTCCAAGCTGGCGCGCCGGAGCAGCCCCGTCCTGCTGCAACTGCACGCTCGCCAAGCTTGACAAAACAGCCCACAGTGCCTTCAGCAATGACTGTCCGGTTAGAGGCAAATGGGATGCAATAGCCCGGACCTCAATTGCCTACACATAAATTCATACGCTGCTGGGACGGGATGCTGGAACCATGAAACAGATGTGCAAGTAAATGGAACGGGTCATAATTACTATGAACCACCATTTACCAATGTAAAAATTCCTAGATAGAGACTCTGCATCCCGTCCCAACACCAAACAATAAACACAGAACACAAAACATGAAACACTACACAAAACAGATACACAAAACATATGATGCAGAATATATAATGTTGTTATATATTATGCAGCATAAGCCTTACAACTCAAACACAAATAAACATAACAAAATAGTAAAATAGTCATAAAACAAATCCTTCAAAAATAAACAACCTGTAAATATATATATGTGTATAAAGGGTAATTTTAATTGCGCCACATATAAATAGATGCAAACTAGACACACACACGCATAAAAATTCCAAAATAGCTTTTAAAACACGGTAAAAACATAAACAAATACACAACAGACACACAAACAATAGCACACTATGAAGTAGGCATGAAAATGATTAAAAAATAACAAATAACAGCTATAAAATAGATAACAAATTTATAAAACTCACTCTATACAAACTTAAACATCTAGGTAAAATAAATAGGCATCCAACTAAACAAAATATATGACAAAGCAATAAATACTATAGAACATGCAATGTAAAACAATATAAATAAACGTAAACATTGTAAAAACAACAACTGTCTAGGAACAGATAAGAAATTAACTTATGTAAACCAACCAGACGTACATACGTATAAAACCTTTGTAAAACTCAACAGAAATTACTGCAGAAATAACAAACAAGACATAAAACTTATATTCGATAACATGAGCTATAGAATCCAGATAGAAATAAACGTTAACATCATTGAACTGAACACTTATGTAAAAAATGGATATAAATGTTAAAAAAAAAAATTAAAGCAATCAATTAATATAGGTAAAAACTTAAGTAAAACCAACCAGTTACCACCGTTAGAAATAGCAAATGACATAAAAACTGTAACTTGACAATATGAACCACAGAATATTTAGATAGAATCGAATGTAACACCATAAATGTAATATATATGTAAAAACAGATAGAAAAATATGTAAAACTAAAGTAACCAATGAATATATGTAAAAATATAGGAAAACCAACCAACTATCACTGTTAGAAAGTGCAAATACGATAAAACTGTAACCTGATAATATAAATCATAGAATTTAGATAGATTTAATGTAACATTATAAACTTAGTACCTATATATATGCAAAAATAGATCGAAATATTTGTAAAACTAAAGTAATTAACGAATACATGTAAAAATTTTGTAAAAATAACAGATATTATTGTCAACAACTGTAAGCCAGGAACTGTAAACTGTAACAAACATGATACTATTGTAATATAACAATCTAGATGTAACACTTAACGTATAAATTGTGAGGATGTAACTTACTAACCCATTTACTTCTAACCATTTCTCTATGTACAAAACCAAACCAAACTCAAAACAAAGACTCTGACCTGGAGTTAGAGGACACTGAAAAAAAAAAAAAAAAAAAAAAAAAAAAAAAAAAAAACCTAACCTAACCTAACCTAACCTTTTTTTTTTTTTTTTTTTTTTTTTTTTTTTTTTTTTTTTTTTTTTTTTTTTTTTTTTTTTTACGTCGGGAAATCCTCATGGATACCACCCCACCGCGGGGGCGGCGAGGTGGTTATGTCAGACTCCTACTGACTAAAACCCGACGGTGTTCCTTCTGGGACGCTGAGTGCCGGGGCTACGGGGAATGTGAGTATAACTTCCGCGGCCCCGGCGGCGTTGGTCCTTACGTGAGGACCCTTCCCAGCGCTAGAGTGAAGGTGGAGGCGACCTCCACTCTACATACTTTAGAGGGGCGCGCGGAAACACCGCGCGCGCCACCTCGAGGCATTTGACTGGGCGGCAAAACCCCCCCCGGGGCTGCCGCCCTTGCCTCATATGGAGTGTGGAGGAAGCGATAGGAGCACTTCCTCCAGAAGTTTCTCCACTGTTTGGAGGAGGGAGAATTTGGCTCTCCTCACAGTCCTTCTTCAACGTAGTCACGTCAGACAGTGACTAACCCACCTAGTGGGATGGACTTTCGTCCATCGCCTCCTCGCCCCCTTGAGTCGGGGGGGGACTGGGGCCAGGGGCCCTTGTTGCCCTCGCTTGCCTGGGCGGAGGAGGGGGGGAACATTTCCCACTCCCCACCCTGTGGTCCGCCGGCTTCCCCGCGGCCGCACAGAGTGAGCATCTTGGTGCAGCCGCAGAACACCCGGCCGCCCTGTGGCCGGGCTGACCGCAACGATAGCATTCCTCGCTGCGGTCAACCTCCGCCCTGCACAGCGCCCGAACATGGCCTTTGTGCAGGCAGCGGAAGCATTGCAGTGGCCTGGGCTGCAACAGCCTCACCTGCGCCGAAGTCCATCCCACCAATAGGCGTCCGCCTTCGCCCAATCTCTGGGCAGCAGCCACAGGGCAGCTGACCCTAATCGTGCTGAAGCCCCGGGAATCGGTGCGCAACTCTCCTGCCTTCACCGACCCCTCGGGGCATGCCCCACGTCTCGCGATCGCGGCGACGACCTCCACTGCGGAGACGGAATCATCCAGACCCGAGATGCGCAGGTCAGCGCATTTCTCGGGCCTGGACACCTTCACCAGCTCCGGGTCGACAACCTCCCTTATTTTTTGTGCGAAGGTGTCGGCCTTACCTCCACTCGCCGCACCTGGAACCTCCAGTATGCGGCCCCCCGTAATGGCCTTCTTAAATCGGAGGCCCGATGTTATTCCACAGGAGGCAAGGTCAACCTTGGCCCTTGCCTCCTGCAGCACCTTTAAATAGGTTACGCCCTTGTCTTCTGCCCCCGGCTGCAGCGTGATAACCACGGCTGCGGACCGGGGAGGGCGCAACTTCACTGACGCCTGCTTGGCGCTGGGCTTGGCAGCCGCCGTACCTGCCGGCGCAGGAGCTGCTGCTGCCTGGTTCGCCTTCTTTTTGGCACCCCGCTTAACCACCGTCGTCCACCCCGCTTCCATTGATACAGGCGCTGGTGGAAGGGGGCGAGGTGCCACCTTCGCTGGGGTTGAGGCTGCTGCGCCAGCAGCTGTCTTCTTCAGCTTTCCCTTTTTGGGAGCGGCCTTCTCTGGAGCAGTCACTGGCCCCTGCACTGTCCTGGGCGATGACTCCGCCCGCACCTCAGGCTTGCGAAGCGGCGCTGCCACCGGAGCTGCTGCCGCAGCATTTCGGCGGTCCGCCGCAAGTGGAGGCCGAAGCCGCTTCTCCGGCAGGAGCCGCTCCTCGAGCCCCTCCAGCCGCGCGCTCACCATGCCGCCCACCTGCAGCATGATGGAGCGCGTCAGCTGCTCCACTACCTCATGCGAGGCGAACGGCTCGGCCGACTCCATCCTCCGAGAGGCAGGCGCTGGTGAGGGCACTTCCCTCCTCGCCTGCGCTATCTCCTTCCGGAACTCCGTCCGTAGGTCCTCCATCTCCTGGCGGAGACCTGCCAGCAAACGCTGCAGGCGGGAATTGTCCGCCTGCAGCTTTGCCGTCTCCTCCGTGATGGTCCTGCTATGCAGGGCATCCACTGCGGCCTTGATGGAGCCCGCCGACTCCTTCAACGCCCGAACCGTCGTGCCCTTCAGGTTCATTGACGTTGTCGCCACCTGTAGGATGATGCCGACATCGTCAGTAACCCTTTCCAGAAGGGCTGCGGCTGTCCGGGCGTCACTCACGTCCGGCACTATCCCAAGCGCCGACCTGGACTTGCCGGCGTCGCTTGTCAGCTCCTCCAGCCGCTTTTCCGCGTCCAGGCGCTTCCCCTCCCCGGCCTGCCGGCGGACAGCGACCTTTGACCACAGAGGCGACTTGCGATCCGGGTCTCCGTCGTTCGAGGAGAACGAGCCCTCCCCACGCCGCCTCTTTCGGTCCACAGACCCGACATCCGAGTCGACGTCGTCGGAGTCAAAGTACTCCAGGCGCTTACTGCCCCCAGGACTGGGTGCAGAAGTGCCACCACCCGGTGAGTCACATCGTGGCAAGACCACACGCGCCTCCCTCCTTCCGACTCTCTCCGAATCCATATTCCAATCAATGTCGCAAATTTCCGCAGAGTATAGTTGTTTGCGACGCACAGTGCACTTTGGCCCAACCCAGTCTGCCACTCCGTTACGGTGACAGAACTGGGTGGTTTCCAGGGGACACGACGAGGACGTAAGCACTGTGGGGGGTCCCCCAACCTTTTTTTTTTTTTTTTTTTTTTTTTTTTTTTTTTTTTTTTTTTTTTTTTTTTTTTTTTTTTTTTTTTTTTTTTTTTTGACCCGGGGAATGCATTACGCATACCACCCTGCCCCTCCCCCCCGAAGGAGGGAGGGGCAGGGTGGTTATGTGGGACTCCCCCGCCCTTGAAGAGGACGGGTATACCCACTAAACCCCGGGATGTTCCTCCGGCCAGCCATGGGAGCAGGGTCGCGGGACCGCTATTGCTACTCTCCGCAACCCCGCTCTAGCCACGTTCGCCCGTGGGCGATCCCGCCTCCGCGGAGGGACGCACTGGAACATACAGCGCGTCCCCCCCCCACCTCCTCGAGCCTGCGCCAAAGCGCCCGGGCCCCCCCCGTCTACGTCCAACTCCCGAACCCGACCACGATTCCACCGTGCGGTCCTTGTCCGGGAGCGGACCACCTCCCCGGGTCGGCAAACGCCGTCCCCCCACCTCCTCGAGTCCGCACGACTGTGCTCGGACCCCACCTCCTCGAGTCCGCACGACTGTGCTCGGACCCCACCTCCTCGAGTCGGCGCCGCGCACCACGACCCCCCCTCCACGTCCGACTCCCGAACCCAACCACGAATCCACCATATGGCAGCTGTCCGGGAGCGGACCCCCTCCTCGAGTCGGCGCCGCGCGCCACGACCCCACCTCCTCGAGCCCGCACGACTGTGCTCGGGCCCCCCCTCCTCGAGCCTGCGCCAAAGCGCCCGGGCCCCACCTCCTCGAGTCCGCACGACTGTGCTCGGACCCCACCTCCTCGAGTCGGCGCCGCGCACCACGACCCCCCCTCCACGTCCGACTCCCGAACCCAACCACGAATCCACCATATGGCAGCTGTCCGGGAGCGGACCCCCTCCTCGAGTCGGCGCCGCGCGCCACGACCCCACCTCCTCGAGTCCGCACGACTGTGCTCGGACCCCACCTCCTCGAGCCTGCGCCATTTTTTTTTTAAACCGCCCGGGCCCCACCTCCTCGAGTCGGCGCCGCGCGCCACGACCCCCACCTCCTCGAGCCTGCGCCAAGCGCCCGGGCCCCCCCTCCACGTCACACTCCCGGCACACATCCATCATTCCGCTGTATGGTAGGTCCGGGAGCGGACCACCTCCTCGAGCTCGCACAACTGTGCTCGGGCCCCCCCTCCTCGAGCCTGCGCCAAGCGCCCGGGCCCCCCCTCCACGTCCGACTCCCGAACCCAACCACGAATCCACCGTATGGCAGGTGTCCGGGAGCGGACCACCTCCTCGAGCCCGCACAACTGTGCTCGGGTCCCACCTCCTCGAGCCTGCGCCGAACCGCCCGGGCCCCCCCTCCACGTCCCACTCCCGGCACATCCGGGAGGGGACGGCCTCAATCCACCGAAGTGGAGAAGCCCACCGCAGACGCACACACGCGCCGCCCCGCTCGCGTCGCCGCTACCCGGCATACGGCCGAGACGCCGACCGAGCCCCGCAGCCACTCAAGGCCGCCTCAACTCGCGCCGCCGCTACCCGGAATAAGTCCGAGACGCCGGCCGAGCCCCCCCGGACCGCCGAAGCAGTCTGCCTCAATCCACTACCGTGAAGAGGCCCCCCCCGGGCAGACCACCCTTCCTCTGCCCAGACCCCCCCCCGGCCTCTCCACAATCCACAGTGCCCTCTGCTAATCAGAGGGACACGTGGAGAGGCCCCCCCAATCGCCCATGAGACCCCGTGCCGTGAACACGACACGGAGCCCCATGGACGACACCGCGGCGCCCAGGGTTTTAGTTACGTCTGTTCCAGAGGGGACCAGACCAATAACAGGCAGCAACCACGTGAAGGATTACCCTGGACTTGCCTTGAGGATCATCACGACTTGCGCTCTCCCTCAAGACCGACGCCTCCGCACCCATCCGGGATGAGCACGGAGGGCCTGGGTTTATGCGTCAGTGACGGATAAACCCAGGCCCGCCCGGGGGGGGGGGTGGGGGTCCCCCAACCTTTTTTTTTTTTTTTTTTTTTTTTTTTTTTTTTTTTTTTTTTTTTTTTTTTTTTTTTTTTTTTTTTTTTTTTGCCCGGGGAAATGCTTTACGCATACCACCCCGCCCGAGGGGAGCAGGGTGGTTATGTGGGACTCCCCCGCCCTTGAAGAGGGCGGGTATACCCACTAAAA
The DNA here is from genome assembly GCA_905147375.1 of Hylaea fasciaria. Classification (NCBI taxonomy): domain Eukaryota; kingdom Metazoa; phylum Arthropoda; class Insecta; order Lepidoptera; family Geometridae; genus Hylaea; species Hylaea fasciaria. The sequence continues at coordinate 234,709 of LR990192.1, forward strand.
CCCCGGGGGTGTTCTCTCGCCGCATGTGGTGTGGCCGCGGGATCGCTGGCGCACGCACCGCGACCACACCTGCGGATGCCCTGGGCTGGGCTCTCCTCGGAGGTGTATCAAGCCTCTATCTCCGCTTAATGCGCCCCAGAACACATCAGGGCGCATTTCAGCTCGGGACTTCTTAACTCGGGTGACGGACCCCCCGATCCGCCACCCGAAAGTCCCCATAATGGCGGCAGGTGGCGGGCACAGGCCAATAGCCCGCGGCCCGGTCTGCGGCGGCGGATTGGGAGGGAGAGAGTATCGTAACCTAACCTAACCTAACCTGCTTGCCGGTTTTGGCAATTAATCGAAATTTACTTGAATACATTGAATACATTAAATTAAAATCACTCTTTTGGCTGTAACTTTCTCTAAATTCATTATATCTTCGCGGTTTCTGCACCGATTAACCAGGGATAGCGCCCCCCAGAGGACCCGCACCCTAGGGGAGCGAAATCGCGAAACCCACCGCTCCCTTGTCCTGTTTACCGAAGTGGACAGAATCTGCCTGGGAGTGCAGACTTTTGTGCACAACTTTTGAACCAGTGCTCCGATTGAGACGGGGTTTTCGACATTTAAGAGTGCCTTTTAAGCACTACTGGACGGCTAAATAAAAATAGCACATTATCGTGTTTATTATTTTTGACCTATATCACGAATAAATAAATTGTATATACTTACTGACTTACCGCACGTCCACGGTACCTGAGGGCTGGATCAGACTGTAGACTGCTGCACGGCGGCATCTGCAACAAAAATAAACATATTATTAAGGATATAGAATTTTACACATTGGACGCGTCCCTCACACAACATCGACATGTACGCCACACACCGTACTCCACCGAAGAAGGCCCCCTGTGGGGTTTGCCACTCCCCGGACCAGACAGAGCTGGCCGGACCAGCCCAAGCCTCGAAAGTGAGGAGGAGCATCGGGGAGGGGGAGTCCGGAAAATCCCCTAACCTTCCGTCCTCTCCGAAGAAGACGACGGTGTCGGCGGCGGGCCCGACGAGGACCAAGGCAAAAACTGCCGTTGCCGAAACATCCCGAAAGACACCTGTGGATGTCTCGGGGAGCCCGCCGCCGAAACCGACGTACATCTCCAGAGTTGCTGAGGCAAGGGCCTGCCTGAATAAGGCGAAGCTCCACCTCAGCAGCTCCAGAAATACAAAAACGGAGATCAAGGAAGGAGTGATCGCATCCCTGGATCGCCTCTACCAGCTTGTTAAAGAGGCAGAAGCTGAAAAGGCTGGAGGAAGCCAGAGCGGCGAGCGGGGTGACAAGAGAGTGGAGGACCCTATACACCCTCCGCCCTCAACTCAGCCCGCACTTCGGATCGAGGACGACGGTTTCCGCCGACTGGAGGAGCACAGTGAGCTGATGAGGGAAAACACCCGAAAAATGGAAGAGCTCAGCGCTGTGCTCCTCAAACACCAAACCGTCCTTGGAGATGCATCGTACGCGAGTGTTGCTGCTGCGATGCCCTCCAATAATCACTCCCTGGAGCACATGGAGCACATGGAAGAGCTTATAGGCGAGGTAAAGCAGTTACGCCAGGCCACTAATGACACAGCGAAGCAGGTAGCGTCGATGAAGGAAGGATCACCCTCTTACGCGGATGTCGTGTCGAAACCTGGCCGCTATACCCCTATAAAGACCCAAGCCACTCATTCCATCATAGTGTCCTCGGACATTGAGAAAGACACCAGTGACGAGGTGCTCGGTAAGGTCCGAGAAACACTGGATGCTAAAACCAGTGGGTTCCAGGTGCAAAGAGTGAGGAAGGTAAAAAACCAAAAAGTAGTTCTGAGTTGCAGCACCAAAGGTGAAGTTGAGAAAATGACAGCCAAGCTAAAGGAAAACCAGAACTTGAGGGTCGAAGAAGCGAAGAACAAGGATCCACTGGTGATTCTCAAGAATGTGTTATCCTATAACACGGATGAGGATATCATCGCATCCCTGGGAAACCAAAATGCCAGCGTCTTGGGGGGGCTATCCAAGGAGGACTCCAAGGCAATGGTCAAGTACCGCAGGAGAGCAAGGAACCAACATGAAAACCATGTGGTACTTCAAGTTTCCCCAAGGATGTGGCAGAGGTTGACATCGGCGGGAAAAGTCCACATCGATTTGCAACATGTAGTGGTAGAGGACCAGTCTCCATTGATGCAATGTACCAGATGTCTCGGATACGGCCATGGCCGCAAGATGTGCAAAGAGACAGTGGACCTATGCAGCTTCTGTGGTGGCGAGCACTTGCGAGCGGCGTGCCCAAATTATGCCGCAGGTGAAACACCATCTTGCCGCAATTGTAAGGCAGCCAAGTTCCCTGAGACGGGGCACAATGCATTCGACGGAGAATGCCCCATCCGCAAAAGGTGGGACGCTATAGCTAGGGCGAGTGTAGCGTATTGTTAACGCCGACGGCGCCACGGGGACCACCACTGAAATTTTGACAATTAATACAGATGAAGGGAAAAGGTACAAAGTGGCACAAGCCAACCTGCAGAGGAAACGCCTCGCCACCCAAGAGCTCGTGCATGAAGCCCAAAAGAGAAGCATCAGCTTTGCATTGGTTCAAGAACCTTATGTAGGAGCTGTAGGGGAACTTAAGCGGTACACTGGCACCCGAGTGATACAGTGCGGTCAAAATAGATCTGGACCAGTAAAGGCAGCGATAATTGTTTTCGATGAAGAAATTGAGGTCATTAACAATGTTACCATCAACACCGAAAATATAGTGATGACCATTCTCAAAACCAACAAATGGAGTGTGGGAGTGGTATCAGTGTACTTTGAGGACAGTGTGCCGCTTGAACCTTACCTGGATAGGCTCCGCGGGGTGATTGAAGCAATGCAAATTGAAAAGATAATTGTGGGTGGAGACGTAAACGCGTGGAGTACTTGGTGGGGGAGTAAAGTAGAGAATGATAGAGGAGAGGAACTCAGAGGCTTTATAGACGAAATAGACATGCACATATTGAACCAAGGAAATGATCCCACATTTGACACGATTCGAGGAGGTCGTGTCATCACTAGCAATGTGGACATCACAATATGTACGGGGAATCTTTTGCCAAACATCAGGAACTGGAAAGTCGACAAGACAGTCACTAGTTCTGATCATAACGCCATAATTTTCGATCTATATCTTGAAAAACCGACAGAATGCATGCCAAGAACCTCAACGCGAATCTATTTTACCCGGAAAGCGAGTTGGAGTCAGTTTACCATGGAAGTAAAAAACGAACTAGAAGAAAATAAAATAACACCTGAAAATATAGCAAAAATACAAACTAGAGAAGAATTAGAAATTACAGTCAAACTATACATAGAATCTATAAAAAAGGCATGCGAAAGCACAATACCACTAATTAAAAATAAAAAGAAGAAAAACTACTTACCTTGGTGGACCGACGAACTGGAACGCTTGAAGGGAGAGATGATCACCAGAAGGCGAAGGATTGCGTGCTCAGCTCCTCACCGAAGACCGCACGTAGTTGAAGAGTACCTGGAATCAAAAAGAATATATGAAGAAGAAGCACTGAAGACACAAACAGAAAGCTGGAAAGCTTTCTGCACTAAACAGGACAAGGAAAGCTTATGGGACGGGATATACAGGGTGATTAGGAACACATCAGTGAGGCACGAAGACCAGCTCCTTATGGGAACTGATGCTGTTCTGGATCCAGAAAAGTCTGTAGAGTTGCTAGCAAGAACGTTCTTCCCAGAAGACGATAAAACGGAGGATAATGAGATCCATGCCGCGGTCAGGGCAGATGCGGAAAAAAGTAGCAACTCTACACTAGACGAAGACGAAGATCCACCGTTCACAGATGTAGAACTTAAATGGACACTGGACAGCCTTAAACCCAAAAAGGCACCTGGACTTGACGGCTTTACCGCGGATATCTGTCATAGGGCTATATACGCAGAAAGACAGGTGTTTCTTGATATAGCGAATAAATGCTTATCCCTAGGTTGTTTTCCCGCGCCCTGGAAAGAAGCGGCGATAGTGGTAATCAGGAAACCAGGGAAAGCTGATTATAGTAACGCAAAATCATACCGACCGATAGGTCTTCTGTCCATATTAGGGAAAATCCTGGAAAAAATGACGATGAGGAGGATTCGGTGGCATGTATTACCCAAAGCAAATACTAAGCAGTACGGATTTGTCCCCCAACGCTGTACAGAAGACGCCTTGTACGACCTGATGCAACATGTACAGAACAATATGCGGAATAAAGAAATCACAGTCATGGTTTCCTTAGACATTGAAGGTGCGTTCGATAACGCCTGGTGGCCTGCGATTAAAAATGAACTCGCAAAGAAAAAGTGCCCTTCAAATCTGAGGAGCCTGATAGATCATTATTTCCAGGACAGGAGAGTAACAGTCCGCTACGCAGGTAAAACTTGCAGCAAAATCACCAACAAAGGATGCGTTCAAGGGTCAATAGGTGGTCCAACATTTTGGAACTTGATCCTTGATCCACTGCTAGACGACCTGGACGCAAGAGGAGTGTATGTGCAAGCATTTGCAGACGATGTAGTTCTGGTGTTCAACGGGAAATCAGTCGAGAAAATCCAGAATGACGCCAACACCACTCTAGCACGTGTGCACGAGTGGGGTGTCCGAAATAAACTAAGGTTTGCCCCACAAAAGACCAAGGCAATGATGATTACAAAAAGGCTGAAAGTTGACACACCACTCTTGCACATGAGCGGAGAAAGGATAGAGATGGTTGAAGAAATCAAGCTGTTGGGAGTCACTATTGACAGGAAGCTCACTTTTAATAGCCACGTGTCAAATGTCTGCCGTAAAGCCACCAACATCTACCGACAGCTGGCAAGGACAGCCAAGATTGAGTGGGGACTGAACCCGGAGATAGTTAGGACGATTTATACAGCTGTTATAGAGCCTATAGTCATGTACGCATCGAGCGTATGGGCACCAGCTGCGGAGAAAATAATGGTTCAAAAACAGTTAAACACTATCCAAAGAGGCTTTGCCCAAAAAATTGTCAAAGCGTACAGGACGGTCTCCCTCAATGCAGCAATCGTACTGTCTGGGCTGCTCCCCTTGGATCTCAGGATCCAGGAAGCGGCCCAGATATACGAAGCAAGAAGGGGTAAGGCACCACCAGAACGGGATCGACAAATCGAGGAGCTGATACCGTTTGTGCAAGCCCCTCATCCAGCTAGCGAAATACTAATTGAATTTGAATGCCTCGAGGATATGCAGCCCGAAACCCTGAAAATCCATAAACTGCCAGCTAACCAGATCTACACAGACGGGAGCAAGATGGAAGGGAGAGTAGGAGCTGCATATACCTACTGGGAAAACGCCAAGGAAATAAAGACCAAGAAGATCAGACTCGAGTCGTACTGCACGGTCTTCCAGGCGGAGCTCTGTGCATTATACCAGGCCACGGAGCTTCTGCACAGAGTAAACCAAGATACGGTAGCCGTGTTGAGCGACTCGAGGTCTGCTCTTGAACTCATAAAGGACCCAAATACGTTCCACCCCTTGGCGTTTTCCATCAGACGCAATTTAAGGGAGCTAAAAGAAAAGGGAAAGAATATCTGCATTTACTGGGTGAAAGCACATGTAGGAATATCCGGCAACGAAAGAGCTGATGAATTGGCCAAACAGGCCGCCCAGTACATCAAAACAGCAGCTCACTATGACAAATGCCCAATAGCCCACGTAAAAATGGGAATAAGACAAAACACAGTAAAGATATGGGACCAGAGGTATACCGAAGGAGATACCGCAGGGGTAACAAAATTATTCTTCCCTACAGCAACCAAGGCCTACAAAACAATAGCAGAAATGAAAATCTCACCTGTGTTGACGCAAGTGCTAACGGGACACGGCGGGTTTTCAGCATACCTGCACCGTTTTAAATGCAAAGACAGCGCCGGTTGCATATGTGACCCTGAAACGGATGAAACAATAGAACATCTACTGCTTAACTGCCCCAAATATGAAGCTATCAGAAGTGACCTAGAAATAGCAACCGGCATGAAATTAACCACCGGAACGCTAAGTGAAATGATAGCCGGAAATGACTCTAGGGAATACCTACAAAACTTCTGCACAAAAGTTGCAGAAGACGTAATTAAACGAAATAAAACTAAATAGAGAAAAAAAAAAAAAAAAAAAAAAAAAAAAAAAAAAAAAAAAAATTGTTGTATATATTTGAAACCTGATTTATCTTCTTATCTACACATTCTTACTTACACTTTTTATTTTATCTTTATTGTAAATAAATAACGTAAAACAATAATATGTAAACTAATAATAATATGTAAACCTGTAAATAAATACCATGTGAAACAATGTTTGTTGTCAAGCAAACATTGGCAAAATAATCATATGTAAACCTGTAAATAAATAACATGTAAAACAATGTTTGTTGTCAAGCAAACATTGGCAAAATAATTAATGTAAACGTAATAAATAATACAAACCTAAGTCTCCGAAATACATCGGAGGAGAAATAGAAATTAGAAAAAAAAAAAAAAAAAAAAAAAAAACCTACAACCTAACCTACAACCTACGGCTCGGCTCGGCTCGGCTCGGCTCGGCTCGGCTCGGCTCGGCTCGGCTCGGCTCGGCTCGGCTCGGCTCGGCTCGGCTCGGCTCGGCTCGGTTCGGCTGGCTTTTTTTTTTTTTTTTTTTTTTTTTTTTTTTATATGAAATTTTTGCATGGCTTGTGCCAAATAATACATAAATGGCTGGAGAGCGAGTGGTGAGAGAGCAAAAAAAAAAATTAAAATAAAAAAAAAAAAAAAAAAAAAAAAAGAGGTCAGTTTTCCAAGATCGATCTAAGATTGCTTTTTTGGGTCTGGTTGCCTGCACCCACTCGTCCCGGGCACGAGTGAGTAAACGCATGCAAGCAGATTTTATTGAAGCGCTTAGATGGCATCGAGGAAAATGCTGAGCTTCAAAATATAGAACGAAAAAAAAAAAAAAAAAAAAAAAAAAAAAAAAAAATTATGAAGTAGGTTATTTTATTAAAGGAAAGAAAATGCGTATTTATTCTTTCTGCCGCAGACTTTTAAACGTATTGCTATTAAGCCAAGACATCTTATTATCTCTTCTAAAATAAAGCTACGTTTACATCGGACAAATCTGTAGGCCAATAATTAACTGAATTTCAAGCATCATTGCACGAGCGAGCACAATCAAACAGATTGTCTGAAGTGCTTGAATCACACGGCTGGCAGGCAGTTCATATGACCACTGCCACCACCACCACCACCATCTCAGTCACTTCTGTTCCTCTCACCAAGCAATACTCCCATTCATTGATGTTCAACACACTATATTATTCAGTACACACACACGTGTGTATGGCCATTGACCATGCTGTGCAGTAATCATCTCCACATAATCCACCACCATCACCCCCACCGCCACCATCACTGTTACTACCACCAAGCGCCACTCCCACTTATTATTATGTTCAACACACCATTCAATAATATGTGCAATGTACATAAAATTATATACCTAGGTAGGTACTCAAATGTGCATGGCCAGGCAGTTCATTTTCTGGTTCGGTCTATTGGTCATTGTGGCGTTTTAGTTAATGCTTTATGACAGTTTCTACAATAAACCGTAATAATAATAATATATTTTAATGACATATAGGTATAACATGTTTCAATATCGGACATCAGTCAACCGTGAGCAGGACCTCACCACGGAGACCCTGCGCGCCGTCGGACGATTATTGTTATTTTACTATTAGGATATTGTTAAATTACTCCAAGATTATGCTTCATCGCTTGAGCATAGATTGATTAGACTGGTTGCTTGCATTCGCTCGTTGGTCCCGGGTACGAGCGAATGCATTCAAACAGGTCTATATAGACTCGCTTGGATGACATAGCGCAGAAAAATACTGGTTGTTACTGATTAACGTGGACACTTTTACTATATTTTCATTATTCGAGTAAACTGACTCATACAAATGTATAGGTTGGTACATATCGTAGGAATGTAGCATAATATTATCTGTTAAGTCGAACTATATCATTAAATTATTATAATTAATGATAGGTATATTTTCAAGTTTTAGCCGTCTTCTAAGATACGAGAACGTTCTCAACGTGGCTAGATTTTATTATTCTTCACTTTGGATGAGATTTGTGTTTGTTTTGTAAGTGCTAGAGAGTTGCCGACTTACAGTGATCAGTACAAGAGGCCTTGCATATCATGTCAGGTAGAGATACAAGTGTGCATAATAGTCCTGGAGGGGCCAGGCAGTTCTTGTCCTGGTTTGGTATATCAAGTGTAATTGGGGTGTTTTATCAGTTATCGCTCTAAGTACAGTCTTCACAATAAAGCTTGTTTATTGGAACATTATATTTATTATATTCAGCCACTGCTGTAGCGGCCGTGCCTGAGTACTCGCTGCGAGACCCTGTTCAAGCAAGCACCTGTCGTCAAGGCAGGTTCCTTGCGGAGGCGGAGTGCGCCGCTGAACGTCTCTCACGGCTAGTGATCACTAGATTGGACTTCGGGTTTAAGAAGAGGACTTTTTTCTCACCCATCCCAGGCACCGACAATAATAAACTCCATTATTGTATGAAGGTGCATCATTGCTTCTGCATAATATCCTGATTGCATGTACTCACCCGTCCCGGGTACGGGCGACTACAGTCAAAGAGAATTATTAAGCAGCGCTTATAGATAACACTCATAAAATTCAGAAAAGGACGAAGTACAGTGACTGCCTTACTTGATGTCACGGATAATATACTTTGTTCATTAGATAAAGGAATGTGTACGTTGCTTGTATTGTTGGACTTTTCTAGGGCTTTTGATTCCATAAATATTAACTTACTAATGTCCAAATTGAGCTACTATGGTTTTGATAGTGGAGCCTTACAGTGGTTTAATAGTTACCTAACTAATCGATATCAGTACGTGAAGCTTAGTCGTGATGATGGTTCCGCGTTAGTGTCAGAGAAAATGGCTTGCGACAGGGGAGTTCCTCAGGGATCTATATTGGGACCTATCCTCTTTATTTTGTACTCGGCAGATATTGTAACGCATATTAGGCATTGTAAGTTCCACATATATGCTGACGATATACAACTGTATCTTTCTTGTAAACCATCTGAAATTGATAATGCGATAACTAAGCTTAATCACGATCTTTCGAGTATAGCCACATGGTCTACTAGCAATGGCCTGTTACTTAACCCTGTCAAAACAAAATACTTAGTCTTCGGTAGTAAGCATCAGATAGCAAGACTTAATCCGTCGAAGAGTGTTATGCTTATGGCTGAGCCCATTGAGCGTGTATATGAAGCCCGTAATCTGGGTTTGCATATGGATTGTGATCTGCGATTTGAAAAACATATTGCTAATTCAGTAAAAAATTGCTTCTACAAATTGAAAGTTTTGTATAGAATGAGACCATTCGTAAGAGAAGAGTTGCGCATCCAGCTCGTGGAATCACTTGTTCTGTCTAAGTTAAATTATATGGACGCAGTTTTTGGTCCTCGTCTGCTAGCAAAGACTCAAAGGCTGATTCAACGAGTCCAAAACGCCTGTGCCCGTTTTTGCTTCGACGTTCCGTTAAGGGCCCATGTGACCCCATTCTTAAATAAGCACTCCATTCTTAAAATGAAACACCGGAGAAAACTACATTTAGCTTGCCTTCTCTTTGGTGTCTTAAAATATCAAGCACCAGCTTATCTTTATGATAAATTGTCCTGGGTGTCCTGTCGGAGGTCTTCTGCATCCCGCCAGTGTGCGATGCAGCTATCGACGCAGCGTCATAGCTCAGCCGCGTTTAGGGGGAGTTTCCGCTATGCAGCCTCTAAATGTTGGAACAATATCCCACCGCCGATAAGGAACCTGCAAAATGTTCATGGGTTTAGACTCAAACTGAAAATGTTCGTTTGTAAGCAGCAAATAAGTCAGGAAGCTCAAAAACATGACACAAGTGCTATATATATAATGGTATTTATCTCCAATCAATTGTGAAAAGCAAATAGATAAACTTGTGTTGCTCTGTAAACAAAGATTTATTTCGTTAGAATTACCTACATAACTAAATACACTATTAGCCTTTATCTAGACTCCTACCTGTAAACAAAGAAACGACATTTAAAGTTTCTATTTCGTATGTTGTTTCTTTCACAATTTATGGGTTCTTTTGTAAATTATTTCACTATACAACCAACATTGAAAAATCGCCATTTTCTTCTAACCGACTAATAAAATTCCATAGATACCTACAAAAACAAAAGAATAACTCTACTGACAAATCAAATGTCAACATAACTTCTCGATAATCTGGCTGTCATTGCTTCTACTCTATTGACAGCGCCATGTGCGGCAAAATTCAAAATCAAAGGAATACACCTATATTTCTTTACATCTCCCCCCCCCCGGGAGAGAAAATTTATGCATGAATTTTCTTCCAAGATAGCCATCATCCTCTTTCTCTAATCTTCCTCTTCAGTTCCTTCTTCCTCTATTGTAGGTATTGGGACAAGTTTCGTAATATGAAAAAGATTCGACTCTATTTTCTTGTGTCCAGTATTAATTTTATATATTGATTTAGAAACCTTTTCAATAATCTTAAATGGTCCTATCTTCAGCTCATCTAATTTTTTCCTGTTTAGCTGGTTGCCATTTTCTACGTAAACCATATCTCCTTCATTAAATTCATGGTATTTTCTGTTTCTGTCAAATAATATCTTGTTGTAGTTATGGGACTTCCTTGTATTCTCAAGTGCTGTTAGTCTATCTCTGATCCAGTCATTATGTGTTTTTTCTTGCTTCAACTCTTTCGGTAAAATTGAGACGTCTGTACCATACAAAAGATAACTAGGCGAGAAACCTGTTACGGTGTGAATAGTCTGATTATATTTACTAACACATTCGTGTGCTATGGTAGTCCAGGCTCTTCTATTCTCCCCTTCATTTATTTTACACCGGATTTTGTTTACCAAAGTCTGGTTCAACCTCTCATTTAGACCGTTTGAGAATGGTGCATTTACTGCTGTAAAAATTATAGGTATCTGTCTGTCATTTAAGTATTTCTTGAACTCTCTTGAATTTATTCCTGGATATTGGTCAGTCAGTAGCATACCAACATTCTCTGATTCTGTTATGTTCATTACTAGTTTAATAAAATCATTTGCGCTCTGAGTTTTTGATGTTATAATAAATGCGTGTCTAGTAAAGTGATCTACCAACAAGTGTAAATATTTCTTTGTGGATCTTGAACCTCCAAAACCACCAATTGTATCTATTGAAATTATTTCAAATGGCTTGGTGGCCGGACCCAAGTGAGACATGAATCCAAATTTATCCTGGCCTCTTGATTTATTCCGTATACAAACATCACAGCTTCTACAAACTTGTTTAATATTTTCTGTCAGATTTCTGGCATTGTAGTGCGGACTAATTGTTTTTTGCATCTGGTTAATTCCAATATGGCACAGATTTTCATGTACACTTCTTAACAATTTTATACTAAATTCTTCCGATATAATTATTTTATCTTTGTTTCTGACCTTTTTATAGTATATATTTTGTTTTTCTATAATTCTGTCTATATCTTTTTGTATCTCTACATTTTGCCTTTGATCCAATATGATATCTTCCAGGTTGATAAGATTCACAATTTTCAGCTGTTCATCTATATTATCATTTGATTCCAATACCGGATTCCTACTAAGACAATCTGCTTCCAAATGGCTCTTTCCCGGGGCATATTTTATGTTAAAATCATATTGTGATAAATAATATGTCAAGTCACCCAGCTCTTCATCGGTTCTTGATTTCAAATTCATATTTTCCAATGGCTTATGATCCGAATAAACTATAAATGATTTACCTATTAACCAGTATTGCCAGTACCTCACCGCTTCTTTGATGGCTAAACACTCCAAGTATACCGCTTTCTTCTTTTTTTGAGCTCCACTTAGCTTCTTCGAAAAGTAAGCTACTGGTTTCTCTTTTCCATCAGGTTGTGTTTGTTTCAAAATGGCTCCAACACCTTCTAAAGATGCATCTGTGTAAATATTTATAGGTAAATCTTTGTCATAAATCTCAAGAACTGGTTGTGAGCATAGCAGACTTTTTATTTGTTCAAATGCTTTTTGGCATTCATCCGACCAAGTAAATTTTTGATTTTTTCTGAGTAAATTATGTAATGGATCTAGTATTATTGCACTCCTTGGTATGTATTCATGATAAAAGTTTATTTTTCCTAAAAATTGTCTTACATTCCTCTGTGTTCTCGGGATAGGGAAATTTCTTATTGAAATTAGATTATCTTTCACTGGTTTAACAGAATTATTCTCTATTATATGACCCAGGTATTTCACCGAGTGTGATGCAAATGTGCATTTTTGAAATTTCAATCTGAAACCTTCAGTTTTAATTGCATCCAGCAACTGCGTCAGATGCTGAATGTGGTCATTAAATGATTTTGAAAATACCAGAATGTCATCGATGAAATTTACAGCAAATTCAGTGAGTTTATACTTTCTTAGTATATTACTCAATATTCTCTGAAAAGTTGATGGTGCTGTTTTTAAACCAAATGGTAGACAAGTCCATTGGAAATGTCCTTCTTGTGTCACAAATCCTGTCTTCTTTCTGTCTTCCACTCTTAATGGAATGGACCAAAAAGCTGAATTTATGTCTAAAGTTGAATAAAAATTACAGTTCCTTGTCTTAGTCACTAGGTCTTCTATCAATGGAAATGGTTGAGCCTGAGGGACTACTATTTTATTCAAATCTCTGAAGTCTATACATAATCTAGACTTCCTGTTGTCTTCTTTTTTGAATGCCAATGTAACAGGTGCTGCAAATGGGCTGTAGGATTCTTCTATAAGCTTGTTATCTAATAACTTTGCTATTTGTTCTTCTATCTCCTTCTTATCTTCTATTGTACACCTGTAGGGTCTTTTACTGCAATACTTGTCTACTAATAAGTCTATTTTTGCTTCATAACCATTAATAGTTCCTATGTCGTATTTATTTTTTGCAAAAACTGTCTCATATGTATTAATCAGTTTATTTATTTCTGATTTTTGATATTCATTTAAATGATTTATTTTAATTTCAAAATCCTCTTCTTTTACATGTTCATTGAAATTTATCTTGTATTCTTTCGTATTCATGTTCTTTTCATCATCATTAATCATATGTATAATATTCTCTGCTTCTTTATTTGTAGAAATTTCTGTGACCTTCTTTATATTTTCATGTTCCAAGCATTGTTTCTGAGTTATCTGTAAGTCTTCATTTTGTATTAGTTTAAACTTTTTTATCATGTCTAATCCAATCAAAAAATCATATTTGAAATTTTGTTCATCAATAATGTACAGTTCAACATTTTCTTCTATTTCAAAGATTTTAATTTTTAAGTTTGTCAAACCACTTGTCTTTTTGACACCATTAATTGTAATTAAACTTGCTTCATTAATATTGCTCCCTTTTCCTTTTAACTTCAACAGCTTTGAATTAATCAGAGAAACATTTGAACCAGAATCATACACTCCGTACACTTCTAATGTTTCATTCAATATTAGTTTGACTTTTATTAATGGTGTCACTATTAGTTTTTTTGAACATTCTCATTTAACTCAGCTTCTATCACCGCATTGTTAACATGTTTAATGTTTTTTTCTCGCACCTTGTCCTCTTCCTTTGTTCTAAACCAGCATGCAGATTCGGGATGATAACGAGTACCTTTATTTAATTTTTCACAAGTTTTACATGGGGTTGGATCTTCAGTCCTACTGTTGCTTCTTATACTTCCATATTTTCTGAAGACTGAATAAGTCTTTTTATTTACCAAATATTCATATTTTTTCAACTCATTAAACAAGTCAACTGTATCCTTCAATGACTCTCTATCAATCTTGCTAAGTACAAACTCCGGCAAACCCGCGGCAACAAGATCAATCAGTGTGCCCGTATCAATAAATTCTCTCATATCCAGTAAAAGCTTTTCTTTCTTTATAGCATAATCCACCAATAATCCATCTTTGTATTTAAATAACAATGCATAGGTGACTTGGTTCCATCCCTTATTTGCAAATGATTCACAAAATTTGTTTTTCCATACTGACCATTCCGAGTTCATGGTCAATTTAATGATCATGGAACTATACCAATCAATGCAACTCTTATCCATGAATAATCTGAGTAATTCAATTTTTTTCTCATCTTCTATTACATCAAATCGGATGCATTCTTTTTCAAAAGTGTCAATCCATCGGTTCACATTTGAATTTCTGGTTGTAAATTTTTCAATTATAAACTTCTCTGCAACATGTTTCAAACTCTGCTGTTTAGTCTCCTGCGTATTTTGAACTAATTTTTCAAACAGTTTTTCCAGAACACTTGTGTCTTGATTCTGTGCAGCCACAGTCTGTTTTTGAGTCACTTCTTCTAGGTATTGTTCTTGAAATTGTATATTACCATCCTCATCGCAGTAAGTTCGTCTAAGTTCTTCTGTCACTGTTATCCAAACCTTTCGTGTCTGGTACCTTTTTTTTAGACTATTCTTTACTCTGTTATAAGCAGCTGTTTTCATTAGTTCTGCATGATGTCCAACAAATTGAAAGTCTTCTGGTAAAGCATATACTTTATTATCACTTGTAGATATTGATGTCAAACAATTGACGTTAGTTTTTCCATCGCTTTTTGGTAATATTGTAAATTCAAAACAAAGCTTCTCCATGTTCTGTGCTTCTATTTAGCTTTTATAAACAACAAATGTCGTTTTATAATGGTATTTATCTCCAATCAATTGTGAAAAGCAAATAGATAAACTTGTGTTGCTCTGTAAACAAAGATTTATTTCGTTAGAATTACCTACATAACTAAATACACTATTAGCCTTTATCTAGACTCCTACCTGTAAACAAAGAAACGACATTTAAAGTTTCTATTTCGTATGTTGTTTCTTTCACAATTTATGGGTTCTTTTGTAAATTATTTCACTATACAACCAACATTGAAAAATCGCCATTTTCTTCTAACCGACTAATAAAATTCCATAGATACCTACAAAAACAAAAGAATAACTCTACTGACAAATCAAATGTCAACATAACTTCTCGATAATCTGGCTGTCATTGCTTCTACTCTATTGACAGCGCCATGTGCGGCAAAATTCAAAATCAAAGGAATACACCTATATTTCTTTACATATAGACAATGACTTTTTTGTTTATTATTATTATCATTATTTTTATTCATTATGCATCAAGTATTTATAAGTAACTAGCTGCGCCCCGCGGTTTCACCCGCGTTTCACATTATAAAACCTACAGGGCGGTGGCTATTATAGGACTTGTAACATAGTGTCAGAGAAAATACTGAAGTTAGGTCATTTTTCACAGTTATTATTGCACTGATGGACAGGAAAACAGTGATGATGATGATGACTTGTAGCCTATATTGTGTCTCTAAACTGCATACAACATTTCATGCAAATTAAGGTACTATTTCACAGTTTAGCCGTGTGAATTGTGTAAGTTGGTGTATAAGTTATCAAAATACCAAATTTCAAGCCAATGGGGTAGTTTTTCACAGTTTTTATTGCACTGATGCAAAACGGTGACGATGATGATGATGAATTAATCCTAAGTCGTAAGTTGCGGGATAACCGAAATTTTACGTACCTACATTGGGTGTTTTATCGCATTGATGGAAAACGGCGATGATTATGATTGATGACTTAATAATATTATGTTCGTAGCCAATGTCCTAAGTTGGAAGATAACCTATCTGTGAACCAAATTATCTCCCCCCACTCTCCCCTCTTACCACTCCCCCTATTTCCCCCCACTCTCCCCTCCTTCTACCCCCACTATCCCCTCTTTCTCCCCCACTCTCCACTATTTCTCCCCCACTCTCCCCTCTTTCTCCCCCCACTCTCCCCTCTTTCTCCCCCCACTCTCCCCTCTTTCTACTCCCACTCGCCACTCTTTCTCCCCGCTCTACCCTCTTTCTCCCCCCACTCTACCCTCTTTCTCCCCCCACCCTCCCTCTTTCTACCCCACTCTCCCCCCGCTCTCCCCTCTCTTTCTCCCCACTCTCCCCTCTTTCTCCTCCCACCCTCCCCTTTTTCTCCCCGCTCTCCCCTCTCTTTCTCCCCACTCTCCCTTCTTTCTCCCCCACTCTCCACTCTTTCTCCCCCCACACTACCCTCTTTCTCCCCCACTCTCCCCTCTTTCTCACCCCACTCTCCTCTCTTTCTCCCTCCACTCTCCCCTTTTTCTCCCCCCCTCTCCCCTCTTTCTCCCCGCTCTCCCCTCTCTTTCTCCCCACTTTCCCCTCTTTCTTCCCGCTCTCCCCGTCTTTCTCTCCACTCTACCATCTAATCCCCTTTTCCCCCACTCTCCCCCTCCCCTCCCCCGCACTCTCCCCCCTCTCCTCCCATCGCACTCTCCCCCTTTAAATAACGATCCGTTCAGCCGTTTATTGTGGTCCGTTGGGGGTGCATCTAAAAATACCTCATAATTTCAACCCCTCTTGCTATTCCCCCTTTAGGGATGATTTTGCAAAAAAGCTGAAACCCGTATTTATTTATATCTTACCAAAAGTCTAAATAAGAATTTTCAGATCCCTAACTTGAAGAATTATGGATTCCCCATACAAACTTTCAACCCCTATTTCATCCCCTTCGAGATTATTTTTTGAGACAAAAGATAGCCTATGTCCGTCTCATAGGTCCAATCTACCCCTATACCAAATTTCATCGAAATCGGTCCAGCCGTTTGAGCGTGAAGAGGTAACAAACATACACACATACACACACACTCACAAACTTTCGGCTTTATAATATTAGTAAGAAGATTCTATTATGTGGGTACTTACATATGTATACAATTGTTTGTTTATACACCTTTCACTCTAAATCTTTGTCTCGTTTTTATTTTCTCGTTTCTGTTTGACCCTTTTGTCACGCATGTGGTCCCACGTGGTAGTCTGGCATGAAGTGTGGAATGGGCTTTCTCATTGGTTGTTCGAGCCGGCCTATGCGGGGGACTCAGTACGGAAGTCAATAAAACACTTTTGACGTCTTAAATTGTTATTGTATAACACATGCGTGCCATGAGGTAGGTCTGTGGTTTATATGTGCTTTAACTTAGTTTTTCTTGTATTATATAGTTTTTATTAGTTGTTTAGTTATCTGCTGACGTCAACGGTCACTGTGTATTTGATTAATGTTTTTTTTTTGTTTAAGTTATGGCTTCGCACGGTTTGTGCATATAGCCAGTGTCAAGTATTTTATTCTAAGTATTTCTTAATTTCACTTTAAGAAAGTCACAGCAATGTTATAGCAATCGTGGTCAAGTAGTCAAGTCAATTATTTACATCGTCAGTCACGATTCAGTAAAGTGGTTGATGCTTTACTGAAACTTCCTGGGAGTTTTGGAAAAATGCGAAGTGACACGTTTTTTGAGTCTATATCATTTTCCTACACTCGTGCACGGTAACGAACACTTAATGGTTAATACTCCACCAATATTACACATTAACACTCGAAGAAACACAAGTTTGAGCTAAAAATACAAAACCAACAACGCCTCACTATCGGATTCCCGCCAAAGCTCCTTGATTATTGTTCGTACTTTGTTCTGACAGTGTCCGTTCCGTGACGTCACCGAATGGTCCCAGCGGAAGACCAGCGCTGGTTGTTCGCAACCAGCATCATGCTGAGCTGGGGCCCATTTGTGGCACCTTTCCAATTGTTTTTCTTTTTTGTTTTTGTTATTTTGTATAATTTTTATGTGTTGCAAATAAACAAATTTTCTTTCTTTCTTTCTTCTTTCTATAAAAAATATATTAGTCAAAAACAACTACATAGCTGCTCTTAACCTTCGTGACGGACCGCGGAAACTCCCAAATATGCATACCGTAGGAACACAGATGAGGGACGTCTCTCGACAGTAACCGGCGTCAGGATATCGCTCAACAGGTAATAGCGCAGTGCCGAGTGCGTTCTGTTACTGCAACGCGAGTCTCGGTGCGGCGCGGGCGAGCTCACCCGCCACATTGGATGTAGATCGGCGCGCCGCGCGGCGGGCAGGCTAGATCTAGCCTGCTGCATCGCGCTAGCAAACGATCATTATTATTTTACACTATAAGTGTGTACTTATGTACATACACAATTTTATTGGGTAATTTCAGGTAAGTATAGTTTTACTGGCTCGATAGTAAAAGCTTGTTCATTGGATAAATTATTATTTGTAATTTATTGTCAGAACCCATTCGCGACCATGAGTAAAGGAGTATGTATACTCACCACACCACAGAGACCCACCGCCGTCGCGACAGGTGTATTCCTCACCGATACATTATATCCGTGCGCTCCTCGGAGCGTTTCTCACGGCTAATTATCACGAGATTGCTGAGAGTCGAGTGTGCAAGACTAAGCTTTCTTCTCACCCTGACACCAACAATCATTCTTCAAGATAACGCTTCATTGCTTGCGCATTAGACCGTTTGCCTGCACTCACTCGTCCCGGGTACGAGCTAATACATTCAAACGGAATTATTATGAAGCACTTGAATCACAGCGCATATCAAAATCTTGTTATAACTACAATAGGTAAATAAAAACTATTGTGGTAAGCATTATATTTTCATAGTTTCAGTAAACTGAGCTATAAAAATGTAATGCATCGTAATAACACAGACGGTGGTCTCTCTCGAGCTAGCGTCGGACGCGCACGTTACCGCACGGCGCCGCACGCGCGCCGTACACGTACAAGCGCCGCGCGCTCCGCGGCGTCCGCCCGCGTCGCTTCCGTCTGCGTTCTATGACGATACATTCCTAATTAACTGCGCTGATGTTGCTTTGGCTAGTTATACAACATCGTTAGGGAACATTGTAGGATTTTGAACGGCGATATTTATGTGCTGTGGCGATGATTTTGTGGGGCGATATTTTAGAAACATCTGTTTAACTCTGACCTAAACTTTTATGGTAAGACGGTGAGTGTTTCGGTAACATGCATGAGTGTAGGCAAATGATTACAACCCAAAAACGTGTCATTTCGCATTTTTGTCAAAACTCTAAGGAAGTTTAGTGAAGCATCCATCACTTTACCGAATCGTGACTTTGACTATGTAAACAATCGACTTGACTACCTACTTGACCACGAGAAAAGCTTTAATGCTATGACTTTCCTATTGTGAGTGAACTTTAGAAATAAGTACTTGACATTGGCTAAATGCACAAACCATGCGAAGCCATAACTTAAACACAAAATAATCTGGGGGCACGGCAGTGCCCCCGCCAAGTCGAGCAAAACAAAAGGCACGGCCGTACTATCCTTTTCTCGAAGCGATTCGGGCCATTTTCGACCCCCTGTAACTTCGTTATGGATAAACTTAGAAGCCTAAATTTTTAGTGGCCAAGAGGGCGTCACGTTTACAGATAATAATCCAAATTACATTAAATTTGATCTAGTAGTTTAAGAATTATTGCAAGTCAAAGTTCCTTAATTTTGTTACCCATTCACTGACTGACTCACCGATCATCAACATTCTAAGGTACTTCTAGCCGTCCCACAAGTTTGAAATTTTGAATATAGCTATTGTTTAGCCTATAAACTATGGAAAAATTCTGACATTCCATAATTTTCATCCCGTTTTCTAGATACCTATATAATCTGCATAAATAACTTTGTATTCCCATATAAATCCCATTAAATTGTATGTGATTACAAAGTTACTTTTACAGTTCATAATTAGACTTCATTGAAATTGAATGAAATGGGTAGCAGGGGTTAAAAATTAGAAATGGCTTCGAGAAATTCGACAGTTGAGCGATTTTTAAAAACTTCCACTATAGGTACACCTACGGCAGATAGAGAGATACAAATCGCTATTATATATATCTACCTACACTTTTATAGGTCGAACAAATTCGTTACCTAGGTACATTAAAATAGGTACCTATGTACCTTATACCTTATACGCATCTGTGGAGACGCAAAGACACTCGTTCATGATAATCTATGAGCATGACCTGTCGCAAGGGGCCCCGGCCGCACAGGCGCGGGGCGCGCGTTGATGCGTGTTTTGCAAAAAACGAAATAAAGAAAGAAAACCTACAAAAAGAAATGAGATCCCATCAAAAACATTACATGTACAAAAATTCACAAGTCTCGCAACGCAGTTTATCTGCCGTAAAAAGTAGTGAGATCGAATGTAAACCAAGTCGGTTAATTTCAATACCTACCTATACCTATCTATGGGAGCAGTTATATCTTTATTTCTTTAGTAAATAGAGTGTCTTGGCGATTGTACACGGCAGCATAATCAACTAGGCAATCTAAATATAGTCTTCCGTATAGGTGTACTTTCAAACAAATACAACACCAAAACGCTTAACATAGATTTACGTTGCCGTGTGCAATTGCCAAGTCACTCTATTTACTAAAGAAATAAAGATATAACTGCTCCCATAGATAGGTATAGGTAGGTATTGAAATTAACCGACTAGGTTTACATTCGATCTCACTACTTTTTACGGCAGATAAACTGCGTTGCGAGACTTGTGCATTTTTGTACATGTAATGTTTTTGATGGGATTTTTATTTTCAGATTCCTGCAAAAACTCGTATCATATTCTTCCAACACAATAACAATTTTATGACTGATTAATCCGATTATGGTGAAACAGTATGGTGACACACTGAACAGAATAGGTAGGTACACCTACCTACCTACAACAATGAATATAATGAACATCAGAGTAAAAATCTAAATAGCAAAGGGGGTCAATGTAACAAAAACACTTCGTAGGTATAATAAAAAAACTTTTTTATTATGACTATTATTAATGTATTATTATGGCACATTTCTAGACGGTAAGTAATTGTTGTAGCGCGTCATTGGTTTTATAAATGACAGAAACAGGAAATCTTCACGTAACTATTCTCGTACGTATCACAGTCAGATTGATAGTATTCAGAGGCCTTTGGGCGGCCTGATGAACTCTGACACTAGAGGCTAGCAACCTCATACGTGCGACAAGCAAAATATACAATAACCAAATTTTGATAAAAAAAACATATTAATAGCAATGTGAAAGAAGTACTTAGGTACATAGGTAGGAGACCTACACATACAGGCAATGGAAGAAAAATAACCCGACTCCGCGCCCGCGGTATATCTTAGGAGTCTCCTGCGTTTGTTTTTACCTCGTAAGTACATAAAAAACCTTACACATACATTTGATTTCACACACAAGCTGTCTCCTGCATATTAAAATGTTTTGAGCAATCGAACTGAGCAATCGATTTGCTGCGCTTGGTGGAACCATGAACCTACTCCCTCAGCTAGGTGGCCATAGCGACATTCCATTCTCGTACTGTGTGAGTTTATACTCTGCAAAAGCTCCACTTGTGCACCTTCCATTCTGTCGTCATTTTAGGGTTGCGTAGTCAAAGGCAAAAAACGAAACCCTCATAGATTAGTCATGTCTGTCTGTCTATCTGTCTGTCCGTCCGTATGTCACAGCCACTTTTTTCCAAACTATAAGAGCTATACTGTTGAAACTTGGTATAATTAGGTAGATGTGTTCTGTGAACCGCAAGATTTAGACAAAAAATTGAAATTAAAAAACCAAACATTTTGGGGTTCCCCACCTCCCCATACTTAGAACTGAAACCGAAAGGTCTTCAAAAATGATAATTGAAGTTTCTTATTTTTGAAGACCTATCCATAGATAAACCACACGTACGGGGTTTATAAAAAAAAATGAGTTTCAGTTCTAAGTGTGTCAAAAACTTAACGCGGTTCACCGAGTACATCGACTTACCAAGTTTCAATAGTAGGTAGGTATAGCTCTTATAGTTTCGGAAATAAGTGGCTGTGACATACGGACGGACAGACAGACAGACATGATGAACCTATAAGGGTTCCGTTTTTTGCCTTTGGCTACGGAACCCTAAAAAAATACACTAGGTACCTATTATTAAAACATCGATGAAAGTTACAACGAACTACAAGAAGTTTTAAATTATGTTAAGTACTTATTATTACGTAACCCTTCATGGGCGAGTCCGACTCGCAATTGGCCGCTTTTACTTAAATAATAGAAACGGAATTCGCAAGCAGTTGGCCCAAAATCACCATCTTTTGCCTTAGGCTACGCATCTCAGCTGAACCATCTGGAGCATTACTACGCTCGCCACCCTGCGGCTTCTCCTCCGCTCTTGAGGACGGCAGCTTCTTCCGATACGTATTGTTGGCTACATTGGATTCATGGGATTTCTTTGAAAATCTGACAGGAGTAAGGTTATTATCACCTCCACTTTTCTACGTAGCGCAGCTACATTCAGGGCACAACCATGTGGTAGCGGCTTCATTACTTATGATAATTCCGCCAGCGCACGTTTATCACACTAGATAAGTTAGTTTTATTATAAGCCACAAAATAACGTTGAAAAGTCTCTTCGTCGTAAACAAAGCGCAACAGCTGAGACAGGATAGTTAACCGAGCTATAGGTACCTATATAGGTACAATGTAGAGCAAGTGTATAGCGTATAGCGTATAGTGTACAAGTTTATAGCGGATTACTAGAATATTATGTACACGACGAGGTCTCTACATTGTTTATCTACGAGTGAGTGAAGAGCGGCGGAGAGGCAGGCGGGGCGGAGCGGGGCGGGGCGGCCGCCACCGCGCTGCGCCGCCGCGCCGCACCAGCCAGCCAGAGTGAGGAGTCGACGCCCGCCGAGAGCGAGCGCGCGCGGCACGACACCGGCATGTGCGCGACCGGCGCGCTGCGGCCGCGCTCGCCGCCCGCGCCTGCGCCGCGCATCGCTCAGCTCAACGTGTCGGAGCACTCGCACATGCACATCGGGCCCAGCTTCGTGTCCGTCACGCAGACCGTGCACGCCACCGAGGTGCTCGAAGGTGAGCCGCGTTCCGTACGCGGGACATGCGCTCCGTTCGTTCGCCTGCTGACAGACGGCACTGACATGTGCGGGGCGTGTGAGTGTGACCGAGTGCCTGGCCTGCCACGAGATATTATACGGCCAAATCGCGAAAAGTGCGCTTCGTGATCCTTGTGTTCCGTAATCTGAGTTCGTAATGACGAAATATAATATGATGACTCGCTTGGCGAAATAATACAATTACTTAATGATAAGTACCTATAGTATATTTTGTAAGTTACCTACTATTTTGTTTGTACAACATTCTCCGCATCACCCACTACCCAAATCAACCAACTTTTGAATTCTGTTTGTTCGACATCGACCATAGTGTTTGTAGTAGTCATATCATGCGATATGGTAGGTACTATAGGTACCTATTTCATTTTTGTGGATACAAGGGCGACATTACATTTTCCTGGTTTGTGTGTGTTGTTCATCCGTTTTTATATTCTTTGTTGGAAAGCACATAATAGGTAATTACATAGGTATTATCATTATGAGAATACCTAGCTATAAGTTTCTTCCAGCATACCATGAGGCCAAAGAAATAGGTAGGTACCTATACTAGTACTAGTACCCAACTTATAAGGCGCGTCGTGAATCTTCGTTCGCGCAGAAAAGAAAGTATGGTCCGAAGATTAACGAAAGAATGCTTAAAACTTACAATCAACCTAAGCTCACTATTATAAGGTTCATGAACAGGCGTCAAGCCACCTACCGCTTAACACCTGTTCGAATTACTGTCAGAGATATCGAGTCCCTACGCTGTCCTACTTGGTAAGCGCTAGTTACCTAGATGCCTCATACAACAGTAGGTTAACTGTCGAAGCACCTAGCCACCTAGGCCTAACCCCTACTGCCCTAGCACCCTAACACCCTAACGCCCTAGCACCCTAACCTAACCATATGCAGGTATATATACATATTATATATAATAGGTACGGGATGCCTGTTGCCAGCGACCTAAGGCCACAGACGGAAGGGGGAAGGAGAAAGGGTTGTGTACGACGTGCAATGTACACAGGAAGGATTTTCTCACTGCCGGTCAAGCGGACTCACAAGACCGATCGCAGGTGACGGCTAAAGGTTTCCTGGCCGCAGTGAGAGGATAGGGCTGCCGGTTCCGTCCGGCAGCGTGACGTCAGCCAAGGTGGTTGACTCGCAGATGGCCCCTCCGGGTGGCGGGCTGTGCGACTGGATGCAGACTGCTTCCGCTTGGCTGGATCCACGAAGATAGCTTCGCCGTCCGTAGTGTGCCGGGACTCCTCCTCCAAGGGTGGATAGGGTAAAATGACTACACCCGATGTTCCGTGATGAGTGATTTATTTACCAATTAACTTAGCTTATATACAAATTTTACCTACTATACACATTAACAGTTATCTCTGTGTGCCGTCCGTGTGCGGCGCCTACTCAACAGTTTTCTTAAAGATCTAGGTGACCGACGTGATGGTATTCAGGCTGGTTTCCGTGTGCCGCCCGTGTGCGGCGCTTATTCAACAATTTTCTTCCTAAGAATCTACGTGACCGTCGTGATTGTATTTGATTTAGGTTGGTTCCGTGTTTATGGTTGAATCTGGGTTGGCGCCGTGCGAAGGCCATGTTCATGTGTGAACATTCTGGGCCTCTCAGGAACAGGACGCAGGATGTGGCAGTAGGCAGGTAGATGTCGCCGCTTCTACTGACTGGCTCAAACCCGGTTCTTCTTGCGCCGGGCACGATGAAACCAGTTGCGGATATCTTCGCTCCGTGTTGCTTTCTCTTGGGCAACTAGTGTTGTACTAGCACGTTGGCCCAAGTGCTGGAAGGATGGTCGGCCAACAATGCAATTTGGTCGTAATTGCATGTTCTTCCCCGCCCTCTGATAGCCAGTAAACGTTGGCTGTGATCTTCTTTGTCGTATACTCTCTGACCTCATTGCTTCTTTCGTCTTTATTTCTTCTGCAAAAATTCTTCTCGATTTCTGTGGTAACAACTGTTCTTTCTTCCCTCTTTGTAGCCCCGTCATGACTTTAGGGCACACTTCCAGCTTCCTCCATCGCTTTATTTCTTTTCTCTGTTCAGACATTTCTTCTTTTCTTTCTCTTCTTGGTTTTACACTTACTAAAGGATTCCATTTCTTCTTACTTGGCAACTCCGCCCTCTTTTCAGGGCACCGTTTCTTCTTACAGACGTAAAATTCCGCCCCGTTTGCTTGTGCTTTCTCTTCTGTACGCACCGTCGTGCTTAAATTCTGCATCTCCCCAGTAACGTTATTTCTACAAATTCCAGAAAATAACCACCCATTATTTCCTTCGCGCGCCTGCCCACCACGCAGACTTGGACTGGAGTGCAAATTTGCATCTTTATTTCTGCTCCCACGGTGTACACAGGCGCTTGTGGTGAGACATTGTGCTGACGAATCACGCGAAAGATACCCTCGGCACCTTTCCTTATCAAATGTTGCCCTTAAACGCTCTTGTGCAATTGCCTTAAACTTGGCACATCGATGAACCGTGTGTCCCCGGTTACGACAGAACCAACAGCTCTTCTCTCCCGGTTGCTTGTACGCCCCCCTATCGTGTTCTTTGTACGGGGTTTTTTCACCCCTACCCGGATTACCCGACTCCAAACATTTAAATCTTTTCTCCAAAAACTGCATCATCTTCGAAAATTTCTGTACGCTATTCGGCTCTGCCACCTGCTGCTCATACTTCTCGTCAGTCTCCGTATCCCATATCGTACTCACTATCCTCGTTAACATTGGATCCCATGTTGAAACATCAATTCCCAAACTTTTTAACGCCTCTAAATTTTCATTAATTGTGTCGTGAAGATACTTTAATTCAGCTGCATTCCCTTTTACTACCTTTGGTAATCTGAGGATGTTATCAACATGTTTTGTTACCGTAATTCTTTCGTTTTTATACCGCTTCGTCAGCAAATTCCACGCCGTTTCATAATTCGCGTCACAAACAGTCAAATGCCTAATCAGCTTAGCCGCCTCGCCCTTGACATTCGTTTTCAAATACTGCATTTTCTCAGTAGCTGTTAACTGCACATTCTCGTGAATTATCTTCACATACAAATCGTAAAAGGCACCCCATGATTCATATGATCCCGTGAAAACGGGAATAACAATCTTCGGTAAATTAATTCTGTGGTTGTTATTCGGTTTCTTGGCTTCAATTCTTGTCAAAAGTTGTTCTATAACTACTTCAAACTCCGTTTGCACTTACTCAAACATGTTATCTTGAAAATACGTGTGATCCAATGTACTGCTTTCCATTAACATCATTAAATGTGTGTCTTCAATCTCTCGCCACTGTTTCTGCAAGGTTGCAACTAGCGCGTCTAAATACCATTCTGGTTTATCGTCGGACAATGCTTGCGTTGCCATTTCTAACTTCCTCTGTATTTGATTGACTCGATATAATTGTATGAACATTTTCGGTGAACTGACGAGCGCTTCTTCTTGTGATTCTTCAATCTGTGGTTCATAAATCTGGCTGACTACCTGTCTTTTCGCTTCACATTTCTCCAGATACTCCATCGCTTCTGTGTAGGACTTCTTCATGTTATCAAAAAACTTGAGCGTCAAATACTTATGGGAGGCCAGGATCTCCTGATCCTCCAACAGTGCGTGGTTAGCACTTGCTCTCGAAAATATCTCTGACAAAACTTTTCTTCTCTCTGCAATATATTTATCTGTCTTCCTTATCGCTGGATCTTTCTTAATACCCGCGTATATGCGGTTAATCTCCTGGGAACTTGCTTCTTGACTCTTGATTAACTCGTTAATCTTCCCGATCTCCATCTTCTTTCTTCTTTCTTGCTGCCCTCGATCCCTATTCTAACCTATCAACACTACACCGGCACTTAGCTGCAATCTCTCTCCTCGATACGGTATATGCGACTTCTCAAAATACCGGTGATTCCCGCTGGTGGGAGGCCGATACCCGATCCGCTACCGCACGAATACGCAGCCAAGTGCAATAGTCAATGTACCTCAACGTCCCACAAAACTAGCGCTTGGTTGATACGCTAGCCTGAAGTACGTCGAGGTGTCAGTCAGTCAGTTGTACCTACTGTCCCTACAGGGAAAAGAGGACCGAGGGAAAATTTACCTACTGGTTCACAAATTGTCGAAGGACCATATGAACAGGCGTCAAGCCACCTACCGCTTAACACCTGTTCGAATTACTGTCAGAGATATCGAGTCCCTACGCTGTCCTACTTGGTAAGCGCTAGTTACCTAGATGCCTCATACAACAGTAGGTTAACTGTCGAAGCACCTAGCCACCTAGGCCTAACCCCTACTGCCCTAGCACCCTAACACCCTAACGCCCTAGCACCCTAACCTAACCATATGCAGGTATATATACATATATATAATAGGTACGGGATGCCTGTTGCCAGCGACCTAAGGCCACAGACGGAAGGGGGAAGGAGAAAGGGTTGTGTACGACGTGCAATGTACACAGGAAGGATTTTCTCACTGCCGGTCAAGCGGACTCACAAGACCGATCGCAGGTGACGGCTAAAGGTTTCCTGGCCGCAGTGAGAGGATAGGGCTGCCGGTTCCGTCCGGCAGCGTGACGTCAGCCAAGGTGGTTGACTCGCAGATGGCCCCTCCGGGTGGCGGGCTGTGCGACTGGATGCAGACTGCTTCCGCTTGGCTGGATCCACGAAGATAGCTTCGCCGTCCGTAGTGTGCCGGGACTCCTCCTCCAAGGGTGGATAGGGTAAAATGACTACACCCGATGTTCCGTGATGAGTGATTTATTTACCAATTAACTTAGCTTATATACAAATTTTACCTACTATACACATTAACAGTTATCTCTGTGTGCCGTCCGTGTGCGGCGCCTACTCAACAGTTTTCTTAAAGATCTAGGTGACCGACGTGATGGTATTCAGGCTGGTTTCCGTGTGCCGCCCGTGTGCGGCGCTTATTCAACAATTTTCTTCCTAAGAATCTACGTGACCGTCGTGATTGTATTTGATTTAGGTTGGTTCCGTGTTTATGGTTGAATCTGGGTTGGCGCCGTGCGAAGGCCATGTTCATGTGTGAACAGTTCATAATACACTGCAGCTGTTAGTTCCATCTCACTCTAAGCTCGCTAAGATGGCGGCGGCTGCCGACCAATATCGGTCAATAGCATTTCCCGCGCTTTGAAAATTCATCTTCTGCGCAGGTACATCGGTAAGCCATATCAGTTGGGTAATACTGTACCTACTTACGTATCGTCGAAACCTAGATCGTTTACAAACATTCTAAAACATAACAAAGGCTACCCACCAAATCTATTTTGCAAAATTCAACCACTAAAAGGTGTCGGATAAATCTGCCTGACAGCCATGTATGGCGAGAAATGGCACACATTTAGGTTACCGTCGTACGTAGCCTGTCGCCGGCCGCCGCCCGCCGGCGCCCGCGCGGCCGGTGCGGGCCCGGGCTCGGGGCGGACGTAACAAATCCGAGCATCCTGTGCGTGTCTGCGTAGCAACCGATGTGCCCGCCAGATCGCACAGTACGTACCTATGTAGTAGGTAGTACTTACACACAACGAATACAAGTACACACTCATTGAAATGGCATTTAGAGGAGATAAGTTTTATAAATAAAAGGCTTTACTAATGGATTGTAGATGTGGGTCTGGCTCGCTACGTGTGGGATTGGGCGCGGCGTTCGTCGCGCGCCGAGCGAGTGGCGTGCGTCGCGGCGCTGGCGGCGCTGGTGCTGTGCGCGGCGCTGCTCGCCGCGTTCGCCGGCGGGCACGCAGCCGAGCCCGCGCCCGACGTCGGTGAGTATAGCGTAGGTAGGTACCTACTCGCATCGTAGACGTAGCCTAGGTATGTGACGCGCGCGTGCATGCGTGTTGCAGCGCCGCATGCGTGGAACATCACGCGGCAGATGTGGCTGGCGGACGCGGCGCGCGAGGACGACGTCGAGCCGTGGTCGGCGAGCTTCCTGCCGCTGCGGCTGGTGGTGGTGCACCACACGGCCGGCCTCGAGTGCAGCCGGTTCGCAGACTGCGCCGCCGTCTTGCGCAGCTTGCAGCGCTACTACTTCAAAGAGTACCACTACGACATTCCGTGAGTGATTGCCGCAGTCCAACACTGTAGCGAGCGATACTGCTGAAGCAGGACTCGGCTGAACAGATCCAAGTTTTTATTGATAATATTATGTCACATGTTGCAGCCAACTCCCATATTCAGCCGTTTAATTATTATCAGTAATATTCTCTTATGTATGGCCTTTCGAAGAGGTACCTACCTACCTAATACAAACGCTAGGTACGCCGCACTTAGGCCCGTATTAATAAATCAAACTTAGCTCTGAGAGCTATCTTCAGTGTGCACTTGCTCTTTTGTTCTAATTAATATATACTTACACCTTAAGTTGTAGATTAGGAACAGAAACTTACATGATCTCTGGCAAATTAATAAATGACACTCAGCGGTTAAGTGCTATCCAATTATGACACAATTGACACATACAAGACAGTATCTAGTAGCCAGTGCTACATCTCAATATCCATTTATTAAATAGCAACGATTTCAAGATGTAGATTAAATTTTGAGTGTGGATCAGCTGATAGCGCTATTGAGGTTCATTTATTAATACGGGCCTAAGTACCTACCTAGTCAATTACAGCCTCGTTTGAAACTGTAATTGTACCTATGTATCACAGACCAGTGTATGTATTATACGAGTACATCGATATACTACCCAGGAAAGTACCTACATTGAATATTGTAGATGGAACATTTTACTCAAAGAAACATAGACGATATAATCACAGAAATCTGTGGAAAGATCAAAGTCATTATTTGAATTAAAAAAACAATTTAAACGGCATTCATAGATATATAGATTACGTAGGTGTAGGTACATGGTTGAACCGGGAATCGCACCCGTTATAAGAGAAAAGTAGTCACCTGTAGCTTTATATCATACAGATCGAAAGGTTTCATCATAAGGATTACTTAAATAACATATACCTAGTGTCAAAAATAAAAGGAAGACCATGTTAATTTATGATTATTCCTCGGTGTAGCATCTAAAGGACCGACTTTAACAAAATATGAGAAGAGCGATCGAAACATGTAGTAGGTACCTAGGGAGGTAAGTGCCCACTATGAGGAAGGTGTCTTCTTGCCGATCATTTCTGTCGGGGTTGTTGTGCCAGCCCTACTCCCATGTACGAAAATGAGGTGCGTGTGATCCGCAGGTACAACTTCTTGATCGGCAACGATGGGCGCGTGTACGAGGGCCGCGGCTGGAGCGTGATGGGCCAGCACACGCGCGGCTACAGCCGCTGCGCTCTCGGCCTCGCCTTCACCGGTGAGTCGGCGGCGGGCGAGGCGGCGAGCGAGGCGTCGATACCCGCACGCAACCGAATGAACGGGTGCGGTGTCCCGCAGGCGACTACCAGTCGGGGAGCGGCGCGCGGGCGTCGGCGGCGCAGCTCAACCGCACGCTGGCGTTGCTGGCGAGCGGCGTGCGCGCCGGCGTGCTGCACGCGCGGTTCCGCGTGCTGGCGGCGTGCGACGTGCAGAGCACGGCCAGCCCGGGCGAGAGACTGTATCGCGCGCTGCACGCATGGCCGCAGTTCGTCGGACAACCGGCCGCGGCGCGTTTCCGCGACGCCACTTGCGAGGACATATACGCCACCGACGACGACCTCTCCGCGTCCTAGCGCGCACATCTCTCACGACGTCGCTCGTTGGAATATGGTACACCTAGGTAGGTAGGTAGGTACTTAGTACGAATCGCAAGCCCTATCTAGCGAACGCTGCAGTTACTAGATAGTAAGTAGTCATGAAAGTTGTAGGAGACAGCCTAGAGACGTAATGCAAAACTATTATGCGTATATGCGATGTCCGGTCGGCGACGTTGGTCCGGTGGTGACGTCAGTACCTACCTACTCTGCTGAGTACTGCACCACTCCACCACACACCCCGCCAGCACTTCTCAGTAGGTACCTATATCTATTATCGATATTATGGTAGGTACAAGCTGGCCTAAAACTTTGTTGATGTACTCGTATGAGTCAGTGTTTTTTTTTCGTTTTTTATGGTCTTCCCTTGTTCTACAAATCCTACAAAGCAAAAATAACGAAAATCGGTCCAGCCGTTTCTTAACGTAGTACCTAACCTACCTACCTAAGATTGTTTTACCTGGTAACTACCTACCTATTTATTTCCTACTTATTTATAAACGGTGTAACTTAAAACGACTTTGTTTTCTGACACTATTGTACTGTCTATGTCAGGGTAGTGTCCATTTTCAGTAAAATCAGGGTAAAGTCACCTTAGTGTCAGTACCTAGTAGGTACGTACAAGATGGACCTGGTCAGGGAAGGGAAAATAAAGCGGTTTCCTGCTAAGATTTCCTGGAATGTTGGAGAAATAAACGGTGGTTTTAACAATAAGAGACTGACAAAACTAAAAAAAACATAATATGATTTGTACATTACCATGCAAACTTCCAACGAAAATTGGTTTGAACGAGATCTAGTAAGAAGTTTTTTTTACAATTATAAATCGTAAAAAATACCCTAATAAGACATCGATCAAAGTTACAACGAACTACAAGAACTTTAATAATAGGTATGTTACTTGCTGTTTCGGAACTCTTCATGGGCGAGTCCGACTCGCACTTGGCCGCTTTATTTTCTAATTTTGTGTCAACATTTTAATGCCGTTCACAGAATACATCTACTTACCAAGTTTCAACAGTACCTAGCTCTTATAGTTTCGGAAAAAAGTGGCTGTGACATACGGACGGACAGACAGACAAACAGACAGACAGACATGACGAATCTATAAGGGTAATAATCTTGGCATATTTAATCGTATACCTAGGTAGGTAGGTACCTACTTATTTTATTTCTCGCAATCTTGATGTGAAAAGTTTTGCGTTCTACGCGGATCTCAAACGTGTGGTATAGAATCGAGTATTACATACGCTCGCTATACGCTCGTGAGGCAAAACATTCAGCATGAATGAGCCGTTTTCGTCCCTTGTAAAACAAACTAGGTACTATACGGGTAGGTACTAATCTTTTTGTATTTGTGATTTTACCCCATGTTTTAATAGTTTGTTTGTTTTAGTTATGGCTTCGCACGGGATGTGCATTTAGCCAGTGTCACGTATTATAAATAATATCTGGATGACCGAGCTTTGCTCGGTATTATTTTTTATACTTATACTTATTGTGTTTTTTGGAAATAATATTTAAGTACGAATTACTAATAAAATGATGAAATGTGAACAATATTTTTCGATCTTACCGATAGAATAATAAAAAAATATGAACTGGTTACATAGTATTTAAAGAAAAAAATCATAAAAAAACACGAATAAAATGTCATTTTTTAAAATGATTCAGGAAACTCATGCACGAAAGCAATATTCGTGGTCAAGTAGTCAAGTCGATTACTTACAATAATATAGTCAGTCACGATTCAGTAAAATGGTGGACGCTATATACTCAAACTTCCTGGGGGGAGTTTTGGAACAATCGCGAATTGACACGTTATATTGCGTTTATATCATTTGCCCACTCGTGCACGTTAACGAACACTCAATGCTTAATTTTCCACCAATATTACCTACACATTATCACTCGAAAAAACGGAAGTGTGAGAAAAAAATACAAAACCAATGTCTCTCTTCCGGATTTCCGCCGACACTTATTCTGCTTTCGGAGCGGAGACGGATCCATCGTGTTAACATTCAGAACAAAGGGGAGAAACGAGAAACTGAATTTTCCAGACGGAATTTCAATTGGTTGCGCAATTATAAATTAACCTATATTTTCAAAAGGCTGTTTTTTAGTTTTGGCCTCTCATGGCTTGTGCATTTAGCCAGTGTCCATCATGAGTAACTTTTTATACTAGTGTCCATAGTACAATAAATGTCACGATCAAGTTGTTTGACAAATACCATTTAAAAAAAATTATTAATTTGAAATTAAATAGTGTTATCCGTTATTTCCTGCGAATGGAATTGCGAACTGTGCGAAATGTTTTACATGGAGTGGTAACAACGTCCAGCGCTTGTTTAGTTATTATTGATTTGGACGGTAATTGAAATTGTATGGAATAATAGCAGCGCCATCTAGTGACTGATTCACTGACGCTAGATGGCGCTGCTCTTATTCCATACAATTTCCAGTTTACGCCAAATGGACCGAGCGCGTAAATAAATTGACAAAACTCGCACTAGGCACACAGGATATTCGTTGGGCATCGACGGCTACCTACGTATAACGAAAGGCCCCTGCAATCTCATAATGTTGTGTTGTCAGCTGCAATGTAAGGACCTCTAAGTTTCTGGATGAGCTATTGAATGACCAAGTCAATTAAAGCATTATGTAAACCCTGTGTTCATATTTTGTTCCAAATAATTACGTAATATTTAGTTAGTATAGTAACTACCTACTAATATATGAGAAAGGCACAAGTTGAAATTAATTATAGGTACCTATAGCTCAACAGCGTTTTAACTAATTTAATATAATATTCACGGTTTATTCCCAACGAACACCCCCCCCGATTCTACCCCCAGTGGTGGTCGTCTGACCTGTATAATAAGTACCTACATAAGTCCAGAAATCTCCTGCGCAGGGGATTTCTGGAATAAGCCAATATAGCATGCATAGAGGATATAAATACTACGAACATAACCCTCTTTTTTGCCGCAATCGGGTAAAAGAGTCTGGCCAATAGATTAGACTGTTACATCGGAACGTGCAAACTCACGCCGCCCGGGTCTCAACACGCGTGAGTCGACAATAAAACAAGGATCTTTATATAGTCCAATAAGGTGGTTGTACATTGCTTTAATCACAATTTTCAAAAATTTACAGGGCGTATAAATATTTGGCATAGATAACAAGAATTAGGAATACACTTGAACTTTAATAGACTAAAATAAAAGTACTCTTAATAGTAAAAACATGTAATTCTGAAAGGCTTAAATAATTTAACATTAGTTTGGTATTTAACGTTACAGAGGTTCTTTTAGGCACTGAATTTGCTTTTAGTATAGAACGTTCCATTGAGGGCGGGAGCACCCCGCGGCCGAGGGATACGTACGTAAATTGGCAAAATGCTTACAAGCGGTCAGCTCGTGTACAACACTAGTTATTGCAGTGTTAATGGCAGAACTATACTATACACAACGCGTAATGCCTGTATGATGATCGTGGCCGCCGGCGAGCGCGGCGGCGGCGGGGTGCTCCGCGGTGCTAGCGACGGCTGTAAAGCTTTAGATACACATTCACATTATTTTGTTCAACATCACTTTTTATCTTTGGGATTGATGAATCGATTTCGCGCGTATAGGAGTGGGTGCCCGCGCCCGCGCCGCCCGCCGCGTCTGCTCCCCGACGACGCTAGTGAGCGGCGGCGGCGGCGTGCGAGCGAGACGTCGCGCGTCGCGTGTTAGAGCCCACCGCGCCAATACTCGCAACGATGACAATCATTGTACATTTCATTTATTTCATACAAATAATTTTAAATAATAATTCATTTCACAGTAAATATTTGAACGTGAACACAATTTGTACGAAGAAGTTTGTTACCGTGCACACCGGTCCGATCGGTTACACCTAACAGGCAAATAACTAAGAAATTCCATTTAGCGTACTAAAATAATTTAAAAAATAAAAAGATAAAAATTGTGTGTATCAATAAAATTTACAACATACTTTTGGACACTTTCCTAACGGCTACCTTTTACATTTCAATTATTATAATACATCTTTGGACAGTCACTATAGACGGGGCTGTCAACTACGTCATTTGCAGTAGTTTCAATCTCAGTTCGACCTCTACCCGTAAACATCAAAGTATTGATCCGTATCGATCTGTGGCCACCGGCTCCGTGCCCAGTTGCCCACTAACGACTCGAACTGAATATCAGCAGACACTGGACATTCGGTTGATTCGATCGGAGCATCGGTGTTGACGCTTCGATACAATGTTTTATAATGATCGTACAATATAAGAGTAGCCGTTAGAACCGTGCCCACCCCCAACCCCACCCCACCCCACCCCCACGAGATATAAGCGGCACATGCAGAGTGCCTCCGGTTCCCGACGGATGTGTGGATCGGGGTATTGCGACGTAGGTATGTTCTGTTGCCGAGCAGCCGGCGGCGGTGGCGGTGGCGGCGGCGGTGGCGGTGGCGGTGGCGGTGGCGGCGGAGCGGACGCGCTCGCTCGGACAAAATCGAGGAACGAGGCTCCGACGGCGGCTCCGGAGTTACAATCTGTGTTTGGCCGTTCGGGTGCCCCTATCCTCGGTTTACTAGCATTACCATTAAAATTTCATACATACAAATTAGAACCACAAGTTCAATGTTAGCTTATCAGTCTTTACAACAGAAGTCTAGGTTTTATGAAAATCAAGCCACTAGCACTCCGACGCGACGTCGTCTGTCGTCATCTTCCAATATTCGTAGCCTACTGTGTAGTGATTCCGCGGCCCGCCGGTCCAGCGAGCGACGGACGAGGTCGCGCGCGGAGCATACGACGCGGCGCCGCTTACATAGGAGGGGCTCGATCTCAATAAATGCACGAAAAGTGGGACAATATTTAACTTTGGTAGAAGACAGCATCGGTGCAGGCGACCGGCGCTACCGGGGGACGCCGCGGCCGCCCGGACTAGTGTACGCTTTCATGTGAACAATATCTAAATTGCACATACATTTTTGACAATCACAGTTTGTTCCAAAAACGAGATCTATAGGAAGACGACGCCGCGGGGGCGGGGACGCCGCGCCGCCGCGGCGCTTGTAACCGTTCCGATAATTTACAAATAGCCAGTTGCTCATAGTTTAAAGTCGATGTTTGACATTAATAATTTGGCTTAACAATGTAGCAGCGATAAGAGCATTAACACACATTAATCCTATTCTAAAACAAGTATATACACAGCGGCGGGCGCGGGCGTGCGCAAAAGAACCTCTCCGCGGGAGTTTGTTTACACTGATATGTTCTCGCTGCAGGGCGCGACGTCGGCGGGCCGCGGGGCGGCCTCGCACTACTCTCCTATCGGTCATTATAACAAAACAATTTCTAAACGCTGCTAAAAAACGAGGATCAGTCAGTCTCTCACGATTACGATGACATCATTTGTTACCATAAACGAAACCTTCAGGAGGCGTTCCCGGCGGACGGGCGGGGCTTCCGGCGCGCCACGCGGGCGGCCGGAGCCGTATCTCACTCGCTCAGCAACTCTGCGGAGAGAGAGAGAGAGAGAGAGAGAGCGGGACGGTGAGAGGTCGTGTGCGTGCGTGCGGGCGGGCGGTGGTGGAGGTGGTAGGTACCTGCGAGCGGGCGGCGCGGGCGGAAGCCGCGCGAGCCGTCGGGGCCGCGCGGCGTGCGCATCACCACGACGCGCGGCGCGCCGCTGTCCTCCAGCGAGGCGGTGCGCAGGCGCGCCAGCAGCCGCTCCGGCCGGCACTTGACGGTCTTGCTCCTGCAACGCGGAGCGCCGCGGTATGAGTATATTATACCAGGCGTCGCACACACTACGTATGTATGGTACACGACTCACTGTATCTTGACGACGTTGCAGGCGGACGACTTGCCGTTGCGCGGGTTGGAGAGCATCACGAACTCGACGGTGTCGCCGGGGTGCAGCTCCTGCGGCGGGCCGCGCACCTCCGACATGTGGAAGAACAGCCGCCGCGCGTCCTCGCCCTCCAGCGACAGGAACCCGAACCCGCCTGCGGACATCGCGACCACGACACGCACGATGCACGAAACATTAGTGCACGAACGTTATTACTGATACGAAACAAACACATCAATAAACGTTTTTTCTATAAATATTATATCTACAAGTTTTCCAGTCGACCACCCAACATTTGCAAACAAATAACATGTGAAACTGGCTGTCTGATGCTCAAAACGTACAAATGAAAACGTTAAATTATACGTAAAACCGGTCAAGTGTGAGTCGGACTCGTGCACTATGGATTCCGTAGGTATGTACCATTATAATATAAAAACGACAAAAAAATACCAAGTTCTTTGTATCGAAGACCCCAATATTTATTTTATTCTGTTTTATAGTATTTGTGTTATATCGGCAACAGACATACACTATGTGTAATAATTTCAACTGTCTATCACAGTTCATGAGATACAGCTAGTGACGACGGACAGATTTACAGACGGCAAATTGTTTGGGGATATTATAATTATTATCAAGAGATTTAAATGTAGCAAGCAACGGATCCCACTCCGCTAACAGAATCAGGAGGTGCACGGTCGTCCCTCGCACTTGCCACTATTCGCACCATTAGAACCATTCGAGTGTAACGCTTTAGGTTGCTCGACTCGACTACGACGGTATATTAACTAGATACAAACGGTGCGATTTCTCGTGACTAAGGTCGATGTAACTCGGCCAAAACCTCGAGGCATAATAGTGTAAAAATTATATACATAGATATTTTGATATTCGTTTGTGCGCGAACGAGCCGTTTTTAGCCAGTGAATATGTTGAATGTTGGCAAAAGTTGTAAGAAGTCACCTTTGATGGCGTCCACCGTGGCGCGGCGCTTCTTGCGCACGGGCACGATGTTGGCGGCGCGCCCCTCCGTGTCCACCTGGAAGGTGACCGGGTCGCCCACCTGCAGGATCTCGCGCTTGCACGCCAGCCCCGTGATGCCGAACTCGTACGTGGCGCCGCCCTCCGTCTGCACCAGCCCTGCAAGCCGACCCACCGACCGCGGACACTGTAGCGCGTGCTTGCGTGCGTGCGTGCGTGCGGCGCGCGTGCGGCGCGTACGTAGGTACACCCACCCGAGTAGTGGTGCTGGTCGGGGTTGAGCGCGCGCAGGGTGCGCGTCACGGTGGCGGCCTGCGGCGGGTGCTGGGGCCGCGGCGCCGGCAGGCTGCCCTTGGGCAGCGCGCGCACCCACTCCGCCGAGGCGCAGCCGCCGCCGCCGCCGCTGCCGCCGCGCCCCACCGCGTACTCCACCTCGGAGCCCAGCTCCAGCTTCTCGGGGTTGCCCTCCAGGTTGCTGCGACACACAACAAATGATTCTCTCGCTTGAGACGTTCTCGCCTTGCACATAGTGTGTGGCTCAATATTTCAGCTTATGTATAATGGAAGGAGCCAGCGGGGTTTTGAAAAAAAATTCTTCCAGCTGGCCACTATAATATTTAGTTTTTAAGATCTGAATCACCAAACGTCTTAGATTAATTTAATTATAATAATTATAGGTCACACACACGTCTTCACTCTTATACGTCTTCCGCCATCTTCTTTTTCTTTTCATGCCCTCTCTCTCTCTCTCTCTTCGCTAATTATTCATATCGTTCGCATAATCACCGTTCCATTCCGCGCTTCGTTCATAAACCCATCCTACATGTATTTTACGATGACCAAGTTGGCACAACCCACTCTGAGCTAACTTATACAATCTTGAATCATGTTGATGGTTTAATTATCGAAGGTACCTATAGTATTGCTCCTTCAGTTTCCATACACAGATAACTCCGAGACTTCTGAGCTAATCTGTGTGATTATTTTTTAAATCAAACATTATATCGATCCGGGTTATGTCATACAAACTCATGTTATTAGCTTAATATGCAGCTACCCATTTAGAAAATTCAGGCTAAGTAAGTATATTGTATCGAATCTGGTGCGACGCGCGCCAACGTCCACAAGCACCGAGGCCGGGAGCCGTCGCCCGGACGAGAGACATCAGCACCGATGCAGTGGCTATGCTCTGCGTGCCTTCAGCAACAGCATAGCGCACCACACAGTACAGTAACCGCGGCGCTGCCCCGCAAATTTACTATAATATTTTATGTAAACTATAGATACTGATGTTTTTGGGTTATGATTTTAGCATTTTTACCCGTCTGCGGAAGGACGGTTATGTTTTTCGACCATATTTATAAGTATGTCTAATTCTTTGTGCCATTCTACAGCCTAAACCCACTTGACGGATTTTAACATATTATTACGAGGTACTACCCAAAAGGATTGAGTACTGCGATAAAACAAACGTGCCGACAAGGTGACCACAAAAAAGAGCTTTGCATTTCTTTTTCTCCAACGCATGTAGCAGCCATGACTCAAAAAAAAAATGTCAGTAGAAAAAAGAAAAACAAGGGTATTTTAAATAATAATGTTTTCTTTTAACTATTTATGTCCATCTAGCAAAATATTTAAAAGACCTTATCAATGTTAATAAAATCTTACTAATATTATAAAGCCGAAACTTTGTGACTGTGTATGTATTCATCTGTGTATGTTTGTTAGTTCTTCGCGCTCAAACGGGTAGACCGATTTCCATGAACTTTGGTACAGGGATAGATGGGAACTCTGGGACGGACGTCTTTTGTCTTAAAAAAATATATTTAGGCTTTTGGTAAGAAATAAAGAATAAGTGTTTATGTTTTTTTGCAAAATCATCCCTAAAGGGGGCAAAGCAAGGGGTTAAAAGTATGAGGTATTCTTTAGCTTTAGATGCACCCCCTACGGACCACTATAAACGGCTGAACTGATCGTAATGCAATTTGGCAAGGGGATAGATATTCACGGATACATCATAAAGAAGGAGAGGGATACAGAGAGCAAAACAGATAGAGGGAGAAGTATATAGATAGAGAAATAAAGGGAGGGAGATAGAGATAGAGGGCGAGAGATATAGCGAGAGGGCTCTCCCTCTCGCTATATCTCTCGCCCTCTATCTCTATCTCTAGATAACGGGAGAGCGAAAGAAATAGAGGGAGAGGGAGAAATATATAGGGAGAGTGAGAGAGGGAGAGATAGAGGGAAAGCGATAAAGAAAGAGTGAGAGGGAGATAGAGTTAGTGGGTAATATATATATATTTATATTTATAAGAGAGATCTAGGAAGAGAGTGATATGGAGAGAGAGCGAGAGAGGGAGAGAGATGAATTGAGAGGGAAACGTAGACATAAAGGGAGAGAAATTGAAAGAGGGAGGGGGAGAAATAGAGAGAGATTAAGAGTGGAGAGGGAAATATAATAGAGATAGAGGGGTGGAGGTAGAGGGAGAAAGATAAAAGAATAGGGAGAGAGAAAGAGAGGTAGAGAGGGAGATAGATAGAGGGAAAGGGAGAGAGATAGAGATAAATATTCTCACCTATCTGTTAACCGGACATTAATTCATTTACTAAACAGTTGACATTTTAAATAGTTAAAAATGCGAACGAAGTAGTGGGTATCAGCTATTTTTCTTACTAATATTATAAAGCCTAAAGTTAGCTAGTGTGTATGTAAGTATCTGGGGGCACGGCAGTGCCCCCGCCAAGTCGAGCAAAACAATAGGCACGGCCGTACTATCCTTTTCTCGAAGCGATTCGAGCCATTTTCGACCCCCTGTAACTTTGTTATGGATAAAACTAGAAGCCAAAAATTTTTGTGATCAAGAGGGCATCACCTCTACAGATAATAATCCAAATTACATTAAATTTGAACCAGTAGTTTAAGAATTATTGCAAATCATAGTTCCTTAATTTTGCTGCCCACTGACTGACTCACCGATCATCAAAATTCTAAGGTACTTCTAGCCGTCCCACTAGTTTCAAATTTTGAATATAGCTATTGTTTAGCCTATAAACTAAAGAAAAATTCTGACATTCCATAATTTTCATCCCGTTTTCTAGATATATAATCTGCATAAATAACTTTGTATTCCCATAGTAGTATGCGTATGTATACTAGTATGCGCAAGCGCGGGGCGCGCGTTCACGCGTGTTTCGCAAAAAAAACGAAATAAAGAAAGAAAACCTACAAAAAGAAATGAGATCCCATCAAAAACATTAGGTACGTGTACAAAAATGCACAAGTCTCGCAACGCAGTTTATCTGCCGTAAAAAGTTGTGATATCGAATGTAAACCAAGTCGGTTAATTTCAATACGTACCTATACCTATCTATGGGAGCAGTCATATCTTTATTTCTTTAGTAAATAGAGTGTCTTGGCGATTGTACAAGGCAGCATAATCTACTAGGCAATCTAAATATAGTCTTCCGTATAGGTGTACTTTCACACAAATACAAGCACAAAGCGCTTAATATAGATTTATGTTGCCACATTTACTCATATACAGATCAAAAAGAGGTCGCGCAGGATGCATGAATCGTGTTGAAATATCGCATTCGCGGTGCGTACAAGGGCGCGGCCTCACCTGAAGTGGAAGAACACCTCCTTGGAGTGGTCGGCGGTCTCGATGAACCCGAAGCCGTCCTTGAGCGCGGCCACGTAGCCGTGCGCGGGCGCGCGCGCACCGCCGTTGGCCAGCCCGTTGGAGCCGCCGCCCCCGCCGCCACCCCCGCCGCCGCCCCCGCCTGCGCCGCCCGCGCCGCCCCCGCCGCCTCCGCCGCCGCCGCCACCACCCGACACCGCCACGCTTTTCGCCACCAGTTCCTTCGTGCGCTTCACCTGCAACGACACCGGCGCTCGCCGTCGTCACACGCACACCATTCTCCTGCGTTTAGGACCGAGTCTCGGCTGCCTGCGCTCGCGGCCTGCGCTCACCTGGTACACGTCGAACACGACCTTGTCGCCGACTCGCGGGTGCTTCGACTCCGACTTCCGCACCCTGAACGGCAGTGACTTCTTGGCCTGGTTCAGGTGGCAGGCGATCAGGCCGCCGAATTCCTGCATCGAGAACGGAGACGGTCAGGTGTTGCGACAGTAGACGTCGCGATGTGTGCGTGCATAGATCACCTGCTGCGCGGCGTCGGCGGGCGCCTCGCGCGCCACGGTACCCTTGACGGCGCGCTCCACGAGACTCTCGAACGCCACGGCGCCGGGCGGTAGGTGCTTGATGCGCGTGGCGGCCTGGCGCGCGCCCGAGGACGCAAAAGTCGCCGCCGGCTCCACGGTGAACTCCACCTCGTCGCCGACGGACAGCTCGCGCCCGAGCCGCAGCACCTCCGCGAAGTGGAAGAACATGGTCTGTTCGCGCTCCACGCAGCGCAGGAAGCCGAACCCGTCGCGCAGCGAGCACACGACGCCTTGCTCGCGTCGCTCGCCCGACACCACGAACGACTCGTCCAGCAGCGCGATGTTAGTGGCGCGCTTCAGCTGGTCGCGCCGGTCGGTGGCCACCTGGAACTGCACCCAGTCGCCGTGACGCAGCGTGAACTCGCCGCACTGGTCCTTGTCGCCGAAGGGCACCTCGGTCTCCGAGTGGTCGGACGCGCGGTACCGGATGCGCCCCGGCAGCGGGTCGCTCTGTGAGCCCCGCGCGGGCGCGCCGCGCTCCAGCGGCTTCAGCACCTGCCCGCGCATCATGTCCGGCGACACGTCTTCGAACACCACGCTGCCGCCGGGCAACTTAGAGATGTTGCACGCGACCTCCTTGCCCTGCGACAAACGCGCGTCGCGTCACTCACCGCCTACACTCACCACTCACCACCCCCGTCCACGTCCCCGTCCCCGTCCCCGTCCCCGTCCCCGCCCGCTCACTCACGTTCCTAGTCTGGATGATGAACTCCACATCGTCCCCCAGCAAAAGCTCTTCTTTGGTTTTCGCCTCGGAAAAGTGGAAGAAAATCTCTTTAACGACATCAGCCCTCTCGATAAAACCGAAGTTCTCCTTCATGGAGCACACCACGCCGTGGTACTTGACCGGGTGCTGCGGGTTCTCGAAGCGCACGTGGCAGGCGCCCAGAGTGCCTCTGAAACATATATACAACGAACGACTCGAGCGGCAACTCCCGACGCTGCTGCCGACTCTTGCTGCGACACCGATTTATTTGCAGATGGACGGACAACAATACACTCATCTATGTATTTATGTGATTATGTTGATGCTATTTTCAGGGTTCCATACCGAAAGGGTAAAACGGTACTAAGACTTCGCTGTCCGTCCGTCTGTCTGTCCGATTGTCACCAGACTGTATCTCATGAACCGTGATAGTTACACTGTTGCGATTTTCACAGATGATGTACTTCTGTTGCCGCTATACGAATACTTAAAATATAGAATTAAATAAATATTTAAGGAGGCTCCCATTCAACAAACATGATATTTTTTTATCGCTATTGCTCGATGTTGATAACGGCAACTGTGCATCCACTACAATATTATTTTTACTTGTTCATTTAAGTAATCCTACTAATCCCTACTAATATTATAAATGTGAAAGTCACTCTGTTTTTGTACCGATTTCGCTGAAATTTGGTATAGGGAGGGATAGATTGGACCTATGAGACGGACGTAGGCTATCTTTTGTCTTTTGTCTTTTTTTTGAGTTAGAAAGAGAGAGCACGAAAGGGAGAGATGGAGTGAGAGAGAGGGAGAGAGAGGGGGAGAGGGGGAGAGGGAGAGATAGAGGGAGGGAGAGGGAGAGAGGAGAGAGAGGGAGAGAGGAGAGGGAGAAAGGACAGAGGGAGAGGGAGAGAGGAGAGAGAGGGAGAGGGAGAGAGGAGAGGGAGAAAGGAGAGAGGGAGAAAGGAGAGAGGGAGAAAGGAGAGAGGGAGAAAGGAGAGAGGGAGATAGATGAAGAGAGGAGAGAGAGGTAGAGAAGGGGAAAGGGGGAGAGGGAGAGAGAGAGAGTGGGGGAGGGAGGGAGAGAGATTTGAATGATAGCAAGAGGCAAATATATAGAGATACTAGCGGCGCCCACCAGTTTCACCCGCGCTACACGTACAACACCTATAGGTAGCTATTTGAACTGGTTTGTGCATATTATTGTGTCATCATAGTTAGCATCCGAGTACTGGGGCGACAGTCTGTACATTAGTTAGCTAAGTTCTAACGTACCGAAAAATGTTAAAGGAAATGTTACTGCTCTTGGAAATGTTGCTCCCTCTCTCGCTCTCTCTCTCTTAGTAAGATAAAGAGAGGGTAGAAAGAGCGAAAGAGGGAGAAAGATAGAGGAATAGGGAGAGAGCTAGAGAGCTAGAGCGGGAGATCGATAGAGGGAAAGGGGGAGAGATACAGAGAGATAAATAAATGCGAACGAAGTTGCGGGTATCAGCTAGTATTATAATCGCAAAAGTTTGTGAGTATATGTATGTATGTAGGTTTCTGGCTCTTTCACGCCAAAACTACTGAATGTATTTTGATGAAACTTCACAATAATTTAGCTTACATAGGCCTGCCATAACGTTGAGATATTATGTTAGTGGCGATGAGTCTCCGAGCTCACCTCTGGTTAGTAGCAATCTGGAAGCTGACCGCGTCTCCGGTGCGCAGCACCACGTTCCCCTCCACGTCGTCCTTGGTGTAGGGCAGGAAGAAGCACTCGCCGCGGTTCTCGTACGAGATGCGGCCCGTGTTGTCGCCGGAGCCCTCGCCCTTCACCTCGGTCGTCACGGTGCCGGTCACTCGGGCTTCGCTTAGAACCTATCGACATGGGCCAGAATGGGCGCTCGTGTCTTTGATGCTGAGCTAAAATTATATTATATTGTGCACATCTTCAAAAGATGTTTTCAGTTTAAACACCCCGGTTCTTGACCGAGCCCCGTCGATAAGCGATGATGGAAGAGGTCAATATTTTTGGCAAAGACGGTACGGATGGTGGTTTGGTATTGGATGTGGTACTTTCCCAGCCACACTCTGGCTGACGAGGCCTACCACTGGTCACAGGCCTACCACATAATAAATAACCAAAAAAAACATCTCAGCAGTAACATTTCTTGTGCATGACTGTTGTATTTATTTTATCTATGGAAATTTGAAACTATTATTTGTTGTGGTGTAATAACTGGGAATCGAAGTATGAAAATGTGAGTG
Source organism: Hylaea fasciaria (assembly GCA_905147375.1). Classification (NCBI taxonomy): domain Eukaryota; kingdom Metazoa; phylum Arthropoda; class Insecta; order Lepidoptera; family Geometridae; genus Hylaea; species Hylaea fasciaria. Next base: position 279,447 of record LR990192.1, read on the forward strand.
CACAAACTGGGATTTAGCCTATTCATATACTATACAGAGTATTAAGACATTTTTACTGTTACATAAATTAAATTATTATTTTATTTAAGTAGCAGCGCAGCCATAAGAGCTGAGAAATACAAATAAACTGTTGCTTCAGGATTACACTCAGAGAAAGTGCACTAAACTATTTAATAGAAATTCATTTTAACTGCTTTTATTAGTTTTGGTCAAATATCAAGAAACTCTTGTGCATACATAAGTTACATGTGAATACATAAACCTAAAAATGTATGTTTGCAAATGTTACTTTTATAATTTTCATGTTTAAAGTTGGAACAGTGAAAACGGCAGGTGCTGTTATATCTAGTTTGTATAGAATATTCGGTCAAAGCAGTCAATGTTCGGTCCGGCCAAGCACCCGATAGATATTCACAGAAACTGTGAAACATGACGCATTCAACACATTATTATAGATTACTATAGATATACTATATTGAAATACTATATTATACACGACAATTATTATAGATATTACTTTGTAAATTTTAGGTACAGAAGTACACAGTGTGTGTAAAGTTTTAGTCATGACATGTCATTTAGTCGAGGCTCTAACAAGAACACGACTTGAGTAACACAGACAGTATTGCTACGGCAATGGGATCCCATGGCGGAAATTCTGGGTATGGTGGTAGAGTCATTTAACTAATGATTAATGAATTTAATTTTAAACTTAAAGCTAGTTAAGGAAAAATAGTGAAAACATACCACTTCGGGTGCAATTTTAGTGACGGTAGAAGCGATGGGTTTGCCCGTCCGACGGTCGTAAGTCATCTCGAACTCGACGGGATCTCCGATCTTGAGGTGCTCCGTGTTGCCGCTGAACTGGCTGAAGTGGAAGAACAGCCGCGCCTGTCTCTCGCAACACTGAATGAATCCATATGAGTGTAGCAACTTTTCGATGATTCCAGTCTCTCTGATCGGTGGGTGGTTTGTAGAGTCATATTGAGATGAGTTGTTGGTGGAGCCGGATGAGTAAGTGGAGTCCCCCATGGGGCAGCTGTCCATGTTATATCCCAGAGAGAAGCGGTTGCCACCGGCCGGCTTCACTCCATTGCTGTAGCCGTCTCGAGGGGAACTGGGGTACTCACCGCTGTAACTACCTATTGAGTAAATGTACTAGATCAATGGCCTATATAATTATTAAAATCATTCATATCACTATAAATATACCCTAGAGTTGGCTCATTGTTGTATGGGCAAGCCTGAATATAAAACACATTTAATTATTATAACATTTGTATACTAGCTACTTCCACCTACCTACTTGTTGTGTGCGGGCATCACACAGTGTGACATTATTATACCAATTCTAGTCCAACTGTATTTCTAGCCTGTGAGGAGGATATCGGCTCAGCAATGTTGAACACCGTACCCACATTTTAACAAAATTATAAAAGTTGTCACTTAGTTATGACACCTATACTGTTAACTTACTCGTAACCATACCCTAGGAAACTCCCATCAAAATCCATCCAGTAGTTCCTGAGTTTTAAGACAATACTTTAAAGAACCACAGTGGCTTCTTTATAGTGAATCCCAGTTAGTTTTTCAAATATATCTACATTGTATAGCCATGGCTCAGTTACAGTTTCATTAATAATAGTAGACATATAGATACACAACCATCAGACAGAAAGAACATGGAAGTGTTGATCTAATGGAATATGTTCAGAGAAAAATACATTGTATTTTATTTACCAGGTATCTGTTTGTATGTAAGATTTTCCTTGAAAATGTAGGTAAACAAATAATCCCACTAATCCTACTTAATATGTATGTATGGATGGATGGATGGATGGATGGATGGATGGACGGATATTTGTTACTCTGTCACTAAAAAACTACTGAATGGATTTTAATTAGACTTTACAATAATATAGCTTATCCATCAGAATAACACATAGGCTACAATTTTTAAAGATATTGTGTGAATTGTCCAAAATGTGACAATAAGCGTCAAGTAAGTAGGAAAAAATCTACCATGTGCGAGCTATTCTGGCAGGCACTGCAAAACCGCTTGAGTTACACATAATAATATGTAATGTATGATGGTAATGTTTATCTTAAATAGTCCTCCAAAAAATCCCACCTCAGTATATTATATCTATATCTTATGTGTAAGCCATTATAGCCACAATGTGTAAGCCATTATAACCAAAATAGCTACTCGAAATAGTAATCCTGTGCAGACGAAGTCGCGGGAACCAGCTGGTCTATAATACATTTCAGAAGAACTACTAGATATTTAATTAATATTCAAATGCAAGCTTGTTTGTGAAAATGCTGTTTGATTCATCCCACAGGTGTGCCCATACACACAATGCTAGGACTAGCTGCGAGTTCCGAGGATGCGATGGACTCACCGTTGCGATGAGATGATTTGGATTGCATGGTGCTGTGCTGGAGATCTAGAATGTCATGCAAGGGGGAGTGGGATTCCGGCGGCTGGAACATTTTCCACTGAGGATTATTTGACATAATATTCCCTAGGTGCCTCTTTCTTGTCTAAAAACTTGGATTTATATACCAATATTATCACAGAATCTTGTAGTGTTAAGAGTTTATAATAATCAGTTACAAATGTATAAATCAAATCACATTTCGTTTAGTCTTTGTGTTCCGAAAACACCGAAGTCCTGCAGTAATACAGGAGTCAACACCAAATTCACAAAATTGCAAATGAAACTAGACAGGTACTTAAAATGATGGTAAGAGATCCTCAATGTGTTCAATGCTTGCTGGGTCGGTCCGCGGCGCGTGGTGCCTGCCGTGGTGCCGTGTAACTTGTTGCTATCTACACTTGTGTAACTCGGTATTCACTAGCTGCAAAAGACACTTACTTTGATAAGTTTGAACTTTTCCTAGTTAATCGTTGTGGCAAGCTATACTTCGATTGAATGATTGCTTACGCCGGATTACAACAAAGCGTCACGTCTGAACATCGTTCCACATTTTAGTTTAATAATTTGCAAGTAGGTAGACACCTAATTAAAGTCGGGCGGACGATACACCGAACCGCGAGAACAAGAATCACAGCGCAGACGACGAGCTTTATTACTGTCCACCGAGCACGACCTGGATCATGAAATACATATACGATGTTCCACAATAATTACCGATGCTTTGTAGCCAAGTTTGGAAGCCATTCAAAAGAAATCTATGTATAATTTAGTAATCTCACCACGACACAGCACAGCACTGACGACATACCGCCATATTGAATGTCAACATTTTTCACGACTGATGCAGCCGTAAAATCTTTAAAACAGTACCTATTGTTTTGCTGGTAATTAAATGTGTAGTATAATCATTGATTTTCTTAAAAAGACGGCGAAGTGCTATTGTAATTAATTCGGATTTTTTAATTTTGAGTAGGTACCTAGGTACCCTATGTAGGTATATAGTTATTTATTTTTTTATTGTACAGGCAAATAATTAGGTATATACCTATGTCATGTGTGTCTATTCTCAGTCTCAGTCTATCTTGTCTTTTGTTTTGTACCATGGTCACGTAGGTTCCTAGTATTCCTCTACTACGCTATTCTGTTCTGTCTGTCTGTGCGACGTGCGTGCTAAGCTGTCGTATATTTGAAGTTATATATATCCGCAATATCTACTTTGTATCTACTATCTGTGTTTGCCTGTCTGTGCGATCTGGGGCTCTGGGTGGGTGTGGGTCAGACTTTACAGCTGTCCTCAAGGCAAAACTTTAAGCTTGTAATTCATAGGTCATAAATAATAATAATATGCATACATATAAATTCTAGTTTAATATTTTGCAAGTAGGTAGCCACCTATTAAGAGTTATACGAAACCACCAAAATAAAAGATTTTATTAATTTATTACATATAGCAACATTCAAATTATCAACTCTATCTTCACTATGCACCGGTACCTACATAATTGGTAAGTGTAATGTCAATTTATTGTCAATGTCAGGTCATTGACATTAGCGCTTTTTAGTTTTGACTTCGCACGTTTTGTGCATTTAGCAAATCGTGTTAAAGTGTATAAAGAAAAAATCGCTAGACCCCCTTTTATGAACGATCGATAATCGATTTTCCTCCATACAAAAAGAAAACGTGGGGACGGCGATGGCAATGTTTATTTATAATTATTGTACTATGCTTATTATGATTACCATGATAAACTAGCTATAAATGATTGATATATTATATTTTTTTAGAATTTCGTAATATCTTCACCACCACCAGGGGCGGGTCCAGGATTTCATTTGGGGGGTGCATTTTGACAAGTTTCACAGCTAGGGTTAAAATCACAAGTAAGCAACATACCTACTATACAGTGCCCTGAGTATGCGTTTTTACTAGCTCGATATAGTAGGTACGCGTCAACAAGCTCTTTGTGTAAAACCGCAAGCTTAGCGAGCGCAAAATTTTGCGCTCTTTTATTATTACAATGGCGAATGAAAACAAATAAGGGTAAATACCATAATAAACAGGTAGGTACCTATTTCATTGTATCCCAGGAATCGCGGGCACAGCTAGATGGTTAGGTAACACGTCGTGTAATCTCGTGGTGATAGGGTTAGCTTAGCATAGCCGTTTGGATAGTGTGAATTACTCAAATACTTAATACAAAATGATTAGTAGGTAATGATCATTTATTAATTATATATTATTATACATCGACTCCAGAGAGCGACATCGTGGTTTCCAGCCAATGTCTAAACGGGGCTAAGTCTAGAACTAGGTAAGGATAGCCCTTGCCTTTGCTGTCGCCCCACGATGCAATGGCCACCATGCGCATGTCTACGAACAGCACGGTACCTGGGTACCAGTGAGAGAGTGAGCACTTCATCATTACAATAAAGGAATGCTACTGCAAATTACTGATACCTACTGCTTATAAGTAGGTTATTACTCTTCTACTGCTACTTAGTCTAATTAGCTTGAGTTTGTCTCGCCATGGAGAGCACGGTGCGGTATATAACATAGTATAATATGTATAGGTACTTCAGTTTATTTCTATAGGTAATCATTATATTATTAATGAAATAATCATAATGATTATGATATACTGATAGATGTTTCCAGTCTGTGCGTAACATAATCATCCACATGACCCTTATTTATTGATACAAGTTCCATTGTGACCATTTGGCTACGGAGCTAAAAGCAGCTAACCCAGCAAAGGCGTGTGTGAACCTGCGGGCGCAGACGCACGGACGCACAGCTCGCCTGCGCGCGCGCGCTCCACCACGGGTGCCGCGAGCCGCGCGCACTGCGCCACGGACAGCGCGCGCGCTGGCGCCGCCCACACGCCGCCTGCCAACAAGCGAACGATGCGGCCTGCCTGCGGTGGGGCTCACTGCTAACCATAGGTATATCAATGCTAATACCGTTATAACAGATGCCCTCGATTACCGTACGTATCTAACCGTAATTCGGCATTCTAAAAAACGTCGCTTTATTTCATAGTCCACGTTTACCAGCAACCAAAATGCGAGGTTTATAGCCAACAAGCTGTTGCCCGCGACTTCGTTCGCGCGGACTAGGGGAAAACGGTGGCTCCGTACAGAGGGAGCCTTCGTACAGTACGTATACTTATCTCCACTATTAGTTATTTAGGCGCATTCGTCTTTTTATGCCAGATTCCCACTCGTATGCAGCTACTAATTAGCGGGGCAAGACATCAGTATGGCTGCCGAATCCGTTGATATAAATTCAAATGTGTTTTCGCGCCGCGTAAGTAATATTTGGACTTGAATTCAAACTCATGTATACCTATAGTAAGTTTTACTGCAATTGTGTAAGTAATTCATTGTAATTGAGGAACATATCTATTACTTTATTATGTACCTAGTCGTACATTTTGGGATGAAGCTTAATGCATATTTATTTTTAAATAGAATTGTGCAATTATTTGGCTTGGGGTACCTTCGTACACATGTGTGTGGGTGGGGTACCATCGTACTACCTATATAAATGCTAAGTGAAAATATTTTTCAGCCAACAATGTCCATATTAATATTTGATAATCACGATTATGTCAAGTTATCATAATCATTTATGTTGATTCTTACTAACAGCCGAAATTAATATTGTATCTCCTATCCAAGATTGAAATCGATCTTGGATTGCTGCCTATCGTTCGATCGATTTCCAATCTGCGTGCCTTTATAAACCAATCCACGGATCGGTTATTGGCACGTTAGACCCTAAAAAAGAATTGTGATATCAATCCCAGATAGCAAAATTTGGATTGGATTGATTATTAATTTCGGCCTTAAGTTGACTATATTGTAAGCGACTTTTTAATTAAAAACGAAGATTTTTTTGTGAAATACTGCTGCATTAGTACTACTGCATGTAAAGGGTGATTATAACTCAATTTTATCTTATTAGAAAATTAAACTATTGAATGTTTATATGCAATTGCCAAGTCACTCTATTTATTAAAGAAATAGAGATAGGTATGTTATCTATATTGATATGGTTACCTACTATAAAATGTTGTCAGCAAACTAACAAGGTAAGTAGGGACCCTATAAATTTATGACAAAGTGGTTGGATAACTGCTCCCATAGATAGGTAGGTATAGGTATTAAATAAACCGACTTGGTTTACATTCGATATCACAACTTTTTACGGCAGATAAACTGCGTTGCGAGACTTGTGCATTTTTGTACACGTACCTAATGTTTTTGATGGGATTAAATTTTAAAAGTTTGTATTGGCACTATAATCTGTAATTTTTTACAGCAATGCAATGGATAGGTATGAAAGACTTCATTTTTTAAAATTTAAAAGTGAACATGACTTTTCGAAATATGTTCTTAGCGTTATTAATTGTATACTTACTAACTATATTCCTCGCAGTCTCGATGTGAAAAGATTTGTGTTTAACGCTGATCTCAAACGACTCATTAAAACAAACTACCTACCTACTATTGTAATTTTACCGTAACAGAAAAACATGAATTAGCCATTGTCACAGGGAGATATTATTGTCGGCAAAAATGGTCCAAAGGTACTAAATACATACTTACATTCCGATCATAAAAGTTGAAAGCATTATACTATGACTATTATAAATATTATACCTACTTACTTAGATTATGGTTGATTATACTTAGTTTTGATTTTTAAAATCCAAGAGTGTAATTTTATCGAATCATAAAATTTACCGATGATATACCGAATGGATAGTATTATGTACTTAGGTATATTGACGCGAGTAAATAATAGAGACTGTAAATACTAAACAAGCACCTCGATGTTGCCATCCGGCGAGTACCGCATCCTTCGTATCTAGATCCCACAGTTCATGTCTTACTGTTTCAGTAGGAACTGCAATAAAATTCGTTTACATGAACGAAACTTGATTTATGTTAGTTTGTATACCCAATTAATCAATACGAATAAATACAATTTAAGTGTCTGTTTGTCATTTGTAATGTCAAAGACCTACTAGTTACGAAATTTTTGTCATACCTACTTACTAGTAATTTTTGTCTGTCTGTCTACTTATTCCGGATAATCTTCGAAACGGCTAGACCAATTTTGACGGGACTTTCATGAAGTAAAACATTAGTTAGGTATAGGTACTTATTCTCCGTCGGTAGTCGGGCAGTATGCAATTCGGTTATTTTTACTTCAATGTATGAAATTACTAGAATGCCTTCTACGAATACTGGTAAGTTCCTACTATAACTATGGCGAGTGGATTGACAAGTCGCCTAAAGCTTACGCAATACGCATATATACGCCATTCCGGTCATTGAGTAAAATGATTCGCAGATATTGTTGATATGTTGAATGTGGAAGTGACGCAAGGAAAAGACGGAACTGACGCGAGCAGCGTGGAGTAGCGAGTGCGGCGGCGGCGGCGTCCCGGTGCTCGAACAGGCCCACGTTGCAGGCGAGGGTGTCGTCCTCGTAGTGCGGGTGCAGCACGCCGCGCCGCACGCCGCGCCGCACGCCGCCGTCGTCGTCTCGAGCTGCAACAATGGCGCCGATAGCGAAGCGCATTGCGCTCATCTCTCATGGCCTAAAGCTCCTCCTCATGTAAGTGAGTCGACACCCGTGCTCAGCAGTTACTCACTCACGCACACCGTTACTCGTTGCAACTTTTTTGTTATAGCAGAGTTCCTAACGTTTTACACTTGTGGTGTAACTCGATGGGATAAGATCAACCCACCCTACTGGAAACAGTTGTGAATACTTACTTATAAAATATGCTATCATTCAGACGGTGACATAAATTAAGCTCGCCCGCTCAAAGAACTCTTATTCGATTGGAATAAGGACTAGTACCTAACCTATATATCACCTATAGCGCCTAGGCGGATGCACAGGGCGCATGATGCGAGTAGGAGTAGGTAGTCTAGGTAGGTACCACGTGTTTCGTCGGCGTCGTAGCGTAGGTTCCAGAGCGGCAGCAGATGCGCCAGCGCAGGGCTCGCTCGCGCCGCCACGCAGCGCGCCGGCGCGAGCGACCAGTGCGCCGCCACCAGCGCCGCGCCGCACGCCGCGCGCTCCGACACGTACACCGCGCCCACGCACCGGTATGCGTTTGGCTCTACATCACGTTTACATTTTTATCTATACTTAATAGTATAATTATTGTGTATACCAACAAGGCGCATAGCAGTAAAAATACCGTGAGTACCTACAACCATAATTGCAACCGTTGCAACTTGTTTTAACTTGTTGTGTTCCCAACGTGTAACAGTGTAACTCGATGGGAAAAAACTCCCAACGAGTAACAACTCTGTGACCGGACTCGTTGGGAACCCACCATGCGAACAAGTAATCCAGCTCGGTATAGGTACGATGAGTTGGCTTCCTACCGTGCGCGGGACGGTGCAGAGCGGCCGCGCGGCGGCTGACGCTGTACGCGTCGTCGCCCGCGTGCCGCACCAGAGCCGCGTGGACAAAGTAGATCACGATGACGGTGATTATTGCCGTGAATGTAATAATTAGATGCCCAAAAATGCATTTTTCACCTCTTGTAAATTTTGAATAAGGGTTACATTCGGTACTCGCTGGCGACATAATATTTATCTCAGCTGCCTAGTGATCGCGACCATCTCGAATATTAAGTACTAGCTGCGCCCCGCGGTTTCACCCGCGTTTGGATAATATACGATATATCTTTATGAATTGTACCCTATGTGTTATTCTGATGTATATTGTATAAGCTATATTATTGTGAAGTTTCATCAAAATCCATTCAGTAGTTTTTGCGTGAAAGAGTAACAAACATCCATCCATACAGACAAACTTTCGCGTTTATAATATTAATAAAGTAGGATATGTCAAAACTCAACACGCTCACTCACCGCCGAGGTGTCTCAACTCGGCATCATCACACGACGCGACACGCATTGTGCATCGGCAACAAGATCATCTTCCAGTTCACAGTCGACGATGGTCGGCGGCGAACTCGGCATCACACGGCCGTCTACAGCGTCTCACGCTCCTTCGTTTGCTATGCTTCAGACTATCATAGAGGAAATTAATAAATACTACGATTATTACGATGATAGGCGATCAAGGTGGAAGTCGAGTCTATTGCAGCTGCTATTATTTTCTATATTTTTTAATATTATTATACACATAACACAAGTTTAGCCGCAGGAATGCTTACTCGTGTAGGGCTCCGACTCTGCTCTGTGGCACTACTAAGCGAACGAGGCATTGCCTGTGTTGGATACTCCATTCCAGCCGCAGTACATCGTCGCGTCGCCTTGTTCGAGTGCCTATACAATGCAATCCATATAATAACCTAGCTGCTAGTTTCAATAGAAATGTTACTCCCTAATTTAAAGGTACGCTAGAGAAATGAGACAAGGATTTGTATTCAGGTCAATCAATTTATTAATGATGTAAACACAGAAATAAAATAGGTATACAAACATATAATTTTATCAATGAATTATCAGATAAATTAAATTTTAATCGAGTATGCAGATAACGAGAAAGCTATTATGCACGTGTAAGTATTTATAGTACCGACCCCTATCATTTACAATTTACAATAATTATAATCATTAAAGTACAATATTGTAACTGTAAACAAATTACAATTGTAAATATAGCAATTTATAGATCCTAGATAATTGCTTGTAAAAGCTAGTAAAATACATTTCATTACAAATTACGTCATACTTATTCGTAAAATACAAATTGTAAACGAGAATGACAGGGGTGGTTTACAAATTGGAAGTTTTATTGAACAGGGTTTAGGGAGGTCGCCCACAGCTTGTGTGTCGAGAGTTCATCGCTCGCTACAGACAGTCGTGCGCTGTAAGCAGTGGCGCGGTTCCCCTCGCTCTTCCTTTACCCGATGTCGCACGAAACAGTCGCGCGCTTGTATCGGTACGCGATAGTAGCGATAAACCTTTTTAGGGTTCCGTACCAAAAAATTAAAACGGGAACCTATTTCTGTCCGTCCGTCTGTAAACAGGCTGTATCTCATAATATGAACCGTTAAAATTTTCAGATACTATAAAACAGAATAGAATAAATATTTAAGAGGGCTCCCATTTTTTTCGGTTGGAACCCTTGCTGTGCCAGTCCGACTCGCACTTGGCCGGTTTTGTATGTCCTAACCACCACCAGTAGTGGCGATATCAGCGATACACCACACAGACGCGCGTTTAAGAATCGCGTATCGCTACTAAAAGTAGTCGTGGGCGACCTCCCTTACACGCGTTACAAAATGTACTTACACATACATATAGTATAACAGTTGTTACTTTTATAATTTTGCAGTTTTTAGCCTATACTATTTGCGTTTTCGTAAAACCTAAGTATCTCTTATTTTATTTAAAAAAAACGAGTCAAACTGAGGGACTTTATGCCCATTTTGCTTCCTAAACTTGGAAAACATGTTACAACTAATTAAAATGATAAGTAATAGTACATTACTGCCGCGGTCTGTAATGACTGCGTTGCTGGTATCGATTAAGATGGCCGAAAGCGCTGCTCCTGGCCGTCACAGCGCGGACAACGACATCTATCGAGCTAGTAGGAACTATTTCTTTTTTTTACGAAAATGAAACCTCCACAGTAAGGTCTAGTAGTAGTAAATCCCCACACCACACAATAATAATTTCATGATAGTACTCCGGAAGTACTATGTCATAATAATTATTTAGTACATGTTATGAAACAGCGATATAGTATCACTCTAAAGAAACAGGTATACTCGTATATACCTGTTTCTTTAGAGTGATACTACTCATCACTAAACTATGAAATCGCCTCGAACTAAGACGGTGCGTCGGTATCCGGGTCTCCGGGTTGTGAGTGTCGGGTCTTCACTGGGGAGAAGTATGTTACATTTTATCGACCAATTAATTTGTAATAATATATGTTCGCTATTGATTTATTGTCGATACATTTATTATTTACTGATATAATGAAACCTATTTTGTTTCTAAGACATTTACATAGGTAGCTTTGGCTAAATTAGCACAATCACTCGTTTCGATTCCAGAAATACCTACGCAAAATGGCTGTAGTTTTATTATGGTCGGAGAAAAATTACTTACGGGAGATGATTTGTCGATGAAATTCACCCCCATGAAAGGTTCCGACACTCATAACCGGACAACCTGTATAACTTAATACAATTTTAATGACGATATCGCATAGATATACCAAAGTACGTTATAATATAGGAATAAGAATCAAAGGTCATACGGCGACTGTGCTGTGGTTAGGCTCACCCTCGGCTAAACATCTCATGTAAGGGCAAAAAATAACTGCGAATTTCAAGTTGAACTTGTTGTCAAAAGCATTGACCGAAACCGTTAGCCGTATCGAGCAGGTTCCTAAAGAGAGCACGCTGCCGAACTCATCGGATATTATAAAATCATTACTATTTACTATTCGTACGCCGCACACGTGCTTGTCTAAATTATTAATCCTACACAATCATAATAATATATATCTCTTGGAAGAACACATAGAAAATCACACCGCGTAGGTGAGGTAGGCGTTTCTCGCGTTTTGTCGGTAGTAAGGGACGGTGTCTCCTACTCCTAGAGCTTCGCCGCTGCGTCGGCCGAGGGTCGCCGGGCACGCCCGTCGGTGGATTACATTCAGAGTCTAGCACACTTTAGATTACCGTTACCATTGGGCGTTACAAATAACATGAAGCTTATTTACACATAAACAAACATTTGACGGCTTACTACAAAAGTTTAAACAAGAGTTGAACTAATGTTGTCAAACTCAGTAAGTACTGTCATTTCAAATGAGTTACTTGTCATTTTTTATCAATTTATTTATTATCATTTTATATTTTTACACCGCGAGTGTAGACGTCGATTTGTGGAAATTTGAGACATCTGTCCAGCTCTTGCTTAAATATATTTTGTAGAAAGACCCTATGTACCTTTTTTTAAATCAGACATTGATCCTCGTTCTGCCTAGGGGGGCGTCCATAAATTACGTGAGGTGTTTTTTTTAATTTTCTGCCTCTCCCTCCCCCCCTGGTGAGATGTCGTGAGATTTTATTCAACCCCCTCCCCCATCCCCCAATCTCACGTGAGATTTTTCAAAATGTGAGTTTCTTACGTAAACGCGTTGGATTGTTATTGTAAAAAGAAAAAAACAAATTTGCTGGTTTGACAGTCAGTAAATGTATAACGTCGAAGTATGAATGAAATTATTTTCTTTCGAACGAATTAGTACATGATCTTAATCGTATTACGATTACGCTTAAGATTAAATCTTAAGCATGTACAATCTGGATTAAATGGACCAAAATAGTATAATTTTTTTTTGTTTCAATCAGAAAAAAAATTGCGTGATATTTGCCGAGACCCCCCCTCTCTCCAACGTAAGATTAGATGAGATTTGACTCGACCCCCTCCCCCCCTTAAACACCTCACGTAATTTATGGACGCCCCCTAGCGACCTTTTGTTAAATCAGACATTGATCCTCGTTCTGCCTAGCGACCTTTTGTTAAATCAGACATTGATCCTCGTTCTGCCTAGCGACCTTTTGTTAAATCAGACATTGATCCTCGTTCTGCCTAGCGACCTTTTGTTAAATCAGACATTGATCCTCGTTCTGCCTAGCGACCTTTTGTTAAATCAGACATTGATCCTCGTTCTGCCTAGCGTAATTTCCATAATCGACGACATAATCACAACATTGTACTCGTAGTAAACGCTAGCGTGCTACGATGCGACGATGTAAAGAAACTTCAGTTATAAAATTGCAAAAGTTATTGGTAGTACGTCATTCAGTGACTACGATTAGCGCTAGTCAGCAGCGTAAATCAGTAATTGTATCTATCTCCGAGTATTGTATCTCGGTAAGGCATTCCGTACTGAAAGGCAATCGCTATGTAAATGGAAACATTGAGGTAAGTATGCATATAGTCCGGTAGGCATTGCAACTTATGACACGAGGCCGCTTCTCGCTTCCTCTCGTTTCAAAACTTATATTTTTATATTCTAAAATACCATAGCCCAAGAATATAATTATTACGTTAACTATTGCTTCATTTTTTTCTTGTATTTAATATTATAATCAAAAAAATCTTATTTACAATATGTAACTAATGTAATTCTACTTCTACAAATAAAAACTCCCATACCGACGCGTTTGATCGATCGATAAAATCGCAGGCGTTGTTGGGAATATTTTTGTACATTTTGTAAAAGCGAACGTTCGCTTCGGAGCGCTTCCGCTGGTACGGAACGGAGGAGTTAGATTCCACGCGCGCGGGAACCCGGCACACTACCAATACTACCTGACGACATCCAAGTAGACAAGTAACGTGTTGATAGTGTAACTGGGAATGTACGTTCCCGTCTCTCCACTGGCTTCCTCAGTGGGCACGTTGGGAATATACCACCGCTCCTACACCGCGACGTCAGAATTAACTTACAGTGATTACAGCTACGTTTGGTGTTACACATTATATTGCTTTAGACGTGAGTGTCGTTACACTTTGTACATTATATTATTACAGTAACCTACACGAGTGGGCAGGCAGTGGGCGCGGGGCGGCGCGGCTGGGGGCGGCTGGGGGCGGCGGACGCTGCAACCCTCCCAGCACAGCATTGGAACGTTCACCCATGTCTGGGGTCCGTAGAGCTCACAGAATTTACAATGGTTGATTGCGCTATTAAGATCTGTAACCTGTGCCCTGGGTTTGGCAGTGGTAGCTCTGGTAGTGAGGCGCAGGAAGTGCATACGACGCATCAGTAAAGAGCCGAACTCTCACTGACAACCATTTATAATGAAACCCTACCGTGACTCGGTTCTTTACAGAAGAAAATTTATTTTTTCTATTTCAGTACTAAGGAATATATATAGGAATATAATATATCATCTTCTTGTGTACATAGGTGCGGTGCGTATCTAGTTTATTGTTATATTCAAAGACCAAAAAAAGCCAATGACGCGTTGCGGCGAACGCAAACAATACTCGATACTCACCATCGGGTGAGTGTGACGTCCTTTCCATCATAGTATTCTACCTCCACGAAGAAAAGCAATGGCCGGTTCCGTGCTTGCATCAGCATCATGCGAAGAATTCATAATAATCGGCCTCGGCATAGGTACTGTGATCACCAGCCCGCAACACACAGTCGGTAGAAGCGCGGTCTCACGCGCCGCCCGCCCCCTTGCCCCTATGTGGGCCCCAAAACATATTGCATAACGGTACAAATAAGAGCCTTATTCCATTAAAATTACTTATATACAATTGAAGGATTTACTTATTTTATAGCGTAAGTAATGTTATTTCTATTTGGAAAAATATTTTGCATCTATATTATAGTTTCTTTATATTATGATAACTATTTTTCAAAGGCCCTATCTAACTGAAGACCCCCCCCCCCCAGCTTAGCTTCGAATCGACATGAAGGTCTTTAACAGAAAAACATGCCAAGAAATATACTTAGAGAAAAAAGTTAATAAAATGTACGGGTGTAGGGCGCGCGTGAAGCCTCGCTAGCTGGTACCGCGGCGGCGGCGGCGGCTCCAGCTAGCGCGCGCGTCTCAGCCGGACTCCTGCGACTTCTTCAGCAGCCGCACCAGCACCGACATGTTCAGCCCCTGCGACACAACACAGTCGGTACAGCACCGCGCCGCACCAGGCTACACCGCGTGCACCCTCATACTTTACACTGTTCACATTTACACAGATCATTTCTGTTGCCGCTCTGACTCGCACTAGGCCGGATTTGATGTACTTTTGCTTTTATTGTAACATTCGAACGTTACATACCTATTACACATAAATCTCTAGAACATTTTCTACTTTGTTTATACTACCTATATTTATAGCAGCAACAACAGAAAATGAATGATGATCCAAAAACAGTCGTACGGCTGCGCTTAGCGGGCAGAAGCACGCCGTGCCTAGAGGTCCGCATTCCGCACTCGCGACTCGCGGTTTCATTGATATCATTCAACAACTGTAAGTAGTATACTTACCCTAACACCATCCTCTGGCAACTGCAACTCCCTGCTGCCACGACTATCTCTGTTATCTCTGTAATTCCTCACGAGCCTTAGAAGGTCTTCTCGTATATCCTGAAACAAACGAGCTAGTTAGTGCTAGTTAGTCGGAGAAGAGTTCGCGTACTCGACAACAGACAGGAGGCTTCGTTCGTAGTACGGCGCGGACGCGGGCGCGGGCGCGGGCGCGAGCGCGGCCAGTGCCGCTGCCGCTCGATGCAGTGTGTAGCGGGACGCAAGCGTCCCCATTAGATACAGAATGTGACATCGCGTGATCGAATTGCGTGCACATTCGAACGACAAATGTTGGAGCGAGGAAACTAACCTGGAACACCTTGTTGTCACGGTCGATGCGGTTGAACAGCTTGGAGACGATCGACGTTCCCGGCTTCTACGCGCCATGAAACAACAACAACACAATCATTATGAAACTCCATCCCGCGCGCACCTCATGGTGCGTCACTGCAAACAAACATCGAACGGCCTAAACGAGCTTCGTCCATGTCGGCGTACCATCCCGTACAACCTTAGCTCGTTCGCTTCTTTCCAAGTGTTATTCGCAGCCTGAAGTGAATAACATGCCGACAATTAAATAGGCTGTTTGTCTAAATTTATAAAATCATTGGATATCTTATCTTATATCTTTATATGAGCAATTCTTGTAAGTATATATATATATATATATTATATATATATAATTAAAATCTCGGAATCGGCTCCAACGATTTTCATGAAATTCAGTATAAAGAGGGTTTCGGGGGCGATAAATCGATCTAGCTAGGAATCATTTTTAGAAAATGTTTCTTTTAGCGTTTTTATTTTTCGATTTTTTTCTTTAAATAACCAGTTCATCTTTTTTTATTATTCTATCGGTAAGATCGAAAAATATTAAGTATTCATATTTCATCATTGTATTAGTAATTCGTACTTAAATATAATTTCCAAAAAACACAATTTATAAAAAAAAAACAATACCGAGCAAAGCTCGGTCATCCAGATATTAATGATTAAATGAGCATAGTGGACGGCGACAGTTCAGGTAGCATGCGTGCCGGCCTCACCATATTATTGAGAACCGCGTTCGCTATGATGATCAGCCGCTCGTTCTTCTTGTTCGCCGCCTCGAGTAGCGCGCTCGTCTTCTCCGCGGATAGTGCCATCGACTTCTTCTTATCCATCTGGTACTGCACCCTGCCAACAAACAACAACGTCAAACTGGCTCGAACATTATGCAATATTCGCGCCTACGTACAACACCTCGTAGGTAGGATTCGCTGTAGTCGCTTCGAAAATTAAATGGTATTGGCAAGGAATACCATCCATCATCCTCACGGGAAGCCGCAGATCAAGGACCACCACTGAGGGCAGAATCAGGGGTAGTCGTTGTAAATAAACCCCTGAAGGTTTTGTGCACGTCTATACATTACACAAGTGATATTTTTACTAAATTAAAGAGCGGGCTCAGTGACCAAAGATTTATAATGAAATTAACGAATAGGTTAACAGATCCCGCGAACTCAGTTTGGAGTGGGCTAAGTTGACGTACGAGACGATGTGCTAAGGGGGTTTTCAAAAACATTAAATATATTTGAAAGGAGTCTGTACATTATAGTAGTTTGTTTTACAAGGGTAGAAAACGACTCATACTTTACTCGATGTTTTGCCTCACGAGCGTAGCGAGTGTGGCACATAGAATCGAGTATGAGTGAGTCGTTTGAGACCCGCGTAAAACACAAAATTTTTCACACAGAGGTTGCGAGAAATATAATAAGTAGGTATACAATTAAAAAAAGCCAAGAATATTTCACAAATAGTCACGTTCACTTTCAAATAAATAAATAATCAAATTCAATCTTTTAAAACCAACTTGCATTGTTGTCAAAATTCTACACACACCTACAGATTATAGGCGGCAATTACAAACTTTTTAAAATTATCTAATGCTCGCAAACGCACACGTACACATATCATACATCCTATGATCGCCAAAAATGTAAACGAGAATTACACTTTCATTTAAAAAAGTAACCTGTTTAGGCTTCGCACGGTTTGTGCATTAAGATACTCTTGTTTTTTTTCTAAGTAATTATGTTAAAATGGAAAATTAAAAAGTCGAATCTTCAGCCTGTTGATAATAGCGAGTACAAATTAAAAAAAAACTACTTTCACTCCCTAGTGCGCAACAACCTCGTTTGCTACCGCTAAGCTGACCTAATCTGACACCTTTTTTGAGCATGAGGTGTGAAAAATATATTTGTGTTTTTCTCCATATTGTACATTTTAGTTTTTACTCGTTAGTTCAGGTCCGTTGACTATGCATTTATTATAAAAGCATTTATATTTAATCCATATAATTGTCTTTATGGCGTGAATAAATAATGATATATTATATTTTTATGGAAGGTAAGAATAGACATCTAGGTTTAGCTCAAACTCCAAATAAAGGACTCTGTAATTACGGCACCCATATCTAATTTTACCACACACTTTTGTAAAAGCTTGCCTCGGGAGATACTCATACAAACATTATAAAAAAATAAAGAAAAATTAATAAGACATAATCATCCATCGTTTAAATCATGAGTTCATACAGACCCCTCACAAAAATAAGTAATTTTAAGGTTTTCCCTTTCACGATTTATAGGGCAAGTTATCTAATTTGTTCCTTCCATTATGTTGGTATACTTTCAACGTCCCAACTAACCGTCCACAAGTGGGACGATGGGAATAACAACCGTTTATAAAAATATGACAAATCGGTGAGGGTCGGGAGCCGTCCTCAGCACTGCGCTTACCGACGACCAGCTGACGACCTCCCGCTCGCCCGTCTCATCGTTCCCATAACGTATCTATATTTCCATTGATTTTATAAGATTTTCCTCTTAGTGTAATTCTGGGTTAACCCTTTTGCGACAAATTGTTCCATATCCACACGGACCAGGCGTGACGGCGAGATGCGCCGCGCGGCCCTTCTTTGATCCTTGTCTAAATAAATAACAAAAAGTTTATTGACTTTTTGTTAGGTACTGGCTGGTTACCCCGAGTTTAATAATTTTGTTTCTGGTCTAGGTGTTGTGTATGGGAAACGATGTCTGTAAACGGTACCCACCACACAGGACAAATCCTAGTGTGGGGCTACGTTTTAAAAGAAACAGAAACATAATAAACCTCGTTTATTTATAATCATCGTGATAGATTGCGAGTAGGTACTATTTATAGGGTTATCGGTAACTCGACGTATTCCCGACAGGATCAGACAGAGGAGGTCACATGGAAAAATCTAAGCCCCACAATGTATGGGCAAAAGTTAATAGTTTTCGAGATATTTGGAAATTAGCAATTTTTGTAAAATTACCCAGTTTTTGAGGTTTGGAACAAAATAAACATAAATTTATTCCTTCTTATCCTATTTTCATCCTGCCGGGTGGGTACCAATCGAGTTACCAATAATCCTATCTAATACACGCCCCGGCAAGAACTTTGTGATGAAAACAAAAACGAGTGCCGTACCGACGATAATATACTATACCTACCTAAAGTAACTAATACAATAGACAGGAATAGCATAATTAATTATTGGTTAATAGATCACTTTTAACAGTCTGCGCGTTTGCTTGTAAAGATGATCCGTTTAATAAATTTGTCCCGTAAGTTTCCTGTCAATATAGGTAGGTAGAAACGCGCATGGGAATAGGAGGGTGGCAACCGGGCATACCTGCCGAGTCGGAATCTGGCCGATCGATACACGGCTTGAAGCGGAGGCGGCGGCAACGCATGCGCGGTGGACCTTCAGTCCCTCGCCATTCGTCCGAGCCCGGTCGTCGAGCGCGGTACACGCGCTTATCGTACTTTATTCGGCTGCTTCACATTATCTTATACAGCGAAGTTTAACGATGCGTCCTTGCGCGTTCGATACTTGTATGTGCCGCGCCCGTCACCGCCGTCACGGCATCAGCTTCCATGAGTGAGTACTCCGCGCCGCCGCACCCTCCGCCATCGTGACCGGCGGATCCCTCATCCGTCGTCTTCCAGATGGATCCATAATACGATCGTTCTTTAAACTATCCATTTATTATAGAGCTTTCTTGAACTCCACATCATTTTGTACCCGTGAAGGCGTTGTCTCTTTAGACCGTATCAAATTTTTCGTAACTGATCGATACCGGACTGATGAAAAGGTCGATCGATCTGTCATCGGAGAGTGCGCGAACGACCACTCTCAATGTACATAATATGTGCGTTCGGTTGCGCAGGTTCCCCAAGAGCGATGAGATCCGCACCAAGTGGGTGGCGGTAGTCCGCAGCGACAAGCGCGACCCGCAGTGGGCGCCCGAGCCGCACAGCCGCGTGTGCAGTCTCCACTTTTCGCGATCTCAGTTCCTGTCCAAGAAGGTGTTGCATGCGCGCGCCGTGCCCACTGCCCGCGTGAGTACCCACCCTGGCCTCATCGGCGCAGTCTCTCTTTGCTTCCCCTCACATTCGGTCGCGAGTACGTTTCGCTACCTCGTAAATAATAATGTTATCTGTTATTTCAGTACGAGGCTCCGAAGTTTCTGCGCCCGTACCGTCGGCCCGCCGAGACCGCTCCGGAGTCTCAGGAAACGATCGACTTGGCGGACGATATCCCTTCCGACTTAGATGCGTTCCCTATCGCCGCCGGGGGGGCCGCCTCTGCGGGAGTGGCGGGCGGGGCGGAGCCGGTGCCGGAGCCCGAGGCCGAAGCCGCGGCGGCGGGCCGCGAGGTGGAAGCTGCGGCTGAGCCGGCAGCGGAGCCCGAGCGCGCCGCCGCCATTGAGACGCGCAGTGAGATCGCTCAGGAACAAAACTAAGCGTCTCGACCGTATTTCTTTTTTATTTGATCTCATCGTAGATTTATCTTGTAGGTGTTAAAATAAAATTTGTAAACAACAAATATTTCGTTGCAAAATTAAAATCTTCAACCTTCTTCGGGCGTTATTATTTGTAATCTGCGATAATCCCATTATTATGCCTATCAAATCTATAGCTTATCACGCGGATTCATGAGGGATTTTTAGTGATGGTATAGTCCTTTTTATATTGCGAATGTCAGGGTGTTGCAGTATAACTACTAAACCGATTTTGGTTTTAGGAGCGTAGATAGTTCAGGTTCCAGTATAACAAAAAGTGAAATTTTATAAATAAACTCTGACAGTATTTTACGAGTGTATTCAGTGCCTTGAAGTCAAACTGGCAAGATTTAAGACCTTCCAGCTCCATCATCAGACCCTAAATACCACCTAGGACCAGTGTCCTTGTCAAGTTGAATCAGACGAGCACTAACTTGATAAGGTACCGTTGTTTTATGGCAAAACTCCTATGGCCACCTTCCAGCTCCATCATCAGATCAGCTACAGGCATAATAATGTTGCACTATCATCCGATTTATATATGCATGAAAAATCATCGGAAACTGTGAGTATCGGAACCGTGGGTATTGTGAATGTTGATTGTTTCTATGTGTAAAAAAATTCGCTATTTTAAGTTATTTTAGGCTTTGAATTACATAATATGCCATACATCCTGATGTACAACTAAGTTCACAGGTACAACAACACTAGCCACATGAACAAATAGTTTGTGTAATGTGTACCCGTGGACAAACATTGGAGTATTAGAAAATCTATAATATCTCATGCACTACAATCGTTATTAAAATGAGCTGTATCATTACGGAAAGCTGATTGTTCTGTTCTGCTAGTTATGTGGTAACAAAATAAATAACTTATAAGAATTCCATCCCGCCACTCCAGCCTTAATGATATCATCCGTCGGGCTTTTACCACCGCCAAATGTGCGGCCATTTTAGAGCCCAGTGGCCTGATGCGAGATGATGGTAAAAGGCCCGACGGAATGACCCTCATTCCGTGGAAGTTGGGGTGGCCGTTGGTGTGGGACGCTACTTGCGTAGACACCCTTGCACCGTCTCATCTTTCACGGACTGAAACTAGGGCTGGTGCGGCGGCAGAATCGGCTGAGGACCTCAAGGGGCGCAAATATAGTGCCCTTGATAGCGGGTACTTGTTTGTGCCAATTGGGGTAGAAACGCTGGGGCCGTGGGGACCGGGAGCTCACAAAATCTTCAAAGACATAATGTGGACGTCTGGTCGACGCAACACGTGACCAAAATGCTGGCCTTTATTTCGGTCAAAGATTGATCATTGCCACAACGTGACAATGTAGCCAGCATTTTGGGAACGTTGCCCACTGGTAGCGGCCTATTAGATTAGTTTTATTTACGTTTAGTTTTTAGTTTTCATTTTGTTTTTATATTACCGATTGATTTGTTTATAATAAAATTATACCAGAATTCCATTATACCTACTATTATTTTTATACCAAATTCTGGATTTTGTCCCCGTAGGCAAAGCACTTGCCCCTACATAAATTATTCGGACCTGGATTAACATAGAGGTTACTTTGTATCCCAAAATAACGCGAACGACACCAACAACAGTTAGTTTATGATAAAGAATAGTTTATTCGAAAAATTAATCCCGTACGTGTTGTTTGATATAATTTAACGGATAGGAATTAAAAAAAGGTAAAATCTTTTATAATTTTGACTAAATTTCATTTTATACCAGATATTTCATACCTACGACGCACCGTTTCAAAGATATTAATGAGCTTGACAGTATCCGAAAAGTAGCTGTGAGTTTTACAAGATATGCACACATATTTCTCATACTATGTATCATAAATGTTTTCTGTCCATCCAAGGGTTGTCTCGAAGTAAGTACTACTGCGTTTTGCATCATAAAATAGGTAACTAATTACCTACCTACGTAATTATCACTCGCTTTTCAGTGAACGAAAACATCGTGTGGAAACCCATATGCCCGAGGATTGTTTCGGAGGTATACACACAATGCGGAGCGGGACCCCGTGGTGGACATTCCTCTTCACGACTGTGAAGCGAGATCCGTCCTCAGCATTAGGCCCGATATTGGTTGCGATGATGAAGGACTAACGATATGTTTACTGGAAGAAACACCCGATGCGCGCTGCCTATACCAACTATTAGTCATTTTGTGGTACACGGAACAGTTCAAGTCACATAGGGTCATTCCCAGTTGTCACAATTGGGAATTGTTTTTAGAATGTGTCCCTATTGTCTCCACTGGTTACTTCCCACCTATTATCATTAGGTATATTGATAAAATAAGTTTTATCCTTCTTATGAATGAAATGTCCGAATTTAGTAAGTTAAGGCGAGGTTTTACTCTATTTCGAAGTTTTTAAGCTCAGGAAACCAATTACAATTTAAAATTATGAGTGACTAGCTGCGCCCCGCGGTTTTACCCGCGTTAGGTTAATATACGATATATCTTTATGAATGTAAGCTATATTATTGTAAAGTTTCATTAAAATCCATTCAGTAGTTTTTACGTGAAAGAGTAACAAACATCCATCCATCCATCCATCCATCCATCCATCCGTCCAGACTTACAAACTTTCGCGTTTATAATATTAGTAGGATATTGTTTTCATTAACATTGATCATGCAATGAAGATTAAGAAGACAGAAACGCGATTACAAATAAACTGGCTCAATAAAAAATATCACAAAGCTGACACTAAATCGCATCTTTACTTGTCACCTACTAAGAGATTCCATCATGAAACCACGTCAAAGTTATACCAATAAATGGGGCTTGTTATATAGGAAGCGATTGGGAACTTACATTTTCTAATTTCGATAACACTTTTTTTCAATAAATATAAATACAAAAACTAGCAGTGTGCTCGCGGCCATCTGCCCGTAGGTAGGTACCACCAGTATACTCGTATAGCCAGAGCCACCTTAGTAAAACCTGGCCTTAACTAAAGGTACTGAAGCAGTCTAAAACTTAAGCACATAAAGGTACCGAGGTACTTACGTATAGTATTACAGCGCTAAAGTGTAGGAAACGGAGATAATGGAAACAGCGGCCGGCTCACCGAGGTTCACTCATTCGCTACAAGTACAATATATAGTGATGTGTCGTGTACCTGAACGCGGTGACGTCGCAGTTCTTGCACTTCCTCCGCTGCGGGTGGAGCTCCAGGTCCCGCACCGTCCCGCGCACTGGAAAACAACACCGGCGTTAGTGGCCATTACTCAAATGCTCGCGACGAAGCTACAGCGAAGCAAAGCACACGCATGCCAAGCTCACGATGCGGTGCAAGCGCGCGATATTATGTGGCTGAAGCAGTTAGTGAGTGCATTGGGCATTGCATTGCATTGCATTGGCAAGGGTGTGATACTGCAGGCGTGCACAGGAGACGAGTGTACTCCGGAGTGTACTCCGGACTGAGCGGGGGAACCGAGCATCCGGAGCAGACTCACGACACGTACGCACAGCTAGCGATACACGCACTCCTCACAAACGCACTGTACGTACACGCCAGACAGATCTAACATAGGTTGCGAGAGTAGGAATTCAATCATTCTCACTTCACATTCTCGTAAAGTGTAGTATAGATAAAAGCTCAGCTTACCGCATGTAGTGTGATCATTCTGTTCTATACTCAAATGAAATATATAGTTTTTATTTTTTATTTTACGCTCTAGTCTTTGGAAAGATTACGCTTGTCTGTATTCCGTTTGGACATACATTTCTTAGCAAATAAAGTAAACAAGTAAGATTATTTTTAATGTGTCTTTCGATAGCCGTTGGGAATATATCATTATAACTATACATTGAAATGCAATTAATGTATTAATATAATAATGCGTTACCCACGGGTCAATTTGGAGTCAATATTGTGTACAATGTGCGGGTTGCAATCTCGGAGCCGTATCGGCTCCAGTGCTCATATTATCTTAAATTATGCTGATGGCATGCATGTGCTGCTGAGGCACCGCGCCCGCAACGCTCGGTCAGTTGAGAAAGCAGATCCAGATCTGTGAGGAGTGCGCACTGCAGGTAGGCATGGGGGTATACGTAATTTGACTAAAAGCGTACGCATCATCTTTGAGGCGGATCTCAAACGCATTACGCACTATAAATCCCATGAGCAGAGTGAAGCAGTTTGCACATGGAGCATTTGATCACATCAGACCTCAAATATCATGCTGATAGTGTATACACCATTAAAAATATCGAACAGAACGATATTTGTAATTTTTAAGTCGTACGCATATTTGCTCTATTTTAAACTTACTGCACGTCACTGTGTAAAACGGGCTGCCTATGGGTAAACTACACGAATAAAGCCTAGAGCGCCCTCGTCCAGTGTGGAGTCCCGACGGGCGCGCCGACCGCGGCCCGAGGCTGCCCCGATCGTGCAGCGGCACCCTCTCCATGCTCATTATACTGTTTAACACAGTATTATACTTTTATCTATTCATTACATTATTATTTACTATTCTTCTAAACATAATATTTATTATAGAGATGTTGAAGAGATATCGATACGAATCATTTAGGTTTTACATGTGACAAAGGATAAGCATATCAAAGTTCACACATAATAATGTATTCTTAGTACTTAGCTGTTAACGCAAATTAATTAGATTTTGCAAACAGTCGGTGTTTCAGATCTAAATGCGGACGAAGTCTTGGCCGAACACTAGTTACTTATAATGTTCTAGTGACGCGGTATATGTCTCGATGTCTAGCTCTAACCGTCTTCATGGAAAATAAAAGTAACCATACTAGGAGCACATTTGGGGGATGAGAGAAACACATGTGTTATAAATCAGTACCTACGTATGCTTTGATTTTTTTTGAGGTCTGGCTTTAATAGCCCCGGCTGCGGTGGCCAACCCTCCCCGACTCTGCAGAACCATACCGGACCACATACCCAACATTCTGAATTATGTTTCATTTACCACACTAGTAAAATTACAAAACCTCAAAATATATACGCTCGCTGCGCTAGCGCTAATAATGTGAAGGGCGTGTAAGTATCGGGACCACTCAGAGCAAATCGTGGAATCAGCACCATGGAGCGGGATGGGATGGAAGAAAGCGGCCCATGATTCAACCAGGCGAGAATGTGGTGTAGTGTAGTGTCACAACCCTGCATCTAGGTCCCATGAAAGCCGTCTGTTAAATCACGCTAAAAAGTATTAAACAAGAAAACATTATCATCTGATGTTGTGATGTACTTATAAACTACAATATCTGGATGACCGAGCTTTGCTCATATTTTTTTTTTATAATAATAATAATATGATGAAATATGCATAATATTTTTCGATCTTACCGATAGAATAATAAAAAAATATGAACTGGTTATTTAAAGAAAAAAAATATAAAAAAGCACGAATAAATGACATTTTCTAAAAATGATTCCTAGCTACATCGATTTATCGCCCCCGAAACCCCCTATATACTGGATTTCATGAAAATCGTTGGAGCCGATATAAGGGTAGTAATAGGCGTGACGACAGTATTAAAGAATCGTCGATTTAATAATTTTAGGGCAATCTACTTACATACTAAAATAATAGAAAACACTGGTTTAGTTTTATTGAAAATAATCAGATTATTAAGATATTCAATAAAATAAAACACTAAAATATTGCAATCGGCCATTTTGATTGAAACACCAATCACAGCGCATGAGTACGCTTAGGTAAACTCCGCTGATACCACTGTATTTTGTTGTTTTGAATATTGCTTTGCGCTTTTGGAGTGGTTTTTTTATTATGTAACGCGTGAATCGTCGACTTTAATCTACAATATAACAATGGAACCAAGCTTTGTTAAGGCAAACAGCTCTAATTTGCCTAGGATTGATATATAATGTTGGGCGATTTCCTCGCAACAAATAAAGAATTTTGCTCGTCTGAGTTCCGAAACGTGAAGGCTTGTTTGTAAGTCACTTCAAGAATCATCATTCTTCGTTTCTTAGCTACATTGGGTCGCTCAGTTGTGTCGGATGTTCGTGTTTTCCTGTCTGATTGGCATGTAAATTTATGAGGCAAACATTCTGGTTTCATACGTACTGGTGACACTGATGCCATCACATGATACTCCATATAATTTTCCATGTCATTTGGCACCTCAAAAAAGAAAACGAATTTTGATAAGGAATGATAGCCAAGGCCAAAACAAACATAACCTCAATAAATTAATTATTCCATAGTCCCATTAATTCAACTATTTCAAGTCAAACAAACATTTTAAGACCTATCATTACATGATAACATACTCATATCAAAGTGGTCTTCACAGAAGTTTCGCCGTGCGAGCTTTAACCACATACTTAACTCTTATTATTTTCTTGTTTGGAACGGGTACAAACACTTTGTTGGGTGTTCTTTGTGTTTTTACACTGCGGTACTGCACACCACTTATAAACTTCGGAACTCACATGTATCACACTAATTATTGAAATGTTTTGTTTAAATTCTTCGTAACGCATAGACATAACGACACGTTTACCTAAGCGTGACGTCAGAGCCGACGCCATGACACCGGCGTGCTGTTTTGGCGCACTATTTGAAAAAATATTAGAAAAGGGTTTTTAACTTTATTAAACTCAAGTTTATTACCGAAATAAAGATTTTTCCGTAAAAAGTAATTATGTACCGTCATTATGGAAGAAGATTTCAAAATCTTTCGTCACGCCTATTAAGGCAGCTTCTTTAAAATGACATTCTCGTCTTCAAACATACTTATTTAGGTGTCAAATGAATGATTATAACTATATATTCAATATAATATGTTTCTAATATTTCATTCGATAAAATTGACATCTATCACTCGCGTTTTCTTACTCAATCCTAGCATTCCTATGTACTTATTTTAACTGTGAATTTATTATTGAGTTAGAAAAAGCAAAGCTTATTAGACGTCAATTTGTGGAGAAAATATTTAGAATCACCAGTTCAACTCTGGTTTAAATCTTTTGCGGTAAGAGCGTTGTAGTCCTATTTTATTTTTTCTTAAATATTTTGGCCGCCTCAGTGGAATTTGTATGAGAAAGTTAAAATATACATATGTTTTGTCAAATATAGGATACTAAGTAGATAGTGTTAAATCATTTACGATTCTTTAGTATAAATTCGAACTCAAATGTAGACTTATTGCATGGTGTTCGATTTCCTTTAGTTGTCACGTAGTTAAAGCGAAATATTGTATCCATACCGTAAGGATTGAAGAGTCACACAAAATGTGTCAGTAAAAAAATCACTATCGGTTTTATTCCTTCATTCTAAGGCTGTAAAATCAGCAACCTTCGTATGTACTAAATAGTAATAAAGTTTTTTTTCAAAATTGAATAGTTACAACTAAAATCTAAAATCGATGTAAATAGATTGAGGTGCCACTTTGAATCTTATTTTATATATTTTAGAATTTAAGCAGTAAGTACAAGGCTCAGAGGTTTGTAGCAAAGCAACTATATACAAAACGTAGAAAAGGAGAAAGTGTTTTCATACATATTCATTTATATCCACTTGAAAATAGCACCTAAATCCTGATGTGCTGAACTGAAGAGGCAGCTTTTCAACGACTTTTTGTCAAAGATGTGACTGTATCTCATTGATGAGGCGTGGATCTCGGCCTTCAGTAATCGACTATGGCTTATTCGGACAAGCCCGAGATTTTACAAGACCCTAAAGGAATAAATCGCATAATCAGGGTGGCAAGTCGACATCTGAAGTTCGTGAGATGGTTTAGTAGGCGTATTGTTGCTGAGATAAATCGATTGTTGTTTGATGCGCGGCGTGGCAGGTGGTACGTGCGTCTTGCTGAAACCTAGTCTAGATCCACGCAGCCTACAAGAGGTCAGAACAACTCCGGTGCCTTGTTCCTAGAACACTTTCTCGACCGACAAATCCACGAAGTTTGCGAGCGGTTTCGGCGCAACTATCTCCAATTTTGAAATGGGTCTTCATAATGTTAACGCATTGTTATTTTATGTCATGCTCCATTTCTAATAATCGGAACAATCATAGATGATACACGTTGCTGTAAATTGTCAGATTTGCCGATTGCAAGAAAAAAAGACACTAAATTTAATCAGTGCACCTTTTCTTTTCACTGGGCTATGGTGCGAACCGCCCAGGGCTATGCATTGGGCTACCTATGTTGCCATTTATGTCAAATCTGGTTTAGTCTTTGATAAATAAAACTTAACACTTATTACGGTCAGCGTATTTGATTTCGGCATAGCGTCACTTTTGGGTAGGTATTATTCGAGCATCACCTCGTAGAGGGACCTGTGCAATGTGCATCGCGGAGCTGACCGTTTTATTTCTTATATTACTAAAGGCGTGAAGTTAGTAGGTATTGATTTCGGTATTTACGGGCCGGGTACGATTCACTCAAACTTATCTATGAACCGCTTACATAATATTGTATATTGTAGGTATTATAAATTGATTTTGCTAAATTATGATTCGTTTAGAAGTTATGAGGGAACATACATAATATATCGGCCATTATCGTACTATTGTAACCGTCCTCTTTGCTATAACTTTATTTATTTATTTATACTTTAGCACACAAAATATACAAGTACAAGGAGGACTTAATGCTAACTTTAGTATGCCACATTCTCGCCGGGTTAACGATTCACCCCACTACAAAATAAAAACTGGTCCGCAAGCGTGATGGATGATACACAACACAATTATTCAGCAACCATCGCAAAGCGCGTGAGCGTGCACTCACGGCACTCACGCGGCGCATACAAAGCTTAGGTGGCTTCAACGCACCCGGAGCGCGCGCGCCGCCGCCGCCGCCGCCGCTGCCGCCGCGCTCGCTCCGGGGCGCGTCAGCAGTATTGATAAACACGGGGTGGAGATGGGAGTTTTGGTGGGAATCCCAAAACGAGATGTCTTTGATTTTATATTGTTTTGTACATGGGTTTCAGAGTATGACCGTTTAACCAATTTATATCAGTTTTTACGTATGCCAAAATTACACTATAGTCCACTCAACGAATAACCAAAACGGCGGTGTAGAGTGCGTGAGCAGCTTTCTACAGAAAGTTGTTCAGGGTGCTTAGAGTTAGCGTAAGTACTAAAAGCCCCCCCCCCCCCTTCTAGGGGGTTAGGAGAGGGATTATAGTTCCCAGTTTTAAGTTTTTCGCTATTATCTTTAAAACGGTGCATCGTAGCGATGATTGGTGGATGGAAATGAATGGTGCATCGTAAAATTGGCGCAGGGGATACTGCCAGGGGATTTCTGGTCTTTTTGTCCATTTTTCCTCTGCGCGTACATTTTTCGCATGCACAGGGGAAAATTGGACAAACAGTCCAGAAATATCTAAAAGGGTCGCCCTCTTTTAGTATGTTGACTCTCTCTAAGCACCCTGAACAACTTTCAGGAGAAATCGCTTGTTATACCTGCTCATGCATTCTACAACTTCTTTGTTGCTTGTACTACTTATTGCTGTTGGGATATTAATCATTGAATATTCGTCAACGTGTGTGAGCGTGGGAAATTTACAAAAACACAATATACGTTCTCTCCAAAACGCACAGTCACGATAATTCAGTAGATAGTCCACGACTTTACCGAATCGTGCGAACGTTACGTTACGCGTCACGTTAACGAACAATTAATCTGTATAATGGTTAATACTCCACATACATACACAATTATTATAACACGCCTAGAAACCGAACACAAGTACGTAAAAATAAATAATTACATTCAGTAACGCTACATATTCGGTTTCCCACAAAATCTCCCCGTGCCATAATATCTACCAACGTTGTTTTAATTTTCATGCAATACTCGGCACAGAAGAAGAATATAAATGTTGATAGTACAGATAATACAAGAATAGCACGGAACAGTGTGGCAGCCGCCTTCGTATCGACTCCTCCGTGCTCAATACAGAGCCCATATCGCTATGACCATTCAAACACGTTACGATATTATCTTCGTGGAATCTGACGAACGCGAGAAGGCGCGTTACGTGCACGCTACAAACTGTCAAAATATCGTGCGTCGAGTGTTTGTGTTTCCAGCACGTTATGACGTCACACGTGTTCTGCAAACAACTGTGTGCCTAGTGTGAGTTTTGCCAATTTATTTACGTGCTCGATCCGGTTAGCGTAAACTTGAAATTGTATGGAATAAGAGCAGCGCCATCTAGTGACTGACTGACTGACACTAGATAGCGCTGCTCTTATTCCATACAATCTCGTACAGAAATTGCTAAAACTCATACTAGGCACACTGTACAGTAGGTGGCATAGCGCATACGGGCCCTCAGCTACAACTATCACTTACTGTAGAGGCGCAAGCATCACCTGCAGGAAGCGCTGCTCTCGCCTCACCGGTGCAGTTCTCACGAACGCATCGGATCACAGCTCCAATGGCGAAATTGAAAACAAATTTCTATCAGTGTTATTTAAATTGCCTACACTAAAACTCAAGTAATCCAAATCAAAATAAAATAATACGATTGTAACAAAATTAAAAAAATACTATTCAATCAAAACGTAAATTAAAAAGGACTAACAAAGATAGAACAAAGTAGAAACGGAAATGGTAATGGTATGGTACCTACTCGTATGGGTATGGGTAGTTCAGATGCTGACTATAATCTTGCAAAGTACTTTATTAGGCCTGTACTTAGTAGGCGTTAGAAAGTGGAGCCACTCTCACGCGTCTCATTTATCGAGTAAGTATGTAGGTAACATTAATATTTGTTCCTAGCAAGGTTTTAGCAATAGTTATACTCATAGATAACATGACATGGTTTTTTCTTTGAGTTATCAAAATCATAATTCTTCATGCTCTGGTAAAAAATAATCAGTGCAAAAATTTAAGAATTCAGGTAATCGAAGTAATCAAAACATTAATTATGACGTAGTCACTCGTTTTAGTCTCTTGTTGAGCAATCTCTTTTCCAGGTCTTAAAACGCGGCCGTTAATGACTTAGAAGTAAGGACACTTTAAATTGGACATAAATTCAATGTAGGTCTAGATCTCATCTAGATCTCATGTAATTTATCGTCAGGTTTTTGTTTGTACTGGCATGGTACCACCACAGCCTAATAAAATGTAGTCTTCACACTGTGGCAGTACCTTTACTACGTAACGAAGCGCTAGAATGCAACGCTTTTACCATAGCATAGCATACCATAATTATTATCACGGTTTGTTTCTAGTAGTTTCTACGCGTTGAGGCGCCTTCTGTTTGTCAATCACTTGTGCTGCCAATCGGTCTTCAAATAATTCTATTGCGGCACTTAGAAACATCACTTACCTAGTTTAAGAGGTTCGTTTAACAGTAGACAAAGTAGTTTAATCTCCGGCATTGATGCGGGCGGGCCAGTGCATGTGTTGCACGACGATGCCAATGTCTAAAAGGGTCATTCCCAGTTGTCACCCGCCTCCATGTCCCCAGTGGTGACAACTGGGCATGATTTTTAAAATGTGTCCCTATTGTCACCACTGGTGACGTCCCTCTGCTGACAAATGGGAATTGTTTTAAAGTGCGTTCCATTGGTCACCACTGGTGACGTCCCCACTGGTGACAAATGGCATTTGTTTCTAAAGCGGGTCCCATATGTCACCTCTGGCGACATAATTGGAAAATTAAATTCATACGTCCACAGTTGGTGACAAAGAATCTCTGGCGGTAGGTAAAACTAACCTATAATGTGAATAAAACAAACATTTAGTGACATTGTTAAAGGCAAGATTATCATACTAATATATCGGATGTAGAAAAAATTTAATACTCATCTACCTACTTAAAATGTTTCAATATTGTTTTCTAAATGTTCAATCATTCCATTTAATACAATAACTAGCTGGCCCGGTAGACGTTATCCTATCAACTTCAATCCATTTCCAAAATATATGGGAAAATTTATGATCCATATTATCTCTTTTCAGTAATTTTCTCTCATGTTTTAATAGTTATCTGTTATTCGGAACACAGACAAATCCAATTAAAGCAAGTCATGAAAATCGGTCCAGCCGGTCATGAGTTATAAATGGTGTACCTACATATAACTAATACGATTTTGTTTTGTACCTAAATATAAATAAACATAATAATTGACTTTATAAAATTAAATCTAATGTGTTCATGCGTCCCTAAGTTCATGTGTCCCTAATAATTAAGAATAATTAAGAATAAATATGAGGAAGGCATAATATTTTAGTCACGTTTAAAACAGCTTTTAATTATTGTGATATGGTTTTTTTTACATGTCACTTCTTTTATTATTGAGCTTGTCACAATAAAAGAAGTGACATGTAAAAAAACCTTAGCACATTGATTAAAATCTCTGTTTTACACGTGACAAAAATCTGCTCCTCTCCGCGCAAGTCTGTGTGAACGGACCCTGGTCTCTAGACTAGTTTTACCCAGTTTTACCACTCCCAACCATGTCAGAGCCAATTATTATGAAAGTCAATTATTGTGAATAATTTTGTGATTTAACTGTGATAGAGATACAGTAAATGACTAGATGTTGGGTGTATTAAATTTATAGATAATTATTATTGTGAATAATTATTTTGATTAAACTGTGTTAGAAATAAAGGAATACTGTGCCTAGATGTTTAGTGCCTATACCTATTATTCGATTTATGAAAGTAAATTATTTTGTATAATGTTATGATTCAACAGTGTTTACACAATTTTTTTCATTAAACATTTTAAATGTACTAAAAGCATTAACTTTTTTTACATCCGAGATATTAGTATGATCTTGCATTTAACAATGTCACTAAATGTTTGTTTTATTCACATTATAGGTTAGTTTTACCTACCGCCAGAGATTCTTTGTCACCAACTGTGGACGTATGAATTTAATTATCCAATTATGTCGCCAGAGGTGACATATGGGACCCGCTTTAGAAACAAATGCCATTTGTCACCAGTGGGGACGTCACCAGTGGTGACAAATGGAACGCACTTTAAAACAATTCCCATTTGTCAGCAGAGGGACGTCACCAGTGGTGACAATAGGGACACATTTTAAAAATCATGCCCAGTTGTCACCACTGGGGACATGGAGGCGGGTGACAACTGGGAATGACCCGTCTAAAAGGGTCAACACACAGACTCAGTTGCAACGCGAGAGCCCGGAGCCGGACCCGGGCCGGCCCTGCTCCGCAGTGTTCAGTTCGCGTTCGCAAGCCGGTGCTACAGTTACCGGCACCTTACCTTAAAACTTTTCAGAGAGTTTCGGATTTTAGATGGCGCCGTCGCCAAATGAAACTATGTATTACTTTTCGATTCGATTATGCCAGATTAAGTAATGTATTTACTTGAATGTATTTACTTAAATACTGTTTACACATAGTTTTACTTTATAAATAATCAGTTTGCGACTTTATACATTTCTTGCCTCGATTCCACCATTTTTCCAATATGGCAAAAAGAGCAGCAAATACACGATGGGGCAAGTGGAAAATTTGTAAAGAGCATGTTAAAACTATACCAATTTAGTAAACTCCCTAAAAACTTTCCAGGTATGTAGTACCCAACTGATATGGCTTACCGATGTACCTGCGCAGAAGATGAATTTTCAAAGCGCGGGAAATGCTATTGACCGCTATTGGTCGGCAGCCGCCGCCATCTTAGCGATCGCCGCGTGGCATGAGTGAGATGGAACTAACAGCTGCAGTGTATTATGAACCTTATAATAGTGATCTTAGGTTGATTGTAAGTTTTATGCATTATTTCGTTAATCTTCGGACCATACTTTCTTTTCTGCGCGAACGAAGATTCACGACGCGCCTTATAAGTTGGGTACTAGTATAACGCCTTTTTACATACGCAGTTATACGGAGAGAGCGCACCGTCGCGGCGCCGTCGGACTATTACTCGCCGCCTGATTCATGTTGCGCTCGGTCAGATGCTTTAGCCCAAATGTAGCACTAGGTATTGCGTAGTTGCCTACACTGTCGCACGGTCGCCACGACACCGGTCCTATCCAACCCCGAACACCACTCAACAGCACTGCAGCTTACGGAATCAGGCGGGTGACCGAGCGCTAACAGGACACATTCCATAATATGAGGCACAAACAATTATTATTATTATCTACGTACGCATATCTAATGTATCTTTAGAATAAAAACCATTTACCTTTAAAATATCTATATTAACCCTAGATAGATAACCATATTGCGAGAGACGTAAAAGATAACCATGCGCTTCAGAGGCGCTAGATTTTTAAACGCATCTATCTATATATATAAAAGCCAAAACTGACTGACTGACTGACTGACTGACTGACGATCAACGCACAGCTGAAACTACTGGGTCTAGAACCATGAAATTTTGCACAAATACTCCTTATGTGACGTAGGCGTGCACTAAGAAAGGATTTTTGAAAATTCAACCCCTAAGGGGGTGAAAAGGGGTTGCAAAGTTTGTATGGAGCAACGTGTTTTCTTGGCCTGATCCACTTCAAACTTGGCAATTATATTCTTTAAAAGATTTAATGAAACACGTGTTTCATCTTTTTTTAATATTCAACCCCTAAAGGGGTAAAAAGGGGATGCAAAATATTTTACATCCGATTTAGTTATACATTGAAATTTTACACAAATATTTCTTAAGTGACGTAGGTGTGCACTAAGAAAGGATGTTTGAAAATTCAACCCCTAAGGGGGTGAAAAGGGGTTGCAAAGTTTGTATGGAGCAACGTGTTTTCTTGGTTTGATCAACTTCAAACTTGGCAGTTATATTATTTAAACGATTTAATTAAACACGTGGTTCATAGTTTTTGAATATTCAACCCCTTAAGGGATAAAAGGGGGCCACAAAATATTTTTCGTCATTTTTATTTCGAAATAATTTTTTTTCTCAAATATTTCGTAGTGACGTAGGTGTGTACTAAGAAAGGATTTTTTTAAAGTTTAACCACTAAGGGGGTAAAAAGGGGTTGCAAAATTTGTATACAACAACGTGTTTTCTTGGTCTGATCAACTACAAACTTCGAATAAAATTCTTTAAAAATTAATTTAGCACCTGTTTCCGCGTGTTTTAACATCAATCCCTAAAATCTACGCAGGAAAATGGTAGATTTTGGTAGAAGATGATAGATTTAGGTAGGAAATGGTAGATTGTTCTAGGGATTGGTAGATTTAAGTAGGAAATGGTAATATCGGTAGGAAATGGCCGATTTTAGTAGGAAATGGTAGATTTTTGGTAAAAATGGTAGATTTCGGAAGGAAATAGTAGCTTTTGGTAGAAAATGGTAGTATTAGAAAGAAATGGTAGATTTCGGTAATAGCGGTACATTTTGGTAATAAATGGTAGCTTTTGGTAGAAAATAGTAAATACAGAAAGAAAATGGTAGATTTTCGTTTAAATGGTAGATTTATATAGAAAATGGTAGATTTTGGTAGGAAA
Source organism: Hylaea fasciaria (assembly GCA_905147375.1). Classification (NCBI taxonomy): domain Eukaryota; kingdom Metazoa; phylum Arthropoda; class Insecta; order Lepidoptera; family Geometridae; genus Hylaea; species Hylaea fasciaria. The sequence continues at coordinate 315,253 of LR990192.1, forward strand.
TGGTAGATTGTTGTAGGAAATGGTAGACTGTTGTAGGGGTTGAGTAGATTTCGGTAGGAAATGGTAGAAAATAGAAGATTCAGAAAGAAAAGGTAGGTTGTCGTAGAAAATTGTAGATTTCAGTAGGAAATGGTAGATTATGGTAGAAAATTGTACATTTTGGTAGAAAATGGTAGATTTTAGTATGAAATGGTAGCCTTTGATAGATTCTGGTAGCCTGATAGATTTTAGTAAATGGAAGCTTTTGATAGATTATGATAATAAATTGTACATGATAGGAAATGTAGGAAATGGTCGATTTTGGGAGAAAATGGTAGAATTTGTTATAAAATGGTAGATTTTTTTGTATAAAAAGGTTATTTTGGTAGAAGATGGTAGATGTCGTATGTTGGATATGGGATGGCGATGTTGATGTCGAAGTCGAGGTCGATGTCTTGAATTACTTACGGACCAACCGCTGATTGTAGAAACCTGAAACTTGGAGGGTGTGTTCTTTGTATGACGTAGACATCCGATAAGAAAGGATTTTCCGAAATTCTACCTCTAAGAGGGTGAAAAAGGGAGCAAAGTTTGTATGGGACAACGTGATTCGCCTTGGTCAAATCTACTTCAAACTTGGCATAATTATATTATTTGAAAGATTTACATGTAGGTATTTCATCGTTTTTTAATATACAACCCCTAAAATTATAAAAAAGGGTACAAAATATTGTCATCAGATTTAATTCGAAATCCGTATTAACACGGAACATAGACAGGGTAGAACTTTGACATGTTTGAATATTTTTTGGATTATTTGAATACTTCTTAGGAACTTTCTCAACCCCATCCATACTGTGCGTCAATCAACTGTTCATCCATACTTGAAAGTAACTATTTTTGTTTCTTCGTTACCTTTTCACGGCTAAACGGCTGAACCGATTTCGATGAAATTTGGTATAGAGATAGATTGTACTTTCGAGACGGACATAGAATACTTTTATCGCGATATAATATAGTCCGCGCGGACGAAGTCGCGGGCAACAGCTAGTCTCTAATATTACGTGAGGTATATTTTAAGTAACTACGTCGTTTTAAAAAATTTATTATAGCCTTCGAAATAAAATAGGTACAGTAATAGTTCACTTTGTTTATTAAAAGTGATTTATAACAAAATACGTAAACCTCTAAAAACTATTTATTCCGTTATCGCGGGGGAAAAATGAAACTGCGAATAATATATCTGATAAAATCGGGGTGTACAGTTGACTACTGTCACTCATTTTGACTCATAGAGACAATGACAGGACAACGTCTGTCGGGTCATCTAGTGTAAGTATATTTTAGGTAGGTAGGTACCTACGTGTTGCTGTGCTCAGCTTGATCTTGATCAAGGTTTATTTTTATAATTATAACCTTGAATGCACGATCAAACGATGTAAAATAAATAATTCAAAAAAGATTATAAATTCTTAACCTGTGGTGTCCTCCAGTGCCTTTACACTGACTTCCTACGCGTCCTAAAAAGACCTTACATTTCAGACTTTAAAAAAGCTGTGAATGCTTTTTATTTTTAGAATGTTTGCAATATTTACTTTCCCTCCACGACACGTTCGTTTCTTCCAGACCGTATAATAAGTCGGTCAAGTAACTATAATGTAATATTATATTAAATATTACAATATTTAATATAATATTACATTAATATTATTATAATGTTCGTACGTAGTCGACCGACTCGATGACGTAAGCACGAGCACCCGTGAGTAAACTGCCAAGTCGGGGCGCGGCTTGCGGAGCCCTGTATGCGGCCAAGCTAATCTACACGTACGAGTACATCGAGCATTAAGTATATCGTATGAACACGTTTATTTAATCTATACCTACTCTGCCATTACGCACTAATAGTGCACTAGCGTAGCACCTATGTCTTGAAACTATACCCGATTTACGTGACTAAAGGTCGAGTATAGTTTCAGCGTCATAAAGTTTAATGAGGATCTAAAAATAAATTATACTAGGCTAGTACCACAAGTATGGCACCTACCTATACCTACCACTATATACCACCAATATAGTAATCGTATGTGTACCAAGTGAATAATGAAGGCATTATTTACAAACAATGTTTTAAAATAGTATCCATAAAAACTGTTCTCATAATTAAATTGTTTTTCAGAACGAGGGCAGTTAGTTAGGCTGAGTGGTGCGAAACTGTTAAACGCACAAAAATGGACAAATGTCGCCGGGCTAGATAGACCTACCTTATTACCGTAACATTAGTTTGTGCCTCTCTAAGTATTCTGTTGGAGCTCGATCGAGTAGGTTTGTTTGCCCTCTCGGCGCTCGGTCTAGTGCGAGGCCTCCGCTACAAGCTGGTGATCCAAGGCAACAGTTTCCATGGGATGCTACAATAGGTATTACGCTCGCCTGTCTGATATAATACGACTTACAAGCATGTATATTTTTGATCAATTTCATGCTCTTCATTTAACAGCATATTGATTAATATATTTAAAAAGGTATATTATTTGTAGCACAAACAACATTCGAGTACAGTTTGAGTTAGTGTCAAAAATTTCAAACTCCTCAAAGTTATTTCCACAAAAAGTTGTGACTACCTCTAGCTAAAGCTGTGACACAAAGTGTTGTCTAGCTCCAGCCCCACACGTATTGCCGAGATCAACAGCTTGTAAATGAAATCAATGCGCCCGGTTTATCGGTGGCTTTTCAAATCACCAATTACCTAACCATGACTGTCATGTGTCAAATCTCTCATGACTCTGAAATTTGTTTTATTTAATAGGTATTTCAGTACATTTTAATTTCCGCTACGCTTATCGGATGATTCCAACTACTTGCTAACAGGAGTATGTGTTTCCTAAAAACAAACAGAAGGAACGGTGAAGGAAGAATCTTGTATAATAGTCTTGTTAATTTAACAGGTTTTGTTCAGTTGATCATAGATTTGAATGGCTACTGATAAACGGACGCTAGCACAGCTACTTCGCTTCAGGCTGGACTCCACAATGGAAATATTGCGCCTGCGCCGCGAGCGAGCCGACCTTATAGACGAATTTAGGACTGCATTGAAGTTGGTACCGACTGCGGCGGTGAATCTACTTATTGCAATGCCCTAATAAGAGAACGTAACATTTCAACACTATGGGTACAACACTTATGTACAAAAATTGGAACCCAGCTGCCAAATTATGCCTATACGTGTTGTGCTGTGAAATGTATTCATTACGGGTTGAGAGCTTTATACATCTTGATACATCTTGATGTAGGTACCTACCTAACCTACTGACTAAACATTTATAACGCGCAACAAAACAGACAGACAGCGGGGCCTTTTAGTAATAGGGTCTCGGTTTACCCTTTGGATACGAAACACTACAAACTAAAATTAAAAAAAAACCTATAAAGGCAGTTTCTCTACAGCAAACGAGTTTTTTTTATTGCCGTTTTCAGGGTACTTACCCAAAAATTTAAACGGGGCCCTATGTTAATAAGACTTCGCTGTCCGTCCGCCTGTTTGTCTGTATTTCCGTCACCAGGCTGTATCTCATGAACCGTGATAGTTAGACAGTTGAAATGTTAACAAATAAATATTTAAGGCGGCTCCCATACAACAAACGTAATTTTGTTGATCGTTTTTATAGATCCAGGCGATAAATGCCACGCTACGCAGCCCGAACTATCGCGACGATAGCCATATAAAGATTGATAAAGGTTTTCTTTTATGGTTTAATTTGTTTATTAGATTGAAGTGTTTGTCTTGTAAAAGTGCGATTTTATTGCCTATTTACAATAAATGATTTGACTTTGACTTCACATCTGCGTGTGTGTATCGTATCATTGCGCGATTCTACCCCACGATAGGCATTAATTAGGTCAAATTCTTTGCGCCTGCGGCACAACTTTTCTTCACTTATGTCTTCTGTTAATGGAAAAGTTTTATTCCTCTATTTTTCAAAGATTTCCGCAAACGTTCAATTGTGGCAAACTAATGTACCTAGTTTGACGGTACCAAATGATCGGTTTATCCTTTTCTAATGTCACGAAACGTTTCACTGAAATAATATTATGATTATTTCCGATCTGTTTGTGCATCGTCGGTCGGGTCGGTCGGGTCGGTCGGCGCAGGCATACTTACATCCGTCGAGGTCGGGCCAGTCCCTCGTGGGCGGCGACATGGCCGCGGCGGCGGCGACCAGCGCGCCCAGCGACTCGGCGGGCGACATCTCCACGCTACGCGTCGCCTCTATCTCCACGCTACGCGTCGCCACTCCGTTCACACTGCGACAGAGAGTAACGAGCTAGTAGTCAACCATTATGCCTATCTATGGAAATATCTAATCTGATACAATTCGACAAAATAATACAATTACATTATCGGTTGTAGAGTATAATCAGAATAATCAGAATAATCAATTTATTGGTAAATAAGAACATTACAAGTCAGAAATTATTAAATTATATACCTAAACATAAAAATTCATTCAAATTTAAACAGGTATTAAAGTAATTTAAGGGATATACTCTCTTAAATCATAAAACGCCTTCTCGATTAGCCATGTTTTTATTTTAGTTTTAAATGACCCAAAGCTAGGTGCATCTGTGATGTGATCCGGTAAGCGGTTGTAAATAGCCGGCCCTAGGACTTGAGCGAGCCTGTCCGACTTGGCAAGCCTGTGAGTCACCGACGCGAGCTTACTCGCCCCTCGAGTTTTGTGGCCGTGCGATTGGTTTTCACCGCGCGTTTTAAATGTTGCGATGTTCTGCCTAACATACATTGCAACCTGCATAATAACGATCGAGGGCAGTGTGAGTATCCGCAATGATGTGAAATATGCCCTAACCGACGTCAACCGCGATACCCCCACGATCGCCCTCACAGCGCGCTTCTGCATGCGGAAGGCACGTCCCCTGTCGGCGGCGCGCCCCCACAGCTCGGCTCCGTATTGGAGAAGGGAGTGCACGGTCGCAAAATAGCACGTAAGTACAACGTCAGCGGAGACTACACGAGACAGCCGACTCAAAGCATAGCACGCACTACCCAATTTCGAGCACAGTTTGTCGATGTGTGTGGTCCAAGTTAAACTTCGGTCTATTTGGAACCCTAGAAATAAAGTTGACTGCACTTGTTCAATAGGTGTCTCGTCAATCGATACAGAGAGGTCTCTGACCCGACGACCTGATATAGAAAAATGAATGAAATGCGTCTTTTTAAGATTAAGAACGAGTCCGTTCCACTTGAACCACTGCGCGACCTGCTGGGCCGCCTCACTCATTTGTCGCTCCAATTGGATAAGTGACGGAGTACAGACGACCACGGCCACATCATCCGCGTACATGAACACGTCACCTGCCGCTACATGCTCGGGAAGGTCGTTAAGCAGCAGTGAAAAAAGGATATTGGAAACCGAGGATCCCTGCGCCACCCCTAGCACCGTGTTCAATGAGTCGGACTTTGTTTCACCTCCATCGGCGACCACTGCCTGCGACCGGTTTCGCAAGAGGTCCGTCAGTAGGGAGTGGGCTTGACCATCGATGCCGTAGTGCCGAAGCTTGGTAGAGAGGACGCCATGGTCTGCGACGTCAAACGCTTTCGACAGATCGCAGCACAACACTGCAACCTGCTGTTTTTGCTCACAAGCATCTAGCACGCGGCGAATGACTTCACGCGCCAGTGAAGTAGTCGAGCGACCGGCGCGGTATGCATATTGGCGCTCGGACAGCGCGTCTGTCGTCGTTAGGAACTCGGTGAGACGGGTGCTCAGGCCGTTTTCAAGGACTTTAGCGACAGCCGGGATTATCGATACCGGTCGGTACCCGTCTATATCTTCGCGTTTGCCTTTTCCCTTGAAAAGAGGTGAAATCTTACTGACCTTAAGTGACCGTGGGTAGGTTCCAGTTTCGATACAACGATTAAAAAGGACGGCCAGACACGGAGCTAGAGGCTCCGCAGCGGTCGAAAGTAGTTCCATGGAGATGTCATAGATATCTCTAGTGGGCTTACGCGGGATCCGCGATGTTATAATCTGATACACTTCGGACGCAGTGAACCTCAACAGCCGCAGGGAGCGATCCGAGGGCGCGCGCGCGGCCGCAAGCGCTGCCTCGACGCTCGGCAATACAGCTCGCGGCGCGCCGCATGCCAGAGCCGCGCCCACGAACCTAGCATTCATCGCGTCGGCCGCCGCCTTCCGAGAGACGAACTTCATGCCGGCAGGATCTGTGGCGATGTCCGTAAAGCTCACGGTGGATCGGGTGGCTCTACCCCTTTCGGTGTTCACGACGCGCCATATGGCCTTGTGCGAGTTGGAACCGTTTTGTATTTGCCTACCGTAATGACGGAGCTTGTGAGATCTCACGTCATCTTCGTAACGTTCTGAAAGTTTTTCAATAAACGAGTCTAAAGGTATACTGGGGTATTTTTCTTGTAGCCTAATCGTTTCGAAAAGAAGATCCTTCAGGCCCACGAGCTCCTCTGTAACCCACGATTGTTTCTTAATATTTCTACGCTTGAAGGGGAAACAGATATTAAATTTATTTGTAACTGTATTTATTATTGATTTCGCTAAATCATCCACCGACTGTGCGTGCGCGTCGAGTGTTAACTCCCAATCCACACTTAAAATAGCTGCTACGAAATTCATGCGGTTGTGCTGTGAGAACTGCCTGATGAGTCGGGTCCGCGGTGGCGGCGCGACGCGCACGCAGTCGACCGCGGCGCGCACCGCATAGTGGTCGCTGAGCCGGGTGTCGACCGGAGCCGTCACCACCGTCCCCCGCGGCATGTTGCTATATACGTGGTCTAGGCACGTAGATGACGCCCCGGCCACTCTGGTAGGAAAATCTACCTCATTGTGGACATTGTGTACGGTCAGTAGGTCAGTGAGGTCCTTTTTAACACAGCACAGATCACCCAGCCAGTCTATATTAAAGTCACCAACAATTAAAAAATTCTTACCAGTCTCGCAGGCTTGCTCGAGAAGGCGTTCCAGGTGGGTTAAAAAGTTAGCTGAACTAATTAAGTTAGTTCTATATACACACACAACTAATAAGTTATAGTCAATAAGTTCAACGGCTGATACTTCACAGTATCTTTCCGTTGACAATTCAGTTAATTGCAAACAATCGACGGCTTTTATGCTATTTTTAATAAACAGACAAGAGCCACCGTGTGCTACTTTTGTTCTACAAAAACTCGATACTAATGTGTATCCGTCTATATTAATGCATTTTAAATTAGGTTCACTAAGCCAATGTTCTGTCAGGGCTAGCACGTCACATTGCAGTTCGTCTCGAAGGAGAACTTCTAGGCGCTGTGATTTCTTGTCAATCGAAGCTATGTTCTGATGACATATAACTAAGGGCTTCTGTAGTTGCCAAGTAGACGTAAGTCTAGCGGCGTCGGCTCTCTCCACGGTGTTCGTGTGCAATTCTCTCCTGGTTACGGGAGCGTCAGCGGGCGCCGTTGGGGCCGGTGCTGGAGCGCTCGCCACCCCGCTGTACGCGGGGACGGGCAGGAAACCAGTTCACGAAGCGTACTCCAGAAGGCCAGGCGTTCGGCGACGTCACTTTAGTGTATACGTTTTCCGGCATTCCAATAAGGAATGAGGCATGCATTTCCGATTTTATGCTTCGTTTCTCTACACTGTACTGAGCGATAACGATATCATTCAGGAACTTAAGAATTTGTCCAGATGTGGTTTCAGGCTTAAACGACCATGCTTGGATATATTTTGTTCTCTCTGCGGCTTGCAGTACGTCAATAGCGTTTCCCGTCCCGATAGTAACGGGGCGTTGCTTTTTCGTTCCATTCCGTCGGCCGACAACTTGCCACTGCCCTCCAGAATTCTCATCCACAGGCTTGCAGACAGGCTTTAATATGGCCAGGCTAACATCGTCCAACGGCTCGTCAGCTGTGGCCCGAGTAGATTTCTTGATGTTATTGTCGTTAGCCGATATCATGTTATCAACTCGTTCACTATTATTCGGCGTTATCGCTACGGATGCGCACACATTGCTGCGTTTCTTGACAACGTTTGTTAGCTTCGCAATAGCCAGCGAAGCTTGTACACGCGCCGCACGTCCGGTTCGCTGAGTCACCGCTTCTGAAGTTACAACCGTGGTACGCGGGACGGGTGTCGTTCGTACGGGGGTATCGTTGCTGGCACTTGGTAGATTCATCGTTGATATTATCGCGGATTGCTCACTGATACGTGTTTCTAATAACTCGATTTTACTGACCAAGTCCACTATGGTCTTTTGCAACCCGAGCACAATACTTTCAAGTGAAGTTTTCGACATTTTTCGATTAAATAAATATTCGTCCGTATGCGGAGACGTTGTTGTGTTGTAGGTAGGTAGGTAGTCACAGGACATTATTTGCGATGCGATTGTCGCCCAAGTAAAAGAACGACAATCGTGAATATTTACGCGAATCTTCGACACGAACAATTGGTTCCATATTAATGGGCCTCAAATAATGGTTCGTATGGTTTGGTAAATAAGGAAGATTTTGTAAAGTTTTATTTAGAGTGCATACCGTACCGAACATAGTAGTTCGACATGACGGTCAGCACGTGTTTTATGATCGAAGGTCGTTCGTTTGAGCTAGTTAGTCGCTAATAAATATAAGGAGTGCGGGGAGCATAGTTACCTGGGCAGCTGCTGCGGCTGGACGCCGCTGGGGAACAGCGGCGGCATGTCCGCGGGGACATCTGCGAACAACACGAGCTGCTGAGCTGCTGACCATGTGCACCCACCTTCCACCGCATCCTCACTTAGGACCACACGTATACTGACATATAGTAGTGCGAGTAGTGACTGACATCACACGGATAGCGTGATGCGACATGGCCGTCACGGAATAAAATGCAAAATAATAAATCGAGGGAATAAGTATTTCGGTGTTTTTTTCTTAGAATTTGAAGATTTATTATCATTCAAGTTAAAAGTGTCCGATTTTGCTTTTGTCCGGATGTGTATGTTTGTTTCGGGCTACAGGTCACATTTCTCAACCGATATTAATTTACAAGATTTTCCTACACAATTTTTTTTTATTTATACAATTGTTTTGGCAACAGCGGTTTTCGATAAGGGGGGAAATGGGTCAAATAAGGGGGAAGTTTGCTGTAGCACCATTTATTAGCCTAAAGTTATGATACTTGGTGGAAACCTGTATCAAAATCTCAACAGGTTGTGAAAAAAGTTTTTATAATTTGGGGGAAACGGGGGCAAAAGGGGGTGAAGTTTGCTATAGTGTCATTTATAGGCCTAGGGTTATCCAATTTGGTGAACACCTTAAGTACTGAATTCTGAACAAGTTTTTGTGAATAAAGCAGTTACAAGATTTGGGCAATTGGGGGCAAAAAGGAGGAATACCATAATATTGGTTAAGCTCCCCTCTACCCCTCCCTCTATCCCTCTAACAAATAGGTACAAAAATCTGAATAAAATAAATAATTAAGTGGGCTCCCATATTACGTACCACTTACGTGATTTTTTGGCCGTTTTTATAGATAATGGTACGGAACCCTAAGTGCGCGAGTCACGACTCGCACTAGACCGGTTTATTTGATAAATTATTGCATGATCACATCATTGAAGAGTGAATAGTTGATGTTGTAAAGTAGTGATAGTGTATAGAGACAGAAAGCCGTGAGACGCGGCGCCGTTGGATGCGAGCACTCACTTTCTACGGAGAGCTGCTGCAGCGGCGCGAGCGGCGGGTTGGCGTCCTTGAGGTGCGCCAACGTGTGCGGCGGCAGGTAGCCGCTGCGGTAGAAGTACTCCTTCTCGAACACCGTCGCGTGCACGAATTTACATTTTGGAAACTTGCACCCACTGTTTTGGAAGTTTTTGCAAAACGTGTAAATACCAGGAAGCTGCGACAAAATTAATTCGTGCACATAAATGCACGAAGCGCCTCGGGTGCACACCCCCCGGGCGAACTGTCTGCACATAATTTTTTCTTTAGTGGCGGTAGTGTCCAGCCCGTTGGAGTGGTTCACGGCCGGCGGCCCGTCTTCGGAGAGATTGTTGTTTTGGTATTCGTCGTCTTCGAGCTCCATCTTGAGGGTGAGCTGCAGGGGGCTGTCGGGCGGCGGCGGGTTGGGCGGCAGCGGTGGCTGTACCATAGCACGCACCGAGATCGGTGCGCGCTCCTCTTCTTCGGCACTGCCCGACGACGCTAGTTCCCCGTTACTGGCGGATTCTTCAAATTTGAACTTCAAGTATTTTTTCATATGCTTAAAGTTGGGAGATGGGCGAAAGTTGAGCCTTGCGTCGTCATCTCCGTCGTGCTTGTGATTATTAAAATCTGAAATTTTAATTTATTTTTAGAAAATAATTGTATACGATTAAATCTCAGTAAATTTCATCTATCTTTATTTATTACGCTGTCATGTGTACACTCTTTCCGGTAACGTTACCTTGCCCAAAATCTCAGCCATTGTTTTTTTTCTTTCAATGGTGGTTGGCCTGAAGCTGTGCGGAATTTAAGGCCTTATATTTTTATGCGGAACTACAATTTATGGCCTTATATCTTTGTTAAAACTTAAAAATGGCCCAGATATTATACAAAACTAAATCCCGATAAATTCAAAATGACAGCTAAAACACCAGGGGTGTTAATGTGTTATTTTAAATTTATTAGACTTCCAGTGACACCCTTTGAACAGACTTAGACCTAGGACCATACTCTACATTTTAAGGCAATCGACCTTACAGGAAAAGGAGTGTGGTCCGAAACGACCAATGCAATATAAGTACTGGGTGTGGCCTGTGGGGCGCAACTCCCCATAGGTACCTCGTAATAGTACTCCAGTATTACTTTTGACCCAGTAGGTATACATACCTATTTACATTTAACTGGATTCAAATGATTTACTTTTGCATGTTAGTACTGTTATTAAGATCTATCTATCTATTATCTATTTATCTATTATAGCACACTTACAAAATTTTCAGATTTGTTCACCATCATCCGAAAAGAGATTAATGGATAGTCATAGTAAAAGTTCTTCGAACGGAGAGAAACCAAAACAATTACGTTTATGTTAATTTGACTTTAATCTATTTTTAACGTATTTGAGTTTAAATGAACGCATAACCATTCATTTTCTTTTACTTTTCCATTTTATTACTTTGTTGCAAAGTATACAGAGTGTCACACGGATATGCTACATGGAGGGAAAGTACCTTGAATATTGTAGATGGAACATTTTATTGAAAGAAGACAATATTTGAATTTATAAAACAATTTAAACTGCATAGATCAGCTTTCCACTGAGGCTCTTGTAAAATAAGGTAAAAGTAAAAATGACATTTATTCCACTACTAACATCATAATTATTACATCCAATCTTTTAATAAAAGTTAGTCATTTATGTTACTGATATATTATTATTAGATTGAAACAATAGTAGTTACTTATAAACTATTTTATTTACGAGTACATAATACGAGTATATGCCGCTTAATGATAATTTGTTTACCTGTTTACCCTATCACATTTAATTATTTTGATCATGTCATTTTATTATTAAATTGCATTACTGATACATTATTATGTTAAGTATTTATTTATTCAATAGTAGTAGTCGCCTCTTTGGCGTAGGCCGCCCCCAGTTACAGCCACATACTCGTATTTCTGTATCTCGCTTTTATTAGCCATTCCGTTGCACATCTTTGTATAAAAATATCCTCCCATCTTCTTTTTGCATATCCCCTTTTCCTTTTGTCTTCTCTATTGCTTGCTTAGTCCATCTAAACCGGTCCATCCTGCATTATATGCCCAGCACATTTCCATTTCAATAGGTAGTCTTATAGTTTTTTCACACCCCATGCTCAAAAAAGGTGTCAGATTACCTCAGCTTAGCGGTAGCAAACGAGGTTGTTGGGCACTAGGGAGTGAAAGTAGTTTTTTTTTTAATTTGCACTCGCTATTTTCAACAGGCTGAAGATTCGACTTTTCAATTTTCCAATTTGACATAATTACTTAGAAAAAAAAGAAGAGTATCTTAATGTACAAACCGTGTGAAGCCTAAACAGTTTACTTTTTTAAATGAAAGTGTAATTCTCGTCTACATTTTTGACGATCATAGGATGTATGCTATGTGTACGTGTGGCGTTTGCGAGCATTAGATAATTAAAAAAGTTTGTAATTGCCGCCTATAATCTGTAGGTGTGTGTAGAATTTTGACAACAATGCAAATTGGTTTTAAAAGATTGAATTTGATTATTTATTTATTTGAAAGTGAACGTGACTATTTGTGAAATATTCTTAGCTTTTTTTAATTGTATACCTACTTATTATATTTCTCGCAATCTCTGTGTGAAATTTTTTGTGTTTTACGCGGGTCTAAAACGACTCACTCATACTCGATTCTATGTGCCACACGCAAAACATCGAGTAAAGTATGAGTCGTTTTCTACCCTTGTAAAACAAACTACTATTGTTATGTCTCGTAGATTGGTTTTCAGTCTTATTTCTTCGTTCATTCTTCATAGGTTAATTTCTTTTTCAGTGTGGTCTGCAAAAGCTATTGCAGTGTGGTATTAATTTCAATTTGTATTGTTTGTGAATATCTGTTGTATATTGTATATGTTGTAGCCTGAATACATTTTTCCTCGTATAATGAATACATTTATCGTGAGTCCTGGAATATGTATCATTTTCTGTGTGTTTGACTTTATGTTTTTCCTTGCCGTATTTGTAGATAATAATATGTATTGAATCATTGAGTTCTATATAAGAATGTAATCTATGTGATATTTTCCATTAGGTGATACCCACGTCCATTTTTGTTTTGTTTTTCTGACGTACCTAGAGTCCTCAGTCAGTACATAGAGTTGACTACCTTCTATTTGTTCTTCAAATTCCACTAGAATCTAACCATGGCGACTTCTCTTTCAGTGTGAAAATTTGCCAAAAACAATGTCTTCCCCTGGCTGTCTTTCCCATATGGGCATTAAAATCGCCCATCAAAATTATATTTGCTGCATTTGATGATGTGATAGCTTCCGCGACGGTTTCGTAATAATATTCTAATGTTATGCGTCTATATTTGTTGTATTATAGTACATGAGCAATGATTCTGTAACTGTAGTTCCACTAAAGCCTATCAGAGAAAACTTCACATCTTATTATATACTTATTAATTATAAATATTATTAGTAGTTCCACTAAAGCCACTCTATCAGTTCAATAATAAACTTCGCCATTCCGTTCCTGAGTTCTATTGCTATAATATAGAATAAATTCTTCCGTGTTCTTCTCACTTCACTTTCTCTTTTTACTTCGGAGATGCCTAAAATAACCCATTTGATGTTTTTCATTGCGTTAGTAAATTCCGTGAGTTTTTGTTCCAATAATAAGGTTCTGACGTTAAGGCTTGACACAAATAGACTATGTTCCTTTTTAAGATTACTTGATAATTTTGTTTCTTGTTGATATTTTGGAACTTGTGGTAGATCTTGTATCTATTACTTTGGTTATTTTCCTCCACGGTAACCAGCTGGCATGGAGGAGTGTCGCCTTCTAGTTTAGTGAAAATTTTATTTTTCTTTTCTTCTTTGGCCATGGTGCTTTTCGCACATTGTGCCAGTTTCAAGTAGGTTTTTTTGAATTTGTTTCTACATTTTCATTTCGGTTGCTAGTATTCGGCCTTTTTGTTTTATTGATTTTACTCTGTTGGTTCTTTTTTGTGTTGCACAAGACGTTATGTGGTTTGCTTTGTTCTTTTACAGCAGTTGTTTGTAATTCTTAACGTTTTCGTTTTTATTACTATCTTTTTTCTTCTCTTGCGGGGTTTCTCACAAACATCTCATCTTCATATTTTTTATTTCATATTCATTTGTTTTTGTTCATTTTTTAGTATTATTATTATTCTATCATATTTTATAATTGCCTTTATCGATTGCTCCCTCTGCCTCTTGACTTCATCTTGCAGTACTTTCCTTTTTAGGGTTCCATAGCCAAAGGCACAAAACGGAACCTTTATAGATTCGTCATGTCTGTCTGTCTGTCCGTCCGCATGTCACAGACACTTTTTCCCGAAACTATAAGAACTATTCTGTTGAAACTTGGTAAGTAGATGTATTCTGTGAACCGCATTAAGATTTTCACAATAAAATAGAAAAAAAAAACAATAAATTTTGGGGTTCCCCATACTTTAGAACTGGAACTCAAATTTTTTTTTATCAAACCCATAGTGTGGGGTATCTATGGATAGGTCTTCAAACATGATATTAAGGTTTCTAATATCAGTTATTTCTAAACTGAATGGTTAGTTGAAAATGTGTGGGTTTTATTCTTTCCGATCTTCTCCCTAGTCTTATTACACATACTATATCTTGATATGCGCACTATATTTTCATTATACAAAGCACTAGTTCTTGCAATCAACGTACATTTTTTTCCGACTTTTCTACCTATATTATACTATGTACTTATATTCAAGTTGTGACGGAGCTATCTTTAGTCGGTGTGCTATGCTTCTGCGCTACCACGACTTCGACAAATACGTCGAAAATACTTAATAGTTTAACTACACCATTGTCGTCAAGAGTTCGAGTGGCGAGAGTCCAAAGTTCAATTTAATCAATACCGTACGATGACGTTTGTTAATTATGTGTTTTTAAAATATAACGCACTTCCACTCAATCGATCGACACTAACTTTCACAGTTTTATTCTTAGGCAGAACACTTTAATATTTTGTTGATGTCCACAATTTTTTTGCTGCTATTAAGGTTTAACTGTCCAAAGTGTTTCACACGATGTTATGGACCAATATTGATAATATTATTGTGTCATCAAATGAGTCACACACGATAGTAGTCGGTATCCCCACGGTTCACTATGCAATAATCACTCTATTTTAGTGATTAAATATGCTTGAGATTTTTTTTACGTCTATGTTTACTTGAGGGTCTTGTATGTAAAGACCGAAATTTGATTTACTCCCCGTCTGACTTCCATTGATTCCATTGATCATACAATGACGATTGGGAAGACAGAAACGCGATTACGAATGCTCGATAAACAAATCACAAAGATGACACTAAATCACATCTTTACCCAGCATGTCGCGTATCGTGAGACTAGGCTCGAACGCCTTCGCCTAGGCGAAACGTAAACTTCGAAGGCTGGCTATTAATCTTACGAATGCATACTTATTCACTTGGAATACCTAGGTGAGAAAAGTTAGTTGTAGGTGATCGATATTGATGTACCTACAAAAGAAAAGAGTGACAAAACACCTAGTAGGTACCATACATTCGAAATAGTATTATTCTTTAGGTCACACTCAACAAACAAATCAACTGTGCTTTGGTTCTTCTTCTTCTTCTGTTGTTCAGCGACAGGAGGCGACGGATTAACTGGTGGGAGTTGTGTAGGTGGAGTCATAGTTGTTTCTGTGCTAGTCCCGGGAGTGTTCCAATCTGTGAAATTAATTATGGATACCAGACCTAGCTATCTTCTATACATTATAAAATGGTTTGTCCTGAATGACCGACTGACGGGTCAACGCACAGCATAAACCACTGATCGTCACGTAGAGACCGGAACCTTGGAGGATAATTGTTTTCTTTGTATGACGTCGGCATCGGATAAGGATTTTCCGAAATTATACTTCTATGAGAGTGAAAAAGGGTGGCCAAGTTTGTATGGGATAACGTGGTTACTTGGTCCAATTTACTTCAAATTTTGCATAAAAGTTTATTAACAGAATTTATGGAATATACCTACCTATACCTACGTGTTTCGTATTTAATTGAAATTCATCCCCTAACGGGGTTTAAAACGAGTAGGAAGTTATTTTTGCGGTGATTTGCTTCGAAGTTGATATCAATACTCTTTGGTGCTTTTGATTTAAATTACATTTAATTTTAACACATGTTTGGAAACATCAATCCAATTTCATTCAAAAAAGCTTGTACTTGAATTAATTAAACATTTTAAGCAAAATACTCTTTAAAATTGGAATGTCTCGAAAGTCATTGTAAGATTCGTAAGTAGGTACTATAATTACGAGTATAGGAGTTTTGGCGGGAATCCGATAGTAAGACGTTGGTTTTGTATTTTTTTCTCAAACTTGTGTTTCTTATAGCGTTCATCCATACTCCATACTAATATTATAAATCTGAAAGTAACTCTGTTTATCGGTTTGTCTGTTTGTTTGTTACCTTTTCACGGCTAAACGGCTGAACCGATTTCGATGAAATTTGGTATAGGGGTAGATTGGACCTATGAGACGGACATAGGCTATCTTTTGTCTCAAAAAACAATCTCTAAGGGGATGAAATAGGGGTTGAAAGTTTGTATGGGGAATCCATAATTCTTCAAGTTAGGGATCTGTAAATTCTTATTTAGGCTTTTGGTAAGAAATAAATAAATACGAGTTTCGCCTTTTTGCTAAATCATCCCTAAAGGGGGAAAAACAAGGGGGTTGAAATTATGAGGTATTCTTTAGATGCACCCCCAACGGACCACAATGAACGGCTGAACGGATCGTAATTTGAAGGGGGAAAGTGCGATAGGAGGAGAGGGGGGAGAGTACGGGGGAGGGGAGGGAGAGACGGGGGGAGAGTGGGGGGAAATGGGGAGAGTGGGGGGAAAAGGGGAGTAGGTGGTAGAGTAGGGGGAAAAGAGGGTAGAGTGGGGGGAAAGAGAGGGGAGCGCGGGGAGAAAGAGGGGAGAGTGGGAGAGAAAGAGTAGAAAGTGGGGGAGAAAGAGGGGAGAGTGGGGGTAGAAGGAGGGGAGAGTGGGTGGGAATAGGAGAGAGTGGGTGGAGAAAGAGAAATTTAGTGCGAAATATATAGAAATAGAGGGAGAGGGAGTGAGCGAAAGAGGGAAAGGGAGAGATATAGACGGAGAGGGTGAGGGAAATAAATATAATGGATGAGATGGACAAGGAGAGAGAAGGCGAGAGATTTAGAGTCGAGAGGGATAATGATAGAAAGATAGGGAAAGATATAGAGATAATATAAGGAGAGGGAAAGAGATAGAGGTAGAGGAAGAGAGATAGAAAGAGCGAAAGAAGGAGAAAGATAGAAAGAGAGCTAGAGAGGGAGAAAGATAGAGGAAAAGGGAGAGAGAAAGAGACATATATTCTTACCTAGCTGTTACCCGCGACATCAATTGATTTTTTAAACAGTTTACATTTTATATAAAAATGCGAACGTAGTTGCGGGTATCACCTAGTGTGTAATATTGGTGGAATATTAGTCATTGAGTTTTCGGTAACGCGCACTCGTGTGGGCAAATGATATACCAAATAAGTGTCTTTTCGCATTTTTTTCCAGAACTTCCAGGAATATTCAGTAAGCATCCACCATTTTACTGAATCGTGACTTTGACTATGTAAACTTGACCACGAGGATTGCTTTAATGCTAAGACTTTACTCTAAAAATAGGAATATTCAAATAATAGAATAATAAAATCTCGTGAAAATAGGAAATACTGAAGTATTATATAATAATTAACACTGGCTAAACGCAAGTAGGTACATAGTACGTGCGTGAGTGAGTATAGACTACAGAACTAGCGTGCAAACGGAGAGAACATGGCAAGCACCGCCTTATTAGGGTTCCGTACCCAAAGAGTAAAATGGGACCCTATTACTAAGGCTCCGCTTTCCGTCCATCCGTCCGTCCATCAGTCACCAGGCAGTATCTCATGAACGATGATCGTTAGACAGATGAAATTTTCACAGATGATGCCTATTTCTGTTGCCGCTATAACAACAAATCCTAAATAACGGAATAAAATAAATATTTAAGCCGGCTCCCATACAACAAACGTGATTTTTTTGGCGTTTTGTAGATAATGATACCGAGCTCTTCGTGCGCGAGTCCGACTCGCACTTGGCCGGTTTTTTTAGATTCGTTTCTTTACTTACATTTCTTACAAAAAAATACATAATTATATTCTCTCAGCTTGTCTGTCTGTATGTTTATTCCGGCCTATCTCCAATATGGCTGGACCGATTATGATGGGGCTTTCACTAACATATACCGATAAGATATAACTTTTATTTTGAAGTAGCCAACCTCGGGTCACTGTTAGTTATTTAAACATCGTATGACCTTAATTTAAACAATAGGTACACATTTAAAAATTCGCTTTTGTGCCATGTATCATAGACGCTGGTAAGAAGTATGGTACCAGACAGTCGTCATCACCAAGCATTTCTGTCGTGTAGACAATTGCTATTAGACTTGTTGACTTTCAATGACTTTCAAGGAAAATATCCTTTGTCAAACTCAAACCAAATCAATTACTCTTTATTTTAATGAATTATTAATTATTTATCTTGTTTTGGTTCTCCTGTGCGATTTTATTGGCTATTTACAATAAAATGATTTGACTTTGACTTCATCGATGGGCGAGCGTTGCCGACCACGGTCGGCGATTGCTGCCGTCAACCGTGTACGTACACGCAAGTTCCTAACGCGAACACAATTTACACTACGATAGCTAGCCAGCAAGTGCATACGCACAATACGCAGTCTACGCATGTCCGCTTTCTACTAAATCGTTACCGAAATGACTTTGTCAGATGTAATAGATCGCTGTAGAGACAGACAATTTATAGAAACGGCAACTTTCTGTAACTTTACTTTCGGAGCCATTTCTGTGGTTTTGGTGCACGACAGGGACGTTCACAAGCTGACATAACACTGAAATTGGGAGCTAGTCGCCAACCGTGAAGCCGACACGCAAGGCGTTTCCAACTGAACCTACAAGGTCAACTCTACAGATAGGCTAGTAGACGACCGTCTGGCACACGCACATAAGGAGCCGCCGCCGCCGCGCCTTCGCCGCTGGGCGCGGGCGGTCTGCAAGATTGTAGGAATCAACCGTACCTAAGCTTCATTGTGGGCTAGGCCTACTTCTGCATAATTATTTTGTCTGCAATACTCGAAAAGAGGTTTTTGGTTGTATTTAAACTTTGACGCACATTGGAATACTAAATGTATTAAAAAAATATTTAATTTTTATCCCAATGATCTAATAATAATTAATTACCACCTTAGCCACAGTGAAGAAGTTTAGCTAGGTTGTTATAAATCCGCAAACACATAAAAATAAGACATTTAATCACTACACATTACATATTAATACCTACCCACTAAGAAAAAAGCAGAAGTGAAAAATGTGTTCTTTTATATTATTATTTGTATTAAAATAGGTTAGTTAATTAGTTCAATAAGCATTGCATACTTATGTCACAGCCTCCAAACAGTCGTCCAACGAGGCTGTCTGTGCAGGGGGCGACGGGCGACGGGCGAGGGGGGGAGGGCGAGGGGCAAGGGGGGGAGTACCCCCAATAGCCTTCAACTAGTTGGTTAAATAATTGACAGGGCTAGCTTACGTATTTATTTCTGCCTAAAACAATATTGTAATAGTGCATAAACCTAGATGTGCACTTGTGAGATAAAAACGTAAGTCCTCCTATTACACTTACAAAGAGTAATAGAATAACAATATATTTATTAGCTTTGTGTAATATTGTGTATGTGGTGTTATTATTATTTTTTCATGACATTCCAGTTTGTGCAAAGAAGGGTAAACGTAAAAATAACTGTCACACACACTGGAAGCAAAAATGTTTTCACACCTCATGCTCAAAAAAGGTGTCAGATTAGCAAAGCTTAGCGGGAGCAAACGAGGTTGTTAGGCACTAGGGAGTGAAGGTAGTTTTTTTTTTAATTTGAACATGCTATTATCAAAAGGCTTAAAATTCGACTTTTCAATTTTCCATTTTGACATAATTACTTCATTCAGTAATTATGTCAAAATGGACAACGGTGACTAACAAACCGTGCAAAGCCTAAACAGTTTACTTTTTTAAATGAAAGTGTAATTCTCGTCTACATTTTTGGCGATCATAGGATGTATGCTATGTGTACGTGTGTGTTTGCGAACATTAGATAATTTTATACAGTTTGTACCTAATTGCCACCTATAATCTGTAGGTGTGTGTAGAATTTTGACAACAATGCAAATTGGTTTTAAAAGATTGAATTTGACTATTTATTTCTTTGAACTCACTCATACTCGATTCTATATGCCACGCTCGCTATGCTCGTGAGGCAAAACATCGAGTAAAGTATGAGTCGTTTTCTACCCTTGTAAAACAAACTACTATTTCATATATCTCTCATCATGCAATTTAAAAAATAATATGGATAGGAATCATCTGAAAAACCAATTTGTTAGACATTCTTTTTGATTAATAAACTGATATTGGGGACATTTTAAGAGGTTTCTCAGGTTGCTAATTACATCTTTTTTCAAATGTAAGGTATTGGTGTATTTAAACTTTTTTATGAATGAGTGATTAGAAAGTACACAATACTATTTTGTAATTATTTTCAATAACATACTTAATTAAGTAATACCTACGTGACAACCTTTGGTGATGTGGCAAGTGCCATACAGTCTCGGCTTTTTTGCAATCATCAAATATGTTGTGCCACTGTATCAACTGTAGGTATCTAGTACTTACACTCCTTTTATATTATGATTGAACCTTGTGTTTTTTCTCAGTAGGTAGGTACTTACTCTACTGTTTAGATGATTCATTTATAATAGATTTTTTCCAAAGTATTATAATATATTATTATATATTGAAGTGAATTATATATTGAAGATATAATATATTATCATATAAATTATATATAACTCTCCAATAACTAAATAAAAAGACATTTTAAATTCACTTCGAAGTTAAGTTATTCAGTAAGTATTGATAGTTTTTTATTTTTATATCAAGAGAAGGTATTCTGTAGCTGGAGGCAGCCCATTATAACCTCTAATTTACTGTCATTGTAGAAATAACATGCTATAATATTAGGTAGGTAGGTATTTACAAATTACTGAATCTACCCTAATTTATATTCATCTTGTTGAATTATTAAAAAAATAAATGCACATAGTAATTATTATAGTAAGCATGCCAGATGGGAAGGTTACTATTCTAGGGTTACACATTAAAAATGCAGACTTAAATATTTTAAGTAGGTACCTATGTACCTAATGAGTGAAATAATACACATAAAACACACAGATACACCTTGTGCGTCGCATTACGGGTCAAGCCACATAACCTCGACACTGGTGCTGGTGAAATTTAGTCAGACCAAGCTAGCATATTTAAATCACCATGCAGTGTATAATATGGCGGTGATCGGATTCACTTGCTGATTCACAAAATTTGTTAACCTGACTTTTAGCTATATACCTATTTTAAATTACCTATCACAAAAACAAATGACGGTAGGTATTATGTAGTGGACTTACCAGCCTCGGTAGTTTGCATTGGTGCAGTTTTGGTAACTTGCGGACATACAGGTGCTCAATTTGGTACACGTATCACAATAATTCAACATCAAAATTGAGATAAATCAAACTTTAACACTAAAAATATTCTATCAAACTGTATTTACACGTAAAGAGTTTCGCGATAAAGTTTTTTTTAACAAAATCCACCATTGAGGAACACGGCGACTACATCTAGAAGAAAGAAATGAAATGGATCAAATGGATGGACAGGATGGATGTCATGAAATGAATGACAATGTTGCCAGGAGTGGCTATCTCAGTTTCCCTCTAAACTTAGTCAGAAATTCTGAATAGGTACTGCTAGTGCTAAATACATTGTCAAGATTTCCAGACACAAAATATAATTACAAAGATAATTACTTATTTATAAACCGTTTAATAATTTATGTATAATTTTTTATTCATTTATTAATTTTTTTTCCGGGTTCAGTCTGCAGTGGCCTACAACATGACTGACCTACCTACGCCCGAAATTATTAATAATCAAACCTAATCCAAATTTTGCTATGTGGGATTGATACCACAATCCATTTTAGGGGTTAAACGTGCCAATAGCCGATCCGTGGATTGAGTTTGCAATCGCTAAAATCAACCTATCTTTGGGAGTTCGGATCGCAGATTCAAGATTGCCCTTCGTTCGAAAATGACGGTTTGGGCGTGTCAATAACCGATCTTTCCATTTTGGATAGGTGTAAACGATCGGAGATAGCAATCTCGGAACTTCCAGAGATTAGTAAATATAACATCAAATTCATTAAATAATTTGTATTTGTGGTATTTGTATTGTATTAAAGAAAATGACATTATAAATATTGTATTCTAAGGACAGTGACGATAGTGATTTGGAAGTCATGGCTTGTCTTTTACCTATAAAAGACAATTACAATGATTAACATCATTGCTACAAATTAAACGGGAATGCTAAGCGTCATTGCGACGTTAATTTTTTATCCAAAATATACAAAATACTGACTTCCGGCAATATAGCCATACAAACGGCAATAATATAGACGGCTCGTTTGGCGTAGTGGCTAAGTAATCGGACTGCTGCGCTAGGGGTTGCGGGTTCGATTCCCGCCTAGGACAAATATTTGTGCGATCCACAAATATTTGTTTCTGGTCTGGGTGTTATGTGTATGTGAAATTATATGTCTGTAAGCGGTAACCACGATACAGGAGCAATCCTAGTGTGGGGATATGTTAAAAAAAAACTGATGTCGAAATTGCCGAAACTGGTCACACTGCCAACGACAGTTGACTTGACAGCTGCATTATCGAGTGTTGACGTTCCATTTCAGCTAAACTATTTTTAGTTTTAATAGGTACTGAGACCATTTTAAAATATTTTACCTATGGTTTTGTTTAAAACGTAAAAAATATACATTTGTAGATTCTAACATTGCGCATAAAACGGAACGATCAAGAGGGAAAGGATCGCCGCGGCAATCTGCCGTCAAAAAACAAATGACACTGCTGAGTTCTGTTATTGGCGCGCAGTTTGGAGATCGATCGAACGATAGGCAACAAACCAAGATCGATTTCAATCTTGGATAGGAGATACAATATTAATTTCGGGCGCTAGTTGTTTATTTCATTATGATGTTATTGAGATATTATTTTATTAATGAAAATTTTGCGGCCTATTCAACTTTTGGCAACACTAGCAAGAGAGAGGGCCACTGACATCCAGGGGCGGATCCAGGATTTCATTTTGGGGGGGGGGCTATTTTGACAAGGTTCGAAGGTTAAAATCACAAGGGAACAAAAAAAGAAGTTAATTAATTACCTTGTATGTTTACAAAATAATGTTTACTCGCCTAGTGCCGCTTTTAGCAAACCTATCAATAATTTTGTCAACATCAACTCGGACATCCCTGTGGATGTGTAGTAGTGCAAGCCTGCACAGCACAGCCGCTCTTCCCCTGTCCGCGTACGTACGGCAGTGCCGTCAATAGCCTTTTCTGCGCCATGTGCGAGCTTCTATAACAGCGCCCTTATTTTTTTTAGATATTTTAGGTGCCTTAGCTAGATCATTGCTATGTATACTGTATAGGCCTACTCAGTGGCGTAGATTGAGTCACTGTCGCCCGGAGCGGAGTTATAATTTGCCGCCCTTTTGTTAAAATTATAATGTTGGTGTTAGTGAGCAAAAACGTAACGAAATGAAAAAAATATTTATTTCGAAACACATTTTATCATTCCTCTCTAATTGTATGTACCTACTATCTGATTTAGTTTTATATTTAGGCTAAAATTAAAAGTGAACAACATACATCCAGCACACTAAACGCGAAAATTTTAAGGGGTATTTATCAGTGTGCTGAATGAAATACAATCCCAAATATAGATGCGCGAGCGTAGCGAGCGCTGAATTTTTTTTGGGGTATTTATCAGTGTGCTCAACGAAATCCAAATACAAATAGAAAAGCGCGCGCATAGCGAGTGCTGAATTTTTTTTGGGTTTTTATCAGTGTGCTGAATGAAAAACAATACCAAGTACCTAGTCAGGTCATAAATTCTGTCACATGTTTTATATAAAATAATTGAAACAAGTTTATTCATTATGTAACCATTTATATACCAAAATGAACTTAACAAAACATAGATTCTTATGACACTAAAGTTTATTCAAAATGACCTCCGTGATTTTGAATACAGGCCTTCAATCTGCGCGGCCAGTCGTCTATCGCAGCACGAACGAGGTCCATGTCAATATCGGCGGCTGCCTTAATCAAGGATGTCTTGAGTGACTCCAAATTGGGATGAGGCTTTGAGCACGCCTTTTCCTTCAAGTGTTGCCATATCTTGTAATCTAGCGGATTCAAATCTGGACTGGAGGAGGGCCAGTCTTCGTGCCGGATGAAGTCGATTTCACGCGCTGCCAGCCAGTCTTGTGTGCTCTTCGCTCTATGAGCTGGCGCCGAATCTTGTTGGAATACCCAGTGCCTGTTATTAAACATGGTATGAGAAACAGGTTCCACAAGGTTCGTCAGGACTGTATTTTGATACACAACTGCATTCGTTTTTACACCTTTCTCACAAAAATGTACCTCTGTTAAGCCCCAATAAGACACTCCCAACCATACCATGAGCGAGGATGGAAAATGACCTCGTTGGACACGCGGAATACGGTTGCTCGCTTCTTCACTACTGTGTGCGTACACCTTATCATTTTGTTTGTTGTAGCTCTCTTCTACGGTAAAAATTTTTTCATCCGAAAAAAGAATTTCACGATATTTTTTTCCCGCGTACCGCTTCAACAAAGCGCGGCATCTCTTCAGTCTCAGGTCCATTAGACGAGCATTCAAATGATGTCCTGTTTTTCTTCGATATGCCCGAAGCCCTAAGTCTTCATTTAACACCCTTTTCACCGTGGTTCTGCTTAATCCCATCTGAAGGGCCAACAGTTTCTGCTTACGTTTGGGATTTCTTTGAATTCGCGCCTTCACAGCTTTTTCACTGCTGGAGTCCTAACAGACCGAGGGCGACCACTTCTTGACCTGTCATCTACACTAGAGTCTTCATTGTATCGTTTGATGGTACGATAAACGAATCTCTTGGTTATATTCAAATTTTTCAGTATGTCAAAAATTTGAATTGGCGCGTAACCGCAACGATGCAACGCAATAACTGCAACACGGTCTTCTTTAAGCGTCCACTCCATATTTAAAAATGAGTAAAATTCTAAAAAGTATACATTTTTATTTTCATGAACAATTCGAAATTCGAATTCAATAAACTTTTTTGTGGCCAGCATTCTAAAAGAAAAG
This sequence comes from Hylaea fasciaria, assembly GCA_905147375.1. Lineage (NCBI taxonomy): Eukaryota > Metazoa > Arthropoda > Insecta > Lepidoptera > Geometridae > Hylaea > Hylaea fasciaria. The sequence continues at coordinate 340,375 of LR990192.1, forward strand.
TTTTTACTGTGTGACAATACTTATGACCTGACTAAGTATAAATGCGCGAGCGTAGCGAGCACTGAATTTTTTTTGGGGTATTTATCAGTGTGCTGAACGAAATACAATCAAAATATAAATGCGCGAGCGCAGCGAGCGCTGAAAAATTTTTGGGGTACTTATCAGTGTGCTGAATGAAAAACAATTCCAAGTATAAATGCACGAGCGTAGCGAGCGCTGAAATTTTTTTGGGGTATTTATCAGTGTGCTGAACGAAATACAATGAAAATATAAATGCGCGAGCGCAGCGAGCGCTGAAAAATTTTTGGGGTACTTATCAGTGTGCTGAATGAGACATAATGCCAAATAGAAATGCGCGAGCGCAGCGAGCGCTGAAAAATTGTTGGGGTACTTATCAGTGTGCTGAATGAAAAACAATTCCAAGTATAAATGCGCGAGCGTAGCGAGCGCTGAAATTTTTTGGGTTTTTTAACAGTGTGCTGAATGAAATACAAAACCAAATATAAATGCGCGAGCGCAGCGAGCGCTGAATTTTTTTTGGGGTATTTATCAGTGTGATAAGTTGTGCCTCTAGTGCTGCACTAGGGGCGCAGCGGGAACTTATCAGGAGCAAACCGAAAAAATAATAGTCCTGCCTAGTCTGGCCATTTAATTCTTGCGCCCCCCAGAGTCTACGCCCTGTGCCTGGGCACCGGCGGCACCGCCCTATTTACGGCACTGTACGTACGCAGCTATGTTTTTAAGCGGCGTAAAGTGGAAAAGGATATTTCGGAAGTGGCAACTCTCACTGGCAATGTAGCTAAAATAATTATGTATAGCGTTCTAATTGCAGGGCGGCATGGCAGGCCTATCGCCGCGGCCCGCGCGCGTCGCTACTGCCTGCTTGGACACCGTCACGTCATTATTATTATTACCTACTAACTTCATTCTTTATTTTAGTTTATAATAAAGACATTCGGCATTTTCGACTTCACTTCATGAGTGAGTAGGTATGTATGCTGCGTAAAAAAAGTACACCTGAAGATGAGTCGAAAATGTGATGTAATTCCTGGGTCTCCTGGTAGATCTCGTTGCATATGCACTTAACTCAATTCACGAAAAAATGTCGCATGCGTTGTTTATAGTTAGCACGGCAGCGTAGTGGATCGTATTTCATATCCTCGTGAATATAATTATTTACGATCTAAATCGTATTGCATTTAATCGATCAGTTTCGACAGACAGACGGAAAGACGGACGGACAACGGAGTCTTAGTAATAGGGTCCCGTTTTACCCTTTTGGTACGGAGCCCTAAAAATCACGTTTATTTAATGGGAGCCCCCTTAAATATTTATTATATTCTGTTTTTAGTCTCCCATATTCTCTACTAATGCTGATTATTGGAGCGGACTATGGGCTCTAAAGTAAGAGTGTAGCACAGCTTTCATAATAATAAAGACTTTGAACATAAATGAGAAGGCTTGGTAATTTTTACGCTGACAATAACCTAATATACCTACTTACCTAGGTACTGTATAATAATAACTATACTAAACTAACCTATGCCTAAATTATATACGCTTTACTGTTTCTTACATTTCATCAAAATCATTAGATCCGTCTTCGAGGAAAACAAATACTTAGGTAAGTATCTATTGTACTTATAGTTAGCGAGATTAAAAGTATTGTACTTAAAGTTACTACTTACATTAAAATCGTCCATGTCTATAACATGCGTCAAACATAGGTAAAGATTCCCTAATTTTTGCACCACCTTGCTCATATTTATTTCTACTTTTGCACCCTAAAATGTACCTATTTTGTTTACAATGTACTTATTTGAGTTTAGTTCCTCTGATAAAACCTGCCGTCGTGTTGAGCTAACAAGTAGTATAACCGCCCGAACGGCGAACATTCGCCGCGTCGATTGAGACCCGTGACGTCAGCGCGGTGATCGGCCGCCGTGCCGCGTTTTGAACTGTCAAAGCACGAGTTTAGAAAGCTTCATAACTTCGTCATTTGTAAAGATAATTAAAAAAAATAAAAACTAGTATTTATTGCAGATTTAGTGTGATTATTTAAAAATAAACTAAAAAATCGGAAACTACCTACCTTAATGTTTCGCGTCGCGTTTAGACGGTGAAATTATTAGGTGCATTATAATATAGTTTCATTAAAAATCACGCGTGGTATAGGTACTAGTACCCAACTTATAAGGCGCGTCGTGAATCTTCGTTCGCGCAGAAAAGAAAGTATGGTCCGAAGATTAACGAAAGAATGCTTAAAACTTACAATCAACCTAAGATCACTATTATAAGGTTCATAATACACTGCAGCTGTTAGTTCCATCTCACTCTAAGCTCGCTAAAATGGCGGCGGCTGCCGACCAATAGCGGTCAATAGCATTTCCCGCGCTTTGAAAATTCATCTTCTGCGCAGGTACATCGGTAAGCCATATCAGTTGGGTAATACTGTACGAAACTGTTTGAAAGTCATGATATTAATGCATGTAGGTATTGTATAGAATTGTATAAAGCTCGATGTTTACACGTGTTATTTTTTATGAAACTAGTCAAAACTAATTTCATGCCACTAGTTTCGTACTGTAGGTAGGTACCTACTACCTATACGTAAAACGAAAGCTAGCCTGAGCTAATTTTATTAATCGTGAGAAACTCAACAAAAAATAGTGTCTGTGAGTATCTGTCAGTTGTGGGCATGTTCCAACGGCGTGCAAGTGCATTAGGTAGGTACAGTAGTACTCAACTGATATGGCTTACCGATGTACCTGCGCAGAAGATGAATTTTCAAAGCGCGGGAAATGCTATTGACCGCTATTGGTCGGCAGCCGCCGCCATCTTAGCGATCGCCGCGTGGCATGAGTGAGATGGAACTAACAGCTGCAGTGTATTATGAACCTTATAATAGTGATCTTAGGTTGATTGTAAGTTTTAAGCATTCTTTCGTTAATCTTCGGACCATACTTTCTTTTCTGCGCGAACGAAGATTCACGACGCGCCTTATCAGTTGGGTACTACTGTACCTACCTACTTTAATTGTTAAAAACCGTACGATAATAAATATAAGTAAGTATATATACGTAAAGAGCGGTGGTAGCCTAGTGGGCGAACGTCCGCCTTCGAAAACGGAGGTGGCGAGTTCAAATCCCAGTGCGGGCACGTGTGTTTCTTGTTAAACATATGTACGTAATTATCACTCGCTTTTCGGTGAAGGAAAACATCGTGAGGAAACCAACATGCCCGAGAATTATTTCGGAGGCAAGTTATCCACCAATCCGGACTAGGCCCCCGTGGTGGATTATGGCCTAACCCTCCTCACGATAGTGAGGGGAGGCCTTTGCCCAGCAGTGGGACAGTTACAGGCTGGATTATTTTTATTATTAAGTATTATACCTAGTCAGGTCATAAATTCTGTCACATGTTTTATATAAAATAATTGAAACAAGTTTATTCATTACGTAACCATTTATATACCAAAATGAACTTAACAAAACATAGATTCTTATGACACTAAAGTTTATTCAAAATGACCTCCGTGATTTTGAATACAGGCCTTCAATCTGCGCGGCCAGTCGTCTATCGCAGCACGAACGAGGTCCATGTCAATATCGGCGGCTGCCTTAATCAAGGATGTCTTGAGTGACTCCAAATTGGGATGAGGCTTTGAGCACGCCTTTTCCTCCAAGTGTTGCCATATCTTGTAATCTGGCGGATTCAAATCTGGACTGGAGGAGGGCCAGTCTTCGTGGCGGATGAAGTCGATTTCACGCGCCGCCAGCCAGTCTTGTGTGCTCTTCGCTCTATGAGCTGGCGCCGAATCTTGTTGGAATACCCAGTGCCTGTTATTAAACATGGTATGAGAAACAGGTTCCACAAGGTTCGTCAGGACTGTATTTTGATACACAACTGCATTCGTTTTTACACCTTTCTCACAAAAATGTACCTCTGTTAAGCCCCAATAAGACACTCCCAACCATACCATGAGCGAGGATGGAAAATGACCTCGTTGGACACGCGGAATACGGTTGCTCGCTTCTTCACTACTGTGTGCGTACACCTTATCATTTTGTTTGTTGTAGCTCTCTTCTACGGTAAAAATTTTTTCATCCGAAAAAAGAATTTCCCGATATTTTTTTCCCGCGTACCGCTTCAACAAAGCGCGGCATCTCTTCAGTCTCAGGTCCATTAGACGAGCATTCAAATGATGTCCTGTTTTTCTTCGATATGCCCGAAGCCCTAAGTCTTCATTTAACACCCTTTTCACCGTGGTTCTGCTTAATCCCATCTGAAGGGCCAACAGTTTCTGCTTACGTTTGGGATTTCTTTGAATTCGCGCCTTCACAGCTTTTTCACTGCTGGAGTCCTAACAGACCGAGGGCGACCACTTCTTGACCTGTCATCTACACTAGAGTCTTCATTGTATCGTTTGATGGTACGATAAACGAATCTCTTGGTTATATTCAAATTTTTCAGTATGTCAAAAATTTGAATTGGCGCGTAACCGCAACGATGCAACGCAATAACTGCAACACGGTCTTCTTTAAGCGTCCACTCCATATTTAAAAATGAGTAAAATTCTAAAAAGTATACATTTTTATTTTCATGAACAATTCGAAATTCGAATTCAATAAACTTTTTTGTGGCCAGCATTCTAAAAGAAAAGTTTTTACTGTGTGACAATACTTATGACCTGACTAAGTATACGTTACAATAAAAAAACTATTTTGAATGATTTTCTTATTTATTCCGGAGCGGGTAAAAAGGGTACTATATACTTATAAGTATTTATTCATATTGATTTTAGCAAAATATAATATGTAAGTACCTACCTATTTGATTTGGTCTGTCATAATTTTCCCGCTACTGAATAATGAAACTAAGCCGGCGGGCGGCGCGGCGCGGAGAAATGGCTTGAAAAACCCATTCAATTCGCCACTAGTAATCGGGTGCACAAAGTATTATTTAGCATTGTACCTAGTACGTGTATCTGATTTGGTGGTTCATTCAAAAAGCAGAGGAGGTACCTACAGCGATGAAACGCAGAGCAGAACTGGCAGGTCCACGCGGCAGAGCGGCAGCAACAGGCAAGCTGGCTCGACACGTGCTGCGAGCCGCGGACGTCGCGGAGGGGCTTCGGCGGGGCGCACGGGGGCGGCCGTCATCGATCCACGCGCCGCGCGCCACTGCCCCCCCCCCGCCCCCTCCGCCGCCACCCACCCGTTCGACATTAGGGCGCAAACATTGTTCGGCCTACCCCGTGTTTATCCGGACAATAAGAATCTCCCGCTTATCGCTATGGCTGAATTATTGGACGAGGAAACAAAATTCGAGTAAGTTATACAATGCGCTTGTGGGCCGCTTCTGGCCTAGCCATCCCACTCATGTTCTTGTCGCATGCAGCGCGCCCGGCGCGGAGCCCTCCACTTCGGCCGGCTCCTCGCCTTCCGCCCCCTCGTCCTCCGGTACCGGCCCGAAGCACCTCTCAGTGTACGGCGACATCGAAGGCATCCAGTGAGTCTCTTCTTCTCGACTTAAATACGAAACCGCAGAGTGCAACGCAACTCAACTTTATCTAGGTACATATACAAAACATAGGTACCTCTTTAGTTTTTTGTAAGTCCTCGAGTAAACATACTTATATTACACTGATATAATAATTATAATTTATTTATACTAGTGGCCCTGTGAACAGGTAGACCTCGCGATCTGAGGGAAGCTTAACCAACATCATTGTTATAGGCATCCACCTTATTACCCCCGTTTCCTTTTTTCCACACCAACTTAATTGTTCAGTATTTAATTAATACATAAGGTTTCCACCAAATATCATTACCCTAGGCCAATATATAAGACGGCAGGTTTGGCGTATAGTGGCTGAGCAATCGGACTGCGGCGCTAGGTGTCGCGGGTCCGATTCCCGTCCCGGCGCTGGTCTGGGTGTGAAGTGTATGTGAAATTATAGGTCTTTAAACGGTACCCACGATACAGGAGCAACCCTATGTGGGCCTACGTTTAAAAAAAAAGAAAATGAAAGATTAGATGACCCTATAGCAAACTTCCCCGCTTATTGCCCCCATTTTCCCGCATCTTAAAAACTTTTTTTTACTTACTACAACTTTTTCAGAATTTAATAGGATTTTAGGTTTTACTACTACTAATTGAATTTTAGGTTTCTACGACATATCCCCTATATGTATGTAGGTACATTATTGAAGCCAATAAATGACGCTACAACAAACTCTCCCCTTTTTTGCCTTAATTACCCCCTCTATCTAAAATAGCACTCGACAAAAAAAGCGATAAAAAGTAAAAAACTCGAATCTCCGAAATCTCGTAAAAATCAGTTGAGAAATGCAGCCAGTGTCTTGGTACCATGCTACATGGACAGTGGACACCCTATTTTGTTAGATTTGATTTAGCTAGTTTTTGTTTTATTTTATTTAATTTAACTTGTATCCTTTTATCGAATAAAAATAAAGCGGCCAAGTGCGAGTCGGACGCGCCCATGAAGGGTTCCGAAGCAGCAAGTAACATAATATTTATTATAAAAGTTCTTGTAGTTCGTTGTAACTTTGATTGATGTTTTATTAATACCTGTATTTTTTTACGATTTATGATGTATTAAAAAAACTTCTTTCTCGTTCAAACCTATTTTCGTTGGAAGTTTGCATGCTAATGTACATCATATTATAATATTTATTTTAGTTTTATCCTTCTCTAATTTTAGAAGTTAGAGGGGGGGGGGGGCACACCTATTTCCACTTTGGAAGTCTCTCTCGCGCAAACTGTTCAGTTTAGAAAAAAATGATTTTAGGAACCTCTACATCATTTTTGAATACCTACCTATCCATAGATAACTCACACGAGTCACACGTATAGACCGTATAGGTTTGATGAAAATCGTTAAAATACACTATTTTTAAAACACCGATCAAAGTTACAACGAACTACAACAACTTTTATATTATGTTACTTGGTGCTACGGAACCCTTCATGGGCGAGTCCGACTCGCACTTGGCCGGTTTTGTGTTTAACGCGGATCGCAAACGCTTTACTCATACTGGATTATATGCCACATTGTAGTTTTTTGTTTTGTATGATCCGTTAGTAGTAGTAGAAATGAGTTCCGTGGTTGCATTGCAGGCACGTGGGCGCGGTGCGCGGGCTGCGCGCGGGCAGCCGGCGCGCCGGCCTCCGAGCGCGCGTCGCCGCACTGCGCAGTAAGTATAGCCAGTGCCGACGCACCGACCGAGCTTCCCATCCCACAACTATCCAATCGCCTTCGAATGTATCTATTGTAGGATTTGTTAGCACGTTCTCATTTTTATTTCATTTTTGTAGTTTGTTTCGCTTTTTTATTTTCTGTGGTGTCGGGCCAAAACCCGAAGCAAAAACCAGATAGGCTTACTCGTGGAATGATGTAAACATCTCTTATAAAAGTATTTTGTTAGACAATATAGGATATAGAACCCGTCCCTGCGATGTGAATGCCATAATAAGTTTCGTGATCGGTATTTTTTTTCTGTCGTTATTTCTTCATTTTTATGTATATTAACATCACCAGAAGTTATAGCGGTTGTTCACTCGTACCGACACAGAAACATGGTCGTAAAGTGTGCGTGCGTGTGGCACTGGTACTGGCTGGTGGCTGGAAGTGGTCGCGTTGCAGAGGACGAGGCGGCGCTGCGCTCGGTGCGCGCGTGGGCGCTGCGCCACGAGTCGGCGCGGCTGCGGGAGGCGCGCGCGCTCGTCGCCGCCGGCATCGAGCACTTCGCCGACACGCTCGGCGGGCTGGTGGCGCGCCTGGAGGGCCGCGGGTGCGACCCGGCCGCGGTACGTATCGGACGGAGTGCGCCTCGCGCCTCACGCTTCGCGCCCAGCTCACTAGCCACCTCGCCAATCTGCTTGCAGGCCGACAAGATAGATCGCTTTAAAAAGACGATGGAGGAGGAATGGGCGAAGCGGCGCGCCGCAGTGTTTGCCGAGCCGGAGCCGGACACGGAGGCGATGCAACGCGCCCGAGCGGAAGCGGTGCGGCGCTGGCGGCTGCGGCTGGCGCTGCAACTGGAGGCGCAAGCGGCGTCGGCGGCGGCGCGCGCGCAGCGCCCGCCCGACGCAGAGTGAGCGAATCGTCGCACGATACCACCGACCATCTCCGTCTCCGTCTCTCGGGAGACCCGAATGTGGACTCATAATGTGTTTTTATACTTCTGATTTACTTCTCTAATACTACCTAGTTACAAGTTCGTACATTCGTTTAGAATTCGTAAAATTAAATTAATTTCAGAGCGACGAGGTGGAAAGGGACGACCCACCCGAAACTCATTCATATCGAACTTTGGAATGATTTTAAAGAAAACAAGATCATTACAACTAAAATATAAAATACTTTATAGTAACAGCTTCCCTGTTTGTGCATAAATTCAGTTTAACAATAGTTAATCGCGTATAACATTTAACGAGCTCCTTTCAAAATAAGAATCGAGAATCATAACGTCGTCAACAACGAACGTAAATCACAATGCGCCGATTCGATGTGGCGCGGCTTGGGCGTGGCGTCACACGTACACCTCGCCACGCTTGGGCGCGTCGGGAGAGGGCGCGGGCGCGGGTGCGGGTGAGGGTGCGGGCGCTGGCGCGGGCGCCGGCGGGTCGCGGTCGGCGCGCGGCGTGAGCGGCGACCCGTCGGCCAAGCCTCGCTCGGCGCGCGGCGTGGGCGGCGCGGAGCCCGCGCCCGACGCCAGTACGGCGCGCGCCAGCGCCACGGTCCCGGGTTGGTGCGCGTGCAACGTGTCGTTCACGGAGCCGCCGTCCAGCTCCTGGATGGGCGACAGTACGAGCGCGCCGAGCACCGGCACCTCGTTCTGATAGGGGTGCGGCGGCTGCGCCATCAGCATGCCCACGTTCTGCACGCCCACGCCCACGGACAGCGGCGGCTGGCCGCCCGCGTCGGGCGTGGGGATACGCGGCCGGTTGCGCAGCGTGATCGGCACCACTGATCCGTTGCTCTTCTGCCCGCCTGCCGGACGAACGCACACATTAGCGAAACGGCGGACCGGAGTTAAAGCGGTGCTCGGCCTGGACACAAACTCTCAATAATATCATAACATAAACCGATCGCGCACCGTGTCTGGAGTTTTGGCGATGGTGGGAGCGCGTGGACTTGCGCCCGACGAGGCGTTCGTAGAGCGACATCTTGTGCGCGTGCGCATGGTGCGCGGAGACGGGCGGCGGGCCGGCGGGCGGCGGCGCGCCGGCCTCGGGGCTGCAGTACACCACGGAGGAGTGCCGCGGCCGGCCGAACAGCCCGCCGGACGAGTAGGCCGTGCTGGCGCTGCGCACGGAGCCCATGCGTGAGATCTGCCGCTGGAACCAGTTCTTGCGCCGCTCCACCAGCGGTGTGTCCACGCTCTCCTGCAACACGCACGCCATCCTCACACATCATTATTTACATAGTCACGCCTTTTTCCCGTTGGGGTAGGCCTGGTATTATTACTTACATAAAACTTTAATAATAAATGTGTAATAAAAACTGAATAGACACATTTTATTTTAGAAAAACCTGCATTGAACCTCTCTCCGCTTCCAAGGATGTCCCAAAGAATGACCCTTTCAGACTGTGCTTATCTTATCCTACCGATATTATAAATGCGAAAGCCTGTGTGTGTATGTGAAATAAAATGTTTGTTTTCTACCTATAAGTATCAACTAAGTACGTGATGATTGTGATCATTTGTGATTAAATTTGGAATGAAGTTCTTGAATATCACACAGGCTAATCAGATTTTGGAAAAGCAAAGACAAAAGTGGTTTAATAGGGTCATTAAGTTTCTTTGAAATTCATTCCTTTACCAATTCACTGAATACTCGGTAAGTATAAATAAATCTTAATAGGTAATTAAACCACGCGTGCACTTACGGAGCTCGGCCACTGTCACGATAGCAGAGCATAGTGTACACTACAGCTGATGCTGATTTCTATAAATACCTACAAGTATAACACTAAGTAGGTACATGAATAATTGACGAAACGGAAGATACAACGGTCTCAAGTGATACGCTTAAATAGTATCAAGCGGTAAGTGTTGGTGCAGCAGGATGTTTGCTTTGTTCGTGACTTACGTAGTCGGCGTAGGTCTCGTCTAGCGCCTTGCGCGGCGCTTGCACGTTGGCGTACACGGCGTCCTCCGCCTTCACCTTGTAGTGGTCGGCGGAGCAGGGCGGCTCGTGGCGCCGGTAGTGCTCCGACGCCACCGTGTACGGCAGCTCCTTGGGCACCACCTCCTCCCAGTACTGATCCTTGAGCAGCTCGGGGTGCTCCTCGTGCATCTCGTCCACGATCATGTACGCCGCCTTGATGTGCCGGTCGATGAGCCAGTTGAGCTCGATGTCGTCGTCGTCCTCGCCGAACGGGTTGATCAGCACCTCCGCCACCTTCAGCCAGCCCACGTAGAAGCAGAACTGTAACCGCACGCCGCGCACCACCCCACACGTCAACACTACTAGGTCCTACAGTTTGTACCCACCGACAGTCGGTTGGCGCGCAATCTGACCGAACCACTTATTATAGGTATAATATCTAAGTTACAGTGTTTGTACTTAACTACTGAGTAAGGATCTTAGGGGTTTTTATTGGAATGCCGGCTCGTTTATTTATGCATTAATGAAGCATCAGCTCAGCTTCGATCAATATCAAGGCTGGCCATGGATTGTAGGTATGTTAGGGGCAGTGAAAGGTCGAAAGGAGGTGCGACGGTCGGTCCGGTCGGCCCTGCGGCCGGGTAGTATTACCCAACGAAGGGACTCGGGTGGCTCTAGCTGGTGACAGCGATGATTTTGGAATTAGATACAAGTTCAATGACAACAATATAACTGCTCACTCATTAGCATGGGGCTGCTAGCGTAGACGTGACCCCGAGTGACGAGTATCGGCAATTAGAGTCGACACTCGAGTCATTGACTGTCTTCAAATAAGGGAATGTAGGCGCGGACAATGACCAGCTCGGTTGGCGACGACGAGCACAGCTACGGCACGCTGCGAGTATATTATTATGTATGTAGGTGCGCGCTCGAGCGAGCATCTTCATCCACAGACTGGAAGCCCACTGCCGAGTGTCAGGGTTCTCGCAAGCTACGAGCCGCGCACTCGAGGTTCGAGCCGCCTCTAGCCTGGACGACCGACATTGCTGTTAGGGATTTTGATGAAAACCACCATAAACTTCCACTGCTATTTATTTCACTGTTATTACGCTTTTACATTATTACAATTCAGAGAGACGTTGTCGCCATATTGCTCGGCGTTCCGGAACAGGAGACCACAGAATACAAATACAGTCCTACCTAAATGTCACTGTCAAACTAACTTAGTACGTCATTGCCAGTACTAAACATTCTGGGGCCTCCAAAGAAAGGAATGCCTCAGTACGTATTTAAACTACTTGGTCTGTGGTATTTAAGCTGAGTTTACAAGAGTTTACACAATAATAAATAAAATTATTGAATTTAAATAGAACATTGAGTTTCATTTAAGTAGTTTAGAACCCTATTTTTTTAGAAAAGTTAAAGTTAGGGATAGTTACTGTTAGCTAATTATAATATACTTGAGCATTACTTATATTAGAGATATTATCTTGAAAAGTTTAATAAACATTGGTTTCAATTAATTTAGAAAAGTAAATCTAATGAGTTTAGCATTCTTGAGAACATAGAAGTTAGATTCCAGATAGAACCAATATTAATCTAGGTTTAGTCTAGTAATTAATCTAGGTAAGGTAGGTAATTCTTAATCTAGGTTTAATCTAGGTCTTAAGAATAATTTGATACACATACTTACATGTATAGTACATACGTTTAGTAAGTTACATATAGGTATATGTTTACATTTTTAGAATACAATGGAAATTAACTTTTATTTAGTTTTATAGTCTAGTTTCAATCTTTGCTTGGAAGCAATATTACTTTATTTACAGGTCTAGTAAATTCTCCTTTACTAGTTCGAATCTTTACAGATCTACATAGGCCATCTGCCTTGTTAGTGTTTACAGAGGTAATTCTACCTAAAGCCCATGAAGTAGGTGGACAAGTTTCATCTTTAATTAAAACTAAGTCTCCTATTCTTAAATTATTTTGCACTTTTAGCCACTTATTTCTAGTTTGTAATTCAGATAAGTAACTAAAATAGAACTGTTTCCAAAATCTTTGTTTAAATTGCATTATTTTCTGGTATACATTCAGTCTAGATTCACTAAAATCTAGTACATTAGGTTCAGGTAGGTCAGTTATAGCTGTACCTATAATGAAATGAGCAGGTGTGAGGCAAGTTAAATCATTAGGTAAATCAGTGATAGGATACAATGGTCTGGAATTAAGTATTCCTTCAATTTGAACTAGAATAGTATACAGCAACTCATATGTTAATTTAGTGTTAAATAGATGTCTCTTGAGGAGAGATTTTACAGATTTAATCCCTGCTTCATAAATACCACCCATGTGGCTTGCAAGAGGACAGGTAAACTTGTATTCTATGCAATTTGAAGTACATAAGTCAATAATTTCACTGTAGCTAGTATCATTTTTAAACATTTTATAGAGCTCATGCAACTCAGTTTTAGAACCTCTAAAATTAGTTGCATTGTCTGTATATACGCCAGTAGGTATTCCTCTTCTAGAAATAAATCTTTTAAGAGCACAAATAAAGGCTTGTGCGGATAAATCAGTTACTAATTCTAAATGAATAGCTCGAGTAGCTAGACAAATAAATAGGCATATGTAACCTTTAGAGTATTTACAGTTGCGGGTCATTGAACTTCTTATAGCTATAGCTCCACTAAAATCTATTCCTACATGTGTAAAGGCACGGGTCAACGTGACTCTGGGAGCAGGAAGATCTGACATCTGTTGCTCACAGACCTTGCCTCTATACCTAGTGCATCTAACACAGGAATATATGCATCTTTTTACTTCACCTCTACCATTGATAGGCCAGTATTTCAGTCTTATATTACAAAGTGTGTTCTGAACGCCTGAGTGGAGTAACTTGAGGTGATAATGCTGTATCAAAATCTGTGTGATGTGATTTTTGGCAGGTAGTATGATAGGATGTGCTTGATTGTATGGAATGTCTGAGTGCTGTAAGCGACCACCAACTCTTAGTATGTTGTCTTCACCTAAGAATGGATTCAGTTTCCTTAGTGGGCTGGATGTGAATGTGTAAGACTTTTGTGTGTGTGAAGTCTGCATGTTAGTATTATTTTTGAAAGACTGTAATTCATGCATTTCCTTTGGGAAGGAATGACTTTGTGTTGTGTGAACTATAAAATTGTGAGCAATCTTTAGTTCTGTAACTGTCAAATGTGATGTATGTTTATTATGTTTGTTTTTTAGGTTTTGTACAAATCTAAGTATGTATGCAACAATTCTGATAAGTTTAGAGAAACTGGAGTGTTCTGTGAATTTCTCAAAGAAGAATAGATGATTGATTTGTGAGTCTGTGCAGACATTGACTGCATGTGAGATTTGATTGTGTGATATATTTATGTCTACATCTGGTGTATGTGTTATTGTAGATGGCCATTGTGATTGATCTTGAGTCAACCATGAAGGGCCTTGCCACCATAGTGTACAAGATTGAAGATCTTTAGGCATGACTCCCCGGGTGATCAGATCAGCTGGGTTTTGTTTTGTATTTATGTAGTACCAGTCCTCACCACTGGTGGTGTCGATGACCTGCATAAGGCGGTGTGTGACATATGTGTCGTGTTTGTGCTTGTATGGAGCTTTGATCCAGTGTAGTACAATAGATGAGTCTGTAAATAGATAAGTTTTCTCAATGTTAATTTTGTTATGTATAATGTTTATAAATCTTTTTGCTAATTGGGCTAGCAAGAGAGATCCACACAGTTCTAAGCGTGGTATAGATTGTTGTTTTTTGATAGGTGCAACCTTTGATTTAGCTGTGATTAGTGTGCAACTTGTAGGTTTGTTAAGGTAGGTTGCTCTTAGGTACAAGCAAGCACCATAAGCTTTGTGAGAAGCATCACAGTATCCTATTAATATTATTTGTGTAGGTATATCTGTAAAATAATATCTAGGTATGTGTATAGCTTTCAGGTAATGTAGTTGCTGAACATAGCTCTGCCAGATGACTAGAGAGTCCTTTGAGATCAAAGAATCCCAGTCAATACCTTGTTTCCATATGTCTTGCATCAAAATCTTAGCTTGTATAGTTGTAGGTGCTAGAATACCTATAGGATCAAAAATCTGAGCTATTTGTGAGAGTATGTTCCTTTTAGTGCAAGGAGCAGTACTGTAGTCAGGAATGCTGACCTGAAGTGTGTCTTGTGTAGGTAGCCATTGTAAGCCAAGCGTTTTGACGGAGGCTGATGTGAAATTGTATGTTTCTTGTGTAGTTGAGTGTACATTGTTATGTGGAGATTGTATATTTTTTGTGTTTTCTGTAGAACTTGTGCCTACATGTGATAGAATGTCTGTGTGGTTAGATGACCACTTGTGCAGTTGAAAACCTGCCTTATTCAATAAGTCTATAAGCTCTGAGCATACTTGTTTACATTGTTCAAGAGTCTGAGATCCATACAAATAATCATCCATGTACCCAGAACTTTTAATACAGTCCGCTGCCTGCGGGTGTGTATCTGAATGTGTGTCAGCTAAATGTATCATTGTGCGACAAGCTAAGTATGGGGCACACTTAGTACCATAGCAAATTCTGTTGATCTCTAGACACTGAAGCGGTTCAGATCTGGAGTCTCTCCATAGAACTCTTTGTAAGGATGTCTGTTGTGAATTTATCTTTATAGCTCTAAACATTTTGACTATATCACAAGAGAAAGCATATTTGTAAAGTCTAAATCTGAGGATAATTTCTAATAGATCATTGTATATGTTTGGACCTTCATACATTATATCATTGAGCGATATACCAGTGGATGTCTTGGCACTAGCATTGAAGACTGTACGTAACTTAGTTGTGATACTGTCTGGCTTTATGACCGCTAGATGTGGCATGTAGTAAGCTTGTGTATCTGTGGGTGAGAAGTCCTCTATGTTATGAGCATGTCCTAATTGTATGAACTCATGTATGAAAGCTTTATACTGTGTGTAGAGATTTGTATCTCTTTGCATTTTAGATTCAAGTTTTAGTAAGCATCTGTAAGCTGTGTTGAAAGAATTACCTAGATCGTCTATTCTATCAACCTGTAGTGGTAGGTCCACTGTGTATCTGCCTGAGCTGTCCTGTGTAGTTGTAGACATGTATAGCTCTTCGCAGTGTTTGTCCTCTGGTGAGAGTAGCTTTTGAGGAAGCAGCTCTTCTTGCTCCCAGAAGGATTGTAATAAGTCATCTGTTGATGTGGGTGTAGAAAACATGCTAGCGTGCATGCTGCATTTTGGTGTATGTAGGTGAGTATCAGGTAAGTAGGAACCAGAAACAACCCATCCAAATAGCGTTTCAATTAGGAAGGGTAGGTGCGAACCAAGCTGTATGCGCCCAGTTTGCAGTGTAGCATAGAATACTTCAGCGTTTAGCAGTAAGTCAATAGAACCCGGCATGAAGAATGTGGGATCAGCGAGTGATTGAGCTTGTTTGTCTGGTATATGCCATGTTTGTGTATGTACATGCGTGTGAGGTAGTGGCACTGAAATACTGTCCATGACTAAGAAAGTTTGATTGCTTTGATAGGTGTTGTAGCGAGATGCAATATTCGTGTTTACACTTACTTGAGTACGCTCTTGGCTATTGCCTACACCTAATATAAGGCATGATTGTTGATTGACTTCTAGTTCCAGTTGAGATGCAAGTCTGTGAGTAGCAACGTTGACTTCACTTCCTGTGTCCAGAAGTGCACGCGCAGTGATCCACCGGCCTGAAGCATGTTGAACTCGAACCAGAGCCGTGGAAAGCAACATTTGATATCTGTTAGTGTTTGTCACTAGTACTGTAGAAGGTGCACTGAGCGATGTGTTTGAAAATTGATTGTGTGTTGGTTGTATAGAACCTTGTTGTATATGTGCTTGAGTAGCAGCTGTTGTAAGAGTGTTTGCTGTTGCATGTGTAGAATCTAGTGCCTGTTGGCTTTGTATAGAATTGTATGTCTGTTGACTTTGAGTTGGATTGTATGCCTGTTGGCTGTTAGTTAGATTGTTTGCCTGTTGGCTGTGAGTAGAATTGTGTGCCTGTTGGCTAGAAGTGGTTGTAATGTAGTTAACCTGTGGTTGAGGCTTGTCCTCGTGTATGGATGTGTGATGTTTACCTTTGCATTTTAGGCAGTAAAATTTGGAGCACTTATGCCTGAATTTGTAGGGCTGTAAACAGTTATAACACAGTGATTTAGATTTGATCAGTTCAATGCGTTTCTGAGTTGTAAGCTCAAGATAAGTAGGGCATTTATGCAAAGCATGACCGCCATTGCATAGAATACAAGTTTCTCTGATTGTTGTGGATGTAACATGAGAGACTTTAACATTTTGAGTTTTATCATTTTTAGATTTTACATCATACATTAACTCGAAGGCTGTTCTGCGTTGGTTTAGGAAATCAAGCAGCTCGCTTAGGGAAGCAATTGAATTTTCTTTGCGGTTGATCTCCCAAGCGGCTCGAAGCGAGTTGTCTAATTTTTGAGTTATTAGAAAAACCAACAATGCATCCCAGTGCTCCACAGGGAGCTGGATGGCTCTTAAGGAGTCTAGACTTTGTTGAAGCAGAACCAAGTATTCTTTGAGGTTATATCGAGTGATAGTACTAAAGTTAGTGATGCTTTTTAGATGAAAGTTTACAATTATGGTTTGATTTTCGTACCTCTTTGCTAGGATTTCGAGAGCTTTGGAGTAGTTCTCCTCTATGATGAGCAGTGAGGCTATGAGGCCCGCAGCCTCCCCCGTCAGCGCCGTCTTCAGGTACTGCAGCTTGTTCACCACGGGCAGGTCGGTGCTGTCCACGGACGCGTAGAAGATGTTCTTGAAGGCTGGCCATTGCCGTATGTCCCCATCGAACTTAGGGAGTTCCAGTTGAGGCAGCTTGACACGTGGCTTGGTGTGATCATAGTGCGTGCAGTTGAAATGATCCGTGTGGCGCGCAGGTGATGTCGCTGTCGTGGGTATTGTCGATCTAGCGCTCAATGCGTTCATCATGCATGACTTGAGTCCGTAATATCTGTCTTCGAAGACGCTCCGCTCCTCTTCATGAATGTCTTGTCGATCCGCGGCGTCGTCTGTCGATTCTATTTGTAGCTGAAGTTCCTCGAACCGTTGCATCAATTGCTCTAAGTCTTCTTGACGGACTTTTATTTCGCTTAGGGATTGTCGATCAGCGTCGAAGATTTGCATGTATTTTTCGATTCGAGTAAGCTTTCCTTTGATGGTACTTCTCCTTTGCTTGAGGGTTTGTAGATTGGAATCATCTTCGTTTTGAGAAATCATTGTATTGTATTTCGTAGGTAAGTTTCGCTGTTGCGTTGTAGAATGTTTCGTAAATTTCGCTGTTGCGTTGTAGAATGTAGATGTTGCGGTAGGTATGGACTCCGTCTCGTTATTCGGTAAAACAGTGAGATTTTCTAACTTCCGTCGTTGTAAAGCAGTGGTTGATTTTTGATTCGACTATTGTCGCTGCTGTGCTGGTTCGCCGCCCAAACTTCCCGCGTTTGCGTGCTGCGCACGAGCGGAGCATGGATGCTTCGGATGCTTCGCTTCGTTCTCTCCGCCTCCGCACCAAACGACACGAAGAAAATGTGGCGATCCTCTTGAATGACGGCTTACGAAGGACCAGAATGTTAGGGATTTTGATGAAAACCACCATAAACTTCCACTGCTATTTATTTCACTGTTATTACGCTTTTACATTATTACAATTCAGAGAGACGTTGTCGCCATATTGCTCGGCGTTCCGGAACAGGAGACCACAGAATACAAATACAGTCCTACCTAAATGTCACTGTCAAACTAACTTAGTACGTCATTGCCAGTACTAAACAATTGCGCTTTGCCGTAACATAATACCACAACAGATTAAAACGTAATCTGGGGGCACGGCAGTGCCCCCGCCAAGTCGAGCAAAACAAAAGGCACGGCCGTACTATCCTTTTCTCGAAGCCATTCGGGCCATTTCCGACCCTCTGTAACTTCGTTATGGATAAAACTAGAAGCCTAAATTTTTAGTGACCAAGAGGGCATCACGTCTACAGATAATAATCCAAGTTACATCAAATTTGAACCAGTAGTTAAAGAATTATTGCAAGTCAAAGTTCCTTAATTTTGCTGCCCACTGACTGACTGACTGACTGACTGACTGACTGACTGACTGACTCACCGATCATCAAAATTCTAAGGTATTTCTAGCCGTCCCACAAGTTTCAAATTTTGAATATAGCTATTGTTTAGCCTATAAACCATGGAAAAATTCTGACATTCCATAATTTTCATCTCGTTTTCTAGATATATGATCTGCATAAATAACTTTGTATTCCCATATAAATCCTATTAAATTGTATGTGATTACAAAGTTACTTTTACAGTTAATAATTAGACTCATTGAAATTGAATGAAATGTGTAACAGGGGTTAAAAATGAGAAATGGCTTCGAGAAATTCGACAGTTGAGCGCTTTTTAAAAACTTCCACAATAGATAGAGAGGTACAAATCCCTATACTATACCTATCTACACTTTTATAGATCGAACAAATTCATTACCTAGGTACATTAAAATAGGTACCTAGTTACCTTATACCTAATACGCATCTGTGGAGACGCAAAGACACTCGTTCATGATAATCTATGAGCATGACCTATGCCGCAAGGGGCCCCGGCCGCACAGGCGCGGGGCGCGCGTTGATGCGTGTTTTGCAAAAAACCGAAATAAATAAAGAAAACCTACAAAAAGAAATGAGATCCCATCAAAAACATTACATGTACAAAAATGCACAAGTCTCGCAACGCAGTTTATCTGCCGTAAAAAGTTGTGAGATCGAATGTAAACCAAGTCGGTTAATTTAAATACCTACCTATACCTATCTATGGGAGCAGTTATATCTTTATTTCTTTAGTAAATAGAGTGTCTTGGCGATTGTACACGGCAGCATAATCTACTAGGCTATCTAAATATAGTCTTCCGTATAGGTGTACTTTCAAACAAATACAAGCACAAAGCGCTTAACATAGATTTATGTTGCCGTGTGCAATTGCCAAGTCACTCTATTCACTAAAGAAATAAAGATATAACTGCTCCCATAGATAGGTATAGGTAGGTATTTAAATTAACCGACTTGGTTTACATTCGATCTCACAACTTTTTACGGCAGATAAACTGCGTTGCGAGACTTGTGCATTTTTGTACATGTAATGTTTTTGATGGGATAGTATTTACACTGTGTTATTGATAATGTTATTCTAAACAGACTGCAGCTGCTATTGACCTTTGAGACGAAACGATAAAAAAAAAGATCATTAACCGAGAGGCAGTCGTCGTCGTCTCGACTTTCGCTTCTACAAAGTAACTGATCTGGCCTTCACGCTACATCCGGCTGGAGTGGAAGCGCAAAATTTTGCCGTCGGTTATCATTTGATAGGGCGTGGCACCTACCTACCACCACAGGAACCTCTCACTCGTGTGATAACGTGCGCGGGAGGGGGTGCATACTTGCAGCGCGGTGAAGAGCGGGAAGTAGACGTCGGGCTCGTACTTGGAGGTGCTGCCCGGCGCCGGCGGCACCAGCTGCCGGCCCATCAGCGCCGCCACGAAGTACGTGTACAGCGCTAGCGTCACCACCTGCAACAGCAGTCGGTGATCAGCGCTGTCGTCTCGCACGCACCCACCGAGTGGCGGGGAACAAACAAATAAATACCTACTATACATTATGTGAATAAACCAACTCATACGCTACTCGTTACATATTTAACGCTGGTAGGTACATACCGCGGTACGCGAATATACGTGATTATCTATTTATCCGGCTTATGTTCCATACTGCATAGGTAGACGAAGGACTGAGACGGGCAGTCACGGTGCAGTCTCGGTGCAAGGGCAGCAATTTATCGGTGTTTGGGTAACTACATAAGAACTGTTAGAACATTCACTCCTCACTCAGCTCAACTACTCTTTAGTTCGTTTACTAGCACAGAATCGAGTTGGTCCTCGTCGTGGCAGCTTAGGAGGGAAGCGCGATATACCTGGAGACGTGAGGGCGAGGTACCTGCGTGTAGACGAGCGGCACGCACACCGTGTCGTAGCCGATGAGTGCGCCGAGCCGCCGCCGGATGTCCGATAGCTCCACGAGCAGCGTCTGCACGATGTGGTCGCTGGTGATGAGCCCCTCCTTGCGCGCGCGGTTGATGATGTTGGTGGCCCACACGAGGGGCATCCAGTATTTGGACATGGGACTCTTGCCGTCCATTTTTTCAAACACTTTCCTCTCGCTCTCCAGCATGAGCCCTGGAACGATGCGAATGTGGCGTTGATCGAGAGCGCGGGCCTGGCACAGCGGTCGGGCGGAGCGGCGGCACTCACCGGAGTCGACGACGTGCTGCCACGTGGGGAAGCGCCGCTTGACGCGCAGCGACACGCGTTGCAGCGTGATCACGTACGCGAGGATGGCGTATCGCACGATGTTGCGCCGCATCAGCCGCCCCGTCTCGTCCTGCGGACAAACCACGCGATACCTTACTCGACACTCACGCGCGACACACAATCTTCAACTAGCAAGCTCTCGCACCATCGCGTCGATGGATTCTACATTACGTAATATTATTATACTGAGGTATTAAAAAAAACAGGAATAGACATGAGTGAGTATTGTAATATTTAGCACATCGCATTGCTAGCTCAGCGAAAAGGGCAACCAGCGCATGCACAGCGAGCGACCTCCGGATGACAGTCCAGACGGATGCTTGTAGTTGCGTATCCACCGAACTAACGCAACATAATTATTAACCATTTTGTGTTAATTAGCTGGGACTTTTCAGATGAAAAGATTGCCCTTATAGTTAACTAAAATGGGCCTGATATGATAAGCTCCTTTCTTTTCTCGAAGTCACGATGTCAAATTGTCGGGTTATTTATCATCTTGAAGTGTTTCCCAACGCAAAGCACCTCCAGCCTGGCGATAGTGGCAGGTCTGGCCAGAGCCCGGTGGAGCGAGGGCGTCTAACCAGATCTTGCTGTGTTTCAGGGTTGGACTGCAAAGCAAAGGCACTCTAAAGATGCTATCTCTGTGGGATATCGCAGATCGCAAGGCCGCACGTCACACGAAAATCTAATAAGATGTAACTATGGCACAGCTTCGTGCGAATGTTGTGTTTTGTACATATAGGATGTTTGAACTCGGATCTCAGCTCACAGAGCTATTTACTGTGTTATCCAACTGTCATATTATATAGAGTGTATTCTATATAATAGCACAGTCAAGTAGTACTTGGTACAACAACAATGTGTATGTGACGATTGCAAGCACCTTGTAAAAGCGCGACGCCGCCGCCGCTGCTTCTCTGGGGAAATTGGGATGGGATCGTGTGAATCACCTTTTCGTGAAAACACTAAGGGGTTATTATTACAACTGTACCTTGTCAATACGTACTAAGTAGTAAACAATGCGATGTGAAGGCGTCGCTCTAGTATAACTGATGCGCCACTGCGACGCGGACGTGGGGTGACGACGTGAGCGCTGTGAGTAGTGACGCTGCAAGCGTCCTTGAAATCGGCAACAAACCTGAATGCCTTTTTATTTGTGTCGAACCGATATTATAGCAAATTGGTCGTAACTTTTACAACAATGAACGTTACATATGTAAGTAAGTACGTATGGTTCAGTACCTACAATCTAATCTGATAGTATACCTATGTACTTATATGCGTATACCTACTTCATTGTATTGCATGTAGCACTACAAATGCATAACAAATCCTTTTCAATGCCTTTACAATGGAATCTCACGAGCAGGACGCCGCGCCGCCGCGCCGCCCGTCGCGACGTCGCGGCTGTGGTCAGGCCCATCGCAGTGCAATCCGAAAGACTCCAGCCTCCTCCAGCAGAGATTGTGGTCAAACGCTAGACTATGAAGTATACTTAATAACCCCACTGAGTAATTTGTTAGGCGTGGAAAGTTTGTTGGTCGAATGAGGTAAGTAACCTAGTAGGAGTGCAAGATACGATTATTCAACATGAAATTCAGAACTGATGTAATAATAAGCTCCGAAAGTCGTTACTGATAACTCCCTCCCCCTTTTTAACTTTCCAACCGTGTCATTAGACATTCTGATTAATCAAGAGAGACAAGAGAGATCAAGAGAGAAAGAAATGAATAATACCTACGGGTTTCAGCTTTTTGCAAAATCATCCCTAAAGGGGGCAAAGCAAGGTGTGGAAATCATGAGGTAGGTACTTATTAGGATTTAGATTATACACCCCTATGTACGTATACCTAGTCTATGTACCACCACGACTAAACGGCTGGGCTGATTGTATGAAAGGGAAGGAGATAGATTAGTGAAAGTGAGGCGATTGAGCGAGTGAGCGTGTGAGTATAAAAGATGGAGATTGGGATACAGAGACAATGATGACTGTATCAAATTGATTTACGTATTATATATAATATACTTATTATTCTTACTAACTGTTGCTGATATAATAGCAGACGAAGTCGCGGGTTACAGCTAGTAAAATAAGTATATATAATTTGAGTTGACCGAAGCACTTTTTTGAGTCATACTGTTACTCGTTGCAAATTTTTTTTTAAAAAGTTTTCAGCGTGTAACAGTGTAACTCGATGGGAACAAAAACTCCCAAGGAGTCACTCTGTGACCGGATCTGGTGTGACTCGTTGGGAAGCCAGCTCGGGAATTAGCTAGTACAGTAGGTAAGTAAATAACACAAGAGGTAATGTATGAGCGCAGGCCGGCCAGGACGGCAGGCGGCGCGCGCCGGCGCGGGCGCATGGCGTGCGGCCGCTATTGTGGTCAAGGTCTAGGTACTATTGAACAAGAAAAAGTGCAGCTTACGGGCATTTGCACGCTCTCTCGGTACTCTCCGTACCGTCTTGGCTGCAGTTATTCATACAAATACTTACATAATCACAATATATTTGCATTACATGGAATTAATACATAAAAGTAATAGTTTTTTTTGTATAAGTATACGAACCCACTATATGCCTAAGGACTGGCGGCACCTCGGTCCACCGCCGCCCGGAGCCGGCCGCGGACCATGCAGGCGGCTTGCCTCGGCTCGAATATATGTAGGTACTTAAGTACTTATAATATAACCCGTCTAACCCCGTAAAAAGTCTTTAATATTTCGGGTTAATTTACATTATGGCCTATGACACAAATAAAATTGCTTTATATTGATAAAATAATTTTCAAAATCCGCTCAGTAGATCCAGAGATTACCCCCTACAACATCACAAACTATACTTATACCTACCTCTTTATAATTATAATATAAGTAGATATTTTTATGTTTGCTTTTTGAAGAAGCATGAAGCCGGCAACATATTGACTGGCATATAAATATTAGAGTGCACTACGCTTCCTTAGTGGGGGTAGTAGAGGGTTGGCACCTCAGAGATAATACGAAACAAGTTCTAAGGTTGGTACAGAAATAGAGAAACAACATTATAGTCGCGGTGCCTCATCTCGTGCAACTAATGACCGAAGATGTTCGTTAGAGATTTCACAGATATCACGTACGCGCACGGTGGCACAATAAGACTTGCTATTTAAAACATCGTTAGATTAGTGGGCGGGTACGTGTAAGACAATAATCACGTTTGGACGGACGAACACCGACCGTGTCGGTCACGACCGGTCTCGGCTACTTACCTACGTAATACAACATCACACAAAACAACACTACAAAAGCACATTCAGTAACAATAACAAGACATTAAAATTCTTTCGTTAAAATACCTAACCTTCAAAACGATGAAGTAATAAAAATTATGTATCTTCGCGGCGATTTCCCGTTACTGATTATCTTCTAATCTGTAGGATCCACGGTCGTGTAATCGCTACCTAAATGCCCACTTGGAACTTAATAAATCAAGCCTTTGACTACCTACGTATCTAATGAAGTGTCGATAGAATGTCGTTAGTGTCGGTGCGAGCGAATGTCTCCGCGCATACAATTCTTTTATTGGACAAACCAATATGAGGCCTGAGTCCGATAGCGACAAACTACTGTTTAATGAGTACTTGGACTCATGACCCTAGCTCAATGAAGGGAGTCGCGGGTCTTATATTCCTTCTTTCTGGGTAAGCTACATCTGACGGGTCCACTTTATGCCACATAATGTATCATGGTACGTTGATGGCCGTGTGCACCGGATTCGTAAAATATCGATATGTTTTGTCAGTTATGGGTATGCCCTATGTTACCAACTACATTTTCAGCTCGGTCTAGAGGTACAGGCATACGTATACGTAGGCAATAACTAGTCACCTAACAGAAGTCAACATCATCGTCATCATCAGCCTGAAGAAGACCACTGCTGGACTTAGGCCTCCCCTATACATCTCCAGGAAGAACGATTCTGAACCCTTTCCATTCACCGACTTCAATGTTGTCGGTGCATCGAGTGCGAGGGCGCCCTACGTTTCGTCTTCCGGTTCGTGGTCGCCATTCGAGAACCTTTATTCCCCAACGGTTGTCGGTTCTTCGAGCTTTATGACCTGCCCATTGCCACTTCAACTTACTAATTGTACGAGCTATGTCGGTGACCTTGGTTCTTACACGGATTTCCTCATTACTGAATCAAACTCCCAGCATACCTCTCTCCGTAGCTCGTCGCGCGACTTTGAGCTTGTGTATGAGGCCAATAGTTAACAGAAGCGTTAACTTATACTTCGACATTCGCTCGGACGACGCCGTAAATCGGTACATACGTACAAGTAGATTGAACATTCGCAGAGCTTCGTGGAACGAAGTAGTTCGACAGTAGTTAGCGAGCCCGCATGGATCGTTTGAGGCGTCACCGCGTCACCGAACTCGTATCAGGCGGCGCGGGCGGCGCGGCAGCGGCGCGGCGGCGGAGCGGATTGCTGATGTAGTACGAGTATAATTACTGATGAGCGCTCGATACCTACGTAAACCACGCCAATTACGCGCGCCGTCGCCGCATCGAACCAAACTATTTGTGCAAAAACTTATTCATCAGGAAAAATCTGTAGGTGATTAAAAAACTACCTTATTTACATACAAAGAGATATTTTTTGTATATAACGATGAAGGTTGCAAAAACCCATGTAAGTACCCAATTATTAAGAAGAGGAATGACTAGATTAGAAATATTGGAATAGAGTAGGTAGGTCCGTGGCACACGAGCCTCGTGGCAGGCTGTTCAGCATCCCACATTGTACTATAGCATGCAATGCAACATGCAAGGTGCACAGCTGCGCTGAAGACTGCACACCCTCGTCTGCAAGTATATCACCTCCCATGTTCTAGCTTCACAAGTTCGCAATTTGCATGAAAAAGTCGCATGTGATGATATTAAATAAGTACGTTTCTGTTAAGTACTCTACGTAGTTAGTTACATTTAATAGGTAGATATGGTGGGTATGGATGGGTTGTTCGGTCGCGTCGCAGTTTATTATTACGACGACTCAACATTGGGTCACATTTCATTGAGTTCTTGGAAAAGACACGAGAACATTTTCAATGTAGTCTTAGTAGGCTTTCTATGCGATTACTACAAATAAAACATAATACAAGTGTAAGTAGGTCTTGGATGGAACAAGCCTCGAGGTCATAGAGCTAATATAGACTAGACATAGGTAATTCTACGAGACTAGAAACGAAGTGAACTTAAAGCTCGAGTCTTTCGAGCTTTTGAAATCGACCACAGTAAAGGCAGGTAAAGGGGATTGAAAGAGAAACGGGCACCGGATCGCATGCGCATGCTTAAAATGAAAAAGAGTTGTTTACTTTACTGACCGCCCCGGGGATGGCCGCCGAGATGAACAGCGCCAGCGTGTCGGGCCACGGCAGCAGCTTGTACTGCTCCCACCAGCGCTTCACCACCAGGCTCACGTAGAAGCCAAGCACGAACGACATCGGGATGCTCTCGCTCTGCGCACCGAAGTACTGCCGCACCTTCTCGAATATCCTGCACACGACACCGCACCCGCTTACACACCACACAACAACACATAGCGGGCATCATGTTTTGCCAACGTTTCCGCTGGGACGGTTTCAACGTCAGCCCAGGGAAATTACACTAAATATGAGTAGGTACATCTTCTCTAGTTTCCCTGTGCTGACTTAAAGTACTTAGGTACTGATTTGTCTCACTTTATGAACTACCTAGTTGTCAGAAATGCAAACGTGTCTATATCAGCCGCAGCTGCGGACGTGGGCGGTTCTCATAACTTCATTCATGTCTCACGCGAACAAATAATGTAATACAACAGCAAACATACTAAGAACACATGTAAATATATGACAAGCTCTAAAGTAAACACAGAATGCGGTAGTGGAGTGGCCGCGGCGGCGGCGGCCACTCACCGCAGGCCATCGGAGCGGTCACGGCGCGGCGCGTCACCGGCCGCCCGCGCTCCTCAATTCTTGTATGACATTCGGGTGCGATCCGAGGGTTGGTTGTTTTCGGTTGGTTTTTGGTTGGCAATGTTGGCAATCAGCTCTCCACGCGCCGGACTACTCCCTGGGAGGAAGGCGATGGCCTGTTCTTCACGATGTGCATTGTGCATGCCCGTTCAAAATAAAGGTACTTAGATCTCCACTTCTCGTCATTTGTAAAAGAAAAGAACACGTGTGAATAAAATAGAATTCATGCACTAAAAATGGAGATTTTAAATCACGAAAAGGCTTTCCAAAAACGCGTTCTACCTCTTTCTGAACATGTGTTGCAAAATTTCCTGATAGTACAAATTAAGTTGTCAAACAAATTAAGCCTGTCAGTTCACTGTGTACTTTTACGCGCAGTGCCTCCTCATGTTTAAAAAATTACGTTGACCGAAACAACAAGGATTTAGGCATGTTTGCGTCGTATGTACTGAGGTTGCCCGGGAAGGCACCTCCGACGGCGCTGAGCGAGAGCTCGCACTCGCATGCAGTTGCGTGGTGCTCCTGCGCGCCGACCTCGTGCCGCGGGCTCGGGCCCGCTGCGGTCAAACAATACCGTCTAATATATAATTCTAACAACATTACAACAATGGTAAAGGTTATTCCGAACTGCAATGAGCGCCAAGATCAAAAACGTTAGCTCACGTACTCAAGGTAAATATATAATTGTCTTATTCCGGTTTAATAAAATAGGTATTAAAATAGTAAGATTTATTTACAATATACAGTAGGTACTTGGAAAAAGAAACGGGGATACATAAATTCTTAATACCAACTGAAACGTACCTACTTAAGTGTTTATCACTATGACTTTCTCCTAATTCAGAGCCATTTGTGGAAAGTTGCAACAACAAGGCGCAGTTTGCAGACAGATTCAGCCATAGGGATGGAATGCAACTGTGGCAGCCGCAGCCTAGTCGCGGCACCGGCGCGGCACCGGCGCGGCACCGGCGCGGCGGCGGCCGGGGCTCCGGCCGTTCTACGTTGTGTGACGTATTCAGCGTCGCGTGTAGTCCGGCTGGGCGGAGGGCGGCGCAGGACATACCGCGAGCGATCCTACGAGTATATAGCTCGCGTAGTGCTTGCTACCAGCCAGTGAGATGTGAGAGCTAAGCTAAGCTATGTCAGCTGAAATATCTGAGTTGACATCGAAAACTAGTATGTTCGCGGTGTGAAGTTGTGAACCGAAATGCTGTAGCTACGCTCGCAGTGTGGACTGCGCTTAAAGACGCCGGCTGAACGAACAGCTCAAAGTAACAGGAAAGTCCACAGTCCAAGTCGTCAGTTACCGGTGTTGGATTGAACGAGGGGAACTCCACTCACCTCTGCTGTGGTTCCGTGAGAGCGAATCGATACAATAAGTTAATTGTGTAGTAAAGAGTGAGGTAGGCGAGCAGCTCCCGCCACACCAGCTTATACACGCTGCCTCGCCATCTGGAAACACAAACATCACATGTTAAGGAGCAACGACCGCTGATGAGCCACGTGATGGCACGGTTTCTGGCTGCAATACGAATATTATTATCGTGAGGTGGACCCCCACCTTCATCAGCAGACTCGTCAACTGCGCGACGTACGCCACTGCTAATAAACGCCGTAATTAATAAAAAACCGGCCTAATGCGAGTCGCGCATGAAGGGTTCCGTAACATTGTCTATAAAAACGGCAAAATAACGTTTGTTGTATGGAAATATTTATTTTATTCCGTTTTTTAGTATTTGTTGTAAGAGCGACAATAGAGTTATACATCATCTGTGACAATTTCAACTGTCTAACTACCACGGTCCATGAGTTACAGCCTGCGGTGACAGACGGACAGGGAAACCTTAGTAATAGGGTTTGGGTACGGAACCCTAAGGATCTTCAACTTATCTCGTTCAGTCGTTGTCGGCCGTATTCCTCATTCCTACGTCTTCCGAAACCACAACATTGTCTGGCTCCGCAGCGCGGCGTACCTACTTAGTGGCTGATTGACTAGTCAATAGTGATTGACGAGCCGACTGCGAAACACGAAGTTGAGGCTTCGATTCCCGCACAGAGCAAGATAAGCGTGTAACACAGGTATATGCTCTGACCCGGGTGCTTGTGAGGCCGCGGTCTTCGTAATTCGTGATTCACTAGATACAGTGAATCCTAGGTCGGGATCTTTGTTTCTTTGATATGTGATAGAAAAATATTCCTAGAACAGTGACTGTACCAGCTGTATCCTACCACCCTGGCTAAAGGTCTGCAGAGACCAACAGTGCCTCAAACCGCTAGTTGGTTGGTTGGTGACTGTCAGTATTATATGGCTTTCGCTAGCTCGTGATCTGACTTCTTTGGGTGAGAGTATGTGTGGTTCTATAGTCACATTACTCAGACGATCACGTGGCTCCTAGCCGAGATATTGTCTTATAAATAACTCTAACCACAACGAATTACAAAACTACGAAGCGACGTTATAAGTAGGAATTTGTTTCTTACTTTATGATTTTAAATTATGGACGTTTACAAATCGAGGCCCATAATAGAATAATTACGTTCGTGACGTCTAGTGGATCCAGAACTTGTTTGTGTGATGTGAAGGTGAACAAAAAACAAAACACAAACGTAGCTGAGTTCCATCAACAATTCGTTGATCCAAGGTCACGTCACGCAATTCTGAGATCTTCCGAAACTCCACCGCTCTGAGCAGGCACTGGCAGACTGGCTGCGGCTGCTTCTGCCTGAAGCCTAGACCACGACCACGTTTAGTTTTCCCTTGGCTTGTTTTCAGGGCTTGCAGGGCATAAATAACAAACAAACAAGAACTTTACATACTGCCGTATGACGTGCAATGTTTGGTTATTTAGTATAGGAACCTCGCCCTAAAGTGAACCACCAACACGGCGCCGAAACCGCCGGACAGTAGGTGTTAGGTACAGTAGTACCCAACTTATATGGCTTACCGATGTACCTGCGCAGAAGATGAATTTTCAAAGCGCGGGAAATGCTATTGACCGCTATTGGTCGGCAGCCGCCGCCATCTTAGCGATCGCCGCGTGGCATGAGTGAGATGGAACTAACAGCTGCAGTGTATTATGAACCTTATAATAGTGATCTTAGGTTGATTGTAAGTTTTAAGCATTCTTTCGTTAATATTCGGACCATACTTTCTTTTCTGCGCGAACGAAGATTCACGACTCGCCATATAAGTTGGGTACTACTGTACGAGTATGAATTCACCGCACAATAATGCAATTCAACCACAACTCTTTGATGAGCTGTCTGTTCGAAATAAATATGCCAACAAAACAAGTAGTATTGTATGGCAACTCCATCAATAGGCATGGTGGCTGGTGGCGCGTGCGCTCTCGTACCGACTCACCTTCGGACCAGCTCCGAGAGGGAGCCGCGGCGGCCTGCTGCGGCTGCGGCAACCGCGCGGGGCCCGTGCCTCGCAGAGGACGATATGCATTTACGCAAAATTTTTGCCACGTCATAATTGAATAACTTTGAAAGCATAAAGGATGAATCGATGCGCCGCCGACAGTTATAGCGGAAGATTTTCCTGCAGCTGAAGCGTGACTCGCGCGTCACATATTATGAGCGTCGAGAAAGACTCGAACACCGTATTGTTCTGTTTACGGACGGTGCTGCAGAATACTCAATTAGGAACCGTCAAAATTTGTCACGCCAACCTTCGGCAAACCTTGCTACAATAACGCTCGAACGTCGCCGGTTACTAATTGCTAACATACGCACAGCGGCCTCGACTATCTGCAAGTTGCCATCGACGACTGACTGAAGTGAAATCAGATAATTACGAATCAATTGTTTAAACGCACTGCTATTCAATAATCAATCAGAATTTGAGGTGTTCTACTGCGCCGTTTAGTTGATGCACGAAGGGTATAGATACTTCGTCTGCAGGACACGCGATGGCGCAGCCGACGACGACGACAATGGCTCGCGATATTTAACAAAGGCAGACATTGAGCTAATTACATGTTATTAGGGGACCCCAGTGCAAGCTGGCTGACCTCCCTGGCTGTCGTGAATGTTTCATAGATAGATTAGAAGACCAGTCAAACTTTATATATAATGAAATAGCGACAAAATAACGAGTTATGGCAAAATGGAAAACGTTGCAAAACCTCGTCCGACTGCGCTGACGTAGTAACTACCTAGCATGCCGCACCTATTACAATATCTTCCTAACTTAATTATATATACCTACTTACTGACTGTGGTGCGGCCACGGCTTCTTTATTGTTAAATTCCTCAAACTAATTATTCCACCAAGCGGCCACTTCAAATGTGTACATCCCATGCCCCTAGTGGTGACAACTGGGAATTATTTTTAGAATGTGTCTCTATTGTCACCACTGGTAACGTCCCACTGCTGGTCAATATAGCACGCGTGCCTGCGGGTGACGCCTACCGATAGTAACCTACCACTCGACTTTAGCAACTTTAGGTCACTAGAGGGGTGCATTACCTACCGAGGCCACCTCACTGTCTCGTGGGATAATCCTGTCTCCACGTCTCCTCTAACCCCATCATCGCCCATCGTGTTGGTAACATCTGCACTCAAAGTGGACAAATGATAGCAATGCTAATAACGAATCTGGTGGGTAAGTAAGTCTTCTCTACTATAATGAATAAAAGCGGCGCGTTGTCTGTTTTTCGTGCCGTGCACGGTGCAGCTTTACCACTAAGGTATGAAACTATGGATGTTTGACATCAGGTGCCCGACAGTTGTACGGAGATAAACAATAGAGCATCCCTTACCAACCTGCAGAGACCGGAGGGCCGCTAATGTGTTAATGAATATTAACTGAAGTTCCATTGCTAACTAAGTAGGTACGCCCTTAATTATTATAATGTAATAAGTTACAATAATTATGTAATTAAAATGATTGATTAGCGTTAAGTGTCGGTGTCCCATCGATTAGTGCACAGTGCACGCACACGGCATCGCACAGCACGGCGGCCAGCGCGGGCGCGGGCGCGGGCGCGGGCGCGGGCGCGGGCGCGGGCGCGGGCGCGGGCGCGGGCGCGGGCGCGGGCGCGGGCGCGGGCGCGGCACGTGATCTATGAGGTGAAGCTGCGGCAGGTTGGTTGGATAAGTACGGGTCCATTACAAACGAATGCATTCATTAGTGGTTGCAACATCATTTCTCTGACAACACCACTATTATACTCGGCCGAACGTATCAGATGTAGGTCTCAGCAGAAATTACTTTAATAAGAAATAAATCTGCCAGCAGAGTTGCTGCTGCTGCCCACTGTCTACGTCGAGGGTTTACTGAACATGATAATATAAAGATGCGCATCTTGGTAAACGAATGTATCGTAAGTACTAGATATCATAATATCATAATGACATAAAACTAGGCTATCCACCATAGTCCAAATCAAATATACTTATCCGTCTCCAACCGTAAGCGAAAACTACAAAAAGTGACCGCCAATGTAAGAGAAGGTTTAAGAATTCATAATCATCAATGCAACGAAGGAATATATTACCTAAGTATTCATTACCTCACACGTAATTGAGATACTTAATAAGGCAGTTAGGTACGGCACCGTGCTGCCTACCCACTCTGGTACCTAATCAACACCCACGTAGGAAGATTAGCTGATCTAAGTACGAACACCTCGTATGTATCAATTCTGAGGTGTCCTATTGAAATTCTGACGTTCGTTTGTAAGCAATGAGACGCAGTGAGAAGCAGTGAGACGAGCAATTTCCTCCCCGGGCAATAATCGGCGATTCTGCCCTACACAGAGTAGTCAGTGGCATTCAGAACTTTGCATTGAAAATCTTGGGTGCATTGCTCTGCCTGCACTAAGATATAATTTTATATGCGCTCGTCAATTGTCATGGCACACTGAGGCCCTGAGTGAGACTTTGCTGGAAACAGTGCCCTCCGAACCAGAACACAATCATATTATATTTTCTCATAAACTTTATTTAGTAATTAATGCCTATTATGGTTATTGTTAGTATAAGTTCATTGATAATGTAAGTAAGTATTTAATGAGGTAGGTAATTATTAATCTATTTTATAACTTTAAGGTTCCGGACAAACGAGTTTCCTTTCGAGGCACCCGCGCCGCGCCGGCTTAAAAGTTTTATTTATATAGGGTCATGGCCAGTTATTATAACTTTCTGATTTATGTAGGTACCTATACGGGGTGAATTTTTGGGACGGGACTACGAGTATAAGGGTCCGTTAACTTACTGTCCCGTTAATCGTTATAGTTTCAGGAAAACTTTTGTAGGAGACTATCCATAATTATGTAATTGGAATTTAAAAATCAACAAGAAACACTAATGCAAACGTTTTATGAAAAAGGCAATTGGGTCGATAGGAATTAAAATTCTCATCTGCCTCGTTACTCCAGACCAAGGGGGCAGATGGGAATTAAAATTCCCATCGGCCCACTTACTCACGCCAAGGGGGATCACGCCCTTGACCGTTGGGAATATACCAGATATTCTGAACTGCATTTACAGATTTTTGGAAAACTTATACAGTCACCAAGAAAATTGTCATATTCAACACTATTTTTGATGTCAATCGATCCTGTTTCTTATATTAGGATCAATTCTATACTGGGACCGACTGAGGTTTGAGTAAGTACTAGAAATGTCAGAAATCGCGAAAAACTTTTCCGATACCTTTGTACGGAAAGACAGGGGGAGGGGAGGGGGGGGGGGGGGGGGGGTGAGGGGGGGGGAAAGATAATTACAGTTTTTATCAAGCTGGCTACGTGGCTTACTGTACTAGAAGGAAAAGCGCTATGGAAAAAGTTTTTCGCGATTTTTGACATTTCTAGTACTCAAACCTCATTCAGTCCGGTAGATAATTTTTAACCCTTATAAGAATAAGGATCGATTGGCATTAATAAAAATTTTGGTGTACAATTACCATTTACTTGCTGACTGTACATATTTTCCAAAATCTGTAAATGCAGTTCAGAATATATTATTATCTTACAAAATTATGGATAGTCTCCTAAAAACGTTTTCCTGTATGCATACGTATCTTTAAAGCCTATACCTACCTAACCTATACTCTTGGAATCGTCTCGACTTTATACCTACCTATAAATCCTCAAAACAGTGCACTGTTAATTTTTTGGATATTCTTGAAATTAAATTAAAGCCGGTCGGTGGTATAATCATTGGTGGACTGGTGGTGGCAATTCATACAATTACCTATGGATTACTGGAAACAACGATTTGGCATATTATATGGTAATCTTTTGCTTCCTTGGAAATGTAATACGACGGCTGATATGCTCAGCATCGGCTGACTGCTCCAGAGCTACAACCGAGTGAAGGGAGTTCTGAGCAACTTGGATCAATCGGCATTCGCTTGTAGGGTAGGTACCTATGTTTGAATGAGGACAGACAGCCTAGTGGGAGAATGTCCAGCTTTCAAGCAGAGCTCTCCGTAGCCCGGACCAATGAGAAATCTGAATAAAAAACTCCGAAATTTCGTACTACCCGGGCCACCCGGTGTCGACTGCCGTTGCGCTGCGAAACGCATAGTGTACTGCTCTTCGCCACCGTTTTCTTTGGTTGTGTGTGATGTGTATCACTGTGACATTAGACAAGTGAAGTGCCGAGCTACATGAACGAATTAAATTATACAACGCGAAGTTTGTCACCTTAGTAAGGTGCTTAATCATTCCAACTGTAGGTAGGTTAAGTACCTACCTACTACTACCTAGTTAGATGTCGTATACAAATACGTATCAGGTGCTTTTAATACGGTGGGTGTAGATTTGCCCAATTTGCGTAAGGTAACATAAGGTAAACATAAGGTAAGTAGGTAGGTTAACCTAGGTTAAAATAAAAGTGAATATAAAATCACACCTTTCTTATAGTAAGTAAGTTAAGCATAAAGACAGTCAGTTAACGTCCCATCACCAGCTAGCATGTCTGAACCATTGTGCAAATTAGAGAATAATATTGACATCCGAGTCTACATCAAGTTATTGATATACCTACAATTTGGTGATCTTGAGATTGCAGAGTTCAATAAAATATTTGACTGGCTGTGCGTCACAGTTAGATACTTTCGCCACCTTTCGTCGCGAGGGCCGCGCAGCCAGGCGGGCGGGCGCGGCGCCAAGGTCGCCGCTCGCCTTCCGACCTCTCATTAGCTACAAGTTGAAACAGTTTGCTCGTCCTCCGCCGCGGCCGGGCCGTGGGCGCGGCGACGAGGAGCTCGGTTGCAGGCCGCGGAAGAGCACACAATGGGACACCGCGAGAGGCGCGGGCGGCGCGCGCCCGGGCGCTGTCGTCATCTAGGTACCAGCGGAACAGCTGTTCGGAGCGCCCCGAACCTCGCCACTCGCCAGAAGACAACTACTCACTTGAGGAGAATCCGCCAGAAACATCCGAAACTGCTGCCATTGGGAACTTCTCCAGCATATGATATTGTCATGTCTGATGCGACTCACAACACACTAGTAAATTAATATTTATTTATACACACACACACGTTTTGTAGGCGCGAGCTTGCTTGGAACGATACACACGCGGAAAATTAAATATGTTTTAGAAAGTAATAAAAAGTTCTTGTACGTCCGTCAAATAGGGAAGGCGAAGGTAAGTCGTCGGCTCGGCCAGTGCACTTAATTTGTCACATTCTGGTAATATGTTATGGTCTCTGCCTTCCCCGAGTCGTTGCAAGGCATGTGTAATGACGCGCGAGATCACCGGCCACGCAGCAGCGTTCACTAGGACTGGCTGGCTGGTCGGTCGGACTGGCGCGTCGCCCGCCCCGCGCACTCTCGCCCTGCGCTCGCGCAGCCTACAGGCTGTACGTACGGCCGCGTCATGCGACGCTCACTCGCTAGATGGCACTTCAATCAAATTCAACTTAACTAAATGCATAAAAATTACTGACTAAAATATGACATTGTGCAACATAATAATAAAATAATAAAAAACCACATACGGTAAAGTCTTATATAAGTATACCTACCTATTATTATTTTCCACCTCGTATACTTTTACGTCAACGTCTAACTATAGGTAATTACGACTAGAAGCACCTCGCAGTTTCGCCCGCGTTAACTAGGTAGGTACTATCCCGCGAACCATTAATTTGTACAGGATAAAAGGTAGCCTATGTCACCCGGGGATGGCATAGCTTCACGACAGTGAAAGAATTTTTCAAAAACGGTGCAGTAGTTTCGGAGCCTATTCATTACAACCAAACAAACAAAGTTTTCCTGTTTATAATATTAGTGTAGATATAGGGCACTTTTCTCCCCCCGCCGACTAACTGTTATTGTGTCAAAATAACCATAATAGGGTAGTGGAACCAATAAATGAACGTTTAAGCGTTTTGGTCAACTTTGAACCATTTTTACTCAGTTATCTCGTAACATTGACGTTTCCTGGTATTTTTATAAGAGTCAGTATATCCTCAAGTATTAACGAATGAATCAAAATACTTTCTATATCTACCAGGAATTTTATAAAAAATCATTATGTGAAAAAAATAGCGTTTTGTCCCAATAGTTGAACGCCGTTGTGCCTTAACACGTTGCGGGGCGGTACTCGCTATAAGTTGACCATGTGATATGACAGTAAAAACCTTCATACAAGATGGGTACCGGCTATTGCCGTTGCTGTCACATAGCAGCACTAAAATTGCGTGTTATATGACAGTAGTACTGCAAAATCCGTAATACAGCTATAACTTCACTGTCGCATAACACACCTTTTTGGTGATGGAATGTGCAGTACTATGGTAAAAGTCATAGAAAAAAATATTTTAGAATAGAATAGGTAGGTACCGTAAGTACCTATTTAAAACAAATTAGATAATTATTCAAATACCTAATTAAATGAATGTATGTTATTCAAGAATTAAAGTTGAATTAAAATAAAAAGTACTAGAATTATGGGAAAGAAGAATTTTGGCTTGTAATTGCATTTGAAGCTAATTTCGTAGTAAAAACTAACTCGTCCGTACACAACCACTTCTTATGTGACACTAGTCAGAACCAGCCTAAGTCAATGTATGAGGACGAATACGGGACTTCCCGTACTGTACATTTATATGAAGTTTCAAAGTGTAAATGCCAACCCAACAAAAACGGTTCATAAATCGATATCATGTGACGGTACCTTCTCAAAACTCAGTTGTTATATGACAGTAATCATAAACTCTATAGAAGTTCCATTGGAAAGATACTGCGATGACAGTAGTAAAAACAGCAACGATTTAAAAATGACCGGGAGGTCCCGTGATGACATATAATGAGATTCAAATGTTACGGAGACGTCCGTACCGCCCCGCAACGTGTTAATTATGAACATTTTGTACCCAATAGCTGAACTAATATTTTGAGAGGAATTATGGGATGAATTGTAATGAAATTGAAGTAAGTATAAAATAGTAGCAGTGTTAATAAATTATTTTTACTGTTCATTTAGAAGAATGTAAATAATAACTAAAACATTTTTAGGCTTCTTCGAGAGTACTTCGTAATTATTATTTTTTATTTTTCGCAATCAAGGTGGCTTCTCAAAAGAAAGACTTAGAAATCTCGAAGAAACTTGAACCTATCCCTTCATTGCGAAAAACAAGACCTAAAATCTTAACTACAATACCTAATTCAAATGGTTCATGTTTTGGATACTAATTTTCCATAAAATGAACGAACAAAATTTTAGTGTATTTCTTAGTTCAAATTTTGGGCATGGAACCTAAAGCTGAATATTGAAGGATTTCATACTAAAATAAAGCTCTTAAAATAGCATTTAACACTGAAAACATGTGTTCAACTTTTGGTAAATAAGTTTATACATTAAACAAAATTAATTTGAGTGATTTTGTTTTTGTCTATAGAGTCAAATTTAGGATTTACGATGCTTGTAAAAAAATGCCTTTTCTCCAGAAGATGACCACCGGTCACTTAATGGATCAAGCAAACTAAATTTGAACCATTACTTGAACGGTAAATATCTCGAAAAATACGGCTAATAATGTTAATAAGTATCAACAATATCAAGCTGAGTAGATGAAGATTTTATTAGAACCAACAAAACTCAGATCCATCGTTAATGTATTTATTTAATCTGACAAAATGCTTAAATTGGAGGTCACCTTTCTTAAGTAGGTTTTCATAGAAACGTAACTTTTGTTGGACACCACTCACGTAACGAATTACCGTGGGCTCATCTGAGCCGTCACTGTCGATCTCTTTAAGGCACTAGGTAGAAAAAATGTTGCGAGATACGGAAAAAAATATCCCACATGCGTATGTAGCGTAGTATTTTATATTTTCCTAATTTTCGGTCGATCGTTCATCTAATGGGGGTCAGTCATCTTTTGGTGCCACTACCCCCTACCTACAATCCTTTAGCTTCAACGATTGAGCAGTTAGGTAGGTGGCGTAGTGCCAAAAAAATATGACTACCTAACTACTTAGTACCTACTTGAATAGTTGTCACATAGTAACAGATGTCGGTAATGCAAAATGTAGCTAGGTAGGTACACCTAGTTGTTAAATTCTGTACATGAGCAACCTGTGTTTCTTATCTTTTCACGACTAAAAGGATCGTACCTAATTAAATTTACCATGGACTCTCCTTGAAGGAGATATAGATTGCACATTGGAGAAGGAAATAGGACACTTTTTATCGAGATATTAGGTAGGAATGTGTCACGCGGACGTAGTCGCGGGCAACGGGGAGCAGACTAGTTCTATAATATACATCATTACCTGTGTGTATCATTATCATTCAGCGAGGTAATGCAGTCTTGGTACCACGCCACACGGACACCCACTTTTGTTACATTTTTACGGTCTTACCACAAAATATTGAAACCAGAGTTGAACAGATATTGTTTCTAAATATTTTCTCCACAAGTGGACGTCTAACGCTCGCTTTATCTAACTCAATAACAAATTCACAAGTAAAGTAATTAGGAAGTACGAATTTTTGGGGACTAAGTTGTAGAGAATAATTAATATCATTTTTGTTGAAGCAAAAACCCATTTCCCGCCATCCCAGCTGGGCTTCCTACTTGCTTGAGGCTGGTTGGAAATAAAAGGCTAATATCGAAATAAAAAATAATTGTATATTAAATTAAATCAATCATATTATTATTATCTAAGTATTTTAAACTCCTTAGCCCCACTCACACTGTATAATTATTATTGCAAAGTTTAAACATTACAAAATGCAGGGACATTATTATTGCACTAAGGAGCCGCGGCCCGCGCGTCGCCGGCAATACTGTGTCGCGCGGTACAATGTTGCCGCGGCCCGCGCGTCGCCGGCAATATTGTGTCGCGCGGCACAATGTTGGGCAGACAGATCACTCATAAATAGACAAGCCATTTTTATGTTCTTTTCGAGCATAGGTGATCACTATTCACAGAGAAGCCGTGAAGGAACACCGTGAACACGAGGCGATCGCGAGGGACCATGACGAATCCCGCCGTGACTATAATAATATGATCGCGTTGGTGTTCGTTCGTAAATATTGTGTCCGAAGCATTCAACTCTCCGACACTCGCACGAGCCACCGTCACGTCTTTGTGTGGCGCGTGCACTCGATTCAACAGATTGCAGTAATTACGATGTATTCAAGCCCCACCCGTTCCTTAGCCAGCTGGACTGAACACATCGCCGGCGCCCCGTACGTACTACATCACATTCTAAGTACGGCGTGTCGCGGCCGCACCTCTCCTACTGTAATTCGCCAGTGTACATTAACCCATCATAATACAATTATAATTGCTACAATATATAGGCTTGTTAACTTGCCGAAAACCATACCTTAATTAATCTATATAAGATTTAAAATTATATTTTTAATGGTATAATATAGGGATGAGTGCGACGCATCGCCCGGCCCGCACGCGAACGAGTGCGCGCAATCCCAGGTCAAGCAACTACTACATTTAACATCACTCTCTAGGCCCTAGGCTATAAAAAATATTGCACATGCACTGGCATGTCGAAATAGTTACAATATTGCATACGATTATTTATCATTTAACACAGATATTAATATTTAACTACTTGACAATAGTGCGTTGACTGGGCGTCGTCGCCGCCGCCATGCTATGTTGCTGTAATGGCTTCTATGATAATACAACTCGGGTATACTGAAGTATACAGAGCGTCCCACGGATATGCCACATGGAGGGAAAGTACCTTGAATAGTGTAGATGGAACCTTTTACTGAGAGAAGACATTATCTGAATATAAAAAGCAACTTAAATTGCATTCATAGATATTTAAAAATTGGTTGCGCCGGGAATCGAATGCGTTACACGGCAAAAATAATCAGCCTGTAGCTTTATCATACCGATCGAAAGGCTTAATAGTACTTTCCCTCCATGTGGCATATCCGTGGGACGCCCTGTATAAACGTTTATAGTAGGACCCAGAGACAGCATGCGTCGAGCGCCGCCGGCGCCGCGCCTCTCCCTTCAGCGCTTTAACTACGCACAATGTGTAACTATATTCTTTATTTGACTTTTTAATAGAATTGAATCACCGATAAGACATGCATTCATATGAATGGCCATATGAGTGTACGTTTCATTGGCACTATATCACAATAATTATATTATAAAGAAAACCATCGCGCGACCTAAACGATCTGAATGCGATACACACGAAGATGAATCACGAACGGGTTCAAATGATACATTGCACGTTGAAGAAAAGCCGGCTGTTCGCGGCTCCCGCTACGCTATCGTACGGAGCCGCTACAGCGCGGTCGGACACCATGCGGTCGCGCTGATGAATATCTTTATAAGTCGAAAATTTATTTATTTCATTAATTAGTACGGATCCGATACCCAATAATAAAAAATAAACAAACAATGAAAATAACGTTCAAATAAAAAAAAATCTATATAATAAGTGAAAGAAATAAGATAGTGTCAATATCACTTATTCAAAGTATTATAAGTAAATAAAATATAATGATATTGATCGCAATGTTACTGGCAATTGTAATTAAACAATTAACAATAATAATTGGCATTAATAAAACATCATTTTGCGTTCTAGTCACAATACAATGGATCACAATCACAAAACATGAGAAGCCTGTTTGGTTATGTGATTGAAACCACAGACATAATATAAGAGGAAGCAGACTAACCCCCGGTTTCTAGAACGCTAGTTGGCTTTGACAGTAGATTAAAACTATCGTTGTCCCTATCTAACACTAAACAAATGACAAGGATGGCAATAGAATTAATCTGTTGTCAACGTTGACTGACGTTTCAGAAACTGGGGGTTAGCGTTACAGATATGTAGTGAATCCAGTCGTGAAGCCGGACGTCGTCATATTTATGAGAACGCTGGTGATACGTAGACAGCTCATTCTACTTGTAATCAATATTGGGTCGATAACAGCACGAATTTTTCCCTAGGCTTCACTAGATATCTGTAATGCCGGATCTTCTTACTCTTGTCTGTGGAATTGTGAATTGAAACACTATTTCACAGATGTATCTATAAACATATAATGTGGATATATTATATTCCACCCCTTCGGAATCAACAACATAATACAGGAACTATATTGCCTGACTGATTAATATTGACAACAATGGCAATTATGTGGCCTGAAATGATTTTGTGTTATATCAAATTTACTACAAAAACATTTATACAATGTGTCTGGTCACCGGTGTCGGAGACTTAAGGGGGGTTAAATATGGGGATTTTTATCGACAAATCACTATCTCGATTTTCTCTTGGCCTCTCCATACTAAAATGGCAGCCATTTTGTTTTTTTTACTTCGCAGCTCAGACGCCTACACTGATTTAATCATTGCTATCGATGTAGACGTCTTAGGAAGACGAAAGAGGTATCATTTGAAAGCTAACAATGAAGACAATCAATTTATGATACATTTTATTCAATATCTTTTTCACAAAATAACATAACAACATTAACAAAATAAAAATCGTATTTATTTATTGCATTTTTTTTAGTTTTTTATGAAAACTAACCTGTCAAGCTATTTTTTTTAAATTGTATTATCATAGTACAAGATATTTCCATTAAAATAAATCTTACATCAAGGTCCTAAGTTAAATATTTTCGAAGCTATGATGGTTTAAATATGACCCTTAAAAACTCTATTAATAGCACACGTCAAACAATAGACTCAAGACCCCACATTCAATTGGCGTGTCGTAAGACAGGCAGCCGTTCTTTGACAACATGTTAGAAAGCGACATGTATAGGGTGTGAATGAGACAAAATTGCGGCTCTACTCAGGTCAGGATACAATTATTACAGGTAGTCGTCCCTCGCCTAGCGTTGTGATTACATTCTTATCTGCCGAAGTACTGTGCGTTGCTATTTTCTAACCTCTGCTTTGTGTTTTGGACTCGTTTTGTTATTTTAGTTAACTTTCGTTAACTGAAATGGAAGAGCGTCGTTTTTCAAGCCGCGACGTGGCCAACATCCATTTTGTGTATGGATTTTGCGACGGGAACGCGAATGCTGCTGTAAGAGAGTATGCGAGAAGATTCCCTGATAGACCTACTCCGAATGCTCTCTCTGTTGGTCTCTTCTGTCGGAGAGAGAACAACATGTGTCAATTAGGGCAACTGCTTGTCTACAACAAAACGGAGGACATTTTGAATCGTGGCTGTAGTACCTAGTTTAGATGGTATTAAATTAATAAATGATAATTAATGGTTTTACTTTGTTCTTTTCTTGCCTTTTCCCATCCCAATCATCATAGCTTTGACGTGTGCTATTAATAGAGTTTTTAAGGGTCATATTTTAACCATCATAGCTTCGAAAATATTTAACTTAGGACCTTGATGTAAGATTTATTTTAATGGAAATATCTTGTACTATGATAATACAATTAAAAAAAATAGCTTGACAGGTTAGTTTTCATAAAAAACTTAAAAAACTAAAAAAAATGCAATAAATAAATACGATTTTTATTTTGTTAATATTGTTATGTTATTTTGTGAAAAAGATATTGAATAAAATGTATCATAAATTGATTGTCTTCATTGTTAGCTTTCAAATGATACCTCTTTCGTCTTCCTAAGACGTCTACATCGATAGCAATGATTAAATCAGTGTAGGCGTCTGAGCTGCGAAGTAAAAAAAACAAAATGGCTGCCATTTTAGTATGGAGAGGCCAAGAGAAAATCGAGATAGTGATTTGTCGATAAAAATCCCCATATTTAACCCCCCTTAAGTCTCCGACACCGGTGACCAGACACATTGTATAATTGTTGCTACATAACTTCATGTATGGAGCACTCCAGGCTATTCTGCCATACAACCATTATTAAGTATAATAATAATGTTTAAAACTATTATGTATTAAGTACAAGGCTACTAAGTATTATCTTATGTTTTGTTTCTAATATTATAAGGGTTGACGTTGGAGGATTAAACTGACTTATTTCGTTCACTTGAGTCAATCTTTTGAGTATCTCTATCAATAGCTCGAGTGCTAGTCCGCAGTGCCCCATGAAGGTAAAACAAAAGGTAGCATTGGTATTCACATATACTGTTTTGTGTAATTTAGTGTAACTCAGTGATTACTTTATCATAGTGCACTGTACATTTGATTAGCAGATACGACGCGCCGCGCCGCGCCGGCTCCAGCGCTCACGAGACTGACATTGGCTTTATATTATACAACATTAACTTTTAATAAATAGACGATTCTACTACCATAATTTGACTCTTAGGAAACAACTTTTGCTACCAGCACAATAATAATTAAACACATTTGTAAATCACGTCCATAAGTCTCAATATAACAACCGTATCGATGGCATCGAAGCGCTAAATGAAATCAAAATATAAAACCATGGGAGGGCGCCGGGCTGGCGCTGCGGGTGTGGCGGGTGTGGCTGGTGTGGCGGATGCGGCGGGTGCGGCGGGCGGCGCGCGCCGGGGCTAACTGAACAGCTGCTCGGTGGCGCGCTCCAGCTCCCAGTCGAAGGTGGAGAGCGCGACGCGCGCCTTGTGCTCGTCCACGCCCATGTCGACCAGCCGCTGCACCTTGGTGTCGCAGTCGGGGCAGGGCAGCGCCGCGCCCGCGTACACGTTGCTCCAGTGGCGCGCCGTCAGCTGGAACAGCGCCTGCTTCTCCTTGTACTGCTTGGCCACCACGGCGTCTTGCGGGTCGTTGGGCTCGGCGGCCGACAGCAGCGCCTGGATGGACAGCAGCACGGTGCGCAGCGTCAGCGCCGCCGCCCACTGGTCCTTGAGGATGTCCAGGCAGATAGCGCCGGTCACCGACGACACGTTCGGGTGCCAGATCTTGGTCATGAACCGGATCTGAAAACAACACGCACCGTTCTTTTATCCGCTCCTACTTTTTTGACACAGAGGGATCGAACCTCTATCATGTGCAAGCTCTCCGTTGTCGGTCGTCCTGCATCCTCACACCACAAGGCATTAATTAGTTCACTCGTTTGCAGATGAGCGGACAATCAAGCATGCCCTGTCTAGCTGTAGTCACTTTACCCTAGCGCCGCATTTTATTCATAATATTTCTTGGGAATATCATCCTATCTTTCCTTCGTTTAGTTTTAAGCTGATTTTAAATTCATAGAAATCGGTTGCGACGTATAGGACGATGAGGAAGGGAAACAGATTGGTGAAGTGGAGCGGCGATACCTTGGGCGGGTTGAAAGGGTAGGTCTCGGGAACTTTTATCTCTAGGAGGAAGCGTCCGGTCTCGTAGGGCGTGTCGGAGGGCCCCGCGATCTCTCCCTGCAGCTCCGTCCAGCTGTCGTCAACCAGCTGCAGTCTGATGGCGCCGCCGGCGACCTGCATCACACCAATCATTGTTCACATTACGCAACCATAACTGAACACTCAACAAATCAATTCAGGTGAACAACATGATTAAGGCATACGTCATGTACTGAACCACTTTAAAAGTGGTATGTCTGTCTGCCTGTGCGACCTTGTTACAG
Organism: Hylaea fasciaria; assembly: GCA_905147375.1. Taxonomy (NCBI): domain Eukaryota; kingdom Metazoa; phylum Arthropoda; class Insecta; order Lepidoptera; family Geometridae; genus Hylaea; species Hylaea fasciaria. The sequence goes on from LR990192.1 coordinate 384,904, forward strand.
AATCATATGAAATGTACTGAAACTTGAAGTTAAGAATAAAAGTCGGTATAATACACACATTCCATTTCAATCCGCATCGGGTTCCGTACCCAAAGGGTAAAACGTGACGCTATTACTAAAGCCCCGCTGTCCGCCCGTCTGTCTGTTTGTCTGTCCGCCTGTCACCAGGCTGTATCTCACGCACCGCGATAGTTAGACAGGATCGGAACGACCGGCGCGGCGCGGCGGCGGCGATCTAATTAAATCCTGCATCAGCTAAGTAGCTCTACCTGAGATGCATAATGTGGCAAGATAATGTGTTCGGCGCATAGTGGAGCACAACAAGGTCAATGTTTCAGTGCACAATGTATATGATTTTTGCTGAATAATTATGCAAGGTTAAAGGAAAGACAAAGACGTTGCAAATGTGGAAAGATGCGTCTGACACTGTGACATTGTGTGAGTACATTACCGCGTCGTTAACAGATTCCTTCAGGTGGCCTAAGGATTAATAGCCAACTACAAATAATATACTAATGAAATTAAGAAAAAGCTTGCGCCGTTTATAGTGATTGAAGCAACGAGCACCAAATAGTGACAAGCAACAAAAACAGTCACTAGGTCAAATTGAAAGTGCATTTGCTGGTAAATACTTCCCCCTGCAAATGGATCAGGTGTACAACTCATCAACTTTACTAGGTATCGCCAATGACTTTTAATATGTTACAGTCTATCTGCTGTAATGTAACAAGTACCGTACCATACTCTCGACTAACATTTCAAGCCTATTCCCAAACTGTTTCATTCCTTCTTGCTGATTTATATCAGATACTGAATGAGAGGCATACACACACACACACACATCTGAGCATTGACAGCATAATCAGAACTTATCAACATGACTTTATCTTTAAATATCTGGAGTTGGTCCGGGTGACCTGTTCAATGTTCATCTATATATACACTACTAGCAGACTCGGCCACGCGTTGCTGTTGCTAAAGTTTTTGTTATTGCGACTATAAATAATAATTGAGATGTAAGCTATCCTATCTTTCAAGTTAGACCAAACTGCACACGGTGTACAAAATTGATTAAAATCGGTTAATCAGTTAGGAGTCCATCGTGGAAAAACAACGTGACGCGTAATTTATATATAAAAATATATATTATATACAGAGCGTCCCACGGATATGCCACATGGAGGGAAAGTACCTTGAATATAGTAGATGGAACATATTACTGAAAGAAGACAGTATTTGAATTTATAAAACCATTTACAAACTAAAAAATTACATGGTAAAACCGGGAATCGAAGCCATTACTCGAGAAAAAGAATCACCTGTAATTTTATCATACCGATCGAAAGGCTTCATCATAAGGATTATTTTTTGCTAACTAACATAGAATCAAAAATAAAAGGATGATCATTAATTTTTCAAATTTATTTTACGAAACTAGTTTTGACTGATTTTGTTGGTCAAAACTAGTTTTAACCGGCCAATACTGGTTTTGAATGGCAATTCATGGTTAAAACTGTTTTCGACTGATGCTCCAAGTCAAAACTCTAGCTAGAGCATAAGTCATAAGTATATTTGAAGTTATGTTTATCATGATTGGTACCACTAGTGGGGCGGTTGATGTCAGAGCACCCTGATTCTACATGATCAGACTTTGCCCTATCCCCAGGAGATTTTTCTTTATCAGAGTGTGAAAGGGGAGCTGAACTAGTGTGGTCGTGGTCACATTATATTTAGTTGTGTGTAGTAAAGTTGTGTTACTTACATCATTTATAGCTCAAGAACGACTAAACCGATTTTCATCATCTTTGCTTTGATGAATTTGTCTCTGTTCTGAATAACAGAATAACTAAGTACATTAAAATAATATGGGATAAATTCACGATAAAGAAATAAAAATTATAATTCAATATCACATACATTTTTAGCAAGATAATGTCTGTTCAGACATGGTTGGGACAGCAACTTTGCAATAAAAGTTAGCCCACATAAAATAGTGTAATATAAAAAAATTCTTTGTTGTTAATGATTACTTAAAAAAAAATATTATATTTTGGAAGCAGTATTTATGATAGTAGATTATGATGGAGAGCAAAATGTGTATAATTTTATAACCTTCAATCATTAAGGCTAACATACTGTTAGGGATAACAATATTATGCAAAAAAAATCTTAATCATCAGCCAGTACTTTAGACACTATATTGAGTGAAGCCATTGAAACGTGCAGGACCATTTAACCATCAACAAATATCCGATACATTGGGCCGAGTGCACTGGGTCAATTGCTCTCTATTGCATCAAGATTGCAGTGTGTGCTCTGGCTTGTTGCAATTAGCTAAATGTGTAGCCATTCGCAGTTGCAAGCAAAGCAATGATTTATTCTATTTTGATTAAGACATTACATTTAGTATTGTTATGAGATCAAAATAAACATTTACTAATGAGACTATACAATTATAACTTTTGAAAAATTATAAATATGTAGGTATATTTAAGTGCCTGTTTCTGAGCAACGAGGTGAGCAGATGTTTCAACTGGCAATAAGTGGCAAACTTGTACATAACAGTTGCTGTGGGCCCCCACTAGCCTACTTTGCATAGAAAAATCTTGCTTTCCACTACCCTTTGCTCTTCACTTAGAGACTTGGGTTCTGTCTCATATGGCTAGTCAATTCACTGGGCACTGCTCTTTAAACCGGAACACCGAGATGTTATCGCATTACTGGTTGGGCAGGTGAATATATCTGACAAAGATGTGCTATTACCCCACACTACTACTGACTACTACTACTACACGTGACTACTGTATTGAAGAGGTCTACCACTAAAAATATATAAACAAAATATTTGGTCTAGTATGGTCTTAGCTCAATAATGTACTAATTATAGGTGACGGCGTTAAAAAGGCCAGTGAAATAAGAACACAAAAATAATTGTGGTCTTATTTGAACTGGTCGAAACTAAACCATAGTGGATGGAAATAAGGTTAATTATAATTTTAATACTTTTATAATGTTGCAATATTTTTTTCATGTTTTTTTCTTTGCTGTTTTTGGATGCATTGCTTAATCTTGTACAATATTGATTGCAGAATATAGTGCATACCCTGTATGCACTATATTCTTCAATCAATATTCGCCACGAAAAAAATAGTTTTCGTGTGTTTATTCTAAGTACTTGATCTTTTTAGTTACATGATCTATTAGGTGATTTTTCCTGATTTATAAGATTTTAAGTGGATTTTTCTGCTTTTAAATATATATTTAAACCAATAAAACATTAAAACATTGTAGTTTTATGTTTTAAATAATATTTATGCTTCTAAAACACATATGCAAACAGTATATATAAATAATAGAATAAAATAATAGTATGGCTTTCATACATAATGGATATATATCCAATTTTTGATATATATCGGATATAATATCGTAAATATCCGATATTTTGATATTTATTATAAATATTGGATATTTTCGAACCCTGGCTACCCATGTAGAAGTCCTAGAAACACAAAATAGGTTTCAATAGATTGCTAAATTAATAGACTATAATTATTATATCAATAGCTAACAAATTCCAATATATTTATTTTATAAAAAGATGAAAAACTTTGATAAAAAATAAACTGAAAATTTCATTTGATTTTTTTAGATTAAAAGCTTATTCAAAAAATCTAAGCAGTAAAACTATTATTTTTTACGATACAGTGTCTTTGGTAAAAAATAACTTCTAGCACCTTTGCCCTGAGTGAGATAGTTTAGAAGATATGATGTCTTTATTGGACCTTGATAAAAAAATCATTAACTCCTTAGCACAACACATATGAACTAAACTTTTCTAGCTTTTATCTAAAGTCAAAGTCAAAGTCAAAGTCAAAGCATTTATTGTAAATAGGCAATTAAATCGCACTTTTACAAGTCAAACAAAGTTACAAGAGAATCATAAAAACATAAAGTATGATACATTAAATTAAACAGTAATTGATTATGGTTTGATTTGAAAAAAGGATGTTTCCTTTTCAAGCACTGTACCAAGATTCTGGACAGGAAAAGGAAACTCCTATACTCCTATACTACTAAACTAAATGTTGTGTTAGTATTTCATACTCAGACGACTGTAGGTGTAAGGTACGCAAGATTTAGTTACAAAATAACATGCTGAATCATGCAAATTTCTGCTCACAAAATCAGTGAATCTGTCCACGCGTGTAAACGACTGTACTGTGAGAGACTGGGCCAGTTCGAAGTGCACTTATTGTCAATATCCACAAGTGTTGTGTTCTACTAAAAATACGACAGTATTGGAAATGTGCAAGTAACCGCTCTCGTCCAACGGGATGTATGTTTTTGAAGCCCAATGTGGGTGAATAGAAGGTACAATATGTTATTCTTACCTCTTCGCTCTTCATGACTTCTTTAAATTCCCTTTTGATACGTTTTGATGCTATATTGGCCATTTTAAACAAATGATTTTGTTTCTAAACAATGACGTTTACGAGGTTGAATTGGAGGACGAACTGTGAAAATGTGAATGCTAAGCTAAACGCATCATTCAGATTTTACACGAAGAAATAAACAGGCCATCACTCACTCAGCTCAGCACTCACTCCGCCAGAGAGATTAAGTTACTTTTTAATGTTTCTAGATGGCTTCGCACGGTTTGTGCACTTAGCCAGTATCAAGTAATATAATTAATATATTATAATTATATAATACCTATATTATTATTATATGAGTATTTCTTAATTTCACAATAGGAAAGTCATAGCATTAAATCAATCCTCGTGGTCAAGTAGTCAAGTCGATTTGTTACATAGTCAAAGTCACGATTCAGTAAATCGATGGATGCTTTACTGAAACTTCCTGGGAGTTTTGGAAAAAATGCAGTGTTACGCTTTTTGGGTTTAGGTATATCATTTGCCCACACTTGTGCACGTTACCGAATACTCAATGACTAATATTCCACCAATATTACACATTATCATTCAAAGAAACACAAGTTTGGGAAATAAATAGAAACCCTACAATGTCTCACTATTGGATTCCCGCGTAAACTCTGAATGTCCCTGATCCCAGACCCAGATCTTTAATGATGAAAGAAGATCAGTTGGTTTTGGTTTCATTCATTTCATTCAGTCAGATCGGATCAAACCATGATCACATAGATATTAACCTAGTCCATTCCTTATGTAGGTACGCCTAACGAGGCGTAGGTACGCCTCGTTTGGATCGGGTCGGGTGATTTAGGTAATGGCTTTATACATTGTAAAATACTGACCAAAAAACGTTTACAAGCTGACAATTACTGTGACACAAAAGGTAAAAATTTAACTATCTGTGATTTACGATCTTTGAAGACTGAAGTGTGAACGAAGGCTGTGAATGAAAACATAGATACGTACTCTGTCTGTACTCTGTGGTAGTGGTAGTGTAGATGGATTTCTGCTGTTGAAAGCCCAGTCTGTCCAGCTATTGTCGATTATCTATTTCATTTGATGTGTATATTAATTGAATACATTGGTGGACTTTATGTGCAGAATTATAACTAAAAGCGATAATAGAACAATGTACCCTGGACGTGCTACTGTGTGATCGAACTGTTGGACCATTTATAGCGAGTAATGGCCTGTGATAAAAGTGTTGTAAGGACGAAGTTATGCTAATGTGCTCCCCATGTCACCGGGTTCCACCTATGTACCTGGCACTCGAAGGTGCGTTGCATTCATGTTACAACTATTTGTACGTTCACTTAGTTCTAATTCTTTGTTTCATTCACCACTTGTCTGTTGCTTGCGGCAGGGGCTTCACAAGGCCCTCCTTGTTCATGAAAACAAACACGACGATTGTTAGCGGCAGCTAATAGTCCCAATCAATTACAATTCAACTTTCTTGAAACAATGCTTCATCCTAGCTAGATTTATACGTAATTTTATAATTATGCACCAATATTAATATAATATCGCGGATCTTCGGTTTCGTTAAGGTATCGTTTGGACTATCGGAACGGACGCAACCTTCTACTTTTAAAACGGGACCTAGAAAATGTTATTATCTTACATTAAATTACATCCTATAGGTACCTAATATATTTTGATACTGACTCCTAATTTTAATACTTAATATTATGTGGAAAAATACCCATAATACTGTGTAAATCACATCCATAAAGGGATTCATACAAACAGCAGACATGTTACCTACCCTGTTAGTAACATTTTTATTTTCAGAAGCTTGACAAAGTTATTTAAACTTTATCTCCACCCAGAGACAGAGACCTCAGTTTCAATTAATGTTAGTTTACATTGTTGGCTAAAGTCCACTGTAAAAAAGAAGTGAAGCTGTGTGCATGTTGTATCACCTTCACCTGCAGCCTGATGAATAAGTTCATCAGGCTTCCAACTTGGAGATCTATTTGGAGCCAACATCCTGCTGCTAGAGACGAGCACAGTGAGAAACATTTAGCCACCACCCAACTCTGCCAACATTTAATTTTGTACATATAAAATACTATTTAATACCACAAAAAATATCATTTAGTAGGTAATTTCATGGCAGGGATGTACAAATGTATGACGTAGGTTAAAGGCCCTATTGAAAAGGAAATCCACCACAGAATCACTGAGGAAATTTCATACAAAAGATATGGTTCAAATAATGAAAGAAAATAATCTAAGAGTGTGTTTCTCCCATTTCATTTAGTACTCAACTGCACTTTTAGGCAGTGTATGGAATGAGGTACTTTAGCCATTCTAACCACCCTGTAACCCATGTGTCAGTATTTTTTTATTCCTAATCACTCATTTAAGTATTTATACTTGGATTTAGATTTTTTACAACCTTTAATTTATATATAAATTAATTACGCATCATGTTGTTTGTCCGCAATGGACCCCTAAACTACTAACCGATTTTAATCAAATTTGCACACTGTGTGCAGTTTGGCCTTACTTAAAAGATAGGATAGCTTACATCTCAATTTGTAGTCACAATAACAAAAACCTTATACACACAATGCTTGACCGGGTATGCTAGTATTCTTATAAAAATATTATAAAAAACTTAAACCACTGGTTGCGGAGCAAGGCCCAAGCTACCGGTGGTTAGGGCAGCAGAGAGAGGAACCTCTTGAGAATACGTGCCGTGTCAAGAAGTACTGCCTTCTGCATCCGACCCTTATCCCAGCCTTCTGGCGAAAGCCTTTTAAGATGTTGGTTGAGGATCTTCGCTACAAAGTCGTCCGCCGAAACCACTATCGGGATTAGGGACAATGGTCGTCGAATCAACATCCCACATGGCGGTCACCTTGTTGGCCAAGCCTAGGTACATGCTGAAATTTTCCTTCTCGGCCTCCTTGAGGTTCTCGTCATGGGGCATGATGATGTCGACGAGCACTGCCAGGCGTTGGGACCGATCTACCCAACACTATACAACAACGAACCACATGAACGTTTATATTGTTACTTGCTGCTACGGAACCCTTCATGGGCGAGTCCAACTCGCAATTGGCCGCTTTTTAGGGTTCCGTAGCCAAAGGTAAAAAACGGAACCCTTATAGATTCGTCATGTCTGTCTGTCTGTCTTGGTAACCTTGGTAAGTAGATGTATTCTGTGAACCGCCTTAAGATTTTGACCTGAAACAAAAAAATCTATAGATTTTGGGGTTCCCCATACTTAGAACTGAAACCCAAAAAAAACTTTTTCATCAAACCCATACTTGTAGGGTATCCATGGATAGGTCTTCAAAAATGATCTCGAGGTTTCTAATATCACTTTTTTATAAACTGAACAGTGTGCGCTAGGGACACTTCCAAAGTGGAAAAATGTGTCCCCCCCCACTTCTAAAATAAGAGACCGATAAAACTAAAAAAATATATTATGTACATTACCATGCAAACTACCAACGAAAATTGGTTTGAACGAGATCTAGTATGAAGTTTTTTTTAATCCGTCATAAATCGTAAAAAAATAAACGATTATTAAATCACCGATCAAAGTTACAACGAACTACAACATCTTTTATATTATGTTACTTGGTGCTACGGAACCCTTCATGGGCGAGTCCGACTCGCACTTGGCCGGTTTTTGTGATATGCTGGCAGTGGTAAGGTAGTTCTTAATCCACTCGTCACTAAATACTCCTAATAGTTTTGTTATAATTGAAAAATCAATTGTCTGAGCTAGACATTGCATATGAAGACATGAGAGACCAGCGGGACCGTCTGCAGAGCACAGTTGACTCCTTTGGCAAGGATCAGGAGACGTATGAGGCAGCCCTTAGATACATTAGAGATTTAGAGCGCGAGTTAGACCTTAATAAGGCTAAGTTAGAGGCTTTTGAGTCCTCACCCAATAATAATATCAATATTAGCTCAGAGAAAAAAATAAATACTTTGGATTTATATTCAGAATTAATTGAAACTAGTACAAAAGACCCAATAGAATGTAACAGTATACCAATAGTTGACCTCACCTCACCTAAGTTGGGGCATAATAATTGTAATAATAAAGTTTACATCAGGGGGTCCAATAAGCTTAAAAAGTATATAAAGATTAATAAAATATTAAAAAGAACCGCAGTCATGTTAAAAACATACAAAAAATGCTTTAAATGCACAAACATTTGTAAGGAAAAAATTAATTTGCATACAGAACTAGAGGAATGTTATAATTTGTTAGGCCGCAATAATAGAGAAATAGATTATATGGACAGTAGAATCAAATGCTTACAAAAGCAGTTAAGTGACATTAGTGGCAAATATGAAACTTCAAAGAAACAAATTAAGGGACATATAGCAGCCATGACATGCTTGATGAACCAAAGTCGCAGCTGTGATAAATGCACAACAACCATTGACAGCATAGAAGACTCCAGCTTGCCTTCTGGAGTTTCTATAACACCTTCAGTGGAGAGTAGCCCCCCATGCCTGGTTCCGGAGCACAAGTCACCTATGCACGAACCTTTCTCCCATTGTCCAGATGTTTCTCCGGTGGACTCAGGTTGTTTAAAAATTCAGTCTGAGTGCACTGGGAAAACTGTGGTTTTCAGTGATCAATTGGGAGTAGGCATGGGCAGCCTAATACAAAACTGCCTAACACAATCAGTCTGCAACAACAGTTTCTCTGGCATGTCTATAAAAGAATTAGTATCAAAAATTCAAAACAATATATATGATAAAAATACCAACATTGTGGTACTATTAGGAGATAGTTTAGCTATAAATAAATGTGATATTGTATGTCTTATTGAGACCCTCATAGACATAGAAAGGAAAGGTATAGGCAAGATAATTATCTGCTCACTTCCTTACTCAAACAAAATGAGTCCCACTCAAAATAGTCATGTTCATGACCTAAACCTGACATTGTATAATTTGACATGTCGTCAAAGTGACATTTTATATTTCGAATTTAACAATTTTACAAGTAGATTTATTTTGACAAAGAATACTTTGTATCTCTGCAAGAAAGACAAAATGACCATTGCTAAATTGTTAGCATTCAATATACATGATCCAGTTATACATAGTATAACTGATCACATTGACCAGCCCACAGCTAATAGCTGTAATAATCGGGATATAGGTAGGATGACTAGGTCAGCCGATTTAAACTGACCGCTAAGACAATGGAAAGGCCCGGTACCATTCATATATTCCATCAGAATATTCAAGGCCTTTCCAGCAAAGCATTAGAATTAGAACTATTTTTAGACTTTTGTAAAATTCACGTTATGTGTGTAACTGAACATTGGTTCAGGAAAAATACTTTGTTACCGCCTATTAAGAATTACCAAATTGCAAGATTTTTCACTAGGGAAAAAGCTATTCACGGCGGGTCATTAATTTATGTAGTAAACAATTGCCAATTTAAGGAGAGAAAGGACATAGTGTCCTTGTCTGTCGAACGAATTATAGAGTTATCATGTGTAGAGCTGGAGCAGCATATAATTGTTTGTGTATACAGACCCCCATCAGCTGATTTCAACGCATTTGAGTCCATTATGGAAGATGTTTTGAGAAAATCATTTAATACCTCAAAATACCTAGTTGTTTGTGGCGATTTTAATGTTAATATTCTTGATAAGTGCCCATTGAGCGATAAATTACTAAATTTATTTTTGTGCTTTGACTTAAAAAATCTTTTTTTTCAGCCAACTAGAATCACAACCTCCTCTGCAACTTGCTTAGACAATGTTTTTTGTAACTGTGAACCACAAAGCATGGCTATATGTGACAAGCTTAGCTCGGATCATTGTGGCCAAAGCACTGTTTCCATGCAGATCAAATAAAATCTCCCCGGAGTTTACTTACAGACCCATTACCACCAACCGTATGGAACAGTTTTCAGAAGGCATTGTTAAGCAACTTACATATCTACCGTTCGTTGAGAATCCAGATGAACTTTGCAATTCCTTGTTCAATATGATAGATAAACAGTTCAACGCTATATTTAAATTGAAAACATGTAGAGGTAAAATCAAGGCGAGATTTGATGGCGACTGGGCTACACCGGGTATCTATAAAAGCAGGAATAAATTGTATGACTTATATTCACAAAAAAGTATAAATGCAGATGACACTAAATTTTTAGACTATGTGAAACAATACTCAAAGACTTTCAAATCTGTATGCCGTACCGCGAAGTCTCTTCACTTGAGTAGAAAAATTAAGCAATCTGAAGACAAAATCAAAACGACGTGGAAAATAATCAACAATGAAACCGGCAAAATTAAGCCTCGGGACCGTAAATTTGTTTTAAATATAAACCAAAAATTAATTTCTAATGATTGCGAAGTAGCCAATGCGTTTGAATATTTTTTTACCAAAATACCTATAGTTACTACTCAGTCGTTACATTCATCCCCGGTTGAGGCTGCTTCCTTACTACAAAATAATGTTGAAAGGTGTAATGATGTATTTAAATTCAAACATATTAATGTAGACACGATTGTTAAGACTTTTAAATTGCTTAATATTAAAAACACCGAGGATCTTTGGGGAATATCAACAAAAATTTTAACTTGTATTGTTAGTTCAATTGCCCCATACTTGGTCGTTATTTTTAATATGAGTGTTGATGAAGGAGTTTTTCCCGACGTAATGAAATATAGTAAACTGATACCTTTGTATAAATCCGGCAATAAAAGTGATCCTACTAATTACAGACCAATCTCAATACTTCCCGCTCTTAGTAAAATCTTTGAAAAAATTATTCTTAATCAATTACTGACTCATTTTAATTTGAACGGTCTGCTTCACAGTGAACAATATGGCTTCACTAAAGGCCGTTCCACCACAGATGCAGGGATAAGGCTCTTAAAGCATATTTTCGATGCTTGGGAGAAGTCACAGGATGCTATTGGTGTTTTCTGTGACCTATCCAAAGCATTTGACTGCGTTAGTCACGAAACATTAATTTCTAAATTACAACATTACGGGGTTCATGGGAAAGCTCTCGATCTAGTCTTCTCGTATCTCAGTAACAGAATCCAGAAAGTGGATATAAATGGAGTTAAGTCATCTGGGTCTCTCATTACAATGGGTGTTCCTCAAGGTTCAATTCTGGGGCCATTCTTGTTCTTGGTGTATATTAACGATCTTGCCTTTTTTGTAAAGAACTTATGTGATATTGTTTTGTTCGCTGATGACACGTCACTTATTTTTAAGACTGACAGAACTAAGAACAATTTTGACGATGTTAACAAGGCAATCGCGCTAGTTCTTAAATGGTTCACGATCAATAATTTAGTGCTAAATTCTAAAAAAACTAAATGTGTCAAATTCTCGCTGCCCAATGTTAAAAGAGACCCCACAAATTCATGTATTTTAATTAATAATGAGGCTATAGACCAGGTAGATTCAACTATATTCCTGGGAATTAATTTAGATTCAAAATTACAGTGGGGTCCTCACATATCATCTTTAACTGGAAGATTGAGCTCTGCAGCTTTTGCTGTACGTAAAATCAGACAGTTTACTGATGAAGCCACTGCAAGATTAGTATATTTTAGTTACTTTCACAGCATTATGTCATATGGCATTCTGTTGTGGGGCAAAGCCGCGGATATTCAATCAGTGTTCGTGCTACAGAAGAGAGCAATTCGTTCGATATATAATATGAAAACCCGCGATTCTCTCCGGGAACGGTTTAAAGACATCAGCATTCTTACAGTGGCTTGCCAATATATATATGAAAACTTATTGTATGTTCGTAAAAATATTAACACGTTTACTAAAAATAGTGACGTGCACAATTTCAACACTAGAAATAAAAATAAACTGAATGTACCAAGATTTCGGTTGCAGAAGGTTAATGGTTCATTTATGGGGAACTGTATACGCTTTTATAATAAGTTACCAGAAGGAATAGATCAATTACCCATGCAAAGGTTTAAAATTTATATCAAGGTTAATCTCATCAAGAAAGCCTATTACACTGTTAATGACTATGTTAAAGATAAAAATGCATGGCCTCAATGTCCCCAGCTCCATGATAATAATAATTAACGTGAATTTTATGAATTATTTTGTTCGTGTGTGTTAATCTATATATTGTATGTTTGTTAATTTATATGACTGAAAAAAGAATTTGAAAAATAATAAGTTAAAAAATGACATCCCCGTAGAGTTTCTTGGTGCTGTCTTCTCTAACGGGCGTATTCCGAAGCACTGGTAGAGTCAACGGAGTTTCCTTTTCCTGTCCAGAATCTTGGTACAGTGCTTGAAAAGGAAACATCCTTTTTTCAAAATCAAACCATAATCAATTACTGTTTAATTTAATGTATCATACTTTATGTTTTTATGATTCTCTTGTAACTTTTGTTTGACTTGTAAAAGTGCGATTTAATTGCCTATTTACAATAAATGCTTTGACTTTGACTTTGACTTATAAAGCTACATATTCATAAATATACATTATGGTTTGTTAACATGGCCGTCGAAATACTTAGTAAAGTAGAATTACACAACACAAAAAAAAAACGTTTTGAAAGCGTAAATTGCGAGTGGTTAATACACCCACTTTTCGGATCGTCGCTCCCTAACAGCCGTCTCAGGAGCCGGAATAGTACTTGAGAGTCGCGTTGGAGAGCCACCCCCGTGAGACGGGACGCAAAGTGTGGTTTACAACCACCGCAACCTGGCTACAAGTATGTAGCGCCTACATGGACCCTGCTGGCCTCGCTTTTCCATGCCCGCGGGGGTGTTACTCAACAAAATTCGGATGCAAATGGGCTGCTGTAGGAACAAGTCGTGTGTGTGACTGCGGCCCCCCCGGCCCCCACACCAACATGGTGCACTTGATGTCGTGACAGTGGCACAGAATAACTAATGGTACTAGCGACAGTGGTCTAACGTATGCTTGTTTGCTTACTATAACAAAAGCTGTACAGCGGTGCCGCGCTCTCTGCAGTTGTTTAAACTAGGCCATCCGCGGTCGCACATGACGTAGAGAGATTCCTTTACTTTTTCAGCTACATTGGTGGCGTCGGTGATGTTAGTGCCTTGCATGATAAAACACCGAGCCTATGCGTTTGAATTGTGTGCCTCCGGGCACTCGTGTTTATCCGATAGCGCCATTCGTAACATCTACATCATGTAGACATGCAGGTACTGATGTAGGCGCCGTCTTGTTGTTTCTCCCCATATTTCTGTAGCGCGTAGCGACGACTTCAGTGAGTCACGTCGCGGACGTTGCAGTTACGTGCGGCGTGGCCGAGCGTCTCACCATCGACGAATCCAAACCTAGATGACATTTTCTATTATATTCGGTCATACTTGTATTGTAACATATTAAAATGTACTAGACAATAACAAGTTCTAATTCGCGCACTGATTAATTAATAACAAACTAATTTGATCGAACGAAACGTCGATACTCCACATCAAATTATTTAGCTATCTGCGAAGACGATATCCTGTTCCTGAATAACATTTTGAAAACACTAAATTATTTGTTCCTCCTCAAGTCGTGCGCTCACTGCTGAGCATCGTGATGATCCCGACCGATCTTTTCTCTGAGTATCTGGTGCCACTTCTGGCGGTCTTTGGCACAATGGATGGCATCGCTAACCTTGGTGTCCAGCTGTTCAGACACCTGGTCGGACCATTTTTTTGGGCTTCTACCTCTTGACCTCCTGCCTTCCACCTTCCCTGTCACTATGAGCTTTTCCAGGTTATCAGCGGGTCTTCGCGAAATATGGCCGAAGTATTGAAGTACTCGCTGAAGACATGTGGCGGAAAGTCTCTGCCTTATGTCAAGCTCGTGCAGAATTAATGTGTTGGTCCTGTACGCCGTCCAGGGGATGCGCAGCATACGCCGCCAGCACCACATTTCAAAGGCATCCACCCGACGTCTATCGTTTGCCTTCAGAGTCCAGGACTCAGCACCGTACAGGAAAATTGGGAGGACCAAAGTTCTTACGATGTTTACTTTTGTCCTTTTGAGTACATTTCGATCCTTCCATATTTTGTCCAGTTGACTCATCGCCGACTTTGCCATGCCAATGCGGCGCCTTATCTCTATTTCCGACCCCCCCTTGTTGGATATGGTCGAGCCAAGGTACACGAAATCCTGTACTATGTCATACTGACCCAAAGCTCGATCCGCCTGCAGGGTGCCAGATCTGTCCACGATCATGATCTTGGTTTTGGCTTGGTTGATTCTGAGCCCCATTTCTTGGCTAACAGAGTCTAAGCGATGTAGCAGTTCCACCATTTCGGCCTCAGTCGCTGTCAACAACGTGGTGTCGTCTGCGTAGCGTAAGTTTGAGATCTTCGTGCCGCCCACTGTAACACCACCATCCCATCCCTCTAGTGTTTTGCGCATTATGTATTCACCATAGATATTGAATAGGATTGGCGAGATGATGCAACCCTGTCGTACTCCTTTCTCAAACTCGAACTCTGACGACCATATCGTTCCGACCTTCACTGTTCCGTGACCTGATACGTATTAAGTTCTGATCAGGTGTATTAAAGGTAGAGGGACGCCCATAACCTCCAGCACTTCCCACAGGTGTTTCCATCTCAAATTATTTGTTAATCAATCAAAATAATAATCATTTATTAAATTATTAAAAGTAAGTGTTGCCTATTTCTAGGCAATAATGTCGCACTTTTGCAGCCAAACACTTACATCTCTTTAACGAAGATAACACTAAATCATATTATACAATGTAGTAAATTAAATAGTAATTAATGTATGTTTTGACTAGCTAAATCCCGCAACTTCGTACGCGTGTACTATCACAACGTGTGACGTCATTATGACCAAGTGTTTTCCCATAGCCCGAGGACAATAATATAGCCCCGGGTACCCACATAATAGCAACATTTTAAAAGGTTTCACTTAATTATCATGAAACCTATAGGTACCGTTAATTTACTCGAAACTAAAGCTACCGAATACTGAAACTCCCATCAAATTCCGTCCAGTAGTTTAAGGTAACAAACAAACTGATAAAAACTTTTAAAATCACATTTTCAGGGTTACTTTTATTTACTTTACTTACCTTTATTAATTAGTAGTTTTTAATAAAATATCTCCAATGTACAGACATGGCTTAGTTACAATTTGATAATAGTATACAAAGAAAAGGGTAAGTATTGTTTTCTTTTCATGCGCTGATTCATAGTTTAATCTCGGATCGGAAAAGTAACTCCGTTAACTCTACTGGTGCGGCGATTCGCCCGTTAGAGTACATAGCACCAACATACTACGGGGACGTCATTATTAAATATTCGTCATTATTAATTTTAATACAGTTTGTATAATCCCAGTTCCTATGAATATATGTATTAATTAATTCGCGACTAATTACTCAACGGATGTTTCGAGACGCGGAGACGTATACCTAGATAGGGAATAGAGAGATGTGCATTTGTGCACCATTGTGGGGTGATCGTGGGCGGGACGTCGAGTGGCAGGTGGGGAGATGACAGTCGAGCGATGCCGCTAATGTGTCTGTTGCCGGGCGAGCCGCGCGGAGACGTACCGGCGGCGTCGCCGAGGCAGCCCAGGTAGGCCCGCCGCCGGTGTACTGGCGCCCTGGCGGAGCGCCACTTTCTCATTTATAAAAGGAGCCATGTCTGTACATTGAAGATGCAAAACTAACACTTCGACTATCGACTACTACGAGCCCCGATGCAAAATAGTTC
Source organism: Hylaea fasciaria (assembly GCA_905147375.1). Lineage (NCBI taxonomy): Eukaryota > Metazoa > Arthropoda > Insecta > Lepidoptera > Geometridae > Hylaea > Hylaea fasciaria. Next base: position 401,061 of record LR990192.1, read on the forward strand.
GTCTAGTATGGAAAGAAGTGCAAAGCGAAAAATATAGAAAGTGAATATTTAAAAGGTCACTAAACTCAAAATTACGGGTTTCGACTAGAACTCTCAAATTTTTCGAGACGTATTATAGTGGTTTAGTCTACGTGTATTAAGGCTAAGTCAAAGCATTTAGTGTAAATATTTTGTATAAAAAAGGTATTAAATATTGTAAATATGTGTTAAATATGACATAAATATAAAAAAATATATTATGGCAATAAAATCGTATTTTTATACTTAAGTCAAACAACTAAGTCTCATTAACAAAGAGAAACATAAAATATGATTAAATTACTCTAATAAAAGAAACTCCGTTGACTCTACCGTCGCTCTAAGTCGCGGCTAAAAGCTAGATAATAATAATAAAAGTTTCTGCTTAAAATATATAGTAGTCGGCCTCCGTGGCGCCGCGTGATGAGCGCACTGCGAAGCGTGAGGTTGCGGGTTCGAGTTCTCAGCGCCATACTGACTCACGCCGCGCCGTGGAAGCCGTGATAACGTTGGTGAATCTTTTGTTATGCTACGAAAAACAAGCAAAAATAGTGAATTATGTAAAAGATGTACGTAACGTATGTATGAAAACAATAACATAACTTAATTATTTTCTTTTTCTTTTAAAAAACGTAGCCTCACACTAGGATCGCTCCTGTATCGAGGATACCGCTTACAGACTTATAATTTCACATGTCACCCCCAGGCCAGAAACAAATATATTTTGTGGATCGCACAAATATTTGTTCCGGGCGGGAATAGAACCCGAGACACCAATTGCAGTAATTTGTGGTCCGCGGTACCGAACCGACGGCAACGGCGACGACGCCGACGGCGACGCGGACGGGCGGGCGGATGCACCGGGGCGGGCGGCGCGGCTGCGCTTCGTCCGTAGCGGCTCGGTGCGCGCGGCTCGTAAACTATCATTACTGTGCATCATTGGCATCTCGTTGCCTGATCCGGCATCTCACAGGTCGTCGTCTCAGTGTGTTCCTGGCAGCGCACCGGGCGGGACGTTCGTCGCGAGCTTCTCCAGCTATCCGTACCTTTCGACTTCGCGAACTTACTTTCTTCACCCGCTGACTGCCCCGCGCTGTTGGGTGCCGCTTATAGCGAACTTCTCTGCTTACTAACATTTTGTAAGTAATGCGAATTTAAACATGCATGAGGGTTTATGCTTTTTAAACGAGTTTTTTAAATATTGCTGTCCAGGTTTCTGCCTTCGCCTCCGCTCCAGCAGCTAATCCTATAGGTATCCGCGACGCGCCTCCGCCGCGCCGCGCCGGTCCTTCGCGGGCAGCTCCCTAACATTACTTCTTCATTTACATTTTATATAATAAAAAACATGTTCTTACTTATGCTAATTAATTACCTATTCTAGAACACGTTAACTAGGTTGTTGTACAAATTGTTTTTTTTTTTTTGTATCTATTAATGTTTAACCCTTCATCACATTCACGTAAATTCGACTTTATGAAAATACTCTTCGTTTTATTTTTATTATAATTTAAAACCTCATTTATTTATTCCATAGTGAAAACGGCGGGGAGAATTATTCTTGCGGTTTTCTTGGGAGAGTTGTCAATTCTCTTTGCAACTGATATTGATATTAGTTAGTTAATTTAAATAAATTATAGTTCTATACATACTTGTAATTGTATGCACAATTGTACATAATACATTACATCGTTTCGCGTCTAGAATGGGATCTCTATTCTCTATTCAATTTAAATCCACTTCCAAACGTCTGAACTTACAATACGTTGCAGTGGTTTTGTCCTGGAGCACATACATGATTGTATTCAATCGAAAAGCGCTTTTTCATTGCAATTACTTTTCCTCGTAACTGTTGTAGAACCCGGTCTAAACAATATAATGCTTTGTGGATATTGCGAGTGATGCCGGCCACTTCAACAGTAATAGTAAAATAAATGGCCCGAGAGCGCGATCCCGTCGCCTGAGTGCTCCAAGCGAGCGGTTCCATTCCGACCTACAATTTGTTTTAATTGCTTCACAGTAATATGTAAATCAACATCTTTTCACAATATGTAAATGCAATACGGTCAGTCTATTGTGTTGTGATGTACATTTATAGTGTTGTATGCACCCATGCAACCGCGAGCATCATCAGCTGCCTACCCTAAAGGAAAGTTTCTAATTAAATCTTACACCTTCCCCTGTTGTACCTACACTAGACAGAAAATAGTGCGGGTTTGAAGTTTCATAATTTATCGTCGGCTTATTACGTGGCCGCCACAGCCCCGCGGCTGTGCTGGGGGCCTGGAACGCCTAGGCTATAATTAAGTGCTAGTTTACTAACGAGCCTCTTAATAGTGCAAATGATTTATATAGCTTTTGACCGTATAGGTACATTTGTTGTATGATATTCCCGGACGGGCGTGGAGCACCCGAGCCCGGAGCCCGCGGCTCGGCGGCCACTCTCAGCTAACAACTGCTCCACTATACAGGGCGTCCCACGGATATGCCACATAGATATTTAAATAACTACATGGTTGAACCGGGAATCGAACCCGTTACACGTGAAAAATAATCAACCTGTAGCTTTATCATACCTATCGAAATGTTTCATCATAGGAATTATTTTTTGCTAACATAGTGTCAGAAATAAAAGGAAGACCATGAATTTTAACAATTTTTTTACAAAATAATCTATTTATCAAAAGGTCAAAATGAGTCCCTTCCTGTTGAATACAAAGTCGCACTCTTTTGATTATATCGCTCTCTGTCGATTTTTGGATGTTATTGTGGTGGATATTTAGAACAATACTTACGTCTAAGTTCTGCTTGTAGCTCGTAGACAATTTCATACTGGTTCTTATAAACTAAAATTTTACATAACCCCATTAAAAAATGTAACGGGGTTAGTTCTGGGGATCCCATTATTCATACAACATTTCACATCGAATGTTAAAATTCATGCGGAGAGCGGTGGTAGCCTAGTGGGAGAACATTCGCCTGCCAAAACGGAGGTGGCTAGTTCAAATCCCAGTGCGGGCACGTACCGATGTGTTTCTCTTGTTTAACATAATTTACGTAAATATCATTCGCTTTTCGGTGAAGGAAAACATCGTGAGGAAACCAACATCCCTGAGAATTATTTCTAGAAGAATTAACCCTCCTCACGAAAGTGAGGGGAGGCCTTTGCCCAGTAGTGGGACGGTTACAGGCTGGAATATTATTATTATTTATAATGTCGTCTTCTTTCAGTAAAATGTTCCACCTACAATATTGAAGGTAGTTTCCCTCCATGTGGCATATCCGTGGGACGCCCTGTATAGTCGCGCGCTGAAGAGGTGTTCTCAAACAAACTTTATTTTTGTAACTGACTCATGTTTTCCTGCGATTTTGCCTCAGTAGGTAACTATGAGTATGAACAACGGACAAAACACGCGTTTTATCTTATCTTATATCTTTAAATGAGCAATTCTTGTATATATAGTATGTATATACAAGGTGTAACAGCAAGGTGTAGTAATACTGAAACTACGCATACACATACATATTTCGAAGTAGTCTGGAGGTACTATAAATCTGTAAGTAGTTACGGTAATGAATTACCCATCAAAAACATTACATGTACAAAAATGCACAAGTCTCGCAACGCAGTTTATCTGCCGTAAAAAGTTGTGAGATCGAATGTAAACCAAGTCGGTTAATTTCAATACCTACCTACCTATGGGATTCAATACCTATCTATGGGAGCAGTTATATCTTTATTTCTTTAGTAAATAGAGGGACTTGGCAATTGCACACGGCAACATAAATCTATGCTAAGCGCTTTGTGCTTGTATTTGTTTGAAAGTACATCTATACGGAAGACTATAATATTTAGATTGCCTAGTAGATTATGCTGCCGTGTACAATCGCCAAGACACTCTATTTACTAAAGAAATAAAGATATAACTGCTCCCATAGATAGGTATTGAATCCCATAGGTAGGTAGGTATTGAAATTAACCGACTTGGTTTACATTCGATCTCACAACTTTTTACGGCAGATAAACTGCGTTGCGAGACTTGTGCATTTTTGTACATGTAATGTTTTTGATGGGATCTCATTTCTTTTTGTAGGTTTTCTTTCTTTATTTCTTTTTTTTGCAAAACACGCATCAACGCGCGCCCCGCGTCTGCGCGGCCGGGGCCCCTTGCGACATAGGTCATGCTCATAGATTATCATGAACGAGTGTCTTTGCGTCTCCACAGATGCGTATTAGGTATAAGGTACCTATTTTAATGTACCTAGGTAACGAATTTGTTCGACCTATAAAAGTGTAGGTAGGTATAGTATAGGGATTTGTATCTCTCTATCTATCGTGGAAGTTTTTAAAAAGCGCTCAACTGTCGAATTTCTCGAAGCCATTTCTCATTTTTAACCCCTGTTACCCATTTTATTCAATTTCAATGAAGTCTAATTATGAACTGTAAAAGTAACTTTGTAATCACATACAATTTAATAGGATTTATATGGGAATACAAAGTTATTTATGCAGATCATATATCTAGAAAACGGGATGAAAATTATGGAATGTCAGAATTTTTCCATGGTTTATAGGTTAAACAATAGCTATATTCAAAATTTGAAACTTGTGGGACGGCTAGAAGTACCTTAGAATTTTGATGATCGGTGAGTCAGTCAGTCAGTCAGTCAGTCAGTCAGTCAGTCAGTCAGTGGGCAGCAAAATTAAGGAACTTTGACTTGCAATAATTCTTAAACTACTGGTTCAAATTTGATGTAACTTGGATTATTATCTGTAGACGTGATGCCCTCTTGGTCACTAAAAATTTAGGCTTCTAGTTTTATCCATAACGAAGTTACAGAGGGTCGAAAATGGCCCGAATCGCTTCGAGAAAAGGATAGTACGGCCGTGCCTTTTGTTTTGCTCGACTTGGCGGGGGCACTGCCGTGCCCCCAGATTACACGTCAAAGTTTACTGCAAAACTAACCATCGTTCAACCCTAGTTATCAGCTGGGCAATGTCAGTGAACTTGAGGCATAGGCTAACATGTACAGTCTTACCCAACTTATATGGTGCGTCGTGAATCTTCGTTCGCGCAGAAAAGAAAGTATGGTCCGAAGATTAACGAAAGAATGCTTAACACTTACAATCAACCTAAGATCACTATTATAAGGTTCATAATACACTTACATAATACAATTGTAGGTATTTAGATTTCTCAAGATTTAGATTTTCTCAAGCCGAGTAAAATGATCCATTTAAGCATAATATGAAAATATCACTAATTTATCATATCCAGGCGCCGATATTCTAAACACTAAACTAATAACAACCACAGCCTTACCTAGCCGGCCGGCGCGGCGTCAGGTATGCGTCGCTCGTGGCACCGTGGACGGCGTTGGCGCGCATTGCATACCACAGACCTTGCAATAAATACCTTTCTAGTGATAACGAAGAAACTGCTTCATCTTATCCTACCCCTAGTTGAATAGGTGGCATACAATGATTCATTAATTTTCTGGCGTATCTCTAGAGTTTCTTATTGGATCCCTAAGAAAAATCTGACTTTGGAACCACAGACTAGGATGTTCAGACACGCTCTCGACAAGTTATTAAAGATGGTTACTTACAAGAGCGAGGCGCGGTGCGCGGTCTGTTCCAATATCCAACTACTTGTTGAACCAGTTGAACAGTTTGGACAATTTTAATCCAATTATTTTAACTTTTACAATAGTTTGGAAAGAAATATGAAACGTCGGCAACGAAGACTGGTGGCTCGAGACGAGGGAATTTAGCGCGTGTTTTAACTATATTATTAATTAGCATCTTTCTCTCTCGAAGTTCTCTTGGCTTACGGTGCGGTGCAGTTTATGAATATCGTTTTTCATTTTGATTACGAGCATATTATATCCATTTATCGAAAGTAGACGCAGTCAGTATTTGGATGTGTCACGCTCACGTCTGGCAATGATTAGTGTATTATTTGCTAACTTCTTGTTAAATGGTTACGATAATGATTGACCCTATAAATTGTTCACGAGGATTTTGTTAAACAACCGCAGTCGATCGTCACTTAGTTATAACTCAGCTTACCTACATACTGAAACAGTACGAGTACTTACCGATATACATTTTGAAAACACTGGAAGTAAACACATCAAAAAAGTCTAAGCAACATGCATGCATAACATGGACCCAGGAACAATGGGATAAAATTATGTTTTCCGATGAGTCGCGATTCGGGTTTAGGCCTGATACAAGAAGGGTGCGAGTGTACCGTCGGCCCGGAAATACTGAAAGGCTCAGGTGCGTTCAGGAAGTTCATCCATACGGCGGCTCAACAGTTATGGTATGGGCGGGTATTATGAAGAACAGGCGAACTGAGCTCGTTTTTGTAAATGGAAACATGAACGCTGAAAATTACGTTGGGGATATTCTCAGACCTTATGTCCATCCATTTGCACAAACCTTCGGCTCCGATTTTACGTTGATGCATGACAATGCGCGTCCACATACAGTTCGGCGAACCAGAAAAGAACCAGAAATTAGTACATGTTGCTTAGACTTTTTTGATGTGTGTATTTTTCAACGGATTTCATTAATTATTCTGTAGCTTTGGTTTCCGCCTCTATCACAGAGTATACGTTTCATAACTTAGTTGCAATAGTGGTTGGTCTTGGTTGCCTAAACTTCGCGCAAACTTCAGCTGCGGCCGGCCGCGGCACGTCGCGTTGCAAAATTGCACCAAAGGACATTAATCCGATTATAGAGGATTGGCTCAGTCCCGCATTGACATCAAATGTATCTAGTTAGTACAGTTGTCCGATGCAACATACAATTTCCACATGTAGCTCGAATTATTCAATGTTCAGGGTGACGAAGAGCCAAACAGCAAAAACCTTAGGTTAGTGCGAATTTCCCCATTCGCGGTTTTCCCAATAAATTGAATATTTAATTAATCGATCATCATTTCCTTTTTTCGCCGATTATTTAAAGGTACCTACTGTCGATGTCGAACGATGGGTGACTAGCGTTCACCCTTCCAAATTCTGATTGCTTCGGTGGTTGGACAATGGCCAGTATATTCCACCTGCTATGTAAAAGTGCGATTTTATTGCCTACTTGGCATAAATGCTTAACTTATAGAGGACTGCGATGTCTTCTATAAGTGTTACCAATTTATATGATAACCACGCTTCGTACCTTCCAATCCTAACTTGTAACAGGTAACAGTGCTGTGCAAGCAAGTTCAATACAATGCAAAGGTACGCTGCACTGTTTGTTAGTTGTTCTGTGGCAAAGGTTGCCGCTTGGCTTGGTGTTCAGCACACTTAAGGCGAAGTGGCAGATTAAAAGTGATGTTTTGAATGATATGCTTTTTCGACACCTGCTGATTTTAGAGAAATGAATGCTTTTCTTCAAGATAATATCATATATTTTGGCCGCATGAAAATTACACTAATTCCCACATTTTGTTTAAGGCGCTAAGGGGGCGTCCATAAATTACGTGAGGTGTTTTTTTTAATTTTCTGCCCCTCCCTCTCCCCCTGGTGAGATGTCGTAAGATTTTATTCAACCCCCTCCCCCATCCCCCAATCTCACGTGAGATTTTTCAAAATGTGAGTTTCTTACGTAAACGCATTGGATTGTTATTGTAAAAAGAAAAAAACTAATTTGCTTCGTGCTTTTATTTACGACTAGTTAAGACTAGTAATCAATATTGCTGAGAGTTTAATTATAAGTGTAATAAAAATTTAACAATAGAATACTTAAATCGTAACTACTGTGATAAAAAAAAGAATACCTACTCTAATTCAGTCCATGGAGAATCATGCACGGTCTCAAGAGAGACTATTGGAACCAACATGTCCATATGATTTTCAGTAAAATCATCTGCTCCTTCAACTTCGTTCTGATCTAGCCACTCTAAGCCATTGGCACTTGCACAAAGTAACTCATTAGCTCGTCTTGTGACAATCCGTGAGGGTCGCACTTTGCGGAACATACGCGCTTGCTTGGCTGGTGCAATGTGGGCTGATCGCCTGTACTCTGCAGCTCTTGTGCTAACAAAGGACGGGTTACACTGTACCGTAAATTCAGATTAAATTGAGCTATTTGGTATAAAACAAATATGGTGGTTTGACAGTCAGTAAATGTATAACGTCGAAGTACGAGTATGAATGAAATTATTTTCTTTCGAACGAATTAGTACATGATCTTAATCGTATTACGATTACGCTTAAGATTAAATCTTAAGCATGTAGGTGCAATCTGGATTAAATGGACCAAAATAGTATACTTTTTTTTTGTTTCAATCAGAAAAAAAATTGCGTGATATTTGCCGAGACCCCCCCTCTCTCCAACGTAAGATTAGATGAGATTTGACTCGACCCCCTCCCCCCTTAAACACCTCACGTAATTTATGGACGCCCCCTAATATAGGAGCGATTCATGTATTTTAGAAGATGAAAGTTACCTGGCCGGGCCGCGCGCCACGCTGGCTCCGCGCTCACGGCAAGTCGAAAACGCTAATTCATAATTATTATACTCTTACTAACGGCATCACGTGGCCTTAGCACAAATTACTAGATAGTTACTACGTAGGCTTTAGTCTGAAGCATTCAATTATTTCGACACTGTAATGACATGTCAGATTGGCCGAGCGGTCTGAGATGCTACGTTCCGTTCCTAAAGAATTATTACCGCCAGCATTACATAAATTATTACCTCCTTGACTATAATCCTATCAAATTTAGAATGCCGCACGAATTATTGGAGTCACACCTAAATAAGTTGTATTAAATTTATTTAGTGTTGGTCCCTTCTGGTATGCGCGTTTGTCAAGTCCATTTGATACAAGACATCCTCTTTAGTCCACTTCCATAATTTTCTTTTTGATATAAAGTATATTTTGACAATGACAATGACGGAGTAAAAGATTTGTGCATTTAGCCAGTGTCAGGCATCCGTACTAAGATCATATAAATGCGAAACTGTGTGTGTGTGTGTTTGTTGGTTTTTTTTTTAGTTTTTGCCATCCTTTCACGTCTAAACGGCTGAATCAATCTTGACCAAGATTGGACCTATGAGATGGGTATAGGCTATTTTTCGTCAGAAAAAATAGGGATCTTAGAATCTAAATAAATAGGAGTTGAAAATTTATATGGGCAATTCATAATTTCTCAAGTAGGTGATCTGACACTTCATTATTTTAGGCTCTTGATAATATATAAAGGTTAAGACTAAGGATAGGGAAAAGGAAAGGGACAGGGACAGGGATAGAGATACAAAGACTTCAATATTTATTTTCTAAACAGTTGCTTTTTCATATACGGATGAAGTCGCGCGTAAAAGCTAGTTTCAGTAAAGTTTACTGAATCGTGGCTATGACTGTAAATTTACTTTACCACGAGGTTGTAAAAATATGGAATACTAGCTGTTTCCCGCGACTTCGTCTGCATTTAAATCGAATCCAGCTATAGTAAGAACACAATATGCGTGAACTTTGTATGCTATTGTAAATCAATCGAGCACGTCACGTCTCTGTCAATATCTCTATCCTCCTATTTCCTCATCGCTTTTTTCCCCAACTCCCAATATCCCATCTCCCATCCCTCATCCATCTCCAATCTCCCATCTCCTCATCTCTCCAGCTGCTGCTCTCCATCTCCCCATCTCCCCAGGTCCTCATCTTTCCTTCTCCCATATACCTACCAAATTTCATTTTCATTTTTGTTGTCTCTCTATACCTAATATCATCGAAATCGGTCCAGCCGTTTAGCCATAAAAAGTAACAAACAAACAAACATACAAATAAACAGACAAACAGAGAAACAGTGTTACTTTCGAATTTACAGTATAATATTTGACAGTGACTAAATGCACAAATCGTGCGAAGCAAAAACATTGAAAAAACTGGCTCATAGCTGAGCAGAAAGATTACTGGAAGTGTGCTAAAAATAAAACGTCAGAATATGCATCCGCCAGATCCGCCATTATGGAAAACGGAAGTTCACTACATCTTCATTTTAATATACAATCATAATCTGCTCCTTTGATTAACTCCAAACTATCATAAGAAATCCCAGTTTTATTTAAGTGAACAATCTAAAAACGCGTTTTTGCTGCTAATTTCAGTTACAGGTGGTGCAAGAATAGTCATATTAGCCATTATTCTTTACACACAATGGAGAATAAATACAAAGTAATAAAGGTTATAATAAAAGTTTAGTAATCGTCGAAGGAAGTCATTTACGGCAACTAAGTAAATAAACCAGTTGTATACCATGTAGAGATTCTGTTTGCTTTATTTTTTTGGAGAACAAACAGTAAATTCGACGAGAAAATTTTGAGGAACAGCGACATACGTCCTCTCTCTGAAACGCCGTAGCGGGTACTGAGCCGCCTAGTACGCGCTCAAACTGATCATATTCTCGTCGTTTTTATTAATTTAGAAGAATGGAATCGATTCAGTTCATTGGAAAATTCAAATTTCATTGGAAAATAAAATTGCCTTTTTTATGGTTCCAAAAAATATGATAGTTGTCGCTGAAAATGTTGAGCATTATGTGACGAAAGATTTTTTTCGGGTCCTTTCTCGTGAATTTTTTTCTCAAGATACTAGACAACTTTAGTCCAATATTATTTATTTATTAGCTAACTGAAACACTTGGCTATACACTGTATTTTTTCTGGCTTATAAATATTTGTAATTACAGCTTAACTTTTTGACAAAAAACCGCCCATTTTACGGAAGCTCGCTGCCTACAGGTCCTTAAGAATCGTTAGTATTTAGAGCTATTAGAAAAAGTATTATATTTGGTGCCTTTGGTTGTACAAAGTAAATATTTATTACAAGTCCTCATTGCTATAAAAGTAATATTTATTTTACATGCAGAAGATTCGACTTTTCAATGTTCCATTTTGACATTATTACTTAGGAAAAAAGAAGGCTATCATTAGGAACACATCATGCAAAGCCAAAACAAGCTTTTAAGTAAATTTAGCTGTAATAAGTAATCTACATTTTTGGCGATCATTGGAAGTATGCGTACTGGACGTGCGTTTGCTAACAATAGAATCAATTTAAAAAGTTTGTATTATACTCTGCAATGCAAAATTTAAAGATTTGATTTGATTATTTTTTTATTTGAAAGTGTATGTGACTAATTGTAAAATATTCGTAGCGTTTTTTAATTGTGTATACCAAATTATTTTAATTATCGGAATCTAGATGTATGGATGAGTCGTTACTTATTCATACTCGATTCTGTACCACATCCAGTATAAATGGGTCGTTTTCGTCCCTTGTTAAACAAAACACTACTTGATTAGATAGCTTTTTATTGTTTTCTAAGTTTAATTCCTTTTACACGCTACGGACGAAGCAGTCGTCGTGACGGCCACAAGGAAGCGCACATTGATATGCAGCTATCTTGATAACAGTTGGTTCGATATTTTTTCGGACCTGCATTGATCTATTCTTATGACTTCACCTTAACTAAGTCGATGATAATGTAATTATTATTGACCGGGCGAAGCGCACGTCGCCGAATCAGGGTTTGTATGCACTCGTATGTTTGTCCTCCAATAACTGTTCCTCCGAGGTTTGTGTAATTTGATAGATATATCTAAGTTCTAGTAGTTGCCGACGGAGCGAAGTCTCTAAATCAATTTGCTTGGACGAGTCACCGTTTGTATGCAACTTTGTAAGTTTGTCTGACGATAACAGACTCTAGAAGCGTTACGCCGAGGTTTCTGAAATTTGAAAGATACAGTTATAATATACTTATAAGTTTGTTTAGTTTTGTTATGCATAATATAACAAAAAGTTTGAGTATACGTACTAGTATATTGCAAGGTGAGGCCTTGAACGAGGATGGCAGTTACTTTTACTTGATTGTTTGATATAGGAAGATGTGTTTGTAGAAATCCATCTATAGCGACATTCCATCTTCACTATGTTATGATAAATAAGTAATTTACATTAAATTGATTGAATTTGTTTTCGAAAGAACCTACGTAATCGGGCTGTTTTAGTGCGGGCTACGGGCTCTACGCTGCAACCCCGTGGGGTCTACGGTTCCGCTTCGTGCGCTCTAACCGCGCGTAGCGCGCGTAGCACCGTAGCTCTTTGTTGCATTCAGGCAGCCGCGATGTGAAAAATAAGACATCCTGCCCAGAAAAGCTAATACTTACTTAGTATAGTAATAAAAAAACCGGCCAAGTGCGAGTCGGATTCGCACTCGACGGGCTCCGTACCATTATCCATAAAAACGGCCTAAAATCCCTGTTGTTATACGGTAGCCCCCTTAAATATTGTGTTTATTCTGTTTTTAAGTAGGTATTTGTTGTTATAGCGGTTACAGAAATACAGCATCTGTGAAAGTTTTAACTGTCTAACTATTACGGCTCTTACGCCAACTGAGCGCACTCCAAACTGTCCGCGGGACTACGGTTTATGAGATACAGCCTGGTGACAGACGGGATAGACAGGCAGGCGGACGGACAGCGGAGTCTTCGTAATAGGGACCAGTTTTATCCTATAGGTACGAATTTACCCTAATTATCCAATCCCAATGCCCTTACAACTCTACTGTGGCGCGACCAGGATAGTTGCGATGTAAAAAAAAAAGAGGAAAAAGTGAATGTTAGCCGTCGCTAGAGCTCAGCGCCTATTGTCGGGCGGAGCGGGGCACCTTTACACTTGCCGGTGGCGCCTCGGCGGAGTCTCTCTGGCGCCTTGTCGTGTTGTCGACACGAGCCTTTGTCTCGCTGAAGGACGCGACGCCCACGGCCACCGCCGCGCTCGCGTCACCACACTCACACTCATGTCAAATCGCATTAGAACTTCATTTATTAATAAAAACAACATACGGGCGCGCGTGATTGAACAATACTTTCACGCGTCATTAATTTTACCTGAATAAATGTGGCGCCCACGTCAGTACATTTCCATAGCTTAATTGGTTTTGAATTTTGTGTCTTCGCTATTCGGCCGAACGCAGTGAGATCCGGGGAAAGTCGCGTGCTTCAGATTGTTATCTTCCGTGATTTGAAAAGTTGATCATCTTTCTTCCATATCCTCCCGGACTCTACCGCGCCACAGTATTATAAGAATTCAATTACCTAAAGCAAACAGCTTTTCCGAGGTGCCCGTTGGGGGGAGTGGGGAGGAGCCCTTAGTATAATCCTATCTTCGCAGCGTTGCAAGAGTTATGTCTACTGGTTAACTTTTTTTATAAAATTTACAAAGTTATGAAATACCTATCGATAAATATTAACGATCAACCGGACCTGTAGTATACTCGTAGTGTTATTAATAAATTAAAATGAATGAATCTTTATAATATTGTATATATAGCTAGGTTTATAATTTTGCAGTTAAAACTAGGTTGGGCGACCCGTAATAAGTATTTGCAGAATTGAGCATTAGAGCATAATGTGACCGACAATGAGTGGATGGTTTTGTTGCAGAGGTGGCGCGTCCTCGGTAGCAGGGAGTAAGCCGGCGCGATGGTGGTGGTCGGAGTCGCGCTTCTGCTGGCCGGCGCGTCGGTGTTGCATGCGCTCGACCAATGTAAGTACTTACCTGTAACTCTTCTACTATTCAGCTATCTAGTATCCGTGCCTTCCTCCCCACCGCTGGGCATGATGCCCAGTGTTGTCCACTCCCAGCGACATAGGTACGACGTTAGCTATGACGTCGATGTCGTTAGGTAGGTATCTATTGAGTCGGAATTGGCAATCGTATGTTTGTCGTAATGTGTATGTGACAATAACTGAGGAAATGTTATAAATATCACACTTTCCCTTCAATAATACCGCTTTTGCGCATTATGGAAGCATTTTCATAACATCTTAGAACGTCCTTTGACAGCTTGAGAAGCAAAGTCCTTTATAATGACAGCCTTTATAAATTCCCGCGGTGGAAATGGAAACCAGATTGTAGCACGAGTATCAATTTTATTTCTTTCCTCTCATATTATTAATTGGCTCGTTAGCATGATGCAGGTAAGCTGCTTATATCAAACGTAGTGTTCCGCTAAGACCTACTCGTATAATATAACAGGTATACAAATAATGAGTTTATAGCTCGTAAATAGCGTAGTAGGTACTCCAGTCGAGTAGACGCTTCGACGCAAGTGCTCCGGCAAGGGCTGCTTAGGGGTATCAACATCGTGCGTGCGCACCAGATTACTGATTGTAGGTACCTCAGTTATGTTTCGTTCCCGCGCCGCCGTGTGATGTTACAACTATGTAACAGTGTAACACACATTGTTTATTCGAGTTTCGATTCGAGAGTTATCATTCCTTCTACTGGAGCTCCAGCTTTAGCGTCTGACGTCGCGACGATTTTGACGTTCATTTTCTATTCTAAAGCACTAAAGGACTAATTAGTATGTACGTTGAAGATAATAATATAAAGGAAAAATAAATCGCTAAGAGTTAAAATAACATTTTGTGATCGTTTTAAATGGTTTTCGCGTTACAAACTACAACCGATCCGTAAGCGGTTTTCAGTCTTTTAGTAGGTAGCTTAGATTGTGAATGTAACGCGGAGAAGTTTAGCTATCGCTGTACAATGTTTGGCCGGCGCGGCGCGCCGCCGCCTCGTGGTGGACCACAGATTAGTCCAAGGTTCGCTAGCTCGCGTGCCGTCACTTCCTTTTCAAATTAGATACGGCGACTAAAAGAACCTTCTCGCGAGTCCTAGCTTTGTTTGAGATCGATTATCTTCACTAAATATAGGTTAAGGTGGGTAAGGTAGCGGAGTAGTACCGCCTATAGTTTGCCGCCACGTTGTTTGTTTCGCAAGGGCGGCCTGCCTGCGACCTCATAAATTAAAATACCTTAAAGCAAGTGTTACACGTGGTTCGATATCGTGGCGGGTACCTACTACAGTCATGTTAGTTATTATGCGAGCGCGGTTCGTGCCGGCGCCGCGCCGCACGCGTGACGCGACGACGTCATCGCGTGAATCATCGCCCGCTCGGGATCTGCGGCGCGGGACTCTGACTCCACATGACCACCGACATATTATTTAAGCTTTCGTGTGGGGTTGCATGTGAATCGCGGCCAAATCGCTCGCTGAAACGGCTAGAGCCGAGACATGCCGGGAGTCGGAATCTGTTGAGATGTCTTTGCCCATCGTCTATCATATTGCAAAAACTTAATTGACCGAGAGAACGAAGTGAGCGAAGTTCTCCATTTTAAGAGTGGCCGTTTTTGCTTTCGTCCGAATGTTTGTTCCGGGCTACAAGGTCACGTTATTTAACCGATTTTTACTAGATTTTATTATTACAAGTAATTTTTTGTTGTCGAGAGTGATATTTGGTAGAAGGGAAAAGGGGGGAAGTTTCTTGTAGCATCATTTATTGGCCTAGAGTTATGATATTTGGTGGAAACCTTATGTATTCAATTCTGAGTTGAAGTTGAGGGCAAATGGAAGCAAAAAGGGGGTATGCCTATCATCATGATATTGTTAAAGCTCCCCTCTGATCGCGAGGTCTACTGTTCACAGAGCGTACTCGCTCTTTAATTTTTAATTTAATTAAAAAGCAAGTAATTCCAAAGATGATTTGTATCTAAACACCAGTCGCGCCCAACGGGGATTGAACAAGAATCAGGTTTTGAAAACCGCTGTGGACGTTGCCCACTGAAGGTCCTCAAAGATGCACCGCAACCGCAAGCCAGACGACGTCACACGTCGCAGTATTCCACGCGTATGAAGACGCGGGTAAAAGCTAGTCCTGACTTCCGCTAGGTTTCTGAAACGTGACTTCAAAATGACTGTTCACAAACGTCTCCTAGCCAGCATGTTCGCTCGATTGAAATGTTATTATTGAATGGCGCGACAGTGTGATTGCCGTCGATCAGCTATTACACTAATGACTATAGTCTCGGTAGGCCTCCCTCGAGCGCGGCGACACGCACGCTAGCACCCCTGCAGCACCTGTATGTGATAATAATATTTACTAATAGTACAACCATAATAATACCGCCAAGTGGCTTTTGAAGGCACTTTGATATGCAAGCAAATGCATTTTGATCGCTCTCTAAAATGTTATTGCTTGCGTTGCGGTGCGGTGCAGCGGGGCTGGCTCTCGTGGATTAACGGAACACTTGGGCGGTGGAGTTTCTGCTCGAGCGTGAGAACTGGCCAGGTGGGCACTAGAGTTCGTCTATCGAGCTACTAACGCTGTTTGCATACATCGGAAGCTCATATTATGCTAATTTGGTACGCCGCGGCAGTAGGTTTCGAACACATCCATATAAAGCAGATAGACGTTGCGAAGTCGTAAACGGCATGATGTAATAATGAGGCGTGCAGGTGTGTTACCAGGTGGTGAGCGCCACGAAGGGCCCATGACTGTTGGGTTGTGGCAATAACGTTTAGAATTGCAAAGTTTCATCTATAACATAGCGTGGTTTGACGTCGTTCGGCGAGCCGTCTAGCTGGATTAGTGCGTCGCGCGTTGCTGCCGTGCTAGAATTTGCTTATCGTAGCTGTAGGCAGGAGCGGGGCCGCGCGCGGGCCGGCCGGCCGGGCGGCGCGGCGGCCGCCTCCGCGCCGACGGCTGCGTGGTCAGCGGCTCCAGACATCGCCAGCCACAGGCGTAGCTTTAGCTTCCCTGATTGGTTTTCGAAAGGTTTCATGGCGACGAACTCCTACTTAAATTGATAACGTGGAAAAACACACTATTGAGCCAGACGTCTTTCGAGGAATTTGATGTAATTACAGCTTTGACGTTATCTACTACTAGTTGAATTCACATTTATAAAAAAATAGATTCATGTTTTATGCATTTTCAGCTTAAGTCAATAAGCTTTTCCGACTGTGTAGTCAATAATTTGTATTCCGAATAATAGTGTTGTCTAAAACTTCTCTATCTTTTAATTAAATACATTAGTGGGTAAGTCTAGTTTATTGTCAGAGTATATATTTTTATTTGAGAATTTCAGGCTATAATAAGTAGCTGAATTAAATACAGGGTGTATCGGCAAGGTGTAGTAATATTGAAATGTGGGTATGTGTACCTGGTGATGAATCATTTGCCAGGGTACTAAAACCTGAAATCGATAATCGATTTTTTCACTCAAATTGACAAAATAACTAAATATTACAACCCTAACATGATGAGGATGACGTCACGTTACGCGGGTCACTGGCATTGAATTATTTCTTCCGCAAAGTGCGCCGCGCTCTTTGAATTTGCCGACAATATTTTAGGGTTCAGTATTGTAACAAAGTTGAAAGCCTCTAAAATTCATTTCAGATACAATACCGCCTTAGAATAGAATTTTTGTAGGTACATTACACGGAGCAGATATCACTCAGCCGCCAAGAAATACTTTTGTCAGGTTGCATCTGTCCGGGTTGGTACAAATTGGTAAAAAGCATTATTTAAAAAACAAACTGAACCCTTAGTACTTTTACGAATTTTGTATTGACGGATTTGACGGCGGGCCTAGTTTTGTTTGAGTAATGCCGCCGGCTAGAGGTGTAAAAGTAACCAAACAAAGCGTACAGTCGTACCCAACTTATATGGTGCGTCGTGAATCTTCGTTCGCGCAGAAAATAAAGTATGGTCCGAAGATTAACGAAAGAATGCTTAATACTTACAATCAACCTAAGATCACTATTATAAGGTTCATAATACACTGCAGCTGTTAGTTCCATCTCACTCATGCCACGCGGCGATCGCTAAGATGGCGGGGCGGCTGCCGACCAATAGCGGTCAATAGCATTTCCCGCGCTTTGAAAATTCATCTTCTGCGCAGGTAGAACTGCGATGTGCAACAGCTGCAGTGTATTATGAACCTTGTAATAGTGATCTTAGGTTGATTTTAAGTTTTAAGCATTCTTTCGTTAATCTTCGGACCATACTTTCTTTTCTGCGCGAACGAAGATTCACGACGCACCATATAAGTTGGGTACGACTGTACATGTTAGTCTAGGCCTCAAGTTCACTGACATTGCCCAGCTGATAACTAGGGTTGAACGATGGTTAGTTTTGCAGTAAACTTTGACGTGTATTAATTCATTACCGTAACTACTTACAGATTTATAGTACCTCCAGACTACTTCGAAATATGTATGTGTATGCGTAGTTTCAGTATTACTACACCTTGCTGTTACACCTTGTACATATATAGGTTATTGGGTAATTGTCATGACACTTATACAAAGTGACAAAATAATTTTGAGCATCGGTTTTGTAACATATATGTTGACCGCAAACCAGCATAATTCACCCAGAAGATAACCATAGCAATTGTTACATTTGTAAACATTTGTGATTCTTTCTGAATTTATAGTTGGAAATATACAAAGTAAAAGTCAAACCATTTATTGTAAATAGGCAATAAAATCGCACTTTTACAAGTCAAACACTTCAATCAAATTAACAAATAGAACCATAAAAGAAAACAAAATATGATTAATTGATTATAGTTTGAGTTGTACAAAGGATGTTTCCCTTTCAAGCACTGATCCAGATTGAATCTCGGACAGGAAAAGGAAACTCCGTTGCCTCTACCAGTGCTTGGTGCTGCTGTATTCTGAATTCAATTCAGAATACAGCACCAAGGCACTCTGCGCCACTCTACGGGGTTGACATTTTTTCTCAAATTGTATAATTTTTCAATTAAGTACTTTATTTGTTTTATTTTATTAATCACAATATTTACATTGGAATGAATATGATCATTAAAAAATCACGTTACATATTACTATCATGGAGCTGGGGGCATTGAGGCCATGCATTTTTATCTTTAAGTAGCTGCGCTCCGCGGTTTCACCCGCGTTTCACATACAACACCTATAGGGCCGTGGCTGTTAGATATACGACTTGTAACATTGTGTCAGAGAAAATACTGAAGTTAGGTAGTTTTACACAGCTATTTTCGCACTGACGGACAGTGAAACAGAGATGATGATGGTGATTTGTAGCCTATATTGTCTCTCTTAAGTCTTAATATATCTGCATATAACATTTCATGCAAATTAAGTTACTATTTCACAGTTTTTACCCAACTGTGTATTATGTGTTAAGTTGGGGTATAAGCTAATTTTGGCTATAATGACTTACACATAAGATATAGATATATACTGTGGCGGGCTTTTTTGTAGGACTAGTTAAGATAAACATTTCCTTCATAAATTACACATGTGTAACTCTAGCGGTTTTGGCAGCGCACGCCAGAATAGGCGAGTTAGATTTTATCCTACTTACTCGTCGAGTAAGTAGGATCCCATCAAAAACATTACATGTACAAAAATGCACAAGTCTCGCAACGCAGTTTATCTGCCGTAAAAATTTGTGAGATCGAATGTAAACCAAGTCGGTTAATTTCAATACCTACCTATACCTATCTATGGGATCAATTATATCTTTATTTCTTTAGTAAATAGAGGGACTTGGCAATTGCACACGGCAACATAAATCTATGTTAAGCGCTTTGTGCTTGTATTTGTTTGAAAGTACATCTATACGGAAGACTATATTTAGATTGCCTAGTAGATTATGCTGCCGTGTACAATCGCCAAGACACTCTATTTACTAAAGAAATAAAGATATAACTGCTCCCATAGATAGGTATAGGTAGGTATTGAAATTAACCGACTTGGTTTACATTCGATCTCACAACTTTTTACGGCAGATAAACTGCGTTGCGAGACTTGTGCATTTTTGTACATGTAATGTTTTTGATGGGATCTCATTTCTTTTTGTAGGTTTTCTTTCTTTATTTCGTTTTTTTGCAAAACACGCATCAACGCGCGCCCCGCGTCTGTGCGGCCGGGGCCCCTTGCGACATAGGTCATACTCATAGATTATCATGAACGAGTGTCTTTGCGTCTCCACAGATGCGTATTAGGTATAAGGTACCTAGGTGCGCATTTTAATGTACCTAGGTAACGAATTTGTTCGACCTATAAAAGTGTAGGTAGGTATAGTATAGGGATTTGTATCTCTCTATCTATCGTGGATGTTTTTATAAAGCGCTCAACTGTCGAATTTCTCGAAGCCATTTCTAATTTTTAACCCCTGTTACCCATTTCATTCAATTTCAATGAAGTCTAATTGTGAACTGTAAAAGTAACTTTGTAATCACATACAATTTAATAGGATTTATATGAGAATACAAAGTTATTTATGCAGATCATATATCTAGAAAACGGGATGAAAATTATGGAATGTCAGAATTTTTCCATGGTTTATAGGCTAAACAATAGCTATATTCAAAATTTGAAACTTGTGGGACGGCTAGAAGTACCTTAGAATTTTGATGATCGGTGAGTCAGTCAGTCAGTCAGTCAGTCAGTCAGTCAGTCAGTCAGTCAGTGGGCAGCAAAATTAAGGAACTTTGACTTGCAATAATTCTTAAACTACTGGTTCAAATTTGATGTAACTTGGATTATTATCTGTAGACGTGATGCCCCTCTTGGTCAATAAAAATTTAGGCTTCTAGTTTTATCCATAACGAAGTTACAGAGGGTCGAAAATGGCCCGAACCGCTTCGAGAAAAGGATAGTACGGCCGTGCCTTTTGTTTTGCTCGACTTGGCGGGGGCACTGCCGTGCCCCCAGATTATCATCATATTTTGGACAATTCACACAATATCTTTATAAATTATAGCCTATGTTTTATTCTGATGTGTAAGCTATATTATTGTAAAGTTTCATTAAAATCCATTCAGTAGTTTTACGTGAAAGAGTAACATCCATCCATCGATCCATCCATACTTACAAAGTTTCGCGTTTATAATATTAGTAGGAAAGATATACTCGTAGTCATTAACAGTGTAATAGGCTTTTTTTATGAGATTAGTTTTAAAAGGTTTGAATCTTTATATGGATATTTGATCAATTCCCTCCGGTAACTTATTATAAAAGCGTATACATATCCCCATAAATTAACCATTAACCGTCTTCAACAGAAATGTTGGTACATTGAGTTTATTCCTATTTCTAGTGTTGAAATTATGCGTAAATTATACATTTAGTTTGTTATCGTATTTTAATCTAACTTCAACACACCTTATTACAGATTTTGCTCAACTACATTGTTTTATTTAATAAGCTTTAATTTATTTTTTAGATTTGGTGATGGAATTTAATGATTCTAATAACGATTGTTATATATCGTGTATTACATTATGCAATCCTTCATCATATTTATTACATTGTAGCCAGGGCTAGAGCCCTGGCCATAAGGATGTCATAATGTAGGTATAAGTGCAACACCCCATCGAGTATTTATTGGAGTGAGCAGATTCAAGCCAGCGTTTTATCGCAGTTTGATTGACAAGCGCGCAAACTGCACCGCTTGGTGTAGCGAGAGTACAAAGGCTCGCCGGCGTGGTCCCGCACTAATATAAGCAGGCCACGTAGATCGCCGCGACAATGGCGAATCGCGTCATCCGCCGCCCACAGAATGGAAGCGGAAGTCGCGACTCCTTCGTCGCTTCCGAGCGCTGACCTCCGCGCGCCGCCGGCTCGTCCTCGGCGACACGCAAGGTGGGCGGCTGCGACGCCGCCCGCGCTGTCCTACCTAGCGCTGCCGGCCTGGCTTGGACTGCTTTTTGGGTTCCTTACCTAACGGCTCACACTTGGCCGGTTATTTACGAACGTAGCAGAGTATTTGAGTACATCTACAACGGCGTCGGGCACGTCCTTTAATGTACGCGGATCCCTCCGCTACCATTATTATTCAGATCGATTCAAAGAGCCCCCCCCAGCAGCAGTTATTTGTGGCTGGTTTGTAATCGTCCACGCTACAATAATTAGAGTTGCTTTATTATTTAATGCTGCGACGTTGGCCGCCATCGATCCGTCGGTAATTGCTGGCCGATTACACCTTACACTCGCGTGGCACTGTTTGGAAAGCCACCACACGTACTCCTCGTGAAAGCGGCCGGACATGTAAACCACCGGCCAAGTGCGGGTCGCGCCGGCGCCATCCCCGACGGGGAAATAAAGCTATACCATTACGTAATCCGCATAGCCTTCTTCAGGTAAAGGCACGCCCCTAATCTCCAATGCTGCTACATTATATTGTTGTAACATCAATCTACTGTATTATTTGGTAGTAAGTAGTGTTGAATAGTTGTGGTATAAAAAAATGTAAATGCAAACATTCACATGATAGAAAAAAATAAAATAAATATAGCTGTTAAATGCAAATTGATGAGTAGAGAAAACTGCATAGAAAACTGATAGAGCAGCATACAGCGAGAATGGACATGTTGTAATTACAAGTATTCCATATAATATATACGTCACTTGCTTACGGATTTCTAAAAACGAAATGTCGGCGACTCCCCTCGTACAATAAAAGTAATTAAAATAATAGTCCGGCGGCGGCATCACGCCAAGGGGTTTTACTAAGGCAGGTAGAAGAAACGCGCCGTGACATTCTAGGCGTGTCGCGCGCCACCGGCATGCGGCACCTCCGCTTCTCAGGCGGCCGCTCCGCCACTCGAAAGCCAATAATTTGATTGTCAGTTGTGAGTTTGACGTTCAATCGTTTGATTGTAAATATGATTGTGTTCCGCTTCCGTGGTGCCATCCGCTTACACGGCGCCATCCGCTTCCGAGGAGCGTTCCGCTTCCCTGGAAAGATAGGAACGAACGGAGATTTGCCATTGCACTGTTTGTTACACATCGGATGAACGCACGTCACGCGACACCAACACGCACCCCACGTGGGGCTGCTGAAAATAACAATTTCTACTGAGGCAACAATCCATCGCAACGAGGGCCCGATTTATTTTTCTTTAAAGGCCATGTAATGCTGTTGATCCCGAACAATAATGTCCCGTATCGAGAGAGTAACGAACACGGTCATATACTGACGAGTACACAGCAGGAGTCGTCAAATACTTCAGCATGTTGTCCATAAAGCTTTTTTAGACCTAGAATGGAAGAATTCCACGTTCACATGCATATAAATACACCCCGACAGACATAATATTCTCTCCGGTGTTGGGCATGAAGTCGTGTCCAATATCGGGCGTCACCATAGACTGTCACAGACTGGTGGCCGGCGGCGCGGGCGCGGCGGCAGCAAAGTAGCTATGTGACATTCGGCATATGAGTCGCGCGTGCAGCACGGCGCGGCGGCGCGAGACACGCAACCGCAGGATTCCATTTGCATTTGACCTAATCGACTGTCTTCGTCCCCTCGGTACACCGCATTCATGTTGTTCATTTAATTTCGGTAATTGTACTTAGATACGGACAACATTACTCTACCGTTAAAGCTATTTGAACACTGGCGAAAATATGTCGTGCTCCCTTTTTAAATAAAATATTATGTACCTACCTACATAATTATCACTCGCTTTTCGGTGATGGAATTTCCGATTTTACCCGACAGTGTCCTGGTCCCCGTGGCGGATGTTGGCCTACTCCTTAAGAAAGTGAGGCGAGGCGCGATAGTGGGCGGCTATGGTGATGATGATGATGGAGTCGTGAGCGTGCGCCATGCGCTCCGCACATTGCACCGCGTGCCGGTCACGCGTCCCGCGCCGCCGCTACGACCGCCACTGATATTATCTTTCTGCGGCTCCTATGTTTGTGCCGAGTTGTCGATTCAATGTAAATTAAGGCTATCAAGTAGTCGAGAACCTGTATCGTGCTCGCGCAAAGTCATTCCCGTTCCGCTGCAAGAGCGGGACGCTGGCATACGCCTTCACATCTCTCCTTCGCGGACGTAGCATAACGTCTAATACCCTAAATTGTAATCGATTCGAATTAGTCGACAAACGGTACTTTGCATTACACAGTTTAGTCGAATGTATAGACACGCGAGCGCGAGCGCGGTGGCTGCTGCGATACATTATATATCGTCGATGTCACATCGGTGGCAGTGGGCACGACAGACACGCGTAATGTCTTTATGCCCATTGTGTGACATTTAAACCACTTTGCGTCCGTTACCCGTCGCCCGCGCCGCCGCGCCCGCGCCGCCGCGCCCGCCGCTGCTGACCCGCCCGCGCCCGTGCGCCGCGGTTGTGCAATACGTACGCTGTGTTGACACGATGCCGTCTCTAATGAGATGCGGCCTGTACAGCGTGCATTATGTCTGCACTTCATCGTAATGGTATGACGGATGGCCGCACTTCACCCCGGCATCTTTCATTTATTCTACTGTCCGATAGCTATATAAATAAATACCGTGGCATAACGTGGCTACGGTTAACGAATAAGAAAGAACGTTCTACAAAAACTATGTAACGTAACCATTTTTATAATTTACTCTGCACTGTACCAATGCAGATTCTTTTCAAATGCAAATCATTAAATTTTTATCTTCATGAAATGAGTAAATATCTATGAAACCCTGCATTCCATACAGGGTTAAATCTGAGCTCAGAGTGTATCCCCCTCGTCTCTGTGACGTGGCGCAGCGCGGGACAGACGTCCCTCTCGAGGGATACTACGAATGCTTGAATCGTAGGTGTACCTTCATTTATGCGCGCCATTTCGGTAATTGTAGACGAAAAAATATTTGGGCGCGTTTTATCTTTTATGATAATATTCGGCCTGGCCGGCCACACGGACTAAATAGGTATAAGCGCCCTATACAATACAAATTGTTGTGATACGCCAAAATGCTACAATTGTGTAGATACCTACCTAGTTTTATTAGTATCTCCCGTATAAAGCCGACCCATAATGGAACGAGCGCATATCCTCATGCATCACCGCACAAACAGTAATCATGATCACGACACGCTTCGTCGATACGGAGACTATGATCAGATCTGTATTTCTTAATATCGCGGACCCAGCCTTATCCCGCCGGCCTCTGTATCATCGCAGGCGCGGTTTAGAGCTGGCTACGTCTCTGCTCGGGGAGCGCGGGCAGATGTGTTTATAATCGCGTTATTATAGTCGGGCTCGGCCGATACAAGTTATCGGGACGCCAGGTAATCGACGTGACCGCGCGTATCGACGAGCGGGCATTGCCAGAACGCGGGCGTTGCCTGCGTCTGCCGCGCCCGTCCGTGGCGTCGCGACGGCCGCTCGGCGTCCGTCGGCGGTCGCTCGCAGCGCAAGCCGCCGCACGCGATCCTTAGATTGACTAATAAACGACCCTTTTGAGAATTATACGCGACAAGTACCTATGAAAAATTTGCCCGTCAACTTACGCCTTGTGTATTGGTAGGAGTACCAGGTTCTTTTGAATTGTATTACTAACTGCTGCTTTACGTCACATTTGTTGTACGGTGCGCGAGGGTACAATCAAATTATGAAACAACCTCTGTTCGCTTCGTGTTTCGCGTAATCATAGAACAAGCTGCCATTCGAAAACTCGCGACGTGAAATCAAAGTGTAATGGGCGCCCCTGTCTATATAACGAGTGCGCTCTGTCGTGTCATTCGATGCCAGTATTTATTTCCTCTATGCTCGAATGCAGGCGCCTTT
Organism: Hylaea fasciaria; assembly: GCA_905147375.1. Lineage (NCBI taxonomy): Eukaryota > Metazoa > Arthropoda > Insecta > Lepidoptera > Geometridae > Hylaea > Hylaea fasciaria. Next base: position 426,494 of record LR990192.1, read on the forward strand.
GTCAAGATAACGACGTAGAGAAAATAGATACAACGCTACGACACGATGCAATTATTATGTACTTACTGTAACTGGAATGAATACCTACAATAACTTGGTGCGCCGCCCGCGCCGCGTCGCCGCGCTGCTTCACACGCCCAAGTATTAGTGTAAATTCTTATTATGTGATGGCATCGTCAGAGTATGATCAGTAGTTCAAGAAATAGTAAGTTTAAAATTAAAGAAATAATAGAATATTACGATGGGTTACTAGAAATTTATTTAACGAAGGCGACAGTGTACAGTGTGTTACCACCGAAAAATGTCAGTGATCTTATAGAGGTAGCGAATGCAAAATTACCATCAAATCTGAGAATTGTCCAACAACAGCTTTTGGATACCAGGATATCGGAAAACGACACACACATACAGGTATATGCGTATTTCCCAATACAGGATATCACGAAATATACACTAATGCATATCACGGCAGTACCGAAAAAGAATCACGACAAGTCGTTTCAGTCAATTGAGATCCAGAAGAGCTATATTGGGTTGAACTATAACGACGAACTGTATTTTGAAATGAATCACGAGGAGTTTAAGAATTGTTTGCAGAGATTCACGCATTTCATATGTTTTCCTGGGGCGGTGAAGAACATGCAATCAAATGATAATTGCATTGTTGATCAGCTATTCAAAAACAAGACGCAGACGAAATGTCACACAAAGACGTTTGATGTCGCTGACAATATAGTGTTGTGGCAGCAGTTGTACATGCCAAACGCCTGGTTGTTCGTAGTAAAAGATCGAACTACGGCGTCGGTGATATGCGACGGGGAACGTAAAGAGGTAGATCTCCGGAACATCGGGTGTAGTCATTTTACCCCTCACCACCCTGGAGGAGGAGTCCCGGCACACTACTGACGGCGAAGCTATCTTCGGGGATCCAGCCGAAGAAGCCAACTACCGGGATTCAGGCCAGGGCTGCACGGAGATATGGTGTTATGGTGCCACTAGTGAGGGGAGCGTGGGGAATCGATAATCTCTGACAGTATTCGACCAGGCGTTGAGCGGTAGGTGGCTTGGCGCCTCTTTATATGGTCCTTCGACAATTTTTTGAACCAGTGGGGAAATTTTCGCAGTCCTCGTCTTCCCTGGAAGTATACTGACGATTGCACTTGGCTGCGTATTCGTGCGGTAGCGGATCGGGTATCGGCCTCCCACCAGCGGGAATCACCGGTATTTTGAGAAGTCGCATATACCGTATCGAGGAGGGAGATTGCAGCTAAGTGCCGGGGTAGTGTTGATAGGGTAGAATAGGGATCGAGGGCAGCAAGAAAGAAGAAAGAAGATGGAGATCGAGAAGATAAACGAGTTAATGAAGAGTCAAGAAGCGAGTTCCCAGGAGATTAACCGCATATACGCGGGTATTAAGAAAGATCCGGCGATAAGGAAGACGGAGAAATATATTGCAGAGAGAAGAAAAGTTTTGTCAGAGATATTTTCGAAAGCCAGTGCTAACCACGCACTGTTGGAGGATCAGGAGATCCTGGCCTCCCATAAGTATTTGACGCTCAAGTTTTTTGATACGATGAAGAAGTCCTATACAGAAGCGATGGAGTATTTGGAGAAATGTGAGGCGAAAAGACAGGTGGTCAGCCAGATTTATGAACCACGGTTTGGAGAATCGCAAGAAGAAGAGCTCGTCAGTTCACCGAAAATGTTTATACAAATATATCGAGTCAATCAAATACAGAGGAAGTTAGAAATGGCAACGCAAGCAATGTCCGACGATAAACCGGAATGGTATTTAGACGCGCTAGTTGCAAGCTTGCAGAAACAGTGGCGAGAGGTTGAAGACACACATTTAATGATGTTAATGGAAAGCAGTACATTGGATCACACGTATTTTCAAGATAACATGTTAGAGAAGGTGCAAACGGAGTTTGAAGTAGTTATAGAACAACTTTTGACAAGAATTGAAGCGAAGAAACCAAATAACAACCACAGAATTAATTTACCGAAGATTGTTATCCCCGTTTTCACGGGATCATATGAATCATGGGGTGCCTTTTATGATTTGTATGTGAAGATTATTCACGAGAATGTGCAGTTAACAGCTACTGAGAAAATGCAGTATTTGAAAACGAATGTCAAGGGCGAGGCGGCTAAGCTGATTAAGCATTTGACTGTTTGTGACGCGAATTATGAAACGGCGTGGAATTTGCTGACGAAGCGGTATAAAAACGAAAGAATTACGGTGACAAAACATGTTGATAACATCCTCAGATTGCCAAAGATAGTAAAAGGGAATGCAGCTGAATTGAAGTATCTTCACGACACAATTAATGAAAATTTAGAGGCGTTAAAGAGTTTGGGAATTGATGTTTCGACATGGGACCCAATGTTAACGAGGATAGTGAGTACGATATGGGATACGGAGACTGACGAGAAGTATGAGCAGCAGGTGGCAGAGCCGAATAGCGTACAGAAATTTTCGGAGATGATGCAGTTTTTGGAGAAAAGATTTAAATGTCTGGAGTCGGTTAATCCGGGTAGGGGTGAAAAAACCCGGTACAAAGGACACGATAGGTGCGGGGCGTACAAGCAACCGGGAGAGAAAAGATGTTGGTTCTGTCGTAACCGGGGGCACACAGTTCATCGATGTGCCAAGTTTAAGGCAATTGCACAAGAGCGTTTAAGGGCAACTTTTGATAAGGAAAGGTGCCGAGGGTATCTTTCGCGTGATTCGTCAGCACAACATCTCACCACAAGCGCCTGTGTACACCGTGGGAGCAGAAATAAAGATGCAAATTTGCACTCCAGTCCAAGTCTGCGTGGTGGGCAGGCGCGCGAAGGAAATAATGGGTGGTTATTTTCTGGAATTTGTAGAAATAACGTTACTGGGGAGATGCAGAATTTAAGCACGACGGTGCGTACAGAAGAGAAAGCACAAGCAAACGGGGCGGAATTTTACGTCTGTAAGAAGAAACGGTGCCCTGAAGAGAGGGCGGAGTTGCCAAGTAAGAAGAAATGGAATCCTTTAGCAAGTGTAAAAACAAGAAGAGAAAGAAAAGAAGAAATGTCTGAACAGAGAAAAGAAATAAAGCGATGGAGGAAGCTGGAAGTGTGCCCTAAAGTGATGACGGGGCTACAAAGAGGGAAGAAAGAACAGTTGTTACCGCAGAAATCGAGAAGAATTTTTGCAGAAGAAATAAAGACGAAAGAAGCAATGAGGTCAGAGAGTATACGACAAAGAAGATCACAGCCAACGTTTACTGGCTATCAGAGGGCGGGGAAGAACATGCAATTACGACCAAATTGCATTGTTGGCCGACCATCCTTCCAGCACTTGGGCCAACGTGCTAGTACAACACTAGTTGCCCAAGAGAAAGCAACACGGAGCGAAGATATCCGCAACTGGTTTCATCGTGCCCGGCGCAAGAAGAACCGGGTTTGAGCCAGTCAGTAGAAGCGGCGACATCTACCTGCCTACTGCCACATCCTGCATCCTGTTCCTGAGAGGCCCAGAATGTTCACGCATGAACATAGCCTTCACACGGCGCCAACTTTCGACTCAGCCAGTCAGTAGAAGCGGCTATTTCTACCTGCCTGCTGCCACATCCTGCGTCCTGTTCCTGAGATGCCCAGAATGTTCACACATGAACATGGCCTTCGCACGGCGCCAACCCAGATTCAACCATAAACACGGAACCAACCTAAATCAAATACAATCACGACGGTCACGTAGATTCTTAGGAAGAAAATTGTTGAATAACACGGAAACCAGCCTGAATACCATCACGTCGGTCACCTAGATCTTTAAGAAAACTGTTGAGTAGGCGCCGCACACGGACGGCACGCAGAGATAACTGTTAATGTGTATAGTAGGTAAAAATTTGTATATAAGCTAAGTTAATTGGTAAATAAATCACTCATCACGGAACATCGGGTGTAGTCATTTTACCCTATCCACCCTTGGAGGAGGAGTCCCGGCACACTACGGACGGCGAAGCTATCTTCGTGGATCCAGCCAAGCGGAAGCAGTCTGCATCCAGTCGCACAGCCCGCCACCCGGAGGGGCCATCTGCGAGTCAACCACCTCGGCTGACGTCACGCTGCCGGACGGAACCGGCAGCCCTATCCTCTCACTGCGGCCAGGAAACCTTTAGCCGTCACCTGCGATCGGTCTTGTGAGTCCGCTTGACCGGCAGTGAGAAAATCCTTCCTGTGTACATTGCACGTCGTACACAACCCTTTCTCCTCCCCCCTTCCGTCTGTGGCCTTAGGTCGCTGGCAACAGGCATCCCGTACCTATTATATATATGTATATATACCTGCATATGGTTAGGTTAGGGTGCTAGGGCGTTAGGGTGTTAGGGTGCTAGGGCAGTAGGGGTTAGGCCTAGGTGGCTAGGTGCGTCGACAGTTAACCTACTGTTGTATGAGGCATCTAGGTAACTAGCGCTTACCAAGTAGGACAGCGTAGGGACTCGATATCTCTGACAGTAATTCGAACAGGTGTTAAGCGGTAGGTGGCTTGACGCCTGTTCACTACCTATAGATTTTGTTTAACAAGGGACAAAATCGACTCATAATTTCATGCGGATGAGTCTTTTGAGATCCGCGTTATACACAAAACTTTTCACATCGAGATTGCGAGAAATTAACTATACAATTAAAACATACTAAGAATATTTTACAAGTATTCGCGTTCACTTTCTAATAAAAAAATACTCATATCAAATCTTTTAAACCCAATTGGCATTGCTGTAAATTCTACAGACTTTATTGGCAATACAAACTTTTCAAATGTAATGTTCAAATGTAAATCTAATGTTGGCAAACGCACACGTACACTTCGATTCACGAAAGATGACCACGGCGCAGAAGGCATATTTTAGGTCCCTTTGGAGGTGCGAGGTGAGGCGCGGGCGGAATGCGTCAAGACCGGAGCGACGCCAAATTATTTAACAAACATTAAAAATTATTTTGTCTTAAGTCTTTTCTTCATGAGTGTACGTGCCGCAGACGGCCGCCATTTGAAGTCATCTTTCGTGAATCGTACTGTACATCCAATGATCCAATGGTAAAAGAGCCATTAAAAATAATTTTATATATATTGTTTTAGCTTCGCATGGTTTGTGCATGAAGATAGCCTTTTTTTCTAAGCAATTATGACAAAATGGAACATTGATAAGTCGATTCTTCAGCCTGTAAATAATAACGAGCACTAATTAAAAATAAACTAGTTACACTTACTAGGGCCTAACAACCTCGTTTTGGGTCCGCTAAGCTGAGCTAATAATGACACACTTTTCGAGCATAAGATGTGACAATATTCTTTGTGTAGAGGTCGAGAAATGGTTATTATATCAGATACGGGTTGTTTTCTTGAAAATGCTCCACCGTTCCCGACTCTGCCGGGAAGTGCTAGGCGTGTGTCGTACACGCTCGCGCCTCACTGCGCGCCGCCGCCTCTGTTCCGCGGAGACTTGTACTAAACTTAATGCATCACTTATTGTGTCTGGATTCCGGCACTAATTATGATAACTAATTGCGCCAAATGTATTGGCTTGTAAATCACATCGTCATGCGAAATTTCAAGTTCCTTCCATTATTTGTTGACCAGAATGCCGTTTCTTTATTTCTTCTTTTATTTAATAATTAGTAATTCATTGCCTATTGATCACGTCTCGCTACGACGAATTTAACCTCAAATGAGTGTAATAATATGAATGCGAAATTGTGTTTTGTTAGTCGCGCCGTCGGATTGTCAACGCGCGTGAAGCCGCGGGACGAAGCCGGTTGTAATTCTAAATAGCAACAGGTTTAGGTAGGGGGCCGACCGCGTGCCTGGCGCCCGCACTCACACGCTCGTCAATATTGCAGCGTGTCGCGTCGCCACCTAACACTGCACCAACCTCGTGGTATCGCACCACATGACAGTCATGCTCTCATAAATATATTATAGTTCAGTATTACAATTTCTAATTCCTAGTCTACTCGTACAATTTGAATATAATGGTAGCTACCTAACTAGAGCAAAGAAGATGTGAACCTGGCTTCTACACCGTCAGTACCCGAATGTCAGCCGCTGACAGCGCAGTCCCCAAATAGTCTCTGGTATGGGGGCCGTTGGAACGGTGACGCCAAGCTCACCGGCCCCCTGGTAGGGGTTTCGAAATATACAGATCCACCGAGGTCTTTGGGAGCCAGTCCCTATATCGACACTGCCGCCTCCATATATGCGTAAGGTGTAACGTTCCCCTCGCCACCCAAAACTGTTGATAACAATAATAGAAATTCCCATAACATCTCGATTATTAATTGAGCTCAACGTCGAGATGCGACGGTATGTTTATTGATCTTCATGCGCCGGCGGGAGGTACTGTCGAGTAGTCTGTGGCCCTGGGAATGCGTTATTCAGGCGACCAATTGGCTGGACAGTTTATAAGACGAGTGCTATGCCCAGCTGTGGGTATTTAATATTTATGTATGATCGGCGACGATGTCTCACGATGGTTTTGTCCACAGCGCAATGCATCGCCCCGCTGGGCATGGAGAACGGCCTCATCCCCGACAAGGACATCAGCGCCAGCTCCTGCTACAACGACGGCAACGTGGCGCCGCAGAACGGACGGTCAGTGGCGCACGCTTCTCTATGCTGCTTTACTTTGTAGGTTTTAGTCTAATCTTTGCAAGCCAGTTAGGATACAATGACAGTGAGCTGTACTGAAAAAAAACAGAGATGGGTGGCAGACTCCTCGCCTCAGGGGCGAACAGTAGGTTTAGTTTTAGTTTATTAAATCACCTTGCAGTACCAAATAATATAGAAGCTTGTGTGCAAAACTTCATCAAGAAACTTGATCTTATCTTTATGTCGATCACTTGGTATAATAATAATTATTTCGACCTAATATTTAAAATGTTCATGCCGTAATGTAAACCGGTAAAGCAACATTATCACTCGTTATAATGTTATTCAATTAGCGTCCCGGTACTCCCGGTGGAACCGCCCTTAGCATTCCGTGCCCAATCTGGCGCGATCGGGAGCCGATCGCCGACGCTAGGGAGGGCTGCGCTGTGATCCGAATATGTGACCAACTAGAGGGATCCAGAGTGATCCGATTGAGGCGTACACGTACGAGAAAGTTCCTTTTATTACTCGAATTAACGTCTTGTTATCGACGCACGAATCAGATCACATAATCTAAGATCGCAAGTGAGATTTTCATTTACTATTTTTCGGTGATCAGTCTGAATCACGATCCTACTCGATCGTAAACACGAGAGCTGTGTGTCCGCGTTGATTCGCCTTACCGCGCCGGCTAATAACCCGGCGGCGGTCGGGCTCGAGCGAGGCATAAAGTTATGATGTTGTATCGGAGTGCACGGTATAGTGACGAGCAGTGTTATGGTCGGTCGCGGCTCACCGGGCGGGCGCGGCGCTGCAGCGGCCGCGCCCGGTGACACACCAGCGATGAATGCGTTAATAACAAGGCTATTATTAACTCTGATTGGAATATGAATCCGAGGGCCCTCGTCCCTACTCGGGCTCGCGACGCCCTATCGGTGGTGTCGGACGAAACAACACTGCATCCTGTTTATACGTAAAGTTTCGCCACTGCACATAATTTACGTAATTTTAGTTAGATATATTATTATAAATTTGTATGCGGGATACAAAGTGGAACAGTCTCAAGCTTCACAGCTGTGCATCCGTGTATCTAGCGACGGTCGTCAGTCGCGGCCGGGTAACGCAATTACTAAGCCCATTGCAATCAAAATTTACGGCTTGTTTACATCACAACAAAATAAGCGCCAAAATTAGAAAGAGACTATCAGATAATTGTTTACCTATTGATGTTTATGTTATGAAGAGTCACCAATCAAATTTCGTCTCCAGCCTGTAGTCTCCGTATTTTAGATGCAAATTATTTTATTCAAATGTATGCCCTCAATCGCGGGATACGGCCTCTGCGAGGTTGATGAGCCGGCTGCGAAGCGTTAGATTGTGAGTTCAATTCCCGCGCACGGCATTCTCTAGTCTTTTTTGCAGTGGCGATTGGATTTTTTGTGCTACAGATTGCAAGTTTGGACGGAAGTACAACGCCACTTCTTCTTGGTGTCGACGATACATTGTCTAGGGACAGTTATCTTCAAATTAGTACAAAATGACGCAGTATAGTACGGCTTGCGGTGTGCTGCAAAGGCGTTTGTCTGTACGCTCGCGTCCGATCGGGAGGTATGCCGGTGGCAATACCCGGGGAGTAGCAGGCAGTGCAGGCACTGAGTAGTGACGGGACGCGTGTTGCAGGTTGAACCAGGACATCAAGGGCGGCGCGTGGTGCCCGCGCTCGCAGATCACCACGGAGTCGCTGGAGTGGCTGGAGGTGGACCTGCGCGCCGTGCACGTGGTGACGGGCGTGGGCACGCAGGGCCGCTTCGGCAACGGCCAGGGCCAGGAGTACGCGGAGGCCTACGTGCTGGAGTACTGGCGCCCGCGCCTCGGCAAGTGGGTGCGCTACCGAACGCAAGGCGGACAGGAGGTATCTAATTTAACATCCACATCACATTTTAACACACAGCAATTTCTCCCGCTTGATATACGTGTAGGTATATTTTTGTAAGTCTCTTAGTCAAACAACCTCTAAAAGCTTAGTCGTGTCTCCCTGTCTTTTTTGACTGTGACATACAGATGTCAACTACCTACGTAAAAAGAGAAGGTGAAAGTATAATATTTATTATGTATTCGTTCAGTCTGTCAGGTTGAGGTGTTGATACTTCTTGATGGAATGAGATGAGTGAATAAATGCGACGAATAAACTTTTGGAAAAGTTCATGTTTTTGGCTTGCAATTGATATGACTAAGGACGCTACTCTATTCTTATGTATGCGTGGTTAGAATAATACGGGACATTGTACTCCAGAAACATGCACTATCCTCGGGAAAAGTTTAATTTGCTATTCAGTGTGGCGCGGTATGGCGATGGTAGCGAGTCGTGACCGCCGCCAATTAATAGTCCCGGCGTAGCATCGGCACATCCTCTCCCGCGGCGCAGGCGCAACAACCTGCCGCTACTGGAACTGAGCACTGCTCTCACATCGCACAACACGCCCACAGCGGCGCATAAACGATGTAGTCTGTAAGCAAACAAACAAAGGGTGTAGTGTTTGCGCACATCGACGGCGACGTTGGAACTGTCTTCGTAGTCACCGATACTCTATCGGGGACCTGCTATATTTCAATAATTTCGAATGCATTAGTAGTTAAGTCAATGTCGGTATCTATTAACTCAAATATTACGTCAACGCCGTAGAGAAAGCCGGGCGAATGATTGTTTAGTTTATCCGCTAACCGATTTGTTGTACTCCGACTTCTTTCCGGTCTATTCGGACTTCGGACGGTCTCCTACAGATCTTTTATTTTACGAAGACCTTCGCAGCTTCACATGTTAGTAGAGAATGAACGAACAGTCCTCGTGAGACAATACGTGCAGTGGGTCGGTTGGTCGCGGCGCTGAGAGCGGTGCGCGTGTGTCGCAGGTGCTGACGGGCAACACGAACACGTACCTGGAGCAGAAGAACCGCCTGACGCCGCCGGTGTGGGCCTCCAAGCTGCGCTTCATCCCGTACAGCTCGCACCGCCGCACCGTCTGTATGCGCGTCGAGCTCTACGGCTGCCTCTGGAACGGTAACCACAACACTAACACTGCCTCTTCCAATTTGCAAAGGACTTTCGATAACGTTCTCCGAATAGCTCATTTATTATTCAATTTATTAATTCTTGGTTTCTTGATCTAAAGCTTAACTGCCCGAGATTTAATCATGAATTAGCGCATGAATGGAAAATTAGGATAACATATCCTTTTTCCCAAACTCAAACCATAAATCTGTTAATTTTTGTACTTAATGGGATTTATTTATTTGACTTACACAAAAGTGCGATTTTATGCCTGATTACAATAAATGCTGATTGTGTACCGCACCGAGCGAAACTCAATTAGTATGTAAGTATAGTCCTCTATCAGAGAACGAATAAAATAAAATCTTGCTACACAGTAACATCATAAAGCAACATTATTTATTATTTATAATGTGAGTGACAATGATTATAACACCGTTTTACTTCTTCTCGAGCTAGCTTTTTGACTTCGTGATTTTTTAAACAGCCTCCATATGACGTGTTCAGGCGCGGAGCAGGCTTCGTTATTGTCATACATATTTAGGAGTTCAGATTGCCTAAACCTGTTGAGATAAATAAGTAGCAATAACACGTTTGTTAGAAATGTCGATTTTCCGTCTCAGCATAGGTACCTTTCTTTCACGGGGATTTGCTTGAATAATCAAGCGTTCACAATGTGGAACGTAATTTAAATAAGATGTTAAGTGGCATACATTAGAATGTCAGGGCCGGAGCGGCGCGGTGGCGGCGGGGCGCCAACTGCGCGCCCCCGCCGTCCACCCCGCCCAATAGAACATTCTAGGAAGCGTGCTATCGGCTGTAGAGTGCCTGCATGCGAGCCATTATCAGGACAATTACCGAAGTTAATCATACGCCTCCGTGCAGTGCGCCCGCCGGCCGAGTGGACTGGTGGTGCTCGCGCCGCGCCGCCGCGCCGTCCCTGACCTGATCTAAAGCCACTCCTACACAGGCGCGATGTTATCGCTCGACAATTAACACATCGTTATTCTGATTATGCTTTCTAGCGCAGGCAGCAGTGTGTACTATCACGCTCTTCCTAACTAATAAATGTGCGTAATTCTCGCATCACCGCGCCGCCGCCCGCCGCTGCACTATTCTAACATAACATTTTGTTATTAGATATCGAGGTATATAATTAATTGCATTGTAGTGTCACCGGATCAGTCTGGCGAACAGGCGCGAAAGTGCCCGCGCCGGGCGCCGCCGCCCGTGTCAGTGGATACTTTGCCGTCGGATCACGTTATAAATTAATATCCTCCTTCCGATCGCAGCTGATTATTATTATATATTATGATTGTTCGGCGCGAGACGCGAGCCGACCACTGTTCCTGAGAGAACTCATTGTTTTGATTGTGCGCGAAACGGTGACTCAGTTGGAAGGAAGTTATTTAAACATTTCTCAGCGCGAAAGGCTTTTGTTCATGGAGGGGCGCGGCGGCGGCGGCTGATGCCGCGTGTTTGGAATATAAATCCGCGACCAGGGTTCGAATTAACTTTTTTATAAATGTTGCAATATGTTAACTAGATTTAAAGGGTCTTATTCGCGCACAAACTTTGACATACCTCGACGTTGCAACGTCGCAATGTTACGGGGTGGAATGCAATGTTGTAATGTATGTATCGAGCTTTAACTCTGTGAATGTATTGAGCGACACACGTAACAGCATGATATTGATGTGGTCGTGTGTTGCAGTGGGCATCGTGTCGTACTCGATGCCGCAGGGCGACAAGCGCAGCAACGGCGTGGAGCTGTCGGACGCGACGTACGACGGCACGTGGCGGGCGAGCGGCGAGCTGCGCGGCGGGCTCGGCCAGCTGGTGGACGGCGCGTTCGGCGGAGACGAGATCCGCGAGGCGGCGCGCGCCTCCGCCTGGGTCGGGTGGCGCAACGACTCGCGCCCGCGCCCGCCCGCGCTGCTGTTCGAGTTCGACCGAGTGCGCGAGTTCAGCGCCGTGCACCTGTACTGCAACAACCGGTTCATGCGCGACGTGCGCGTGTTCGCCGAGGCCGCGGTCACCTTCAGCGTGGGCGGCCGCCACTTCCAGGAGGAGCCGGTGCGCCACGCGCCCGCGCAGGACACCATCTTCGAGAGCTCGCGCAACGTCACCATCGAGCTGCACCACCGCATCGGGCGCTGGGTGCGCGTGGAGCTGCGCTTCGCCGCGCGCTGGATCCTCGTCAGCGAGGTGGTGTTCGACTCGGACGTGGCGCAGGGCGAGCACGCGGCCGAGAGCCCGCGCGCGCCGCCCCCCGCGCCGCCCGTCACCACGGTGCGCCGCGAGGACCCGCTCTACGTGGCCATCGTGGTGGGCGTGCTCACGGCGCTCGTCATCCTGCTGGCGGGGGCGGTGTTCCTGGTGGTGCACCGCCACCGGCACCGCAAGTGCTTCGCCTCGCCGCTGGCCATGCAGAGCGGCGACCACTACAGCACGTGCGGCACCGCCACGCTGCCGGACGCCAAGTCCGCCGCCGCGACGGACCTCAAGTCGGACGACTACCAGGAGCCGTACCAGGCGCTCAAGTGCGCGCCCTACTTCTACAGTACCGTGCTGCTGGAGATGAAGCGGCTCGCCGGAGACCCACACGTCGCCTACTCGGGTAAACCTCGTCTGCCTATCGGCTCAGTATCCATTTACCACATCACAAAGGAAAAATTGAATTTACTAGAGCTATCCTAAGCTAGTTAGATATAATTACTAAGACTTTCCTACCATTATTTTAAAAAAATGTAGTGTTGTCACTCCTCATCTCCGCACGCACCGCACCACGCACCTTCTAAGGTTACTATGACTGACCAGCTATATGGTTAAGTGAGTAAGAGCTGTGTTGGAGGTGTAACTGTGCGCGCGTGTGTTCAGCAGACAGCACCAACTACGAGTACGCGGTGCCGGAGCTGAGCTCGGCGCCGCTGCTGGCGGAGCGCCGCCGGCTGGACTCGCTGCCCGACCGCGCCGCGCTCCCCGCGCCCGACCTCCACTCCCTCACATCCAAGCGCAGTGATACGGTACACACACACACACACATTTATTTTTCTCCTTTTACAGTTTCATTATCATACGTATCAGAATGTGAGATTCATCAAGTCAGTTAAGCTGCTGACGCGAACACGAATTGAGTCGTTTTTTAATTCTATATATTATAATATTATGTTGTAACATTTGGCAGCCGACGCGGGACAGCGAGGCGGTGTGCTCGCTGCGCCGGCGCGTGGAGACCGGCTGCGTGCCCGAGTTCCCGCGACACCGACTGCGCATGATCTCCAAGCTCGCGGAGGGCACCTTCGGCACGGTACGTCTCTACACTTACAGTATCAACCAACAAACGGACACACAGACAACATTTGACTGTTATATTAAGTGTGACGCGCCCAACGACCCATCATCCTCACCACAACGCATATACTGCCACTGTCGAGCACAACTCTTAATCCACCATTATTTAGTAAGTCGCATACTTTCTAAATGATTATTATCGGACATAAATTTATGGATTCACAAAGAATTCCTTTACAACTTTACTTTACGTACAAGGACATATTCTACGAACGTGGCGAAAATTGGAATTAATTTCTAAAGCCACTCCTCCAGTTGACTTTTGATAGTGGCGCCCCCTCGTAATATGAGCCTTGCGGCGGGTAGTGAGTGACGCGTGCGCGTGCGCAGGTGTACGTGGCGGAGGCGGACTGCGTGCCGGACTACGAGGGCGGCGTGTGCGTCGACAAGCGGCTGGTGGCAGTCAAGTTCCTCAGCCACGACGCCGAGATCGGCGAAAGGTATTTTATGTACGGCTCGCCTTCATTGTATCACCTGCCGACAGTCGCCGGCGCCGACCACGCACCCGCTCATAACTCAGTCGCTTATATTTACGCATACATTATAACTTTTTGTACTTTTCAATTTTGTATCTTAGTAAACAAATGTTTGTGTGGAATAGCAACATCAAAGTTTAATTTTAACTTTATTAACTTCATATTGGACCGCTGCCGTGTGCGCTATATATCGTTCGATGGTACCTTCCAGTAGTAGGTATGTGAGGTAAGCGAGTGTGTCGCAGGGAGGAGTTCGAGCGCGACGTGCGCATCCTGGCGGCGCTGGCGCACCCGGCGCTGGCGCGCGTGGTGGGCGCGTGCCGCGCGCCGCCGCTCGCCGTCGTGCTGGAGTACCTGGAGGGCGGCGACCTGTGCGCGTACCTGCGCGGCGCCGCGCCGCCGCCGCCGCCGCCCGCGCTGCTGCACGTCGCCGCGCAGCTCGCCGCCGGCATGGACTACCTGGAGGCGCTCAACTTCGTGCACCGCGACCTCGCCGCCAGGTACCCCACCCGCCGCCACCCGTTACTGGTGTCAGTTAGCCTTGCTGCAACCGAACACTGTCCTGTTCTTCTGAACGCACGCTCCCGTGATGTAATAACGATATTCCCGTTGCAGGAACTGTCTGATCGGGCCCGGCTACCAGGTGAAAATAAGTGACTTCGGCACCGACAACGAGGCGTACGCGTGCGAGTACGTGCGGCGGCCGGACGGCGGCGCGCCGCTGCCGCTGCGGTGGGCGGCGTGGGAGACCGCGCTGCGGGGGCGGCACTCCACGCGCGCCGACGTCTGGGCCTTCGGCATCACGCTGTACGAGCTGTTCGTGTTCTGCCGCCGCCGCCCCTACGAGCACATGACCGATGACGAGGTGAGCGCCGCTCGCTTGTATCGCACACGATCCTAGTCCTTCCCCCGGCTAATGCGCGTGCGTGTGTCAGGTGGTGGACAACCTGTCGCACCTGGAGGTGGACGACGGGCGCTTCGAGGCGGTGGAGCGCGCGCCCGCGTGCCCGCGCGACGTGTACGAGCTGATGCGCGAGTGCTGGCGCCGCGACGCGCGCACGCGGCCCTCCTTCCGCGAGGTGCACGCCTTCCTGCAGCGCCGGGCGCACGCCGCCGCCGCCGCCGCCCCCTCGTGACGCGCGCCGCCCCCGCCGCCGCCGCGCGCGCTTCACTAGCGCCGCACCCCCCCGACGGCGGCTCGGTGCACTCCTCATTCTGCCGTCTACTATCCATTTGTATTCGTTGTGATCAGTAACAGTTGTTTGTAATCCTTGTGTACTGAATCCTCGTTGTATCCGAACACACCACACTGCACACCCCCCGTAGGACGCGCATGTAGCATTAAGTTCGCCCGTACCTACGCGGCGCACTCCGGTGCAACACATGTATTTACATAATATAATGTATTAAGGTTTAGAATCAGATTGTACACAGCATAACGAAAACAATGATGCATACCATTGTTTTATTAAAGAATAATATCGTTGTTGTGTTTGTATTTAATGCACATGTGCGTGGATATGACATACCGTGATGTTATTTAATGTTTGTAATTGTATTACGTGACGTGCCGCGGCGGCACCGACTGCCTCGGACCAGTGCAGCTAGTTAAGAAATCGCTTGTCGAGAGAAGGCTCGTCTAACTCGCTCGGGGACCACGCGTGGTTCTCTTCTTCTTCTCTCACTTGGATGAGGCGGGCCAGGGGCGGCCGACGAGAGCGGCCATCCAACTCATAGTCTGTGGGTAAACCGCTCCCCGACAGCGACGAGCGGCGCTGCTACGGTAACCTCATGATTCGTACTCATGTAACCATGAGTACAAATGCGGCGGCTCGAGTCTACTGATACTCTATCGCAGGCGCCACTTTACAAGGCATTGCACATTTGCGTATTTGCATTTGAAAGGGACGCAATGTGCATGCGTCCCTCTTCCACTACGCAAATACTGGACCAATAGCACCGCGTGAAATGGCGGCGGCGGTATAAACGCCCACCGCTCGACGGCTGACGTCGGATGAGACTGAACGGGAACGTCAGACCTACTATCAGAGTTAGACAAGGACAAAAGTACTTATCACTTGTAAATTGAAATAATAAATATATATGAACTATCATATAAGTTAAATACTCATGAGATAATGGCGACGAAGAGATTGCTATATTTCATACCTACTTATGGTTACTGCACCACTGCGGGGAGGGCGGGGGTGGGGGTGGGCGCGCCCCGCGCTGCGCACTCCACTATACGCTTTATTACAATAATAGTTTATAATCTCTGTACACTAATGTTTACCATCTCAGAAATGACCGAACGGGCGCACGCCCGTCGTCTTAAGATAAACCTTACAATGATTGATTTTCTTTATATAACCATCAGATATAAAATCTTATTAGAAAATAAATTTTATAACAGATAAGTTGTTAGATAAATAGTTGCAACTGAGGCAAACAAATCTATTAGGTATTATCGGATTAAATAGTTGAAATATTTTGTCTATTTTCTGTAGTTTGCCGAGTCAAGGTTAGGACAGGCTTCCGATAGAGCGGCGCGGCGCCCGAGCGTCCGCCGTCGGAGGCCTAGTATTCTAAACACTTCCTAGTTGTAAGCGAGCTATGATTGCATCGTAGTGTTTGACTCACTTCTGTATCACAGCGTAGAGTACCTACCTACTTAGATCTCTTCTTATATTTATAATTATATTTTTGAAGTCTGAAATACACTAGGTTATTTTAATCGTTATTGATTACATATTTTATTACATAGGATATTATAAAACAAGGTCTACGATAATAAATAAGAAGTTCATAAAGATCGTTAGGTGCCTACATAATTCGCGACCTAATTCAAGTACCACGTGACTGATTTTAGTAAACACACGATCTATGAAATAATACGGCCTATGTTTGGAGTGTGAACAGTTAACAACGAAATAGAAATACTTTAATGTGCGGAGCGTACGTATATAAGCGGCGGCGCGGCGGCGGGAGGAGAGCCTGCTTTACGCTGTGATATCCTTTGTACACTGCCGGAACCAATGTCGACTAGGCTAATAGGACACATAGAGCTCTAATAGTTTCTAAGGGATAGGAGTACTATATTTACAAGAGTACGCGTTTGTTTCAGAGTCTCGCCTTATTTTCCTCGTTGTATGTCTAGGTGATAGTGAGTAACGAGTCTCATGCTGGACCTGATGTATCGGTAGCTAATGTTAGGCTCTAATCTTAATGAATCATGTACAATAAACACCCTCTGCCTTAGTGACGCTATTCTTACCCTAATGCTACGACTAGATGTCGATTAGAACGGAATTATATTTTATCTTGTAAATACGAGTTCTTATGGCTGATGTAATATATTATCGCACTATGGAAAACCTCAATTCCTAACAATGGTCCAAACTTCACTCGCTTTTTAGTTGTACTATACGATTATACAATTTCTATTTAGGTAATTAAATAATGTTAGAATAGTAATACAACTTTATGCTTTAAAATTATTTAATAGATTTAAATCAATGTATTTGTCTATATGGCTTAATTTTCATAATCAGATTTTTATGGAAAAGGTTGATACCAAATGCAGTATTTTTATTTTATACTCTACATCTTTGTACCCAAATAAAAGCAATAATCTATAATGGATTCTTTTATTTCTACAATATCATACCATGACCCCAGCGGAGGTAGGTACCTAGTTGCGGCCGTACAAGGGCATCTCTAGCAGTTGATCATCGACACGGACCGCTCGAAACAAAACGAGGTGTAGTTATGAGAGAAAGCGGTTCGCTATGCACTACTATGCAGCTTGACCGTGTATAGCTGTCCTAAAGTTATCACAATTATCGGTAGGTACGTAAAAAAAGACTAAGTAGTTCCTTAGAGGCGGAAACAGCAAACTTAGCTGAAACTTAGATGAAATTTACAAATATTGGCCTTATCACGGCGCACTGAACGATAACTTCCTCTCGAAAATGGAAAACAAACAAGCGATCACCGGCGGCGGCGCGGCTGGCTGCTCACACTCGCTAGCATGGTGCGGTGCGGTTGGTTCCCCGCGCTCTGCCTCCTGCAGGCCGCGTCCGCCTTCAAAGTGAAGGTGTCGATGCGCTCGGAGGAGGACTCCAGGATCGAGGAGGAGGAGCCGCAGCCGGCGGCGCGCGTCGACCTCTGGGAGCGCAACAGGCGGCTCGAGCCCACCCTGATGCCCTTCCTCAAGCGGCCCGCACACAAGCCCGTCTACGAGGATGAGAAGCCGACCACCGCGAAGCCGCGCTCGCTTCACCCGAACGACATGATCTTCCCGCTCATATACCACCAGAGCCATATCAACAGCATGTTCAAGTTCGGCGAGAACTGGTACACCTGGTCCACAGACAAGCGCGCCGACGGCTCCAAGGCGCTAAACTACTACATCTGCTACGACGAGCCCAAGCACTGCGACGACGTCGGCTGGGTGAGACGCCATATTATTACAATATACCTATACCCCCCTGTACATTATATTATAATGATAATAACGCGTCTCGATCACAAAGACCCTGATTCTGAGATTCCCACTGTACCTACTACCTACCTATCTAAGAATAAAAACAACACCCATACTCAGAGCTCCTACCCGCCCCGCGCCCCGCCTATGAATTGGATCTACTGAATTGATGAAACTAGAAAATAATGTAGGTATTACAATAGAATGTGTAGGTCAATTATTAGCCAAAAATATTGATTAAAATCCGTTCATCCCTTTTGACTCGATAGGATATTGCAGTCTGGACGGATGAGATAATGAGACATGTCAGTAACCGCGCGGCGCGTTGTTTGTCTGCAGGAGCGCACGGACGCTGTGCCGCAGTGCGCGTTCCAGATCCACTCGGTGCTGGCCGACGACCGCGCCTGCCTCAGTGCGTTCGGCGTGGAGTCCCACGGCGCCTCCTGCGACGGCGCCGACCAGATGAAGGTGCCCAACTTCATGAACATCTTGTATTTTCTTCATATTTTTTTAATAAGTTATAGACTAGCATTTGATCACTACCTATCTAACCGGGTCACAAGTGGTAATTTGATCTAAGATGGTACATAATATGTTCAGCCTAGAATGGAAGTGGCTCTCAAGGATCGCTACGGGAACACCGCTATAAGGATTTGGCGACAAATTTTCTTCATATTTAGAGAATTATTCGTAAATTTTATCCTAAAGCAATATAATTACACCTACACTAAGATAATAATGTATTTCAGACACGAGATCATACGTATAATCGAATATCCTACGATTATCTATCTAGGCTAGCAGTTTCAGTTTCGGCGGGTTTATTAACGTGTGTACTATACCTACGTGCAGGTGAGCGACGTGGTGCGCGCGTGCGGGCCGCGCGTCCGCTCGCTGTGGCGGTTCGTGCGCGTGGGCCGGCGCCCGCCCACCGCCGCCAAGCCCGCCGACGTCAACTCCCTAGTCTGCGAGGACGAGGAGGAGTGCTTCCTCACGATAGAGTACAGAGTGAGTACAATCGAGTATCTGTAAAATATTGAATTTTTGTTGTCCTTCGAACATGCCCTCCGCGTGTCATATTATACTTATCACTTCCGACAATATACACACATCAAAAAAGTCTAAGCAACATGTACTAATTTCTGATTCTTTTCTGGTTCGCCGAGCTGTATGTGGACGCGCATTGTCATGCATTAACGTAAAATCGGAGCCAAAGGTTTGTGCAAATGGATAGACAGACATAAGGTCTGAGAATAACCTCAACGTAATTTTCAGCATTCATGTTTCCATTTACAAAAACGAGCTCAGTTCGCCTGTTCTTCATAATACCCGCCCATACCATAACTGTTGAGCCGCCGTATGGGTGAACTTCCTGAACGCACCTGAGCCTTTCAGTATTTCCGGGCCGACGGTACACTCGCACCCTTCTTGTATCAGGCCTAAACCCGAATCGCGACTCATCGGAAAACATAATTGTATCCCATTGTTCCTGGGTCCATGTTATGCGTGCATGTTGCTTAGACTTTTTTGGTGTGTATATTACAATGTTACATGAAACCGCATCGTATTAAGTGTTCGGGCGGTTCCAGATCCATCACGATCGCATCACGTTCTCTCTGCACGAGCCGTCGCGCGCGCAGACGTTCAAGAGCGTCCTGAAGCGCGAGCCGGCATCGGTTAAGGCTGGCGTGGCGACAGTCACGGAGGCGCACGCGCATGCGCGCCGGACCAAGAAGGAAGAGGTGGCGTCGCGCAAGAAGTACCGGCTGCGCTCCAAGAACAAGCACCCGGAGAGCAAGGGCGTGGCCAAGGAGCGCGACGACTCCGGCTACGGCGACCGACGCGCCCAGAACCGAATCAAGATCCGGGAGGATATGTCCGACGACATCTCCGAATGAAACTTATTACTAATCTAGCTTGTACACATCGTTTTACTTCTGTAATAAAATACTGCCTAGGAGATACAATTATTGTGACCGTAGTCTTCATGCCTTTGTCTCGCTAGTCTCATTTAACTGTTGCTGTCATCCCAAAGGAAACCCTTCTAAATAGGATACCTATGGTGAAATTAAACAATAGGTGGAAACTCGAACACGAACTTTATTTTATATATTAGGTTACAGCTTCAGTGTTTTTACTCGGTGAATGACTTTCTAGCTTGCAACAATTTGAATAATATTTGACTTATAACGAATTTCCACGCTTGAATTAGATGACATTAATTAATTTAAATTTAATTTGCTCAATATGTAATAGTGATATGTAATCTGATTGTTGTTGCATGCCTAAATTGGTGATGTATATAAATATAAATAAGCCTCTAACTCATTTGTAACAACTTGTATGACCACATCTACGCGAATAAATGAATGATTGATTCACCTTGAGCTTCTTTTTGGGCTCCTCGACTTGTATGTTATTATCGCTATAGAACTTCGCAAAGTCAACGTTCTCGTTACATTTAGAGGAGGCTTCGTGCAATATGTAGTGCATATCGTCGCTTTGAAAGGCAATACTTACTAAGCGACATTGACAAAATTTTACAGGAGTGAGTTAAAGTTCAATATTTTGTTTAAAAAATCTTTAGTCTCACGTAATTGTTACAAAGATTTTAACAGGCATAGTAATATTTTTTATAGCTATCCAATATATTAACAGTCACCTAACACTAGTACAGAAAGCATATTAAGTCGCTTCGACAAAATTTCCCTTACTTCATAAACAAGTAAAATTGTCCAAGTTATCACTAAAAGGTTTGCAGTAACATGTAAAAGTAAACAACTTCAGACGGTTTGGAATTTCGATACAGGAATAATTATGTATCTAAACGATGTAATCGTTTATCATAAATCAAGTAAAATTATCTTAAAATTATTGAATGGGGTTTGTTATATTATGTAGAAAAATAGTATACTTAAGTAGTTAATCAAATTATCCTGAACCTCCCTCCGGAACTGATAAATAATTAATTATCTAACCAAAATGTACAAAATTATGATGTATGGAGAAAATTAGAATATCTTTTTATTGAATTATATCTTTATTGAAAGTTAAAACCTAAATTGAAAACCCTCTATAAAAAATATTATTTAAAAAGTAAAAAAATAATAAATCAAATCAAACGCTACGACTACGACGCTTTTATCAAATCAAAATAGGGCCAACCAACACATTACTTGCTATTTTTTTACTTTACGATATGAATATTGGAGCCGGCGGGCGGGTCCGCGGTGTCCATCGGCGCCGGTTCCCCGATCTTCCTTTTACGCTGTGCCGGCTCCATTGACTCGGCGGCTGGCGCGGCTGGCGCGGTTGGCGCGGTCGGCCTGGCGTCGGCGGAGGACGTCGGCGTCATGATTGTTGGGACACCGTCAATGAGGACTACCGGCATCAAATGCATGTTATTTTCCATGAGTTCATCGAACGCGTTCGGCTCGGATTCCACGATGTTTGATATGTCGTCAGCGAAGAGCATGGGCTCCGATTCTATGAAGGCTGCCATGGCCTCATCGAAAGTCATCGGCTCCGATTTCAAGATAGTTGGCTTGACGTCGGCGGAAATAGTTGGTTCCGTTTTAAAGATGGTAGGTTTGATGTCGGCGGAGGCCGTCGGCTCTGGTTTCACGGTAGCCGATAGGTTAGGTTTAATGTCGACGGAGGCCGTGGGTTCTGGTTTCACGTTAGCTGATGTGTTAGGTTTGCTGTTGGCGAAGGCCGTCTGTTCCATTTTCACGATAGCTGATAAGTTAGGTTTGATGTCGGCGGAGGCCGTCGGCTCTGGTTTCACGGTAGCCGATAGGTTAGGTTTAATGTCGACGGAGGCCGTGGGTTCTGGTTTCACGTTAGCTGATGTGTTAGGTTTGATGTCGGCGGAGGCCGTCGGTTCTGGTTTCACGGTAGCCGATAGGTTAGGTTTGATGTCGACGGAGGCCGTGGGTTCTGGTTTCACGCTAGCTGATGTGTTAGGTTTGATGTTGGCGAAGGCCGTCTGTTCCATTTTCACGATAGCTGATACGTTAGGTTTGATGTCGGCGGAGGCCGTCGGTTGTGGTTTCACGGTTGCTGATAGGTTAGGTTTGATGTCGGCGGAGGCCGTCGGTTCTGGTTTCACGGTAGCTGAAGCATTAGGTTTGATGTCGGCGAAGGCCGCCTGTTCCATTTTTACGATAGCTGATACGTTAGGTTTGATGTCGGCGGAGGCCGTCGGTTCAGGCTTCACGGTAGGTGATACTTTAGATTTGATGTCGGTGAAGGCCGTCGGTTCCGTTTTCATGGAAGCTGATACTTTAGGTCTGATGTCAGTGTAGGCTGTTGGTTCCATTATCACGGAAGCCGATACTTTAGGTTTGATGTTAACGGAGGCCGTCTGTTCCGTTTTCACGGTAGCTGATACTTTAGGTTTGATGTCGGCGGAGGCCGTCGGTTCCGTTTTTACGGTACCTGATACGTTAGGGTTGATGTCGCCGGAGGCCGTCGGTTCCGTTTTCATGATAGCTGATGCGTTAGGTTTGATGTCGGCGGAGGCCGTCGGTTCCATTTTTATGATAGCTGATGCGTTAGGTTTGATGTCGGTGGAGGCCGTCGGTTCCATTTTCACGGTAGGTGATAAATAAGGTTTGATGTCGGCGGAGGCCGTTGGTTCCGTTTTCATGGTAGCTGACACATTAGGTTTGATGTTGGCGGAGGCCATCGGTTCTGTTTTCACGGAAGCTGATACGTTAAGTTTGATGTCGGCGGAGGCCGTCGGTTCCATTTTCACGGTAGGTGATAAATAAGGTTTGATGTCGGCGGAGGCCGTTGGTTCCGTTTTCATGGTAGCTGATACATTAGGTTTGATGTCGGCGGAGGCCGTCGGTTCCGTTTTGACGATATTTGGCTTGACGTCGTCGGCGGGGACCGTCGGCTTGGGCTGCGCACCGCCCGCTTCTGCCTTCAAAGAGATGAAGTCACCATTAAACAAATTTATTCTTATACATTAAAAACGAAGCATTTTGAAAAACTTACAACGCACTCTAACTATGAAGGATACTATTATATTTTTATTAATTGTTCTAAGAATTAGCTATCGTATTTCACAACGTCCACCTTCAATGTAGATATGAATTGATGAATAGTGATTTGAAATGAAAACTCTGTCTAAAAAGACTAAAAAGAGGTGGTGTTGGACGTTGAAGGCGAAGCTGGAAGTTGTGATTCCGGTTGCTCAACCGGTTAACACAGACGCGAGCTAGTGGAGCTGGCCGAGTTTGATTTACTTTAGAATGTACTCATAGAATGGATTCGGAACCGCGAAATCGAGATTCCACATCGGCCCGAGGCGACGTAAGCTGAATGCAGCGTGTGCGAGTGTGCGTGCTCACCCTCGCTGCGGCGACTGCGCGCCTCTGGGCGCTCCACCGCCGCCGGCACCGCGTGAAGTCCGCCGCCAGCAGCAGTATCCGCGCGTGCAGCTCGCGCAGCTCAGCGCTGCAACACAAGCGGCGACGTCAATCACGTCGCACACTGCGGCTGGTGCGTCCTTTGTACTGCACAATACTTTATCACCCGTCTCTGTACCATTGCTGCCCAAACATTGCAAAGACTACATACAGTACGTAATTTATAAGTTGTACATACATACATGTATAATATGTAATAATATATGTACCAATATGATTGTATAAAATTGTATCAATATCCATTTGGTCGATGCGGCGTGAATATGGGACAAACACAGTGTTAGTAAAGAGTACATTGTTAAGCTTCGATATTAATATGTATGAATTATGATGATGAAAATGACATGTGGTTTGTAGCGATCATTTAGAAAAGCGTATGTTAATGTGTTAGTCCACCGATGATTAGCATACGGAATGTATTTAACGGAGTAGCTAACAGGACCTTGGAATCTAAAACCTTACTACCTAATTACTCATGTAGCTGTTCTGTTACCTTACCCCATTCTTAAATCACATTGCAAAAATACTTCCTCTAACCACAGGCCCGTTTCTGATCTACCAGCTGTAAGCTAATTTTGCAGAAGAACCCACGAGAACAGCTCACGAAATTTAATGAGTATCGAATAATGCATGAGCGAATGTAACAATAGCAGCTTGCGTTGAATCGGTGTCACGCATTTATGAAGCTCGGTAGGAATCATAGCATGCCATAGGAGTGGTCTGTGATATTTCCAAAGCATTTGATCGTCAGACAAGCTGTGCACGAAACAGCACTTGATCAAAACAGATAGGGATAAATAGGCGTACCCCAGGTATTAGGTGTATCGCTATTCTTAAATTGGTGGCGTATTGAGACAAACCATCTCGAATGGGACAAAATATTATTGGACATTGTTTTGTCGGGAGATGAAAATTCTCCGGTTTTTGGGTCGATTGGAATGATAGAGATATCACAGAAATAAGACATAATATTTTAGATGATAATATTTCAGAATGATTTAATGATAATAATTTGCGGGTTATTATACGCACTACTGCTGTTTGCACATGGATGCGAGTAGTACGGGCTCGTGCCAATTAGCACAAGCAATGAGGCCGGCATACCCAGCGGTGGGCAGAATAAGGATGATGGGGATTGGTGATACCTACTAGCAAAACTAAATATATATACAATAATCGCTTCCATACGTCACCTATGAAGAATCTAATATCGCTCTTGAAGCCGGCGGTCTACATCTTTTAATTACACGATCTTCTTGAAATTAACATATAAGTCAAAGCCGCATTGGGGTCCTCTATTTGCAGCACGTTCGCGCCGTACTTCATGGTCGGCAGCAAGCGCATATCCATGTGTTTCCTTTTAGAGAGATACATTAGAATACTCCGCATATGCATTCCATTTAGATGACGTACGGCATCTTAGAATGGAGTACGGTGGAATAGAACATGGGTCACCGTGAATATCTGACTATTGTAATGAAATATGTATTACGTGGTACTGATGACACATCAATGAAAACATACAAAAACGTTAGTAAGATGTTAAAAGCGATGTACAAGTCATTAACAGTTATGTTAGCACCGAATATAAATTAATGTAATTCCGGGTTGAATGTAAGTAAACCTGCATTTTCTAGTAAACCCTGTTAGTGTTAGAATCTATAATAAAATAAGACAATATCTGAGTTACCACAAGTAATATAGAAGCGCCTACCAGCGGCTAGCAGCCGTGGATTCGGTTTGGTGGCTCCCAGTCAGTCAGTTTGAGCATTACATTGGTGTATTAGACGATTGCTAAAATTGCTTCTGTGGGATATTCAATTACGAAGACTCTGGAGATGTAAAAATAATCAATACTAAAGGTGACAACAGAGCACAGTTTTGTTTAGATGCCCTTTTTTTTGCGAAGTAGTTTATGAAATATTATGACATTATGACACTTATTATGACACATATTATGACACTTGAATGGAGTAAACGTGTAAAACAAAACTTAAAAAAAATAAATAAGGAAACTAAAATAGAAACCTACTGGAAAACTAAAGGGTTTTAAAACAAATCATAATATGAACTAATTGATAACGAGGTAGTAACATACACCATCATCTTATACAATTTTGATATTTCGTTAGTCAGGATCAAGCGGCTGCGGCTCGCAACACCAGGTGACGCGTTTTCAAAACAGACCTTATCGAAAACGCGGTTAGTTAGCGGCGAGCTATCTCAGAAACTGGGCACGAAGGAAACTGAAGTTGAAAATAATTTAAGCTATTTATAGACTTTTGAATAAATTTGGCCTCTATACAAAAGTATATATTTTTGAAAAAGCTTTGACGGTTATTTGTAATTTGAGCGTGAGTGTAGTTGTACAGTTAAAATTAATTACTGCAACACGTCGTTATCAATTATTTATAATACAAAAATTAAACAAAAATGAACATATTAAGAACTATATTGTATATAGTGTAGTTTCGCTTAATAATTATGTGTGGGTAAGTTTAATTTCTTTTTTTAACTTCATTTTAGGCTGCTTGTGCCCTTTGTCGTTATCACTGTACTTCTTATAGTCAACGTTCTCGTTACAGAACGGCCTGAAGTTAGAGTTGGCTTTGTGCAATGTGTGGCGCGAGTACATGTTGGGGCCGGCGGGCGGGTCCGCGGCCTCCGTCGGCTCCGGTTTCGCGACGATCTTCCGTTTACGCTGCGCCGGCTCCGTCGCCTCGGCGACTGGCGCGGTCGGCCTGACGTCGGCGGCGGCGCTCGGCTCCGGTTTGTCGGCGGCGACGTCGGGCGCGGGCTGCGCGGAGTGATGCGCGGGCCGCACCGCGCCGCCCTCCTGCGCCAGCTCCTTCGCGGCGCGCTGCAGCTTCAACAGCACCTCGTCGCGAATGAGCTCATTGCCCTTGCCTATGGCCGCCACTTTTGCCTCCTTCTCTTTTAGGGCTTTCAGTTCCTCCGCCTGTAACGGGCAAATTAACTTTGTTCAAAAACGTTTTAAGGCGTTCATAAAGGAGAAAATCGTACACGAGGTGATTTTAGAGAACACGTTTTGGCAAAAATAGAGCACATGGAGCTTTATGTTATCAATATACAATGCAACACGTATCCTGAGGATTCTAGTACCATATAATATACGTGCTGCGCCCTGCAATTTCACCCGCTTTACTATAAAATAAAAGTTGCTCCAAAGAGTTGCGATTGAACCGCGGAGCACAAAATACCTTCCTACTTACATAATATACATAAAATAGAATTAGGTAAAAAAGGTAGGTAGGTAATAAGAATACAATAGGTAGAATAGAATACTCCATAAAACATCAGCTGTCTGTCAGTGAAACTCCATTCAAAATCGGTTCAGCCGTTTACTTTGTTTTGTTTGTTTATCTCATTGGTAGGGGAGCCCAAGCGGGGATTTCGGGATTTACTAAAGCGCGGCAGATTAATATACAGGGGGATACCTTGTACCCGGTTAAGTACCTCCACAAAACATGAGGCCCATATATAAGGCCGCCCGTGAAGGATACAGGATCAGATTAGTAAAAAAAATTTACCATCAGAAATGCTCGAGCGCGTCAGATTAAGGTAGGGTGAGTTAATTACATCCTAAAAAGTGTATATTCCACTAATCTGACAATTTGAGAGTGACGTAAAAAAAGAGGAGGGCAACAAAGTTGTAAAAAAAAACGTCATCTCGACATTCTCGAGCGTAGCTAATTTTTTTTTATTTTGAAGGAATTAATTCAAGAATAATGAAAAATATATAATCTGACGATTTCCGCAAGCCGAAATAACAAAAATTCGTCGATAAAGTTAAATGCGTGCAGCTGCGTGATGCCTACATTTCCTTCTCCGCGTTTCTATTCCTCTCTCACTCTTTCTCTATCTATTACTCTCTCACTCCGTCCCCACTCTGGTTTCTGTTGCCATGACGCCATCACAGTGTTCTATGAAACTTTTATCAGACTTTCGAGCTGGGAGAACTCAAATGCATAGAAATATTATTTCTTTGAACTCAGCGAGCTCAAAATATCACATCTTACTAATATTATAAACGCGAAAGTTTGTAAGTATGGATGAATGGATGGATGGATGGATGGAAACTAAAGAATGTATTTTAATGAAACTTTACAATAATATAGCTTATACATCAGAATAACACATAGGATACAATTTATACAGCTATTGTGTGAGTTGTCTAAAATATGACGATAAGTGTCAAGTAAGTAGGAAAAAATCTACCATCTGCGCGCTATTCAGGCGTGCGCTGCCAAAACCGCTAGAGCTATACATATGTAATGTATGATGGAAATGTGTATCTTAAATAGTTCTACAAAAAAGCCCTCCACAGTATATATCTATATCTTATGTGTAAGCCATTATATCCAAAATAGTGAACCATAACCACGATACAAATTGTTAATTTATTACCAATCCACGAAATACTAACCCTGAGCAGACGAAGTCGCGGGCATCGGCTAGTAAATTATATTTTGAGCTCAAAAATGTCATAAGTACAATTTTAAGCGCCCAGGAATGGAATTAGCGGGAAGTTGCAGGGATGGCCTTTAAGGTGAACCGTTTTTCTAATTTTTTTTTGTCAGATCAGGCGAAACCCCGCTAGATAATCGTCAGATTATGAGACAGTACGTTTAAAACATAAAGATGAACCATATATATCTTAATCTGACGCGCTTGAGTATTTCAAAATGGCGAATTTTTTTTGCACATTATGAAAATGGCCGCGAGTTTGCGTCCCATCGAAATCGTCAGATTAATGAATGAGAGCTTTTTTTTGGTGCACTTTAACACTCCCTTAGAAAATCTGACGCGCTCGATATATTTTTTTTTTTTTCATTTTCAACTCTTACATACAACCACCCGCATCATGCAAACGATCAGATTAACATACGTACATTATTAAAAATACGTGGGGCATTGATGCTATCAATATCTGACGCGCTCGAGGATGTCCGTCCATGCAACAGTTTTTTTTTACATATTTAAAAATCTATAGCCGCTTCCCCCACCGATGTAAAGGTATATTCATATAACATTTTTTTCTTCTTATCATCTAAGCTTTGCATCCCAATAGGTCTCTACGACGCTCGAGTAAATCCCCATTTAGCATCGTGGGCTCCCCTACTACATGGACATACTACCCAAAAGGACTGAGTAGGTACTGCGAAAGAAACGTGTCGACAAGGATGGCCACAAGAGAGCTTTGCATATATTTTTCGCCAACGCATGTACGTAGCAGCCATGAAAGAAATATTAGTAGAAAAAGAAATATTATAAGAGGATTTTAAATAATAATATTTTCTTTTAACTATTTAGGTCTATATAGCAAAATAATTAAGATCATAGCAATGTTAATTAAAATTGGTTATAATAGCATTAAAATAAACGCGTATTGAAAATACAAAATTGAATCTACAACATATTTTAAGGCTGGCAAAATGAAACGACAAAGACAAACAGCCCTGTTGTAGTTAACCTTCTCGGCTAGAATTAGCCTCTGTGAGGAGCGCAACGGAAAATAGACTTGCTTTAAGTAAAAATTAAGTTACTTTTCATAAGTATACATTTTTTGCTGTATGCGATCCTTTATGGTACCTAGTACATCGATGCTTGCTCCAGACAGTTGCTCCATAATAGATGACGCGAATTGACGCGCGGCCTGCCTTCAAATGCATTATTACTTATAGGTACGTAAGAACCTCTTATGAAACTGTCATTGTGTGAGAAGAGGCGGAACTTCCACACTAAAAACTGAAAATCAGTTTCGTATTAATCGGGTTCCAATAGCATACGTCATGGTGGTGAAGTTTAACCCAATGTTTGAAAGTGGAAAGATGCTAAGTGCAGATTTTTGGATTTCCGTGTTGTGCGTATTTGATATCATTAATTTGGGAATTCAGTTTCATATAATCGGAAGACTTACCCCGGGCATTTGGGATACCATTCGATTTAATGTAACAATTATAAAAAATCATAAAAGGTAACATGAACTCAGTGATCAGATATAGGTACTATACATAAATGATTACGTTACCTGACGGAGGGCTCGGTACATCTTGTATCGGTCGAAAGGCGAGATGAACCTTTGGGCCTCAGCGCTCAAACTCGTCGACCTCTTCTGCAAACAACAAACAAAGTTATACATGAGAGATATGATGACGGAGAAGCTGAAGTTGCGATTCCGGTTATTCACATCGCAACGCGCAGGCGCGAGCTAGTCGAGCTGGCTCTGTTTAATTTTGAATTGTTGTTTGAATGAACATGAAATTGCGATGTCAATACCGTCGTTTTATGTTTTAAGGTAACACAAACGAATAGAAAAATATTACAAATACACATTTCGGGTTCAGAGAGCTATTTAAAAATATCTTCAATGTGTATCCATGGCACAGTTACGGTTTTCTTAATGGTAAGACATCGAAGGCGGCTCACCTTCTGGATGAGGTATTGTAGTTCGGGGCCCAGCGGCGCCGTCAGCTCGGCCGCCTGCGGGTCGAAGATGGTGATGTGTGGGCGCGCGCGCGGCGCCTCGTCCGCCAGCAGCAGCCGCGTCGCCATGCCCAGGTCGATGGGCTCCGTGCTGCAACGCGACAAGCGACCACATCAGACACTGCGGCCGGTGCTACACGTCCACGCGCACTCGTACCATGACTAAGCTGGCCGAGGAGTGCGCACACATACCACAAAACATACTTTTGTTTGATATTTGTGCGTACATCTATTAACTCTTTTGGAACCCACCACAGCGTGGAACGGAATAAAGAGATGAAACGACGAGCTATATAAATGAAAAGTTACGTTTGTGTTCGTCGGTTGCGGTTGCGAACGACTGTACTGATTTAGCGGTTATTGCTACTCAAATATTCGCGTAGTAGTCCAAATTAGGTTCGAATTCGATGACTAAATAATAATTTCTCGTCATTTTTGATCACAGAGCTACGCCTTGTAGGTCAACTTGTACACAATGATAACAACCCTTCACCCCAACAAACGTGGCTAATATTAGCATTATTGAAATATAGGGGAACACAAAAGCAATGCCAGGTGCTAGGTGCGGCCGCTCCAGACGAGTCCCTGCCGCGGCCGGCTCGCACACGCGCGCGCGGCGGGGAGGCTGCGTGCTGCGCGCAACGTGCATGCTCGCGGCTCATGACCATTATCATACTTGCAATATCGGTTAGTTTTTTACAAATTATAAAACTACACGTGATGTCTGCACTGCAATGTCAGGTGCAAGAGCAGCGAACGAAAGCTTTTGCTATTTATATGAGTAAATTAAAAATGAATAACATGTAAAAATAAGTTGCAAGCAACGCAAATGAACGAGCATAGCGAGCGCAAATAAATTAAACTTAAAACTACTTCTATAATCGTGGTAAGGAAAACATAAAACCAAAGTATAAGTACCTAATAGAAAAGCACTGACAAAGCGAGCGCAAATAAAGGAAGCTAATTGACAGAGCGAACGTAGTGACCGAAGGTCTCTGTTTTCAGAGTGGCTGATTTTGCTTTCGTCTGGATGTTTGTATGTTTGTTCCAGGCCGATAACCATAGAAACATAACCGATTTTTACGAGATTTCGTAGACAGGTTCTTTGATTTTTATTGCTTTCTTTTGTCGAGAACAATTTTCGATGTGGT
The DNA here is from genome assembly GCA_905147375.1 of Hylaea fasciaria. NCBI lineage: Eukaryota > Metazoa > Arthropoda > Insecta > Lepidoptera > Geometridae > Hylaea > Hylaea fasciaria. The sequence continues at coordinate 457,576 of LR990192.1, forward strand.
TGTATAAGTGAGATAAAAACATTCAAAAGTGCCAATGCTAACCTGCCAGCATACCTAACAAGTACTATGTAAATAAATGTACTTAAATAAGTCTAAAATTGCTTTATACAACAAATATTTCATTCATAAGTAGCAATGCTTAGGTTTAAACATAGCGAGCGCAAATAAATGTAGGTAGCTAATTCTATAAGTGCGATAAACAAAACATAATTCTAAATATACAAGTAGCAATGCGAAAACGCGAGCATAGGGAGCGCAAATAATAAAGCTAATTCTATGAGTGTGATAAACAAAATATAAATGCAAAGGTACAATTATTAGCAATGCAAAAGCGCGAGCGCAAATAAATATACATAATACTATAAGTGTGGAAAATAAAATATCATTCTAGATGTATAAGTAGCGTCGCGAGCGTAGCGATCTCAAAAAGTTTTAGCTAGTTCTCTCAATGTGCGAAGAAATCATAATTCTAAATGTATATAGTGGATATGCAAAAGGGTGAATGAGCATAGCGAACACAAATAAACAAAGGTCATTAAAGTAAATAACTAAAAATAAATCAAAAACTAAAAGTAGGTAAATAAAACAAAATTTCTAAGTAGAAAATAGCAATGAAAAACGCGAGCGTACAAAATAATGTTTAAGCTTTATCTAACAGTGCGATAACAAAACATAATTGCGATAATATGTACTAGTGCTAGCGTACAGCTAACTCAAAGTCCAACAACCCTAGCTTAGTCACCAATGGTAGTAATTACCCGGATTAAAGCTAACTACAAGGCAACATTACGAGCCACCGAGCGGTTGCCATCGCCACGCCTGCGTCAACATACTCTATGTGGTTTGCCGTACAGTCACAGGGAAAAGTGCGCCTCGCGTACCTACTCCTCATGCACTCTGTGCGACCGCAGATTGTAACCCTCTAACATCGTTCTATTAGTGCTTCCGGTTTTTTTTGTCTTTTATTATCTGTGTCGTGTACGTCCACATTCAACTAAAGAATGTACCTATATGTACTCGTATATACAGGACCCCTGTAAAGGACACTACTAATCTAGGTCTATACTTATAGCAATAGACAGAGCTTTATATATGTTACTTTCGCGAATGAAATAGATAAGCAAAAGCCGGTCTCATTCGCGCACAGTTAAATAATATTAAAATTCGACCTCGACTTCTTTTTGAACGAAAATACCCCATGGACCAGTTCTACTTGAATTAGACCCGTTATTGGTATGAACTGGTTTTGTATAGGGTTATATGTGCCTACTGCTTTTGTGTTGTATATGGGCCTACATTAATATTTCGCTAGCTCCTATGGCAGCTGTGCGCTCCTGCCGCCGGCCCTGCGCCTCGACCCGCCTCTCGTCAATAAAGCACCCTCGACCTAGCACTGGGGCGTACCTTGATGCATTCGCACATATTAGCTCTGAGGTCTCTCTTTAGGTCACAAAAGGATATGAACAAAAACTACTAATGCAGACAAGACAAGCTTTTTATTGTTCTAGTAATAACAAAAATGACACAATGACTAAAATAATATTTGGTTACAAAAACGCTCACAAATAAACCATGCGTTTGTTATCTTACGAGGCTACAAAGCGGGATAGCAATCCCTGACCGACCACACACTACTTCTCCTAAAACTACAAAAAAAAGATATCAAATTACACATAATGACTAAACTACAGATTATAAAAATATAATGAGAAGCGGACAATGTGTGAAAGGATTAATTTACAGTTGTCGTGTTCGATTTTTTCGTTAAAATTTCGCTTTATGTTCGTCGATACGTTACCTTCAAATTTGTCTCTTTTCGACCCGACCACCCAAAACGAGGGTTAAATTTCGTGGTTTTCCCGCTCATCATCCAATTGTGTTTGAATAACTATCTCCAATCGTGTGGGTTCTCCGGTAGTTCCAAATGCCTCCGTCGGAGGACGGGGAGGTATCCTTCACACACGCGCAGGTCGGCGGCGGGCGGCGGCCCTACGGCTGCGGGTGCGGTTGCGGGTGCCGGCGGTACCTAATAGTGAGGTAGAGGCGCCGGTGCTGGTGCGCGGCCGACACTGACCTGCGGTCGGGGAAGTGCTGCAGGTCGTGCACCGCGTAGTGCTGCAGCCGCGACGGCGGCACCAGCATGCCCATCACGCTCGCCGGCATGCTGTACAGCTGCGGGGTGTCCGGCAGCTCGCGGCACTGCAACACCACCACACTATGTACCTACCTACGCGTATACATCACACAGCACAACACCTCGCTTAACTCACAGCGGGGCTGCTCCGCGTCACTCTGCATAACAACTAATTGACGGGGAAAACCACTGAATAAGACATATACCATTACAACTCAAAATAAGGAGGGCTTAGTTCTATTTGACGATGTTTGGCTGTCGTCGTATGTCGGAAGTTTAACCACCGATATAATATCTCCTAGTAGATGAGTAAGGTTGTTAAACGTCTGTGTGTAGGTAGAGCACTGTACTCACGGACAGTATGATGCGGTGCACGGTCTCCGCGTGCGTCTTGAGGAAGGGCGGCATGGGCACGCAGAGCGCGCCGATGCCCTGCACCTCCCTAGGCAGCGCCTCCGCCAGCGCCAGCAGCATGTGGTTGGGGAGCAGGTAGGGCGCGCTCTCGTCCTGCTCGCGCGCGTGCCCGTCGCGCCACCGGTACAGCATGCGCAGTGCCGCCATCTGCCCGGTGGTGAACCGCTTCTTCGAGCGCAGGTACAGGGGCATGTGGGACTCCTCGTGGAGTACTGGCTTGTTGTATGTCTGCAAACATTGCACATTTTTTACATTCACAATACCACTAAAAACTAACGGGGGACGTAACGAGAGTTGTCGATCTCGACGGATGGCGGTGGTCGGCGGCGAGTACTCGCTTAGAACGCTTCATTCTCGAGCTGTTTATCATTCATCTCTCATAAACTTAAGAAGGAAAATCGTCACCGTTTACCGCACCGCGGGTAACGGCGGCGTTCAGTCAACTGGTGTAGTACTCACGCGGCCGGCCACTAGACGGCTGTTGTCGATCACGGCGAGCAGCTGACGCGGCGGGGTGGTGTCCGCGGCGAGCAAGTCTCGGCGCATGCATCGCCATATGAACAGTAAGAAATGTGTATCTAAACGGGCGTAACGTAGGAGTTCGTCCGGTAGCGGCCGCATGCGCCAGTCCGCCAGCTGGTATCTGCACAACACACCGGCAAACATTCAACGCTGGCGACCTGTATCGCACTCAAAGTCAAAGCATTTATTGTAAATACACAATAAAATTGCACTTTTACAAATCAAACAACTAAATCTCGTTAACAAAGAGAACCATAAACATAAAATATAAGAAATTAAACTACACAGTTATTGATTATGACTTGAATTTGAAATAGGATGTTTCCCTTTCAAGTCTCCCCTCGCGTCCGCGGCGACTCTACGCGCCGAGGTGTGCGTCGGTGAGGTAAGTAAAGTTGCTGATGCCAACAGAGATGACACGTACTAGTTTTATTCAACTGCATTTTATTAGTACTACTGAGATTTTAAAATCGATAGGTACGGTTAATTGACCGAGCTAACGAAATGTGTTGTTATACAGTTTTTATTTTTTTGTTTTAACAGCTGTTACAAAGAAAGACTAGAGAGAGAGAGATAGAGAGAGAAAGAGGAGAGGCACTCACGTCTTGTCCGCCTCGATCTGGCAATAATGCTGGAGCAGGTACTGCAGCGAGAGCCTGGGCAGGCGCAGCGCGCGTGCCGCCTGGTGCGTGTCGAACATGCCGACTACGTACACGCCGAAGTCGCGCTGCAGCCACTGCACGTCGCTCTCGGCGCCGTGGAACACCTGCAACCATCGCACTGTTAGCACTCCTCCTCTACACTTTCTGGCTTCAGGAACGTCAGGCCATAATAAATCATTGAACGTAAAAATGTGCAGGTGCTGATGAGGGGCGAAACTTGATCATTGTTAGCCTAAGACCACCGCTGGCTTCTCAGATGTGGTCCAATCACGATGTCGCTGACTTTATAGCTAATCGTCAATACATATGAATTTAAACAAAAAACAACAATGTACGTCCAACTAGTTTCAATCCTCAAGTAGAAAATCTGTCGTCAAGCCGTCGTATCGGGGCGGTCCGGCGGCGGCGCTTGGGGCAGAATTATATTCTACATGTTCACCACGTTTAAACACATCGTCGCAAGCCCAGGTCACATAATGGTCAAATGCTAGCTCAGAAAGCAATAAAATAAAAATATACATCTATAAACAATAACTAAAAACATCCCCATGCCTCTTCTCACTGCGTAACATCGCTACGCGGGCGGCGGCCTACCTACTACCTAAATCCAAAAAATATGAAATACACTAGTTCCATTAAATGAAGGTTTCACTCAAGATTGTTTTTAAAATAAGTCCATGGAATTAGCGCATAGAGCACTTTACTCTTCTATTGAGCCGTAATAACAAGCCATCATCCTGTTGTCGAGTTATTGTAACGTACCGTGTTACATTGTGTTTGAAAGAGTTGATTGAAAGGCAATTTATAAACGGCCGAGCTGCGTCGCAGAGGTCATTTTTCAATTATTCAATTAGATACCGACGTGCATCAGTATACAATAGAGAATGCGCTTCCCGGATCGGCTGCACCGCCGGTTACATAAGAGCATACTGCGCAGAACCTACAGACGAACAGAGAATTATCTACATTGTTGCTGAACGCCGACCTTGTTCCCGAGTTATGTCTCCCGCGAGCGGCACGTGGCCCGCCACGGGACCACTGCTAATATACATATTTTATCTCAAGTCCGTTGTTGCGAATCGAGCACTAGCTCACGAGTCCGTAAGTCCAGAATGACACGACATGAGACGTATACGATACCTTAATTTTTTTAGGGTCCGTGAAGTAGAGGTTCAGCTTGTGCAGATGCTCCCGCAGCGCCAGGGCGTCGATGATGAAGTCGCCGCCCTCGTCCGTCGAGATCTGGATCAGGCAAGTGATCCCTGCGGACAATAAACAAAAGCTCACACGCGCTCCCAGCTTCCCACCGACCACACCGTCCAATAACTAGGTATACCTGCACAAATTGCCGATAATTTCTTCCGACTAGTTGGCATTCATCTGATCACAATATTCAATCTAGCTAGATCGTCAATCATCCGCTCCATCAGGTAATCCATTATTCAAAATACTATCTAATAAATCTCAATTTAGTGAATAGCATCTAGATCGCAAATGCAACGTGGCGGCTGAAGTGAATCGGTTAACCTAACATTTACATGATCCTCACTATGCACTCGTTCTGCATAGGCTGCGACTCGGGGCCGCAACAATGATTTACTCTCATAATTGTAACGTAACTTATGAGCGTGATGGAGATTTCGATCGCCCCGTGCGTGCACGTTAGGTCATCGTATAACGTTTCATAGATTAATATCTGTCGAAAAGCCACGTCTTACGGCCGAAATTAATAATGTATCTCCTAATCAAGATTGAAATCGATCTTGGATTGCTGCCTATCGTTCGATCGATCTCCAATCTGCGCGCCAATAACTAAACACGGCAGTGTCCTATCTTTTTCGTCGGCAGATTGCCGGCAATCCTTTCCCTCTTGACCGTTTCATTTTGCGCAAAATATTTGAATATACCAAAATTATTCTATGTGCGTTTTAAAAGCAAAACATATCTAAAATTATTTTAAAAGTATTTAAAAGTGATGGTCACGGTAAAAACAATTTATTTGAAACCTCAAAAACGGTATAAAATTGAATATTATAATATCTCGGTAGGTATTACAACTAAATAGTTTAGCTGAAATGGAACGTCAATATTCGATCAATGGAACTGTCAAACAAACTGTCAGTCGGGCGGGTCGGGTCGGCTAATTATTCATAGTGGCAGTGCAATCATGCCATTTGCATACAAATTCCTTGGATAACGCTTATTGCATTCATATTCGTTGAATTTATCTATTTGTCCTGTAATTACCTACCGAAACGGAGTTCATAAGACAATTTAATTACTATTATGGACGCCGAAATAGTAAGTACTTGACATTGTTTATTGATGTTTATACCTACGCGGCGTGCGCGAATCTTCTCGCCTAATTTGTAGCAATGATGATAATCATTGTAATATGGTCTTTTACAGGTAAAAGGTAAGCATCTTACAGAAGAGGAAACCAAGTTTTTAGTCTGCTTAATCGAAAGCAGCAAAATCATTACTTACATTGAAAACCACCATCGCCACCAACAACAAACTCAAAAATGACGAGTGGATCCGCCTGTTAGACCGATTCAACGCGATCAACACAAATGGTCACAGAACACCGCAGCAGCTGCGTTTGAAATGGGAGAATTTAAAGAAGAAATTGTGCAAACGCAGCACCAATATCAGGATGAACATAATTATTAAGGTTACTATATTTTGGTTGTATTTACCTGTTTTTATTTACAACCTAAAATTCTCCAATGCTAAGTCAGTAGTAATGCAATATTATTATTTTTACAGATTGGTGGTGGACCTCCGGATTATATACTTACCCCCAGATGACATTTTGGACTGAGTAAATGGTTTACTGGGAAGTACAGCCAGTGGATTTACTGTGCCATTTGGTGGTGATAGGGCAGTGCGAAGTGACACGCTTTTTGGGTTTATATCATTTGGCCACACTCATACACATTCCGGAAAATTAATGACTATTATTACACATTGATACTCGAAGAAACAATCGAAGTTTGAGAAAATAATACAAAACCAACACCGTCTCACTATTGGATTCCCACCAAACCTCCAGTAAATAGATAAATAGATATCTATCCATTTTCAATTTAAGCATACTTTGTAACTCTTTTGTTAATTAGTATATAGCGGGTCTTATTCACACACAAACTAATATAAAAATATATAATTTTGACATACCTCAACGTTTGTAACTTTGGAATAAAAGTGTGAATCAATATCATTGTTTATTTACTTACCTACCTATATTTTTAACCACCAATGATAAAGACAGTTGTTATAAGTTTGTAGTGTGCATCTGTATCTGTCAGTCGGAGGCAGTGTAACTCCCAAACGAATGAACCAATTTTGATTTAGTGTTAAGGCACAATTGCATTGTATCATGAATATGTTATAGAGAGATAATTCAGGTTTGTTTTTCGTATTGCAGGGTTTTTTAATTTTACAATTAAAACAATGAAAGAAAATTTAGATATTTCAATTTACTATCTAAAATAATTATTTACAAGAGCTGCTCTAGCACTGGTATCTTGGGCATCCTCCATGATATTTTGAAAATCTTCAATAGCATCTGCTGTTGGCAGCTCTACTGCTGCAGGAACTTCCTCTAGTTGTAATTCGGTAATTCCTACAAATATTGTGTAGCACTGCTGTGGTTTAGTTAACCTAAACCTAAATGTGAAATCCGCATCATCGAGACTCTGCATGTAGTTCATTCACCCTTCTTATTCTTCGTGAAGAATAAGAAGGGTGAATGAACTACCAATAATCACAATAAATAAAAAGTCACTATCAATAATCTCACTAGAATACATTGTTAATGCAATTTTATTTTATACAATTTCGATGAAAATGTTTACTAATCTCCGGAATTTTAGAGATTGCAATCTCAGATCGTTTACACCTATCCGACGAAGTGTCAAAATGGAAAGATCGGTTATTGACCCCACCAAACTGTCATTTTCGAACGGAGGACAATCTTTAATCTGCGATCCGACCTCCCAAAGATAGAATGATTTTCGCGATTGCAAACTCAATCCACGGATCGGCTATTGGCATGTTTAACCCCTAAAATGGATTGTGATATCAATCCCAGATAGCAAAATTTGGATTAGGATTGAATATTAATTTCGGCCGTTAGGCCCTCAGACAGCGCAGAGATTGCGCCCATTGCTCAGTGTTCGACACTGTCGAAAGCCTTCTCCTAATCGACAAAACAAACACTTGTGTCCTTGCATCACTCCGTCAATGGTTTTACGGTCTATACATGGTAGAATTACTACCCCATAAGCCGGTCAGTTCTATATTCTTCTAGTATGTGTGACAACCTATTGCAGCAGCTTTAGATTGACGGCAATAGGCTGTGCTTTAATCTCCAATCTTATAACTACGTCATTTCTCAAAGAGCAAGTAAATGTAAACTTTCGTAACAGTCACCGCCTGCAGCATCTCTACTGTAGTCACTATGTGACATAGTGGTTTATAACCTAATACTTTTCTAAAAACTGATCACGTCGTCGTTTTCATATTTGGTTTAACGCCACATCCACGGACGGAGGTTTTCAAATACGTGTTCATTTGAAAATCGATAGGCTTTGTGAACTAGTCATGCATGCATTTTTAATGTAGACGCAATGCAGCCCTCCGTCCGCACTGGGGCCACTAGATATTGATTAGAAATCGATAAGCCGTGCGAATGACGGAACCCGTCGGCGAGGCGTGCATGCATATTTAAATTTAAAGTTGTCGGAATGCAGCAGTCCGCGAGTTGTCCACCTATGAAATGTCATGGCGTGACCACCAAACCGCAGTGTTCTTTGGTGTCTATTAAAAAACAGTCCGCAGCCGCGGAGGCAGATCAGAATCGCCAATTACGACATTATGAAGACATGGCAGCACCGGGTGCTCGGATCGAGCGTCGACAACGAGCCGGGTCCCGGCGAGCGGTCGGTATACGTCGCATATCCTCATCACTGGCAGGAAACCATCACATCCAACACAGTTCATATACTTTTCGCAATAGGGCACATCCTTCTCAGAGCATCCATCGTGCCACGTGACATGTAGATGCACATTAGTGACGTGCGAGCGGCAAGGACTCCCGGAAGCCTGTAGCCTCTTGAACCAATTGAACATCCACTGCGGCGCAGCGTCACGCCTGTGTTTTTCCAATTCATCCGTATCATCAAAGAAAACAAGTTGATAACGCTTCAAGACCACATACGATGTTGACCTCTTACTATAGGACCGTTGTTTCGCAAACATCCCGATTCGGAACAAGTGCGTGGAGCATACAATTAATTTCTGTATCCAGGAATTGAAGCCGCAACTGGACGCTTTACAGTCAGCTCATCACCAACTTGGGCAACTGACACTTAGGTTTTATGGTTTAAAGAGATAACTTTGGTTCGACAGTTGTTAACGATGAAACGGTGGTAGGTTCAGGAAACCGTCACGAGAGCCCTTAGAACGCATAGGAATAACACTTATTTACTTTTATTCAATGTTTCGGTTTTGTGAACGTTGGCGTCTTTTAGTTTGCAAATACCATTGGAAGATAAATAAACCTGAAAACATGAAACAGTATTTAGTTGGAACTGCACGTACCTTGGTAGGTTCTGTAGGAGTGATGCTCGAGGTCGACGGCGAACTCGCGCACGCGCCCCAGCTCTTGCAGCAGCCGGTCGAGCAGCGGCTCCGTGTCCACCAGCGTCAGCGGCGTGTCCTCGAGCGCGGGCGGCAGCGCCGGCGCCTCCTCCGCCAGCAGCAGCTCCGCCGGCGGCTCCCACGCCTCCAGCTCCGTCTTGTACGGGTGCTCGTACCTACAAGCCGCCGCGCGTGTCACCGATACTCTATCTAATCAAGTCTATTGCTGTTCCACTGAGGTATAGTGCTCGCCTCTGATGTGAGGGTTCGGCAGGCCGCCCGAGGGTCTCTGCCTTGGCTAACGACTGCTATCGGTCGGTAACAACTGGGACGTACGGCTTAACGTGCCCTTCGAAAGGATGAAATCAGCAAATATCTTATGAAAGTCATTGGTCTAGCTATGATTGTGTTGGTAATCGTCATACGTGTTCATATGTAGAATAAAAACTCTTATAGTGTCCCTTCTCTTTCTCTCTTGTTCATATGTATAGTTTAGTGTGCAAAAGCTGAACTTTCCGACGTCCTTTCTATCCGTAACGTACGTTTATCACAATCAATGATATCGATGATGACTAAGATCGGTCACTACATAATATAGTAGGTAGGTATACTGGACTCTACAAACATGTATAAGGAGCGCTAAAATGAATGTACCAGAATAAGCCCCTATATTCAGAAATCTAACAAATATCAATTATTATTAAAATGCAAATCTTCTAAACAGCATTGAAGGCTACACGTGCAGCGTCCGTAGGTAGATCAATCAGCAATAATCGCGGGATCGCGGCGCGGCGCGACCTCTGCCTGTTTATTCGCACGATAATAATTTATTGGTGAGGAGTATCTAGCGGTTAATTTATGGCGCTGACATTAACCGATCGCACTTCACTTGACCGTGATTTTCGTTGATTCAAAAACACATTTTTAAATGGAAACATTGAAAAAGTAACCTCTTGAAATAACTTTCTGGTATCTCTATAATTAAACTATCAGTGGTATAGATATAAGCCTACAATTTCCAATAATTCACGTTTTCAATAACTTTAAATGATATCTGATTCAAACTGAACTAGATTCGTTGATCGTTACCAAGGATAGACGGCGCGTCAGGCGCTTCTAAATCAAAGTATTTATTGTAAGTGGGCAATAACATCGCACCATTACAGGTTAACACATACTTAAACCTCATTAACAAGAGAATAATAAAATAACAAATCAAATTAAGGGCTTATTCATTATGGTTTAAGTTTGAAAACGGACGTCTCCGATTCATTTCTATTGAATCAATTGTTATCATGCCTTAACCGCTTGGTCGTAGCGTGCTAAGGAGGTCGAGGAGGCGTCACTCACCCGACTGGCTGCCCCTCGTCGTTGTACAGTATGGTGAGCGCCAGCGGCTTGATGTTGTTCGGCTTGTCGGCGATGCGCGGCACGAACAGCTTGCTGGAGTTATCCACCTGGTCCTTGAACGAGATCTGCGGCCGCGGGATGTTCTTGGCTCCGATCAGGGTCGCCGACTCGCCGTTCACCTGTTGTACACGACTGTGAACCACTGAGTCACTGGGCCCGGGGAATGCCCCATTGCCCCATGACCTTAATGCGTCGCGTCCACGAGTGATAATGTCCAGCCGGTATGACGGTAGTCGCGAAAAAAGCTCGTATTGCGACGATAACGTCGCCAAGTGAATCGATTCATATACTCTTCGATATTATCATTCGTGAAGGTTGCCCGGACACATTATTACATTCCGTATTAAGATCCAGGTCTCCAACAACTAGCCGGCATAGTCACCGGTTATTGACTATCAAACAAGCAACTATTCACTATAGGTGTCATGGACAGCCCCGGCCTATGCAGAGGATGCGTGGAGGCTGAGGAAACGGCCGCGCGCCTGCTTATAGATTGCGAAGGCGTGTCGTCCCAAAGGGCGCAGTTCCTGGATGCACCGGGAACCCTCCAGGCCTGCATAGACATCTGCAAGCTGCTCGCCTTCCTGGAGGACAGCGGGTGGTTGAACTAGCGACCACCACCCGACATCACGCAAAAAGGGCCGACTATTCGGCCAAAAGAAGCCCGAACACCAAGATCCAGGTAACCTTAATTCATTCATTCAAGACTCTGCAATTCACAATACTTGCACTTTGCAACTGATTGTAATCACAAGAACGTAAATACAATTTGGGGCATTCACTACAATTGAATATAAACTACAGAGGGGATGACTACGCGGAGTGACATAAAGGGTTTGTTCCAGCAGTGGAAGCCTCAATAGTTCATTGCTTTCATAGGAACTGTTAACTGATGTTTCGTACTACGGTTTGAGAGAGTGAACTGTAGTTACGATTAATAAGAGGCAGGCAGAGCTCCTAGCCTTATCGAATGAGCACCTTGATCGTGGCTGTGACGTGCGAGCGGTTCCAGGCCGCGGGCTGCGAACTGCGAACGACCGACGTGCTGGGAGCATTCACGCCGCTCAGAGTGTCTATGCTCGTATTGATACGGTCGAGGAATATGTCGTTTGCGTCGATAATTTTATCCATATTGGTTTCTTCGTCGCCATCGCTGTTGGACAGATAGATTTAAATGAATACGAGCATCCAATCTAAATAGAAATGGTCACAAAGCAATATACCACTTAAGTGCAATGCAAAGGGAACCACAATTACCATCTCAACTTCACTGTGGAAAGTTCTTTGACCATGATGAGATTGGCTTGTTGTACAACATTTTCTCTTATCTTGCATGTTACTATGTTGAAGTCGGTAAATGTCGTGAACATATCGTACGAGGTGTCGATGGGGAATCTGTTGGAGGACCGGACGGTTTTGCATGCGTACGTGTATCCATCCTGCAAACAGGCAACATGCTATTGGACTCATTTTAAAACACATCTGATGTATAATAATTAGTTTTCGCAAGACACTATTTTAAATTGTTGTATTATCATATTATACATAAAACAAGTTGGCCGGCAGACATTGGTCTTCCCTTTTTCTCCTTCAAATCATATCCGAGGCATAAACCACTATCTACAAAACGATGTGAAACTTATCTTAATCAGTTCAATAATTCGTGAGCACAAGATTACAAACAGTTTGACTCTACATACTTACATATAATTATATCCAAATATTATAAATGCAAAAGTATTCAATATAACTTTGTAATTTTTTTATTACTAAGCCAATTTTGATGAATTTTGCAATAGAGATAGATGGGACCATAGAGAAAAACATATGATACTTTTCAGACCACCTGCTCGACAAAGTCTCATTACATGTCATGCATTTTCACTGTAAAGCAAGTGATTCCAAGCCAGAGGGCTTAATAAAGCCAGTTTACTCAAATTCTGTCATTTAGAGCGACAGCAGCTGGTCTCACAGACAAATTACCCACTCTGACTAAATCTTATTTGACTATGTGGCCATCGCAATATTGAGACTAAATATGACTGGTCTAATAAACACTAAACAATCACTCCACATTTATTTTATTTGGTATGCTTAGAATGTGAAATTATAGATGGTGTTTGTTTGACATTACATCATTTTTATTCAAGGATAAAATAAGTTTAATAATTTTCAAGTTAAGTAACACAAAAATTCCTCAAGCAATAGAGATTTGACATCAGAATTTATTAAATCAGACACTTTATTAATTGTCTGTAATCTACTGCCGGAAAAAACAAAAGTGAAATATCAATAAGCCTATAACGATTTTAATCAATGGAGAACAACAAAAAAGTAAAGGCCGTGTCTGACTCTGCTCTTTTAGTGTATTTTGAACTATGGTGCATTTTTTGTATATGGCCCTGGGTTTTATTGTCTCACAGAAGGTATGAAAAGTAGAGTATGCAGCTCAAAAATATAAACTCTCTCGCTATGCTCGGGCGTTAACACCAGTGGCCTTCCTTAAGCTCTGGGTCCAATAAGCCACCCGTGACGTTAAGACAGTGCTTTATCCACTTGGTGCATGATCTACTATTACATAGCACATGTATGCATAATGGTCATGCCTCTGATGCATTGTGCACTACACGGGCCATATTAATAAATGAACCTCAATAGCGGTACTAAGTGCGGTATCAGCTGATTCACACTCAAAATGTAATCTACATCTTGAAATCGTTGCTATTTAATAAATGGATATTGAGATGTAGTGCTGGCTACTAAATACTGTCTTGTATGTGTCAATTGTGTCATAATCGGATAGCACTTAACCATTGAGTGTTGTTTATTAATTTGCCAGATATCACATAAGTTTCTGTTCCTAATCTACAACTTAAGATGTATATATTAAATAGAACGAAAGAGCAAGTGCACACTGAAGACAGCTCTCAGAGCTAAGTTTGATTTATGAGTATGGGCCTAGGACATTATGCCTTTGAGTGTGGGCACTGGGCATAGACATTGTTGTTTAGGTTTACTTTCAACTAACAAGTTATGCTAAACTTTTATGAGCTTCCATGATATTTAGCCCTTTCCTGTAGCAACATCACTATCTGGGGCCTGTATGAAATAATTACTCGCAATCACTATGTATTATTGTTTAAACTATACATTTCTCTTATTATATTATGTTAAGGGGCTATTCAAATGCAGCCATAACAGGTTAGATAGCTACTAGCTGGGAAGTTACTGCTATCAGCTGATTTACTGCACATATTCAAATAAACCTTGAATCTAATTCCTACCTATCACCGAGTAACAGAAAGTCTCCTCATGACAAACATATCATTTACATCTATAAATGAATGTAGTTGACCGAGTGAAGCGAAGATCTCCATTTTAAGAGTGGCCAATTTTGCTATTGTCCAGATGTTTGTATGTTTGTTCTGGGCTACAGGTCACATTTCTCAATGGATTTTTATGATATTATGTGGTATACAGGTTTTTTTTTATCGAGAGTGATTTTGGAGTGGAGGTAACTTTACCGTAGCATCATTAATTGGCCAAGAGTTATGATATTTGGTGGAAACCTAAAGTAGGCATTAAATTCTGAACAAGTTGATGGTTTTAAAGTTGGGGAGAAACAGGGGATGCCTATCGCTAAGGTAATAGTTAAGCTCTGATCGCGAGGTTTACTGCTCAAAGAACCTCTAGTCCAGCGGTACTCTAAGTGTGTTCCGCGGAACCCTAGGGTTCCGCGCTACCCCTGTAGGGGTTCCGCAAGAATTTAGAAAAAAAAACAAAACACCTCTCTCTGGTCACTGGTCCAACGTTTTGACAACGTTATACTGGTGAGCACGCAGTCCCTTTGATAAAAGCCGCCTCTGAATTAGACGCTATAGTTGTGAACAAGCGACTTTCGGCTCTATCTTCAAAAACATAAAGTCGAGATTGTTTACAACGCATTTTTTTGTTGTATTTTATATTGTATATTTTATTGTAGGGTTCTGTCAAGTATTTTGCTTGTCAAAAGGGTTCCGTGACCAAAAAAGTTTGAGAACCGCTGCTCTAGTCTATTTTAGTGAGAGGTCAAACTTTTAAATGTGCATATTATTAGCTTCAACTCTTTTTATGAGGCTGTGGTACATGGATCAATAAAATTTTTCCAGAGACTTGCACAAAGACTGTTTCAAGAAGAACAGCTCATGAGCTATCAACTTGTATAAAATACATTGTTCTATTATTAGGTACACAGTGACCCTGTGAGGTCACGTCGTAATTTCCTGAGGGGACAGGGCGCCATGCAGTTGTAGCCCAGCGCGCCATACCTCGTCGACGCCTCGTCTCACGTGCGTATAAAATATCACATCACTACCTACTCGAGAGATTGCAAAGAACGCGTTTCATTTTGTTGTTATTACGAAGTTTAGTGTAACATCATTATTCTATCACGTACCTTCACTGTTGCCGCCAGATCGGGGTGAAACTCGGGTGCCTCAGGGTTCAGAGCTGAATTCATTTTGTCGAACAAGGCCGATTGTTTTAGTGAAAAATCACAATATGCCTCTACACTGAGGAAGGACCGTTATTAAGAACCTAGTATGGCTGGCTAATAACTTATAAATGAAGGTTGGCGTAAAAGACAGCTATGCTCGCTCCAAGATCGCGACGCGAAAGAAAAGCAATAAGCAGGGCGCAGAAGCTAAGACCTAAGTAGAAAATACGTCAATCAAAAATCATTGATTGACATTTTGATTTGACAGACAGCCACAGGGCCACAGCCAATATAGCCATGAGACGGCGAGTTTCCACAGACTATAAGTAGGGCTGCCAGATATCCGTGAACTCAATGAGCCTAATTTTGCCTATCGTGAAATCGATAATCGATTTTTTCACACAAATTGACAAAATAACTAAGTATTACAACCCTAACATGATACGGATGACGTCACGTTACGCGGGTCACTGGCATTGAATTATTTTTGTCGCAAAGCGCACCGCGGTCTTTGAATTTTGCCGACAGTATTTTCTGGCATTAAATTATTTCTGCCGCAAAGTGCGCCGCGGTCTTTGAATTTGCCGACAATATTTTAGGGTTCAGTATTGTAACAAAGTTGAAAGCCTCTAAAATTCATTTCAGATACTTACCGCCTTAGAATAGAATTTTGGTATTTTAATTTAATGGGATTTATATGGGAATACAAAGTTATTTATGCAGATTATATATCTAGAAAACGGGATGAAAATTATGGAATGTCAGAATTTTTCCTTGGTTTATAGGCCAAACAATAGCTATATTCAAAATTTGAAACTTGTGGGATGGCTAGAAGTACCTTAGAATTTTGATGATCGGTGAGTCAGTCAGTCAGTCAGTCAGTCAGTCAGTGAGCAGCAAAACTAAGGAACTTTGACTTGCAATAATTCTTAAACTACTGGTTCAAATTTGATGTAATTTGGATTATTATCTGTAAACGTGATGCCCTCTTGGTCACTAAAAATGTAGGCTTCTAGTTTTATCCATAACGAAATTACAGGGGGTCGAAAATGGCCTGAATCGCTTCGAGGAAAGGATAGTACGGCCGTGCCTTTTGTTTTGCTCGACTTGGCGGGGGCACTGCCGTGCCCCCAGATTTTGTTGAAGTTCAATTTTCTTTCATCGAATAAAAAATTACTCATTCTAGTAATATAAACAAACTATGGTCTGTTCGCTAACATGCACGAGATACTGGTATTCTAAATCTGTGTGCACGAGTGTGGACAAATCTGAGGGGCATATTTAATATAAATAAACATAAAAAGATTCCAGAATCCCAAAAAACTAGCCAAGTGCGCGTCTGACTCGTGCACGAAGGGTTCTGTACCATTATCTAGAACAACTTAAATATTTACTTTACTCTGTTTTTAGTATTTATTAGTATTTATTAGTAATAAATAGGTACATTATCATAGATAATAATAATAATTCAGCCTGTAACTGTCCCACTGCTGGGCAAAGGCCTCCCCTCACTATCGTGAGGAGGGTTAGGCCATAATCCACCACGGGGGCCTAGTCCGGATTGGTGGATAACATGCCTCCGAATTAATTCTCGGGCATGTTGGTTTCCTCACGATGTTTTCCTTCACCGAAAAGCGAGTGATAATTATGTACATATGTTTTTTAACAAGAAACACATTGGTACGTGCCAGTACTGGGATTTGAACTCGCCACCTCCGTTTTCGAAGGCGGACGTTCGCCCACTAGGCTACCACCGCTTTTTATCATAGATAAAATAAATAAAACGTAAGATACATCATCTGTGAAAACTTCAACTAGGTAGGAAGACAGACAGTCAGACAGACGGATGGACAGCGAAGTATTAGTAATAGGATCCCGTTTTACCCTTTGGTTAAGGAACCCTAAAAACGTGTAATTTCACTTATTTTAGCATAAAACATGCCTAGCCAAAATAAAAAAGTCTTACTGCGCGATTATTCGATGGTGATGTTCTGACGTACACTAGCACTACGACTACGTTCCTTCAACGTCAACGTTGTTACGTGTTTGAGGTAAGGGAGGTGTGTGAGCTGAGGGTGGTTGGGTGGTAAAAAAATAAACGACGGGTGCAAAAAGGGAGCTTTGTTTGAGAGGGTGGGTGGGTAGGCGAACTTGGTGTATTGTGCAGATACCGCCGCGACTCGGCGCGAGAGTAGTGCGATTGCGCATTGCAGGTCAGCACCGCTGTTCCAGCGAGTGGACAAGAGACGGCGAATAGCGTCCATCGAGCGAGCGCTGTGCGAGGTATACCCGGTAGGTATGATGCTGTCGATATTTTGTGGGATAGGCGAGGGATAGTCTGGATGGCCTAGCGCGCTCGTGCGTCTATGTCGATTTACACTAGTCTTGGCGATTTCTACTGCCGACACATGCATCTGTGCGCTGTTATCCGTGCTTTTTTGACATGACTTTAGAAGATCCGTTTTACGTCGTCAAAGAGTAAGTGTACGCGTCCGCTACGTTAACTGGTTGCAGGTAGGGCCGTTTCTGATTCATGTGTTGTCTTTGTCCAGAGGCACTGATTGTACTCAAGAGTTTACGCGTTTTTTAAATTGTTATCCAATGAGAAAAGCTAGTTTGCAAATGAGTGATTCGATTTCCAAAGTTTGGCTTTCAGACCTGGAAGCTGTCAACAAGTGCACTATATGAATCCCTCTGAACAGAAAGTAAACAATGGGAACTGCTGTCAACAATCAAATGCTTATCAATTTGATGTGTATTTAATGTTTTAAACAGTTTGGTCCTAATTTGTATATTTATGGTACTTTTGCTGCTTTTCTAGGATAAAGTGACCAATAATTAGCATAGTTTTAAGTCAACCAGACTATGCACATACATCAATGGACAATCTATAAATCATAGCAGTAGGTAGAGGAAGATGGGGAGGCTTTGTACAGTATTTATATTAGGCCTTGTAGAAATAAACTAACAGTTATTTTAAATGAATTTCAATGCTGGTTATATACATATTGTATATAATCTGACTATAAATGTAGTGTGGATCAGTATCGATACAGTATAAATCTACTGAGTAATGACGAAATTACTAAAACAAAAAGTATGAAGGTGCCCCAGATGTGGGGTAGCTTGGAACATAGCTAAAAAGTCAAAGTCAAAGTCAAAGCATTTATTGTAAATAGGCAATTAAATCACACTTTTACAAGTCAAACAGCTAATTCTCGTTAACAAAGAGAATCATGAAAACATTAAGTATGATACATTAAATTAAAGAGTAATTGATTATGGTTTCAGTTTGAAAAAAGGATGTTTCCCTTTCAAGCACTGTACCAAGATTCTGGACAGGAAAAGGAAACTCCGTTGACTCTACCAGTGCTTCGGAATACACCCGTTAGAGAAGACAGCACCGAGAAACTATACGGGGATGTCATTTTTAAACTTAGTCTGTTTCATATTCTTTTTTCAGGCATATAGATTAACAAACATATATATAGATTAAAATATATAGAGAAAGACAAAAAGATCTATAAATTTAAAAAGCTACATTTAGTATCAAGTAACAAGATAACAAATAATAAGATCTAAACTGTATAATAATAGTCAGCCTTTAGTTCCATTAATACTACCTGCAGTATTAAAAAAATAATTAAGGTTTTAACTAACCACATTACTTACAATTATTATTGTTGTCTTAGTATGAATCAACAAAAATTATTATAATGACATGACATAATTGTGATAATCATGTATTAATATGGATATTGTGGGATGAAACATAGTTTTACGAAAGTGTTTGTATAGTATGAATGTACCCCATCCCAAATCATTACACAAGTATATTGCAAAATAAATATGCTTTAAGCATCATCCCAAAATTTATGACTTCATAATAAACTAACAAATTTGCTCATAAATTACAATGAATTACTTACACAATTTCAGTAATATTTACTAGAGCTACATAAGTTGGAATTTTAGTCCAAATTTTACTTACACAGGGCGAAACACATTTGAAATTTATTTCAACAGACCCGTCAACCATACTGCTGTCTTGTTCCACTAATTAGTCGCTACATATGAGTGGGAAACATGTATAAAAAGATGAAGACACCTACATAACTAAAAGTTGAGATATAGGTACTGTACGCAGGCTCCCTCTGTATGAAGCCTACCTGTTTTCCCCTACAATAAAATTACAAAGTAAAATAATCAAGTTCAACTTTCTTCAAAATTTACAAAGGTTTGATGATTTGCACTTTCTCAAAGAGTACATTTCTCAATATATTTGTAATATTATCGCAAGCAAACAAAATCCACCTTGTTCTTCTGGCAGTGAGGTGTTCAAAGCATTGAACAAGACGCGAGGGCTGTACCTGCGCTGGCAGGAGATTTCAAAGGCGCCAGTTACACCCAACAGCCCCGAGGTGGAATGGACATCCACAGAGCTCCGGAATGCGCTCCGTAGCATCGAGTGGGACCTTGAAGACTTGGAAGATACTATCAATATCCTTTTTACAATCATTCTAGTTAGAACATAAATAAATATCCATTTGGTGTATTAAACTATAAATGTTAATTAGTATTTAAACGGGTCTAATGCGCGCACAAACTAATATCAAAATAAGTATATAATTTTAGCATACGTCGACGTTTCGGCCTAGTTACATCGACCGTGGTCACGAGAAGGCAATAAAAATAATAAAGACTATTTGTATCAATCTCTCCATTTATTTGTTTAATTAAGTGCAGTATAGATTCTGATATGCATCACACAGCTAGCATTGAGTATGGAATTCTAAAATGTACAATGAATCCTTCACTTCGTCTTCCTCACGCATTGTCGAGAAGAACGCATCCAAGTTTAAGATCGACAATAGAGAAATCACCGACCGGCGGACTTTCATTGAAGCTACAAAGCAAGAAGTTACAGTAAGTCCATGTTTGACACCTTTTAACACATGAACAAGCTGATTAACAAACTGTAACAAACACTATCAAGTGTAGAGTTTCATCCTAGATGACAAAACATAATTTAAACAAATTTCCTGTAAGAAAAAGTAGAATAGAATAGAAAATACTTTATTTAACAGTTATAAAATACACAAGGTATTATAGCTGGAGCTTTATCTGAATCTAAATTACAATGGGCGGGCTTGTCGTTGAGAGCGAGCTCTTCCAGTTAACCTTTGGATTGTGAGAAATAATGGAGTCGGGGGTTGGTGGTGTAAATCAAGGAAACTATGAACTAATAAGTAATAATTGTTAATAAAAAAAAATTAGAAGAAACCTCAGTGTAAACCCGTGCACTACAGTGGGCAGATGTGGTTGGTGGTGGAGAAGCATTTTACATTATGACTGTATGGTGTTGCAGATGATGAAGGGCAAGATGAGCCTGAACCGCAGCCGCGACTGCGACGGCACGGCGCGCGAGCCGCTGCTGGGTGAAGAGAGCCCCGTGAACTTCGCAGACTCCTGGACCTCCACCCCCAAGTACACCAAGTACTCCAAGCTGGCCAACCAGACCGACAGCCCCAGCCGGTAATCCGGGACAAACTTAATTATGCCTGTACTGAAAAAATAAAACAAATTGATTGGGTTAAAAATAATAGAAACTATTGTACCGAACTGCTACTGAAATGTGTGTATGAGTAAATGGAAGCAGCCTATATTTATCTACCTTTACTACAAGTAAAAATCAAAATATGAATGCTGAATGCTGCATAATAAAATATGGTGTCGCTTGTGAGCAGGTTCGACGCGTACGATAGCGACATCCAGTCGACGCAGGACAAGATGCTGGGCAACCAGAACGAGCAGCTGCAGGTGATCAGTAACTCCATGGGGTTGCTCAAGACTGTATCCAGGCAGATCGGGGTGGAGCTCGACGAGCAGGCCGTGTCAGTACATATACATGCTAGTGTGGCTTCACACATATTTTTTATAATTTACATCACTCGGGAGTTAAAGTAGCTGTTTATCAGTGAAAGAATTTTTCTTATCGGATCACTAGTTCCTGAGCTTACATTTTCATGATCAACCAACATTCTATATTCAATGAATACTTTTGTGATTCCAGGTCCTAATCTAATAAATCAATATATCCTCCTATTCCAGGATGCTGGAAGATTTAAACGCAGAGCTCGAGAATGCGGACTCCAAGCTTGACTCTACCATCAAGAAGGTGGCCAAGGTGCTGCACATGAACAATGGTAAGTGCACCTAGGAGAATGGGTCCCCCCTCCCTGAGATATACAGGATATGAGGAGATACTGTTTGGGCAGTATACAATCTGTTCACACACGACAGGGAAACATCCTGTTTCAAACCCAAACTTATAATCAGTTAGGTCTTAATATATAATAATAATAATGAGTGTTTGCTTTTAAAAGTGATAATTTTATTGCTTATTTACATTGAACTATTTGAGTTGTGAGTAAGTGAGGTGTGTTTGTTCCAGAGCGGCGCCAGTGGTTTATCATCGGGCTGCTCATATGCATACTGTTCGTCGTCTTAATACTGTTCATTACACTGTAAACCCTCACCGGAGCGAGGTCTCGGTTTGCGTTCCGTCTCTTATTATAGCGAGGGACCTGCGCGGACGCCGCACCTCGCCGACTCGCGGTCCGGGGCTCAGAGCTTTCGAGCTGGGCCTCCGATAACTACTCGTACTATGTTATATGTTATTTTGCATCTTCGCCATATTTACAGAGCGCGATACAACAAAAAATAGTTCAAAGGCCATAATTAAATTCATAAATAATTACGTTAGTACGCAAACCTATCGGGTCCTATCCTTACATGAACGCTATTGGAGCTGTATGACTAGGTGATCGGTATTATGTATATAGCGGGAATGCAAATAGACATCTACAATAACACCAGTCTATATGTCACGGAAGGAGAGAATCTTATTTTTTAGTCGAGAGTGTATATAGAGCGAGTTATCGAGTCGGCGCCGGCGTCGGGCGCAGCGCGCGGTCTGCCGCGGCTATAAACCTTAATATAGCTACATAAATTATTGCTTCTTAATGTCAGTCCGATGCATCAAATTATTTTATAATTAAATTGTATGTCCTTAATATCAACTTCTAAGTAATTATCTACCTTTTATTGTTAGTGATAAAAACAATAGATTTAATATAATTATGTATTTAGGTTTATAAATCGCTAGTTTTAAATTGTATCGATACTCTACTTATTGTTTTATGGCACGAGCAGCTTCATCACCAGAGAGGTAGACCTTGTTATGGCGGCGTACATTCGCCTTGTCAGTCTCGAATATGTGTTATCCATGCGGTGGAGCCCCAGAGCTCGGTTAGTAAATTAATATTTTACACAAAAAATTAAAATATATTTTTTACAAATAGTCCGGCTTACACATGATTTAATGGCTGTCCCGTTTTTGATGCAAAATCGTATCCACCCATGCAATATACCGACAGTGACGAAGCAAGCTTTTCGGCAATCTTCATTACGTTCAAAGTAACGATTACAAACTCACAAATTAAACGTTGCACTAATGTCTCTAGTTATGGATAATATAATAATGTTCGCGTTTGACTGGACATAATAATTATTATAAGCTCGTAACTTTCTACAAATAGCATAGCGAGCTTCGTAATACTGTGCAGTGTTGTGTCTCGTATACAGATTTAGATACGTACGACGGTGTATGTCAGGCTATTATAGCAAATAATCTATATTTTATTATCATTTAATTATGTAGGTACTATACATTATGATCTCAGTAGCGGATGTTGTATGAAATTGTAGGAGTTTATATTGGAGAATATTTTATTATTAGAATTGTACTATTTAGTAGATACCGTAAGGAGAGGGCGCGGGGAGGGGCCAACTGTGCTTCGACGGATTTTATAATGTACCTACCTATCTACTTCTTTCCGTTTGTAGCTTTGAAGAGATTTTATAAACAATGGGGGTGCAGAGCTGTGGACAGTATTTTTTATTTGTTAAGAATAACTGTGTATTTAAACGGAAAAACGAGCGACAAAATGAGTAAGTCTGACCCGTAACGAACAGTTTAGGACGCTAGGCCGCGTTCCGATATACTCTTACAGTGCTCACAACGTAGGTATATACACACTGCTCAAGTGCGGCATGATTCTTGAACCGTTGGCTGTAACTAATTCGGGCCACTCGTGAGCATGCTCACAATGTTGCCAATAGTCAAACAAAAAAAGTACGTAACCGAATCAAAAGTTACTCATTTTTCGTAGAACTACCAAATATCACCATTAGTAACCAAAGTAGAACCATTGTCCTTTTTATTTGAATACTTTATGCTCAATTGGTTACCCACTCGCCTTCGTCGTGACATGTACATTATTTTTCCTACCTATATATTCTAATAAATGTAATATAAAAATAATAAACGTTTTTAGCGTTCAAGTACTTATATATAAGTATACTCGTATTACTCGTCCCAAGTAACGAGCAGGCTACTCTACTTAGCTCAAAATATTAGGCGAATTAGGCTATTTGTCAATAAATATGTATTAGGCGAGTTAGGATACTCGGTAGACAAAATTGGATTAATATAGTTAGCTGATAATCTGGCAACAATGTGCGTGAGAACCGTGAGCGTCTGACACGACGTTACACTGACGTTTACAACGTTTACACGTTTACAGCGCACACGGTGAGCGTTGTAAATTGTAAGCGTGAATAGGGCCTCACACCTGTACGTGCTTTGAACGCTTATTGCGCATTTCGGAACGCGGCCTAACAACTTGTAAGAAAATGTATCCGATAATTCTAAAGTAATTTATTATTGTGATTGTGTTAACGACATAATTATCGTGGTAACATTTTATTATTATTGTGGCTTGCGAGGCTTGTGTCAGTGTCAGTCTTGATGGGGTTCCTAGTTCGTAAGTGAACATAATAATATTGTATTTTATTGTAATTATGTTTCTCGTGATAGTCCTCCAAACTCACGGCGTTACCTAACACAGACACCCTGACCAGCGGCGTAGCTAGCCGGGGTGGCCCGGGCGCCCCGCGGCCGTCTGACGGAGAGTTAGTTATCATGTTAGTCGTTGTTCTATGATCCATTCAAATTCATCCATCAATAGAACGGATATTTATTGAGGAATGCCAATTGTCTGAAATCACAGCTCAAACCAGACTGTTTTATTTGTAAATTTGTAAGCCAGTGATATAGTTTTATTGTTATTTTATTTATATATAAATATTGTCACCGCGTCGAGTTGTCGCCGGGAGGCTAGTTTACGAGGGGGTTATCAGAGGAGCATTGTATTGTCTCATGACTCACTTCGATGTGCGGGCACTAAATTATTATAGTAATACAAGAAATTATTTAAGCGTAATTCATTTATATTTCCAATGTTTATATCTTCCTGATGTACAGTAGTTTTGTTGAAGACTAAAATACATACGTGATTATTAAATAGTGTGTTTTATTGTATCGCAAGTCGTCGATCCCGCCCCTAAGCGGGCCGCCTCAGGGTCGCCGGAGTCGCTACCTCACTGCTCACTGTAGTTAGGAGGAATTCTCGAAATGGAAACTTCAATAATCAGGAATCGAAAGCACGAAAATAGAATAGAAACTTCCCGAAGACAGCTGCGCAGGCGGAGTATCTCCCTTAGGTACTTCAATTTCAATGGAACCTTGCTTTATTTATATCGGACCGGTATTGATAAATACATCTTCCAAAGTAGCTGCCGGAAATGGTAAATGGAAATTACTTTTACGTTTTCTCCTTTAGTGGTGGGGAGAAAGGAAATAACCCAAATAATACAGAGGTATAGATGCAATAAATTGATGAATTGAACTCTTTATAATAAATCAAACGGATTTTTAATAGGGTTTATTGTCATAGTCCCAATCAAGTTGCCTCCGGAATGGGCTTCAGCCCGCAGTCGAACAATTATATATTTTACGAAATCAAAAGTACCTACATAGGTACTTAGGATTTACTCACTTAAGTCTTAACTACATAATTAAGACTTAAAGTGAGTGGGACATGGGCGGGGCCCCCGCGCTAGCTAGTGAGACACGTCGGAGGAGTCGCTGTGTGAGTCCGAGTAGAGCCGGTCGTAGATCGCCGGCAGGTAGTCGTACGTCTCGTCCGAGTCCTGGTACAGCGCCTTCTTCATGGAAGCCCAGTCCTTAACGTCCTCCTCTTCCTCGAATAAGCTGCAATAACACGTAAGTAAGGACCCCGCTCCTTCGGCACGGTATCAAACTAGCGCATTCTTGAGGGATGAGTGTCAATAGATTTCCTACCGCATGCCCGGCTGCGTAGTACTATATAGTTAGTTATTGAATCGTGTTAGTTTCGCAGCAGATTCCAGTCCAATCTAAATACCGATTACACCTATGGCAGTCTTTGTATACTTACGACCTAAAATGTTCTAGCCAAAAATCAAGATTAGAAGGTTTGCATAGATGTTGAGCTAGCTCACTCGCTGACGCATTGCATGAAGGGGCGCAACCACTCGCTGGAGAGCAGGTGTATCATGTTGGAGAAGCCGGTGCAGTTGGTCCACTGCGCGTCGGGCGCCAGCATCAGGCCCACGGCCTTCCCGCGGCACACGAGCGGCGCGCCGTACATACCCTCCAAAACAAATGTTACATCCTTAGAACTTAGGTAGTAAAGCACATCTAACTAACCACAGATTACTTATAAGTATTAACAGCTCTTTTAACAGTGACGAACTTTCAATCCGATCCTGACATCGTCAATTCTTATTCCAACTTTGTTGAAGGAAGCCGACACTCTTGTATATAATAATATGGCGGCATCCGTGGCGTAAGTAGGGGGTTGTGCTGACTGCGTAGGATGAGGGTGTGGGTGCGATTCCCGCACAAGGTAAACACCGATGCAGGTACAGTAGGTAGTAGGTACCTACCATTAAATGTGTAGGTATACAAGTGTACTTATACATATTATAGAAATTGTCCTGGATACTTAAAAATGACATTGCAAATGTAAAGTTATTACTGTTTTTGTTTCATTTATCTTATATTGAAACCAATGTATCTATTACATTTGACACAGTTTGATGGTTAGGTAGTTTAAAAGAAGTTGTCGTACACTTATTTCTTGAATTATTATAGACAACGATATTTTTGAATATTTTGAAAGTTTATTATTGTTATCGCTCGTGACTGTTTAGTTTAGAGTGTGACTATTTGTACGGGTACTGGATGAATAAATTATATTTATTCATACAATCAATAAATGTATGAATAAATTATATTTATTCATACATTTATTGATTTTTTTTTGATGATTAGCTTGTCTTTTGTTTTTTTTGGATGATTAGCCTTTGGATGATTAGCCCGTATTAATAATTATAAATTGTTCGTACGGTAACCGTATTAATAATTATAAATTGTTCGTACAGTACCCGTATTAATAGACTCAGCCTTTAGTTTACCCGACTACCTACATACTTGAGCGAGCCACCGGACTGACTTCCGATCTGATTGCAATGCGTTACCAATCGTGTAAAGATAATTATCTAATAGGACGGAAACAAAACATTACCCGGATTGTGGTAAAACACTATAGGTACTAATGAGGGCAATGGCCGGGCTTTGGTGTAAAAACTCTTAGATAAAATGTTCGTGAGCCTACCGTGAAATAAATTGAAGGTAAAAACTTAAAAAGTTACAAGTAATTATAATGCATTGCCTATCATTGTTACAACTTACATGGCACGGCTGGGCTACTTTGTCGGTCTGGAATGAAAATAACAGAGTTAATATATATATTATAAATACTAAATACAGCGCTGTGTAACTTTGTTGTATAACTACCGAAAAGCGCAGTAGCAAGGAAGTCAACTAAACTGCTGACTGCTGGCTGCACTGTACCTCTCGTAGTGCCGCCAGCAGTCAGCAGTTTTAGTTATTGGTAGCTTAGCTTAGTTAGTTGCACATAGGTGTACCACTAACTACGGATAGTAGTTCTATTGATGACGGTAGGATAATCAGAACGAGACTGAGCTATGAATTTCCCTATGTGCGTTTTATTGCCATTGAGTTGCTTGCAACATCATCAATATAGTACTTACCTACTATGGAACAACCAATAAATAAATATGCTGGTTGATCCCAGAGATCCATTATTTTATACCTACCAGATCCGTGGCTTTTAGTTCGTTATGGATTGCTTGGTTATATTATTTGAATGCAGGATAACTAATGGAAAATAAAATTAAATTGCGATAATTTATAATAATAATATGATCAACCACGGTGGCAGGTACCTAGTAATGTTTTAACGGGTTAGCAGAATAGAAAGCACTAACGTCCCGGACGCAGATGGCGGCGGACTTGTCGACGTAGCCGTGGAAGCCGAGGTTGCTGAGCGCTTTCTGGAACTTGATGGCGAGCGCCTCGCACCACAGGCTTTTCTTAACGATGTTCAGGAACTGCACGCGCACGTTCCGCTGCAGGGGGAACTTCTGCCCCGGGTAGATTAAATCCTGGAACGAATACCTAGTTTAGATGTATTATGTCTCCCTTCAGGCCGTAACGGCTTAGCGGATGTGTATGAAATTTAGTTTGAACACAGATAATATAGTACCTACCCTAGATTAATAAATAGATAATGATATACATATTTTGTGTCCTAGGAATTGGAGAGGAAACTGTGTGGAACATGTAAGCTCGGATTTGTAGCGAGAACAGTGGTATGGCAGTCAGAACAGGACAGCTGTTGTGAACAATAGCTGAACTATGTCTATAGTCCAACAGAAGAGACAAAACATAGACGGCCTGAAGAAATTGAAGAACAGCCATCATACCACATCTCTATCGTGGAGTCGGAACATAGCGGCACTGTACGTCTGTACTGAGTAAGTGTTTTTATCGCCGAATCCAGTTCACACAAGCCAATGGATTGCATCAAAACAAACCATAGTGAGAGTCACACGTGCGCGACAAATGTTCCCCGGACTCGCACGTGGCGGAGTAGCGACGCGGCGACCGGGCCTCGTCTTTAGATATTTTCTTTTTTATATAGGTGGTTCATTTGCTTTAGCCCTTTACATTATTTGTATGGTCGTCCAGGCACCGCAACGAGTCAACTGTTCAGAAAACAATTTGATAGTATTGTTTTCTTATTATTATCCTACAGAATGATCATGATCATGATCTTCGTGAGCATTGCTTGTTTACATTGGTGGCTCGCGATAAGTTATATAGGCCGATCAAATTGAGTTTGCGAAGGCTCCGCGCCACTGCCTACGCGTTTTTTATTTAGTATTAAATTAATCCAACAGCGTAATAACACATATAGATAACAAAGATTACAGAACATGGTCCAAACAGGATTAGGTACAAATATAATAATGATTATGATTAGTAATACACAGTGCCTATGTAAAGTATGTGACGTGCATGTGTGAGTTTAGAATGTTTAGAGTTGTCCCCGCACTTATATGTGCGATCAGTCATAAGGACATCGGCAACCATCAAATTGCCGCCGCCGCCGCTGCAGTTTAGGCAAGTAATTTCCGCCGTCGCCGCCGACGGTACCCACACGTGCGCAGCGGAGCAAGCATACGTCCCGAAGTAACCAAATAAAAACGGAACCATGCGTCAAGTTTTAAAAGTAATGAGTAGGTATATCTACGTTGGTTTGGTACCAAGGACTTTTGAGGATAGAAGACCCGTGGTACCTACTTTAATAAAACCTAGGATAGTTCAGAACTCGTCATGTCTATGTAATTAATATTGGCGACCGTGAGCCTTCCTCAATCAACTGCGGTTTGCAAGCACTTGTCCTAGTATTCGTTATTCTGTGGTACCTAGGTACTTGTGTGTCTGTTGTGTGGGATTCTTCCAACAATACACAACTCTAAATAAAGGGAGTAAGGACTAACACTATACTGCGGTTAATCATTTGTAAAAGAAGTGTCACTCGACATAAGACGTTGTACCTCTCTAACGATGCCTTCTTTGTTTGTAGGTACTATTATAGCTGAATGTATGAAGATATGACAATGTGAGTTGTTTACTTATTTCATCTCGAGGGCCTTTAAGCGGGGTTGAAACGGGCATGTGGATGAACATGTAATGGCCTTTAAAGACATGAAAGGCTCGTCCGATACTAAAGGCATGCGTCGACCGTTGTAAACCAACCGTTTTTAGTTACGTGAATGGATCCATGAAAAACTTACGGTCAACTTGCGGTCGCCTTTTTGCGCTGCAATCTTGCTAAATTTGTGTTAGATATAATGCTACTGTTTGCAAAATAATATAAGACGGACACTCGCGGTATCTGCACCGCAGGCCAGGAGAATCGGATATACTCTTATCTGATCGATGCCAGGAGACTAATCTCGAGGAATCTCCATGCGTGCGGTTTGTTGGCCGCCCCGAGGCGCGGCGTGGGAGTCGTGGCGCCGGAGAGCAAGGAACATTGTAGGTAAGTACATAAGCCCCTACTTAACACAATCTTCTATAGTGTCCACCAATCTATGTAGTTTTTATCCTTTTATGGTTTTGTGTGCTACCCATGGTAATATGATTAAGTACTTTAATGCTATCTATAACCAGAAAAGACCTGGATAGGCGCCTTGTCGCCTACAGGCACAACATTATAGTTTAATTGAATTTAACCAGCATTGCCATCTTGTAAAAGGTCCTCATGAGACAGGCTGTGACCTAGCGTGCTCACCCACTAGTACCACTCAATAAAAACTATGTAACTAGAGGTGTTTTTAAATGTAAACCTACGGGAGCCACCGTTTATGCCAAACACGTTCCTAATTTAGAGGTAGCAGTAGTGGGTAAAGAGGTACGAACCCCTTGGTAGAAGAAGTGCCAGCCAGGCATGAAGCACTCCTCCTGCAGCGCCGGGCTCTGCTCGCCGCGCCAGTCCGCCGCGAGCGAGCGCAGCGGGATCTCGGCCAGCACGTCGGGCACCTTCCGCTTCAGGATCAGGATCGCCGCAGACTTCTCCATCAGGTAGCCGCGGTCGCCCGTTATGTTCGTCACTGCGACACCGAAATAATGTCTGTGCAACATCGTTCCATGGAAAGCATACTCCTACAACACACTCACAATATCAGTATCAGTAGGTATGTAGTAGCTACTGTAGCTAGGTGCAAGTACTACATATAACTTACTTAAATTCTACAGTTGCTGGCGCTGGTGTACCGCAACCGTTATTGTACCTGTTAGTTTTTAGGAGATACCAAAAACCTGAAGACGAACAGATCTAACAAAGATTTTTGCACATTGAAGGAATTCGTACTTTTGACCACACTTTTCGAAGTAAATCGATGCTACAGAGACTCGTTATATTATTGTAGTGGTGTAGTACCTCATTTTAAATCAGAAAGACCACTATATCTAACCACGACCTTTTTTATTTCATTTCATTTCCTTGACAAGAGTACATTAAGTTAGATTTTCTGGCGGAATATGGGCACAATCAATTATAGAGTTTGACTTTCTTGGAAAAATAATTTGATGAAGGCAAGTAGGTATTTCCGGAAACATAATTTGATCATATTTCAACAGACATGGAGGAAGCTTGATTACCTACCACAGGGAAATTCAACAGCTTCTCTTCTCTTTCATTACTTGAATTCAAAACGTCGCTTGTACGGCTTCCGGTATAATTATATTACGGGGTAATTAGGAAGTAGATTATTTAATTTAATTTTGAGGTAATATTGTTTGCCCCCGCGAGCGGTTCACACGGGGCAAAACGCTCAAGCACTTTTTTCATTGGGTGCGCGAAACCCCATACGCATGACTTTAAAACGCGTAATTTATGTAGGATATATTATAGTAATAAAAAAGAAAGCCAAATAATGAAAGGTTGACAAGAATTCTAGACTTTTTGTACAATGACAAAAAAGATGCATAAAAACTTCGGAAATCCTCTTCGCAGGGTAGGTACACAGGGGATTTAATTTTATGGAAAAAGCATAATATCTGATGCATAGGCACTAAGGCTTTCAATCTCGAGACATGGCGCCGTCCCGGGACCAAAAAATCGAGACTCGGGTGGTCTCGAAAATCCCGGGAAAAACGAGACTTTCGAGACCGTTTCCAAAGTAGGTTTCCACACTTATAGGATGGCTGTATAGTCCATAAAACATGGCTATTTTACTTGGCATTCAACAGACAACGCATAGATAGAGTAGTTTCTCTCTTTGGTAGGTAATATTCAGCTTACTTCCACCAAAAAAAAATCGGATTCTGGAAATTATGAGCACGATAATTAGAAGCAGGCTAAGCTATTATATAAGTACATGATATTTTAGCCTGTGTCAGCCATCTAACTTAATAAACCATTTAATAAAACAGCTAGGCAAATGACTTGGATCTGTCGCACGCAGTCAACTAGTTTAATCAGTCATTTAATTAACAGCCTAGCCATTTCACTAAACGGCGCCGTTTAACTGGCTTCCTGAATAGTATTCAGCCATTCAATCAATCAGCTCGGCAAATATCTCGGTACGATAACGATTAACTATTTCCCTGACCAAGTCATTCAAGTTTACGATAGTCTAACACCTATCACTGAAACGCACTCACTTCGATATTGTGGCGCCAACAAGCAATATTTTTGAACTTACTACGTTTTTGTTTAATGATTACCAAATACCTAACAATACGGTTTATTTAAAAAACGATTTCTTATGTCAGATATTGCATCATTTTTGTTTAAATGGTGTTGGTAGGGCTACTAAAACCATTGAGTTATTGTATGAATGGCCTTAGCATCAGCCAGCTGTTCATTCAATCTTGTACAAGACTTTACGGGTGAATATAATTCATGAAGTTGAACGGAACCGTTTAGTGATAATGATAGGCTTGGACGGCTCATTAATCTAGTGTGTTGCGACATATCCAAGCCTAGCTGTTCGATTGAATGGCTGACTATCATCCAGGAATATTGTAAAAAGTCTAAGGGGTGAATCGAACGCCTTGGCTGCGATAGATGCATATATTTTCATTTATCTGTTAGCAAAAAAATTGCAGTTATTATTCACAATATCTTTTACACAGACATTTTCCGAATATATCTACTACATTATGCTTAGAATTAACTTTATTTTGTGTTGTTGTTGTCGCGCCTATTGATGGTACCTAACCAGATGAAAATGAGGGTTGATTTAGTAGAATTTTGTGCTCGTAACGAGTTTTTAGTACTGTTGAAGTAAGTCTCGAAAGTCTCGTAATTCCCGGGAATGTAAACCCGAAAGTCTCGAGTCTCGAAAATGGCAAAAATCGTCGAGAATCTCGAAATTTTCGAGACCGAGATTCCCGGGATGAAAGCCCTAATAGGCACCGGTACCGTTGAGGATAAAAACAATAAGTATAACTTAGGTACCTTACAATATCAATACAATATGAATGAGCAGGGCAGCTTAGAACACAATAAGGAGGGCTCGTCTCTTGTACCATCCATAATGAGAAGTTTTTATTGTTTTATTTTATACCAGAGAAGCAGAAAATAGAGTTGGTTAGAGTAGCAGAGGATACAAGGGAGCCTTACTGACACTACCGGGCTCGTGTTCATGGAACACTGGAAGGTACACTAATACTGACTCTGGTGCACATACCAACTAACCATTGTCTCCCCTAATTATGAGTTTCAGATCAAATAACGGAGCAAGTTTAGAAATAAAGTCTTACGTGTAATATGTACTCTCGATGTTTGCGAAGCCGATTGCTATACTATAAGGATAATAATTCTGGTGAGTGCTCTGTGCCCCGCGTGTGTACCTCGGCGCTCGCAGCGGAAGGTTTGTAATACTATATATTACGAGTATATATACTATTATGTATTCTGTGGTCACGGCCAGATTGACTGGCTCTCCGAGAGATTGCGTGCGAACACACGTGCCCGACCCAGCACGGCCGATCCATCGACTCTTATGTACATACATACCTACTCTACGATCTCGATTGATTGCGGTCAACAGCATTACAAACATCAAACATGATCTTATTATAAGTATCCAATTGAGAATTGACATAATATTGTAGAGGCAGGCCTCTTCAGAAAGAGTCCGATTGGAGCAGCAGTTTTGCAGGGTAGGTACATTCGGTGTGCAAACAACCGACTTCCGGCAAGAAGGGTTTCCAGCGAAATTACTGGGCTTAATTAAACTTTAGAACTAATGTCTCAAAGTGACGAGCGCTGTTCCAGTCCCGCGCTAAATATTGCAATGCAAAGTTCTTGGTGGCACTGCAATTAATTTATCGGCATGCGTGGCGCTTAACGTCAATTGAACAACCTGCTAATAAAAAAAACAACAATCATCGCTTATTGCTAAGTTAGACATCATACCGTAGCAGTTCCCATCCAGCGAACTGATCCGCAATAACGGTGTTTTATTTATTTCAATAACTGATACGGCTCAACCAATTAAGTACATCAATTATAAAATACTTCTACTTTTAATTTTCTACTCTAACTTAGATACTCCCCAATCCATAACGACTACTAAAAAAGAATAGCCATACGTGGAACCCACTTACGATTTGGTATGAGGATCTTGAGCACCTGCACGCGGATGCCGCGGCGCGGGTGGCGGTAGGTGGCGCCGGTCACCACGTTGATGGGGCGCGTGTCCTTGACGCCGGTGGTGGGGCTGGTGACGCACACGGCCGCCGTCAGCACCACGGTGCGCGCCACCAGCGTACCGACGCACAGTCCGCGGTAGCGCGACGGGAAGTACACCTGCCACATACCACCTCAGCATGCTGTACGTCTGTCGTCGGCTGATTGTATAACTCGGCAGCGAACGAAGCTCTATGCAAACGCTCGTTGCTTGATGAAAAAATAAAGTTAGCTTTCTAATAACCACTTGGAAGTCGGGATTCACTTAAGTTAGCAGAAGCACATAAATACCATCTTACTACAAAAGTTTAAACCACAAATTTCTAAAATTTCATTCCACAAAATCGACGTCTATCACGGCTTTGGAATTGTTAGCATACCAGGCTTGACGATACTCGGTTGCTTCACTTACGCCCGAAATATAATAAATCTACACTAATATTATAAAGAGGAAAACTTTGTTTGTTTGGTTGTAATGAATAGGCTCCGAAACTACTGAACCGATATGAAAAATTCTTTGACTGTTGGGAAGCTATGCTATCTCCGGGTGACATAGGCCTTTTATCCCGTAAAAATTAATGGTTCCCGCGGGATAGTAGTTAACGCGGGTGAAACCGCGAGGTGCTTCTAGTAATAAATACATAAAAAATAATCAATCCCATCCAAATTTTGCTAAGTATCTGGGATTGATATCACAATCCATTTTTAGGGTCAAATGTGCCAATAACCGATCCGTGGATTGGTTTATAAAGGCACGCAGATTGGAAATCGATCGAACGATAGGCAGCAATCCAAGATCGTTTTCAATCTTGGATAGGAGATAGGTACTACTTACGTACTTACCTACTACTTACGTACTTTAATAGCATTTAAAAGGCAAGTAGATATAAGTATGACTGGGCAGTGGGCAATAGATACAAGAGGGTACTATACTTTAATCGGTTTGACGGGATTCAATACATTTGTTTTTACGGGAGGCACCATTCTCAGATAAAGGGAAGTGTAGTTGAGGCCAAAGATAATATGACACCGATTACAGAGACTGAAATAACTCTACCTATTTGCCGTTGATTGGAAAATAGCCACTCTTGAGAACTCCGCGTCTACGAAGGTACTACCTCTTGTAGGTACCTATTCATAATAACAATTCATAAAGGTACAACAGAAAACAGGAACGAGTGCACTATCAATCGGTAACCACCGGGTACCACAAGCACGGACCGATGGAAAACCGCACATGAGAGAAGTTCTTAAACTTTCGCGAACACAAACATAAAAACAGGTCTAACAAAATTGTATTAAGTATACGTTCGTACGCGAGTTAGACTCGTTTAACTTACGAAATAAGCACGATAAAATACGATAAGCAGCGCTCGGGCTCTCAGTACCGTAGAGGCTTATACAATACAACCTGCTAATAATCTTATTGTGCAATTTCTGCAGTTGACGGGCGTGGTGGGCACGTGGCAGCTCCAGAGGAAGTAATGGGCTGCGTCCTCAAACTGTCCGTTAATGCAAAGAGACAACCTCATTATAGACCCCGTCCCGGGGCCGCCTGCGACGGGCATTGTGGGCCTGTCCGCCGCAGCGTTAGACGCCGTGCGTCATCAATAGCGAGCTTTTTTTCTCAATGGATTATTACAGAACTAGGTTTTACCCGCGACTTTAACCACGCGGATTACGTTTATTTACATATATTATTATATTACTAGCAGACACGGCCACGCGTTGCTGTGGCTAAGGTTTTTGTTATTGCGATTATAAATTGAGATGTACCTAAGCTATCCTATCTTTCAAGTTAGATCAAACTGTACACTGTGTGCAAATTTAATTAAAACCGGTTAAGTAGCTTAGGAGTCCATCGCGGACAAACAACCTTACGCGTAATTTAAGTATAATTATACTCTTACATTAAGAATAATACACTATTCCAGAGAAGAAGTGGTATAAAAAATGCAATAGTAACAAAAAATTCATTCGTACATTCGTTTATGTAATATTATAAAATGCAAAAGTAACTCTCTGTTTGTTTGTTACATTTACATTGCTGAACGGCTGAACCGATCTCGAGATTGGGATAGACACCATGGAGAAGGACATAGGATACTTCCCATAGCGATGTTCATATAGTTCGCGGCGACGATGTCGCGAACAGGTACTTTATAATACTCGTATGGAGTATGGATTATTCTCTCTCAATTTATATTCTCTATCTGCTCGTACGTCCAACATGTAACAAACCACTTCACACAATTGACCGTGGCGCGCGAGACGTTGCCCCCGCAGCCCGCGGGAGGATGCCCCGTCGTTACAGAGCAATGATCGAAATGGCCGACGCCATTTGACCTTATCCCATGGCAGCTCCAAGGAGACTGCAGACTTGCGTTCGTCGCATAAAGCGAAAAAAACATAATCAGGCCTACCTTTTTTGGTTATATTATAATAGCACTATATAATTATAGTCTCATGAAAAGGAGAATAATAAAAACTTAAAAGAATACATTGAGTTTGGAAAATAATATTCCTATACTAAGTTTGTTCTCCATGGCTGAATCGAAGCTCGACACGAGAAGAATATAGGATAGGGTTTATGTAAGGTATTCGGTCGTATAGATAGGTATGTAATGTATACGACGTAATGTACCTAAATGTATAGGTATATATTTATTTTAAGGGTTCCGTGCCCAAAGGATAAAACGGGACCCTATTACTAAGACTCCGCTGTCCGTCCGTCCGTCTGTCCGTCTGCATATCTGTCTGTCTGTCCGTCTATCGTCTCTCCGTCTGCCACCAGGCTGTATCTCATGAACCGGCTTAATTCCACTGTTCCCCCTGTAAATCCACCGTGATAGTGAGGCAATTACAATTTTCACGGATGATGTATTTCCTTTGCTGCTACGAGTATAACAACAAATAATAAAAAACTAAATAAAATTTACAACAAACGCGATTTTCTTGCCTTCTTTATAGATAATGGTATCGGAAGTAGGTATACTTGTTACTAATTATAACGAGATGTATATGCAAAAACGCAACATGTAGCACAATAAATTCAGTAACTTCTTCAATATTATCTCTACAACATGATGAATGCTCTGACCTCGAGTAGTGATATACATACGAGTATACACACAGAGAGCTCGTTAAACGTGCAATAAATCAATTGTGCACATACCTAAGTACATCTGGACAACTTACGAGACGAGACGCAGCATTTGCGAAAGTATGTGCGTGTAAGTATGTTAATAGGCGTGGCGAAAGATTTTGAAATCCTCTTCCATAATGGCGGTACATATTTACTATTTACGGAAAACCCTTTATTTCGGTAATAAACATGAGTTTAACGAAGTTTAAAACAATTTTCCTAATATTATTTCAAATAGTGCGCCAAAACAGCTCGCCGGTGTCATGGCGTCGGCTGTGATGTCACGCTTAGGTAAACAATGTCATTGTGCCTCTGCGTTACGACGAATGTGATCAAAACATTTAGTTAATATTGTGTTAAAAATGAATTCCAAAGTTTATAAGTGGTGTGCAGTACCTCAGTGTAAAAACACATCAATAAGAACACCCAACAAAGTGTTTGTACATGTTCCAAACAAGAAAATAGTAAGAGATAAGTGGTTAAAGCTCGCACGGCGAAACCCAAACGACGTAGTCACGAATTCACCACTTTATTTCTGTGAAGACCACTTTGATGTGAGTATGTTATCATGTAATGATAGCTCTTAAAATGTTTGTTTGACTTGTTATAGTTGAATCAATGAAGCTATGAAATAACTCATTTATTGAGGTTATGTTTGTTTTGGTCTTGGGTATCATTCAATTTTTATTCGTATTCTTTTTTCAGTTGCCAAATGACATGGAAAATTATATGGAATATCATGTGATGGGATCAGTATCACAAGTACGTATGAAACCAGGATGTATGCCGCATAAATTTACATGCCAACCAGACAGAAAAACACGAACATCCGACACAACTGAGCGACCCTATATAGCTAAGAAACGAAGAATGATGATTCTCGAAGAGTGTAAAAAGGAATTCGAAGAAAAATGTACAGTTACAAAACAATCAAGTTTTGAAGCAATTGCATCCCATAGTTCAGGTAAATATTATTAACTTAATTAGTAATCTCCTATTTATGTTCATAATAATTATACTTAAGTTATTGTAAGTATACTTATATTATAACAAAATATTTGTTTTACAGTTCAGCAAAATATAGAAGTTCCCCAGTTAACACCAAGACTGTTGGATAAATCAATTCAAGTATACATCGGGAAAACATTCAGAAGTAAAGTTAATCAAACAGAAATCAGTTCGGTAGATCAGATGACATCACCATTGAAGCCATTTCTACATTCTGTTTCTACATCACCATTTAAAATCAAGCATCATGGTGTTAATAGTAAACCATCAAGACCAAGTGTAAATTATTTCAGTAAAATAGGTAAAAAAATAGAACAATCCGATAGTGATACTTCATATACTCCCTCTGTAACTCACACAGAATCATCAATATCTGTAAAATCTCTTCAAATAGAGTCTACTTCGGACTGTAGCGAGATGATAGAGGATGTCAAAAGGAGAGAAGATTTAAACGCTTTAGAGTCTACCTTGAAGAAGATTAAAAAGAACCCTCGTTCTTATATTGGCATTCCATTACATTGTTATTATTTAGTTAACTTGATTCAAGAACAGACAAATATACCATTTAACAATATTTTACTATGTCTAAAAAAGATTAGATTAAATAAATCATTCCGTGAACTTGCTGATGACTTTGGCATAGATAGATCTTACCCGAGCAAAATTTTTTTTAAAAATATACCCATTATAGCAAGTGTAATGCGTCCTTTTATTGTATCATTAGATAAGGAATTGATTAAAAAAAATTTACCTATGGCTTTTAGGCATAAATACAATAATGTGACTTGTATAATAGACTGTTTAGAGATTGAAGTACAAAAGCCTTCAAAGGCCTTAAATCAAGCTCTTTCCTGGTCGGATTACAAGAAAGCCAATACCATTAAGTACCTCATATCTTGTACACCTAATGGTTTGATAAATTATATTTCAAATGGCTATGGAGGCCGAATAACAGACACTTGCATTGTTGAAACTTCTGACTTTTCAAAATGTTTGCATCCTAATATGTGGGTCATGGCAGATAGAGGATTTAAACATGTAGAAGTGTATTTAAGAAAAATGGGTGTGCGATTAGTACGGCCTCCAAGTGTTGTATCTACAGGCAAGTTTACTAAAGCCGAAGCAAAAGAAACCAAACAAATAGCTAGCTTAAGAATTCATGTTGAGCGGGTGATAAGACGGTTACGTGAATTCAACATGTTAAAACCACATGCCTGTCTTAATTTAAATTTGGTTAAAGTGCTTGATGATGTGATAACTATAGCTTGTGGTTTGATTAATATACAAGACTCTCTTATTAAATAAAACACAAATGATATTTCTGAATTTTTATTTTCTATTCTATACTTTTGTACAACAATGGATACACATTGGTTTTCCAAAATTTAATAACACTGTCAAGAAAGCATGACATATATTGTTGATCAAAATGTATACTTATAATTTCTACATTTTTATTAGTCGAAAAGTTTGGGTCTGCAACACAAAAGTAACACTTATTTAGACCACTTACGTACATTTGCATTTGAATCTGGGCAAAGCATTTCTTGCTGGGTTTACCATTTTTTATATAATTGAGATAAGTTTTGTCGCTTATAGGACATTTTATCTCCACAATGCTATCTTGACATATTCCATCCGGGGAGCCTGCTATCATTGGATGTTTTTGGGATATGAACAGTCCAGTATTTTTTATTTTTGCCCCTAGTTTCTTACCAACAATTTCTCTAACTTCATTTTCTAAATATCTACCCCGTTTCATTGCTGGTGTGTCTGGTATCTTCCCCCCCATGATACTAGAAATTAGAGTCCCATCATTGGTCTGGCACCGACTCACTTCATAAGCTTTAGAAGCTGTTATCCTGCCATACCTCAGTTCAAACCAAAGGCTATTTTTGGACTGGTCCCTGGTTTCAGTTTCAATCTTGTTGATGAGATCAACACTTAAATTAATTTTAGTTAAAAATAAGTCACAACACTCTTCTTTATATTTAAGTACAAGTTGGTGCATTGAGACGCTAAGTAATTCAATACAATTATAATCTTGTTGATATTTTAGTAGCTCACAGTTATCAAGTTTTCTTTTCTTTCCTTCATCAATAAATTTTTCGAAAACTGTGGAGTTAGAAGGCAATACAGGGCTACCTTTGGATAAGTCTTTTGCAGTTGTAAATTTCAACGTCGTGCCAACTCTTGATAGTTTTGATTTCCGCCAGTAACATTGAACTTCTGTACATGAAGGTTCTTCGCTTCGCCTATGGATCCACATAAGCAGCGCTATGGCATGCTTACATCCACCCTGGGCAGCAACACAGTCATGGCATTCAATGGATATGACTTTTTCCTCATCTTCATCAACTGTTAGTGTAACAGCATATAGTTTTGCATGTACTTTATGTTCTGGGCAAATCTTGCACTTTACTGTACAAATGTTTCCTTCTCTTTTTAGTTGCACATAACTGATTGCATCATCCCCATATGATGGTCTTGAAGACCTGAAATTATTGAAATTAATTAGAACAAATACATATACATTGACTTAGGGATTTATCAGAAAATATGGTATTGATTCTAATCACTTACAAGTTGTGAGGAAGCTAACCTCAAAATGAAATAATGACAAGTTTATGTAAAAATAACCATGAAAATAAATAAATTAAACTCGAATGAAGAGTTTGATTATATCTGAGGTAAAGTTAAATACAAAATTTACTCACAAAGAAGTCTTCACGTTGCGGAACTCAGACGAGCAAAATTCTTTATTTGTTGCGAGGAAATCGCCCAACATTAATATGTCAATCCTAGGCAAATTAGAGCTATTTGCCTTAACAAAGCTTGGTTCCATTGTTATATCGTTGATTATAGTCGATAAATCACACGTTTAAACAATAAAAAAACACTCCAAAAGCGCAAAACAGTATTCACAACAACAAAATACAGTGAATGACAGTACTAAACAGCGGAGCTCACCTAAGTGTGACGTCATGCGCTGTGATTGGTGTTTCAATCAAAATGGCCGATTGCAATATTTTAATGTTTTATTTTATTGAAAATCTTAATAATCTGATTATATTAAATAAAACTTGACCAGTGTTTTAAATTATTTTATTATGTAGATTGCCCTAAAATGATTAAATCGACGATTCTTTGATACTGTCGCCACGCCTATTGGTGTGATTGGTCACTAAGCTTTGGAACAGCCGAATGGATTTTTATGTTTGGTGAGTAGGTGTACTTACACGGATGAGGACTTAAGGTTTTCTTTTTTAACTTACGAGATACGGCACCGTGCCTTCAGCGGGCTTAAAGGGCTCCCTCGAGCGACACTGCAGCACCCACCCTGCTGCAAAAAGCAATTAGCTATTACTATATTATAAATCCGAAAGTTTGTGTGTTTATGTGTTTGTTAGTTCTTCACGCTCAAACGGCTGGGCCGAATTTGGTGATATGGAGGTAGCCAACACCCTGTATTAACACATAGGCTACTTTTTATTCCTAAAACAGCGGGTAACACCGCGGAGCACAGCTAGTTTTTTATAAATACATAGTATGGTTGGTGCTTCAAACAGACCGTATCACTTAATAATATGGTCTGCGGTGCTACGTTTTCAGCGGTTCAGCTGTAATTTTCTGACATTAACTTCATGCGCACTGAAACTTCATTAAGTTGGTATCTTTTGTGTCCAGTTACTTTATGACAAACACTCGCATCAGTAGCAACATTATGTACGAGTATACCCACACCCAACTACTGTTTGAAATAATAATTAGAATTACAAGTGGTAACGAACTGCAACTTTATCCCTTTCCTTTTGCTCATTTGGCGAGGTGTAGGTAGTAATTTCTGTTCATTTTATGCAATTTTAATTGACTAACACATCTGGCATGGTAACAAATTGCAAAATAAAAAAATACATACCAACTAAAAGCACAACGCTCCATTTATTCATCACTGAAATTGTTGTGCGAAATAAAATGTGATTTGAATTTTTAATTAAATGCACGCTACGCTCGACCGAGCGTGCTCTGCGCAGCAATCAAACGGGCACCGCGCTGCAACCGCTTCACTGCCTACCAACTAACGCTGCGAACTGGAAAATTCCATGTACAATACTAATTGACGCTGCAAATTTTTCAAATTGCACGTGGAATAAGTTTGCTGTGGTAAACATATTTTTCCTGGCACGATTTTAATTCACAAAATTATTATCTGGCACTTATGTACTGCGTGCTTATAAAAAAAGCCTAAACACGGCCAATCTACTGATACCTAATTATGTTATATTGGCAGTCTTGAGCTAGAAGCATCAAATCAGCTCGCTGTCACCATAATGTTACCTTTATCATTGGAACTAAAGAAGATAAAATCCGAAGCCATGATTGCCTAACTGGTCGGATACCATGGCCATGGTTTGGACCATGGCCTGCAAGATGACCGTATCCGACCAGTTCCTTATACGGCCATGGCTTGGGTTTCGGTTGGGTTCAGTCATCCCGCAGGTCGTGGTTTTGAGACTGACGAGCCTTACAAAATGAACACGAGCTTTCAGTATAAGAAAATCGTGTATATAGAACCTGGCTTGGTACCATAGCGTTCGCCTGGCAATCACCCTCAAGCATTTCGTTTGGCGCCACCCTTTCAGAGTGTTTCGGGCACGGCGGCAGCAGACTTTCAGAGCCAGCCCTATTCAACCCTGTGTTTACCACCTTATAAAGTCCCTGTGTAAGCATACGTGGCTATTATATAGGTCAAACCATGAAAGGAAATGACCCAGCTGCGGTTGTTTACGAGATGAGTGTCCTGAAATAATTAATGTAACCCAACTAGTCTAACATTTTACAAGATGAAATTGAAGGAAAATGTATTTGAGTAAACTAGCTTGTCTTTACAGCTGCTGCAGCCATCCAGATTATCACGTTGATTTTATCAAGAAAATATTTATTTGGCTTCCAAGTCGTAAATAAATAAATAAATAAAAATAATTCAGCCTGTACTGTCCCACTGCTGGGCAAAGGCATCCCCACACTTTCGTGAGGACGATTAGGTAGACCATAATCGGCCCGGTCCAGTTTGCTAGGTAAAATGCCTCCGAAATAAAGCTCTCGGACATGTTGGTTTCCTCACCAAATTCATATCGACCGCAAAAAGCATTATGCAGTCAGCGGCTTAACGGTGCAGATCCCGTGAAGTGAATCCCGTGATTCCCGGAACAGGCAATAAATTAGTAGTGTACGCGCGTCCCGGCGGCGGCGGCGCGGCGCGGCGCGGGATCGATCGCCGCGCGCCCTGCCTCTCCACGCTCCAGCCTCCAGTGCTCCACTCGACGTCGCACGCTCGGCCCGCTGCCACGTCTCGCGCTCCTCGACTCGACTCCGCGACTCTTCGACTCTCGTCTCCGTGTCTCCAGCGCACTCCAACTCTACGCGCCGACATGGAGGTGAGACGCTTACTTTCTTTATTATTTGCCCTCTTACGTT
The DNA here is from genome assembly GCA_905147375.1 of Hylaea fasciaria. Taxonomy (NCBI): domain Eukaryota; kingdom Metazoa; phylum Arthropoda; class Insecta; order Lepidoptera; family Geometridae; genus Hylaea; species Hylaea fasciaria. The sequence goes on from LR990192.1 coordinate 501,053, forward strand.
TTATATTATGTACGTATTTTAATTGTATTTTTTGTAATTGTGCATCGCAATTTAATTATTGGGGTCATTCTTACCATATTACATACTTACCTCCAGGCTCCAACACAACATACAACCTCCCTTGCGTTAATATTTGAAAAGCTACAGGATAGTGTCATATAATTTGGCCATTTTGTGACAATTTTTCACGGTTTTTGTACAATTATGTTTACTTGAACAAGCGACTACACAATGTGCACAAATAATGCTGAGCAAGAATTGATAAAACATGAACGCATCTTATCGGCCGATCATCATCTCTCCAGATACCTATCTGATTTATATTTACTTATCATATTTTATAGTTTCTTAAATTCTGTTATTTATTTTTATTTAGCTTAAGTAAATTAGTTACATAACCTATGGAGTGCGCAGCATCCCTCACTAGTGTAAGGTGGAGACATCGCGGGGGTGTGGCGGGCGCCCCTTGTGTCCCGCGGCGCCGATGCACCGTCCGCGGCGCCCCGGGGCGCCGACGACGCCACACTACGAGTACCTATAGTACCGCATCTTGTAAATTAAACCGATACAAAACACTTGCTAAAACCGCTTGGCGCGGCAGTAGGGAAGTTCTTAGGGTAAACAAAATAATAATCTCGGGTGAACAACAAACAATGTCAACCTCTTTGAACTTTTAATGGCTTACGGTCGTCGATACGATAGTGGATAAAGTAAAGCCGCTCGGACGCCGCGGACAATGCTCTTGTATCCTGTGGGAGCTGGCGGCCTCGGCACTCGAGGGTTCTGCCGCCGGGTATGCCGAGGGAGTCGGTTATCGCAGCGAGTGACCCGCACCAGCCGACTTAAATTTAGCGCCGCCGCCGCACTGAGGAACACATTAGAGTCATTGACTGGACAGTTATCTCGTGTAACTACACTGCATGTGCGGTAAACACTCTTCTTTGTTTTATGTGGCTTTAATAGTTCGCTAAGAGGGTAGCGTTACCTACCTATTATCACATAATATTTCTGAATCATTCATGTCATTGACAGCTCCATTGTATAAAATAAAACTTAGAGATTACATGCGATGTTAATTGAAGATTCGATTGGTTAGCTTGATGTTTCCATTTGCGCAGAATAAACACTGGTGGCGGCTGGCCGCCGGGCTGGTGATGCTGGCGGTGGTGGCGTCCTCCGCGGAGGGCGAGCTGCCGGATGAGCCTCAGCACGAGCTCCTCGTGCGCCAGGCGCGCGGTGCCAACAACAGAGGTCAGTAGCGGTCACCTACCACCCCTGCCTACAGATAATTGTACCAGCGTCTCTCTCAGGAATCTTAGGTGCCAATACTGTAAGCGTTTTCAGTATTAATTAGGTACCTACCTACCCGTGCAGTCAGCACCGTGCAGGCGAGACAGATCCAGCCCTCGTCATTGATATCTATTAGGCCTGGATTCGGGGACCTGTACGCAAATAGAGCGATCTAATAGGTAGGTGGGATACTAGATGGACCGATTGGCGGATGAGACTCGGTCCCCGATCGCTTATCCAGTGACAATTTAGTCTATTGAGACACTTTTTCCTGTTGTGGCAGTTTGTCTTGTTTAGATAGGGCAGGGGCAGCCGTGTAGACGCACGACCGCTTGCCGCTGCGAGGATTTTTGTTTTTTTTTATTGACCCGGCTATATCCAGCCGCGGGCCCAAAATAACTACGACCGGCGCACATCTGCCTGCACCCTCCAGGGAATAATACGGTGCACATTAATTATAATGTGCAATTTTGGTAATTATTATTATCATGTGTAATGATATGATAAACTATATCCATTGTATCGCCGGGAATAATAGCATTTGCATAGGTCATATTTATACATCATAATGTTGTATAAACCCTGTTTGTCTGCAGAGACGTGTCGGTACGTGCGCGGCTCCTGGAGCGATTGCGATGCCAAGACGAACATCAGGTCGCGGAAGCTGACCCTGAAGAAGGGCGACCCCGCCAACTGCGAGACCACCAAGACCATTCAGAAGAAGTGCAAGAAAGGTAGCCACCATGGTACCTGCAACTGACTTTGAAGTTTATGCTGTAGACTTCTTTTATGACAGCGCCTGTCTGAACTTTTTCTCTGCCAGCATTAGGATCTGTAACCCTATGGCACCAATTTACGAATGCATTTCCTTTGGCAGCATGCCGCTACGAGAAGTCGTCGTGGAGCGAGTGCAGCCCCAACGGAGAGATGTCGCGGACCGACGCGCTGAAGCCGAACAGCGACCCCACTTGCGACAAGAGCAGGCGCATCACTAAGAAGTGCAACAAGAACAAGCAGGCTAAGACCGCCAAAGACAAGGGTGAGTGTTCCATCCCTAGTCCACTGCGCACTGCATCGCTGGGAGGTCACGAATAGCTCCACAGCGCAGCTCGTAGCTGTACTATGCGGTACAAGCCCCGATCCGTCCCCTGCACTGGTTGTGTCCATGCCCTAACGCTCCGTGTCTGTCCGCAGGTCGCCGGAATCGTCAGTAAGCAGCGGCCTCAATTATTTTTAGATTCAAATTTTTATAATATTAAACGTTCGTTCGTTGGTTCTTATTTATGTAATAGTGCCAAATAGTGTCAGGCGCAGCCCTTCTCTGTAGCGGACCTACATTATAGCTAACTACATGTACTACACGGTTATATTTGTCTCGTATATTATCTTTAGGTGATGTTGAGTAGAGCATTCATTTTATTGTCATTGGTAAAATTGAATCTTTGATATTGAATAAATAAATAAGTACTTAAATAATACACTTAATTTTTTTTCAATTCTCGCCCTTATTCCTTACCTACCATCCTTGTCTTTACCTCATAATTAGGTATCTACCTATATTCTGTATCCTAAATATCGCAAAATACGCGATATCTTCCAAACAACTTTTGTTATGAGAGTATATTTAGGTATTGTAGAGGTAAGTATAAGTAACTGACTGAACAGATACTGCAGGTCAATATCAGAACATAGGTTCGCCAAACATAAGCTAATCTATGTATATACGAGTATAAGTATATTTTGACAGATCTCTCATTACAATACTCCCTTAATTTCATCATTGTCACTTTTAACCTCAAGATCCATGAGGTTTGAAAGTGATAAGAATTGCTTTTAAGCACATAGCTCTCTAAGAATAACAATATTTATTGAGTACATCCAAAACAGAGAAAACAGTGGGTAGGTACCTTTTGCTGCTATCTCCCTCACGGTTTGTAGATTATCAGGTCTCAAATGGAATAGGTAGGTACCTACGTACTTACTTACTATTGTAAACGTGATCTGATAGGATAATGATCATAGCCCGGTTGCGTGTGACGTGTGACTACAGTGAACTCGCCCGACCATCATAATGGCTGCGAGTGGGAAGTAATCATCTGTGATTTTCTTTGAGGGATAACCCTGTTAGCTGGTACGTACCTACAAGACCTAGGATTTTATTTATGTCCCTCTCTCCTTCTGACCGTAAAGGTAAAAGTCAATGGTAAATTAAGATCAAATAAAACCATTCCATTTTATTGCTAAGTATAATTGAATAATTTAATTTCGTTATCCAAAGACGCATTTGAGCCTCACTCGATTTGTCGAATAAATATTTATGCACCTATATTTAATACGTCTCCCGTTAAGTATCGAATGAGACTCAAAGGCATCGGTTAATTAAAAATAAATAAATAAATAATTTAACTAAATATAAACATGAAAAAAAATCGTAGAAAAGGGACGGTCGTCACCGTCGGTACGTAGAGTCCGGACTAGTCGGCGACTAGGTCGTTAAATATCACAGGTAGAGTGGCGCGGCGGCCGGCGAGCTCACTTGAAGAGCTGCTTGGCGTAGTGCCATATCCGGAAGAAGTACTCGTCGCGGCGCAGCAGCGAGCCGCGCGCGTACGACCGGATGTCCGCGTCCATGTTGTGGTCGCGCAGCCAGGAGGTGGTGGTCTGCGTGCTGAAGGACGTCGGCTCCGTCCCCTCCGTCGCCTCGCCCACCTCCTCGTCCGCCTGCGACTCTGCAACGAACAAACCACACACACCGTCGGTTACTTTCCTTCTGTGAGCGTCGCGCTGCGCCGCGAGGCATCCCGCGAAGGGTGCGCTGAGGACTGACCTTCTCCGGGAATGACTTTGAAGGGTTCGTGCGACTCGAGCGGCTCGCTGAGGCCGATCTCGTTGCGCGCGTAGATGCGCACCATGTACGTGTGGTGCTCGCCCAGATCGCGCACGCAGAACTTGAGCGTGTGCGCGTCCACCTGCCCCACCTGCACACGGACGTACCCATAATCAAGGGGAGGAAACAACACGTATTAAGTACAATAGCATAGCCGCGAAGGTGTCCGAAAAAGAGATGGTGTGAACGTTAAAGATAGTCGGAGCGATCGCTTCGTCCTATATCTGGAAGGAAGCGGTAGGTAGTATGATATCAGTGTCAGACTTACCTCCATCCACATGGTCTTGGTGACGTCGCGGATGGCGATGTTGTACCCGAGCAGCGGCGCGCCGCCGTCCCACTCGGGGATGCCCCAGGAGGCGCAGGCCACGCCCGCGCCCGCCGGACGCGTCTCCAGCGGCGCCGTCGGCGGCGACGGTACCGCTGCAATAACACAGATAGTTACCGATGGAGCAAGGCAGTCTATGTTTCGCCATAGTTATAACCTGGGAGATTTTAAGTCACGATCGAGTGAACGGTTAATTACTTCTAGGTAAGCGTCGTGTACACTACATCGTCACTTTACGAGGTAAAAATGGTCAAACGCAAACCTATTCTGTAAATAAAACAAAAGTTCGTCGCCGTAGGTCCTGCGTCAATGTGATCCCTGAAGAGATTCAAAGGAAGGGGAAGGGGCTTAGAAGGGGGTTACTCACAGGCGTGCTTCTCCAGCCGCACGGGCCCGGTGGCCGTGGGCAGGCTGACGCCGACGGCGTTCTCTGCGGACACTCGGAACTCGAGCTCGTCCCTCTCCTTGATGTTCTCGAGGCAGTGCGAGCGCGCGCCGCCGCCCACCGTCACCGCCTTGGTCCACGACTTGCCGCGCGTCGTCTTGTACTCGATTATGTAGTCTGCGGACGCGGAATAATGTTAAAAGTGGTGCTCGTTTCGGTTAAAATAATGTTATGCTGAAGGAATTGAGCCAGGGAGAGCTATAAATGCCATTAACAGTTTTAGGATCGACTTTGTCAGAAACACCTTCGTAAAAGTAAATACCTACACCTATACCTACTTTAGACGACACGTTTGGCGTAGTGGCTGAGCACTCGGACTGCTACGCTTGGTGTCGCGGGTTTGATTCCCGCCCGGAACCAATATAATTATTGCGTGATCCACAGATATTTGTTTCTGATCTGGTGTTATGTGTAGGTATGTGAAATTATATGTCTGTAAACGCTACCCTCGACACAGGAGAACTATGGTGTGACTGTGGAAATGTGCCACATTTTAAAATTAAAACAATAATACATTTCCCATAATGTTACGTAGCCAATTATCCCGGAGAGAAAACAAGACGCAAATATTATGGTGGTAATTGGCATACCTAGTAGAAATCTTTTGTGATATTATTATTAGGTTTATCGAAATTATTAAAACTGTTGAGGCTAAAAAGATAGAGGCAGTTATTTCAGGGGGTGAATTTTAAAAGTCTTCGTAATTCCGATATTATCATAAGTCATAATATTCCACAACAATGATTATTGTCTTGTGTATAATACAATAAATAAATAAGTAAATATTTTCACCGTATTTCATCCAAATCCAAAGCTGTGGAATATTTTAATATTGGTTGACACCAATATGAAAATATTTCACCGCTTTTACCACACACGCGCGCATGATACTATTCCATTTAATTAAAAAATACACATTTAAATATCAGTCATTTCGGTGATAATTAAAAGAAAGGCACTATAAATAGCAGTAATGGTTGCACTCACTGGTGATGGCACTGCCGCCGTCGCTCTCGGGCGCCTGCCACTGCAGCGTCACGGAGCGCGAGGTGATCTCCTTCACCTCCACGGCGCGCGGGGGCGAAGGCGCAGCTGTCACACGAAACATGCTTCATCAATACAAGGATCGTACGAGATAAACCGCTTTTGCAGTTTATTGTGACAAAGAACGAAATAAGTAACCACGGGGCGGTTCTGTACTATGTAGGTAGGTACTACTTTAGATGAAGCGATCCTATTGGTCGATAAAAGTAATTACCTACTTATTACTTTTAGCATTCCAGCACAGACTCGGGGACACCATGGTCTGGCAGTCTAGCTTCTATAGAGGCACAATATTATGTGCAAATATGATAATATACCTACCTAATTATTATTATGAGTAGGTACCTACCTAAGTAATTAATGGATAAGTACTAAGTAGGTACCTACTTAACCTACTACACAACTAGGTACTACGCTACCTACGCACTGGCTAGAGTTTAGGCGGGAATCCGGGACGTAATTTTCATAAAGGTAATAGGTATTAGGTACTTACCTACCTATATTTCATAGGTACCTACTTGACACTGGCTAAATGCACAAACCGCGCGTAGCTGTACCCAAAAAAAAATACTCACTCAGCGTCTTTCCGATGGTGACCCGCTCGTCGGACACGTAGGGCAGGCTGGTGCCGATCTCGTTGCGCGCGCAGATGCGGAACTGGTAGGTGGCGCGTGAGACCAGCTGGGTGACGCGCGTCGAGGTGGTGGTCACCGTCGCCGCGTGCTGCCACTCGGCACCCTCCTGTAGGTACATCATGCACACAGGTTAAATGCACGTTTAGGTAGGTACTTATTACTATTTATACCTACGTGTGCTTTCGAACTAACGTAACTACCTACATCGATCTCCTGTACTTTCGGTATAGCGTAGGTACCTACATATCGGGATTTCACAGTCATACAGTCGTCCAAACCTGCTACTGTACTGCTAGGTATGTAGGTCTGCTAGCTATTCATAAAATGTTGGTGTATTACTTTTAATGCGTAAAAATCTAAATTCGAATCTAATTGCATACATTTTGCGAAGCCGAATCAATAAATATTAATATAAGAATGTAAAAAATATAGAAAGAAATATTAATGATAATGATTAGTCTGTGGCCGGCCTGCCCTATCATAGGGCCACAAAACAGACCATAGGCATTAGGCACGCACACTAACTAAAACTAACTGGTCGACTCGTTTATTGGTTTGTTTCTGTAATAAGACCATATTGGCTATCAAATAATGTGACACAGATGCAAATATTATGAACACAATCCATAACTCTTGGTTCTTGAAGTCACATCTAAAAACTTAATTTTCCGATTTTTCAAAGTGAATCCGGAGGCAGTTGCCAATAAGAGAGACATATTATAATATTTTGCATACACGTCATTTCTACCCTATTTAGCACCCTTTTGCAACGATTGCGTATCAAGAATCCAAAATAAAAAATTTCGGCCCACCCTAACGCACAGCCAGAGTTTTCCGTTGCGCTTCTCAAACTTCTCATAGAGGCTAATCCGTGCTGAGAAGGATAGGCAAGACAAGGCTGTTTGTCCTTGTCGTTTCATCTTGCCATCCTTCAAAAATGTATTTTAAATTATTGATAAGAAAATAATTTTCAATACGCATTTATTTTGAAGCTATTATAACCAAGTTTATTTATTTTAACTTCCTTTCTTTCATCGAATGAAAAAGAAATAATATTATTATATTCAATAATAATATGATTACCTATACGTTTTAAATGTCAGATACCGTTACTTAGCGCTATAAAATGTAAAAATAAATTGTTAACATTGTTATGCTATTAATGGGCATTTTTAATTTTTTTTAAGTTAGTGATTGCAATCTTTATTTTATAGATAGTCTATATTTTAAGAAAATGATATAAAAACCATACAATTTAAACAATGCCCATTATTTTGCTAGATAGACCTAAGTAGTTAAAAGAAAACATTAATTATTTAAAATTCTCTTGTGATTTTTTTTCTACTGGCAATTGTTTTATTGAGTCATGGCTGATACATGCATTGACGAAAAAGAGATACAATGCTCGATGTAGCCATCTTTGATGGCACGTTTTTTCGCAGTACTCAATCATTTTGGGTAGTACACCCATGGTACCTACCTAACCTACTATGTATAACCTATATCCTATAAAAAAAAGGAAGGAGTTTTGGCGGGAATCCGATAGTGAGACGTTGTTGGTTTTGCATTATTTTCTCAAACTTGTGTTTCTTCGAGTGTTAATGTGTAATATAGGTGGAATATTAATCATTAAGTGTTCGTTAACATGCACGAGTGTATGCGAACCATATAAATTCAAAAAACGTGGCATTTCGCATTTTTTTCCAAAACTCCCAGGAAGTTTCAGTAAAGAAAGCATTCACTACTTTACTGAATCGTGACTTTTGACTATGTAAATAATTGACCTACTACTTGACCACGAGGATTGCTGTATTGCTGTCACTTTATTAATCTGAAATTAAGATAGCCTATACGTAGGTACTAAAATAATAAAATACTTGACACTGGCTACATGCACAAACCGTGCGAAGCCATATCCTAAAACAAAAAAAACCTATCAAAATTAAAAGGAAGGAGTTTTGGCGGGATTCCGATAGTGAGTGAGACGTTGTAGGTTTTGTATTTTTTCTCAAACTTGTGTTCATTTGAGTGTTAATGTGTAATATTGGTGGAATCATTGAGTGTTCGTTAACGTGCAAGAGTGTGGGCAAATGATCTAAACGCAAAAAAACGTAAAAACGTGTCATTTCCCTGTTTTCCAACATTCCCAGGAAGTTGTACTTGTAATAGGCTATAATAGGTACCTACCTATGTAAAGCGTCCACCATTTTACTGAATCGTGAGTGAATAAATAATTGAGACATGACTACTTGACATAGGTAGGTATACTGGTATCCTATAATCTGTGTTCTTGATCACGAGGATTGCTATGTAATGCTATGACTTTCATATTGTGAAATTATGAATTATTAATACTTACTAAACTACTTAAATAGGTACCTACCTACCTAATAAAATACCTACTTGACACTGGCTAAATGCACAAGAAAGAACGTGCGATGCGAAGCCATACATAACTAAAACAAAACAACCTACCTACCTATAAAAATGTAGGTAGGTACAGTGAGATGTAAAAGGTACCTATACTGAGTTATTTGTGTATTGTGCCGTCATTCAATGTGATTTGATAAGCATAGAGTAACTTTTTATACCTACTATACCTATTGATAGTTACTATCGAAACCTATAGGTACCTATGTAAATTTTGACCGTAGCGGAAATAAATATGAATTTATGAGTAAGAATAAAATTGCAAGGTTGTGCATAGTTATAATCTGAGTTGTGCATAGGATGATAGTACCTAGTACGAGTACATACAGTGACTGTTACAGTGCAATTTTTTATACGTCACGTCTTTGATCATTAACTTGCTTGAGTAGAGCCGACCATCACTTGTGAAACTGTTTGCAGCAATATTAAAAAAAAATATATTTAATATTATGTGTATTTTCGCGGGGGATTATCATCAAGCAGCTGTTAGAGGTAAGTGTGCCTATCGATCGATTACCTAATGTTTTACTTACCTACCTTCGTAGATGGAGAAAGCTACTAACGGTTATACTAAACATGGTGTTTATTTACTACTACGAGTAGAAGCACCTCGCGGTTTCACCCGCGTTAGCTACTATCCCGCGGGAACCATTAATTTTTACGGGATAAAAGGTAGCCTATGTTACCGGGGATAGCATAACATCCCAACAGTGAAAGATTTTTCAAATCGGTTCAGTAGTTTCGGAGCCTACCTATTCATTACAACCAAACAAACAAAGTTTTCCTCTTTATAATATTAGTATAGATATACCGACAATACCTATCTCACCCTGGAATGCCCTGGATAGAAGCTAATTTTTAGGGTTCCGTACTCCCGTACCAAATGGAAATGGTTTGATATTGGTAGGTAGGTAGGTATAAAGAGTGCGGTTAGCATGAATAGCGTGGTAAGCGTACCTGTTGTATCTCTACGCTGTAGTCGAGGATGGGCGAGCCGCCGTTCTTCTCGGAGGGGTACCACGTGATGGTAAGCGCTGCGCCGTCCAGCCCGTACAGCCCCAGCGGGCCCAGCGGCGGCGACGGCACGTCTGCAACCGACCACAGGTTGACACACTCAACATGTCACCATAATACAGTAAACACGCCTGGAACACTCGATCATGTCTGCCGCGGGGCGGCGTATTGTAAAACTTTGTTCCATAAGTTAGGTAGGTACAAACGTGTGGGTGAAGGACGAGAAATTATACTTTTACAAAGTTTGTATTAGTTGGATGTTTCCATTAGAGGGGGATTTATCTGTGGTTTTATCAAACATTTTATTACGCAGGAGACAGCTTGTGTGTGAAATCAAATGTTCCGTAAAAACAAACGCAGGAGACCCGGCTTCAGGAAGGCGTGCAACTGTTCGGCAGGGATAAAAAGTACCTTGACAGAACGAAGGGTCTGTTAGTTCGAATTGTCCATTTTAAAGACGTAACAACTGATTGCCGATTTCCTCGGATGAAGTCCTCGAGAAAGTTGCACGAGCGTGAATGCGCTCGTGCAATAACAAATCGTAATAACGTGTGAGGATTGACGTGAGACTCACCGAGCGCAGTCTTGATGACGATGGGCTCGCTCTCCAGCGCCTCCGACAGGCCGATGGGGTTCTGCGCCATGACGCGGAACATGTACTGCGTGTGGTCGTTCAACCGCTGGATGCAGTACGAGTCGATATCCTTGTCGACATCGGCCACCTTCACCCAGGCGCCGTCGGCTTGCTTCTCGATCGCGTACTTGGTCAGACTCAGGCCGCCGTCGTCGAGCGGAGGCTTCCACTCGATGGTCACAGACTCCCGGCTGATGGAGCGCATCACCACGGGACCCTCGGGGGCGCTTGGTTTGTCTGCAGATACCGACAATGTTAGCTCTGATAGTTTATATTTACCGTAGGTACCAAACGACGCTTCCACTAATAATTTAATTTCAGACAATTTTGTATGAACCTAATTGTCTACATTGATAGAGGTAAGTACAGTATTTTTAATTAGATTATTTAAATGAGATGATTGAGTTATTTAAAGATGCAATTGTTTCATTATAACAACAAATAAATGGGTACTTACCGAAAACTTTAAGTGAAAGTTCTACAGATTTACTGCCAGCCTTATTACTAGCTTCGATGGTGTACTTATTGGTGTGGGACCGCTTCAGCTTCGATATCCTTATAATGCTGACATTCTTTTGGGTGATAATTTCTATGTCTTTGGACTTATCGAGCCTGGATCCGTTCCTGAGCCAGGTGACGCCGGGATCGGGCACACCTTGCACCGTCGCCGTCACCGTCCACGCGTCGCCTACTTTGCAGCTTTGGTTGATCTCCTCCTCGGCTATGGTGATGATCGGCTTCTGTTGCACCTCGACGTTGCAGGAGGTGTCCGCTTCGCCGTGCTCATTGGTGGCGACGCACTTGTAGGCGCCCTCGGCGGCGGTGGAGGCAGACACGACCAGCGTGGCCACACGGTTGACGTAGGTAGCCTTGGCGGTCTTCAGCGCCTTGCCGTCTTTGTGCCAGGCGACCTTTGGCTGCGGGACACCGCCGAAAATGCAGGTTAGCTCAATGTCCTCGCCGGGGGCGCCGACGGCGTCCTTTAGCGGCTTCTCCACCACCGGCGGCCGGTTCGTGGTCACCTTCTCGATCTTTACGAACTCTGATATCTCGGACGATTCGCTCACGCCCACCTCGTTCACCGCAAATACTCGGAACCTGTACGAGGACTTGCTCTTCAGGTTCTTCACATTGTACTGTGTTCTCGTGATGCTTTCGATTGACGTCCATCTGAAATAATTAAACGTGCATTAGGTATTATATACAACAGTAATACGAACAAATAGCATCGAATTATCAAGAGGCTGAGACTCACTCCGTGGTATTGATCTCCTGGTACTCGAGGATGTAGGAGACTATGACCGAGTTGCCGGCGTCCGCGGGCTCGTCCCAGCACACGTTGGCTGACGACTCGTCTGTCTCTAGCACTGAAGGCTTGCCCGGCGCCGATGGAATATCTGCAGATCATGACACGTTAATATACTCACACAAACTCTCGTTAACCAAACATCTATAGCAGAACTGAAACAGAATACAAAGTTTACCTAATACGACGACAGTGATGTCAGTGACAGCTTCGCCGCAGTTGTTCTCCAGTCTGAGCCGGTACGTGCCGGCGTCCACGTTTTCCACCTTCTTGATGGTGAGGCTGGCTGACTTGGAGTCGATGGTCGGCTTGGTGTGCTTGGACTTCTTGATGATTTTTGAGTTGACGACCCACTCGTCGTTGGGTTGAGGGTTGGCTTCGTACTGCACGTGTATCGTGACGTCATTGCCTCGCTTGACTCTGTATTCACTGTCGAAGTTGATAATCCTCGGGGAAAATTCTATTACTGTAAACACAAAAATGTGATTGACATCACTGTTAAAAGAATACACCTTTTACAAAGAAAGGCTCAGGTTTATTTATTATACGATTAGGCTAAAGCGCGCGATAACTCACCTTCGACTTTGAGTTTAGTGGAACATTTAGCGTCGAGCAAGCAACACGAATACTCAGTCTGGTCTTCCTCGGTGCAGTTGCGGATGATCAGCGTGCGCGTGATTCCATCAGAGATAAGCGTGAACTTCTCCGAGTCCTCGAGGGGAGTCTTTTTCTTGTACCAGGTGACGTCGAGTGCCTCGTCGGGGATCTGCACAGTGAGGCTGGCGTCGGAGTAGGCCGGCACCACGAGCACCTCGGGCAGTCGCAGCGTGAAACGAACTGACGGCTCTTCCACGGCCAGTTTCGCGGCGCAACGGTCGTTGCCGACCTCGCACGAGTACTCTCCGGCGTCCTCTGCGTTGCAATCGTAAATCTTAAGCTTCTGTTTCTTGCCGTCGATCGTCAGCTGGATGTGGTTCGAGAACTGAATCTCGGTGCCGTCCTTGAACCACTGCACGAGCGCGTCGCCCTTCGTGAGCTCGATATCGAAGGTGGCCTTGCTGCCCTTGCACACCTTCTGGTCCCGTAGCCGCGAGATAATTTCTGGCGGCAGCTCCACCACGGTTACTTCCGCTGTGCATGAGTCATCGCGCAGTACACATGCATACTCTCCTTCATCGTGCACCGACGTGTTTCTAATGTATAGCTTGCGGATGTGTCCTCGTTTTTCTAGCTCATATTTATTCTTCTTCGATTTGATCTGTTCTCCGTCCTTGACCCAGGACACGTCTGCAGTTTCCGAATTGACTTCGACTTCCAAAATCGCCACATCTCTTTCTTTGACTTCGAAGTCTTGCAGCTTACGAACAAACTCGGGAACGGTCTCAGTGACGGTCAGCTTAGAACTTGTTTCTTGATCTTTGACCACACATTTAATGACACCGACGTCGGTTAGTTTACTCTTCTTTATTCTCAGTTTATGAACCCGTCCTTCTTGTATGATTTCTCTGTGGTCCATGCCGCTCACTTCTTTCCCATTGTGGAACCATTTGGTTGAGACAGTGTGTGAGGTGTGACATTCCAGAATGACAGTGGTGCCCTCCTCTGTTTTGTAAGATTTGTTAAGCTTCTTCACGAAGGTGACCTTGTCTACGTCGATAGTGACCTTGGCACCGTGCGAAGCTTTTCCTGCGCTATTAGACGCCACGCACTTGTAGTCTCCGGAATCAATTTCAGAATCGACTTCTTTTATTATGAGCTCAATATTTTCACCGTCGAAGTTCTGAGTTACCGTATCTGAGGGAGTGATGATTTGGTTGTTTCTGTACCATGTAATAGACGGTACTGGATTCCCTGTAACCCTAGCTTCCAATGTGATTGTTCCTTTTTCCTTTACAGTGATTTCTTGGAATCTGTGTATAAATAGCGGTGGCTCGGCATTTTCCTCGGTTGGTTCTGAAACAAATTATTTTTTTAGTTACCAAATATAGAATACTAGAACGACCTCTCTAATATTTTAGTTTTATGGCCCTGGAAACCACCAAAAAGTGATATTCTAAATCTACTGTAGATAGTGCGAGGGAAACGTAATATCGTGGTCTATGAACGTACCTTCGATCGTGATAACAGCGCTAGTGTGAGCAGTGCCCTCCGAGTTGTTAGCCTTGAGCGTGTAAACGCCGTCATGGGTGCCCTTTTTGGGCTTGACGATCGTGACGGTGTGCGTATCGCCGTCGGCCGCGGTGGCGCTGCGCAGCGGCTCCTCGTTCTTGAACCAGGCCACCGTGGGTGTCGGATTGCCGACCACTTGCGTAGACAGCACCACGCTCTCACCCTCTCGGATAGTCATATTCTTAAGCGGCTCTATCACTTGCGGTTTCTCTTTCTGTCCGGTCTTTATCTTAAGCACGATGGGCAGGCTGGCCTCGCCCTCTCTGTTCACAGCTAGCACGGTATACGTACCCTCCTGGAACTTCTTAACGTCTGATATCTTGAGCACACTGCAATACATGTGCATGTCTGACTCGGTGGCGATGGAGACGTTCTCGTCGGGTGTTATCTCCTCGCCCTTGAAGAACCACGCGATATCGGGCTCCGGTATGGCCACGAGTCTGCATTCCAGGAATATTTGTGAACCTTCGTCGACGTATTGTGCTTTCGGTCGCTTGGAGAAGGTCGGAGGGATGCCTTCTAATATGTCTGCCAGCGACGACTCCCTGGAGAGACTCTTTCGTGAGAGGATGGTCATTTCTGAGCCATGGTCGGAGAGCGGCGCCTCGACGATCAGCTCCGTGGTGCTGGAGGCGAAGCCGGCGGCGTTCTTGGCGACGCAAGTGAACGTGCCCGCGTCTTCGGGGAACACCTCGCGGATCACGAGCGTGGCCACGTTGTCGTCGTCGTAGTACATCTGGAAGTCCTGCGAGGGTTTGATGATAGCAGTCTGCCGGAACCAAGTAATTTGGGGCCGGGGGTGACCCTCCACCTGGCATTCGAACTGCACTGTCGATCCGTCGGGAGTGTGCTTCGGCCTCAACTTTTCCACGAATATTGGCGCCACCGCTTGCTCCTCAGACGACGGTTCTGAAATTAAAGTTGTATGTTAATCAATGTTTTTTTTCTAACCTGCTGTTAGTAATTTGATTAACTTACTTCATATTTAAGCCTAATAATAATATTATCTTATAGAAACCCTACAGTTTTCCGGAATAAAAACGTAGTAGGAATAAGTACTTACTTACCCCACTAATTTCCACATACAATTTCCAAGATATACTTACTTTCGAACACGGGGAGCTTATCGATTTTCTCGTTCAGTTTCTTTTGCAGATAAAGGGTATAATTTGTTTCGTCCATCAAATACTGCGCGGGAACCCAACCCTTCTCCTCTGTGAGGTGCTTTCGAACGAACCACCAGTCTTGATTTGTAGTTTCTGTAAAAGTAACAAAGTGCTGGAACTAAGTAGCGCACCGACAAGTAATGCGCGAAGCAACAAGGCCCGCTCATGTCGGTGCAGCTGGTAGGTCGGATAGCAGGCGGTGCGTTACCTAGGATGTAGAGTCGCTCGCCCTCCACAAGATTAATGGCCTCGTCAGATTCCGCCACGTACGAGTAGACGGCGAACACCGTGTCTCCGCTGCGGACGTCCAGCGGGCTCTCTGCAATGATAATTATGAATATACTTAAAACGCGTCACGATCACAATAGATCCTCATTATCTGGGCCTCCAACTAAGTTTCCCTGTATCTGGGGAATAAGGAACTACGAGGACCGTCCTCTCAGAAATGTTTGGACTCAGAGCTAACACACACGCACAGATCTTGACCCTGTGCGGGAAACGAAGCCGCAAAACCTCACGCTTGGCACTCTGCTCACTTCGCCGCCATAATTATATTATTATCTGCTAATCACATGACTATGGCGATTTCGAATGGAGATTATTGGTTTATTCGCTTCTTCTGCGACTTACGTCATAGTGCAAATTGACTAAGTATATTTTCTAGGTTACCTGGGAATTCTTGTACTCTGGATATGCTCATCGACGCGTCGGCTTCTACAAAAGAAATAAGTGTATCAATAAAAATATTATGTTCCTTAGACATAACCATTATAAAGCCAACGCAAGCGGTGTCGAAGCTACAAGCTGAGGTTAGTTAAAGCTCATTTAAAGTTATCTGAATGTCTCCTCAATAGAATGCGAAAAAGTCAAATATTGTATTTAACTTGGCGGTTATAAAACTAACTATTTGGATGGTTTTGTTGTTGGGGTTTAGCCATTTCGTGGCATATAGGTACCTCACGGGGCCATATTATGAACTCTTAATCCCAGTCAGTTTACGCCGTAAACTGAACTGCCTGGCTATTTCGTATTATGACCTAATGCCGGCCAGTACCAATACGTGACAGTCATACCTACTTCTGACCTAATAACAGGCTGGCAATTTCGCATTATACATTTTTAATTTGATATAATGTAGGTACTACGAAACAGAACAATTCAGTTTACGGCCGTAAAAAGAATTGCCTGGAACTTGCCTGGTTATAAGCTCGTAATACGCCCACAGCCCTACTTGTTGCCCTATGAACGTAAACGTAACAAAACGAATTGATGTTTTGAATTGAAACCTTACCGTCTTACCACAAAAGCTTAAACCAAAGTTAAAGAGATTTTTCTAAAATTTCGTTCTATAAAATCGACGTCCATCACTCGCGTTGTTTTAGTCAATCCTGCATTTCTAATTATTTTACTAGTAAATTTGTTATTGAGTTAGAAAAAGCGAGGGTGACTGCCGGTTTCTGAAACGTCAGTCAACTTTGACTACAGATTAATTCTATTGCCATCCTTGTCATTTGTTCAGTGTCAGATAGAGACAACGATAGTTTTAATCTACTGTCAAAGCCAACCAACGTTCCAGAAACTGGGGGTTTAGACGTCGATTTGTGGAGAAAATATTTAGACACGTCTGTTCAACTTTAAATCTTTTGTGGTAAGATCGTAAATGTTCTGATTTACTCCAAATTAAACGTTATGAAAACGTATCAGAAAATTCTCATCATAATCAGCATTTTCCAGTCCAGTTATTTGTAGGGGTTTTAGAGTATGCCAGTGCCACTGAGCACGGCTTTCCATCTAGGCGTTTTATAAAATCCGTGTGGGGCTGCGTTATACAAATAAAAACAAGTGTCCCGCACCGAGCCATAGTTCTTTTTATTTTCCATATCTGGGGGCACGGCAGTGCCCCCGCCAAGTCGAGCGGGAAGCAAACACTGCCGTACCATCCTTTACTGGAACCATTTCGCCGCCTTTTCAGGCCCCTATATGAGAACCTCGGGATAAGACCAGAACGCAGAAATTTTCGTCAACCAGTAAGACACAATCACATACTTAAAATAAAAAAATTCAGTCTGTAGTTGTTTAGTTGTAGTTGTTGTTTGTCGTTTAGTTCCGAAGTTAAGCGAAAGCAAAGTTTCGCATTTATGACACTCACTCATGATCATCAAAACAGAACTAGTACTTCCCATAAACTCAGAGAGTTGAAATTTGGTACAGAGTTAGGGTTTAATGGCCACATAAAGGGAAAACTATAAAAACTAGGCTAATCGAAGATCTGGAGTACCTGGTGACCCTTATTTGAAAACACAAGAGCCCAACCAAACTATATTAAAGATCGACATACCGCCTTTACAAAAAATATTCAACTTTGTTTGCCTCTTCATTTGATGTCAAAAATCGAAGGTCTGAAGTTATCTGATGAAGAATCCTCAGGTTCTCTCAGCTGTATTAGAGATATGGTAATGCCCCCTTCTACTATTGGCACAAAAAAATCGACTGTCATTGCAAAAATCCAGCGTTGTGGGACACATCTTCTAATTTAATCTAGCCTATTTTATTTATTTATCTTACTAATATTATAAACGCGAAAGTTTGTAAGTATGGATGGATAGATGGATGGATGGATGTTTGTTACTCTTTCACGTAAAAACTACCGAATGGATTGTAATGAAACTTAACAATAATATAGCTTATACGTCAGAATAACACATAGGCTACAATTTATAAAGATATTGTGCGTATTGTCCAAAATATGACGATAAGTGTCAAGTAAGTAGGAAAAAATATACCATCTGCGAGCTATTCTAGCGTCCGCTGCCGAAACCGCTAGAGTTACACATTTGTGATGTATGATGGAAATGTTTATCATAAATAGTCCTACAAAAAACCTGCCACAGTATGTATCTATATCTTATGTGTAAGCCATTATAGCCAAAATAGCTACTCGAAATTAATACTAATCCTGCGCAGACGAAGTCGCGGGCACCAACTAGTAATAATATAATAATACTAATATTGATTATATTTAATATTATATAATAATATACATAATACTCGTATAATACAACAATCAGAACCGGAAAAAAAGAAAATAAAGATTTGTTGTAATAAAAAACTAGGTACTACTGAAAAGAAAAAAAAATGTGTCAAATAAGAAAATCATAAAAATAAATCAATATGCCCACGTTTCTACAAAAAGAAGTGAAATCCCACCAAAAACAATCTGTAAAAAACTAGCCAAGTCTCGTTGGAGCTGCTTGTTTATCTCAAAGAAGTAATGAAATCTAGACAAAGTCGTGCCAAGTCTAACGTTCCTTACTGCGATTTCTTTAGTTAATGTTGTGTGACTTGAACCACGGTTACCTTACCTATAGCACGATATTAAAGCTTTGCGGCCACATAGCTAACTTTGTTAACCTACAAACAGGTACCTATACCGTAAACTGCTGAATATAATTATAATTACTAATTTGCTAAAATTATTTAAGGTAGGTCTGGACGATAAGCACGTACCTAAGTATAGCATAGGTAATTATGTTTCCAGTTACTTGAAGCTGTCAATATAAACGAATGCAATAGTTAGTTGAAAGCTTAGCATATTTTTATTTTGCTTGACAGAAGCGGTCATTTGAAGCGTTCGCGTGAAACAATGAGAATACCTTGTATTTGGGACGGTTTTCTTGGTTTCCGTTTTGTAGAAATTGTTAATTGTTCTTCTTCGTATGTATCGTCCCTTTTCAATTTAGGTTTAAACTCAACACTTAATTCTTCTAGTTCACTAACCTCATACGTGGGTTTCTTTGGTTTGCGTTTAATAACCATTTCGACATTTTCATCGGATTCAGCGTCACTTACTATGATTTCCTCAGGCTCATTTGTATCCTCAATTTCTTGAGTGAGCCGTATAGATGTCTCGTCTGCAGCTTCGGATATAGTGGGCTTTTTCTTAGCTTTCAGTTTTATTTTACTCGATAACGACAATTCTTCAGTTGAATATTGCTCTTTTTGTGGTTTCACTTCAAAACTGACTTCTTCTTGGTCGTCTACAGTATATTTAGGTTTTCTTTCTAATTTGAGACTTATATCATGTACTATTTCCGAAGGTTGGTCATCGTTTTTGGGTCTAGATACAGTGACACTTGACATTATGTCCTCGATTATGTTTTCTTCTGGCTTGACTTTCTTAAGCGGTAACATAATTTGCGTCGCATCATTATTTTCTTCAACATCACTTTCTATAATTTCTACTATGTCCGGACCTTCTTGTTCTTCGTAAAATTTGATTGAAGTTTCATTTGCTTCTTCACTAAATGTTGGTTGTCTTTGTGGTTTCAGTTTGACTTTACTTGACATTGAAATTTCTTCTTCTGCATAAGAATCTAAATGAATATTGAATTCTTGTTCAACATCTTCTTTAGTTTTAGTCGTTTTTGGTCTAAATGTTACAGTTTCAGGTTCTGTAATTTCAGGTACTGTCACAGATGATTTCCGTACTGGTTTCAACTGTTTCTTAATGGTCACTTCTTCAGTTATTTCTTCGGTTTTCTTAACGCTAGGTCGTCTTGGTTTAATAGTAAACTGTTCAGGAGCTTCTTCTTTAACCTCTTCTTCATCGGGAACGGATACGCTTTCTTTTTTGGCATCAACAATGTCTTCATAACCAAACATAGGCTTTTCTAGTTCTGTTTTTTCAATATCTGGTAGTTTGGGTTCCTTATAAATTTTTTTCTTGATTTTAGCTGCTTCTTTGACATTTCGAGATAAAATGCCATTTTGTTTGACGCTGTTTAAGAAATTTATTGATGGCATTATAATCTCTGGTGGCCAGTCAGTTATGTGTCTCACTCGACTTTTTAGTTGAAACTTAGGCATTGTGACCACTGAAGTATCAGGCTTAGACTTAGCTATGGTTTTCTTTAACTTGAGCTTTGGAAATTGACCTCTTTCAACGTTTTCAGCGTGTTGAACTTCATCCATTTCTAGCACTTTCCTTTCAATTTTCATAGGAACTAATTTAGGTTTCGGTTTAACTTTAGGTTTGGTTAAATCATCCTTAGGTTGGTCCATTATAATTGCCTCTGTTTTAGATATTTCCGGTACATCTTCAGTTACTTGGGTCTCGTCAATTGTTCCTTCAGAATGTTTTGGTGATTTTATTTTATCTACTTTTTTTGGTTTTACTGTCTTCTTAGGTGTTTTATCAACATCACCGTTAATATCATTTGGCTCAGATGTTTTCAGCTCAGGGTGCTTTATAATAAGTGATTCTGTCTCATCCAAAGCCTTACCTTCTGAGATTTCTTTTGGAGTTGGTTGTGGATACTCTTTTCCTTCCAAAATTTCTGTATCTTCTTCTGGTTCCATTATTTCGGAGGTTTCTGATGTTTTCGAAGTGAAATCATATTGCTCAGGCTTCTCAAGTTCTACTTTTTCTAAGTCAGCTATTTTTTTAATCTTTAAGGGTTTTTTCTTTAGCTTCATGGCTTCCTTAACATTCCGGGAAAGTTCTCCATTTTGTCTTACGCTTCCCAAAAAGGATATAGATGGTTTGACTATATTAGGAGGCCAATCGTTTACGTAACTGATACGACTTTTCAGTTGGAATTTAGGCAAAATCACACTAACAGGTTGTTGCTTAGGCTTTTGAACAGGTTTCTTCAATTTGACTTTGTTGAATAGTGGACCTTCAACTTCTTGGGCTTGTTGTGCTTTAGAATCCATAGTTTTCTCTTCCATTTTCATTAATGTCAATTTTCCTATCGAGTACTTTTTGGGTCGTGTAGGTACAGGTTCTTCAATTTCTTGATTTTGCGGCAACTCTTTCTTTAGTTTTTCCGTTTCTGCAACATCTGCAGGAATAACATCGGAAGTATCTGTAATCATAAACGTAAGCTGTGTCAGTCTTAACTAATTATAACAATAAATTAGGATTGCTAATAGCTTTAACTGGATATCCCTCCATATTGCAGGCTATAAAATAGTTCTATAATAATAATAACCACATAATAATTATAAAGGGTTACCTACCTAATTAAACTACAATATAGTTACGTACCTTATTAATAAACGTTTATTTGGTGAGGGGTATTATATTACCGTTTATAATACCTATTACGAGTACTGGTAGTATTAACTGATACCTAGCTAGGTATCAGTTACGATCCGTTTAGTTAGTGAAACTCTTACACCAAAGATAATTTTCCATTGTTGATCGATGACCTGGAGACTCCTTGAGATTAGCTATGGTTTGACTACATAAATGATGTGGAAAAAATCTACGTGTCAGACAGCGTATGTTTTTTTGGGCCGTATTGTGACCGTCAAACCTACTTCTGAACTAATAACAGGCTGGCAATTTCGTATTACGAAGTTTAATTTGACATAATTTACGGCCGTAAAAATAATTACCTGGAACTTGCCTGGGTTAAAAATAAAATCTTAATACGCTCCATGTTATTCCTGTTAAAAGTATCAGTTTGTATTATAGATAGCCAAAACATGATAATGCCTCACATATCGAAGTCATTCGTCTAGCTAAATACGATCTATTTATTTATTTGTGTATAGAATTCAATGACGTATAATTTGACTTCAAAGCCTACTTTTCCCTTGATGCTACGCGTAGTAATCTGCTTATACTTAGGCTCACCGTCTGGCATTTGTGTATCTTTGAACGTGGTTCCTTTCGAAAGCTCGACGATAATATCGGACTCACTGTTTTCTGGAGCCTCCTTTTTTGAGACTGTGACTGATGTGATGTGTGCTTGATCGTCCTTCAGAAAAGCGGCGAACTCAACCAAATCTTCTTTGGGACCCGTCTTCTTCTTGATAGTGCGTTTGGTGGCTTTGGCGGTGTTCGTAACGCCAATATCACTGTGCACTTGGGTGATTTGGTTTTGTTCAGGCGCTTCCTCTAAAACGATTGCCCTATCTGGTTTGTGTATGCGAGCGAGTGGTGTTGTAATGTCTTCTGTGTACTCGTCAGTTATGTGTAAGTGTGTAATGAGTAGTGTGTCGCCTATTTGTTCTGTGGTGATCTGTGTTGTTTCAATTTTAGGACCTACCTTCTTTTTGATAATACGCTTTGTGACCTTCTTTTGTTTAGGCTTACCGTCTGGCGTTTGTGTTTCTTCAACTGTGGTTTCCTCAGGAAGCTCGACGATTTCAATGGGCTTAGCCTCTTCTATGTCTTCTGATGCCTTTTCCTCTAAAACTGTTACGGTTGTTATTGGAGCTTCGTCGTCCTTTTGTATGGTATCGATTTCAGTGACTTCTGGTTTGGGACCTTGTTTCTTCTTGATGATGCGTTTTGTGGTTTTTACAGTTTTAGGCAGCTCGACAATTTCAACAGGCTTGGCCTCTTCAATATCTTCTGGTGCCTTTTCTTCCAAAACTGTTACGGTCGTTATTGGAGCTTCGTCGTCTTTTTGTATGGTGGTGATTTCGGTGACTTCTTGCTTGGGACCTTGTTTCTTCTTAATTATGCGTTTAGTTGTTTTAACGGTTTTGACATCACCAGTTTCGTTACGAACCTGAGTAATTTGCACCTGTTCTGGTGCTTCTTCTACAACTATGGCCCTATCTGGTTTGTGTAATTGGTCGAGTGGTGTGGTAGTGTCATCTGTGTATTCATGTGTTGTGTGCACAAAGACGATTGGTTCTTTGTCGTCTTCTTGTTCAGTGGTGATTTGTGTGGTTTCAATTTTTGGACCTACCTTCTTTTTGATGACACGCCTTGTGACCTTCTTTTGTTTGGGCTTACCATCATGTGCTCGCGTCTCTTCAAATGTGGTTTCCTCAGGAAGCTCGACGATTTCAGTGGGCTGAATCTCCTCAGTGTCTTCTGGAGCCATTGCTTCCAAAACTGTGATTGTCGTGAATGGTTCCTCATCGTCCTTCTGGATAGTAGTGATTTCAGTAACTTCCTGTTTGGGGCCTTTCTTCTTTTTGATGGTGCGTTTTGTGGTTTTGACGGTCTCAATGTTGCCAGTATCAGTGCGCACTTGAGTGATTTGAACTTGTTCAGGTGCTTCCTCTAAAACGATGGCCCTATCTGGTTTGTGTATGTGAGCGAGTGGTGTTGTAATGTCTTCTGTGTACTCGTCAGTTTTGTGTACGTGTATAATGGGTAGTGTGTCGCCTATTTGTTCTGTGGTGATCTGTGTTGTTTCAATTTTGGGACCTACCTTCTTTTTGATGACACGCTTTGTGACCTTCTTTTGTTTGGGCTTACCATCAGGTGCTCGCGTCTCTTCAAATGTGGTTTCCTCAGGAAGCTCGACGATTTCAGTGGGCTGAATCTCCTCAGTGTCTTCTGGAGCCATTGCTTCCAAAACTGTGATTGTCGTGAATGGTTCCTCATCGTCCTTCTGGATAGTAGTGATTTCAGTAACTTCCTGTTTGGGGCCTTTCTTCTTTTTGATGGTGCGTTTTGTGGTTTTGACGGTCTCAATGTTGCCAGTATCAGTGCGCACTTGAGTGATTTGAACTTGTTCAGGTGCTTCCTCTATAACGATGGCCCTATCTGGTTTGTGTATGTGAGCGAGTGGTGTTGTAATGTTCTTTCTTTCTTTCTTCTTTCTAATGTCTTCTGTGTACTCGTCAGTTTTGTGTACGTGTATAATGGGTAGTGTGTCGCCTATTTGTTCTGTGGTGATCTGTGTTGTTTCAATTTTGGGACCTACCTTCTTTTTGATGACACGCTTTGTGACCTTCTTTTGTTTGGGCTTACCATCAGGTGCTCGCGTCTCTTCAAATGTGGTTTCCTCAGGAAACTCGACGATTTCAGTGGGCTGAATCTCCTCAGTGTCTTCTGGAGCCATTGCTTCCAAAACTGTGATTGTCGTGAATGGTTCCTCATCGTCCTTCTGGATAGTAGTGATTTCAGTAACTTCCTGTTTGGGGCCTTTCTTCTTTTTGATGGTGCGTTTTGTGGTTTTGACGGTCTCAATGTTGCCAGTATCAGTGCGCACTTGAGTGATTTGATTTTGTTCAGGTGCTTCCTCTAAAACGATGGCCCTATCTGGTTTGTGTATGTGAGCGAGTGGTGTTGTAATGTCTTCTGTGTACTCGTCAGTTTTGTGTACGTGTATAATGGGTAGTGTGTCGCCTATTTGTTCTGTGGTGATCTGTGTTGTTTCAATTTTGGGACCTACCTTCTTTTTGATGACACGCTTTGTGACCTTCTTTTGTTTGGGCTTACCATCAGGTGCTCGCGTCTCTTCAAATGTGGTTTCCTCAGGAAGCTCGACGATTTCAGTGGGCTGAATCTCTTCAGTGTCTTCTGGAGCCGTTGCTTCCAAAACTGTGATTGTCGTGAATGGTTCCTCATCGTCCTTCTGGATAGTAGTGATTTCAGTAACTTCCTGTTTGGGGCCTTTCTTCTTTTTGATGGTGCGTTTTGTGGTTTTGACGGTCTCAATGTTGCCAGTATCAGTGCGCACTTGAGTGATTTGAACTTGTTCAGGTGCTTCCTCTAAAACGATGGCCCTATCTGGTTTGTGTATGTGAGCGAGTGGTGTTGTAATGTCTTCTGTGTACTCGTCAGTTTTGTGTACGTGTATAATGGGTAGTGTGTCGCCTATTTGTTCTGTGGTGATCTGTGTTGTTTCAATTTTGGGACCTACCTTCTTTTTGATGACACGCTTTGTGACCTTCTTTTGTTTGGGCTTACCATCAGGTGCTCGCGTCTCTTCAAATGTGGTTTCCTCAGGAAGCTCGACGATTTCAGTGGGCTGAATCTCCTCAGTGTCTTCTGGAGCCGTTGCTTCCAAAACTGTGATTGTCGTGAATGGTTCCTCATCGTCCTTCTGGATAGTAGTGATTTCAGTAACTTCCTGTTTGGGGCCTTTCTTCTTTTTGATGGTGCGTTTTGTGGTTTTGACGGTCTCAATGTTGCCAGTATCAGTGCGCACTTGAGTGATTTGAACTTGTTCAGGTGCTTCCTCTAAAACGATGGCTCTATCTGGTTTGTGTATGTGAGCGAGTGGTGTTGTAATGTCTTCTGTGTACTCGTCAGTTTTGTGTACGTGTATAATGGGTAGTGTGTCGCCTATTTGTTCTGTGGTGATCTGTGTTGTTTCAATTTTGGGACCTACCTTCTTTTTGATGACACGCTTTGTGACCTTCTTTTGTTTGGGCTTACCATCAGGTGCTCGCGTCTCTTCAAATGTGGTTTCCTCAGGAAGTTCGACGATTTCAGTGGGCTGAATCTCCTCAGTGTCTTCTGGAGCCATTGCTTCCAAAACTGTGATTGTCGTGAATGGTTCCTCATCGTCCTTCTGGATAGTAGTGATTTCAGTAACTTCCTGTTTGGGGCCTTTCTTCTTTTTGATGGTGCGTTTTGTGGTTTTGACGGTCTCAATGTTGCCAGTATCAGTGCGCACTTGAGTGATTTGAACTTGTTCAGGTGCTTCCTCTAAAACGATGGCCCTATCTGGTTTGTGTATGTGAGCGAGTGGTGTTGTAATGTCTTCTGTGTACTCGTCAGTTTTGTGTACGTGTATAATGGGTAGTGTGTCGCCTATTTGTTCTGTGGTGATCTGTGTTGTTTCAATTTTGGGACCTACCTTCTTTTTGATGACACGCTTTGTGACCTTCTTTTGTTTGGGCTTACCATCAGGTGCTCGCGTCTCTTCAAATGTGGTTTCCTCAGGAAGTTCGACGATTTCAGTGGGCTGAATCTCCTCAGTGTCTTCTGGAGCCATTGCTTCCAAAACTGTGATTGTCGTGAATGGTTCCTCATCGTCCTTCTGGATAGTAGTGATTTCAGTAACTTCCTGTTTGGGGCCTTTCTTCTTTTTGATGGTGCGTTTTGTGGTTTTGACGGTCTCAATGTTGCCAGTATCAGTGCGCACTTGAGTGATTTGAACTTGTTCAGGTGCTTCCTCTAAAACGATGGCCCTATCTGGTTTGTGTATGTGAGCGAGTGGTGTTGTAATGTCTTCTGTGTACTCGTCAGTTTTGTGTACGTGTATAATGGGTAGTGTGTCGCCTATTTGTTCTGTGGTGATCTGTGTTGTTTCAATTTTGGGACCTACCTTCTTTTTGATGACACGCTTTGTGACCTTCTTTTGTTTGGGCTTACCATCAGGTGCTCGCGTCTCTTCAAATGTGGTTTCCTCAGGAAGCTCGACGATTTCAGTGGGCTGAATCTCCTCAGTGTCTTCTGGAGCCGTTGCTTCCAAAACTGTGATTGTCGTGAATGGTTCCTCATCGTCCTTCTGGATAGTAGTGATTTCAGTAACTTCCTGTTTGGGGCCTTTCTTCTTTTTGATGGTGCGTTTTGTGGTTTTGACGGTCTCAATGTTGCCAGTATCAGTGCGCACTTGAGTGATTTGAACTTGTTCAGGTGCTTCCTCTAAAACGATGGCTCTATCTGGTTTGTGTATGTGAGCGAGTGGTGTTGTAATGTCTTCTGTGTACTCGTCAGTTTTGTGTACGTGTATAATGGGTAGTGTGTCGCCTATTTGTTCTGTGGTGATCTGTGTTGTTTCAATTTTGGGACCTACCTTCTTTTTGATGACACGCTTTGTGACCTTCTTTTGTTTGGGCTTACCATCAGGTGCTCGCGTCTCTTCAAATGTGGTTTCCTCAGGAAGTTCGACGATTTCAGTGGGCTGAATCTCCTCAGTGTCTTCTGGAGCCATTGCTTCCAAAACTGTGATTGTCGTGAATGGTTCCTCATCGTCCTTCTGGATAGTAGTGATTTCAGTAACTTCCTGTTTGGGGCCTTTCTTCTTTTTGATGGTGCGTTTTGTGGTTTTGACGGTCTCAATGTTGCCAGTATCAGTGCGCACTTGAGTGATTTGAACTTGTTCAGGTGCTTCCTCTAAAACGATGGCCCTATCTGGTTTGTGTATGTGAGCGAGTGGTGTTGTAATGTCTTCTGTGTACTCGTCAGTTTTGTGTACGTGTATAATGGGTAGTGTGTCGCCTATTTGTTCTGTGGTGATCTGTGTTGTTTCAATTTTGGGACCTACCTTCTTTTTGATGACACGCTTTGTGACCTTCTTTTGTTTGGGCTTACCATCAGGTGCTCGCGTCTCTTCAAATGTGGTTTCCTCAGGAAGTTCGACGATTTCAGTGGGCTGAATCTCCTCAGTGTCTTCTGGAGCCATTGCTTCCAAAACTGTGATTGTCGTGAATGGTTCCTCATCGTCCTTCTGGATAGTAGTGATTTCAGTAACTTCCTGTTTGGGGCCTTTCTTCTTTTTGATGGTGCGTTTTGTGGTTTTGACGGTCTCAATGTTGCCAGTATCAGTGCGCACTTGAGTGATTTGAACTTGTTCAGGTGCTTCCTCTAAAACGATGGCCCTATCTGGTTTGTGTATGTGAGCGAGTGGTGTTGTAATGTCTTCTGTGTACTCGTCAGTTTTGTGTACGTGTATAATGGGTAGTGTGTCGCCTATTTGTTCTGTGGTGATCTGTGTTGTTTCAATTTTGGGACCTACCTTCTTTTTGATGACACGCTTTGTGACCTTCTTTTGTTTGGGCTTACCATCAGGTGCTCGCGTCTCTTCAAATGTGGTTTCCTCAGGAAGCTCGACGATTTCAGTGGGCTGAATCTCCTCAGTGTCTTCTGGAGCCATTGCTTCCAAAACTGTGATTGTCGTGAATGGTTCCTCATCGTCCTTCTGGATAGTAGTGATTTCAGTAACTTCCTGTTTGGGGCCTTTCTTCTTTTTGATGGTGCGTTTTGTGGTTTTGACGGTCTCAATGTTGCCAGTATCAGTGCGCACTTGAGTGATTTGAACTTGTTCAGGTGCTTCCTCTAAAACGATGGCCCTATCTGGTTTGTGTATGTGAGCGAGTGGTGTTGTAATGTCTTCTGTGTACTCGTCAGTTTTGTGTACGTGTATAATGGGTAGTGTGTCGCCTATTTGTTCTGTGGTGATCTGTGTTGTTTCAATTTTGGGACCTACCTTCTTCTTGATAACCCGCTTTGTGATTTTCTTATGTTTTGGCTTACCGTCAGATGTTTGAGTCTCTTCCATAGTTGTTGCCTCAGGTAGCTCGACAATTTCAACAGGCATAGCCTCTTCTATGTCTTCTGGTGCCTTTTCCTCCAAAACTGTAACGGTTGTTATTGGAGCTTCGTCGTCTTTTTGTATGGTGGTGATTTCGGTGACTTCTTGCTTGGGACCTTGTTTCTTCTTAACGATGCGTTTAGTTGTTTTAACGGTTTTGACATCGCCAGTTTCGGTACGAACCTGAGTGATTTGCACCTGTTCTGGTGCTTCTTCTACGACTGTGGCCCTATCTGGTTTGTGTAATTGGTGGAGTGGTGTGGTAGTGTCATCTGTGTATTCATGTGTTTTGTGTACAAAGACGACAGGTTCTTTGTCGTCTTCTTGTTCAGTGGTGATTTGTGTGGTTTCAATTTTGGGACCTACCTTCTTCTTGATAACCCGCTTTGTGATGTTCTTATGTTTTGGCTTACCATCAGATGTTTGAGTCTCTTCCATAGTTGTTTCCTCAGGCAGCTCGACAATTTCAACAGGCTTAGCCTCTTCTATGTCTTCTGGTGCCTTTTCCTCCAAAACTGTTACGGTTGTTAGTGGAGCTTCGTCGTCTTTTTGTATGGTGGTAATTTCGGTGACTTCTTGTTTGGGACCTTGTTTCTTCTTAATGATGCGTTTAGTTGTTTTAACGGTTTTGACATCGCCAGTTTCGGTACGAACCTGAGTGATTTGCACCTGTTCTGGTGCTTCTTCTACAACTATGGCCCTATCTGGTTTGTGTAATTGGTCGAGTGGTGTGGTAGTGTCGTCAGTGTATTCGTCTGTTTTGTGTACAAAAACGACAGGTTCTTTGTCGTCTTCTTGTTCAGTGGTGATTTGTGTGGTTTCAATTTTGGGACCTACCTTCTTTTTAATAACACGCTTAGTAATTTTCTTTTGTTTGGGCTTACCATCAGGTGCTCGCGTCTCTTCAACTGTGGTTTCCTCAGGAAGCTCAACAATTTCAATAGGCTTAGCCTCTTCTAGGTCTTCTGGTGCCTTTTCCTCTAAAACTGTTACAGTTGTTATTGGAGCTTCGTCGTCTTTTTGTATGGTGGTGATTTCGGTGACTTCTTGTTTGGGACCTTGTTTCTTCTTAATGATGCGTTTAGTTGTTTTAACGGTTTTGACATCGCCAGTTTCGGTACGAACCTGAGTGATTTGCACCTGTTCTGGTGCTTCTTCTACAACTGTGGCCCTATCTGGTTTGAGTATTTGCTCAAGCGGTGTGGTAGTGTCGTCAGTGTATTCGTCTGTTTTGTGTACAAAAACGACAGGTTCTTTGTCGTCTTCTTGTTCAGTGGTGATTTGTGTGGTTTCAATTTTGGGACCTACCTTCTTCTTGATAACCCGCTTTGTGATTTTCTTATGTTTTGGCTTACCATCAGATGTTTGAGTCTCTTCCATAGTTGTTTCCTCAGGCAGCTCGACAATTTCAACAGGCTTAGCCTCTTCTATGTCTTCTGGTGCCTTTTCCTCCAAAACTGTTACGGTTGTTATTGGAGCTTCGTCGTCTCTTTGTATGGTTGTAATTTCGGTGACTTCTTGTTTGGGACCTTGTTTCTTCTTAATGATGCGTTTAGTTGTTTTAACGGTTTTGATATCGCCAGTTTCGGTACGAACCTGAGTGATTTGCACCTGTTCTGGTGCTTCTTCTACGACTGTGGCCCTATCTGGTTTGTGTAATTGGTTGAGTGGTGTGGTAGTGTCATCTGTGTATTCATGTGTTTTGTGTACAAAGACGACAGGTTCTTTGTCGTCTTCTTGTTCAGTGGTGATTTGTGTGGTTTCAATTTTGGGACCTACCTTCTTCTTGATAACCCGCTTTGTGATTTTCTTATGTTTTGGCTTACCATCAGATGTTCGAGTCTCTTCCACAGTTGTTTCCTCAGGCAGCTCGACAATTTCAACAGGCTTAGCCTCTTCTATGTCTTCTGGTGCCTTTTCCTCCAAAACTGTTACGGTTGTTATTGGAGCTTCGTCGTCTTTTTGTATGGTGGTGATTTCGGTGACTTCTTGCTTGGGACCTTGTTTCTTCTTAATGATGCGTTTAGTTGTTTTAACGGTTTTAACATCGCCAGTTTCGGTACGAACTTGAGTGATTTGCACCTGTTCTGGTGCTTCTTCTACGACTGTGGCCCTATCTGGTTTGTGTAATTGGTTAAGTGGTGTGGTAGTGTCATCTGTGTATTCATGTGTTTTGTGTACAAAGACGACAGGTTCTTTGTCGTCTTCTTGTTCAGTGGTGATTTGTGTGGTTTCAATTTTGGGACCTACCTTCTTCTTGATAACCCGCTTTGTGATTTTCTTATGTTTTGGCTTACCATCAGATGTTTGAGTCTCTTCCATAGTTGTTTCCTCAGGCAGCTCGACAATTTCAACAGGCTTAGCCTCTTCTATGTCTTCTGGTGCCTTTTCCTCCAAAACTGTTACGGTTGTTAGTGGAGCTTCGTCGTCTTTTTGTATGGTGGTGATTTCGGTGACTTCTTGCTTGGGACCTTGTTTCTTCTTAATGATGCGTTTAGTTGTTTTAACGGTTTTGACATCGCCAGTTTCGGTACGAACCTGAGTGATTTGCACCTGTTCTGGTGCTTCTTCTACAACTATGGCCCTATCTGGTTTGTGTGTTTGCTCAAGTGGTGTGGTAGTGTCGTCAGTGTATTCGTCTGTTTTGTGTACAAAAACGACAGGTTCTTTGTCGTCTTCTTGTTCAGTGGTGATTTGTGTGGTTTCAATTTTGGGACCTACCTTCTTTTTAATAACACGCTTTGTAATTTTCTTTTGTTTTGGCTTACCATCAGATGTTTGAGTCTCTTCCATAGTTGTTTCCTCAGGCAGCTCGACAATTTCAACAGGCTTAGCCTCTTCTTTGTCTTCTGGTGCCTTTTCCTCTAAAACTGTTACGGTTGTTATTGGAGCTTCGTCGTCTTTTTGTATGGTGGTGATTTCGGTGACTTCTTGTTTGGGACCTTGTTTCTTCTTAATGATGCGTTTAGTTGTTTTAACGGTTTTGACATCGCCAGTTTCGGTACGAACCTGAGTGATTTGCACCTGTTCTGGTGCTTCTTCTACAACTGTGGCCCTATCTGGTTTGTGTAATTGGTTAAGTGGTGTGGTAGTGTCATCTGTGTATTCATGTGTTTTGTGTACAAAGACGACAGGTTCTTTGTCGTCTTCTTGTTCAGTGGTGATTTGTGTGGTTTCAATTTTGGGACCTACCTTCTTCTTGATAACCCGCTTTGTGATTTTCTTATGTTTTGGCTTACCATCAGATGTTTGAGTCTCTTCCATAGTTGTTTCCTCAGGCAGCTCGACAATTTCAACAGGCTTAGCCTCTTCTATGTCTTCTGGTGCCTTTTCCTCCAAAACTGTTACGGTTGTTAGTGGAGCTTCGTCGTCTTTTTGTATGGTGGTGATTTCGGTGACTTCTTGCTTGGGACCTTGTTTCTTCTTAATGATGCGTTTAGTTGTTTTAACGGTTTTGACATCGCCAGTTTCGGTACGAACCTGAGTGATTTGCACCTGTTCTGGTGCTTCTTCTACAACTATGGCCCTATCTGGTTTGTGTGTTTGCTCAAGTGGTGTGGTAGTGTCGTCAGTGTATTCGTCTGTTTTGTGTACAAAAACGACAGGTTCTTTGTCGTCTTCTTGTTCAGTGGTGATTTGTGTGGTTTCAATTTTGGGACCTACCTTCTTTTTAATAACACGCTTTGTAATTTTCTTTTGTTTTGGCTTACCATCAGATGTTTGAGTCTCTTCCATAGTTGTTTCCTCAGGCAGCTCGACAATTTCAACAGGCTTAGCCTCTTCTTTGTCTTCTGGTGCCTTTTCCTCTAAAACTGTTACGGTTGTTATTGGAGCTTCGTCGTCTTTTTGTATGGTGGTGATTTCGGTGACTTCTTGTTTGGGACCTTGTTTCTTCTTAATGATGCGTTTAGTTGTTTTAACGGTTTTGACATCGCCAGTTTCGGTACGAACCTGAGTGATTTGCACCTGTTCTGGTGCTTCTTCTACAACTGTGGCCCTATCTGGTTTGAGTATTTGCTCAAGCGGTGTGGTAGTGTCGTCAGTGTATTCGTCTGTTTTGTGTACAAAAACGACAGGTTCTTTGTCGTCTTCTTGTTCAGTGGTGATTTGTGTGGTTTCAATTTTGGGACCTACCTTCTTCTTGATAACCCGCTTTGTGATTTTCTTATGTTTTGGCTTACCATCAGATGTTCGAGTCTCTTCCACAGTTGTTTCCTCAGGCAGCTCGACAATTTCAACAGGCTTAGCCTCTTCTATGTCTTCTGGTGCCTTTTCCTCCAAAACTGTTACGGTTGTTATTGGAGCTTCGTCGTCTTTTTGTATGGTGGTGATTTCGGTGACTTCTTGCTTGGGACCTTGTTTCTTCTTAATGATGCGTTTAGTTGTTTTAACGGTTTTAACATCGCCAGTTTCGGTACGAACCTGAGTGATTTGCACCTGTTCTGGTGCTTCTTCTACAACCATGGCCCTATCTGGTTTGTGTGTTTGCTCAAGTGGTGTGGTAGTGTCGTCAGTGTATTCGTCTGTTTTGTGTACAAAAACGACAGGTTCTTTGTCGTCTTCTTGTTCAGTGGTGATTTGTGTGGTTTCAATTTTGGGACCTACCTTCTTCTTGATAACCCGCTTTGTGATTTTCTTATGTTTTGGCTTACCATCAGATGTTTGAGTCTCTTCCATAGTTGTTTCCTCAGGCAGCTCGACAATTTCAACAGGCTTAGCCTCTTCTATGTCTTCTGGTGCCTTTTCCTCCAAAACTGTTACGGTTGTTAGTGGAGCTTCGTCGTCTTTTTGTATGGTGGTGATTTCGGTGACTTCTTGCTTGGGACCTTGTTTCTTCTTAACGATGCGTTTAGTTGTTTTAACGGTTTTGACATCGCCAGTTTCGGTACGAACCTGAGTGATTTGCACCTGTTCTGGTGCTTCTTCTACAACCATGGCCCTATCTGGTTTGTGTGTTTGCTCAAGTGGTGTGGTAGTGTCGTCAGTGTATTCGTCTGTTTTGTGTACAAAAACGACAGGTTCTTTGTCGTCTTCTTGTTCAGTGGTGATTTGTGTGGTTTCAATTTTGGGACCTACCCTCTTCTTGATAACCCGCTTTGTGATTTTCTTATGTTTTGGCTTACCATCAGATGTTTGAGTCTCTTCCATAGTTGTTTCCTCAGGCAGCTCGACAATTTCAACAGGCTTAGCCTCTTCTATGTCTTCTGGTGCCTTTTCCTCCAAAACTGTTACGGTTGTTATTGGAGCTTCGTCGTCTTTTTGTATGGTGGTGATTTCGGTGACTTCTTGCTTGGGACCTTGTTTCTTCTTAATGATGCGTTTAGTTGTTTTAACGGTTTTGACATCGCCAGTTTCGGTACGAACCTGAGTGATTTGCACCTGTTCTGGTGCTTCTTCTACAACCATGGCCCTATCTGGTTTGTGTGTTTGCTCAAGTGGTGTGGTAGTGTCGTCAGTGTATTCGTCTGTTTTGTGTACAAAAACGACAGGTTCTTTGTCGTCTTCTTGTTCAGTGGTGATTTGTGTGGTTTCAATTTTGGGACCTACCTTCTTCTTGATAACCCGCTTTGTGATTTTCTTATGTTTTGGCTTACCATCAGATGTTTGAGTCTCTTCCATAGTTGTTTCCTCAGGCAGCTCGACAATTTCAACAGGCTTAGCCTCTTCTATGTCTTCTGGTGCCTTTTCCTCCAAAACTGTTACGGTTGTTAGTGGAGCTTCGTCGTCTTTTTGTATGGTGGTGATTTCGGTGACTTCTTGCTTGGGACCTTGTTTCTTCTTAATGATGCGTTTAGTTGTTTTAACGGTTTTGACATCGCCAGTTTCGGTACGAACCTGAGTGATTTGCACCTGTTCTGGTGCTTCTTCTACAACTGTGGCCCTATCTGGTTTGAGTATTTGCTCAAGCGGTGTGGTAGTGTCGTCAGTGTATTCGTCTGTTTTGTGTACAAAAACGACAGGTTCTTTGTCGTCTTCTTGTTCAGTGGTGATTTGTGTGGTTTCAATTTTGGGACCTACCTTCTTCTTGATAACCCGCTTTGTGATTTTCTTATGTTTTGGCTTACCATCAGATGTTTGAGTCTCTTCCATAGTTGTTTCCTCAGGCAGCTCGACAATTTCAACAGGCTTAGCCTCTTCTATGTCTTCTGGTGCCTTTTCCTCCAAAACTGTTACGGTTGTTATTGGAGCTTCGTCGTCTTTTTGTATGGTGGTGATTTCGGTGACTTCTTGCTTGGGACCTTGTTTCTTCTTAATGATGCGTTTAGTTGTTTTAACGGTTTTAACATCGCCAGTTTCGGTACGAACCTGAGTGATTTGCACCTGTTCTGGTGCTTCTTCTACAACTGTGGCCCTATCTGGTTTGAGTATTTGCTCAAGCGGTGTGGTAGTGTCGTCAGTGTATTCGTCTGTTTTGTCTACAAAAACGACAGGTTCTTTGTCGTCTTCTTGTTCAGTGGTGATTTGTGTGGTTTCAATTTTAGGACCTACCTTCTTCTTGATAACCCGCTTTGTGATTTTCTTATGTTTTGGCTTACCATCAGATGTTTGAGTCTCTTCCATAGTTGTTTCCTCAGGCAGCTCGACAATTTCAACAGGCTTAGCCTCTTCTATGTCTTCTGGTGCCTTTTCCTCTAAAACTGTTACGGTTGTTATTGGAGCTTCGTCGTCTTTTTGTATGGTGGTGATTTCAGTGACTTCTTGCTTGGGACCTTGTTTCTTCTTAATGATGCGTTTAGTTGTTTTAACGGTTTTGACATCGCCAGTATCGGTACGAACCTGAGTGATTTGCACCTGTTCTGGTGCTTCTTCTACAACTGTGGCCCTATCTGGTTTGAGTATTCGCTCCAGCGGTGTGGTAGTGTCGTCAGTGTATTCGTCTGTTTTGTGTACAAAAACGACAGGTTCTTTGTCGTCTTCTTGTTCAGTGGTGATTTGTGTGGTTTCAATTTTGGGACCTACCTTCTTCTTGATAACCCGCTTTGTGATTTTCTTATGTTTTGGCTTACCATCAGATGTTTGAGTCTCTTCCACAGTTGTTTCCTCAGGCAGCTCGACAATTTCAACAGGCTTAGCCTCTTCTATGTCTTCTGGTGCCTTTTCCTCCGAAACTGTTACGGTTGTTATTGGAGCTTCGTCGTCTTTTTGTATGGTGGTGATTTCGGTGACTTCTTGCTTGGGACCTTGTTTCTTCTTAATGATGCGTTTAGTTGTTTTAACGGTTTTGACATCGCCAGTTTCGGTACGAACCTGAGTGATTTGCACCTGTTCTGGTGCTTCTTCTACAACTATGGCCCTATCTGGTTTGTGTGTTTGCTCAAGTGGTGTGGTAGTGTCGTCAGTGTATTCGTCTGTTTTGTGTACAAAAACGACAGGTTCTTTGTCGTCTTCTTGTTCAGTGGTGATTTGTGTGGTTTCAATTTTGGGACCTACCTTCTTCTTGATAACCCGCTTTGTGATTTTCTTATGTTTTGGCTTACCATCAGATGTTTGAGTCTCTTCCATAGTTGTTTCCTCAGGCAGCTCAACAATTTCAATAGGCTTTGCCTCTTCTATGTCTTCTGGTGCCTTTTCCTCTAAAACTGTTACGGTTGTTATTGGAGCTTCGTCGTCTTTTTGTATGGTGGTGATTTCGGTGACTTCTTGCTTGGGACCTTGTTTCTTCTTTATAATGCGTTTAGTGGTTTTTACGGTTTTAACATCGCCAGTTTCGGTACGAACTTGAGTGATTTGCACCTGTTCAGGAGATTCTTCCATGACTGTCGCCCTATCTGGTTTGTGTATTTGCTCAAGTGGTGTGGTAGTGTCGTCAGTGTATTCGTCTGTTTTGTGTACTAAAACGACAGGTTCTTTGTCGTCTTCTTGTTCAGTGGTGATTTGTGTGGTTTCAATTTTGGGACCTACCTTCTTTTTGATAACACGCTTGGTAATTTTCTTTTGTTTGGGCTTACCATCAGGTGCTCGCGTCTCTTCAACTGTGGTTTCCTCAGGAAGCTCAACAATTTCAATAGGCTTAGCCTCTTCTATGTCTTCTGGTGCCTTTTCCTCTAAAACTGTTACAGTTGTTATTGGAGTTTCGTCGTCTTTTTGTATGGTGGTGATTTCGGTGACTTCTTGTTTGGGACCTTGTTTCTTCTTAATGATGCGTTTAGTTGTTTTAACGGTTTTGACATCGCCAGTTTCGGTACGAACCTGAGTGATTTGCACCTGTTCTGGTGCTTCTTCTACAACTATGGCCCTATCTGGTTTGTGTGTTTGCTCAAGTGGTGTGGTAGTGTCGTCAGTGTATTCGTCTGTTTTGTGTACAAAAACGACAGGTTCTTTGTCGTCTTCTTGTTCAGTGGTGATTTGTGTGGTTTCAATTTTTGGACCTACCTTCTTCTTGATAACCCGCTTTGTGATTTTCTTATGTTTTGGCTTACCATCAGATGTTTGAGTCTCTTCCACAGTTGTTTCCTCAGGCAGCTCGACAATTTCAACAGGCTTAGCCTCTTCTATGTCTTCTGGTGCCTTTTCCTCCAAAACTGTTACGGTTGTTAGTGGAGCTTCGTCGTCCTTTTGTATGGTAGTGATTTCAGTGACTTCTTGTTTGGGACCTTGTTTCTTCTTGATGATGCGTTTTGTGGTTTTTACGGTTTTAACATCGCCAGTTTCGGTACGAACTTGAGTGATATGCACCTGTTCTGGTGCTTCTTCTACAACTGTGGCCCTATCTGGTTTGAGTATTTGCTCAAGTGGTGTGGTAGTGTCGTCAGTGTATTCGTCTGTTTTGTGTACAAAAACGACAGGTTCCTTGTCGTCTTCTTGTTCAGTGGTGATTTGTGTTGTTTCAATTTTGGGACCTACCTTCTTCTTGATAATACGCTTAGTAATCTTCTTTTGTTTGGGCTTACCATCAGGTGCTCGCGTCTCTTCAACTGTGGTTTCCTCAGGAAGCTCAACAATTTCAATAGGCTTAGCCTCTTCTATGTCTTCTGGTGCCTTTTCCTCCAAAACTGTTACGGTTGTTATTGGAGCTTCGTCGTCTTTTTGTATGGTGGTGATTTCGGTGACTTCTTGCTTGGGACCTTGTTTCTTCTTAATGGTACGTTTAGTTGTTTTAACGGTTTTGACATCGCCAGTTTCGGTACGAACTTGAGTGATTTGCACTTGTTCAGGAGATTCTTCCATGACTGTGGCCCTATCTGGCTTGTGTATTTGCTCAAGCGGTGTGGTAGTGTCGTCAGTGTATTCGTCTGTTTTGTGTACAAAAACGACAGGTTCTTTGTCGTCTTCTTGTTCAGTGGTGATTTGTGTGGTTTCAATTTTGGGACCTACCTTCTTCTTGATAACCCGCTTTGTGATTTTCTTATGTTTTGGCTTACCATCAGATGTTTGAGTCTCTTCCATAGTTGTTTCCTCAGGCAGCTCGACGATATCAACAGGCTTAGCCTCTTCTATGTCTTCTGGTGCCTTTTCCTCCAAAACTGTTACGGTTGTTATTGGAGCTTCGTCGTCTTTTTGTATGGTGGTGATTTCAGTGACTTCTTGCTTGGGACCTTGTTTCTTCTTAATAATGCGTTTAGTTGTTTTAACGGTTTTGACATCGCCAGTTTCGGTACGAACTTGAGTGATTTGCACCTGTTCGGGTGCTTCTTCAACAGTTGTGGCCCTATCTGGTTTGCGTAATTGCTCAAGTGGTGTGGTAGTGTCGTCAGTGTATTCGTCTGTTTTGTGTACAAAAACGACAGGTTCTTTGTCGTCTTCTTGTTCAGTGGTGATTTGTGTGGTTTCAATTTTGGGACCTACCTTCTTCTTGATAACCCGCTTTGTGATTTTCTTATGTTTTGGCTTACCATCAGATGTTTGAGTCTCTTCCATAGTTGTTTCCTCAGGCAGCTCGACAATTTCAACAGGCTTAGCCTCTTCTATGTCTTCTGGTGCCTTTTCCTCCAAAACTGTTACGGTTGTTATTGGAGCTTCGTCGTCTTTTTGTATGGTGGTGATTTCGGTGACTTCTTGCTTGGGACCTTGTTTCTTCTTAATGATGCGTTTAGTTGTTTTAACGGTTTTGACATCGCCAGTTTCGGTACGAACCTGAGTGATTTGCACCTGTTCTGGTGCTTCTTCTACAACCATGGCCCTATCTGGTTTGTGTGTTTGCTCAAGTGGTGTGGTAGTGTCGTCAGTGTATTCGTCTGTTTTGTGTACAAAAACGACAGGTTCTTTGTCGTCTTCTTGTTCAGTGGTGATTTGTGTGGTTTCAATTTTGGGACCTACCTTCTTCTTGATAACCCGCTTTGTGATTTTCTTATGTTTTGGCTTACCATCAGATGTTTGAGTCTCTTCCATAGTTGTTTCCTCAGGCAGCTCGACAATTTCAACAGGCTTAGCCTCTTCTATGTCTTCTGGTGCCTTTTCCTCTAAAACTGTTACGGTTGTTATTGGAGCTTCGTCGTCTTTTTGTATGGTGGTGATTTCAGTGACTTCTTGCTTGGGACCTTGTTTCTTCTTAATGATGCGTTTAGTTGTTTTAACGGTTTTGACATCGCCAGTATCGGTACGAACCTGAGTGATTTGCACCTGTTCTGGTGCTTCTTCTACAACTGTGGCCCTATCTGGTTTGAGTATTCGCTCCAGCGGTGTGGTAGTGTCGTCAGTGTATTCGTCTGTTTTGTGTACAAAAACGACAGGTTCTTTGTCGTCTTCTTGTTCTGTGGTGATTTGTGTGGTTTCAATTTTGGGACCTACCTTCTTCTTGATAACCCGCTTTGTGATTTTCTTATGTTTTGGCTTACCATCAGATGTTTGAGTCTCTTCCATAGTTGTTTCCTCAGGCAGCTCGACAATTTCAATAGGCTTAGCCTCTTCTATGTCTTCTGAGACCTTTTCCTCTAAAACTGTTACGGTTGTTACTGGAGCTTCGTCGTCTTTTTGTATGGTGGTGATTTCGGTGACTTCTTGCTTGGGACCTTGTTTCTTCTTAATGGTGCGTTTAGTTGTTTTAACGGTTTTGATATCGCCAGTTTCGGTACGAACTTGAGTGATTTGCACTTGTTCAGGTGCTTCTTCAACAGTTGTGGCCCTATCTGGCTTGTGTATTTGCTCAAGCGGTGTGGTAGTGTCGTCAGTGTATTCGTCTGTTTTGTGTACAAAAACGACAGGTTCTTTGTCGTCTTCTTGTTCAGTGGTGATTTGTGTGGTTTCAATTTTGGGACCTACCTTCTTCTTGATAATACGCTTAGTAATCTTCTTTTGTT
The DNA here is from genome assembly GCA_905147375.1 of Hylaea fasciaria. Lineage (NCBI taxonomy): Eukaryota > Metazoa > Arthropoda > Insecta > Lepidoptera > Geometridae > Hylaea > Hylaea fasciaria. The sequence continues at coordinate 540,660 of LR990192.1, forward strand.
TGGGCTTACCATCAGGTGCTCGCGTCTCTTCAACTGTGGTCTCCTCAGGAAGCTCGATAATTTCGATGGGTTTAGCCTCTTCTATGTCTTCTGGTGTTTTTTCCTCCGAAACTGTAACGGTTGTTATTGGAGCTTCGTCGTCTTTTTGTATGGTGGTGATTTCAGTGACTTCTTGCTTGGGACCTTGTTTCTTCTTAATGATGCGTTTAGTTGTTTTAACGGTTTTGACATCGCCAGTTTCGGTACGAACTTGAGTGATTTGCACCTGTTCGGGTGCTTCTTCAACAGTTGTGGCCCTATCTGGTTTGCGTAATTGCTCAAGTGGTGTGGTAGTGTCGTCAGTGTATTCGTCTGTTTTGTGTACAAAAACGACAGGTTCCTTGTCGTCTTCATTTTCAGTGGTGATTTGTGTTGTTTCAATTTTGGGACCTACCTTCTTCTTGATAATACGCTTAGTAATCTTTTTTTGTTTGGGCTTACCATCAGGTGCTCGCGTCTCTTCAACTGTGGTTTCCTCAGGAAGCTCAACAATTTCAATAGGCTTAGCCTCTTCTATGTCTTCTGAGACCTTTTCCTCTAAAACTGTTACGGTTGTTATTGGAGCTTCGTCGTCTTTTTGTATGGTGGTGATTTCGGTGACTTCGTGCTTGGGACCTTGTTTCTTCTTAATGGTGCGTTTAGTTGTTTTAACGGTTTTGACATCGCCAGTTTCGGTACGAACTTGAGTGATTTGCACTTGTTCAGGAGATTCTTCCATGACTGTGGCCCTATCTGGCTTGTGTATTTGCTCAAGCGGTGTGGTAGTGTCGTCAGTGTATTCGTCTGTTTTGTGTACAAAAACGACAGGTTCTTTGTCGTCTTCTTGTTCAGTGGTGATTTGTGTGGTTTCAATTTTGGGACCTACCTTCTTCTTGATAACCCGCTTTGTGATTTTCTTATGTTTTGGCTTACCATCAGATGTTTGAGTCTCTTCCATAGTTGTTTCCTCAGGCAGCTCGACAATTTCAACAGGCTTGGCTTCTTCAATATCTTCTGGTGCCTTTTCTTCCAAAACTGTTACGGTTGTTATTGGAGCTTCGTCGTCTTTTTGTATTGTGGTGATTTCAGTGACTTCTTGCTTGGGACCTTGTTTCTTCTTAATGATGCGTTTAGTTGTTTTAACGGTTTTGAAATCGCCAGTTTCGGTACGAATTTGAGTGATTTGCACCTGTTCTGGTGCTTCTTCTACAACTGTGGCCCTATCTGGTTTGAGTATTTGCTCAAGTGGTGTGGTAGTGTCGTCAGTGTATTCGTCTGTTTTGTGTACAAAAACGACAGGTTCCCTGTCGTCTTCTTGTTCAGTGGTGATTTGTGTTGTTTCAATTTTGGGACCTACCTTCTTCTTGATAATACGCTTAGTAATCTTCTTTTGTTTGGGCTTACCATCAGGTGCTCGCGTCTCTTCAACTGTGGTCTCCTCAGGAAGCTCGATAATTTCGATGGGTTTAGCCTCTTCTATGTCTTCTGGTGTTTTTTCCTCCGAAACTGTAACGGTTGTTATTGGAGCTTCGTCGTCTTTTTGTATGGTGGTGATTTCAGTGACTTCTTGCTTGGGACCTTGTTTCTTCTTAATGATGCGTTTAGTTGTTTTAACGGTTTTGACATCGCCAGTTTCGGTACGAACTTGAGTGATTTGCACCTGTTCGGGTGCTTCTTCAACAGTTGTGGCCCTATCTGGTTTGCGTAATTGCTCAAGTGGTGTGGTAGTGTCGTCAGAGTATTCGTCTGTTTTGTGTACAAAAACGACAGGTTCTTTGTCGTCTTCTTGTTCAGTGGTGATTTGTGTTGTTTCGATTTTGGGACCTACCTTCTTCTGGATAACCCGCTTAGTAATTTTCTTTAGTTTGGGCTTACCATCAGGTGCTCGCGTCTCTTCAACTGTGGTTTCCTCAGGAAGCTCAACAATTTCAATAGGTTTAGCCTCTTCTATGTCTTCTGGTGCCTTTTCCTCCAAAACTGTAACGGTTGTTATTGGAGCTTCGTCGTCTTTTTGTATGGTGGTGATTTCGGTGACTTCTTGCTTGGGACCTTGTTTCTTCTTGATGATGCGTTTTGTGGTTTTTACGGTTTTAACATCGCCAGTTCCGGTACGAACTTGAGTGATTTGCACCTGTTCTGGTGCTTCTTCTACAACAGTGGCCCTATCTGGTTTGTGCAATTGGTCGAGCGGTGTGGTAGTGTCATCAGTGTGTTCGTCTGTTTTGTGTACAAAAATGACAGGTTCTTTGTCGTCTTCTTGTTCAGTGGTGATTTGTGTGGTTTCAATTTGGGAACCTACTTTCTTCTTGATAACCCGCTTTGTGATCTTCTTATGTTTTGGCTTACCATCGGATGTTTGAGTCTCTTCCATAGTTGTTTCCTCAGGCAGCTCAACAATTTCAACAGGCTTGGTCTCTTCGATATCTTCTGGAGCCTTATCTTCCAAAACTGTAACGGTTGTTATTGGAGCTTCGTTGTCGTTTTGTATGGTGGTGATTTCAGTGACTTCATGCTTGGGACCTTGTTTCTTTTTAATGATGCGTTTAGTTGTTTTAACGGTTTTGACATCGCCAGTTTCGGCACGAATTTGAGTTATTTGCACTTGTTCTGGCGCTTCTTCAACCACTGTGGCCCTATCTGGTTTGTATATTTGCTCAAGTGGTATCGAAGTGTCGTCAGTGTATTCGTCTGTTTTGTGTACAAAAACGACAGGTTCTTTGTCGTCTTCTTGTTCAGTGGTGATTTCTGTTGTTTCAATTTTGGGACCTACTTTTTTCTTAATGATACGTTTAGTGACCTTTCTTGTTTTGGGCTTACCATCTAGCGATCGTGTCTCTTCGACCATGGCTTCTTCGGGAAGCTCAACTATTTCGATTGGTTTAATTCTTTCAGGCTCTTCTGAAACCTTTTCCTCTGTGACTGTTACTGTAGTAATTGGTGCTTCGTCATCTATTTGAGCGGTTGGGATTTCGGTGACTTCTTCATTTGAACCTTTTTTCTTCTTAATGATGCGTTTTGTAGTTTTTAAAGTTTTTGTTTCACCAGTTTTGGTCTTGACCTCAGTTATTTGAACCTGTTCCGGTACCTCGTCTATTAATTCAGCCCTATCTGGTTTGTATATTTGCTCAAGTGGTATAGTAGTGTCTTCTATGTATTCATCTGTTTTGTGAACAAATATAACAGGCACTTTGTCGTCTTCTTTTTCAGTGATTATTTGTGTTGTTTCAATTTTGGGACCTACCTTCTTTTTGATAATACGCTTTGTTATCTTCTTCTGTTTGGGCTTACCATCAGATGTTTGAGTCTCTTCCATAGTTGTCTCTTCAGGTAGCTCGACAATTTCAACAGGCTTAGCCTCTTCTATGTCTTCTGGAGCCTTTTCATCTAAAATTGTTACGGTTGTTATTGGAGCTTCGTCGTCTTTCTGTATGGTAGTGATTTCAGTGACTTCATGCTTGGGACCTTGTTTCTTCTTAACGATGCGTTTAGTTGTTTTAACGGTTTTGACATCGCCCGTTTCGGTACGAACTTGAGTGATTTGCACCTGTTCTGGCGCTTCTTCTACAACTGTGGCCCTATCTGGTTTGTGTATTTGCTCAAGTGGTGTGGTTGTGTCGTCAGTGTATTCGTCTGTTTTGTATACAAAAACGACAGGTTCCTTGTCGTCTTCTTGTTCCGTGGTGATTTGTGTTGTTTCAATTTTGGGGCCTACTTTTTTCTTTATGATGCGCTTTGTGACCTTTTTATGTTTTGTCTTACCATCTTTCGTTCTTGTCTCTTCAACCGTGGTTTCTTCGGGAAGCTCAATCATTTCGAGCGATTCAACTCGTTCATTTTCTTCGAGAACTTTTTCTTCTGTGACTTTTACGGTAGTAATCGGAGCTTCATCTTCTATTTGGGCGGTAGTGATTTCGGTGACTTCTTCTTGTGGACCCTTTTTCTTCTTTATTATACGTTTAATAGTCTTTACAGTTTTCGTTTCACCGGTTTTTGTCTGAACTTGAGTTACTTGCACCTGTTCCGGCATTTCTTCGATTAATTCGGCCTTATCTGGTTTATCTAATTTTTCTAGTAGTGTGGAAGTGTCGTCTGTGTATTCGTCTGTTTTGTGTACAAATAGGACAGGTTCATTGTTGTCTTCTTGTTCAGTGGTTATTTGTGTTGTTTCAATTTTGGGACCTACCTTCTTTTTGATGATTCGTTTAGTGACCTTTTTCTTTGTGGGCTTACCGTCTGAAGTTTGAGTTTCCTCGATAGTGGTTTCCTCAGGAAGCTCGATAATTTCAACAGGTTTAATCTCTTTTATCTCTTCGGGTTCCATTTCTTCTAATACTTTAATGGTCGTTATTGGTGCCTCTTCGTCCTTTTGGATAGTCATTATTTCAGTTACTTCTTGTTTGGGACCCTGTTTCTTTTTGATAATGCGTGTTGTTGTTTTAACGGTCTTAATGTCGCCAGTGTCTGTACGTACTTGTGTAACTTGCACCTGTTCCGGCTCTTCTTTTATAAGATTGGCCGTATCAGGTTTGTATAATTGCTCGAGAGATGTTGTAGTGTCTTTAGTGTACTCTTCTGTTTTGTGTACGTTTATGACGGGCTCTTTGTTATCTTCTTGTTCCGTCGTGATTTCTGTTGTTTCAATTTTGGGACCTACCTTCTTCTTGATGATACGTTTAGTGACTTTTTTGCGTTTTGGCTTACCCTCTGGCATTTGTGTTTCTTCAATCGTTGTCTCCTCAGGAAGCTCAACAATTTCAATAGTCTTAGCCTCAACGAGATCTTCTGGCACCTTTTCTTCCAAAACTTTTACGGTAGTTATTGGTGCCTCGTCGTCTTTTTGTATTGTAGTGATTTCAGTGACTTCTTCTTTGTGACCTTGTTTTTTCTTAATTACGCGTTTTGTTGTTTTTACTGTTTTCACGTCACCAGTTTCAGTACGTACTTGAGTAATATGTAACTGTTCAGGCGCTTCTTCGACAACTTTTGCCATATCTGGTATGTGTAACTGTTCGATAGGTGTGATAGTGTCATCTGTGTATTCATCTGTTTTGTGGACAGACACTATAGGTTCTTTGTCATCTTCTTGTTCTGTGGTAATCTGTGTAGTCTCGATATTGCGCCCTACCTTTTTCTTTATTACTCGCTTAGTAACAATTTTTCGCTTTGGCTTACCATCTGGCATTCGAGTTTCTTCAACCATGGTCTCTTCAGGAAGCTCTATCGTTTGAACTGGCTCTACTTTATCTTCTGGTGTATTCTCTTCTAAAACTTCGATCGTCGTGACGTCATCTTCTTTCTGAATATTGGTGACATCAGGTATTTTTTCTTTTAGACCTTCTTTCTTTTTAATAATTCGTTTAATAATCGTTTCATGTTTAGGCTGTTCATCTATTTCGGTTATTTCTGTGTTCTCTAGTTGTAGGTCGTCGAGTTTTTCTGCTTTTTCAGTTCCAATTTCTTCTATCCGTTTTTGATGGTATTTTTTCTTAATAAATTGTTTAGAAACCTTAATTGTTTCGCTTGTTTCTTCTGTTTTCTCGTCATTTTCTTTCATTTCTTCAATTTCTACATTATTAATTGTTTTTGGTATATGTAAGTATTCTTCTGGCATTTCTATTGTACTCTTGTCTGTGTCGATTAATTGCGAAATTTCGTCACCGTCGTATTCTTCAATATCAACTGTGTGTTGCGTTGGTTGGCTAGGTTGTTGCATTTCTTCATCGTCGATCGTTTCTTCAATCACGACATCTCTTTCCTCGGAACCGGATTCCCTAAGCTTCTTCTTTTTTCTTAGTATTGTTCTCTTGGTTTTCACTTGAATAGGTTCAGCATTCCCAGTAGCTTGTACAAATTTCGTTATTATTTCTTCTGTTTCTTCTGTATCTGACACAATGGGTGATGTTTTATGTATCTCATCCGTTAATTCTGAAATAAAATAAAAGAGATAAGTATTTGTATTATAGCAGGTTCCTACCTTATATTTAAAACAAGCTTATTTCCATGACTTAGTAGGTATTGTACATACACGTGGGCCAATTCAATGTATGACGTTATTAAAATAACTCCATCGAGCCACCAGCTCTAAATCCATAGCCCGTGGAATATACAAACTCAGCAATGGTGGACGCGGAACTTGCTCAGAATTTAATACCCAAGGTTTCCACCAAATACCTATCACAACTCTAGGCCAGTAAATGACACTACAGCAAAACTTCCCTTTTTTGCCCCCATCCCCCCCCCCACCCTCCTTACAAAAAATCAATCACTTCACGCCAAAAAAGCAATAAAAATCAAAGAACCTATAAGTAAAATCAAATCTTGTATACGGTTGAGACATGCGACTTGTATGTAGCCCGGAACAAACATAAGTACATCCGTACAAAAGAAAAAACGGCCAGTTAAAATGGAGACCTCCGCTCACCACGTTCGCTCCGTGGATTATTATTTATTTGAGCTTAAAATAATTGTGTTAAATGTTATAGTACCTTTATACCTACTTAATTGGCAGAAACTAGTGGTACCTACTAATTAAGAAACAGTATCTATCATTTTTTATTTATTCTAAGTCAGGTGTTCCAACGCATATTTTTTATACCTTTTAGACTTTATAGGCTACCATAATTATTATACTACCAACAGCACTATCTCACTTGGTTTCAAGTGACGATGTGGTCAAAGGTGATAAACATGCTCAGCCTAGAATGGACTGATAGTATTATGATGGTACTAGCATATTGTAGAAAGAGTTACGTTACTCTTACCTATCATCAAGGAGGCAAAATGACATTGGCATCCAAATCATAATTTTTTGGAAAAAAAAATTAATCTTTAGGTATTGTCTACTATTTAAACATCCAAATTGTGTAGGAAAGTTAAATCATAGCTAGGCCTAACTAGGAGGACGCTTTCCTGTGCCTCATGCATTTAGTCGGGTGTCTGGATTTTCCCTCCTGTTTGGGTGCGCACAGGATTGGACTACCTTATTAGACTATTGACCAGTAAGTACTTGTTACCTACTTCATATAACTGGTGTGAAGCTTTCGACTAAGAACATAGATAGATATTTTAAAAAGTTATACATTGAGCACTTCGTATAATTCGCTTTGCAGTCCGTGTATAGCTTACTGGCAAGTGGTCACCCATTTGATGGTTATACAATTTTTATTAGTAGGTACTCAAAATAGACTTACCTTTAAATTGTACGTCACGAGTTGAAATGCTGTACTTCTGCTCTTCATCTTTAGTTGAAACAGCACTTATTAATTTTGGATGTTTGTCAGAGAAAGGCAGTGCTTGCTCACCCACGAACTCTTGGGTTATTTTAACTTCATTTGCGATGGTTAAACCTTTCTTTATAGTTTGTGTTTTAGGCTCTGTTATTTGCAATTCTGTTGCGTGTTGAAGAGTTTCACTGTCAGTTATTACAAGAGGAGTCATGGTTGTAGGTGTGACTGTAGAGTTGGTTTCAGTTTGTATTATCGGTGTTTTTAGCTCGTCAGTTTGTATTTGCGAAACGCTTTCAGAGCATTGTAAATGTGTGTGGAGTGTTAAAGATTTTTCTGCTGTTACCGATTTACCTGTAGTTGGAGTAAAGAAGTCTTGTGTGTCTTCTTGGAATACCTCTTGTACTGCCACTCCTTCCGATGTATTTAATGAAACTTGTGCTGTTTCTTGCGGTTTTAACTTGTTGAAGGAAGTGTTGATTTCTTTTTCTTGTATGAACACGTCGCTCTGGCTAATAGGTTCCATTTCAATGGGTACTGGATAAATACTTCGCACATCGTGCTCAGAACTCTTTATCGGAGTAATGTTTTCTCCAAGAATAATTTCTGTTTGTTGAATAGGTTTCATTTCCATAACTTGTTGCGTTATTTCTTTTGTAGATGTTTGCTCCGTAGTCAGTTCATTTGATTCCTCATGTGCCACATCATCAGTAACAATATAACTCTTGTGAGTTTCAAGGTCAACTGTAGCATTATTACGGTCTATTTCTAAAGTAGCGGGTAGTTTATCGACATTTTCTAAAATTTGTGTTTGCATACTTGAAACTTCTTGTAAGATAATATGGCTTTGAAAAGCGGTTTCTTCCTTATTGAAACTATTAGAATCTAACATTTGTGATACTTCATCAGCTATTATTTCAGTCTGCTGAATAGACTTCATTTCCGAAACACTCTTGTGAGCTACTTTGTGTTCTCCCTCATAACTGGATAGCTTTTCTGGATGTTCATGTAACATATTTTCTGCAGTTACGTAACTTTTATGTAGCTCTATTTCATGATGTACTTTTTCTTCTTCTGCTTTATATTTTGTTACTAAATCTCCAAGGCTTTCGAGAGCATCTGGTTGACTTGCAATGAGTTCTTTCATTAATGATGATGTTGAAGTTGCCTTTTCATCTTTGACGACCAAGTTTTCTAAAAGCTCAAAACTCTCAATCGGTATAGTTTCACAAGTTGTTAAATGGTCAATTTCTCTAACATCAATGTTCTGTTTAGAGCTAGCAGGTTCTTTAGAAACAAGAAAACTATCTTCATTTTCTCGGACAAATGTATCTATCACTGTAATATGCTGTTGAGAACTAATTGTTACGTTGGTGTTTTCTTGCAATGGTTCTTTTTCGAGCTTCAAAGTTGATTCAGATTCTTTAACTATTACTTCTTGTACTTCAAGTGGTAAACTAGTTTCGAAGGAGAACTCTCCTTTACGATGTTTATCTGGCTTATCAGCAAGAATTAAGTCTTCCTTTTCACGTAGATTTACCTCAGTAACTGTTATATGTTCACCTACTTGCAATTCAATTGAAGGAGTTACCATTTTGACTTTGTCAGTTGATGACAGGTTTTCGTTCCTCTCTTCGGCTTCAACTTCTGTTATTTCAAGTGATCTTACGGGTTCTATTGTAAACGCACTAGTTTCTTTTTTGGTTGGTTCTAATTGCTCTATTATATTTTCATTCTCAGACGTTTCACACACTGCGATATTTAGATGTTTATGGGTGCTTATATTCATATCACCAGTTACTTGTTTCGGTGTTTTAGCTTCAATTAGATCTTCTTCTTTTTCCGCCAGTACGTTTAATGATACATTAAGGTAGTCAACAGGATGAACACTAAAGCTAGCTGGCACAGGTTTTATATCAAGTTTAGTTGAAAATGCCTCCTCTCCTTCTGCAATAATAGTTTCGTCAACTTTAATGCTAGTTTTGAAAATATCATCAATATTGGTCGTGGCTGATTTCATATCGGGCATTTTATCTTTCGTTAATAAATCTTCTTTTTCTGAAACTGTTATCTCAGTTACAGCCACATAGTTTTTGCCATGAAAAGATGTTTGCAAATTTTCTTCTTTAGCACGTGGAGTTTCGTCAAAGTATTTCTCCGCTTCATTTAACACCACTTCCGTTACATGTAATGATTTTTGTTCTTCGACAGAGCTATGGGTTTGTTTCTGTAAAGGAGCTTCATCCACAAAGGTTTCCTCAAATTCTCCAATAAAAGGCTGTTGTTTTTGAACTGCTTCATGAATTCCACGAGATTCACTGGCTTTGGAAGAAATCGCATCAATTGTTTTTAACTCTTCAGTGTCTTGATTCACGATAACCTCTGCATTCAATAAAGATAACTGCTCACTGATTAGAGGGCGAGCATTTGAAGCAGAGCTTTTTAAATATTCGGTCAAGGTGTTTTCGTTTTCGATTGCTTGTACTTCAATTACTTCTTTAGCCAATGCTTCTTCAAGTTTTGGTAACGCTGTCCGTAAATCTGTTTTCAAATCTTCCATTTTTCCTTCCTTTTCACCATGTATTATTTCTGTACCTTGAATAGATTTTTGTATTTCTTCGCGACTTGTTACTGTAGCAACAGACTCACTTACCACACCTTTCTTGAAATCTTCGACCGTGCTGGTTGCCATAATTTCTGTACTTATTGTGCTATTAAGAGGCTCAAATTCGATAGAAGCATCCAATTTAGGAATGTTACTAGATTTTTCAAATTCTTCTTCTTTGTCTATGGTTTCTACGCAACTTGTAATAACACTTTGCATTTCTGTAATGTTTTTAGTTCCTCTAAATTCGGCTGGTGCTTTCTCCACAATGGTACGTTCTTTTTCAGCTGGAACGACTTCAATTTGTTCGAGAGAATTGTTCGGAAGTGAAGTTACTTCGGATTTTTGAGGGATTATGTTTTCTTTGTCAAATGTTTCTGCAGTCTGATTCGTTATGATTTCCTGTGTGCTTGCAGTTTTACCATAAATTTCATCGATTTTAGGTAACACATATTTTGACTCTATTTTAAATTCTTCCGTTGTTTTTAAATTATCTGACTGTGATAAAACTTCGGTAGTTTGGATACCATAGCGACTAGCAATTGATATATCAGCATTTTGTTGGTCAGGTTTAATAGGTTCATCAAAAGTACCTTCTTTGTCAACAGAAACATTCACGTCATACTCTACTGCATGTAAGCCTGTATACGAGACTGTTGGATTTTCCTTATTAGGTTGATCATCTTTCAAAATATCTTCTGAAGAGTGAACCAAAATTTCTTGGTTAGTGATAGCTTCGGAAACAATGGCACTTCCTTTAGCTTTCACCTGTAGTAAATTACTTGAAGGCTCTATAGCAGTTGGAAGGATATCGGAAGTCCTTTCTTCTATTATAACTGCTTGGTTAGAATCAAAGTTATAAGAAGCTTTGAATTTACTAATGTTAGGTGTCTCCTCAAAGGCAACTTCTTTTTCATTGTAATCTGTTGTACTCACCATTAGTTCCCTAAATGGAATATTTTCTAAGATGGCCTTTTTACTTTGATCTTTGGTATCAGGTTCTGAGTAAGCCACGTTGGTATCAATAGCAACTTCAGATAGTATTGCCACTGGTCGGCCATCAACATCTGTAGATGCCTTAAAAGCTTCAGGCCCTACATCTCCTTTGTATTGACTCTCTTTTTCATGTTGAACTATTTCTGTTACCTGAAGTGTTTCTTCAGATGGTATCAAATGCGGTGTAATAGATTTCATGTCCGGTAATTGATCCATTTCTAGCGGAGTTTGACTATCGTATGCCTTATTTTCAGATACTTGAATAGAAGTAAAATTGTTGGATATAATTTGTGCGGCTTCATATTTTTTCTCTACATCATCTAAGTTTGACAGTGTATCACGAAGGTTTACTTCAGAAACAACTGCAATTTTATGATTGGCATCTACATCTACCGTGGCAAATGAGCTTGGTTTCTGTGTATCCGTTTCTAGATCTTTTTCAGTTATATTAGCTATTGTTTCGGTAACATTCAGTGATTCTTTTCCAATGAAAGTAGTGGTTGCCACTGTATGTGGATGGTCTGTTTCATCCAATTTTTGCAATTGTTCTTCAACTGTCGTCTGAAGCACTGTTATTTCTTTTTGCAAGTCTCTTTGTTCTGATGCTTTTTCAGTTATATCGGGACTTTTTTCCATAAAGTCAATTTGATCAGCCGTATTTACGACTTCCGCTAACGGTGTCTTTAACAGATGTGCTGGAGCTGTATGAGCTTTCATTAAGTCAGGTGTTTTGCCTATTTGAAGCTTATCTTCACTTTCTGACGTTTCTGTTTCAGACACAGATAATGGTATATTAGGTATTAACGAAGAAATTACAGCTTCCGGTTTTTTTACTAAATACTCTTCAAGTTTTTCTTTCTCATGAACTAGTGTTGATGATACTATCTTGGCATCAGATGTTATGAGTGTTTCAGTAGCTGTTTCTTTTCCAACAGCTTCTGTTTCTTGGATGTCACTGGTGGATCTCATTTGTACTGTTTCAGAGGTAACTAGAGGTTCCATACCTTTTAAATCTACATCTGCTACGGCTATCTGTTTATCATCTTTTAGTATTAAATCCTTTTCTCGTTCATGAACACAAACTTCATCAACCACATTTTTGTCTAGAAATGATATAGAAATATTTGCACGGGTACTTGATAGAGATTTTAGATCCTCAAAGTTTACTTCGGACTCGTGCGTATTTGTTTCGATATTAAACTTGTGTTGTAATTCATTAAAACCTACTGTAGCTTTTTTCCCTTGTAAACTTTCTGGAGTGAACTCTGATTCCTTAATGTGAGATGTTGTTATAGTGTTACTTAAGCTGGAATGAACCGTAACATCCTGGTTTGGTTTCACTTCTGTTGGCATTTCCCTAACAGGCAGTTCACCTTCCTTTTCATGTAGATTATCAATAGATACCACTAAGCTGTCTTTTGAAGTGAAATCAACATGTGCTTCTTGTAGAGGTGGCAGTTTTAGAGCAGATAGAGATCCTTCTCGTTCTTGCACATTGTGAACTTCCGTTACGATTTGGTTCGAGACTAATACATCTTTGCGTGCTGATTCAGTTGGTACTATCAACTCAGGGTAATACTTTCCAGATTTGTCTTCCACAAAAACTTCTCCTACTTGTATAGATTCGTGCAAATTGAAGTTTAGTTTTGATGTGGCCTCTTTTTCACTTTTGAAGTTTATTACTTCACCCTCTTTCATTTCTCCGCTTACTTCTAAGACACTAATGCCAACTAAAGGTGAAAAATTAACCGCAGCGTTAGAAGTTTTAAGTGTCGGAGTGACGAGTGGTTGTTCATCGACAGAAGAAAACTGTTCGGATACATTCAATGCATCTTTAAGTGTTATACCAGGTTTGGCATTATCATAATGTTGTTCCTCCTTGCCTAACTCAGCTAACGATATATTGGCTTCTGTTTCCGTAGTTATCAAAGATTCTGTAGGTATGATGCTTTTAGTAACGTGTTTGACTGCTGTTATTTTATCGATATGGTATTCATCCACCGTGCTACTTACCTCTGGTTCCGTAACCATCAGTGGTTCTAATTCCGATAATGATGGTTTTATTACAACTTTGTTACTTTCTTTAATCTGTAGTACAGTTTCTTTTTCTCGCGCTTCTTGCAAATCAGCTATAACCGCGTGCATGGCATCGATTTTTAAAGTAGCTGTGGCATCATCAGTCTTATCTGTCCTCATATGCGTTACTTGACTAGATGCAACTATTTCAATTTTGTTCTCAGGGATATCGGTTGCAACTGATGTACTATACGTTATGTCTTCGTGCTCAAGTGATTCCACTTGATCTTCGCTATCTTCTATCTTTTGCTTTTGTTGCACTGCTTTTTTAGTAGTTATCTTTTCTGCTATAAGTTCTTCTACGTCATGTAGTTCTTCCAAACCTGTTTTTTGTTTAATGTGTTTTTTGCGTTTGACTTGATCTTTTTCATTGATATCTGTGGAATTACAGTAAAGTGTTAAATGAAGAAATATTGTAATTAATGGTAGATTCTGTAGACAAGTATTAACAATGTAAGATTTGAAAAGTCTATAATATAAAATTATGTATGATAACTTTATAATAATTATTTTTATGCTACGAATATAATTTCCCCTAATTTGTGCTAAAAGTAGATGGATGGAGCTGATAGGGTGTATAGATATTCGAGTTTAAGTTTGTTTGTGTTATCAATGAGTTAATGGACAATATTACGAAATACAACGATACTTACTTATGTGTGGAGGTAAGTTGCACGGCATTTAAGACAATAACATCAAAATGAAACAAAGCGCATTCCTGAAGCAAAACAAATTTAGTACAATGCATTAAATCTACTAAAGCTTGAATACTCATTACGTTTCATGGTTTCGGTATGATAATAAAATTAATAAGCTCCACAACATAATATATTATTATCCTCGCTTCCTGACCAAATTCAATCATAACAACTGTAAGTTTCACTCATTTTGAAACTCTGTAAGACATTTGATCCGTCGCCAGTTAATTTGCAGGTGGTCATGTATTTTTACTCTCAATAAGGTGTGCTCCATCGACACCAGCTCGTCTATTTAAAGCAGTATTCCAGAAAAACGAAACGCTTGTTATGTCTGTAGCTAAACATTGGTAAAGTGAAATGTAATGTGGTGATCGCCAACATTGGATCATTCATCTCCACTCATCGCCCACCATCGTCAACCTGCGGTCTCCTTTACTGACTGTGGGGTTCCTGCTGGAGTAGCCGTCGATCGATCTCGAACGAGACGACGACGTTCTCCGGCGTCCGTGTCGAGTTGTTGTGCCACTATGTGATCACTCATCGTGACTATAATAGTCCCGTATTACGTAGCTGGAGACGTTGCTTAACTTTGCCGATTTTGGTGATCCCACAGTTAAACAATGCCTACGAGCGTTTCATCAAGTACATAAATTAACCCCCCTTGGATCTTGGATCCACCGCTGGGCTCCACAAGTGGTGCGCGAACACCTTTCTCTCCACTTAAATCCACCGGCAGATCATGTACAAGATGTAGTTCAAGCATGGTTGGCAACGAATATAACCCAGTAGGCCACCCTGGATATTTGGAAGGGACCTACTTATTTATGTTCAGCAGTGCATTAACGCAGGCTGCAATAATCAACACGGATGAGCATTGCTCAATATTATCTCATACGGATTTCAGTTTTAAGATGTTATACTGTATAAGACCAAATGATGGAGTACCCCAAAATTAGTCGAACCACTGTTAAAGTGTTTAACCAACTTGAGGAGGTATAAAAATATCCTCTTCAAGTCTCGTTTTTTTAAAGTAATATAATAACATAATTACGTGTATATGCATTAGTAAGCTACGTCGGCTCCGACAGGGTCAAATAAAGTCAGTCGCGCACATTTTACTGTCGTTATAAGTAACAGTTATACCCACTAAACAAAAAGAAACCATAAAGAGCTCTAACTACCCAAAGCATGAGTTGGAGAAGCGACATTACACTGTTATGCGTAAAGTTATAAGTAAAAATAGTGATATCATGTATTATCATTAGACTGATATGTTATATCAAAAGTTACCTTTCATCACTGAGATTGTATGCGTTTCTGCAACTTTATCGGCTAAAGACTCGACCGTCACCTGCAATTTGAATAATGTAGATACTTAAATGCCTTTTCAAAGTAGAAGTGGAATGTTTTTCGTTCAGTAGATTGTGCGATGCTTACTTGTTGCGCTTCTTTCTGTTCCCAGGACCGCGGCTCGAAGTCCTCCGGATAGAAGTGCGCGATGACCTCCTCGACGGAGCTGTGCTTGAGTTCGACCATGCGCAGGAAGGCACGGAACCCGGCCGAGGCAGCCTGCGCCACCTCGTCGCGCGCCTCCTCCGCCAGCACCTCGGTGACGAGCGCGCCGTGCCCGCGCCGCTCCACCAGCCGCACGAGCGCCGACTGTGCCGTGGGCACGCGCAGCGCGGGGAACTGCTTCGCGTCATACAGCCCCTCGATAGCCGAGGTACTCACGCCCTGGCGCAGCATGTACCCGATCGTGGCCAGCTCGCGCAGCGGCGACTGGCCCGGCCCGAACTCCTTCGCGTTGATCACCTCCATCAGCTCGTCGATCTCGGCCACGATGCGCGAGTCGCTCTCTGCGGTCTTCAATATTCCCTTGTGCTTCTCGTACGACTCCTCGAACGGCTCCGCGGTCTCGTCCTGTTGCGACGATATCTGGTAGTCTCGGGGCGTGATCTTCTTTCCCATTTTCTTGACCGTTTTAATCTTCTCCGTTACTATGGTCTCCTCCACTACTTTTTCGTCTTGTTTCACGTCGGTCTTTTTGGTTTGTTTCTTGGGTTTCGGCGCATCGGTGGGGCCGTATACCTGTAGCTTCGCCTTCGTCGTCGCCATGCCTATGTCGCTCACCGCCTTGCACGTGTATGTGCCTTCTAAATCCTTCTTAGCCTTTTTAATTTTGCATGAAGTACGTTGATTCTTGTTTTCTATAACGAAACGTTCATCCGAGAGAATGACTTTGTCATCTTTGTACCAAATAATTTCTGAAATCCAAAGAAAATGCTTTATTCATAATTATGTCTGTAGACTAAAATACTCGTTGCTATTACCGAGCCATGTTCGTTCAATATTTGACATAATATTTACTCAAGACTAACAAGACTGGCGTACTGATATTGACCCGAAAATAAATATTGTCGCCATTTTTGCTCATAGCGATACATCACGCCGCTTTAGTAGGGACGCAAAATCTATTGAGCAGAGGATGCTTACCCGGCACTGGGTTCCCGCTGTAGAAGGCCTCGAAGGTGACCGTCTTCTCCTCGTCTACTCGCTCTCCCAGCAGCTCCTTCACAAAGGTGGGCACGGCCTGCGTGGCTGCAACACACGGCAATCAGAAATACACAGTCACTCAAACCTATATACACATAGATAGTCGGTTTGTAGGTAATTGCAACGTCATCTCTGTTGTTAATTCAAAATTGTTATGTACCTCTGAGGGCAGACTGCAGCTCTTCCATGTGGGTCACCCACTCCGGTTTTCTGTACTCCTTGGTGCCGACGATGCCTGAAACAGTTAATAAAACGATATAAGGGCTTCGGGTAGCTGGACTAACTCTCACACTAGAGGAAACTTCTATCTACCTTATTCGACAAACATAACATTTTTTTTTAATGTAAATAGGTACTGTTGGGTTTTATTTTGGCTAAAGTTGGCTAATATAAAGAAAATAAAATCCATACAAAGTCGCAATGCCCCAAATTAATGCGAAGTTAGTACTGTACCAGTATTTTTATGGTTCAACCACTTGACGATCGAGCCTTCTGTGTGTTCAGCATAGAATACTAAATTGTACCTACAGGGTGTACAGCGAAGCGGTGAAAGTCCGGTGGAACCGGTCTTTATAAATCATCAAATGGATTTCTTGAAAATATCCCAAAATATAATATGACTTACTTTATTTAGTATTATCGCTCTAAAATCGAGACGCGTACAATACAATGACTTGTTAAATTTGACCAGCCCAGATCGCGCTTGTTAATTAGCTTGTGGGTCATTCATTTAGTAACCCTACCTCGTAAGTATTGACACTACTGACTATGTAGGCCACATGTACGCAATACTACTCCACACTTATACTAGTTACAATCACAAGTCCGTGTCATGTGATTGTGGTAAGTGTAAAAACTTTGAATGTGAGTTATTGAAGGAGAGGACGGGAGCAGGAGCAACGTTTACCAAGCGGTCTCCTGACAAGCGGAAACTGAAATCATAAAGAAAGCGTTATCCATAAAACTGTATTATAAAAAGCATTGTACAAATCGAAACCAAAAAGAAGCACTGCCGCTCTCAGAGTCGCTTCTGAACGGTTCAGTTGCTTTCCAAAAACATTAAAACCATTACAGATTCAGAGCGCGGCAGAAAAGTGCCTTGTTGTGTCAAAGTACTACACTATTTTACAAAGTCCGTATCGTAATGGTTGTTACAAGAATTGTACGCGACCAGTGTTATAATGTGAGTAAGCGCACAACACGCCAACGCTGTCTGCACAGATCACTAATGCATCCTGGCCTGGCCTGAACGGTCTTCGTGAAATAGAATACCGCTGGCACGGTTGGCCTTCGACGCACTGCAATAGATAAATTAGTAGGCTCTGGTAACAATTAGCATGGTACGCGAAGTCTCACTTTCTACAGAGAGAGCGGCGATGGTGGAGGTGACGCCGAGCGGGTTGAACGCCTCGAACACAATCTCGCCGGTGTCGTCCTGGTACACCTCGGGGATGATCAGGATAGAGGTACCGTCCTCCAGCTCCTCGATCTGGTAGTCCTGCGAGGGCTTTATCTCGGTGCCCTGCTTGATCCATCTGATGCTCGGCTTTGGTACTCCGATAGCCTTCGCTTCCAATCTATGGAAAAATGAACGATAGGATCTTAGATTCGGAATCCTGACTGATTCGCTGTATCTAATCTAGAGAATTAGCAACTACGAGAACCAGGCCCCAGAAAACACTTGAACTTATCAGATATAATTATGTAGCTATAATAAAATATTGCTCTCCTTAACAGGAGCTCGCCCTGAATGTGTGGTTACGTTAATGGACCTGTGAGTAAAACATGCTTGAGTTCAAATAAAGCAACGTGTTGCGTAGGTATTAACCTGGTCAGTTCTCCCTCGGCGGTGGACACGACTGTAGGGAGAGCCTTCACGATCCGCGGCGCGAACTCTTCTATATCGCTCGTTTTCTGCCAAATAACGTTGCAGTTAGTAGTTTGACCACGAAAACAAAGAATGCCTGTTGCCCATCCAGTTAGTCAAAGTAGTTGGATCGTTGGGGCGAAGCCAAAGAAACGGATCCATTTTACAACCTCAGCAAACATCACTGTTATGTCGATGTGCGATACCAGTTGATGGTCGATGGACAGTTTCGCTCATTTATGTAGTTAAAAGGGGTGACTACTTTTAACTACATAAATGATTTTGATGCATCTTTTGGTTCTTCAAATTATGACCAGCTGAGTTGATCCATAGGAAGATTGTCCACTTTGCAAAGACTATAATAATATTTAGTTAAATTGTAGGTAGGATACTATGCATGTTTCTTGACAAGCTGTTATTAACTTAACGTATTCTTTCACTCACCTCGTCGCTCAATATATCTTCCTCGGACGCGCTGGGAACGTATTCGTAAGCTACGAAACAAAATAATTAATGAAACAATTAATTTTATACTTTTCATACCCACTTGTACCACGCCCATTGTGTTGTGTGTGTTCCTTACTTATAAACCCTAAAATAATGTATTTATTGTATAAAATACCTAAGTCCTAAACAGGTCCAACTACTTTCTTCCAATAAATTGATAACTTGTCTTGATATTTCATATTTTGTTACAAGAACTAATTTGTGTCTGAACTAATTTTTTAATGTGTGGCAATAAAAAGAGTTGTTTTTTCATACAGGTCTACCAAAAACAATAATTATATGCGACCTTTTAAAATATCACAGTAATTTACTACACTTACTACATAACATAATATGTAGGTACATAAATAATCGAGGTGCCACGCACTATACATAAATAAAGCAACTATCTACTAGCAATTTCAAGTGTGCAGGTGCGGTGAGGCGAATGTTTGTGGGCATAAGAATGCATCAAGCGTTATAACTCATTTAGTGTAAAACTCCCTTACTATTGTGGGTAAAATTATTGTAAAAACTCATTTCTAGACGTGGCTCGAAACCACCATTGTGGAGCAAGGTTGACTAGGTGTGGTTAGTTATGTAGTCATTCCAAAGTTCCTAATGACTAGTCCTAGCTTCAAAGAAGCCTCTAGAACTCATTGAAAATGTAAACTAAAAATATGTTATTAGTAAAGTCAACGTTTGTTGTATATGTGGTTTTACAAAAACAAAGCCTGTTGCAAGATATTCATTGTTCAAAGCCATATTAAGTATAGTGTCCTACGAATTTTAATATCAAACTACATCTGAACATAAACCGTAGCTTCCTACAGATGCATGGCATAACATTTAACGGATGTGAAATAAAAAATTATGTATACGTGCAATATCACAATACAATGCAGTTCTCGTCATTCATGCAAATTCTAACTGCATGCAATGTAATGTAAGCAAATCAAAACAAGTTCGCTACCTTCCACTTCGACAACGCATTCGGTGACGCAGCTGCCGAACTCATTGGTAGCTACGCATCTATAGGTGCCTGACATTTCTGGGAACGCTTCTCTAATGCAAATCTCACATGAACCGGTCCCGAGTCGCGCGATAGTGATGTCTCTAGCCTTTTGGATGAGGTTCTCGTTGTGGTACCACTGCACCTGCGGCACGGGCCAGCCGCGCACGCGGCACTGGAGCGCGATGGGCTCGCCGTCCATGACCGTGGCGGCAGCCAGCGGCGCCTCCAGCTCGGGCGCCTGCCCCTCGCCTTCAGGCTCCTCCCGCGTCATCAAGGAACTCGAGCATGACACGGATCCCGCCACATTTTCCGCTCTACAAGTCACCACGCCGATGTATTCCTTAGTTATATTTTCGATGCAGAGACACGACACGTTGTCTTTGTTCGTCACGTAAATGTGGTTCAACTTGTTTTGTTTAGCGTGAGAAGCGAGTTCAGTCGTGCCTATGTACCACTGGAATGACGCGCACGGTTGGGATTTCACTTCGGTTTCGAGCATGACTATCTCTCCTAAGCGGACCCGGGTAGGTCTAATCGTTCTAATGAAAACGGGAGGTGTGATTTCGCTTTCTTCGGGAGACTTGAGTAATTTGATTGAGCTCGCCGATTTGGCGACAACGTCATTTCTTTCTATGACGACTTCGTATCTTCCCACTTTGGCTTTGTTCGCGTTCCGTACGGTGATGCTGGATATTCCGTTTTGGACGACGATCTCGCATTCCTCGTTTGTTTGGAGAGGCTGGTTGTTGCGGTACCACGCGACTTTGCACTCCTCTTGTGGCTCAAAGGTAACATAAAGTTCGACTGTCTCATTTTCCAAAACAGCCTTTGCTTTAAGCGGTTCTACAATAATCGGTCCTTCTTCTGTAAAATATTTACTATCGTTACTTACTTTCATAAGGCTGAGTATTAAATTATTTTGATACCAGTTTTGGTTCCTAAGAGACCGAGATCATACATTTCATATTTTAAAATGCAGAGAAATGATTTTGTACAAAGTAGCAATAATTATGCTCGTTACACTACAGCTTTTTCTGTTGACTACATTAAAATGACGTATGAATAATAATGTGTGGATTTATTATTTATTTACAACAATGAAAAATGATTCCAACATACATCATTTATTATACAAAACACTTATTATTTCCGGAAGCTACATGTTGAGCCATGCATCTGTATGAATCAAACGATTTACTAGAAAATTGAGATTGATAAAATTAATAGGTATACCTAGGTATAGTGTAAAAATATATTTTAAATAGTTATGTATTATAATTAATATAATAAGAATATAAGAATGATTAGTTTGTTTGCCGCCTATTATGGTACCTACCTAAATGATTTGTCCAATATTGTGTTTTATTATCTTATTATGAAAAGATCTCCTTCTTACCTTTCTTGTCTTTTTTCTGTGGTTTTTTCTTTATCTTTTTAGTAATTACTTCGGTGACTTCTTCTTCGATTTCTTCTTCTTTAATTGGTTCTTCCTTAATTTCTTCATGAACAGAAATTTCTTCAACAACCTTCACAGTTTTTTCCTTTTTAGTTTTAGATTTTTTCTTTTTATCTGTTACTGGTGACACAGATAGCTCAGATGGCTCTTCTGGTTTGTCGTCTTCTGGGGTTTCAACAATGAATTCAGCAAGCTTTTCTTGAATTTGCTCAACATTCTCCGGTTCTTCTTGTTTTTCTTCATGTACCAAGATTTCTTCTACAACTTTGACAGATTTTTCTTTTCTTGTTTTAGCTTTTTTCTTTCTGTCTATTTCTATTACTGCTGGAACTTCCTCGGGTTTATCCTCTTCTAGAGTTTCAGTGACCAATTCAGTAACCTTTTCTTGAATTTCTTCAATATGCTCCGGTGCGTCTTGTGTTTCTTCATGAACCAAAAACTCTTCTACAACTTTGACAGATTTTTCTTTTCTTGTTTTACTTTTCTTCTTTCGATCTATTTCTACGGGAACGTCCTCAAGTTTATCCTCTTGTACCGTTTCAGTAATCAATTCGGTAACCTTTTCTTGATTTTCCTCTACATAAATCGGTTCTTCTTGTATTTCTTCTCGTACCAGAATTTCCTCGATGACTTTGACAGATTTATCTTTTCTTGTTTTAGCTTTTGCCTTCTTTTCTACTATTGATACCTTTTCATCTCGTCCAGGAACGTCTTCAGGTTGAGCTTCTTTAAGAGTATCCAGAGTTGTCTCTTCCATAAGTTCATCTTGCTTGATTTTAGTTTTAAGAGTTGGTTTTAATAAAACTTCTTCTGGTTTTTCTTTTACAGGTTGTTTTTGTTTTGGGACCGGTTTAAGTCCAACTTCTTCTTTCAGTTCTTCCTCTTGTTTAGGTTTCTGCTTACCTTTGCGCCAAGAAGGTTCTGCTGGTTTCACTTCGTCAGGTATATCTTTCTTGATGGGCTCCAGTTTTGCTTCACTAGGTTTTTCTTCAGATACTTCTGGCTTTTTCACCGGTTTGAGTACAACTTCATCTTTCAGTTCTTCCTCTTGTTTAGGTTTCTGCTTACCTTTGCGCCAAGAAGGTTCTGCTGGTTTCACTTCGTCAGGTATATCTTTCTTGATGGGCTCCAGTTTTGCTTCACTAGGTTTTTCTTCAGATACTTCTGGCTTTTTCACCGGCTTGAGTACAACTTCATCTTTAGCTTTTTCTTCTTTGGGCTTCGCCCGCGTCCCAGTCGGCCATTTAATTTCTTCCTGATATTCCTCCTCTTGGCTTTGTTCTTTTTTAATTGGTTTTAATTTTACATCTTCAGGTTTTTGTTGTTTCGGTACCTCAAGCTGTGGTTGTTTAGGGATTGGTTTGAGAGTGACTTCTTCTTTTGGTTGTTCTTCTATTGGTCTCCTTGGGCCGGTAGGCCATTTTATTTCGTCAGGAGTCACTTCTTCGATAGGTTTATCTTTCTTATGAGGTTTCAGCTGAATCTCATCTGGTGCATCTTGCTTTGGCTTTTCGGGCTTTGGCAGTTTTGGGATAGGTTTAAGAACTACTTCCTCTTGTGGTTCTTCTTCTTTTGGTCGCATCTTACCAGTTGGCCATTTCGTTTCTTTAGGTTCATCCACTTCAATCTGCTTAGGCTTCTTAGGTTTCAGCTGCTTTTCTTCCGGTTTTTCTTCTGCCTTCTGTTGTTTTGGAATAGGTTTAAGAACCACTTCCTCTTGTGGTTCTTCTTCCTTTGGTCGTATCTTACCAGTAGGCCATTTACTTTCTTGTGGTTCATCGATTTCAATCTGCTTAGGCTTCTTTATAGGTTTCAGCCGCTTTTCTTCCGGTTTTTCTTCTGGCTTCTCTTCTTTTGGAATAGGTTTAAGAACCACTTCCTCTTGTGGTTCTTCTTCCTTTGGGCGTATCTTACCAGTAGGCCATTTAGTTTCTTGTGATTCATCTATTTCAATCTGTTTAGGCTTCTTTATAGGTTTCAGTGGCTTTTCTTCCGGTTTTTCTTCTGGCT
Organism: Hylaea fasciaria; assembly: GCA_905147375.1. Lineage (NCBI taxonomy): Eukaryota > Metazoa > Arthropoda > Insecta > Lepidoptera > Geometridae > Hylaea > Hylaea fasciaria. Next base: position 563,663 of record LR990192.1, read on the forward strand.
TCTGTTGTTTTGGAATAGGTTTAAGAACCACTTCTTCTAATGGTTCTTCTTCCTTTGGTCGTATCTTACCAGTAGGCCATTTCGTTTCTTGTGGTTCATCGATTTCAATCTGCTTAGGCTTCTTTATCGGTTTCAGCCGCTTTTCTTCCAGTTTATCTTCTGGCTTCTCTTCTTTTGGAATAGGTTTAAGAACCACCTCCTCTTGTGTTTCTTCTTTCTTTGGTCGCATCTTACCAGTAGGCCATTTAGTTTCTTTAGGTTCTTCGATTTCAATCTGCTTAGGCTTCTTTATAGGCTTCAACTGCTTTTCTTCCAGCTTTTCTTCTGGCTTCTGTTGTTTTGGAATAGGTTTGAGAACCACTTCCTCTTGTGGTTCTTCTTCCTTTGGTCGTATCTTACCAGTAGGCCATTTAGTTTCTTGTGCTTCATCAATTTCAATTTGCTTAGGCTTCTTTATAGGTTTTAGTGGTTTTTCTACCGATTTTTCTTCTGGCTTTTCTTGTTTTGGAATAGGTTTGAGAACCACTTCATCTATAGTTTCATCTTCTTTTTGGCGCTGTTTACCCGTGGGCCATTTTGGTTCTTCTGGTATATCTTCATTAAGCTTTTCTTTTTTAACTGGCTTCAGTTGAACCTCTTCAATGTGTTCTTCTTTAGGTACATGTTTTTGTGGCCTTTTAACAGGCTTTAGAACTACTTCTTCCTTTGGTTCTTCTTCGTCTTTTGGTATTTTCCTACTTTTTCGCCATGTTGGTTCTTCTGGCTTGATTTCATCTATAGGCTTGCCAATTTTAACAGGTTTTTGTTCCAAGTCTTTTGGTTTCTCTTCGACTTTCTGTTGTTTTGGAATTGGTGTCAGCACCACTTCTTCTTTAACTTCCTCTACTTCTGGCAGTGTTTTACCTGTGGGCCATTTGACTTCTTCTGGTTCTTCTTCCTTCTGAATTTTGACCCTCCTTACTGGCTTCAATTGGACTTCTTCAAGTTGTTCTTCTTTTGGCTCTACAGGTTTGTGCGGCCTTGGAATTGGTTTTAGCATGACTTCTTCCTTGTGTTCTTCTTCTTCTTCTTTTGGTATTTTCCTACTTTTTCGCCATGCTGGTTCTTCCTGTTTGATTTCTTCTGCAGGTTTAGCAACTTTAACAGATTTTTGTTCCAACACTTCTGTGTTTTCTTCAACTTTTTCTTGTTTTGAGACAGGTTTAAGTACTACTTCTTCTTTAACTTCTTCTACTTGTGGTCGTGTTGTTTTACCCGTTGGCCATTTTGTTACCTCCGGTGTTTCTTCTTCCTGAACTTTGACTTTCCTTACAGGCTTCAAATGAACTTCTTCAGGTTTCTCTTCTATATACTCTTCAGGCTTTTGTTTTCTGGGTATAGGTTTGAGTACTACTTCTTCTTTTGGTTCTTCTTCTTTTGGCTTTATTCTACCAGCTCTCCATGTTGGCACTTGTGGCTCGATTTCTTCTAGTTGTTTTTCCGACTTCCTAGATTTCAATAGTATATCATCTGGCTTCTCATCTTGCATTTCTTCAGGTTTGGATTGTTTTGGAATAGGTTTAAGCAACACAGTTTCATTGGTTTCTTCTACTTTTGGTTTCTTTTGACTTGTTATCAATTTCACTTCTTCTTGTTCTTCTTTTTCCACGAGTTTTAGTTTTTCCACTGGTTGTAATAGGACTTCTTCTGGTTTTTCAGCTTTTGATGCTTCAATTTGTTTTCTTTTAGTTATTGGTTTTAGCGTTATGTCTTCTTTTGGTATTTCTTCTTTTGGTTTACCTCTACTCATTGGCCACTTCGACTCTGGTTGTATTTTTTCTTCAGATTTATCTCTTTGCAGTATTTTCTGAACTTCTTTTGGTTTTTCAGTTATTTCTTTCTGATGTGCGGACTCAAGAACAACTTCTTCAAGATGTTCTTCTTTTGTTTTTCTTCGGGTTGATGACTGATTTGGTTCTTCAGGAACTTCTTCTTCAGGTTTTATTTTTTTGACGGGTTTCAAATGCACTTCTTCGGGCTTTTCTTCTGTAAGTTTCTGAGGTTTTCTGGGCACTGGCTTGAGAACAATTTGTTCTTTAGTTTCATCATCTTGTTGCAAAGTCTTTCCTTTTAACCATTTTGGCGCATCATGTACTTTTTCTGTAGCCTGGTCTATTTTTACAGATTTTGTTTCGACTTCATCAGGTTTCTCTTCTTTTGGTTTGTCCTTTTGCCTTTTGTTTACTCGCCATGATGATTCCTCTGATATCTCTTCAGATGGTATTACTTTCTCAATGGGTTTTAGAGTACCATCACTTTCCTCTGATTTCTGTGATTTAGGTATAGATTTTAAGAGTACTTCTTCTTGTTGTTGAGTTTGTTGGTCTTTGGGTCTCATTTTGCCTCGCCATGTCGGTTGTTCTGGTTGTGACTCTTCTACTACTTTTTCTTTTTTAACAGTTTTCAGTTCAACATCTTCTGTTTTATCTTCGCTCACTTCTCTTTGCTTAACTATAGGCTTCAGAGTTACTTTTTCATTTTCTTCTTGCCTTTCGCCTTTCGAAACCCGTCTTGGCCACTTTATTTTATCTAATTCTGTTTCTTCAGTGTCTTCATTAATTTTTAAAATAACTGTGTCTTCTTCTTGAGTCATAGATTCGTCAATAACAAGAGTTTCAGTTTGTTGAATAGATCCTTTTCTTACTTCTTTAAGTTGGACTTCCTCTAATTTTTCTTTTTGAATAGGAGTTTTTTCTACTTTCGTTGGACGCAATTTTATGCTTTCCTGATTCCACGGAACTGGTTCTTTCTTTTCATCTAGCACTACTTTAGGTTTTTTCTCCTCTATTCGTGGCTTTCTCCAAGTGGAAGTGTTAACACTGTCTTTATCCTCTGATATTTCTGTCGTTGTTTCATCAATACTCAATGTAATAGAGCTTTCATCCGTTGTTCTTTTTTCTGTGAAAGGTTTTTGTGGTCTCGGTTTTCTCCAGTGTTTTGTATCTGACGATTCTTGTGTCGTTTCAGATACCTCCTGTGTTGTTTCTTCTGGTTCTTGGGAAATCAGTGGAATTTTTGAATCTTCAGAAAAAGTTTTTTCTTGAGCTCGTATCTTTCGCCAGGATTTCTTCTCAAGAGGTTTTTCGCGACCTTTAGTGTCCGTAGATTCTATACTTTGAACGTCCAAAATAGAGCTATCCTCTGTGACTGAGGTTTTATCAACAAACTTTTGTTTTTCATGTGTTTTAACCTGTTCGGTTTGTTCAACAACAGTTGTATCATCCTGTTTGGGCTTCCGCCAATGTTTTATTTCTAATTTATCTTCTGTTATAATTTGCGTGGATTCTACACTCTTCTTACGCCAAGGCACGTCGGACCTCATCCTCCTCGACTGGACGTCTTGTGCACTTTGAACTTTTAGAATGTTCGACTCCTCAGTAGACTGATATAGCGATGTGCTTTTGCTTATTTCCACGTCTTCAGTTGTGTGCGACTCGGCGTCAAACTTGTCTCCAAAAGTCTTCCGAGATACAGTTTTGCGTGATTCTGAAATGTAAAACAAGCAATCAGTTAATACCTTATATTTTGTGTTTGATATAGGTAATTCCGTTATTGATTTGGGAAAATTTCAATGAATAAGTCTATCGTTTAATGGGGCTATTGTAATTAAGTGTACGATTTTATTGCTTAAAATGTATTCCCTTACTTGGCTAGTTTTGATACTTTGAAAGACAATATTCTATTTCTTTGTCTGAGTACGTTTTCTCACAGTATTTCATTTATTATCGATAAATACGAGTTGCGAGTCGGCTCTCGCGCCTGCGTTTCCTTCTCTAGTTTGAGTTTCATTTCACCGGAAGGAATGTACCCCGAACGGGTGAGCTGTTCCCATTCAATTTTACCTCTATTTTAATGAAGCTTTTTTGAACCATATTTCTAACGTTGCTCGGAGTGTCACATTATATATTATTCTCAAAAACCCAGCACTTGGAACTCGCTCTTATTGTAGACTTACATATTAGGTATATTGTGCTTGTGCTCATACATTATAATTCGATTTTTCAAGTGACAACAAAGGGTGGCGATGTTATAATTATTATAGTGCCACCTGCTATTACGGTGTCCCGAGGCGCTGAGTTTGATATCTAAGTAGGTATGTGTTGGCGCAACGTCACAATAATTATACATAGGTAGTAATAATACTACACCCTTATAATAATAACGAAGAGAACGCTAGCTCCACGCGTAGTTTCACTCGAAAGTGAAGCCACTTTATATCCATGTATGCGTGAGTACCATATACTTAATTATCTTTTCCAAAACGCACACAAGCGCAGTGAAAATAAAGCAGAGAAAATAAAAAATATTTAACATAAAAGCTTTCAATTTCGAGCAATAGCGTGTCGAAGTCCGAACTAGGCCCAAAAAGTCTCAGTAAAATGCCTACGCGGTGCTAGCGAGTGCTCGGTTTCTGTGTGTTATCCTCTGAAGACTACACCGTTTACTCACGAGTTGGGGCCTTGCACAACGGACTTACAAGCTGAATTAAGTCGCCACTGTGTGTATGTAACTGTGTAACACCCGTCCCGAAGGCTGTAGGTAGAATGACAACGCCACTGCGCCCACAACATGCGTAAACAGGTGGATGTGATTACTAATCCGTTTGTTTGACACGTTGGATCGAACACCTCGTAGTAGGTAGTAAAGTGGATTTAGGTTTCCTCTCCACTGCCAAATCACGCATAGCGAGGGCATAACCAAACCAAACATGGGCATGAGGTGTGATATTTTTCACACCTCATGCTTAAAAAAGGTGTCAGATTAGCTCAGCTTAGCGGTACCAACGAGGTTGTTGCGCACTAGGGAGTGAAAGTAGTTTTTTTTTAATTTGTACTCGCCATTATCAACAGGCTGAAGAATCGAATTTTCAATTTTCCATTTTGACATAATTACTTCGAAAAAAAAGAACAGTATCTTAATGTACAAACCGTGCGAAGCCTAAACATTTTACTTTTTTAAATGAAAGTGTAATTCTCGTCTACATTTTTGGCGATCATAAGATGTATGCTATGTGTACGTGTGCGTTTGCGTACATTAGATAATTTTAAAAAGTTTATAATTGCCGCCTATAATCTGTAGGTGTGTGTAGAATTTTGACGACAATGCAAATTGGTTTTAAAAGATTGAATTTGATTATTTATTTATTTGAAAGTGAACGATTTATTTGAAGTTATTTGTGAAATATTCTTAGCTTTTTTAATTGTATACCTACTTATTATATTTCTCGCAATCTCTGTGTGAAAAATTTTGTGTTTTACGCGGGTCTCAAACGACTCACTGATACTCGATTCTATGTGCCACACTCGCTACGCTCGTGAGGCAAACCATCGAGTAATGTATGAGTCGTTTTATTTGTTCAGTTCATCCTACTACATTTACATCCATCTACATTTACATCCATTTACATCCATCTACATTTTCATTTGACTAATTTAAATATTAATGATATTCAAATGTACTTAATCGTTTTCGAAAACAAATCAAAGCAGTAATTAAGCAATATTATAATAGTTCGTAATATTTTATTAAGTACCTACTTTCCCGACTATGATAGGCCCCTTGATGAAAGTTCAGCTATCTAACATCGAAATCCTAAATACACATTGGTTGATGTAGGTACATTGTAGGTACATATCCTATTGTGGTACATATAAATCGATATAAATTACATAATACACACATCAAAAAAGCAACATGTACTAATTTGCCAAGTATTCACTGGTTCGCCGAGCTGTATGTGGACGCGCATTGTCATGCATTAACGTAAAATCGGAGCCAAAGGTTTGTGCAAATGGATGGACATAAGGTCTGAGACTATCCTCAACGTAATTTTCAGCGTACCTACATGTTTCCATTTACAAAAACGAGCTCAGTTCGCCTGTTCTTCATAATACCCACCCATACCATGACTGTTGAGCCGCTGTATGGATGAACTTCCTGAACGAACCTGAGCCTTTCAGTATTTCCGGGCCGACGGTACACTCGCACCCTTCTTGTATCAGGCCTAAACCCGAATCGCGACTCATCGGAAAACATAATTTTATCCCATTGTTCCTGGGTCCATGTTATGCGTGCATGTTGCTTAGACTTGTTTGATGTGTTTATTTGCCGCAAATATGCAGCCAAGTAATCACCACCATTCATGGTGACCATTTACTACCAATTATACACATTTATTATTCATAATTAATTCTTTATTAATTAATTTACTTATTAGAAAATTTATCATAATAATTTTAAATTCAGTAGCACCTATCTAATATTCCTGTGTCTCCTAAAATTGCGACAACTTTTCAATGATCGATTCACGTTCGTATAAAAACACATTACAACAAGTTGTACATTCCGTACCGGCGAGAGAGTTAATCCGACTGCTACGGTAAAGTTAGTCTATTAGTTTATGAAGAGGGCATGCGCGACACACACGTCCCGGCGGGCGGCCGTGTGCATAACGCCGACATAGGATTAACTTCGGAGCAGACTGTTGCGTGTCGTGGTGAAGGACTACCGGATTATACCATTCATGGTTGTTTTCCTAGGCGATTGGGCATATCCACCGTCAGAGTGATGACATTGCCAGTGCCGTAGGTACCCAGGCTTTCAGAAGATAACCTACTTTCTTGGCTTCTATCGGCGCTAATACCATTATGGGCATGCCCCGTCATATTATTGTTTAATAATACTTTGTAACCTCTGTCTACTTTACTAGGTACCTACCGTACTTTTTATGGATGTCTTTACTTTTTAGATTTTAATCCAGGCAGGATACCACCAGATTCAGTTAATGTTGTCATACAGTCATTGATAATAACGAACACAGTGTTACTTTGTCTCTCGTCGGAGTCGGGTAAAACTCTACCTATTGCAATTATACGATGAATCATTCGTCTGATCGCGTCACTGTGGTACCCTTCCTTTCTACTACCCGTGCTATTTATTATAGCAAGTACCTACCTCACAAAGTTACCAAACAACCGTGCATGTTAGACATTATTTAATAAATTTAATATTACAATAAAGAAGAAAACTTTTGCGTACATACAGTTTTATCTACGCGTGTATCTGCGGATACTTTAAGTGAGGTGTGTTTACTATAATGTGTCAATGGTTTACAGAACCACACGTGGGTAGTTCGAGGCGACATGTTACGCGCCGCTCCCGCGATCCTCCAGTCTTCTCGTGACCACGCTCGATGTGACTGGATCGAAACGTCGAGGTATGTCTAAATTATATAATTTTGATATTCGTTTGAACGCGAATAATAACCGATCTTTAGTTTTAGTAAATATGCAATATATTATCTATATTTACCCCCCCCCCCCCTTTATTTCCTGCTCTACGGTCTTACCACAAATAACGTAAAATCGAGTTGAAAAGACGAGTCTAAATATTTACTCCATAAATCGACGAGTAACCCTCGCTTTTTTTAACTCGATAACAAATTCATAAGTATAATAATTAGGAATGCCAGATTTGAGTAAGAAAACGCGAGTGATAGACATCGATTTTATGGAACGAACTTTTAGAAACATCTGTTTAACTCTGGTATAAACTTTTGTGGTAGGACGGATATTGTTTTCTACACACAATTGCAAGTCCTGTGATCTAACTGAACTAGCACTGAATACCTAATTACCAATTGCAAAATGTATACACTCTTCAGATAAAATATTAATATAAAAATGTTTATTTTGGGAGTTACCGTCTGCAAACAGAGTTTTTAATTGTTACATCGCTTCACGTGTAATTACTCTCTATCCATTGGATGATTCCAGAGTTTGCTTGTTGAGAACAAAATTTAAAATGTATGTTGTTTTTTCTTACCTACCAGTGATATTATCACACCCTTTCCATCCATAAATCGGTGCCGACACAAAATTACTTAAAAGGTATAACATACATTAGTTCAAGAACGTAGTAAAAAAATAAGATTTAAAATTTAAAAAATCCCCTAAAAAATTACCTAACTTGTAAAAAAATAATTTAGAATTGTAGAAATAATTTTGAAAATGGATTTGCAATTTGTCATAGTGTATACTGTATACAGTGCGTCCCACGGATATGCCACATGGAGGGCAAATACCTTGGAACATTTTACTGTGAAAGAAGACATTATTTGAATATACAAAATAATTTAAACTGCATTCATAGATATTTAAATAATTACATGGTAGAACCGGGAATCGAAACCGTTACACGAGAAAAATGCCTAATCACTCAGTAGCTTTATCATGCCGATCAAAAGGCTTCATCATAAGGATTACTTTTTGCTAAATAACATAGTGTCAGAAAGAAACGGAAAACCATTCCAAGACTTAATATTTGTTGTGAAATTTTGTACTTCAATAAGATTGCGGCCAAGATCCCCAGATCTAACCCCGTTCCATTTTTATGGGGTTAGGTATGCAAAAAAAATTGTTAACAAGAACAAGTATGAAAGTGTCCACGCAGAACAAGCTACAAGCAGAACTTAGGCGTATTATTCTAAATATCCAAAACAGGATCACAAAATCGACAGGGAGCGAATAATCAAAAGAGTACGACTTTGTATTCAACGGCCTCAAGTTGACTATTTGAATTGATTATGGATTATCAATGATTTCAGCCATTATGGTTACTTTTGACACTTCCGGTAGCCTGTTAACATTGTGACATTTCAATTGCATTACCATTGTGATCATAGCAAAGAAATAGAAAAATCCGTAGTACGTCCGTAGTCTAATAGATAATTGCATTTCAATTTTGGCAAATATGTCTAGTCCACTAATTTTTTGACAGCTTTTTCCATGGCTAATTTTCTATGGAATCACAATTGTGAAAACATTGTTTTTTATCAATTGTTCAAGTGCAAATTGTATGTAATTTAATTAAAATTACTATTATACCTAGTCAGGTCATAAATTCTGTCACATGTTTTATATAAAATAATTGAAACAAGTTTATTCATTATGTAACCATTTATATACCAAAATGAACTTAACAAAACATAGATTCTTATGACACTAAAGTTTATTCAAAATGACCTCCGTGATTTTGAATACAGGCCTTCAATCTGCGCGGCCAGTCGTCTATCGCAGCACGAACGAGGTCCATGTCAATATCGGCGGCTGCCTTAATCAAGGATGTCTTGAGTGACTCCAAATTGGGATGAGGCTTTGAGCACGCCTTTTCCTCCAAGTGTTGCCATATCTTGTAATCTAGCGGATTCAAATCTGGACTGGAGGAGGGCCAGTCTTCGTGCCGGATGAAGTCGATTTCACGCGCCGCCAGCCAGTCTTGTGTGCTCTTCGCTCTATGATCTGGCGCCGAATCTTGTTGGAATACCCAGTGCCTGTTATTAAACATGGTATGAGAAACAGGTTCCACAAGGTTCGTCAGGACTGTATTTTTATACACAACTGCATTCGTTTTTACACCTTTCTCACAAAAATGTACCTCTGTTAAGCCCCAATAAGACACTCCCAACCATACCATGAGCGAGGATGGAAAATGACCTCGTTGGACACGCGGAATACGGTTGCTCGCTTCTTCACTACTGTGTGCGTACACCTTATCATTTTGTTTGTTGTAGCTCTCTTCTACGGTAAAAATTTTTTCATCCGAAAAAAGAATTTCCCGATATTTTTTTCCCGCGTACCGCTTCAACAAAGCGCGGCATCTCTTCAGTCGCAGGTCCATTAGACGAGCATTCAAATGATGTCCTGTTTTTCTTCGATATGCCCGAAGCCCTAAGTCTTCATTTAACACCCTTTTCACCGTGGTTCTGCTTAATCCCATCTGAAGGGCCAACAGTTTCTGCTTACGTTTGGGATTTCTTTGAATTCGCGCCTTCACAGCTTTTATCACTGCTGGAGTCCTAACAGACCGAGGGCGACCACTTCTTGACCTGTCACCTACACTAGAGTCTTCATTGTATCGTTTGATGGTACGATAAACGAATCTCTTGGTTATATTCAAATTTTTCAGTATGTCAAAAATCTGAATTGGCGCGTAACCGCAACGATGCAACGCAATAACTGCAACACGGTCTTCTTTAAGCGTCCACTCCATATTTAAAAATGAGTAAAATTCTAAAAAGTATACATTTTTATTTTCATGAATAATTCGAAATTCGAATTCAATAAACTTTTTTGTGGCCAGCATTCTAAAAGAAAAGTTTTTACTGTGTGACAATACTTATGACCTGACTAAGTATTTACTACATTCCAAAGAATTTCTTAATCTATAATATAAAAATGAATCGCAAAATGTGTTGGTAAGCGCATAACTCAACAACGCCTGGACCAATTTGGCCAATTCTTTTTTTTTAATGTTCTTTGAAGTTCAAAGATGGTTTTTACGGTGAGAAAAATTCGAATAATTTGCCGGAAAACCCTAAAAACAGCTCTTTTCTTTTTCCCATACAAACGTTTTCTTACTAAAACGAGCTTTAATGCTATTCTATAAAGTTCATATTGAATTACAAGCACTCACTGTTGTTTAAACAATGTAGGTATGTTCCTAACGTCAAAGAGTCATTTGCACTTTATTACCTCTGTACAAAGTTCAAATTCAAGTTAATAAAAGAAAGTCGTATTAGTTACACTTTTTATAACTCAAGAACGGCCGATCCGATTAGGCTGAAAATTGGCAGGAAGGTAGCTGAGAACCAGGACAAGGATATAGGATACTATTTAACCCATTACCTACCACGGGAACATTTTTGAAACTGGGAAAAATATATCTGATAAAATCGGGTTGCACAGTTGACAGCTGTCACTCAGTTTAACAGCTGGGGCAGGGAGAGAGACAGAGGGAGAGGAAGAGAGATAGAGTGCGAGGAAAAGATATGGATATAGAGGTAGAGAGATAGAGTGCGAGGGAAAGAGATAGATATAGAAGGAGAGGAAGCTTTTTCCCATAGAGACAATGACAGGACAACGTCTGTCGGGTCAGCTAGTGTTAAGTATTAGAGCGTTTCCACATTATCCGATCCGATATCGGTGTCGGACGCCGATCCGATATCGGGGTAAGTAAAATGTATGAAATATATACCTGTCTTTCATATTGTCCGGCCCGATATCGGATATCGGAGCCGGCACCGATATGCTGGCGGCACCATCGGACGCCCGTGAGCCGTCGGGCGATAATGTTTGTATGTGTGCTATACGTGTATCTAAATTGTCTCTTGTGTGCGTAGAGCCCGATGCGCGGCGGCGAATATCTAGCTTCCACAGTGGGATGTACCCAATACTGTCTGTGGACAGATCTTTTTTTGCGTCTCAAATATAATAGATACAGCAAATAAAGTTTTCTATTATAGTCTGCCATGATGACCTGCCTGCACTAAGCTATCGAGCAAATGGCCGTATCGGAACGATTTTGTCGGAAATATGTGAAAATAGCACCGGTGTCGGCTATCGTCGTCCGACACCGATATCGGATCGGATAATCTGGAAACGCTCTTAGGCTTAGCGAGGTGGCTTAGCAACCCAAATAGATTGTATTTCACTGTTTTCGCGGACAATAACACTTCACTTTGACCACAGATTACCTTAACTTGAGAAATTTGTGGCATTTGACATTGACCATTTGGCCATTATTTTAAGTAAGTCCATAGCATTTTTTTTAAATTTAACTAATACCTACTCGTGGTAGCTAGAAGCTAGAGCTCTATGACTTTCATGGGAGTAGACAACTACCACAATTTGAAAACGAGAAAATTATAACTCAATGAAGTTACGATTGATAATCTACCATACTACTGACTTTAGCCAAAATTAACATTGTATATTGATTTCATTGTTTTTCAATCGCAAATTGTTGCCAAACAGCCGACTTGAGGCCCAGGAAGGGATTCATTTTGAGCATTTGATAAATAGATTAGGTAATAATAATTTTGCATTAAAAATGTTAAAATTCATGGTGTTCCTTTTATATACCACACTATGTTATTTAGAATTTAGTTTAAATTGTATTTTAAATTCAAATAATGTTTTCTTTCAGTAAAATGTCCATCAACAATATTCAATGCAATTTCCTTCCATGAGGCATTTCCGTGGGCCGCGCTCTAGGTATAGTATTCTACTAGGCATGCCCTTCAATTCGATACGCATAATGAGGAAGTTGTGAGAAAAAAATAAATCCGCTATCTTGTGGCGGTGACCATCTTGGACCGATTTTCATCAAACATGGCTAACAATATTTCCGTGTAGTTCATCACCTTACAAACAAAAAAAAACAAAATGAAATCGGTTCATCCGTTCGGGGGCTACGATGCCACAACATATCTACTGATACATACGTCAAACGCATAACACCCCTTCGTTTTTCCTCGGGACTTAAAACCGGCCAAGTGCGAGTCGGACTCGCGCACGAATGGTTCCGTACCATTATCTATAATAACCGCAAAAAATTATGTATCTTGTATGGGAGGACCCATATTTATTTTATTCTGTTTTTTAGTATTTCATGTAATAGCGGCAACAGAAATAATTTATCATCTGTAAAAATTTCAACTTGCGGATATAGCCTGGTGACAGAGAGACAGACACACGGACGTACAGCGTAGTCTTAGCGATAGGCTCTCGTTTTACCCTTTGGGTACGGAACTCTAAAAAAGGAGCGATGCACTGACTTCTATAATGTACCACTATACTGTTCGCGATAGTGTAAGAAATTCTATAGATTAGGTATAATATATTAGCATCTCGCCAATGCTCTAGCCTCAAGAAAACTACTGTAAGTTGGTTTTGATACTACTTGCACTTGACCTAGGGCTCACCAGCTTATCACGACTTATACACATCTATTCATCCTATGTGTTTTCGTCATTCATACTGAACACCTTCAGACGCCCCATAGAAATAAATAAATGCATTGCCCTTTACCTACATTGGTCTTTCCTTCTGACCGTCGCAGTTGTTGTCGATTGATAACAGTTCAGAGGCCCTAAACCCTGACAAACTCTGACACCAGCTGAGGCTGGCACTTACTTACTACATACGACGAAAAAAGCAACAGACTTGTAATAAAATAAATTAATGAAGTAAATAAAGCTCCAACTGCAAAAACCAAAAAACAAGCCCTTAAAATATATTTCTAGTAGGTGTCATGAATGTTACTAAAAGTATCGCAAGCTAACATTCTTTGCTGGTCCGCTCCAGCCACCTTTAGTAACATTTAAAATATACTTTAATTGTTTAGTTTAATTATATAATATCTGGATGACCGATGATGAATTTTTTTTTTTAAATTGAGTTTTTTTAAAATTATATTAAAGTACGAATTACTAATTAAATATTTAATTGTAATTTGAATCATATTTTTCGATCTTACCGATAGAATAATAAAAAAATATGAACTGGTTATTTAAAGAAAAAAATCATAAAAAAACACGAATAAAATGACATTTTCTAAAAATGATTCCTAGCTAGATCGATTTATCGCCCCTGAAACCCCCTATATACTGAATTTCATGAAAATCGTTGGAGCCGATTCCGAGATTCCAATTATATATATATATAATATACTTAGTCAGGTCATAAGTAGGTATTGTCACACAGTAAAAACTTTTCTTTTAGAATGCTGGCCACAAAAAAGTTTATTGAATTCGAATTTCGAATTGTTCATGAAAATAAAAATGTCACATAAGGAATATTTGTGCACAATTTCATGGTTCTAGACCCAGTGGTTTCGGCTGTGCGTTGATCGATCAGTCAGTCAGTCAGTCAGTCAGTCAGTCAGTCAGTTCTTGCTTTTATATATATAGATACTTAGTCAGGTCATAAGTAGGTATTGTCACACAGTAAAAACTTTTCTTTTAGAATGCTGGCCACAAAAAAGTTTATTGAATTCGAATTTCGAATTGTTCATGAAAATAAAAATGTATACTTTTTAGAATTTTACTCATTTTTAAATATGGAGTGGACGCTTAAATAAGACCGTGTTGCAGTTATTGCGTTGCATCGTTGCGGTTACGCGCCAATTCAAATTTTTGACATACTGAAAAATTTGAATATAACCAAGAGATTCGTTTATCGTACCATCAAACGATATAATGAAGACTCTAGTGTAGATGACAGGTCAAGAAGTGGTCGCCCTCGGTCTGTTAGGACTCCAGCAGTGATAAAAGCTGTGAAGGCGCGAATTCAAAGAAATCCCAAACGTAAGCAGAAACTGTTGGCCCTTCAGATGGGATTAAGCAGAACCACGGTGAAAAAGGTGTTAAATGAAGACTTAGGGCTTCGGGCATATCGAAGAAAAACAGGACATCATTTGAATGCTCGTCTAATGGACCTGAGACTGAAGAGATGCCGCGCTTTGTTGAAGCGGTACGCGGGAGAAAAATATCGGGAAATTCTTTTTTCGGATGAAAAAATTTTTACCGTAGAAGAGAGCTACAACAAACAAAATGATAAGGTGTACGCACACAGTAGTGAAGAAGCGAGCAACCGTATTCCGCGTGTCCAACGAGGTCATTTTCCATCCTCGCTCATGGTATGGTTGGGAGTGTCTTATTGGGGCTTAACAGAGGTACATTTTTGTGAGAAAGGTGTAAAAACGAATGCAGTTGTGTATAAAAATACAGTCCTGACGAACCTTGTGGAACCTGTTTCTCATACCATGTTTAATAACAGGCACTGGGTATTCCAACAAGATTCGGCGCCAGCTCATAGAGCGAAGAGCACACAAGACTGGCTGGCGGCGCGTGAAATCGACTTCATCCGGCACGAAGACTGGCCCTCCTCCAGTCCAGATTTGAATCCGCTAGATTACAAGATATGGCAACACTTGGAGGAAAAGGCGTGCTCAAAGCCTCATCCCAATTTGGAGTCACTCAAGACATCCTTGATTAAGGCAGCCGCCGATATTGACATGGACCTCGTTCGTGCTGCGATAGACGACTGGCCGCGCAGATTGAAGGCCTGTATTCAAAATCACGGAGGTCATTTTGAATAAACTTTAGTGTCATAAGAATCTATGTTTTGTTAAGTTCATTTTGGTAAATAAATGGTTACATAATGAATAAACTTGTTTCAATTATTTTATATAAAACATGTGACAGAATTTATGACCTGACTAGGTATATATATATAAGTATACAAGAATTGCTCATTTAAAGATATAAGATAACATAAGATTTTAGGATAGGACTAGGACACTAAGGCTTCGCAAATATGCCCGTTAGATTAGACAGGAATAAGCAACTAATATTTTCAATCCTGCTATTTTAAGTCTTATTATTTACATCAATATTGCATTTAGAGCTGACACTGAGATGACTCAATTTAACCATGTTATTACTCTGTAGTATATACCTTCGCTCAACCTGCTTTGGCTCGAAGCCAGGTCTAGTTATCCAGAACTTCACGATTGTTGGCACGTTATTGGGCACCTGTCTGTTTAAATCAAGTGGCCGTAAACGCAGACCATTAATATACAAGAATCAGAGAAATACGTGGTTATTTATTATCTATCTATCTATGAACCTGAGTTATTGTCTGACATTCAGAAATAAATTATTTTTTTGTTTTCCGTGCTGGAAATTAAGACTTCAAACTACCATAGATACGATAATTAATATAACATATTTATTATTATGTTATAATTATATTATATTCAGTTGTTAATTGACTATAGAAACTATGACGCCACCAGAAGTGTGACTTGTTTACGTCGTTATACTCTTGTTTCTTTTTTGAAACAGATATGGCTGAGTGCCAGGGAATCACTATACTGCAAAAGCACCCGGTTCGAATTCTTTTTTCTGCTGAAACTACGATCACTCTCCCTTACACTAATACCGTGACGGAGAAAGGGGCTAGAAACTTGTTGTTTGAAGTATGCGCGTGACTCCGGCAGGATTAGTGGCTGCACCCACGCATGTCGCGGTAGGGGCGACGCCGCAGGTTTCCTCACTCGCATGCATTGTTAAATACTGTCATATTATCGACACTTTGAAAGCTTCACTATGTTTATTATTGTTTTCCATACGCAAAACGATTTGAACCGATTTCAGAATTAAGATTGTTTTGTTTCCCAGAATTATTTATTGGATGCAGGTACTTTTGCTTCATCGTTGACAGCGGTGGTCTTCTCAGATATACGTTACCGTGACAAGACATACTTACGGGTATTTTGGTCTATCAGATCCATTTCTTCTTGAGCGTCGCCTCAGTGTGCGCGGTTCCGGCGTAAGACATCCAACTCAAGAGATGCGGCAACTCCTACTCGCTGTATGCTGATTTGGTTCCAAGTTCCAAGTGGTTTAAATTATTAGAAATAATTGAAAACTATTCGACTCGTAATAACATTGAATATACGGGATAGTTTAGAACTATTGTCTTCAGTTTTATAACGTGTATGGTATTGATTGTACTGCGGTCACCTAAATAAAGGTATTATTTGGATCACACTTGCAAGTAGGAACCAAACCAGCATAGAATTGCGCCTTCGACGTTAAATCGTTTCGTATAATAACACTAGTGGCACTCAACCAACACTAGCGCCTGCAGACATCAGCTCCTTACTTCTATTCAAACTGCAACCTTCGTCTAGCAGACACTTGTACATTGTGTACCCGAAACGCAGGTATGGAAAGCCCTGTAGTACCGTACGACATGGTTGCAATGGTGTATGCTGTGTAGTGTGATGTTAAAAGTACAAAATAGCAAAACATAACATTCGTAAGATGTAAAATAGTTTCGTCCTCATACTGCGCGCCGTCGTGCCAGTATGCGGATCGCGGGCGGCGTTCGACTGAACAAAGATTATTGCAAATCATAAAACTTGATTAGCGTTAAAGTTAATCAACTGTTTAGTTACGACAGTAACAAAATGTGATAAAATCAAATCACAACTGCCATTCAATGGAATGAAGGAAGAGAATAGGAGTTTAGATAGAAGAGCCAGTCGATGAACAAGCAACTGTTAGTGCGCGTCCGGCGGGCGCGGGCGCGGGCGCGGGCGCGGGCGCCGCGGACGCCGTGTGCGTGTACGAGTCAGTATGAACGTCCCGCTCTCGCCTACTCCGGTCGGCGCTCTGTAGTGTGTACAATAATGCGAAATACTATTAATTTGATAGCATTTATTAAACATTTTTCACATAAAGGTAACATACAAATAGATTTTTTCATAAATAGGTAGGTATAATATTATTCATAACTAATCTAATAAATTTTAGTGATAAAACTGGCACGCCTAATAACTTATTACAATTAGGTGAACATACAACACAATTCATTTTTAACAATATCGTGCACTTATATTCAAACTAAGTTAAGATCACTTTAACGTTACACTATAAAATCTCATTCAATTCGGATTTGTACTTGCAGAAATGATTAGATCGTCAACATCGGCAGTGTTTGTCAAAACATAGAAACTGGCAAGGCAAGTGATGCGTGCGTACTTCGAGTGTAGGGTCCGGCGCAGAGGGCGCTCGGATCATGTTTCTTTGTCGAGAGGACAGTTGACAGCGTATCGCGAGCTACGGGCGACAAGCGCGAGCAACCTCGCGCCGACCTGCGGCCCTAGCCGGCCCTACCCGCTCCCGCTCGCCACGTACAGACACTGACACAGTTAGTCGTAGCTGTTAGGCGACATACGGTGCGGAACTGCCGCAGCCTACGTGCACAAAGGTTAGGTGACAGACTGTATCGATCGCTCGAACGTCTATTCTGACAATACAAACATGCTTAAGGTTAAAGCTGAAGCGAGGTGGGCGGCGGCCCCTGCGGTCGGTCGGAGTCTATGTACAGTGCGGCGTGCGACCACACGCCGCCGCCGCCCGCCGCCGCCGCCGCCGCCTCCGCCGCCCGCCGACTCGCTCGGAGGGATCCGTTTGCAACGATACAGAGTACTGAGATCATTCGTATGGGTTCCAAAGGGCCGATCTCAACACAAAAAGCGTAAAACTTTACTTTATTATTCTTAATGTTAATATGCCAAAATAAATCTAAGCGCAGGCTTAAAATTATTTCATGAGAGTATTGGGTGAAAAATACATTTGACGCCGCGTCGGGGGACGCTGCTCGCTTCAAAGTAAACACAGTAGGTCGTTCTAATTTACAATATGATCTATAGATAACAATAGATACATAATTTAGTAAACATCGTAGCGGTAAAAGCAAAACAAAACAGTCGTAGAATGTCTCGTGTTCGTGTTAATCACATGTTACGTGTGGCCGCCGCCGCGCGTCGACCGCGCCGTGTGTCCGCGCCGGCGCCGTCGCGCCGTCGTGACGTCGTGACGTCGTGACGTCGTGCTCGTCTCCAGGGACTAGGTACGTTGATATTTACACAAAAAGCTTGTATGTACAGCATTGTTAGGATGCGAAAATTCGCCCAAATTACGGTACGCATTAATTGTATAATTTGGTCGAGTTGTAGTGTTAGTGCGGCGCCGACGCGACGCTGCGCGTGCGCCGCGCGGGGTTCCCGCGTGAGGATTTGTGTCTAGGAAGCGGGCGGAAGTCGTTATTGCGGGAACCGCTACGATTGTGATACGATTAGCCGTATGTGGTGTAAAGATTCGCTTGTCAACTTTGTAAACTGAGTTTAATAGTAGTTTTCACCCGATCTCTGGTAGATATAGAAGTGAAACAAAGAAACACTACATTAATAGATTAAGTGCGCGACGCGTGCTCGCTGCCTGTGTCTATGCCTTACTTTTGACGACTAGTTTGGCGGAGACCTCGGCCTGGCCGGCGGCCGTGGTGGCGCGGCACGTGAACGTCCCCGTGTCCTCCTCGAACGTGTTGCCGATCAGCAGCACCGCGTTGTTGCCTTCGTGGATCATCTGAAACCAACCACGCGCACTCTTGTATCCGCTACGGGAGGTAGGTACGCAGCGGGGTGGAGGTGACATATAAAATTGTTTCAATTGAGAAGCAAATATATTAATAATTAAACTAAACTTTATGACATTAACATAACATTTGTTTGTCTGTTAGTTCGGCTGATCTTTGAAATAGCTCGACTGATTTTAGCAAAACTTTCACTGGCTAAAGTACGCCGTAACGTAAGTTACTTTTATAAGTGAAACTGCGAGACATAACTAGTTGTAAATAAACTAGATACATTCGACAGCATGTACGTAACGCATAAAAAGAGAGACTAGGTGAAGTAATGTGCGACAAGATAAATTATCCGAAAAGCGCGATGATGTTGAAACTAAAATAATTACCTGGAAATCGGGGGTTTCAGGGATGAGCGCGCCTTCACGCAGCCATTGAATGGTGGGCTTGATCTTGCTGCTGATGTGGGTCTTGAACTGTGCGGGCTGCCCCTCGTAGACCAGCACGTCACGCAGCGGAGTGAGCGCGGGCAGGCTGTCGGCCTGCTCGGGCTGCGCCACCCGCAGCTTGGCGGCCACGGCCACGCGGCCCGCCGAGTTGAACGCCACGCACTTGTAGTCGCCCTCGTCTTCCGGGAACGCCTCGGAGATGCGCAACGTGTACTCGTCGGCAGTGCGCGACATCTGGAAGTACTTGGAGGGCTTGATCAGCTTGTCGCCCTTGTGCCACTGCACGGTGGGCGCCGGCTTGCCGACGATCTTGCAGCTGAACTCGATGGACTGGCCCTCGGCCACCGACTTGTCCTTGAGCGCCTCGATGATCTCGGGGGGCGCGTTGGTGGCCTTGCTCTGCGGCTTCGGCTTGTCCTTGGTGGCGGGCGCGCTGACGACGCACTCCGCGTCGCAGCGAGCCTCGCCCGCGCCGTTGATCGCGACACACTCGTATTTGCCCGAGTCTTGCGGATACGCTTCCAGAATCAATAGGGTGTAAGTGCTCTCCTCTTCGAGGATCTTGTTCCGGATGTCCGGCTGTACTTTCTTGCCGTTTTTCAACCAGTACACGTCCAGGGGCCGAGTGCCGGTCACTTTGGTGTCGAACCTGACCAGCTGTCCGGCGGTGACGTTGACATTCTGCGCCGTGAGGGTGAAGCTAGGTGGCGTGACGCCCCCGCGGCCCTGGCGCCGGCGCTCTTCCACCACAAGGTTGGCGCTACACTTGGCGGTACCTCCCCTGTTCTCGGCGACGGCCGCGAACACGGCGGAATCTTCCACAAATACCTGTCTGATGATGAGGACTGATTTGGTGCTGAACGTGTGGATTTGGAAGTCGGGCGAGTTCTTGATGGGGAAGTTCTCGCGGTACCACTTCACCGTCGGCAGTGGGTCGCCGTCGAACTCGACCTCGAACCTGGCCTGCTCCTGCTCGAAGGCGCGGCAAGGCTGCATCTTCTTGGTGAAAACTGGAGGCTTGCTCGGTTTGACGGGGCCCTCCACCACTCTCTCGTGAGTTTGACCTTTGTGCTCTACTTCGGTGGTCTCGGTGGAAGTAATCTTGCGCGTGATCTCGGTGTCGCCCACGACCTCCTTCTGTACTTGTTTCTGCTTGGCCACGTGCACTTCCTTGCCGTGCACCGTGGACTCCGAGGGGTCCGGGATCCTAGGCTTCTTCACCACTTTCTTTACCACTTGTTGCTGGTCGATAACTTCTTCAGTTTCCCTATAAAAGCAAATGTGCCATTACCAATCAAGTTTTGCATATTAAAAAAATCGACAGCTAAAATTATACTTACAAGCTATCTTCATATAGTTGCGCCATGCCTTTGGCGAGGGACGATTTAGTGATCTTATCTCCGGGAATAGCGAACTGACGTGATGATTCCCTTATCTTGCTTTCCTTCGTGACCTGTTCGTTCTCTAGCTCTTGGAGTTTGTTGTAATACTCTTCGCCCTTCTTCCTTTTCACGGCATGTTGCCATTCCGTTTCCGGTTCTTTGATCAACTTAGGTTTCAATTCGGGTCTGTGGTCTATTACTCCTTGGCGCTGTAAAGTCTGCCTTTCCTCAAAGGTCTTTTCTAAGTCGGTCTCAGTACGTTGATATTGTGTTGTCTCATCATACCAAGCTGCGAGATAAACAACAACATTAATGTTTGTTTCATTGAGATAAAAAAAGCATTGGTATTATCAACATACCTCTCATAGAATCCGATGGCAAAGCCGGTAGAAGCAGGTGAAGTTGCACTTCATCTTATGGGAGAAGAGAGGGATAGAAAAGGGTAGCGGGGTGTATAGTTGTGCAGAAGCGATGTGTGGAAGTGTGAGTGGTGGTATGTGTTAACGCAGCAAAGAGGGAGTGTTCCCACTCGGTGACCATCGATCCAAACAATGGAGTGTATACGTTCACACGATGCTCGGTGTGACAGTGCAAAGTAAGCGTTATGTCTGGGCCACCAAGTGTGAGGTACTCACGTCGTGGCGCGTTCTTCAGCACTCCTCTATAATCGTCGTGTCGAGGAATAACTTTAAGTTCGGTCGTGGCGAGAGCCTCGCCTGCGGAGCTCCTGGCGACCACTTCAATCTTGCCAGTGTCGTACTGTCTCGTCTTGGGAATGTCAAAGTGGTACATTCCGTCGTATGTCAGTTTGTATCTTGAACCCTGCAATGGAATCGGTCGTTTCATACAATGTAAATGGACAGTCTCAGTAGGACGAGTAAATCAATTTGCAAGCAGCCCTTACGTTGACGATGGTGCTTCCGTTGATAAGCCACATGACCCTCGGTTTGGGATGTCCGGTGACGCGGCAGCAGAACCGCGCCCACTCGCCCTCCTCCACCGTGATGGGCTCGGGACGGCTCACGAACACGGGCGCCGACCGCGCTTTCGTCTCGTCCATCACCTGCTCCGGGGCCCTGCCGCAACCGATCGAAACATTGTAATAAAGAGGACCCGTACAGTACACTGCGGGCGTAAGCGAACAATGTACGCTTTTCAAGATACTCACACTTGCCATGACGCCTCCATCTCTCTGATCTTCTCGATACTCTTCATGTGCTTGGGCAGCTGCGAGTCGTAGACGATGCCCGGCTTGCCGGCGGTCTTGATGACGGCCTTGGTCTCGTCCATACCGTACAGGTTGGTGGCGCGGCAGAGGTACTCGCCGCTGTCCTCGGGGTACACCCAGCCGAAGTTCATCGCCACGTAGCCGAAGTCGTAAATCGGCGTGAATCGGTTCTCTGTTAGGAAGAACGGCGGTGGTCAATAAATTGATGGATTATTGCGGATTATTATGTTTGAAGGAGATGACATTTAACAAATGGGAAAAAGAAATTCAATGAAAATGAACTCACTGTGCAACAAAGGTTTTCCGTTGAAGAACCATTCGACCTTCATGTTAGGGTCTCCCACGGGTGCCAGCTGGCACTCGAACTTGGTGGAATTCATCTCTACCAGCGAGGTCTGGCTCTGGATCTGCGTGACGAACCGCGGCGGCTGTTTCTTGTCATTGTCGTACAAGTCGTCTTCTGTCAGGAACACCTCTGAAGTGTACTTCTTGATGGTTGCCTCCATCTGGGTCAGCGCTTCCGATTTCTTCATGCCGCGAGGCACTTGGTTTTGCAGGATGATGTCCGGCAGTTCTGGGAACAAATTATGTTTGATTTAATTCAATGTACCTTTTGATGAACTAGGTGATGCAACGTAAGAGGCGTATAGATCACCACAAGTTAAAAAATCTAGTAGGGATGGCGAATCTTGCTGTTATAATTTTCCTCAAAATATTTAAATACTAAGATATGCCTATGTAGATTAAAATTACAAAATGGTTTACTTACTTTTACAAGAGACAGTAGCCTTGGTGACGTCTTCGCCGAAGTCGTTGACGGCGCGGCACACGTACTCGCCAGAGTCCTCCGCATACACGTACAGGATATCCAGCGATACGAAGCCCATGTCGTAGACGGTGCGGTACCGGTGACCGGACGGCAGCAGCTTGCCGTTCCTGAACCATTCGATGCGAAGCCTCGGGTCTTCTTTAGGCTCTACGTTACATTCGAAGCGGATGCTCTCCGATTCTTCGACGGTGTGAGACTTGATCTGAGTGATGAACCTCGGCGGAGTGCTGATGACCGGTTCCTCCTTCGGGGCGTCGCTCACGCGGCCTCGTTCCAACTCCTTAATCTTTTCGCCGCTCATGCCCTGAGGCAGTTGTGATTCCAGTACGATGTCGCGTTTAGCGCTGCATGTGATTTTAGCCGTGGTCGTTGCCGAACCCCACCTGTTGGTGGCGCGACAAACGTACTCGCCGGAGTCGCGAGCGTACACGTAGTCGATGTCCAGGGCGATGAACCCGAAGTCGTTCAGCATATGCACGCGCGAGCCGGTAGCGAACGGACGCCCGTTCTGGAACCAGTCGATCCTCATCGTCGGGTCTCCGACGGGTTCCACGCGGCAGTCGAAGTGAATCGGTCCGCCTTCGGGAACATCGAGATTGTCCTTAATTTCCACAATGAATTTCGGAGGATTCGGCTTCTCATCTTCTTCGGTGATTTCTTCACGCTTGTGAAGCGTTTCTTCCAGCTTCTGGATACTCTCTGTGCCCGACTTGAAATGAGAAGGCAACTGAGGCTCCAAGATGATTCCTTGACGGCCTTTCACTTGCAGTTTGCAAGACACGGTGGCTTCACCGTGACGGTTAGTAGCCTTGCAAGTGTAAAGGCCTGCGTCGCGTTGATAAACTCCGCCAACTTCTAAAATAACGAAACCGAAGTCGTTGATTGTCTTTACTCTTGATCCTGTCAGAAGAGGTTTGCCGTTGTGGTACCACTCGACCCTCATGCTGGAATCGTTGACCGGAACCAAGCGGCACTCGAAGTGTGCCGACGAGTTCTCCGATAGGATCAGATCGGATGGAGTAGTGACGAACTCGGGTGGGTTTCCGGTCTCAGCTTCAGGAGTCAACGAGTCGGCAGTACCGTTGTAACCTTCGAGGGCTGCAATTTTGTCAATTGTACCCTCCATGCCTTTAGGCAGTTGCGACTCTAAGATGATGTTACGTTTGCCCGCCACCTTCATAGTAGCTGTGGTGACGGCCTCGCCGTAGTTGTTGTAAGCTCTGCATAAGTATTCACCGGAGTCTTCCGGGTATGTCGGTGAGATTTCAAGAATAACGAATCCAAAGTCGCAGAACGTCCTAAATCTGGAGCCAGCTTTGAGTGACTTTCCGTTCCAGTACCATTCAACCTAAAAATTAGAATGAGAGTTAACTTATAGTTTGTTTATGTTTAACAAGGGACGAAAACAACTTATTCATACTCTATGTGGCATAGAATCGAGCACGGGTGAGTCGTTAAAGATCCGCGTTCAACACAAAACTTTTCACATTGAGATTATGAGAAATAAAATAAGTAGGTAGGTACCTACCTATGTAAATTTATAAAAACGCTTAGATATTTTGCAAGTAGTTCACATTCGAATAAAAATAATGAAATAAAATCTTTTCAGTCCAATTTGAATTGTTGTCAAAATTCTACAGATTATAGCGGCAATACAAACTTTTTAAATTTATTCTTATGTTGGCAAACGCACACGTACGCACACATCCAATGATCGCCAAAAATTTAGAGCAATTAGGTACAGTTCCATTTACAACAATACATTGTTTTGGATTCGCATGGTGCGTGGCATTAGAATAGCCTTCTTTTTTTCTAAGTAATTTATTATGTCTGAATGGAACATAGAAAAGAAGAATCTCCAGCCTGTCCGTGATTTTATTACCTTTAACTTAGGGTCATCAGTAGGAGTCAACCTCGCTTCGAAGTGGGCGTTCTCGCCCTCTCTAAGGTTGTCAATGTTAGACAGTGGAACTGTAAAGACTGGGGCTCTACCGCGTTCTTCTTCTACCGTAGTGTCCTTCCTGCGTACCATTGAATCTTCTAATGTTTGCAACTTCTCCAGCCCACCTTCCATGCCCTAAAAAGACAGTCATTTTATATTTAAATTTATTGTGAGTTATTCACAAAATTCTTACACCGTGGCAAATATAGTGATTCATATAAAAAATATGCAAGTGTGAACTTACCCGCGGGAGTTGCGAGTCCAAGATTAGGTTCTCCTTCGATGTGCACTTCAACGTAGCCTTGGTGGAGTCCGTGCCGAGCTTGTTGGTGGCGACGCACTCGTAAACACCTGAGTTCTCTTCATAGCAGTACAAGATGTCCAAGATAACAATACCGAAATCGTGGAACGTTCGGTACCTGTGGCCATGAGGCAGTTTCTTTCCATTGTAGAACCATTCCACCTTGAGGTCGGGGTCGTCTACTGGCACTAACCTCGCTTCAAAGTGAGCGCTCTGTCCTTCTACCAACTTTGTGACGTCTTGGATTTGTGTGATAAATTTAGGTGGTTCAGCAGAACGAGCGGCTGGTGTCTGCTGCTGCGCTCCCTGCAAACTCTCCAACTCTCTAATTTTAGCGAGAGAATCGGGCTGCAGGCTGTCCAAATAGACTCCGCCTCTTCCGTAACAGTTGATGGTAGCCTTAGTGAAGTCCTCACCGTATTTGTTGTGGGCGTGACAGACGTACTCGCCGGTATCGTGATTCTGAGTGTAAGATATATCGAGCATGACGAATCCGAAATCGGAGACCGTCTTGATTCTAGTAGAATGGCGCATTGGCTTGCCGTTGTGGTACCAGTCTATCTTCAATTCCGGGTCGTCTACTGGCACGACGGTACATTCGAAGTGTGCCGACTGTCCATCTTTAAGACCGTCGATACTCTGGATGTGGGTGGTAAATCTCGGTTTCTGACCCTTGCTCTTATCGACACATTGCAGTTTGCAGCTTATTTCCGCTTGGCCCCATCTGTTAGTGGCTCTGCAAGAATATACTCCCGAATCTGTCTCTTTCGTTCCCAGAATCTCAAGGACAACCATGCCGAAAGCATAAACCGTGCGTATACGGTGGCTTGCCTCGATGGACTTGCCATTGTAGAACCATTCAATAACCATGCTTTGGTCTCCGGTAGGTATCAACGAAGCTTCGTAATGTGCTATCTGGCCTTCGCTGATATCCAATATATCCTTGAAAACAGTAGTGAATTCAGGTGCCCTACCGATATCATCATCAGGTCTTTGGCTGGGCTCTTTGCGAAGAGAATCCTCAAGGTTTTGAATCTTTTCCAACCCTTCAGTGCCTTTGGGATGCTGAGTCCTTTCAATGAGGTTCTCCTTACTAATGCAGACGATAGTAGATGAAGTAAATGCCTCGCCTCTCTTGTTATAGGCTTTGCATGTGTAAATTCCACTGTCTCTCTCGTAGACGTCTGTGACATCGAGAGTGACAAAACCAAAGTCACTGGTAAGCTTGAATCGGGACGCTTGCTCAAGAACTTTACCGTTGAAATACCATTCGATCTTCAGGTTAGGATCGTTCTTAGGCTCTACTTGGCCTTCAAGATGCAGTGCTTGTCCTTCAATGAGTTCATGTTCTGGCGCAACCGGGACTACCCATTCAGGCTTAGGATACTCGGCGTCTGGAAGAGATGATTTTCTTCCCTTTGCCAGCCTAGCTTCTTCTGCTTGTTCCACTGCTTCCAACCCAGCTTTGCCTTGAGGATGTTGAGTGTCGAAGTAGATATTCTTATCGCCGGTGCATCTCAAAGAACCGGAAGTTGTAGCTGAGCCCTTATTGTTGGTAGCCTTGCAGGTATAAATTCCGGAGTCCTCTTCATATGTGTGTGTGATATCTAGGGCCACATAGCTAAAATCATGAGTACTCTTGTATCTCGTGCCTGACGGCAGAGGCTTGTTGTTGAAGAACCATTCTACCTTAAGAGTAGGATCTCGGGAAGGCTCAACATTGCATTCGAAGTGAATGTTTTCACCTTCTTTGCAGACGATGTTGTTTAAGTGCGAAATGAACACAGGAGTTTCATAGACTGGTTCAACCTCTTCAGGCTTACCCGCTTTGGGTTGTTCTAGAGCACCAATCCTGTCCAATGATTCCGGATGAAGGGACTCCCCAAGTAGCCAATGCCGATCCTCAATCTTGATGGAAGCAGTTGAAACGGCTTCTCCTAAGAGGTTGGTCGCTTTGCAAGTGTAAATTCCAGAATCATCAATCCTCAGTCCATTGACGGAGAGTGTAACTAGACCGAAGTCAAATGTGCTCTTCAACCTGGATCCGGTCGTTAGAGACACGCCATTTTTGAACCATTCAATTCTGAGATTAGGATCAGCTCGTGGCTCGACTTGAGCCTCCAAGTATACGTGTTGTCCTTCAACGAGCTTGTCGTAGCTTTGCAAGTGGGTCGTGAAAATAGGCGCTTGCTGGACACTCGTGTCCACAAACATTTCCGGAACTTTGTTCATCGCTGCTTCCTTGAGCTGAATCTGTTCCCATGATTCAGGCCTCATAGTAGAATCGATAATTGTAGACTTTGTCTTGACTTTGAGAGAGGTAGAAGACACGGTGCTGCCGGCATTGTTGATGGCTTTGCACATGTAGAGGCCGGCGTCGGCGGACACGACGGAGTTGATATCCAACGTGACGAATCCGAAGTCATGTGTGGTGCGGAATCTCGAACCTGTACAGTGTAATATACATATCAATAAATTTGCGCAGTGACCTGCTTCGAATTGACTTTGCTATGACCATTATTATTTCTTACCCATTTTAAGTTCAACTCCATTGATGTACCACTCGAACCTCATGCTGGGGTCGCCGACGGGAACCACGCGCGCCTCGTAGTGGGCGTGTTGTCCTTCCCACAGTTCAGAGGGCCCAGTCAACACCTGAGTGAATATAGGCTTCTCAAATTCGCGTTCCGGTTCGTCGGCCCTCCTTTGCAGCGGCTGCTCTAGCTGCTGAATTTTCTTCATGCCTTCAGGATGTTGTGTGTCCATTTGAATTGCTGCCTTAGCTGTAACGAATTCATGTTATGAGTTGGATATTTTTTAATGTAGATATTGATTTTCTATATTTATGATTTATATACTCGCTATTGCGGACGGGATACGATAATTGAAACACTAGTGAGTTTACAAGAAAGGTGGAAGGTGCGAGCTCACAATTATTTATTTATTTATTTATTTTGATAATCCAACAGCGTAACAACATTTTAAAATATACACAAGTTACACAATAACAAAGCCAAAAAAGGATTACACAGTTAAACCAAATTAGACTAAAGGTGTCTTCCAACGTAATTTTAAAGTAGGTAATTTGAAATTACAATAATTTGTAAACAATAAAATACAAAATTGAATGTGTGCTCATGTCGTACGTGTGCGTGTGCGCCTACCTATCCTCCTCAATTGTTTATTTTACTTAAAATGAGGAAGTGCGGTTTATAACTATCAAAAAGTGTATAAATTTGAATATAAAGCCTTATACATACAAGTGAAAGTGTTATCCAAGGCAGATAACTGCGTTCTGCTCAAATATATCACAAATTTAGCCACTCACTAGCGAAAACGAAGAAATCCACAAAATCAACAACATCTGAGCCCGATTGAAAACAAACTTAGTTTATTGTCCATTAGTGGTTACAAAACCACAAATTAATGTAATTACGAACACTACGAACTGAAGATAATCACGGAAGACAATAACGGATAAGAAATTATTTAAAACATTGTGGATAAGGTACGTTATAGACTAAGAACTAAATAATTGGAGGGTATGACCACATTGACCACCACTACGTGCCACAACACAAGAACAATAACGAGTAATCGAGACCAGTAGCCTATGGACAGAATTTTTTGACGCTTGAGTTGTAGTAAATGTGGCTAAGTTGGTTAAGACGCCAATACTGAACCTTGGTACCAAGGATCGAATCCCGTAACAGTAAAGGTATTTTTGCACACATTTTTCGGTTATATAATATCGTGCACGAACAATAATAATGCCTGTGACTAGAAACCAAAGTGCATTAAAAGACGCCGAATGTAAAATCAAAACACTCACCAAAGAATTGCAAAAGACACAAGAATTAAATATAAAATTAATGAAAGAACAAGATGATTGCTCAGATGACTACAAAAAACTTGTACTGCAAAACTCAAGCCTTAAATTGCAATTAGCGAAACAAGAAGATACATTAAATGAGGCGTTATGTGACAAAGATGAACTCCAAAAAGTAATAGAACAAAAAATCGCAGACATAAGTGAACACGAAGATGCGCTTAAAATAATACGAATGCATGAGGCAAATGCCGCACTGTTTGAGCAATTGCATAATAGCACACAAATAGACAGTGAGCGAATAATAATACAGCTAAATGAAGAAGTAAAAAACCTCAAAAGTCAAATTGTTACCTTGCAGAATGAAATAATTGATCTGAGAACTGACAAAAATAATAAAAAAGTTAAGGATGTAACTGGTAACACTAAGAAACAAACGAATATTATATCAAATAGAGTTAGAAAAATTAACAAAGACGATGTGACAAATAATTATAATGAGAAGACAAACAGACAAGACAGATATAATGACAACCCTTTGGAGGCGGAGAAAACAATAAAAACAATAAAAGTATGTCACAAAGACCTGGTTACAGAAGCCAATATAATATTATGCATGAAAAATCAAACTGATAACACTATTCCATCATATGCGGATAAAGTGAAGTTAAATGTGAACGGAAATGGAGTTGAAAAAGATAAACAACAAGAAAATGAGCGAAATAATACAAAGAAAACAGTACTTGAAAAGAAAAAAATGCTTATTCTATGTGACAACTACGGAAAAGGACTTGCTGACCACATCAAATGCAACTCCACTGATTACGATTCAATATTATCTATATGCAAACCTGGGGCTACATTGAAAGACATATTACAAGACATTTCAGCTCTATCATCAGATATGAAAGAAGGAGATGAATTAGTAATTATCTCAGCAAATGCGACTAACTACTCATTAAAATATATTAGAAATGCAAGAGAATGCTGCAAGCGCAAGAAGATAAAGCTACATTTGACTACATTGCCGTACACCTCATTCAAACAGAACAACAGTTACTCAATGGCTAAAATCAATGAAAATATTTATAAATTGAATTGTAAATTAAATGACTTGGTAACCAGGTCTCCTGGTGTATCACTGATAGATATTAATTGCTTCGACCGTAATATGTTCACGTCTGCTAAGAAAATGTCTTATAACTTTATAAAATATTTATTCAAACAAATCACAATTAATTCTAAGTTTGAATACACACATCTGTATAATAATTTAATTGACTTGACATGTACTGAACCAAAACACAACGACATCGACGGGTGGGTTGCGTCTCCCACTGGCACCAGCCCCGGTAATTTTTTGGGACCAGTGATGACACACAATATGAAAACATAGTGAAAAGTGATTTGAAATTAATGCATCAAAACTGTAGAAGCGTCAAAAATAAATTGTTAGTTTTACAAGGCATCGTGAAAACGTACACACCCGATATACTGATATTATCTGAAACTTGGCTTACTCCAAATGATGCAAACGCGATAGTACTACAGTGTTATAATCACGTAAATTTCTATACTAGACAAAATTATATACATGGAGGAGTCTCAATTTTTGCTATTTCTAAATTAAGAACTAAAAAATACTTGGAGGTTGACAACCTATCTGTGGAATACCACTGCGAGTTAGTTGCTGTTGAGGTGACTATAGATAACTGTTCTCAAAAACTTATTGTGATCGGCATCTACAGAACTGGTAAGGGCGACTTCCAAGTCTTTTTAAACACAATGTCTAAATTATTTGATCTGATGTCGAATAAATCAAATACATTATTTATTTTGACCGGAGATTGGAACGTCGATTTTTTAGTGAATTCATCAAATAAAACAGCATTACATGACATCATGACTCCAAACAACTTTAAAAATTTTGTAGATTTTCCCACAAGAACAGATGGTAACACTGCGACTGCAATTGACTGTGTTGTATCAAATATTGATAAGGACAAAATAAAAATAGAATCAATAGCTACAGGGGTCTCAGACCATCATGCGCAGCTAGCTACCATTCAATGCGCAGTTATCAAAAATTCAATCTATGTAGATTGTGTTAGACGTGTATTTAATTCACAGCGGAAAATGGAATTTTGCAATGCAATGCTTAGTTACAATTGGGACACCATTTTTGAAAGTTACAATGACGGTACTTTTCACAGTTTTATGTCAAAATTCACCTCTAATATGGATATATTTTTTCCAATATTAAAAACAAGACGAAAACAAAAAAAAGAAGCTCCGTGGATAAGTAATGAGGTGATAAAAATACAACTCGATATTCATGACCTATATGAACTACAGAAGGCATTTCCTCAACTATCTGAATTGGGCCTTACTACGAAGAAAATAAGAGCAAGAGACGAGGCCATACTTAGAAATAAAAAAGAATATGTCAAAGAACGCATAAAGAAGTCTAAGAATCAAAAGAAAGAAGTGTGGAATATAATTAAGGAGGATACGAATAAATTTAAAACGGAATGGAATTGGAATATAAAAGACAATGATTTAAAACAACAAATACCCAGTGATGCTATTCCCGATTACCTGAATGACTATTTTATTTCGATAGGGAATGACTTGAAAACAAATAACAAGCCGAGTAGAATGGACGCATTAATGTTCCTAAAAGAAACACGTGCTGTATTACCGGAGTTTAATTTTGAACATATTTACCTTGAGGAGCTTATGAAATTGGCAAAGGAGAAAATACTTAACTCTGACACGAAAGACCTATTTGACATTTCCGGAAAATTCTTATATGAAACACTACCTTTTCTTGGTGCTCATCTGACATATTTAATCAATAATATTTTAAAATCTACATCCTACCCAGATACTTTAAAAATGTCCCGAATAACACCACTGTACAAAGGAAAAGGAGAAACTGATAACGTTCAAAATTATAGACCGATAACAATTGTCCCTACGATCTCTAAACTGATTGAATGCATTATATCTCAATCTATTATGAAACACCTCAATTATTACAATGCAATCTCAGATTGTCAATATGCGTATCGAATGGGACGGTCAACAACTTCTGCTACGCAGATCTTTGTTGAAAAAGTGGTGAGCTGTCTGGAAAACAAACAGAAAGTTGCAGGCATTCTATTGGACTTATCCAAGGCATTTGATTCGGTGGATCACAACCTATTGATGGAGAAGTTGGAAGTATATGGAATAAGAGGCCAAGTCAGGGAACTAATAAAGTCATTTTTAGACAATAGAAAACAGACGGTAGAAATAAAAGTTAATGGTAGAGTGTCGAGGTCCAAACCCCACCTCGTTAATATTGGGGTACCACAAGGATCATCGTTAGGAAATACAATGTTCTTGGTTTTTCTAAATGATATAGCTCAGTTAAAAATAAAAGGCGATATTATACAATATGCTGATGACACATCAGTTATAGTATCAGGCGACTCCGTCAACGAACTGCAGGATAATATTAGAGACACCCTCGATATTCTTAATAAATGGTTCAACATCAATGGGTTAAAACTCAATACAACCAAAACGAGTATTATATGCTTTAATGCAGTCTCTCCAATACAACGTGGCATGTCTCTGCTTACTAACAACGGAGAATACATAGAGAGTACTAACACCGCCAAACTCCTGGGATTCCATTTAGACCCAGCACTTACGTGGAAGAACCATATCAACAGCACTTGTAACAAAATGGCTGGAGGCATATATGCACTGAAACAATTACGAACCATAACATCTGAATGCCAACTAAAAGACATTTACTATGCATACATACACTCCATTATGTCTTATGGAATTATTGTGTGGGGTTGTTCCACAGATTATGAACGCGTCCTCAGAATGCAAAAACGTGCAATTAGAGTCCTTACTAAAGCTAATTTCAAAGACTCCTGTCGGGACCTATTCCAAAATCTAAAAATAATGACTTCAGTCGCCGTATACATATTTGAAGTTCTTAAATACGTGAGACTTAATTTAAGATGCGCAATGAGAATACGAAAAGAAGCTGTAGAAATAAAAACATCTTAGTACCGATATCGCATAGACTAAATATGTCGGAAAAGCTACCTAAATTGGTTGGACAGAAGTTGTACAATAAACTACCGGAATCAATAAAAAATATCAAATCAGAAGGCATGTTTCGGACTAATGTCAAATCTCTTCTTACCTCAAAAACCATTTACACCATTAAGGAATATTTAAATAACGACTACCGTAACTTTAAAATGTTGAAGCCTGATGATCAACCGTGTGAAACATAAAGAGTCCAGTCCAATCTTATACTTATTTATTTGCCAAAAAGAATGTTAAAAATAGTATATTTTAACTATTATTGTTATTATTTTTAGTACTTCGATGTTATTACGAAATTAAAATATTAGATATACAGTTTTACTGTTATGACAAGGCCTCTATACAGCTGACTAATTTTATTGTACATAATATAATGAAATGCCTACACACTTTGTTGAAGGGACACGCAACCTATTGTGTTTGTGTTTGTCTTTTGGTACAGCCTAAAAAAAATGTATTACTGAACAGTTATTACTACCTATTGTATTTCAATGAATGACTTCGACTTGTTGTTATTGCTACATAAATGTGTAATCAATGATAATAAATATTTTTTCTATTCTATTCTATTCTATTCATCCATAGTAGGTAGGGTGCGTGGGAGTGATGCGCTATTGTGCTTGTTGAGAAGGGATAAGGGAGGGTGAGGATGGAAGGGCGGGTCTGGGTTTATCCGTCACTGACGCGTAAACCCGGGCCCTCCGTACCCATCCCGCGATGGGTGCGGAGGCGTCGGTCTTGAGGGAGAGCGCAAGTCGTGATGATCCTCAAGGCAAGTCCAGGGTAATCCTTCACGTGGTTGCTGCCTGTTATTGGTCTGGTCCCCTCTGGAACAGACGTAACTAAAACCCTGGGCGCCGCGGTAGCCGGGGTGAAGATTGTCGCAAAGCTTGCTCTGCGGCGGTCTTCACACCGGATCATTATGTATTGATATGTATGTTTATTTATTACTCTATGTATCTATTGATCATCTTCATCTTCATCCTTTCCATTATCATTTCATCCCCACGTATTTTTCTTCCTCTTTCTTTTCATTTTTCCGTCTATTTTCATGTATCATTCATTTCTTGTGTTTGCATTTGTGTCTTTTAACTCTTCTTCTTTCAGATATCTTCTTCTCCCATGGAGGGGGGGCCCGGGCGCTTGGCGCAGGCTCGAGGAGGTGGGGTCGTGGCGCGCGGCGCCGACTCGAGGAGGTGGGGCCCGGGCGCTTTGGCGCAGGCTCGAGGAGGGGGGGCCCGAGCACAGTCGTGCGGGCTCGAGGAGGTGGGGTCGTGGTGCGCGGCGCCGACTCGAGGAGGGGGTCCGCTCCCGGACAGCTGCCATACGGTGGATCGTGGTTGGGTTCGGGAGTCGGACGTGGAGGGGGGGCCCGGGCGCTTGGCGCAGGCTCGAGGAGGGGGGGTCCGAGCACAGTCGTGCGGACTCGAGGAGGTGAGGGGAAGGCGCAAGCCGACCCGAGGTGGAGTCCGCTCCCGGACAACTGCCATACGGTGGATCGTGGTCAGGTTCGGGAGCTGGACGTCGATGGGGGGGGCCCGGGCGCTTCGGCGCTTAGGCCCGAGGAGGTGGGGGGGGGCGCGCTGTATGTTCCAGTGCGTCTCTCCGCGGAGGCGGGTTTGCCCTCGGGCGAACGGGGCTAGAGCGGGGTTGCGGAGAAATGCGACAGCGGTCCCGCGACCCTGCTCGCATGGCCAGCAGGAGAGAACATCCCGGGGTTTTAGTGGGTATACCCGTCCTCTTCAAGGGCGGGGGAGTCCCACATAACCACCCCGCCCGCCTCCCCTTCGGGGGGGAGGGGCGGGGTGGTATGCGTAAAGCATTTCCCCGGGTCAAAAAAAAAAAAAAAAGGGTGAGGATGGAAAGGACCTCGGCCTCCATGTCCCAGGGTAGGGACGCGGCGAGAGCGCAGGCGACCTCGTGGGAGAGTGTGCGGTAGCCCCGACACACTCTCACCGCCATGGCCCTCTGGGCCGCAACCAGGACGGCGGTCTCTCGGGCGTCGAGAGACCCCGCCCAGATCGTTTATCCGTCACTGACGCATAAATCCAGGCCCTCCGTACTCATCCCGGATGGGTGCGGAGGCGTCGGTCTTGAGGGAGAGCGCAAGTCGTGATGATCCTCAAGGCAAGTCCAGGGTAATCCTTCACGTGGTTGCTGCCTGTTATTGGTCTGGTCCCCTCTGGAACAGACGTAACTAGAACCCTGGGCGCCGCGGTAGCCGAGGTGAAGATTGTCGCAGAGCTTGCTTTGCGGCGGTCTTCACACCGGATCATTATGTATTGATATGTATGTTTATTTATTACTCTATGTATCTATTGATCATCTTCATCTTCATCATTTCCATTATCATCTCATCCCCAAGTTTTTTCTTCCTCTTTCTTTTCATTTTTCCGTCTATTTTCATGTATCATTCATTTCTTGTGTTTTCATTTGTGTCTTTTAACTCTTCTTCTTTCAGGTATCTTCTTCTCCCATGGAGTGGGGGCCCGGGCGCTTGGCGCAGGCTCGAGGAGCACAGTCGTGCGGGCTCGAGGAGGGGGTCCGCTCCCGGACAGCTGCCATACGGTGGACCGTGGTTGGGTTCGGGAGTCGGACGTGGAGGGGGAGCCCGGGCGCTTGGCGCAGGCTCGAGGAGGTGGGGTCGTGGCGCGCGGCGCCGACTCGAGGAGGTGGGGCCCGGGCGCTTTGGCGCAGGCTCGAGGAGGGGGGGCCCGAGCACAGTCGTGCGGGCTCGAGGAGGTGGGGTCGTGGTGCGCGGCGCCGACTCGAAGAGGGGGTCCGCTCCCGGACAGCTGCCATACGGTGGATCGTGGTTGGGTTCGGGAGTCGGACGTGGAGGGGGGGCCCGGGCGCTTGGCGCAGGCTCAAGGAGGTGGAGTCGTGGCGCGCGCAGCCGACTCAAGGAGGGGGTCCGGTCCCGGACAGCTGCCATACGGTGGATCGTGATTGGGTTCGGGAGTTGGACGTGGAGGGGGGGTCGTGGTGCGCGGCGCCGACTCGAGGAGGTGGGGTCCGAGCACAGTCGTGCGGACTCGAGGAGGTGGGGTCCGAGCACAGTCGTGCGGACTCGAGGAGGTGGGGTCCGAGCACAGTCGTGCGGACTCGAGGAGGTGGGGTCCGAGCACAGTCGTGCGGACTCGAGGAGGTGAGGGGAAGGCGCGAGCCGACCCGAGGCGGAGTCCGC
The DNA here is from genome assembly GCA_905147375.1 of Hylaea fasciaria. Taxonomy (NCBI): domain Eukaryota; kingdom Metazoa; phylum Arthropoda; class Insecta; order Lepidoptera; family Geometridae; genus Hylaea; species Hylaea fasciaria. The sequence continues at coordinate 599,747 of LR990192.1, forward strand.
TCCCGGACAACTGCCATACGATGGAACGTGGTCAGGTTCGGGAGCTGGACGTTGATGGGGGGGGCCCGGGCGCTTCAGCGCTTAGGCCCGAGGAGGTGGGGGGGGGGGGGGGGGGGCGCGCTGTATGTTCCACTGAGTCAGTATTTATTTATTTCTTACTAAAAGCCTAAATATGATATTTTTCATTCCTAACTTGAGGAATTATGGATTGCCCATACAAACTTTCAAGTCATACCTTTCAAGATTTTTTGTTGGGACAAAAGATAGCCTATGCCTGTCTTTAGGGTGTTGGTCCAATCTATATCTCTATACAAATTTCTTCAAAATCGTTGGCCGTGACAATGTAACTAACAAAGAAACAGATAGACAGAGTCACTTTTACATTTATAATATTAGTTGGATAATACTCACTTTTAATTCTCATTGCAGCCGTTGTTACAGCTTCACCGAGGAGATTGGAGGCTCTGCACATGTACACTCCTTCATCTTCATCGCGTACATGAGTGATCGTCATGGACACATATCCGAAGTCATGAGTCTTTGAGATCCTTGAACTGTCCTCGATGAGTTTTTCGTTCCTGAACCATTCCACCTTGAGAGTCGGGTCGCCGACGGGAATAAGTCTACAGTCGAAGTGTGCCGTTTGTCCTTCTTGAATGTTGTCTATGTTCTGCAGCGGCTGCGTGAACACGGGTCTCTGGCGGGTCACCGGTTCCGGAATTTCTGGGCGTCTAAACGGTTCAGCAGATTCCAGTTCTCGGATCTTCTCTAAGCCTTCGGGACGTTGAGATTCCGATATAATACTGCCTTTTGCGGTTACTGTCATCGAAATAGCCGAAGTGCACTGTCCGAGGGCGTTGATAGCCTTCACGGAGTACTCGCCGGCGTCTTCCGGCACACAGTGCTGAATATCTAATGACACGTAACCAAAATCAAAAGTGATATGGAACCGTGAGGCTGATTGCAGGGCCTTGCCGTTGTGATAGAATTCAATGCGCAGATTAGGATCGTGCACGGGCTCCACTTGGCACTCGAAGTGAGCCGTCTGGCCTTCGTACACGTGGGTCGTGCCCCTGAGCTCCGTCACGAATCGAGGCGGGCTCACCTTCGGCTCTTCCACTTCTATTCTGGCGTGGTGGCCTTGGGCCTCCAGCTGTCTTATTTTCTCAAGACCGTTAGGGTGTTGAGTGTCTAGTATTATATTCCTGTGCCCTGGAACAATAGTTAATATTAGACTCTAGCACGCACAACTTTGAAATACGAGATAGTTATCGTACTAATATTGTTTCTTACCTGCAACCTTCAACGTGCATGTATTGACTGCTTCACCGAGTTTGTTGGTGGCTTTACACATGTATATTCCTGAATCTTCGGCGTAGCTGTACAGGATGTCCAAAGCGACATAGCCGAAGTCGTGAACGGTTCTATATCTGTGTCCGGCTCTGATTTTCTGGCCGTTAAGGAACCATTCAATCTTGAGATCGGGATCGTTAATGGGTTCAACTCTGCACTCAAAGTGGGCGCGGTCCGCTTCTTTCAAGTTCTCTAGACTGGTCAGAGCGGTCAAGAATACTGGTCGCTGACCAGGTTTCTCCTCTTCAACCGGCTTTGGTCTTTCGTATCTCTCCAGTTCTTGAATCTTTTTCAATCTCTGTTCATCAAGTGTGTCGAGGTATAGACCCGACTTAGCTGTAACATAACGACGCGGTATAACTACACGTACGCACGGATACAAATACAACAAAGCATGCAGAACTACACTTACCATCAACTTTAATGGAACTGGTGGTGACCGCCTCACCCACAGCGTTGGTAGCCTTGCACATGTATGTGCCTGTATCCTCAGCGTATGCGTACAGTATGTCCAAAGCCACATATCCAAAGTCGTAGGTAGTCTTGAAGCGGTGGCCTTGTGGGATGGGTCTGCCGTTGCAGTACCACTCGACTCTCATCGTAGGGTCGTTGACCGGAGTCAACGTGGCCTCCAGATGCACCGGTTTACCCTCGGGGACCTCGGCGTTCTTCAGAGGCTTGCCAAATTGAGGTTTCTCGGCTACGAAAGCTTCATCGTGTTGTACTCGCCTGTTCCGGGTGTCATCTTCCAGGTACTGAATCTTCTCGAGCGCGCTTTCGTGCTGCGTATCCCTGATTATGGATTCCTTAGCTGCAATTAACAAACAGAACGTATTAATAAATGTAACCAATCACAATACACATGCCTATAATAATACTGTAAATGACACACATCGGACGCACAGTTTTGGCGTAGCTTTCACATCATTCAGATATCTTGATGTGGCAAATGATGAGATTAAAAATACATTACAAGAGTCACCCGTTCAATTAAAATAGTACAATATACAATAATTTCAAAATTTTACAAAAAGGTTATCGGCCATAGGATACTTTTTATCGCGATATAATGTTGTCTGCGCCGATGACGCCGGTGGCTACAGCTAATAACAAATATCCGAGTAGTATCTGTTTTCTCATCGATGGAACTTACATTGAACATTCAGTTTGATGGAGGACGTAGCTTGTCCCAAGTTGTTGATAACCTTGCACGTGTATTCTCCGGAGTCTTCTCCGTACACGGTGAGGATGTCCAGCGCTGCGAAGCCGAAATCGTAGGCGGTGCGGTAGCGGTGCCCGCTCTGCAGCACCTTGCCGTTAAAGTACCACTCGACGCGCATGTTGGGGTCGGGGTAGGGCTCGATGCGGCACTCGTAGTGCGCGCTTTGGCCCTCCATCAGCCTCGCTGGTCCGTTCAACTGCGTAATGAACCGCGGCGCCTGGTTCACGGCGACCTCTACATCCTCTCGCCTCTGGTAGCGAGATGTGTCTTCCAGCTGCTGGATTTTCTGCAGTGCAGTCTCGTGCTGCGACTCGAGTTGCAGCGAAGCTTTAGCTACACAAGAAAAAAAAATTACCACATAATTAGACGCTAAGAGAACAAATTTCAGTATTTAAGTGGTTCTAATAACTTACATTGTACAAATAATGTAGAAGAGGTAACTGCCTCTCCTAGCTCATTAATAGCGCGGCAAGTGTAGGTGCCGGAATCCTCAGGGTTCACGTATTTCATGTTCAAGGCGACATAACCGAAGTCATGCATTGTAGTCAAGCGATTAGCTGAAAAAATAAACAGATATAAGTTCATTATAATCCAATTTATATGGAAATAAATAGCAACACATATTAATTTGTAAAACTTACAAGCTTCGATAGGCACCCCATTGCGCAACCATTCCACTCGCAACTTGGGATCGCCCACTGGGATAAGCCTGGCTTCGAAGTGAGCTGCTTGGTTTTCAGCTACTCGGATGTCTTTCATCGGTGTCGTGAACACCGGGGCCTGGGTGACCGACTCGTCCTGGACGCCATGCCTCTGGTACCTCGACGTATCCTCGAGTTGGTGCAATCTCGGCAGTGCCCCTTCGTGCTGCGATTCCAAGTAAATGGACTTTTTGGAATGTACGATGGCGATTCCAGAAGTGACAGCCTCACCCAGAGCATTGATGGCTCTGCAGGTGTATGTGCCCGAATCCTCAGGCAAGCAAGCCATAATGTCAAGTGCAACGAAACCGAAGTTATTTGTCTCTGTAAACCGGGAGCCGCTCTTAAGCGGTTTGTTGTTATGATACCATTCTACTTTCATGGTGGCATCGGATACGGGAATCAACCTGCATTCGAAGTGGGCCCTCTGTCCTTCCTTAATTTCAATGTTTTTCAATGAAGTCGTAAATATTGGGGCTTGTGTAGTAATTTCATCGATCATGTCAGTTCTATGATATTTAGTTCTGTCTTCCAAATGCTGGATCTGCTCCAAGCCAGCCTCGTTCTGTGTAGCTCTGATGATGTCCTGAGTGCTGCGACAAGTTAGTTTACAGCTGACTTCATCGGTGCCGACGAGGTTCACAGCTCTGCAAGTGTACACTCCGGAATCTTCGGCGATCAAGTCGATAATATCCAGGGCCACATAGCCGAAGTCATGGATTGGCCTGAACCTGTGGCCGATGGTCACCGGCTGTCCGTTCTTGAACCATTCTACCTTTAAGTTGGAGTCCGTAACTGGCTCAAGTTTACATTCAAAGTGAACGTGTTGTCCTTCTTTAACGTTCTCAATGGATTTTGGCTTTGTGACAAAGCGTGGTTTGATGTTGATGGATTCGTCTACAACATCGGTCTTCTTGTAACGTGAAGCATCCTCCAAATATTGGATCTTTTCAAGGCCGGAGGGGTGCTGCGACTCAAATATTAAATCTTTCTTAGCGATCACACGCAATGCGCACGACGTCACCGCCTCGCCAAGTTGATTTGTGGCTTGACAAGTGTACACACCGGAGTCCTCCGGATATACACTCAGAAGATCGAGTGCCACGTAATCGAACTCGTAAGCGGGTCTGAATCTGTGTCCCGTTTTGATTGGTCTGCCATTGCAGAACCACTCGACTCGCATAGATGGGTCGCCAACGGGCTGCAGCCTGCATTCCAAGTGTACGTTGGTCCCTTCGACGGTTTCAATATTATGCAAAGATCGTGAGAACTGTGGTGCCTGTTGCACCGTTATATCTTCGCGAGTTTGCCTCGTTCTACGAGCGGCATCTTCCAGAATTTGAATTTGTTCTACAGCTTGTTCGTTCTGAGTGTCGGTAAGAATGTCTGACCTCTCAATGACACGTACAATCGAAGAAGTGTGAGCGGATCCTAAGTGATTGACCGCTCGAGCTGTGTATTCTCCGGAATCGATCGAAGTGGCATGTATGATATCCAGTGCTACAAAACCAAAGTCGTAATAAGTTTTGAACCTAGAGCCCACTGTAACGGCACGGCCGTTGTGGAACCATTCGACACGCATGGTAGGGTCACCCATCGGCTCCAATCTGCACTCCAGGTGGATGTTCTTGCCTTCCGATACTGGCGGTGGGTCGGACAGTGGCTGTACGAATACCGGCTTAGACTTTGATATTTCTTCAATTTGGTACATCGGTTCAACAAACTTGGATTCCTCCATTTGTCGGGTCTTCTCGTACAGGCCGCGATGAATGCTCGATGTGTCGATGCTTGACCGTGCTGAAAGATAACATGAAATTAAACAATATTATACAACCGATATAAAACAAAACATAAATCGATGTCGTGTACTTGAAAGAATATACTTACTCTCCACGGTCATGGAAGCGCTGAGCTGCTCCTCTCCCGCAGCATTGCGGGCCACTACGGTGTAGACGCCGGTATCTTCGGCGCGCACGTTGGAGATGTCGAGCGCCACGTACCCAAAGTCATGGTAAGTCTGGATGCGGTTGGCGCTGGTGATCTGCTTGCCGTTGAAGTACCACTCGATGGTCATGGTCAAGTCGCTCTGGGGCTCTACTCTTGCTTCGAAGTGAGCACTTTGGCCTTCTACTATTTTGTTTGTGCCCTTCAGTGGTCCCAAGAATCGTGGCTTCTGAGTGATTCTGGTTTCTTCTTCAGCGCGCCTCGAGTATCTGCTTGAATCTTCAAGGTGCTGAATTTTTTCAAGGCCACCGGGGTGTTGCGATTCCGCAATGATATCTTTCTTTGTAACGATTGTCAGGTTAGCGTTCGTGGTCGCCTGACCGACTGCGTTGTACGCTCTGCATGTGTAGTGTCCTGCGTCGTGCACTGTCACGGATTTGATCGTCAATGCGACATATCCGAAGTTAAAGAATGTAGTGATTCTCGAACTGGCTTCGACGGGGCGTCCGTCTTTCAACCACTCCACTCTTAACGTAGAATCGCCGACTGGCTCGAGGCGAGCCTCGAAGTGGGCGAATCCTCCTTCTTTAATGCTCATTTGATCCTTGATAGGCGTCTTAAACTCTGGCATCTGAGTGCTCTCAGGAACCTCCTGATAGTATTTTTGATGTTGCTGTTGCTGATATGCTTCTAACTGTTCAGTCTTCTCGATGTATCGTCGCTGTTCTGGGATACCCAGGTCTGCCGTGACTGTACTCCTGGCGGCTACTCTGATGGAAGCGGTACTGATGGCCTCACCCAACTTGTTTACAGCCCTCACTGTATACGAACCTGCATCTTCAGCCCGTAGGTGCATGATGTTAAGGGAGACGTAACCGAAGTTGAAGATTGACGTGATTCGCGAGCTGGCTGTTATGGGCCTGCCGTCTTTGTACCATTCCACTCTCATAGTGGGATCGCTGACTGGAGTCAGTTGTGCTTCGAAATGTGCATTTCGACCTTCTTGAAGTTCACCAAGATCCTGCAGCGGCCGGATGAATTGCGGCCTCTGAGAAGTCTGTTCTTCGATGGACTCTTGGCGTTGATACTTCGAGTAGTCTTCTAATTGCTGAATGTATTGCAAACTTTCTGGGTGCTGGGTCCTTTCAATGACCCTGGTAGTTACTTGGAGTATGGCTTTCGTTTCTGCCACACCCGTCGCACTGACCGCACGGCATGTGTATTCGCCGCTGTCTTGTATGTTCAGACTGAGCATGTCTAATGATATGTATCCGAAACGGAATATAGACGTAAACCTAGAACCTGAAATTAACAAAGTTTATTAGTAAGTAATCCATTTTAAAGATGCACACAATCAGAAGAACCCACCACAATGAGTTTGAGTGCCTTCACACACGATCCAGTTAACGTTTACTTACTTGCTTCGATACTCTGTCCGTTCCTTAACCACTCTATTTTCATCGAGGGGTCGCCGACCGGCTCTATCCTAGTTTCGAAGTGTATTTTGCCACCTTCCACCTGGGAGACGCTTTTCAGTGGCACGATAAACTGCGGCGGAGGATAGACTCGGTCTTCTTCACCAGGAGGAATGTGGGGTCGAGCCCTTTCCACATGCCTAAGGTAGATGATTTCTGGTCCGGGAGCAGGCCTATCGAAACGAAAAGTGTTATAATCATATCTATTCGAATAATAATAATAATATAATCATTCAGCCAGTAACTGTCCCACTGCTGGGCAAAGGCCTCCCCTCACTATCGTGAGGAGGGTTAGGCGATAATCCACCGCGGGGGCCTAGTCCGGGTTGGTGGATAACATGCCTCCGAATTAGTGAATCTATTCGAATAAACTTAGCTAAAATAAAAAAGCAATCTAAAAGGCAACTTACTCTGGCTCGATAATTTTAGTAGGCCTAGGTAGGTGCAGACGCTTCTGCTCAGGCGGGGGCTCCTTGGGAACTTCGACGTAGAGCCTGGCCCGAGTAGCTGTGGAACCTGCGACGTTCTGGGCTGTGCATTGATACCATGCCGCATCCGACGCCTTGGCTCGCGGAATGTCCAGTGTCGAGGCTCCACCTTCGGTATTGATTCGTAACTCTGGATTGGGTATAATTGAGACGCCATCCTTCTGCCATGTGATGCGTGGTGTGGGCGTGCCGACCGCGCGCGCGTTCAGCGCCACGGGCTCGCCTTCGCGCACGTGCAGCGTGCTGAAGCGCTCCACGAACTTGGGGGCGACCACTTGTTCCTTCTCGATCACATTCAGTCTACACTGGAACGAAGTTTCGCCCGTCTTGTTGCGTGCTACGCACGTCACCACACCACTGTCTCCGAGAGAAACGTTAGTAATCATAAGTGCATGATTACCAGATTCGTTTACTAATATCTTATGATTAAAATCGTCTCGTATCTGTCTGTCGTTAATGAACCACGTGACTTCTGGGTAAGGTCTGCCGGTAACGCGGCAATCGAATCGCGTCATCTTTCCTTCTGTGACATCTCTGTCTTGGCAGACCTTCACAAATTGCGGAGCGAGAGCTTTTTCACTTACTACTAAACTTGCTTCAGTCTCTATTTGTTGAGTATCCGTAATGTACTGCGATTTTTGATCCTGTACATAGCTTTCTTGCGGAGATTCGACGGCGAGGTACGCGGACGTCACAATGCATCCGTTAGGGTTCTCGGCCAGCAGCGTGTAGTGGCCGGAGTCAGACTTTTGTGTGCTTCTTACCCTAAGTGTTGTTTGATTGTGACTCGTGATAATTTCGTGTTTGCTCGAGTTGACGATCCTCGTGCCGTTCTTGAACCATGAGACCCGCGGCCGTGGGTTGCCCGACAGCTGCACCGCGAACTGCGCATCGGCACCTTCCTGCAACTTGGAGTTCCTGGGCTTCTGTGCCACCTTCGGCGGCGACACACCTCCCAGGGACTTGTCAAGTTCGGTGCTGATGTGGATGTCGCTCTCTCCCACGTATCTCTTCGTGATCGACTCTCTGAACGAGACTTCCCTGAGGAGTCTGTATTCGAAAGTGTCGACCTTAAAGTCTTCGATGGAGGAGTGGTCGGTGCCGTTGGTATAGGCGACCTTCTGCGTCTGCCGGGACTGCTCGGTGGTGAAACCCTGCGTGCCGTAGGACTTGTGCTCGACGCTCTCGCTGACATGGCGGTAGCTCTGGTGCGCGGCCTGATGCTGCGGCACTGGCACGCCCTCGGGCTGGATGTAGACGGAGCAGATGGCCTCGCCGTACTGGTTGCGCGCGGTGCACGTGTACTCGCCCTCGTCGCCGGGTCCGATCTGCTTGATGAGCAGCGCCACGTCGCCGGTCTGCTCGTTGTAGCTCATGCTGTACTTGTTGCACTCGACCAGCGGCGCCTTCTTGCGCGTCCACGACACCACGGGCGTAGGGTTGCCGCGCAGCTTGCCCTCAAACTTGGCGTTACCGCCCTGCGCGAAGCGCGCATTCTTGAAGATCTGCTCGAAGATGGGCGGCGAGGGGTCGCCGGGCCGGCCCGAGGTCACCGCCAGGGGGGCGGACCCGGTACTGCCGGAACTCTCAACTGAAACAAAAACAAACCCCCTTTCAGTATTTGTGTATTTCTTACATTTACATTAGAATAATGTATTGTTTAATGAATATAATAATATGCGAGGGTATGTATGTGTTGTAATGTTCTTATTTAGTAATCGCTCAGCACAGCGCTCACATACTACGGAGGTAACATTTGAATAAATATTATCCAATCCTTAAGTACGCAATGTTGTCAAAGAAATATAATTCAAGAATTACATTCAAATATTATCTTTTGTTTTCGCAGAAGGATACTTCCTAACACAAAGTCATCGGCAGTCAAATGACAATAATTAACGTGCCTATTTTTACTATCTAGTGGCTACTGCTCCACCACCATTAGCCACCAGTCAGCGAACTTAAACCTAAACAACATATAATAGTATGAGCGCACAGCTACAATCAGTTAGTGCTAGAACTGAGAAAAAGCAAGTTTAAATAAATAAGTATACTTTTGAATAAAAGTATTCTTGATAATATTTTCAGACGGTGTCAGGCTCAGTCAATAGCACAGCCCGCCGTGCCACTGTCGTCGAAGACCATCTTCACGCTAGAATATGTAGGTCAGCAAATGCGCAGGACAAAGAGACGTTTTAATTGGGCGGTACACAAATAATATGATGTGTGTGTACGCGCCGAAAATAGTTGTGCAATAAATAAGACATTCCTGGAAGTGAGGGGCGCCGGTCCAGCGGTGAGTCACGCGCGGCGGCTATTTTAGTAGCCGCCTGCGGATCTTGTTACGTTCGCCATTTTCGTGGCCTATGCGTGATTTATCAGTGCAGTGAAACCGTGTAAACATGCACGAGTGTTGCCTAACCTAGTACAGTAGTAGTGGTGGTGGCGAACGGCTGAGCTGGCGCTGGTTGTCAATTAAAATAGCTCTATCAGCTGCGCCAGAGAGTTGACTTAGCTTGACTGAATTTCATTAAACATAATTGAAAATAACGGTTTGCAAAAATTATTTATGAATGACCGAGTAATATCCATCCATGCCATGAATGCGTGGCAGAGACATCAATTACTGTTTATCCGAAGGTTGTTTGTAAGAAATTTACAATAGCCATAAGGTAGCATGTTTGCATTTTTATTCTTTTAGATACTTAGTACCTATGGTGGTCAATAAATAACGGTTTTAGGACATTGTAATGTTTCTATTTAATGCCATAACATATAAGATATATTATTATAATAATAAATATAATATTGAACATAATATATTTTTACATAAAAGTTTTTTTATAATATAATAGTGATAATTATAATGGGATATCGTAATTGAATGCGTATACAACAGTTCATGTCTGTGCTGCTGACCATTCAGTTCCCTAGAGTGGGGCGCTTCGAAATTGAGACCGCGGTGCCAGTTGCCTGATTCATTTATTTTGTTATTTATATTCGACTGTATTGGTAATCTCGTTTGGTAATCTCAAAGGTTCTCAAAATATAGACCAGGTTAATACCTCCGTGCGGTCTACTTCCATACAACCCAATAGGACCAGAACAGGGTCTTAGCCTGTGCCCACATTCCGAGGCCGGCTCCAGCCTACAGGCCTATTTAGTCCTTATAGTGCATAGACATAAAATCTACACGCGCGTCAGGCAGCACGCGTGTCCACTGTCCATGCACATTACATGCGCCTGCGCACGGACCGGTTCCGCGCACCGCTACAGAGATTGCGTCCACTTTTACCGGAGATTACTTCGGTTACAGCACACTGGCTTGAGTTGTGTGCTCACCACAAATGTTCGCTAAAAATGAAGTATGCTTTATTTCTAGATTTTCCATTCTTATTCGAATCCTACAAAAAAATATAATCAAAAAAATCAATTACTGTAATGTGACAAAAAATGAACACACCGTAAAGCACATTTTTGACTGTTCGAAGCCTTGAGCTTTAAACATTCAAAACAGGGTTTCAGTTAATTACTATATAGAAAAGAGTCCTGTCAATAAAAAGTATGCAAAGTGGTAAAAGACAAAAACAATTACAAATTCACCAAAAGAGACCATTTAATTTTAGTACCTACCCAGCATTTCTTATTTGTTCAAGACCCTGACTTTGAAAGTTTTTTATAAGTTTTTTTTTAATATAGCAAGAGTCTGGGGCGGTTACATGTCCTATTTCCTAATCCCATGAACACTGTTTACGAAATACTGCTCGCTACCTTTGGAACGTTGATCACCCATAAACGTTCTATTTCGGAGCAGGTCTCAAGGTTCAGGGTTTTGTAGGTCAAGGTCACATCGCCGATGTTTTATTTTATAACAAAAATACAAACACGACGATCCGTCAGGTAGTAATAGTACCCACGAGACGCGAGAAGAACATCAAAACGGGTAAAATGAACACCGTTCAAAATGTTCATCATTTATATCGCATAGACAATTTGGTCGTTTATCTGACTTCTGGAGTCGTTACTTAGTGGCTAGTGTGGCTACTGTCTTTATTAGGTATTAATATTTATATCCACAATTTCTATTTAGACAGTAGGTAGTACAAGAAGAAATTATCAAACATTTCCGAAAAGCTACGCAGCAGCCTCAAAACAAATTCATAAATTTGCATACGAAGGACATAAACAACTAAATACGAAATTCGCCGTTCGCAGGATTAGTATCTTAAAATAACTTAAGACGATTAAATATAATTTTAGGTTCGGCAATTGTTAATTGTTTCAGTAGGTAAATGTATTCCAGGGAATCAGTATTTAGGTGTAAGTACGTCTAGGGTTGTCAATGCTGCCAACCGTATTTTATATTAAAAAAATACGTCCTTATACTTTATAGGTACTCTTAAATAGCAACAAAATACGCGAAGAAACCTATTTTCATCGTAGCGTTTAAACACACAAATGGCATTATTCTATCGAGCAAAACGGTCAAATAAACACAGTTGTTTAAATAAAAATAATATATTCTTTTATGCCAGTCCTTACCAGCTCCGAGACCAAAAATCCTTAATTTTTTTACATAAAAATTTGCCAGCCCTGCGTCTGGGCAATCTCTCAAATATTTGTGGGATCATGCGCTGTCGTTTCTACAATAAGACCAAACTGTAAAAACGGATCGACCAAAAATAAAGCTATACGACAGTTAGATTGGACCGAGTGGCTGTTTCCTAAAGCATCCCGCTCCTGCGCCTAGCGTCAGTACGCCATCGTATCGGTCAAACATTCGTATAAGGGACCCAGAGTAGATTGGTGTGTGGTGTGTCCAACCTGTGGAGGGCGACGGTCGGCACGCGAGCGGCTGGCACTCGGCCAAATTCCTCCACGGGAGGGTTCAGTTATGAAACAGAATTCTGGCCGCCTTCTACAGCTGCGAGGTTGTGCAATGCTGTGATCGGCCGCGCTGCGCTAGATCGGACTGCGCTGGGATTCGCCTCGTTAGCATATGGATCACGATTCATGCCAGAAATGAGATAACCTCAGTTTTATAAATATAGCTCGATTGATGATAAGTACTTTTTAATGGGTACATAGTATGTTTCTCATAACCAATACAAAGTAGGCACCTATCTACATTAAAAAGTAGGACGATCCTACAAACCCCTATAATATGGTGTTCGAGTGTTCCAACCCATTGACAGTTGGCAGCGTGAACACGCTGCAGGCATTTCCCCATTTAATGGCAATGTTTTACCCTAAATTATATTACTCGTATACATATTTATTTTATCTAGGTACATAAATCCGATGAATGAAAGCAGAACAATTGATAATTTTGGTCTAATTCATATTGGAATATTTTCTGCAGAAACTAAGATTTTAGTAGACACTGATTTTGATCAGTCACACATATTTTATAAATATTTTTTGTTACTGCTGATTTATTAACTAACTTCGATACTAAGTAGGTACTAATCCATAATTTTCACATTTTAATATATAAATTCCTTAAGGCCAGGTTGTACTAAGGTGGCTATACTGGTGGTACGTACCTACTGGCAGATGGCCGGGAGCGCTTTAACTGCTAGTTTTTGTATGTTTTTATTTATTGGAAAAGAGTAATAACGAATATAGAAAACGTAAGTTCCCAATCGCTTCCTATATAAAAACCCCTATTTATTGGTATAACTTTCACATGGTTTCATGATAGAATCTCTTAGTAGGGGACAAATAAAGATGCGATTTAGTGTCATCTTTATAAAAAAAAAAATCGAGGCAATTATTTGTAATGGCGTTCCTGTCTTCCCAATTGTCTTCATCGCATTATATACATTTTAACAAAAAATATTTTTTTTCATAATTTTATATACTTACCTAGTATTTAATTGGTTTCCTGAGTTTAAAAAACTTCGAAATTGAGTATAACCTCGCCTTTAAGAGTAGGTATCCATAAATTATTATTAATATACTACTTGCGTACTATGTAGTTACTCGTATATACTCGTAGTAGTAGTACATACATTTATTCAAAGGTATTGTAGGTTGGGTGAAAACCGCAGACAGATCTGGAAACAACACATAAAAGGATCGATTGCATTTAGCATAATTATCTCGTACAATTTCGTATTATTAACCAACGCTTAAGCAACGCGAAAGCACAGAAAAGAAAATGTATTTTATTATTACCCTACCAAAGTGAAGCAAATGGAGGACTATGATTTTGATTATAACATACTACATTGTATGTATGTAGGTACATTTATGTTATATTGATTATAACATATATACATACCTACATACTTTCGAAAGTAGTAGATTTTTGTTCATAGGCTATGAGACTTAGGTAAAGATAGTAAGGACTAAGGAGTCATATTGAATGCAACCCCGTAGCGACATATCAATCCCGCTTGTAGTGAGACAGGTCTCTTGGCTGCCCGGGATCCCGCTCAATGTAGGCAGTAGGCACGTGCGGGATCCCAGTATCCCGATATTACAGTCCTAGTGAGGAGGGATTCCTCGAGTGCACCAAAACTGCTGTGATACTATCGCAGTAACTAGGTGCCTAGACACTATAATAATTCCGCAGTGTACCACAGCCCTACGAAGCCGGTTCCAAAGCAACAGGCCTTAAACTCGCCCGTTAATTACAATACACTTTTGTCAATGAATTACAAAATGTGTTCTGAAAAAACGTGATTCTAGACGTTCGCGTTCCACGAACTCTATCTGAATGCAGCAAGGGGGACAATTGAACGGCAGCTCTCCGAATACGAGACAGCCTGACCCGCGCGCCATATGGTCACTGGCCGTCAGTGAGTCTCGGGGTCACAGCGCACTCGCGGTAATTACACCTCACACAGATTCACAACTGGAGCTACGTTTATTTAATAGCGTAGTAAATAGTAGTTAGCACCTTACATGCCGATAAAATAATATGGCAGATCCTTGAGTAATCAAATTAGCTGCTTTCTCGACTTGCAGTCAAGAGAGCCAGACCCCTTTGATGGGAAACGAACCATGCAAAGTGAGTACTGAATTTTAATAAAATAATAGTACAAGAATAATATGTATACTTAAAACATTTATCAGAACCAAGTTAGCCGAGTGTTTACGGTTAGCCACGTGTATACATGTCTTCGGAGCGCTGTTTTTATGTTCGTACATCCAAAACTTAGCCGTTTCAGACAACGCAATAAACAGTTACGGCAATCTCCGCCGATCGGCTGGATCCAGCAATTATCGACAGTTTGCTTCAACACAAAACGGGTAATAAATTGAAGAATTTGTAATATTAATTAAATTAAAACATACTCTTACTTCTATCACGAGCAACATAAAGAATTTAAATTGTAATCGTGGGAGAGGCGTCGTAAACCTCTCTCTAACAACGCTGCAGCGAATCCGCAAATACTTAATTGGATATAAACATTGTTTATGGTTTAATGAAAACAAATATAATAAATAATAAACCACTTCACTTCACGCGATGTATCTGGTGTAAAACACGTGTTCATTAAAACGTTCCAGAGTGTGGGCAAAAATTATAGTCAAAGTGGACTACGGGGAACTTTTACTATCGAGTAATATTGTAAGAATAGAAATCCTTTTTGGTTTTAAGCATCGTATGATTTTGTTCTTTTGTGCGTGTGTCTTGACCTGTGCGCCCTGTTGCACCGCGTGACCCCTTACCAGTTGCGGTACCTTACGTAAGCCGATGGAAGAGGTAACCACAAATTTTACCATTGGGTATAGTGCAATACAGCACCCAATTGTAAAGCAAGAGTATGATTACCTAAACTTTGCATATTGGCAAATATTCGTACCTATGATATCACAAAGTAATGTTACATTTATTTACTGCTAGTTACGTTAACTAGCAGTATTCTAAAAGTGAAAACTGAGGCTTTCTCAAATCTATACCCATAGTTACGTATAATAGGATATCTAGCTACTTACTTATCGATTGGGAAGGCGGGCATATCTTACTAATGTTATAATTACGAACTTGTGTGTATGTTTGTCCTCTCTATAATAAAAGTGTAACATAACTCCATGTAGAAATTACAAACGTTTCCGAGTTGAGGCTTGTGGGCAAATGCACCATATTCCATAACGGCAGTAATCACGTAACAGATAATATTACTTCCTAGTCTCATTCGGTAGTGCCGTTAAAGTTTCATAGACAATTATTGATTAGATACGGCAGTCTCACGATGGATACCGCATATGAATACACACGAGCTTCGTTCGAAGTTATCTTTCGACGTGAGAGAATTTCTCAAAATCATTGCTCTCGCTGGCATCCTAGAAAATGCCGTCTGTCGAGTAGTTATGTACAGTTAAAATAGCTCTCGTTCGAGGAAAGTTTAAATAGAGGGTAGCCGCGACTTAACGACCACTAGACGTGTCGAGGTGACAACCGACGTTAGGGTCGAGTGTGCCGGCCACACAGACATATAAGTGGAAGCAGACCGGACATTACAGTTATATAGTGAATCCCAGTGAACCTAGACGTGAAGCCAGTCGTCACATTGATGAGTTATGCCGGTGAAATTTTGACAGCTCATTCTACTTGTCAAAATATTAGGGAGAGTTCAGGACGAATTCTAATCTTAGTTAAATTTTATAACGTATGCATAGTTGTCTTGTGAGCCTTAATTCGTCCCTGCCTGGATGTCATTCTTCTCTGGCTTCACTACATATTTGTAATGTTCAGTCTGTATCTTATTATTTTATGTCTGTGGTCGGCCAGTACGGTGGCCGAGCCTGCTACGCAGATACAGCTCGCCAGTCAATCAAATTCCGTCATAATATATTATGAGCGAGAAATTTGGCTAACAGTCCTCGCAGAGCGTTAACGGGACGTCGACATCAATTACGCTCTTGACTAATCGATAGTAATCAATTCAAAGTAGGTACCTAAGTGACATGCGATTCTGAAGTTTTAAACGAACAATAAAAAAAAGTATAATTTTATTTGTGTATAATGATAGGCCACTGTTGTCGAGTACTCGTAGTAGTACATAATTTGCAGAATTTAAGCTCTTGTCTTTATTAAGATGGTTGGATTATTCACGCGTCAGTACCGGGACAGATTAAATAGTAGTTATTACGTGGCGGGGCACCGAGGGCAGTTCCATTTACGCCATAAGCTGTCTGGTAATAAGAGTCCACGACAAGCCTGCCAGCCGCCGCCGGCGAAAGTAACAAGCACGCATTCAACTTTTCGCCAGATTATAAATCCGGAGATAAGAGCTGTAAAAGTGCTCCGCGCCGATGTCTCGCTTTAATTTCAAGTTTACGAGCGATCACGTCGGTTTAGTAAAGGACTGCTTTCGAATGCTTTTTGATTCGTGACGGGATCCCGTTGAACTCTTTTTAAAGCGTATCCTGCAGTTGTACGCGCCACGCTGCCGCGCCGACACTGGGCCGCCGCACGTTAGATAACAATTGGTTTTACTACCGCGAATCATACATCGAAAGTTGCTTGCGCTTTCAATGTGAAACGCGCATCGGCGACTATTTCTAAACATCTTTGGATATCACATACATAATGGAGAATAGATTACTGATTTCTCTCTGTGAAATATATACAGCATAATAAGGCATAGCTGTGCATGAGCACTACGCGCACGCGGCTTTCTATCCTATTGGAATCTCGTTGTACAACGCTTTATAAAAGCTATTTTATTGTAAAATGTGTGTAATGAAACTGAAATATGAAATCTGTATTATAACTAGCTTTACCCGCTCCTACGTCCACAGTTTCTTTTTATTATACCACCTGATAAGCCATTTTCAAAAATGTTGTTCTTGGTCAGGGGTAAATTTTATGCATGATCTTCGATTTTATCAAACATTATAATTATATAAGTAGGTACCTGTTTAGGTACACAAAACAGAACATACGCTAGAAAATTGTTTTAAGCTGGACAGTCTCAATATGTGTGAACTCAGCATGATACTAAACAGTTTGGTAGGTAATTAGGCACCTACCTACCTACTTCGACGAAAATAACAAATAATAATTTCTAGACTTTGTCCTTTACTGATGTATTATAAGTATGGGCTAGTTCATGCACACGCAGCGTGCACCGTTCGTGTACCGTCGGCGACAGCTGTGCGAGCTCGATGCACATTGCACAGCCCTCGCTTAGTAGAGATATCTGCTTCTCACCTCGTCGCATGGTTTCGGCCGCGAGCCGCACTGTCCCACTTCAGATTGCAAATGAGATGTGGCGGATAGATAGATGTTGTAGTTTTTACTTGTCGTAGGTAAGCGCGCTCCGACCGAGACGCGGTACAGTTAGCGCGGTATAATGAGGAGCCGCCGCCAAGCGTGCCGGCGCCGCGAGATGCGCAGCGGCGACTGCCGGCGCCCGCGCCGACCGTTGCGCACACGCATCTATCTATCTACGTAGGCACTAGGCCTGTCCCACCGACGGCGTCTGCCGGTCTGAAAACCACTCAACTAACCGTATCTAATATCCATGGTTACTTACGCACGTAACATAGATTTACAAAAACCATCAGCGTGGCTACTTAGCTGTAGATAATACTCGTGTTTTTCCCTGAACACAGTATCTATCGAATGTAGGATAGAGATGTGCACAATGCACATATTCAGACAATCATCCTCAATCTTCAGATAAGTGGTTTAGTTTGTGTTCATGCGGGGACTCCCCGCGCGACGGCCTAGTCTAAAACGAGATGTATTCCAAAACAAACCGAGCGAGCAGAAAGTGTGAAGTTTTAATACATACAAAATGTAACCGCGTGTACTTTAGCATATTTTTTGCGTTAACATATTTTACACGTTTAGCATATTTGCATCTTATTTTACAACGGCTTTCGTAAACGGTCGCTGTTGTATGCACATTCCTTCCTAATGTACCGAGTGGTTCCTCTCAGCCGGCATCAGTAAGAGCACTACGATGAAAGTGTTTCACCATTGAATAGTTCGTTTGTTTGCTTTAACTCCTACCTGATTAACACAAATTAATTACAGAGTATCGGCCGGTGCGCCTCTGCCGACGGCTCGTCGCCTGCGCCGGCAAAAAGCGAATGTGAATTGCTAATGACAGTCGCATGTAACCTGTAGTTTCTACCGCAACAGTGAAAACAGTGGGTGGCATCGTTTTTCACGACATACTCTAATGACGCCATCATTGTGTTCTCAGTACGGAGATAGAAAACTGATAATTAAGGTGGCGGCGGCAAAAAGTTGCACGATACGAGTGTGTATGCACTGCG
Organism: Hylaea fasciaria; assembly: GCA_905147375.1. Classification (NCBI taxonomy): domain Eukaryota; kingdom Metazoa; phylum Arthropoda; class Insecta; order Lepidoptera; family Geometridae; genus Hylaea; species Hylaea fasciaria. The sequence goes on from LR990192.1 coordinate 618,177, forward strand.
CGTGCATGTTATGTATAATATGTATGTATGTAGTTCACTAAACGGCCGGTGCAGTATTTTTGGTTAGCCTTATGCTTACGCCAATTTACGGCTTTATAAAATCTACTGGAGTCAACCTGTTTTTTGTTTTTTGGAAGACCGAGCGGCAGTACCTACGAGAAGTCATCATATAATACTCATTACTGATTTTAATGATAGCATACACTACGTCAATACGCAGTCTATAATAGAATGTATATACGTCTTCTTTGTTTTATTTAAATAAATAAGTAATACAAAGTTAAGACGATATCAATGTGAAGTGCAGTAGCAAGCAGGCATTGCAGTCAGATGTTTAAATTAAACGTTGTCCATAATATTTATTATTATAATAAACAATTATTGTATTACTGAACAACATTACCCTCCTTCTGGGCTGTCAGGTAAAAAGGATACGTGTGAAAACAAATGTTGACGTAAATAATTAATAATTATTGATCTACATAAGTACCTAATTCAAATAACATTGTTCAATCACCCACGGCAAAATGCTGCTAGAGATAAAATATTTACGAGATAATCGATCCATTTTTAATCTATCTGCCATACATTACAACTAGTTGTATCGTCGACATAATAGTCAATGCCTTAGTTTAAAGAAGTACAAGTACCTACGTTTAATTAATAATAGATCGCCGGAGAAGACTAAAAATAATTAGGCTTCATAATTAATCTCAGCCTAGCGTAGGTTTGAATAAACATGGCTACTGTTTACAGTTTCTCAAGTTCAATCAATCAAATTAATCTGACGGCTCTATAATTTCAGTGGATGTTGTTCTCGGTTTCTATGTGGATTTTTATTGTTTATTATGCTCGTTCGTGACTTTGATCCGTGCGTACGTATTAACGGTAAGATGTATGTCCAGAAAAAGATGGCAAAATTAAATATTCAATTAGTGTAATATCATGATACCAGCTGCGGCGGAGTGAGTCACGCGACGGCGCGGCGGCCGGCGGCGGCGCGCGGTGTCGCCTCTCCCGCAGTTTGAACAACTGGTAAGGGTATAGAGCATTGCCTAACCAGAAGGCACCTAACAACTTAAATCAATTTCCTATTTTCTTTTATTTAGGCCGAAGGCATGCCACGTGGCACTGCCGCTAGCGTTTAGGCACGTTGTCTACTAATTATCTGTGCATGTTGTCAAACCTGTGCCAGGCTGGGCTTGTGAAGTTGTGACCGAGCGGTACTAACTTTTCCTAACATTCCATGTATCCAACCAAAGTGTCAGAAACTACGAGAAGCATCACTAGTATTAGTACCGGAGTTCTTAATGACCTAATGTTTTTATTGAATACGTGTACCTATACTCGTATCTTCAGGCGTGGCATTATAACATCTTCATTATAATTTACCATTATATATAAGTACATCAAATAAACAAGGTATGTTTGTACAATTACTAACTCCATTTATACATTATAAAAGTTGTATGCCTGTAGTGGTTGATACAACGTGTTCTCGTTGCTACAATAAAATAATTACTTAGTAGAATTAAATTATTATGTTTGATTCTCCCGATGAACGAACGAGCCTATCCGGACGCGTTCCCGAGAGATCGCCCTCTGCGTCTAACAACAAGCGTTGGTTAGCGATGCGCATATTTCTCCAGTCAACATTTGACAGCGGCGCGAGATCCAATTTAGATAGTGTATCGAGCATCGAGCGTTATGCATTCCTGCAGATGTTTTCTCTCGGCCCGATCGATGTTGTGATATTTTCGCTTTTTGTCCCACCGCGGGCTCTGCTATCAATTAATTAGCCAGCGCGGGCGCCGCACGCGATTTGTAGTACTCCCCCCGGCGCCCGCGCATTATCTCCTGGCACACTATGCCTCTTCCCGTCATATAATCTAAATTTCCATCTGCCAGTAAATCAGTAGGAAGAAAGACTTTTAGTAATACTAGTCAATCTATAAGTTAGTCATTGGATAAGTTGTTACTCTTCAAATGTTAACTCATCAGTGCCAAAGGCTTGCGAGCCGACGACGCCGACCCGTAACCTCGGCGCTTATTAGCATTCGTCCCACTTTCGTGACTCTTAAGCTCTTTATATTAAGTTAAATTAATCCTCGAATGGTAACATATTCGTTCAGGTCCCTTATAAGGGATACGAGCGTGCCTTATAAGTAAACAAGTCTTCGTGAATGCGTTCGCCGCACAGCCTTCTGTATGGGGAGGTGGGGTCGCCCGAGACCCGCGGGAGGCATTCGCTAGCGAGGGCGAGGGCGAGTGCGGCGGCGGCGGCGGCGGCGGCCGGCGCGCGATTGGGTTCGGTTTCTTCCTGGTGCGTAACTTTATTTGTGCATAGCGCTTTCCCGGCGCGAGATAGCGCGGCTATTCTAGGCGCGCGCGTGGGCGCCGCCGCCCGCCCCCGCTGTCCGCACGCTACACATGACAGATGAATTTCAGGGCGGTCAAATTATACAATTCGCATGTGCAGCAGTGAACTAGGTTTCCAAAGCGGATGTGCACGAGATGAGGGCGAGAGGGTAAGGTACTCACTCTGCTGCTGCGAGAACATCTGGCGCGAGTAATGGTGCTCGGTGCGCTGCACGCGCTCCTGGCGCTGCTCCTGGCGCTGCTCGGAGCGCTGCTCGGAGCGCTGCTCCGTCCATCGGGACTGCTTCTCCATCCCGCACAACCACTGATTAACTCTCACTCTACGCTACTGTTCCTTATCGTACTACTGTCGCCGAGGCGTCGCTCGATAAATAAATACGCCACTGCGAAAAACTTATACTAGTGCACGGGTTCATTTAGCAGAAGTCAAGTCATTATAACCCAAGTCCAACAACCAAGACGTCGGTCGATTGCGAATAGTCAGCGGACAGTGGCGGCGCGCGGCAGCGGCGGCGGCGCGGCGGCGCGGCGGGGGCGACCGAAATACGCGGGTTATTTCGAGCGACTCCGGCGCACGCCCCGCGCCCGCCCTCCCCCCGCGAATTTTGCATGCCTCGGTGCCTTCCGCGCCAGCACCATCACTTACACTTGTTGCATTCATCTCAACGGTTAATATAAACGTGAATTAAGTCTATTGTGGGGCACGAAATTCTAGACTTCTACTACTAGTCTTCTAGTTAGAATTCAACGCGTAATCCTCTAAACAACAGCATCCAAATCCTTCAAAACACTTAACAACAACTTTATTAAGTAGTTAAGTAGGTCACAGCACAGATGCGTTCAAAAACGGCTTCACTACGATGAGAAATTAATGCGCCCTCCTGCGAGTAATCATAGAAGAAATACATACTGGGGGTAATGTTGTTCAACAAGGGCACTTCGATCTTGAGAAAATAAATAAGTACTAAGGGTACTTACACAATTAAAAAACATTAATTAAGTATTTTTATGTTTCTATGTTTACAAGCCCCGTTCACCGTTGTATTCCTTTTAAACGTAAACTTCCAAGTAAAAAAAAAAAAACAATTCATGTTGCCCAATGCATAATACGCGCATACATCCAATGATGGGTAACAAAATGTAGGTAAAGTAAAGTTATTTTGGCTTCGCACGGTGTGCGCGTACGTTCGGATAACCTTCTTTTTTTTTCTAGGAAATTATTTCGAAAATGGAACATCGAAGTCTAATCTTAACAAATCATTTTGTAGCCTGTTGATAAATAGAGAGAACGGATAACATAGGTTCAAAAATAACTACTTTTAACTATAGACTAAATTAATATAATGTCAAATGCACGAAATCTGGTCCGAAATACAACTTTTTTAAGTGGCTTCTGCGGAGAAACTATCTGACGTTCCGTCTGATGACGGTCACCGTTCATCACGGGGCGTTGTCAACTCGTTGCCGTTGTAGGTGTCACGACATTTTCGAGTATCTAAGTATAACAAAACGATAAAAATATGGCCTGCTTCGGCAGTCGGGAAAAACGGTGTACCTATTCCCCAAGGGGGATAATATCTCCATATTACCATCAACATAGTTGGCAGAGCGATGCGTACGACGGCATGCCGCACGTCACGACGACAGTGAAAGTCCTATAATTTATTTATTTACTTAGGATATTTATTTACTGACTCTATCGTGCTCTAACGTCATCTTATAAAAAAAAAACGATAAAATTTAATAATGTTTTCGACGTCATGAGCGATTTAACTTTTCTCTTCTGTTTTATTCAACCTTCCAGACGATCTGGGTAAGCCATTGAGCGGTTATTGCTGGGTAAGTAAGACAACGTTCGAGACATATCTGCGCAGCGAGCAGCAAGACACCATGCGAGATAACTCCTAACCCACTCTTAACAGATGGCCGGCATTATACGAGTAACAGCTGTATAAGGTACCTATGTCTGACATGAAATCTACGGCTTGACATAATATCGCTGAGATGTTATTATGTGAGCACCCGAGTCGGCCCCGTGGCTTGCCAACCTCTCACTGATTTTCTACGGCATTCAACTTAGCTCTCCGTAGATACGTAAATAATTATAGTAGGTACTGACTCGACATGAATGTTTGAATATCCTTTTCGCACATTCTTTGTAATAACAAACAGACTCCCGGGTTACATTAATTTTATATTTAAAATAAACCGATGTCTTACGAGTATAAAGTGTAAACAGCGGATTTCATAAAAATAGGTCGGTCCGGTCTTAATGCATCATTATAGGAACGGTATGAAGCAATATTGAAATAAAATAATTCATTTTTCGTCAAACAAAATCATGCAGTCCTAACTAATCATGTTCTTCGATCGCGTCGTTCGTCATTGTTCGTCGCGTCGAGTGTAGAGGAATCTATGTAATTTTGTATTTAGTTGCATCGCTCGAAAATAATGATATATCAACTATTTATATTACATTTATGTCAGTGAAACATATTTGTGATTACTGATTAATAAGTGCTCCTTTCTTGTACGTTTTAGCGAACAGCGCTAGATTTTATACTAATCTGAGATACGTAAATAATACTCGACTATTGAATGAAAAAAATATAATTAATACATTATAAATAGTATGCTTTATCAACATACCTACTGCCTTTAAATAATTTCATTGTCGTAATGAGACAGAAAATAATATTATATTTACAACCCCCTACTTCGGCAGTTGGGTAGAAAAGCCCTAGGAAAGCTTAGCTTCAGGTCTGCAACCCGCTTCGTTGAGAGACATGTGTGCCGAATCCGGTGGCAGTCAGTTAACTTTCATGGGTGTTCTCCTGCAGCCCAGAAACATATTTGGATTGTGAGGTTTGTCCATGCCAACTAAGGTCTGTAATTATCGGTTGTAACGCGGTTTGGTAGCCCGGAATCTCACATCAATAAAGGATATACAGTTGAAATCGAGGGCGGTATACCGGTAAGTCTAATAGCAACCGGGCCTTCGAGGAAAACTGTCTCCAAAGTATTAACAGTGAAGAAGCCGCAGGCAACATAGTCAATGTAATAATAATAAGCTAATTAGGTTCCATCGCTGCGTGATCCGTAGAGTATTCGGTCGGCTCCAGTTGTTACCGATTCATAGCAGGCAGTAGGTATAAGCCACGTCAGAGGCCCTGATAAACTGTTACACTAGCGGCCGGCGGTACCTCCTGGGACGACCAGCCAAGTGTCCTGACCGTCCCCGTGATGCGACCCCCCTGAACACTCCAGAACATCCCATACGAGCCCGACACAAATAGGAATGTCGTCATTGTCGCTTCGCTTATGCGCTGCGGCGTAAATACGCGGCGTGTGCGTCACCGTGAGAGAAATGGACGTTTTAATTGATTCACCGCCGAGTCACATTGTCACGATCCCGCCCTGGCGCCGCTCTCACTGGGAGAGATACTACACGGACACAACTACTATAAGACACGGATTACATAGTATTATCTGCCGTCGATGTAGACTTGTCTGTGATAATCACCACTATTTTGCTAAACTGCGATTAAAAGATTATATTATCACCACAAAAAGTAGCAGCCAGAATATGTATCGAGTATTAAAAAAAGCATACGTAAACTTTTTCTGAAGACCAAAACCAAAACCTACTCTTCAGGTAGCTCGGTCTTCCTATCGGCAGTGTACGAGCTACGAGTAGGTACATAGCTAAAAAGCGGTATCGGGCGCCGGAGCGCAACCATGTTATTTTACTTTTCTTTGTAAGACAGTTGACAATAAACAAGTCGCTTCGATAACACGTCGTTTTCATTTAACATAACAATTAACATCAACATATCAACTATGGGTGAGGGTGGATCTCTGCGCACACAAGAGGCCCCCCAACAGGCAGTTTCAACACCGTCTCGTTAGCGATAGACACTCACACGGTAGGACTTTCTGCAAGAGTCTGCGTGGATGTAAAAACTAGCTAGCCGATTGCGTTACGGTTTTCACTGTGTGGTAGTTTCATTGAAATCAAACTAGCGGAAATTGATCTATAATTGATAAATTGTGGGCGACGCCCATATTATATCTGCCATCCAGAGGAACCGCACCTTTTTCATATAGCTTTTTCATGCGCCAAGGCCGCCAAGCAGTAACATTACTATAGCAAAATTACGAACCATATGAGACTTCCAATAGTTCCCATGTCTCAGGACTTACAAGTCGCCGAGCGCAGTACAGCGCGAGATGATTTCAAATTTCTGGACCGATTATGAGCGGGCATTTTACATCGTTATATACATTAAACAACCTGTTCTCGTTACTAATTCATAAATGAATGGGATATCTTTATGGCGACAATAAAAGCCGCATTACATCTTATAATCAGTATGACAATTAATAGTATCGCCTCGCGTGTGACCGTAGCTCTCGCCGGTGGAGCGCGCGGAGCCGCCCCGTGACGCATGCCGCTATTCCTGGCGGGTGCATGCGCCCCGGGGGGGTCGTGCGGCGGGGTGCATCGCTTCATCATCATAAAAAACTAATAAGTAACGGATGGCTCACCGACCCACTGAGTCTTAATGCATCGCCATTTATATCTCCATGACTGAAGAACTGGTGTATGGGTTTGCTTGCTCCATTTGGCTTTCTCAATACGGAATTAGACGATCTACGGTCTCCGTGGCATAAGTGGGTTAAGAACAGACTTCTAGACGAAAAATTGCCGTTTCGATTCCCGCACAGGGTATAGGTACTTGTGTGAACATAGATATTTGCTCTGAGTTGCTTCTGCTACATTACGAGTATATTCGTAGATATACGAACAAATTAAGGTCTTGTTAAAAATAACGCTGGTCACTGAAACCAACTTTGATGTATCCTAAGCCAAATGACATAATATGATCTTAATAAGGCTAGAGTTTACCAACATTTAAAGTTATTTGGTCAAATAATACACTATTTACTCAGAAGGTGTAACTTAGTAACTAAAACAATTTCGAGTAAACGAATTAATTTGGTTCTAAAATATAAGTTAAACTCCAGTGTACGTGTTGGATTGTTTGCAATGCCGCATATTATCCTACTTTCCTACTAATATTAAAAACGCGAAAGGTTGTAAGTATGTATGAATGGATATTTGTTACTATTTCACGTAAAAACGACAGAATGGATTTTAATGAGACTTTACGATAATATAGCTTATACTCGTACATCAGAATAACACATAGGCTACAATTTATAAAGGTATTGTATGAATTGTCCAAAATATGACGATAAGTGTCAAGTAGGAAAAATCTACCTTCTGCGAGCTATAAAGTTTAGTCCTACAAAAAGCCCGCCACAGCATATAAATTATCTACATCTTATGTGTAAGCCAATAATGGCTTACACTTATAGCAAAAACCAGCAAATACCCCAACTTAATACATGTCATAATACACCGCGCGATAAAAACTGTGAAATAGTACCTTAATTTGCATGAAATGTTGTATGGAGATAGCTAAGTCACCATCATCGTCATCATCATTACTGTTTCACTGTCCATCAGTGCGAAAACTACTGTGAAAAACTACTTAACTTCAGTTATTTTTTCTCTGACAAAATGTTACAAGTCGTATCCAACAGCCACCGCCCTATAGGTGTTGTAGGTATGTGAAACGCGGGTGAAACCGCGGGCCGCAGCTAGTAGGTAGGTACATAATAAGCAAAAGTGAAAGAGATCGCTGTTAGTTAGCATGGCTGTCCGTTGTAGCTACCTAACCTATTTATTTATGTTTATTTATCTACAAATTAAGAGTTGTTGTCTTATCTTATTACAGATACAAATGCTTCACATTGTACAAATAAATTAATGGCTGAAGTATCGGCAATGTATGTTGGCACCGGGGCGGGCGGCGGGCGGCGGGCGGCGGCGCCGGTTCAATGAATACCGAAAGTGACCTCTCTCAGTAATTGCTCGGAATTCTTTTCCGGACAAAGTTTTGGTTAAACTAACGAGTAGAAGATCAATAATGTAAAAGCATCTAACATAGTGGATTTGTTTGGAGATAGTTCAATATCGATAATTTTTCCTTTCAGGACAAGTATAATTATTATTGTTTCGGATGAAATATATGATTAGTAATCATTATTAAAATTTAAACATGTTTTTACGCTGTATCGCGATGTTTAATCATTAAACTAGCCATAAAACGGGTTCGCAGTAAAGTCGAGTTTAGAATGAATAGGTTTAGATTTTTCTTAGGGAATCCCATACAAACGTCGAAATAAATAGCAGTAGGTAGTTAGTTACCTATAACACAGAATAATAAACTACCTATAATTAAAATAAACTAGAAGCCCATCCTGTAAATTTTTACGGCATTAAAAGTCACCCGGGGATAGTGTAGCTTACCAACAGTGAAATAATTTTTCAAATCGATTCACTAGTTTTGTAGCCTATTCAATGCAAACAAACAATCAAACCTTTCCTCTTTATAATATTAGTATAGATTATTATTAGGCGTCATATTTTGACAAAAGCACACGCACTCAAAGATGCGTTAGCTGTGAAGTGCCATCATTGGTTGACCCTCGGCCAGAATAACCGCGCCAAGTTCAAAGCAAGGGCATGCCATCATCAAATAAGTTTAAATATTGTTAACCATAACATGATGAGCAGCCGATCAGACCAGCTGTTTACGAGTGTTGGCGGCTGCCCAGTGGCCGACTTATGGCGCACGCATCTTAGGCTATCTTTAGTTGATATTGTCGTAAACTGATGACAATGGAGAACTCTTGCCAGCGGCCGGGAAATTGGCGGATAGAAACTGGAGATGTGTGATTTACTGCTTCGCAAATAATGATTTATGCCTCGTCGCCTTTTGAGATACGTCTCATAATTGGGCCAAAAACTTTTAACTCGAACAATCACACACTTCTATTTGTCAGATTTGGCGTAGATTGAGGTAGAAGTTTGTTGTAGTTGGTGGTGGTTGTATTAGCAGTAGATTGCTGATAGTGGGATGGCGCAACTCGGCGCAAGTCTTCAAACTATGTAATCATTTCATATCTTCATACCAAATGTCAGCAATGAATCAACCTACCGCTGATGAGTCAAGTGTATCGGTAAACTTAAGAATATAAAATGTAATTAGTTCTGATTCCAGACTTGGTAGCTCATCGTTACGAGATCGAGGCGGCGCGTGTTCTCTGGACTATCTTGAAAATGATCAACTGCCTCAGCGGCTAGTAATAAAAAACTCTTGCTATTTTTTGAAACTTTAGGTATTTCGTATGTAGATCGTCCGACATGTTTTCGTGGTGTGCTATTTCGGAATCGTCCAGAGTTGCACAGGTAGCGGTGAGTGGAGTTATGCCGTCTCTAAGCGAGTATTAATAAAGCCGGCTATATCCGACCGCCGCGGTTCGCGGGAGCATCAAATTTCATCCGAGTAGGTACCTACCTACAGGTGTCGACTAATTTTCCAGGTGCCGTGGGGGTTAAGCACATGTATACCTACGTACTTGCATAGTATAGGGTACGTGTTGTATCGTGACGTCACGTCATAGCCTATAACCAGCGGTACATACATTCCGGTCAAACACATAACCCTCCGTTAGCTTCGCCTTAGTCGAGTAATTAACTTGTCAGCCACCAGCCACCACTTACAAGGTACCTAGCTTGATGTGGTATTGTCTGTATCAAATTGCACCCACTCCTGAATATAATTTAGGAGAAACATAATTGTCCAATGTAACTTTTATTGGAAAGATATAACCCCTGAAGGGAAGAAGCCTGGCGTTGGACATTGTAGAAACACCAGCGGTGGTGTCATGTATCCCACCAAGAAACCCAAAGTTTAAACGAATCAACAGGCGACTTGTAAACTAAATTCAGTGTTGTTATTTTAGGTAAAATTCTCGCGTAGGCGGCTGCGGCTTAACATATTTATCTTACATTTTGCAGTCTGTTTAGCGAAAGATCGGAACTTTATTTCTGGCAGGAGAATCAAACAAACATTCAGCAGGTAGCGTCCATGTGCAGAGATCACACGTGATAGAAATTGTAACGCCCAGGTAGACGGTTGGCAGCTGGCGGTCGTGGGTAGGTGGTCGGTATTCCAAGCGCCCACGGCTGGAGCGAGGGCGGCCGCGCTGACTACCGCCGCCCGGCATCCAGTGACTAACCCTTTGCGCAATACGGCGACCTTCTTTCGCAATTATTTTTCGAGATGGTGCGAGATGCAATATCGCCTTACTGAGAAACTTCAGCTGCGGATTCTGCCGCAGCGCTGGGATGGATAAGCTGTCTTCTAGCTAATTACCTACCTAATGCTACCCTTAATTTATAAACTCTACAGATTATAGCGGCGATACCAACTTTTTAAACCAGCTGGCTTTTTAAACGGCTGGACCGATTTCAATTATCTTTAATGTAATGGATTCTTCTCCGTACCGAAAAGCAGAATAATTGTTAAAAAAGATGAAAAATTCACGAAATGATAGATCATGACATGATCTATCATTTTTCTCTTTTTCTCCTACATTTTTGACAGAAATTAGTAGACAGTATTGCGCACTTTAGTGGAAATAAAGTCATGCACAAATTACCCTATACATTGAAACCTACCCTATAGATCGTAATGTAGCAGTAGTAAGGATCGTAAGCTTTAGGGCAGTGGCACACGACCACGGACGTCACGATGAATCTATTTACTTTTGAGAGCGTGATGGTTAGTCAGTTGAAATATTCATAAATGAAGTTTTCCTTTTGCCGCTATAACAACAAGTAAGTATACTAAAAAAGACTAAAGTAAATATTAAAGGGGGTTCCGATACAACAAACGTGTTTTTTGCCGTTTTTATAGATAATGGTATACTGAACTTTTCGTGCGCGTGTCCGACTCGCATTTGGCCGGTTTTCGCGGTTCAGTACACTTTGGCGCGTCATTTGTTTTCAACTAAAAGGAATGAATTGTGTAATTATTTTAAGTCAACTAATTTGTTCTCAGTACCTATATGTTTATATAGGTAATAAATGCTGCCATAATATTATGTTTTATAGTGTAAACTTACTTCAAATGCAATAAAAGTCCAATTTACATACAAATATACATATTATAGAAGATTAGTTTAATCGGAACATGATGCATGATGTTTGTATTCTCCTATAAGTATTTATAGAAACTAAAACTCGCAATTTTCCAACTGGAATGTTTCTGAGAAGGCATTCCATTTATCTTATTAATCTTAATCTGTGTTGGAGATCCGAAACTTATCCGAAATAATTAAGATAAATAAACTCGAGCATCGTGACGTCATCGGTAATACGGTTTTTGCGATTTCTCCATAGATATAATCATTGTATATTAAAGTTTGAAAGTGTTTGGAGATTGGGGGGGGGGTATGGATCGTTCGCACCACCGCTGATCATCAAGATGGTACCGCGTTGGTGATGCCACCTTGATGCATCAAGGTGTCCTATCACCAAGGAAAACTTTACCACCGTTTCGAAGGAAAGACATGTAGGATCATAGATAGGTAATATAAACGTGTCAATCCTTGATAATTGGCCATTCGGGTCCAGAAAGTCGACCAGGATCGTTACCGTCGAATATCAAATGGATAACCCGTCGAGGCAATCAAATAGCGATATCGTTTGGAACGTGTAGAGTTATCTAGATTACAGAAAGTCACAAAAAATTCGGATGAAAGCTGAATACAGCGCCAATTTGCTTTGCCAGCTACGCTACGGGTGAGTTAATGAAAAAAGAAGAGAGAAACTTCGTAACGGAATTTCGATTTGCACTACGAATCTACGGCTGGAACTGCACGGTTCACTCTAAATAAAAACCGTTTCACTTTATGCAATGGTAGCCGATGGTATCCGAGCGGTAACGTGCGATCTGCAGCCCAACGCCACGGGGTTCGATCGTCGGCGCCGCACCCCGTGCTACGGAGGGTATGTTGGTTGAGTCGTCGTCGGTTTCGGTTATCATCGATTGATACCCGCTAATAAACCATGTCAGAAGCCCTAGGGCGTCCTGACAAACTCTGACAGCTGAGGCCGTACACATGCGATAAAACAGCTTTTCTACAATTACTGCCGATTTTATAATTTAGCCGCGACAAACGCAGCCCAGTGGCGTCTTTAGCGTTGACGTGTTGACGATCAGAAGATAAGTATAGTCGACCACTCTGGCATGCAACAATGCAGGCGTGCCGAGTCGATACACTCGCGGTACCGACGCCAGCTCGCATCGCAGTGCCGCGTATTTATAACTCGCTAAAATGCGGTCATTTTGGTAGGGTTATCGATCCTCCGGGAATAAATAGGAGATGTGGCCTGAAAGTTTAACGACCGTTTCTCCTGCTTTGGCACCGGAATTTTCGAACACTCGGAATTATTTTAAACTCGTTTTATCGCTCAAAAATCTGATGCTACGCATAATATGCCACGTTTGACCCGATGTTCTCGTATTAGGTTTGACATCCGACATCCTGATGTCGTTTCCAAAACTCTAAGTAGAGTTTTGGCAATCTAATCTCTAATCCAAGACATTTTATGTGGCGGTAAAATCTAAAATAACAGTGTAATAAATAGTGCTGCTTTAAAATAATTTGTCAAATCGTTTGATGAGGTTCGATGCGGGTAATACAAACTGGAGGTCGCATGCCGCTGAGGGAGTGAAATCACTGAAGCGGCGGTGTGCGGTGAGAGGACGAAAGAAACATTAAAAAGTAGCTTAACGATAACAACGATCCTGATTTTCGTTTCATGTACCATACCGCTTCAGTCTCGCTTCAGTGGTACCTCACTTGCGGAGTCTCACCGACACCCCATGCGTCATCGGCGCCATTAGTCTACACCACTCAGTAACGCCATCTAATAAAACGTGTAAACGACACATAAACCATATTTAGATGACAATTGGAACATAACTCGTGGTCAAATATTTTTAGAAGAGTTTGGAAGGTCTCGTAGTCAGAGCTCGAGTGACGGCCCAACTACTACTGTAAGTACGTGAAACCATTGTTAGGGGCTAAGGTAATTTGATTTGAAGAAGTTACTAGTAAGCTACCGTAGTCTTGACATAGTTATCTCCTTTTTGTGCGTTGTACTTACTTAGCGCCTTTGCAATACTTATAATATTATAGAGTGAACAAGTAGGTAAATTACCGTCCGTGCCAAGTGGCAAGATTTCCTGCGAGTGGTTCTAAAAACAGCTTCACGATGTTTGCAGTTTGAAATTATGTGAAAAATAATACATAAAGCATCGAACGGCGCGTGGGCGACTAGTGGGAGAGCTAGATGTCACTTTCACTAATGTACCTATCCTTTTTAATTATTTTTCAATTTTTGCACAGGAAATTTTGTAAATAGTAAAAAACTATAGTACAGTACAGTAGGAATCCGATATATATACTTCTTGCATTATTAAATTTGCGACAGGTAGGCACTAAAAATAAAAAATCAATACTGCAATACACAACATGAACATGGTAAGTTATAAACTATAGTCTATATAGGCACCTAATGAAACTTTCTGTTTAATTGCTTTGCAAGTACAAAAAGAAGTTTCAGAAATTCCCAAATTCTATAAAGTATTTTTTGTATCGGAGTTTCTACCAACGTGCCCTTGTGTGGCTAGTTTCGGTTGTAATATTCGGAACCATCATCGTCCGCCAGCTCCTGGACTTTCGCACTTCTATAATAATACTGCAGAAATGACCTTTCTCGCTGCGACCGCCACCGCTTTATTACATTCGCTCCGATTCCATTCGCTCCTAAATAAAAACGCTTGCGTGGGTCTTCCCTGGAGGGTGTTGAAAGCATGTTCCCGTTTGCATTTGATGATGCAATCCTATATAACACGACGACGGTAATGTCTAAATTCGATGAAAGGTAAAGTAAAATTATAATCCTTTGATACTATAAGTACATAATACTCCTACGAATTGAATAGTAGGTAGGTATACTTTTATCAGAATAATCATTATCATCACAGAAATATAGGAGGAAGCAGACGGGACATTGATGTCTAGTGAAGCCAGAAAAAATGGGTTCTCCCTTGTTTCATACATCGGCTTTACATATAATTACACTTGAACTAATAACGTTTAGTATAAAACCATTACCTAGTAAGTATATTTTTCGTTCACATATTGTTTGTTACAAATAATATCTATTTGTCTGATATAACATCGGTTGATTAGCTCAAGTGATAGTCTTTTGATGTGTGTTTGGTTTGAAGTCATGGCTGAATAAAGGCTGACAAGACAACTTTGCATCGGAGCTTTCTCGTAAATTATTTAATTAGCAATTTGAAATGCATTCAGGTGTTAAATTGAAATGCCTATTCCTGCGAAACCAATCACATAAACTCGATTCCGTAGCTCAGCACACAATTTACTCTGATTAGAGGATAGTAGTGTCGGGTCAGCAACGCGAGGAATTAACATCTACCGACCCATTTACTGGACCAAAGTGGTGCTACGACGCATGCTCTCATGGACCAGCCCACGCTGGGCCACCGTGTTCATGCTCTTTTTGAGATAAATCTTCCGTCTCATCAAGGGGATAGTATTCGTAATGGACTCTCATTTTGGTGGTAAACATTGACAATCAGTTGCCAAATTTTTCCAAGGGTAGCAATTAAAAGTACAATACGCTTTAGTAACATACACAACATTGTTTTGCTTCTCAGTCAAGTAGCGGGAAGCCGTGCGATACGTGACAAAACATGATAATAATTTGAGAGGAGAATTTTGCGGCGAAACAACGCAAAACAGTTTGAACTGCTGCCAACAGTGCCAAGCTGCCGAGCGCGGGCAGCTCGCCAGCCGCTGCCGCTCAATCTAGGGTGAAAAGCTCGGATTGCACTCGACCGACATGTTTGCTCTTACGTTTGTGTCAATTACGACTAAAACTGGGATTACAAAGAGCTTGGATCTCCAGAGCATTATATACTGAGTTGGAAGATCAATCCGTAAAGTCTACATATCTTCTCCATCAGATCCTACAACGTTTATTGATGGTAACCTTTAAGATGGTGGCCTAATTATATTACATGCCATACTTGAAGCGTAAGGATATACTAGTACCTACAGAATAAATAATTAGTGCTTACGGTACATAATATACTCGTACCTATTAATTTTAAAAAGGTCCTAAAAATATAAAATATTTGCTACCTTAGAATTGAGTCGCCATTAGCCCTGTTTTTTTTTTGTGTGAATATCTTTTTGTATGATATATAAATAAATGTAGCTGTTATTGAAAATAATGTATACCTACTCGTATGATAGGACCGATTTCTTTTTTCATTAATATAATAGCTACACTATTTTAATGTCAACAGCATGGGTGGGAGCTGACGACGTCTCCTGCAACACCCGACCTTCTATTATGCTACGGATACGCCCCGTTTCCGTAGAAGGAACCCATGTGTGTAATTTGTTGAAATAATACTCCAATAACATGACACCCAAAAAAATAAACCATCTGTATGGGAGGGGTTTTGAAAGTCATCTATGAAGTGATTATCACTACAAATAGCCGATGTGGACCGATAGGGTGTCCTCTAAAGCGCGTTTGAAGACATAGGCTTGAGCTTGAGATCCAGGACAGCCAACTGTTACAAAGTTTTATAGATCACGTAGGGATCAATATTAGAATAAACTGCTTAAATTATAGGTCGCTTCATCATAACGATGTCATTTTAATTATGTATGAGCATCGCAATTACACGCTCCATTGGCCAAATAACATGTTAGTCGCGGAGTTGCGTAAGGCGACGGCATCCCGGGAACTGACTCTAATCAATATTCAATCTCGCACCTTTGATCACAGAAGGGCTATGCGATGTACTTGCTCAGCTGATATAAATTGCTTATCAAATACAAACGTACCTATATAACTATTTGTTTTGTAATTTTAAACGCTGGCCCTATACGGTAAGTATTTGTTTTGAATTGAAATTATGAAACTTGTCGGTTTTCTTTTGGTAGATAAGTGTAGGTAACATTCCCTTGTTAATAAATTTCATATAATTCCCTTTTTCAACCAAAACGTAATAGTACCTATTGCTTAAGTTTGTTTTTCTGTAAGTAGGTACCTAAACTTTACTGTATAGAAGTTTCTACTAAGGTTATCTATTGCTATGAATATTACATAATTAAATTCATCTGTAGCGTGTGTTCGGTTGGGACTATATTTTTCTTCTGACGTCAATAATTGTGTCCAATAATAACAAACACGAAGATGTTGCAAGCATTGTTTGCATGAGGTGGAAGGCTAAATATAAATCACAGATTAGATCACGCCTTTGCAGCTGCATCTATTTTCAGAAAAATTATGTTTCAATGATTCAAACACATTTTTGTTACGTTTTGTAATCGGCTTCTAAACAATTATTTGTCATGTCTGAGAATAAACGGACTCGGTCGGGACTTTATTTTGGCTCCACTGCAAAACTATAGAAAGAGAAGCTTTAAAGAAGTGAGGTAGATGAATCTATCCCTGTTGTGGTGTAACCAGACTGCGATCTCGCAGTCGCGACGGCCAGGGACTAGACATTTTAGAATCAAGGCAATCGAACTTCCCCTTGGAAGGTATATCTGTACGGCACGATCTTTCAACCAAACTAGCCTTATAGGGCACAGTGCTCAAACTATCGGAACGAGCGATGCCACGACGAAGAAGGTTTCCATTTCATATCTTTGCTAAACGGACGCAACAACTGAAATATCCACTAGGTAGGTATACTAGTCACGGAACTGTCTGAAGACCTAAATGCGGTTGTGAACTGGCTGATATTCCACTAACGATATTGCAGCAGATTTTGAAACATAATATAAGAATAGAAGAGCATACATTAGGTAGATCACGGAAAATCTTTGAGAAGTCAGCCAACTCGCTGTACTCGTTTCTACTGCTGGAAGGAGAAGCCAATAAAAAAACTTTGGGTTTTCAATGAGGACAGAAGCTAAACCGCAATAATAAAGGCATAATCCACGCCCACACGTACAGAAACACTTGCTTACGCTCATTGTTATGAACAATTCCGTCCTAATCAGTACTACTGACTCATTGTGTTTGTAAACCCTCCAATAGTCCGTCAATACTTCCAGTACAAGAGTGAAAAGCACAGCCCCGAGCTGTATATCGTAACGCCTTGCGCCTGCACAAGTTGGCACCCGAGTGTGGGTCTTAAGATCAGAAGGTAGGAGTGATATTAGCCTGCATGCTGCCAGCAGTTGCGTTGCTAGTTGCGATGGTGGCGCGCAGTCACCTTGAGGACGGAGGTGGTGGTATTCGCACGCTGGCGCGCGGCCAGCCCCGATGTAGGTCGGTGCGATGCTTACAATGATATCATCGACTACATTTTTAAGCTTGAGATATGGAATTAAGACAGCTACATGAAAAATTGGGTAACATATCTTAATTCTATCCCCGCTGACTACCACTATCTATGACTATATACAGATATTTGGTCGTCAGTTCAGTTGCGGCGCAATACAATACTGACAGTAAATTTAAATAAAATAAATATTAAAATTTTAATACAATTTTAAAAAAATAATATAATGCAAAGCAGAACAAACAGCTGTTGAAGCTGACCATTTATTTTTCTTCTTTTTGGCCATGCGCTTTGCGCAGGTCTCTAACTACCCTACTATTAACACTACCCGTGCGAAGCTACGCTACCCGTGCGGAGCGGGTCGCTAGTCAATAATAAGCTGCTTCTAGTTTGGCGTGTGAAATGAAATTACTGTTTTAGTAAAGCACTTAGTTTCCAAAAGCGACGAGGAATGTTTACCTGATCTCCCCATAAAGGCTTTTAGTTGCACGCGAAGTTTCCAGACCCGGTAAGCTAAGGCTTAACTCCCAGCTGCTGCACTCCCCTGTGCAAAGTGCAAAGTCTGCCGAGGGTATCAGAAGTTAGGAGTTGGCTACGCATGCACCAGAAGCTTAGGTGCTAAGCTTAGGTGGATGTGGGAGACTTAATAACACTTTTCATTGCGTTCCCACCGGCTGTCTTGTCTAGTCAATGGAGGCTGCCTGGAGGGATTTCCGAGTACCTACGGGCCAGGGTTGCGATGTCTAGTTGTTTTTGTGACGAAATGCGTAGTCAGCTTCCTATTGAAGCATTGTTATGAAAAATTGCAGAATATTTCCAATGTCATCAAATATTTATTTTTGGCGAAATTGGAAGTTTCTTTTGTTTAGTGACTTTTGACGCTTAGTTACTAGCTTACTTTTTATGTGGTTGGATTTATTAAATTTCTTACCAATAATATTACCGAAAAGCGGTGGTAGCCTAGCGGGCGAACGTGCGCCTTCGAAAACGGAGGTGGCGAGTTCAAATCCCAGTGCGGGCACGTACCAATGTGTTTCTTGTTAAAACATATGTACGTAATTATCACTCGCTTTTCGGTGAAGGAAAACATCGTGAGGAAACATGCCCGAGAATTATTTCGGAGGCATGTTATCCACCAATCCGGACTAGGCCCCCGTGGTGGATTATGGCCTAACCCTCCTCACGATAGTGAGGGGAGGCCTTTGCCCAGCAGTGGGACAGTTACAGGCTGAATTATATAATATTACCGAATCTTTCTGAGACGGAGTAAAGCTGCGGCCAGCCGCAGATTCAATTTATAGCGTTTCAATGTCCATATTACGAGTGAACCTACCCAATATGTACACCACAGAGCAGACACATAATGTTGTGCTCTTGGGGGACAACGAGTAGGGACTACCCCAGCGATTTGTGGAGTCCACTCCAAAAATATTCCCTGCAAGTGGTGGCAGCAGCACGAGCCACGCGTGGGCGCCCGGCTGATACACGGCCCCCGCCCGGATTCGCCCGCACAATAAAACACCAGCTGATTTAATTGCTCCACTAAAATACTGGCACATTTCACAAACGAGTACACAGACGACGATTCAGCGAAACAATGCGTTTGATCTTTTATTTCTCAATATTCCAATCCAAGATTATGACTTATGGGTGGTAGGCTGGTCGATCGCGTCCTATAAATAATACCAGAGAGCTACATAATGGTAAGATTCAGGCATGTTTCAGGGAAGCTTATTCATTCTATTCAATTATTAAAATCAATCCATGAAATAAATATAATATGCTTACACGTAACTACTAGGTAGTTAAGGTATTTATTACAGCTAACTTACACCAACAACAACTAACATCTACACACACCACCCCAACAACAAAACCCGCCATACTGACTTTGAGGTTTGCAGTTCGAAGCAATTTGTTGTACCTACCTATAAGAAAATTCTTTATTAATATATTACTGTTCAGTTACACGAAAATACAATGGCCATAGTTGTACTATTATAATATTATTAAATACCTAACCTTTAGTTAACCATAAGGAAGACTTTATCCTCTACCAGTAATTCTGAAAATGCCAGCGAGAGGGTAGGGTGAATGGCAAGAAAAAATGGAAAGAGCCTGGAGGAAACGAGAAACAGCGGGGCATATCTTGTCACAGCTATTTATTCATATTAGACTAAATTACTGATTTCTATAGAAAGAAAACAAAGCAATACAAATGGAACTTTATTGATATCCCTAACAAGGAATACTGCCGATACTTACGATCCAGCGCAAGGAAAATACCTACTACTCATTCCCACTCGTACCTACCCTATGGAGTGATCTTCCCGAAACATGGAGAAAACAACCTCTTCAAACTTATAAAAGCTTTTCCACGCACCCGTACCTACACTTCTCGACCGAGTTTTCGCATTGTACTGCCATCTACAATTTCAAGATCGTACTTATTACTGCTTCACTAGCGGCTCACCTGTTACGTTAGCTATTGTACCACTTCAACATTTTCAGCTTTCAGCGAGATTTAGTAATAGTAGTTCTAGACGCGGAAGAAAGATGGCGCTGTAGTCAATTGGCGTTTAAAAATGAGTTCGAATAATACATTTTGCCGTATACTAATTATATTGCAGATAGTTTGCCAAGCTTCCTGACTTGGCTTCCCGAAGTGACGTGACGTGATTGTCGGGCATGTTAATTAATTATGTAGACGGGATAGGCATCCTCTCCTAGTATCGCGCCAATTGCTCTTTTTGCGATCGTATGAATAAACATAAAAATTCATACTAGACTGTATATAAGCAAAAAGAGCGAGATTATGCAAAAGATAAGAAGGGCCTATACGGCCTTCGCCCTATTCTTAGCTTTTTGCACTTTGACATAACATTTTGTTTAGGCATAAGTACTACAATTTTAACCCCATTTTAGGAATGTATTATCTTAGTCTAACAAGTTTTTGCACTATTACTACGCATAAGCAGTCGGTACATTTCGACGGGTATTTGACCCGGCCGTGCAGTTGCTTGTCTGTTTGTGAGAGGTCACGTAGTTCCAAATACCCTCGGGTTCATCAATGACCCAAAATTAAGGTCCCTAATTCCAGGAATTTATTTCCCACTTCTCCGTTAGCTTACCTAGCACAGCTTGAATTTTTGAAGACAGGGCAAGCGTGGTTTCCATCGACAATGGTTCATTGCCACACTTCTATAAACACACTGTTAACCATCAAATATTATGAAGAGTTTGTATCAAATTCATGAACAATATTAAAAATACAAATTATACAATAAGAATAACCATTCTTTGATTATCAAAAACACATGATCTATTAGCAACACAATAGATTAGTTAGATTCTTGCAAAAATAATCAACACATTCCACTATTTTGCAAGGGAAAGAAGAAAATAAAGAAAATGAGGCACAATGATAGCTCATATTAACTAGCTAAAAACGGGTCTAATTCGCGTACAGCATGAGATGAGCATGAGATTTAGATGAAGGGAAACATCGTTATAAACCTTGGTGGTAGGCTATACTCGTAGTAGGTACCACTACCACCCTCAAGTAGCAAATTTTAATGTTCTAAACATCTCAAGAGTCGCTATCGGAACACACTGATGGGAGTCGGCGACAGATTTTATATATCAGGACGGTAGGTACTAGCTAGTCAGGCGGGCAGGCTATAATGTATATATTATTATAGTGCCCACCACCAAGATTTTAAGGATGTTATCTTGCACAGGGAGTTGATGCAATTTATTTTTGTGGTTAGCTAGAAGACGGAGGCAACTGAGCAACCATCTCCTCAACGCATCGTCTTACCACAGA
The DNA here is from genome assembly GCA_905147375.1 of Hylaea fasciaria. Lineage (NCBI taxonomy): Eukaryota > Metazoa > Arthropoda > Insecta > Lepidoptera > Geometridae > Hylaea > Hylaea fasciaria. The sequence continues at coordinate 639,711 of LR990192.1, forward strand.
AATTTTAACCACAGTTCAACAGATGTTTCTAAAATTTCATCCGTAAAATCGACGTCTAACACTCGCATTTTCTTACTCCTGGCATTCCTAATTATTATAGGTAACTTGTGAATTTGTTATTGAGTTATAAAAAGCGAGGGTTAGACGTCGATTTGTGGAGAAAATATTTAGACTCATCTGTTAAACTCTAGTTGAAATGTTTTGTGGTAAGAACTAAGACCGTTTAGAGACGTCACTGTACATTATGTGCTGTGGCTGCGTGCACTACGTGTATATAAGTAAGTATACGTAGGTACGTTATTATTTCTGTTCACGACAAGGGCGTAGGTGACTGAACTTGTATTCAATGCTTCGATCACGGCAAGTTCTACACCCACCCACACATATCTACTGTTGCAGATTGATCGAGGATTCGGCAATCGATATATATAAGTTGCATCTTCGACTAAACCCGCATTTCTTTGAGTGCATGGTAGATACTCGTACCCAGTAACCACTGGAATTAAGTCTGGTACACGAGGATATAAGTACTTCAAAAACTTGACCTTCCTTCTGGGCGGTCGGGTAGCCTAACATTTTTTCAGCGCATAATATCATGGTAAAGGAAAACATAGGTAATAATAATGTTGAAAAACTTGAACATTCATTTAGCTGTTACATTTTTGAAATATACGGCTTTGTATTTTATCCATACAAGAAAAAAACACTTAGGTAAGTGACTATATTCCTGTTGGGCCGGTATTTAGGGTAACGTTGTTGTGTGCAACTAAATAACTCATTCAGAACGAAATAACTAACTAAAAAACTTCAATGCTTCATTATGTACCTAGGTAACTCAGGTAGGTGCCTATATACTATACCGCCTCGCTCCCATCGCGGATTCGTTCATATAATTTAGTCTATACTCACCGCTTTTGACCATATAAACAAAACCTATGTGCCTACATCAGGAAAATATTATTATGTAATATATTTTGGAAACGGTCCAGTAGTTTTTGAGTAGGTACAGTTAGCACGATAAACTTCTATTAAGTAAACAAACAAACTCGTAATATCTTTGTAGTACTTAGGTACGGTAGGACAAAGTTGCAGTACTTTAATCTTAGCAAAAGCAATACTCAGAAAAAAATAACCTTCAATGAACATTATAAATTAAGTTTACAATAGCTGCGGAGCTTTCGAATTCAAGAAGTACTTACTTAAGTATTCTCTTGACGCATTCATTCTGATATGTACCTTACATACAGTCCGCATTGTTCCCGTCACCGCCGTCAATGCAGCTCGACCGAACGAGGTGAGGTTAGTTAAACAAAATACTATGTTATGCGGTTGACTGTACATTATCACAGCGCTCAAACAAATATTATCAAACGTCTTCATCCGTGATTTATTTGGCAATGATATGGGATGCTTCAGGCGGATGACCATTTATATTCCACATATGCGCCAAAGGTCGTAACCGACCGTCCGTCGTTAATGAAAACCTATCGATCAAACTAATCAAGATCGCATCCGGGCGGGCGGGCTGCGCGGGCGCTGCGGGCGAGCTATTCCCGGCGCGGGCGGGCGGCGGGAGCGCGGCGGGCGCGCGCTCAGTGTGTCGGCGCGCGCCGCCGCCGCCATGGGCAACCAGCACTCCGCCTCACATAACTCGCTCAAGCCCCGGAAGAACGTGCACTGGAAGTCAGCAGGTACGCCCGAGACTGCGGCGCCGCGCCGGCCCGCGCCCTCGCGCCGAGCCGCGACGCAGCCGGGCCTCCGTCGCCGAGGCTATTTATAAAAAGAGTGCGCGCTGCGATTCCCGAAGCGTGGCACAACAAAACAAATCGTAACACCGTCCGCGTTCATGTAACGATTATCACGCGTCTAATTTTGAAAGGAGGTTTATGCCGAACGTCACCGCAGCGGTGCCGGCGGGCCGCCGTGCGTCGCGAAAGGTTAAGCTCGATACGTCACGGAACTGAGAGATGACCGTTTTCGTTTCCAGGGAGGCCGGCGGCGCCGGGCAAGCCAGAGATCATCCCGCTGGCGCCGGAGGAGGAGCCAAACGCGATCACGCTGCGATGGTGCGCCGGCGCACACGACGGCGGCGCTCCGCTGCGCGGCTACCAGGTGGAGTGCAACCGGCTGGGCGCGCCCGGCTGGGTCCGCACCGCGCCGCCGGTGGTGCTGCGCCCCGAGCTCGTGCTCTCGGGCCTGGAGCCCCCGCACCAGTACCGGTTCCGCGTGGCGGCGCTCAACGCCGTCGGCCGTTCCGACTACAGTGAGCTGTCGGACGTGCTCACCGTGAACCCGCAGCCGGCGCCCCATCGCGCGCCCACCTTCCGCCAACACCTCGCCGACGTCACCGCGCTCGAAAATGACAAGACGGAGTTCCGCGTCACGTTCGATGGTGCGCCGCCGCCCACCATAGCCTGGTTTAAAGACGACTACGAGATCTTCAGTAGCCGACGCACGGCCATCTGCACAGATGAGACCAGCAGCGTGCTGTTGTTTCACCAGACGCTAGCCAGCGACGAGGGCGAGATCCGTTGCACGGCCACCAACCGCAGCGGGCACGCGGTATCGCGCGCGCGCCTGTTCATCGAGGCGGCGCCCAAACTACGGTACCCGCGCCAGTACGAGGACGGCCTGCTCTACGAAGTCAACGAGACCGTTTTCCTGAAGACGACGCTCGTCGGTAAGCCACCGCCCAGCGTGGAGTGGCGACACGACGGCCGCCCGCTGGCGCCCGACGACCGCGTCGAGATCTCCGGCACGCCTAAGTTCTCGGTGCTGAAGATTCACGCGGCGCGACGCAGCGACCGCGGCGAATACCAGGTCCATGCTCGAAACAGCATCGGCGAAGACTCCGCCGCCTTCCTCGTCACGGTGACGGCGCCGCCGGAGCCACCGCGCCGCGTGACGGTGACGCGCCAGGTGGACAAATCCGTCACACTGGACTGGGAACCGCCCGACGACGACGGCGGCTGCCGCATCGGTAACTACGTGGTGGAGTACTACCGCGCCGGTTGGAACGTGTGGCTCAAAGCGACCACCAGCCGCAAGACGAATGTGACGCTGTTCGATCTCATCGAAGGCAGCGAGTACCGTTTCCGCGTGAAAGCGGAGAGCCCGTACGGCATGAGCGCGCCCAGCGAGCAGTCGGCGCCGGTGCGTATCCCGGGCCGCGCTGTCGATATGGATTTTCTCGCGGTAGAAGCGAGGATCATCAGCGACGCGCTCACACAGCAAGAAGGCGAGGTGCGCGTGTCGCCGGTGTCGCCGCGGCGTGTGCGCCCTGCGGAGTCGCCGCAGCGGCCGCCGCCCTTGCGCCGCGCCTCCACGCCGCCTGAGGCGCGCACGCCTCGCGCCGCAGACCAGAAGAACGACGAGTTCATGCTCGTACTATACCCCGAAACAAAGCAGACGCCATCCAAAGCCGGTAAGCATAAACGAACTCGTGTATTTTCGTTTTGCAACGTAATCATATTTTGCTTACACATAATGTGCGATGATCGATAATTTCTCGGGTTTTAGGATACAATATGAATGTTAAACCTTACTAAATGTATGTATGTGCGATACGTAGCGACTGACACCGGCAGTAGCTACAGGTAGGTATATTCAAAATGATAGGTTCTAAGAACCCACAAAAGATGTGTTCTCGAAACATTAAATTTCAGCGATATTTTCAATGTGTACTCGTAAGTTGCGAGAGCAAATACTTTACGACCAACAATGGCCATGAAATATGCAAAAGTAAAAACTTAGTAGCTGAAACAAAATAATAATGATATGAATTCAGCCTGTAACTCTCCCACTGCTGGGCAAAGGCCTCCCCTCACTGTGGTGAGGAGCATTAGGCCATAATCCACCACGGGGCCGCTCCGGATTGATTAAATAATCATTATTCGATAGCTTTTGTTTCAAAAGCCATGCAGAAGAATCCATCAAAATCGTGTGATGATACGCTCCTGCAGTTACACGGGAATATTCCGCCACGTTTATCGATTCTATAAATAAACTCTGCCATAGTAACTGCACTATACATTACGGCTTGCCGCGAGCTTCACAACCTATGTTTTGTTTAGCGAACCCGCCGCATAATCCGCATATAAACAGCATCTGCGAACTGCAATAATTATGTCTGCTCGTAATAACAATGCGAAATGTTCTGACCGACGAGTTCTTTTTAGCTTTTTATGTGATCTGCGTAACATACCTACTAGCGCATAGAACCATGAGTCGTCCATAAAGCGAGCGATGAGCGAAATGTATAAGTTATCTCAAATCTTCAGTTATAACGTATTACTTCGTATTTTACAGAAAAACGCGAATCGTTTCAACTGGACTTGGAGTCACTGTCGCCGCCCCCGCTGTCGCTGTCGGCGCCCGAGCTGAGCCCGCGCTGCGCGCAGCCGTTTCAGCCGCTGCGGCACGCCGTCAGCTCCACGGAGCTGCTGCACGAGCACGCCATGGCGCGCTTCTACAAGGCCGTCGCCATGCAAGAGGAGCACGACCGCGCCCGCCGACAGACCAACCATGACATTCCGTACAACACTAGGCGCGAGACGAGCGACGCCGCACAGGACCGAGAACCTCCGCGCGAACGTATCGACGCTCGGGAGAAGCCGAGGGTTGAGCAAGTCGAGCCGGCGAAGCCTAAGCCGCCGGAGATTTTAATCAAAACAGACTCCGTCGAAGACCGCGAGTACACGTTTAACGAGCGTCAAGCGTCGCAGGAGTCTGAACTGTCAGAGCACAAGTGGCAGCACTCGTCGTTCGAGGACGACTACACGGCAAGCACCGTGTCCACGGACGGCGAGTACTCGGACGAGGGCAGTCTCAACGGCGATGTTGACAGAAGCCTCTATTCCAATGAGGAAGAAGTCTATAATCCCCGAGACAAGAAAACTCGCCCGTCCCCCCTGAAAGAGTGTTCGGAAGAGGAAGAAGTATTCGAACACGAGGTTGTGAAACCTTTGCCCCTTCCTGATCCCAATTTTATTCCAAAACCTATCCTGAAAAGAAGAGAAGTGCCAGATTTCCATTCGGCGCAGGATAGTATACCTCAAAAAACTAATGGAAAACAAATTCTTGACCAAAAGCCAAAAAAGGATGATAAAATTACAATATTTAAAAAGATCACGAAAATGCCAAAACAGAAATCTTTTCCTTTCCCAAAATTGCTAAGTAGGAAAGAGCCTGGAAAAGTTGAAGAAAACAATATAGTAAAAGAAAAAGATAATTTAGCGAAAAAGCTTGAACCGATGCCAGATAAGATAAGCGATGAAGGAAGAACCGTCATAGATTATTATGGAAGTATAGTCAAAGAATACGGAACTCAGAAAAAACCCACTGCACCGCTTTACCTGAATACTGATGACTTAAAGACAGTCGCTGAGAAACAACAAACTAAACAAACGTTAGACATTGTACACAATAAGAAAATATCAAAAGTAAAAAAATCGCCTGCCCATAAAACGACGGGTGGTAAAGAAACCCCCGCAAAAATTAGTAATGGTAATTCTGTTCGCAAAACTCAACCTAAAGCAAAACAAGGCCACGCAGTCAAAGCAGATGGCAGGCCACCCGTCACTAGGATAACAGAAAAACAAAGCAACGACCAGAAAAAGTGCACTCAACAAATAGTATTGAAGAAAACAGAGAGAGCAACAATCGTCATACCGATTGACTACGAAGAATTAGAGAAGAATGCGAAGAAGAATGTGAGGTCTGCCATAGACTACTCGGTGGACGTGTGCCTGCTGCTGCTGGCCTTCTGGGTGTACTTGTTTAAGGACGAGCGGCTCGCCATCCCCTTCCTCACGCTCATCATCTACCGCCAGCTCCAGGAGACGGTCTGCTCCTACATCCCCGAGTGGTTCAGGCGTCATACTCCTTCCTGGATGAAAAAGAAGACTTCCTGACCTTTTCCAAAAGACATGTGCGATTATCTGATTGATTTGTGAGCATTGTGTGTTGTGTAATTAATGTGAATTAATACTTCTTAATGTTTATAGATATAAAGTTACGAGTGTATATCTGATTAATTTGTGACATTGCGTCGTTTAAAAAGAGTCACGGAAATATACCACCGACGCAAAACTAGTCGGCCATGTCGTTATAAATAATCTTATTGTTTAATTTCTTCATAATTCTATTATACAAAATTTAAAATGTACTTTTACCTTCAAAGAGCGACAACATTACCTATAGGCGCGCGTTTAATATCTCAATTCAAGATTCCTCAATCAGATTGCATACCGCGGCCGCCGGTGCGGCGCGTGCGCGACCCGAAAGCTTGCTTGCACCGCGACAAGGGCCTGGTGCTGGGCGTGTACTACAACGAGCACGTGCACGGCGAGCCGGCGGTGCTCACCGCCGCCGCACGCAAGTACGACGACAAATGTGGTGGAAAACTGTGGAGCACGCTCAAGTTGGCGCCCGTCCCGCGGCTGGGCGAGGCGCGCGTGCTGTTCGACCTGGAACCGTCGTACGCGTTCGTAGCCGTGGCCGGCCTGGGCTCCGAGTGCCTCGCATTTGACGCGGCCGAGCGGCTGGACGAGTCCAAGGACGCCGTCCGCATCGCCGCCGGCGCGGGTGCCGAGGCGCTGCGCCCGCTGTTGCCCAAAGAGATGCACTTTGAATCGTTCGGCGACGCCGAGGCAGCGGCCGAGGGCGCAGCGCTCGCTCTCTGGCAGTTCGACGAATACAAGAGCATTACCACGAGCAAACTGAAACCGAAAACCATCATACGCCTCTATGACGACTGCGACTTCAAAGGCTGGAAAACCGGCCAGCTGAAGGCGGAATCGCAAAACCTCGCTCGTTACTTGCAGGAGATGCCCGCCAATCTGTTGAATCCCACGTCCTTCGCCAAAATTGCAGTGGAGATTCTGTGTGAATTAGACATCAACGTCGAAGTGAAGACTCAGGGTTGGGCCGCGAAGCACGAGATGGGAGGATTCGTGTCGATAGGGAAGTCATCTGTCCAGCCGCCGCTGTATGTGGAGATCAGTTACTACGGCGCGGACGAGTGCACCCGGCCCGTGGTGTTAGTGGGCAAAGGCGTCACCTTCGACAGCGGCAGCTTGGACCTGAAGTCTTGCGAGGAGCTACGGCACATGCGCGGCGACATGGCAGGCGCCGCGTGCGTGCTGGCGGTGACGCGCGCGGCCGCACGCCTGCGCTTGCCGCTCAACATCCGCGGCATCCTGCCGCTGTGCGAGCTGATGCCGAGCGGCAAGAGCCCCATGTTCGGCGACGTGGTGTGCAACGCCACCGGCAACTCTGTGCTAATCCGGCTGCCGTCGCGCGAGGGTCGGCTCCTGATCGCCGACAGCCTCGTGTACGCGCGCAACTACTGGCCCAAGATGATCGTGGACGTGGGCACCATGTCCAAGGAGATGGTGGACGCGCTGGACGGAAGCGCGTGCGGCGCCTACACGAACTGCGAGGAGCTGTTTCGGCGGTTGGAGTGCGCGGGCGCGCGCTCCGGCGACCGCGTGTGGCGCATGCCACTGTGGCGATGGTACGCGCAGCGCGTGCGCGACTGCCACGTGGCGGACGTCGCCAACACGGGCCGGCACATGCACGGCGACTCGCCCAACTGCGCCGCCTTCCTCGGCCAGTTCGTTTGCGACACCAAGTGGGTCCATCTGGACACCTACAACGTGGCCTACACCAAGGGGCTGGACATCCCCTACCTGCGCCGCGGGATGACGGGCCGTCCCACGCGCACCCTCATAGAGTTCCTCGACCAGACCTTGAGTCTCGACAGTCCCACAAAGTAACTTTATCGTTGGCGTACCGACATAACTTTATAATATTGTATTACTCTGTATAGTCTATTATTATAATTTGTGAGCAACTACTTGTGTTTTCTATCTGGCGCGAATAAATCTTTTGTTGTACTTACCTTCATGTGGTTTCATTCAAAGAATCAATTCAAAAGCTATTCGTGCAAATATAATTTACGCTATCTGCAAGAAATTATTTTTTTTTTTTTTTTTTTTTTTTTTTTTTTTTTTTTTTTTTTTTTTTTTTTATAAAATATAAATTAGATAGCCTAGTGCGACAGTCTTCCTACAATAGCTAGGTATCTACCTGTTTGATACGTGGTATCCTATTTGTTTAGTTTGGATCATAGAGAGCATTATAGGGGAGACTTTGGATGTACCTACGCAGTTCGTATCTAGGTATACGGGATTTTTTTTTGTGCTAATCCTACGTCTTCGTTGCTTGGCTGATACCTAAATACTAGATAACTTGCTTACCTACCTACAGATATAGCAATATAGCCCCACCGTATATACTACCAATCGCATACCAGCATGCTTTATGTAGATATAGTGCAATCTCACGACAATAAAATTGTGTAATAATTAGTGTAACTTTGATAAAGTTTTCCGTAGGTATCGACTTAATAACTGAAATCACTCGAAGATCTCATAATAAACACATTGGGGTGAGTTAATTTGACTAGACCATATTATTAGCACCGACACCGATCGATGGTTTCATCTTTTCGAGTGCTGAACTAGATGAACCACATTAGATACAGAAACCGATCGAAGGTTTCATTATAGTCAACTTGACGATTAGTAGAGCTGAAAGAATGATAATGTTAATCGGAGACATGGCAACCCATAAGGATCCCCTCCGGCGGCTCAGCAGTCCTTAATGCTCTTCCAACATAATATTGGTTGATAATCTTAGGGGTCTACCTTGCGGGATGCGGGCTGATCCCACTAACAACGGCTGTGTAAACTAATTAGTGTATCTTTATGATATATTATATAAGACAAGATGCTGTTAGTTTTCCGAAAAATAAATAAATTAATTAATTAGGGGGAAGTTTCTGCGAGTGGACTGTGGAGATAGTCTCAAGATGGCTGTGAGATCCCTTTATCCACCTGTAATTAGTGGGAAATGCTACGTACTTACCAATCCAGCACCAGGAAGAGAGAAGGTCTAGCTCTAGTTGCCCATAAATACGCCACTATACTGTGTAGGTATCAGCATGGTATCGATACACCGGCCGGCGGCGGCGCGGCGCGAGCGTCACTTTAATTTGTTGGTTTACACGTAACAGCGGGGTTGTGATTGCGAGGAGCGAAGTCCGAGATTCCCATTGGAATATAATGGAGGGATGAAGGCTAACACGACACAATATTATGCGAATTGATTCTATTTTTTGAGCGGAGCGTCGCGGAGATCCGACGAGGCGAACGTGCGAGGTCGAACTAGCGGAAGAAAGGAATTAAAGGAATTTGCAACATATTACTTAGGTAGGTTCATGAACATTTCACTAAGCCAAGTAAAGATGCTGGTGCAACAGTAAAATGTGCTTGTAAAACGTCCCAATTATCTACCCCTATTTCAACCCTCTTCAGGATTATTTCTTGAGACAAAACATATGCCTATGTCCGTCTCATAGGTCCAATCTATCTCAATACCAAATTTCATCGAGATCTGTTCAGCCGTTTAGCCGTGAAAAGGTAAGAAACAGACAATGCAGAGCTACTTTGCATTTATAATATTAGTACCTACCTACTTATGAATAAACATAAGTTGGATAAGGACACAGGTAAGTAAAATACACTTTTATTGACACCAATATTATAACATTTATTGAGTTAAAATAGTACCAACATTTAAAATTCACAGAAGGTAAGTAGGTGTAATATGACACGTAGCAAAAATATTAATTAAATCTTTGGCAAACATAACAGTCTTAAATTAAAATATAGGAAAATATTCAGTAAAACTAAGACATATCGTTTTAATACAAACACGTTCAGGGTTTCAAAACATTTATAGTTAATGAAAAGTTACGAAAATTGTTCGCAACTTTTTTATACTTCTACGAGTATAATAAGAGTAGATATCTACTTATACTCAGTTGGTTACATAATTATGGTAAAACGTTTAAAAATTAGATTTTCTTTAAATTTTGATTTTACTAACATTTTCATACATTACATTAATGCTACTTTAATTTAATCTTAAGTCTACAAATATTCATTTGCGCGTATGATACAATAAATTGACTACTGACTTAGCGGTCGATAGCGTGTCCTAGTTAGGCGCATCGATCCGCTGCGCCGCTGACAAGTGCTGAATAGCTGCTTCACAATACCAAACAGTCCCTGACACGTTTGTTGTTTACGAGAATTAGCCGTTTGACTTGTCAAATTGCGATTTTATTGCCCATTTACAATAAATGCTTTGACTTTGACTTTGACACGGGAAATCTGTTCCGTCAATGATAAAATTACCAATCCGCGATTGATTCAGGGGCTTATTTAGGCCCATCGATTCGTCACTAAATTGAGCGGAATATATCCATTTAAAGTCGCGCCCTACAAGGTGGCTCCCGAGTAGGTACCTACGGTAGCGCACCACACTTGTAAATAACTGGCTCAAAAGAGGTAAATATAATCTACATACATATAATTTCGATTAAATCCATAGTATCCTCAATAGTACAAGATACTCTTTTCAGTATCCGTTTCAAAAAATATAGTAGTTTTACCACGAATTCACTACACTATAGAGTATGATTATTTATTATTAATATTAATCAACAGTGAAGAACTGTGAGGAGTCGCTCGTCGAATTGTGGTGGGGGCCGGCGTCGTCGTCGAACTGGTCGTCGGCGTCGGCGGCGAGGGCGAGGTAGGGGGCGGGGTCGAGGGCGGGGGCCATGCCGCGCAGCAGCCGCGAGTGCGCCAGCATGTTCCCGTGCGGCGACAGACCGCGCGGCTGCCGCCGCCTCCGCAGCTGAGTCAGGGCAAACGGCAAGATGTGCGCGTAGAAGATGGCCAGCTCCGCGATGAGAAGTATCAGTATTATGCCTATTAAGGCGCGCATGCGCGAGACGCTCCGCGCCTCGCTGCGAATCTCGCTGCTCGTTCTGCTGCCTTCGCTGATGACCTCTTCTATGTCCCCGTCGTGCCCGCCGGCGGTGTCGCCGTCTCTATTCGCAATCGGTCCGATGTTTTCAACCCCGATGTTCACGGCGACGCTGTTATCGCCCACCCCACTGTTTATGTCGTCGGCGATGCCTTCGTCGTCATCATCATCGTCGCTGTCGATGTCTTCGTTCAGATCGGCGTCGCCATCATCGCTATCGCCGTTTTCGTCATCCCGGCCGTCCCCACCTCCGTTTCCGTTGTTCGCCTCGCCGTTACCATCGACCGGGGCTTCGTCGCCCCCGTCCTCGTTGTTTACCTCGGCGACGTCACCATCCTCGCCACCACCCCCACCGCCCCCACCGCCCCCACCGTCCCCACCGTTTCCATCGTCGTTGCCATCATGAACGTCATCTTCGCAGTCCACATACCCGATGACATCCAGCTCGAAGTTGTCGAAGTAGTTGTCCCCGGTAATGCTCGCGCCTTCGCCGCTGCCACCAGGCCACGCCCGGTGATCAGAAGCGAAGATTAAAACTCATAATGAGTCATGCCGATGTCCTCCTGAAACAATTACGTCGTCTTCAAATCCTATGAATGTATAATTTTCATTGCGAACATAAACAAATAGATTATAATTACTCTACAGGCGAACGAGTTTTAATCTGAGTGATTGTGAACAATGCTACAGCTCCAAATTTCATACACCGGACCGTATCACTATGCGCTAAATTCCAACCTGTGTATGTGATCGTAACGAAGCGATTCGTCGTTGATACAAGCGTCGAACGAGCGAGAACACTTCTCATTGCCGTCGCTCGAATGACGATTACGATTGTCAATGGTATGGAGTAATGGTGATGGCAGCTACCTGACTCCGCTCACCGTCGTCCGAGGAGGCTTGTCCGCGCAGCACCGAGGAGTTCTCGGTGTCGCTGACATAGCCTACGTCCCCGGTGTAGTGCTGCGGGGACACCAGCAGCGGGGACGCCGAGAACGCCTTCAAGTCGCGACGGGGGAAGTGCTTCTTCCACGTTTCGCTGCATACAAAAACACTCGTTAATTATTGTCGGTTACTGGTTCAATGGGATGATTGGTTTGTCAGATCAGAACCCGTATTAAAATAGTTTTCAAGGGACGACTCAACTAGTATCATGTAGGTATAAAATGCGAGTTAAACTCATTGAGCAATTATAGAAAGTGTCACAATCTCGTGACAACAGTCGTAAGTTGTCCGAGCGTTGCTGACAGGAATTTGAAGACACATTCCTCAAATTTAGACGTTATGTTTCAACGTCGCTTATACGAAATTATATAAGCGCTAATATGAAACTATATAGTCTTCGTATTGGTAGTGCGCGCCGAGTTGTTCGAACATTAATACAGCAAGAATGTTTCTGGTGCTCCCTCATTTGTTCTACTGCATATCGTGCTATTTATCATTGAGTGAAAGGATGGGAAGTCCTTTCACTCACTGATAAATATCACGATATGCCAGTATCTTTTGTGTTGAGAAATCACACTTTTGTCGCTAGCTGTACTTACAATAACTTTGGCATGCGGGACGAATATGGACAATTGTTCGCGTGCGGGATGAATAAAAACTTTTTAACGGTGTGGGCCGAAAACCCGGGACGAATGTGGCATAAATATATCCTGGCCACATCTAGCGACTCACTTGGGGTGGGCGTCGAACATAATCGGCAAGAACTCGTCCACCGGCAGCATCTTGGTGAGGGGCTCGGCCTGGATGAGCTTCCTCGCGCCGGCGGGGCTGATCAGGTAGCCCAGGGTCCAGTACGAGTACAGGGGCCGCGTGAGCAGCGGGCTCACCATCACCTCCTCGCTGCCGGCCAGCGCCTTGCGGCCGATGTAACTGGACACACAGACCACAGCTGATCGAACCGAGACGATATCATTCTATTAAGAACCCATTCTATTACATTTTATTGATCCTGACATTTGACATTTGACATTGAATTTGCAATGAATATTGCCATTTTTGCGAATCTTCCTACCTGTTACTATGTTTAGACGCGTTCTATTCTATGTTATTCACTTATACTTATTATAATTTCGACGTTATCTTTGAACTGTGGGTTAATTAATGTAATTGTTTCCTAACCATGTTAATTAATTGAAGTAAATAAATAAAGTAACGGGACACGCATACGAGCACAGGTGAAACGAAGCTCACAATTTACAACCATGTGTTCGATAATTGCGCGCAAAATAGTCATCAAAATTATTTGAAGTTTCAAATTGAAACTATTTACATAGTGAGTAAAATAGTGAGTCAAGTTTATAAGTATGTAATACCTAGTTATTTTTAAGAGCTGTGGTTTTTATATAATAGATAAAGGTCACCCAAAATCACACCCTGTTGTACTTACACGAATTCCCACTCGCCTGGTCCCAGGTTCTCTAGCTCCGACATAAGCGCCATTAAACGACGCCGGAAGAACGGCTGGAATGCGACATCGTCTTCCAAAACGAGCGCCTGTAAATTATACTGGGCGACCTGTCGGAGAGTCGAGCCTTAGTCACACGTCAGAGGTTCCAGGGCCTGACCTTATTGTAATATTACATTGAAATGGGACTAGCCCGGTCGAATTAGGATTAGACCCGAAAAAAAATATTGGGAACAATTTTCTTTCAGGTTGGGGAGGGTCACTGGCACTCTACGAGGGTGAATCAAAAAGTTCTTAGAAGTGCATATATATGAAACCTTTTTGGATCAAGTTCGATATTCAAATTAAAGAGTGTCTATCACACTATATTTATGCAGACTGTCACTTGTTTTTGTCAGTTCGTTCGCATGTAATAAATTTTTTTGTGCAACGAGTTGCTAAAAAGTCAAAATTATGGATAAAAGTGAGTTACGTGCGGTGATAAAATATCTCAGTTTGAAAAAAATGTCTACGAAGGAAATTTTTTTGGACATTCAGCAGACATTAGGGGGTGATTCTGTACCCTATTCTACGGTTGCGTACTGGGTGGCTGAATTTAAAAGAGGTAGATCAAGCTGTAAAGATGACCCGCGTTCTGGGCGGCCTTCAACCTCCGTTACAGAAGAAAATGTCAAAAAGGTTGAGAATCTGGTTTTGGAAGACAGAAGAATGACTATAAAACATATAGCTGAGATCCTAAAGATATCTTTTGGTAGCGTTCAATCCATTTTAATTGATTCACTGGGGTTCAAAAAAGTGTCTGCAAGATGGGTGCCACGAATGTTAACCGACGAAAACAAAAAGCGACGTTTGGAAATTTCCAAGCGTAATCTCGAAATGTTCCAGCGTGATTCGGATAATTTTTGCCGTCGTCTTGTCACCATGGATGAAACGTGGGTCCACCATTTTGATCCTGAAACTAAAAGACAAAGCATGTCTTGGAAACGACCATCCTCTCCATCCATTAAGAAATTTCGAGTTGCTCCTACCGCTGGCAAAGTTATGGCCTCTGTGTTCTGGGATAGTGAAGGAATCCTTTTTATTGATTACATGCCAAAAGGCCAGACGATTACTGGACCCTATTATGCAAATTTAATCCCGAAAGTGCGTGAAGCGATTAAAGAAAAACGTCGTGGAAAACTGTCGTTGGGCGTGTTGTTCCTTCAAGATAACGCTCCTGCTCATCGATCGGAAGTTGCGCTCAACGCAATCCGCTGTGCTGGCTTCAATCTCCTTGACCACCCACCATATTCTCCGGACTTAGCCCCAAGTGATTTTCACTTATTTCCAAAATTAAAAGAGGAAATTCGTGGAACAAAATTTCACGATAATGACGCGGTTATAGCTGCCGTAGAGGACTTTTTCGAGAGTCAAGAAAATAATTTTTTTTCACAAGGAATAAGGAAGTTAGAAACGCGTTATTCTAAATGCATTGCATTGGAGGGAGATTATGTAGAAAAATAAAATATTATTATTTAAATCTTTGCATTTTTTAATATTGATTCCAAGAATTTTTTGATTCACCCTCGTACATTTTGTTTTGCGTGGTAATCGATTCGTTGCGTTATCCGCTATCTTGAATTTAAGGGTTTATATAATATTATGTCTATTGAACGACTGGTTCACTTTCAATTTTACACGGTAAATGGTTATGACAAAAGTTAATTAAAATTAAATTTTCTAAAATTTTTCTTCAACTTTTTCCTAGGTTCGATATTATCTGATTGATACCCCAACAGAAAGGGTAATTTTTGTTCCATTAACAACTTGTATATTTTCAATTTGACATGATATATTGTAAAGATACGAGTATAACTTGAATTATACTTCAAGAAAATATATTTTGTTTGTTGTATTACAATTTTAAAAATTACCTGTTTCCAAATTCCAAAGTGTGAAAGGAAGCATCCGACTTCACCCGCCTTCATGGGCCTGTAATAATATAATCATTTGTCAGTCTGTAATTTGAACAAACGAATATTAATCGAAGTAGCTTCACCAGGTATACTTCACCAGGTGGCAATCCTGGCAAGATTATGGCGAAGGTGTCACTTTCTACGTCATCAACGTATACATGTGATACCATTTCATAACTCCCCGCTGCACGTTGGCTGACGTAGAAAGAGACACCTACGTCATCACCTTGTCAGGAGTGCCACACCTTCCTTCCTTGTATCATAGCCTGGAGTGGCGCCAGCCGGCTACTCACCTACGACTGTAGGGGTCTTCGAAATTCGGCATCAGACGTACCCCGATCTTATCCAGGGCGTTCATGTCGATATCCCTGAAATCAGTCACATGTTCATGTGCTTGTTCGAAAACCGTCAAGTCGATTACGCTTCAGTGTTTCTGGCCTCCTTTCATTCGATACCCATAATTTATTGAGGGAGTTGTGAAAAAATATGCGAGCCGCCATTTTGTGGCGGCGGCCATCTTGGACCGATCATCCTAGCTACGATAGTCGAACACCCCGGCGTTTTGAAAGCAAGCACCAGGTTACTGACCGTCCGTCGATAGCCTCGAAGCGCTCCACCGTGATGCCGATCTCCCTGAAGCTGAGTTCCATGCGGCGGCGGCGCTCCGGGCGGCGCGCCAGGTTGATCATGAACACGGCGGAGAGTCCGAGCTGGTCCGGCTCCGGGTACGACAGGAACCGCGACAGCAGCGGGTCTACCGTCAGCTCCACGCCGTCGCTTATCGCTTCTAATTTTATATTAGTAAACTGTTCCGTCTCCGTGGCGGGCGCGCCGGCGCCGTCCGCGACGGGGCTCATGTCGACCGGGATCGGCACGTAGCCGTACGTGTGGTCGTTGCACGCGCTCATCGGTATGCCTGCAACACGGTTCGCTGTAACATCCCGCCGAACGTTATTGAGAACTGAAGGCGGTCACGCGTCTGCGAACGATTGACCGTCGTTTATGGGTGATGCGAGCGCGCGACCGGAGACCGAGTAGTTTACCGTTGCGAAGGGCGCTGAGGGCGAAGACGACGATGTCGTCGATGGGCGCGTCGGGGCCGGACACCTTGGCGGGATCGTACGTCAGAAACTGGGAGGTCTTCACGCGCAGGTCTACCAGCACAGCGCTGTGCACCATCGGCACTTGGAAGCAGCCGACCATGTCGCGGTTCACAATACTTTCGTAGTTATCGGACCTGGCGTAATAATACGAGCTGGACATGGCACCCCTGGAAAGGAATAGCTATTTATAGACGCGAAAGTCGAAACACGGCAGCATACCTACCTACAATTTTAATATTTATGATGTTTTATCACTATCGATTTATTCATTGTTCACGCAAATACAACAATTTCACTCAGTTGCATCAATGTCGCGTAAAGTAATTCGCAGCTTACCAAAAGTTGGAGTAGAGCCCGTCCGACATCAATATTGGAGCCACGATCGATACGTTCTTCTGAATCAGCTTTTTCAGAGTATCTCGATCTGTCAGTAGTACATCCGCATCCAACATCTGCAAATACCAATCACATGTCATCACTTATATCAAACACGCGACTTGTAAACAGTACAGAAAAGGGCGATTCTTACGAAAATGTAATCGGCCCAACGGTCCCTGGCGAAGGTGAGCGCTTTCTCGCGTAACTCGATGAGGTGACGCAGACGCTCCTCGGTCCAGGTGCCGGCCGAGCTGGAGACGTTGGTGGCGTTCCGGGCGGACTCTGCCCGGGCCAGGGCTGCACCTGCGCCGTTGCAGGTGTTCGCGCCCTTCGCGCCGGTCGCACACTTCTCGGACGGAGTATTCACAATTATTTTGTTATACTCATTTTTATATTTCTCCGCCCATGTATCGATGATGATTTTTGAATCATCAAAGGAGTTGTCGATGTAAAACCTGCAACAAAGGAACAATATCTGAAAATTGTATGCAGGTATACTATAAACTACTAGGTACCTATACTAACGTTCTGAATTTTATATGAGTACTGAATCTCGCGTCGCCATTTTGTTGTTTGGTACCAAACATGGCCGCTTGACATGCGCAATGCGCACTGCGCACTGCGGGGAAGGGCCACCATTATGTCCAATGTCCATAACGTCGCAGGGTGTCGCCTCCGCAGCACGATGCGCCACGATGCTACCGAACAATGCATAGATACTGAAGAACCTTCTTGTCTGACATAGTAGGTAGGTACCGCGGAAAGCAATATCTACCATTGTAGGTACATGTACATTGTACAAGGCTAAGCTACCAATCTGCGAAAACCGCAATGCATATTTAATTTGTACGCGAAGCGAAGCCGAACCGACCGCGTAGGCGCGGCTCCGTTTATCCTGGACGCGATCCTACTCATTTACACGGAACACCGCCGTAACACTCCCATTATGTCTACTGTGCCGACAGAAAACGTATCTTGGAACCTTGCTGCTGCAGCAGCAGCCCTTGCTGTTATTTTGCTCAGTGCCGACCATTTCAATAACGAAAAAAGGGGATGAAGTATTGTTTAAAATTACAGAGGTAGAACACTGTTAGCGAAGCTCGCGTCAACCCCGCCCGCGCCTTTGTTCCGCTACAAGATACCGATCCGTCAACCGATGGACTGTACAAACTTAAAAAATAAAAAATTCCGAACTGCGCCATCAGTAGCGTGCCAGGCTGGTAAGGCGCGTAGTGCGTCCTATCCACTGTTCAGTGTAGGATTGGGTGCGGTAGTTGCATCGCAACTTCATCTTGTTATTCACACATTGCCATTTGAATCGATCGATCCCGAACTAGAACATGATTTTTGATAGGCGTGGTGGGCATGCGCAGTCAGTGGTTAGTTCGAGCGCGGCGCGCCGCCATTTTGAGCCAAACTAGAGCACCGCCATCTTGTCTTACAACAAAATATCAAAGTAAAACTGAAATATTTATCTGATATTTGAATTATCACTATAATAGTGATTACTGTTCAAAGCAGCGCGTCAAGGCAAGGCTAAACAGGGATGCAAAGAATAAGTAACGAAAGAATGCAAAGTTGGGCCTTCTCAAGTTCCCACTTCTGCCAGCCGCCGCCACACGAACTAGTCTGCCACTTTTGAAGCTTAAAGTTATTACTTACGATAACATACTCCTGTTCTTGGGGTAGTTCAAATTATGCATATTACTTAAGCAATATGGGAGGCTTGGCACTATTGTTTTCATAATGTTATATGACCACACTATTTGGCAATGATTGCACCATTGCTTAATTTTCACACAAAAGATCACACACAGACTCAAAAAATATTTGCAGTCGTCGTTCACATAACGCTCGTGTGAGTATCCAGCGCAGACTGAGCCCTCTCTGCCCGGGGATGGAGCTGGCGAGGCGGCTGGGTGCAGCAGCACTGCGCAAGCACGACACCTGAGCTTTATTGATTTCCTAGCAGCGGCGATCTGATAGGTGCATTTCGGCCTTCGACCCCCTAGCCTCTCCCAACTAAAGGCCACTCGCCCCCCCTCTCCCTGTAACTACGTATTGCATAGCAATCCGTTAAGTTCAATTTCAGGGTTGTCAAAGTGAAAAAGTTTAAAATCATAACGTTATTATTTACCCGAATGCCAAAGAAGAGGCTCAGACACTAGGAGATGCTTACTAGCAGCAGTGGACGAAGAAACGGTAATGATGATGAAGAGAACGGAGTACCTCGAATTCGCTTTCTACCTGCCCCATCATCGGTCTAACTAGCATCACACATAACAAAGATCCATGCAGTGTTATCGTTCAGCTTCCGAAAACATCGCGTGAGTCATGGGTCAAAAATGTCAGCTCCGGATATATTAGGACAATTTCATTCCCCCAATCTCGATCCATTATCGATATATCAGACGAATCGGCGGTAGCGACTACATATTATGGTACCGATATAATTAAGTTGGTCTCGAAACTATTGCCAGAAATAAAAACTTTTTCTTTTACAATGTCACGATCACATAATTAAAGGCCAGGGGCTAGTTAAGGAGCCTGAATTTATATTCGGAGCCCTACCTAGGATGCCTTGTGTCTAGGGAATCAGGAGCTACATAAGGGCATGGCCTCACAATCACTCATATTCGGAGCAAATACCAGTTTTTCACACAAATCTTTTCCCTGTGCGGGAGTCTAACCCGCAACCTTACACTTTGAAGTGTCATGGCTCATCACCTACTTACGCCACAGGAGCGTTAAATAAGTGCCACATATGAACTAAACCAAACGCATCTCAAGAGCACAACGCGACTGCGAATAATGGAACAAGTAATGAACAGAAAGACTCATTTTACTATGAATCTGTCTTTTGAACACAAGTATACAAATGTGTTAGTCAATTTTGAAGTCAGAGTTAAAAAATCAACCTTTAATTTTAATATATACAAAGTGTAGCATTGCAGTGCAGTACAACCCTGAATTACACCCGCTCCGCACTGTTACCATGCACACGGAGGAAGGGGGGAGCGTATGCCTAAGTATGACAGATATCAATGTGTCGTGTCTGTTTGTCCAATTATTATTTATCTAGCGTTTCTCTGGCTAAGTAAGTATTTTACCAGATTTTTTTAGGTACAGAGGCCGTATTATGAACTCTTAATCCCAGTCAATTTACGCCGTAAACTGAACTGCCTGGCTATTTCGTATTATGACCTAATGCCAGCCAGTACCAATACGTGACAGTCATACCTACTTCTGACCTAATGGCTGGCAATTTCGCATTAGATTTTTAATTTTACATAATGTAGATCATAATACGAAACAGAACAATTGAGTTTACGGCCGTAAAATAATTGCCTGGAAGTTGCCTAGTTTTAAACTAGGTAGCTCGTTATACGCCCCCAGCACCTACTGTCAGACTAGCTCAAATCTAGCCTCGAAAGAAGCCTGATGTAGTAATTGATGAGTTGACACGGCCAGATCTTATAATTAAAATTAACTAGCGTAAACAAAAATTTGATAAGTAGGTACTTTGTATTATCAACTTAGTTATTACATAATTTTAGTACATTTCCAACATAGTATTGTAGCGACACATTGCATATGAATTAATTTCTGCCGACTCTACAGAAAGTAGTTCATGACGCGAGTTCGCGACACGAGTCGTCACCCCATATGCACGGTTGTAGCTCGTCTTGTAATAGAGTAATTTTTTATACTTGCCTATATTATACCTATACGTGTGGATGTAGTTGTGGAACGGACAATACATTATTACGGTGATTTATTGCTTTTAATTGAAAGTCACCCGATGAACCCCGTTAGGTATAACGTTTAATTGAGGCAGGTAAAGTATATTGCACAAAAAGCTGAAATATCTAGCTCCTGAGTAGGTACGCACTTGCACGCACAATTAGCAAAGTATACCTATCCCAATTTCTCATTTCCAACTCAAACAGCAGAAACATGGCAGCGGCGATTTCATTTCAACAAGCACAGGACCCGAATGCTGTAACTAGTCATACGGAGTACTTTGATACATCTGCAACCTCCCCGTTTGCACCCTCATCACCCCCTTTGACCCATCCCCACACTGACCCCTTAAATCTAGCACATCTGGGGCCGCTAGCGAAGGTCGGAAATTTATTCAGCGACATAGATATAACGTTCATACAACATATAAAATAAAGATGAATATTATCATTACCATCACAATAACCTATATCCGGCCACCGCTGACCACGGGTCCCACGTCACTTTCGTGACGATTAGGCCGTAAGCCACCACGGGCTCCCGGCATGGTGCGAAATCACTTGGTATAAACGAAAATTTTCCTTTCGTTACTCGGTTATGTATATAGGCATAGAATACCTATAAAGCCCTATGTGTAGGCTAGGAACTCTTTGAGGTTAGCGTAGGCCCACCAGTGGAGTTTTAGATATTCTACTAGCAAACCATAATTTAATTAATTTTTCTGATGTATGCTCTCTCATTGCGCACGCACACGTAAGAAGATGCCCACGGTATCACCTTGAGACAAAAGCGATTTTTCGATTGTGTTAATTGTAAATATGTGTAATTGTATATAGATGTAGATTAGGGATCTTATTTCTGATTATAATTATCATTCCGTGGTCTAGTATTTCATAGATTGGAAAACCCGATTCAATGTAATATTCTTGGTTGCAAAAAATTAGGGTTTTCGCTAATATCTGTGAGCTCCGAGTGGATCAACACATTGACGACAAAATGATTTAGGATACAAATATAATCTATCGAAAATGGATTGTAGTTTTTTTTTTAAGAATAATAATCTCGGAGTTACGGACAAGATAGTTAGCGTAGTATATTCTCATATTCGCGCGACCCACTGACCCACTGACACACCGACCTACATAGCTACATACTAACGCTATCCTGCATGTTGTTTCTATCGCCGATCATTTCGGTGCATCCCTCGTAAATTTGAAACTTGTTTGACCGTCTCAAAATAAGGGCGAACTTGCAGGCTTCGGCGACCTACTCCTCAGAGACGCGAAAACAGAAATATGTTGAAAAATTCCATACAGATTGAAGTATCTGGTATAGTTAATACAGAGTCCGACCGACCCGGCTGATCAACCGTTGTTTCAATTAAAGTAATCCTACTGTTCAACTAATATTATTTATACATGTCCAAGTATGTTTGCATTTTTAATTCTCTCTTCACGCCCGCCGCTGGCCGCAACTCGTAAAACGTACTCGGACTCGGACTCTCTCTCTCTCTCTCTATCTCTCATCTCACTTCATGTCATCTCATTTCAATTGTCAACGCACCATGAGATTAGGAATCCGAGTATAGTACGGCAATTACAAATTAACAATCAGTCTGTTACTGCAGATAATTAAAACTCGAAGTTATAGCTTATAGTTAACAACATGCATGGCACATAAAGGTCGCTATTCTGAAAAGGGACCAATGGCAAAGTCGTGTGGTATCAGCTAATCCCGACGCGATCACTAATCACTGGTAGCTAACAGTTAATTAACAGATTTGCGAATGCGATGCTATTGACGTAGGTACCGTCTATTGTAATGGAACTTGCTGATAATGATCGAACCAGACATTTTTAATAAACGCGAGTATATTCTATAAAACTAAATATCTTTGGCACACTACCATTTGGCGGATGAATGAATATCCGGCAAACACCTCCCCAGGTAGACTCTTGCAGAAACCGCCAACTACGACCAGAATCTATCATAAACTAACACCCTCTTTTTCTAATATACATACCTAAAAAAAAATAAGAAATCATTTAAAATCAAGGTAGGTGCCTATGTGATATACAGACTGGTTTATATAGTGAAAAGGACTGTGAGACGAGTGGATTGTGCTTGTCTGTGTACAAGCTGCACTGTATACTGTACGCGTCATAATGTCATGGTAATGCAGGACCTGAGAGCATCGCACGCATGGGTGAAAATCACTTTCCTGAATTATTTGCGATTAAATACAATTTCCCACTAAAGAACTATCAATATCAGTGCGACCAGCTACTCTAGCTCGTGTGTTTGGTGTCATGGTCTGGAACGGCACCCTAAAGTTAATCTAGGCAACCTCGCTTCAACAATTCAGTCAAAATCTGAAGATGTGCATTGGATGGATCCAAAATCTTTGATGTGTCAGTAAATAACAGCACTGACTAACTGGGTTTGGCTTAAATACCTAGCTAATTATGACAGTTGGACATTCTCGAAACCATTACAGGGTCATAAGCATAGGTAGCCCAAGAGTTCTAGCCCACTTCCATGTGGCAGCATAGGTATATACCGTACCTAACATGTTGGTGGTATTACTCTGTTGAATGACAATGCTAATGGAAAAATACAAATGTACTTATGTAAATTTTTACTTTGGCTCTAGCACGTCTTATTTCTATATTTTAGGCAATGTATGCAGACTACCACTGTGAGCGAACTCACAGGCGACAACTAGTGTTATAGAAACAGAGTTTGTATCTGCTCTGTGCTCTGTGATTTCACCCCCATTATGTATATTTTTTTTATTTGTCAATGTCGACAACAAATACGCCTACTGGGCCCAACTAGCTAAAACCATTCAGCTGACTCCATAAAATAGGTCAAGCAGTTTCAAAGAATTATATGTACGAAAACACTAGAATATCATACAAAGATAAGTATCTTAAATTGAATGAGTTGGACAGATGATAAATAATCTAATGATTGCGCCCCAGTACCTACTCTGTTTTAATCAGTTACCTAATGTACTCAAAACTGAATTCAGTACAGACAGTCAGACTTTGCATCAGAGATTCTGGATTGTTCCATGTGCAGGGTAATGAGCAGCAAGACAACCTGACATTCAGATTACTTGTTGAATTACCATAAATAAAAAAAGTTGGAGTGCCCTAACAAATGAGAATATCAGGCTAGGCTATACCTTGGTTAGCTTAGACTAGTAAACACACCCTTTTATTATTAGAAACTAATTTATTTAACTTGATAAGAAACATAAGCACAATGCTATCATTAAAAAAATTATGTCCGTAAGGATTGAGGAGCCACTTTTGAAAAATTAACAATTTCTAAATGGAATTTCACGCAGTTTAAATGTAGATGTGTCAATAAAATTTGTATCCTAAAGCAGATTTTGGTAGATTTTATGCATAAAAAGTTCTGTTACTGTAAAGGTGGCACCTCAATTCAGCAAATCAGGATTGAGGTGCCATTTTTCAAGTGAATAGAACTGGTTAAGTTATGGATGAATATTTCTGAAAACGCAATATCTTTACGGACGTGTTGTATATTGATTGCTCCCAAACTCTGGGGCTTGAACGGCTTCAATTTAAAAAGATATTTAACATTCAAAGTGGCGCCAAAATCGATAAAAAATCGATTTTAGATTTTTTTATTTTTCGTTGATATAACTAGTCAATTTACAAAACAAATTTAATGGAAAATTTGTAGATAGTTGGCTGAAAAAGTAGCCAGAGAATGAAGTAATAAAACCAAGTGGTTTTTTTGCTGCGACTAATTTTATGTGGCTCCTCAATCCTTACGGTCTGGAAATAATATTACGCTATAACTACGTGACAACAAAACGAAATCGAACGATGAATATCCCAAAAAAATGTAGATATGCGTGCCTTAATATTCATATATAATTTAATCACTCTACGTATCCTATATTGGTCAAAACATACAAGTTTTTACTTTCTCATACAAATTTCACTGCGGTGACCATAATATTTAAGAAAAAAATAGGACACACTTTTAAAAATTATAATCAATAACAACATCACATCATATTAATACATTATGGCATACCTATATGACATAAAATAGAAAATAAATAAAAGTAGGTAGGTAGTAGGCACATTACGATACGAGCGGTCTAAGTAGTATACACGGCGTGACTTAACTTCTGGCGTGTATAATACACTTACTTACACCGCGAGTATCGTATAATATGTAGCACGTGTGACATAATCAGCCATCTATATAATTTATTATAAAATAATCTTCTAAGTGATGTAGTTAAAATATGTTCATTTGACTCTTAGCAATAGGTACACAAACGTGGGTAGGTTAGCATTCCACCACTAGAAAACGTGACAACGCAATTTCACAACTACCCGTATCACATCTAGATTTGGTTTTTGATTATTAGTATTTTCGGATGCACAGATAATGGTTCGTGGTTGATTAATTTTATGTGACATTTTTTTAGTTTTAATACTGTACAGTTTAAATAATAATCAAACCGGTTACAACTAAAAAATAGTGAAAAATATCTTTGCATAGCGTTATGTTGTCGCGCTTTCGTTTTATGAACAAATCTTTATTGTAAAATGATTATACTTACCCTGATCTAGGAATCCGTGATTTATATCTGGTTTGTGCATTGTGCATTGTGCACACCTTCAGACTATAGTATTAGATATGGTGTATAATAATTGAAAGTGTGTTTATTCAGTGCAAATAGTCCATGTGTCGGTAAAAAAATATCTAAACGACAAAAATTCGCATCATTTCTATGTGAAGTGTATTTTTATCCTCCTAATAATATAAACGCGAAATTTTGTAAGTATGGATGAATGTTTGTTGCTCTTTCACGCAAAAACTATTGAATGGATTTTGATGAAACTACACAATAATATAGCTTACATTATATCAGAATAACACATGGACCACAATTCATAAAGATACATCTTATATTATCCAAACGTGAGTGCAACCGCGGGCGCAGCTAGTTAATCGATCAGTCAGTCAGTCAGTTTTGGTTTTTCTATACTAATATTATAAAGAGGAAAACTTTGTTTCTTTGAATAGGCTCCGAAACTACTGAACCGATTTGAAAAATTATTTCACTGTTGGGAAGCTATGCTATCCCCGGGTGACATAGGCTACCTTTTATACCGTAAAAATTAATGGTTCCCGCGGGATAGTAGCTAACGCGGGAGAAACCGCGAGGTGCTTCTAGTATATTATAGTAAATATATTTACAAATTTATTTTACGTGCGTACTATTTATAAGTTTTCACATCTCATGCTCAAAAACTGTGTCATATTATTATTATTTGCTCAGCTTAGCGGACCTAAACGTGGTTGTTAGGCCCTAGAGAGTGAGAGTAGTTTAATTAGGCCTGAGTAATATCGCTTTTTCTGAGTATCGCATCTAAATCTGATTTCTAGTTTCAATATATGAATTCGAAACCATATATTTTAATACTAGCTGTTGCCCGCGACTTCATCCGCGCAGACTATATACTTTACCATAATTCCAAATAACTATAAATAGACCATGACCTCGAGTTCGACATCGACATCCGCGATATATCCGCATATGCGATATCCAACATTCTCGTACGACATCCACCATCTTCTATCAAAATTACCATTTTATACAAAAACCTGGCATTTTATACCAAAATCTAACATTTCATACAAAAATCTACCATTTCCTACCAAAATCTACCATTTTCTACGAAAATACCATGTTCTACCAAAAGCTACCATTTTCTACTAAAGTTTAAATTTTTCTACCACAATCTAAATTTTTTTTGTAAATCTATTAGTTTCTTTCTAAATGTGCTATTTTCTACCAGATTCTTCCATTTCCTACAAAAAACTACCATTTCCTAAATTAAATCTACCATTTTAACCGTAATCTACCATTTTACCATAATCTACCATTTTAATTTCAAATTCACCAATATCTACCAAAAGCTACCATTCCTTTCAAAATCTACCATTATTACCAAAAATCTACCATTTCCTACCAAAAATCGACCATTTTCTACCTTTAATTTATCATTTTCTACCAAAATCTACCACTTCCTACCTTTTAAAGAACATAGATACTACGTTTGAAATTGATCAAACCAATAAAACACGTTGTTCCATCCAAACTTTGCAACTCCTTTTCACCCACTTAGGGGTTAAATAAAAAAAATATATAGTCAGGTTTTTAGTGCACACCTACGTCTCCTAGTGTCATCTACGAATGTGTACAAAATTTCAGTTTTGAACTAAATCTGATGAAAAATATTCTGCAACCCCTTTTATTATTTTAGGGGTTGAATATTAAAAAATGATGAAACACGTGTTTAATTAAATCTTAATAATATAAATGCCATGTTTGAAGCTGATCAGACAAAGAAAACACGTTGTTACACAAAAACTTTACAACTTGTTTGCACCCCTTTAGGGGTTGAATTTTCAAAAATCCTTTTTTAGTGCATACCTTCGTCACCTAAGGAATACTTGTGCAAAATTTCAATTATGAACTAAATCTGATGAAAATATTTTGCAACCCCTTTTTATTACTTTAGGGGTTGAATATTAGAAAACGATGAATAACATGTTTAATTAAATGTTTCAAAGAATATATATGTCAAGTTTGAAGTTGATCGGACCAAGAAAACACGTTGCTCCATACATACATCCTTTGTAACCCCTTTTCACCCCTTTAGGGGTTGAATTTTCAAAAATCCTTCCTTATTGCTCGCCTACGTCACATAAGGAATATTTGTGCAAAATTTCATGGTTCTAGACCTAGTGGTTTCGGCTGTGCGTTGATCGATCAGTCAGTCAGTCAGTCAGTCAGTCAGTCAGTCAGTTCTTGCTTTTATATATATAGATATAGATATTGTGGGTACCTACGGTATGCTTCAAGCATGATCACAATCACAAGTAGATATTTGAATTAAAGCTAATCGGATATTGGCGATGCGAATGTATTTTCATACATTATCTCCCCTCTTTCCTCCCACTCTCCCCCTCTACCCCCTCTTCTCCCCCGCACTCTCTCCTCTTTCTCCCCTCTTCTCCCTCCACTCTCCCCTCCTTTCCCCACTCTCCCCCTTTCTCCCCCTCCCCTCCCCGCACCCTCCCCCCTCTCCTCCCATCGCACTCTACCCGTTTAATTACTTGCCAAATTTAATTACGATCCGGTCAGCCATTTCTTGTGGTCCGTAGGGGGTCCGTAGGGGCCACGCGGCGATCGCTAAGATGGCGGCGGCTGCCGACCAATAGCGGTCAATAGCATTTCCCGCGCTTTGAAAATTCATCTTCTGCGCAGGTAGAACTGCGATGTGCAACAGCTGCAGTGTATTATGAACCTTGTAATAGTGATCTTAGGTTGATTGTAAGTTTTAAGCATTCTTTCGTTAATCTTCGGACCATACTTTCTTTTCTGCGCGAACGAAGATTCACGACGCACCATATAAGTTGGGTACGACTGTACATGTTAGTCTAGGCCTCAAGTTCACTGACATTGCCCAGCTGATAACTAGGGTTGAACGATGGTTAGTTTTGCAGTAAACTTTGACGTGTATTAATTAATTACCGTAACTACTTACAGATTTATAGTACCTCCAGACTACTTCGAAATATGTATGTGTATGCGTAGTTTCAGTATTACTACACCTTGCTGTTACACCTTGTATATAATTATATATATATATAATAATATAATAATTCAGCCTGTAACTGTCCCACTGCTGGGCAAAGGCCTCCCCTCACTATCGTGAGGAGGGTTAGGCCATAATCCACCACGGGGGCCTAGTCCGGATTGGTGGATAACATGCCTCCGAAATAATTCTCGGGCATGTTGGTTTCCTCACGATGTTTTCCTTCACCGAAAAGCGAGTGATAATTACGTACATATGTTTTTAACAAGAAACACATTGGTACGTGCCCGCACTAGGATTTGAACTCGCCACCTCCGTTTTCGAAGGCGCACGTTCGCCCACTAGGCTACCACCGCAATTATATATATAATTGGAATCTCGGAATCGGCTCCAACGATTTTCATGAAATTCAGTATATAGATCTAGCTAGGAATCATTTGTAGAAAATGTCATTTTATTCGTGTTTTTTTTATGATTTTTTTCTTTAAATACCTAACCAGTTCATATCTTTTTATTATTCTATCGGTAAGATCGAAATATATTATTCATATTTCATAATTCTATTAGTAATTCGTACTTAAATATAATTTCCAAACAACAGAATTTTATAAAAAAAAAATACCGAGCAAAGCTCGGTCATCCAGATGTTATATTATTAAACGAGCTGTTTACACTGGCTGACTGCACTAACAGTGCGGGTCCACTACAAAAAAGCGTAAGTAACTCTCGGATTCCATATCCCTGGTTACATATTTAAATTATGGTCACCACTTAAGAAAATTTGTATGAGAAAGTAAAAAATTGTATGTTTTGACCAATATAGGATACGTAGAGTGATTAAATTATATATGAATATTAAGGCACGCATATCTACATTTTTTTGGGATATTCATCGTTCGATTTCGTTTTGTTGTCACGTAGTTATAGCGTAATATTATTTCCAGACCGTAAGGATTGAGGAGCCACATAAAATTAGTCGCAGCAAAAAAACCACTTGGTTTTATTACTTCATTCTCTGGCTACTTTTTCAGCCAACTATCTACAAATTTTCCATTAAATTTGTTTTGTAAATTGACTAGTTATATCAACGAAAAATAAAAAAATCTAAAATCGATTTTTTATCGATTTTGGCGCCACTTTGAATGTTAAATATCTTTTTAAATTGAAGCCGTTCAAGCCCCAGAGTTTGGGAGCAATCAATATACAACACGTCCGTAAAGATATTGCGTTTTCAGAAATATTCATCCATAACTTAACCAGTTCTATTCACTTGAAAAATGGCACCTCAATCCTGATTTGCTGAATTGAGGTGCCACCTTTACAGTAACAGAACTTTTTATGCATAAAATCTACCAAAATCTGCTTTAGGATACAAATTTTATTGACACATCTACATTTAAACTGCGTGAAATTCCATTTAGAAATTGTTAATTTTTCAAAAGTGGCTCCTCAATCCTTACGGACATAAAAAATTGCCCCTTAACTTTATTTGCCAGCATGTTGGGTGTACGTCAACAGATATTCAAGAAATATCATTAGATGCATGATGCCCTCAATATTATAATCATTTCTAATATTCTAAAAATACTAAACAACTTCTGAACTCGCAACTAAAACCGTTGGGCTAAATCTGCTATCTATTCCATATCCAGCCTAACTATTGGTAGGCCTGTAACAGCAACTATTGGAGTGAGGAACAGTAATTTTGTTAACCAGTGTACTTATTACAATGTTCCTGTAATTCTTGCCGGTCTTATTTCATGAATGTAAATAAACAGGTACTAGCGCATGCGTCGAGCGAACACCAAACATGCACGAAACTTACCAGACATAAAGACGATCTTTCGGGTACTGCTGGCGTTCCAGAAAACTCAACACGTAAGGCAAGGAATGTTGCTTGTCATTGACTAGTATCGAAATGCCGATAGTGGGCTTCAATTTGCCCTCTTCGTCGACCAGCTCGTCTTCAAATTCTTCTCCACAACACGACGCGTAAACACACGCCGTCGCGACCGCAATACTTATCAGTTTTACGAAAAACTGCATTTTGTTACTAGCGTAATCACGCATCTTTTCTGTTGATAATTTAGAACACGGGTATTGAATCCTTATCAGAGCCAAATTCAGATTTCAGAGGCTAATCAATCAAGCAACCGACCGGCGACCGACCGATGGGCGATGACCTTTTGATTGATCTGACGTCTCTGTATGATCGTCTGATCTCATTCTGACAGCTGACTGACGAACGGACGGACTTTCGGCCGGCCTCGTCGGCGATATGACTGACTAATGTCAATTGTCGGGGTTTTGGCGGGAATCCGATAGTGAGACGTTGTTGGTTTTGTATTATTAGCTCAAACTTGTGATTCTTCGAGTGTTAATGTGTAATATTGGTGGAATATTAACCATTAAGTGTTCGTTAACGTGCACGAGTGTAGGCAAATGATATAAACTCAAAAAACGTGTCATTTCGCATTTTTTCCAAAACTCCCAGGAAGTTTCAGTAAAGCATCCACTACTTTACTGAATCGTGACTGACGATGTAAATAATTGACTTGACTACTTGACCACGATTGCTATAACATTGCTATGACTTTCTTAATGTGAAATTTAGAAATACTTAAAATAAAATACTTGACACTGGCTATATGCACAAACCGTGCGAAGCCATAACTAAAACAAAAAAAAAAATGTCAATTGTCAACTGTCAAACAAATATAATGTCACTCAATAACCGACAGTCAGTTGTGTGACAGCGTGTGACTGCTGGAACCATAGAGGAATTCAATACTCTGGAATCAGAGACAGAGAGACGTCATGTATGGAGCCATGATGGGGTCATATGGGCCCTTTCAATAATGGTCAATTGGAATGGGATATGGGCGGCTCCATGGTACGACAAGTGTCTGTGGTATATGTGGCTTTCACTGACGTCTATGCGTGCTGCGTGTAGATACTATAATATAATTATGTATACTAATACTAGGTCAGTGACTTCTAAGGTCAGTGATAATGACGTGGTATATATACAACATCCAGCTATCCGCAGAAGCTGTTGAAGCTGTTGAAGAAGTGGAAGCTGAAGTTGAAGTTGAAAATTAGGGAATACTGACTGCAAACGAAGTCGCAGGTCGGGTAGAGAAACAGCGGAACTAGGATATAGGTACCTACCTAAGTACCTACATCAAAACCTGGGAACTAGGCATTTTACCAGCAGTAGAACCAAATACCCTGATAATTCAAAACTAGAACATCAAAGTTAATTATGAATTTATTAATTAAGTAAGATTTACAAACTCTATGTGTAGCTTTCAGTGGGTACTAATAGGTAAAACCACAGTACCAACTAGGTAGTTACCTAATCCACGTACTTATAGCAAAAATCCATTTCTTATTATGTACCTTGGTACTTATGACGAAAAAATTATTAACGCTTAATGCCTAACCATCAACCTTCTAATACATAGGTAGGTAGGACCTACGACCTTACATAATACTCACAACCACAACTACATAAAAAAAATAGTCTACGCTTACGACCTAGACTAGAACGTAAAAAAACATTCATTACTTTTAAAGGAAAATAATAGCCATAATATATACCTATACTAGTATATGTTGTACCCAACTTATAAGGCGTACCTATGTACGTAGCTTAGTGAATACACAATTTATGTAGGTAGGTACCTACTGAGCTCCCAGTGAGTGTTATTGTTCTGTGCTACTTAGGTCTAGGGGGTCTAGGTAGGTTCCACCTACGAGTATAGTGGTACCTGCAAACTATAGTTTACTTAATACTAATGTAAGGGGGCAGTTGAGAATTTTAATTCCTACCTGCCCCTTTGGCACCAATAAGGGGGCAGATAGCTTAACCTACATTGTGATTGAGAACATTGTAATATTTGCCACGTATAGTAGGTATACTCACTACAATGTGCCAGATGGGAATTAGAATACTCAACTGCCCCCTTGATGGGTCGTTTAAGGGGGCCGTTGGGAATAGTTATCTAAGTACCTACCTAATCTGTAAACAACCATTCTTACACTTCGGAAAACAATGACGGTATTTCAGAACAGCATAAAAAGTCCCCAAGTCAACTGAAGCGAATACACGACAAGCTCCACACCTACCTAAACACTTAATTATACTGATCAAAAACACCAAGTAGTCTCCACCGAACTTGTGCTAAATCATTCCCGGCATATACCGAGTTCACGGTCGGACAGTCGCAAGAAGCCGGTCTGACTCCAGCATAATATTTTTTAATCGAGACCAAACAGTTTCTGCTGGAACTCCTCAGGCCGCGGTAGCCGTACGAGGTCGCGTCGTGGTCCGTCTAGAGCGGCAACACGGACTCCTCTTGCTCCTTCTCGCGCTGGCGCACCGCCACCGCCGTCTCCACCAGGAGGTACAGGCACTTGAACTCCTCACCCTCATCCCCCTCCGGCACCATCTGAACGTTAACCGCACGCGTCAACGTCAACACAACCACAACCACAACGCAACGTTAAGTATACTACAGCTAACTGTCAGGTGATGCCGGCATTAAAACGTCCGCAAAATTAAAATCAGGATCGCATAAAGTAAATAATTTATTCTCTGAACATAACAAAACCTTACAACGGGTATAAACAAAAACCATATTATCTTAGAAAATTAAAATCTAAAAATACACAATAGGTACGTCTGATTGAAAAGAAAAAGAAAGGGTTTTAACACCGACGTCGCCTTCTCTTCACTACATGTCACGCTAACTACTACTCAGACCATGCCTCGCCAGCAAGGATGGATTCAGGGAGGAGGGAATTCTCTTTAAAAAGTCAAACTAAAAGCACGCTCTATCTAAATGTTAAAGGTTTGAATGTCTCCTCCCCAAAGTGAACCCGTGCAGGCTTTACAGTGATAAGTAACGCCTCGGCCTCTAGGGCTAAGTGTGGCACCACATATCGGTGGTGGCGACCTCCAGCTCGACGGCGACGGGCGGCGGCGGCGCAGGCGGAGGGCTCACCTGCATGCGACGCGGGCGCGCGGGCGGCGCCGGTGGCGCGCGCCAGTCGCTCGTCGTGCTCACCGGCTCGTAGGACTCCGCCGCCACGCTCACCGCCACCACGGGCGCGCTGAAAACCGAACATCGACGTCATTGTGCGCCCGAGCCGTGCTCAATGTCAAATTGTAACTAACGGTCAGTCTGCATGGACTGTCAACGAGAAATGCCGCCTCACCCTCGGTCGGCGGGATGCATCTCGGGGTCCACTGCTCCATAGCGGATCACGGACTGCCACACGGAGGGGTCGTACTTGACCTCCTCCTCCTCGCTGAGCGCGCTAGAGTACCCCTCGCCGAGTTCCGCGTCGCTGCGGTACACCAGCAGACCCTCGGAGTACTCGTGCGGCCGCACGTCGTGCCCACCCTGCGAAAAGTGAGCCTTACAATCCTACATTCCTATTACATACATATATTACATTCCTATACCCGTATAGGAGGTATCACAGATACCGACCTCCATGACGATGCCGTCCCAGCTGGCCACGGCGACGCCGGTGGTGGAGGAGATGCCGAGGCCCGAGGGCCCTGGACCGAGCACGTGCAGCGGCGCCATGGCGCCCACGCCCGCCATCAGGGCCGGCTGCTTGCGACCCCGCCGCGAGATCGTGTAGTGCAGGGGGTCGTGCCCCTCGCGCCGGATCATCTCCGGCAGAATGCGCCGCCGAGCGTTAATGAACCAGTTGCATACCTTCAAACGACAATTGACGGTAACCACACTACTTACAGCGGCTAAAAAGCCCCGCTACCAAGTATCCTACCATCCTAACTACTCACTTGCAACACGGTCAGGTTGGCCTCTTGACTTAGAGCCAGTTTTTCAGCATCGCTGGGGTATGCGTTATAGCGGTGTTCGTAGAGCCACCGCCGCAGGATCTTGACGGAGTGTTTGGGCAGGTTGCCGCGGCGCTTGCGCGCAGCGCCCACGAGCAGAGCCTGCGGCGGCGGCGGGGGCAGCGCGAGGTGGTGCTGCAGGTGGTGCCGCGGGTGCGGCGCCAGCAGCGCGGGATCCCAGTCCGTGCCGCTCTCGTTGTCGTCTGTCGAAGACGTCGACGGGAAGCGGTCTCGCGCTGGAATAACCACTGCAACTATTTATCACTTGAACAATCTTAATTATGTATAGCTACTACTGTACCGTGCCACAAGACTATATTAAGACAGATTTCGCTTCAACTGCGCACTCTTCACAGTGGTTAGAGTCTTGCTTATGGTTTAGGGTGCTCTGAAACAGTGCCGGGTTGTGTTATAGATTATACGTACCTACCTACCTACCCACATATAACTATAATATCTATCTAGGTAGGCACCACAATGGGTGGCTAACTCTAAGATAGGTAGATACATCACTCGTGTGGTCACCTACCTACCTAGAGTAACATAATAAAGTACTTCAAGACTTACGCAGTCTGATCTTCATAACTTTGATCACGGATCTACGCAGCGTGATGACTGCTACCGACTTTAAAACCAAAACAAACTGAACAGTAGCCTCAACTCACGATTGACAACAACTGACAAAAAGTTGTTGTATGTAAATCAAAATGACATAATTATTCTATAATCTACTAATTATTTATATAATTTCACACAATTTTTCATAAGTAATATTTACAAAAATTAAAACGATGCTTTACCCAACGTGGTTTGTTTTCAAATGTACTACGACGCACTTTTTGCATTATTTATTTGAAAATCGATGGTGTTTCGAGACAAATGACAACGACGGGCACTGTCGCTTGTCTTTTTGAATTATTACATGAAGAAAAAAAATGTTTATTTCTCCCATCTGCCAGTGTTATGAGAATGAGACGAACCTTTTTGTACAAATTTAGAGGTCCGTTGGCAGGCATAGGTAGACGTATAAAAAAAATTCCCAATGGGCAAAGGTACAATACAAGTAAGGTGGGGTCTGCCGAATTATTCATTTCCCGGGGGTCTGCCTTTAGCATACTTATATAAAGTTTATCTTAGGTAGGAGGTTCGTGTCAGCAATTAGCATGTTGTCGTATGGTGAGTCATCGAGACATCGACATAATATCCTATTTATTTACTTATACCTACAACCTTATTACCTACTTCATATTATTAAATTCGACTATATAATATTATTATGGGTAGGTAGGTAGGTACTTGCTTGTTGCCAATCATCAGCTCTGTAATGGCTGAACGAATTTTGATGAAACTACTAAATTGTCCACGCAAGGTGAAAGCCCGGGGCAGAAAAATAAAGATTATATACCTACCTACCTAGCCCCTTCCAAATGGCATTAGGTAGGTATAATAATAAATAAGTACATACATAACTAGATAGATTATATTATAAAATACCTAATTATTATTTATATTAGGTACCTAAGTCCCTAGTTCCCTACTCTACCTACCGTAGGCGGTGAGGGTGGACAAGGCATTTTGGTACGACGTCAATGAAGGCGGGCGGACGTGACGCAGTGCGTTCGATCGATATCACTTCAGGTTCATCACTTCAGGCGAAGAGTGAGATCTGCCAGGTATTGTGGTTTAAATACTAGGCTAGGCCTATGTTTTCAAAGGAGAACCCGTTTTGTCGCATCGTCTTCCGCACCATTTCAAACATAGTTTTTCCCTAGGGTTATTCCGTTTTCCGAGATTATGTTATATTTTAGCCTCGTAGATTTCGTGATTTTAGGTTAACTACACTAGATATTCTGTGCCTAGACTACAATATTATAGTTGATGAGCAGAAATAAAACAATAATTGTTTGTTGAGAGCAATATTTTATTGTATACTAATATGTCAAATTGATGAGTATGCATATCTACATTTTATATTGCTACTTACTTACAAAGTTATAAACTATTTTAATACTGGTAAAATTATCACATGCTAATGGAAAGTTTTAATACTGTTTAGAAACTACTTATCTTAGTATAAATAATAATATCATACACTTTGGCAATAACAAACAACATTACAATAGCCAGGTTCTCGCTGTAGGATTATAATTATTCTTCTACAGTGGGAATATTTGTAATTCTATGGTTTACATACCTATACAGTTTGACAAAGATAATCAATTCAATACAATTACAGTATAAAGACTAGGTAGGTTTTTATTTAATACGTTTGTTGAATAGTACGTGCTAGCACAAATATAAATAAACTTTATATTATTACCAGCAATAAATTTTTCAATTTTTATCATTATTATAATGAGATCAATAAACATATTTTGATATAAGTAGTTGTCAATAAATGTACCTATACCGAGGTATATTTTCTGATTAAAAAATTATGAATATATATTATTGTTTTTTTGACTAGAAGTGACTAGCACGTCTGAGTTCTGACTAATTGAAGTAATTTTTAAATGTACTACATACTGTTATATATAAATTTATAAATTGTGGGTGCACTTAGTTAAAACTAAATTTGGCAGCTTTGGCATTAGAATGTCAGCATCGCTACTAAAGGTGGCAATACTGATAACATTTTGAGTACAATGGTAGGGGCTGGTACACGAGTAAACTGTTGTATCTGTCGGCACAGATCAGTCCTCGACGTGTATCAAGGTTGTGTTCTCGACATAGATGGTGTCTTTGGTGTGCATGGTGTCGTTGGGCGGGCGGCAGAAGGGCGGCGGGTGCGACCAGTAGCCGGCCTCCGTGCACACGATGGAGCGCTCGCCGAGCGCGTGGAAGCCCGTGCGGCACGAGTACAGCATCAGGGCTCCGACGGCGTACTGTCCGCCGCCCGCCGCCGTCTCCGTTTCCAGCCGCCCGTTCTCCGGCACCAGCGGCTCCGGGCAGTATATCGCTGTAACAGTAACGTGATTCCATAAATCGATAAGAAGTAACATTTTTTGAAGGCGTCACTTTAGAGAAAGATATTACGAGAAAGAGAGGCTATACATTCTACGCCACGGAAATAGAGCACAATAGAACGATGTATACACAACACAAGCGATAGAATATGATTGATTGACTTCGTATCTATGGATTATATTATCGTTGTCGTCTCGTCGGCGTATTAGCAATGTTCTTTATAGACGCGGGGAGCATGAGTGTGTACTGACGCGTGCAGCGCGGCGCGGCGCCGGACCAGACGCCGTCGCGCTCGCACTCCAGCCCGGGCGCGCCCGCCAGCCGGTAGCCCCACGCGCAGCGGAACACGGCGCGGCCGCCCCACGACGCGTTGTACTCCACCACGCTCAGCCGCGGGTCCAGCGCCTCCAGCGCGGGGCAGCGCGTCGCCGCGCACACCGGCGTCGGCCCCGACCACCGTCCTGCCAACAAACACCAGTTTTTGGCGGGAATCCGATAGTGAGACGTTGTTGGTTTTGTATTATTTTCGCAAACTTGTGTTTCTTCGACGGTTAATGTGTAATATTGGTGGAATATTCATCATTAAGTGTTCGTTAGCGTGCACGAGTGTGGGCAAATGACATAAACTCAATAAGCGTGTGACTTCGCATTTTTTCTAAAACTCTCAGGAAGTTTTAGTAAAGTGTTCACCACTTTACTGAATCGTGACTTTGACTATGTAAATAATTGATTTGACTACTTGGCCACGAGGATTGCTTTAATGCTACAACTCTTATATTGTAAAAATAATAAATATACTAATATTGTAATAAATGACGTTGGCTAAATGCACAAACCGTGCGAAACTATAACTAAAACAAACACAAAAAGCAAACGTTAAAATTGCAGATCGGCGCGGGTGATAAGCGAGGTGTGGTTACCGTCGGGCATGCAGGTGAGCACGTGGTCACCCTCCAGATGGAAGCCTGGCTGGCACGAGAAATGCTGCGTGTGGCCGAGCCGTGCGCCCTGGCTGTGCACCAGCACGTGCGGCGACGCGCCCTCTAGCGGCGGACACGTCACGTCTGAAACACGTATGATTGATCACCACGCTTAGACCGTATCCTATAGGCACCTACCTTAATTATATGTATTGATTTGGTAGGTATTTGACAAAAAAATCATGTACAAACCATAGAGTAGTATAATATAGGGGTACAAACTCACTAACAACTCTGACGAGGACGGTGTGCGTGTGTCCCCCGGGGGCCGTGCACGTGAGCTGGTCGCTGAGCCGCGCCGGCAGCTTGTTCATGGTGAGTCGGAACACCGTGTCCTTCTCACCTTCCTCCGTCGACCATGCTGGAATAAAAGTATTCAACTTCTGTGTAAATAATAATAAAATAATAAATAATTTAGCCTGCAACTATCGCACTGCTGGGCAAAGGCCTCCCCTCACGTTCGTGAGGAGGGTTAGGCCATAATCCACCACGGGGGCCTAGTCCGATTGGTGAACTCCTGTGTACTGGCAGATTATACTTTTATAAGTTTTTTATATGTGTGTGTCTGGATCAAATCTTGCGAGCTCAATTAGACGGAACCATCTTCTCTTGTCCTTCAGAGCTGAATTTGCATATTTATTTTGGTTCAGTATCGATGACAATGCATTTTATAATAACTAATAATAAGCATCCAGATAAAGGAACGGTCAACAGCACCGGCATCAAATTTGATGTAAGCATCAGTGTTACTATAACATAGTTGCCGCACCCAAGGTAGAACGGTCAACAGACAGCACAGACACGAAACATTGCCTTTGACTATGAAAGCCTGTTCCAAGTTTGACCATGAGGTCGACCTCATCGCAGGGCCGCGACTAGTCATGTGGTACCGGCGGAGTGCTGCCCCGGCGCGTGCCAGCTCCAGTCAGGGTCTCCGAGCGCGCGCGGAGACACGCAGTCCAGCTGCAGCGTGGTCTCTGGGTACAGGAGCAGCTCGCCCGCGGGGCCCACCACGCCAGAGCCGCTCGCCACCGTGTACTGCACCGTGGGCGGCGCGTCACCTGCCGGCAGTTGAAGTTGCGACGCCGGTATCAGTTTCAGTTTTGGCGTCAGTATGTTAAGATCAGTCAGGGAATGTGGTTCACCGGTGAAGTTGGTGACGAGCGTGGTAGGCACGCACTCGGGGAAGGGCGGCGCCCACGCGCCGTTCTCGCAACGCAGGCGCCGCTCGCCCTTCAGCTTGTACAGCCCGAAGTGCCGGCAGCGCGCGTCGATGTACGCGCCGTGCGGGAACTGCGCCTCCTTCTGCAAAATACCACCATCACACACATGCTGGATACCACCATCACACACATGCTGGATACCACCATCACACACATGCTGGATACGAGCCATACTTTAACATAATGTCTTCATAACACAGTGACTGCTGTCATTAAATTGAGGGTGCTGTTGGTCATGCATTCAATTGTCAATCATGATTGATAATGCGCATCTGCATATAGCCTGCTAGTGCGGCCACACACTAGCTGCCACTCCGCACTTGTGTAAACTGAGTTTACAACACCGACTATTGTCCTATGGTACGTTCAATAGAAAAATCACATGCTACTTTAGATTTATTTGATTTGGTTAGTTTGATCTTCAATCAATCTAGACCAGCGGTTCTCAAACTTTTTTGGTCACGGAACCCTTTCGACAAGCAAAATACTTGACAGAACCCTACAATAAAACAATAGTTTTGAAAAGTGTATTCTTTATTATAAGTATAAGCATTATAAAAGTACAATGTAACAGTTACTAATTATTACTTACTTTACCACATGGCAAGTACTTAGTACAATAATAGAAGATATTAAAAATGAAAAAATCTTAACTAATGGTTACTAACTTAATTGGTTGATATCAGGTTTGATTTTTTTTCTAAATTCTTGCGGAACCCCTACAGGGGTAGCGTGGAACCCTAGGGATCCGCGGAACACACTTAGAGTACCGCTGATCTAGACTATCCAATATTAATTTTAACTGTACCCTTTTCAGGGCTCATGAAAGAAGAACACTTATTATACATTCATCTTATCATTACCTCTATGGAGGAGTTTTTGAAAGAGATAGCCAGCAGCGGATGATCGTGCCGGTACTGGCACTCGCGGAGAATGGGCTGGAACCTGCCATCTGAAAATAACACTCCAGTTACAGAATAAGAAAAAGGTTTTATAAAATAAACAAGATTCTACTCTACTGACCTGGAGTGCTGGAGCACAGTGGTCCGACCCAGTTTCCATCAATGCACTTGATCTTACAGATGAGCCGCTCATCTAGAGGCCCGATGAGACCAGGGAACTTCACCTGGAATGTTACAATAGGCATGTATATACCTTGAGTGTTTGTTGGTCTATTGACGGAGGGTCTACAGAAATGGCAAAATAATGCTTCAAAGCAATTTAATTTCAATAGAAATAAACTGACTGTCACTGACATAAGTGTATGACAGGAGTTTAAGGTGTGTGGTGCAGGTGCGCAGTTGCGGTTGGATGCCATCCAGAACTTGCAAACTACCAAATTCATCAATGGCTGGTTTGTATGTAGCATGAATGCAGGCACTGAGTGCAAATCATTGAATAGTGTAGAGTAACTACCTATTATACTTAGTATGTACCTTCAATATGAAACTACTGACCTTATTTAAACTATGTTTCCTGGACTTTATGGACGAACTAAAGCTACGTTTGGCAAACTATCCCTGTGACCTAGGTACTACTTTGGCATAATAACCAACTCAGCAAACCTATGATAGGTGATTACAACATGAGACTTACTTCAGATATTTTAGAGAAGTCAGATCGGAACCGTGTGATGTCTAAATTGCTGTCCACACTGGTGACATCAGGCAGGGAACACTTGAAATCATCTAAAAAATATATTTGTGCATTCAAAAGGTACCTACTTAACCTACATACCTGTTATAAAATAGTCAATGTACCTAGATTTAAATTACTTCACGATAAGAAGAAAGAGCCGTAGGGCTATTGCTGGAGTTATGTATTATCAGCGAGGTGGGTAATAGCGGAAACATTTAATTAACTGGACACATGCAGCTTGACAAGCTATGAATGAACTTACCTTGAGAATAACTAGCATATTCTTGCTCTTCACATGCAATGAATCTTACAAATAGTGGGATACTCCATATCAGTGCAAGACGCATCATTTTATCTAACTAACGTTAACGTTACCAAACGCTCCGCTCGTTGTTTTGTTTTGTTTGTAATCATTCATGTACTTTTTGAAAACAAAAACATCGAATTAATATTGGCTTTTTAATTTTGGCTTCGCATGGTATGTGCATTTACCCAGTGCACAAAGTATTTTTTTTATTATTATAGGTAGGTACAGATCACGCATGGGTACTGTCACGCACACAATCAGAGCACCGCATGCGCCTACACACTATGCGCAGTAATCCCCTCCACCCGAAGGTCAAAGCCAAACTCTCGCCGCGCGATCTGTACCTACTTTGGTTTTGATTCCTAGGAGAAAAATGCGAAAATAATTTCTATTATTTTCCAGCAGTCGCTAACACTAATAATTAAATATGAACATCCCAAGAAACACAAGTTTTAGAAACAAATAATAATAACAATATGTAGTGGGTACAAAATCAAGTCTCATTTTCTGATTCTCAATTTCTCATTCCTGCTAAAAGTCCTAATACTCAAATCTCGTACCAGACCTATGAATTTTATAAAATATACCTATAGGTACCGTACCTAATTAAAACTACCTACCGGTGTAGGTAGGTACCTACCTATTTTGGATCAACAAACGCCATGTTTCAGTTTCACACACAGTCAAAGATAGGTCTTATACTTGACACTGGCTAAATACACAAACCGTGCGAAGCCATAAAAAGAAAATGAATGACAGGTCAGTGAGTAAAGTGTCAGCACTCAGCAGTCTTGGTTCAGTCTTTTTTTTAAGTTTTGGCTTCGCATGGTTGTGCATTTACGAGGCAAATTTAAGATTTTTTGTTATAGGTCCCGCTTATATTGTAATTAACTATTAACAAGCTGTTTTTATGACATAGTAAACAGACACTTACATACATACAGTCACGTCTTTTCCCGTTG
This sequence comes from Hylaea fasciaria, assembly GCA_905147375.1. Lineage (NCBI taxonomy): Eukaryota > Metazoa > Arthropoda > Insecta > Lepidoptera > Geometridae > Hylaea > Hylaea fasciaria. The sequence continues at coordinate 681,822 of LR990192.1, forward strand.
GGTAGGCAGAGACTACATCTTTCCACATGCTACGATATCTGACACACCTTCGCTTCCTCCACTTTCTTGACCTGCTTCATACCATGTCATGCTCTCCGGTTATGGGCACTCTTGACTTGGCCTTTCCTTAAGACGTCCTCGATTTGATTTTGGTACGTCCGTCGACGTCGACCCCTACCGGCTGGTCCATGCTTCGAAAATCTACCTTCATCTATCCTCTCTAGATCTCCAAACCATCTAGGCATTAGGCAATCAGACACTTGTTGTTAAAAAATAACAAATAAATAACACTGAAAAAGATGTTTGTTTATTGTAGGTACCTACCTATAAATATTTGTATTTACATACATGGTCCTCAGTCACTCTCCCTCGTAATCCTACACTAGACACTAGAGTAGTGCTTTTATTTAACAAAAGCTTTAGGTAAAGCTGAAGTCACCAGTAGAAACGAGGAAGCCTAGAATTAAAGGCTTATCTAATCTCTCCTACTTATTACAGGATAACAGAAATAAAACGACGAGTTTAGCAGGCACTATTTATTTGATTGTAGCTATAGGAAATGACAGGTTCAAAATACAAAGAGCAGATTGCTAAAGAACAGCAATAGCGTTTATTATAAACTATGTACATAGGTAGGTCTAGGTACCTATAGTCAGGAATAATAAGTAGACATAGAGTTGGTCATCTCGACCGCAATAAAATCACCACCTTTCATTTAAATATTATTTTGTAGTAGGTAACTCGAGCGCTAGTGGATATTTGTACAGTCAGATACACACACAAGTGTTACAAAATTAAAGTTTGACTATAGGTAGGTAGTACATAAAATTAAACAATTAAATAAAATGTGACAATTAGGTCACATTTTATTTAATTGTTTTTATGTGCAATCTTAGGTCATGTAAAGGTACCTACTAAGGTAAATTACAATAAAATACACAGGTAGTAGGTACCTACCTACCTTCAAAAATTTGATCAACATAATAATATACCTACTTGCCCATCTAATATTTTATTTTGGCGACACTACATAGGCACTGATGTTATAATAATTAACGTGATAATTAATATCGCAGCCGTTATTGCGATAGGTATAATATCTGTTTTCGATTTTAGTGGGACCTACCTTCTTAATATTATATTAGAAGGTAGGTACTTACAACTTATGTCGCGCGCGATCAACACTGCAGCAAGCAATAATATCATTTTACATGATGTAGGTAACATTATGTATAAATAAACAGTAACTTAGATTCGGTAGGCCTTAGTACAAAAATAATATTATAAGTACCTATAGGTAGGTATAGTACCTACTAGGGCTTTCATCCCGGGAATCTCGGTCTCGCAAATTTCGAGATTCTCGACGATTTTTGTCATTTTCGAGACTCGAGACTTTCGGGTTTACAGTCCCGGGAATTTCGAGACTTTCGAGACTCACTTCAACAGTACTAAAAACTCGTAACGAGCACAAAATTCTACTAAATCAACCCTCATTTTCATCTGGTTAGGTACCATCAATAGGCGCGACAACAACAACAGAAAATAAAGTTAATTCTAAGCATAATGTAGTAGATTTATTCGGAAATTTTCTGTATAAAAGACATTGTGAATAATAACTGCGATTTTTTTGCTAACAGATAAATAAAAATAATATATTATGTATCTATAGCAGCCAAAGCGTTCGATTCACCGCTTAGAATTTTTACAATATTCCTGAATGATAGTCAGCCATACAATCGAACAGCTAGGCTTGGATATGTCGCAACACACTAGATTAATGAACCGTCTAAGCCTATCATTATTACTAATCGGTTCCGTTCAACTTCATGGATTATATTCAGCCGTAGAGTCTTGTACAAGTTTAAGTAGCCCTACCATTTAAGCAAAAATGATGCAATAATATCTGACATAAGAAATATTTTTTTAAATAAACCGTATTGTTAGGTATTTGATAATCATTAAACAAAAACTGAGATCTACGTAGTACAAAAATATTGCTTGTTGGCGCCATATTGACAGTGAGTGCGTTTCAGTGATAGGTGTTAGAAAATGGAACTATCGTAAACTTAAATGACTTGGTCAGGGAAATAGTTAAATTAGTTAATCGTTATCGTACCGAGATATTTGCCGAGCTGATTGATTGAATGGCTGAATACCATTCAGGAAGCTAGTTAAACGGCGCCGTTTAGTGAAATGGCTAGGCTGTTAATTAAATTACTGATTAAACTAGTTGACTGCGTGCGACAGATCCAAGTCATTTGCCTAGCTGTTTGATTAAATGGTTTATTAAACTGACCGATGGCTGACATAGGCTAAAATATCATGTACTTATATAATTGCTTAGCCTGCTTCTAATTATCGTGCTTATAATTTCCAGAATCCGTTTTTTTTGGTGGAAGTAAGCTGAATATTACCTACCAAAGAGAGAAACTACACTGTCTATGCGTTGTCTGTCGAGTGCCAAATAAAATAGCCATGTTTTATGGACTATACAGCCAGCCTATAAGTGTGGAAACCTACTTTGGAAACGGTCTCGAAAGTCTCGTTTTTCCCGGGATTTTCGAGATCGCAACGAGTCTCGTTTTTTTGGTCCCGGGACGGCGCCATGTCTCGAGATTGAAAGCCCTAGTACCTACCGCAGTAAATATACCTAGTTGGAACACGAACCTGCAAGCATAAAGCCAAAAACGTATTCCGACAACGCGACGAGTATATAATTATAGCGACGCATACGAATATATTATATTTGTACCTATAAGTATGTTCGTAGCTAGCACAAAGGCACAAGTAAACAAGGTTAGATACCCCAATAGCTAAATACGTAGTATACATACGCACCCGCAGGCTATGTTCTAGGCACACGGCACTCACAGATGAAATATCACATTTAGGTACATACACATCACAACAGCTATTGTTAATAACAGCATCATAATAATAATACCGATATGAATACCCCAGCAGTGTAATAGCCGTCGGTATATCTTCAACGGTCTTAAGAGTTGAACAGATTTGTGTCTAAATATTTTCTCCACAAATTGAAGTCTAACACTCGCTTTTTCTAACTCAATAGAAAAATCACAAGTAAACTAACAAAACAACGGTCTGTATGTACAATTGTACAATCAAATAGACTTGATAAACTTATATTTATAGGGTAGTAAAACTTGCAACGCCCGGCTATGCTGCCGGTATAGGATACCACGCATTATAATTTACTCGTAAACTGGGGAACACCCACCTTGAGCTGGTCAGGCGTCGTAAATAATTAGGAATGTCAGGATTGAGTAAGACAACAGACAACGCGAGAGATAAGTAGATTTCGATTTTGTCGTAGGTACGCACCATTTTTAGAAACATCTGTTTAACTGCTCTGATCTAAACTTTTGTGGCAAGACAGCAAAAGTTTAATTGAACTGTTTATTTCATTTTACTACGTACCTACTTTATACAATAATATATGTATTATATAGTATAATATAATGTATGTTATATAATATAGCTAAAAAACTTAAAAAGAAACATGTTTGCCTCGAAAAAATTAGCTATTTGTATTCTACGACATCTACCAAGCCTTTTCAACAGAAATCGTCTTGAATCTATAAATGCAAATTAAAACAATGTACCTATGTAGGTAGGTATGTTATATTATTATTATGTATTTATAATAAACTTTACCTACTAAGGTACCTACATCATTTTAAGAAAACCTACAGAATAAATGCATAATATACATATAATGTATGTATAGTATAATGTTAGAAAAGAATACAAATAAATACAAACCAATCTTTTATCCTTGGTTCTGTAATTACTAACATTGAATAAAATAATGTAAAATACATTTTGCATAATAAAAAGAAACTATGTTAGCACACTTAGGTACACTAGGTATGTACCGTATATAATATAAAATTAGGTAAAATTAGGTGATTATACTTATAATATATATATATAGTTAGTTCACATAAATTCGTGTAGACAAGGTTTAACGATCTAGGCCTCTAGAATATTTTTTCTAATGAATGCTTGAAATCAATCAACTAAATGCATCGGGGAAGACCTACAATGAAAACGGACAAAATACAGATAATATACGTGCGACATAAATAACGAAAATTGTGCATTTATCAGTTGCCAATATTTAAGTCGAGTCGTCGAGTCAAGGGAATTAGTAAATATTTGTTTGACATATCCTACTAATGGCATTATCTATAGGTAGGTATGTATACAAACCATATTGCACATTTAGGCACACATGTAAATAAATATTATAGTTTGTTATATTATTGTAATCTAATCAGTCTTACTTTTAGGCACCTAAATTCACGACAATGTATAGCATTATTATAGATATATTTCCAATTATGTTGTATTCAATATAAATATTAAAAACCTATAATACTAGGCAAAAAATTTTATAAATTGTAAACAATTGCGTCCAATGGCTATCTTCACTATTTCGTTTGCCTGCTCGTCAATTTATTATATACTTACTCTGAAAACAAAAGGTTAGTAGGTAGGTATATAACTAAAGAAATAATACCATGATACAACTGTTATTAAAATTAATACCTAGGTAGTACTACAAACAAGAGGATTGTGATATTTGTGATCAATAATCATGTGTTGGTTGGACAACAATGGACTGGTTGGACAACAATTAATACATAAAGACTAACAGACCAGATTTTTCTAAACATAATTACTTACAAGATTATAACAAGTATAAATATGAATACCATGAAACATCTTAATAAAGTTAGTAGTACACTACGAGTACAATAAAAATTGGCAGTGAGCATTAATAATAGATTCTTCATAACTCTGTATATAATATGGCACAAAATGTATAGTAAATAGGTATAAGTATAGAAAATGTATAAGTAATAAGAATTATACTCACTTAGCCTATGTTCCTACTACATATAGGTATCTATTGTAAAACAACCCTAGAAGTCAAAATTAAACCAAATACTACCAACTACAAGCTGTTCAATTAAGAAATAATATATAATATAGCCATTATGGTGGGAAGGATCCCCGGCTATAATGCTTTAACTTTTGTATAGGTACGTTTATCTAAAAGTTTTTGTTCTAAAACGAATAACCGCAGCTAAGCAAGCAAGCTAGCAAGCAAGCAGTATTCACATTCTATATGATCAGAATGGAACAGCCTGTATCACAGTATTAACTTGGTTTTGACAGTTATATAAGTGCTACTGTTCAAGTAAAATTATGACAAACACAAACATAGAAAGAATAATTATCAAAAGTTGTTGTTTTCTAAGCAGGAATCATAATGATCTTCACTGTATTCCCTATACAGAGTGATCACAAGGCTCAGCCCGTGACCTCAGTGGACAATAAATGACAATAACATTTAGGCATGGTCTTGGCACAACAATAAGTGAATGTACCTACGAAATATTATACCGTGTATACATACATACTAAGGTGCATACATCTACATCTATGTCCTTATAGAATGAGAACATTTAAGCACTTCAGATATTTAAAGAGACAATTGTTACCTAGGTACTAGATACCTATTAGTTACTTCATGACATTAGAGAGAACAATTCAAGATGATTAATCTTATTGCATACTTATAATTGCGGTCAATGATTGTATAACTTTTAAATGATTTGACCGATTGAGGTCATATTATATTGGTTTTGTCGGGACAAAGGGGGCCATAGCTATCATGCTGGGATTCATTAAGTGGGAAAATGCGGAATATATTCTGCCAGGTTTACTAGTTTAATATTCCAAGTATTATAACTTTAGTAACTAACACCATAGACTCTTTCAGCTTACTACTCATGATCACGATAAGATAGCATAAAAACAAGTATTATCTTTATAATCTTGTATACATATCTCAAGAATCTACAAGTAGATTATGGTTTTATATCTGAGATTGTGAGAAATGCATTCTCACATGTCATTTTTTAACTGTCTGGCCAGACATGATCCTTGACCAAACATCCTGCAGATTAATCATTAATGTATTTGCAAACAATTGCGAGATGTGTGCAGTCAACAAATCCACATTAGTTATCATGTGACTGTTATCAAATGGTTATAAGTCAAGTGGATATTATGTCCTTGACTGCAGAGCGAGGCTGGCACATGCAGAGATAAACGAGTATGTGGGCTTACTAATATGGACTATGTTTATCACTGTTAAGAAAATAAACCAATGATCGAGATCTCTAGTTGAAAATTGTGCAAAAATGTTGTTCTATTAAAAACTTTACTCTATAATATTCTCTTTTATCAAAGTCTCTATATATAACGCTAAGCATTATGGTATTCTACAAGAACATACATTGTAAATGAACGGTACCTAGGTACTATGTCAACTAATATTCTGCAATGTCTCTTCTTCTAGAAATCACATTAATCAAAACTGAAGTATTCAACAAGGATAAATTAATAAAAGTTTTCTACACTAAGCATAAATTCATGAAAAGTTTGTCACAACACAAGAATGTTATATAGTCCATTCTCTCATCTATCCAACATAGGCATATTGTAACTATTTGCACATCTTCTGATTACGGTATTAACAAATAGGTAACGTGGTTTGTGCGCATAGGGTAGTATTCTTGCGTAGCCTCTCCTATTTTTACACTTTCGTAGATTAACATGAACCAGTTCTATATATAAATGTTAATATTGGATATTGTGATTATTGGCGACTGTGAATCACTATCGTACTACTCAAGGTAAACAGGTAAATTTAAATACAGATCCATAAAATACTTAACAAAGAGATAAATGTACGAAGTAATTTTTGCTGTTAAGGAAAAAGTATAGGAAAACATCACAAGGAAATTCGTACATGTTTTAGTTGTGGGTACCAAATTCCAAGCCCTTGGTGTTATGCCCATGGTATGATGTTAACTCACACTAAGCCAGCATGGTTCAATCCGGTTTGAACTTATTCATATTCTCTCCAATAGACAGTTTCAGTCCCACTATTGGTTATATTATACTAAGCTCACAATCATAATTTCCTTCTTAAGTCATAAGTATAGGCACCTGAGATCCATTACATAAAGATTCTTAGACAAATCAGTATTCTTCCTAGAATATTATTATTGCATTCGAAAACACAGATAAAAAGGCGCATCATCGCCATATGAAATTATGTTAATCTTACTTTGTGTTCGCTCAATTTTCTGCTTTATTAATTTCTTGTCTCTATATAATTTCACATACACCTCACACCCAGGCCAGAAACGAATATTTGTGAATCGCACAAATATTTGTTCCGGGCGGGAATCGAACCGGCGACACCAAGCAGTCGGATTGCTTAGCCACTACGCCAAACATGGTCTCATTTTATGCCGTTATTTTATTTTGATAAATATTATTTTATCATTGATCAATCATTGGTATTTAGGTAAGCAGATTCAACACTGGTTTACCAGCTAATTTTTTCTTTTACTGGAATGTTCTTATAATCCTATACATTAAATGGAAAAAATCCGGTTTTACTTGCACACCTTGATGGTTGTGTTCTTGATCACCCAAAATCCAATAGAGTATGGAGGCATGGAAATGCTCCTTCCGAACAAGATACGTCGCGGCTGCAAACTGGGCAAGGGATGTTTATAACACAGGGGCCAGCCATTCAGTAATACCGTCTTAGTTTGCCTGTTGTTAGAAGGAGCGCTAACAATGAACTCATCAATACTTAAATTATCTCCGTGCAAGGCTGTTCCACTCAGGTCAAATCGGGCCATATTCATCTCTAAATTGATGGCATAAATTGTGATCGCCGAAGTATCATTTGTGTATCGTTTATTGGCACAATGAGCGTATATTCTCTGGAGACGTGTACAATTGCATATTTTAATATTCAACACTGTGTTGCCTACAACTTTCTTGTAGAGAAGGCTCAACCACCAGTCAGGCAAAGGCTCCAAGTTTTCATCAATCAGTCCATAATGTTTCCCAGTGAAACTCTGTCTGACAACTGTGGTAATGTTATTTTTGGCAGCGAGCCCTAGCTTGTCAATCCACAATGGACTCCCAGCATAGGTATTAGAGAGTCCCGGTGCACCTTCTCCGTATGAACTACTAGTCTCAGTGAGCCACATAGGAATATCCTTATATTTCATAGTGTGAGTTCTCATCATTGATATTTGTACCTTTAGCAGATCAAATGTATCTGGGTTCCAAAATTGTTCCAGGGTAGCAGTTCTGCTGTTGAGATAATATTGATGCCACGACCTTGCATTTATAGAATGTGAGCCATTTACTAAGAATTCTTCCATATACTCGAGGCATTCCGGACGTTCCGCTTGGGGTCTAGTCGTATCAGGACCCACAAGTAAAGAACTTTTGTAACCAGAATGGTTTAATAATTCGCGCAGCTTTTCAAAGTCATGAGCTAGTGTGGATGGAGACACTGTTTCATTGAATACATGGTGAAAAGAATTAGGTTCGTTCCCCAACTGCCAGTCTACATTGAAGTGATGGTGCTTGGAGTATTCCAGGAGTTCTTTAGCGTTGTGGCTGTTCCAGCCATGCTCGTCTCTAAGCAAAACATTTAAAGTGAACAAAAGTTTCAGATTTGTAGCCTTACAGAATTCGTTGATGTCAATCCATTTTCGGCCAGTCATCACAAATAATGGGAAGGTTTTGTGCTTGCATACCTTTTTAAAGTAAGAGCAGAAATGTTTTGTGTGGTCTTTGTGGCAGGTTCGGTCGCAGCTAAGCGGCGCGTGCGCGGCGTCGCGGCTGAACACGAGCCGCTCCGACATGGTGCCGCCCAGGCGCAGCCGGGCCGGCGCCAGCGCCGCCGCCAGCTCGCGCAGTCTTCCGTTTTTGAAGTCAAGTTTGTCGTAATCTTCAATTTCCAAAGCGTCTATTCCGATACTAAGGAAGTCGTCCGGAAGAACAGTATTTACCTTCTGGTGCTCGTTGATCACGATGAGGCATTTTTTGCCGGCTTGATACTTCACGAACAGAACCAGGAGAGCCACGTTACAGATGAAAACAAAAGCGCAGGAGCCGACCAGCTGCTTGTTCGAAAGCATTTTTCAAGGTGGTGCTACATGAACATAATTTCTTCCAGGTAAGTAAAACAAACTTACTTGACCACCCAACTCGGACGCACTGCAACGAGCACACGCACCACAACCACGCACGTGAGAAAGCGGCAGAGTCTGTCTATTGTATGTAACACAACTTCGTCAAGTTTATGTTTGCAAAAATATGGACGCCAAAATGCAAAACAATGTGGCATGTGGACTTGTAGAGTGGTAATATTGGAATTAAAAATGAAATTTTATTGAAATAATTGAAAAAGATCACTCCGCACTACTCAATACTCATAACTGCCAATGCCAAACTGGCACTAGTGAGTGGCACTCTCAGCTTAGCACTGGCAAGTGGCAACTGGCAAGAAAGAGTGAGTGAGTGGCAAGGCAATGGCAATATTGGCAATTACAAGGTACAAACTGTTAGTTTTTGATTGTGCAGATGATAGTGACAGTGACAGCATTTGTTTGACTTTGACAGTTTAATTATGTTTCACCATGTCAGCCAGCGACAAGTTTTTTTTTTTTTGTTTTAGTTATGGCTTCGCACGGTTTGTGCATATAGCCAGTGTCAAGTATTTTATTTTAAGTATTTCTTAATTTCACATTAAGAAAGTCACAGCAATATTATAGCAATCGTGGTCAAGTAGTCAAGTCGATTATTTACATCGTCAGTCACGATTCAGTAAAGTAGTGGATGCTTTACTGAAACTTCCTGGGAGTTTTGGAAGAAATGCGAAATGACACGCTTTTTGAGTTTATATCATTCGCCTACACTCGTGCACGTTAACGAACACTTAATGGTTAATATTCCACCAATATTACACATTAACACTCGAAGAAACACAAGTTTGAGCTAATAATATAAAACCAACAACGTCTCACTATCGGATTCCCGCCAAAACTCCAGCGACAAGTTTTCTACATAATATTCGTTGTTTACAATAGATGGCGTTTTGTATGGAAATAAGTTTTTACAGTATCTCTTTAGCTGCAGAGATGGCGCTTCCACACATTTAAAGTTTTTAATTTGTATTGCTTGGGTGGACCATGGTTAGGATTAGGAATTAGGACTTCTATTCTATGCTAGCCATGGCGTACAAAGAATACCCTAGGCCATGGTGTTCAATGTACTTACCATCGACGAAGAAAATTTATCCAAATAACACAAACTTAATCCTCCGACTGCAAGTAGGTAGGTAGTAGGTATAAGTACCTACTACCTACAATACTTAGAAATTTAAGGTAAAGAATCCTCCTTACGCACACAAATTACCGCTAATTTGTGTTTTACCTCAACGGACGAGAACGCTTTGAGTAGGTAGGACCTACCTACTTGGCACTTGCACGACGCACGTCTCCTATACTAATACCCCTTCCGTGCGATGCTCCAAAGACTCTCTAGCCACCAGCCAAACCCATGCCTTGCATACATCCCACGCCACTGCTACGAGAAATATACGACCAATATTTTACAGTAGGTAAGTACTTAGAATAATTTACCTGTACTTATATACCTATGTATACCTACCATAGTGAACTAAAAGCAGTCCTAAGGCTGTGTTACGTGTACGTACAGCTGTTCATATTGTCCGCCTATATGTATGTAAGGAATGTTGTATGTAGATCTATACGAGTATATCACTAAATACCTACAATTAAAATAGGTACCTACCTTATATGTATAGGTATTATATCTATCTATACACATGAATCATGATGTTTGGCGCAAAACCGAAAGTGTCATCATCATCAGCCTGAAGACGTCCACTGCTGAACATAGGCCTCCCCCTTAGACCGCCACACCGAACGACAATTTGCCACTTGCATCCACCGGTTAATCATGCGACTCTTTTGATGTCTTCGGTCCATCTAGTGGGAGGCCTACCTACGCTGCGACTTCCAGTTCGTGGTCGCCACTCTCGAACCTTTATTCCCCATCGGTTATCAGAAAATGAACCGTGCAACCTTATAACCGAAACTGAAAATGGATTAACCGAAAATTTTGTTGCTGATTTATGTTTCTCTAACTTGTGTTTGGTGAACGAGTGTAAGTAAATGGTATAATACTTACTTAGTTACAAACGTACCTCTACCTACATCAAACTCAGCCAAGGACGTTGTCTTAGGGCAATGTCTGACATGGCACTTCTGGCACTCTAGATGTAGGTACATACGAGGCCTTAGGTATAAAAGGTGTCTATCGGTGTCTGCCATCCCATAGTGTCGGCGTGGCTTGCTCCTCGAGCTAAATCCTCGAAGGGCACGCTCAATGTCTGTAGATATAAACGTACAGACCTTCATATTGTGTTCACTCCAACTCTCCCAGTCTCGGTAAAAATCAACCACAACGCTGACTGTGACTTGACATGATTTCTGACTCACCAAAATGAAAACATAAGGTCAGAAAAAAAAGGGTGTTGAAGATAAGTATCCCACCCAGTAGGAGGATTTTATCTTTATGTAGGTACTTATGTGCTTTTTACCCTGGATGCAAACAAAGGGGAGTTATAAGCTTGACGTGTGCGTGTGTAGATCTGTCTGTCTGTTGCATCCTTTGAGGAACTATATATACGTGGCATCGTACTTATAACTAGATAGCTTGAGCGAGTGTCTTATAAAGAAGATAGCTAATTATGATTCAAGAAAATATTCATTTTGCAGATTACAGTGTCGAGGATGCAATTAATTTTTGTTATAAGTAGGTAATACGTAGGTAGGTACATACTGAGTTAGTTTGTTTTGACTAAGTTTTTCTTTGTTGTTCCTAATGGATAAGTACGAATACCTACTTATAGTTTACATATTATTATACCATGTATCTACTAACAAAGAGAGGGTTGAAATAAATAAACACAGTTCTATAATGAATACGTTTTATTGAACCATATAGTGGAATGAAACAAGTCGGATAGTCTCCTGACTGCTATGTCTAAGATATAAATACCTAGGATAAAGCATTAAAATACAAAAAATAAGTGCCTAGCACAAATAACGTAATGTCTTAATAATTATCATTGACACAATGCCCGCTACGAAACGTAAATCATAGGTAAGGTATGTAAATAGAAAATCAAAACGGAATGATACCATAAAGAATCCTAATAAGTAAATAAACTTAAAAATAAATAAAAAAAAAACAACTGTCGAAATCAAAGTCATGGATACGGAGATATAGTAAGAAACAACAATAGCATTGAAAAACAGAATGAAATAGGAAAAAAGTGATATTATGCACCGATGAAAACCTTAACTTTTAAATAAAACTAAGCTGTAGCTTAAATTATAACAACCTCGCCAACAATCCCATACGATAAGTACATAGACTTAACCAAATCAAACGATCACACACCTCGCTATTCGGACTACTTATTTAACATCGAGAGTTTAAAAACTGTGTCAGTGTAATTGTGGCAAACATTCAGAACTACCGTAAATATGTAAATATCGTGAGCTACAATAGCGCGCGGGGATTAGAGCTCGTCGTGCTTGGGGCCCGAGAACTCCTCGTGGCTGATGAAGCCGTTCTTGTCCTTGTCCTCGTGCTGGAAGATCTCCTCGACCAGCTTGTCGTGGCCTTCCATCATCTGCTTGATGTCGTCGCTCATCTCCGCGCCGTCGGGGGGTACCATCTGCTTCTTAAGGTAGTCGCTCACCTGGCGGAACACTTCTAGTTACAAGATGCTTACTCTACCTACCTATCTTAGTAACTTATCCTGTATTTTTCGGGCATAAAACGTAGCTCTCACGGATAATGTAGCGATCTTGAACGTAGTTTTAGAATCGGATCATTAAATTATTCCGGAGATTAAATCCTACACCACAAACTCCTCACACGTATACTTTACCTATATTTGTATTGTAAAAAAATATATAAGTGTAGATAACTTAACCCTAGGCATCGCTTAAATTTCCATGTTTCTTACAAATCTATTGATAAATAACTATTAGATGGTGACCGCATCACTTGAGAACCCAGCTGGAAAATTAAAAGTTGGGGAAAAATTAAATTGCTTGTTCACTACATTTTTGTATGAAATCAGGATCCTCACAAATTTTTTCTAAAATATCTGGAATATACAACAAAAAAATAACTTAATACATTCAGCTATAAAATTATTATGTTTTGTATTTTGGATAGTTACCTACTAGGTCACATAGTTGAAAATGTGTCAATTTAAGCGATGCCTTGATTTAAGTGGTAATGCAAATACATTCTCAAGTACCTTGGCAAAAAATAATTAATAATAATAATAATAATAATGCTGGACAATTCACACAGCATTATCTAGCCCCAAAGTAAGCAGAGCTTGTGTTATGGGTACTAGACAATTAGTAATAGTGTGCATGTATTTACAATAGCACTTTGGCACCGATGCAATACTAAACAGGTAATAAATAGGAAAGATAAGAGTCGCGGATCTCTCCGGTAATAGCAAGCAAGTGGGGCATAGAGCATAGATGCGCAGCTCTAATTTTTAACCGACATCAAAAAAGGAGGAGGTTCTAAATTGGACTGTTTTTTTTTGTTTGTATGGATTGTTTTTTTTTGTTTGTATGGATTTGACCTGTATCATTATCTGTTTTCCAGAATAAAATAAGGTTTTCAATCCAAACCCAAGTAGAGTGGTAGTACCTTTTGTGCAAGCAAGGGAGTGAACTGCTGTTATCGACGAACAAAATACTTATATGTCGAGCAGGAGCTTATAAAATGAAATAAGAAAGTAATTAGTAGTTTATAGGTAGACGGCATGCAACCTCACCCCTTCGCCATAGTTAATGCATAAAACCCGGCAAGGATAAGCAACATGAGAGTACCACTGATTGGTACTTTCCTAAAAATTACTATTTACCTAGACAACAATCTACTTAGTCTTATGACTTATGAAATCAACATTAATTCCATTTACAAACACTAAACCAACTCGAGCTTTCAGCGAGAGAGTTTTTACATTTTCAACTCGAGTTCTCAGAAAGAGATGTTTCAATAAAGACTGACGATTATGGTCCTAATGATTGGACCGCATGCATAGACAGGTCTGATTGAAGAACCTAAGCCTCCACCCGGGTAGAATGCCTCCACCATGGCCCCGGGGCGGCGGCGGCACTGACCTCCTCGCGAGAGAGCTCTTGGTCCCCGTCTGAGTCCATGGCGCGGAACGCTAACTGGATACTCACTTCTTCGCGCGACAACATGTTGTCGGCGTCGGCGTCGATCTCCTTGAACACGTTGGTGGAGGGCGGCGAGTCGCCGATGTTGATCAGCTCGACGTCGAAGTGCAGCGTGGCGTGCGGGGGGATGACGTTCCCGGCGCCGCGGTCGCCGTACCCGAGGGACGCCGGGATGGTAAGCTTGCGCTTCTCACCTGGAATTACACGCCTGATGTTTGACACAATGCCGACGGCCCAGGTGGCTCTGGGGCAGATTACAAAAATCCCCCCAGTGACCAAAACTTTATCTGTGCCATCAGCCCCGGTATCAGAGGTATCCCGTATACCTACTCCATATTTTTTAATATCAGTTTGTATGTTATGTGTCTGGAGGGGGGAGGTCGACACTCACCCGTCTTACCACATAAGTTTAGACCAGGTTATTAAACAGATGTTTCTAATATTTCGTTCCACAAAATCGACATCTATCACTCGCGTTTTCTTACTCAATCTTGATATTCCTATTTATTTAACTTGTGAATTTGTTATTGATTTAGAAAAAGCTAGAGTTAGACGTCGATATGAGGAGAAAATATTTGGATACATCTGTTCAACTCTTGTTTCAATGTTTTGTGATAAGACCGTAACCGTTTATAAATTACAAATCTGACTGATTTCAGTTAAAGCGCTCCGTCATAACATTTCCACGTGAGTGTGAATGTATCCCACTATGAATAAACAAACAGAGAACTGCCAATTCGAAACCCAATAATTACCCGAATTAATAGTTGGCTCTAAATAACGTACTACAGTCTGACATGACGGACATAAAGGAGGGTCGGGTGGGGAAATCTGGACTAGAGCATCATTGAAGGCAGTTCGATCCCAACTTGGCCCGTTTCTCTCCAAAGTTATAATGTTTCAACCATCTTTTTTCTAACAATTACGACTGCTAAAGCTTAGAACTGTCGCATGCTGTGAACCACCGATTCCTGACAGTCCGACTTGGGCAGACCTTCATTGCTGGTGCAGGCATTGCTGGTGCTGAACTCACCGACACACATGTCGAGGAGGCCCTGGTCCCAGCCCTTGATAACCTGCCCGACGCCGATTTGGAAGGTGAAGGGCTGATCGCGGTCGTAGCTGCAACAAGGAAACGCACTCTTCAAACCTCTGTATATACGAGTAGGCACAACAAAACTCAATTCAATATGGTTAAGAAAATAACAAACACAGTCTTCAGTACAAAAGTGGCATGAAGAGGAAATGAGACAAGTTGTGTCTCCGTAGAATTGATTAGCCGTATCAAAAGTATACGTATTCGACGGAAATAAGCTAAAATATACTAATCTACCAATAACAAATCTAACCACAACCATCTACTATACGTACCTAACATAAATAGTAAGTAAGTAATTGACAATAATTGCTTTCATTCGAATTGCCATAATATTATTAGAAACGCCCACCCACCAGCCGCTGGAAGCCCTTTGACAGGCAAATTACTGGCAGTGGAAAAGCATTTATCAATAGCAATTCACATAGAAAGCTAATATCTCTGTTCTTTTATATTATACCTAGTTCATTGATAGTTTAAAACCGTGCAGCCGAGTCGCCTTATATTTAAAAATTAGAAATTAGTAGCCAAATTCTTGGGCTTATTAAATTTACACTGCATGGCGTTAGTGGATCTGCCGATGGCATCAGTAAAAGTCAACTTGAAACAGATTCATCTCATCGGCGCTGATATTTAATTAGTTTTAATGCCTCTCTGAATTTGTACCTACGGTACCTTTGTTATGTTATCTTGTCCGCACCAGTCGACAATCCGTTTACCGTTGCGCGCCGGCTTGGCATCGCCGTGCGTTGCGAAACACTCGAGCCATCATCGCGCTGAATGTTAATTACATTCCTTTATTCGCGACGCCGATATTGTCCCCGCGTTAAGTTACGTAGGTATCGGAATTCAGAATAATTAAACCGTACCTATTAATTGTCACGAGTATGTCACCGACAGGCGCATCCAGTGAAAGGCGAATAAGTATAAACAGAGTTAACGGAATGAGCACTGACAGCAGATACTACATAACCATGATTAACTGTAAATACGACACTGTTTTTAAAGTGGGTGTTATTCGGCAGTTAATTAGTGGTTTAGTGTGAAATTGACAGCACTTGATAGTATCTCGCTGACATTAATGGCCATGTTCGAACAGCCACGAGCCCGGATTTTGGTGAAAATGCATCTGAACCAATTTCGGGGCAGCTTAATGTCATCGGCGGTAATAAAGCGCGGCTAATTTATATAATGTTTCATAGCTTCGATGCTGAAAAGAGGGTTTGCAGATTTTTGGGTAAAATTTGTATCAAAATCCGTAAAAAGGGCAATACAAAGTCAATAATAAAGATATTCACAGATTTTTCTAATTTTTTCACGTTTCTGAACATAGTCTTGTTAGATATACCTACCTAAATCCGATTACGTCTTTTCTATACAATTCCCAGTCGCCATAAGATAACACAAACATGATCTAAAGATTGTGGTTTAAACCAGCGCATATACCAATGAAAAAAAAAAGAAATATAAGCCTAATACGAGCAGAGTAAAAGCCAGATCCGTCAGGAGGCATTTGGAAAAATTAAGGTATAAAGATAATTTGCGTCCGAAATTCTGCAGAATGTCTGATTTTTTGGCAGCTTGTATTGAAGTTGTTACTTATAATTTTCAATGTTTTCTTCGATAATAATCCTATACGAACTGTGTTTTTGATCAAAACATCTAAAAGAAAGGTTGCAACGTCATAATCAAGTACATAATTTAGAGTTGATATAGAAAGTATAGCGGGTTGAAAATCCTATTTCAGCGAACCTCCTTGAGCCTTTGTGCACAGAAATTACAGACTGCAAGGAACTGCACTGAAATCAGATTTCCGATTTCCTATGAAATTGGCGCTGTAGGTAGGTAATAGGTATAGCACAAAATTGATTGAGTAATATATTATTCTGCTAGACTTGCTGCGCGTACTGCGGCGAAATAGTTGTTTGCTCAGGATAGAGTTTTAAATGCAATATTTACAATACAGTGGTTTATCTGGAGAACGTCTTACTTTATAACGTTCTGAACACATCACCTATCAAACCTGTCTTGTGATTTTTGTGAGCATTATAATCAGTGGCGGATTTACATATTTTCCAAGTAGGTATATGCTGTCGAATTTTTGCCGCCCTTCCCTCTACAATACCGGTGCATCGGTACTTACCGTTGAATGTACATTGATAAGGAAGAGGGAAAAATATCAGAAATATGTCTTGTGGACTTCAAACAAGTATCTACGCACCAAAAACCGCGTTACAGAAATATTTTAGATTTTTGTAAGATGGTAAAAAAAGCCGGTTCTTTATTTGCGGACCTTAAATCTGCCGTCCGAGGCTCAAGCCTACTTAAGCCTGCTGGTGAATCCGTCACTGATTAAAATAGTAACAAAAGTCTGTAATTTAAATATAACACAACAAAAAAACTAATACAAATATCAAAGATCACGTTGTCACCTATTTGGTTTGTTTCTCGACTGTAGGTACTTTTGGGCACTGTACAAAATGGCATGTAGCCATACATTGTATAACTTGGTACCGTGCCTATCAGTTTCATTCCTATCACAGTCATATTCAGTGACTGAATGGCTCTACCACCCCGCCGTGGAAACTGGCCCACCGGCCGGGCGCAGGTCAAGCGTGTAATCACCAATTACACGTCACCGTACAAGCACAAACACTTTCACTCGTATAAGTTCAAGAGGTGACATTAGCATAAGACAGCATATCCTAGTTGCACAATTATCTCGAGTCAAGAGTCGCGCGGGACGGAGCTGTGACGTAACCTTCACGTAATGTCTACCTGACTCGAGTGCTAGTCTTGATAACCTGCGGTGAAGGGGTGCCGTGATGTTTATCACTCAGAAGGAAGTGACACACCGAAGCTCAACTTGCAAGCCCGTGAAGGCCCATGACGGCCTAAACGTAGCCAGACGCGTGCAGGCAGGCCCCTTTAGACGGGCCCAATCAAACTACGGTATACATAACATCAGTGTGCCTAGTGCGAGTTTTGTCAATTTATTTACGCGCTCGGTCCGTTTGGCGTAAACTTGAAATTGTATGGAATAATAGCAGCGCCATCTAGTGACTGATTCACTGACGCTAGATGGCGCTGCTCTTATTCCATACAATTTCAAGTTTACGCCAAACGGACCGAGCGCGTAAATAAATTGACAAAACTCGCACTAGGCACACAGATACAGCACTGCAGTGTACTAGCGAAGAGTAGTTAGTTGACTACTAAGGTTGCCTATGACATTTGACTACTTATCAAATCGTAGCCGCCAAAACCAAGTGTCAGTTAGTTGATGGAGGAATTATGGCGAGAAACCGAAAGTTAGTTAACGAGCACGAATGTCGGTCAGTGAAACGAATAAACTCGCATCAAATATTAATTACATCATTTCCTAAACTCCCAGGGAGTTTCAGTAGATCCACCGCTTACTGGATCATGGTGTTGATTGTGGCAATAGATCATACACTGCTATTTATGTCGTCTGCGACTTGACTATTGAATATCTAACCGACTGGAGTCAAAATTTAACGGACTTAATATATTTTAACAAATACGATTAAATGTAGAGTTGATACTGGCTTAACGCACAAATCGTGCCACCCCAAAACAAGATAAAAAATGCATGACGAGGTTTAACGGAAGCTATCTCAAGCTATCTCTAGTCTCTACCCCTGTAAATGTAAAGCTCTACTAGAACTTCATGGAATCAAAGGAGTTGTGATAGAATTTCTTCGGAATCTGAGAGCTTTATATGTAGGTACCTATATCATTAAATGATTAAAGATAGAACTGAAAGCTTTAAGTGAGTGAACAGGATTAGATGCTGCTACATTCAAATGATCAAGGATGGCCCCCTGGTGTGTGGCCCCTTGTGGCCGCGTGTGGCCCCGTGCTCGTTTTAGAAAGCTATCGACGGCTCGTCCAGTTTGCGACTTTCTTCGTAAACTCTGGGTCATAGTCATTGATCATAAGACGCGGCCGCAAGCAATATGCAAAAACCTGTATTGATGTTGTTACGCAATTTAGTTTAGCTAATAACTAAAACGGGCCCGCATAGTTTCGCAACATGATGTGATGAGTTGGTAAATAAAACAAAGTTGGTTTCTGGGTAATTAGGAAATGCTGATTTCATAAAATTTTAAATTAGTACACAACACGTTTCACCAACAGACGGTGGCTATGAAAATAAGCGGCTTCTGCCCTTCCACGAAAAATGGTGCTCTAATAGCTACCGAATTAATTTTACCTTACCAGGGTATAGTCGCGTAGTTTTGAACGTTTTATTTTTTATTGTTTTTTTAATATAATAGCCCCCACACTAACTTCTCTCCTGTATCGTGGGTACCGTTTACAGACATATAATTTCACATACACATAACACCCAGACCAGAAACGAATATCTGTGGATCACACACATATTATTATAAGATTAGTATGACCATATTTTATTTTTAATATGATCCAATAGTTCATTATTCTATTTTTACACATCAAGGTCGAGTCTGTTTTCCTTTTATGAACCGACAGCTTATTATTATCGCTGCTTTCATAACAATTAGGTGTCTCAGGAAGTTATCTTCCTGGATACTCAGAATATTGTACTTGAATGAGGATGCTATGTGTGCGTATTAATACAGAATTTCTACTAATTAATAAATTAATCCTGAAATAACAGGCTCTCAGAAAGGCAGTTCGCATTAGAACAACATCCTGTTTATCTAATTAAAGATGGCCATTGTTAGAAGCCTAGCCGGTGATAATTCCGGTTTCACATTGAAGGTACGTAAATCTCGATGGCATAAAACGTGACACCTCTATATCACAAGCGGTATTATTACACGCGCTAACGCGTTGGCGTAGACAATGCACGGGAAAGTTATTGGGAGCGTGTTGTATCGCAAACAAATTGTATCACATCCCACATGACCGCACCACGGCTGGGAAACAGCTACCTGTGAGGGTAGGCATATATGCCTGCAGTACGTTGTAGCAATTGTGAACTAATGGACTGTGTATTAATACTAACTTGTTTTGAAGTTTGGAGAAACAAGTGCGAGCCTTGCGCTAGAGAAGCCCAAAAAGCATAGAAAATAATAAATTAGGTACCTATGCAGTCGATCAAAATAAAACTATATGAGCTGCTGTGATTGACCCCGATTGCCCCCAATACGGTAGGTACGTTGTTCCTATCCGCTCAGAGGCCACAAATTTAACTAACCAAGTCATTTCCAAAAATATTTTTCTATATCGGTACCTAGGTACTATAGAAACGGATCCAAATGTGTACAAATCTCTCAGGGGCTTCACACAAAAGAAAGTAACAATAGGGCTTAATTACAGTTTTATAATTTGTAATTATTATGAGACAATGCGACAAATTCGGCCTTGGACAGATTTCTACACCTCTCCGTTTCGTGTGATATTCTAAAACGTGGGGAAACAGCACAGGTAGTAGATAAGTAGATTATTATGGGTCGAATAGCTGTCATAATCATTTTCGGGATATAGGTACCCACAGCTCTACATTTATGGGACACCGAACACCGACTCAACATGATGGAATTACGAAGTAATTTGTAGCTAACGAAATAGCTGCGGTCAACGCAAGTCATTTAGCGCGCCCGCCGGTGGTGGGAGAGCTAGCCGGATTAGGCCAGCGGCGACACTATGAGCTAATATGGAGGTAAAGAAAGCCCTCGTCCACAGTGCGAGCCTAGCGCGGTTGCGACGACGGGCGCGAAATATTAAACATATGAAACCGCCGTTTGCGTCCATAGTGTAGTGGCTAAGGCGGGCGCCTAGCGCGACGGGCATAAGCGAGATAGCGCGCGTACTTTTCAAACGTTCCTATCCGCGCGTTATGGACCCACTACGGGCCTAGTAGGCAAGCGTCTCAATGCGCGGGTGGCGGGGATATCAAACCAGTTTGGTCTTGTCGCTCGGCGTATGCGCGTCTTAATTTTTTTTTTGTATTAAAATGGCGATAAATACCGAGTTGTTTATAAGTGCGATTCAATCTAAACCAGCTATATGGCAAAGTAAACATCCACATCACTGATGAAAGTTTGAATCCTGTTTGGTGATTTTAGGTGATATTTTACTTAAGATATAATCAAATGTTGACACGGACATTCGAGTGTACTCAAAGAATTTTCCAGGGTACAATCGCAATTCTTCATACAAAGTAAAAAATTCACCATTTATTACTCTATTTTTCTTCTCTTCTCTTATGTTCAACACATCCCATCTCAGGATAGGACTGTCTAGTAAACATACTAAATCCTCGTCCATGATTAATGATTCACAACAACTGAAATACGTCTAAGCACGACAACAGCTCGCGCGTCACTGTGGCCACCCGCACGCCCCCGCCGCCGCGCCCGCAAAAGGCCTAGTCCTCGCGCATGCAGTGTGGACGCGCACTATGGCACTCGCCGCTCGCGGCAGAAGGCACTCTTGACTATGACGTTATTATGATATAATTATTGCCTCAACTTCCTAGGATGCATATTATGAACATGTAGGTAAGTATAAATAGCCTCGCAGATAGACACAGCAAGGTTCGCCCGGCGATTTTGATCCAATAATAATATGCCGGAAGAAAGACAAAATAAAAGCATGTTTGGGCTTTTTTAACTGTAGTTATGGCATTTATTTTTTAAATGTTAGTTATTTCGCTAATATTGTTATCTTTATTTATAATTCTGTTTTGTGTTCCATAATAGTATGAGGCCTGACTACCGTCAAACGGGTCTCAAGGGAACTCTACACAGAAAGGTATGTAAAAGTATTTGAAAAAATAAATATCTAATGACATTCCGAACTCCTATTATTATATGGTACGGCTTGGTAGGTAAACTTGATATTTTTATAACTACTAGACATTAGACTTTTCAATTGAACAATCACGATTGTATGGAAAGTATATCTTCTTTTTTGGCGCTCTTTGATTGGAGTGATCAAAGTACATTCTAGGTAACAGCCACGTTGCAGCGCGCGCTGATATGGGCGTTATTCCAACCAAGTTTCGTGCTATTTTTCTACTAACCCCGCAAACCCGTACCGAGCTATCTGGGGACTTCAGCCGTCTTACCACAAAAGTTTAGACCAGAGTTTAACAGACGTTTCTAAAATTTCTTTCCACAAAATCGACGTCTATCGCTCGCTTTTTCTTACTCAATCCTGGCTTTCCTAATTATTTTACTTGGGAATTTGTTATTGAGTTAGAAAAACCGAAGTTTAGACGTCGATTTGTGGAGAAAATATAGAGACTCATCTGCTCAACTCTTGTTTAAATGTTTTGTGGTAAGACGCCGGTAGGTGTTCCGGTCTCTAATCACGACTCGCTAGTCACATAATGCGACTTGTGCATTTCGCCACTCTTTCTTCACTTCACATGGTTTTATCAAAATATAAGTTATAGTAGAGCTAATTATTCTGTGATAGTAGTGATAGTGACCTACTAATAAATAAATGTTAGGCTTGTTTGTCCTTTAGGGCTGGAAAACATAGGCTACATCCCTGAAACAATTCTTTTTTTACAAGTCTTTGTAGGCACTTAATTAGGTAACATTCAGCTCACGAGCTGATCTGACACTAAAGAAAGATAAGTCTTGATAAGACTATTACACCGTGCTACCGGGTTATGGTTGATTACTTGGTTCAATGCGACTTGGCAGAAGTAGTGCAACAGTCAATTTGCACGAATGGTCCCCGTGGCGGCTCGGGGCAGTGCAGCTGCACCTGAAGCGCCGGCGTCCAGACAGCTCGACTCAAGGACGGCACTTGAAACGGCCAGTTCCCATCAGCCCCGAGCCTTTGTTATTATTGTTATTCTATGTCTTTCCGAGGTGAAGTAGGTACCTAGTTGTTGTGCCCGAGCCTACTATTCTGTCTGAAGTAAGTTGTCGTTTGTAGTGGACCTCGAAAAAATGTTAGCGGGTGGCCTTGCTTCATTCCACTGAGCTCTGATTTAAGATTGTTAACTACTTACACGATTGTTGAAACATCAAGGATTCCTTTGAAAAAATATTTGTACAATTTTTGAAATTGCGAGAACAATACGAATGTACAGTACAATGGTATTATCTTATCTCAACATTTGGATTTTAAAGTTCTTTAAGTTTTTTTTAGCTATGTAGTTTTCGTGTGTGGATAAAAAGTCTTTGGATGTCGCTCGTAATGGCTTATGGGCTAATTTCCCAAGCTAAGTTTCAGCTTCGAGCGCCTTACAGACGAAGTAACTATTCAGTAATCTGTGATTACAGGTTTATAGAAATGTAGTCAAATAGAGGCGAGAAAATTAGTGTGCGCTTCACGGCGCGCGGATTATGCGAGCGGGTTGAAAAAGGTATGGAAAAGAAAAAGCATTAGCTCACATCGCCTGTACCTTTGCACTGGCGGCGGCAATGCTTTATCAAGTCTGCACTACTTTTGACTGCCAATTTAGTTTATATAATTATATGTAGTGTTGCGCAAGATTGTGTTATTCAAAATGTTCTGGGTGGCGCTGCAGTTGCAGTCAGCAGACAAGAGCCAGCGCAGGCTGAAGGAATGTTAGGTGGATATGGCTCGGCTCCCTGAATACTATGAACTTTCCATAAAATACGTATATAATACTCACATAACTTAGGGATTTTTATGACAGCTTCCCTAGAATCCCTAGCCCACGGTATAATTATGATATCCTCACCTAGTGCGGACTGAGAAAAATCAACTGAAAATGAAGACTTCTATCGTGCAACAGAGGCGGTAGTACCGCTTTTAGCTCCAGCCTAATAAAATAAATTGCATAGTTGAAAATAGTTGAAATATCGACGGCCCTCGACGCGGCGGCTGAAGTTAGAAGCCGTCAAAGTTTCATAATGCCGTCTATTCTCCGTAATTTCTCCCGGAAACTGTTCTTAGAAGTCGGTACAGTTTATATAATGGATGCACTGCTTAAAGTTGGTTGATTGACTTGACTACGGAGTACGGTTAACAGCGATCACGCGCAGGTCAATGAGCATTTTGAATACGGAACCTTCGGCAAACATTTTGTTTAATTATGCTTCTATAAATACACTAGTATTGATGGTGGTTATTCTTGTATGCTTCCGGATTGTTTCGGACGGGAAAGTGGCCGGGCCGGACCGGCTGGAGAAACAAGTCGTGCGAGACCAGTCCGTCTGCCCGCGTAGTCACAACGACATTACTGATGTACTATACTCGTATATATCCTGCTGTTGACTACATAATACGCCATTGCCATAATATTTTGCGCCTTTCTGTGTCCCTTTTTTCAGCGCAAGTTCGGTGCACAGTGGATATAATCCATACTAAAGATATAAATACAAAAAAGGCCGTCGGAGTCATAGGTCGGAGTGAAAAGAGATCCTTCCCGTCAGTAGGTACCTACAAAGATTAAAGCAAAAATCTAGTCCTAACCTAACCTAACCTGAGTTTTGTAACAGTATGATAATAACATGATATTATTATTATAGGTACAAGCCTTCGACGAGGTATAGGGTGACGTCAGGTATGGATTGAGCGAGCGAGCTGTAAACATGTGCTCGTTTGACATTCAACATGAGCAGATCAGCTCTCAGATGTCAAAACAACACGACGCCATAACACATTACTAATGGCTTGATAATGCTTGGGCTCAGACAGGCAGTAAGTCTTTAAATAAAAATAAAAATAGTAATATGTGCCAGAGTCTTCAAAGAATAGAATGCCAGGGTTTTTATTGGGGGTGTGACGCACCACGGTTCGAAAGGCCCAAGTGTACGTAGGTACCTTTTCAATTAAAATAGTCTTTACTTCTAGGCTACCCGCGTCGTCGAAGATCAAACTAAAATTTAAAAAAAACAGCCTGTGGATTAATCCAATAACCAAAGAGGTATACCTACTAAAACAGAAAACAGAGCAATTACAATAATTGAAGATTCGATACTACATTGCAAACATGAAAGTTTCCAAAAAGCGCACCAGTAAATGCTCGGTAATTTTCCGAAGCCGTCAAATTAAAAAGTAACAGAGCCATAAACGCCCTCCCTAGACGGGTTGCCTAGGGGGGAGGTGGTCACGCGACCGCCGCGTCGCCACGTCTCCACGTCTCCACTGTGGCACAGCCGTGACCAGGGAACCACCAGTCCCACCACCCACTGATGATAGACTAGCTGCCCGACCTCGCTATACATCAAGAAACTCGCAAATTACTGTAAATGTTTGAAGTTTAATTGCCTCCCGCTTATAATGGTCGGTTATTATCATATCAATAATGCATCGATCATCGACTGCAAATGGCATGAAATAAGTGAGAACTTAGATCCTCTAATTCTTACATACGACATCTACCTGCGTCCATAATTATGCAAACAGCCAGCGAAATAGTGCAAGTATTATTATCACCTATCAACAACGCAGTCCCGCAGTTTTTTTTTCGTTATTTTAGTTAGCTGAAACTAGTCTTGCATTTATAACAGACATAATGTCGACAACGCAACATTGAAACATGAGAACTATTTCATGATATTACAATTCAATTAAGTAGTTATGGATTTATAAATCAACTTGTTACTAGCACATGTTATTTGCTTGTACTTTGATAAAGTTTTCTCTATATTCGTCTAGGAGGTACGTTTTTCCTGCAACTAAAAATGTTCTATATAGGTTTTGGGTTTGGAAAGTGGGTTGTGACATAAAAATACATATTAAAAGACTACGCCGCATCAGAGTGGAAGGATCCCGGCGGGCTCGATGCTGAATTTTACACACCCCTCGCCGCCGCCACCCCGTACTTAATAAAATATCAGGGCAGACTTCGTCACATCTCTAAAATATAACCTCTCCTTTTTCTAGATGTTTAACAGCGGACGGTTTAAATCTTTTATCTTTTAAATGGATAGGTACTTTATTAGTGCGCGGGAAAGAGCATTGAAGTGCGTAACAGGTACTCTGTGGTAGAGAAAGAGGGTTATTCCCAAACTACTCCAAAACAGGAGGATGTTCTCAATTCGAGAACTATATAATATGTTTTTTTTTAGTTTAAATTTTTATTCTCTCGTTCAGTATACCTTTTTTATAAATCTAGAAAAATTAAAAAGTTACGGTCACTCACTAAGAACAGGTTCCACTTCCCTGAGATATCCTGACTTGTACATGGCATCCAACACAAGTTAACCCTCATGACAGCGCGCCGTTTCGAAAATAACACTGCCGAGGAAAACTTTCACATGAATTTCCTCTTCGTGTATTAAGGCTTCTATTATTAACTATCTTGTACAAGCTCAATTTTAATCCTTATTCGCCGCGTGCCATTGCACCGTGCGATACCACGAGCGGGGCAAGTTTGAAAATTTTAAACTTTGAACTGCAATTTACACGACGAACTTTCAAACAAATTATTCAGGCTATTCTTTGATTGTTGTAAAAGTACCGGTCAAAACTAGAAGACAACTTTATCTGCATCCGGGTTCGTATTTCAGAGATTAGATTTTCATTACTTCAGAGTAAACGGGATAGAACTGCGGCCTTATGGAGCAGCTGAAGGCACTCGTATCTATCTACCTTATAAAAATAGATACCGAAAAATCACAATATTTTCCCATCACATTCAACTTATGGATTTCCGCAAATGCACGCCCGGTTCTATCGACTGTCTCTAATTACAACGTCACGATTACCTTACCTTTGGTGTCCGAAAATAATCATGACATCATTACATGACGGCAGGCTTCGCAACCGTGAAGAGAAAGTGCCGCGAGCCCAATGTCTGCACTGTAGAAGTATAGATTAGTTCCTACACGGATGGACCCAAAATATAATTGCACAACGGTTCATGTTGTAAATCAAACTGACTGAAGGAGGTCGCGACGGCCAGCGCTCGCTATCAATTGATAGAAAGGTGCCTACGTATACGTTATTGCTGTCCAGTTATTCGAAGGCAGTCTACAATTCGCACGACACGAAGTTACTCATACGCGTACGTGGGATCCCATGTTGATAGATACACTAATAAAATAATATATTTTAGGTCAAGATGTCCAGATAAAATGCGCTGTAACTACGGAATTAAAATTGTATTTTGTTACAATTAGGACACTTATATATTATCTAGCTGCATTCGAAGGCACATTGCACGAAAACCGATTAATAAAACGTCAGACTAATGGAAAAGCTTCGAACGCATACCCAGAAATGTTAAGTTCTCAATTATGGGCGCTGAGCTATTCATGGCGAATCAAAGAAAATCCCACTGAAAAAGTATTCAAAGAACCTTGCACCGCGCAAACAGAAAGCACTTCTAACATTTTATCCCGCGCGTGTAAGTTGAGTAAACTGGTGGGTAAGCAAGTTTCTAGGGTAGTCATACGCGATCGAACGCTCGCGACGCGGGGTAAATATGCAAGCGCCGAAGAAGCCACGGTTAGGTACAAGGTACTGTATTCCGATCGCATGCTGCCTCAGGACAAAGCCAGCGCGGCGATAACGTTCCCCTGAATTTTTAACGGCCCGGTTAGTGAGAACCAGATGCGGTGGCCAAACTCGCAGAATACGCAAATTTAATATTTATAGTCACGACACCTTGTTTGCAGCGTTATGACGCGGCGACGCGACGGTGCCGATCCATGTCGGACGGCTCGAGCACCGGGTCATGTAGGAATGAGAAAGTGAAGTAAGTACATCGTGACGTCATCAAGTACGACTTGGAACACCGCAGCGGACACGTCCAACCTGCCGTCGCCGGTGACGAGCTGGCAATCAACACCATGGGCAACCACATCAAGTTCCCTACATGAAGTGTCGAGTCCTCGGCGGCACGACTACCCACCCAAGCGCGGTGTAATCCCAACTTGATTACGATCGTGAATGAAGCCCCGCTCGCATACACGGCGCCGCATGAAAGGTTGGGCATATTATAACATAAATAACGTTCCTATGCTTTGAAGTGAATTGCAGCATCACGGTGGCGTGCGCTGTTTCGCGGCACACAGGCGGGAAATAAAACATCTATAGAATCAGTTTTCTATTAACTGGCCCCGGCTCGGAGCTGGAGCGTCCATGATGTTATTCCAAATGCACTGAGTGATCATTTTAAACGAATATTTTGCTCGAAGACTTCACTTTACCGACAAAGGTCACATATCAAGCAAAGAACGCCAGTCCGCTACAAAGACCGGAGAAGATTGAAAGGAAGATAATTAATTCTTATTAAACACCTACAAGTATTTGAGAAGCCAACTGAGATTGCCCCTAAAGCTATTATCGAGTGAATCAAGAGTTAGAAAGACTATAGAAAGTTTCTTAGAGAAAGTAAGTAGGCACCTATTTACAATACGTGCGGTGAAATACGATATACTCGTAGTACGATACTAATCTCATCACTACATGTTGTGACATTAGGTCATTTAAAACGGCTAAATAAATTATTATGTTGGTGTACAAACCAGCTGCATGCAATGCTGTCGTCACCCATCAATGCAACTTTAATGCCGCGCTGGCTCCTGGACATGCACCGCATACATTTTTCGACTTCATTGTAAGAATAAACTCAAAGTCGATATTTTTATATTGCCGTCAGAGCGACCGCCTTTGAAGCTTATTCATCGTTATCCTTTAGTCAGTAACAGAATTATGGAGGAGCTACGACAAAGCTTTGAAGAGGACAAAGCGGCGACCGACCGCGCGGCGACCGGACCGCGACCGCTGTCAGACGAGCGCGCGCTGCGTGCACCAGCGACCGACTACCCGCAACTTGTTCTACAATGTTTTATTTAATGCATGCAAAATGACCGTAAAAGAATGGTCTAGCACGTCCCGTTATCTAAATGCAAAATGTGTCATAAATGAACCAATATACTTACTCGAAACTGTCTCAAGCTAACACAATATACTCGTAGAACAATATAGCGCAGCGAAGCTTTAGAAGCGAACGGAACATCAAAGTCTAGGAATTGTAGGTTAAAACTGAAAAAGTACAAAACTGGGGAGTACAAAATAAAAAGAAACATACATAGTCCATACCGCTAAGTACATACCTGCAGACATAGCCGGAACTGCGATCATAATTAGTAGCGAGAGCTGTGTACACTACAATTAGTAAATAAAACGGGCCAACTTCCTTTGTTTTAGCAGTTCTCAAATATTATCACACCTATGAGTGTTACTGGAACCGTGAAGTTAAATGTGAACCAACAGGACGAAGCTCGTACCCCGCCCCCGCCTGACGTTCGTTTATTATGGTTGCATGCAAATAGTTTTTACGAGACAACTTTGCTCGACGGATGGGACAATTTTTCCCTTCAACTAGTTGAGAAAAACGCATAAATAAATTGAGCTTGCGAGATTCGTCTGAGGGTCAGAATAGTGTAGCCGGAGCTTGGTGCAGCGGAGGCACGTGCGCCCATAACACGCCTCGGGCGCGGGGCGGCGGCGATGCATCTTCCTCTCCGTTCTCTATTAATATATCATCCCTCGCAGATAAGCGGGACGGACAAACTACTTACTCTATTTATTATTTATTGCGCAGAAGGGTGCCCGATCAATCAGCCGGGAGAGCTTACGCGATCCGTTTTCCGCTATTACCTCTTTTGAAATTAAATTCTTGAAACTGCTCTTAGTTGTAATTGCCCGGGAGGGCAGACGTGCACAGGGGGGGTCAGGTGCAATAGCGATACTAAAAATACCGCAGAATAATACTAAAGACAAGCTGCGAAAATGACAGCACCCTTCCAGCGCATAGAACGCGGCATGACATGGCACCCGACGATGTCAAGACAATTTCCAAGAAATAAAATAAATATCGGTTTGTTCGCTACCTGCAGTCTGTCTGTTTTTGCTTTATAGACCGACGCTATATTTACACACCCTTTAAATCGAATGTAAGTATGTAGACGATTTTAATGCAGGTAATCGGCTAGATTCCCATACATCAATGCATGGCTCATCGCTTGGTTTCATTATTTTATTGTTCTGTTCTAGATTTAAGTTTTCTCTGTTCTGTGGTGTTTCAAAGAGTTTATCTATCTTTCAATCTATTTTTGCATTTTAAATCAAAACTGAAACTGATTGGTCGGTTGATTAGCGTTGATTGACGTCACCGAGTGTAGACTGTTAGGTGTACGAATCATATTAGTTTAGTAACGAAATGTTGTGTGAAATAACAGCGTGTTGTAGCACTAATGAGTACAAGCGACATGCTAGCAGTAGTTGTTTACATGGAACACCGGTTAGAGCTCCACGACGCCAGACTCGCTGCACCCGATGTTAGTCGCTTCCATAAACTCAATTATCTAGGACTTAAAATTGAGTGACGAGGGTGTATCACTCGAAGACAGTGTAAAATGTTAAAGGGGAATTCGAGCATAAACCCCGGTAACACAGCCCTGTCGTTACAAGAACAGAACGGCGGCGTTAAGGCCGTATTTTTATCTTTCTTGAAGCCTGCGTACAGGGAAACACATTTTTTTAGTGGGAAAAACATAAACAGAGTGCAAAATAACCGTTCATCTTAAACATTTGTCAAGAGAGGCTTACGTTAACTTAGTAGGGAAATGCGTGCCGCTGGAACCCTCGCGTTACTCGCTCCGGTACACACCCCGTCAGTAGGGACTCCGTGCACGACAAATCTGTCAACTTACGTTGGTAAAACAAGGCATTGACAGTGCACGGGGAGTGGATGTATTTGCTTTTGCTGAAGGTTCCTCGGTTCAAGGATAATTTGGATAAGTATAATTCGTATTCCAAACGTGTAGGTTTACCATGGCTTTGAACTTTATTGGAAGAATCCATTTACAAACGCCGCTGCGCCGTTTGGTGGAATATTATAGGCTCGAGTGTGGAGTGGGTGGATATTGGAGCAGGGACGCTGGTACCGAAGCATCCATACTGCAGCTGGTGCCGCGACGTGAGGTTGAGATATTATGTACGTACCTGCCCGCGAACTTTACAGTATCGCCGCGCACAACAATGTTTCATATTCATAGCAGTAATCTTCCACAACTAAAAATCATCCCATACTTACTTACCCCTGTATTAACTCAATTCGTACTAAAACTGGTGGAGATTCGAATCTAGAAAAACAATTAGAGCTCGTAACTTTATTTTGACAAACTTATCTACTGTGAATATTATTAACACAGGACCCATTGTTGGATAGAATGTTTTGCACTACTTACAATACAAGGTGACAACGAGCTCATCTGATGATGACGGCGGACGGTAGACAACGGAACGAAAATTGGCATTTGGGCTCATTGTGAGCATGTTATGTACCGATCGACCAAATGAGAAGTAATCAAGGAGTTTTACTCGAAAATTGAAGTCAGTTACGATACAGTTATTGCATACAAAATAATATTATAATGAAAGGTACCATATTTTTTTTGTTAGTTATGTTTTGTGTGTTATTTGAGAGTTTTTCTTTGTTTCTATGCAACAAAAGAGTCCAATCTCCGGCTCGCTACGTCCGCGCGGCCCGTCCCGATTGCGGACGAACATATTGCGTACATTCGCGGGGCCTCGTACATTTTTCAACGGGCTTTGACGAAAACTTGTTGTAGACAGCTAAATAGTTACATATAAGTAATTACATTGATATAATGCAAAAGGTAGACCCCACTACTGGGATACTTACCTTCAACAATCGAACGTTCAATTTATCAATAAGACAAAATTAGTTATGACTCATCTAGAAGTTGTAATTCTTGAGGCCTTTAGTAGAAACCATTATCGTTCCGAGACGGCAGCCGAAGTGCGTCGTCGTCATCCCAGTAGCTCGCGGGAGCCGCGTCGTCGTACCGTCGCGTGGAAAAGTGCTCTTAATTATTAACGCTACGCAGCCGTGCCACAGCCGCCGCGACGCACCGAGAGCAAGCCTCCGCTAGAAACGTGCCACCGCCTTTTCACGTTTAAGTAGGTAATATTTTCCTCCGTAATGTACCACTTTTTAAATCAAGGGACGTAAGAATGCGGCGGCTGCCAATCGGCCTCTATAAACCAGGCGAAGATCGCGCTCCGACGGCAGCGCTGTATTATTCAGACGGATAGCACATGGTGCCCGGCCGACGCTGCCGCCCGCTCGAAGACCACGGGCGGCGCGCGGCGCGGCGCCGTGTACGGCGAGCCCTCCGCCGCCGGTAATGCGCACTGCATAATCAATGCCTCAAATTACACGTGCGGTTTAACCGACTGCGTTATTTATTACCACCTTCAAAGATAACATTACATTTTCAGAAGCCGGAGCGGTCTCGATGCGGTCCAGACTCGAGACGAGACGTTACAGTAAACTCCGCAAAGTTTAAAGTGTTATGATATGTTAAGGCGGGCGGGCGCGCGTTCGCGAGAGTGAAGCACGTAAAACACGCTGCATTAAGATATCGAAGTGTGAAATATTACGCCTACGCATACGGATAACGAGCCGGCTCCATAGACATGCAAATGTTTTATTTACGGTCCCGCGGGGAGGAATCCTATGTTGTAATGTGTTGGGAAAAACTTTAGTCGGAAAAGTATGAATTATTAGGCGCGTGTTCAGTTCCGAAACGAACTCGCCGCAGAACATGAGTGGCGCGGACGAGCGACGCCGCAGCAGACGCCGCAGCGCGCCGCGCGGCTGCCCTGCGACACGCGGCGCTTGCTGCCCATCTGTACCATAATAATTCGTCGATGGTGATATCAAATTGACGTTAACAACATATATGTCGGCACAACATTCATGTCCGCTCGATTTGACTTCGGGCTCGTGAAGTGGAAAAACCGAGGCAGGAGGTGAAATATGAAAAAAGTCAGTAAGTTTTAATTCTGTCGATTGAAGTCGTCGGATGGCACGTGTTAATAATTCAGAGTCGGAGGGAGCCCGCATCGTAACCACGACCCGACGCCGCTCCCGCCGCGCCACCGACGCACGACCGGCTGGAAGCGACTAACTAACATGCTCGGGAGACGAACACTTACGGAATATGAACATGAGAATAACCGCCTAAACAATGCGGACTGAAGTTGAATTGAGAGTCAATATTGGCAATCCCTGAACCGGCATGCTGGGTTGGTTTCAAGTTTTCAACTGGTATAATATATTGAATCAATATGTTTCAAAATCACCTATATTAGTTAGAATATCTCTGACGTTGATAACGAACGTTGTAGCGATTAACTGATAATTTAATTAGGTAAGACGATAAAATCGATAATGAATTATATACATTGTTCTGCTAAGGAAATTATCACAAATATAAATGTATCCACCAACCCGGACTAGGCCCCCGTGGTGGATTATGGCCTAACCCTCCTCACGATAGTGAGGGGAGGCCTTTGCCCAGCAGTGGGACAGTTACAGGCTGAATTATTATTATTATTATTATAAACGTTTTGGTTACAGATAGCGTCCGCGTCATGCGAGGCACGCAGCACGCGCTGCTGATGGAGACATGATTTGTTTGCTCAAGTTGAATATCACAGTATTGGAAAGAAGGCCGATCACTTCTAGTTCGTCAGTTTCGTGCACGGTGGCGGCGGCTTTACGAGCGGCGTCCGGACGCAAAACGTTTGCAAGCATCGGATCGCTGGAGTCGGCACGATCCGATCCAGCCAGGGTGTACCTACTGCACGCGGGCACAATCCTACACTATGTATGCTGTGCCGTTCTAACCAGCAATAAAAATCGGCTCTACCTTTTGGCACATTAATTTTAACGAGTATCGCGGTCCATGCGGCCCCGCGCCGCCGCGCCGCCGCGCCGCCGCGCCGCCGCGCCGCCGCGCCGCCGCCGCCCGCCTGACGCGCCCGTATCGCCTGTCACGACCACAGGCCAGGGGAGGCCTGTCTTTAGTTCTCTTACACAACCTGCTTGTAGTATTATAATAAAGCCACCGAGAACAAAGTCGCGGGTAAGCGGTACTTGTAAACAGTGACTACCTTAATTAGCCGGCTCTCACTCGAAACTAAAGTTACGGATAGCCTACAAGTGGATAGTAGTTTTATTTTTAGACAGGATATAATATCTAATTAGGAACTTATATGATTACCAAACCTGGGATAGGAAGAGATTCCGCGAACCTATTGTAACTGGATCCCGCTAATCGTGAATGATTGTATGTTCTTGAAAGGTTTAGTTCAATCACATTAGACCAGCCGAGTGAAGACACGTCGTGTTGCCGAGCACGAGCTCGATAAACATGTTCGATGTAGGATTGTAGGCGCGATGGATGACTTACTATATAATATATTCTTTTCAATATTAAATATTTAAGGGCGGCAAACCTCGCCCGCGCTATAAAGTTCGGCCCACATGTATCACCTGGGCCTCGCATCCTCCCGCAACCGACAATCTTATTTTATTGACTAGTGTTGGGCGCACGCAAGACGATCGCTGGTTTAGACGGAACTCAATTTTTTCCTCCCTTCGCGCATAAATACATTCAATCACAGTCAGTCGGTTAAATATGCACGAAATTCCGATTCGATTTCCGTTCTTGACAGCAACGCAACTAATAATATTTACAAACAATAATATTATAACATTCAAAACTTACAAATGACCCGAGTTTGTATAACTTTAAATAGCATCCACGGCAAATAATTTTACATGGTTATTATACAATTTCTAAACGCGAAACCATACTTAGTTATATTGTCCAAATATCATGTTCACTGCGAAGTGATCATGTCAATGTGCAAAATAGCGGCATAGTCTCTACACGTAGATTAGATTATTGAATACCCGAGTGATAGCTCACATTCCAACACACGAACATTTTGTAGTGCTTCTGTGAGAACGCGTGATCCCTCTTCAGTCGGCAACTCAGACCCGGGCGCGCCCCTAGCTCGATACGCGGGATGACGGCGGCAATACGTCCCCGCGCCCATTCCCGGCAATCTAGAGTGCGTGCAATCCTCGGAAAGACTCTATTTACGGAGTAAGGTGAGCTCGCCGCGGCCCGTATCGTCAAACTACGCTCATAAATCGGACCCAATCGCATCACTCCGCGCTCGGATTCCCGCCGAGGGACCCGGCGCTGGGGATCAATGACAAAAACGGCGCCGGCTGCATAGCACAAGAACTTCATAGACATAAATGACGGGAAAGTTAGACAGGGAAGCCCTTGTTGTACCTGGACGTGAGAGACGTACGTAGGAGCGTGTGACCTCGCGCGCTCGGTAGGGCTGTTCAGTGTTCAAGGTCCGCGGATGAACCGTTTGAATGCAGTCTGTGAGACGGCAGCGTGGTGCCGGGCGTCGTCGGTGGGCAGCGGCCGCCTATACCACGCGCTGGCCTCGACGCCATCTATCAAAAAGCACTCATCTGACTGTTTTATTTTAATTAAACGCGAGCCATTGAATTCGCAGTTGCATCAGTTCGCAGTGCCCAGAAACTTCACGGAAGAGAAAGAGTTTGTATGCTTTTTGGTAGTGGCGTCAGCCGCGGGAACAGAAAACAGTATGAGGCGTAAATGCGATTATAATATTCCGTAAACTCGGCGCTCTCTAGAATGTTGGTCTCGAAGGTGGAAAATTGAAAAATCTATTGAAATCGCGAAAGAGAACAATCGCTCAGCATTGTTTGTTGAAGCAGAACTTCGATAATAACTCACGTTCTTGAAATTGGGAGCTAAAAGCAATCGGGCTCTCGGAAATTGTTCCTGGAGCAGTACCGACCAGAATAACCAGTCTAGCAACAATGAAGTTAGTGTCAAACTTTCCATGTATGATCCAATATCCTCGTTATTGGTGATGGAAATAGCACATTTTATTAATTATCTCACGTTGACGTTTTGTACGCATTACGTGAGTTCATGCAATTTTATCAAACAAGTTTTCGCATTAATAATATCTTATCACCAAGGACGCGGTCGCGCTTAATGACAGAAGTGTATCGTTCATTGGCTGATGAGCTGACCTTAGTGTTGTAATGACGAAAAAAGTAATCCAACGTGTGATAACAGTTGTCTAGCGCGCCGAAAGTAAACGTACAACTTCCCACAACTCGAGTCTTTCCAGTCTCTATACCTACTCATTTTCATAATACTAATCTAATTTCGATACATTTAGGTAGGTATAGAAAGCAAGTGGCACACTCCACGTCGGGGTCATTATGTGTGGTGTATTTAAACAAAAGCGTATTTAAAATAATCAAACACAAATATTATAAGTACATGAA
The DNA here is from genome assembly GCA_905147375.1 of Hylaea fasciaria. Classification (NCBI taxonomy): domain Eukaryota; kingdom Metazoa; phylum Arthropoda; class Insecta; order Lepidoptera; family Geometridae; genus Hylaea; species Hylaea fasciaria. Next base: position 718,279 of record LR990192.1, read on the forward strand.
ATCGGTCGTTTTATAATATTAGCATTCCACTTGGTTCGGGATTGGCCCTGCCTCCCCTACCGGAGTTTTCTTAAACGCAGTTCCCTAACCTACTTCTCATGTTCCATATTTCAAATATTGCGTACTAAAAATTTATGATTACTTAGGTAGGTGTCGGTATACGAGTATAAATCCTATTCATTTGGAGTCAAAATTTTTAAATAGCAGGATTATATTTTGTATCATTTATTCAAATAAACACCATCATGTAACAACAAAAGTACATCGCGAATATAAGGCCAATTAAATGTTATTGAGTGACAGTTTAATCATTTTAACCCCGGCTCTAAAGTTGCTCCAACTCAACTGAAAACTGAAACTCGTTGAAACTTGGAAGTTCCGCCGCGCCGCCGGTGGCCTCCTCCCTGCTACGGAGGGCTATACGGGGTAGGACATGCCCAGTGAAAAGAACTATTTTTTTTTATTTCACCATCGAGCCCCACGATCTCTGTTTTTATAGTATACTTACGTTACTTTAGTAACTAATATAATGAACTCCATTAGCATAGATAATTAGATTTACTTATAATTAAAATCTCCCAATTCTAATTATGTAATAAAAAGTTTTCTACTCATTTATACTATCGTTTTCACACGGATTGATTTTCACGATCAAACCCAGAACGTGCTACAGAAGTCAAAAGTACCTGTAACCGTCGACTATGTATGAAGGGAATGTGTACTATGTACTATGTATGTATCAACTAGTTATTTGGGTCGGTATAAACTGTCATCATAACATGTTTATCCAAACTAAAAGACCCTGTGACTGCCGAGGTCAAGAAACCGACAGCAGCTAAATTGATTCAACACGGAAAGTGCTAAAAGAAACAAAACCGTCTATGGAGAGTGACACCAGCTTCCCTTGGCCCTGGTGCTCCGCCGGATGGCACGGTTCAAGTGTCAATCAGTTCCATCCGCCCCGCGTCATATGCACCTACGCCCTCCCTTACCATCAATATACTTACACTTGCGAATTGCAAAAAGATTTACCATCTATGTATATACCTAATCGTAATCATGATGGCAAATGGACGTGAGAGACAACGAAATTTCAGATACTATCAAATTAAAATAAAAATATCTAGCCGAGGTTTATGAAGTTAGTATATTATACGAAACACAATGAAATCAAGTAGTAGAACAGTCTGTTTCTACTATGCTAACACAGGGATATAAATTGAAGCTTATGCAAAAAGAAACGGAATCGCGTACCGATAATCGAAACACAACCTAGGCGCATAGGTCTGTCTGTGCCTCGCGGTACCTCTCTCCTGTCTCTGAAGAACCGATTCGTTACTTTAGAGTTCTGTTACTTGCAGTTTTTTTTGTAATTCCACCCGCATGCCGCACTCTGATAACAACACCCCGCGTATCAGTGGAGCGTGCCAACAGTATTGTAAACATTGCATCCTATATGCTAAAGAGCTTATTTTCTTTTCAACTATCCCACTATTTATAAAGTTTACAACAACGAAGCCTTTTGTTTTGTATATCAGCATGAAACGAACCGTCATCAAACGTCTGTCAACGTAGGCCATCCACGTCATCATTTGGAAACCTTCATAATAATCTATCCTATCATAGAGCACGGTGCATGTATCCGCAATGAGCTAACCCAGCAAGTAGAGTGCATTTCATAAGTTTAAGAAGTGAATAGGTCGGTTTTGTAGACGTGCGCGGGCGCAGGCGCAGGCCACGTCAGCGCGCGCGCGGCGAGGCTGCGGGCGCGGGCGCGCTAATCGCTTGGACACGGAGCCGCACTTATCGCGCCCGCGACCAATCGATGACAGGCTCCCCACCTACAAACTCCTAATTATTCCTCGCAATATTCTTGTTTGCCTAGTTTATATCAAAATTCAGTTCAAAATCACAACGCGGAGCGCAAAATAATGTAATAACGTAGAACGTAATAAGTTTATTTTCTATAAGTAAACACGGTCCGCCGCACGACCCGATGTACCTACTCGTAGAGCACATCTGTTGAAGTGGACCGATCTTCCCACGTCTTATTAAATGGCAACCCGCAATGAGATGAGATCATGTGACAGAATACGAGCAATATGCATCGAGGGACGAGAACCCTCTGCTGACTGCCGGCCACTCCGCAAATGAACGTCCGCACTCACTCGACCATGCTACCTTGACATTTTGTGAATGGATAGTTTCAGATCAGATACGAATGTGCACAATTATAATTGCACTTATCAGAACTTCGAGAACACAGAGCCTTTTGTTTCACCGCAACAATAGCGAAAGTCATAACGACGGCCCCACACAATGCACCGAACGCGAACGGCACCCGTGTAGCGTTGAAATGTGATTCTCATACATAAACGTAATGCAGGCATTTAACGAAACAAACAATCCTCGATGTACATTTCGGGACTATTTTACACACTCGTGCTGGATTACGTTTAATTACAGGAGCTTTGTTTGGCGGACAGCAAATTACGTTTCGATCCCCTCGAACAAATTAAAATAAGCTCAGTAATTATTATGTCAAGTTCGAAACCGGCTTGCAGTTCGCCGCCGTCCGCCCCGCCACCGCAGCCGTCGTCTGTTCCCACCTCTAATCAAATCATAGATTCGGAGAGGATTTTCGCATTTATCGAAAGAGGGATTAAATCCCAGACTATCCATATTGACTTAATTAATTTGTTGGAACGTTTTCAGAAGCGTCGCCGAGCGCGGAGTTGTGCACGTCCTTTGTCTGTCTCCCGCCCGCGCGTCGCCATCGCACCAGCGGCGGAAGGCGGCGGCTACATCCAATTTCTATCAGCAACGACCTCAAATAACTCAAATACAAAGTAATCTATGATTGAAATTGCTTTCAGTATCGATGTATTTTAGAAGGGTTTGATGGAAGCTTCGTTTTATATGGTTTGTTAATTGCACGGCAAAAACATAACTGGATAACAATTAGCGACGGCGTCACAACACAAGTGAAGACTATGATTTGCAATGTGTGAGTGAGATTTGTAGTACGTACTGTACTGTGGTTGTGTTGTTATAATTGATACTCGATAGGAGAAGAAGGAAGGTTGAAACGCTTGCAAGTTTTACTCGCTTCCCAGAACAAATAAACTAGGGCAGAACATGCGCCTCAGTCGCCGTGTATCGCAGTGCAACGCTATTGCCACCGCTGCAGGGCAGACGCTCGGAGCGGGGCTCCGGCTCCGGCTCCGGGAGCACTCGGCTCGGATTCCAAACCAGCAGCGTGATAGCGTGCCGGCTCCGCCGACGGTTCTACACTTCTCGTGTTCTCAAACGGATTCGATTTCACGGGAAATGAAAACACGACTACCAGTTCGGAAACTCAATCCGTGCAGAAAACGTCAACGCATGAGAGTAATGGCGCCGTGTTATTGTTTAGAGTTGTTAGCTCGCGTCTCTAACGAGCCTGCGAGGCGACGCAGTATAATATTTTTTGCTGTGGGTGAAGGAGGCCACGTCACACCATTGTTTTAGAAAATCAAATGCACTCCACTTTCACCGTGAACGATGTCAAGTGCCACCGACGGCGACTAACAATGCTGCGATAACGTTACGCAAACGCACTCGTAACGAGGTATCTGGTAAAGTGGTGACGGCGATCGTGGAAAAAGAAAGCTGTCAGAGCCGTCGGCAGGAAGACCGGCCGGCCGGACGCCGCGCCGCGACAATATGTAGTCACAGACTAGATAATACTTACTATAACATTTCCAAACACTCGCCAACATTTATAAAACGCTGTATAAATACGACTACAATGACCGTTCGGTGGCGACAAGCGACTCCGCCGCTATCTTATCCTAATCATGTACCTACTCTTCCTGTTTGGGCATTTCAAGTGACTTTACTGCATCACACAAAATGTATTTTAAAGAGGTTTTTGAATTCAATGTCTACTTGAATCGAATCTCAGAGTCTAACGCGCCTCGGAAATGGAACGTGTGAATATTTGACTCAAATCTAATAGTATTCCCGATCCTTTCATTAATGGCGCCGACTGCCAGATGTGGTTCTATAAAAAGATACTTTTTGCTATCTCAAACCAGACTGTTCAATCATACTAGGTTTCGTTATCTAAGTTTACGAAACTAACAACTGGCAACGATAAGGTAGGATTAACTGTTACTAACCTAACCTAACAGTTATTCGATTTTATCTATTAAATTACATCATTCAAACTATACCACAGCGTATCCTAAATGCGCATCATCTCGTCGCATAATGCGACTATCATCTCTCTGTGTACCGAACTACCTTTTTGAGGGTTCTAAGAGGCTTCCATAAGAAGTTTAGAAAGCGCACCGCGGCCGCCCGACCGCGAGCTGCGTGCGATCGCGACCGTGCAGGGGCGAGGGAGAACCGCGAGAGGGGCCGGGGGAGAAGTCATTACTTCAGACGATAATTGAAACGAGTAGAATCTTTACAACAAGCGGCGTAAAAGCTAAGAATGTAGATAATTAAACGGTAAATTTTGTGAGCCGCTCATGAGCGGTAATAACAAAAGTTCGGCGTGCGTTTGGGAAGCACAACTTTTGTTAGTTATCGTTTGCGTGGCTCGACGAACTCACCCAATTTCCACCTCGTCTGTCTACCTCGGGAGCTACTCCTAATTCGGCTATGCCTGATAAACATTTTGCCGGTACGTACTTTTATCGTACCTAAGAGGTGTCTGCGGGTGTATTCGAGATACCTAACTCATTAGAGGGCGATCCAGAAGTCTGCGCAATTATAATTGCGTATACCATTCATTGAAGTTATAATGTTTTATAGCTGCTCAGATTACTGAACAAGTTGTATTAAGTTGTGCTCTTATAATTAAAAGATAGTCAGCTAACTATATATAGTAAACTTGAACTAACACATTTTAATTCCAAACTGTAAAACTAGGTATTTAAAAAATTTGTTACACTGGTTGTACAAATAGAACACAGTACACGTTAGCATAGAGGAATGTGGAAAGATTTGGTTAGTGACTTATGTAATCGTATCTTTCACAATAGTTTAGCACATGATATGCTGTGGACAAATTTGGAGAAAACAACGAGCGCGTTGATGTCTTTCACAAGGGAAACCTGACCATGAAGCTAAGAACGCATTCTTACACCGCCTAATCCAAGTAATCAATTTTAAAAGATTTCATTACGCGAAGTAATCATGAGAACTTTTATTATTCATCGAGCATTGCGTGTTCACTTTGCGGAATTGGTTCCGGCGTATCAGTTTAGCGGATGACCGTAAAGTTATCGTAAAAGTTTACGCTACGTCTCGCATACCGGAATGCAAGTTAAATCACATACTGTACCCCTCGTATGAGTTTTTACTAGCTCGCCATAGTACGTGTCAACTAGCTCTTTGTATGAAGATTTTTCGTTCATAAACGCGCCGGTAGGGGTGCTGTACAGGAACTTCATACAAAAGCGTTAGTTGACGCGTACTATGTCGAGCTAGTTAAAACTCATGCTTGGTGTATCCTGGAGGCAGGACGAGCGACGACGCCCGGTCACGACCCCGTTCGTGAGAATTGAAAGTAAGAGTACCTACCGTTACTGACCACCGCTGTACTGTTGCACTGTAAACTTGATGAGTTACGGTAGCCGCAATTTAGATTGATTGTTCTTTTAACACTTTAAACTTTGATTCGTGCAGTTATTGTATCTTGAAAGGTATTTAAATTTAAAGGCATATATTCGGCGGCAGTGAAATGATTTCACTGATTTTTACAACGGCATTGCAAGTGCCGAAAGTTAAGATGTTTTAGAATACGAGTACTTGCATACGATCAAGAAAATTAAGTAAACCGTGTGTCTCAAACGCCTCAGAATGATGACTTGATAACAATGCCTTCAAAAATTCTTGCAGTATTTAGGTATAATAGAATAGATAGATTTACGGATCCACACTTATTCATGTGTATATAGTATTTATATAATATATTAATGTAAAAAGCTCCATTTTCTCCTTGCGTTCACGTACCTAGTAGATGGAATATTTATATCCTATGCTAATAGTGAACTAACTAAAACTGTCAAAGAAGAAGCAATTAAATAGCAGAATACAAAAGCGATACGATCTTACGAATTGTTAAGGCACAAGGCGATCAGCAGTTCGCTTGGGCGTAAGTTAATGAGAAAATGTCGTAAGATATTGTATTATTTTTAAATACTGAAATAGAATTTAAGAACATTAGGGATATCTAAGCGGTGAACCGTGTACCACTGGATGTAGTCGTAATTTCAAGTTACAAATGTTTCTGTCTAAGACGACGTACGTGCATACTGATGGAAGACACAGCTACAGTGCCACCAAGAACTTTGAATTGCAAAATCTTACTCAAACTTCAAAGTCAAAGTCAAATCATTTATTGTATAAATAGGCAATATAATCTCATTTTTACAAGTCAAACACTTCAATCTGGTTAACAAATTAATAGAACCATAAAAGTAAACTACCATGTTTCGAGACACTGTTGGGCTCATCACCCTTTAGAAGCAATAAAGTTCTAAATAAAGTCTCATTAGTCTCATCTGGCAAGGATGGAAGGATTCTTACCGAAACAGAGTAATGTTTGCACTCTACTGTTCGGAGGATTCATATCTGGCAAAGGTACCAGGCGGACTCAGGCAGAAGAGCCCTACCACTGTTTTTATATCTTCGATTTGAAACTATTTATGACCATTTATCGCAGCTCCATTGATGCGACCGACAAAAATAATTTTCCAGTGTTCTATAAACAATTAGCACCGTTTCTAACCCATTCCAACTTTGCAGTGGTTTATATTCATTCAGGTCATAGCATAATTTATTATTATGCAGTGCTCTATTCTCCCAGATTATTAGGTTTAGTTTTAGTTTTTAGTTTTAATTTTGGATTTTTAGGTAGGTAAATAAATTGTACGCCGCTAACTTTGCAGCTCTTTCGGAATTTGAATCAGGTTTGGTGTTATTAATTGTTCGATTGTTAAGTTTTTCAAATTAATCCTAAGTACCAATTAAGGTGGCTGGTCATCTTTTTGTAGGTTCCTATATAATCGATCGTAGTCGAAACTTGATCCACAAACAGCGGTACATTCGATTCAATCTACTAATACAGTTATCCAAGTGCTTTCTGCGACTTCATGTGAGCTTTCTCTTTGTTAAATTATACAACACCAAGAACACGAGGAGCAGCCAGAATGTTCTTATACATAAACACGCTTGTCGGTCAAACCGTTAATAACTCCTAGGGCTCAATAGCACCGGAAGAAAAGCGAACACAGCCGGATGCAATAGCCTAGTGGATTAAAGGTTCGCAATAAACCAGTTGGATTATGTGAAGGTACTACTTTACTTTCCATAGAGAATGGGTAAGACTTACTTGCGTAGCATAGTAAAGGAATTTGGAAAATAAATTGTCACAGAAAGCACAACTACATAATTTTCTCTGCTAATTAGTTCCAAGGGTACGTCTCCTTATTATAATAATATCATGAATCATAATCAAGCCAAATTGACGAGCGTATCCAAATGACGTGCTTTATACTTTTTCTCCGTGGCGTTATGTTACATCATCGGACTTCATAAAAATATGCACGCCCTATGTGCACGCACGCCTTTATAAAATAGGTCAAAGCGCATCGCACATAAATGAACCACAGATTATGTGAACTGTGACTTGGGCGGGTGGATATAGATAGGAGCCAGCCATCTGCAGAATACAACTAGGTGACGAATACAGAATTCATAACTCCCAACCTACTTCATTACTATTTATAGGTCCTGTTGTGTTTACGGAGAGCCAAGGCACTTGGCAGGTTGACGCCGTGTGTCAAGCAATAAATTTTCACACCCGCTTTTATGACCTACCTACTTTGGGAAACGCATCGCTGGGAGCCCCCAGTGTGACGGCACCTCTGTTACTTTCGATTTTATGGAAGTGCCAGCGTCACCCGTCCGGTTTCGCACGCGGTCTTGCAACATCTGGACGTTACGATTTTACACCGCGGTGATAGAAATACCTATCGTATTCAAAGCACCAATACCGTTTTAAAAACATATGACAGAAACTGAGACAAAAAATATCTTCAAAGATGAAGAAATAAAAACGTTTCGTTGGCCTTATTCTATATACTTATCAAACTTTTTTCAGATTCATTTTGAATAATTCTCACAATCACATAGTTTCTCAGTTCTAATAGTGACCATGTCATACATACCCTTTTCATAATTTAGACTTGATTGCTATGAGATTCTACAACGAAAAAATTACCTTCAATGTAATGTCTTGTTTTTGATAGTGAAACATTCTAAGGATTCTCCACTTTGCGATTTTGTGGAGTAGGTACCTATTCGATGTTTTATGAAGACGTGTATTAGTAATGAAACGCTCTGTTTTTTTACCAATTTCGTAAGTGGCGTAAGACCTGGCCATAATTGGTCAAAGTTTAGCCAATAAAGCGGTTAGCGCTGTCACACTGAGTCAGCGATTCCCATCTATTTGGCTGTTGCCCTGAAGCCGGAACACATTCAAAGTGTTGCAAGTGTAATCGACACTTCGTAACTTGAGCTGTAATCAGTAGCCTCGCCTGCGAACGGGCTTTAGCAGATAACACAATTATCGCGTTATCGTCAGTTTTTATGTTTGTTCGGTATGCTGAGCATTTATTCAAATCATTGTAGAAATGTTACCGCATAATCGCCTTCCATGTTCGGAGAACGAATGGCGACGAAATAAGAGTTTAGCGATCAAGGTACCACCTACCAACATTAGGAAATCCTACCTATGCCTTTTCTAATCAACCTCGAAAATTTAGTGACGTATTGTATAGGTGCGCGATGCATGCTGTCCGTTTGCAGAAGGTTTAGCCCAAAACAAAGTTTCATTAATTATTTTTAAAACATTATAGGTACCTACTAGCAGCTGTTTTTTACGTAGTGGTTGCCTCGTAAGGACGAGATTATTTATGCGGAAGGCGCATTTGTAACGAGCGTGTGCTCAATCGTTTCGGTTGTCGCTCCGATGACGTTTATTATCGGCCTTCTATGAGTTTACGGTGTCCGGCGTGATCGGACACTACACGTCGGACAACGGGAACCGCATCATCTAAACTTACATCTAAAGCATCAGCAACTTAAAATAAATAGCGTAAAGTAACATAAAATCAGAAGACAGAACGGTGCTGGGTGGAAACACCAGTGTCAGGGTCACGATCAAACTCCGCGTAACTTGCGAAACAAACTCACTCCTCTGCTGACCGATTCACGAATTAACAGGTACAGTGTGCCGTTAGGCGGCGCGTGAGTGGAGCGCGAGCGGAGCAGGTCGTGACGCCGACGGTGAGCGCCGGACATACCTGGAGTCGAACTTCTGGCCGTCGTCCAGCGTGCCGGTGTAGTGCATGGTCAGCATGTCGTTGTGCTTGGACTTGTTGGTGCACCCCTCGGGGACGCTCACCACGTCGATCTTGAGTTCGGTAAGCTCGGAGCCCGCGAGCGAGGCCCCGGCCAGCGCCAGCACCGCCAGCACGCAGCTCAACGTCATGGCGAACTTACGGAAAGTTAGCGGTCGGAAAGGGAACGGGTGCGTGCGTTACCGACTGCGGGCGAGGAGCGACTGGCCGAGAGCGGATCCGCGCGCCAACTTGGATAAACTTTGTCGGCTGACGACGGCGGACGGCGGCGGCGGCGCGGCCGTCCCTGTCGCGCCGCCGCGCCGCCCCCCGTGCGCGACAGAGCAGGCCGCCGGCGCTCCGCCCCGCCGCCGCGGTGACGCGGGGCTGCCCGCGAGCGCCACGCGACACCCGCCAGCATGACGAGCTCATCGCGTTCCACTTTTACCCAAACTTGCCAACTTAACAAATTATAATCTTTTAATAAATTATTTCATTAAAAAGGACCGCGACCGGTCTACCGAGTTTTATATAACGTTGTTAGGCCACTTTCTCCCTAGACGTAGCCGCTCATTCGCCGGTTCTTTACCGATTCATGAGATAGAACAACACCGCACCGGCCTACTTGCGCCGAGTTGAGCTATGGCGATAGATGTCAATCACAAGTTGGCGGAACTGTTCTCGCGTTAATGTTAACGCTGATCTGCCTCCAGGGATCCTTGTTTACAGCCTCGTTCACACTCCGTGCCGATGCTCCCTCGTACTGACTCCTGGAACTAGCTCCTTCATCTGGTTATTATTCCACACCAGAGAGGAAATAAATACTACATAATTCCACAATATCACTTAGCCGACGCAATAGCACTTTATTCTAGTCAGTAAAACCAGTTGTAGAAGTAGGTACTCCTAGTAGGTAGGTGTACCAACTTATAGGTCGGGGAGAAAGTCTTTTCGTATTTTGTATTATGTATGTATGCCTAATTATGTTCGAAGTTATAATCAAGTCACTTTGATTAGTACTAAGTAGATATAATTATGTATAATACCTACTTAATATCTATCATTGAAAATAATCATCTCATCAAAACCTAATGCAGCCAATGAGAACTGCACAAAGTTGGTTCAGTCTCTGACAGTCGATGCCAGTCAATAAAAATGCCCAAGTGTGAGACGGACTCGCTCACGAAGGGTTCCGTACCATTAACCATAAATACAGCAAAAAACACATTTGTTGTTGGAAGGTCTCTTAAATTATGTATTTTATTCTGGCTTTTAGTATTTATTGATATAGCAGCAACATAAATACATACATCATCTGTGAAAATTTCAACTCTCTAACTATGACGGTGCATGAGATACACCCAGGTGATAGACGGACAGACAGACAGAGGAACGGACAGCGGAGCCTGGGTGTATCCCCCACTACGTCTATTTGGTATTTTTCTATTGATGGAAAAACTGGGCCTGACTCTCCCACCACCATTGCCGGCGGCAAAAAAAACAGCGCATCAGGTACGTCTTGTAACGGCGTGCACCTAGTAATACCTACCACACGAAACAATATAAAGGAATATATAAGGATAAATATAAGGATAAATCATGAAGGAATGATTCCAATGGTAACATGTGAGTAGTACCTGCAAGAGAAATGCGGCGGACCTACGATTAGTTTAGTTTAGAAACATTTTAAGAACCCTTAATTTTAAGCATTGCATGTGACAGCGAGTAAATAAAACTGAAAGATAATAAATGTAAAAGTTGACAAAAAAATGGCATTGACGCTTCACGTCGATGGTTATATTGTTATATAATAACAAAAAAATATAGTACTTGCAGTCATACACAATCATCCATACATCTGTGTAGTGACGATGAGGAAGTTTTGTACTTATTATGTACTGTAGAGTACCTCTACATTCACCAAAATGGAAAATTATTAATTTGTTCTCCATTAATTATTTTTGACTAACGATAAATGGTGGTTTTATTTTATTCAACTGTATAAATTCCTAATAGGTATCTCTTTAGAATAGGCCGTCATAAAACAGATTCTCAAATAACACGACTATCTTTTTAGCCGCAACAAATAGTGAGATATTATTTGGAATAAACTTTTCCTATTTTGTATTTCCATGGAAACAGTGGGATACACCCCGGAGCCTTAGTCATAGGATCCATTTTACCTTTTGGGTACGGTACCCTAAAAACGGTGCAATACAGGATAGGCTAATAATATTAGTTGCGACATTGCTAAAGAACTGACCACGTTAGACTATTTTCATACCATCTAATTATAAGAAAAGAGGTAAAGGGTTCCTCGATAAGTGCGAACAAAGTGGGTGATTCCAGCGCACTTAATAACAGCGACAAAAAGACTTTTCTCATAGTTTAGGATGAAAAGCAGAGTGTACACACTGTACACACTGGAACAAAATTATTTACCCTCGAGCGAGAGAAGTAGGTATTTTGAATCCCTCGTAACGCTTAGGATTCTACTCTTCAAAAAATCGCTCTCGCCCTAACTACATTATTTTGTCCGCTTGAAGTACAATCTACTATTTCTTACTATCAATGTGACCACACGATGAAACAATTTGTAAAAGTCTAGGTGAAACAAAAGAACTCGATATTTGGATGCCACACGAGCCTGTTGCGTATTCTCGCTTGCGGTTCTCTAATGTAATGAAACCGAACCTTTATGCAAAAATTGAAGTCGGGTGATGGGAAGTGGATTACTCTGTCAAGAACTTGAGGGAAGGATCATGGTCAAAGTACAGACTGTGGTAAAAGTTACAAAAAAAAATTAGTAGTTTGTTTTACGAGGGACGAAAACGTCTCATTCTTACTCGATGTTTTGCACATAGAATCGAGTATGAGTGAGTCGTTTGAGACCCGCGTAGAACACATAATTTGCATTGTTGTCAAAATTCTACACACACCTACAGGTTATAGGCGGCAATTACAAACTTTTTAAATTTATTCTAATGTTCACAAACGCACACGTACACATAGCATACATCTAGACCAGAATTATTACAGATTCATTTAAAAAGGTAAACTGTTTAGACGTCGCACGATTTGTACATTAAGACACCCTCCTTTTTTGTCTTAGTAATTATGTCAAAATGGAAAATTGATAAGTCGAATCTTCAGCCTGTTGACAATAGCGAGTACAAATTAAGAAAAAAAACTATTGTCACTACCTTGGGCCTAACACCCTCGTTTAGACCCACTAAGCTGAGCTAATATGACACACTTATTGAGCATGAGGTGGGAAAAAAATTGAGCGTGTATTGTGAGCATTTTACCGCCGCCGGGCAAAACCAGCTATTTCAATCTCTAGGTGCTGCCAACCCAACAGCTGATGAAACTGAAGCAAGCTAATGAAACAAAACTGCAGTAGCGCAAAAGGAAACCATGTTAATCCATCTTATCCATCTACCTACCTACCTACTTTTCATCATAATCTGTTGAGCCGTTTTGTCGAGACATACGTTCACACTTGTATTTATCCAATAGACTGGGATAATCTATCTAGCATCGGTAGCGTGCCAAGCCAAGTTAAATCTAAGAATCTGGCAAGCGATGCCGCTTGTAATAATATTACATGATCCATTTGGAGCCACTTTTGACCCCCTCATAACTCAAAAACTATTTTACATAAACCTGCCAAATTTGTATCATGTATTGAGTACCTGCGAGATACTGTCATTATATTGTGCTCTAAATTTAATAAACACACCTCAAACGGTAATTTAGATATACGAGTACATATTTACGTCCAAATTTCTTGTTTTTTTATCACTGACCGACCTGACCATCAAAATTCTAACCCACTTTCAGATTAGTATATTAGAACTAGTAAATTTCAATATATTATGCTAAGTTATAATAAGAAATTATAATTACCTATTTCATTTAATGTTGTTATAGATAAATACCATGACGGACCATTGAACTTGGAACCTATTTCGAACTCACATTTTTGCCGATGAAGTTAACAGCCAAGGTATAAATAATATATATTATCATAATATTGACTTGGTCGTCATTTCACATTTATGTTTTGTTGGGATATTACTTATACCGTTATAACCTTAAATAGATCTTGACTTTATATCCGAGATACGAAGTATTTCCGCGTCGCGTCGTACAAACTCCAAAATAACTACCTGTGCCTGTGCCGTCCAGAACGTCTAATCTAAAAGGACCATCATTCCATTATTGTCATAAAAGCTGTCAAGTTAAGGCATAGACGTATTAATAACTTAGCTGATGGAATGGACCCTAAAAATCTAGGCTACGGTTTCTGGAAAAGATGACGGTGCTAAAATACTTTATTTACCTACTTACTAAGAGATAGCTTTGTATTGTATAGTGTTCCGTTCTCAAAGGAGCCTATTACTAATACTTCGCTGTCGGTCCATTCTGTCTGTCAGTCCGTCTGTCACCAGACTGTATCTCATGAACCTTGATAGTTCGATAGTTGAAATTTTCACAGATGATTTATTTCTGTTGCCGCTATAACAAAACATACTAAAAAACAGAATAAAATATTTTTTTCACACCTCATGCTTTAAAAGTGTGTCATATTAGCTCAGCTTAGCAGGAGCAAACGAGGTTGTTGGGCACTAGGGAGTGAAAGTAGTTTTTTTTTAATTTGTACTCGCTATTGTCAACAGGCTGAAGGTTCGACTTTTAAAATTTTACATTTTGACATAATTATTTAGAAAAAAAAGAAGGGTATCTTAACGTACAAACCGTGCGAAGCCTAAACAGTTTACTTTTTTTAATGAAACTGTAATTCTCGTCTATATTTTTGGCGATCATCGGATACTATGCTATCTGTACCTACGTGTGCGTTTGCAAACATTAGAATAAATTTAAAAAGTTTTTAATTGCCGCCTATAATCTGTAGGTGTGTGTAGAATTTTGACAACAAATGTAAATTGGTTTTAAAAGATTGAATTTGATTATTTTTTTATTTGAAAGAGAACGTGACTACATGTGAAATATTCTTAGCTCTTTTAAATTGTATAGCTACTTATTATATTTCTCGCAATCTCGGTGTGAAAAATTGTGTGTTTTACGCGGGTTTCAAACGACTCACTCATACTCCATTCTATGTGCCACACTCGCTACGCTCGTGAGGCAAAACATCGAGTAAAGAATGAGTCGGTTTCGTCCCTTGTAAAACAAACTACTATAATGGGGCTCCCATACTACAAAAATTATGTTTTTGCCTTTTTTATAGATAACTAGCTGTGCCCGCGACTTCGTCCGCGTGGGATAGTGACTATCCTATCCGTTTGAGTAATGAGCGTTCCAGTTTTTATCATACTGATGGAAAACTTTGATTATGGTGATGATGACGATGAGTTATAGTCTATGTGTAAAGTTGAGATATATAAGCTAGGTATCTATATAACAAATTTCATACAAATCGGTTCAGCCGTTTGGGCGTTGCACAGTTTTTATCGCACTGATGGAAAACAGTGACGATGATGATAATGACTTGTAGTCTATGTGCTAAGTAGAGGGATAAGCTATCTGCATATCAAATTTCATGAGAATTGAGCCGTTTGAGCGTGAATAACAAACAAACACAAAAACACAATTTTTCGCATTTATTATATAGTGAGATGAGATTAAGTATGTATGGTACGGAACCTTTCGTGCGCGAGTCCAACCCGCACTTGGCCGGTTTTGTTTAGGATTTTTGTTCAACCTGCCTGGTAACAAGTGCCAGCTCATAACAATAGCAGTTCTAGGGAATATAGCATTTTGAACGTAAACGGCTTAATCTTACGCAGCACTGTATTACCACTCTGCTGTACCAGCTAAAAACTACTCGCTTACTCGCCGTTTAATCGTTATTGTTTTTATAATTATATGACCTATTATGGCAGCGTCGTATATGTGGATAAGATTGTATGCTATGGATAATTGCAGTTGCTGCTACCTGATCCCCTAGATAGAGGCCCTACCAGTTAGTTACCAGTATGTGGTTGTTTGTGTTGGTATGTTGCCTTGTTGTTTTGAGATAATGTTGAAATAAAAACACGGATTCCCATAGTTACATTCTTTCACAAATACCTACAGGGCTCAAAATTGTAATTAGGTCTAGATTCCGCCTGCGTGGCATACCAGCTACAAACGAGGTACTTATTTCCTTTGTGTTGGCATGATAACAATTAAACACGTACGTGAGAATCTGGGTTGTTATGGAATAATCATTCGCTGGCGGATACTATGCTCGTACAGTCATAACATCAGCAAGAAAGGTCTTCGACTACTAGATACCTACTGCTTACTATATATTGATAAATATTTATTTTTATATTTTATTTTTATTTTTTATTTATATTTATTTTTTAATTATTTGATACTAGCTGATACCCCGCAACTTCGTTCGCATTTTTATATAAAATGTAAACTGTTTAGAAAATCAATTGATGTCGCGGGGAACAGTTATAGGTAAGAATATATCTGTCTCTTTCTCACTCCCTTTTCCTCTATCTTTCTCCCTCTCTAGCTCTTTTTCTATCTTTCTCCCTCTTTCGCTCTTTCTATCTCTCTTCCTCTACCTCCATCTCTTTCCCTCTCCCTATATCTCTATATCTTTCCCTATCTTTCTATCATTAATATCCCTCTCCACTCTCAATCTCTTGCGTTCCCTCTCCCTGTCCATCTCATCCATTATATTTATTTCCCTCACCCTCTCCGTCTATATCTCTTCCTTTCCCTCCTTCGCTCACTCCCTCTCCCTCTATTTCTATATATTTCGCCTTCAATCTCTCTCACCTATTTCCACCCACTCTCCCCTCCTTCTAGCCCCACTCTCCCCTCTTTCACTCCCACTCTCTACTGTCTCCCCCCACTCTACCCTCTTTCTCCCCCACTCTCCCCTCTTTCTCCCCCCACTCTCACCTTTTCTCCCCCCACTATCCCCTCTTCCTCCCCCTCTCTCCCCTTTTCTCCCCCCCCCACTCTTCCCTCTTTCTCCCCCCACTGAATCATCACTTTCTATTCACTCTACACTCTTTCTCACCCCACACTCCCCTCTTTCTCAACCCACTCTCCCCTCTTTCTCCCACCACTCTCCCCTCTTCCCTATTTCTCCCCCCACTCTCCCCTCTTTCTCCCCCCACTCTCCCCTCTTTCCCCCACTCTTCCCGCTTTCTCCCCCCACTCTCCCCTTTTTCTCCCCCCACTATACTCTCATTCTCCCCGCTCTCCCCTCTCTATCTCCCCACTCTACCCTTTTTCTCACCCCACTCTCCCCTATTTCTCCCCCGTTCTATCCTCATTCTCCCCTCTACCCTCATACCCCACTCTCCCCTCTCTATCTCCCCACTCTCCCCTATTTCTCCCCCGTTTTATCCTCATTCTCCCCTCTACCCTCATACCCCACTCTCCCCTCTCTATCTCCCCACTCTACCCTTTTTCTCACCCTACTCTCCCCTCTTTCTCCCCCACTCTCCCCCACTCTCCCCTCTTTCTCATCCCATTCACCCCTCTTTAACCCCCACTCTCCCCTCTTTCTCACCCCACTCACCCCTCTTTCTCCCCCCACTCTCCCCTCTTCCCCCCACTCTTCCCTCTTTCTCCCCCCACTCTCCCCTCTTTCTCCCCCCACTCTCCCCTCTTCCCCCCACTCTTCCCGCTTTCTCCCCCCACTCTCCCCTATTTCTCCCCCGTTCTATCCTAATTCTCCCCTCTACCCTCATACCCCACTCTCCCCTCTCTATCTCCCCACTCTACCCTTTTTCTCACCCTACTCTCCCCTCTTTCTCCCCCCACTCTCCCCTCTTTCTCACCCCACTCACCCCTCTTTATCCCTCACTCTCCCCTCTTTGTCCCCACTCTACTCTCTTTCTCACCCCACTCTCCCCTCTTTCTCCCCCCTCTAACCTTTTTCTCACCCCACTCTCCCTTCTTTCTCCCCCCACTCTCCCCTATTTTTCTCCCCACTCTGTCCGCTTTCTCCCCCCACTCTCCCCTCTTTCTCCCCCCACTCTAACCTTTTTCTCACCCCACTCTCCCCTCTTTCTCCCCCCACTCTCCCCTCTTTTTCCCCCCACTCTGTCCGCTTTCTCCCCCCACTCTCCCCTCTTTCTTCCCGCTCTACCCTCTCTTTCTCCCCACTCTACCCTCTTCTCCCCTCACTCTACCATCTACTCCCCCTTTCCCCCACTTTACCCCTTTCTCCCCCTCCTCCCATCGCACTCTGCCCCCTTAATTACTTTCCAATTTAAATTACGATCCGTTTAGCCGTTTATTGTGGTCCGTAGGGGGTGCATCTAAAGAATACCTCATAATTTCAACCCCCTTGCTTTTCCCCCTTTAGGGATGATTTTGCAAAAAAGCTGAAACCCGTATTTATTTATTTCTTACCAAAAGCCTTAATAAGAATTTTCAGATCCCTAACTTGAGGAATTATGGATTCCCCATACAAACTTTCAACCCCTCTGTCATCCCCTTACAGATTATTTTTTGAGACAAAAGATAGCCTATGTCCGTCTCATAGGTCCAATATACCCCTATACCAAATTTCATCGAAATCGGTTCAGCCGTTTAGCCGTGAAAAGGTAACAAACAAACAAACAGACAAACAGATAAACAGAGTTACTTTCAGATTTATAATATTAGTATGGATATTTGGTGGGAAACAGAAAACGTGGCGTATTGATGGAATTAATTTAAAGTGGGGCTGCAACATAAAATTCTAAATGCGTCTTTTTGTGTTAGATAGGTAATGTAAGTTTCAGTAAAGGATCTAACGTTCTTACCACAAAAATTTAGACTACAGTTTAACAGATGTGCCTCAAATTTCGTTGGGCATAATCAATAGACGTCGATTTCACTCGCGTTTTGTTACTCAATCCTGGCATGCCTAATTATTTTCACTTGTGAATTTGTTATTGAGTTAGAAAAAGCTAGGAGTAGACGTAGATTTGTGGAGAAAATATTTAGACTCATCGGTTCAACTGTGGTTTAAATCTTTTTATTTTTTAAACGTAGCCCTACACTAGGGTTGCTCCTGTATTGTGTACACGTCACACCCAGAACATAAACAAATATTTGTGGATCGCACAAATATTTTTCGCAGGCGGGAATCGAACCCGCATCCCCTAGCGCAGCAGTCCAATTGCTCAGCCGCTACGCCAAACGAGCCGTCAACATTATAAAGTGTGTTCGTGTCGATACAAGACATTAAGACATTTCGCATCGCTTAAATTTTTTGTATAATATAGTGTGTTTGGAATATTTTATTGTAGGTATACTTACTGAAGAAATATTGTTAACGGAAAAGGTGGAAATAATAAGTAAGTATACTATTAGTTATTGAAAAGCAACACGGTAGTGTTTAGTGTAAAATAATGAGACCTCACCTATTGTGATTTTATTATGACACTAGCTGCGCCACGCGATTTCACCCGCGTGGACGGGAACACTATATTTTATCGGAATAAAAAGTAACCAATGTGCCGATGTAGGTACCTTACTTCAGTTATGACCTCGGCCACCTATTGCATTAATTAAAAAAAAAAAAATCTTGTCGTCAACCGCGTCCGGCGCAACAATGTCGTGGCTCCGAACATCCGTATCTCCGAATGATAAGCCGGTGGTCAGGTCAGGGTCACCGGCGAGAGTGCTCGGGTCGCGGCGGTCGCGGTTCCATCTCCCGATTAAAGACTATGCGGTGTGGATGTACCTGGACGTACCCTGATAGGGTAATGACATAAGTCAGATAGTATGAAGGTTGAAATCAAAGTCGAGAGGTGAACACTGAATGCCGAATTTTACTATGGAGCCACGGATTGTCATAATGCCCAGCCCATTCTAATTCTCAATATTCTCTATACCTAAGTAGACATCGGCACAAATTATTCTTGAAAACTTCGCCCGTCGACTGTGAAATCCACTTGAACTAAAGAAATAAAAATGATTTTGGCACATAATACTAAAGTGCTGCTACGTAGAAAACCGGGCGTGAGCTACCTACTTATTTGATAAGTATGCCTCTAAGCTGACTAATTATGGGTCTAGCTAGGTGTATGTACTATGGGAATAGGAAATTTATTATGTGACAGAACTTACCTATCGTTATATGCACCATATTACATATAACAGTCACCGTATTAATTTTGAAAATCACAAAATTATAACATCAATTTAATTTTATTTACAAATTCAACGAGGTGGTCGGCCTTGAGCTGATTTTCAGTGTGTTCGCTAGACATTGTAAGTAGGTATCCCATCAAAAACATTACATGTACAAAAATGCACAAGTCTCGCAACGCAGTTCATCTGCCGTAAAAAGTTGTGATATCGAATGTAAACCAAGTCGGTTAGTTTAATACCTACCTACTTATTTATTTCTTTAGTAAATAGAGTGTCTTGGCAATTGCACAAATGCACACTTCAACATAAATCTACATAGCGCTTTGTGCTTGTATTTGTTTGAAAGTATACCTACACGGAAGACTATATTACTTAGTTACCTAGTAGATTATGCTGCCGTGTACAATCGCCAAGACGCTCAATTTACTAAAGAAATAAATAAGTAGGTAGGTATTAAACTAACCGACTTGGTTTACATTCGATATCACAACTTTTTACGGCAGATGAACTGCGTTGCGAGACTTGTGCATTTTTGTACATGTAATGTTTTTGATGGGATCTCATTTCTTTTTGTAGGTATTCTTTCTTTATTTAGTTTTTTTTGCGAAACACTTAAAAACGCGCGCCGCGCGCCTGCCCGGCCGGGGGGGGCCCCTTGCGAACATAGGTCATGCCCATTATTGCCCATAGATTATCATGAACGAGCGTCTTTGCGTCTCCACAGATGCATATTAGGTATAAGGTACCTAGGTACCTATTTTAATGTACCTAGGTAACGAATTTGTTCAACCTATAAAAGTGCAGGTAGGTATAGTATAGGGATTTGTATCTCTTTATCTGAGGTAGGTGTACCTACCTATCGTGGAAGATTTTAAAAAGCGCTCAACTGTCGAATTTCTCGCAGCTATTTCTCATTTTTAACCCCTGTTACCCATTTCATTCAATTTCAATGAAGTCTAATTATGAACTGTAAAAGTAACTTTGTAATCACATACAATTTTATGGGATTTATATAGGAATACAAAGTTATTTATGCAGATTATATATCTAGAAAACGGGATGAAAATTATGGAATGTCAGAATTTTTCCTTGGTTTTTAGGCTAAATAATAGCTATATTCAAAATTTGAAACTTGTGGGACGGCTAGAAGTACCTTAGAATTTTGATGATCGGTGAGTCAGCGAGTGAGTCAGTCAGTCAGTGGGCAACAAAATTAAGCAACTTTGACTTGAAATAATTATTAAACCACTGGTTCAAATTTAATGTAATTTGAATTATTATCTGTAGACGTGATGCCCTCTTGGTCACTAAAAATTTAGGCTTCTAGTTTTATCCATAACGAAGTTACAGGGGGTCGAAAATGGCCCGAATCGCTTCGAGAAAAGGATAGTACGGCCGTGCCTTTTGTTTTGCTCGACTTGGCGGGGGCACTGCCGTGCCCCCAGATAATGAAGAAAGACACTAAAATAAGGGAGAGTTTATTTATATTCCGAATTTGAAAATTGTAAACACAGGCGTGTCATTTGGTGAGGTAGGTATATACCTACTGACTAACAAGATTACTTCATGGAAAAGAGCCGAGTTCTCCCCGTTTCCCGCCTCTGCCGCGAACGTCCTTCCGAGCGCGAATTATGCGCTCCCGCGGGTCACTCACGTAACGCGATTACGGATAATTCAAAAATAAACAAGATAATATACGTAATGCTTTCTGATACTTGCCCAAATAATCTCGTATTACCCTGAACTGAACCACAGAGCGTTGATTATTTGTGCGCGTCTTGTTGCACATGTTGCATTTTTTTTTTCAATTCGTGCCTAACTGTCTTTCACCTGAAAGTAAGAGCTACACCGGCTCATAGCAGCTGTGCCACTAGAACTTTACATAGCAATATCTTGCACTGCATTGAGCTTATTACGATTATCCTGAAACTAGTCTTATGCTCAGAAAATTTCGCTGGAAACAGTGCCCTTCAGAACATGGCATGAATTGCACACTACTACTATACCTGACGGATAAATATCTGGTGGTGCTGGTAATTCCCCGGCGTACTCTTGCAAAGAGGACAAGCACAACTATTTTATCATAGTATACACTATACTCACATAAACTGTAATATTTACACCGTAGTGTAGCAAACTCGAGCCTATCCTCTCAGCGTAAGAGTAGTTATCATATACAGCCTCCCCCAGACTCCGGCAGAGGTTCTAAACAATTTAGAGTTACTTCTATAAAAGTTCGTTTTACAGGCGGTTCAGAAGCAAACGCTATAATTTCTTAGAGAGCTTTTAGAAATGGCGGCGGGCGCGGATTGAGTTACAAGCGGAGCGGTTTCAACATACGCTAATGTTTCGGAACCCGAAGCATATCAATCACTGGAACGAGTGATGATTAGGTACGGTTGCGTACATTAACCTACTTACTACGGGAAAGCAGACGAGGTTTCATTGATAGTGGTTGAGTTGAGTCATCGTGAGACCAAACAGCAAACTTGGAACTGTTCAAACAGTTCAAATGCAGCGATGCCAACTACTCGAGCGGTCAGTCTAGTTCGAGATGCAGTCGCTGCTGATTCGAAGCCATAGCTGTATCCAGCCCGCCACCAAAGGCACCAAGCACTGTCCCTGCAGCGCAGTTCCTGGTCGTGACCTGCCTCTATATTATTCAAACGTGAATATTTTTGCTTTAAAATATCTTGACAATGTTATCGAACATGGAGGCTAGATATCCTGTAAGTCGGATAGGTAAGCTGATTCTTATCTTATAATTTGGTACGATTGTAATAAACTGCACTAATTGCAACATATTTTATCACCACTTTGGTGTCTTGGTAGAGGATCGAAATAAATCGCTTTTTCACTATACAAAGGTTCGCATTCGACCACGACATTACACGCTGGCGCTGGCATGCGATGCGACAGGGTCACTACTTCCACATTCTCATTGCGTTGCACAGCGCGGCTTTGCACCAGACAACATCCCCTTGTAGCCTCACTTACAGCTTATCCAGCCTTAAGTGGGTGATTTATATAGGCTCCACAGCGCAGGGTTCTCTCCCTTTGCGCCGCGACGGCTTTGAGGCCTTCGTTGCTCTTCAATTATCAGCAGGCGTAAGAGTCGCGGTGGGTGCCGTCGCTATGTGAATACTATCAGGCTCTCTGACTATTTACATTTTGCTGACATGTAGCCTCGCTAGTTATACGCGTCCTATTTGTTTTTCGAGGAGTTTGATTTGTTTTTAATTATATAGGTACTCAATATTATTTATCTAGGTAACTTTATGATGGGTAACTAACATGCTATGCTAAGTCTGCCATGCCGAAGAGCAGTTTGACCGGAACTGAGCATCTTCTAAATAAATGATCCCCTATTTCTCCAAGTCACGCTATAACTTGAGAACGGCTTTACCGATTTTGATAATTCATTTTTTTCTTGTTTGTTATTGTCAAGAGAAGGTTTTATATAAAAAAAAAAGTATCGCGAAACATGAGGAGAAGTAAGAAAACTTAACGAACATTACTAACTTTTCTCATGTAACTCATAGTATTAGGACCGACACATACAAACACAACTAAAACTAGATACTACCAATAATGTTAGTAGAATCCACCCGAATAAAGAAAATTAGTTACACCCAGGTATACCTACCTTGTACCTTACGATAAATGTCTTGATCAGGAAGAGTTTTCCGCATGTGCCTTATCTAAGTTTCCGTCAGTTCTATATATACCTAATTGGTTTCGCGTTCTGCCGCTCACACGGACTGATTGTGTGTTCTTAGCTACAAATAAATTAACTAGGTACTACCTTACCTGCAGCATTATTCGTACGTGATGTTCAAAACAGTCTCAAAATATGCTTGCCGCTGACTAGCAGGTCGTGCCGGAGAGCTAATTATTCTCGCGGACATAATAGGTGGTATTAGGCACGGTTTTTCATTTTCCACTCGACTGGTCGATTGTGTATTAACAATGTAGCTTTAGCACGCCTCGCCCGTGCGTACATCCGTGTGGGTAGGTTCAGTCGACTCAGCTCATCCGGCACCAAGCTGACCTGCCGGCTCTTGAGATAGACGGGAACTGTTTTTTGTGGTTCAATTAGTGCAATGGACAATATAGGATTTGTGGTGGACGAGACACTCGCAGTGGTGGGGTGTGTCCAGGGACACGGGGTGGGCTGCGTGGCGGTGTACCGCAGTGGCGGCAGTGCGGTGGTACCCTGCGTGTGCACGAGTATGGCGGCCGACGGAGGCGGGTGCTCCGAAGTGCCCGTCTACGGAGTGTGAGTATTACAACTTTGAAGAGCTTTGTGACAGACGGGAGCGGCAGTCTTCCTCGCCTGGTGGATCATACCGTCGGTCCCTCATTCTGATATTGGGTATCAGTAGGATGGCCGGCACTAAGTTGTCTTATTGTTATGTATAAGTCTCGTACTACTCGGTCTACTCGTAAGTGATCGACATTATTATTATACGTTGCAAAAAATCCGCTTGCACATAATAATGATTCAATAAGTGTCTGTAACCAAAACGTGTAATGTATGTAAAACATAAAAAACAGTTGTGTATAAGGCATAGCCAGTCCCTTATTAGAAAACTTCCTTTCACAAAAATATTATTATTATGATGACGAAAACAATACAGTAACTAATACGTGTGACTAAGCTAATTTCCCGTAAACGACCCAGTTGCGAATGAACATAAGTACTTATTGAAACGAACATCCTCGTTTTATTATCGTTGAGTAGATTGTTAAAAAAGCATCGCACCGCATCGTCTCACAAAGTATTTAATATAATGGCATTTTTATACTATTCTATCCATGCTATCGTATTCAGCCCCGAGCACGGCCGCGCCCGCGTTGTCCGGTTGACCCACAAGACGGTTGCCCCGTTGACCGGACAACTGAACCGTAGACTACCACGGGCAAAGAGTGTTCTTTTTGCATTTGTAAGTCCTGAGACAGCATGTTGAGTGTGCCAGTCTCCAACTGGCTAAAACATAACGGTGATATATCCGGGACGACTAAAGTCGGGGGTCGTATTGAGGACCGACGACGTGGGGGTCGCAGTCGCAGTCGAGACGTTCCCGTGGTCCCGGCTCGGGACCATTTTGACTAACCGGTTGTTATTCCACTCTGTCATCTTTGAGACTTCTTTGTCTTGACTTGTTTGTCTCAGAGATCTTTGTCTTGGCTCCCCGGAGGTGACGACCTCTTCAAGTTGTAACCGTACCTACCTCGATGTGCAGAGGAACCGCGCACTAAATAGGTAGGTACTTAATTAGTTTATTAGATTGAAGTGTTTGACTTGTAAAAGTGCGATTTTATTGCCTATTTACAATAAATGATTTGACTTTGACTTTGACTTTGACTTAGTCTATATTCATGTACTTAGTAGGTACTTACCGAAAAACATAATTTTGCTCATGGTCCAAGCTGGTTGGTATCAAGTATGTTTCGTCGTCTTGAATTTCTTATTTTATGAGTTAACTAGCTGACCCGACAGACGTTGTCCTGAATTGTCTTTGTCCTGTCAGGAAGGTAAATTAGAAAATCAATATTATGGTCGTTCAGTTTTCTTAAATTCTCTAATAATTTGCAATAAAATAATATTGCGACTATAAATTGAGATGTAAGATATCTTTTCTTTTAAGTTAGACCAAACTGTACACGATGTGCAAAATTGATTAAAATCGGATTCGCAGACAAACAACGTGATAAGTACGTAATATAAATAATATTATGCTTAGAATAATAACGCAGAGAAGGATAGTTCCATGCGTAGTTTCACTGAAAAGTGAAGCCACTTTTTTATCAAAGTGTGCGTGAGTGCCATGTTATTATCTACTCCAAAACGCACCCAACCGCAATGAAAATGTCTCATGCGTCATATTTAGTTCAAAAGCAGGGAAAATGAATAAGTATTTATCATAAAAGCTTTGATTTTCAAAGTCCGAACTAGGCCCATAAAATCAGTAAAAATGGCTTCACGGCGCTAACGAGTACCTACTACTTGACTTCTATGCGTTGTTATTCTAAGATAGGTAATTATTTATTTATTTTTTATTAAGATTTATTTCTCAAAGCGTTATTATTTGTTTTCATAAACATGAACTGAACAATAGAATATTGGTTATTGCTTACCAGCGCCATCTGTTGCATAGTGATAGTACTACATACTTACAGATTGGAATATTACGAACCACACTTGTTTGCCGTTGTAGAGCTAGCTACCTAGACGTTCTATTTTATATCTTCCTTGTGCACTTATGTTAATGTTGTGAGATACGGGGTACAGGTGGCAGTGTTATCAAAATATTTATGTAAGGGGGCATCGAAGGTCACAACATTACTGATGAGGTACCTAGGTACTTAGGTAGTTACCTACCTACCTACTTATTAAATAAAACTAATAAAATATGTAGTACAAGTATAATTATTATATATAATTTTGGGGGAGAACTTGAAAATAAGACGTTGTTCAATTTGTACCTAAGTACTATTTACTGAAACTTATGTTTCTTAGAGTGATATATTTTAGTCGAATAAACTTAAACGTAGGACCTACCTATACACGAGTGTGGGTAAATGATTATACCCAAAAAAACGCGTCATTACGCAATTGTCCCAAACTCCATTACTATAATATACTACTTCATAAAAATTCTATTAGGTACAGCTAAATTAAATAAAAATGACCTACCTACTTGAATACTTAACCACGAGGATTGCTATATTTTTATTTAGTTAAGTATATTTATTATTATAAATGATAAAGTAACATGACAGATTGCCAATGCATTACATTTTATCAGTAGTTAAACAATAAAATACGATAAATTATAGTGTTATGACCAAAGAAAAAACTAAACTAACTATAACTTTTTTGTGACTTTTTTGTTTGTGTTACTTTCCTTTTACATGATTACCTACTTCACCACGAGGGCACAAGGATTCTTTTATTATGAGACGCCATTCAGAAGGTAATGCCTTGTGTTGTGACAATATGAAATAGGCTCTTAAAATATTATTTTATAGGTATAGCTACATGATACGGGCAAGATGCACAAACCATGCGAAGCTAAAATCTAAAAAAAGAAAGAAAACAAGGAGAGTTGTTCCTATGTCAGATTTTGAATGTCAATGTCAAAACAATATTCTAGCTCACAGTTTTTGTTTTGTTTCTTTTTATTTACTAGGAAAGGTAGGCACTTAGTCAGGTAGGTAGGTACCTATGTACTAACTAACTACCTGCCTACTTTCTTTCCTACTCTCTCTACGTCTCTACAGTTATTTAAAAATAGAACGCTCTTGGCGGTAAGCCACTAGATCAAAATAGAAACGTATTACGCACCTTTTAAACCTACATACCCATCCACAACTTAAAAACCTTAAAATGTTAGTCTCCGTTTATCAATAGGATCAAAATAAAGTAGATTATTTAAGTTTGAATTAGCGAAGAAGTTCTCGGTTTCCGGGTTGTTACCCGGCTACGCATGCGCAGTGAGAGCAGTGAGCGGTTTCCGGCGCTAGTGGAAGTACCAGCGGCGACCCTCCGTCCGACTCTCGCCTCGAGCCGGCATTCCGCGAGGTCCTTGCTAGAGACCGCCCGTCCGCGACAACCTTCCTCTGCAACAGTTCTCGCGACTCGCTTCCACGACCCATCATTTTGCATATCAGGTGAGCAGCGCGCACTCGGTCACTTCCTAATTAAACTTACGAGCAGTATAATAGAAATGGAGCACGATTCGAGCCCACACAAAACTTTAAAAAAGTTTGCGTGGTTGTTACACTTTTTCAATCTCACGAAAGTTTGCTAGTTCGAAAGTAAGAAATTGCAAGTGATAAAGTTGTCTAGTAGGTCAATGCAGTTCGTTTGATAGGTTTCATGTAATGATATACTTATGTTTTTTTTTTGGTTCTTAGTCTTTTGTTGAGTTATTAGTGATGGAGCGAGATGAGAACTGCGACTCGTATCTGCCCCTGGGCGTGCACCGAGTAACGGCAATCCGCAAAAAAGTCAGATCATGTAAGAGAGTGCTCAGTTACGGGAACTCCGCAAGAAGGAGACTCGAACCTCTGTTCTACGAGTGAGTAGCAGGGAGTGCACCCCTGTGAACCCTCTCTGACTTCCATGTAGATTGACAGTCATTTTAGGCCATTTTGAATATATTATAGTAGTTCCACTCAATTTCATTCTTCCTAAGTATATAATTATGTGAATTATAAATTACCTTCCACGGTCACAAATATTGAACACTTGTAGGTATGTAAGTATAATGGTATAAGTATAATATAAAGCTATATGTAAGTATAATGGTTTTTTATTGAGTAATGTAGTTGCTAAGGTAGAATAAATAAGTGATTGTAATTAAGTATTTCTATCAAATTAAGGTAGAACTTGTAGTAAGTGGGTTCCTAAAAGGTTATTAAATGGTTAATTATTATTATCACGCATAGTTTTATAAGTTTATTTATTTATTTAATACTTTGTTGCACACAAAACTAATGAAATAGTACAATATGGTAGACTTAATACTAAAAACATTTCCTACCTACCACCAATAGAAAATACATCAAAAATATGTTTTACTTATTGAAGTAAAGGTTTTATTTATTCTTATTATCATTTGCCGATGTTATTATAAATATTTCATTATAATCACTTTTTAAAATTAGTTACTCTGTATTATTATCACTTGCACAATAATTTTTTTTTTTTTTTTTAAAAACGCCCCACACTAGGATTGCTCCTGTATCGTGGGTACCGCTTACAGACATATAATTTCACATACACAACACACCCAAACCAGAAACGAATATTTGTGGATCGCACAAATATTTGTTCCAGGTGGGAATCGAACCCGCGACCCCTAGCGCAGCTGTCCGATTG
The DNA here is from genome assembly GCA_905147375.1 of Hylaea fasciaria. NCBI lineage: Eukaryota > Metazoa > Arthropoda > Insecta > Lepidoptera > Geometridae > Hylaea > Hylaea fasciaria. The sequence goes on from LR990192.1 coordinate 746,695, forward strand.
CTCGGCCACTACGCCAAACGAGCCGTCAATTCATTATACATTTTTAATATCACTTGCAGAAGTTATTAGAGTTATTAGATATTTTCATATTATCCATGTGCAGTAGTTATCATACATATATAATTATTTACATATTATTATCGCTTGGACGAGTTATGATGGATAGTAGTGGCCACCTTCTAGTTATTGGGTAGTATAAAATGTAGTCAATTTTATTTAGTCATACTATTACGAGTATTTATTGTTAAATTTATTATCATTATATTTTCAGGGGAAAAACTATCTTTTAATTTTAAATAGATGGCTTAGTATACAGCTGGATAAGTGGGATAAACATTACTTTGAAATACATCTATAAGTATAAACATACCTATGTAGTGTTGTCTCTCTTTACACCTTTCAAATATTACTTGTTCGTTTGTTTCATGGAAATCAAAGGAAGATATTAAAAAAAAATAGCCGACCAAGTGCGAGTCGTACTTGCGCACGAAGGGTTCCGTACCATTATCTATAAAAGCGGCAAAAAAAAGTTTGGTGTATTGGATCCCCATTATACTAGTACTGTGTATATTTTGGGAGCCCCATTAAATATTTATTTTATACTCAGCTTTTTAGTATTTGTTGTTATAGCAACGAAGTAAAAAATGTAGGTACTTATTATAATCAGATATCTAAGAAATCCGTGCGATGTTATCGCGCATAATATTCCGTGGTATAGGTTTTATTCTAGCTTACATTGCTGTAACAACAAAAACCCCTATTGGTAATACAATGCTGCATTCCGGTAAATGGGAGATTGTAATAGATGCCGCTTCAAATGCTCGTCTAATTTGAAGTGCGCAATTATTCAATAGAGAACAAATGAAGATTACTTTTCATAGTCGTTAAACTGTTCCGTAAACAGGCATGTTTTGTTTAAAACAATTGGAAATGGTTATCTATCTCAATTCTCGGCATAAATGATGATGTGCTAAAGAGTTTGTTTGCACGGAGTTGTCTTTATGATTAATTAATAATAATTATTATTATAATCGGTCGTGTAATGTTGGGAGTATTGTATGAAATTAAAGTGGCCATACTGAAAAAATCTTTGGCTCTTGGTAAGAAAAAATATAAAATTTAAAACCTTAATTTTTAGGGTCGATATCTGAACGGTTTGTAAGGCTGGTTATAAAATCTCCAACAAAAATCGCAGACTTAAAGGTGCAAATCGCATGAAATAGAAATTCGGGAATAGGACAATAGCTCGGCGTGTTCAACCGGCCTTGCCGAGCTACAATGATGTATTTATTGGTTTAAATGTATCATGTAGATATTGTAGAATTATCAACAACTTCACGGTACCCAGCAGGCAAATTATTCTTCCTTTGTTTTCCACGTCATCACCGCCTCGAGGGCCTGTTCATTAGGGGTACGAGTGGGACACTGACGCATGAGTGAACTTACTACGATCATCAGTGCAATCGACTATCAGGACAAAGAAGAACCTCGAGCATTCATCAACGCAAACGAGCTCAATATAACTAATTGTTAAACCTCTCGAACCCGACTCTCAACGCTTATTGCGAGAGGTTGTTTTGAAAGTGGAGGATTCTTGGATTAGTTAGGGTACACGCACGCGACGGTGCCCCAGCAAGACTGTTTAAAGATCTTTGCGAAAAGGCAGCGCGGTTTAAGCCATCCGATTTCTGGCTTAAAAACACCGTAAAAAGCAAACCTCGTACGCGGCAGGTAAGCCGCGACGTGAGTTCGTGCTATGTGCCGGTACACGAATCTCATCCGTCCAAATCATTGCGGTATAGTTGAGCTGAATAGATGTTTATTTTCGGGCACTGACATCACAGTCATGTAACATGTCATGGGATCATGCCAATAAAAATTATGATTTCCTCATTATAACAACGTAGGTATATAATATATTTCAAAAATAAATAAATTCAGCGTTGTATATCCCATTGTGTATTTAACTAGAGATTCGCTCGTATAAACACGCTGAGAACATTTGTTGATTACGCATTAATATCGAGTAGTATTTTCACTCATAAGTCACAACCACTGTTCACCAGCAAGCAGTGTTCAGTGGCCAAAAAGATCTGGGCCAATCCGCCCACTTGGTTGACTCAGACTTGTGCGTATCTCACTGTACCACTCACGGCCTAATGAGCACGCCCGGTCCACTAAACCATGACATGGCACCTCATGGAGTTGCTACAACACCCGGCACGTTTTCAGAAATATCCAGCAGCAGAAGCCGAGCGTCATGCCCGCCATGAACATGGAAGAGACCGCCCTCCTCGGGTAAGTGTTAGGCCGCCCTCGCCCCTTTATAGTCCTCACTTCTGCAGCACGAGAGTCACTCCCAATTAGAGTATCGAAAGCAAGCCCATATCAGATTGACAAGCTTTTACGTCAATCGCTCCGCCCATTTAACACAGAACAATGAGAAAATAAAACAAAAACGTTTATTAAAAATTCGTATACGGTTTCATAATATCAAGTTTACGTTTCAATTGACATAGAAATAGGAAAATCATTATATAAATAACATTACATAAGAAGCAGTACTAACAAATTCCATGACTAACATGATAAGTATTTTTATATTATTTTAATGTTTTTCCCCACGCCCATGGATCCGTCGAGCGGGACTGCGGGACACGTCGCTAGTAAATACTACAAGAATTAATTGGATTTAGACAATTGAAGGCTTCGATCAATAAATGTAGTGGAACTAACTCACCTAGGTATACTAGTACCCAACTTATAGGGCGCGTCGTGAATCTTCGTTCGCGCAGAAAAGAAAGTATGGTCCGAAGATTAACGAAAGAATGCTTAAAACTTACAATCAACCTAAGATCACTATTATAAGGTTCATAATACACTGCAGCTGTTAGTTCCATCTCACTCTAAGCTCGCTAAGATGGCGGCGGCTGCCGACCAATAGCGGTCAATAGCATTTCCCGCGCTTTGAAAATTCATCTTCTGCGCAGGTACATCGGTAAGCCATATCAGTTGGGTAATGCTATACATAAATTATTTCAATCAAACTGTCATTCCTCAAAGGAATGTATTGTTCTGAATTCTTAATTCTCGTTAGGTACAACATTTAACTGTTTTGATATCAAAGGATCCTTCATATTTTTCAGTTAACGAGTTCTTTAATATTATCATAAAAGCAGGTATAAAACAGAATTTGATAACTCCCGTCTTAAAAGTTACCCCACCAAGCTCATTTTGTGTACTATAATCCTTCGTTAACCTTTAACTTAATTTATCAGTTAAGACGTTGGGTATACATTCATTAAATTAAAATCAGTTAATTACCACACCCTAACGAATTACTTAGTGGTTCTTTATACACTATTATTAGTACAAAAACATCTTCAGAGTTAGATAAAACGATTAAAAGCGCGTACCATAGTAGTAAAAAATCGGATAGAGCCTTGTAAGCGCCTCTATGAATAAAATTTAGTATTATTTCACAGATTTCGTAAAACCCCTGGTAGCAGGTGTCAGGTATACGTAAGTGAGGCAATGTCTCAATAATATTCACCACAAAACGTAAGAACTTTTTCTATAGATACTTAGAGAAAACTTAACTCCATCACGTTTTCAAGCGGAGAGTCTACGTTTCTCAAATTTGCTTTGTGCCCGCTTCTAAGTAAGTAAGTACTCCTTGTCAGAAATAGAGGTAAAAGCTCAGAATATTTAATGTAAGATGCAGTTACACTAATGGGTCCAAAGTACCCAAAGAGATGTACCACTTTGTTTATTTTAATCTACGAACAAAGTACTTTCGTGTCGCTTGTACCTACTATTAAATTTAGCCTTCAGCGGTGTAACGAAGTTACCGGAACTTACTGAAACTGTTTTATATTTCCGACGTCGAATAGAAACTAGAGGTTCCAACTGAAGTTTGTCAATCGATGAAACAAGCTAGGTGAAAGAAAATTTGCTATGTATTACAAAGTCCGTAGTGGCTTACAGGTAGTGTTTGCGCTTATTTCGATCTACTTACTTTTATGTACCAAATAGGTACATAAAAATAGCTTGTCTGAATGAAATAATCTACAGTTTATAACTTATTAGAAACGCGTGATGGATTGCTATTATTTATTCCGTGTGTTGTCGGATGAAAGTGCCGAGTAGCTGATCTCAATGAGTACCGTATACAAAATGTTGTCGGCAATAGTTGACCCACTAACCTTAACATGTGGCCTCTCCCGAATTGAATTAGGTCAATGAAGCTTATTCTGTATTCTACGAATTTAGTTTGCGTGAAAAATCTCTGAATACACAGGCAGTTTCTCTGTGAACTTTACTTTTTGTGGTTAATTTTGGGGAACGTTTGCTTCAGGGAATTCAACCTTAGCAACCGGAATAAATTGTTTGAACGTTTGCGAGCGTGCCTGCACCTAACGTCTACGAAATATGGGTTCTTTGCTCCGTGCGCCGAGCACCCGCGCCACTGTGTTTTAGCAAGACGTAACCTTCGCGTTTTCTAGTCCAGCATCAATATCAAAACGCTTCAAATAGTGTTACGAATGTGAAACTTTGTATTTTTGGAGGGTTTCCCTCCATCACACCAAAAGATGAAAAAGAAGAGAACGATGAGGTAAATAGGTAAATAAAACGCATAGGCGAATTTTTTATTCCAGGAATTGTAGCCGATACCGCGGGCAACAATTGGAAAATATTGTTTAAATACGTAGGAACTATAATAGTACTCCAAACGAAATAAGGCCATCTATCAACATGGGTACTTCACCCAGGAGATCTGTGGGCTCTACCTTCGGCCTGTATTATCAGATCAGCTCGCATGTTAAATTAAATAAAATAAAACTATACCTAACTAAATCAAGCTCGCATATAATATTGTTTTATCAACGGTAGGTACTTCCTCGACAGACTCATAAATTTTAACTCAATTGAACAAACGTAACTGGGTATGAATTACTCAGAATTGACTTGTAAAATGAACGAGGTTACTCACAAGACTCACGAGTGAAGTTGAAATAAGACTTGTAATAACGAATTGTTTGTCTCGTTGCTCGGTAAAACGATAAAAAACAGGTGTTTCTCGAAGAATGATCTTCAAATTGTGAGTGAGGTTTGTTTACCTATAATATTTAATTAGGTTACAACAAAAAATCCGGACTAAACATTGACCTAATACTATAGGGACTAAAGACTAATCGTTGCACCACTAATCTCACGCGTCAATATTTAGAGATATTGTAATCGATGGTCGTCCCGTTTCTGTATAATATATGCTATTTATTGCCTATCTAAGTTACCTTAAGTTTATACTGGAAGTTAGAAACGCATTCAATGCACGTCTTGTAGTTATGATCAAACAGTGAAGTGAAACCGATAAGTTACCGCTCTTGCGCCAAGTTCGACCTCATATTCTACTAAACTTAGGATTACGTTGGTAGTCAAGTTAGACAAGATGGGTGTCTTGACTTCTAACTTAGCCATCTATGTAACAAACAATCCATCTTTAGGTTGTATGAGAGCCTCTGCACGCTCGATATATTCATTGAAAAGTTAGCAAAAAGGACTGAACTGTTTCACTGTAGAGTTAGAATAAATTAACTAAAATAATAGTATCTTGCCCAACAGCCCGTCTGTCGTTGTGTATTTTTCTAAGTGGTGTACTTATAATAAAGTGTTTTCTATTCTATTCCCAGTCGTATCTCCCGGGCCCTACCTGGCATAGCTACGAACCAGCGTCGTTACGCCAAAACCTATGATTGTATCAATGAATATGACCTCAATCGCCTAAATTGTTCAGAATTGCCTGTCTATTGGCAGCAAATTACAACAACGCGTATGGAACACCAATGATTACAAATTGAGAAATTAAACTTAAGTAAATTTCTTGAAACAATTTAATCCAGTTATAGGCATTTGCGGTGGTAGCCCAGTGGGCACGTCCGCCTGCCAAAGCGGGGGTAGCCAGTTCAAAACCCAGTGCGGGCACGTACCAATGTGTAAATTTCAGTGAAGGAAAACATTGTGAGGGAACCAACATGCCCGTGAATTATTTCGGAGGCATGCTATCCACCAACCCGGTCCAGGTTGATTATGGCCAAAAAGCCTCCTCACGAAAGTGAGGGGAGGTCTTTGCTTAGCATTGAGGCTAAAGTATTATTATTATTATTATGGGAATGCATAGTGTGTAATGCATTATGATCTCTAATGCTATTGACATGTGTTGAGCTCAGCATCGAGTCATATGCACGTTTCAATTAGCAAGTCACGGAATGTATTTGTTATATGTCACTCAAACAAGTTTTCTTGTTATCGTGTGTTTAGTAGTTAGCAGGTAGCCTCGGGCTGCGGGGAGGTTGGTAAATACGGTATTGCAGTCAGCTGGACCGTGTTCTCGGGCCAGGCGTACACGCGTCTCGATTCGGACGAAATTCTCTTAAATTAAGTTTAGTCCAACTGTATTATCTATTCTGGCGGTGCTCGCTTGGTGCTTGCCTATTTAAAATATGTAATCCTCTAATTTACTAATTGAATTTTAGTGACCACTTTTCTCTCCAGTCTCCAAATGTCTCTTTTAGCCTAATAATGGAACCGTTAACATTTTGGTTTAAAGATGTCATCAAGTCCTACATTTTCTACCGCAAGGAAATATAATGGGCGTGCTGCCTGTCTATTGTATTTATTCTGCGACTGCAATGATTTACATTGTAGCGCCACAGAGATGAAACTTCCATGCCAGCCCGCTCTTGAACGCATGGCTGCATTATGAAAGAGATACTTCCAGAAGTGATGTAGACATCCCTATACTTTTGCAGTGGAAATTCGATTTATTTACAAATTAAACAGTACTAAGTACGCGTGACATTGAAAATTCGTCCAGCATAGTGGGCAAAGTAATATGACAAATAATATATTGTGACGGTGCGTTTACGCCTATATGTCTCTCCCGATTTATCAGCCAAACTTAGGCTCCGTTTATGTCTATTCGAAATCAATACATTTCACACGTCTAGTTCAAAAGTTTATTCCCTAGGTAGAGCGTCGTGAAAGCTCACATCTTGGAAGCGATTCAGTACCAACTATAATTACGTTTCAGGGTTCCCACTTTGGCCCGAAGTTGATTCCTTTTGTATCAAAAGAACGGGCGCTACGGAAGTTTCAGCAGAACAGATGGTGGCATTTGGAATGGCCGCTAGTGTCCTGAGCTCATACAAAAGAACTTTTTCACACCTCATGCTCGAAAAGTGTGTCATATTAGCTCAGCTTAGCGGGCCTAAACGAGTTTGTTAGGACCTAGTGAGAGAAAGTAGTTTTTATATTTGTAACTACTCGCTATTATCAACAGGCTGAAGATTCGACTTTTCAATTTTCCATTTTGACATAATTACTTACAAAAAATAATAAAATAATGGTTAACTTTTTAAATGAAGCTGTAATTCTCGTCTGTCTACATTTTTGGCGATCATTGGATATGTATTATTATTGTATGCGTAGTGTGCGTTTGCCAACATTAAAATAAATTAAAAAGTTTGTATTGCCGCTATAATCTATAGGTGTGTGTAGAATTTGGACAACAATGCAAATTGGTTTTAAAAGATTTCATCGAGTAAGATTGAGTCATTTTCGTCCCTTGTAAAAGAAAGTACCAAAGTACTATCAAAGAAAAAATCCTTGGAGTTGCTATTAAATGTTTAGTCATTTTCATTCGGATCTTGGCGCGCTGATGTTTTCCATAAAACGTCGGCCACTTTCTGTTGAAGTGCTTTTCAGTTATTGCATTAAAGTCCTCGCCATTTCAATAACGCCAACTCAGTTCGGACAATGTCAGAATGAAGAAATGCAGGATGTTGTGCTGAATATTCGAAACGGGTGTCTAGAAAATATTCTTGCGGAACTAAATCGGGTGCACTACAAAATAAATTGTACGGATGACAGAATACATAGAAAGGAAATACATTTTCAGGGTGCAGGATGCGCGTTGTTGGCAACTGGTTCCGCCTATACTCCCAACACTGATGATCGTTGGTCGAGCAAAAAAGCAAGTCATTCTTTCATAGGCGGCAACCCTAAGGCTTAATTTTCCAATTAACTGATCGTGCCATCTCGGAAGACTGCAAACGGGGATCTTACTACAACTAAGTTGTAAGTCGTATTGAGTAAACATAATTTCCACCTCGCAACCATCTGAGTATATTACCTACATACATAAGTCGGTCGCATATGTAATAGGTACGCGTACCTATAGGTGTAGGTAGCTATGGAAAGATCACGTAGATACGAGTATAAAAGAATTTTCCCACATGTGATGCGAAGGAACCTCGAAGGCCGTGTCACAAAAGGAATAACATTATGTACGCGGAGTGTTCGTGTGTCTTCACTTGTCACTCTCCTACATGATAGATAAATATTCTTCCTGAATCACGACTGGCAAGCCAAGCTAACATATTATTCGTGTATTTATTTGAACAGCAATGTTACTATGAATTAGCGATAAATGATAACTTTATAAGGCACCTGCGTTGAAGAATAATTGACCCTGAATAGAACGACGAATCTACATACATTAATGATTACGGTTTAGTAGAAATTGTCGATAAAATAAAGTATAATAATATATATTGTTTCCGATACTCAAAAATATTACTTTCGAAATGAAACTCTAGCCCATGAACGTGTCAATCGGGTGTCCCGGAAAATGGAACACAATTTCCGGGAAGCTGGTATCTGCAGGTAGGTAGGTACCTACTGTAGGATGGTGGCGATCGGTGTCAAACTTCGAACTCTTTGTCGACGTGCACTATTTCCAATTCCTAGTATACCTATCTATCTTATCACTTTTCACCCCATTTGCTAATAAGGTTTTTGAAAGGAGAATGTGTACGAGTCGAAGAAACTATTCCAATATCCGGGTCTCGCGGGAATCAGGCGGAAGTTTTCGCCATCTTTGCTGGAGGTGGAGCGAATGCGCGTGTCATTGTTAAACGATAATTACCGGGTTAGACTCTTAATGAGGAACAGTGCAATTCCCTCCGAACGGTGGAACAAGTTGGCACAGGCTGACGTGTGGTCGGCTGCTTCGGCGTGATGGCCGAGTTAGTTGGGACAAATGGTCTTAGGCTTTCGGGTTAGTGATACTGAACTCGCTCCTAGCAATACAGTGCTTAATCAGATTCAGCAGGATGATTTTGCTGTGACCATGTCTGGAAACACTACACGACAGTTTCGTCACTGCACATTGTCATCCATACTGTGTGGTTTCATAGTGAAAAAAACATTAAGTACCTAACTACCTACCTACATAATTACTATATTATTATCCATTTTTCTACAATTCAGACGATGTTTACAAAGTTACGAAGTTTAGATCTCAGCAGCTGGTTTTTATCCGCTTTGTCACCTGCTTTCATCATTATTTTCTTTATAATAAACTAAGTAAGGTTTAAACGATTTTTGACGTAGTTTAAGGACCGAATAAAATAACAAACCAAAACCGGCCTCGGCCGTATTCGGTGGGCGACGGCGTTACAATAGGACCAAATTAATAGGAAAGTAATTAAAGCGTGAAGGTGGCTCGGCACAGGCCCGCGGCTCCTGCTGGCCCCTCGCCAACGCGCGCGGTCGATGCCGAGCCCCGCCCGGAGCGTCCATGGTGGCCCCTACGGTTCCACTGGCACGTTATTTCTGTTTAGTTTACTCCGCTTGTGCTCGATCACGTTAACTCGCGGGCGCGGTGGCGGGCGCGGTCACGAAATATCAAACATATAATGGCGTAATATCGTAAGTGTTCACGTACAAATAACGCACGTGCGCCACGTCTACCGCGCCCGAAGCGTACCGCTCGTGGTCGAGCATGAATTTCTAGTCCGCTAAGGTGCGGGTCCTCTCCACGGCTCCGCTCGCTCTACGTAGCCTCCGGATTTTAACATCCTGTGGACCCACGTCACCAGAGATTTTCTGGCTTCACCTTACCCATTAACTGCTGTGTTATGAGAACCATGATTCAATTGTGGCATCCTTCTTGGTGCGTTTGCTTGTGATCATGTTTTAACAGATGTCGCGCGCGCCTTTTCTTCATTTCAATCGATAAACTTCGATATTTACGTGAGTACTTTATTGGGAACAATTTCAAGTTTTGCATTTGTTTTCACCGAGAGAAATTTTCGTTACCTTGTTCGGTCGCTACAGATTTTATGGTGTTTCTTTTTGCAAAGAACCGCTGCCATCTTCGGTACATGCTGTGAGACATTGTTTGTTCACGCGTTGTCTCCGAGCGCTCGGCGGCGCGACCACCCTAGACCTGACAGCAAACCACTGCCACTAATCAAATTAAACGATACGGAGAACTAGATCGAGCAAGTCGGAGCTGCTGACGCTACGCAGATCGAACACTCGACGCTCGCGCCGTGGCTCGCCAGCAAATAAACGAGTTAATTTAATTTGGAACTTGAGCGGTTATCTATACGTTGCGGCATCACGGTTGGGAAAATATGGAACTTGCATCACAATAACGCTAACTAATAATAAATGATCCGTATATTTAGCTACGACACATTGACATAACCCCCTATTATGATCGAATTGATATGACTTCGGTGATCGTATTCAAACAAATATTATATCCAAGGAACCCCAGCGTATCGCACTGCGATCTAAATGTTATGGTAGTGAGTCACTGGGCTGGACGGCCCGGGATCATACATAGTGGAAGTTATTCATTTATTTGATACAGATTTCACATTCCAATTCCAATTCACAATTCACATTCCATATTATTATAAGGTAGGAGCAGATCATGCGTGTCTAGTATGAATAGAACGGGTTATGTGGCCATCACAACTTACCCGTTAGTTTTCAATTATACTGTTTCTTCATTCGGACTATTTCGGACCTATTGAAGAGAGTGCATCAACAGTGCGCTACAGCTTCACTCTAGATCTTCATCGGGAGAGATTCCTATCGGTACGAAAGGGGCTAATGTCTTAGCACAGGAAAAAATATCCTCGGCCGTGGCAGATATTGAAAATGGCATGATTACAGCGGCTGTTCGAGCGGAAGCAGGCCCGAGTGCCAGCTTTTAACTCCAGATTTATGAAACGCTTCATTTACTAGGAGCCTTCGATCGGTATTCGAGGGTCCTACGTAGATTTGGAACTTCAAAGTTACTCTCCGCTCCAGTGAGTGCAATGAAAAAGTTTCCAAGGTGAGTGAAAGATGGCGAACTGTTTCATTGCAACCTCATGTTCACGGCGCACTCGAAGTTTTACAAGTTTGTAGTTTCGAGGTCATCGAAGTACATAACCTGTACCTGAGACGTTAGAGAACTTTTTAAAGTTTTTATCTTTTTACGACACCATAGCCTCATGCTCGTCTCACGATATTAAAAGATTAAGTGCCCGTTAAGGTCCTGAAGTAGACAGGGTTCCTGGGCCTCGGGTACGTTTGCACTGACATTCCTATAAATCTAAGTACTTTATATTCTCAAGATCGCTCAAGTATTAATCTAATAACTTGCCGTTATCTCTGAAATGTAGCGGAAAACGTTTTCTTCAAATCCAAGTTGCAAATATTGAAAACGCAAATATGAATCTGGATAAGAAGGTTTAAACTGTGTTCCAATAGAATTTAAAATGGATTTGCAATGCAGCCGTGATTGCAAATTGCGAGCGGTCCGAGGACGGCGAGGCCGGTGCGACGAGAGCCCTCAGGCCGCTCGAGCCCGGCCCGGGGCTGCGCTCTCGACTTGTTGACGCGCCTTATTGCTCTATTTACTAGCTGATGAGAAACTCGTTTACTCCGATTAGAGTCGCCACTCGACTCTTCTGAGGGGCCAGTCGTTGATTTAAAGTAGCTTCGACCCGATCGCACCAAAACAGATCGTAATTGGTCACGTTAGTTTTGTAGCGATGCAGTTCTAGCTTTGTGGACTTTCGAATTATGCCGAATCTCTTTTGTGAGCTAGGCTGGGCGAGCTTCCTTCAATCATGCCCTAAATATATGTACCTAATGTAATTATTATTTATACAGTGAGGTTCATGTAAGATTTCTAAAACCTTAACCTAAATAAATAGCCTAATATAGCGTGAACTCTAAAAATACTTTTGAACGTTACAAAGCAATCCCGTGCCGTCTCGGAGAGCTCTCAGCGGCTCGCTGCAGCGACCTCGCGGCAGCCTCTGCCGTTCGCAAGCTTCACTAAGGGCCGCCTCTTAGTTCACTCGCTCTAATGAACAGAATCGTTGCTCAAATATTAAACGGCGGGACTGTTAGGGCTTTCAACGCCTCGCTGCAATGACCGCCACGTGAGGCCGCTACGTGTTCCCGAAGCTCCCTAAGGGGCTCGATTACTCTCATCAGTTACCATTACTTCATCGATGGACTCGGAGTCGACGCGCCGCGCCGCTTTAATATTAGATGAACTAGCTTCGGAAGTAAGAGCCGAGGTGTGTTTACCGAATATCTTTAACATTCCCATTGTTCATTATTAATGAGTGCTGGGAAATTCGGAGTTCTCCTTCAGTTGGACTGTTGCGGAACACGTAGTAGGTATGTACGGAACACGCCCGCCTCGGCTCTGAGTCGAAGGCGTGACGCGAGGGAATCGACTGTGCTCATAAACGTAACGAGTCTGTGACAATAAATATAACTCTCAGCGGTAGGTACATGTCCGGCATTTTGGCTATTTCACGTGAGAAAGCCAGGGCTTACAAAGACATAAATAAAGGGGATCATTTTCCTACTCTGCGCAGAATTATAGGCTTTTTCTAAATCGTGTATCGTAAGCGTGTATCGGACAACAATAAGCACACTTAATGGGCGGAAACTGGCGGCTTACCAAAATGCCAAGCTTTGCAACGCGACAGGAGCGCTGAGCCGACGCGGACTCGAACGCTACCTCGCAGCACAGCAGTTAAGCAGCGCCTCTAATCGCTGTTCTAGCAGAAACTGCCTCAACCATCTGGGCACTGAATACATTATGTAATACTGTATAATCCCGAACGTTTGAGACTACTTAATATAATGCCTCAATAAGCGGGTTAATGTACCTACAGCTTTATGTTTGTAGTTTGTTTGATCTCATTAAGTATTTTGCATAACGATCGAAGGTGGGAGGTACAATAATAACTGTAGTTGTATGAGCCACGATAACCTAAAATTAATTATAATCAACGATTTGAAATCTGCTGTTCGGCAACCTATGTTGCCTCTTGTCAAATTACTAGTACCTAACATCTAGCCACAATTATTGTAAACAATGCCGTTTAAATTAATTTACAAATAACTCAGTCCAGCTGACAGCTTTGATCTCATTCAACGAGTTAACTTGACAAATGTTGTTTAGTAATCTAAGAAACTCGTTACGAGTTTTAATAAAGTTGCAAACTTTTTCTGATCCAATTACAAAACGGCGTTTGTGTAGCGGAATCGAGTCGTAATGTCCTACGAGCCACGATGACGTCACGACGCGACGGTGCCACAGACCCATCCGTCGTGCCCCATTTGTTACCACCTGGTGGCAAACGGGAAAATCCTAGTGCAACTGAGGCGATGTTTTTTCGAAATATGTAAAGTGATGTTGGTTCTCACTAGTTCGACGATGGAACAAATGAGTCTTAGTTTCGAAGCGGTCCCAGACGCCTGTCTCCTCATTTGTACGAAGTGAAGTGTCAACAAACGCTGGCTACTGTGTTCTACAGCTAACATAATTTATAAATACCAGTAGTACCAGGATAGCATAGGATACGGAGGGCTGCTCTCTCACGTCTTGTTCCATCTAGTAAGTATGACTGTTTTGGAGTTAATATAATTTTTACCAGAAGTACCAGGATAGCATAAGACAAGATGGATGGTCTATTAAGTCATCGTGGTTGGTGGTACGCGCCTATTCTACAAGCGCGTTGTATGCGTGTCATTCGTGCCTGTACAGACCATACGACATTTAGGTATTATTGTAACTTTCTTCGATGGACTTCATATAAAATAACAACCTTGTGCTTAGTTCTATTCTCGTCTCTGAAAGCATCATAGAGAAACATGATATAAGAACAGAAAAAATAACTAAACAAGATTAAATTGAATCGGCGACAGTGTTTATTCTCTGGAGAAAAACTGCGTGGGATGGAATCCTTAATTTAATCTCGGGATGGACTCAACGCCGCATTGGTACATATATGGTGCTTTTTTAATATTCCATTGCGTATCCGGAGTCGATCAAAATCAAAAGGATCTATTATGTTTCATAAAGATAGCGTGTCGAGTACCTACTGAGTTTCTAGAACTTAGTAACTTAACTTCGCTTCGTTCACTTTTGCAAAGCTAAACTAAACGAACTAAGATATCTCCGAATTCTTACCGAAACTAAAGTGACGTGTTGCCAATCGACCGCAATCCAAAACCGTCCAAAAGAGACCAAAAGAGATCTTCGAAATAAACGTGAGCGAAGCTAAGTTCGCTTCGCTCGCTGTGTGGCCGGCGCTTGAGCTAAAGCTAGCGGCAGAACTATTACGTAAATTAGATTCGACGGTTCAAACAGTATAATGGTCCGGGGGCAAACATATCCTTGTTAGATATTCATTCCCCAAGTAGCAGCGTGCAAACATTACTGTGGTCCGGTTTGAAAGGCACTGTTTTCAGCGAAATTACTAGGCTTTTGAGTATAAAGTTTGACGAGTGTAGTGCAGTGTCGCTTTTGCTTTACAAAATCGGTTAGGCTGCCGTCAGGGGTCGTCACGTATTCTGTAGTGTTAAAAAAAACATGGTGCTCTTCAAAGGCCGGGTGAAAAGGTGTAGGTAGGTCTAGGTATAGAGAGAGGGCAGTCAACGTATCGCCTACGCCCGAGTGCTGCGGTACGTAGTATTTATTTCCTCTATGTGCTGCGGGCAGTGTCCATACACGGCGGTGAACGTTTGACGTCAGAATGCCAGCTAGCTTGCCGCTGTCATATAAAAAATAGAAAACTTTTCAAAAGCAGTCAAAGTTGCGTCTGTCGTTCGCGTCGCTGGGCCCCGGCCGGCTCTCTTTGAAGCCGCAATCGGAAAGCCTATTCCAAAAAAAAAAAAAAACGTGCAAAGCGTTTGCCCTCGCGTGCGATCGTTGAAATCCATTCGCGCGAATGTGCTCTTTTGACTACGCTAAAATCTATCGCATTTTGGTTTTTATCAACAAGCATCTTTCCATTATTTTTATTAGACAGCGCCCGTAAGATCGGCTAGTCTCAGATAGATAAATTAAAACGGTTTTGTAACATAATGCCGTTGTGCGCAGAATGGACGACGTGGAGCTGAAGAGCATTCACCTTCAGTTCCCGTGCGCTCGCCGCTTCAGCGAGGGGCGCTGCGTGGAGGTGCGCGTGCGCACCGACCGCGGCGACATCCTCGTGGCCGTGCAGGGCGACCGCGGCAAGCCCGCCATCCTCACCTACCACGACCTGGGGCTCAACTGTAAGTATTGCCATGACACCACCATCCATCACCATTACCCGATATCATCATCCGACATCATCACCTTATGCCAGCAAATCGTTCAATCCACCAGTTCAGATCAGCACGGCTCGACCTCTTTAAAGGTTCACTAATGGTGCCATTTCTATAAACAGCACTAGGTACTAGTTTGTACAGACCTAATTGTGTTTGCTCGGACATCAACCCTATTACTATTTTAATTAAGTCACTGCGGAGGAATTTGTTGGATATATTTATTTTAGTGTCTAAAGTAGAGCTTTAAAAGTATATTTTTTAATAAATTTGTGTTAGGTATACTTGTTAAAAATCCATTATCTAGATAACGTTTAGTTACGGACAGGCGTTAGTGACGCTTACCATCTTGAGACGTCGTGCTCACATTGTATAATACCCGCTATGCTAAACTATATATACTACACCCAGAGACCAGATAACGGAACTATATAGACGTATGCGCGCTATGCATGCATACATACGCAACTGAGACAACCCCCCGTGCAAACTAAACGGGGTAAATGGGACCAAAAGAGGCAACGTAAAACATTCCGTTCGCTAACTTTATTTGACTGCTTTCAATTCCAAACACCTTTTATTCGTTTGATGGATCCGTGGGATTGACTGGGACTGTGAAGCTGTACCGTAGCCAGTATTGTTCGGGAATAAGCGCTCTTTGTCCCTGCGAGAGCCGGTCCCAGGCGACACTAACTAAATGCCAGTTGGACAGCTGTCGGACTCGATAAATAATAATTGAAATTGATATGCGAATTCGCGCCAACGAATTTTTCCACAACTACTCGCCTCACTCTCTCATAATAATATGAATCCGTAAAATTGATCGATCTCATGCATTCGTTTCGCCATTTCGAATCCATATTCAGTCTGTATTCAGCGTTGAATATGAATTTCAGAATATTGTTTTCGTACCACGTACTTAGTTCGTGAATATCAGTTACATAGTGAAAAAAGTCCGTGACGTCGAAATTAAGAAAGATTTACATTTCGGCTGTAAGTATCGCACGGTCTCACTTATGTCGAATATTCTACGTGCCGATATGCATGGAGAGCGAGACAACCATGTTACCGATACGTATCGCCGGCACTTCCTCCGAATGTATACTTAGCGCGGAGTAGTGGCCGGAGTTAGAGATCTAACCGGTGTGGTTCTCTCAAATGTTGATGCGCTAACCTCTTACCTCAATCCTGGTATTCGACTACATTATCAAAATCAGTAGGTATTTCTAGGCCGTCCTATAATCCGGACCTTCAAACTAGAGAGTAGGTCTGCAAGCCGTCGCATTCTCCCACCTGTTCCATAAAGCAAGTAAACACTCAGTTAGATTAGTTTACTTGATACAATATATCGGGTAGAGGTTCACCTCACTACGCTGATTGTTAGCAGAATATAATTGTTTCGTACTGAAACAAGTTTTTCTTTTATTTTGTGTGAATTTCCGAACGAATTATTTTGCGTGTTTCTGAACGTGACTACACATAGAGATTTGCTCTTTTCGTATTGGTGCGGGAGTCTATGGTCGACGACTTTGGGTTGGCCCGCCGGAGCGAGCGCTAGTGTAGCTCCAATCGTGCGCGCGAACACACGCATGTGCGGTACGTACTTCGTTCCCGCCGCCATCGCAAGCGCCGCCGGTCGCTCCATTTTCGTGGACACCATCCCTCGATCCTCGGAGACGAGCTCCAGGAATCAGTGCTGTGTGCTGTGTATTTCGTGATACCCACTGACAGTGAGAACATTCGCCTGGTCACGCCTCTGTCCCGGAGGAAGGTGATACGGGATAAGAAGAAACCGCCACCCCGGCGCCCTATGGACCTTCCATCTTCCCATCGAAACGAGAGAGGATAACGCTGACTGCACACACGAGAGGCCAGTTCCCAAGTAAGTTCGTAGGCCATACTCTCCCCGCAACATTTTTGATCCGTTCGAGCCGGATTGCGGATTTCTTTGCTGTAGTCACGTTATCATATTTCTGTTGTTAGTAGTTAAATTTCCATTGTTGCATTCCATCCGAGTAAATTATAGTGTTTGTCGCAGCGACGTTACGCGTCCCGACAATATTTCCGTGTTTTTCATCTTGATTTTGCCCATTTTTGTGTGCGACATATCGTGTCCGGCAAAATGGCGGAACAAGATATTTTCGAAAGAGAAATTATACTTGACGAAGTCAAACGTACGTTAGAGTTTTACGAGCTCAATGAACAGCAATTTAGAGCGCGAGCGAAAGATATTCAATCTATACAGAGAAAATTCCTTAAGTTGCAAACTAAAATTGAGAAGTCGCTTATGAAATTAGAATCATTTGATAGAGAGGAACAATTACGCATTCGAAACCAATTCAATGATATTTACTATGCAATTGTTAGTCATGTCGAAGTTTTTAAGAAAACCGAACAGGAGTGTAGGCGCATGAGTCGAGTGACCTTGAACGAGACTACGCAATCAACTCACGGGAGTTGTTCGAGTAGGTTACCGAATCTTCCGTTGCCATCATTCGGGGGTGAATTGACCGAGTGGCCACCATTTTATGACTTATTTCGCTCAATGGTTCATAATAATGACGCCTACACAGATACTGAGAAGTTTAGGTATCTCCTTCTTACCTTGAAGAACGAGCCCTATAACTTAATCAAGTCGATACCTATCACGGACGAAAATTACATTGTCGCGTTGGACATTTTAATTTCGAGATACGAGAACAAACGAGTCATAGCTTCCAAACACATTGATCGTATTCTCGATATTCAATCCTGTTTCGAAAAATCTAATCAAAGTGTGCGTAATTTGTTGAACGTATACCATGAGAACATCAAAGCGTTGGAAGTTATGAGTTTCCCTACAGAGCAGTGGAGTTTTTTGTTGTTGAACATTTTACTACGTAAAATACCTACGTCCATTCGTATGCGTTTCGAGTTAACATTACATAAACCATCCGAAGTACCTAACGTTGATTTACTAATCGAGTTTCTGGAGAGAGAACTAATCGCCAGTGAAATGGTTGAGTCTAGCGGCGCGGTAGGTAAAACGATTCCAACTTTAGGTAGTCAGAGAAAAGCGGAGTCGGGCGGCGGCCTCGCTCCAGCGTTCCGTCGGACGGTAGCGGCGAGCGCAGCGAGCCCGACCTCGACTCAGGGTGCAAGCGGTTCTCGACCGTCGGACAATAGCCTTAAGAACAAGAATTGCGTGTGTTGTGATGCTCAACATTTGTTGACGAAATGTAATAAGTTTTTGAGTTGGTCACCGAATGATAGGTATGCTTCCATCAAAAATAAAGATGTTTGTTTCAATTGTTTAAACAGAGGACATAACGTGGCCCAATGCAAGTCTAGTTTCGCTTGTCGTTCGTGTGAGAAACGTCATCATACGTTAATTCATTTTCCTACGGAAGGTGATAATAGCCGTGTTAGCGATAAGAGTGTTTCCTTACCGATCGTGGAGGAGCGGGAAGAAAACGTTCCGAGTTCAAGTACTCAGCACGTTATGTCCGCGAGTCAAACGACACAAATAGATTGCGCGTCGTCCAATGCTCCTTTTGGTACGACGAATACAGTGCTGCTTTCGACCGCACTCGTCGATGTATGTGTAGGTAGTGAGAAACGGTCGACTGTCCGCTGCCTTATTGACACGGGAAGTCAAGCTTCGTTCATGACGAAATCATGCGCACAGCGGCTAGGTTTGAAGCGTCACTACGCAAATGTACCTGTTTACGGGATAGGTGATAGCAAACCGGTACGGCCAAAGGGTAAGATATCGTGTTGTATAACTCCGCGAAATGAATCTCAACCGTCAATACCTATTGAAGCTTTAGTATTACCTAAACTTATTCCTAAAATGCCGAGTGTACCACTGCCTCATAAAGGGTGGTCACATATTCAACATTTGACTTTAGCTGATCCGTTGTTTCACACTCCACAGCCGGTGGAGATGTTGCTAGGTGCAGATGTGCTGTCTCACATCATTTTAGGAAACGTGATCACGGGTGCGCCCGGTTCGCCGATCGCTATGAACAGCGTCTTCGGTTATTTGTTGTTGGGAAAGCTAGCGTTCAATTCTCCGACTCCACCCTCAGTTCAAGCTTGTTTTAGCTCATTGTTCGATGACGGCGACTTGAAACGATTTTGGGAACTGGAGTCCGTGCCTGAGGTGAAGGCACTCACTCCCGAGGAACGTCTATGCGAATCCATATTTGAAAGCTTACACTCTCGTGACGACACTGGGCGATACACAGTAGCCTTACCTCGTAAGCCTGATGCCCCGCCCCTTGGTGAATCCCGCGACATTGCCCTCGCTCGGTTCCATAAACTAGAGCAACGTTTACAACGGAACCCGAGCCTCAAAACCGAGTATCACGCCTGCGTGCAAGATTATTTAGATTCGAATCATATGGAGCCGGTGTTCGACCCTCCAGAGCTTGGTAGTTCGTTCTACATTGCCCATCATGCAGTGATCAAGGCTTCATCAGAAACAAGTCGCTGCAGAGTCGTGTTTGATGCTAGTTGTGCTAGTTCCAATGGAGTCTCGTTGAATCAGATTCTCTTGACAGGCCCCAAATTACATCAGGATATAGTGGACGTGCTTCTTAAGTTTCGTGTACATTGCGTCGCGCTTACGGCCGACATTAAACAAATGTATAGGAATATATTAGTGCAAGAGTCGGATAGGGACTTGCAGCGCATTCTTTGGCGCACTTCGCCCGCTGAACCTATTCGTGATTACCGGCTGAGGACGGTTACTTTCGGTGTAAGCTCGTCCCCTTACTTAGCTCTTCGGACCGTCAAGCAGTTGGCTTGCGACGAAGCTGCCAATTTTCCCCTAGCGGCTAAGGTGTTGACAGATCAAGTGTTCGTCGATGACGTAGTCTCCGGCGCAAGCGACGAAGCGCAGGCTCTTGTGTTGCAGCGGGAGTTGATAGGTATTTGCAATTCAGCCGGGTTTGAACTACGTAAGTGGCACAGTAACTCGCCGGCGATACTCGCTGCGGTTCAGGCGCCAGAGGTTCATGGTGAGCGGCGGGAAGAGGTGCCTTTCGCTCCCATGGAACATGATCATCAAACCAAAATACTGGGACTTGAATGGAACCCGCGGACTGATCAGTTTACATTTAATGTGACGTGTACGACTGACACCATTACCAAACGAACCATTCTCTCCCAAATAGCTAAGGCATATGACCCGATGGGCTGGCTCGCCCCGGTCACGTTGTACGCAAAGCATCTCATGCAATTGTTGTGGATTTCGGGGGTTTCGTGGGACGAACGTCCACCAATCGATATTGTTAATGCGTGGACGGCGTTCATTCAAGAGTTGCCACTCTTATCCCAAGTGTCGATACCTCGCTTTGTGATGTTACCCGAGTGTGAGATACAGCTGCATGGCTTCTCTGATGCCAGTGAGAAGGCTATGGCGGCATGCGTTTACGTCCGTCTTACAGATAACAACGGTCTAGTTCGGACGTTTCTTATTCTGTCGAAAACTCGCGTCGCACCGATATCGCCGTGTCTGTCCATCCCGCGTCTTGAGCTGATGGCAGCCGTGATGTTATCCAGACTATTAGAGAAGGTCTTACAGGCCTATAGTGACCGCATCAGTAGTGAGGAGGTGTACGCGTGGTCGGACTCGTCTATTGTGTTGGCGTGGCTCCGATCCCCACCGTACGAGTGGAAAACGTTCGTTTCGAATCGTACTAGCGAGATTCTGTCCCGAGTTCCCAGTTGTCATTGGCGACACGTTCCTTCGCCCACCAATCCTGCGGATGCCCCCTCCAGGGGACTTTTACCTTCGGCATTCTTACAGAATGATTTGTGGTTTCATGGCCCAGCATGGCTTCAAGAGGATCCCACGGCTTGGCCCGTATTCAAAACCATCCCTAGCACGGGCGAGGAGAAACGTAACCCACCTGTCGCGTCCGCACCGGCTACGCTGGTCGAAGAGGTCGAGGTGATAAACCGTTTTTCCACATTGAGTAAACTAGTGAGAGTTACTTCCCATGTATTTCGGTTTTACAATATTCTAAAATCGCGAGTTAAGAAGGAAACTAGTTCCTATCCAAGTCACATTACAGTCCACGAGTATAAATTCACGCTTGATCGTTTGATTTATTTAGTGCAACACCAAGTGTTTCACGAAGATTTTAAAAACGTTTCGCAGGGAAAACCGCCCTCAAACCAATTAAGACGTCGTCGGGTCGGGATCTCATACGTAAACAAATATTTCGTTGTGTGCGGTGCTTTCGTGCACGTCCCGTACGTCTGCAGCATGCGATGGCGCCACTGCCGGCGGTCCGCCTGCGGCCCGAGCGCCCCTTCATGAAAACAGCTGTTGACTACGCGGGCCCGTTCTACGTGCGGGCTAATAAAGTGCGAAACGCAAAAATTATTAAATGTTATGTTGCCGTGTTTGTGTGTATGAGCGTGAAGGCTATACACTTAGAGCTCGTGTCGGAGCTGTCTACTGAAGCTTTCTTGGCAGCCCTGCGCCGGTTTACATCGCGCAGAGGATTGTGCAGCGACATTTACTCCGATTGCGGGACAAACTTCCAGGGTTGTCACAATTATTTGAAAGATTTGTATGAGTTTTTGAAAAATGACTCTGTTCAATGTGCTTTGAATTCTCAAACCTTGAAACAGGGCATCACCTGGCATTTTCAACCACCCTACACCCCCCATTTCGGGGGTTTGTTTGAGGCAGGAGTCAAGAGCTTCAAGCATTGTTTTCGTCGCGTGGTAGGCACTCAAGTGCAGACCTATGATGAGATGCATACTTTGCTGTGTCAGATCGAAGCGGTGTTGAACTCTAGACCCCTGTGCGTTGACCCTTTGAGTGCGGACAGTATGGACCCTTTACCCCTGTCCGCCGCTCATTTCCTAATAGGAGGGCCTTTGACGGCCATTCCCGACGTTTCCCTGATGGAGGAAACTCCAGGTAGGCTATCGCGGTGGCGATGGGTTCAGCAATGTGTTCAACACTTTTGGAAACGATGGAGTCGTGAATATTTACATGAGATTCAACAGCAGGGAAAGTGGTATAAGGATCGCGGTTCTCCTATCTGTGTAGGCGACATTGTCGTGGTATGCGACGATAATCTTCCACCACTTCAATGGAAACTAGCTCGTGTTCATACACTCCATCCGGGCTCCGATAATAGAGTGAGAGTTGTGACCTTGCAAACGGGCAAGAGTCTGTACAAACGAGCGATCGTTAAAATTTGTAAACTGCCTTTAGAGTAATAATTGTTCACCAATCCGTAATTTAGTTGTAAGTATCTACCTATCTTTGGTTGCTTAGGGTTGTCACGTCATAATTGACAACATTTTTTAATTCTAGTTTGATTTAAGATTGAATATTTTTCTGTTCATTGAGTTTTCGTGTTAAAAGAACTTATAGTCTTTTAAGGTGAGCGGCATGTTTCGTACTGAAACAAGTTTTTCTTTTATTTTGTGTGAATTTCCGAACGAATTATTTTGCGTGTTTCTGAACGTGACTACACATAGAGATTTGCTCTTTTCGTATTGGTGCGGGAGTCTATGGTCGACGACTTTGGGTTGGCCCGCCGGAGCGAGCGCTAGTGTAGCTCCAATCGTGCGCGCGAACACACGCATGTGCGGTACGTACTTCGTTCCCGCCGCCATCGCAAGCGCCGCCGGTCGCTCCATTTTCGTGGACACCATCCCTCGATCCTCGGAGACGAGCTCCAGGAATCAGTGCTGTGTGCTGTGTATTTCGTGATACCCACTGACAGTGAGAACATTCGCCTGGTCACGCCTCTGTCCCGGAGGAAGGTGATACGGGATAAGAAGAAACCGCCACCCCGGCGCCCTATGGACCTTCCATCTTCCCATCGAAACGAGAGAGGATAACGCTGACTGCACACCCGAGAGGCCAGTTCCCAAGTAAGTTCGTAGGCCATACTCTCCCCGCAACAATAATAAAATAGGCACGAGTACAAATATAAATAAAGAAACCCGTGTAGGGGTTCCATATTATATTTCTACTAGTGCCTTAACTTCCCATAGAGGCTATGAGTAATAGGCACGAGTAGGACGTTTTAATGTGAGTGGTACACTATAAGTGTAGACAGCGTTGAGTTAACAAAGGGATATTTGCTATGAAGTTCGACGTCAATTTGCGCCCGTCAGGCGTGCACGATTGTTTGTCACACGTAATTATATAAGTTAACGAGATACGTCGACACTCCATATTCATCGCCAATTATTAGTGAGGAGGTGGTACGAGCGCCCCCAACCCTTGCCGTGATAATGCTTTTGCTACCGGTTAAATAAGTAGATCCTCGGATGGGTTTATTGGTTATATCGTTGATCTACGTGTTAACACTTTCGGTCTTACAAAAGATTTAAGACAAGAGTTGAACAGGTGAGTCTCTTAATATTTTCTCCACAAATCGACATCTATCCCTCGCGTTTTCTAACTCAATAATGTCACAGGTAAAATAGTTAGGAATGCCAGGATTGTGTTAGACAACGCGAGTGATAGACGTCGATTTTGTGAAACGAAATTTTAGGAACATTGGTTTAACTCTGGTTTAAACTTTTGTGGTAAGACGGTTTACCTTGAAATTTCGGTGTAACGCTATCGTAGATATTGCTTAGAGGTGTTTATCCTTTCTTTTAAATGGCAATTGCCTTTACTAATACTATAAGGTAGGTACCGACACTGTATACAACAATTGAGAATTACCATCACATAACTTTTGATTTGAGCTATTATACCGTGCCACAGCCGACGATATGAAGAGAATAGCAGTAGGTATCTAGAGGCAAATGCAAACAGGCTGACGCGGGTGGCATATGCCGCATGTGCTTCCCGTCTTGTTAGCAGGCTGCCGCGACACTTCGCCGGCCCCGGGGACATTCGTAGACCCGGATGAGATACGCTCGTGTAGTCATAGAAAACAAACTTCAGAATAGCAAATAATGGCAATGTATGCGAAAACTAGACGAAATTGTATGGAAGTTGTCCCGTAGTTCAGTGGCTCGGCCCGGAGCCCCGGTCCGACCGTTAGGGGCCCGCCCACAGCGGCATTACTCATGCATGACCGTATCATACTTCGACGAGCGGCATTACAACCGGCATCATTACTTATCTTAGTTGTGTTGAGTGATACCGCGTACAAGGCGGTCTTTCCGCCATTTACTCCTGGGGACGGTCTACCCGAAATTATCATTAACAATAAACATTTGACAGCACTAAGCAAACTGCCTGTTGCAGTCGATACAACATACATTGTTCAAGATCCGTAGAAAACGGAAGATGAACATCAAATAACGGAGTACATACGAGTACATACGTATTTAGTAATTCTACGGACCTAAATACTAAACCAATTTGAAGAAGTACATTTTCGTGGTACAACTCTTCGGTTACCTATTATACCTAGATATAAGTGGGTCAACTAACACTGATCCGGTAGAGTGTGGTTTCCCACTCGCCCCCAGGGGCAGTCGCGTTCAGGGGCAGCTGGCATAAAAAAGCTGCACAGATTTTATTCAGAGCCTTGGAAAACTGTGAAAGCGTTTCGATGTTTCGATGTACGAGACTGGCCGAGGCCAGCTGCCGCCGCGGACGGTGGCTTAGCGAAAGTTAAACCTTATACACTCAGTTAAAATTAAAACGTCAAGCGGAGTTCAGGCTGGAATTGCAAAATGTGGTTTAGATGAGCTTTTTATTTCAAACTTGTGTTTCATTGTGAGGCACGAATGTGGAATGTTACTAACCAACTTTCTGTGGCTCCTGTTAAAACGTGCTATTGCGAGTTCCCTCCACTAGCAGAAAGTTTCAGCTACCACCACTTTAGTAAAACGTGACGTTGACTCCCGATTGCGACTTCCCGACACAAATCTTGAACATGATCAGGCTGACTGAATGCGTAAAACGCGCGAAGAAAAAATGTATAATGGTTTCGTAGCCCAAACATATTATACTAACTATGTATCGCACGATGGCATGGCCGGGACTTTAATCAAGTTTCGTGCCAAGAAATGAGTGAAGTAATCTTCAAGAGCAGACGCGCCACATCCGGCGCGTTCAAAGCCTTCGTCACACTGTCATTTTGGTGATTGGAGAGCACCGATATTTCCAGGAATATTGTAGCAAATGATGTTCTGGAAAGCTATCACATTCCGATTTTTGAAAAGCAATTTAAACCGGCCAATAATAAATTGTAGGTTTTATAATTGCGTTTGTGGATGCAATATATCGGGTTTCGTTCCTATTTTCGGCGAACCGTTCGCTGCATACGTAGATAACTTACTACATACTGTATATAGGTAGTTAGGTACATACGTATTCCCAGTAATGGTTTTTATTCGACAGAGATTTGAATAAATCTTCAATATCGTTTTTAATGCAATGTTATGTTACCATTAAGTTGGTCTGATGGTTGAGGTGTTCACAGGAACTAGAAATATTGTTTATACAATAATATTATGTAGAATTTGTTCAGTCAGATAAGAAGATTCTTCTTCATCATTTTCAAAAACAATTTCAGTTGTCTCAAATATTAAAACGCTAAAAGAATTGCATCTTCCTATAGACTATCACTAACATCCCATACTGGATTCCATCGAACTCTCGACAATACGATGGTCATGTGCGTCATGATGGTCATGTGTGTGGTCAATTGGTCATGTGACTTTAATTACATCACCGCGCGCCAGCGGGCGGCGACGTCGCATGCGTTGGTCGTGTCTGCTGACGCGACGTCACTAATGACATATGACATGCCTCGCGCAGGCTGTGCCATGAACCCGCATCAACCCTCGGGTTTCCATTAACCATTATACGTGAATTCGGCTTGGCTTGGTTATTGCATGTTCCGTGCCTCATGCAATCTGCATGGAACTTCTAGAATCGGTCGTTGAACTGACATATATTTATTTTAGCGTAATATTTCTTGTCTTCTCTGTTGGCAATGTAGATCTTATTGTATATCACCATAAAAATATCAAATGCTAGATAAAAAAAAAACATAGTGCATCCATAAGCTCATAATTAATTCCCTCTGTGTACTGATAAATTGCATTCAACAAATACGGAGTATTTTTCAGTAGAAACATCTGATCAGGAATTAACAACAGTCAGGAATTTGTTTTTTAAACAGATAATATACCATCAGAAGCACTGTACTATGCTTCTCCTTGTATTGTCTCTCTAATTAGGTATATTCACGATCCATGGCTGCCTGAAAATTAATATTCTACCGATACAGAAACAGTATGTGAGAAAGGTAGCAAAAACATCATTAACACTGACTCGATCGATGAAATATAACACCAATTTCCGAGCCTCGAAAGTTCTCCAAACTATTTAAATAGCCGGCAAGAATAGAGTCGGCCTCCGAGGGCGTTGAGCCGGCTGCTAAGAGTTAGTTAGCGGATTCCGCTTTCCTCCGATTTCCGCTTCGGGAACCTATTTGTGTGAATCACAGGTATTACCCGAGTCCCTGGATACAGGGAATCCTACACAGTTAGGGATCAAGATCGCCAAAATGAAAGTTCCGTGTAATGTCGTTACATGAAATTACCACCGCGGGTATACGAAATCAGAAGATCAGAAATTCCAATGTGAACTACAGCACCGAGTTGATCCCGTATTCATGTCCAGGACGAAGAGTTAGCCTCAAAGACGCGCGGAGTTACACAACCGTGACCTTGTCCATTTCCGGTCGCGCGCATGTTCTCTGACATAACAGGCTTAAATACGTTCTGTCGCATAGCAGTTAAGTTCTGTAGCACGGCACGACCTGCGGGCTATATTGTAATGAGCCTTTATTGATCTCTGTTGCGTAACGTGGCGTGCTGGATTCGAGTAAAGAGACAGCTTGTATGACGGCAGCGAACAAATCTGAATTATCGTGGTGCCCAAGAAGGTTCGTGTCGACGCAGACACGACGCAGAGTTCAGTTGTTGTTGGGCTGCTGGCTCAGGGCTCGGCTGTACGATCGGCAGCTCATTTATTTGTATGGGATATAATCTAACCTAACTAGACGAGCAGAAGCGGATGTTGCTCAAAACAGTAGGTAATTGTAATGTCAATCACAGCAGGGTGGACACTCCGTACTCAAAAGGTAGTCATACCCGCGGGAGAGAGAGAGACAACACGGTCAAATGTCATACAAGATCCCCTTTTCTACGGTCCCTCTTCTTATAGGTTTTCTGTGCCACAGCTAAGGATAACCAAACCTTGATCGGCGCTGCACTGTTTTCGTAACCCTGAGTCAAATCGGGTTCAGTAATATCTCTCGAAGGAGTGTCCTATGAGTTTTGAACACCACTGCTTGGTGGGTGAATCTGTCTGCCACATATTTCTAGTGGAACCCTTGTATCTAACGGAGACATGAATTCCAGTTTCCTTTAAATTAAGCTAACTTCTCCGAAATTACACTCCATTCCACTGATTACATTCTATTTGCCTCAAGCTTCGAAGGAATGCATGTGTATAAAAGCGCCAGGTCATCACGACGCAGACAATGCCCGCAGAAACTTAAACAATAGACGCGATGAAATTTTAGTTCCAGGCGCTACAATGGAAGTACATTCACATGTCTTATATCACCCCTTAGATGTTCGGTGCAGTATTTGTATGCCTGCTTGACTTTGTTCTGAGAGCCCTCGTATTCAGACCACGGGTAGCCTTTTTAAAAAAGAACTATACGCTGCCGGAGTAGCAATACAAAGGGCTCTCCATTTGCTCGCATAGATTGCCATTTTCCGTAGCTCATAATGAAACACGCGGTGGCACCTGCAATCTGCATGTGGTTGCGTGCGGCAGTATTTTTTTTTCATTGCATCTCGCTCCATCGACTGACGTTCTCAGAGCAACTGAAAGGGATAGAGCTGCTGAAAATGCGATCCCGTAGATGGAGTCTAACACTCCTGCTGTAATACGAACGATGGGACGTGCCTTGGTTAGAATAAGTTTTACGGCAAAACTCAACCACCCGATCGGTAATCGCGCTGACGTTACGTAACGCCAGTAGGTACGAGCGTCCAGCACAAACTTATCTAGTTCAATATCAGTGTACATAATATACTTCCATAAATAACACTTGCTTCGTTCACATTGGTATTTTATTTTATATCGATGAGACATTTCGCATAACTCAGTGCTATCTAGTTCTAGTTATTTTCAGTTCTAGTGCATCTCTTTGTATCTGAAAATCCCTCACTCACAAAAAAGCAAAGAAACTCTAGATTTCTCTCGTGCACCGCGTAGCGAGTAAACGAATCTCTTCAGGATTACTCGTTAGGTGCAATAATTCCCAGCACTAGTTCGGACCAAGAAAGGAAATAAGCGGTTGCCTATTAGATGGCAACACCAACTCTATGTAGGAGACCTGGCACATAAGTCGCGGGTAACAGAAATTACGTATGTACATCACCAAACCCGAGTTAACATTTTATTTGCAACTGATCAGGCATCATATCCGAAAACATGTGTGAAACAACAAAAATCCGTACCGGCAAAGTATGCCAAAATCCGCAGATCCAACGCCTGGCTGCCACTCATTGCTCGACCCATTAACATTTCAGCCAGCTTTCCCACAATTTCACACGAGTTGTAAATCTTAAGTGCCTTGGTAGCAAGTTTCGTAGCTTAGCGGCGCGTTTCGTATCAAATTTTAGTCGGTAAGTATGTTTCTGTTCTGATCCGACGCCGCGTTCGGTGGTTATTAAATTTTCAAAGGCGAAGTGTGCTAATCTGAATATTTATTTAAACAACGCGTGGTAACGCTTGCAGATAGGATAAAACTCCGTGACACGTGACAGCTAATCCTAACTCTGTTTCCTAACTCGGTCTGCTTACTACAGTACAGAGTACCTATCAATTCAGTATAATATTATTAATTATTGTTAATTCAGCGTATAATTATGTGACAGCTTAACCAGTTTAATAATTCAAGTATACAATCAATATACGGCTATTTATGGCGAGTAGAAAACCGCCAACTTGCATAATTATCGAGTGTCGACGCGGTCGTTCACTGGACCGAGGAATAACCCCAACTGTTGGAGCTACTCGTTGCCAGCCTAATAAAGTAGGTGATATTACAATTAATTTCTGACACAATCACTAGCGCTTACAGTCAGGTGAACTACAAGCTTATTATCCTGTAGTATAAAAAATCGCACCATCGCGCGCGGTATCTCCTACAATATTATAGGTGCGCGTGGCTCCTGTCAGCAACGTCCGAGACCTGACCCACATAATTATTCTGAAGTCATAGTATAATTGATTTCATTACTCGTGGCGGTTCCCCGATAATTGCGCAGCGATGGCTCCGACCGCTCCCATCGGCGAGATTGCGCTAGATCGTGCTTCGGTTTCCGCTGGCTACGGGCGGCTATCTGCCGCTAACGCTTCCTTCATTTAAGCGTACCAAATTAGTCTGAGCACGATGCTGTCGATCGCATTGATTAAATATAGGTACCTATTACCTCACCTAGGTGATGGACAATTTATGAAACCGATACGTGTTCCATTATGCCCCCATATAATGGAGTATCCATTGGGATAATAGTCACTCGATTACACTGGAATGTCGTTTAATAGTGCTGCAATATGCACACCCGCGCATGCATGGGTTGCTCGCACACGTGATTATGCTCGCGCTTGTTGGCTTAAGCACAGCTTCCTTGGATATCAGAGTACTAATATTTCAAGCCGCTCGAAGCTGGAACCGGGACAATATCAATATCCTCAAACGGCGCTAGTTTCCGGACCTCCGCTGAAGAGTCTCACGTACTCCCCTCACTACCTTCTTTTTAACACTACCTGCCCGCCCAGGGACTCCTCGCTTGTATTTCAACCCATTGTCCGCCGCTGGTATATACGAGTATACCTATAAAATGAAGCAGAAAATAAAAGAAGTTTGTTATCTGCGAAGCAAACACGCTCTGTGTACTGACAGGACGCAATTTTGTGTTACTCGCCGTCTCTACATCGAACCCCAGTTTTAAATCTCTGTAACTTCATCGTCGAGCGGATGATCCGATGTTAACAACGGAAAAGATCAATATTGTTTTAGGGTTTCGGTCTTGTTACTCTTATAATACGACATGAATACGAAAAATTCGACGCGAGTTTATAGTCTAAGCATGTAACAGAAGCGTATTGGTAGTAAAAGGTTTACGGTGTTCTGAATATGATATGGCGTATCGCCGCGCGGTGCAACTGTGCGTCTCGGCCTGTCGGTACAAAGTACAAAACGTTCTGCGCTGTCCCATTAAACGCGGTAATAGAGTTAGTACGCCCATGCCGGCTGAAATCTAATCTAAAGCTCTACATCGCTTTCACGTAATCGGATTTGGCCGACCGGTGTTGCAATCATGTTGCAACACAACCATGTATCGGCCGATATACCTCGTTGGTGTCCAGCGGCTCCCAGTTTACCCATTTATTACGAAACGCAAGTTTCAGAATGTGTTTGTATGTTAAGTTTTCTACCCAGGGGCCACTTTAACGAATTTGATTGTAAACGAAAAGCTTTAATTGGATCACAGATCTTTAGATAGCCAACTGAGCTGAATCGGTAGGTTTATGCTTCCGTCGATGCCTAGTGCCGTAACATTTGTTTAATACACCTTTCCGATGGCAAGGGCAGGTCGTAAAGGAGTGACTCACCCCCGTCCCCGGCAAGTTCTTACTTCAGAGAGTTCGAATTCCTACAGAGCGTTGAAGCCTGTTCATTTTCAGATACAAATATCTTTGAGATACACAGATAACATCGTGCTGTGGTGCTTAGAACCTAAGACGACGATATCAGTTTCATACTTAAACTTTGACACACTGAATTCTGCAACGCAATGCGCTTTCCAAAGTCATAAAGATACTTTTAAAACCGCGACCCTGGTAACAGTAGACGGCATCCAGCAGTGAGGTAGTGACGTCACGTCAATGCGCTTTGGGTTACGTAAGCACGAGGCACTGCAGTCAGGGTATGTAGGTGGTAGGGACACCGATGCACCGCGGATATCGGATTTCCGGCTAACACTTGCTAATAATTTATTGCGCTAAAAGCAGAGTCGCCGGCAGTCTAGACTTTAATTAACGTAGAGGTAGGGGACTAATGCACAGATATTGGAACAATTCGCTGCGATGTCGACGGGCTGTCGATGCCTGGGAACAGACGCGCAGTCAAGTGTCCACTGTAATTTGCAGTCGAAGGTGTGATCTGAGATCACAGTACACACAATTACGGGGGCGAGTTTACATTCCGCACGATGTGCGTGCAATCAAGAGATGTTTGATGCTTTGTATTGCACAGTACAGAGATTGGTTTCGGAAAAAGGTCAATCAATGTCGCTTTGTTAGCTTTTGATGGCGCATCATTGAGTGCCTTTATAGTGTTTCATATAATAATATGAAATAATATGAAACCACAAGTGTTACGTGCAAATCGTTTATGTGACAGGATTACGCCACAATAACCCTCTACTTATATTTAGGTAAGTATAATATAAAAGCAGTTCGCTCAGATGTGGCGAGGAAATGTAATCCAACGCTAGCTAGGTATAATCGACATAAACGAGTTATGCTTAGAAAATCCCTTTTCATACATCTTTAAGACCTTTATCCTGCACTACGTAAAATAGGTTTACAATTTTATGCTGTGGCACGATTTCGAGCGTCAGAGAAGCGGCACGCCTCTCACCATTTGACAACTTTAAATATTGATACCCTGATATAGAAAATAATAAAATACTTTGCTCGAACAATTCGGTTGAGATGATTACTATTGTAAACTTGATGCAATTATTGCTAAAACAAGCGGTTATTGGAGAAGTATTGTGGTTTACAAGAGACCATCTACAATCCCAGAAAATCCAGAGACCCACAAAATCTTATCCGTGTAGAGCGGGCTGGGATCGGGTTAGAACCCGGTTTCCATCGAAATCAAACTAAGGTGGTACAAGCTGGTTATACCTACTGGTGGTACTGGCAGATGGCCGCGAGCGCTTGAACTGCTAGTTTTTGTATGTTTTTCTCTATTGGAAAAAAAGTGATTATGAAATTAGAAAATGCAAGTTCACAGTGGCTTCCTATATAAAAAGCCCTATTTTTTGGTATAACTTTCACGTGGTTTAATGATATAATCTCTTATGTAGCGTCATCTTTGTGATATTTTTTATCGAGCCAATTATTCTTCGTAATCACGTTTCTATCATTCCAATCGTCTTCATTGTATGATAAATTTTAACAAAACAATTTTTTTAATCATAATATTATATTTTAATTGGACTTTCACTAATGAGTAAAACCTCGCATTATCGAATTTTTTGGAGTACTTGAAACAATAAATAAACGAACTGACCCATGCGACACTGGTGCAGGTCCGGTAGTAAACTGAAACTTGTGCATATCCTTGACAACATTCTAAATAAATAAGTTTCGAACGCAAAGCTAACTAAATTTTGTTCACGAACTCCCATAGTTCATTTAAACTCGTCTGAGATAAAAAGCATGGAAATGTAATTTCTCCAAAAGTTTTTCAACTTGCCAAAGTTCGGCGCTCCACTAAATTGATCTAGAGGACGTGATTTCGCATCCACAAGCAAATTATCTTTGGATAAGGCACCAACGCTTGCCTTCGGAAAATATGCCAACAGAACATTGTATTAGCCGATAACAAACTCAAATGTCAGGGGACGACTGTTACTGTATGTACCTAATGAAAGCAATAAAAATATACTGGTTTGATATAATACAAACTTAGCTACATACTTATAAGTACTATACATATAAAGGTATATTTTTGAAGAACATTTTATTTGGCAAACTTTCTTATGATACGTAATCGGTATTGCAAACCGGAATGAGCATACTGGTGGTCACCGAGGAGTTCTGTTATCGCCGTCCGTCTTGTTGTGAATCAGTACGCTATCGTAGTAAAATCGTGTACTCAATAGGACAAAGATAACTGGGTCAAAATTGACCTTCAAGACCTTAACAAACGCCCATCCATTATTCTAGACCAATAAAAACAGCGAGCTTTTTGAAACCGTTGCAATTTTTACTAACAAATTATTGGTAACCTGAACAAGAATACCAGAATTTCAGTGTACTAAAAAAGGACGTCTTCAATTTTACGGATCCAATACCGTTGCCTGGCTCATTTTGCTTAGCCTAATCTTGAAAGAATAAGCAAGATGAACAAAAGAAAAGCCAACATAATATTATAGTTCTGGAATACCTCGAAAATCAAAGGCCTATTGAATTCGGAGCAAAATCAATATGACCGAGGTTTAATTCGAAAGCAGTCGACCATGGGAATGTCCCAGCTGATTGGATCCTGTAATTTTCATTGTCCTAAGACATGTTCATTACCGTTTCCTAGGGAACAGTTGATTGTTCACTTGATATACATAATTACGAGATCGCAATAGACCGTCATTTGCGTCATTTGCCCCTATTTCGAACCGAAAACCTTCATATACATTCCAAAAACAGTATCGCTTCCTTCCCGCGCCAGGCGTTACGCAACGGTATCCTCCCGGGCTCTCCTCGCTCCTCGTAAATTCCTTTGCGAAATGCTAAGGTTTGCTCTTTTTGTAACTCGCCTTTTTTCCCAACAATAATTGTGAAAGAGAACAAGACAGCGATGAACAAAAAGCTAAATCGCTTGTCGGGATGACCGCCGAAAATACGTACTTCGAATTAATAAATTATTTAACTATGCTTTCAACCCGGGTCGGCATCGATTGCAACGCGGCGTCAGGCGTAATATGCCGGTATCTTTAACCGTATCCATCGCCCGTGGGCCGGTCGGTCCAGCTCGATGGGCCGAGTGATTACCGCTAGCCTACGAGAGAAGCGCCCTCGCTGCGGCCGAGTGATCCCACCGACGTTATTAACTCTACCTAGCTGCGAGGCACCAACTCGCACTAATCGTCAAGACCGCGTACTCATCTCAATTACTTATCATTTCATTTATCGTTCACAGATTCGTAGATCAGAGCGAGACTAGTTCCTTAATATATTAAGCCACGCCGGTGCATGGATACAGGTTAAAGAAGTCTCTGCTTGTTTACGATTCTCCGAGTGCTTCTAAAGGTTTCACGGGTCATTATAAGAAAGTGATGATATAAGCTTGCAGCGGGTGATATTCAGACGGCATTCGTGGAGTCCCGCGCGGATGGCTATGAATGGTGTCTTTTCACTGATTCATATGTTGGGCACATTCAGGCGCCGCCGCCTACACCGCGCTGCCTGAAAAGGACGCGCGCCGTGACGAGTTTGCATGAGTTTAAACGATCACGGAATACTGAACGCTCCTTTGAGAGCTTCGGGGTCACGCCTCTCTAAGACTTCTTTGGAACTGTCCTTTGTGTACTTTTCGGATGGGATTTAAAATCCACAGTAGGTAGAACTACTCCTGTTTTAAATTCATCCGAAGCTGAAAGGTAGCATTAATCCTACTGATATTGGTATGTCTCCCTTTCACGCAGCAACAGAGCAACAGATAACTAACGCTATGTTTTTCCTAGAGATATGTATAATTTCCCTTTTTATGTGAATAGTGAGACGACTATTCAAGTCATTCACCAGTGATATAAAGCGAAGTGCCACCTAGGAATTTGCGTAAAAGGCTGGAGAGTGAAATAGTACTAATTTCCCGGGTAAAACTACGGTGGCTATGGGATAATAGTAAACGCGGATGAAATCACGGAGCACAGCTAGTTCTTCATAATCACTTGCGATGTCGGTTTTCCGATAACATCGCGAAAATTCCAGGAGCTGCTTAGCATTTTAAATGATCTATCGCGTTAGATATTCAGTGCGCCGTCGGCTCTTGGTTTGGTACCTTCACAATAACACCTCAGGGAAGGTTCCACAGCATATCTTTGCCTAGTACTACAGATACCGTAGACGAAGGGACACTCAATAAAGCGAGACAGTATGATCGGGATTTTAAAATATATACCTAGTGTATTATGTAGAATGTATTAGGCACTATTATAAAACTGTAGCCAAGCCATTGTTCCTACATTAAAGATAATTTTGAATAACTAACTTGGATCGACCAATAATGAACCTCTGCGTTGCTCCAATTCCAGACACAATAGATTTTCAATTGTGTCTCGGCAGGATCCTTAACAGAGCACGGGAGAGATTAAAGGTCGCTAAACCTGAAATGGTGTTTTTTAGAATCGAATCGTTGTCTGGTTGTTTGTTTTTGTGTATGTGTTTGTTACTTTAAAACTAAAAACTCGGTGGATTTTGATGGGAGTTGGTTGTTTGGTTTCCGGCACACGTTTTGCAAAGTTATTCAACACCTTCAACCAAATCGTCACTTTAGTTAGACCAGGGCCGGCACTCTGTGCGTGTCATCGCCATACTTAAATCCGTAGCAATTAACCACGCTTGCAGTAACGACACTTTCGTTTAATGCAAGTCTAGGGAAAATTGGTACACAAGATTCAATAAAAATCATAATTTTCTATGAAAATGCATCAACAGTTATGTACGTCACGATCTCGGGTTCATCCTAACTTATAGGTATGTAACTTTCATACTGTTCGATCTTCGGTACTTTAGGACTTAACGACCGATATATCTAATGTACAGACTGTCGCCCCAGGTGTGGTGATACGCTAGCTTATATAAATAAATAGCTTATAAGTACTCAATTCATGCGCGTCGCTGCATGCCCGTGCTATGCCCGTCGCACCTATGCCCTCTCGGCTGCACTTCACCGGCCACACTTGCAGTAATGGTCCTCCAGTAAGCTCCTAAAGCTGCACGCCTAGCTTCATGCATTTTCATGAGAGCATGTAGAATGAGTTTGACCTGGTCTGGATTTTAATTTATTCATGACTTCGGTGTGCATCGGGTTGTAACATGGTGTTAAATTATACAGTGTTGTTATTCACTCACTCACTGCTGTGGAAAATAGGCAGTGGCACGGAGATAGCTGTAATGGTCTTATTGATTACAACCTTTATTATTAAACTATGTACCTTGAGTGATTTTATTTATTTAGGAGCGCCACTAAATAATGAGAAATGAAGTAGTTGCACAGACAAAGGGCAGCGAGATACCTTGTAAATGTTCAGAAGCAGCGGAACAAAACCTTTTCGCTTTGCACTGAAAACAAAGCATAATTATTACAAATAACTCACGTGCAACCCCGCCAGCTGCCAGCCGCACGGGCTTGCTTGCAGGGCGGCAAGCACGGTAATGAACTCTGGCCTCGGGCATTTTGTTTAGACCTGAACAAGCTCTAGTGAAATAGGTGCGCTTGTTTTTGATTGCAACTTGTGGGCAATACTTTTTTTAGTTTTCTTTGTTTAGTAAAGAAAATACTAATGTTACGTTGTATAGGGAAGTCAAAGCTTCCGCTGAGGATAGGGCACGCTGGTGGTTACTCCACCGTCAAAAGCTTTGCCCTTAAATAAAAAGAAGTGGTATGTACGTTTGCCACACTCACATCTAAAGGTGACTTAGATATTACGTGTTCCAAAAAATATCTTGAATCGATCGTACGGTCTGATGACGGTGGAACGGTTCACCAGGCTTTTATATATCTAATATATCTAATATAATATATCGATAGCTGTAGATAGCTAGCTAGAATCGATAGCTGAAGTCATAAGAATTGGCTTTCGTGTTGCTTTGTAGTTGTTCTCTTGTGTAATGGCTTATTTTTCCGAATAGCCTTGATATCTACTAAAGAAATACCACAACGACGTACCGCGTCACTTACCAAAGATTTATACACGGGTAAGCACGTGACATAGTAGGAACAGCGTAGGTATGCAATTGTCTTGCACGTGGACTGGTTACATAAGTATTATACAAACATACGTGATCAAATAGTCAGCTCCTATTAAAGGCGTCTAGAAGCGCACGGGGCCGGAGCAGGGTGATTGATTACACAGATTTCGCAAACGCCTATGTCTAGGGATCCTAGAATTCTAGATGGTAGGTACCTACAACTTATATGGGGCACATATTATTTTGATTGCAAATGTGTAGTTCGAAGTGAGGTTACGCGCTTCTGTAAGTCCTATAACTATGAGACACTTACCATTAGGCGAATGAAATGCTCTTCCCGTTACTCAGTAACTATTATGTCGTGCTGACTGTGTCGTTGTGGTGGATTAAGCCCCATTTCATCTCCGAGGGGCCCCCGAAACTAGCAGCGAGAATGTAGGCCGTAAAAGAATTATGATCCATTCCAAAATACTCGTAAACATCTGCGAATCAAGTATTTTTAATGTGGCTTTAGCACTCACCAAAACTACCGGTTCTCGAGATTTTTCTATAAAGAGATAAATACATAGAATGTCTCATAATAAAATACACCTCCCATTATAGACTTTTCTGCCTGTATTACCCCAAATCTTATACAGTGAGGTAGAGAATAGAAAAAGACATAAAAGGGAAGCAATTAGCGTTGATAGGAAATAGCAATCCTTTTACCGTGGAACCGCAGCACCTTTGCGTTTTCCAGCCGACTCGGCAGACCTAGGGCCGCGCTTGTAGGCTCTTGTTTCACGCGACACCGGCGCGGCGCGCGGTTCGCTATTTCGCAGGGTAACTAACTATACATGGGTCACGCGATTCTATCTGCATTTTGCCATTCCAATAGCGACCTAATCAGCCAGACGGATATAAAAGTAAATTAGTTGCAGTTTATGAAGAGCTATTGAAAATCTATAAGATCTATAAGAAATCTATAAGAGCTCGAGCTATTAAGAGCTGATTGAGCTATTGAATATCTTCAGATCAGATTCAGTTATTCGTGTAACTAACTGTATCAGACGCTCTTCATTGAATCATTGGCGTTGTAAGGTATTGCTACTACTATACAAGGTGTATCGGCAAGGTGTAGTAATATTGAAATGTGGGTATGTGTACCTGGTGATGAATCATTTGCCAGGGTACTAAAACCTGAAATCGATAATCGATTTTTTCACTAAAATTCACAAAATAACTAAATATTACAACCCTAACATGATACGGATGACGTCACGTTACGCGGGTCACTGGCATTGAATTATTTTTGTCGCAAAGAGACCGCGGTGCACCGCGGTCTTTGAATTTTGCCGACAATATTTTCTGGCATTGAATTATTTCTGCCGCAAAGAGACCGCGGTGCACCGCGCGGTCTTTGAATTTGCCGACAATATTTTAGGGTTCAGTATTGTTACAAAGTTGAAAGCCTCTAAAATTCATTTCAGATACTTACCGCCTTAGAATAGAATTTTGGTATGTACATTACACGGACCAGATATCAATCAGCCGCCAAGGAATACTTTTGTCCGGTTGCATCTGTCCGGGTCGGTACAAATCGGTAAAAATCATTATTTAAAAAACAAACGGAACCCTAAGTACTTTTATGAATTTGTCTTGACGGATTTGACGTTCACTGACATTGCCCAGCTGATAACTAGGGTTGAACGATGGTTAGTTTTGCAGTAAACTTTGACGTGTCTTAATTCATTACCCTACCTACTTACAGATTTATAGTACCTCCAGACTACTTCGAAATAAGTATGTGTATGCATAGTTTCAGTATTACTACACCTTGCTGTTACACCTTGTAGAGAGCGATCAATGACCGATTTAAATGCACGATTGCAATTGTTATCTTAGGCCTCAGATCTCTCGTATCGTCAGACCAGTGAGTGTTACTGTTGAAATCAATTGTGGCTATTACACTGTACCGTGTCTAGTGATCTCGTCTGTGGCAGAATATGTTTAGTGGCGGAAATTAATGGCCTCACTTCAATACTTGGTTACAATTGGTTACACACCAAACGCCAGATAATAAATAACCTATACTTCTCCGTGATATATCGTAACATTCTCCCATGTGAGTAGACTGCGTCTGCCAGTTTTCGCTACCTGTTATAGTCTGCTAGTCCCTTCATCATGAAAGTACACACACGTTGTTACGTATGTTTTTTCACACTCACCCTTTAAATATTAACTTATAGTCATTCATTCCACAGGCCTTCTCACCCCTGTAATTTCGGGGATTGTTTTTTACTTTTGTTTACGAGTCTTGCTTGAAAACTCAGCGGTGACAGATTGACTGCGCCGACGACGGGTGACAGATTGACCGCGCCGATGACGGGCGACAAGTTGACAGTTCGCGTTCCTTTTTCTTTTGGTTTGGCTTCGCCCGGTCGCGCAAATGTCGCCACTCGACTAAATACCGATATCGATCTCTACTAAAGTTAATTCCGGCGGGCGCGTCTGCCATCTTTGGATTGCCGCCGAGTATTATAATCGACTAAATTTGAGAATCGATATCAGTTGATGTTTGGTGCGGCAGATGTCAGCCCCGCCCTTCAGGTCCTACCGATTTTTTTCCCAGCACAACGGGTATAAAACCGACGCGCAACGGACCTCGAGCCTTTTTATTTTTCCGAATTTACGCGGAGCCCCGGTCGTTTTGCTGTCGGTGTTTAGGGCTCCCTTGTGCTAGTGCGTGGTTTGTGCCGAGTGGGATTGTTGTGCGCGTAGTGAGTTCCAAGTTTCGACGGCGCTCCATCGGCAAACCACGCGCACTTTGACGGCGCTCCAGCAGCGACTCCCGCGCACGGGAAGGCCCGCCGACAGGTAAGCACCGCGTGGTTTTCCCCTCGCCTCGATTCTCGGGCGCCCCTGGCTCGTTCGTAATGCTAATCACGCCTATTCTTTACAGCAAACCCGACGAACGTTTACACGTTGCCCACGTGCGTCCCGCGGGTTCCAAAAGGGCGAAGACTGCCCTTCTTTTCGACCACGCGGCCGGCGCGGATCCGCCGCGAGGTCCCTTCAGTTACCCTGATTTAAAGGTGAGCCATTGTTTTAGTTATTCGGCCCGCGTGCATAAACCGCGGCGTCGTCCAGCGTACCAAATCACTTCAAATCTTTTCAATCATTTAGGGCTTCCAGCCCTAACCTTGTTTAACCTCTTCCTCCTATGCCGGGCCTCCGCCCCGGCAGGAGATTTTCGTCATTTTACAACTTGTAACGTGTCTTTTGGACGGCGCGTTCCAGGGTCGTTGGAGGACCCCCAGTTCGTTGGAGGACCCCCAGTTCGTTGGAGGACCCCCATTTTGAGCGGAAAACCTCGAGTGCGGTGAGCGCCCGCTGCCCTCCATCTAGCGGCGTGACGCCGTCGGCCTGCGACCTTCAACGGCGAGCGTACCAGGCCCGCCAGGTCGTCGCTTCCTTCTGCGTGCCGGCGTGCCGTACAGGACAGTACCAATCCCACCTTCGTACCTTCATTTATATAACCACAAGGTCCCAGCGCCCACGCTGGGTGGCGCTCGAACCTTCTGCCTTACTCGAGAGCAACCCTGGCATTAATCTTTATCTAAATTTAACCGCGAGCTATCCGGCTCCCATTAGGCCTTTCATATCAAAATTGCAACCATTGGCACACTGAATAGGTAGGAGAGTATTTAAATTATAAGATCTTTACTGTAATAAAACCCCGTCTTCCACGGAACTGAGGTCTCACTGGAGGCCTCCATTCTCATTGTATAAATTCAATTATTAAATAAACAATTTCTTTTGGGCATTCCTATTTTTAGACTTTCATTTTTATAACAACCTTAGCTGAACTTAGGTAGGTAATACATTCACCGGAGAGTTGCGGGTTCGATTCCCTGACCTCCGGATTATACATGTAACAGTGGCGCCACGAACAGGGACCCTTTTGCTCTCGAGATCCAACCACAGTGCCTTCTGCACCGAGGAAGGAAAGGCAAATTTTTTTTCTTTTTGTACTAACCTTCTAGAAACTTAACTTTTACTTGTGGTTTTACTATTTACATTTATTGCTGTGACAATTCTATTGTGCTATTGTGTACTAGGGTGTATTTGCAATTTGTTTTAGAATCTATACCTTAGACACATTTATTATTTTAATCATTGTTAACATTGTGCCAACGGTGTAGTCGCAGTATATACATTTAAGTTCACTTTTCACAATGGAGCACCATATTGCCATGGGCTCCGCAGCTATGAACTGGAGTTGTCAGTTTGACACCGATAGATCCGGACCTTGTTCGCACTTTATTATTTTAAAATAGATAATAGACGAGTTCAAAGGTCATCGGTGTTATTGATGGTGTAATAATAATTCTAAAGTGGCGTACTTGCGTTATACCTACTTAAGTTTTATCTAAGTTTTGTTGAAATCTTTTTTTAATGACCGAAGGTAGGCGCGCTCTCGCTTGATTGCGTTGGGAACAACACTGCAATAAAACTTGAAAAATGCTGAAAATTGCATTATATTTGCAAATTGTTTTGGCTGTGAGCGTTTATTCACAAGTGAGAAGGTTGAGAGGCCTCACTGAAGTGTACGCTTGGAAGCAGATCACTTTTAACATCAATGAAAATATACTACACCGAGATCGCGCCACATCTGAAGGCTTAGAAAGAGAGAGGTACCGGCGCCAGTACGACTCCGTCTACTTCGCAGACATCGACGACGATAGAAACCGGAACACGAGATATACGACACCAAGAAACAATGACCACTCTGACTCGAGATACAACTTATCCAACAACAGAATTGAACCCGCTCCTAGACCTACCGACGAGTCCTCGAGTTTCTTCCTTCAGTACAACAATGTACCGATGGGCGCGGAGAGGGTTGGTGGTAGACTCTTCATCACTATCCCGAGACGGCGTTATGGCATACCTTCAACCTTGAACTATGTAGACTTGGCTCTGGACAAGGAAAGGTCCCCGAGCCTCAGGCCCTACCCGTCGTTGAGGGTAGCCAGGACTCTCACTTCAGTGTACAGGACGCGAGCTGACGAGTGCGGGAGGCTCTGGATGGTGGATACCGGCTTACTGGAGATACCAGATAGCCCACAACAAGTGCAGCCGCCTGCAATCGTGGTCTTCGACCTTCGGAATGACAGACAGATACTGAGATATCAGTTGAAAAACTCAGACGTACCTGCTAATAATACTCCTACAGGTCTTGCATCTATAACTGTGGACACATCGAATGGGTGTTCAGACGCGTTTGCGTATATACCCGACCTGACGACTTTCGGCATCGTAGTGTATTCCCTAAGAGAAAACGACAGTTGGCGAGTAACTCACAACTATATGCATTTCAATCCGGCGGCTGCGACTCTGCGTATTGCTGGACAGCGCTTCCAGTGGAGCGACGGCATCTTCAGCATCACCCTGGGCGGGGGGCGCTGCAGGCCGGCCTACTTCCACCCCCTCATCAGCACCCAGGAGTTTTCGGTGACCACCTGCGTCTTGAACAACCGGACGGCGTCCACAGACAGTGAATATTGGATGAGGTACTCTATAGTCGGCGAAAGAGGCGACAACTCCCAGTCGACGATGCACGACATCCACCCCGGCACCGGGGTGGTGTTCTATGCTGAGGTGGGCAGAGACGCCCTCTCCTGCTGGAACACCGATGCTGCACTGTCTCCGAGGAGTGTGGAGGTGCTGGCCAGCGACCAGACGCGGCTGAGCTATCCGGCTGATCTCCATGTGACCGGCGATGAAGTCTGGGTCGTAGCTAACTCTCTGCCACGCTTTTCTTACGCCAACCTGAGTGTGGATGAATACAACTTCTTTATTTATAAGGCCAATGTCCAAGAGCTGATCTCCGGTACTGCCTGCTCCGGAAGGTCGTCACAGCAAATGGGATCACATAATTCTTACAACTAAGAAGGAGATGGTGTCAGATTTTATCAACAGCGACTGGATCACCGCTCTTGGGATGTTTCGTTGCCCAAAATTCAGTTTGCCCTGAACTCTTCGGTTAATGAAACCACTAGGCATACCCCTTTCTACTTGGTTCATGGTCGCGAAGCTGTCTGGGATGGCTCGTTTTATGACGATACCAAAACCACGACCCCGCCCGCCGTCGCGTCACGGGACGATTATGCCACGAAATTGGGTCATCTGGCCGACACTTACAAGTCCGTTTCGGATGCTCTACTGAAAGCTCACCAGAGAGGTAGCGAGCATTACAACAGCCGCCGCCGCTCTGAAGAGTTTCAGCCGGGTGACGTCGTATGGAAGCGAACTTACCCCCTTAGTGATGCCTCCAAGTTCTTTATGGCTAAACTAGCACCGAAATATGACAAGTGTAGGGTCGTCCAGAAGCTGGGTCGCTTGGTATACGAGTTGGAAGATGCGTCGTCGGGAAAGGCGCTTGGACGTTGGCATGTGAAGGACTTAAAAAGAGGACACGGTAATTAATCACCGTAGGACATTCTGTCATTCAGCCCCACCCCGGGATGAGTGAAGCCAAGGTGACCGTTTCCTTTCCTTTTTCACATTCTTCCAAGCCTTCCCCTTTTTACTTTTTCTCTTTTCTACCTCTTTTTAGGGTCTTCACAGGTCGATTCGAGTTCTTCTCGAGGTTTCTATTTTTTTTTCAAGATGAGCTA
Organism: Hylaea fasciaria; assembly: GCA_905147375.1. Lineage (NCBI taxonomy): Eukaryota > Metazoa > Arthropoda > Insecta > Lepidoptera > Geometridae > Hylaea > Hylaea fasciaria. Next base: position 790,558 of record LR990192.1, read on the forward strand.
CTCTTTTTGTCTCATTTGAAATCTGTGAGCTTAGTTGAGCGTCTTGTTTATGCTTATTTTGCATACTGGGACAAAGAATTGTTTCTTTTTCATTATCAACTTTAAGTGGGGTATGGTTGTGAGTGGATAATTGTTTTCATCATTGAATTAGGTTGTGTAACCGAGGTTAAGCTTCATCGCGTTCGGTTCCGGCCGCTGGGGTATCAACCCCTCGCTTATTTCAAATTAAGTATACTTTCTTTCACAGAATTCTTTTAACAATTGACTTTCTTCCTCGTTGGCTCGGGGCGACAAAATTAAAACACAACAATTTATAACTTTTGGAATAGGGAAACAAACAATTTAATTAACAAACCTTTAATAGTATTTGACAACAAACCTTTTACTAACTAAATTACTTACTTCAAAGCGGTCCATAACTTTCATAAAGCCTTATATGTCAAGCGGTGCATAACTTGTAAAACAAGCCTTATATGTGTAACGGTACCCAACTTGAGATAATAAATGCCATTGAGTACCGGGTCTTTTTCTTCCTTTAGAATCAAAATTTTGCCTCTACCAATTAAAATACATTAGAATGTTACCACCCCCCCCCTCTATTGGTAGTCTGTAGTTGTCATCAGTAAATTTCCAATTTTTTTTATTAGCTTTGCCCTTCCTAAATTTACTTCTTTCCAAGCGGTACATAACTTGTAAAATTAAGCCTTATATGCCAAGCGGTGCATAACTTGTAAAACAAGCCTTATATGTGTAACGGTACCCAACTTGAGCCAATAAATGCCATTGGATACCGGGTCTTTTCCTTCCTTTCGAATTGCAACTAAAATTCAAAACTGTACCAATAAAACCATCCTTCAAGCGCTTCACGCCAGGATTAATTAAATTAAAAAAAAAAAAAAATACTTTGTTGTTAATTAATTAATTAAAATCGTAATTAACATCCTAAACTTGAGTCCACGGGGTAAGAAATCATTAAACTAGTTTTCCTACCCAAATATTAGGTTGTCCTTATACTACAATATGATGACCACTCACAATGCATAACCCCCTCGTTGTAAACAATTCCTCTTAGGTAATGTAGGTCTTTTGTTTCAGATCGACAAACATTAAATAGCCCTAGGTCCTACTTATAATTTAACTAAGCTTTCCATTTAGAAATAACCTCGGCTTTCGGATTGGCAAAGAGGGAACCCTTTTAATTTTTAGGTGTTTTCAGCGCGGAAATTGTTTTTTTTTTAGGTTTTACTTTTTTGACCATGGCGTGGTCTGACCCAGAAATTGTGGGCTTTGCGCTGGATTTTTTGTATTTTATGGCAGAATGGACGGGACAGATCACTACCTCTGAAAATTACAATGCTAGGATTTTATTTTGTGGTTCTCTTACAGATCCATCTTCAAGACGGGCTTCGCGACAGAAGTTACCGCACCTTTTTTTACTTTCAGGTGATTTGAGCCGGGAAGTGAACTTTTCTTCGTTTTTTTTATTTTCGACCATGGCGCGGCCTGACCCAGAAATTGTGGGCTTTGCGCTGGATTTTTGTATTTTATGGCAGAATGGACGGGACAGATCGCTACCACTAAAGTTTAAATGGTTAGGTTTTGTTTTTATGGTTCTCTTACAGAAACATTTTCAAGACGGGCTTCGCGATAGAAGTTACCGCACCTTATAACACGCTTTTGGTTTGATAGGCGTTACGATTCAGTTCCGCATGGGCTGATCGTAGCTACCAAGATCGAACCATCCTTTTCATGTTTCTCCTCTAGAAACATCTTCAAGACGGGCTTCGCGATAGGAGTTACCGCAATTTAAACTTTAATTTCAACTGTTATTTCAACTTTAATTTCAACTTTAATTTCAATTTTAATTTCAACCGTATGGTACGCATTGGCAGGTAATTCTTTTTTTTTGCATTCCTGAGTTCCGGAGGAGACCGTAAACAAGTGTCACCCTTATTTAAATTCCAGGTAACCGTTTTATTTTAGCGCCCTCTGTCGGTTAGCGGTGGAACAACTTGAAGATCGCGAATCGATACGTTACGCCGTCGATTCTCTTACCGTTTCAACCGTTAGATATCACTATTCTCGTGAGGATTTTGTTGAGCTGGATTGTTTTGAGACTGTTCCGAGCGTACGGCCCGGTTTAAATATAGTTTACTACTGGATAGGAAGGTACCGTCGTAAATTTTGAAAATAATAATCTTCTAAATATTAACGTTTTGAATTATGCTGGTTCTGATTTACTGGCTTCAGTTTAACTTCACCTGTTCCGATTTGGACAGGTCTTACGAGCAGAAACAGACCCCTTCCGTGGCTCGATCGGACGCATTATGATTGAACTCATGTATCCTCGGTAACACCACCCACAACATCACATATCAACAGATCCACACTTACACGTCTAAACACCATCCCGCATTTATACCCACTCGTCAACATAGTCACCCCTACGTACGTAACCATACATCCATGCGCCTCGACACGAAAGCTCCCCTTCGCTCATGCCTTTAAAATTCTTTATTTAATAAAATTTAAAATAAACAGCTCAGCTTACATCGGTAATTATTTATTTGATATAACTTCAGAGGATAGGTGTTTACAAAATTAATACTAAATTATCATGTTATACTTTGCAGTTTGTTGTTACTCTTGGCAAAGGTAATGCAGATCTTCGTTAGGACTATGACGGCCTTTTCGCTAATCTTTAGTCGGCCTTTCCGTAACAGCTCCACCTATCGGCGTGCGCCGGAACCATCTCAAAGCGAAACAGCATCGATTCGTAGTTTCAATCTATCTATGACAACACCCGCGGTCAACCGATAGATGGCGTTAATATTCATTCTTGAATTTTTTTTGTTCGTTTCAGTTAAAATTTGTTATCCTCTTCATTTTCTTTCTTACAGGCCAAGATTCTAAACATAGTGATCGGCATTCTGTTTGCTCCGATTGATCAAACAGGTTTAGTGTCGTTTTCCGTTTCGTTTCTTTTAAGCTTCGGAGAGTTCTTTTCAGGTGAACTGTTGCCCTCCACCTACTGTGGTGAGGCAGCTTCACGATTGGAGTAGTTAACTACGCTTATGGGCGTGGAGCCCGCTCGACGCTTTTCGATCCGACGAGTCCGGGTTCGAACTAGAGCACGTCCTCTTCACCTTCGGGGATCGGGTAGTTTCGAGCTGGGGTCCAGCTCAGGATTTTCTCTTGCTTTATCCCGATAAAATCCTTATCGGGGAAGGGGGTGTTGTTACGTATGTTTTTTCACACTCACCCTTTAAATATTAACTTATAGTCATTCATTCCACAGGCCTTCTCACCCCTGTAATTTCGGGGATTGTTTTTTACTTTTGTTTACGAGTCTTGCTTGAAAACTCAGCGGTGACAGATTGACTGCGCCGACGACGGGTGACAGATTGACCGCGCCGATGACGGGCGACAAGTTGACAGTTCGCGTTCCTTTTTCTTTTGGTTTGGCTTCGCCCGGTCGCGCAAATGTCGCCACTCGACTAAATACCGATATCGATCTCTACTAAAGTTAATTCCGGCGGGCGCGTCTGCCATCTTTGGATTGCCGCCGAGTATTATAATCGACTAAATTTGAGAATCGATATCAGTTGATGTTTGGTGCGGCAGATGTCAGCCCCGCCCTTCAGGTCCTACCGATTTTTTTCCCAGCACAACGGGTATAAAACCGACGCGCAACGGACCTCGAGCCTTTTTATTTTTCCGAATTTACGCGGAGCCCCGGTCGTTTTGCTGTCGGTGTTTAGGGCTCCCTTGTGCTAGTGCGTGGTTTGTGCCGAGTGGGATTGTTGTGCGCGTAGTGAGTTCCAAGTTTCGACGGCGCTCCATCGGCAAACCACGCGCACTTTGACGGCGCTCCAGCAGCGACTCCCGCGCACGGGAAGGCCCGCCGACAGGTAAGCACCGCGTGGTTTTCCCCTCGCCTCGATTCTCGGGCGCCCCTGGCTCGTTCGTAATGCTAATCACGCCTATTCTTTACAGCAAACCCGACGAACGTTTACACGTTGCCCACGTGCGTCCCGCGGGTTCCAAAAGGGCGAAGACTGCCCTTCTTTTCGACCACGCGGCCGGCGCGGATCCGCCGCGAGGTCCCTTCAGTTACCCTGATTTAAAGGTGAGCCATTGTTTTAGTTATTCGGCCCGCGTGCATAAACCGCGGCGTCGTCCAGCGTACCAAATCACTTCAAATCTTTTCAATCATTTAGGGCTTCCAGCCCTAACCTTGTTTAACCTCTTCCTCCTATGCCGGGCCTCCGCCCCGGCAGGAGATTTTCGTCATTTTACAACTTGTAACGTGTCTTTTGGACGGCGCGTTCCAGGGTCGTTGGAGGACCCCCAGTTCGTTGGAGGACCCCCAGTTCGTTGGAGGACCCCCATTTTGAGCGGAAAACCTCGAGTGCGGTGAGCGCCCGCTGCCCTCCATCTAGCGGCGTGACGCCGTCGGCCTGCGACCTTCAACGGCGAGCGTACCAGGCCCGCCAGGTCGTCGCTTCCTTCTGCGTGCCGGCGTGCCGTACAGGACAGTACCAATCCCACCTTCGTACCTTCATTTATATAACCACAAGGTCCCAGCGCCCACGCTGGGTGGCGCTCGAACCTTCTGCCTTACTCGAGAGCAACCCTGGCATTAATCTTTATCTAAATTTAACCGCGAGCTATCCGGCTCCCATTAGGCCTTTCATATCAAAATTGCAACCATTGGCACACTGAATAGGTAGGAGAGTATTTAAATTATAAGATCTTTACTGTAATAAAACCCCGTCTTCCACGGAACTGAGGTCTCACTGGAGGCCTCCATTCTCATTGTATAAATTCAATTATTAAATAAACAATTTCTTTTGGGCATTCCTATTTTTAGACTTTCATTTTTATAACAACCTTAGCTGAACTTAGGTAGGTAATACATTCACCGGAGAGTTGCGGGTTCGATTCCCTGACCTCCGGATTATACATGTAACAACGTCCACCATTCTTTCATATCATATCATTGTTATTCGATTACAGCTCCCAAAATAGCTTTCAAATTGTTTATCAGGAATATTGTAAGAGCTTAGAGGAGATAATAAGTAGCATAGGTATCCGCCTACAGCTTAGAACTCTGCGTAGACGTAACTTCACAAAGGTCTGAGGATGCGCCTTTGAAGAATAATGGTGCCTGGAACATTTTATTGTATAACAACCACTTTATGAAAATAAGATCTTTCGTTAAACAATAGCGATGTCTCGGTAGAGCCCGAGGAGCTAGTCTCTTAGTTAAACGTCATACTGTCAGACGTTACACAATCTTAGTTTTAATTAGTAATTAAAACAACAGTGCTGCACTCAAATGTTGAAAGCAAAGTGACGTAGGTATGACTAAATACCACTCTGTGTTCTTAAAAATAAAAGTATTAGTACACGTGTGACCAAAATGCACTTGTTTTTGCGTGCGACCAATATTATGCACTCGCTCTAGACGCGCCGATGGCAGACGTATCTCTAGCAAATATTTGAGACTCTTTGTAAAGTGCACGCCGTCGCGAGTCGCTTCTATTGCCCCTTGAAAACCAATATCGGCGGGTTACAGCGGCTCTCTGTCGACTGTGTCGCCGGCGGGCTCGGCGACTGACACATGCAAACATAATAACGAATTGCCAAACACGAATTCACCAATGCTGCGATTTGAAAGTATTCCCCGAGTTATGCTGGCCAATTTTGCCAGCGCCTCGAACGATCTCCATAGAGGATTACCTCCGAAGATAGCCCCTTTGAGGGCTTAAGTGGAGCCGGACTTCGGCCGCCGTCGTCTGTTAACTCCCAAATCCTTTGCGGACGTTTGATGATGCGGTTTCAGGACAGTAGGTTATCCGACGGATTTAATAGCTGTTCTGAGAATGGGTTAGTGAAATTGTAACGCTAAAAACCAGTGTGGAGCGGGGATCCCCTGTGCGTGCAGCTAGTGACTGTCTCGTAGACGTGCTGACCAGTTCCTCGTTTGTTCCAGATGTCTGCTTCCAGTCGTTCTTCAACTTCGTAGACATGCGCGCTCTGCTCGAGAACTTCTGCGTGTACCACGTGAACGCACCGGGGCAAGAGGAGGGGGCGCCGACTCTGCCTGAGGAGTGAGTACCTTCTTTTCCCGCAGCTCACTCTGTCGAGGAGGCGGGCCATTGCGCGCACAGGGCGCAGTGACGAATTTACTACCCTAGTTATTTACCGGAGCTTAATAGTCACTATGTGCCCTTTACGGAGACTAGTTCCCAATAGGTGGGCGACTTAGTATCCACTAACAAAACCTGGATTCGGTAGAAGTAGGCTGGAGGGCTTACAGAGTCTTTGACTTCAGTCGCAATCAATACTCCTTCAACATCGCAGTGACAGGAGTAGCCAACTGCGAAGACGCAGTCTAGCAGAACAAAGTGCGCTGGACGTTTTTACCCGACTGCCGAAGGAGGGTTATGTTTTCCGAGCGTATGTGTGTCTAATTCTTTATGCCACTCTACAACATAAACCACACGATGGATTTCAACATGAGATTTCATATGAGGTGTCGTTAGATTAGTCTCGTTATTAGATTTGTACCGGTTTACAGCGATTATTCTGAACGTAATTTATTTTGCCAACAAATTCTCATTTGGTGTAATTCTGGTACACTTAATTCCATGTTGGGACTAGGAGGGGCGGTCTACATCATATTGTATGATGCTACGTGGCAATTTAAAAATCGTTGAACCTTTGCTTCCAAGTAAAAACTCATTGCCACTAAATTAGGTTTACAAATAAAATGGCTTCTAAATAATTGCGTTAGGATTCTACCTAAAACGTGGAGCAATATATCTTTTACCTGAAGAAGGTCTGTCTATCCTCTCTGGATTCCAGGGTTCTTGAACAACAATGAATTGAAAATTTTAATGAAACATTTAAATTATCTACATTGTAAAAGCACAACAATTATTATGCGTCGATTCGAGTCGAGATGTATAACTGAAAATGGTCATTATTTGTATTTAGTAGTTAAATATAACGACCGAGAACGCAAACTTCCACACTTTCAATGCGATTGGAGTTCAATTGATGTAGAATGTTCATTTATATATATCAAAAAGCTGATTGAAACCAGCATTACAGAAAAAAGTAACGCGTCACAAAAGTCAAAGCGCTATCTGAACATTTCCGACGAGCAACATCCATCCAAAAAATTGAAATGAAAAGGCCTTTTTGGCGCGGCCGATAGGATACGCCGGACAAAAGATTGCCGCCGTTATGAATACGAGAAGTGGCAGCCACGATAACTGCATGACGGTTGTTTTGTGCGGTTTGTGCGGCTTGTGCTGTCAAACGCCAAAGTCTTCGACCAAGTCGTGTCATGTAGTCCTAGATTATAATAGTTGCTACATACGATTAGGTCGATAGTTGCTCAACCCGTCCCGACATAACATTTAGCAAAGTACGTAGCGGCCGGTTGCGGCATGTCAACAAATAAACATTGGGGCTTATTGTCTCAATGAACTTACTGCATACATGTTTGACCAAACCCATCTGACCGAGGGACCTAGGGCTTGAAGGGATATTTAGCAGGGTCTAAACATGTGTGTGTGTAGCTGCCACTATAGAGTGGAATTCCGACAGACGCGATGTTATTGCGCGCAAGACATCGCCGTCGGAGGCTCGCTATCGGCACCTCGCGCTGCGCAGTCTACAACAGATTTCATTATCTCCGACACCCCGTCCGCTTCTGAATGTTAATGTACAAATCGTTACGTTCATTCTGAATTTGACTCGTAACGATTGGTTGAAATAAATAATTTATCGGAATACGTATTCACGACGAGCGCCTAATATAAAGCCGTGTTTTTAGTATTAAATTTTTAATATATATCCAAAGATGAGGAGCGGTTCTGTAATCGCTGTGAAGCTTTTCCACGTTCATGTATGTAAAGCTTCACGTCTGTCAGCCTGAACAGATTCATTGCTGAAACGGAGGACTTCCTCGAACTACCCCCGACAGCTGCAGTCGGCCGGCTGTGTGGCAGAAGGTTCGATTACGCATTCTGTAGCCGCTTCGACTCGAGAACATTAAAGTTTCATAAATCATGTTAAGCCACACGTATGCTCGCCGTACTCGGAGTACGTGCCGGTCTGGTTTGTAGTGCTCCGCTGTCGCTCACCGGCCGGCCTCCCGCTCGTCCCAGTTGTAGTCTATTCAGCGCGGATTTTTTCACTTAAAATTGTTAGAAAACTATTAGAGCGAACTCCTTCATAGATATAGCGGGACGGCAAACAGCACCTGTAGAAGCAACTGATGGATCCTGAGTCGGCGATGGTCCGTAGTCTGCTCGCCCCGAGCGCGGGCGACAGGAGCACGCGGCACTAGCTCGCCCCACTCCGCCGGCCTTCGTCTTGTCGCAATGACACGAAAACAGACTACATAAACCTAACAAAGCGGCGGTAAAATGAGAAGCCTTTGTATTTATACCGTAAAGCTGCCCTTTTTAGAGGCAATGGTCTCCTTCACAGCCGACCCGTCTGCCGGGACGGAGGAATTTCATGTTTCTGATAGTTTTCAGGAAGTATTCATCACCCTCCGCTGTAATGATTAATGACAGCCAGCTGCGCAACTATGTAGAGAGGCTCCAAAGGTTGGACAAAGCTCCGGTTGCGTAATGCGGCCGAGTTTGTACAAAGTTTTCGTCCGCAGCTATGTGTTCAACAGATTTGAAACACGTCACGAGTTACCTTCGCGCGGCGAACGTTCACGGCGTCCGCCCCTGCGTTTTAAGGAGGGAAAAGCCAAGTTATTAAATTCTAAATGGCGTTTTGTGAGCTCAACTCGACTAATGAGTGACATGAAATATGGGAGGAAAAAGTGTCGGCAAAGGGGTCAGGTTGCGCGAGTGGCGGCCGAGCGCCTTCCTAATGAATGGCAGGAACGCAATGACGCGGGACGCGGATTCTGAACGCCCGGCGTCGCTAATGGAGGCGGCAATTGCACTCCATCGCGACCATTCACGGAGAAACGCTGCGCGTGCCGCTCTCTATAGTGTATTGAGGCATTCCAACCGCGCGCTTCATTATGAGCATTGCTGAAAATCCACAGTTGGCGGGCGTTGCGGCTTCCTCCTTTTCTATTCGCTCCCATTTTATATTTAAAAGAAAAATTGTCTGTCGAGTTCTTATAGATTTATATTATACGTCAACTTACCCGAAGGAATAGAACCTAAAGAAGAATATTTTACAATCTACACCGGCGTACACCTAATAACGCCGCGCTGCTCACATACCGCTTTCAATGGACAGACTTCACCACCACCTTTTATTTTAGACCATTACTAGAAAATCGTATGTAATATCTTCAATATACATAATATTGCCCTGTACTGCCTTTTTAGAAGTGCCACTAATCGGGTAAAGCATTATTTTGCGTCCGTGTCTCGGACGGCACGGTGAGCTGCTTATGTATCCCTTTCGCTAGATCTCGCCGCGTTCTGGTGAACATCACTTTTCATATTTCTGAAACTTTAATAAGTCAACTTAGTCGGAAGCTGGCTTACGCCTCGCGAATAATTAATGTTGTTTTTACTAAGTTTAGATACTTTCTCAATGGATGTTATAATAAATTGCTTGTAACTTCCGAGTGAAATGTCAATCCGCTACCTGGAGCATTGAATGGCATTCGAGCGAGGTACCTTAAAGCGAGATGGAGTTTCGATTAGACTACCGTTCGTTTGCCAACGAAAAAGTACCTACTCAAAATATATTATGACATCAGTGATGCTACACTTACCAACTGGCGGGAAAGGTCAAACGCGAGATTATGCTCAATAAAAATGAGTTATTTGTTGAACCATGTGTTGTTCCCGAACTTTGGTGAAATAAGGTTCCGGTACAGCAATTACAGTCAGCCCTAACACAATTAATCTACCGAATCTACCGTTAGTCATCGAGGAATCCCATCGTCTCTATCGTCAGAACAGTTTGCTGGCATCATATTAGTGTATTGTCATTGGAACTGACATGCAAAATTCCAACTCAATTGGACGGGAACGGAGTAAAATTGAATCCACCTAACAGCGAGAAAAGCTGGTTCACTTTTCTTGCCGCGCCTTTCAAGGAGTTAGCTAGCACCCTGTACAAGGTAATAAGTTCAAAACTAGTAGTTAGGGTGCATAATACGCTATGTATTATTCCAAACCATTGATGCTATCAACTTGTTGCTCTTCCTTATGATCTCTTTGGCCCATGAATGGGGGCACACCTATATTACACATTAATATAGGTACTCGTAGTAATAGGTACTATTTATTTATACCTATTAATGTTGTTAAAATGAAAACCTACAGCTAAGGTGAAATGTTCTGAATTCAACAACAGTATGACTTAATAGGATCAGTATTGAACGTCGCGCAGATCAAATAAAATATTATTGAAAAGAAAATATAATTAGAAAACCCTCCCTTGGTCCCTACTAAATACTGGGGTGGTTACCTCTGGCCCCTCCTATATCTTCCTAGCTTTTCTTTATCCTTGTTTGCTTAAAATATTCCGTGTTTTTCCACTGTATCTAGAACGTCAGACCGCTGAACATATTATACCAAAAGAAAAAATAAAAGTACGATTCGTTTATAACCAGCGCATATCACTTAGTATTTTATTACCGTTGAACTAAAGCTGAAAATATCGAAATAGCTCGCCTCGCATTTACTCACTTGCAAACACTTGGAAATAAACAATTTATTGGAGGCGCTAACTTATTTCCTGCCGCTGCGCTGCCGCTAGCGGGTTCCTTTAACTCCAATTAATTAGACACTATATAGACGAGGCAAACCAGTTCGAGTTTCCAACGCACCTCGAGCGGGCAATCGATCGGAAGCGGAGTCGCTGCGGTTCCTATTAGGAACATCTTACTGTACCTATACTTTGTAGCAGTGCCAATGTTTCAAGTTTACTCAAAACACAGTCATGAAACGAAACGCAACGTAACAAGTCTTTACCAATGGGCAATGTTTCCAGCGGTTTGGTCAGTCCACGGAACATAGACAAATAAATGTCTCTCTATTTCGTAGTCGTGCCGCTGTGACCAGGCGCCGAGATGGATTTAATTTTAAGGGTTCCCCTTCCCCGCTGTTTCAGTACTTTTTGACCCCAAAAGGTTCAAATGTGTCACTCCAGTGGCCCTCGGGCGGCCTAACAAACTCAGACCTCGACAAACAAACAGTCTGGGGGCGCAGAGGGGGCTTGACTTATTAAAACGCCACTTGGAGAAGCCCAGTCTTAGACCAAACTGGGTAACCAACCTTAGATAGTATTTCTACAAACATATGTTGAAACATGACTATTGTAAATTGAAACTTGCATAGAGACATGCAATTTTATTATTTTCGTCACATTATAAAAATCTTAGGTCACGTACGACATAAATTAGCTAATAGTACCTATAGTACCAGTAACTAACAAACATTTTTTCAATGAAACATAACGATAATTACCACTCATTGTTTTGGCAATACATTTCGTAAAGTTTTCACTATTATGGGCTTAATGCCATTGCCATTTTCATTTACTGTGAGCTATCTAGCTTAGATCCTATAAAATCTGACGCGTCTTTAGCTAGGTTTATATTCCTTTCAAAGTTAGATTTCAATTGCACGAAGAATAACATTATTTATTTATTTTATAAATATGTTTTGTACATGTATGGGTCTGGCACAGTTTCCATTTAGTAAAATAAAACAGAAGAGTAACTAAATACCTACCATACCTACTTAAAAATATTTATTCAATACCTACTCGTTATACTCATCAAAATATAAAATTTAAAGCGGGCTTAAATATTCTGGGAACTTATACCTAGAGCTTAGTAATGTACTTAAGGTTAAGCTCCAATTAGTATTTCTTGAGAAAAAAGTGTTTATACGGACCTCGTTTCGTAAACGAGATCGCTCACACCACGCGACAACAAATAACTACTAAACCCTCAAAAGAATAACATATGTTGATACCCACCGATTGCCTCGATGCCTGATCGAAGATCATGGTAAAAGAAAGCTACCACTCTCCAAATACACTTTACAAACGATTGGTAAAAATGTGGAAAGTTAAAAACAGTAATAAGTAATCGCCTGCTGTAGATTTATAAGCTGACTCTTCACAACTAGATCTAGAAGCTTAAGGCCAGGTTGTACTAAGGTGGTTAGGTATTTAAGCGTAACCTCCGTCCCCGCAAATGCCGAGCGCGTATAATCGCGGCCCGCAGAAACGTGGCGCTATTCGAACGCGGCTCGTTTGCTCCGTAAAAATGTTTCCCTCACACTTGCCTGTGTTCTACTAGCTCCGACCGATTGACAATTTCGCCTCATCGACGTAAGTTAGAATGGTCGAACGGTCCCGCACCACGCTTGTGTGATGACGGGCGGCATGGCGTGGGTTCTAATCCGCCTACTGGCAAACTTTTTGCACTTAGTTTTTGGATATTACGTAATTTATTGCGATAACAACACAAAACAAACATAATAATTAAGTCGATATCTAAATTAATAAACTTAACTAAAGAAGGTACCTATACTAAGGTAAACGAAGGAATTACTCCCTTCTAAATCTACAGAGAATTTCCCTGTATTGTGTATTATTCAAATTAAAACTTAACACTGAGACTATGGCGAATTTCCGTACGACAAAACAATGTAAAAATGTCATGAACTCTGCACTATAGTTGTAATAGAAATTGCACTTTATGTAAAAGCATTCAAGTTTGTAATCATAAAACCTGTGACTTATCTCCTGTGTCCGCGAAGAGCACGAAATGAGAATAATGTACAGGTAGGTATTTGTATGGTAAAAATTATGGAGCGAGCTGATCAATCTGATCATCACAAAAAATAATATTTTTTTGCCCAATCGCCACCAGTGGTGGTAATTGGAAGTAATTATTTCCAGCGAGCCCCAAAAATTGCCACCACTGGTGGTGGTTAGGACCACATTATATAAATGGTTTGCCGTACCTCCCCCAGTGGTGGTGGTTGAGATAATATGGAAACATATTTATTTCCAACGACCTCCACATACTGTCACCACTGGTGGTGGTTAGGACTAAATCATAAATTGTTTGCCCAACCGCTCTCAGTGGTGGTGGTCGGTACTAGAGAATGCAAACCGGTTTTAACCGATATCAGAAAACCGGGTTTTTGGTTATTTCAAGCATACAAATAAACTCGGTTTTTATTTTTCACTAAACCGGTTTTTTCAATTATTCGGTTAATTTGGTTTTCTTGTTTGGGACACACTCAAAAAGAAAATACGTGCCACCATTTTGATTTCTTTCGTTCAGTGACCTACTACCAAATGACGTAAGGGTTTGTGTAATAAGTAACAACATACACATTGTTTTGTTATTTAGGTTTTTTATGATATAGGTAGGTATGTAATTCTTATTTGCCCTTATACTCAGTCAGTAGGAATCCAATATCCATTTATCCAGGTACAGTAAGTATCAAGCACGTTTTTTTATAGAATATTGATAAGTTTATCTCATTTTAAAGTTTTTGTGACATGAAAATTGCTAATATTAAGCCAATTCTTTAAATTTATTGCTTGTACTGTACTTGGCATTGTAAAATGTGGAAATCCACAGTAACTGTTCCCTCCAGTGGTTTTTTTCAAAATCGTATTTATATAAAACCGAAAAAAACGGGGTTTATATTGCTCCGGTTTTGCATTCTCTAGTCAGGACATGAAAAAATGATTATTTCCAACGACCCCCACTAAAACTGCCACCACTGGTGGAGGTTAAGACACAATCATAATGTTTAGTGCTATCAACTACCACTGAAGAAAGGAAATGTTTTAGAATTTTGCTTCAGTCCTGTTTTTGTCATTTTTTATAGTCTATTACGATAGGAGTGGTCTAAGTAGTATATTAATACACGGCGTGAAGTTAGTGCCCGAGTGAAGTAAAGTAAGGGTAAGTAAAAAGTAAGGGTGCTAAACGCCGTACATTGAATAGACTTACTTCATTCATCTACTGAATTACTACAGACTAACAGTATAGAATCGATAGATCGATGTTTTAATAATAGTGTATTTTTTACGATCTATGACGTATTACCAAAACTACTTACTATAATATAGATCTCATTCAAACCAATTTTCGGTGGAAGTTTGCATGGTAATGTACATCATATTATTATATTTTTTTTGTTTTATCAATCTCTTATTTTAGAACTTCTAAAATAAGAGGGGGGGATGATGACGACACATTTCACCACGTTGGTTGTGTCTCTCTCGCAAACTATTCAGTTTATAAAAAATAGAAATCTCAATATATTTTTTAAGACCTATCCATCGATTATTTCATGCAAAAGGGCTGCTGAAAAAAAAAAATTGATTTTCAGTTTTAGGTATGGGGAACCCCTAAAATTTTGTATAAATTTAGATAGTAGTATAGTTCTTATACTTTTGGAAAAATGTGACAGACAGACATGACAAATCCATAAGGATTCCGTTTTTTGCCGTATAACGCATAATTTCTATATCAAGTAAGTATTTTTTTTTATGATACAATAATTGTATGATCGGATAGAAAATTTTATAAAACAGTTACAGTGTACGGTATAAATGTGTTTCTAATTTAGTTATAGCGTTTTCACGTAATAATCCATTTTTCCCGACGAAAAAACAAAATGCAAACATACAGAATTCTGGCACCACAAACAAGACATTGACGTTTCGTTCACACATTACGGGTTAAATGTATCTTCTCTTGTTTACTATATGAATCAGCGAGTGGTGTAAAAACGGACTAATTAGATGTGGTTCAGCCTACACTCACTACACTGGGTATATTCTTAAACGGCGTGAAGTTAGGGAACTTCACGCCGTTAAAGAATATTATGCTACTTTAAACAGCGCAAAGCGTGACCTAAGTGCGGGTTGAGGTTGCACTGTGCACTGTGCACTGTATAAACAATATTATGTAATTGTCACAGCTTTTTCCCCGACTACGGCGTGACCAACGGAGGGGTATGTGTTAGACCGGTATGACGTGATAAAGTATGTTTGGGTACATCTGGAGAAAAAATATGTTATAAAAAATATGGTTTCGCTGACATCTGCGCGTGAGGAATTTGATCCTATTTAATATGTGCATGCAAGCAAAGCTGCGAGCAATAGGTAGCTAACCAAATATATAATATTGCTTAATTCATCCTTTCATTTGATACCCACCCAACATGGCACCAGTGGACGTATCGGACGATGGAGACGCTTCTAACAATACCTCATTAGTCTAATTATTTTCATGTGCCGTCCACTACTATTGAAGGCGGATGGGCAAACAAATTATGATTTGGTCCTAACCACCACCAGTGGTGGCAGTTTGTGGAGCTCGTTGGATATAATTAATTCCAACTACCACCACTGGGGGCGGTTGGGAAAAAATATTCTTGTTCTAACGCCACCACTGGTGGCAATTCATCGGTGGTGGTCGTTGGGAATAAACAAGCGTGCCAGAATTAATTGACTTGTGTAATTTTGATTTGTAATGTAATTTTAACTGATTGAAAATACATAAGTAGGTACCTATAATAAATAAATGACAAATAAATCATAACTATTTATAAGTGAATATGAAATTGTCTTATTATTATAAAAAGTATCATACACAGATTAACAAGTAAAATTTTAACAAAAAAGAACCTACTTCAATAAAAATACTATAATATTTCCAGTTATTGTGATTTAAAAACCAAACTGCTGAGCAAATTTTGATAAAATGTATATGGGACCACATGAAAAGTATATAATATACCCTTTCAAATAAAAAATAGTCATTAAAATCGGTTCACTCAGTCGAAAGTTATGAGGTAATAAACATAAAAAAATACAGTCGAATTGAGAACCTCCTCCTTTTTGAAGTCGGTTAAAAATAATAAGCACCAGTTCTCTTCGGTGAACTTCGTTTCATCAAGGTAATTATTATAATACTATATAATATTACATAATCATATAATAGTATAGTAATATAGCATTATAATAATATTTAATAGTAAATATTATAATAATTAATTATACGTGTTTGTTTTTTTATGTGATAAACTTCAAAAAATGCAAATCAACGCATGCAAAAAGTTCGGCCGCTGTGGGGTTCGAACTCTGGCCTACGCGGCACAGCGGAGTCGCGTCCGTACCCCTGGGCCATTTAGACACAGCATAGTCACGCGAAATTGTTATACAGTCTAAATGAAAGAGATGCTCGACCGTTCTAAGTGACCGTGATTGGCCAGTGGGCGTACACAACCGTATACTGCTAGCTACATATAGGTCATATTCATGGCACAGGCAAATGCGGGGGTGAAGTATTTTTGGAGCAAACGGCGATACGTCCTCCCTTCGAGACGCCTGAGCGAGTACTGGCGGATGGCCGCGAGCGCTACAACTCCTAGATTTTGTATGTTTTTATTTATAGGAAAAAAGTGGTAACGAATTTAGAACAAATATTCTGATCTCCACTCCTATATAAAAATCCCCGTTTATTGGTACAACTTTCACGTGGTTTCGTGATGGAATCTCTTAGCAGGAGATAAAGTCAGATGCGAAGTAGTGTCATCTTTGCCATTTTTTTTTATCGAGCCAATCATTCGAAATCACGTTTTTGTCTCTGATTAACTAAAAATAATACGTTCAATTTTAATAAAATATTTTTTTTTACTCATAAATCTTATATTTTAATAGGTTTCCTTAGCTTCAAAAGCCTGAAACTCAATGCCACGTCGCCTTAATATGTTTTGGGAACTAAATAGATGTGTCATAACCGTACAAAGGAAATGCAACGTAAATTTTCCGCGTAGCCAACGGTAGCGATGGCAGGCGCAGATACCGGTGACGAAAGTTTTTGTAACATTTAGCTAGTTAACCGTTTTGTGTCCTTGCGAGCGCGGCGAGCCGGGGCGTGCGGGTTGTATTGATTTTTTGTAAGGCACGCGCGACCCACCACGGCCATGTAATACCATTTGAATAATGCCGATTTACTTCGGCACCAATTTTTTTATAATTTCGAGGTTCCTGTTGTATTTGAGCCGATAAATGCGGCCTATTGGTTTTGGCGAGTAATTGGCACCCGTCGGGCCGTCTGTGACCAGTCGTTGCCTCGTGGGTGATGAGAGTCCGTGGCCCTTACACCTGAATGCGGTAATATGCCGATCGCCTCTTTTTCTGAAGGTACAAAAGCTCGGTACATATGTGCCGGGAATGCTTCTACGTTCGATACATATTAATAAAATGAACACTTCATTAGCCGCCATTATCTCTGTTAGTCTAATTTCTTTTTTTTTACTTTTAAAGAAATCTGAATAGTGTCTGCCTGCTTATTTTATTTCGCAACACGTATAATATTGAAATGAGTTCAAAGGGGAAACACATTTATTCGAGACAATTAATATTTAAAAAAAATTGTTATGGGCGTCGTTGGTACGCTACGGGGTTTTAGTGAGAACTGTCTAAAACCGATTTGAAACAATACAACCGTGAACGAAGTTTCTAGTAACAGCTATTTAGGTATTGTGCACATATTCCTGTTGAAATGTACACCTAAATCAATAATTGTACCTGACTCCTTAGGAGTCCTTAGAAGTTAGTGGATGTAAGTTATCTAAGTACGTATTTACATTTCGCATTTTCCCGAACAGTGCGGCTGCGAGCCCATCAGGTAATCCCGGAAGGCTCCGGGATTTATTTACTGTTACTCCGCGGAATCGATACGGGCATTACATTAGTATGCAGAACGGCGCGAGAAAATTAGAATTTCCCACAAAGACGTCTGAATTACACCACCCGTACTGAAATATGGCACGTAGACGGGGAATATCATAACAAGCGGTATCTATTCAGTGTCATAAAGTACTGTATACGTTTACCAGGCACAACACAAACAACGTATTACAGTGAAAGGCATTTTTAATTACCGCGACGTGCTGAAACTTTTGGCCTGTATTTTACCAAACATATTTTTCAGCGGCACTTTATCCCCAAGTTGGGGAAGTTAAATGATGTTTTTGCGACCCTAATCTGAAATACATTACGGCTTAATAAACTCAAAAAGCAATCAGGGAATTAATTGTTAAGTATTTATTTCACGAAGACTTCCGTGACGCAAGTTGGTGATGCGCCGTCAGCGAAGCGTGGGGTTACGCGTTCCATTCCCGCACAACACCGTGTGTTGTTATCCCAGTAAGCGAGTATCAGAAAGTTTGGGGTAACTGCCCTCGTTAGTCCGATAGATACACGGAATCTTTGTCATGAATTCATGGTCTATGTTTGATATAGTGAAGCGTACTATTAATATACACAGTTGAAACAAAAACAGCGCATTGCTATGAGTTACAGTTGTGTCCCGTCTCAGCCGCTAAGTACAGCCAGCGGCGAGCGAACGCCGACCCGTAAAGAATCCACGCCCAGGCAGTTAGCATGATGAATGAGCACGCTTATAGTGCTTACTGCGGCGGCGACCCACAGTGCGGAGGCATTTCGCGGAATTACTCCAAAAGATGTCCCAATACTTCTATGAAATAGGGAAATTATAGGCTTATTCAGCGCTTCCTCCCACGACCCTTTCGTCCTATATCTTTAAATGTCAATACTTTATGAAAAGGTTACCAAAAGAAATATCGGAGCCATGGCTCACAAATTTCACAACGAAAGTTCACAACTTACAATGGATCTACTGGGCCATTTACTTGAATGGATCACTGCGTCCGACCACCTACTTACCAAAAAGAAAACCTGCATGAAAGGTCTCCTGAGGGTCAGGCTACAAATTGCAACTTGTTGTAAAAAAGAACCGTAAACTCGGCTCTTGCCAGCGCTAATGAAATAGAGGCGAGGCGCCTAGAGCGTCGTTCTACCGCAGTAATACCTATCATTTTATGAATGGTTAAGTTAAAATGAAACAGTAACAAAATATTTTATTACGAAATGGTGAACATCATAACGAGAGTGTGTGTGGTCCGATGGTACCACACATCGGCCGCCAAATAAGGTAATGGAAAATTCAGTACAAATGCAATTTTATAATGCACTTTGTAGATTGCATTGCGAAAATTCTATACTGCTTATAGCTCGGGCTTGCACGGAAAGGGAGCTCAACCGAATAACATATAAATATAATGTTGCTGACGGCAATGCTTGAGAGAGCAGTCATTCTAAGAACTAGGAAGTAATATATTCATGTTTATGATTCGCCAACTCTCAAAAACCAAAAACCCAAAAAAAGTTACCCAACATTGGTAGTGAATAAGTATAACATAATTTTACACTACTCTGTTAGTAAGACAGTAGCTACAGTCGGCATTCGTTTTATTTCTCTTCAATGCATACAATAAAACTGCTCATTGTTTAAAATTAAACTTAAATCACACGATGAACTTTCTATAGAAGAGTCGAGTGTCTTTAACAAAAGACTATACTCGTACACTACATCGACACGCGACAGATCGTAGTGAAACGTTTCACTATAAGGGCTGTTCAATTATGAATTTATAGCATGTTGTTTCAATGTCAGGTCTCAGTATAATTATATCGGGTGTTCACCCCTCGTAGAATTATAGTCCGTCAATAAAGACCGAGACTTAGCGGATTGATACGGCAAAGTGTCGGCGTGTTTACCTAGTCTGACGCACAGAACTTCAGTCTGAGGTAACGGCGATAGGTGGAGGGGCCCTTGATACAACACCGGTAACACTGGGGCCCTGGCCATCGACTGACTCATGGCTGGTGGCTGTGTGGCACTTTCCCAAGCGGGCTCTTGCCTGAAAACCGCGAAAAGAAGTCTGTCGCATTTTCAGGACCTTTTTATTCATATTTGTCCAAATAGTCATACATTCGCGCTCGTGCAGTGCTTCCACCATTTCGCATGCAGCGGTGCCAAAATATGATTGATTATATTTGGCAATGTTTACCGGGTGTGAATGACCAACACGACGTATTTTTCAGCTTGTGTCGAAAAATTATAAAACAAGAATCAATATAACTATTATCCACGTTGTTTTTCGGGTGTTTTTATAGTGTTATCAAAATAAGTTATAGTTACCTTTGTCCTTCCAATATGTATTGGTATCAAGAGTGAAGGTGACGAGCTTTGAAATGGTTTATTGCGTTGCGTTGGTCACGTGTGCTATGTGGCTTAAAATTGTAATTGTTCAGTCGCACGTCATGGTTGTTATCGTCTTCAATCGGGACGTTCGTGCCGCTGCGCTGTCCGCCACGAGGCGTACCGTTTATACGTAGGCACATTAAAACAGCCCTCGGTCGATACTCCATTGCCACCAAACAACATAAAGTACCTCTAATTATAAGCGTAACAAGTCTAGATTTAGGTATAGTACTCGGAATAACGAAATAAATTATATTGTAGGCAAGTGATCTTGTATTTCTTTAGAAATTACAGGTTATTATAGTTACAGGTGAAACCACGGGAAGCAGCTAGAATAGCAGAAGCCTATATCGTAACCTTTTAACATCAGCTATCTGCACTGAATCGTTACCAATAAAAGCTGTGTAGAAGTTTTCAAACGAAGATTTATAAAACAGAAAAAAAACAAAATAGTTGCGTTGTATCACGCGATCAGTTAGTTCAGGGTTGTCAAAGGGCACGGTATTATAATGAGCAATCACTGTGACGACTTTGAACCGACCCTTTATGAGTAGCGTTACCTAAACCGACTTCACATTGTTTGAGGAGCTGCACAAATCACTGAAAAGGCTACTCGCCATACAAATTCAAGTTATACTTCTTACTTTTTATGTGGCTTATGTAAAGGGTTTACCGAGGGTTACCACTATTGCCACAATTTCGCCAGTGTTGCGTGGAAAGAAACGAACACATAAAACAGTCGAATAGAGGTTATTTAGAAAATATATTTAGGATTTATGAACGTAGGTACCAAAATTTCCCGAGGGTGAGGGGTAAGCCAGGGGGGGACGCTTTTTCAGGGGATTTATGCTGCTTATTGGCGTACCGTCATTCCGGTTGAACCGTCTCAAATTGCAGCATTTAGGCGCCGTATATTATTCACGATAATTTTATTATCCTCAAATAAGTAACTGCTTCAACGACCCTCAGGCACCGTCTCCCTATGTAACAATGACTTCTACTATGTAGTCGAATTTCTAATCTCATGGAGTAAATTGACAAATCGTAATGAGCTGACAGCGAGACATTTTAACTCCATGAGATACTAAATCCGAATATAACAAACATATACATAGATAATAAGGTACTAACATAGATAAGAAGTGTCTAGAACTTTATTCAAATAAAATAATAATTCGAAACGGAATCGAAAACTCTTGATTGTGCCCCAGAATAGAAACCAAATACACACATACGAGTTAATAATTATACGCAGTCGAATTGCGTTTCCTCTTTTTCAGTCAATTAAAAAGTCGAGTTTCAAAGAGTTAATGATTGCTGCGTGTACTTCCATCCATTTCCATTCTGATGTAAGCACCTGTATATTTTATTACTGGTGTAGGTACATTAAAATATGCTCTTTTCTATTCTATTTTATATTACTACTAGCGGACCCCACAGACGGTGTCCTGCAAAGTATGACTGCAGCGTCATCTGCCGGGCTGATTTGTGAATGTAAACAATCCAGGGCGCCAGCCAAACGCATACAAAAATCATTCACATCGGTCCAGCCGTTTAGGAGGAGTTCAGTGACTAAACACGTACAGTAGAATTATATCCCATCAAAAACATTACATGTACAAAAATGCACAAGTCTCGCAACGCAGTTTATCTGCCGTAAAAAGTTGTAAGATCGAATGTAAACCAAGTCGGTTAATTGAATACCTACCTACTTATTTATTTCTTTAGTAAATAGAGTGACTTGGCAATTGCACACTTCAACATAAATCTACATAGCGCTACACGGAAGACTATATTATTTAGATTACCTAGTAGATTATGCTGCCGTGTACAATCGCCAAGACACTCTATTTACTAAAGAAATAAATAAGTAGGTAGGTATTCAATTAACCGACTTGGTTTACATTCGATCTTACAACTTTTTACGGCAGATAAACTGCGTTGCGAGACTTGTGCATTTTTGTACATGTAATGTTTTTGATGGGATCTCATTTCTTTTTGTAGGTTTTCTTTCTTAATTTCGTTTTTTTGCAAAACACGTATCAACGCGCGCCCCGCGCTTATGCGGCCGGGGCCCCTTGCGACATAGGTCATGTTCATAGATTATCATGAACGAGTGTCTTTGCGTCTCCACAGATGCGTGTTAGGTATAAGGTACCTAGGTATCTATTTTAATGTACCTAGGTAACGAATTTGTTCGACCTGTAAAAGTATAGGTAGGTATACTCGTAGTATAGGGATTTGTATCTCTCTATCTATCGTGGAAGTGTTTAAAAAGCGTTCAACTGTCGAATTTCTCGAAGCCATTTCTCATTTTTAACCCCTGTTACACATTTCATCCAATTTCAATGAAGTCTAATTATGAACTGTAAAAGTAACTTTGTAATGACATACAATTTAATAGGATTTATATGGGAATACAAAGTTATTTATGCAGATCATATATCTAGAA
Source organism: Hylaea fasciaria (assembly GCA_905147375.1). Taxonomy (NCBI): domain Eukaryota; kingdom Metazoa; phylum Arthropoda; class Insecta; order Lepidoptera; family Geometridae; genus Hylaea; species Hylaea fasciaria. The sequence goes on from LR990192.1 coordinate 813,144, forward strand.
AACGGGATGAAAATTATGAAATGTCAGAATTTTTCCATGGTTTATAGGCTAAACAATAGCTATATTCAAAATTTTAAACTTGTGGGACGGCTAGAAGTACCTTAGAATTTTGATGATCGGTGAGTCAGTCAGTCAGTCAGTCAGTCAGTCAGTCAGTCAGTCAGTGGGCAGCAAAATTAAGGAACTTTGACTTGCAATAATTCTTAAACTACTGGTTCAAATTTGATGTAACTTGGATTATTATCTGTAGACGTGATACCCTCTTGGTCACTAAAAATTTAGGCTTCTAGTTTTATCCATAACGAAGTTACAGGGGGTCGAAAATGGCCCGAATCGCTTCGAGAAAAGGATAGTACGGCCGTGCCTTTTGTTTTGCTCGACTTGGCGGGGGCACTGCCGTGCCCCCAGATATTTAAAGAAGATCTACATAGTCATACAATTATGTAGATCTAGATTCTCCATAAGCTTTGTTTTGTCTGTGTAGACAAGCAGGTATATTATGAAATTTCGTACCTACTTTGTACTATGTACCTGAAACTAATTTATTTTATTTATATACCATCTGGCCGATGGTATATAAATAAAATTAGCGTTCATTAATTGTTCTCGGTGATATTCTTGTATTTTAAAATACAGGTTTTCACGAATGTATAGTGACTCTGCGGCCACCTCACTACCCCTGAGAAATACGTGACCTGTGATTCACGACCCGCCACCTCCGCCGTGTATAAGCCGAGCTAGATAAAAGCCATAACCCTCCTTCGGCAGACGGGTAAAAGGGTAAAAAAACTGAATGTAGACAGTGTATCAGTACGGGAAGATAGTTTCCAACTAGTGATCGCACCAGTATAAAAATAGGAAAATTGGAAATCCAATTTTTAAAAATTGGAAATGAGGAAAATTATATCGATCCTGCAACGAGGCTTTGGATATGTGGGGCGTCTACATACGATAGGACTAATAAGGCTCACTAAACTTCAAAGTCTGGTAGGTACATAACTCTATATTTCTTGTGTCATTTCGAGATTATTACGAGGAACAAAAGTGCATTCTAAACGTAACGCATCTCCAAGTTCTAATTGGTTAATGATTATGTTGTATAATATTTATGTAATTAATATACCGATCAAAAGATTCAAATATAAAGTCTTTCGTTACATAGCAGCGCGGGTGCGACGCAGTCGCCTTGACTGAAAATATAGCTTATTTCTTGTAGGAATTTCTGAGGATTCATTGCCATGATAATTTCAATGAAATCATACGATAGAAGCTAATTAATCGGACTTCCAATGAGTCGTCCATAATAATAGAAAGCCTGCCATGTACGTTTTGAACTGTCTGGGCCTCTTGTTCAGTGGGAAGCTTGGACATCGGGTTGAAGTTCGATGAAGCTACGGGCCCCCTGCAGCTGCCCACGCCAACGAGCCTGTTGTTTTCGGGAACTGAAATGCTTTATTCGGCACGTTACATTTCTATTGTACAGGTGTTAGCCGTCGGTTCAGTATTTTATGCTTATTCAAATGTAAAATATTGAACACACTGTCCGGTGAACTGAAAAGCCATTCTTTTATGGCGATGTTACAAGTCAAGCGGGCGAATGGACCTAGCTGGATGGGATGCGGCGAATTGACGACATAGCCAAGGCAATGCCAATAACTTTGCAGTGCCATTTTCGGTGCGATTTTCGGTGACACTTCGCGTACCCTAGCCTAATTTTGTTAATTAGTATTTAAACGGGTCTAATTCGCGCACAAACGAATATCAAAATATATAATTTTGACATACCTCGACGTTTCGACCAAGTTACATCGGCCGTGGTCACGAGAAGACTGTAGTCTAATTAACGTGACGCTCGCAATCGTTGGAATATAAACACGAATACATTGACAATGGCGATGTGGTATCGTCTAGACATCGCCATTGACCTTCAGATGTTTAACCATTTGAACTCAAGAACAACTGCTTCAATAGAAAGATTGCGCATCCAATAAGGACAAGGCGTGTTTTTGTTACGAGTGTGCATTAGTTTGTATCCCGGCTCTGTCTCAGGCATACGATGGGAACTCTAACCAGCATAAATTATACCCATATCTAAAGTACATACGCTCATAAAGTAAATACAATGGTGGGGACGATCGTTGGTGGTTTGCCGAGTTATATTATCTCCGGCGCGGTTGACGGCGCTGTCATTAGGCGGGGGGACGGGCGCGGCGCATCCGGCCGCGATGCCATCTCGTCGCCAGCGACTACGGCGCGCCGGGCGCTCGTTACAGACGCGCCCGGTCTCTACCCACACATTCCGCGAAGTGTAAAATGTTACTACCCTCATTTTCAACTCCATCCGCTGATAAGGAATCTCGAGAGTTATTGCGAGGAATGCTAGCGCGAGCTGTATTATTTGCTGGAAATGTGTCGTGACTCGTTTCGTGGTTGGAGAACCTTATTCCTTGATACTGCTGAAAAAGGGAAAGAAGTAAGTATATAGTTTATGTACTCTAAAAGCATATATTGTAACATTCATTTGAATGATCTGGTATTAGTCGGTATTCATGATAGGTTTAACTCTGGACTTTTTTCATAATATCTTCCTGTTGGTATTTCTATAAATGGCCACGACTGCGTTTTTCCAGTCTCGCGACTTTATATAGCTACGTAAGTGTCGCTCGATTAAGCCCGCACGGCGACACGGGCGCTAAATACACGAGAAGCGGCTTTAAACTTCCATCAACTTTTCTAATAATAAATAGTTTCCCTGGAAAACATTAATCACAGCTTCTACCTCAGAAAAAAGTTTTATGAATGACGCGGATAACCAAGGAACGATTAATGTAGCAAATGCGGAGGTTTTGGCTTATAGAGCGATAGAGTGGCGTTATATCTCTTTGGGACTAGATCGCAATTACCCTTAACTGCGGCTTGTCTGCGAGCGAAACACTAAATTAGGCTTTAAGCTACGTAAATATGTAGGTGGATAAACTATTTGTAACACCGCGCTGAACAAAGGAAAAAAAACCTGTCAAGTGCGAGTCTGACTCGCGCGCGTAGGGTTCCGTACCATTATCTATAAAAACGGCAAAATACACACGTTTTTTGTATGGTAGCTCCATTAAATATTTATATTACTGAATAATCTTTTACTTGTTGTTATAGCGGCAACAGAAATACATCATCTACGAACATTTCAACTGTCTAACTACCACGGCTCATGAGATACAGCCTGGTGACAGACGGACAGAGAGACGGACAGTGGAGCCTCAGTAATATGGTCTCGTTTTACCCTTCGTGTACGGAACCCTAAAACTAAAAATAGCTAACAATTACTGCCACAACGGGCGGTCGATTAGAGCGATCTCTTATATAGACAACCGATCCATGCTTGGAGTGGAATAACTACGGAATAATTTAAGGACGTTGACTTTCAGATGGATCTTCTCGTGTTAGGTAATCGTGGAGACTTAATTGGTATGCTTAGCGTTGGGTACCTACTTTCTTGTGCACGTTATTGCCGTCGGATGAAACAGAAGTAAAAGCTCTTCATATTTATGTTAGTATGGATTGATGAATTTTATTTTGGTCCAATGTTGAAAGTGAATTTTAACCGCCTTTCCACATCAAATATGGTTACAGATATTGTGCATGCCTGTTCGCCTAAGCGCAAGTTCTGATGACAATACAATGTCATAGCGAGGTGACATGATAATCCCATCAAAAACATTACATGTACAAAAATGCACAAGTCTCGCAACACAGTTAATCTGCCGTAAAAAGTTGTGAGATCGAATGTAAACCAAGTCGGTTAATTTCAATAGGTACCTACCTAACTATATTTAGATTGCCTAGTAAATTATGCTGCCGTGTACAATCGCCAAGACACTCTATTTACTAAAGAAATAAAGGTATAACTGCTCCCATAGATAGGTATAGGTAGGTACCTATTGAAATTAACCGACTTGGTTTACATTCGATCTCACAACTTTTTACGGCAGATTAACTGTGTTGCGAGACTTGTGCATTTTTGTACATGTAATGTTTTTGATGGGATCTCATTTCTTTTTGTAGGTTTTCTTTCTTTATTTCGTTTTTTTGCGAAACACGCATCAACGCGCGCCCCGCGCCTGCGCGGCCGGGGCCCCTTGCGACATAGGTCATGCTCATAGATTATCATGAACGAGTGTCTTTGCGTCTCCACAGATGCGTATTAGGTATAAGGTACCTAGGTACTACCTATTTTAATGTACCTAGGTAACGAATTTGTTCGACCTATAAAAGTGTAGGTAGGTAGTATCCTACCTACCTACACTTTTATAGGTTTATACCTATCGGTAGTATAGGGATTTGTATCTCTCTATCTGCGGTAGGTGTACCTATCGTGGAAGTTTTTAAAAAGCGCTCAACTGTCGATTTTCTCGAAGCCATTTCTCATTTTTAACCCCTGTTAACCATTTCATTCAATTTCAATGAAGTTTAATTATGAACTGTAAAAGTAACTTTGTAATCACATACAATTTAATGGGATTTATATGGGAATACAAAGTTATTTATGCAGATTATATATCTAGAAAACGGGATGAAAATTATGGAATGTCAGAATTTTTCCTTGGTTTATAGGCTAAACAATAGCTATATTCAAAATTTGAAACTTGTGGAACGGCTAGAAGTACCTTAGAATTTTGATGATCGGTGAGTCAGTCAGTCAGTGGGCAGCAAAATTAAGGAACTTTGACTTGCAATAATTCTTAAACTACTGGTTCAAATTTGATGTAATTTGGATTGTTATCTGTAGACGTGATGCCCTCTTGGTCACTAAAAATTTAGGCTTCTAGTTTTATCCATAACGAAGTTACAGGGGGTCGAAAATGGCCCGAATCGCTTCGAGAAAAGGATAGTACGGCCGTGCCTTTTGTTTTGCTCGACTTGGCGGGGGCACTGCCGTGCCCCCAGATAGAGACCGAGTGCAGACAACGAAGCTCCTCAGCGACTCAGATACATGGCGCTTTGGCTTATTTTAATTATCTTCCTGAAACGAATACGTAATTTATAGAAGAATGTCGGGAAACAATCATATTTTAGGTTCAAATTTAATGCTGTCACCTACATAACAATTAGGCTTAGCCTAATAGCTTGTCTTTGTTCATTTCCAGTTGATCTGAGATCAATACTCAGGCCTTCGGGAGTCATGGTGATCACTGTTCACCGTGACTTGCGCGTATATGGCAGTAACGGCGCGGTGGTGCTATTGAACAAATACTCGTAAATAGGCCAACGTTTCTATTGTGGAAGGATTTTCGAAGAACTGCCTATAATTAGCGGGTTGCCAGGCTACCGTCGCTGTAAACAAATTCCTACTGCAGTGCTGCGGTCGTTGTGCCATTTACGAAATATCAAACTAAAGGCCACCCCCATTCGAAGACCTTTTCAAGAGTCTTCAGGTTGGATGGGTTTGAATGTTTGTTACAGAAATAGAGTACATTATACACAACTTCTATAGCGTACTTTTATCCTTAAAATCGATTCCATAAGCGTGAAATGGGAGTGAAAAGTTTTTTGTCCGCATAACTCGGACTGTTTTCTTATGGGTATCTTAGTACGGTGTCAGCGCGCGGACGATAATGTACTGACGTAGAGTACGTATGATTAAACAACATTGATTATGGTACAGTTCAATGGCATGAATTCCAACAAAAGTGCCCTCAATTTTCCCGGCTCAGTAAAACTAAGCAGAGCCGAGTAATTTGTAAAACTCGAGGGCGGCGGCAGATGGCCGAATACTCAAGTAGGTCAAGAGCGCCGACAGCGGCCGCTGCCCGAGGCGAGAGGCGACGGGACGCGCCGACTTCCACCACTTATCTCATTCATTGCGGATTCATCCTATTCAATCTAACCTTCGCTTCGGCAAATCTTTTATCCGGTCAACACACACAACCATTGGCATTTGCACATACGGAGCAGCCTCATCGTGCAATTTATAATTACTATTGAAGTGTTGACGAGACGGGTTTCGAAATGTCGTGATCCCAGAGAACAGCTCTACCCAAGTTTTATCATCGCAACACTGTCGCAGATGTAGAGTTTATCTCGTAAGACGATGGCGGTAACTCATGAACGGAAATTAATGTCGGTCTGTCGCCATTGACAGCCAATAAACCGCGTCGAGTGGGCACGGCACGACGAGCAGTAACGACGTGGGTGCGACGTCACTTAGCGACGAACGAGGAACCGGGGGGAGACGTCTGACCTCTGCGTGTTTCCTGATTGCAATATAGACAGTAATTTAGCGTAATTCTGAGAAAGACGAGCGTTTTATATGCAGCTCCGTGCGAAAAGTAAATACCTTCTCGCCGCTATGGAGAGGGCACGTGTCACATTTCTTTTGATAAGCTGACAAGCGAGGCCCACTTAGTGTTTTCTTAGCTGAGGTGGGAAGTGCCGGGAACGGTCTTGTCTGACACAGAAAGCTTTTACTTTTAGTTAAGTTAGTACGCTCAGTTAGTTGCATGAGCGCCCAAATATTAGTTTTACAGGCATTGGTTGAGGCTGCATTATATAACTTGAATACTTGTAGGTGCGCAAATAATGTTTTCTACTACCAGTTCGAGGCGTACCGAAAATCGGCTTTGTTTAGTTACATACAATTGGACGCAATGATTATTTATTTATAACGGCTAATTAACCTGCATTTTCTCCACCTATAATATTATGTCGTCATAAAATTATGTGTTATCCTATTTCGCAAGAAGAAAACAAATCCTCGACGTCGGTATCGGCAGAGATGTGTAGACTGCGCGGAGCGTCCGGATTTCGACACAGATAGAAAATCTCCGGACCGAGAGCTATCGCCCCGCAGTCTGCGTGACGGATCCTCCGGGAACCTTCCCGGAGGTGAATAAACTGCATTAATGTGCCGACCACGTGACGGGGCGGCGCGTCACCCGGCGGGTGGCGCGGTGCCTCGGTCACGCTAGCCTACTCGACACGCAGCTCAAAATCTGCCGATGAGATTATACTACACCATTAGGAGTATCAACACTTGAGCCGCCGCAGCACGTTGCACATTGTACATGTGCACTGTGATGACTCGCACATCATGCATGCATGAGTCGACTTCCTTCGATACAGTACTTTGAAATGCCTTTGCCAGATTACGGCGCACGTTGTTATATCGAATAAGTGATTTCTACGTGAGTTTTATAGGACAACAAGGGTGGCTTTCTATAAAATCGATCTACTCTACGAAGCAGACAAAGAAAGAAAAATGAAGGTGAAAAATAATTCTTATTCAAGACTGATAGAATACAATTACAATTTTGTTACGGACCACTTGGTTCCACCTCTAGGTACGAAACCGTATACTACAGTATATGTTAACCTATATCATGTAGTATTACCATGAGGCGGTTATGGATGATGTGAGGCAGCTAACTCAGTTACCGCGCGCCAGACTAGCTTCCTGTCAGTAATCTCCATGAGATGCAATTAGGGACAGAGTGGGAGAGGAAGGCGACGGTGCACTTTGTGCTCATCTATTGCTTTAGAAAATAGCATAATTATTTGAGCGTCGAGCCGTCGAGTTTTTGTTTTCGCATCCCACCCTTCCCGATAGTAAAGCGTTGCGAACGCACGTGGTCGTGCGTCACGGGACGGCCGGCTGTACCGCGACTCGAACAGCTGATTCGGATTTTCGTTTCGCTCGGCTTGGGCGCTACGTGATTCAAAGGAGCCGACGCGGCGGGCGGCGAGCTCGTAAGGCGGAATAGAATAGGCGGCGGGTCTCGTACCGCAGTGTTATGTAACAGTGCCGCTCGATATGACCGTACCTACTCGTGCTCCATGGCGGCGCGGCACGAGCACGTCGCGCGGCTCTCCGGGCTCTCCGACGCGACCGACGCACTCAGCGGAAAATTGTTTATCTGAGACATCGCCGGCTAGTTTTCGTGAAAATGTCGAAACCCCAAGACTATAATAATATTGTAGTGCCCGCGCGTCCCCCGCACGCCCCTTTAATTCGTAGATGGCATGCTACGCCGCCGGTCGCCCGTAGCGGGCATCGCCTACTCAATACTCGTAATCGCTTTGTAGATTTGTTTTACTATGAGTCAATGCTCGTTCCATTATGATTATATTAACGGACGGGACGTAGGAGGTGAAGGTCGCCTGAAAACGTAACTACATATTATTTACTGTAAAGGGTCATGACAAAGCTGTTCTGTATTTAAATAGTACTTTAACGAATATGTATATTAGTTGGTTGTTGTCCAAATGTACGTAAGACGTAGCTATATTGTCAAGAACATTTCCAGTGTGTGTGGCGATTCCACTTTATGTAACTTAGTAAAAGTTCCCGCCGCGTCTGCTTAATCTCACAATTACTAAGTACTCAAACTCAATAATAGAACAATACTCGTAGAAGAAGAATATTAAAAGCTTAATCCGTCAAGTTATACAGTAACGGTGATAATATTCCGCAATAAAGCCTTTGATTATCTACAACAATATATCACTAATATATGATCTATATCACTTCCTTAGCGATCGAGCTGTCTGCTAACTGTGTACTGAGCAGCGTCGGCAATCAAACCTTCCTTTAATCCATTATGATATGTGAGGTTTGCTGTCGAAGTTGATAAGCGATATATGTTTGCATAGTGACCAGTTGACACAGTTTGTTGACCTCGTATGTGTCAGTTTGTCACTAACCGTCTGTGAGAACACTTGCAGCCGGCGACTGCTACCAACAATTAGAACATATTATAAGTCATTCACTCGTCGCCGCAGTGTTACCTAACCACCCCGTGTTGGATACAGTTTACACTGTACTTGTTCGCATTAACTGGCACATTGTCTTTGCATTTAGACTATTTGCGTGAGAATTAGTGGATGATGTGATGCCTACAATCGCATAGTCATGCCGTCTAACTTCGTTACCGATCTGGGAGACGTGCCTATCGGAAACATCTTGGAAGCTTGCCCCACCACTATATTCAATTATGATTTCCGTTACCTAAATCCCCAAAATAAACAGGCATTTTCTCATATTACGTTATGAGTCGGAACAATGCCGCATTACATTAATCTGGCTCCGATTCAGGTTTTGATTGAATCCGACTCGCCCGGGCTCACGAGTCGTATTGTTCAGCGATTACGACTATTTCATCGGTTAACGGCAATCGATCAAACCCTGATACCATCACCGGGCCTTCGTGTCGGTCCGGCCGCGTGATCGGTCGCCGCGTGGCATACACAGACAATCATGGACGACCTTAGAACTACCCCATCGCAAATGAAAACAGCAAATTTGCATATCTGATTCCTGGGCGGAGACCACGTAACGTCATGAATACGATATCAGTCATATTACTGCTCGAGATGCTAAACAGTATCACATAGTTCGGTAGTTTAATGGCCTCGCTTCCTAGATTAACATTGACAGTCGAACCGATCTATCAGATGGCATTAATTCGGCGCAGCTCAGTCTCCGAGCTCTGCTAATCCGAGACCAAAGATAGTGTACACTAACAGGGGTTGTTGTTTCAGCTACGTGTACCCGACGATGGACGAGTTGTCCAACCAGCTCAACTACGTTCTGGCCCACTTCGGGCTCAAGTCCTTCATTGGGTTCGGCGTGGGCGCCGGGGCCCACATCTTGGCCAAGTTCGCGCTCAGCCACCCGGACAAGGTAAATACGAGCGCGGAACTCGCTTCTGGATAAGTAGCGGGGATCTACTACGAAGCTTGGTAACGGTTATCGGTTCAGGACTGAAAAACAAGGAATTGTAGAATGCCTCTTTTAATATCTGTCCGAACTCCGTATTTTCTTGAAGGAACTTCCTACTAGGTCATAAATCTAATTAAGTGGAGCCAAATGGAGTTTGAAAACGCGGTAACTATATCATTAATTTGCATAAGCGACCGTCTCCCAGAACAGCCGGAACTTTGCTTATAGAATAGCTGGCCTAAAACTACGCCACTATTTTGCTTTATTCCTACGTCTATGAGAAAAATCGACAAACACACGAGCGTATTGTTCACTGGATCTCGTGGTAGACCTCCAGCCTCCTCGGAGCGGCGGCACATGTAACCAGTTAGCTGAGTTCGCTTCAGCCGAAACTTGTATTAAACGGGATTGACTGAAACTTCTGACGGCGAAACACTTCAGCTTGATAGTTCCAAGGGCCTTGTAAACAGGCAAACGGAGACTGTTGTTGATTTTCCCATTACGTATCGCTTTCGTGAAATGCTATAGGTTAAAGTAGATATTAAAATGATGGCAGCTGCGCTCCGCCAGTGAAGTTTGAGTGTCCGCCGAGACGTCTCGCTCCGGGAAGCTGTGAACTGGAGCGGCGCTTACTGGCCTTTTAAAAGATTCACGACTCCGCTGTCATGATAAATGCTTAATCTCTCCCCTGCTCCGAGAAAGTCTGCTATTTTAGCTAATTGCCTGCAGTGCTAATTCGTTTAATTTCATATAAAGTTGAATACTTTTAGTGGAAATTTATTTGATTGCATAATTTACTTTCATTGGTGCAGGCTTGGATTATATTCAATTCTTCTAACCAAACTGCCGCTTGCTTCAGGTTTTATCACCTCTTGTCACAGCAGAGAGTCTTATACATACATATTACTGGAATAACAGCTAGAAGAGTAGTGTAAGCCGCCATATGGTATGACAAAATATCATTGCGAAACATTATTTTGTATATTAAGTACATTTCTGAACTTCAATCTTTCATCACTGCTACAAAAAGTCCGTTCAACCGGTCAGCATTTCAGATACATATCCTTCTATGTTGGTCACAGAGTTATGGATCTATTAGTATACCTAGATACTAGCCTTGTGAGTGATCTTCTTATGCCCCTGGATGTGTCCCAGGTGGACGCGCTGGCGCTGATCAACTGTTCCTCGAGCCAGGCGGGCTGGATCGAGTGGGCGTACCAGAAACTGAACAGCCGGTCGCTGCGCGCGCGCGGCATGACGCAGGCCGTGCTCGACTACCTCATGTGGCACCACTTCGGACGGGTGAGTGCTTACCTTAACTCCTCGTTTGTAGGTCAGTTTCTTCAGTCAAATGATCACAAACGCTCTGGAACTTCTCAAATTGCTTTTTCTATGACGGCGCACAGCGAATGTTAGTTTTAGTTTGGAAGTATCGATGGTATCGATGTAATAGCGGGTCTGGTTACTATCTACACACAGGTACTATTTAAAGCGAACTCCTCGTCCACGGCTTGATAAAATTACAGCATGCTGAATTAATCTAATCTATTACTAACCTTGACATTACCTACTGACCGAGCGAAGCGAGATCTCGACCTTTATTGGGGCAAATCGGCGTTAGTGTTTATAGGTATATCATTTGTTCGAGGATAACTTGCGTATCGATTGTTTTTAGAACAGGTTCTCGGGTGACGATGCAGTCTACGATGATGCACGAGAAGAGAAGAGATGCTTATCGAGAATTAATCTGTGATTCGTGACTCCAGTTAGTCCGATCTTCGTAAAATTGTAGATTAATAGTTTATTATAAATACAATTTCTAAGTTGCTATACATGTTAAAGTTATATCAATATCGATTGATAAGTTAACTTGGTACTATCCATTACCTCGTATACGTTTTTAATCAAATAATCGAGCCCATTTCCATTACCTATACATTCTACATGTTTTCTCTTTTCTCACGTTCATTGGTCGGAGTGATGGATGTTGCAGCTGCGTTGCAGCGCGCGTAAACATAGGCGTTAGTCAATAGGATCTCGTGCGATGTCTGTACTGAACCGGGTCAAGCTGCTGATCTGAAGACTGTATTACTGTAAACTGAACGGAAAGGTGGCCCTCGCGACGGAAAGACCAACCTGTGTTGCGCATTAACCCCTGCACAGTTCTTCTAAACGGTACGACGAAGGAAGCTTCCCTGGTAAACACTGAGCCCGTCGATAGCAACCACAGAGATATAAGCTTGCAATGAGTGCATTCACACTCGATGAAAAGGTGTGATGAGGTTGACGCGCATGTCTTTGTGTTGTTTCACACACACAGTTTGCAAACGGTACCGTGACGGTTTGTATTGGGCAGAGTCACAGCGACGTATGAAAGCCTAGGGGCTTTCACCATACCATACATTACCATACAATATAGTAATACATGTTAATGTACATTAGTAAAACGAAGACGGTACCGTTTATACAGAAACTGTGTGTGAAAAGGCACTTTGTACTTGTGGATCTGTTATTATGACCTATAAGATAAGATCACTATCATAGCGAATGAAGCCATCAACGTGGTTGTACGGAGCATGGCGTAGAGAGCGATGGATCGCCTTCCATTGAAATATACATATACGCAGCAAACGCAAGCAGCGGCAGTGGCGCAGCCATGCTCCACAAACATGATGCTCTGGCCCTCATCTACCGTTCTCCGGGCTTCCGGAAGTTCTTTGCCTGGCGACTGTATCCCTTTATGTTTCAATTTAGATCCACGTATCTTATCTGTTTAGAAGTGAGTCGAGACTGTGTGTCAACTTGTTACATTCAGTGAAACCTTGAGAGAGAATTTGGGCATTCTTTATGTGTTCCTTATCCGGAGTAACATACAAAATCATGATTATAAGTGGCACGGTATGAGAGTCTAAAGTAATGTACCTACTACAGATTCATCTCTTGTGACGATGTGAGCAAAATTGAATCTCGGCTAGCGGCGCCTCTTCCTATATATTATTAGGTGTTCTGTGGCGTTATAATGTAGCGCAACAACGCGAATGTGGACGCTTGCCGTGTTGGTATATACATTGAGTGCAAAATTTTACGCGTAAAGTTTCAAGCAATACATTTTTTTACCACCCGGTGCGGGAGCAATCAGTATCCTTCAGAAAATCAAACTACACACCGAGGCGAGTACGTTCAACCGATTTTTGTGTACGCGATTCGCTCTACGAGTATGTCCGACATCAGCGCATGTTTAATTGTCTATGTACGCACCCGGGAGCATCCACTCCGATAAGGAGGTGCCCACTGTCCAATAAACAAGAGATTCCGGTTCACGATCACAAGCCGACCGATTTGCAAAAGGATTTTCTGGTTCCGAATTGACACACGGTTGTTTGACAACATCCTTCCGTCGCGTCGCGGCTAACTTCCGCGCCAATCACCGATTATAACTTCGATGGAGCCAATCGCTTCCGACATTTCCCAGCGCTCGCTATAGTCCTCGACGAATCGACAGCTGTCGCCCTACGGCACTATTCAATTTCCTTTGGTCCTAATAGAAAATACGCGCGTCGATACATGTTGCGTCCTGGCTGTCCCTACGGCGTGCTATATTATATCCTACAGCTTTCCAGTACGGCACTTTTATTGGAAAAGGACGGTGCACGGTGCAGTTATCAAATCAACCGGATGTTAAATCAATTGCGCGCAGTACGCTTGCAAGATTGCCTGTCGCTCCCGAGGGTGGCGGATGTAATAATGGCGAGATAGATTGCGAGTGGAGCGCTAAGTCGCTATTTATTTCCAATCAGTGCTGGGGCCCCGGTAGCCAGTTAAGCTGAACAAGCGGTGGTGACGTAAGGGCTCTGATTAGGAACGTGCTCTGGCGCCGAGCGACAGGCTCGGTGGATGGCGCGCTGATGCAGGGTGCACTCGGCTGTGGCGCGCCGCTTATTGGCGCAAACAAGCTTGCAGCCGGAGCTTAGCGAGATTAGATCTGTATATAGAGCTATACTTTCTTGTCTACATTGTATACTGGGTGATGCAAGAGATTTGCAAGTTTTAATCGGTAGTCTGTTTATTTTAACGATGGGTCATTCTCAACTGAATAGACTGATGATGATGATGATGGCAGATTCCATGCCCATTTGAATATCTTTCACCTCAAATTCAATCATTTCTTTGCTAGAATAGATGTATAAATCATAATATACATAAATTACGCGTCACGTTGTTTGTCCGCGATGGGCTCTTAAACTACTTAACCGATTTGCGCACCGGGCGCAGTTTGAACTGACTTAAAAGATAGGATAGCTTACATCTCAATTTATAGTCGCAATAATAAAAACATTAGCCACAGCAACGCGTGGCCGAGTCTGCTAGTACGTATAACTATATACTTAGGTAATATCATTTTTTTGTTGTTGACACTCTGTTACATTCAGCAATCGTTATAGCAAAGTTAACTAACCCCAACTAATCCATACAATCCATCCATACCAATATTATAAATGCGAAAGTAACTCAGTTTGTTTGTTTGTTTGTTATTTTTTCACAACTGAACGGCTGAACCGATTTTTATGTTTATTTTTTGTTAAAATACTTTTTATGGCGATAAAATGCGCGCGGACGAAGTCGCGGGTAACAGCTAGTATAATAGCGAGTGTGTGTTAGTTTGTCCTTCTTATGCACAGCACCGGAGCGATGGTGTATTGACGTGTTTATTACATAAACGTCTCGGCTTATTTTGATCTTGAAAATGTATATACTGCTCCTATGGCGAAATTGCAAGAATATACTATTAAATTCTGAAAGATACTTTTCAGTACAGATTGTACATTTAAAAACAGCCCGTCGTTCATTAATGTTTAATTTCTCGTTGACATAGCTAGCTGGGTGGGTCGGACATTTTAAGGTTCAGGAATAGGTTTAACACTTCTCGGAAACAAAATGAAGCTGCATTTATTTATCTCAGATTAATCTGCCGTGTCTCTCAATTGTGTCCCTCATAATAGGTTGCCTAGTTTCCTCATTTATTCAGTGTCACTGGTTCAAAGGCATTCTCTACTTGAATAAATAGCCGTCGGAGCTAGCTGTGTAATTTGCCTAACATAATCCGGTGCATTTCCTCGTCTCGATTTATGCTGTAGTCGAGTCTGGGATAAACAATCACGCTTCCCTGTCTCAATATACGTTGTCAATCTTGGTTGATCTACATGTCTTCGTATTATACTGCTCCCTTGTATCTTGTTTGTATAGTTGAAATCGCAACAGATTGCGCAATATTGTGTTTTAATGTTTGTGTTATATTGGTCTAGGTATTCTAAATCAGTCAGCAGTTCCTATGTGAAGAAACGAATCGCTATCCACTTTTATTTCTGGATTTGATGAGAAAATATTCAATTCAACAAGGTATTTAGGTATTAGTTTTGTTATGACGTAGATGAATAGTGCCTAATGAATAGAAGTGCCAAGCAATATCATTGTTTATTTATCTTAAAGAAAAGCGTTACTGAGACTAGATATTGGTGTTGGGAGGTCCACAGTCTACAGTATTCATCGTTGACCTTTACAAGTTCCGTGAGTCCCCTGGGAGTGCACCGCGTGTCTCGCTCCTGCGCGACAGTCGCGGGCGTAGAGGAAATAAACACTACGTAAGAGTCTCGAGGTTCTCGGTCGAGGCTGTGCACTCTTGATTCTTGGATTTCATTGATTATAAGATCGAAGGAAATATAACGATCGTAAAATATTTGGCGTTCATGATTTTAGCCGCCTTAACCCAGTCAGCAAATATGCAAACAGCCGTTATATAAATCAGTTATCCGAACATTTCTTCGATCGTGTACGTATACGAGTACCGTAAAATTTCTTACAAATATTCCTTTGAGAGGCTATTACACTTTCTTCCACTTAACTATCGTCAGAGTGGTAATACTGGTAATCGCCTTCCGCGCCCTTCTTAACGGTACGGAGAGCTTTTACGAATACTCGAAATCGAAGGTTACGCCGCGAACCAACGAATATTTTTACGACGCATTCCTGCTCAGAAATATCTCGAGTTATGTGTAGGCAGTAAAATAAAAAGCAAGTCAATCGAAACGCTGCTATTGAAGAAATGCGGCTCTAATGTCGCGATAATAGAGTTTACTTTGCTATAATCCGAGGAACGAGCGTTTGATGCTATAATATAATATCGTCTGATAGTTTCCAAAGCACGGAAGCTTCGATTTAGTACATCTGGCAATACCGTATCCTTGCCGCGCGGTAGCTGGATTTGGGTTAGCGGCAACTCAACGAACATTACTCGAGAGCTCGTAGCTTATTAAAATATGTCACAACAGAATATTATTGCTAGACGTGAGATAGCACCTCGGCAGAAGAAAAATCGTGCTTATTCAGATGGGATCAGATTTTATCTGGAATACTTATTTATATCCTACCGCGGCTAAAATGGTAACCACAGCGAGACGAGACGCAGACAAACTGTGAGATATCTCAGCTCTAGCTTCACGTAGTGCACGTCACTTGCGAGCGTCTCCAGCGACGACCGCGAATGACTCACTGTCCGTGCACTCCACCGGCAATAAAGCGGCAATAAATACTCATCAGCTACGTGCAACGAGCACGTCTGCTGGCCAGGAAACGTCGGAATGGTAGAATTCCAACTCGGCAATCTTTATTCACTCGTGAAAGTTAATCGCGTCCACCACTAGACATGTTTGGAGAGCAGAGAGAGCTAGATATACAAAAGTCAGGGACGCATTTAGAAAGATTAAAAAACGTAGCTAAGAAAAAAGCTCAGCTAAATGAACTCCAGAACGTACTAGTACTACTTTAATTTAGAAGCAGACGGCAAAAGTTTTGGTTTTGCGGAATATGCGGGCCGTCAGCCGCAATCGCGAGATTTTTAATCAACTTTTTATGGTGCTTCTTTCATTCGTATACCAGCCGCATCGTATTCTAAACCTAGCATAACATTGGCCGCATCACGCGTTGGCGATGGCGTCGTTTTTGACGGCAAGAGTCGGCTCAGCCAAAGGGGGCATGCTTGCCCAAAAAATGTCTTTATAAGAGTACTTCTCTGAGGTATGGTCTCAGCTGCCAAAAAATTATCCTTCATTTGATAGATGAATTTCCTTCATTTGATATTATTTGATAGAATCATAGAACCATCAAACAATACAGCGAGCTGTGCAGCCGTTAGCAAAAAGCGCCAACTACTAAATTTGCAATGCGTTGGTAATTAAACATAATTATGTATGTACAAATAATGTTTAATAAGTTAAATTTAGGAGCGTTTGTGATCCAGACAAAAGAAAAATATTATCCTATAGCTATCCTATACCATCATATTTGCAGCTAGATTTGTATTGCCCGCACTGAGTCCTAATTCACTACGAAATAGTAGTGCGACGTCAACGACGTAAAGAACCGCTTCTGACAGCTGACGCCTAATCACCGAATCTCAGTTGAATCCATAACCGCGAGGCAGTGAACCTCCGTTGAGGTTTATATTCCTCTATCCTCGCACGGAACCTGTAGACATGTGTCGTCGACAGTTCCCGGAGGAGCGCAGCCAGGACCTGGTGGCGATGTACCGCGGCTACTTCACCCGCGCCGTCAACCCTACCAACCTGTCGCTGCTGATGGACGCGTACGTGCGCCGCAGCGACCTCGGCATCGGCCGCGGCGGGGTGACGCTGCGCGTGCCCGTGCTGAACGTGACCGGCGCCGCGTCGCCGCACGTCGAGGACACGGTCGTGTTCAACGGCCGCCTCAACCCGAACATTTCCACCTGGATGAAGGTACGCGTGCCGTCAGAACAATACCCCCAGTATGAGATTTTACTACAATCGAATAGAATATAATACTTTATTGGCCATATAACTCAGTCCGTTATACAAGGCAAGTCGGTACATATAACAATAATATTATAAAAATCCAAAACATCCATAACTAGCTCTAGTAAAACCTCATACTCAGGGCACTGGTGTACCCAGCGTGCATCCTACGCTAGCCAGAGCACTGGCACTGACAATCAACAACTTTCAGCCGCTAGTCATCTGTGAACCACATTTGATTGAAGACGCGATCTTGAATCGTAGACCACAATCTAGATGGAGCAGGATTGGAGGCGCATCAATGTGACTTCTCTGCAGTAGTTAGCTTCTAGGGTAGTAAAAGGAAGGAGAAACTTGTCCTGCAGTGGGCAAATTAACTAAAAATATATGTGATCAAAGGTGTTTATCATTAAGCTATTATTTGCCTGACCTAGGGAACTACGCGTTAGCCACTACCTTACCGCATCGATGGTACTCCAAACACGGCGACGTCATCTGCCCCCCAACTGAAGCACTCTCTCACCACTCGCCCTGGTTCCAGATCTCGGACTGCGGGCTGGTGCTGGACGAGCAGCCCGGAAAGGTGTCCGAGGCCTTCCGCCTGTTCCTGCAGGGCGAGGGATACGGTAAGCGCGTGCAGCAGCGGCGCCCCACCTCGCTGCACATACCCGACCTGGAGGAGTAGGCCTCGCGTCTCACCGGGACACCTGCAGGATGGTCCAAGGGCTCGGAGGCACATGGACCGACGATTCATTTATACTTCACGAAGACCGTTCAGAATGTACACACGATCGAGCTGTTTTCGTGAGACACAATATCTGAAACTTTTTCGGTGGAGTCGCGGTCCTCTTGCCTCCGAGCCTGGGCGATCTATGCCAACTCCAAAGCAGACACTGCACGTTCAATCATGCGGCAGCCATTAGGAAAACAGCCTAGGGTCGCCCCGCGGTGCTTTCGGTCCAAATCTAGACTCTAATGACAAATAATATACGTAAATCGGAATAAATTTCGCGTCTTTTATCATGATTGAACCTGTGCATTGACTATCTGCATCCGCCTAACATGACTATAGACGTATAGTGAGTACTAGCTGATACCCCACGATAGACGTGAAGGCTGCAACTCTGGTGTCTCCGCCGCCAGTCCGGCCAGCATGCCCGCGACAGACGTTAGCCTCACTTACTGTTGTCAAATATCATGAAGGCTGCTTGATTTCTTTTGGTCCAGACATCCCCCAACTATTGTTTTTTTTATTAGAACGACAACTTACTCGTAGATGCATCGAGACTAAAAATTACTCAATAGACATATAATAATAATATGATGATTATGATTGTGTCGAAATTGTCGGATTCGTGCTTACCCCGTGAGATAGTTCCCTCTACTGCCGGACTGCCGCCGCCTGAGTCGTCACACAAGATTTACAAGTTATTTATACCCCTGTTTTTCAAATCTGTACCCTGGTTAACTTTGTCCATCCGATAAGTGTATTGTTGTCTATTTAGTCATTGGTTAAGTGCCATACAGAGACAACGATAGGCACATTGGATTATCAAAGTTAACTAGAGGTTCAAAAACCGAGCATAAGACAAGCAATTCCCTCCAGCAATGCTGAGATTATTGTTCCTACACTCATTTATGCAAACGGTTTTATCTGGAAATATGTCAGCATTCAATTACAATTACCCTCAGGCGCGGGTAGATTGTGTTCGTTGCGGCTCAAGTGTCGGCAACTCCTGAAACGTGTTAAATAAAGCTTAAATGTAAGATTTACATTGTCTCCGGCCGCTCTGGTGCGGTGGACGAACCCGCAACTTGTGTTACATAGACCAGATATTCGAAGTTGCATTATAGTTCAAAAATCTTGCACGTTTATTCCTTGTTTCTTTACAAAGTCATGTACTATACCTATAAACATGACCGTGTATCTGGTGTGTGTATCCAGCCTGATTATTCAATTAGAGTTGCAGTGAGATAACAGGCGGCGCGGGGCCCTGCGGAGACGAGGCGTGCGAACACAAGTGTGCCCACTAGCGTACGGTGTAGCGTGTACATATAACGAAATAATACAGTTATCTATCAGTACCTCTATCGAGAAAGTATTCGATACGTTAACTGTCGTATTTGTTTTAGATTTGATCGGTATTACAATAGGGCAAGCACGAAAATTTGAACGCTTCGTATCAAGTTAACCGTTCGCGGACGCATCTTGTCGATATTGCAAGGCGATGATCAAATCTAAATGAAATTCGACAGCTAACGCATCGAATTACTTTCTTGATAGAGGCTCCTGCTTGCCCTACAGACTGATCATGTTACATTTCGCCACGGGACAGTGACAACTACGTATCGGGATTCGCTTTGCTAACGAACGTACCTACACCTACACAACGTACACCTTTTGAAAGTCATCGCTGATTTGATATCACCTAAATGCCGATTTCACACTTTAATTTTCGTAATTACTGCGTAGAATGGAACACATACATGTATTTTTTGTGATAAACACTTACACATATTTTTATGTTGGAACATCGTTGGTAGCCGAAGTATAAGTATCCAAAATACCATCATTTCAACAGTGATAATATAATGATATTGAAATCACCGATGGCTATCAACAATAACCCCCAGGCCCGTCTCCGCCGCGGCCCCGGGGCGGTCTCAGGCCCTAGTCTCAAGCTGTTTTCTTTCCTATTGCGTTTGTTGAGCGTGGAATGCGTACACCGCCTTTGATATGGTACGTACAGGCAGACGCTTGTAGTGCTGTGGCGTGCGCTAGTCAACCTCCTGTCGAACACACTGCAGTAGTACTAACAGTAGTACCCCGTATTCACAAACGTTACCATGCGGTCTGAGTGCGCTCCAACGCACACGGTAACAAAAACCCATTAATGAACAACACTTAAAATTCAGATGCTACTGTGTCTGCTTACTTGCATAGTGTTGCTACGTCTTAGATAAATAAGGTTTGTGAATACGGGAGTTACCCCCAGCTTCTGAAACGTCAGCCAACTTTGACTACAGATTAATTCTATTGCCATCCTTGTCATTTGTTTATTGTCGGATAGAGACAACGATAGTTTTAATCTACTGTCAAAGCCAAGAAACGTTCTAGAAAGTGGGGGTTAGTGTAACAACAGTATTGCCAATGCTTCTGTGGTTTTATTCAGTATCAAATGTCAAAGAATGTGAAGTGATGTGAAACTGTTTGTTGTTTGTATTGTGGCTATAAGGTTATTAGAATAAAAAAACATTGTAGTCTCATTCTCACCAACACGCGACGTTGCTAATAGTAAAGTTAATTTAGGGAAGTTCTCCTAAAACGATTTAGTTATTCCGATCATCGAGTAAAATGTGTAGCTTTAATTCCACCGGAAGTTTGTCTGCACAATGTGTGATAGGCAAAACGACAGGAGACGTAACCCTATACTAACAAAAAACCCTAAAAACTGAAAACCCCCCCAAGCTAGTAACCCTTTAAATTAAACACTCCAACTTATCCGAACCCTCCCCTTATTTATGGCTGTGTCATCTTTTTTTTTCTTTTAAATCTGCAATCAGTATGACTTTTATCAGATTTGCTGTGAGAGATTTGTTAGTAGCTGTGTCATCTGATGAAATAACCTCCCTTACTAACAAAACCCCGACCTACTACACCATATCTAAGTTGACCAAATCTAAAATTAATAGAAACGGCCGTATTTATATACTTTACTTCTATCTAACTAAATGCTACACTGAATATTAATATTGGAGGTAACTTACTCCTATAGAAACCCATCCAATATCGACTGACGGCAATACACAATTGGGGGTATTGTGGTATTGTGTACTTCACCCAGTCAATTACGACCTATCGGTACTGAGCGCCTCTACGAAGTGTTTTTACCAGGTATATTTCTCAGTTCATACTTATATTATGTAATTTCATACAATATTTGTGTAGAATCAGTCCATCCATACCTTCATCCGTGTAGATCCGCAGTATGATCAGTAACCGGCCCGCCGCCAACCGCAGTTCCGTCACCTGTTGCTTCGACTCTGAAACTGAAACGTCAACATGCCCTTCAGAGTAAACGATGAATATGCATATTAGAGCACCCCTACATGAGATTTTGTCTGGAATCCGAAAATGTGACGTTGTTAATTTTGTATTTCTGTCTCTACCTTGTGTTTCTTGTGTAATATTTATTGGTGGCATATTAATAATTGAGTGCTCGTTTAACGTGGGCATTTACTAGAAAAACGAACTAAAAATATTATTAGAAAAACTTGTTATTTCCTATTCCCTCCAAACATCCACCATTTTACTGAATTGTGACGTTGACTGCGACTTGACTAAGGTTCTACAAATGAGCAAAAGTTTAAATTCACAAATAACTCTATCCTACCTACATTACTTACAGTAATTATGCAGGCAACTGGTTTCAGTGTAGTGCGTTGGTAAATATTGCACGTTGGTGTAGAAGGACCACAATTTGTAATTAAAACTAGAACTATCACGAGATACATACAAAGACCGGTGTAGCCGTTTATAGACAACTTTTCAGACGCTTTTTTCTCTGCTTTATGAGTATTGGGGCGTTTGGCACCACTGTGTGAATCACCCGAGTGTATTTTGTGATGATTCGGACCACCATCCTAAGAATTCAGAATTATGCGCCTTGATCAAATATAAGATCTCTTCGCAATCTAACTACCCCAGTTGCCTGGTATACTTCTGGCGCAGTGGTGCGAAACGCTTCTACACAGCTTTTCTTTAGTAGGTATATCTATCTTGCTTCTCCTATTTATTATTTTGGTTATCGTTTTGTTTTTGTTGCGTAGCCGTATTGAAGCTGCAAAAGATCCCAAGCCAGGTTAGCAGCTTGACGCACGACCTCGCCGCCCTCACGCTGACACCGTAGGCGCACCCATCGTAAGTGTGGCTTCGTAGTTAGTTTACTGTGCTTCTTACACTATGGTCGCGGAGATGTAAGTAAACATTATTAACCAATACATCCATTTTTCATTCAATTCCGATATATTATGAATCAACGGTCGGTCCATGTCTTGTTCAAAAGTAAACAGTGCTCCAATGTTTCTCCAGATGGTATATAAATGTGCGCTGCCCGCGGCGCGGCGCTCCGCCAGGAGATTTGAGTGCACTCCAGCTCGACGCGAACAACACCAATACATTATACTGCTCCATCGATAAATAATACATGGTTTTCTCGTCTCGAACATTGCACGATTGAAGCGGAAGACGATCTGAAGCTTAGAATTTTTTTGTAGCTCGCTCTTCGACCGAGTGACGCTTGTGTTTTTCTTGGCCACTTAATAAAAGGCTCTCACAGTACCTTGCCTTTATGGGCTCGAAGCTCGTATAACGGTTAGACGATCCCCGTTAAAAGATGTTAGCTGAGATTGGAGAAGGCTATTTTAATTATGTTTTCAACTTATTATATCAATTTAATTTCGTGGATACGAGAAAATAATCAACATCGAAATCGACTAAACAGCTCTCTTTACTGTAAATGCACACTCGGAAACCATCGCGAGATTAGTCGCCAGTGCGTGTAGGTAGAGCGAAGAAGAGCAAACGAAAATGTCTGTTAATTTGATAGCATTGCAAATGTTGGCCGGCGACCGGCGAGCGCGAACGTGCCGGATGTTTGTGATCTGTTTGCGATCGCCTGTTCGCAGTTTGCTGAGTGCACTCGTACGTGTACGTGTGCTGACGATGTTCAGTTTAAATGCATATTTTCCATTGAGCTCATAAATAACTCACATTTAGATACCTACTTTCCATCTAGGTTAGTATAGAGAACTGAATATTTTATTCATAATATATTATTAATTTATTTATTTAATACTTTATTGCACACAAATCACATAAGTAGTACAGGGTGGCGGACTTCATACTAAAAGTATTTTCTACCAATCAAAAAGAAAGGGCGGTGTAGGCGTACATAGTAATTACAAAATACACAACATTATACAAAATAACAAAAACATATTACACCTTATTTATATACAAAATATATAAGGGTTTGAGTCGAGCTCAATCGATATTGCTAAGTACGCCTGTACACTGAAGAACTTGATGTGGATCGATCTAAATTGGAATTCAATATTTATACTTGTATTGACTTGTTTATACTCGTAATACAAAAATGTGTCAAGCAAAACAAGTTAACTTGTCCAGCTTATTATTGTAATTGAACTAACTGGTGTAGAGAGAGAGAGAGAGAGTGAGCGAGGGGAGAGCTGCAGTACAAGTATAGTGTTGTAACGTGTTGTTTCGTGGTGTCCGCAGTGGCCCCGCTGTCGCCCACTAAGATCTTCGCGTTCCGGCGGGTGTCGGATGCGGCGCGCCGCCGCCAGTGCCGGGTGTCGCCCGTCATCCACATCACCGAGAACCCCATCTCCGAGGCCGTGGTCTGCTAGACGCCGCCCCCCCGCCCCCGCCCACACTAGACCCCGCGATTTCCGCCCCACACTGACACACACTCGTTACTTTTCTTGCGTTGATTCGGACGGCGGCGGCGGCCCGTGCTCGCAGGCTTGGCACGAGGCGCCGGCCGCGAGGAGACTTGTAGGTGTACATATCTTAGGAGGGGGGCGAAGCGCAAACTAATTTTAGGCAATCTGGCGGCTCGCCCGCCGGACGCGGCGTGCGAGCCGGCCCCGCCGCCCCGGGGCGCGCCGCGCACGCGAGCGAGGAAGGGAAATCGCCTCCTTAGTACACATCTGTCGCGCCCTGCGCACGGTCTCTACTATTTCAATACCCGCGAGGTTTTCCGTTGTGTTACCTTCGATTCGAATCCCTACGTCCGACAACCCTGGGCGTCTCGCTCTGTTTCCCTTCTTTCCTCGTGCGCTTCTACCGGTCGGCGTTATCAATAATTCTAAGATATTCTTATTAGATCCTCAGATTATACAAAACTAATTGTAACACTATCGAGCGTTTGATATCATTCAGTTAGGCTAATGTGACACTATTGTCTGATTAATTTATGCGACTTTAAAAATGGAGATGGCCTGGTTATTTGTAATAATATAGTAATAAAATGTACGAAGGGCTGCCGCGCGAGTCGCCGCGGCGCCGCGCGGAGCCGCGCGTGCCGCCGCCGCACCGCGCGGCGCCGCGGCGCCCGCGCGCTAACACGCTGGGTGCTATGCAAAGACCAAGATAGATTTTCAAAAATGTGAGTGATTTGGAAATATATTATTTGATTTTTAAACTCCTACTTTAAATCACCTCGAGTGAGACTATGATTTCCACTTCATGGCCTATTATATTATACGAAGTGTTGTGATCGGATCCTTGAGAGGCAGTGTTTCTTCGCTTACTTTAAGTTATATTTATAAATCGATCGTCAGTATTATACCTAGTTATGTTAATTTTTTGATTATTTTATTAGTTAGCTCTAAGTATGTCTGTCACCGCTTTAATCGTTACGTAGATCAATAAGTAGTACCTACCTATAATGTGCAATCGACATGACACTGTAGCTGTGCTTCGTTGTGGCCGTCAGCGGACCGCCGCGCCCGCAGCCGACCGCGGCCGCGCCCAGCATCGGCCGCGCGTCCGTAGCGAGCTCCACTAGAATTAGATCCTATTGCGGGCCTTCAATAATAATCTTACATAATATTTAGTCAATGGTTAATACAATGTTTAATGGAAATTTGCTCTTCATAGATAATAGCGTTGATTGTAGACGTTAACGGACTCCGTAGGCTGATTGCATTGATCGCTTCGTAGGTGTGCGTGAAATACGCACACAATTGAAGATTCCATTCAGAGTGCACATTTTGTTCGTGTAGTATTCTACTTAGATCATTACGTTTATAATATTACTTTCTAATCAGTTGTTTATTAATAAATAAACGTGTTTTTATAAAATATTGTTGTTTATTTCAACCCTTCCTTCGAGTGAATTGCGATGTTATTTTAGGGTCGTAGTCATACTGTATCCTAACCCCTCTAACCCCCTAACCTAGCCCTCACAGTCCTAACACGGTGAAACCGCTTCTGACGAAAGTGGAATCTGACGGAAGTGTTCTAATTCGGTAAGATCAGTGACAAAGGATGGTAATATTGAATTTTTTTTATTTATTCCCTCTATGTAGTTGTAGGTACCTCCGTAGGTATACTAGTGAGCAATAAAACACTGATAATGATTAATATTAGGTAAGTATATTTCCATTAAAGATAATGTTACATTGTGTTTATAACGTCCAATATATGAAAATGTATTTACAATAATTTGCTATAATTATATAATATATATACTTACTTTAGGTTCACAAAACATGTTTTTTAACTACTTAGCTATGATTGAAAAATAATATATTATTGCAGGCGTATAACATAATATACGTGCTCTATACGCAGCTAAAGTTTAAATATAAAAAGCAGCTCTTTGTTATTGCTTCAAGTAATATAACAACATGTAAAAACGAGGCACTATATACTTACTTGTTGTATGTTTATTTGATATTCATTATTAGCTTTCATTATTTCTAAATATTCAGGTAGATTAGCTTGAGTTCAGGAACATATTTTTTTTTCTATTTAGTTTGTCGTCAAGTTTATAAACTAGAAAACATTATGTCCTTGCGTATTAAGGTGAACCGCAAAATTGTAACGAAGTAGGTATTTTCTCAATCCATTACATTATTATTATTACACTAGTAATGTAAAGTTTATTGGTTAATTACGGCTAATCTACGAAACTACTGATTCTAAGAACTTCTTCACTGCGTTTTATAAGTAATCAACATTATTGCAGCTGATATTACATAATAATATAGGTACTATTGCTAATTTTGATTCCCCAGGCACGAGTTTTTACGCGTCAACGCGCGCTTTTAAATGAAGATATTTCGTTCATAAACGCGCCGGTAGTGGCGCTGTACAGGATCTTCATACAAAGCGCACGTTAACGCTTACTACGTCGAGCGTGTAAACTTGCCGCAAATACTGAAACTCAGAGCACAGATTCACAATACTATGAAATAAATATCGCAGCACTCGGCTCAAGCAATTTTAGCCTGTCGTCCTTACTCGTGCCACTTTACAGAATATCGTTATTAAGTTTTTTTCTGTAATAACATTATCAATTCAACTTCGATATTTCAATCGTAAATTATTATTATAAAGCAACGTCCAGTCAAAACACAGCTTACTAATAACAGTAATAAAATAAATAGTAAACTCGTTTTATCTCCACATAAACATGGTGAGTAAATAAGAGCTATTTGTTATTACACTATATTTATTTACTGTATATTTATTTAAAAATAAAATATGGTGCAGCAATCGTGGAGAGCACAAAGGGTAGCTTTTTTGTCTATTGAGTAATCGCCCCGCTATATTTATACTATAGAGATTGCACCTAGAGAGGTGCATTCGTATCGTGCGCTAATAAGCGAAGTCCTAACCCTATTGTCTAAACATATTATGTACCTATATTATAACATATAACACTATAATGATATAGAGAGGTAGCTGTGAACCTAAACTACACAAATATTTAATTTTCTTAGACGTAGGTAGCTAAAGCGAAAAATATACAAGTTGACGCTCATTATTATTGCTTCAATAGTATAACACAATATATTCTTAGTGTATAATTATTTGCTTTTAATTATTAACGATGAGGCACTATAATTATTCTTATTGTATAATTGATTATTAACGTTTATAATTTCTAACCAGACAAATTAATTACAACTAATAATTAGATATATCAATTGCCACCCTGGTGATGTCTATAGAGGTAATATTTGTTAGTTACGGCTAATCTGTTAAACTACTGATTGGATTCTGAAGATTCTCTTATTTAAGGCTACATAATTCCCGAGTGACAGGCTATGTTTTATCACGGAAAAACATTAATTACGCGAGTGAAACCGCGGGGCGCCATTATAGTGCTTATACTCGACAATGGTCAATGCTCCGAGTACCTCTCCACAGTTGCTACGCTACATGACGATAGAACCTGCCCACATTCATGCTACAAATCTTGACCGCGGATGAACTAAGGCATATTTCAACACCTAATCGCTTATCACACATCACAAATTACAAAGTATTACATTGGGGAGCCGAAAAATGATATGATTATAAACTACAAAACGTATGTCTTGGAATACTTAATGTAATACTGAAGTTGAATGTATAAAGTATCTCCCAGTTAATCTCGAGAAGCCGATTCAACCGATTCTATCGTGCCGGTGTGGGAGAGAATTTAACATTCAAATTGTCAATAAATAATGTTACATTCCGCTTCTGATACGTCGATTTGATAAGCAAAAAAATGTGCCTGTAATTACGGGCAACACTGAGATGCGAACATTCGGCAAAGCAACAATCAGTTTTGTATATTTTGCTATTCACTACACTATCCAAATAACAACAAAATACCATCTATCAACGATTTAACAATTGCTTCTATATTGCATCTCTTTACATATTCCGATTATAAAAATACTACATATAAATATCTTGAGTTCCTATAACAACCCTTTTTAATGAACTTAATGCTCGGAGTACAGAATCGTAATACCTACCGAGATTGAATATAATCGAGTCACATTAATAACGTCCGAAATAATCAATCCTAATCCAAATTTTGCTATCTGGGATTGATATCACAATCCATTTAAGGTCAAACGTGCCAATAACCGATCCGTGGATTGGTTTATGAAGGCACGCAGGTTGGAGATCGATCGAACGATAGGCAGCAATCCAAGATCGATTTTAATCTTGGATAGACGATACAATATTAATTTCGGGCGAACAACGTGGAAACTTTAAAGGGTTAACTGTCAGTAACATCAGTCATCGGAAACGGGTAAGAAATGTTAAATTGATAAGGTTGCCGTCAATTTATGCCGTTTACCCGAAAGATTATTATATGTAATTTAAAGTTTATCAGGGCGCCTGCAAGACTGCCGAAATATCGAAAGGTGACACAAATGTAGGTACATCGCAAACATACAGAAACTCCTAGTTACACAAAGCGTTCAATACAATTACTTTTAATCAATTACGAGGGTGAATCAAAAAGTTCTTAGAAGTGCATATATATGAAACCTTTTTGGATCAAGTTCGATATTCAAATTAAAGAGTGTCTATCACACTATATTTATGCAGACTGTCACTTGTTTTTGTCAGTTCGTTCGCATGTAATAAATTTTTTTGTGCAACGAGTTGCTAAAAAGTCAAAATTATGGATAAAAGTGAGTTACGTGCGGTGATAAAATATCTCAGTTTGAAAAAAATGTCTACGAAGGAAATTTTTTTGGACATTCAGCAGACATTAGGGGGTGATGCTGTACCCTATTCTACGGTTGCGTACTGGGTGGCTGAATTTAAAAGAGGTAGATCAAGCTGTAAAGATGACCCGCGTTCTGGGCGGCCTTCAACCTCCGTTACAGAAGAAAATGTCAAAAAGGTTGAGAATCTGGTTTTGGAAGACAGAAGAATGACTATAAAACATATAGCTGAGATCCTAAAGATATCTTTTGGTAGCGTTCAATCCATTTTAATTGATTCACTGGGGTTCAAAAAAGTGTCTGCAAGATGGGTGCCACGAATGTTAACCGACGAAAACAAAAAGCGACGTTTGGAAATTTCCAAGCGGAATCTCGAAATGTTCCAGCGTGATTCGGATAATTTTTGCCGTCGTCTTGTCACCATGGATGAAACGTGGGTCCACCATTTTGATCCTGAAACTAAAAGACAAAGCATGTCTTGGAAACGACCATCCTCTCCATCCATTAAGAAATTTCGAGTTGCTCCTACCGCTGGCAAAGTTATGGCCTCTGTGTTCTGGGATAGTGAAGGAATCCTTTTTATTGATTACATGCCAAAAGGCCAGACGATTACTGGACCCTATTATGCAAATTTAATCCCGAAAGTGCGTGAAGCGATTAAAGAAAAACGTCGTGGAAAACTGTCGTTGGGCGTGTTGTTCCTTCAAGATAACGCTCCTGCTCATCGATCGGAAGTTGCGCTCAACGCAATCCGCTGTGCTGGCTTCAATCTCCTTGACCACCCACCATATTCTCCGGACTTAGCCCCAAGTGATTTTCACTTATTTCCAAAATTAAAAGAGGAAATTCGTGGAACAAAATTTCACGATAATGACGCGGTTATAGCTGCCGTAGAGGACTTTTTCGAGAGTCAAGAAAATAATTTTTTTTCACAAGGAATAAGGAAGTTAGAAACGCGTTATTCTAAATGCATTGCATTGGAGGGAGATTATGTAGAAAAATAAAATATTATTATTTAAATCTTTGCATTTTTTAATATTGATTCCAAGAATTTTTTGATTCACCCTCGTACATAGTCCGTTTCCGATGACAATACTAGAGTTTCAACATTACACTTTCTCTTTGTAACTATGAATATAATGAAGGTACATTGAAACATATCAGGTGAGAAAGTTTTCCGAAAAGTTTTCATTTATATTACGTGTTGTAAAGGGCACAGTTAACGTCAACACATTTGATATATTATTATAGCATAACGCGACACGACGGTGCGATAAAATGCGTTCGTCGCGGTCACAACACAAGTTTATCATTACCAATCTATACTTATATAATGAAAACGCGAATAAAACCTAGGTAGGTACATCAGAAATTGTAAAGCTTAAATATCAGAATTTGCTGCAAATGTATAATATCAATACTCTAAATAAATAGCGATGGACGCCGGAAATGATAAAAATCACATTATTATCTAGTAAAGCTCCCCAATCCGTGTAAAGGTGTGTGCGAACGGTCTAAGCCGTGATACGCGGACGACGTCCGATACAAATGTGATTCAAAACTCATACGATATAAGGTTCAACTTCAATTGCACCGAATCCCGACGGTTGAGACGAGTCTGTTGGTAGCATCGCCATTCTAAACATCACTTCATATCCGAAAGTTTAGACTGAAATCGCATGCAATGACAAGGTTTTCGCGTCCAGTCTTATAACTTATATCCACTCTCGAAGTATTTTTACGTTTATTTTTTTTTATAGAATACACTTTTCCATTACATTATTCTTGGTCGTTTACGTACACCTTAACAAGTCGACGATAGTCGGCGAGTCGACATCCCGCACCGCACCCGCACACGATTGGGGCATATTATGATAGTATAGCTTTATAACCACATCCCTCGTGTCACTTGCATTAAGAAAACAGATCGATGTAAGGGAAATAGAAACAAACCAATAAGGTTAACTTTTCTTTGAAAGAGTGGGCGCGGATTTGCTATAAGCATGATTTAGACATACTGAACTTAAAGCACCAAAATCCTTGTGACAGCACCAAGAAATTAAACGAAAACCCCGGCGCATACTCAAAACCCATTTCTTAATACAAATACACTACAAAAATAAGAATTATAGGGTAACAAAATAGTCAATACATAACTCTATATTATACGAATGTTCGGTGCGTACGTGAGCACTGGCGAAAACCTATTTACAGCATTAGGATATATATACACACGGGCGCGGGTGCGAGCGCGCCTGCGTCGCAGCGCGCTAGCGGAACGCGATAATGAGGATGATGCAGATCACGATTGTGAGGATAATCGCTATGTACACCTTCTTCTTCCTCAGCTTATTCTGAAAACACATTGAAAGTAATGTAAGATTTGTTTTTTATATTTTATGTAAGATCTCTGACCGCTTATCTCAGATGATGAATAAGTAACGCGCCAAAGTGTCGCGTGAATTATTCATTCCAAACGCGCTGGGCCGACAGACGTTGTCCTAAGCCGTTCCATACAAAAAATTGAGTAATCTATATTATCTTAATAAATATAAATTACGCGTCACGTTGTTTGTCCGCGATG
Organism: Hylaea fasciaria; assembly: GCA_905147375.1. Classification (NCBI taxonomy): domain Eukaryota; kingdom Metazoa; phylum Arthropoda; class Insecta; order Lepidoptera; family Geometridae; genus Hylaea; species Hylaea fasciaria. The sequence goes on from LR990192.1 coordinate 844,537, forward strand.
GACTCCCTAAACTACATATCCGATTTTAATCGAATTTGCACACCGTGTGCAGTTTGATCTAACTTTATACATAACATATTAATCTATATTTCTTTTTCATATTATAACACATCAAAAACGGCAATGTAATTAGATTGATAATATCAATAAGTTTTTTTACTCCTAAACCGCCCTAAACCGTTTCTAGGGCTGCGTGTCGGCGTAGGCAGGGTAGGCAGGGTAGGTACCTTGTAGTTGTGCGCCTCGCCCAGCTGGCCCGTGGCCTCCTCCGTGGCCTGCGCCGTGTACTCCACGTGCGACTCGATGGACTCCACCGTGGCGCCCTGCGCGTGGATCATGGTGCCCAACTCCTTGAAGATCTGGTTCACGTCCATTATGTCGTTCTGTATTGATACAGGAAACCTAGTCATTATTCATAGCAGACAACTGCCGTGCGTTGTATTCAGAACATCTTGCATTTCATCGCAATTCAGAACACAGTTATCGGTGAATAGTTCCCGAAAGTTTTATAGATAGTGGTCGAATGCAAGCCTGTAAGTAAAGTATAAAAATCGACAGTGTAGTGGTTACCTCCAGCTGGCGGTAGTCCTGCTCGCGCTCCTCCAGGTCCTGCAGCGAGCGGTCGGCCTGCGCCGTCAGCTGCTCCTGCCGCCGCAGCCCCGTCTCGTCCAGCTCCACCAACTCCTTGCTCTCTGCCGGCAGATACGCGCGCGTCAGCGGGCGGAGGCCGACGACCGAAACACCGTGCACGGGGCAATGCCCGCCGGCAGCGGCGCCTCGCGGGCATTGCGCGGCATCATGCTGCTAGGGTTGCTGGCACACCACTAAAGGAGAGCACCCTGCTTGCCGTGACTGCTCTCGCTTGAGCGCGTAGAGAGTACTTTCCACGCTTCAATAAATATACAGTTTTGAATGGAAACCGGATGATCTTTTTTTTTGTAATGAACAACTCTATGGACTGCGACTGTCCATTGTATTTTCAGTCATTCGGTGAAACGCCAGAAGCTTTCGTTCGGTAAATTGGTGAGACACTGGCAACTTTCAAATTATACGTGACACACGGCAATTGGCATCGTAGGTGTCCGTAATACGCGTGTACGTTTATAACTATTTACGAATTCCCTATATTAAGGAAAGTCATGATAGTTACAGCTATAAGCGTGAATAATAATTATGTTGTTGGGTTTTCCTTTAGGATTATAATTTGATCTATATTCTAATGAAATAGAGGCATACTTTGGTGTCCTGACTGACAAATAAAAACAATGTGGCGATCACAGAAACGAAGGCACTACGATACGCGAGGTAGGTACATGTGCACCATGTATCTGTTTCATTTCTTAGTTTTTTTATTGTTCTGCGGTGTTTCAGTAAAAGGTTTATCTGTCTATCAGCCATCAGGGCTGAAAGGTACCTACTCTATTGAATTTATATTGTACTAGCTGATACCCGCAACTTCGTTCGCATTTTTGTATAAAATGTAAACTGTTTAGAAAATCAATTGATGTCGCGGGTAACAGCTAGGTAAGAATATATCTGTCTCTTTCTCTCTCCCTTTTCCTCTATCTTTCTCCCTCTTTAGCTCTCTTTCTATGTTTCTCCCTCTTTTAATCTTTCTATCTCTTCTTCCTCTACCTCTATCTCTTTCCCTCTCCTTATATCTCTATATCTTTCCCTATCTTTCTATCATTAATATCCCTCTCCACTCTCAATCTCTCGCGTTCTCTCTCCCTGTCCATCTCATCCATTATATTTATTTCCCTCACCCTCTCCGTCTATATCTCTTTCTTTTCCTCCTTCACTCACTCTCTCTCCCTCTATTTTTATATATTTCGCACTCATTCTCTCTTTCTCCCCCCCCTCACTCTATCCCCCCTCTCCCCTATTTCCCTCCACTCTCCCCTACTTCTACCCCCACTCTCCACTATTACTCCCGCCACTCTACCCTCTTTCTCCCCCCACTCTCCCCTCTTTCTCCCCCACTCTACCCTCTTTCTCCCCCCACTCTCCCCACTATCCCCTCTTCCTTCCCCCACTCTCCCCTATTTCTGCCCCCACTCTACCCTCTACTCTCTTTCTCACCCCACCCTCCCCTCTTTCTCACTCCATTCTCCCCTCTTTCTTCCCCCACTCTCCCCTCTTTCTCCCCGCTCTCTCCCCACTCTACCCTCTTTCTCACCCCACTCTCTCCTCTTTCTCTCCCCACTCTCGCCTCTTTCTCACCCCACTCTCCCCTTTTTCTCCCCTCTTTCTTCCCCCACTCTCCCCGCTCTCCCCACTCTACCCTCTTACTCACCCCACTCTCCCCTCTTTCTCACCCTACTCTCCCCTCTTTCTTCCCCTACTCTCCCCGCTCTCCCCTCTTTCTCACCCCACTCTCCCCTCTTTCTCACCCCACTCTCCTCTCTTTCTATCTACTCCCCTTTCCCCCCACTCTCCCCCTTTCCCCTCCCCCGCCCTCTCCTCCCATGGCACTCTCCCCCTTTAATTACTTACCAAATTAAATTACGATCCGTTCAGCCGTTTATTGTGGTCCGTAGGGGGTGCATCTAAAGAATACCTCATAATTTCAACCCCCTTGCTTTTCCCCCTTTAGGGATGATTTTGCAAAAAAGCTGAAACCCGTTTTTATTTATTTCTTACCAAAAGCCTAAATAAGAATTTTCAGATCCCTAACTTGAAGATTTATGGATTCCCCATACAAACTTTCAACCCCTATTTCATCCCCTTCGAGATTATTTTTTGAGACAAAAGATAGCCTATGTCCGTCTCATAGGTCCAATCTACCCCTATACCAAATTTCATCGAAATCGGTTCAGCCGTTTAGCCGTGAAAAGGTAACAAACAAATAAACAGAGTTACTTTCAGATTTATAATATTAGTATGGATGCCGAGAGAATCTGTTCCCTTTTCAAAATACTTTCGTCAACAATTTTGCTTTCGATCAAGTTTATTGCGCATGGAACGTAATGTAACAAAATAGGCTATTAGCGGTGGGGCATACACCGGGAGAGTATATATTGTAGGATGAGACCTATTGACTTTTTAATTGATACGCAGGTTATTCTAACTATATCTACAGAATGTATGAACTGATAGACTTTAGATTTATTGTATTTTCGATGTACACGATTTTAGTTAGATCTTTTTTAAGAGCTACCTAGGCGTCAGGTTAAGCTAAGACGTGATCAAAATGCTGGCCTCTATTTTGGTCAAAGCTAGAGCATTGCCATACCACGTGGCAATGCAGCCAGCATTTTGGGAACGAGCCCCGTGCGGCTTATAGATTAGGTTTAGTTAGTTTTTATATTACCCAGTGTTTTTAGTTGAAATAAAATACTAGGGTAAGATATAGGTAGACATCGTCTCCCAGGAGGATACACGTGACAGAACCTCAGCGACATCCGCGGGGCAGTAGGTACTCACGGTTGTCGTTGGCCGCGAAAGGGTCGCTGATGCTGATGGGCTGCGCGTTCTTAACCTTCTTGACATCTTCTTTCGTCTTCTGCGCGGCGAGCTTCTGCGTCGCCTGCAGTCAAACAATAAACATTAAGAAAATATTGAGAAGAATACATATCTATGGTCCTTACCTAGACATAGACCTTGTTGCTTCATCTCGTGGTGAAATGAACCGTTTTGTTTTATTAAAAGTGGCTTAGTAATAAAATAATATTAGGATCAAAACCAAAGAAACCTTCAAAGACATATGTGGACGTCTGGTCGACGCAACACGTGACCAAAATGCTGGCCTTTATTTTGGTCAAAGATTGAGCATTGCCATACAACGTGGCAATGCGGCCAGCATTTTGGGAACGTTGCCCACTGGTAGCGGCCTATTAGATTAGTTTTATTTACGTTTAGTTTTTAGATTTCAATTTGTTTTTATATTACCAAATGATTTGTTGAAATAAAAACTTCTCCCCAAGAAACTAGGTATTTAATGGAGGTAATTTTGACAAGACAACTAGCGTGATTAATGATAATAATTTATACCTAGATTAGTAGCTTGATGCGAGTTAATGCAAATATAGATCCAATCTCATGGAAATAATGTTCAAATCAGAGCGCTTTGCAACTTGGCTGTTATGATTATCGCATAATACGAAAAACAAGATAATAATACTTTTCACATGGACGCGATGGGTCGATTGAATCGATTGTCCGGTTTAATAGATAGATAGCTATCAGGTTTACCTATAATTTAAGTGTTGATTCAATTTTTAAGCCTATATTAATCTTAGTTTTATCATGCCATCGGAATATTAAACATGTAGTATTATATTGAGGCTGTAAGAGTTAAGAATTCTAAATGAACGCCCACTTAATGGCCTTGGTATTTATATTCTTAATTCGGCATAGTGACTATGTGCGTTTCAAACAAAATGTTTGGCTATGTGTGTAATTATTATCTTTTAAAAAGCAGGCCGTGTGTCGCCACCCTAAATTGTAGTACTACGTAATGTAAAATGGTTAAAAACTAACATAAAAATGCAGTTGCGAACACAAACTGTTATCACGAGCGTATCATTACGTGAGTATTGTTAATCATCAATAACACAAATTTGACTCAACTATACAAATTATCACGTATCCACGCCAAAAATATTTGAAAAGAAACCGGATTAATTAATTAATTGACATTTCGTTACAATGTTTATCGCGACGTTATCGCGCGACGTGTACGCCATTAGTTTGTAACCGGCTACAAATTTTTTGATGAGTGAATGGATTTACTGTTTTTCTAACATGTTTCATATATCTACAGATTTTTTAGGTTTAGTTCATTTCGATCACCCGCTGGCCGTACTGAATACGTATTTATAAGAATTTGGTAGGTCAACTTATGGGGCTATAGCTGCACTTACAATGAAATAGAAATGAGAATGACTGTGTGATGTTTTTTACAAGAAACATTGGTACGTGTTCGTACACGAATTTGAACTTGCAACTCCCGGTTGCTAGGCGGACGTTCGCCCACTAAGCTATGGCCGCGTTTAAATTGCATACTTCGTACGTATCGAACGTCATACTTTCAAAGCAGGTCACCCCGAGCCCTGGATGTCGCCGTAAGCAAAGGTAGCTTGGTAATTAAACTGGTCGATATACCGCAGTGTATATTATATTGTATGGATCACATAATGACACGTGTTTCGTGATCTTTGAGGAACCGACTTCTCCGTCTATCGGTGGTATGACCCCATTACGATGAGGTAACCAGTAACGCATACAATTTTGAAAAATAAAGTCTTATAGGCCCGAAAACCAATCTTCAAGTAGCCAAGCAATGACCGAACTTTTATTAAAATTGTAAAATACTAGATGAGGGCGCATCCCCGATTTCACCCGCGTTCGTTATTATTCCACAGGAACCGTTAACATTTACGAGATAAAAGTATCCTATTTCTATTCCATGACTTATAGTATTTGTATACCAAATTTCATTAAAATCCTTTCACCTTTAAGGCGTGAAGCTAAGACAAACATACACAAATGTTCGCTATATTAGTAGGAGAATATAGGTATAGTGGGTAGGAAAAAATAAAGTGGAGCCAGTAGGTACTCGCCTGGAAGCTGTTCAGCGTGCCCATGTACTCGTCGCTGAGGCGGTCGCGGGCCAGCTTCTGCGCCGACTGGTCCGTGGGCATCTTCATCAGCGTCATCAGCATCGACGACGTGTCCTTGGCGAGCTTCTGCGTGTAGTTCTGGATCTGACGCCTGGTGAAGTGGAGACAACCGCCCGTGTTCATCAGGTGACACAGTTTATGGACTGTTGAGACAGTGCTGGCTTCTATCACATTTGATAAACACCAACAACAATCAACAACAGACGACAACGACTGATTGAACAGTCCACATATTATGCTGTTTGATGATCAACTCTGCTCGAGCTGTCTGTGTGTAACTTGGCTTAAGAGAAATTAAAAGTTCAGTTCTACATTGTGGCTTTGCTGCTGCCGTCAATGCATAGTGGAATTATACAAGTTTGTTGCCGAGTCACAAGCAGAGGTTACTTATAGGTAAGTGAGCACTATCATAGACTACATCTTTGCCTTTACTTCAACACATGCAAGACCGTTGCAAACACGCATTACCTATTCTAAAATAAGAACACGGAATCCTAAAAACCAGTCACATGCGGGATGATGGCAAATTACAAAGACTCACAGTTGGATACGAAGCTCGTGGGAGTCCTGCGGAGTCTGCAGCTGGTTGACCATCTTTGACATTGAAGACACTGGAAAATATAGAACAGAACATTATTCAACCATACAAACTATGAAGCATGTAATATAAATAAACAGTTAGCCATACAATGTCACACAAAAAGGGCTGATGTCTGTTCTACTGAGTTGCAGAAAAGCATACCAAGTTGGTATTTTCAGAAACAAGTAAAATACCTATCCATACTAGCATTATAAACGTGGAAGTGTGTCTATTTGTCGCATTTTCACATCGGAGCCGCTAAACCCATTTTGATGTATTGTGGTATTGAGATAGATTCGCCCTTGGAGAAATACATGTACATAATAGGATACTTTTGTAGGGATAAACTGTAATCTGGACAGACGAAGTTGCGAGTAGAAACTACTAAGTTCAAACACAATGCATCTATCTATTAGATAGGTATAGGAAAGAATTAATAGACAGCTATGACGGAGTGTGCAGGGATCAATTTTAACTTTTAATTAGCATCCATCTGTTTTCAACTCGAATGGTTGAGGTATGTATATGCAGTGGAGAAATATACTCATACTCATACTAATGCCTGAAATGCTTGGCCAAACATTCTTTCTTTGTTTCTTTTTTTTTTATTACGTCGCCCCACACTAGGATTGCTCCTGTATCATGGGTACCATATACAGACATATAATTTCACATATATACATCACACCCAGACCAGAAACAAATATTTGTGAATTGCACAAATATTTATTCCGGGCGGGAATCTAACCGCCACACCAAGCGCAGCAGTCTGATTGCTTAGCCACTATGCCTAACATGCCGTCAATGTATTCTAGAACATTTGCATTCTACTACAAATAACAGTAGCACAACTTCTATCTCGTCACAAGCTTGGGTTGGTGGCCTTGATTCTATCTATATCCGAGACAAAATAACAAATTATTGAAATGTAGCCGTCGTAGGTAACTTTGTAACCTTGAACTTTATGAATCTTTTTTTCAACATTGTTATTAACTTTATAAGCAAGTCTAGTAGTTGACCAGTATTTTTATATTTTTTTTTTGTTTGTAATTGTATAATACTGCATGTTTTATAAATAGACATTAGAAAGAGTAGAAGCACTGAGGTCTTCCTTTTTGCTCTTCTTTTTTTTTATTGTATTCCTTTTGATTTATCTCATCACTTCTGTTGTCTAACACCTACACATGATGATTTTGTTAACTTGGTTAAAAGGATTCCACGATACAGGCTTGACCTAGTGTGGGATCCACCAGTAAATCTGTATAACTGTTTTATCTGTGTTTTGATAAATAAACTTGAACTTGAAAACTTGCTATGGGTCTGCAACACTTTTTGCGTGTACTTATTTAAAAATTAGTAATTATAACAGTAGCTTACAATACCTATTATTATTTCAGTCTAGAGTCAGTTTGGCTCAGCCGTGACGTAGGGAAAGTGGCACTTAGAAGACAGAACAAAGTGGCCGATATTATTATCCGAGAAGAAGACTCACTTTGGGTCACTGAGCCGTCCTATAGTTAGTTAGTTCAGTTCGGTCACTAGTATCACATTTGCACCTATTACGAGAGTTTCACTGGTTTTGTGAGTGTTCCTAAATCTTTAGGTTAGTTTACCAACCAATATCAGCATGAATCTAACCAATGCATAGAGATTCATCATAAGTATTTTGTGTAAGGTAGGTGATAGAACATTTGCCTTTAAAAATGATTGCAGGACAAAGAATCAAGAAAAGATACTGCTTATCAGATAAGCACTAAACAATGAGTGACACACCATTTTGTGATATCTTCTTGATGTTGCTGGCGATGTTCTGGGACTGCTCCTGGAACCCATTTGCTCCTTCCTGGTAAGATACGCCTCCTTGATAAGAGGAGTCCATGCTGCAACAAGTTGACCCTTTGAGTAACCAATGCCAACAATGGATGTTTAATAACTATTGTTATAATATGGTCTGTACGGATCAGTTCAAGCGCAGTGTAGTTAAAAAACTTGTAGGCCATAATTAGGAAACGGGACGAATTGACTTCAACCCTTCGTAGCTTCTGCGAAGTGATCATTTGCATCAGTGTCTTGCGTGTAGATACCTTGTGTATACTCTCACAGTATATCCGGTGCGGAGATCGCTGATTAATTATAATTCCACGCTATGTATCGAGGACAATGATTAGCATTACGATAATCAGACTAGTCGTACCTGTAGGCTGTAGGTAATCAAGTTAGGAGTAATGCGAGGTTGTTAAAACTGTGACGTGCGCTCTCTCTGCTGCACCACTTTTTTCTGCTTATCACCACTAAACTTTATAGAACGATATTTAGGTACACTAATTAATTGACTGTAAGTAGCAAAGCAATACAAATTAATAATATCGAGCTATACAATAATAAATTATAACAACAACGTAATTTAGCTAAATAAATTACCTATCGAAATCAATGTAACAAAACAAATTCTTCAGTGTGTACTGTGTCAGTCAATGACATTAATGACAGGACAGTCGGCCGTCGGCCTGCAGTGCAAACGATGACGAATTTGAAGATTGATCAATGAATGAGCAGTAGAGCAGAGCACAGATAAAAACAACGAACGATTTCAATAAAGCACAGACACAACAATCAACCACATACAATATCACAGAGTGCATAAAGATTTTTTATTATCGTTTTGACCTAGCATGATTTAGGCATTAAGCCAGTTGAGTCACAGAAGACGTAAATATTAGTGGTTCTGTGAACAGTAGACCTTGCGGTCAAGGGGTCAAAGGGCAATATCATAGTGATAGGCATCCCCCCTTTTGCCCCCGTTTCCAAATAAACGTACTACAAAAACTTTTTCACAACAACTTGATCAGAAGGTTTCCACCAAAATATGACCACCAATAAATGGTGCTATAGCAAACGTCTCCCCTTATTGCCCCCGTTTCTCTCCTACTAGGTATAACATCTTTTTACCGGAACATTTTGTTCAGAATATAAGTAGGTATACCTACTCAAAGTTTCTACTAAATAATATCCTCTAAGAATAGGTATAAGACAATACATTGATGCTACGTTGCGTTTCGTACCCGGCCTACCGCTGCGCTCACTCACCTCCGCAGCGGTATTATAGCGACCGGTGGCGTCACAGTGTCACACACAGCTGTTAGAAAACAGCGCGCAAACTCAACTTAATTTAAAAAACCCGTTTCATGATCCCTCTATAACACTATAATTCTAAATTTGTAAAATACTCCAACTCTCTCTATCTGTTTAACTCTCTATCTCTCTATATTTTGGATAACATTCTATCTGACTCTATCTTTCTACTTCACAAACTCTCTCTCTATCTCTCTAATCTTACTCACTCTCTTTCTAATTTTCTCTCTCTCTAAGGATGATTTTGGAGAAAATACTAAAGGTAGATAGTTTTTCATAGTATCATCTCACTAATGGAGAACGGTGATGGTGATGATGCTGATGACTTGTACTTCATAGTACAGTAATATGTCTCATAACATGTATAGGAGACAGAACCTACTGGTGTTAGGTTGGTACATTATAGTTTTTATGGCACTGGTGGGAAACGGTGATGATGATAATAATGATGACCATATTTTGTACCCTTTGTGTCCATAAGTTACTCTAATGAAGTGGGTGGGTGGAAGGAGGAGCGTATTTTATTGATTGAGTGAAGTTGAGGCTTGGATAGGAAAAGGATTTCTGTTCGTGTTCATTCTATAATATTTATACCTTCGGACTGGTTTGACCATGAAAGGTTGCCAAAACTTAGAACTTTTGCAACATTTAGCTCTACGTTTGGTTGTATTACCTCATCATAATATTTACCTATTACAATAAAACCTATACATTCCTTCAAAGAAAAAATTTGGATAGTGGACGGCGGTGACAGTCAGTTTAAAAACGTCCAACTACCTAGATGAGACATCGCTCAAATAAAAGGCAAGGTAGGTATATAAAATAATATTATGGCTGCCCATATGTTCAAAATCAAAATTTTCATTATCGAGAAACTTTTAGCTTGGTACAAACTTCAAATGATTCTTTCATAGGTTTTCATTTCATTATGATATGTAAAAGATTTTTTTTAATGTGTTAAAATAATGTAAATTTTCTGTGTTAAATAATTTTATTACAATAAATTGTTGTATTTTTAGGTAGATATAGGTGTAGAACTTTCGTCCAAGGCGTAGAAACTGTTTTGGCAACACCGTACGGACTCGTTCAATCAAGCTTAGCTTAGATGTTCGTTCATTCCTTCCCCGTTTGCTTTGCTTGTAACTTGCGTCGAGATATTCTTAGTTTCCTTCCTTCACATCACTATCACTCACTCACTTCTGTCTGTCTTGAGAGTTGTCGGTCCGAGTCGTCAACTACTTCGTATCCTGTTGGCTGTGTTCCTCTGCCAGTTGTACCGCTGCATCACCTATTGTTTTTTCTTCGTGTCCTATACGTTTATTGTTATCAGTTTTTGAGTAATTTCTTTTATTTAATTTGGTCAAAACTGCCTTATGCTTTAGACAGGCAAAAACGGAAGGCCGCGCCTCCGCGGCGACAATGCGTCGAGTAGTGTAATATTTGCACCAGTCTGCTAGTCCGTAGTGACTGCGACTGCCACGAACGAACATCAATGATGTTCAGACAATTATTCGTCTGCTGTGGTGTCTAAAAGCAGTCAAGCTGGAGGGCCAACGCAGGCCGTGGGATGGGAGTCTCAACCCGGGTGAGTTGCGTCGTGTACCTACAAACAAACAATCTGTGGCGTTTATTATCAATTAGGTACTTTTCATTTACCACATGTGTTGATTGCAGGTGATGTGGGCGACCCCGGAGCTTTGGACCCATCCCTGTACGCCCAATATTCTCCGCCGAACATACCGCCTAACGTCCCGCCCGCCGGGCTCCCACAGGAGTCCAAACTTACCAAATACATGGTAAGCTATTTAGACCTGTAGAGATGTTAAATTCCGGTCGTTTTTTGACTTAAGTTCTGACATTATGGATTGTTTCAGAATCTAGAAACAACACCACATCGTACAGTGACCCAAGCTATGGGACAACTCAACCTCGAGTCATCGCCTCAGTCAATCAAGGTAAGCATCTTGTCTCTTGGTCACTTTCATTAGGTATGATAAGCAGTATAATGTACAAACACTTTTATTAACATTATTAAAATAAAAATTCTTTGTTGACAGGTGCAGACGATCAATGAGTTCATACCAATGAGCCGCCAACCACAGTATTACCCGCGCAACATCATGCAGGAGCCGGTTGAGGCTCCTCCTCCAGCCATCCTGACACCGTTCATGGCTATGCCCATGCCAACTGCTTCGCAAATCCATCAGGTACCTATACATTTTTATACGAAGTCATCAGTTGGCTTAATTGAATGTCCTACCACACCCCATCAGAGAAAGTCGATAGGTGACATAAAATGCAAAGACACACTTCCTACAATGTCAACTACTCTAATTCCATTTTAATCACCTTGTAAACTAAACCTATCATACACTGCTACCTCTTGTTGTCAACCAGCAGCTTTATTACGACACAGTCATGCCTACAATATGATTATTGTCCATGCAGGAGAATGTTGGCGGTACCACATACTTCTACCCGACTTCAACTTCGGACAGCCTGGGCGCTTCAGGGCTCAACACATCGGCCCCTATAGGTGAGGTGAATTATAGTTACACGGTTTCTATATTTTCAGCCTACATGTACCGCAAGTTTTAGGTTTCATGAACATCTCTTTATTTTAGTCCTATGCAGGCCTCATACAGTAATAATTATTAACTCAATTTCAAAATTGACTAAACAACTTTGCCTCATCCTAAAATGTTAATAGTTTGATTAGTTTGTTCTACATAATTACCGAGATTCTCTTTCCGCCACTTTCGGCCAAAAAATTAGTTACGGCAACAGTTTCGGTTTCGGACAAAAAAAACCTACGTCGAAACGAAATGTTCGTAAATTGTCGGTCGTCGTTCGGCTCACTTCGGGTGAGTTCTCTGACGTGATTGTCTTGTGTGACTAATTTTTCTCGCCCATTAATAATTAGGTAAGTATTCTTTCTGTGTACATCTGAAATATTTTAATGGAATTTATAAGTTATTGAAGTTATTCACTGGAATTTATATTATAATGTAATCATGTAATAAATATTATGTTTTACTGTACGATAATGAACTGTTATAAGATAATGAACTCGACGCAATACGGGAAGAAATGACAGAGTCAAAGCAACACACCAGAAGAGTTGGAATGAGGGAAGAGCCTTTTCTTTGTGGATCGACACAGGCTCTATTATTATTGTAATTAAATTGTTAATAATAACATAAAAATAAAGACTTACTTTTTCACTTCATTGTTTTTAATTTAATAAGTTACATATACCTACCACTAAATAAGTTTCGATGATTGGCGAGGCCGAAGATTCGGTTTCGTTTTCGGCAAAAAATCATGTTTCGGTCGCATACCATTCCGTACTGTTGCCCGCAATTTCGTTGCGTGGACTATCGCATTGTCATTATTATAGCTAGTACAGTTTTAGGACATTCAATGCCCATAGCGGTTCAAACATCCTAGTTCAATCAGGGAGATAAAGCGAAGGAAACTAGAAAAATCTGGCAAATTCAGGAAAGATCAGGGTGATCAAGGATAGTTGGGAAAATCGAGTGGGTCAAATGAAAGATAGGAAAAATAGAGTTAACAATGTACGCTGTTGGCTTGCTTGAGCTCATTGCAAGTAAACTAAATATATAAAGTGTGCACTGACGTCTCCTTTGACGTTTCCAATGTTGATCAGCACACGCAATTCAGTTTGCAAGACAAAATTTGACGTGTGGTCTTCTCGATTTCCTTTATAGTCAGAACTGTGATGCGCGCACGCACCGTTGCGCACGCATCTATCCAGTCAATAAAATAGTTGACAGCGCACATATTTCATCAAATGTACGCCCATCTTTGGCGTAGTACTTAATTAACGACAAAGCGACCAACTGTTCTAAATTGGTATTACCATTATTCATCTGGCTTTTCAATCACCAGTATAGATATAGACAAGTGGTTCTGTGAAGAGTAGATCTCGCGATCAGATGGGAGCTTAAACAATATTAATATTATGGTGATAGACATACCCCCTGTTGCCCCCGTTTGCCCTCAACGTTAAGGCCTTTTTAGTATTAAGGTTTCCACCAAATATGATATTATGTTTAGTTTATGCCAATAAATGACGCTATACCAAAGGTCCCCCCTATTTGGCCCCGTTTCTTGAAAATAACTAGTTCAGAATTTAACACTTAAAGTTTCCACCTAATGTCTTCTGTATCTATGTCGAAACAATGACGCTACAGTAAAGTTCTCGCCTCTTTGCCCCGATTTTCCCTCCTATCGCAAATCGCTATCCATAACAAAGCGATAAAAATCAAAGAACCTGTATACCGAATCTCGTAAAAATCGGTTGAGAAATGCGACCTGTAGCTTGTTGTTAGCTAGTTGAAAACATCCGGCCGAAGGCAAAAACGGGCCACTCTTAAAATGGAGTCCTCGTTCACTGCGTTCGCTCGGTCAATTATAATACTGGATACCTATTCCGGCACTGGCTTGCAGAAATGTGATTATGCGCGATATTAGGGTTCTTCCGAAGGGGGGCCGGGCCCGGTGCAGCCGCAGCCCAAATAACCTGGGGGGGAGGTAAATTCAATTTTGCGGTGGACAGTGGGCAACCTTCTCCCGTCACCACCACCCCACCACCCCATCACCGCAAACTATTTACATTACTATTACTATTGATCCAGCTATTTACAAGTACACATACATTCTGTGATCGCCTAAGGACACCGTTTTCATTTCATAAAAAAAAATAGATATTAAAAAAAAGATATTTTTGATTACTTACTAGTAGGCAATACCTAGTACCTGCCCTAGGTAACGAGCACCGGGGCGTCGCGTCTGCCGGGCGAATCGAATTTGTATTTTTATTTAACGGAGTTTTAGAAGGAGCAAAGCAATAGAAAAGGTTTTAATACAACCCGTCTTCTTGTTATAATACAGTTCGGTTAAACTTGTCGCGTTATGTCAAGATAGTATCTTGCGTAAAAATACGTGGAAAAACATTGTTCAATACGAAAGTAATTTAGTCGCAGTTAGCCAGTACCTTGTAGGTACCCTTCAATTTATTTTTCGTTTTTCACCGCGATCCATGCATTCGTTTTGTCAACGACGTGTTGACGGTTGCATTTTTGGATATATCCGCGTCCCCGGCGAAATTCTCAATTAGTTCGAATACGGTAGGTAGATACTTTCTATAACTTTTTTTTGTACCGTTCATAATTGGAAATCCGCGTTCTATGCGTCCTTTTTGTAGCTGTATTTTCCAAATATATACAATAATATACTTTCCCGGCAGTATTTTCGATTTATTCATTTTCTGTACCATTCATATTTTTTATGTTCCTGTCATGATTGGTAATGTGCGATTTTTGAATAGGCTTGGTCGACCACAGTTAGACTGCTTTTTGGCAAACGCAAAATAATTACGTCTAAAACCTCCTTATTTCTTCATATTTGTAGAGGGCTTGGAACCTGCGCACCCCGCCCGCCCCGCCACCCCTCCCGATCGATATATCTGGGGGTGGTTTATAAATAACTCCTCCGGAGGCTAAAGGCTTTATGTCTACTTGATACCTTTGGAATTGGTAAATTTTGCAATTGAAATAATTGCGATAATTTAATTTAGAGCATGTGGGCAAACCACGTGTTCTCTTGGAGTGATGATCACTTGTTGTTTCATTTAATTATGTGTGTTGGTATGGATTAAATATTAGCACGCCAATGATGACTTAGCTGCCTGAAGGTAGACTTTGGAACTTCTCCATGACTGGCCGTCGATTGATGGAGTTTGGATGGGCTCAGGATCCAGTACCGAATATTCAGTAAAAGTTTGTTTAGATAGATACATATTTCACGAATTCGGTAAAAAAAAATGCCTTCCTCCTTCAGGTCATTGTAATTGTATTCTTTTCGGAACATCAGCTTAACTATTAAACGGGCACTACCATAAAATAGAGCGTCGTGTTGGTGAATTGAGTAGCACGATCATGTGTTATAAGAGTTACAAAGAACATCAGAGGTACCTTTATAAATCGTGTACCATTGTCATTAGATTATATCATATTATGCTTGGCAGGCCAATTTTGCAATAAAGCTGGACAGAGCTTGCTTCAATGCCAAATTGGCTACACTGCTCCAAAGGATGCTTGTGATGTTTCAATTGAGTTGGAGATTGGCAATCTGTGAGTTATTGCGGGGCGCGGCGGTTCACAATGCGGAAGCACTCGGTGAATAACCCTCCATCGGCAGTCGAGTAACAAGACATATTGTGACAAACGTATGGCCTATATAGTACACACCGACTTATACCTATCGTCAAATTGTTGTTAGCACTGTAGGGTGAGCAGGAACCTCTATCGAGAAAGTATTCGATACGTTAACTGTCCAATTTAAAAAGTGCTCTAAAGCCCACTTACAATAACAATCAGAATCAGAGACCATTTAAATAATATAATCAGTCATTTCGGGAAAAGTTCATTTTGTGATTTAGGTATACATTATCATGCCACGTGTCTACGAAATTGATCCCGGCATCGCAGAACGAGAGTGCGTGGCAGCCTTACCGAGACAAGGGCAGACAGAGGTGATTTCAATTCAGAAAGCTCCTCAAGGCCCTTGGCCGCCCTATCGCCTGTCCTGCTCCGCCTGTTGGTAGGGGGCTAGAGTAGATTCTGGAATTAACACCAATTGCGTTATAAGTAAATCTTATATAATATCAGGACGGTATAAAGCAAGTCTATGTCTCGGCGGTTCTTATAATGCTTGCCTACGCTCGGCCTTCAGCCATAAATCAATAAAGGGTTCGAATGGTTACTTGTCTAGCTCGAGTAGGTCGTGCCATTTTACCATGTTTTTATTAAGTCACTTTCTTGTTTGTCTGTGGTTTCGGGTGGTATCTTCAACTGAAATTTTGAGCACTTCCAGATCCGTTTCATGCAGTGTGGCTCACAACTCGGATGACAATACATTCTAAATCTAAAGCGTGGTCTACTTTTTTAATTTTCATACTTATGTCTCTGTTGCTTCCTTAAAATAAGGATTTAATTAAGTGTATCATTTTTTGTCGATGTTCGTACCATCGTCGTGTCCATCGGGGTCGTTGGGTTGAAATATGGTGGGACGGGATCAGTCGGCTAGACAGGGGTGCGTATATTAAATCATAGCGATTGGAGTTACCAAATTTTGATTCGGGGAGGCTTCAGTCTGGAAGGGCGGTGGCGAATGGTAGGTACACAGGGGTCCGCAGTGGTAGAGATATTGGGGGCGGTAATTTGGTTAGTAAATAACCTACCTACATGGGAAACGCAATGGAAATATTAAAACATATTATGATCAAAATTAAAATGCATTTATGCACTCTCACAAGTTATAAGGATTGATAACCTTTACGATAGTGCTGTTAAATTGCAGCGTTAATGGCTGGTTATGTTTAGCGCCTAGGAGTCCCTCGACAGGGTTGAAGTTCGATCGGACAGTAATTAGGACAGACAGACGTCGCGATCACTAACACTCAGGGTATCCGCCAGGGCCGGAGCCGTGTCTGACCGGAGCCCTGGGGCCGCCGCCGGGTGCTTCGCCCTACGCCACGCAGCTGTTCGCCAACACTCCGTCGCACATGGCGCCTATGAACATGAAGCCAGGTAAGTCCGCTCATCTTATCGTTACGCCAACGATACTATGTTCACATAATTATAGGATTATCTAGGAATGGGAAATAGAGCGCGGACGTCTATGAAAATTATCGCGTTATAAAAATTATTAACTCGCCAAAAAATCAAGGAGAAAAAGGAGTTTCGAGCGGTGGAGGGGAATAGCTCATTAGAATAAACCTTGCAATGAAGTTAATTGCAGTTGCATTTATGTAGTGTTAATTGTTATTACACCCCGCCGTCTCATCCTTATTGGCTGTTGCCCAACAAGGACGTACATACCATGGGTAAAAACTAGCTCCTGTTATAATTCACTAAACGTAAATGATATCGCTGATATGGCTTTGATTTAAACTGCAAATGAATATAATATTAAACTAATTGTTGCATCTCGTAGAGAATGTTCAGTCAATAGATATCGAAATAACATAATTTTCATTGACGCCCGCCATAAATATAGGGCTCACTAATAACATGCTTCTACTAAAACTACTAAATTGTAACTCTTTAGCTTTGGAAGTCGTGGTTTACTAATACTCAGGCTGTAAGGTGCCGCATAGCGAAGTTGTCACATGTTGAAAGCCATCCATCGGCTGCTCTATCTCGCGCAGCGTCTCCTAACAAAGTAACAAGATGCCTGCGCCTTACTATAATAAATATGTTTGACTGTCGGTGTATAATAATCCAACTAATAACATGATAATAAAGGTGATGTTTCACAAATGTAAGCAACCTAGGCTAAAGCTATATACACTGTATATAATATAAATACAGCCATATTATAATATGATATATATCTTATCTATCAGTTTTTTAATGTAGGTATATTTTCGATAATTTTACTTCATTTTATCGACAAGAAAATCTGTACAACACATAAAAAATATGGTGTATCGACGATCTGAAATGTCATTTAGACAACTGTTGACATATCAATGGGCATTTTTTGTTTTTAGTCAAGTTAGTCGCGATCTACGTCACGATTCAGTAAAGTGGTTATAAAGACAAATCTGTCAGTCGATATTTAAAAAATGATTTACGTATTTTAGTGTGTCCATTTCATCAAATGGATTGATAAATGATACTATAGTGTAGTTTTATAAAACGGAATAAGTTTTTGTATGTAGTGTAGACGGTGGTAGCCTAGAGTGAAACGTCTCCTTTACTTTACTAATAAGCTTGCGTACATATTGTCATGATTTCTGTCTTACCATTGGCGGTACGATGGCTTTTATGTCCTCCATCAAGGGTGGCCACTGTCTAGCCATCTAGGATTACCGTAACCGGTCTCTGAGTTTGTATAGTATCAAACTGGGGTACGTGGTCGATCGCCCTTACATTTGCAGTTTTGAAACTATAATGTATCCCAAACTATAATTACTGTATGGCGAAAAATAAAATGCATTAACCGCGCTCTGCGAGTTCGATTCGCTTCAAAGTGATGCTTCGAATAATAATATGGAATACCATCATCATCGTCACGTATCCACTATTGAGAATGGATCTCCTCAAATTCTTGAGGTGAAGTTCGATTCATGGACCATCGTGCGAGCTCGCTTTGCTTGCCTTCGAATATGTATTTTATCCAATACAGCTTTTCCTCATTTGAGGCTTGAAAGTGGAAGGTCTAGCGATACAAATTTCCAGGGATTGTGGTTTTCCAATTCCCATTCCAATTATGTGGCCGCCCTGCTCAATAATGCACGATGATTGTCTTTCCGGTAGTCGATATTTCAACGCCTTGTTCACATATTGCTAACAGTCTGGGTGCAGGCCCTAAGTGAGTGAGATGAAGGATCGTAACGGCCAACCACGGCGCTGTTTCGACCGTCCGTCTCGCTCACTTAGCACTTACACTCGGTCTACCTGGCAATGTGTGAACGCTACGTAATTGCAAGTGAGTTGTGTCCGCGGTTGCCATGACAAAGGTAACCCGACAACGTCATGTGGCTAGATTCACACCGTCCGGTCTTTGTTCGGCCGTAATTAAAATAATGATTGTCAATCGGCGAATGTCACCTTTCCCTGCAGTGCAGCCCTAATTACCGGCAGTTTAGGCCCTACGCCGTTAGTTTATTTATACGCCGATAGCAGCATAATTACATTGCAGTGTCGTCGGGGGACAGTGGTACGAGCGTATTCATAATTAATCCATAATATAAGTTAAGGGTGTCGGGACTGTCTCAATATTTGGTAATAGATGATGTTGGTACGGACAGCTAATTAAATAAAAATACGTACCTATTGTCAAGTTAAACGTATCAAGGACCATTAGTTAAATGAATGTGGAATACAATATTTTATTAAAATGTCACAGCTTCTGATTTACCTCTATCCTGAAGGTTTGGTTGTAAGAATCTGGCGACTTGAACAACAAATATTTAATTGATCGTTTTAATTTAAAATGGTGACGATGCCGTATTCATAATAATTTATCCTTACGCAATATATATAAACGAAACTAAGAGAAGAGAATATAGTTACATACGTAATCAACAACGAAGGATCATTATGATCGATTTTGAGCTTCACAGATTGCCTAGGTGTAGTCTAGTGTCTTCCACAGGCGCTTGTACAAATCTTGATACGCTACAATTGACAAGTGTTTTTTGGTTGTATATACCAACTTTTAGTTCACTACATTGATATTATAACCATTATGAAAATGTATACAAGTTCCCAACACCCTTCCGCAGTTGGCGTAAGTGACCGCGAACCGATGCAGCTACGTACGACTTTCAATGCTAAAGCCCATTCGATCTGTTAGTACCTACATACTTATAAGCTTTTAGGGACACGTATTGTAGGTGAATTTCAGGAGCAGACATTATGAAATTTTCAATCGTTCCATATCGAAAAACAATAATTATGTACCACTATGTACGCGAATACGTGGACTCCATAGTTGTTCAAATGAAGAATAATTATGTACCACTATGTACGCGAATACGTGGACTCCATAGTTGTTCAAATGAAGGGGCGCTGGATGTGGATCACATCGGTTAATAGTTATGCGCTCACAGTCAGACAGGACATGGTGGTCGACGATGGTTCCCGGCACATCCACGAGGCCTCCCGAGTAGAGATAGCGGCGACGCTCCTGTGTCGGTATACTAACTTGTGTGTTTTCACGATCAAGTGGCGGCTTGGCAGCCGTTACCGTTGCCGAGCCTGATGCCCATCCCGATCGGCTACGCACAGCCGCCGCCTTGTCCGTGCAACGACAGCCGTTGCGCGGGGTTCGTGTCGCCCCGTTACGGACCGGCACAGAGGTTCGGTGCCGTGTACTCGCCTCTCGTCGACAGGCATAGACATCAGGGGCTAGACCTGAATACGACTCCGGACTTTACAGAGAGTGAGTTCCGTCTCACTGCCCTTGGCGCGAGCTGTTACGCCGCTTTTGTGCCTCTCGGTGGTCAGCGGGGAGTCTTCAGGCCGAGGTGATACGAACGTAGCCACCCTCACTTTTCGGCAAAAAGTTTGTTTTTGAAATTGATGTACGTAATTGACTAAATTGGTTAAAATCATGAAGATATCCTCGATGCGGGGCGGACGTCCGCTCGGATCCGAGAGGTATACCTTATCATTTGCATCGCTTTACCGTAGATGAAGCTTTTATGTTTATTTTGCGGTACTCGTATCAGTGATTTATATGTTTGGTGTGTCCGAGGTAACGTTGTAACCGATGCGCGCGATGTGCGTCGCCGATAGCAGCGCGCCTGCCTGCAGTGATAGGTCACCGGTCGCGGCTCGCAGCAGCAGTTAGCTGCAACGCGCGCTGCCACTGTTACGTCGGCCGGGAGCGCGGCCGCCGCGCTCGCTCTCGTGAATCAATACTGTCGTCTAGAACCCGTCGCGCGTCTCTACAACGCACTCATTCTTATTCGCGAATATCGTAATTAATAAAATGTAGTTGTTCTCATGCAAATTCATTCGTGCGTACCGTTTTGAATATGTGATTGGACAAAATACGTGACAATGACTATCTTGATATACGATGTCCGAGTTAATCGTAAGTTATCATATTACGGTGTTCTTTAGCATGTCGTCTGTGTCTTGTTGTGTGTTTAAATTTATTTTTATTAGTAAAGTAGTTGACAAAATGGTACGGTATGATTATACGAGGGTGAATCAAAAAATTCTTGGAATCAATATTAAAAAATGCAAAGATTTAAATAATAATATTTTATTTTTCTACATAATCTCCCTCCAATGCAATGCATTTAGAATAACGCGTTTCTAACTTCCTTATTCCTTGTGAAAAAAAATTATTTTCTTGACTCTCGAAAAAGTCCTCTACGGCAGCTATAACCGCGTCATTATCGTGAAATTTTGTTCCACGAATTTCCTCTTTTAATTTTGGAAATAAGTGAAAATCACTTGGGGCTAAGTCCGGAGAATATGGTGGGTGGTCAAGGAGATTGAAGCCAGCACAGCGGATTGCGTTGAGCGCAACTTCCGATCGATGAGCAGGAGCGTTATCTTGAAGGAACAACACGCCCAACGACAGTTTTCCACGACGTTTTTCTTTAATCGCTTCACGCACTTTCGGGATTAAATTTGCATAATAGGGTCCAGTAATCGTCTGGCCTTTTGGCATGTAATCAATAAAAAGGATTCCTTCACTATCCCAGAACACAGAGGCCATAACTTTGCCAGCGGTAGGAGCAACTCGAAATTTCTTAATGGATGGAGAGGATGGTCGTTTCCAAGACATGCTTTGTCTTTTAGTTTCAGGATCAAAATGGTGGACCCACGTTTCATCCATGGTGACAAGACGACGGCAAAAATTATCCGAATCACGCTGGAACATTTCGAGATTACGCTTGGAAATTTCCAAACGTCGCTTTTTGTTTTCGTCGGTTAACATTCGTGGCACCCATCTTGCAGACACTTTTTTGAACCCCAGTGAATCAATTAAAATGGATTGAACGCTACCAAAAGATATCTTTAGGATCTCAGCTATATGTTTTATAGTCATTCTTCTGTCTTCCAAAACCAGATTCTCAACCTTTTTGACATTTTCTTCTGTAACGGAGGTTGAAGGCCGCCCAGAACGCGGGTCATCTTTACAGCTTGATCTACCTCTTTTAAATTCAGCCACCCAGTACGCAACCGTAGAATAGGGTACAGCATCACCCCCTAATGTCTGCTGAATGTCCAAAAAAATTTCCTTCGTAGACATTTTTTTCAAACTGAGATATTTTATCACCGCACGTAACTCACTTTTATCCATAATTTTGACTTTTTAGCAACTCGTTGCACAAAAAAATTTATTACATGCGAACGAACTGACAAAAACAAGTGACAGTCTGCATAAATATAGTGTGATAGACACTCTTTAATTTGAATATCGAACTTGATCCAAAAAGGTTTCATATATATGCACTTCTAAGAACTTTTTGATTCACCCTCGTAAAATGTCGATACCGATGACAAAATGGCGTCCTCGATCATTGAGATAATTTCCTAATATTAATTTGCGTGCATTTGTCTTCCGACTCGGAATTTGCCACTGTCCAACGGAGCGCTACTTTAGAGTCGGGAATACCACATTAAAACAGTACAATTATACTGCGTTAAAAATCACAAATCGCGCATTTAGGCTTTAAAACTGCCATCTTGAAATTCAAATTAGGCCATGCCTGTCTCTTGACGAAATAATTGTGGGAAATAGCATCATCAAAGTGGATCTCACTAAACTGAACGACATCGTAATGGCACAGGGCACTCGAGAGCACTTCAAAACTATGAAAAAAAAACTGATTTCAGTCAAATTAATCTGGACAAAGGAAAGCGGAACGGGACCATCTTATCCTGCAGTAGCACTTAACACAGCCTGGCGGCCTAGTCACAATATATTTTTACACAATAATATTTCAATGGGCAAAAATTTGTTAAAATGTCTTTTGTAATCAGTTTAATTTTGTGACCCATTTTTTTACTAGCCGGTTCGCCGGGTCTGCCTGTCGGATGTCAACGCCTTAAACACTAATTAGCGCCGAGTCATTTTAATAATTAGTAAAAACCCGTACCTCATTATCGCCGTAATTAATAAGCCTAGTAGTATAGATGTCAGAGTCCTTGGATGCATTACGAACCACAGCAAAGCAGGTGGAATTCTGAGTTCTGAGAGTAAGCCTCGTTTTTCTCAATAGGCTATTTGATTACTTTAGCAAAATATAACTCATTTCATCGTCATCATTATTTTCTCGTAATATGATCTGCTAACTTGAAAGTTAATAAGAATCGGTTAAGGGTCTTCACCGCCCACCACCGCTTTGCCTTTGCCAAAGGTCAAAAGTCTATATTATTATCACAAATTAAAATTAAAGTATTACTAAAACAGAAACGCTCAAGCTACTGAGGAGAAATTGTAATATTGTCGGGTTTCAGTTTCGCAAGTAAAATGTACTGTAACGAATCCTATTTTAATTGGTCGTTAGTTTGGAATTGATGCTAGATTGCGCAACACCTACACTTTACCTGTTCTATTGATTAGTGTTGTGTGGGCGCAAGGAAAACGGGGTTTCTATGGCAATATTTATATAATAAGAGGAAATTTCCCATAGAAACGTTTATTTGACAAACATCTATTTCCAAAAAAAACGTTATTCTCGCGGCACTTGTATGATCGTGACGTCAATCAGGAGCTTGACAACGGGGGGTGGCGTGGGTGACACCCTGTTCTAATTTGTGGAGTTACACAAACAAGATGTCGCAAATGCGAAATGCGAGCGATCTCGTAACCAGTTAGTTCCACATGAGAAAAGATTTTACTAACGGTTATTGTTGGTAAAGGTATATTTTATTTAAACTAATAAAGAATAACAGCTTAGCTGAGTAATGTTGCAGGTTTATTATAATCTTGTATGGGCTTGTAAAATCAGTATAGAATACTTATATACATAGTCAAATCGCCTATGGCAGTGCCGGCGCTACCTAAAATATTGCTTGGATGATCTTGCGCGTGAAAATGAAAAATCAATAAAATCTTTTTTTTTTTCATTATTGCACCATAAAATAATATAAAATAATTAGTAATCCTTCACGTTACATACCTGCACATTTTTATTTTTATACAGTTTAATAAAATGTCGATAGCACGGGAGCCGGAGGCGGTATTTGAAAATCATATCAAATTGAAAATTGAATTAGTCGGCGGCGGCGGATGGCATGTCGCCATTTCAGCAGGCATTCAGGGGTTGCTCCCAGGCATTAATAACTTTATTAACACTAGGAATGTATTAACATAATTTGATGCTCAGATTATCCGAGTACAGTCAACATTATCATGATTTTACGTTTGCGTTGTACTTCAATCGTTAAAAAAGTAATAGGCGAACCGGACCCTGTCGAAACTACCACGTTTGCTCCTGTTGGATCGACTACAATTCCGTAGCACATAACATAACGCCTATAAATTCTCTTTGCAAGCGGTAAATAAAATCAATAACCGTGTAACCGTTATTCGTGAACAATGTGCTATCAATATCAGGAAACAAGGCATCCGCAGGGTGGCACTCAGCCGGCGGTGATCCCATCATTGCCAATTAGGCCCGCGGCTTTGTGGGGTAAACGCTTGCATCCCGAACCCGACAATCTATGAATAGTCCATTTACCGATTAAAAAGCACTCAAAACGGTTTTCCAATAAAACGAGCGGCACTCTGCTGCCAACGAACTCGATTCGCGCAGTTGCCGATAATCAATGACCATTCATTACGGAACACGTTTAAGTATACTGGATTTAAAAATTGTAGCCGTATGTTGAGATGTCAAGTATACTTTATTTTTTGATGGGGTCGAGTAGATTAACCGTGAATGCATACTTGAGGCAAGGTAAAAACGCGCTCAAAAATGCTAAACAAATTTGTAATGTAACACATACGTACATAAGTACCTACGTGTTAGCTTCGTTTTCAGTAGTTGGTAAGTACGGATAGATCAAGCAATTTTTTCTTAATAGCGGGTATGATTCGAGTAGCCCGGACAAAGGGAGGTACGGTTATTATTACAGTTGTCCTGTTCCCTATCTTCAGTTTTTCCTTGATGTCTTGGATACCTTTGCTTTTACATCATTGTTTGATTCTACGAAATATGACTCGTGTTG
This sequence comes from Hylaea fasciaria, assembly GCA_905147375.1. NCBI lineage: Eukaryota > Metazoa > Arthropoda > Insecta > Lepidoptera > Geometridae > Hylaea > Hylaea fasciaria. Next base: position 869,610 of record LR990192.1, read on the forward strand.
GGGTGGTGTTAGTAAATTGTTCCATTTTAAGAACTGGTAATTATGCGCCTAAACCATCATTTCCTACAAGTGTACTTACTGTCTGTTTAAAATCTGTACTGTAAGTTGCAATACTTTGGAAATTCCGATCATAAAGGAGCCAAATTATGGTGTAACCAAAATAATTATTTTCACAAATTTAATACCAATTATCCCCGTATACCTCCTACATTTTATTTTGCGCTTCAGTTTACTAAATGCCCGGGGATCGGCTTTTTTGAGGGGGAGGCGCACAAAAGGTGGGCGGACTCGTGCCGGTATCTATTCAAACATAACACGTGCAGAGGATTATAAGTGCCAATTACAAGGACGCTCCAGGTTGAGCCGTTTAATAATGACGAACATTCGTTCAGGGGTATTTAAGCCCTAAGAATCGCCCCGGGTGTTCCGAATGATTTCATACAATAGACGCCGTGTAGGGAATGCCCACGGATTGATCGATTGTAAACGCTAGGTATCGGTCTAGTTCGGTAATTGGAACGTAGCGAGTTGAGTCCCGATGAAAATATAATTCGGGGACGGAACACGTGCGTGGTTGGTAGGGAAATAAATTATAGGTGCCTTATACTTATACTCGTAAGCATCCGCCCGGTTAGTTGTGAGAGGTTCCGCCGCGGACTACGCGCTGGCAGTGACACACATGTCTTCGATAACCTTCTTGGAAAACTGACAAATGCTAACGTTTTTGATTTAAAACAGTAGGCACAATCATTGTTACCAAATGTATTAAAAATCAAATAACAATCTGTAGCAGCACAGGACCAACATCATTACAATTTCACAAATATATTTGGTTATGAAATAAAGTTTTAGCGACCTTTTCGGTGTAGCCAATAGTGGATGCCTGGATACCGAGACAACTAAAACAGTTGTTTTTATGGTGATTTAGCTGTTTAGGGATCAAACGACGTCATCTAAACTCGAGGAAAAAATAACATGTGACGCGATTAAACCAATAAACTACAGGCTACTGAAAAAACATCACATTCGGATACCCATTATACAGCTGTGCGTGCTGCTGGCGGCCCGGTGCGGTAGTGGCGTGATAAATGACAAAACATCTCTTATTAATAAGAAAGTTTGGGCTAAATTGACTTTAGGTTTAAATAGGCGTAAAATCAGATCGCTACAGAGAGGTTGATCAGTATTCTTACTCTCGACTCCCTGAAGCCGCTCGTAGCCTCTAAGAAGAATGCTACGCGAGTGAAACCAGTCGCGCGACCGGGCCGCCTGCAGCGCGCGTCAATCCGCCTCATTCGTTATGATGTGAATCTTTATCTTTTTTTTAATGCACCATCTAATTATAAATTATGTGTTACTAGTCGTATGCAACTTTTACTTTGCTTGCTTTATAAAGTCCGCGCGACTTTTCCTATCTTTCAAGGAAACACGCAATGTATACTTTAAGCATATTATTAGAATTTAGTGCATTTGCAACGTTTCTCCGTGTTATATAGGGGCGGCAGCTAACCCATACTAACATGAGAACGGTTGCGGGCTAACACGCGCCGCTTCGATTTCGTTACAGCAAATACATTTTACAGACACTAGAGAATTGACTTGGACGGGAGAATATAAGCTGTATATACGCAGTTGAACGAAACTGCAAAAGAGCATTTTAATGCTGCAGTTCATAAATTTAATCGTGTATTTCTCGCCTGCTCCCTCTGTAAACTTGTTACCGGTGAGCCGGAGGTGGGCTTTAATTAGCCAAGTTGGGGTTCCTGTGTCATGTCCAGACTGCGTAGTTGCAGCCCCCCTGTCTGGAGAGGTCACCCCCCTCCAGTGTCTATACAATAATATGTTTGCTGTAACGCAGTTGTGGTAACACGCATGGTTGTTTAGAACTAAATGGCATACTAGCTCACTCACTCTAGATAAGTACCTTATTGATTTGCAGCTTGGTGTTATATGTTATTCTAAGCAATATTTTAAGTAATTAGACGTCAGACATGATTAAGGCTCATCGACGTGAATATTATAGCGGCACGCGTTCACGGCGCCACTAAGGCGGCGCCGCGACGACGTAATAATCTACGCCTCTATACCTTATCATACATTATACGGCGGAAATTAAATGTCATGTCTCCAATGGAGCGTATTGATGGTAAGCGACGCTGGCGTCTGCACAGGCACGTGCAAACGTAACATCAGAAAGAGTAGCAACATCTCTATAGCTCAATTCTAAATTTTAGATTGCACTTGCGTATTAGTAGCGAGAATTGTTTGTGGTTTAACACAATTTGTTGTTTCAAGGTCTGGCGATCTCCTTTTACCAACCAGAGACCATTCGTCGTGAGATATACGAGCGGAATCAAAGTATTCTGCAACAGCCGGATTACCGACAGTATCCGGGTAAGTCCACGGCGCTTGGTACAGTGGTACGTTGAAGGTGATGCGTACGGCGATCTTCGTAGTTCATCTAGTTCCATGTGGTTTACGTGCTTCAACAAAATCTGGTCGTTGCATTGGTAGACCTTGTCATCACGGCCTATAATAACGAATTGACGGGAGAATTACATTACTACATTACAATCCATCCATTATTAGAACCCATTTTTGACACTTGTCAAAAAGTTGACGACATAACTTTGTAAAAGCGTCTAGTAAATTATATCCCGTACAAATAAATGATTAAAACCGTGTAAACATTAATATGGTGACTACTCGTATATCGTTTAGAATTCAGCGAAACTACATTGTAAAGAATGTATTTTCTTTTTCTTTAAAGTTATCAGGAACAGTAGCTCTTGAGAATCTAACCTGATAACTGATCACATCATAGTCCTTATCAAAGAGTATAATAATCACTATGTGGTCCTTAGGCGCGTTGTTCTCATGTCTATTCTGGCCTCATATAAAATATGTGAGTCGTCTCAGACGTGCGTTTAATGTAGTTTGTGACCGACGTCGGTGCCGCTGGTCCATTTTAAATGATATGCGAAGATTGCCGTGACGCGTAACTAATTCTTATTAGGTCTTAATCTGAATTTGAAATTAATAATTTACTGACGATATTTAGTGCTATTGAAAGCCCCTATATGTGTGTGCGTGTGGTCATGTATGAGTGCGTTACATCTATTTTTGTTCTTTTTCATGGCATAGTGTAATAGTAATTGGATCATGCCTGTCCCTGCGACAGTCGAAGTGCCATCCTGATCATCCTTGTGTTAAGTTTAACTTAACTCAATAATTGTCACTACATTCGTTTCTGTTTTATTTTTACGTTTTGGTTTCGCATGATTTATCCAACACTTTTATTTGTTACCTACGTGTATTAATATAATTTTAGTTATTTACATTGAAATAAGCCAAATGTCGAAGTCAATCTGGTAGTCAGTAGTCTTCAGTGAAGTGGTGGATGCTTTACTGTAAGCTCTTAGGTGTTTTGGGGAAGTCACGAAACGTGTATTTTAATTTGGTTTGTATTATTCGCCCACGTCTGGTGCTCCTTAATGAAATGTAAATGGTTCATATCCCTGTCGTATTACACGTTAATTAACACACGTATAAAAACAGTTGCGAGAAAAACAATATTAAAACCAGGTCACATTGTATGCTTTCACCAGCCTCCCCTCAGTTAAACCGTACTACTGCGTAATACTCGAAAAGAAACGCAATAAGGTCACCCCTTGTCGGTGCGCTGTAGCATCTCACAAAAAGGTCGCTCAGCTAGTGGGGTTTAACTTTTAAAGAGAGTACGGCTTTTTTAAGTGCTTAATTAGCAGGATTAAGGTAATTAGGGTAATTAATGTTTATCCTTCATCTTTTACGTAACGTCTGTAAGTTTATACTAGTCGGTTGCCGCGGCTGGAAATGCGGTGATATTTGATTTGAGCACACACTTTCTCAGCGTAATCGCTACAAAGGCTTTTTTTATCAATAGCTCGGTCTCTGCTTTCTTTATTAAGATGTTACGTGATATCAGTGATTAAGTCAGATTATGTCATTGGAATATGAAGTTTACATTGTATGAAGGATAAACGGCATAGCAGCATTGCCAACAGTTCAGTAGCTAAAGTGATGTGGATTTTAACATCGGCAGTAGGTAGGTACCATATCCAAAAAGTGTTCTAATCCCTTGTTTATTTTAAGTCACTAGACTATTTATTTTCATACTTTTTAACTCATTGTATTGTATGAATGGATGACTGGAAGTTTTTTGATAAAATCTTACAAGTAAATTTTGTTTTTCCCGGCTGTCGCTGTTCAATTGAGTTGAAATGTTGCATACCTATCAAGCAAGCATTAACGAAAAATTTACAATGCAATTGCTACGGTGGTGGTAGCGAACTAAGCCAGTTATAGAAATAAGCGTGGAGCAAGCACTAATGACACACTGACAATGTTATGTTGAGGTGGTAGCGAACTAAGCCAGTGATAGAAATAAGTGTGGAGCAAGCACTAATGACAATGTTGAGGTGGTAGCGAACTAAGCAAGTTATAGAAATAAGTGTGGAGCAAGCACTAATGACAATGTTGAGGTGGTAGCGAACTAAGCAAGTTATAGAAATAAGTGTGGAGCAAGCACTAATGACAATGTTGAGGTGGTAGCGAACTAAGCAAGTTATAGAAATAAGTGTGGAGCAAGCACTAATGACAATGTTGAGGTGGTAGCGAACTAAGCAAGTTATAGAAATAAGTGTGGAGCAAGCACTAATGACAATGTTGAGGTGGTAGCGAACTAAGCAAGTGATAGAAATAAGTGTGGAGCAAGCACTAATGACAATGTTGAGGTGGTAGCGAACTAAGCAAGTTATAGAAATAAGTGTGGAGCAAGCACTAATGACAATGTTGAGGTGGTAGCGAACTAAGCAAGTTATAGAAATGGGTGTCGAATAAGTACTAATGCCACATTGACAATGTTATATTCCAGTGGTACCTAGCGAACTAGCGGCTGGTAGATATTAGTGGCAAGTACTAATGACAAATTGTCAATGGAATATTACGGTGCCAGCGAACGAACTAAGAACATTGACTGTCGCTGTCATATATATTATGTCCTTTTCCGCTGACGGTACAAAGAAAGCGAGTGAGTGTAGGTGACACTAGAGACGGAAGGTAGACAACGGAACAACTCGGTTACTTGATGGCGATTTAGCATATTTATACTTATCTATTTGCAGTAATTTAATAATCACACTATTATATTTTAAAAAAATAGTTACATATGATTATGTCATAAATGAATCAATTTATAATTGATATATTTATTGATTAATAGTCGCATTGAGGTGATCCTACAGATAATCAAAGTAACCAACATTGCCTCAAAAGAATAGCAAGGTGAAGTAAGATAATTGAATTCGGTAAGAAGATTGAATTCTCGATCTATGAGGTAGACAAGTTCTAGAGTGGAGACAGTGCTTAGGCGAAGGTGGAGCGATGACTTCCGGATGTGAGGAGTCAGGAAAGCAGTGAACAAGCAAACGACGAGAATTGGATGAATATATATTATTAAATAAGATGATGATGATGATTCCTTACTGTTTTTACATGGCAATGGTCAAAGTCAAAGCATTTATTGTAAGTGGGCAATAAAATCGCACTTTTACAAGTCAAGCAACAAAACCAACAGCTAGATTCTACTTAGCTAGAATCATAAAACATAAAATCTGATCGGATGTCATTAAGTAAGGCGGTATAATTAAATGTTACTAACTTACTGTAATTTATTGGAAACTAGCTGACCCGGCAAATGTTCTCTTATAATTTTGTCTATCTTTCTGCCCCTCCTTCTATCTCTCGCCCTCTACCTGTACTTCTCGCTCTCTCTCCCTCTATTTATGTATGTACCTCTCACATCTCTCTCTACCTCTCTCTCTTCCTATATCTTTATCCTCCTTCAATCTTTCTCACTCTCAACCTCCCTCTCCCTCCCATCTCTTTCCCTCTCACTCTCCCGCAATTTCTTTCCCTCTCATTCTCTCTCGTCGTCTTCCTATCTCCCTCTTCTGCTATCTCTTTCCCTGCCTTTTAATCACGCTCAGCAAACACAACAAAAGAATAATTAGCAAAATCGGTAAAGCCGTTCGCAAAGCCGAAGCAGAAGCGAGAATAAGGGGTTAATTTTGATATGAATAGATAAAATTAGTGTTGTTTAATAGTAGGTACATTGATGCTGCGGTCTGTAATGACTGCGTTGCTGGCTGCGATTACGATGGGCGAACGCGCTGCTCCTGGCCGTCACAGCGCGGACAGCATGGGCTGTAATGATGACCAAGCTTGATGGCCGGAAGCGTACCTAGCGAAGCTTGAGGCCATCGTAGCGTGGCCAGCAGTGCAGTCATTTCAGACCAAGGCTTGTGTAGTGCTTTACTCAAAAATGAGAGTACCTAATTAAAAAATTGTACGAACTACTCAGTTTAGCACATTAGGATAGTAAGAATTATTAAGATACGAGGGTGAATCAAAAAGTTCTTAGAAGTGCATATATATGAAACCTTTTTGGATCAAGTTCGATATTCAAATTAAAGAGTGTCTATCACACTATATTTATGCAGACTGTCACTTGTTTTTGTCAGTTCGTTCGCATGTAATAAATTTTTTTGTGCAACGAGTTGCTAAAAAGTCAAAATTATGGATAAAAGTGAGTTACGTGCGGTGATAAAATATTATCTCAGTTTGAAAAAAATGTCTACGAAGGAAATTTTTTTGGACATTCAGCAGACATTAGGGGGTGATGCTGTACCCTATTCTACGGTTGCGTACTGGGTGGCTGAATTTAAAAGAGGTAGATCAAGCTGTAAAGATGACCCGCGTTCTGGGCGGCCTTCAACCTCCGTTACAGAAGAAAATGTCAAAAAGGTTGAGAATCTGGTTTTGGAAGACAGAAGAATGACTATAAAACATATAGCTGAGATCCTAAAGATATCTTTTGGTAGCGTTCAATCCATTTTAATTGATTCACTGGGGTTCAAAAAAGTGTCTGCAAGATGGGTGCCACGAATGTTAACCGACGAAAACAAAAAGCGACGTTTGGAAATTTCCAAGCGTAATCTCGAAATGTTCCAGCGTGATTCGGATAATTTTTGCCGTCGTCTTGTCACCATGGATGAAACGTGGGTCCACCATTTTGATCCTGAAACTAAAAGACAAAGCATGTCTTGGAAACGACCATCCTCTCCATCCATTAAGAAATTTCGAGTTGCTCCTACCGCTGGCAAAGTTATGGCCTCTGTGTTCTGGGATAGTGAAGGAATCCTTTTTATTGATTACATGCCAAAAGGCCAGACGATTACTGGACCCTATTATGCAAATTTAATCCCGAAAGTGCGTGAAGCGATTAAAGAAAAACGTCGTGGAAAACTGTCGTTGGGCGTGTTGTTCCTTCAAGATAACGCTCCTGCTCATCGATCGGAAGTTGCGCTCAACGCAATCCGCTGTGCTGGCTTCAATCTCCTTGACCACCCACCATATTCTCCGGACTTAGCCCCAAGTGATTTTCACTTATTTCCAAAATTAAAAGAGGAAATTCGTGGAACAAAATTTCACGATAATGACGCGGTTATAGCTGCCGTAGAGGACTTTTTCGAGAGTCAAGAAAATAATTTTTTTTCACAAGGAATAAGGAAGTTAGAAACGCGTTATTCTAAATGCATTGCATTGGAGGGAGATTATGTAGAAAAATAAAATATTATTATTTAAATCTTTGCATTTTTTAATATTGATTCCAAGAATTTTTTGATTCACCCTCGTATTATGAAAATGTGCAGAAAAATTCCCACGACTTTTTTTTTTTTAATTTGGAAATGCCTATCTAAACGGCTCGATTTTTAATCATACCATTTTGCACTTGATTTTTTGGATTACAGAAAGGGCAATAATATGGCAATAGTTGGATTTCCATTTTCAAATTTTATTGCTGGCCGCTAAAACTTCCATACAACTTTGCATTCGAGTAGCGCGGTAAGCTCGACTATGCTGAAAGAAAGTCGTCAAAATAATGACCACATTACACGCATATTTGAGTATAATCTAATACTAGCGTTTATCTTTAACTTCAAGAATATTCTCTAAGATCTTTAGGAAACATAATATCTGAAAAATATTTTAAACAGAATTTAAAAAAAAATCAGTTATTCAACTTTTAATATACTACTACAATACTACCAGCTACCACAGAATACCTATAGGAACTTTGGCTTACGCAAGATTTACGTAAAACGTTTTTACAATAGTAAAATAGTAATATTATGTACCACCACTAGAGTGCAGTGTTTCTGTAAAAAGATTAGTTCATCCATATTAACACGAAGTTTTATTTGATAGTCACAAGTTACAGTAAAGAATCCACCACTTTACGAAACCGAGACGCTTGTTGGCCATGACTCGTCTAGATTACTGAACACTAAAGTTCTTACTGACTAGAAATATAGAGATTTGCTACTTAAAAAAAAATTAGACTCTGGCAAACTATGCGAAGCTAAAACCTAAAATAATTTAGAATGCGTTCGATAACATAAATCTAGTTAAATCATATTAACGAAAATATGTAACACCTATTGGTATAGTAGGCAAAAATAAATAGGTAAAGAGAACTCATAGATTAAGACCAGGTTGTACTACGGTGCCTATACTGGTGGTACTGGCAGATGGCCGCGAGCGCTTGAACTGCTTGCTAGTTTTTATTTATTGGAAAAAAGTGATATGTAAATTAGGAAAAGTCAAGTTCCCAATCGCTTCCTATATAAAAAGCCCCATTTATTGGTATAACTTTCACGAGGTTTCATGACGGAATCTCTTAGTAGGTGACAGTTAAAGATGCGGTTTAGTTGTCATCTTTGTGCTTTTTTTATCGGGACAGTTATTCGTAATCGCGTTTGTCTTCACAATCGTGTTCATTGTGTGATCAATTTTAACATAAGATTTTTTTTCAATCACAATTGTATATAATTGGTTTTCTGCGTTTAAAAAACTTCTATATTGAATGACACCTCGCCTTAAAGGCATTGCTATACGTTGTTGGCGGTTCATGGCACTGCCGCTACCGACTGACGATCTAGTTACCCTGTTGTGTGAAACAAATCATAAATAATTTATAATGGAATGAATGTGCTTTGATACTCGGTAAAATCACGGGTTGATATAAAAACAATTTCTAGCAGAAGTGAACTTCCGTGATGAATACCTATAGAGGTCACGGGTGCTCTGCAGAATCGTCGCGAGAATTATGGTCGAATACTGTATACAGTATACAGGCTTATCTTGTTATATTAATGTTAACCAACAGATAAACGTAAAACAGTTTATAAAATACCCACAAATCAACAATCACCTACCACGGTAAATAGATAATAACAAATAATTGATATGTGATCGCCACACAGCTGGAGTATTATGTGTCGTTGATCATAAAATATGTAATTGTTTGTAAATCAATTAAGTTTAACCTGTTCCAGATCTGCCCAAGAATGTGGAGATGTACACTGAGTTAATCCCATTGGAAACTCCCGCTCCACACTCGCTGGCGACGTCGTATCGCGCTACGCATCGCCAGTCGGGCCAACACTTTGCGCTTCGTCGCCTACCATCATTTAGCACGATCCCCGCCAAGCGGTTGGATATGTGGAAGAGCCTGGATAATTCGAACGTATCTAAGTTGCTCGATTTTTTCGCCACACAGGCGTTCGGAGACCACTGTAAGTTGTATTGCAGCGATAGCTAGCGCCGCGCGGCCTCCCCGGGCGACGGTAGACGCGGCTGCGTGGCGGCGACTCTGCAGCACTGCAGCGACTGCTAGCAGTTGATCAACATCGTCGAGATAGATCAACACTCCGAAGAAGATATAGAATTAATCTGCTGGCGAATAAACCTCGATGGTGGTTTTCATCAGCATTTAGCACCCAACTTTTAAATTATATTTTTGCATCCAGTAGTCGATAACGCTTTCATAGCCGTCACAATTTATGTCTATCTAAAAATGAACCCCTATTTCTCCAGTAGGCCTATTCACAAATCTCGGAAAGCTATCGATTCCGAAAAAGCAGAATTCATATCCGATCCGACGCATTCGAAATATGCGATTCAGAGATCCGAGAAGATCCGATCGACAGGCGTTTCCGAAAGATTGCCGTGTCTGAAACATAGACAATACCGGTAATTAAGGAAACTCTTGTTGTTCTATGTAGTTTGACGTTAGTTGTGCGTTTACGAAGACTAAACGGTATGGTAGAAAGTAATTATCTTGGTAGAATTATTTTAGTTGTTAATAAAAACTATGAATCCCATAATTTCACAACAATATTATATGCAGACTTACAATATTATGTGTATGCAAATTTTTAAACATGTATTACATATTTTAAAATCAGCGTTTAACGAAAGAAACAAATAATTTTATAAGATTTGTTTGTAGTGTAAATTCGCTTTGTAAATGTCATGTCAATAGATGTCAAATTGTCACAAACTTGAACTAAAAGAAGCCGGGCTTGGATGTATCGTATTTCTATGCGACTTGTTTTGTTTGTGAACTGTGAGGCGTCTTGAGACACTTCAACTTTTGTTTTGTCTTGTTGGAAGAACTTCGCGCGTAAATAAGATGAGCATAGTGAGTATAATATATCCAAATTAACTGTACGTACATAGGTAAGTATTATACCTCAATGATTATGTCACCCATATATTCTTGTTTACAAATCCTTTGGAGGTAAATAAAGTTCTATTGGTTTGTTTAGTATAAATAATTATGTGGTCTCAGTTAACATGTAACTTGTTGTATAAACTCTTAAGTATTTCAGTTTTGCTATCGTAGGTAATTTTGAGAGCTCATTGTTTTTTCTACTTAGTATAGGTACTGTAGTAATAAAATCGAAGACAGATAATAATGGTGATTGGCCATCAGCAACTTACAATAACTTAGTTTTAATACATTATGTTTTATTATATTTACAGGAGGCTTGCAAGTGGCCCGAGAGGAGAAGGTAGAAGCTATTGAGCAAGTGGCTGTAGGTTTACATTAAAAGCCTCCGAGTTGCGTGAAATCGCTAGAGACTTGGGAAATTTGCCAGAACTAAGTAGGTACGGTAAAGTTTTCCTCGTTACTTTTTTTGGTTGGAGTGATTGGATTGGGAAAATAATAATATGATGTATTACTTTTATGTTACAATCTTTTTAAACATACTTAATCTATTTATTGCATACAGTCTTATTTCTTAACTATGAACACTTTGTTGCATAAGTTTTGCTAGTTCTCAGTGTCAGCATTTAGAGCTTTGTTGAGGTATATTCCAGCATGTGATGCTTATTATCTAAAGCGTTCAAAACCCTTAAACAATGCTAGATACAATTGTGGGACTGAATGTGCAACTCTGTGTAGTGTGCCTCTGGGCTGTTTGGCTCGCCAGTATTGGTGTGAAAATACTTGGGTCCAAGGGGTACCCTGAATCACCTAAAAAATTAAATATTGTTATTACTTACAACAAGTTAATATATTATTATGAATTGTTCCAGGTAACTTCACTAGTCTGCAACTGTCACAAATCCGTGCCAGACGTGCAAGATCCCTTGGAGTTAATAGTGTTTAGAAACCAAGACAGCAAGATGTTGCCTCCGTAAACCCCTTCATCTTATTTCTTAACAGCCTACTCCTTCAAATGAAGGCGTCATGTGTGCTTCCTGGGTAGCAGGCCAATAAATATAATATAATTATCCAATTGCTGTCACATACCTAAAGCCACAGAGAATAATTTAGATAGGTAGTACTTACTCAAAGAATTTTTTTTATCATCAGCCAATTACTATTTATATGTGATAGATATGGTTTAATTTAAAATGAATAATATACCTATACTTACTTAACATAAATGAACATTGAAGTTTTGTTAATAATATATATTATAATTAGGTACTTACCATAATTTTAATGCTCATGCAGTTTCATTACCAAAATAAATATTTACTGTGAACTCATATACCTTTTATTTAGTACCTAGTATCTACCTAATTACATTGAGAAAGTGAGTTCGGAAATGTAGTACTTATTACTTACCTACCACCTAATATCAAGTAAAGCTGTGTGTTTGATATCATTCATTATTATAATAATAGTAGGTACATATTACTATTTATGTTAGGTACTTATTTAATATAACTTTCATTACCTACACAATACCTACATCATTTTGTATTATTTGCTAGCTTTCTAACACACCCAGGGCAATAGCGCGACTATAATATCACGCCCCTTCACACCGGTGTGTAGCTGTGTGAACCAATATGAACAATATATAAACAATATATTATGCACCTACATACTTAATATAATTTCAATAAAATAGCAAATAACTATTTCTTCAAGTATTATAACCTCAATCTTTTCCAAGAAAGACGGCTTTCCGTGACTCAATAGCTGTCGGAAGAGTTTTCGATTAGGATCAGCTGTGATCTGTCAAAAGTTATCGATTTCGGATTTGTGAATCGCGATTTCGAATCTAATCGGAAACTTATCGAATCCGATAGTTTCCGAAACTTGTGAATAAGGGTGCAGGTCACGCTATAGCTTGAGAAAGGCTTTACCGATTTTGCAGATCCATTTTTTGTTGTTTGTTATTGTCAGGTAAAAGTTAGAAAGTAGAAGGAGAGGAAGAAAGACATAGACAATAACAAGACAACGTCTGCCAGGTCACGTGCAAATTAAAATACACCATCACATGAAAATTTGGCACCTGGCTTGATAGAAAAGAATAGAATAGAAAGATTAATTTGCATAATTTCGCAGTACGGGGTCAGACACCTAGTAATTTTTCGGCACTTTAATCACTCCTCTGTTTTATTTAAACAATATGTATGCCTATTAGATAAGATAATTGTATTTTCATTTTATTGCAATTATAATGTAACTCAATACATACATTACATTTGTATCTCGTTCTTTCCAATATCCCTGACAACGGATTTGACTCTTGACATATCAGACAGATCCTGTCAACTGGTAACCGAACCACACCATACCACACCCTAGCGTAGTGGTGTTATGAGACTTGGGAAGCGCCATCTCATGGTTGTAACTCCGCAGTCAGTGCAGTGCAGTTGACGCCATCCGAATTCCTGGATAGCGATGTAACGATTTCAGACAGTGGGTCACATAACAAGCACGGCATTTGGCCAAATTAAAAAAATACAGAAATACCCATCTTTGGGCGCATTTCAATAGGCTCGGCAAACTGATCAAAGTGAGCCTAAACCCATCTAATATTTGTCGTTGAGTTGTGTCGTTGGGGCATGTAGTTTCCGTGCCTATCATGAGTTCACCTCGCTGTCACCATAGCATAGTTAAATCATTTCGACAGGCATGCAATAATCACAGCAAGTTAACTATGAGGTACGGCCGAAACTCATCCTTTGATTTCTGCGAGCGTCGGCCAGTTTTTCAGCGGTTGCTATTCAGTTTTATCAGCAGATATGTAATTTTATATTTTCTCTTCTGCAGCAATCGTGCTATGCTATACGTACCATCCTGGATGTGAAACTCTAATCAACAAGTTCCTGGCTGGCGGCGCTAGTTCGTCCGCCGCGGAGAGCTCGGCGTTCATGGATCCATTCTCATCGGATCCTGACGCTCCGCGCCCTTACACCCACCAGGTGAGGGTTGCAGGCATTTACTCGGACACACTACCATTATGCTACCTAATTATCGCAGAGATATCATGGGCAAGATGCCGTTTGTGTCCGTATTAGTGTCGTGTAGACGTTACGAGAATAAGACAGTAAAATCACGAAGGGTTCCGTAACATTATCTATAAAAACTGCAAAAAAACACGTTTGTTGTATTGTATGGGAGTCCCCTTAAATATTTATTTTGTTCTGTTTTTAGTATTTATTGTTATAGCGGCAACAGAAACAACATCATCTATGAAAAATTCAATTTTCTAACTATCACGGTTCTTGAGATACAGCTTGGTGACAGACAGATAGACAGACATACAAACAGACGGACGGACAGCGGAATCTTAGTAATAGGGTCCCGTTTTACCCTTTGGGTACGGAACTCTAAAAACGACGCAAAGAGACAAAATACTCGTTAGTGCCCGAATTCAAAGCTGTTAGGGTAAACATCGATTCCATTTCCCCACTTTTGGGGTAAATATTAATTCGCGTGTAACATTATCTTTGCGATTGTGTGCGTGTCGGAGGACGTACACACACACATACTTATTGAACAGACTCCTTGTTGCGAGTGGAACTACTAATGAAATTGTCTCTCTGCGTTCTTTTTCTATTGTGTGGCTTTACAGTAAATGTATGTGATGTTTATAGAAAAACGCAATGTTGCGTGCGGTGGCGTGCGGCGCCTTACTGCCTGAGGCTGTACTTTGGAGCCTCCTCGTGCAACTGTCGGCCGCACTGCGCGCCGTGCACAGCGCGGGACTGGCTTGCAGGTGCGCACTACTGCTTACATGATGATACAAACAGTTATATTTAGCTATGTTATTGTGAAGTTTCATCAAAATCCATTATGTAGTCTTTGCGTGAAAGAGCAACATACATACATACATACTCACAGACTTTCGCATTTATAAATATTACAGGAGATAGTAGGATGTAATGTTTTGCCAATTTTTTTGAATAGTTTGTTCATTTATAAAAAATGTAGGCGCTACATGTATTTTAATTTTATATTTATAACAGTGTTTCTCTGTAAGTGAATTTATAATTCTTAAGAGAAATAAAATTCTTAAACCATTTTGTTGGTTGATGTGAGAGTGTTGTTGCAGAAGCCTGGACGCGACCAAAGTGATAATGAACGGGCCGCGCGTGCGGATCGCCTGGGCCGGCGCCGCAGACATCGCCCACTCCGCACACGTCAACTCTAACGACACGCTACAGGTAACTACAACTAACTACAACTAACTACAACTAAATTATTATATCGTTGACTAGAATATCACTTTGACAGAATGTGTCTTCGTTTGTTTTAACTTTTAAATCAAATCAAATCATTGATTGTAATAATATAGGTATACATTAGAGATGATAAATATATTATGACATGGCTCCTTACGTTCTACCATGACAATGGTGTGCAATCTTAATAATACACAATTGATTAATTGATAATTAAAAAATGAACTTTATCTATTATACGTTTAATTAGATACGAATTTAAATTTATGAAGAGACACTGTAATGCCAATGAATTTACGTAACAAGTACGTAGTTATTGCAATGGGGAGTTCACTGTGTCCTAGCTTACAAACTTACGGCCGAAATTAATATTGTATCTCCTATCGTATTCGAAGCACTGGTAGAATCAAACGGAGTTTCCTTTTCCTGTCTGAGATTCAATCCTGGACTTGAAAGGGAAACATCCTTTTTCAAACTCAAACCATACCTAATCAATTAATTATAGTTTGTTTTCTTTTATGATTTTATTAATTTGTTTATTAGATTGAAGTGTTTGACTTGTAAAAGTGCGATTTTATTGCCTATTTACAATAAATGATTTGACTTTGACTTTGACTATTCAAGGTTGAAATCGATCTTGGATTGCTGCCTATCGTTCGATCGATTTCCAATTTGCGTGCCTTCATAAACCAATCCACTCGATCGGTTTTTGGCACGTTTGACACTAAAAATGGATTGTGATATCAATCCCAGATAACAAAACTTGGATTGGATTGATTATTAATTTCGGCCGTTAGCAATTTATGGATCATATTGTTTCTAAAACTCTAAATCCAACGCGCTGAAATGCGAGATATTGATAACAAATAACGTAAACTGTTTTATATACCTACCACTGTCCATTGCTGAAAAGTAGAATTCTAAAACAAACATCTCAAATCAATAACATCCCACTGTAAACGAAGTCGCGTGTAAACCTAGTGTTCACCACCCAGTCGCCATACGCATACTTGTATCTCGTGATACTGCGACTTCCTTTTATTTTCTGCTTTGTTATGTACTTTCTCCTGGAACGTTTATTCTTTATCACCATCCAATCAAATAAAAAACAAATGAACTAACTAACAACAATAACAGTTAATTGTGTTACATATTAACAACTAACTATCTAATGTATTAACTATTGTCAAAATTAATGAATTATGTTTTTTTTATATACAACATAATATTCTCCTGCTACTGCATTTCTTGATTTGTAAGAAAACAAGTTAACATACGAGGGTGAATCAAAAAATTCTTGGAATCAATATTAAAAAATGCAAAGATTTAAATAATAATATTTTATTTTTCTACATAATCTCCCTCCAATGCAATGCATTTAGAATAACGCGTTTCTAACTTCCTTATTCCTTGTGAAAAAAAATTATTTTCTTGACTCTCGAAAAAGTCCTCTACGGCAGCTATAACCGCGTCATTATCGTGAAATTTTGTTCCACGAATTTCCTCTTTTAATTTTGGAAATAAGTGAAAATCACTTGGGGCTAAGTCCGGAGAATATGGTGGGTGGTCAAGGAGATTGAAGCCAGCACAGCGGATTGCGTTGAGCGCAACTTCCGATCGATGAGCAGGAGCGTTATCTTGAAGGAACAACACGCCCAACGACAGTTTTCCACGACGTTTTTCTTTAATCGCTTCACGCACTTTCGGGATTAAATTTGCATAATAGGGTCCAGTAATCGTCTGGCCTTTTGGCATGTAATCAATAAAAAGGATTCCTTCACTATCCCAGAACACAGAGGCCATAACTTTGCCAGCGGTAGGAGCAACTCGAAATTTCTTAATGGATGGAGAGGATGGTCGTTTCCAAGACATGCTTTGTCTTTTAGTTTCAGGATCAAAATGGTGGACCCACGTTTCATCCATGGTGACAAGACGACGGCAAAAATTATCCGAATCACGCTGGAACATTTCGAGATTACGCTTGGAAATTTCCAAACGTCGCTTTTTGTTTTCGTCGGTTAACATTCGTGGCACCCATCTTGCAGACACTTTTTTGAACCCCAGTGAATCAATTAAAATGGATTGAACGCTACCAAAAGATATCTTTAGGATCTCAGCTATATGTTTTATAGTCATTCTTCTGTCTTCCAAAACCAGATTCTCAACCTTTTTGACATTTTCTTCTGTAACGGAGGTTGAAGGCCGCCCAGAACGCGGGTCATCTTTACAGCTTGATCTACCTCTTTTAAATTCAGCCACCCAGTACGCAACCGTAGAATAGGGTACAGCATCACCCCCTAATGTCTGCTGAATGTCCAAAAAAATTTCCTTCGTAGACATTTTTTTCAAACTGAGATATTTTATCACCGCACGTAACTCACTTTTATCCATAATTTTGACTTTTTAGCAACTCGTTGCACAAAAAAATTTATTACATGCGAACGAACTGACAAAAACAAGTGACAGTCTGCATAAATATAGTGTGATAGACACTCTTTAATTTGAATATCGAACTTGATCCAAAAAGGTTTCATATATATGCACTTCTAAGAACTTTTTGATTCACCCTCGTAAATAAAATAAATGTTAACCTTACAAATCTAACAAAATTATGATAGCGCGAATTAAACCCGTTTAATGCTAGTTAACACCCCAGACCTCTCACGCCCCGCGTTGTCCCCAGGCCCAACAAGACGACCTGACGGCCCTGGGGCGGTTGGCGCTCGCGCTGGCCTGCAGGTCCATCCACATCGAGAACCTGGCCGCCTCCATGGATCTGGTGTCCCGGAGCTACTCCTCCGACTTTAAGAATGTGATCTTGTAAGGGCTAGCATCAACGTTTGGCTTAGTTCGCTGCGTATGTCACCGGATTGGGATTAGTGGTTCACATTTTCTGAGCCCTGTAACCTGAGCAAGCTTTGGTGTAAACAAATTTTAGCTTGCCTTATTCCAAAATTGGACTCTGCAATCAAACGAAATCGGGTTTGATTCTCTGCACCACTAACCTGGGGGCCAATTCTGCTATTTTAAGAACGCTTCAATCGAATCTGAATGGAGTGGCTTCGGAATAGTTTGTGACATTGATTTAAAATGCTCTTATTTGACTAGTAGACTAATAAAAAAAAATAGCAGATGTACATAATATGTCACAAACTATTCCGAAGCCACTCCACTGAGATTCGATTGAAGCGTTCTTAGATTAGCAGAATTGACCCCCTGTATTCGAAAATTGTCTGCGGATTGTACGGCGTGATGTCTCGTTAAGTCGTCGGCCCCTGGAAGCAGTCTCATTCGACCAGCAAACAATAATCCTTCACCGCGATCTAACATACGTTGTTCTAATTTAGACTCTATTCCAGGTTACAATAATGGTTGTCTTCCTTCACCACAATATAAAATACAATGTTCTAATTTAGACTCTATGTCCAGGTACTTGCTCTCCACCACCAACCGGCGGTCCCTGACGGATCTGATGCCGATGATAGGCGCCCGGTATTACACGCAGGTAAATTACTGTTCATATAAAAAAAACAAGTTTGTCTTTTGTTTCAAACAAAAAAAAAATGTGAAAGTTTAGCAGTTATGTAAAGCTATTATGAAAATTATATCAAGGGTATTACGTAAAGACAAAGTTTCTAAATGTTTTTTTATTATTTGCTCTATAGTTTTAATTGGTCGCTTTGATAATGGTAAGTAACCAATTTCCTCTCTATTAGATCGAGGCGCTACAGCGTCGCTCCGACACCTTCGGCGACCAGCTGTCGAGCGAGATCGACAACAGTCGACTCCTGCGCATCCTCATCAAGCTGGGCGTGGTGAACGAGCGCCCCGAGTACGACACTATACTGTCTCCATTATTAATAT
This sequence comes from Hylaea fasciaria, assembly GCA_905147375.1. Classification (NCBI taxonomy): domain Eukaryota; kingdom Metazoa; phylum Arthropoda; class Insecta; order Lepidoptera; family Geometridae; genus Hylaea; species Hylaea fasciaria. The sequence goes on from LR990192.1 coordinate 888,357, forward strand.
ACCCAACTTAAATCACAATACCTACCGCCTGGTTTCGATAGAGTGCTTCTGAATTCGGTCGGTTACTCAATTGCCTTAATTCAGTACCTTGGTTCAACTGTAAATGAAATTTATACGAAATCAATATCACAGCCACACTCAGTTGGCGGGGAATACCGCTTTCTTGTGTCAATGAGACGAACAGTACCCCTAGTGTGAGTATTTTCGAGCTCGCCATAGTGCGCGTCAACTAGCTCTTTGTATGAATATATTTCGTTCATAAACGCGCCGGTAGGGGCGCTGTACAGGATCTTCATACAAAGCTCAATTTGACGCGTACTATATCGAACTCGAAAGAATACTAAAGGTAAATTTCATCCGATTAAATGTCTTATAACTTGTTATTATACGTGACAAAACCGATGTATAGGTGCTTGACTACAAATTGTCCGGTACAGGTTGAACCTGGACGGCTCGTGGTCGGAGACCGGCGACCGGTATCTGCTGAAGCTGTTCCGCGACCGTCTGTTCCACGCCGTGACGCAGGAGGGCGCGGCCTTCCTCGACCTCGCACACCTCACGCACGGCCTCAACAGCCTCGATTCCGGCACGCAGGAGCAGGTACTGTCTCCCGCACGGCGGCTTGGGATGCGACAGCAGCTGTCTCGCACGTCCAACAACCGACAGCCGCTGTTGCAATCGATTGCGACAGCGGAAATTGTTCCAATCTATACCGCTTTTATATAACGCTTGAAAGCTTGGGTTTCAGTCTTGTATCATAACGCTTCGGAGGGGCTTCGAATATGAAGAGGTTCTTGATTAGACCGCTTGTTTCTGTATTATTTCCGACATTTTCAATCCCATATAACATAGATTCCATTTTAGTTGATCTTTTTAAAGTTTTAGTGATACAAAGTTTTAGATTCCGTCCTCGAAAATTGGAAATGGAATGGAGCCTGAAGCAAGTCTGTGCGCCGTCTTGAAGTCTGCAGCTTGACGGACGACGAGCGAGTGGCCAACTACACCGTCTGTGAACACGACACCTTCCCTGCCGACATTTGCTCTGTCCAAGTCTACCATGAAATTGTATAACACAAACCACACATCAAAATACTAAAACTCTTTGTAAATACACAACATAATTTTATCAATAGACATAACACTTTGTACATACACAAAAGATCAATCGAGACCGAGTTGGAAATAAGTTTATGTACAGTACGCGGGGGGATAGGGCCGCATGCATACTGCATAGTGCGGAGGAACTTCCAATGGAAGGTATTAGTCAACGTGAGACGCGTCAGCTCCTTTCTGGCAGTGTCCGAAGCACTACAACTCACCCGCGTGAACGCTCCAGGGCTGCCGATCCAAGTACGCGAGCTGACGCTTTAATGGACAATAGATAAGGCCAACATGTCTCCAAATAAGATGATTGTTATGCGATTGTTTGCGATCTTTATTTAGGGCATCTGGAAGGAACCCTGTGCCCGGCCAGGGAGCCTGGGCCAAGGCGGAGTTGCCCACCCTAATACACCTCTGCACACCCGTATCGCGAGCTCAATTGCAGCTGGAATAAATTCCCAGGTACTCTATCATTACTACTAATACGCGGCAGCCGGTGAGCGCCGCGCGATGTGTCGCCGTCGTCACTGATGGTCGCCATCAATGCACTTACATGGCAATCGTTGACAGTTACAGACCAGCGTGCTGGTCCAGTTATAACAGTTTTCGTTACGCCGGGTCAGGCCTACGTAACGGAGCCGCTACGCAACTCACGCGGCAACAAAATCGATGTTGTATTTCATTCGCTTTGATGTGTCAGAAATGTTGAATCCATGGCAACTCATTATTGTGTATGTGAAACTTGTAGCGTCGATATGAAAACAATAAAAGATGCAACTAGGAACGCGATACCGAAACTTTGACGCGATTACCAGTTCGACCGTGACAGTGGTAACTGAACGAACTATCCAATGTTGTACACCCCGAGCCACGATCTAAGCAATCGACAACAGGAACTCCTTATTCTGATAGTATTGGAAAGAAATCTTACCTGACAGTCTGGCGAGAACATCCTCTGTGCGGATGTGTATGTTGTCTCCATACTTGCGGGCGGGATTTGCAGGATAGTGTCAAATACGTCTTTGAAATCCATGTCTAGATCGTGAATAGTGTCCAATCAACCAAGCTCCGCATCAAGGCCCGGCTTTTCCTCGGTCGTAAGCAAAGACAATGCAAAAGCGATGTCTGGACGGTTCCCGGTACTCCCCAATCGAGTCGACGTGACGGTGGTCCCGGGGAACCCTGCAGCAGCGGCACCATGGTTCTCCCTTCATGTTCCACGTGGCCGGTATTGTCCGCAACCACCCAAGACTTGGACAAAGCAGGACCTTCAATATATATTCTATTAATTAGTTTTCATACTCGCTATACCTACCTATATTTATCTTTCTAATTGAGATCATCTTGCATTCTGTATATTTGCGCCACACTCACAGATTTAACATAATTAAGTACCTTTAATTTTTGGCCGCTTGCTTTTAACATAATTATCCTAAATATCTAAATATTTACGGTGATTTCTTCTGTTCACGGTTTTTGCATGTTATTTAAAGTGATGGCATATTGGAGTTATCTTATGGTGGTGGCACATTGGGATTGTATTTTGGGTTTTTGGTCTCCCTCTAAAAATATACACGCAAGGCTCTTGGAATATTAAAAGTTATTCAAGTGTAGGCTTGTGAAGACTGTAATTATATGCGAATTTCCCAAATTATTAATAAGAAAAAAAGTTTACATTGTTCAACCCCATCCTAGAATGACCGCGCCAGTGTATCCATGGAACACATCTGTTGCCTCCCAAACTAGGTGTAAAACTGAGCTACATCATCTACATTATAATTTTCATCCTGCACGTATTTACCTCCTATCTTTTTGACAATAGTAGAATCAGTTACAACAACAGATACACGGGCCGCTAGTCACTGCGTGACCAAACTCGCATTATTGTTTTAAATAAGTATTGTATACATACAAGTTGTATAATAATAAACACTAAAAAAGGCGTCTTGTAAAAGTACGTGTAGGAGGGGAGTTTATTAACGATTGCTTGTCCGCCAGGTGGAGCTGATATCGCGCGACGAGCAGAGCGTGCTGCTGGTGACGTACTCCGAGCTGAAGCACTGCCTGGAGTCTGCCTTCGACGAGGTGATGGGCCAGAGCAGCCGCACCTAGCAGGAGCAGGCCCCCGCGGCCCCCACCTGAAGGCGCGCCGGCCGCGGCGACTCCCGCCCCGGCCCCTGTGCCCGCCACGGCAACGACTATGTTAACTTAGACTCTTACAATCGCCGCGTGTCGAACGGCACTACATACTTTAGTGATAATTGTGACTCGAAATTATGTTGTGATTTTAATTGTGCTTCCGATGTAGGTCCCGAGTGCACCGAGCCTACTTTTTATGTGAACGAACCGTGTAGTGTAGATAACGAAGGTGGAAATAGTCCGATCCCCTCCGCCGACCCGGACGTCGATGATCCGGACGAATCGGATCCTCCGCTGCTGAACGACGCCGAACCGCCCAGCGTCCCCGTGAAGACCCCTCCCAACCCCTATAGTGATATAAAATCGGCGAAATGTGATCAAGGGGCTCAGGGGAGTAATGATGCGCGTGCAGATCGCACGCCCGCCGAGCCCAGTAATGCGAGCTCTCATCGCCCCGTACCGCGACCCCCGATGCCGCTGCCGCACAGCGAACGCGGCGCGGAAGCGATGCCTAACGTTCCCGGCATAGAGCGCGCCGCCCTCCTGACGCCGCTCAGCTCCGGCGTCGACAGCGACAACAAATCTGACACACTAGAGCTGTTGTACGACTGCGTGTACACGCCGTCCTCCAGCATCACCGAGTTCACGGAGGCGGATGCTCCGAGCTTGCCGGCCTCCCCGGAGCCCGCGATGGCCCTGGCTCTCGCGGGCTCTCCGGAGCGCACGATGGCCCTGGCCCTCGCGGTCGCCATAGTGCCCGTCGATCATGCGCCCGCCGCGGAGCCCTGCGGCTGCTACTGCCACGAGGACGAGCCGAACGAAGACGGCGATAATGGCTACGTAAAGATAGGCTTCAGCGAGTTCAATCATTGGTCCACGTTTTGCGGCGGTCCGGTGCCCGCCTCCCCGCCGCTGCAAGAGCGTTGCTCGGTTTGTGGCGACGAGCTGGGACTCGTGTTCTGCGCACCGTGCGCGCGGCTGCACACCGTCCACTGGTGCGGCTGCGTCGCGGACCGCGGCCCCGAGTCTGCGCCGGCGGAGCCTCCCGCTCGCAACGACTTTCCTTTCGAGGACTTCGACGACGCCCCGCCGTACTGCGGCCATACGTTGCACTTTATGGCAACGGGAAGCGTTTATAACGATCACAGCGACTTGAGCCTGTTCTCGTCGCACCGCTGTGATGGTGCCGCCGCGCAACAGCGGCCAGCGGCCTCGCCGGGCTCACGAGGAGCATCCGAGGGCTCGTACCGCAGCCATTCGCGCTCTTACCGCGCCTTAACCGTCGCCGTCGCGGCTTCAACCTACACCGCTAATAATCAAACGTTTGACGATCAAATAAACATCACGATGAGGTATAGCGATGATGAAGATATTATATGTTTCGGCACATATATTAATTCAAACTTGAGACATGACTCTTCTTCTTCATTCAGCAGCTACCAAAGCCATTCAAATTTTGGTGCTCCTCGTAAGGATGCCTCATCCCGTTCGCTTTCCGACGTGTCTACGGCAGACAAACAAATATTCAGGACATCTGTGCAATCTGATCGTAGCACCTCCCAGGAGAGTTCCGATAACTGTAACGGCGGAGTACTGGAGAGTAATGACAATGCTGATCAGTACAGCAACTACGATAGCCATAACTATCCCAGGGAATCCAACGGGAGCGGCTGGTCGTCTTCCGCGGCTGGGTACGTGGCGTGGCTCGACTCGCCGCGCGACGACAGCTTCTCGCATCAGGGCGATGTTGTCCCGGACGAAGCCGACGACACCTCACGTCAGAACGACGATGTCGCTCTTCAAAACAAAGTTGTCCCGGACGAAGCTGACGACACCTCATGTCAGAGCGACGATGTCGCTCTTCAGAGCAAAGTTGTCCCGGACGAAGCCGACGATAACTCATGTCAGAACGACGATGTCGCTCTTCAGAGCAAAGTTGTCCCGGACGAAGCCGACGACACCTCATGTCAGAACGACGATGTCGCTCTTCAGAGCAAAGTTGTCCGGGACGAAGCCGACGACACAGCACGTCAGATCGACGATGTCGCTCTTCAGAGCAAAGTTGTCCGGGACGGAGCCGACGACACCTCAGTTCAGAACGACAATGTCGCTCTTCAGAGCAAAGTTGTCCCGGACGAAGCCGACGACACCTCACGTCAGAACGACGATGTCGCTCTTCAAAACAAAGTTGTCCCGGACGAAGCTGACGACACCTCATGTCAGAGCGACGATGTCGCTCTTCAGAGCAAAGTTGTCCCGGACGAAGCCGACGATACCTCATGTCAGAACGACGATGTCGCTCTTCAGAGCAAAGTTGTCCGGGACGAAGCCGACGACACAGCACGTCAGATCGACGATGTCGCTCTTCAGAGCAAAGTTGTCCGGGACGAAGCCTACAACACCTCACGTCAGAACGAGGATGTCGCTCTTCAGAGCAAAGTTGTCCGGGACGAAGCCGACGACACAGCACGTCAGATCGACGATGTCGCTCTTCAGAGCAAAGTTGTCCGGGACGAAGCCTACAACACCTCACGTCAGAACGAGGATGTCGCTCTTCAGAGCAAAGTTGTCCCGGACGAAGCCGACGACACCTCAGTTCAGAACGACAATGTCGCTCTTCAGAGCAAAGTTGTCCTGGACGAAGCTGACGACGTCTCCCTTCTGAGCGTTGGCGAATACCGTCAGGGTGAGATCGGTCTGGTCAGGGTCTTTCATCGGAGCGTTGTTGTCGCTCATCAGAGCTTTAGCGTCTCACGCCAGGGCGACGACGACTCACTACTGGGCGACAACGTCTCGCACTATGGTGGTTTCGAGCGCAGACCGCGGTGCAGTTCCGCCCCATGCCTCGGGTCGCAGGCGCCCGGTGGCCCCTCGCGCCATCAGATGGTGCCGAGACCGGACTACCTTCGCTCTACCCAATCTAATCCAAATCTCGCCCCAGCTGCCTCACCCGATGCAGCATCTCGCGATAGAGGTCAAGTCGGCCCGGTTTTCAACCTCGTGCGCGCACGCATTATCCAGCTGTATTATGACGTCGCACCGCCGGAATCGGCTGCGGACCACTCGGACTAATTGCGTTATTATTTTCACTTTATTATAGGGCTGGAGTTCACCAATACTCAAACGATAAACCGCAGAACCTGGGTATGTCAACAGTGCGATGTTGGTGAACTGCAGCCGGAGTGGACTCGTTGATGTCACGCCCACGTACATTTCCATAGCGCCTCTATCTACCAATCGACCATGGCTGGAGAGGTCGTCGCTCGCTCGCGGACGGGATGTGTTTTATTAATCTATTCGTACATATGTAATGTGCTTTATTTATTACCGCGAGTATGTGACTTATTTTGTTCGGCGTTCGAATTACCTATCACAGCAAATTACGTTTGACGCGAACGCAACACGAGTCTTTGTTGGGTTGAATACATTTGAAATGGTTTTTATCGTTATGTTTGTAAATCCGCGCACCAAGCCGGATCTAACTTTATGATGTGTGTGTAGATGTCGTGCCGTTCTCATGCCGCCGCTGGTACGTTTCGTTCAACTTATAAATCCTGAGCTACACTAACAGTTGCGAGGCCCAATTATCTTTAGACGGTTAAAAGCCAGCTCACACACCTAGTGGATTTTGGCGACGCATTTCAGATACCGGCGGTATTGCAGCTTTTTCAAAGATTCACAATAGTATTAATCGATGTTTTAACCATTTTTAAGAAAGATACGTTACTGCCGTCTGACTCCTGGTGGCATTATCGATGCCAAATTATGCTACATCATTCTACCTAAAACGTTTGACAGTTGTTCAGTTCCTGCGCACTGCCGTAGGGCGAATGAGAACATACTGGTATGTATGCTGTTTTCAGAACAAGCACACATGCTTAAAACAGCAAAATCGCCAGTATTGTAGTGGAACCAACACAACTGATGAGGCAATTAACCATCATCGCAGTTACGAAGCCGTAAGACGCTCAATACCTTGTAGCCGACGCGTGTGTCAACTCTGCTATGGAGTAACTTATCTTTCTCGCTGGTTATGTATATCAGTATGTTGTCTAATCTCAATATAGTCGTTGTAGTTTAAGGCACGGGTGGCCATATACAGGGTATCCAATAAATCTTTGTCCATCTGGCGAGGCGCGATGTACACGACTTAAATACGAAACACGACACTTTCTAAAATGTGTTGGACAAATATTTAATAGGTGTTTTCGCGAAGATTCTACATTACAGCACATGTTCATGGCTGATATCGATATGGCGCGAGGGCAGGTCGTCTGCCGAGATGGACTTTGATATGGAACACTATGTATGGACCCTTTTACCGTTACGACGGTCGAGATGTTGCTCTCGCGTATCTTTTTTTCCGAGGGCACATCTTTAGGCGTCCGCTACACTTAGTCTGCGGACGCGATCTCATTATATTGGCGGCATTGCCGCGCTGCGACAGGAGCCGAATGTTATATTGCTCGTTTAACTTACCATCACTTCCATAATTCGGTTACTACGATGACATTAACAGATCTCCAGTCTGTTCCAAGTAGGAAGGCACTTTGGACACATTCATAAAGTATGTTTACGGGTCATTTTGACTTGACAACTTACCCGAATGTGGCCAGACCGAAACCTTGCTATTCGGAACGGACAAACGGACATCCTACATGCAAGAGTCCGTTATGATTTTTCATAAGCACGTTGCGATGCTACTCCACTAAAACGGCAACTTGTATACGGCGAGCGTTGTTATCGGCGACTGTCGCGCTAAATGTGATTAGTTGTAAGGTCACACCGCCGCGGTCGCGTCACCACTCCTGCAGCGGTGCACATTCCATACCACCCGACACTGGCCGCGCCGGAGTCGATGGCGGCGCGGCTGCGCGCGCTATTTGTGCCAAGCGCACGGTTACACTCCGGTTTTATTTTGAACGTGGCGGATTGTACTAATTCCCAAACTAGCATTTAACGATCAGCATTATCGGTACTTGAAGTCTAGCGCACATCAACGTCATTGTAATCCGTTAGTCCACTCTGTGGCATAAATAGCGTACATGTCGCCACTGCGGAGGCTAGTGTAGAACCTCCGAGAGATTTGTGACACAATACAAAAATCTTATGGAAATACACGGCGACGACAACGCCTAGATATTATAAAGTATCCCACTGCGCACGCACATCTTCTAAAGCGTACTGAGTAGGCACTCATAGTAGGTTTTATACTAATATTATTGAATCACCAAGTGTAGAATGGTTTGGTACACCGCCACGGTGAAAATAAAATACCCGGTGTGTAATCTCTGCTAGAGCGAGTGGGGGGCGTGTCATTTTCTGGAAAAATTTAATACCAATGCGCCCCACACGGGCATGCGCAGTCGGCACGCTCCCTCCTTTGTACTAGCACCAGATTAATGATTGATTTACTGTCCATCACTGTACGAGCGTTTCGTAGATCTAAATTTGTATTAGGTTACTCGCAGCGGGCGCTCTATGGCACTACTATGGCCGCTGCAATCACTAAAACTCATTCTTTCCGATAGAAGACTATTGTAAAGATCACGCTCATTTTAAGCCTCTGGTGACAAGTGACAAAAGTCCCGCGGTTCACGTCCATTGTTAACTTCTGACTTATAGTTTTGCCGTGGCATGCCTATCGCGCGCCGAAGCCGTGTGGAAAGATTTGTTGAGATCCGGTAAAAGGGGGCCACGTTATTACAGCAAATCCATCAGTCAAGTCAGTAGGGTGAACAGGAACCTCTATCGAGAAAATATTCGATACGTTAACAGTCAAATTTGTTTTGGATTTCATCAGTACTCCTACAATAGGGCAAGCGCGAAAACTTTAACGGTATATTATATCGTTAACGTATCGATCAAGGTAACCGTTCGCGTACGCATCTTGTCGATATTGCAAGGCGATGATCAATTCTCAAACAAATTTGACAGTTACTGTTAACGTATCGAATACTTTCTCTTTAGAGGTTCCTGCTCATCCTACAGGACGCGGGCCCCAGCTTAGGTGGTTATTTCATTACAATCAAGCGTGCAGTCTACAAACTTGTGAAACATCTATGTGTAAATCCTATTGCCTTGATTTTTTTTCTGGGTCTTGGGCTCAGAATATCCTAGGATTATCAAACGAAAGTTGAATATTGGTGCAGCGGCCCCGCGGGCGCCTCTTGCTTACAGGAAAGGTACTTGATTGTAATTTAAGTCTCATCAAGCCAGTCTCTGTAGGTGTTTGACTCCGTCTTTACGTCGCTTAGTTTTATAAAATGTTAAATAGTTCAAAACCAATGGAATTCTAGCTAAGAGTTGGGGGTGCAGGGATAAACTTCACTTTTGGAAAGCCGTTTGGGATTCGGACTTCTTTGTTTATTTAATTGTATGTATAACCATAATACTAAAATCATAAGATCCGCGGGCATTCCTAGACTGAGTTTTCTTAATTTGTGAACCCCTGTTAAACCTATTTATTTTAACATCCTAAACTGATTACTATCCATGATATAACTGATTTTCTTTACGGAAATACCTACTGTAACTGGTTTCTATACAACCATTGTATGTACAAACGTACTTTTATATACATTATGTGTATGTTTTACAATTACATTATGATTATGTAATCTGATTTACCTTTTACATTGTGAATGTTAATGTTACCCTGGAATCAATTATCTTTGTTAATAATTGTTTGTTTTAATCTCTCAACGTGACCATCGCTGGAGGATATTTTTTTCTGTTGAGACTATGATATTACATGATTTTACAAATTCTGATCAGTGTAGAGATGGACACTCGATTGATCATGTTAATTATAAGAATATAAAATAATCTTTTTGTATAAAATAAAAAATTAAATGTATTCTTTGTTGTTTTATTCAATTGGGGTGGACTCGAACTTTGCGTCGCGTCGGCCCAGTGCCTACCTACCTAACCTACTCATCTATGATAACTCTGTAGAGAGCTAGAGAGTACTATATTCCTTGCCTAGGATCTAGGGTATTGTTGCCTAGTTAGGTTAGGTTGTAAATTATTTTAAACGAATGGAATATGTAATAAAAAAGAAATGGTATAATTGCCTGTTTGTGACTAGGTATAGGGCCTACCCACACAGCATGTATCCCTATCGACCCTCATGCTAAGTATGTACCTACCTATGTATATGCTTTGTATTATAAGAATATTAGGTATAAACAGGAAAGATTTGATTGTTTGCTTATTTGTATTGAATAGGCTCCGAAACTACTGAACCGATTTGAAAAAATATTTCACTGTTGGGAAGCTACACTATCCCCGGTTGACATGGCTAGGTAGTTTTATCCCGTAAAAATTATAACAGTTCCCGCGGGATAGTAGTTAACGCGGGTGAAACCGCGAGACGCTTCTAGTTAACAATAAATACCAACCTATTGTCTTAACTGCATTATCACGGTAAAATAGAGTGAGTACCTGTGAGATAATGATGATAAGAAAATAATATGCCTATATTATTTGAAATACATTTTATTTGGCAAATCAAATATAAGTACACAGTTCCAAAATAATCTAAAAAGAAGCCTAAAAATAAATAACTACAAATGACTACGTACAAATACATTTTTTTTGCATCACATTATAATTTATCAGACATTAATCTCATATAAATATTAATAAAGCCGTCACTTCTAAATTTATATCAGCACAATATAATTGTCAAAAAACTACATAATACACATTTTCAAAACTGGGGAGTTTGTCAGCGGAATAATGGACAAACTATACCCAGACAATCACTTCAGAAGGCTATGATAACACTTTCTCAGTAAAACCTCAAAGATTTGTTACAATAATTATAAGGAACAAACTTGATATATACCTACTAATCACTAAATACGTCAGGTGCTCTGGAATGAAGACAACGATAACATAATAGTTAGTAAAGAGAGGACAATAGGGGCTGATCCGTCTCCAGCCACTAAATTAATGCTTGATATGTAGCGTACTTACACCACACTATAAATAAAAAATAAAAAATAAAACAGGTGGAAGAAGTTACTAAAAACAGTTAATTGGTGGGCATACACTTCTTCCTGCTACATTTAAAACTAACACTTACTTAACTCGTAATAATATAATAATAATAACATCCAGCCTGGTTTCAGCCTACAACTGGCCTATGAGTCGACTTCCAGATCTCAAGTGATATTTTAGAGCTAGAGTATAGCTTTGACTACAGACTACTGATAAATGCGAGTCATATTTGACTATACATGGAATTTCCAAAGGTCTTCTAGTCTTGCACTTCTTGTCCTTATTTATAATGAAAAGTACTATAATTATTATCAATAGCAAACATGAATACTTTCTGTTATTCTCAGATACTGTGTCAAGATAAGGATATAGTATGCTAGTGTGCCTAGAGTCTGAACATCTAAAATAGGTATATAAATACTGCTAAGGTTAAATTTTGTGAAATTATAAGTAAAGAATAAAAACAACAAAATCACAATACCTGTTTGACCCTATGTTGTCTAACTCAAGATGTTTGAAGTGACAAAACAATGATTGACATGATTGGTATTCCTTTGGCTCAAGTTAGGCGGTTAGCGGCCCTGTCTGGTTAATACCAGCCTTGTCATTGGTCTCTTCTAGTGGCTGTTGGGGCATAGGCGGCGGCGGTGGCGGCGGCGGGGGCTGCGACGACAGCAGGCGTGGCTCCCGCAGGGCTCCGCTCTGGCGTATGTACAGGCCATACACAGCACTCTCCACTCTGAGCATATGGGCACCGATCATGGAAAACTTGGCTCGCAGCTCTGGCCCTGTGCCATGTAACCCTGCAAACCACAGTTATTTTTCGCTCTAACATTGGTACTCTTTATTCATAGATAAGTTAAATGTTTTCAACCATGTGATAGATAGGCAAAATGTGTTTTTGTTTTCGCTGCTGTGTTCAGAAGATAGTGAGCAAATTGTAAATATAAATGCAACTATTCAGATATAAACCATAATATTGCAATAAGTAGGTACAATCATCACATCGCTGTGTTGCCAAATAAGCAGTTTGATCTTTCTTTGAGCCAGGGTTTATGTTTGTAATGCTAAATGTGTTCTAATTACAGGTTACTGAACTGCATAACCCTAGGTTGTTAGAATTTTTGTCTAATGTTTAAAAAAATTAAATACCTCTACCAATTTAGAACTAAAGTGATCAACTTAGCAGTCTTACCTTGAAACCCGGTGTATAGTTGCCTAAGCACATCACATACAAAGTGACAGTACTCATTGCGGCCTCTTGCCATGTTTTTGATAGTATTCCTCATGACTTCCCCAGTCAAATCTGCCAATCCGAGCATATAATCTAATGGGGACAGGTATGTGGCCACTGTTCGCTCAACACCATCTGCCGACTTCACAGTGTAAGTGATCTCCCGTTGTATTTCTGCACAAGTGAGAATTTGCTTGCGCTCCATCAGGGCACATAGCACCCGAGCCTCTACAAACTCTTGCAGTCCGGCTGTGATGGCGCAGGAATGCATGTGTGCCGGGGTGTTTTCTAATTCCAAAGAGATGTCTTTGATGGGACCCCTTATCAGTTGTTGAAGTCGCTGGTTGGCTTCAGCAATTATTTGCATTTGAGATCTTCTTTTTCTGTTAAGAGATAAGATTATTTTATCGTGTTGTAGCTTTACCCCCTTAATCTTATAAAGTTAAGTATGTGTCAGGCTTATTAAAAATGCACACTGATAAATTCTACTGTGAAATACAAAGTGACAAAGTGAGTAATTAATGTAAAATGAATAAGGGGGTCATAAGGGTTTTAGATCAGAATAAAAATTGCTTTAATCGATAAGACCCACTGTCCTCATGTTTTCAGTTTTGTTGTTTCCTTTGTTTTGTGGTTTATGTGAGGTACAGTATATTCCATTCTAGAATGTACTTACGTGACAACTGCATGGAGCACATAAATTATCCTTTTGCTCTCTAAGGTGATATCTCTGGATAACAGGAGCAGCCTCTCGTTCCTATCGTGCCGTTCAATTAGCTCCTCGCCGGCGCTCAGGAACATGGCCAGCACAGGGCTGTCGTCCGGCAGCAGAGTCTCCTTCCAGGGCCGGTTTTTGAAGCGATTTCTATCTCCGTATACTGTTTTTGCAAATAAGTGGAAAGTTCAAACAAAGATAATTATTATGCTCAGTAGGCAATGACAAAGATGCATACCTCTTCCAGCCATCGCTAAGAGTTTCGTCTCCCGCCGCTCACGGAGTCAGACCTTGTTTAGTCGGTGGTTCGAGAAGACCTATCCAAATGCTGAAACAAAGAATTTTTATATAATCGGCCGCAATGTGGCGTAGTGCAAGGTAACTATTATCTACGAGTGGCGCACTTGTCTTCCGCCCGTTTCGAAAGCCTTAGCCCTAGGTACCAATACTGTATACCTACTCTAACTCTGCATAGATTATAGCTCTTTGGGAGTGGTCATGGTTGTGCTGTGCTGTGGTTTGTGGAGGGTGACCCCTCGCAACTCTCGGACCGGTAGTGTTTTAGTGTTTCTGGTGTCTATTGATACCAGTAGGAACCTACTCGTTCCGTACTACCATCACAATTACTTTTACTGAAAATACCTATGTATGTATTAGGTACCTACCTACATAGTTAACATTACAAAGGTTTAAAAAAATAACATGAATGAGTCATAACATCTGAATAGGTACTTAGGTACCTAACCAAACTGCTTACTGCTGTATTTAGAGACAGTTATGGTCATGTTAGAGCTAATTATTATGTTGTTGTTTTTGTTTTTTCTTACCTATAAACAAAGAAATGAATGACTGGCGTCCGGCGGGCGAAGCGGCCACAGAATGAATGAATGCCACAGATTATGGAAGGAAGCAAGCGGCGAATGGCGTCAGCGAATTGAATGAGTGAAAGAATTTTTGATCGATATCAATTGATGTGAACGAAGAACGAGCTGGTGAAGCCTGAACCGATGGCCTGAAGCCCTGAACATTATTGTTTTTTTTTCCTCAGTCGAGGATTTTGGCATCCATGTAGATTGTAGGTAGGTAGGTACTGGATTTTTCTTAGCAATCCCCATAGACTAGTTAATTAATGACATTACCACTGGAAGAACCAAGATTTGACAAAAAAAAACCAAAAACGTGTCACTTTCGCATTCCCGCCAAAACTCCACAGTGTGCCCATTCTAAAATTAGCTAGTACAAAGTAATCTACTAACTAACTAAATGTGTGGCCAGGCCAGACAACAAGCCCTTATTATTGGACCAGACTAATTCATTTAGTCTCGATATCGCGATTGCTGCGGAGTCAAATAAAGAGTTAGGTACCTACTCAGAAAGAGTACGTACCGCACCTGATTAAAATTAGTCTGTGAAACTAGATGCGGTGGCGCTAACTGGCTTACTGATTTACGCCGCGTCGTGTCGGTCGTGCACCGCGCGCAGCAGCCGGACAGAATAGACAATGATTTTTTTACACGCTTTTTGAATTTAATGTTTGTATGTTATGTTTATTGGTTTGTACAACTTAGTCAAATTTTGCAAGCTGAATTAGAATCGCTTCCTCTTATCCTACGGAGTTAAGAAATTCCTCGATGGTTAGCAGCAGACATAAAATGTTGTCCTACCTGCCTATACTACTACATACCTACCTACTTACGCATTAAATCATGATATCTACCTAGTTCAAAGGGTCGGACACGGCAAATTTTTGAGTTTTGTAAGCATACCTACCTCTCTACCTCTTGACGTCCACCCACACAGAACAAAGGGATTCCATCCTGACTGAGTTAGCGTCGATACGCCGCCGCAGTGTAATAGCGAGCGGTACTCGCGGGTAGCCACCGCGGTGATATCATATCGAGACCGAATGGTCTGGCTAATAAGGGCTTCAGTAGGTTGGGACCTACTAAAAATACTAAAAGCAAAGTACAAAGTAATACTGTAAAATATATTACGTACCTACAAACATATCAGTAAGACCTAAGACTATGCAGAGCATCCGATCTGCATGGCCGCACTGGGATTCGAACTCACTACCCATTGCTTGGCAGTTGAAGCCTAGGTGCCCCACTACGCTAGTACAGTAGTACCCAACTTACGAGTATATGGCGCGTCGTGAATCTTCGTTCGCGCAGAAAAGAAAGTATGGTCCGAAGATTAACGAAAGAATGCAACTTACAATCAACCTAAGATCACTATTATAAGGTTCATAATACACTGCAGCTGTTAGTTCCATCTCACTCATGCCACGCGGCGATCGCTAAGATGGCGGGGCGGCTGCCGACCAATAGTGGTCAATAGCATTTCCCGCGCTTTGAAAATTCATCTTCTGCGCAAGTACATCGGTAAGCCATATAAGTTGGGTACTACTGTACCTAGGTTTACCTCTTGTTTGTTGGTAATCTTTTTATATATAAAACTTATCCCAATTTCTCTTCTTCAATTCTCAAATGCTCCCTTCGTATCAATTGCATTGAACGGCCTTACTCCGTAGCATGAGTGTGGCCTATTGGTCACGTAGTAAAAACAGCCGGTTCAATAATAAATTCTATTTTCATTCCTATTAATCGCTATGCCATCGGGCACCTGTGACAAGGGTTGTCTGAGCATAGTATTTTTATTTAAAAAACTATAGAAATTATAGTATGTTTCAAAAAATATAATATTTTAGTAGGGAAGAATAAAAAATAGACTACATAGGTGACATTATGTCTTATCTCTTTTTTTTTTAACTAGGTATATATTTGTACACTACCTACTTTTGCATTCTATAACAATTTCTCGTCTTCAATAAAAGTAATAAATGGCATAAGTAAGCTTTATCGCACTACATTTTGAAATTAATATAATTCAAAAGCTTATTTTTTGAGATAAATATACCTACTCGGTCTGTTTCTTTCTTGACTCCACTTCGAATTTATAATACTTAGAAAATATCCTTTCTGTGAATGCCGAAACAGCGGGAATAGAAAGCAGAAATGAAATTTAATAATCTTTAGTTAGGTACAACATTTTTTGTACCTACCTACCACATAATAAATTTAGTAACGAATTTTCTGTTTTTTTTTTAAATATGCTGCCATTTATGGTTTGTGGTTTTGTCAAATAAATCCCATCAAAAACATTACATGTACAAAAATGCACAAGTCTCGCAACGCAGTTTATCTGCCGTAAAAAGTTGTGATATCGAATGTAAACCAAGCCGGTTAATTTAATACCTACCTACTTATTTATTTCTTTAGTAAATATAGTGTCTTGGCAATTGCACACTTCAACATAAATCTACATAGCGCTTTGTGCATGTATTTGTTTGAAAGTGTACCTACACGGAAGACTATATTATTTAGATTACCTAGTAGATTATGCTGCCGTGTACAATCGCCAAGACACTCTATTTACTAAAGAAATAAATAAGTAGGTAGGTATTAAATTAACCGACTTGGTTTACATTCGATATCACAACTTTTTACGGCAGATAAACTGCGTTGCGAGACTTGTGCATTTTTGTACATGTAATGTTTTTGATGGGATCTCATTTTTTTTTGTAGGTTTTCTTTCTTTATTTCGTTTTTTGCGAAACACGCATCAACGCGCGACCCGCGCCTGCCCGACCGGGGCCCCTTGCGAACATAGGTCATGCTCATAGATTATCATGAACGAGTGTCTTTGCGTCTCCACAGATGGATATTAGGTATAAGGTACCTAGGTAGTAGGTACCTATTTTAATGTACGTATGTAACGAATTTGTTCAACCTATAAAAGTGTAGGTAGGTATAGTATAGGGATTTGTATCTCTTTTTCTGCGGTAGGTACTATCGTGGAAGTTTTTAAAAAGCGCTCAATTGTCGAATTTCTCATTTTTAACCCCTGTTACCCATTTCATTCAATTTCAATGAAGTCTAATTATGAACTGTAAAAGTAACTTTGTAATCACATACAATTTAATGGGATTTATATGGGAATACAAAGTTATTTATGCAGATTGTATATCCAGAAAACGGGATGAAAATTATAGAATGTCAGAATTTTTCCTTGGTTTATAGGCTAAACAATAGCTATATTCAAAATTTGAAACTTGTGGGACGGCTAGAAGTACCTTAGAATTTTGATGATCGGTGAGTCAGTCAGTCAGTCAGTGGGCAGCAAAATTAAGCAACTTTGACTTGAAATAATTCTTAAACTACTGGTTCAAATTTAATGCAATTTGGATTATTATCTGTAGACGTGATTACCTCTTGGTCACTAAAGATGTAGGCTTCTAGTTTTATCCATAACGAAGTTACAGGGGGTCGAAAATGGCCCGAATCGCTTCGAGAAAAGGATAGTACGGCCGTGCCTTTTATTTTGCTCGACTTGGCGGGGGCACTGCCGTGCCCCCAGATCACGTGAATCCTTTACTTTAGCAAAAATTTCGTTCGGTTACACGCACACACACATCACGAACGTCAAAGGAAAGGCGCGTTAAAAATTGCGGGATCTGTGTTTTTTTTTTATTTGTTGAGTTTTAGTTGCAAAATATAAATATTAATCTATGGGACTGAAATATAGTATTTTCCCGTACTACATATTTCTTCAACAGTATAGTAGTACGGAGTCCTGAAGTACAATACCATATTATTTATAGTAGGAACGGTTGGCAGCCCTACCTGTGACGGCAGTGACGTCACTTGGCACTGCAGCGCTGTCGTCGGGGCGTATAAAACTGCAAACTGCTGGGATTCCTATCAAGATTTATAGCGGTTAGTCGATTGAGTTTAAATATCGGCTATTCACACTTCCTTACTCTTAAACGTCATCCGTCTTACCACAAATGATTATACCAGAGTTAAACAGAGGTTTCTAAAATTTCGTTCGACAAATCGGCGTCTTTCACTCGCGTTTTCTTACTCAATACTGGCATAGGTACCTAATTATTTTACTTGTAAATTTGTTATTGAGTTAGAAAAAGCTAAGATTAGACGTCGATTTGTGGAGAAAACATTCAGACTCATCAGTTCAACTCTGGTTCAAATGTTTTGTGGTATGACCGCATTAGTTTTAATAGGTCCTGTTTGTTTTGTGGATTTAGACAATCATAAATTCAGTATCTCTGCCGTTTGACCTTTTCTTGTTTCACATTTCCTAAATAATGTAACGAAGTCGTATACATTTTACCAAACTCGATAATAATTTCTATATTTAGATAGGGTTTATAAAGGCGGTTTACGTCAAAGCAGCGACAAAGCTCTTCGTGCACGTGGAATATCGCAATGACTGACGTCAAATGGCTTTAGTACCTACGGTTATCAAAAATAGGTAACGAAGTCGCTGAAGGGTTGGGTATACTTATAGGAAACTTTGTTAAACGTTTCCAAACGGATAAATTGCCTATACCAGGGCCGGGCCGATTTACGTCAGAATATGAACCTAGCATTGTAACTTACCTACCAAAATCTAATCTTAATTTCGCTTTTCGTACGCGTAGAAACTCGCATGGAGTCTTTCCAGTTTTAGGACCTTCAATAGGCAATGCCCACTAGTGCTCCTGTGAACAGTAGACCTCGCGATCAGAGGGGGGAGCTTAACCGCAATATCATGGTGATAGGTAGCCCCCCTTTTCCCCCACTTGTCCTCACCTAGGTAAAGGTGATGGCAAGCGGGGTAAAAAGGGGGGCCTTTATTCACAAAAACTTGTTCTGTATTCAGTACCTGTACGTACTTACGCAAGGCATTCACCAAATTTGATAACTCTAGGCCGATAAATGGCGTTATAACAAATCTCCCCCCTTTTTGCCCCCTGTTTCCCCCAATTTTCAAAATGGTTTTTCACAAGTACTTGTTCAAAATTTTATACCTACTTCAGGTTTCCACCAAATATCATAACTCTAATAGGCTTATAAATGACGCTACAGCACATTTTATGCTCCCATTTTCCAAACTATCGAAATTCACTCCAAAAAAAATTGCCAAAAATCAAAGAGCCTGTATACCCACCAAATCTCTTCGCTCACTTCGTTCGCTCAGTCAATTATCCAGGCGGGTAAGTAGGGCCTCGAGGATCCTATCCGAAAAAAAAACAGACTTCTTGTGAGGCAGGCCCCTTCTGCAAGAGTTCGCCTGAGGAAGCCCGATTTTCACGTACTAAGAAGTAGTTCCGGTTTGAAAGACACTGTTTACGGCGAAATCACTGAGTTTATGGGACTTTAGTTAGAACTTAGAATTAATGTTTCAAGGTAACGAGCGCAGAGCAGTTCCTACCGCCCAAGATTATGCAATGTAAAGACGCGTGCTGTCAGTTGAAATGTTCTAAGTACCTAGGTAGGTACGTGTCACTACTCAATAAAAATAATATAGTACATACATCGTGCGATAACCTTTCATTAGGATAGATCGACAAGTATCATTTGCATTTTGTGGTTTCAGCGTTAGAACAACACACAATAACCATATAGGTACTTATTGTTCACTTCATTCTTAGGATGATAGAGTTTTTTATTTCTATGACAGATTAGAGCAGTAAGAAAGTGAACCGAGGCCGTCTCTGAGCCCTGGCTGCAGCCCGCAAGGGCTTCTACCTTCTGGCAACCTCTCACCAGCTCTGCAGTGGCCTGGTCGTCACGTGGCATACATTATCGAGGAACAAACGGGCTCATAATCATCCAGAAGGTGACACCCATCAATCGAGGAGACGTCGTCCCTGAAGATAATATAAACTTATTCTTTTACACGACGCATGAGCAACCGAAACGAATATTATCTGTAGACACAGATGAGGTAGCGCAGAATGGGCGTAATTGGATGAAATTAACTTAAGGCCAGGTTGTACTAAGGTGGTTATACTGGTGGTACTGGCAGATGGCTATACCAAACTATACCGAATCAATTAAAAATATTTTCGTTTTGTTACAACGCATTGAATGGCTTATTATTTATTTCAGTTATTTTAAAAACCAAACTTCTGAACCCATGTTGATGAAATCTATGGGGACCAATCGGAAAGTATTATTATCCTTTCAAATAAAAAGAAATACATTATTTTCAAATAACGAATTTCTGACAAAACAAACATAAAAAAGCTGCTAAATTGAGATCGAGCCGAAGAGAGATGGACTCTCCTACATTTTCGAATTCGTTGTAAAAGCTTACTATCTGGAACTGAAATTTCCAAAATGCCGCTTCTGCGCGGTTGTTCAGCGGCTGCAAGGCCGGCGCCGGCGCACATTGCGAAACGTGCATGTGGAGCGTTCTAAATATAAGTCGCGCGACCCGCGGGATGTCGTTTCCTCACCTCATCTCACCTGCTCCACTCATTACTGTGATTGTTATTTCACAGTACTGCACAGTTGCGAAACCGGAGGATCGTAAAGTTGCCTCGGGTGTGTTCATGTGCTGAAATTTTCAAAGGCATTTTTACGCGTCATCGGCTAATGATTGACCACTATTCGGCCGATCTGTAAACACGATGCGCCTAGAATAGAACCGGCTGCCAAGGACTCCTAGCTGCCGATACCCCCGCTCTGTCTTATCTGATTGTATTTGGAAGATGTAATATAAACTTGATGTATATTCAACTCACGGCATAGGATAATTACTATAATTATGTCGCATATCATGGTGTTGGTATCGATGGACGTTTGTTTTTAGTTTTGACCCAGTGTCCCCGTTCAATTGAGTTGAAATGTTGCATGCCTGACTCGATAACAATCAAATAAATATATAAGGCCCTGACTGAGGATACAAAATTTAAAGGAAAAATGGAAAAGAATGGAAAAACTTTGTTTTACACCAAGGAAATACACAAGTTGTTAACACAGACAAATTTAAACACTACCTACATAATAAAGTACGATAGGCGGCTTTGTCGCAGTTGTTACTGAAATCGATCTCTTCCAGTCCAGTCAACCTTTAGACGGAGAGAAGTAATGGAGCATCAGAGTTATCAATCAATCATTGTAAACTGATGGTAATTTACGTACTGAAATGTTTTCTCAAAAAAAAGTTATTCATGCATTGCAGCGTGCCAACTAAATCCAATATAAAATGTGAACCCTTTGACAACGGCTTACTTACATACCTAGTCAGATATTTAATTTAAAGTTTTCAGATCTTTCTGCTACGGCCTGACGGAGCGAAGGTGTAAACATTCTTGCGATTCAGAAATAGAGTGAGTAGGCGTCGACCATCAACTCTCCGTTGTACAGAAGACTGGCGGATCCGGCCGCTAGAACATGCAGTATTATTCATACCCGGACTAGAATAAGATCAAAATATCATTATGACAAACCTCCACGTTTCGATCGAGTTACATTGACCGCGGTCATGAGAAAGGCTCTCAAGACGGGCTAGATGTTCATGCATCACGCTTTAGAACAGTCGTTGTCGTTGTTTGTCGAATGAGGTAAGGCTCTAAAGCCTGAGTTTATAAGGCTGCCTGACGTGACTTAACGACCGTCAATCCGGTTGACGGTTCCTATGGATTGACTCAATCGACAGGGCCCGGGCACGGTAACGATGGCACATTAACATACAATGTTTGTGCTGTGTGTTTGTTCCTCCAAAATTTTTTGTAGAAATTGATAGGGCTTCACACGTAATATTATCGGCTCCTGCGAACCCCCGAAAAGGGGAGAGTGCGAAAGATGTAGAAAGAACAAAAACATTTAATTTTGTAGGACACGTCAGCCTCGGCCGGGGCGCGCCGTAGATTCGGTCCTTATAACCGCAAGGTTGGTAGGACCATGGAAGACGGTGGGTGCCTGCGGGTGAAACCACAGGGCACAGATAGTATACTATAAGTTTGAGGGGAAATAGGTATATAGGCTTATGTGTCCATGTCTCCCTCGTACATCTAAACTGGGACGAACGTGTACCATATCTATTTCAGGTGGAACAAAGAGTCATAAACGAACCTATACTTTACACTATTTTGTTCAGGCGCCAAAAAATAATTATTGTCTAAAAATCTCAACTAAACAACCTCGTTTCTCGAACTGGGCGCCGTCACTCGTCTCCAGGTCTCGTAGTAGGTTACGTGCGAGTCAGCGTGAGTCACTCGTGTTTATTTCTGAGTAATTCAGGTTTACGCCATCGCTGTATTCTCGAATAAAGTTCAGCTGGCGGGCGAGGTGTGCCGAGCCACAGCCGAGATATTCGGGGAGGAGACATTGTTTTTTAAGGTGCCGTACCCAGAGGGTAAAATGGGACCGCATTACTAAGACTCCGCTGTCCGTCTGTCTGTCTGTCCGTCTGTCGCCAGGCTGTATCTCATGAACCGTGATAGTTAGACGGTTGAAATTTTCACATAACATTTTTATGCTTTATAGACTGATAATATGTGATTCACGGTCTTATGCGAAGTTGTGGTCGAAAAACATGCTCAGCCAAGAATGGAACTGGCTCTCAAGAACCGCTGCCGGAATGTACCCCTATCTATAGATATAGAGGTTTCGGCGGAAGATTTAATACTCGTGAGTGGTAACTAACCAGGATGATTCTTTTTGTTAACGAGAATTAGCTGTTTGACTTGTAAAAGCGCGATTTGATTGCCTATTTACAATAACTGCTTTGACTTTTACTTTGGCTCTACCGCCATAGGCTACAGGCCCAGGCGTCAAATCTGTTGACCTCATGATTATTTGTAAATACTTCACTGTTAAATACGATTATTTACTAATAATTCCCCGCGGCTTTAATAATACATGAAACGTCGCGTGTACCTACAACTTAACATGCAAGCCTAATGTGATCAAATTCCACTAAGCCGACTAAACGTATCGACTGGTATCTTGTCCACATAAAAATTTGAAGGACAAAAAAGTTGGAATAAGTAAGTACAGAAATGACTAAAATTACAACCCCCACCCCGCACTCCATCTATGCTGCACGTCCCCTGGGAGAGATGGCGACCGCCTGTGGCAGAACTCGTCAGGCCCACCATGGTCTCCGGCGAGGTATCGAGGTCCAGCGACCCGAGGCTTCTCGACATTCGAGTACGATTAGCTGCTTCCGTACTTCTATGTGGGCAACTCGAACAGTTGGCAAGAATCCCGCCGGATGAGAAAAGGTTACTAATACCTAAGACATTTCTCTATGAGTGTCTCGTATTTACTTCCGCAGTCTTTTTTAAGCTCGCACTGTTTGTCCATTGTCACAATTTTCATGTTAACTGTTTAGAAATAGTGTAGGTCGAGTCTGTTGGTAGTTTAGCGTCAACATCATTATCCAATCAAGGAACGGTGCTGTGCTGAAACTATATGGGTATTTTTAAAATTGCATTTTGTTTGTGTTCGCATCACTCGCACCACTAATCATATTCACTAGATAGGTACTGAAAACAACATCATTTTAAATTTTCAACTACAATAAAAGATTGCGAATCAAATACAACAATAATAAAATATTTTTTTATTGGCACCGTAATAAAAAGTTACAATACAGTAAATAATCACGAAAAACATGTAGGTACATAATATGTATTATATTCAAATATAGCGATGGAAATATATACCGGCAGTCTACCTGATACCACTTACAAAAAAGAATTGATCGCCTAGAGACATGATGTATAGTAAGTAACTTACACTCGTTCATACACACTTTCTGCTCCGACAGACGCCCACTGCTGGTCATAGGCCTCCGCCAATGTCTTCCATCATGACCGGTCTTGTTCTTCCCTCATCCTCATCTATACACACTTACAATCGCTCAATCTTAAATAATGCAACCGTATTGAATGGTGTTAGAGTGAGATATTCACCGGTATCAAAGTCTGTCTTGTTAACCGACGACTCTCTCAGAAACAAAAGCGGTCAGTTGTTATGCTACGACACTCCCAGCCAAGTATGTCGCCGAGTACGTTGCTGAACTTCGTGTTAGGATATAAACCGCCAAAGCGTGACCGTAGCGCTTCTATCCGCATTCCCTGCTTCCACAAACATACAAGCCCACGTACGAAGTGGTACGAATAGGTCTTTGGCAACCGACGGGTAAATTGTTATGTTTCATTTGGAAAAAACAAACAAACGGTAACTTTGAAAAACGACCTTTGAGAAGCATAATATATATTTTGTGTTGGATAAAGCCCTGCACACAGTGAAACTTAGAGGCGACGAAGTGGATTGAAATATGCAGGCTGGATAAGTGATTAGACCACAATTCACCACGGGGCTCGTCTAGATTGGTGAATCACATACCTCCAAATTAATTCTCGGGCATGTTGGGTTTCGTCACAATGTTTACCTTCACTGAAAAGTGAGTTACCCGCAAGGTACCCGCACTGGGGTTCGAAACCGCAACCACCTGCTTAGAAGGCGAGTCGCTCAGACGTTATCTATTATATTGTAGCAAAATAAATGGGTCCTTTTTGTTTGTATTAGTACTAAGATAATAAAATCTATATCTTTATTATCAATTCAGACGACGCGTTTGGCATAGTAGCTGTGCAATCGGACTGCTGCGCTTGGTGTCACGGATTCGATTCCCACCCGGAACAAATATTTGTGTGAACCACAAATATTTGTTTCTAGTCTGGGTGCTATGTGTAGGTACGTGAAATGACATGTCTGTGAACGGTACCCACGGCACAGGAGATATCCTAGTGTGGGGCTCTGTTTTTATAAAGAAAAGTACCTAAAAAGAAAGAAAGGAAGAATTGCTTTCAGAATAAATAGTAAAAAATCACGCAAAATTGGAAATCATTCATTACCTAGATGAAAAGGAACGGCAGTTCACACTTAGACGTTTTTACGTCATGGGCGTAAATGTGAATTGTTGGCAGCGGCGGTGGTGAGACTTTTACGACTGTTTCGGGCGTAAAGATCAAAATAAACTTTAGTCAGTGTGAAGTCGACGGCTGCAGGAGCGCTCCCAGCACCTTGTTCCAGAGACTTCCACGTAGCACAAGTATTTATTAGCAATTTTGTCATTCAAACAGTCTGCGGTCAATCGATGAACCCGAGTGCGTGATGTCACCATGACTTAAATTATTCTGGATTCTTAAATCGTAATATTCTGACGACCAGACAGTCAGCTGTAAAAAATGGAATCTAGATTTGACTCCGGATTGTTAATGATCGGGATCTTATAACCAGACTGCGGCCCGAGATGATTTTACTACCTCTTTTGTAGAGGATGGTAGGGCATCTTCCGCATACGAACCAGTACGCGTTTGATATTCATCCGCCAAGCAGTACCTAGTGTGTAAAGATTACTGTTCAGGTTTCAAGGGCAGAAGAGTAAAATAAATTAAAGTACAATTGTGAAACAACGATTTATTCAAAGTTCATCGAGGTCTTGATGGTTGCAGTCTTGTATCTACTAACCATCGTCAACCTTTTCATCAAACGGTCTTCGAGTCTTCTCCCAGCCCCACCAGCCAGCTGCCAGCCGTCTTGCAAGTCAATCCACCTGGCCGACGAACATCCTACAAACCGACTCCAATCCAGACCACCTGTTATTTAAATCACACTGATCCGCTGACATTTACAACTTCATTTATATCTAGGCAATGCAAAATCACTTGCACATTCATTAGGTCCGGTGAATAAACCGCGCTCGAGAAATGTCGAGATATTTTCATAGTCAGATAGTGGGCCAATATTAATCATACTGCTATTTCTCGTCTGGTACAGGCGCGAAGAAAACAATTGTGAGTAAAAAAAATATAGTACAACAAACACGAAAAATTATCATATAACCTAGACTTATAAGTTTTACAACCAAGTCAGTTGTAGTCAGTAGTCTGTAGCTTGGCTAGTCCGGTCAGAAATGTAATGCAAAATTCCTTACATTCCCATTTTAATTGTATGTTTTTTCAATCCCTTACAATATAGGTACAAATTTGAATATAAAAGGCCTGTCTGGCCGAGGGGCCCGGGTATCCCCATCAGCGCTTGTCACCACACCTGTCCTGTCCGTACAGACGCCAGTCTGGCGATGTACCTACACATCTTAGTCCAAATTGATTGATGCACCTACAGTCAGAGGCGTGTCGAATATATTATTTTTTTTCGGTTCTCTTTTGTAAAACTGCTTTTTACTGCCTATTTACAATAAATAATTTGACTTTGACTTTAAATCAAGCATTACAGTTTATAGTGAAGTAAATTATGGTGATAAGTAGTGGTTTATTGAGTTGGTTAATTTACTTCAAACGTAGGTAAGTATAAATTGGATGCGGTCTGTCGAATACTATGGCACAAAGGTAATGTGGGTCACTTATTAGTTTAAGGTTTTGTCTCTTTGTTACCGTTCGATAATAATCAATACGGTACTTGTTTTGTAGCGGTTAAAAAAATAAATGTTATACTGAAATCATTGTTGAAATCGCTCGAAACAGTTTCAATGAAGCATAAATAAGGTAACAGAAAATGAAGGTAACCTACGTTACTAAAGTTGCATAACCTCGGCGATTGACGCGATTGGCTATTGGATAGGACCTAAAATGTCCTCGAGAGTAATATACTCACACCGCGATAGTGTTTACTTCCGATATGCGGACAAACGATAGCAAAGGTCTGTATTATAATTCCGCTTATAAATGTATCCTATACGAAACAGGTAGTTTTATAAGTCACTGTAGTTATGTTGACGCATGCACGTAGGTATATTATTACCATGACTACGATGATTTGAAAAATCCGTGAGGTTATTATAATGTAACCACTTCAGCGCACGAGTGTACGGCGTGCTGATCTCGCGCGCGCGCAGGTGGGAAAATATTCGTTTAAATCCGTACCTGCGCGATGTAGGCCGAGAGCTTTCCGCGCCCCCCCCCCCCCCCTGCCTCCCTCCAGCGGTGAGTCAACGGGCTGAATCGCTGAAATTATCGCGAGATTATGCACGTTGTTTATGTATGAGATTGGTTTCAGATTCAAGCGCCGCTCATGCTTGTGCGTTTTTTTCAAGGTTTTTGATCAATTTAACGCGGTATGGATAGTTATATATTTGTCGTACTTACAGCTTTTTGCTTTTCAGATTGGTTTTATGTTTTGTAATGAGACTTTAAAAACTATCACCAAGTTAATTTGGTGAAGTTACTTATAATGTCTTCAATAGAAAGATCATACTTAATTAAAAACTCTTATTTAATTATGTCACTATAGCTAGAAGTGTAATTACACTGTAAAAAAATTAACGCTGTAGCTTGACAACATAATATATTTTGTTTTTTGATTTCTTAAAACTGGATTTATTTTAGAAGTTCTTAAACTTTTGCGAACTGAATCCATGTTAAACATGGATTTATTTAATTATGTATAAACTACATATCACCATATTTATCATTGAAATAGGACAAAAGTTAATAATCTAAAAACAAAAGCTATACTGCACCTACCTACCTCTCATCTTCATCGTACGTGTGCTTTCAAATAATTTTATTAAGACGTCAGAAGGTGTTAACACATTTCATGTAAATCTATCAACTTCATACAATACGTCTGTACGTAACTAATAAAAGCGTGCTCATAGCATAATATTAAATGTATAAGAAAGACAGTTAACTTTATATTAAAACCGCATGCAATAATAATAATAGTACTGATTTGTTTAAAAAGTACTGACGACAAATTAGTTGGTATGTGGTGGAGTGCCGATGCATTTGGCAGCGGATCATCGTCTCAGTTCATTGAATTCAATAGAAAGTGACCTTGCGGTGGTAGGAATATCACATTTGCTAACCTCAGCCATAATTTATAGCATGTTTTATAGCCGCCATAATGTTTGTTACATCTATCCGATAAAGTTAAATACTCTGTTTTGTAACGTTACCACCCAAGTTTTTGTAACTAGCCACCCGCCCCGGCTTTGCACGGTCAAACTAGTTACATTCTTCTTTAATAAATTTAGATTACCTACCTTGTTAAAGGTATGTATTTAGAGCCTACATTATATCTGTACAATTCTGCTAAAATAGTTACGCTAATTAACGACATTAAAATATGACCTCATTAGGTACATCCTATTTGTCAAAATATCGTACAATATACAATTATAGTCTAAGTCTGTTTGTATGGAAAACG
Organism: Hylaea fasciaria; assembly: GCA_905147375.1. Taxonomy (NCBI): domain Eukaryota; kingdom Metazoa; phylum Arthropoda; class Insecta; order Lepidoptera; family Geometridae; genus Hylaea; species Hylaea fasciaria. Next base: position 916,591 of record LR990192.1, read on the forward strand.
ATGGATCCAGCAAACTTTAGATAGGTACAACCAGTACAATATTATTTGAATCGGACTCCTTCTGTTACAGTTCAAAGTTTAGCGTCAACAAACAAATTCACTGACAATTAATTAGAGCATAGAGTATGTATTAAGATGTATAATTTTTTTCTTAGCTCTTCAAATAAAATTATACGAGTTCACGGCGTACGAAGTATATACGAGCAATATTTTAATATAGTGCAACCAATCCGCCTCACGAGCTCTACGGCAGTGTCTACGAAGTGCTACGACATACATTGCATTGATTGCATATTATTCTTTTTGAAAGCCAAATCGAAATGCATTGTGAATAATTTATCAATATTCATATTTCAAACGTTACCATTAGCTGATCCCCACACTGTCTACGTAAATGCAACGGTCAAACTGTTTACGACTGAAGTATCCGCGGAAACGGATTAATATTCAATTGCACGCGTAAGATATAATGATAAAATTAGATTTAATTAATGTTTGTAAACATAGTGCAGTGGCGGTCGCCGGGGTTAATTTAAAGAGTGCAAGAAGTTCATTGTTAAGTTCAGGCGAATAGTGGCATCGGGCGGCGCCGGCGCTGGGACCGACAGGGACCGGCAGGAAGCGGCGCCGCGTGCACCGTGCGGAGCCGCGCGCACCGCTGCACCGCCCTCCGACCGCCTAGGACTAAAGGGTTTCGCCAAATTTTTGGGCAAAACAAATAAAAGAGAACCGCGACGGGCAGAGGACGGGCGTGTCTATAAAAGGCTGAGCGGGGGGTGCGCGGGGGTGGTAACACGATCCGCGAGCTCCAGCCGGCCGGCCGCCCTGGAGCCGCGGGGGCTGGGGGGGCGGGGTTTGGCGGAGGCCGAGCGCGCGCGCCGCCCGCTCCCGCTCTCACTAGTCGAGCGGTGCCCGACCGGTAACGTAGCGCCGACTGCCGACCGAGAGACGAACACAGCGACCATGTCATCCGTGGCAAAGACTTCCAAGTACACGTACCGCAGCAGCGGCGGCGGCACCACCGACGTCAACATCGAGTACAGCGCCGACCTGAGTGCTCTCTCCAGGCTGGAGGTACCGCCGTCGGCGCCCGTGCAGTGCAGTGCTTGTGATCAGTGCGGACCGTCATACAGTATGTTGTATTTTTCAGGACAAGATCCGTCTCCTCCACGATGATCTGGAATCCGAAAGGGAGCTGCGTCAGAGGGTAAGCCTGAGCGTGCGAAATGTGATATCGATGCGCGCGCGCCGCCTTACAGGGCGCGCAGGTGTGGGCGGCCGCTCCTATTAATACCGCCCGCCCTCTGCTAACCGCTTTTTCATCGAACCCTGAAAGTGAAAGTGTTCCAGAACTTCAGTAGTCCTTCCAACGGATTTTTCATCTAATACAATAACCGCTAATTAACCTTTTTTTAAACGTCTTGTGAAGAGGTTTCTCTGTGAAAAGTTTTACTCTTCCTCAAACGTCTTTCAAAGAAATATTAGCGTGTTTTTTTTCGAAGTATTTTAATTATTTAAAAAGACATTCCTTTCATTCGGCAAAAATTTAATCATACCTTCAAATCCCAATTTAAATAAAGCTCTGAAATTAAGTCGTTACGTGTCGTCATACTAAATGCAGTCATCATACTGAAAGATCAATTAACGTGTGAATTTCATCGGCTCACGTAACCGAAAGTATTCTATTTTTGAGCATTGCACCGCGACGGCGCTACGCCGCTCGCCGCCGCCGCTCGCCGCCGCCGCCCGCGCCGCGCGGCAGGCGACGTGCGCGCGCGCAGTTCCGCGCGCCCGACACGCGTGCCCCTACCGTGATATATTTAGCCACGTAGCGAAAGCATTCTCTGAAATCTCAACTTCTCGCTCTCCGGTCTCACTTTTGAAACTGGGCCAAATGATGCTCGTTCCCGTTGAGAATGCCACAATATTGAAATATAATAATAGCCCGCGGTGTTGGTGGCGAAAATATCCGAGTTAGTCAGAGCGCCGTGAGACACGGGCCGTTTCTTATTTTAGTACAATACTGAAATATGCGAAGGACGGCGATCGGTGCCGTGGAGTTGCATAATGTCTGCAGATAGGCCGTACGCGCTATACGCTGATATATATACCTACCGCCGTAGGTATCTACGATGGGCAGCGCTACCGGAAACCACGATAATTGAGACAGCAATACTAACAACGTTATTAATGCCACGATAACTCCTCGAGACGTCAACGTCAAACATGCCGATCGGTAGGTTCGTACTATCACATGCATGTTTATCAGATCAAGTGAGATGATCCAAACACCGCCGACGCTATTGTCGCAACTCTTACTTACAAAAAGTAGTTAACAACTTTCTGTTGAAGTATAACTTGGACGGGTGGTGGTTTCAGATCGAGAGGGAGAAGGCAGACTTGAGTGTGCAAGTTATTCAACTCTCTGAGAGGCTGGAGGAGGCTGAAGGCGGAGCCGAGAGCCAGGTAACATACTTTTTAATTATTTCGTAACAACCGATAGTAACTTTATTAACATAAAGTAGGATTTAGGAAGTGAAATCAAAATCTAAGATGGAAATTGTTCAGGATGTGAGGAAACAACTAGACAGTAGATGATCCAAAGTTGTTGATAACATTAACGAGAGTTTCATGCAAAATGGGACAATACAGAAGTCAAGCTGAAGAAGACGCGAGGAGAAAGGAAACATTCCATTGACAATGTTTTAAACAAAGAAGCCATAGAAAACATGTAAGAATATTAAACAATTCTAAGAATAAATAAAGAATTAAAAGGAGCCCGAAGCAGCATAAAAGAGAAGCAGATAACGAATCGAAGAAAGAATAACCTACTCCTGCCTGATATTGAAATACATTAATTGCCATGCGATTTTTACTTTATGCGTTTGCGAACTGTGCTCTGCGATTTTGTATGTTAATCTTTTCAGGACTTGGAAATCAATTTTTTGGTTTATTTATCATATTACACTAGAAACTTTGTTATTCGAATGATGGGCAAACGATTATTCGGATCATACGTTTTATACGCGCAGTTCCATCATGAATTAGCTTTTTGTGACACAGATTTGAATTATGCTGCCTAAAATACGAACTTTTCTAATAATATACGAAGTTTCTTAAAATATATTTCTAATAATATACATTTGAACTATATCTCAAATTAGAACGTATATGATGCAGATGTAGGTAACGTTATATATCCAAAATAATTACGTGTAATTAACAATTATACATCAAATTATAAGATGGAAAGAAAATAATGAATTTAATTTCGTATACTTATTAAAATATTTTCCGTTTACACCTACAGCATTTTTTTTACTTTAGTCGGAAAAAATATTTCACAATTCAATGAATACAATGAATGTAGGTACACCATTTATAACGGGAGAACAGTTGGGCCGATTTTCATAATCTTTGCTTTGTTAGATTTGTCTCCGATCCGAATAGCCGAATAAATACTAAAACATGGGAGAAATTTACGAAAAATGAGAGTAAAATGAATTCATTTTCTAATACATGTTTGACAAGACAACGTCTGTCGGGAAAGCTATAGTATAGTTATCTGCTAGTAATATAATAAAAAACATGTCATTGTAGTGTAGCATTAACATTTTACGCAAAAATAATATATGACCACATAATAAAAAAAATGTTTGGGCAGCATAGTACGAATCCAAGTGGTAGGTACTCGTATAATGATTATGCGTTACATACAACTGAAAATTTGAACTGTTCAAATGAGCTCCCGAACCACTAGTACTGGGAGCGTATTTTGAAATGGTGCCGTATACATTTTTCAGTTCGAGATCAACAGGAAACGCGACACTGAACTGACCAAGCTTCGCAAACTCCTGGAGGATGTCCATCTGGAATCCGAAGAGACCACCCACCTGCTCAAGAAGAAGCACCAGGAGATCGTGGTTGACTTCCAGGACCAAATCGACCAGCTTACCAAAAGCAAATCCAGGTAAGAATACGAACTTCTAACAATATCTTGTAAAACTAGTATAAGAACTGCTTGCGATTTTGCGAAGACCGCTGAGCGATACTTCTCTCACATCATCACTGTCCATCGTCACAGCCGTAGACCGCTAACCCTGGAGTTCGCATGACGGTTCTCTTTGTCTCCAGGGCAGAGAAGGAGAAGTCCAAGTTCCAAGCCGAGGTCTACGAACTGTTGGCCCAAGTGGAGAACGTGACCAAGGAGAAGATCACCATTTCCAAGACCGTTGAGAGGCTCGACATCACTATCAGCGAGCTCCATATCAAGATCGAGGAGTTGAACCGCACCATTGTGGACATCACCTCGCACAAGACCCGTCTGTCCCAGGAGAATGTTGAGCTGGTCAAGGAAGTTCAGGACCTGAAGGTGGGTTTACTAATTTAAAACACATAGACACCTTGGTATATAAAATATAGCATCATTGAATTAGTACCAGTCCCGCCTGCCACGGTTCCTTGATTTAGTTGTAGGTACTAAAGTACGAGTAGAAGACAATGTCAGCTTCCCCTGTATAAGATACCATAACTATGTGCTATAAATAAAAAGAGCTCTTACCCGTCATTCTGATACTAAAATTATAAAACGATGTCTAAAAGTGGTAAAAGACTGACCTTTTCCTAATACATATCATGTGATCATGGTTCCAGGTGAACATCGAGAACGTGATCTATCTGAAGAGCCAGCTCGCCGGCCAGCTCGAAGACTCCCGCCGCAGGCTAGAGGACGAGGACAGGAGGCGCTCTCTGCTAGAGGCTACCCTCCACCAGGTGAGGAACAACTCTCCGTCATACGCTTGGCATACCTACCTTTGGACCTTGGGATAGCAAAGTTTACCTCATAAATTAGATCCGCATCCGTAACGGGGATTCCTTGACATAACGCCACAAAGCATATTATTATAATCAAATAGCTGTCCTTTTGATAGCGTATTTTGAGCACTGATGTAACCTTATTCCATCTTAGGTTGAGATCGACCTCGAGTCCGTCCGCGTGCAGCTGGAAGAAGAATCAGAGGCGCGCTTGGACCTGGAGAGGCAGTTGGTGAAGTCCAACGGCGAGGCCCAGCAGTGGCGCTCCAAGTTCGAGTCCGAGGCCGCCGCTCGCGCCGAGGAAATCGAGGAGCTACGCCGCAAGTACTCCGCCCGCATCCAGGAGCAGGAAGAGCAGATCGAGACCCTCATCGTCAAGATCAACAATGTTGAGAAGCAGAAGTCTCGTCTGCAGAGCGAGGTCAGTAGCTGTTGTCGCCAAAACAGATAGGCAAGATATCTTCACTCTCCATGGTACTTCCAATTTTGTGTACAGTTGTTAGTTGTCTTGACTTTTGTCCGCTTTCCAGTTTTGGGTTATAATGAATGCAAAATTTCGTAAGTGTATGAAATAATCTATAAACCTACTGTTGAATATAGATACGGTGTATATCTGAAAACTTTCCGATGACTAAAACACATTTCTATAAAAAAATAATGTTTACATAACTACATACATGCATAGATGCACATTGTTTTGGAATGTATTATCTCTCAGCCGCAACTCGCACACATATATTTGTAAGTACAAATTCCGGGCTTAGCTACAACACAACATCCCTTCCAGGTCGAAGTCCTCATCATCGACTTGGAGAAGGCTAACGGAACTGCTCGGGAGCTCCAGAAGAGGACCGAACAGCTGGAGCGTGTCAACATTGAGATCAAGTCACGCCTGGAGGAGACCGTCCAGATCTACGAGCAGACCCAGAGAGACCTCCGCATCAAGATCACCGAGATCCAGCGCATCAGCCACGAGCTCGACAAGACCAGGGAGCAGAAGGATGCTCTCGGTCGCGAGAACAAGAAACTTGGTGGTGCGTTGCTCACATTTTGGTGTTTTTTCAGTCCTCTGCATTGACATCTCGATTGAGATACTGATGATTAAGTTAAAGACGTTTCGAGATGCACCTGTTGCTGTTGGTATGGGTCTAAATTTTGCCCGTGGTTTCACATACCATTAGCTAATAACTTTCCCTTAGATGATTTAGACACTAAAATAACAATGTTCTTCGTAACTTTCTCAAAGAGCTTATCTATCCATTATGTCTTTTTTCAAAATGAAACTATTTTCGCATGAGTACCAAAAATATTTCTGTAAATGTGCTGTTTAACAATAAGCTATTCTGCCTATCCTTTCGTTTGAATTTTTGTATTTATTACTATCGTCTGGCCGCTCAGTCTTCGGTGAACAAGCCCATGAGTTTCCAGTTCTCACGATACTCCCATATCTTAACACGAAGTGTATTTTTTACTAGTAAGTACAATGTTTTGGAGAGCAATAAACACCTATCTTGTCTTGTTCCTCAGATGACTTGCACGACGCCCGCGCTAACCTCACCGAGTTGAACCGCCGTCTTCACGAGCTCGAAATCGAGCTGCGCCGTCTTGAGAACGAGCGAGAGGAACTCACCGCTGCCTACAAGGAGGCCGAAGCTGTGAGTAATTGCCTCTTACCATCTTCCATCATAACAGCCCTCTGGGTCTCTAAGCCTTCTTCATCTGGACTGATAAGCCTCCTGAGCCCTCTATTCTCTAGGGTCCCAACACTTTTGGGCGTCTAGTTACCTGACCCCCTCATTTTCACTCCATGTTCAATTCGAAAATCTGGTTTTGTGTCGCTATTCCAACCATTATGTCTCGGACTATTTAGGTAGAAACAATTAAATAAATGCAACGCTTTTTGCTGGTGAAAATGTCTGATGCATTCGACAGCAACACAGTTTCACAGTAGTGAATAGATGGTAGGCAGGTGCACAAGCAACAGATTATTATTTAAGATCGTAATATTGTTATTACGTTACTCTATTTCACGTGAATAAAACATTATTATTAGGCATTGATCACCTAGAAAAAAATGTAACTATATTTTTATGTAATTGACTCACGTCATAATAGGCACAGCAGTAAAAATAAAACATTGACATAAAATACGAGTAGCATTTTCAATGGGTATTTTTTTGGAATGCACATACACCGGAACATTTTCACAAGTCATGTTTCAAGTAGCATTTATAACTATCAGATGCCGTTCAGTAATTATGGATGGCAGGAGTTGGCAGCGGTTCAGCGAGCAATCTGCAAGCGGCTGCCAGTATTCCTACCTCATTCCGCGAATAGGCCAGTCTATGTATAGCTTGAGCCGATACTAATGTTACTGACAATGAGTAGGGTCGACATTTTAAGTCTATTCTGATAGTTCGACCCGATGAACTTGGTCTGCTATTAAAAGTCTGTAAAGTTTTCATTCATATGCACAATTCGCTCGCACAGTCAATCGCTAGGCAACGAGATTCCCGTTACATTAGCTAGCACTTACTTATAATGAGAATTGTTTAAAGTATTCGAAAGAAAAACGACTTTGAAAATGAAACGGAGATTTCCGTCGTGTTGGCATTTATTACACTTCCGCTCAATATTTACTCGTAGGTTGGTTTGGTTTTTGTAGGTAGGTACTAGTTTTCTCTTTTATGTTTGATGAAAACGTTTTTGACTAGTTTTACTATGTTTGGAAATCATTAGTGCAACTCTATAATTATACGCTTTGTGGTAATTTTAATACCGCGAGATATACACACTAGTTAGCTTATTCTAAATAAGAATACTGTAGAGAAAAACAATTAATGAAAGATCAAAAACCTAGGTATCCTTTCAGAAAGAACCCCCATTGAAGCACTATAATTACGTTGATAAGTAAATAATGCTCATCCACCAATATCTTCCTCCAGGGTCGCAAGGCTGAGGAGCAGCGTGCGATGAGGCTGACCACAGAGCTGGGACAGTTCCGCCACGAGGCCGAGCGCCGTCTGCAGGAGAAGGAGGAGGAAATCGAATCCATCCGGTGAGTACCGCCTTCTGAACTTCGGGACCATCTTCGTAGCCCTGGAGTCATGACGCCTTCTGACCCTGAAGGTGAAACTTATGTACCATGTCAACTTCGAATCAGCAACAGTATACCTTCTGCTGAAGTTGCTGCATTCTGTTCAGACCATAGTCCACATGTTCAACTGTACATGGTAACCCTGAGATTATGCTTGTGATAAATAATGATGGCGTGAATGTTTTGATAAACTTACTGATACGTGCGCACGTAATGTTTACACTGCAAATAATCGCACCAGACTGTAGGCCCATCGATCACGCACCACTCGCAGTGGTCGCCAACTCGGAACTAAGGGCCTCACGCGTCTCTCACCGCCGCGCCGCAGCCCCACTCCCTTCCCGGCGCTGAGTGACTCCTGTCACACAAACTTGCGACAGCGCCCACGCCAGCCATGACCTGAATCTGTCATGGATCGTGGAGACACGCCAATAATTAGATTGATCTATGAATTATGTCATTTACAAAATTGATTCACTTGAAATTATCGAATGACTCATCCTGATTGAAGTCTATATCTAAAACTTTACCATCATTGACCAAAACATGAATAAAGAGCAAATGATTACTACCGCGTTTCTAAGAAAATGGATTGCCTCTTCAGACCGGTATTTATTACAATTAATTGGCACCGATTCCATTTATATTTAGCCGGCGGTTTGATTGGCGAGTATATTCGACGATCGTGCGGTTATTGGCACACGGTTGCAGAGGAAATGTACAAAAGACGGAGTCGGTTTCCTCGCGTCCCCAAACACGCGACCTCGATCCCTGACTACGAACGTCGGGGAGAGTGATATCTCCGAAAAGTTAGTGTTGTGCTTTTAGTGAGCACGATGCCGCCTGTTAAAGTGCCTAATTACAACAAGTGGAGCCGACCCCCTACTGCCGTGTATGAAGACAACTACGGCTATGGAATTAACTTCTATCAGCCGATGATCGACTACATCAGCGCCAAAGAGCAGGGTTCCACGGCGAAACCTCCCCACTTACCGTGGAACAACGAGCGAGGACTCGAAAAATACAGATTTGACAGGCCCATAGACAGGTACTCCGAGCAAGATGTATCCCGGTTCTCGAAAGAAGTTGCCGAACATGCAAAAAATGATCTCAATTCGTTTAATGTGGGAAACCGAACACCATTTTCAGTGGTGGCATCAGCTGCAGCTGCGAATGTGGGTAAGCATGTTGGCGTCGAAAGTGTAACTGTAAAAGCGAGAAGGAAGAAGGTAGACAGGGAAAAATACAAAGCTGAAAGACAAAAGAAAAGGCTAGAAGAAATCGAGAGAGATCTCGACCTTTACGAAAAAGAAGTTAATGTTGGCGCAGAACTAAAAGGGAAAGCTTTTATGTACAGGGGGAAATCAGCTAAAGCCATCTCGCAAGTACTTTTAGAAGAAAGCAGGAGGAATCTGGCGCAAGGCTCCATTAGAAAAATGGACTTTAATGCTAAGAAAGAAGCGATAGACCGCAACTTGGCCAAGGTATCGGAGAGTATTATGTCGAAAGTGGCAGCTAATTCGAACTTGTCCAGTGTGTCTCAAAGCAAGCTGTCGGAACAAATCACTGAGACAGTGCGGACAATTCGGGCCACTTCCCCTGTCACTAAGTGCGTAGTGATCAGAACCGAAATCCCGATCATTGATAATTCGTACGTTGAAAAAATAAGCGAATTAAAGCAGACCCTCAATCAGTTTGAACAACTTAGCACTAGTTTGTGTATAGATAAAAGGTGAATATTATGTTGTGACGTTTCAGTTGTTACTTTGTTTGCAACATTGCCAGACTGAGTTAAAAATAGGTTCAATTGGATAAGCCAACATCATTTATCTAGATTTATACAAGCTTTACTAAATAAACTCTGTGTACTATAATAGATACGAGATTCAGTTGTTCACTTGAATCTGACTGACGGTGTTTGGACTCATTTTGATCAGCTTGATCATACCAAATACTTGGCAGAAACGTATTATTAGTCATCTAAAATCGGTTGTAATGACACCCTTTCTTTGTCTCCAGCAAGCAGACCAGCATTGAGATTGAGCAGCTGAACGCCCGCGTGGTGGAGGCTGAGACCAGGCTGAAGACTGAGGTCACACGCATCAAGAAGAAGCTGCAGATCCAGATCACAGAGCTAGAGCTGACCCTCGATGTGGCCAACAAGACCAACATTGACTTGCAGAAGACGATCAAGAAGCAATCCCTGCAGGTAAGCGCTTTCGTTGCAGCCAAAAGTGCAGTGTCATAACTACTAGAAAATTTGTAGATTTAGAATTTATTTTATATTACTTCATCATCATCAGCCCTTACCAATCAAATTGTTCATTGCTTTATAGCGTACGGTCATGAGCTTTCCTTCCTCATGATCCAGTATACCGTCGATAACCTGCTCATCTGGCAGGTGGTTTACTTTGTCTTCATCGGTCCTTTCGAATATAACTTAATTTTACCCCTGTTCTCAAAAATTAAACAAAAAATTTTTTTTTATTTTGAAAATTCGAAATATATCATAGGTTTACTCTGTTTTTATGTACGTAGGCTAGCGTAATTACTATCGCTGAAATTTGTAAACGGATAATAATTCTCTTAACCAAACCAAATTCATCGCATCATGAGTGGAGTGTAACAGAAGTGCCGTTCTGTTCCAGCTCACCGAGATCCAGAACCACTACGACGAGGTCCAGAGGCAGCTGCAGGTGACCCTCGACCAGTACGGCGTCGCCCAGCGCAGGATACAGTCCCTCACCGGCGAGATCGAAGAGATCCGTGGCAACTACGAACAGGTACGAACAAGGTGTTCTATGATAACGCGCCTACACCTTGAACTTCCATCATCGGGAATTCAACGGCATTTCTCGTCGGTGTAGACGCAAGATTTAAACGTAGGAACAGTTCATTCTGATAGAATCAGTTACGACAGACATCATCATGACGACTACTATCTACCATCCATATTTAATTCCGACTCGGGTGAGCCATATAAAAAAAAACATGATTCCTAAGTTCTATTTTCGCTCAAATTGATGTTTTGTTTTTCATAAACCTTTAGCTAGGTGCCTATTTAAATATCTATAAACACTTGAATTTATGTTGTCAATACACTTCTACGTTCCATCTGCTGGTACATATAACTTCTCTCAAAGAGAGGTAGGCTGGGTCATAATCCACAAGTCTGTGATCACCTCTAATTGGTAGACCCTTCTGAAAAATGTCACTCCTCATTCGCAGGCCCTTCGCGCTAAGCGCACCATCGAGCTGTCGTACGAGGAAGCGCAGACCCGCATCAACGAGCTGACGGTCATCAACGTGAACCTGTCCAGCAGCAAGGCTAAGATCGAGCAGGAGCTCGGCGCCGTGGCTGCCGACTACGACGAGATCACCAAGGAGCTGCGTGTGGCTGACGAGAGATACCAGCGCGTCCAGGTATGGCTCTTCATGGGCGTGTGCTGGTGGCTTAGGGAAAAGGATACACCACTGATGTGGGCCTCTGATAGGTAATCGCTTGAGGCAGTGCCATTTGACATGGCTTAACGACTGCTGTCCATCGATGAAGATACGGAGCGATGGAAATCCTCACACAACTTACGAAAAGTTAATGGTGCGGGGTGGAGGATCGAACCCGGTGTCACCGGGGTGTAAAGCGCACAGTTACCTATGTTAGTTACTGATTCCCTAGATACGGGTGGATTGAGCAAATATTTTCGTTTTTTCTTTTGCGTCTGTTGATTGATACTTGGTAATTGCCATTTCTTCGTTGCAGACTGAGCTGAAGCACACCGTAGAGATCCTCCACGAGGAACAGGAGAGGATCGTCAAGATTGAAGCCATCAAGAAGTCCCTCGAGATCGAAGTCAAGGTATTTACACATAAAATCGTTTTAAAACTGTTCTTGCGTATAGGAGTGTGACAACTACCTATCCTATAATTATATTCCATAATACTTAGTGACACCTTACCATTGAAATTATTTATTTGTGATGATAAAATGTAATGGCATACCGATTATGCTATTCTTTAACATTCTCTATAACATTCCGATCAGGCAAATCCGCTCGTATTATAAAGTTATAAACATACAAACAAACTGTTTAAACTTTGGGGCCATAACAAAACAGATATTTTTAACGATTTCAATACCTTTACAATAATCAGAGGCTATATTTTACGACCCTTCAGTTCGCACTGACACACACAGACAAAATAAGCGTGTTTGTGTGCATGGTGACGTACAATCAATAATAAAATTGATATGTACCTACTCAACGATTATTCAGGCAAATGGGTTCCATCAGAAACATAGACTCAATGCCCTATAAATAACCGCTCCACCTCGCCTGCAGAACGTGTCCGTCCGCCTTGAAGAGGTCGAAGCCAACGCCATCGTCGGAGGCAAGCGCATCATCAGCAAACTGGAGGCCCGCATCAAGGACATGGAGCTGGAGCTGGACGAGGAGAAGAGGAGGCACGCGGAGACCATCAAGATCCTGCGCAAGAAGGAGCGCTCCCTGAAGGAGGTCATGATCCAGTGTGAAGAGGACCAGAAGAACATTGTCCTCCTCCAGGACTCTCTTGAAAAGACCTCGCAGAAGGTCAGCATCTACAAGAGGCAGCTGCAGGAACAGGTACGTTTCTTTATTATAAAACAAGCTTTAGAATTGTATAATTCATGAATGCTGAGATTTCACTTTGGTAACCTATTGAAAAATGTCGATGCGTGCAATAGCGAGCCATGCTTGCTAAAATCCAATAAAACAATTGCTTCTATTAATATTTATTTGACGACCGTACAAGTCGTGTTATGAACTAGCTATAATATTATATTGTTATACCTACTTTTGGAATCGACAGCGACGGAATATAATGAATATTCTTGCACCCATACTCTGTGGTTACTAACAGTCGCTCTGTAGAACTAGGAGCAAAACTGTGATGAATGTGAGCTAACCTGTTGTTTCCCTTGTGATTTCAGGAGGGCATGTCCCAGCAGAGCGTGACCCGGGTACGACGGTTCCAGCGCGAGCTGGAGGCGGCCGAGGACCGCGCCGACGTCGCCGAGAGCAACCTGACTCTCATCCGCGCCAAGCACCGCACCTTCGTCACCACCTCCACCGTGCCCGGCTCGCAGGTCTACCTGGTGCAGGAGTCGCGCGCCCTCAGCTCGGAGTGAGACGCCGTCTCCTCGCCCCAAACACCAGCATTTCTCACCACCAGTCTATATCGGGGCGCAATTCCGGTCGGGTATAAGCCTAGTCGTTCGTGAAGTGTGCCGGGCGGCGGGTGGCGCGGGCGCGGCGCGTGCGCCGGCGCCGGCGGCACCCGGCGCGCGCGGGACGGGCGCTCGGCGCCGCGGCTCGCCCTATACGTGTCTCTACACCGTTGCCTACTCGCTGACCCCCCGTCCCGACCACACCGTCTATGTTACGCTAATTCACCAAATAAAGGAACCAAAATCAATGTTTTAGCTTTTTTTTTCAATATTTTTCTACTTAAGGTCAACCGGCGCTAAATGTTTGCACCGCGAGGTGCAGTAGTTTAAATTAAAGAATTATTTTATATTATTTATTTAATGGTGCAATGCATATTGTACGTTTGTAACTGTAACTTTTAATAATTTTAAAAATAAATGCTATTTATGTTAAAGAAACAAAAAAAGCAATAAAACTTCAAAAGAAATGTTGTTTTTCATTTGGCATGTTTGAAATTATAATCGTTTTTAAGCGCCGCTTCCCTACCCGCCTTTTTCCTGTCATAGACTAAGGTGTTCCCGTTGTGCGAAGCCGAATTCCCCTGCCTGATGGTCTCTTTAACCTCCTGTATCCTCTGTAACCTACTACTTGCCAATATTTATTACTTATATAGTATTTAGAACTCCATCCTCTTGTGTTTGTATGTCGTATGAAGTGTGCTATATGTGCTACATATAGCTGCGTATCAGAGTTTATCAAGCCGCTACTGATACTGAAGAAACTATATTTAAGTAGTTCGTTTTCTATAAATTAACATGATTATTTTAATAACCTCATTGACGACGACGCCATGACTTCAGGCACGCGCAGATCTGATTTGTTTTGGATTAGCTTATTAATACAAAATATAATGGTAAGTATGTAGATATACGGGTCAAAAGTTAAATAGAAGTAGATCTTGTATATCTCATGCTCGAAAAGTGTACCATATAAGCTTAACTTATCCTAAAAGACCAGCTTGACCTAAAAGATATTGTTAGGCCCTAGTGAGTGAGTGAACGTAGTAACTTATCTTTTTAAATTTGTACTTGCTTTTATGAAAAGAATTCAAAATACTGGGGATTTGACTTTTCAATGTTCCATTTCGACATAATTACTTCGAAAAAAAAGAAGGCTATCTTAATGCACAAACCATGCGAAGCCAAAACAATTTATGTTTGAAAATGGATCTAAAAATTACCATTGGATCATTAGATGGTATGCGTAGTAGTACATGTGCGTTTGCGAACATTAGATTAAATTTAAAAAGTTTGTATTGCCGCTATCTGTAGAATTTTTACATTAATGCAAATTAGATTTAAAAGATTAGATTTCATAATTTGTTTTGTATTGAACGCTGATCTCAAACGACTTATCCATACTCGATTTTATGCCAAACCATCGCATCGAGTATAAAGTTTAAGTAGTTTTTGTCCCTTGTGATACAAACTACTATTTTGTTAGTGTGAAATGTTAAAATATTTAAAGTATTTTATATTTTCACAACACTGAAAATTCCAGACAAATAGTCAGAGTAGTCTTATGAAGTCGCAGTGAACGTCACGATTCAAAGTAAGTAGGTAAGTAGGTACCTACGTATAGGGTATTAATAATAATTTAGATATTCTGTGACTTATTTGCTCAAGAAACTTCCTGAGCTGCCAAAAAATATGTCCTTTCTAAACAGAGAGAACAATAAATTACACTGAAATGAAATGAAATGAACATTTATTGCAGAAATTGTGTACATACAGGATGTTAAGTAAGTCACAGTGAGGTACCAACAATTTATCCATGACGGACGTACAATAATACAAGTATGGGAATATGGTTTACACTAGGCATACTCTCGATTCGAAATATCAGGAACTCAAAAGCAAACATAACACATCATGGCAAACCGTCCCATTTTCAATAAACGTATGTGTTTCTATCATTTGCCCACACTCGTGCACGTTAACGAACACTCAATTATTAATATCCCACCAACACTAAACACAAATTATAGGTAGGTATATGAGTAAAAAAAAAACTAAATCAACGTCACATTAAAACAAACTTTAAAACAAAAGCCGCAAAACGTTTATTTTCGGTTGTTTAGTTTCGAAGTCGTTCGATGCATCGATATACTAGTTCGATGCGTATTGGTGATCTACAATCTGTGGAGATCTAGGAGCTGTTATCTTCGGATAGAACTAGGTGGCGTTGTCTACCCTTAAAACACGCAAACGTTATGTTACAGCCAGCTCTTATACCTGCCGATGGCGCGTTATTCAAATCAAAACCAACAGTCAAACTTCTTACAATAAAAATATTACATTGTATTATTTTTTGAACGGTCGCTTTAAATGCGACCTTTAACACGTTCGCTGCGGCACCAATTTTTGCAAACTTTCCGTTCCTGCGGCACGAGGTCTTATCGGCCCGCACCGTGACCAGACGTTAGGGCGACACGCGGTCTATTAGACCCCAGCTCCTTTAACAGACTAAAATCCATTTTCTGGCCCGAAATCAAAAATAAATGAAAATTTTGGTACTTATCGATATAGACAGTGAATTGATGAACCCTAATGTACCGTCGCCCCGGGATCTGATAGCTAATTTATTAATTATTGGCAAAACAAAATATGGGATCTTATACACCTCGTAACGCACTGAAATAGGGTAAATTTTCGCTAAGATTAATGATGAGAAAAATAATATCGACGAAACGACGTTTATCTATTTTTGTGTGAAAGTCTTAATATGCGGTTCACAGAATAGAAAAAAAAAGAAAACCAGAAGTAGAAAAGAAACTATCTTATTTATTCTGCCTCGGGCTTTAAAAAGGTGACAGACAAACGGACAGACAGCGAAGTTTTAGTAATAGAGGGTCCTGTTTTTATCTTTCGATACGGAATCCTAAAAATTATTTACTTTCAAAACCTAGACAAAGAACTACTGAATTATTAATTAATTACTTACTTGTTTTTTCAACGGCTGCTTTGCGTTTTTTGTGGAGCTTTTACTACCTACAAAAATATCAATTAAAAAATTTACTTGTTTTGGTTCTGTTTCTGAGTTTTTTTTAATTAACTTCTTCCGACATCGTTTAGACATATTCGGCGATGTAAAAGGACGTGCCCTCCAATCGACGTGATGCACAACACTAGTCGCGGGAAGCTCGCGTTGGGTGCGGTACGAGGTCCAGGGGGATATGGGACGTTATAGCCTCGTCCCGCACTGCATTAAAATAATATTAATTCAGTGCGGTACGAGGCCTAAGACATCCGGTACCAAGGTAGGTATACCACCGAGTCCGGGACCATTAGCGCGTCTCAAATATACATTTATCTCTTTTCTATACTGGACCAAACCAAAGCTATGCCCTTCGCACGACAGAGATGTTCACGTTTTTCCTTGCCGCACCACAAGGAAGTTGCATGAGGGGTGATTTAGGCCTCGTTTCGCACTTAACGTGTTAAATAATAATTGCTAGATCAAGTTCTTACCCCCAGTTTCTGAAACGTCAGCCAACTTTGACTACAGATTAATTATATTGTATATATATATATTGCAGCCAGTGTTCTTGGTACCATGCCACATGGACACCCTCTTTTGTTAGATTTGTAAGGTTTAGTTTAAGCTAGTTTTAGTTTATTTTATTTATATTTAATAAGGAAATGTTACTAATATTTGAATAAAAGCTGTTTCGGATTATATTGCCATCCTTGTCATTTGCTTAGTGTCAGATAGAGACAACGATAGTTTTAATCTACTGTCAAATCCAACAAACGTTCCAGAAACTGGGAGAGTATCTTACCTGCGACTTCCTGCGGTCGAATTTTAACGAAATTTTAATCGCGACTATAAGTAAGTAGGTGGGTGTTCTTTATAATTTTCATGATTTTTATGAAATTTTATGAAAATTCATGAAAATTGGTGCAGTGGATTAGACGTGTAATGCAAACATAAGAAATGCACACATTCACACTTTCACATCCTACCTACTTATAATTTATTATAATAAATGCGAATTTTTGTGTGTGTGTTTGTATCTACTTGTCCTCTCTTCATAAAATTAGGTAAAAGGGTACTTTTTATCTCGTAAAAATTTACAGTTCCTGTGGGATAATAGCCTAGCGAACACGCGTGAAACCGTGGGCCGCTGCTAGTTTCTATGTATTTAATGCTAGTTGCTAGTTAGTATGTATTCTCTGTAGGGCTTTTTAATGCCACAAAGTAACGAGCAGGTCGTACACGTGATGGTATCCGCTACACCTGCCCGCAACAGCTGCAGTGCCGACCGGTACTTTGCAGTGCAAAATCTTGTACTGCACTTCATTGCACTGGCTCGGCGCTCCGAGCCGACAATCTCAAACTCATAAGGTCCCAGTTATCTCACTGAAAACAACTACCACAGGAAACAGTAATATTCGCACACTACTGCTTGACGGACGAATGCTGGCTAAAGTGTGATACAGATAGGGATTCAATATATCTATGTATAAATGTCTCAGCCGCGTTTGTTTTAATAATTTCTCAATAGACTGGCTGTGACATACAGACGGATAGAAGACGGTACGGTTGCTTGGGTTCGAACCCGTAACTTACTACGCTGCATCCGAGCAAACTACCAACCGAACAATAAGTCCGGATTGAACCAAAGCGTGCAATATCCCGTGCCGTGCCGTGTCCTCACGGAAAGCGTGTCTATTCCGGCGCGCGTCGGCCAGCCGCCCGCCCGCCCAGTCGGCTGCCGCCCGCCCTGCTGCGCACGCGCACTCTCCCGCCACAGGTCAGTCCGCATTTCCACTCAACTATCCCCACAACTGGAACTGTAACTGTGCCATAAGTGATGTGTCGACGGATTTACATAGAATATTATTCAAGTGTTTTATAGAAATGTGATGATCCACGCGTTAGTAGACGCGTGCGCCGAACCGGTAACCGTTGTACGCTTTTGCACGAGTTTTTAATGTCCTGTGTGGAATATAAATAAATATTATACGTGTTTCACATGATGTTTTGCCGGTGCAAGGACGCAGCGTCACCAGAAATATTTTATGTTCTTTAATTAGAAGACAATGCTGTCTTTATTTGAAATTCTCTTTCATTTGCGAAGGAAATACGTGTGACATGTTTACTGCGGCTTTTAAATAGTTTCCTGGATTATTTTTACAAGTTGTACCCGCGGCGGCCCTTTCTCTTTACCCGTTTATCTGGGGAGACTGCATTTTTGTACCGCATTCACTCATAATACCTCTTGATTTTATTGCAAACATTGCGCTTCATGCTGCAACACCCAAGTACCTACTACTTGGCAGTTATAATATGTTCATCTGCCATAGTGGTGCAATTTTTTGTCCAGACGTTATGCCCCTAAATTGCAATGATGATTTATCTATCTACCTGCAATCTGCAATTGTTATTTTGTTTTACATTTTTTTCGTGAGATTTAATAGTTTTGTTTATCGTTTATTTAAAAAAGGCAGATTTGCATGTTCTATGTGTTGCTGCTAGTCTGCTGAGGTAAAAAGAAATCGACTGTATTGTAATATACATTAGGTGTATTACCCCGTATGCCAATGCTTATCGTTGTACCTTTAGGTTAGCATTTTAGTCACGAGTAGTAAGAAATATAAATACCTAGTATTACGCGCAACTTTTCACGGGGAAATGTTTTATACATATTATTATTTATTATTCCCCAGAGACAGTTCCCCACTGAAGCTTATTTATACCGGCGCACCCCTCTCAACGTTTTTTTTATCAGTAGTTTGCTTCCAATCGTCAGTGTACTCGTTTCACAAATCAGATAGATAATGGTCAAATAGAAATAATACGCAATCTTAAGGCGCTATCATAGGAGCAATTCATGTATGTATGAATTAGCGGGTACTGAGCCGCCTAGTAAGCGCTCAGACTGATGATATTCTCGTCGTTTTTATTAAATTAGTAGAAAGGAATCCATTCAGTACATTGGAAAATTCAAAACTCCATAGAAGATAAAATTGCCTTTGTAGCGACACATTATTGCGTTTGCATTGCATTCTGCTGACGCGAGTTAATGCAATGCAAGGTGCAGGTGGGGCGCATCAGTCGTCACCCCCCGGGCACGATAGGTAGACGTAGTTTCTCTGTAATTGATTTATAATATACCGCTTGACCTACTTAAATAGTATTTTCTTTTCTAAACGCCATGTTAGGAAAGAACGGACGGGAGATAACTTTACACTGAATCTCCCATTCTATTTAGGTAGATATTGCACTGGACACTATACTGGAGACGACTGCTGGCGGAGGGGGGCACCCAGTCAGTCGCTCTACAAAATATGCAATTCTGCAAAACTGCATTTATACTGTCACTACACCTTTTTTATGGATCCAAAAAATATGATAGTTGTCGCTGAAAATGTTGAGCATTATGTGTCGAAAGATTTTTTTCGGGTCCTTTCTCGTGATTTTTTTTTATCTAGATACTAGAAAAGTATAGCCAAATATTATAGATTTATTAGCTCACTGAAACACTTGACTATATACACTGTATTTTTCTAGCTTATAATTATTTGTAATTACGGCTTAACTTTTCGACAAAAAACCGCCCATTTTACGGAAGCTCCGCTATACTGGAATATATTTCTGGAACGTTTTTTAGTTTTGACAATAGATTAAAACTATCGTTGTCTCTATCTGACACTAAAGAAAAGACAAGGATGACGATATAATTAATCTGTAGTCAAAGTTGGATGACGTTTCAGAAACCGGCAGATAGCGTCTTAATATTATACATAATATAAATTACGCGTCACGTTGTTTGTCCGCGATGGACTCCTAAAATCAAATTTGTACACCGTGTGCAGTTTGATCTAACTTGAAAGATAGGATAGCTTACATCTCAATTTATATACGAGATAAAGGTAGTATAGTGTAAATAAAGGTAAAGCGAACGGGGGTTTATCAAACATTTTTCTCAATATTTTGGAACACTGTTTAGATATTTTTACATACATACTGAGGGCGTTTTGTTATGTGCCTGAATAAATAAATGAACAGGCAGACAGCTATAATGTTACGGCACTGGGTAATGTACTTATTGTTGTATAAATATTTCTGCATTAGCGCATCTGGTTAAAACCTGTAGTGATCTAAAGAAGTAAATCTTTTTCAGAAACATAAATTATTGTTCGGTAGATGTGTAGTGTACTAGACCTATTTATTTTAATTATATCTTCTATAGTAACAGGGGGGGGGGTTATGTTTTGTTTTATTGTAAACTTGCTGTCAAGACAGCCTGATGTGGTTTCACGAAAACAGAATTACGTTTATCGATCGTTCGCATCGTAATATCGAACAAAACAATAAAAATGCTTCAGTTGGGCGGCCTACGAGATTAGTCTTAGGTTAAAAATTCTATAGAAAAAAGACATTTTTTAATATGCTATTTGCCTAGGCAACTTTCCTAATGTTCCCTGCGACACAAACCTAATTTACAATTTGAATTGTCTGTTTTTTCTTTGGACGATTTTGTTGAATTTTCGTGGAACTGTATTCCAGCCGGGAACAAGTAGAGGAAGCCCTAGATCCCGTACAATCACTTTTGGAAAGTGTCACGACGCCACTAGTAGATCCCACGCGGATGTTTACGCTTCCGAGCGAATTTATAGGTCTACCTGTTTTTTCTTGTCTAGGGGTAAGTAACCCTCTACCTACGCGATGAACATATTTATTATACCTAGTAATAGCGCTCCTCGATAATCCTCAAAAAAAAGTATACCTACTCTCTTTATATTTTTTTTATTTTAATTTTATATTGTTTTGTGTATTCACCTGAACCCGTTTTTAAGAGTTGCCGTAGTTTGTACTAAACTAGATAATATTAAGACTTGTATAAGGATACGTTTTCAGTCCTATTTAAAATTAGCGCTGACATTCTTCATCTTGTAGTCGAATTTTACGTTTACTGATAATATTCCAAACGTTCAGTGTGCCTAGTGCGAGTTTTGTCAATTTATTTACACGCTCGGTCCGTTTGGCGTAAACTTGAAATTGTATGGAATAAGTGCAGCGCCATCTAGCGTCAGTGAATCAGTCACTAGATGACGCTGCTATTATTTCATACAATTTCAAGTTTACGCCAAACGGACCGAGCGCGTAAATAAATTGACAAAATTCGCACTAGGCACACTGTACTACCTAATCGTATAACATATGTTCAAGCTCACTCACCCATTTATAATAATAATAATTTAAAGAACGTCAATGGTTCAAAAAGTTAAAACTAATGCAAAACGCAAAAGCTGCAACGGAATTAGAATCCACGGGGTTCAACTCAGTCTAGAATTGTCCTCGCCGCTGTTGGACAATTTCAGGATGAGTTGCGAGAGTGACGAATTCAGGTACCTATCAGTTGGTGTCTGACTGAGGTTGCACGGAATTGTGCACCCTATCCCAAAGGCATAGAGAGTCCTGAAAACGCGTCGCTGTGATTAGCTACCGGTAAGTGCTGGGGCCACTAATTCAATTCGCTATTACTTGACCAGCAGGAATTATAAAAAAATGCTTTTGCAGCACTTTTCAAGGCAATAATCTTTTTACGATAAAAAATGATATTTTTACCGATATTGTTTGGATGTTTGTTTGTTACTCAATTCACTAAACCGGGTGAGCAGATTTTAATTAAATTCTGTAAAATTCTGTAAAACAATTTGCATTGAAGTATGGAGTCATTTTATTTAAAAACAAATCTCAAACGTTTATAATACGGAACACAGGAAAGCGGCGGGCTTTACCGTGTGGTTGTCTTAGTTAAAAATGAGCCTTTTCTCTAATTACTATTAGCGATATCTCCAAATCTTTTTTCTCATGATTAACTTCATTAATCTGGTCTCGATATACGATTGCCTCTCACCATTCTATTGTGTATATAAAAACCGCACAATTAAACAGTACTTTTGAAAAGCGCTACAGATCTATGTCAAGTTCGTTATAATTATATTTTCATGCTCACTCGCTCGTGTTTATGTATTCTTGTTCCTATGTTTTGCAATCATCCGCTCCGTATCACACAGTATGATCTTTAGTGTAGTGGCCTACAGACTGTTGCAATGTTGTTTATATAACTAACCGTGGCTCGTGGTTACACCCGCGTTGTTTATTTACCCCGCAGCAACCGAAAATTGCGGGGAAAACCGCGAGATGCAGTTAGATTCAAAATAAAAGAAGCCTTTACTCCATGTAATATCAGATATCTGCCAGTGAAAGTCCCGTCAAAAAGGCGTTTCAGAGTATTTTTTGTCATAAGTAAGTAGATAGATACCTACCGTATTTACTTATATATGCATTTGATAAAAAGCTGCTATTTTAACATTACAAACAAACATTCAATTTTATTTACTTGTTATAATAGATCATTCGATTAAATTTTACCTAGTTTTACTAATTACTGTTCCAATTATTGTAAACAAACTCTTCGTTTAAAAACATTGATAAATAATTTTACATTCTAATTGTTAGGGCGGAAATACATCAGGGTCGTTGAAAATGTTTAGCTACAAATCGCCTGTAAATAAAGTCTGTCTTAGTCATAGGCTAACCCAAATTCAGATTGTCACGATTCAGTAAAGGGATGGATGCTTTAAACTCCCTAAGAGTTATTGCGGGAACACGAAATTACACGTATTTTGGGGTTTGAACCATTTGCCAACACTCGTCCTCTAATATTACGATATAGCACGTGAATAAATAAAATACAAAATCTGTTTTTGCCTTACCCGTAGAAGAATTTACCTCTTTAGGTGTTTGATTGTATAAAGTTATAAACTATGTTCAGAGGCAACATCGCGGCGGATATAGGTATAAAAATAATTTGTCAGGATATCCCATTGCAACGCAATGCTGCGTTGTCTATTTATAGCCAAGTGTGAGTCGCAGCCGACTCGCACGCATCAC
Organism: Hylaea fasciaria; assembly: GCA_905147375.1. Lineage (NCBI taxonomy): Eukaryota > Metazoa > Arthropoda > Insecta > Lepidoptera > Geometridae > Hylaea > Hylaea fasciaria. The sequence goes on from LR990192.1 coordinate 939,658, forward strand.
ACGCTCTATACAGCTTATAGATGAAAATAATACGCGTAAATGTAGGTAGGTAGGTCTACATACGTATATCGGCTTGGTTCTTTAACATGACGCTACTTTAGATCTGGCACCGATTATCGACTGTCGATGTTTCCGGCGCGAGTCTTTAGCCGCTATACACTGATCTAAAAATGTTATTTATCTGGAGTTAATTCTGGCCGCCGATTCAGGTCATGCTTATCATAAAAATGCGATGTCACCAGAACTGAACCTACAATACGTAGGTACATGCTAAAATTGAACTCCGTAGGATAAGAGGAAGTGGTTCTAATTTATGCGTACTAGATTTCACCTAAACATACATCCAAACTTTGTAAGTTAAGTAAAAGCTTGTAAAAGTAATGAAATATTTAAATACGCTTGCGAAATGTACAATTAACAAAAGTTTTTCGTCCTCTAGAAAATATCGAGTCAGTACTATTTTTGGTAAAATGATGTGGGTATCTCTGAATCACGGAATACAGACAAGAGTGGAGTGACTTTAACTTAACATTTGTATCGGAACCTCTGTTACCAAAATTACAGAAAGTTGCCATGTCAATAAAGGTTTTTATGTCAACTGCCGTTTATTTGACAATGGGTCTTATGTATTAATCAATATGCTTCATTTTAATGGGCTCTAAAACTGCACATAAAGCATTTTTTAATTGTTGGCAGACGTAGAGCATTACATAATGTGTATAGCAAAACTGGCGTTGGTTTTGAGCTACGTGTCATATGTTTGGTGCGCGCGCCCCGCCCACTTCAGACTTCCACTTATCCCTCGCTCTTTCCTGCTCTGAATAGCCACCGGCTGAATATGAAATTCGTGATTGAACTTAAAAGAAAAACAAGGAAGGATTTATTCGGGTCACCCTTTTCCGGTCACATGTACCTACACAAAAACATGTTCTACATACTTACTTTATTTCCGACAAGTCGTTTTACCTTCAGTTATTGCGGTATAATAATATTATTATAAGCATTTGCCATCCAGAGTTTAGAAATAACGCGTCAGTTCCCGTCAATGATCTTTGATAGGAAAGCTGTCTAGTCTACGACCAAAAAAATGTAAACAATATCATACTGAATGTAAGATACCACTAGCCGTTACTCGTGACTTCGTTCACGTTTTACATTTTGTGTCTGTTCAATTCGATGAATGGTGTCTCTTTGTCGTTTTGTCGTATCCTATTTATTAATAATACGAGTATATTTCTGTAGTCTAGAAGTAAATATTTAGGACTGTGAGATTAGTGGAGAGGATCGCATAACTTTCCCAGCGTTCCCTCTAAGAGATGACGGGGTACGGTTGTGAATTGAGAGCCTCGCCGCTGAATTCAGCCCTGGTGGGTCGGTATACGGCAGTGTAAGTGGTAGGTCTCTACGAGTCCATCGCTCGCACGTGATACGTAATGTAGGGCACTCGGTCGACACTCGGAATCACTCCACAATATCAGCGACTCTCTGAAGCTGAAGCCTATTCTAGGAACGTGTATTTTTGGCGTGATTTACGCTGGCTGTCTTCCATCATTTATTCTGTAATTCAGCATTGTGTGCGGAAATTCTAGCCGAAAAATACGACAATTTGTACGACTGCTTTGCCTGTGTATAATATAGTACTATTTTGATAACAGACAAGAAGTGTTACAGTCCATACTAATATTAACACGAACGCGAAAGTAACTCTGTTTGTATTTTTGTTTTACATTTTCAAGGCTAAACGATCTCGATGTTATGTATAGAAGATTGAACCGTGGACTAGGGTATCTGTACCGTGGAGGCGGAATTATAGGATATTTTTTATAGCTTTCAAACGTAGCCTGAGTGGGCGAAGTCGCGGGTAACAGCTAGTAAATAATTAATCTGTTGTTTTCCTGTTTTAGCTCCGCAGACTTCGTATTTGGCCAGTGTCAAGTATTGACATATTATTTAAAACTTTTAATATTTTCACAAAATTGTCATAATCCGTTTGTGTGACGTAAAAGTCCCGCGTACTTACTAGAAAGTTACTAACTAAGATGACGATACACCACATCATCGCACATTATACCTGCAATCATTGTAGCCCATACCTAGGTAGGTATAACTACTAATACGTACTCAGAACTATCTGCGATATTATTAGTTCACTATTTATCATTGTTCTTGAGAAGGACTGAGACGTTTATAATCCACAATTTTAAAATCAGCATTTTTAATACTAAAATAATATCCTCGGTACCGACCGAATAAGCGTTTAGAATGGCGCGATTTGTCACCTCTCACTTCTGGAGACGTGTATACGTAGGTGACGAAGTGGATGAGTAATTAAAGTATGAAAAAGTATGTTCCGTGACCAATGACATCTTAGGTTTCGCATCAAAAACTCCATACTAAGAGGGGCCCAACAACAAAAGCTAATGCCAACTTATGATCAAGCGGTGGTGGACAACCTTAGTAACATGCAATTTACCCCGGGTTCCACCCTCAGTCTCGTAACATTGACTTCTCTTATAGTTACGAGATGAACACATTTTCATAGCTCCGTGCTTTGGAGAGCTTTCATTATTTTTGTTCATATTTCAGTGTCTTTCCCGGTTGTTATCCTTAGTAAATCTTTCGGGGCTTAAATATCTCTATATACCTACTACTATTTATATAGGTATCTATATCTTTACATAATTTATAACCTATTTATATAAAAAGATAACCAATTTGTTGTTAGTTAACCCACTTACATTATATTATAACTCAAGAACGGCTGGATTAGATAAAGAGAGAAGAACGATAATTCATTTTCTAACACAAATTTTAATAGTCGGTCGGCTTTTGTAACTAGGTAGGTATATGTATTTTACAAATCGCATACATTTTTGTTAAATAAACATATTGAGTTATATTGTTTACTACATCGGTAGGTGCGTTGATTTAATGTTTATTTTCCAAACCGGGACGTATACTGACTGCAAGCTGATCAAAACTTCCCACCGTCGCATCCATCAATCATAACACAGTGGTAGATAAAAACGTGTGTCTATTTAGAAAAGAAACAATTGTTTTCTTTAGTTTTTAAATTAACCGGGAGATCCGCGAAGACGTTGAGCCGGCAGGAACCCTCGGATACCAACCGGCAAGTGATTATCGCGCTGTATCCCATGAGTTAATAAAAACTGCGCCTTTACAGCTAGACAATAGGGCGCACTGTACAACTACCCCTACACAACCAGACGGAGCAATAGCGTGTGCCGTCACGAAGGCCGGCCTTGATACCCCTGAATGAAACTAGATGTCGCTGTTCAACCAGATAGAAAAGCTAAAACACGCAATCGTTTCATTCACAGATGTTTCCGCGCACAATGCGATATTTGATATGGTTCGCTTCGTAAATATTATTCTTATATTTTTTGCAGGCCAGCATTTTCTTTCAGATGCGGCTTTTAAAAACTATAATGTTCCTTTTGATACCGACCGACTCCAACTTTTGGCGGTCCAAAGCATGCCTAAAGGTTCCAAAGAGTCGACTGTGTGTTTGTCCGTGTACAATTGAATCAATTTTCTTCAAACGTGTGTAGTGAAGTAAGCACCTGTAGCACCTATACACACTTCATATTCATATAGCATTAAAAGGGCCATTATCCGGCTTCGACTTCTAAATCTTCATATATATAAATTACGTGTTACTTTTAATAAAAAAATGTTAATTATAAAAAATAGTAGCTTTATACTTTATACGGCTGCTAGCGGGTAGAATACATTTCTCAAGGTCTCAAGGTGACGATATTGTCAAAGGTGGTAAACATGCTCGTTTAGAATCTCTTAAAGATCGCTGCCGAGACACCCCAATAGGGTTTTGGCGACAGATAACTTATTAATTAATAAATAATAATAATAATAATAAATAATGCTGGACAATTCACACAGCAAATAACCTTCTTGTGTGATTTCACCCAATAACATAAGTAGGTAGGTACACTTTCCTTCTTAGTATTTTTTGTCGAATGAGGTAGTACCAACCTCAAAGTGTCAGTTTGTCAGTCTGTCCAAGGACCTCTGACATGGCTTAACGACTAATGATTGGATTGGTCGCCTGACATTTGCACGGAGATCATAACGGGGCGGTTGGCCGTGAGCTTTTCTATTTTATGTTAAAATCTGGCAAACTAGTCTGGTTTTACAACCATGCAGCTGGTTTTTTTAGTCTCGATGTAGATCGAGATCGTAAATTATTTAGTGACTGCAATGTAGCTGTTATTTTGATGTATATCGTATCGCTTTCTATATCGTGATAGACGACTGTTCCAGATAGGTATTCGTTACTAAGCAGATCTATCTATCTAGTATCTTTGTCGGCCTACATCGACCTACTTCGCATTGGCGGTGTAAGGTCGTTTTTTCCTAGCTTCGCGAATCCATGTCTCCCTGCCACCTTGATGACGTCATCTGACCATCAGGCAGATAGCTTACCTCTTCGCCACCGTTCTGACACTGCCATGTAGTCCTAGTTCATTCGTCTATAGACAAATGCCCAGCAGTGTGCCTAGTGCGAGTTTTGTCAATTTATTTACGCGCTCGGTCCGTTTGGCGTAAACTTGAAATTGTATGGAATAAGAGCAGCGCCATCTAGTGACTGATTCACTGACGCTAGATGGCGCTGCTCTTATTCCATACAATTTCAAGTTTACGCCAAACGGACCGAGCGCGTAAATAAATTGACAAAACTCGCACTAGGCACACTGATGTTGTAAATGCTGCGATTATAGACATGTTAAATTGCTGACTAATCTGGGTGCAACAAACTATTCAATATTCAGTTTTTTATGTACGTAATACGTATACTTGTACGTAATACGTATAACATAATACGTATACGTACTACGTAATTGTTGTATGTAAAATAAAATGAAATTTTGTTATTGAATGAAACATAGCACCTCCATGCTTTTACAATTGTAGGTTGAGAATAGCATACATGCTCATGGCTCACCAGTGGGTTGGCATACATTCTTTTACATTATTATTACAAGATTACGCATTATAGATTACATTTGATTAAAATGTACAATAAAATGCCCTAATTTTATGTAATTTTTGTAAGCATATAGATACATGCTGGTACTGTAAGTTTGATAATTAGAGCAAATATTCTAAGCTGTGCATTTCTCGTATGTACCATACGAAAACAAACGCACAACATGTTAGCGGTCAATGACATTTATGATAAGAAATTTGATGCCAAGCCGGTTTTGCCAAGAATTTTTTATATAAAATGAAAAAACGATCCAAATTGGCACCGTGTTTCGTATTATTTTCGATCGCGCAAATTACAGCGTGCTTTGAACCTTATTCTTTACTCTTTCTTTAAACAAGGATGTATCTGTGACATATTGTTTTCTATAGTAAATACCTAATCAGACTAAACAATGTTAATTTCGCAAATAGACAGATGCCTGAACCTCGTGTAATGGCGCACAAATCGCATGGCTCCCACAGTTCCTGGTACCGCAGAGTTGGCACCTGGCATCAGCACACCTTCGGGAACAAAGCTCGCCCTCATTTCGAAGGAGGCAACAACCCGACTCGTATCCGAGTCTTTGACACTTCTAGCAACGAGTAGGCCATTTATTTTTGTATGTACTGCAGACGGAAATAAATCTCTCGATCTCTGCAAGATCGCGTGGTCCGCGAGCGAGTCTGTAACGGGAACTGTGAGGCTTCGGTGGCATCAGACTTTTGGGATCATGGTAATTGGTAAGGAGCTAGGCGAGCGATCATGGTAATCGGCGAGGTGCGAGACATCACTGTTTGGCAACTGTGCCCAGCTAAACATACCTACGCGCTCTATAGGCCTTTCGACATGTGTTTACTACCCTAGACAATATACTCGCCTTCATAGGTCATTAATCTTATGTGAGACATATCCACGAACATAGGATCACAGCGTCTAATGTTCGGTATCAGGGTAAGAGTGTCTTATCTCCATGTCAGTTCATTTTCATCGGTGCTTCAAGCTTCGTGTAGTGGGTAATTTTGTGGTTACGCGCGCGCACCTACTCGTATGTGATTAACTGATATTAAATTTATGCTGCGAGCTGATAAGTTACCGCGTGAATGCAGTCCAAGGTTGTGTAAACAAACGCCCTGGTGGAACACGAAACTGGGTAAATGTATAATTACACTGAAACAGAACATGAGCGGTAGCAAAACAACGCTTTTGCACCATCTGAACTTTAAGACGGCGTGCCATGCCAGAAAAATCTGGTTGCGCCACGTAAGCGCTTCATCTTGTAAGAGCCAAATTAACTTTAGCTCAATAACTCGTCATATGCCTACAAAAGATTTAATGAAGCGCCCGTCGGATTATAAAGTTATATTATTTATCTTATTTTTGACTCAATAATACTATCCGCAATTAGGATTCGAACGGAACACTTTTATTCATATTTTCATAACGAGAATATTAAATTCCATCATGTCCGATCCTCGCAATTATAATGCGGAATCCATAATAAATGTTTACACGCAAATAGTAGCCCGGCGCGGGAATCGAACCTGGCTCATCACCCACTTTTCGAAAAAAACAATTAAAATAAAAAACAATAATACCGATTGTGTTTTTGATCTTGTTTGTACCTATAAATACAAGTAACAAGCTCTCGATAAAACTAATATTTCAAGAGCACAAATGTTTACTAATGCGCAACCAAACGCCGTTCACAAATAAAAATACTGCTCTACACAGATGCTCTACAATCTACATTATCCTTTCGAACGCGAATTCTGACATTTATTTCAATGTCAGACTAATTAACAATTTCGACAGGTTGGTTCACCTTCAAATTAATACAGTAGAAGGTATCTTCATTTCGGATTAGAATCGCCCCAGTTTTTTTTTAATAATTGGTAGTTGTTAAGATTAATAAATTATAATTTTAATATTATAATTTCCATCGCTCCGTGCTTAGGAGGTTACCGTTCAGTGGATCATCTACCTGGTTTGCCAAGACTCGACATTTTGTCACTTTAATAAATATAAAACATGTTTTTTTTATAATGGACGCTGGCTAAACCACTGGATACTGACTCTAAACGTAACTAAAGCAAGGCACCGCAGGAATAGCTAGTTCGCAAATAAATAACCAGAGAATAACGCGTGTGGAGACAACAGGCCGCCATAATACTTCTGTGTCACGAACAGCTTCTATTTTCTCGTCCCGACTGAAATATTATGTAATTACAAGCCTGGACACGGTGCCTCTGTTTAATTTATTTGCTTCAATGTTAGGGCTTTCAAAATAAAAGAGATAATGGCGGTCGTTACTGTTCCACTAATGATTCTGTAGTGGTAGGAGTCCGCCTGAAGATGTAACATTACCTTTGCCAGCATCCGGCAGGCAGTAGTGTGCACACATTAGTGATAGTAAGGTTAGATGGGCACTGTTTCCATCAAAATTAATGACTAGTTTAGTCCTAACAATACACCATGTTCAAAAACTTTTATAACTTTCAGTACCACGCCCTATTGATTTTCTTTTATGTTTTGGATCATATTTTAAAAGTGAGCGTTAAATTTGTCTTGAAATCCTTCTCCGGCATTTCACTGTCCCTTAAATAAGCTAGCCCTAACAGAACATGCGCATACGCACTGCGCTGCATCAACTTCAGCGCAAACAAGCTTTATCGCTGTCGCTGCATTCTTTAGATCGCATTATCTAATTATAGCGGACAGGTTAATAATTATATGCAGGACTACGAGCGGCGTCTCTCACAACATGGCGGCAAGCCGGGCTGCTTATTAAATTCGTTATGCATTCCCTACAGAGACATCCGTTTCCGATTGGAGAGCTTATAATTATCCGCCTTTTATTTTGTCTGCAAATTGCTATGATCGGGTTAAAGTTATAGATACATTTGTCTCGGTAAACCTGTGTAGTGTGTACCTACAGGCAGGGGTGAGGAGTGGACTGACTCGATTTGTAGGGTTGGGTCACAATTGCAAAACCATCTTAGATATAGAACCGCGGCGGTATCCCGGTATACCGCGGCGGTATACCGCGTGGTCAAAGTCGCCAATTTTGTCAGTTTTCGTAGGTACGAAAATTGCTAACAGAATTGATTAGTTTGTCTTTATAGTATAGCGTGTGATCGAGGCCTAGAAAAGCGGTTGGAGTGCGACTATTCTTCTTGTTTCCACAACCTATAGTAGACCTCATGATAATGGTATTTAAATCCAATAATATTCTATGGAAAATAAGTTTCGTTAATTTTTACGAAAACACCAAATGTAGAGTAGCGGTGTTTAGTTTTGCGACTGGCTTGAGCTAATACCTAATAGGGTAGGCATTTTATACCGCATGCCGAGCAGTAGTGTAGTGCCCAAACAATACTGTGTTTCGTTAATCGTTACTAACGCCGCTGTTACCAATGTATTTGTAGTTACTGGGCATTATGACGTTTTAGAATCGACGTCTCAGGTCGTCGAGCGCAGTGCAGCGCTGCACAGCATTTTCAAAAGTATATGTATCACTGCAACTGTTAACAAGAGTGATAATTCTTTGTGAAAGTCCTGTCACTGTCACTCTACAACATCATTTATTTCACTGAAACGGGACGAGTTCAATCACTGTATCACCTGTCAGATTGATTTATACACCAAATGTCCAGACGCAAACTTAAGAGTGTGTGATTGAACTTTAAATCTTATGCTGAAGGAATTAGGCGCGGGAGTGGCTTGCAGAGACTGAAAGAATTGATTCCATTGGCAATCTATATGGGTCAGACCACAGTCCGGAATCATCTATGCATCTATTTTGAAGTGAAAAGATTTCGGTGAGCGCGCGGTTAATAACACCGCTTTTGTAATGATTAGTCTTTAGTTTCGTCTTGGTTTTCGTATGTTCGTCTTATTTGCGATTTTGTTTACGGTGGCATATTTTTATATCAATAATATAAGACAGTCCTATCGATGTACAATAGTTTGTAAAAGGGACGAAAACGGCTCATTCATAGAGTGTAGCGAGTGTGCCATATAATCGAGTATGGATAAACACATTTTTTTCACATCGAGATTACGAGAAATAAAATAAGCAGGTATACAATAAAAAAAATTACAAGTAGGTACCTAGTTACGTCATGTTCACGTTGAAATAAAAACCAAATGAAATCTTTTTTATCCATGCATTGCTGTAAAAATAGCGGTAACCCAAATTTTTTAAATTTAATCTAATGTGGCAAACACACACATACGCAATACGCATAATATTAGGTTACATCCAATTATCCAATGGTTAATTTAATTTTCAAATATAAATTGATTTTGTTTCGCATGGTTTGTGCATTATGATTCTTTTTTTTTTATAATGTTTTTTTTTGCTAATTAAATCAAAATTTAACATTGAAAAGTAAAATCTTCAGCTTGTTGACAATAACGAGTACAAGTTTAAAAATAACTACTTTCACTTACTAGGGCCTAACAATCTCGTTTAGGGCCGCTAAGCTGAGCGTATTATGTTTAGATGTTTCTATCCAATAGCAACAACAACATAATTACTCGTATGCTTACCCTTAGGCTTATGCTCACCGTATAAGCCGATAAAGATAAATTGTAAGCCTATTAATATAAATCTACATATTATTAAGTAACAATTAATCCTTACTTCATCATTAGCGCATTATGGTAATTATGATATCACAACTGTGACACTCCAAGATTGCTGTTCGCAATAAGACCACCCATTGTTACAATTAAGTACTTATGACATACATTTGTATTTAAATTTGCATGTCTTGGAGTCCATTAAAGAAGCGGTTTCTTGTCTTCTCATACATATTTTATATACATATTATATTTTTTATAAGTCGTTCATGTGATAGTAAGCGCCATCCCTGATCGTAACAGTGTTGGTCTTCCTTTTATTTATGACACTATGTTATTTAGCAAAAAATAATCCTTATGATGAAGCCCTTCGATCGGTATGATAAAGCTACAGATTATTTTTTTCGAGTAACAGGTTCGATTCCCGGTTCAACCATGTAATTATTTAAATATCTATTAATGCAGTTTAAATGGTTTTATAAATTCAAATACTGTCTTCTTTCAATAAAATGTTCCGTCTACAATATTCAAGGTACTTTCCCTCCATGTGGCATATCCGTAGGGACGCCCTGTATATCTACAATTCAGATGAAACTGTTTGTTTGAGTGGTTAAGTTTATATCCAGGGTAGATTGAAACTTGTATTCAGCGTAAGATTTTAATATTCGTTCCTTGACATTTCAGAAATTGAACGGAAATCGAATCACACCTCACAATCACAACTAATGGACAGCAGCTGACAAACTGAGAAAAATGTCTTTTAGAAACTATGTAAGTACAAAACAAAATAGTATCATTGCTATAACCCTCCGTATTGCATTCGGGGGAAAATGCTAACATTTCTTTGCTAAATTAAATATCTTTTTATTTGGGGGAAAATGAGAACGAGAAAATCGCGACTAAGTAAACAATACTTCTGAGGGCACTGGCTTTCTATTAGTCAGAGGCCTGACACATTCTGACACGCGGGCTTTGTTTTCGGGCTCATTTAATTTTAACCCACAAACATTGTTATTATCAACCAAAATTTTACTTTTCCACTGCTGGGATACAAATAGACCTTCTCTCATACAAAATACCTGGAAAATACGTACAAATAGTACATCTAGGAAACTGTGTAACGGCCGAGGGAGTAAAGTACAACAGGGGGACGATTTTGCCTCTACATAGTAATAATACGTAGAACCATGACGGTTTTCTTATTCAAGTCTATGGTTAAGTGAACATTCAAAATGAGCGCCTTCTAAAATTGTAGCTAATTTAGCTTATGCTCCTAGTAACAGCGCAAGAGCCGAATTAGTCCAGTAATCCTTCTGCTTTCTACAAACATCCCGAATCGCGAAGGGCTCAATCGGATCCCCCACTGTACGTTATCTAGATGCGTACGCGCATTCCCTCAGATATTTATAGAGCCGTCGAAGGAACAGCTTTATACGAGAATATGTGATAGTGTTGAGTGAGATTAATTTATCTCGGATGTACATGAACTGCAATTGATTTACTATAGCGATGTGTTTAGCTTGATACAATATTATGTTATTTGTATTTACTAAAATGTGCAATTTATAAGCGGAGCGTAGTAAACCTAGCAATACTCTGGAACTAATTTAAACATTGATTGAATCTTAAAGATTCATTTGGCAATGGCAATGTATGATTGTAAGAATTGTAACCTGTAGTACTATTTTGGAGACTGCTATTGCATTACCTATTGGGCTAAAACTATAATTTTTACTTTTCCAGTATGATACGTCATCGTACGGGCGCAGTCGTGATGCGGGGAAGACTAGCTCCAGCACCGCCGCGGACCGGCCCACGTCCGTCACAGCCAAGTACACCACCACACCGTCCTACAAGTCCTCCAGCATCCCTGTGCTGTCCTCGGACAAGAACGAGAAGGAAAAAGAGTCACCCATCACTGCCATTGCTAACAAATACGCCAACTATAATAAAATCGAGAAACCGGCCTCCAAATACGAGAAAAAAGACTATTCTAAACTCACTGTACCGTCAATCGGCTCGAATAAAAGTAGAGATCCCAGCCCTGCCACGTCTAAGTATAGCCTCACTCGCCCCTCTAGGCATTTGAGCCCCGAAAGGAGAACTAACAACAGTTTCAAAGATAAGAGGCGAGACACCAGCCCCGGTGATCGAGACAAAGACATTCCAAGCAAGACTGACAAGTCTACGGGGTACAACAGCCTGTCAAGCTACAAGTTGTACCCCCGAAGCTCCAGCTACACGAGGCCTAGCACAAGAGGAGAACCCAAGTCAGAAGTCACGGTGTCAAATTTCACTAGGCCTTCCCGGATAGATCCTAAGTCCGATATCACAGTCTCTAATTACTCTCGACCCTCATCAAGAACAGATCCTAAATCGGAAACGACACTTTCTAACTATTCGCGACCTCTATCGCGAACAGACCCTAAAACTGATATCTCTGTATCTAACTACACCAGGCCTTCTTCACGAATCGAATCTAAGCCTGAAATCACAGTGAATCGATATGCCATAGCAAATCGTCTCTCCACGAATTACCTCAGAAGTCCGCCCCCAGTGAAAAGGACATCCGTATCCCCAGTGAGCCACATCGAAATTCCTAAACGAGATACGGAAAAATCTGTGTCACCTGTAGCCATTATAGAAGAACAAACACAATCTCAAATTACAGAAAATGGTCTAACAGAAACTACACCCCAAAATAAAAGTGACGAGAATGAGACTGAAATTATAACCGTAGTGACTCGTCACACTTCTCCAACCCCACCTGGGTCATCATCCTACGTGCGTACGAGGAGAGCGGACATGGCGAAGACTGTAGAAAAATCTGTCAGTCGTCTAAAAAGAAGACCAGAAACGGCCGATAAAGAAATTCAATCTGACCGTTTGGATGACCCTACAAGATCTAGTCGGTTTGGCAGCACCGCAAGAACAAGCATGTCCAACTGGTCTTACTTTTCCCCAAATTCAAGCAGTTACACCGGGTATGCTGGCAGATATTCCACTCAGTACTCCAATTTAAGCCCTCCTATGAACTCGTATAATGACAGGAGTAGTAGGAGTCGTAGTACTGAGCCGCAGCCAAAAGAAAACTCAAGTGGTAACACATACTCGGATACCAATAGAGACAATAGTAATGCTGAACAAAATCAGGAAGTCATTTCATCTTTTTATGAACAAAATAAAGGCGACGACTCAGAGATCGTTATAAACGTAAACTTAAAGCTAAAAAGAGCTAAAAGTCCAGCAGCCGCAGAAATAGTTTCACCTGATATAACCATAACTAATAGACAATTACCGCCACCGGCACCAAAAGCTGAAGGTGTAGTTAAAGTCAAAAAACCTAAAGTGCGAAAATCAAACACGGATTCTATAACAGACTCGAGTGTAAAGAAGAAAATTGTAAAAAAAAGAAGTAAATCAGTGAGCTCAACTGATTCTGATCAAGCAAGTGAAGTAAGTGATAAAGCAACACCGTCTTCAAAAAGTATACCTAAAACTTCTTCTAGCAGTAATTTAGTAAATGGGCCATCAAAATTAAAACATTCCAAGTCACGGGAAAGTAACAGTCCTGAATCGAGTTTAACATTATCAACCCAATCATCAATCAGCGAAGACGATACTGTGTCTAAATCGAAGACGAACGATCTTTCTAGAACCTCTGCCGATGAGAAATCATTATCAATGGACAGATCAGGAAGGCAGCCATCCCCCCTTTCCCACAAAAATGACAACGGAACTGAAGAAGCCAAGTCATTCCTGATCAGAGCACTAGCACCTGTAACAAATCTTTTCAAAACAAGACAGCCAGACTCTAGTGAGAATAGTCGATGGCTAGAAACTTCTACATCAGAATCAACAGGAAAAGACATTTCAAATCTTGTTACTGAAAGTGATAAATCAAACAAAGGCAAAATCAGCACCAATAATATTGTTGCTTCTAATGACGACAACTTGGTTCAACTTAAAGGCATACGTCCACTGGAATCTGGCGAGAGAGCTTGGTGGTTAGATTCGGAATCCGATAAAAAAAGCAGTAATGAAGCTATGACGACATCATCTGAGAAAAATATTCCGCGTAAAATCAAACATATCGAGTCCGGGGAGAGGGCGTGGTGGCTAGAATCGAATAGTGAACCCAAAAACGGAAATCAAGTTCAATCCACAAACTCCACGGAGAGTTCCGATCCAAATAAGCCAATGAAAAAGTGTAAATTTGTGGATGAAGAGAAACCGTGGTGGCTAGATAGTTGTGCTAATATACCGGAAGGGATCGAGCGATTGACGCCACCAAGAAAATCATCTAGCGACAGTGAAAAAAGTGAAAAGTACAACTTTTTCAAAGTTCGCCACAATGAGTCAGGAGACCAAAAAGACTGGTGGCTGACGAGTAACGAGAACTCATTGAGCAGCAATAAACCAGAAACACAAAGTTTAAGTAAATCAGGATCGGAAAGAAACTTTCCGTTGAGGCGAATAAGGCACGTAGAATCAGGCGAGCGACCATGGTGGTTATGTAGTGAGAAAAACATTCCAGAAGGTATAGAGAAGCTACCTCCCCCACCACCAGAAGAGAGTGAGTCTTCGGATTCGGAAGAAGTTCAGGTCTATTCGATGCCAGCCCATATACCACCTTTTCCTTTACACCTGCCAGATGACGAGCCTCTCGGTGACAGACGGAGCCCTGAAGGCCTGGAGACACCTAACAACGCAGAAGAGTATAGAGACCGCTCGTCTCCATACGAGAACAATAGACACTTCAGGCGGAGGAGTTCAGGCAATGCGTACCAAAAAGGCGCCGACAGATACATCTCGCGGTACACTGACATAGATGATATTCTCGGTACTTCGGGGCATATCTACAGCCCGTTCATGGACTCTATCTTGGCGAGGAGGACGGGCCAGATGGTGTACGATGATGACGAGTGTGAGGAGATTGACCCGACGCAGGTGCGCATCCATGACAGCACGGCTCAGCGGCCGGTCCTCAAGAAGATCCGCTCAAGGTGAGATCTATTTACCAGACCTACTTTAAAAAAATATGTGATTCTTTTGATAATTTTTTTTTTAATGTTGTGTTCCGGGCACGTCGACACTGATAAATTATTTCATTGCCATACATCGCGTCACGTCCATTATCACGGCTCAGAATTAAATGAAGCCTTAGCGTAGCGATTGTTCATGTTCAGTCGTATAAACCGAAATGGCTTCCAAAGAAATTATACAGAACAGAACGCGACAAATCATCGGACAAAAATAGCCAACTCATAATCAGGGAGACTTCATTGTGCCATAATCGTTGCGTGGTGTTTATCCATGGTTCCCATTCTAAATAGCCCTCTTTACGAGCGTAGGTACAACGAAATAGCTACAAGTATCTATGGGCATTGCACGACTGAATTCCGTAGACGCTCGGAGTGCTTTCCAATAGCAGCCCGCGTGGACGCGCCCGGAGCTTTCACGGCATATTTCTTGCGTTCTTGAGGCTGATGATGACTTCATAATTATGTCCAGCCAGACCATCCAAACGTTACCTGTGAGAGATTGATTTTGAAGCAAACAGAGCCTAGGCGGTGTGCAGTACACCTATGGCTTTCTGTTGCATCGTAGCTCCGGTATCCTTTAATCTGTGGTAGTTCTTACACGGACGACTAATTTCGATTTACGTTGTTTTTACTTTAGTGTTCTTATCTATGATACAAGAAAATTAAAAAAACAAAACAAATTAATACTTATATGTTGCATGTAACTACGTTGTTTACATTTACAATAAAGAGTTATTTACATTCTGGATAAAAAAGCTGTAAAATTACTGGTTTGTCAAGACATGTTGTGTTTGTATTAAGATTATGAGCCTCTCAATCATTTCTTCATGGTTAAAGATCATTACTCATTCCACTTACGGTCCTACGTGTATTTATCATCGTTTTTATCTTTAGCATCGAAGATGGTCGAAGACACAAAACTCAAAATATTTATGTAGGCAAATCAAAAACAAGGAGAAGATAGAAAATTAAAATATAATAATAAATGAGTTTCAAACAGGAAGTTCACTTCCACGTGGTGATTCATAACTGATTTGGCACAGGAGAAGGACAGTAATTAATGAACTCTATCAGTGCTTCGGAAATATATTACATATTATACACCAGAGAATATAGCACCGACAAATAATATGCTACGCCGATGTCATTATTTTTATTCAACACTAGAAGCACCTCGCGGTTTCACCCGCGTTTACTACTATCCGGCGGGAACCATTAATTTTTACGGGATAAAAGGTAAAAGCCTATGTGTAGCGGGGATAGCATAGCTTCCCAACAGTGAAAGAATTTTTCAAATCGGTTCAGTAGTTATAATATTAGTCTAGATTGTTATCAGTTTTTATGCCGCTTGCGAAGGCTTGTGATTCGGAGCTTCATAATTATGATATTTGTTTCAGGAGTGACATCATTGACTGCCGGGACGAGGATCAGGTAAGCGACATTTCAAGTCGATTGCTAAGCCCGAATTAGACGATGTCATTTTTTTTGTACATACAAGAGCAAATAATAGTAGTTTATATGCAATAAATTTAGCGCAATAATTTAACTGCAATAATATTATGCAAGGAATTATTGTTTAGATGATAAAAGTCAATTTTTGCTTCAATATTATCGTATGCAAAAGGCAAGAGGCTTGCATCGACTAAATGGGCCTTAAAGCGTGAGAGATATACCATTTATGGTCCGCCTCCATCAGTTTAAGGTTAATTAAGAGTCGTCAAGGGTGACTATTTCGAGGCGAATGGGAACAAATATTTACACTACCCATTAAAATAAATTGCGGCCAGTTAATAACGTCAGCTGTCCGAACAAAAACTCGTCGATATCGGGACGAGAGGAAAAAATCAAGAAAGTCGAGTACAGGCTCGCGTTGTATGTCATTCTGTTTATAGGGCCCGCACACAAATTACGAGCTTTAGAAATCGAATGTAGACCCTTTACATAAAAACAAAAAAATAATGTCTATTTTTTTTTAATTTATAAATCGAATAAATCAAGCCAATCGCTCTGATTTAATTATACACAAAGGTCATCTACGTGATTAAATGTGTTCATAATCTTTTTTGGCTAAACTATGTACCTACCTAACGTATACTGATTTTGACTTCGTTAGTTAGTAGGCACATCCCGCTTATCATTGTTTCCGTTTTTGCTCTATTCGGGTGGAGCGATTATCGTAACAGCGCACGCAGATATGGACGGTATTTTTAGGAAATTACGTTCGGTATTTGTATCGAGGTTCTTATGTATCCATAATGTTTTAATGCTTTACATTGAAGTTTCAATTGCAACTTTACTGTAATAATTGATTTTAATAGTCGGAAAACTACATACTTAGGTATTATTATACAAATTTTAGCGACGATAGTCATAGTCCAAATCAAGTATGTATAACTATTGTACTAATGAACATTACTGACTTCCAAGTTGATTTATCAACGCTGTCCTTCTGAAAGAGATATCAAATAAGTTCAAAATCCAGAGGAAACAACGAATTATTTGAAAGATTACCCAAAACAGGCCATCCAAAAGTGAAACGTAAGAAGGCTCTCGTGGCTCAGGCTCTGTGGGAGCACTGAACTGAAGAGTGCATGGTATCCTTGAATCGGGTCTGCGCCCGCGTCGGTGGGAGAACCGCGCCAGACAGGGACGGCGATAGCCCGCGTTGCTGGCATTTCGAAACGGTGACGTCATGCCCAAAGAGGCTCTGTCGCAGATATGGCTTTGTCACCTTTTTTGTCCATTTCCTTAAAGTTGTTAATTTAGGTGTGATGTATACTGATAACGTTAGACTTAGCATAGTCGAGGGGTGCTGTTCATTTATTTATTGTTTGAAGTTCGTCTCGATACTGGGTAATACAAAAATAAACCTTAAAACAGGTTAAATATGCACATTCCAATTTCATTCAAAATAGTAGTGTTCAAAGCCACTGATTATAATCTTCTTCTTAATAATATACCTACATATAAATAAATTACACGTCGCGAAGTTTGCCCGCAATGGACTCCTAAATTTTTATCAAATTTGCACACAGTGTCATTATTCTGTGACAGTGTGCAGTTTGGTCTAACTTGAAAGATAGGGTAGCTTACATATCAGTTTATAGTCGCAATAACAAAAACCTTAGCCACAGCAACGCGTGGCCGAGTCAGCTAGTATATTATAGAATAATCATTAGAAAACACACGTGCGATTACAACGTAAATTACACCGATGCGAAAGCCGTGAAGCAGCTACCGAATCTGGTAACCTGATATGAAAATAAACAATGACAGTGATAATATAACCGTTACCTACTCAACAACCCACTCATTATCAGGTTAGTCTTTGAAAAGGCTCGCACCCATTGAGTGTTCATCTCTGTCTTCCGCGCAGGACAATCTGCTACAATGTTCAGTTCGACATAACCCCACGATTAGACGGAACCACCACCGCCGACGCACCTTCGCTGCCCGGCGGCACTCCTCGATTTAGCAGCACTACACCGACGTGAAAAATATAACAATGCAACCTCGACCTGAGACATAGAAGCCTTACGAGGCAGGTCTCCACTATAAAGAAGGCTTTTTTAACTTGGCGGAGTTGTATAGACGTGAAAATTGTACCTGAGCCTGCTTTGCACCGTCCGACGCCTCCGAGGCAGCCAGTAGTATTTTCGAGTGCGGCCGCCTCGGTGCACGCTCGGGAGCGGTGGCCGCAAATTAAATGATCACAATACTTAGTAATGCAGTGATTACCGTGAATGCGTAGACTGTGCTTTGATCTCAGCGAGGTAGTGCGTGGCCGTTTACTTTTATTGGTATCAGTTTTTGGTTTTCGCGGGCGACTCGGAGTTCTCGGAGTCCGGTTTTGTTTTTCTTTTTTTCCGTGCGCCGATGATGGCCAGTTGCGGTAATTATTGATATTGTTTTTGTTTACGGACCTTTGTTGTAAACTTGCAGAAACATGTCGGGTTTAATTTTGAATGCAGAACGTAATAGAGCGCAGTTTAACGAAGTCGTAATAAACTTTTGAAGAGTTTTATGTTCTTGATAAAAATTTACATTATTATTCGTAAAGTGTTTGATGTCAGTTGAAGTCGACGCGACGTCAAATCAATAAAAGTAGGGAAGCATCTATTAATTTGATGTTCATAAATGGTTGCAAGTAAACAGTTATCCGCGTGCAATCCACAAACTTAAAGAAACTTAGGAAAAAAAGAAAAAAAATCGCCTAGAGCCGGTATTGATCTAAGAATATTCTAACGCTACTTTTAGGTTCTAATTTTAGGTTGGATAATAGTTAATGCTAATAAATATTTAGCCATAATTATTATAATAAGTTTTAACGTAAGTGCGTTAACTCAAACTGCGTTTAAACTTTGTAATTGCTTCATGACAAACTCATATTTCCATGACAGAATTGATAACGAAATAGCACCGTACTTGAAACGTTAATTGGATTGGAATTAAGTCATTTAAATAATCTTGTAAACAGTAGTGAACTACTGCTAAATTATTATTTTTTACCTTCTTGCATTCAGCCAGTAGTGTTAAACTAGTAGTTAAATATTTCAAGTTACAAAATACATGGAAAATGCCCTGTACCAGTCAGCAGGTGGTCTAGTCGAGTTGCAGGTCGACGTCACGATTCAGTAAAGAGGTGGATGCTGCGCAGAAACTTCCTAGTTTTGGTCTGTATCGTAACTGAACCCTGGATACCAGTATATAATAATAATAATAGTAATTCAGCGTGAACTGTCCCACTGCTGGGCAAAGGCCTCCCCTCACTTTCGTGAGGAGTTTAAGGCCATAATCCACAACGGAGGTCTAGTCCGGGTTCGTGGATAACATACCTCCGAAATAATTCTCGGGCATGTTGGTTTCCTTACGATGTTTTCCTTCACCGAAAAGCGATAATTACGTACCTACATAATAATATGTTTATTAAGAAACACATTGGTACGTGCCCGCACTGGGATTTGAACTCGCCACCTCCGTTTTCGAAGGAGGACGTTCGCCCACTAGGCTACCACCGCCCAATTATACATTATACCGGATATTATACAGATACGGATATTATACGGATATTATACAGATATTATACAGGATACCAGTATATACATTATGAAAACACGAAGAAACACAGGTTAAAAATAACCGGTCAAGTGCGAGTTGGACTCGCGCACTAAGAGTTCCGTACCATTATCTAGAAATACGGCAAAAACATAATGTCTGTTGTATCAACTGAAAACTGAAATACTTAATCTGTAAAAATGTCAACTGTCTAACTATCACGGTTCATGAGATACAGCCTGGTTACAGACTTGTTTGACGCGCTTTTTCGGTTTATATCTTTTGTCCACACTCGTGACCATTATGGAACCTCGAAGGAACACAAGTTTGAGATAAAAATACAAAACCAAAACGTCTCACTTTCGGATTCCCGCCAAAACTGGACCGCAACGGAGTGACCGCCATTGCCACATTTGTTGAAGAAGTTCACCCGCCCTTCGCTAGATGGCGCTGCGAAATTCTAAGCAAAATCCTGAATTGCGCTGACACGATTCTCCGGCCGGTTAGTGCGCGAATTTTGAGTGGCCAGTTATGATATTATTGCGAATACTCTAATTTTTCCTGGCTGTTGCGACTGGTTACGACCATGCGTAGCAGTTTTTATATCAATGCTCAGCTCAACTGCTACGTACGTGGTTATACTTATTTTTTTTTACTTTTAGATGTTATCACTTAGTTTACAGAATCTGTTGAATTATCATAATATCTGTTTGTCTGCCAAGCTGTATCTCATGAACCGTGATAGTTAGACAGTTGAATTTATAACATTTAAATACTAAATAATAGAATAAAATAAATATTCGCAACGAGTCCATTATGACGAAGGTACCTACGCACAAGTTGTTGAAGTAAATGTACTAACTAGCTCTTACTACGCGCCATCAGATTTTTTTCTGCCCTGGTATACCACGATACCAACCTGGTATGCACTCTAGGTACCAGTATTGTACTACATAAATAATTTATGAATCTTTGTCTATGCAATCAAAGGCAAGAATACTTTCTCGATATTGAGTCCTAGACGGGAGTCATAAATTAACTTCTAGCTAGAGAGTCACGATCCAAGAAACACTAGAAATACTGGGTTATTGACATCTTTATGCAAATCCAAGCAAATAAATAGATAGGTATATTTTATTACGATGTAGCTGCAGGCCACCTCTCACTTTTTAATTCTATAACTTTCAAGCAGTATGATGTATTAATTAAGAACGTTAGATTTGCTCTGATTTCAGCAATTTTCGTGGAATAGTGGATTTTTAAAAAACTAATTGGGATCGACTTGAATATGTAGGCACTTGCATAATTATACTGAAACAGAAAATATGCGTTTTGGAATTGACGTCTGTTTGTTTCTTACGTTAAAGCTCAAAGATACTGGACAGATTTTGACGGGAGTTTGACCATTCAGTAATTTTGTTTTTATTTTACATGTATATTTTTTTTATAGGTCAATAATTCCTTAGTGCATGTAAGGTGGTGGTCTCAATGAAAAAGTAAAGTAACTGGGCATTTATAAATGAATATACCTGGCTAGTACTGACTGCATATTATTATTTAGGCTGACATCAGACGTACGAGTAGGGGCCTATTCAACTTCATGCAGTTGCAGTTCCAGCTCGGACTGCACATAGTTGCTGCATACCTAGTCTAGGAGCTCATTTGTCTAAGTTAATGTATGATGAACAAAATAAACGACATCGTCCTGTAAAATACAATAGAAATGGACCTAAAACTGATGCAGAGTTATTGAACAATATTAGCTAAAATGTGGTCGTAATATATTATTAGAATACACCATTTTCGTAATATTTTCACGTTCGAAAGTACTAATTTAAAACCCTTCCCCCATTTTCATTGGTTTTTTGTCACTATATTCGTAACCTTATCATTTCTGATACCGATTTTACTTTTTAAAGTTTG
Source organism: Hylaea fasciaria (assembly GCA_905147375.1). NCBI lineage: Eukaryota > Metazoa > Arthropoda > Insecta > Lepidoptera > Geometridae > Hylaea > Hylaea fasciaria. The sequence goes on from LR990192.1 coordinate 961,273, forward strand.
TATCGTTTATTTTTTTATGGGTGAAAGCATGGCGGGTTGCTTCAGCGTGCAGTTGACCAATGGCCGCGCTGACTGCACACAACGCGCACGCTGCCCGTCTGTTGTCAGCCTTAGCGACTGTTACTTGTTCTGTGGTCACATGGGAAGCTATTTTTTGCCTGACGAAAACCTACAACCGCCCGGACCGGAACCGGGGCGAAACGGACCGGTTATTCGCACGGTGGTCGACAACCGGTCGCAACGTTACTGCTGTCGATAACATGATATACCAACCTACTCGGCGAGAGCTAAATCAACAGCTGTAGTACTTCTACTTAGGTCTTTAGCGGGGAACTAAAAATGCTACTTTCTTGTCGATTTCGTTTTTGTTTTTCTCAAACTTATGTTTTTTCTATTACACATTCTATTACAAGCACATCAAATAATTATATTATATGTTTCTCGTTCTCTGAATCGCCAAAATTGTGTACCAACTGGGACACTATATTGAACAAATTCCTGAAAGTTACGTAGGCTGAAACAAATAGTGCGCAGGCTCATATAAAAAAGTTAGTCCAACGGAGTTTTAGATTTTCACACTGAATATTTTATACAAGGTTACTTGGTAATTATAGTGTCTGTGAATCGATACGAACGCCTACGTGTAGTACCTATTAGGTTAATTATTCAAAATGAAAAAGTATAACTTTCATTTCAACACTTCACCGTATTGTTAGGAAATAAAGTTATAAATAGTAGGTACAACGTAATAATGGTATAATTGAAGACTTCCGTGGCGTAGTGAGAGATGAGCTGACTGCGAAGCGTGGGGTTACGGGCTCGATTCCCGCACAGTACACAGGTTTCTGTGAATCACGGGCATTTGCTCTGAGTCTGGGTTTTGTGTGGTCATGTTCTTCGCAGTTCAGTATAGGTCAGAACCTGTATTACATCGAGATGCAAAAAAAACAATGGAATTTTTCCTCACAATAGTCTTTCTGCCTAATAAACTGTTTTAAATTTTTTCAATAAGTACGGACCCTCAAGGCGATCTTCATCTTAACCATAGAATACCTTTAAGCAGGTACTATTAGCCATTAGCAATTAAAATGGCAGCCTAATGAATTTACAAAGGTAGAGAAAGGTCCAGAGATGGCTTCGGGTTTCTAAAGTAGAAAGCATGAGGATTATAAATTAAAATGCACCTATTCAACAAGGCTGTACATTTAGCTTCAACTACTTTTGACACGCTTTTAAGGGTTCCATACCCAAATGGTAAAAACGGAACCTTATCACTAAGGCTCCGCTGTCCGTCTGTCTGTCTGTCTGTCTGTACGTCTGTCGCCAGACTGTATCTCATGAACCGTGAGAGTTACAATTGAAATTTTCACAGATGATGTCTTACTGTTGCTGCTATAACAACAAATACTAAAAATCAGAATTAAAAAGTATTTAAGACGGGGGCTCCCATACCACAAACGGGATTTTTTAGCTGTTTTTATATACATATAGATAGTACGGAACCCTTGTATTGCGTGTCTGACTCTCACTTGGCCGGTGTTATATGTTGTGATTTCCCCTAAGTTCTACATTTAGACTGGTAACATTTTCGATATCTAACATTCAAAACGTAGATTCCCAGTCAGCCGGGTAGTTAGTAATCAGATCGAGATGCAATCATGAACCAACATCACGATTCGGTAAAGTCACGGCTTTCTTATTTAAGTAGGTACCTGTAATATGTATAGGTTTTAATCTCGTAATAAATAAAGATTCTCACTTGAACGGAATTGGCATGACATAAGAGTTATTTTAAGATACAATTATGGATTATCCACGCGGCCACAGAACTGGTTCTGATGAATCTTTAAGGCTACATTTTCCGTTTCAAAGGTGCTGTCGAAAATATATTTAGTTTTTTATAACAAAAAATATGCAAGTATTAGTACTGTATTGAAGTGCTCTATAAACATTTCGAAGTGTCATTTTCCGTTCGACTTTACATAACGGCTGGCGTGGCGCATAACATCTGGCGAGCGACCTGCTCGTCTCTTATTTCAGTAGCTACGTAATTAGCTAATTATCTTTATAGCACCGTGCGACCTAAACCCGCACTTAGGTCACGCTTTGCGCAGTTCAAAGTAGCACATTTTTAAACGGCCTGATGTTCACTAACTTCACACCGTTTAAGAATATAGAATATAAGAATATACACATTGTTGCGAGTGTAGTACTGAACCAAAGCTAATCAGTCATACATTTTTACACCACTCACAAAGTCATACTAAGCAAGAGAAGATATGTATAACCTGTAACGTGTGGGACCGAAACACCAATGTCTTTGACGTCATATTTCTGCATTTTTTCATTTTGGTCTTCGTCGGACAATATTACTTATTACGTGAAAACGCTATACCTAAGTTAGCGATATTAACCGTACACTGCCAGTACCTTTGTTGTAAAATTGATTATCCGATTATGTAATTATGGGAACATAAGAATACTTACTTGATTTAGAAACGTTGCGTTTTTTGTTGTTTACATAAAATGTAACCGGCACATGAACTTTTTTCACTGAATACACACACTTTCAATTTACTATATACACCATAACATCTAATATTATATAATATAGTCTCATAGTGAATAAATTTATGCACAAACCAGATCAATCACAGAGATCCTATATTAAGTAGGTATTCACGTTACGATAAAGATTCGGTTGCAAAATGAAGCGCTACAATATTTATATTTTTCACTGTTTTTTAGTTGAAACCTGTTTGACTATTATTTAAACTGAACAATATTCAATCTGAAACAATATCACATTAAGCAATCCACGAACAATAAATATGCATCCAAAAATACTAATAACCTAAAAAAACAAATCTAGGAGGTAGGTGTAAATTGTGTTTTCCCGTTCTCTACTGGTGGAATGCCAACCTACCTACATTAAAATTTGTGTGTTTATTACTATGAGTCAAATGAACATCTTTTCATTGCATTAATTAGAAGTTTATTTTTAAATAAATTAAATAGATGGCGGGTTTATGTCGCACGTGCTATAAAATAGTATACGATACTCGCTGCGTAAGTAAGTCTATTAAATACACGGCGGTTAGCACCCTCGCTTCGCTCGGGCGCTAACTTCACGCCGCCGTGTATTAATGTACTACTTAGACAGCTCGTATCGTAATGTACTATAATTAGCTAGTTTAATATAATTTTAAATTGAAGACGCCTAGGACATGAAACGGATTTGCCTTACAAACATAATCCCTATTTTATCCCCTGTACGGTTGATAATGTTCAATGCTGAAACTCCTCATACCTACTTACTTCATGTCTAACCAAACATCTCCGTACCAATTTTCATAGAGATAAATCTCCAAATCACAATCCAAACAATTTACCCCTTAGGGGAGAAATTTTATAAAATCCTTTTTATATGTACCTACACTACCTACCTACCTACATGCAACTATTCGATACACGTACCAAATACTTGAACAACACATGTATTAACAAATACTTGAAATATAAATCATAAAATTCAATAAAAATGCCCTATTAAGGTTTTAAAAGTACATTTATTTATTGCGATATAATTGGCGATTTCGTGCATCCTAATGCACGGTTTGTGCATGTAGCCAGTGTCAAGTATTTTATTATTTACGTATTTCTTAATTTCACAATAAGAAAGTCACAGCAATATAGCAATCGTGGTCAAGTAGTCAAGTTATTATTTACGTACATCGTCAAAGTCACGAAGTCATGATTCAGTAAAGTAGTGGATGCTTTACTGAAACTTCCTGGGAGTTTTGGAAAAAATGCGACATGACACGTTTTTTGAGTTTCTATCATTTGCCCACACTCGTGCACGTTAACGAACACTTATTGATTAATACTCCACCAATATTACACATTAGCACTCGAAAAAACACAAGTTTGAGAAAATAATACAAAACCAACAACGTCTCACTATCGGATTCCCGCCAAAACTCCGCTCTGGTTTTTAGTAAGTACCTACCCATTTCTGAAACAAAATATCCATAGACTATCCTGATGTGTGTATACTCTATTACATTGTTTATCTCAACCATAACTTATTCGAAGTTTGCATGTCTTCGCTTAACGGTACTATGCCGTTTAGATGAACAAAAAACTACAAGTCCACAGCTTGAGATAATTGAATAACGATTTGAATCAAAAAACCTTCTGGAGATTTTACATTTAGATTTTCAAAACACTAAAGTAATCTTAATGAGATTTAGGTATGTGGGAGGATACTGGAAGTCGTCCTTTCCAAGTAATAAAATAATCATTGAACTAATTAAAACTTATGGAATCTGTCGACTATTTTCAATTTCACTTTCCCCATCTCGGTACTTACTCTTCAAAAGTACTTGCGGGGGCGATTCGCACCACAAGCGTTTCGCGCCCCGGAGCGAATCGACCCAGTACTTAATACAAAATGTCAAACGACCCTTTTGAAGAACAGCTCAATGAAATGATAATAGATTTACCATATACAGGGTAGGTAGGTACAAGCGCGCCATGACCAATGACTTCAAGAAGAATGATGGCGCATACGAATGCATGCACACTGTGGTTTCCAGTGCTCTATCTCCCTCTGGCAAGGTCACGCCGAACGGGACGGAACACTGGATGCCCATACATAAATAGACAACGTGGGAAAATAACACGAGCGTAGGCGGCTTTGGCCCTTGGGAGCCGGAATGCAAGCCCTCTGGAAAATAAATAAATCATCAGTTCACGACAAGGTGACAAGATTGCCACAGCCTGGTGGTTTGGTCACACGTAACCATGCTTGGTCGTAATGGTTTGGATACCCTTCGTTGCTGCTATCGTTTGTGAGGATTCCATGTCTAATAGCGGCTAATAAACAAGCGCGGTTTTGGGACGGATTCTGCCGGAGGCGTGTAAAAAGCCCGTGCAAATCTTCAATGCCATCTATTCGATAACAGACCGCCTTCTAACTATAATTTGAGGAGATGAAAACACTCGAATACATCCTCATTACGTGTAGCTACTACGAGTATATTGTAAAAGCTAATGATAAAAGCTGGACTGTCCCTTTCTAAACTTTCCATCCCCAAAACCCGGAGCCATGATTCTTGTAGTAGCTTAGTGGTATCGTTTTTTTAAATAAGTACTTTAAAAAAGTATTTGCGTTTGATTGATAAATGAAACTGGGAGCATACCGACTCCGACTCTTCGTGAGTAGGTTAAACACCAGGAAGCGTTCACAAGAACTGGCACAAGGACGGTCAGATGATGACGGACAGACACAATTGTTATAATTGAATTAATAGTTTAATTGGTTAGTTACGCCATACAATTTAGTGGGCGATTTAAGCACTTAACTTTCCAAAGAGATCGATCAGCTGGTCCAGAGAATACCATTTGTAACGGAAATAAGTTTAAGGTTATCATTATTCTGTAATAGGTACGACAGCGCGGACACGTACCAATATGATTCATGTAAAACATAATATAATGTAAACAGTCATCACTAGATTTTCAGTGACCGGAAATATCGTGAGGAACACCACACTCCCAATAATTATTTAGGAGGTTTGCGATTCATCCAGATCCTTCTCGCGAAAGTGAAGTGAGACTCGCGCTCGCGGTGGATATGGACAGTGATGATGAATAATTATACCATGGTATGATTCACTCGGCTGTTTTCACTCAGCTGATTCGGCTATACGAGCCGAAGGGAGCATAACAGTCGGACACGGGAACTGAACACTGTAATGGCCGTGTGAGTCGTCTACGAACGTATAAGTACCTCATTTCTACCTTGCCAATAATGGAGGTAATGATGTATAATCGTCCGACTGACATCTCAGTAGTTGGATTTTTTCTTCTGTAGATTATTCTATAGCATTCCTATACGGCCAGCTACTTATAACGGAGTAGCGTATGGGGTGTCGAAAATACGGTCATTTGCGGTCATGATGTTTTTAAAAATAACATCCCTTGACTTGCTAACGCGTCACTTTCCTTGTTCCACCCTGTGTATAAAAAAATAAATAAAAAGAACGACGCGAAATAGATTTGATCTCCACAGTAACAAATTCACATAATAAAGAAACTTAAAAAAAAGTAGTGATTGAGTTCTGCTCGCCTCCTCAGATAGACCGGTGGCACAAGACCTCGATTCCGCCACTCAACAATGCTAGCAAAAAGCAAAGATTATCAACGTGTGCTCTTGCGTCACCCAGAATATGTTAATTCGATATTTAAGTATGTGCGATGCAATTGCCACGATAAAAATGGTCTTATCAGTTCCGTTTCAGTTATTCTAACGAAATTTGAATAGCGAGTGCCGTAATTATACCGACAAGGCTGACTCAAACTCCTATAAATTTTAAAAGTATTGTTCCTAAGACTAAACTAACAGGTAGAGCAAACAAAGCCATAGCCGTACCATACTTTTCCCGAAGGCATTGACGCCATTTTCAACCCTTTCTTATTCGAAAAGTTTAAAAACATTTATCTGCAACTGACTCATCTGTCAATAGCAAGCGGCACACGTTAGTTTGCGTTGCCATAAATTCTTGACTGGGGTGCCACAGCCAGTTTTTACTACGTCTGGTGCCCGCGTGCTCTAGAATGCCCCCTATTGTTTCAAGTTCCCATGTATAAGAACCTGGCTGTTCCTATGAACCGCTGGTACTTGTGCATCTTGACTTGAGTGACTTCCCCGAAGAGTTGGAGTGCGGGGAACCATGCCGCTTACGGGACCCGGGGATAGCAGAGTCGTCAGTGCTGGTGGCATTATAAAGGTGTACTGTTACACTGGCGGCGCGATACAAGTTTGTGTTGACGATTGGCTACTTGCGCGCAAGTTCTTATATCCATACTCATAACTATTTAAATGCGAAAGGGTGGCTGTCTGTTTGTTACGTTTTCACGCAGCTGAACTAGTTTTGATTTTAAACATAGATTTTACGACCTTGAAAAAGAGCATAGTATTATACCCCCTATCTCTATCGCGATAAACGATAAAAAGTTGCGGGCGGGAGCTTGTATTATATATTTTTTAACCAAACATTGGGGGGTATAAAAAACCTATCAAAGAACGGTATAGCCACTACCATTGGCCACAAAATCGCAAGTAACGGCACTTTTGATGAGGCTTCGAACACATTCAGTTCCGTCCTGCATGTGGTTCCTACCGTTAACTCACTGCTACAGCATCTGTGGCCGGACTTAAACATTGACCTGCGACCTTGGCGGCCACCGTCTCACGAGAGCTAGCGATCGTACTTACGATTCATATCTATAAAGGCATCCTTTTCTTTGTCGGTGTTTTGTCAAAATCTTCAATTAGGTACTATTATGGACTGCCCTTTTTCAATCTCTAAACATGATCAGTGCACATAGTTTCACATGTTACTGCAACAAGTTTCGTGAAGTTAATTTCATCATGAATGCCACTAAATGTCGCAATGTCTTCTTCTTGCAATCTTGTAATATCTCAAGTTTCGACCACTTCCCGATTATCTACCTGGCAGAAACTTTCATGGTACCTCACAACTCGATGACAAGAATATTTATCAGCAAATATTTGATATTTAGATTAGTTAGTTTTATTTCGTTATTTACTTCTGTTTGCAAAATGTTTACTAAATAACGTAACAGGCCTAATTATTTTACACTAATTGTTTATTGTTTTGCGTAGCATTAAATATCATACAAATGTTTTTCAAGACAAGTACTACTTACCACATGTATTTATTTATATATTGGAACCCAGAGAGATATCAAACACAAAATATTAGTAAAAAAAAATAGTTTTAATCCCAAATATCATAATTGATATCCGTTTGAGTACCTGTTCTAACATTTCGAGACTTATTATTGTTTTAAAAATTTTTCCTTAATTTACCGCTACACATTCCTACTCTGCACCATGCACCGAGTACACTCACGGCCAATCTCGTTAGCCTCGCACGTGGACTCTGTGAAATCCTTTTCATGCGCACTGTAGGTGCTTATGCAGATAGAGTGATAGTACTTCACGCGCCGCTAAAATAACACCATATTACGTACATATTATTTATGACTTAGGTACCTATTTTTAAAAATAATACTTTTTCTATGTATTTAGTTTAATAATTCATATATTTTATAAGATAATAAAGTGACGCATTACTAGAAAATTTTCAACAACTTTCTTTAATTATACATTTTACTAGTTCATCATTTTTGTCAAAAACTTTTCAATAGGTTATTTCGTATAATTTTCTATCTTGGATAACGAGATTTATTTATTTATAACTTTATTTGGTATCAACCAAAATTTTAAATACTTATATGAACAATATTACCATAACATAACTGACCCACTGCGCCAAGTTTAATTATTTATTTATAAATTGTTCAAGTGAGACGTCACTCGGGGAGGCTCTAGCTTGCACCTTAATGCGTTGCTGATTTAGTGACGTCACACAGCCTTTTATTCTACACCCTCGCGTCTCACTTTGTGGCTTCCTCCCCTTGACGGCTTACAGTCGGCGGTTGCCTTTAATGTAAGTATGTTCTTAAGAAGCGCAGCTACTGCATTGCTTTCACCTCCAACTTATATCATAGATTAGACATAACATAATACAAAACGATGTAAGTATTCAAAATACCCAAAAATAGTGATAAATTCATTTTATTGCGATATAATATTGCCCGCGCGCAATTATAAAATTCAGCCTGTACTGTCCCACAGCTGGGCAAAGGCCTCCCTTCACTTTCGTGAGGAGGATTAGGTCATAATCCACCACGGGGACCTAGTCCGTATTGATAGATAACGTGCTTTCGAAATAATTATCGGGCATGTTGGTTTCTTAACGATGTTTTCCTTTACCGAAAACCCCAATAGGCTACCACTTGTACCACTTGTAAACTTGTAAAAAAATTTGTACCTACCACTTGTAACCACTTGGCTACCACTTGTAAAAAAACAAGTTACTGCTTGTCACCGCTTGTTAAAAATGTGTGTTACGTTCTTAAACCGTGCTTTTATGACGTAATGTGTGGATGATCCCATGACTCTTCCCACACCATGACGGCTGTGAAACTCATTAGTTTCATCGTAGACGGCCCCTGGGCTATGTGGCCAGCGTGGTGGCGGTGCGATTCCCGCACAGAGCAAACGTTTCTGTATACCACAGATTTGTTCTGTCTGAATCGGTCTGGGACGTGGCCCTGGCATTTCCTGGCTTGGACACAGGGAGTCCCAGGTAAGAGTCAGGAATTGTAAAAGTGATCGTGAAGCCTTGATCTTTGTTGGCCTGAGGCCCAAGGGTCGATTGCATCCAGGTAATAATATATAATTTACTAGCTGATTCGTACCTACGAATGTATATAAGTAATAGCTAGTAATTTATTTATTTATTCAAAACAATAACCACAGCTCTTAATTAACAATGAGCATAACTTATTATTCTAACTTAAAGCCAATAATGGTTTTACATTTTACAAATTAATTACATTCATAATATAATTAGTATGTGTGAACTTTGTATGCTATTATAAATCAATCGGGCAGAAACTTACAGCTATCGATATCTCTCTTAGATCCCTATCTTTCTCTCTCTCTCTCTTTCGCTATCTGTATCTCTCACCCTTCCCCACCTCTCTCCGACCCTCGCTCGGCCTTATATCGCGATAAAAAGTACCAAGATCCAATCCCATCACTTTACCAAACTTCCAGATTGGTTCTGCCGTTTAGCCGTGAAAACGTAACAAACAAACAAACAGAATTAGCTAAGTTTGTACTTTCGCATTTATAATACCTATGTAAAAAAAAACTAAGTAAATCAGTATGCACGGATAGACAAAAACTTAAAGACTGTTATACTTAGATACCCGTAGCTAATAAAGATGGAAAGTGTTGGATTCGATTACTGATTCGAGTCTCTCGTTGCGTCACTCGCTACAACAGCGGTGAAGTCACTTTAGTCACAGAATACATAATAGAATACTATAGTACCGGAAGTAGACATCGCGCTTCAGAAAGCAAAGCCTAAAGCATTCTGGTCACATGCGATTATGCCACCTGCGACGAGCCTTACAAATGCAGGGCCGGCGAAAGAATTCCATTTTGCCAAATCGATTTTACTCGATGGTCCTGTATACTAGTGGTACTGTGAACAATAGAACTTCGATCAGAGGGGAGCCTAACCAATTTGATGGTTATAGGCATCCCCCCTTTTTGTTCCTATTTTCTCCCAACTATAAAAACATTTTTTCGCAACAACTTGTACAGCATTTAATGTTTCCACGAAATATTATAACGCTAAACTAATAAATGACGTTACAGCAAACTTCACCGTTTTTTGCCCTTATTTTCCTCCCCATCGAAAATAGCTCTCGACGAAAAAAAGCCGCTAAAACAACAGCCACCAAATCTCGTAAAAATCGGTTGAAAAATTAAATAAGCGAACAGTAGCCCAAACACAAGCTTATAATAGCTAGAGGTCCTTCTGTATTTTTATAACTGGTGTACAATAAAGTATTCTCTATTCTATTCGAGATATTATCATACACCAAAATCAAAAAAGAAACCGATGTAGCCTTCGATTAAAATATATAATAATTATGGATACACATTACACAGTCTCTATGAAAATCAAATCATAAAAGTGTCCACCTGTCAATGCGGGTCAAGCCGATAATGTTTCATTTAATAATTAACCTTAACTCACTGCAATACCGCTGTAAAACATTTGACGATTTTTTAAAACAAGGCATACGCTTTTCATAATGAACCTTAATACATTGTAAAAGCGTTGTTCAAAACAAGGCATATGACGGCCATTTTGGAGTAGCGATCTTAGATATACCTACCCTATATATTTTCATCGTATAATGTATAGCAAATAAATAAAAAAGTCATTTAAAAGAAACAGACGTGTTGGAATCTCGCGTAGCCAATGTAACTGTGGAATAACAATGCCGATGTAAATATCGAGCCGTATATAAGTGTCGAATGTACAATACAGTACAATGTGTAAGGTTTACCTTTCGTACAGATTTAAATTTGAAAATAACTGATATAAACATTCATAATTATTTACATTTGAATACCATGAGTTTAGTTCTTGCCATGTATTTAATAAATTGCGTCATTGATACGTTTTAATGTAAACACCGAAGTTAGTTCGTATTTATTATTTAATTTGGTTAAAAGTTGTGAGATTGACTTGAAAACGCGAACAACTCTGACGTTAGCAACCGATTGGAAAAGAGGGAGAAAAGATAAGTTTACGAGAAGGCAGGGGACAGTGAGAGGGGCATTCAGCGGTAGACTGAGGTCAGAGTTGGTCGCACGTGACTAAGTTGAGTGAAAATTAAGAAGAGTATTATGTATATATATAGTTACAAGTGATTAATGTTGGTGAAATATACGTAATTGTTTGATGTCCATGCGGAGTTTTATTACATATCAGAAGTGGTAAGTACACGTCTATTTATATAAATTATGTTGTCAGAGAAATTTAAAATTTGAAATAACGACTACAATTATTGGAAATATGAACTACTATGCATAAAAAAACCGAACTGAATTGACCTTTGCTTTTGACTTTATTTCATTTAATTATAACGGCCATGTTTAAAGGTGAGGGAAGAAATAATAATTGACCGTTAGAAACTTTTGAAATTAATTGTTTTTATCAGAATGACATAGTTGTAAGGGCATAACAATCAGCTGCTAGTTGGTTTTGAGAATAAATTTCAAACAACAGACTACTTATACTAAATTCAAGTGAATGAAGTTTCAATTACTTTTAATTATGAATATTATTATAAACTCATACGAAATATTAACCCGTAATTATGAATAAGTTAAGGAGTTAAGAGTGCTAACGTAGTGCGTATTGTGATCTTAGTAATCTTCATGAATATCAGGAACATACTCTATCATTAAACTAATGCATATTATTTGTTTGGTATTCGAGATATAAAATGCAACGTGAAACGAGCAATGGCGTGCGACGTCTTGAGACTCCTCCAGAAGCAGCTTCACGACGTCCGGAAAATGATGTTGGCCGCAACGTGCGAAGTAGCGATTCAGCGAGTCAAAGCCGTACTCGCCATCATCATCGTAGTCGCACAAGAAGTAGGAGTCGTCACCGAACCTGTTCTGAGAGAGGCAATGGCGATCATGGGTTGTTTGAGCGACAAAGAGAAGTAGAACGTCAACGGGAACGGCTTCGAATAATGGAGAGTCAAGTACGTGAAGAAAGATGTCGCCAGAATCACGACGCTAGCAGGAACAATGATGGAAGAACACATCGGTGGGATACCCCTCGCGTGGAACAACGGGACCGACGGCAGTCACGGCGCAGGAGCTCCAGCAAGGATACTTATGAAGCGAATCAGGACTGTAGTAAAGTGAAAAGGTCAGTGAGCCCTCAGTTTTCAACAAATGACGTTGCTAAATTGTTAAAGAATCTGACATCTCAGCCAGCAACCGTAGCGCATGGTTACAGGGGTAACGATTCTAAAAACATTTTGCCTGAATTTAACCCTTCGCTGAAAAATCAACGTGTTGACGTTTGGCTGAAGAAAGTTAACGAATGCGCTACCGTTTATGGCTGGGACGATAGAACTACTGTACATTTTGCTATGCAAAAACTGCAAGGACTGGCCAAAACATGGTACGAAAGCTTAAATTCTATATTGTTCAGTTGGGCCGAATGGCAGACTAAACTAACAAGTGCTTTTCCGTATGAACAAAACTATGGCCAGTCCTTGGAGGATATGCTCAAACGAAGGAGTAGGTTTAGTGAACCTATAGAGGTCTATTTTTATGAGAAGCTAGCTCTCTTGAACCAATGCGACATAACGGACAAGCGTGCAGTTGACTGTCTAATACACGGAATCAGCGATAGAACTATTAAATAGTGCTGGCACCGGCAATGATGTCGGGATTAGGGTGCTTAAAGATCCATGCAAATAGTGCTGGCACCGGCAATGATGTCGGGATTAGGGTGCTTAAAGATCCATGCAAATAGTGCTGGCACCGGCAATGATGTCGGGATTAGGGTGCTTAAAGATCCATGCAAATAGTGCTGGCACCGGCAATGATGTCGGGATTAGGGTGCTTAAAGATCCATGCAAATAGTGCTGGCACCGGCAATGATGTCGGGATTAGGGTGTTTTATAGATCCATGCAAATAGTGCTGGCACCGGCTGCGGTCGGAATGATTACAATTGTATAATTAGACGAACAAATGATTTATGATAATGATTACCATACACTCGATGGTTTAAAATCCAGCAAATTCTGCTGGCACCAAGAAATCAAGTTGAGAATGATCAGAATCATCAGCAGAATGTGCAGGAAATGTGTTTTTTTTTCCTCCTTCTCAGTGTTTGTAAATATATTGTAGCATTTAATTACATAAATAACCTTATTGTATTAGTATGCATTAGGAAAGTTGTGAATTACCTACTTATCGTTTGGTTATTGTGGCCTAGTGTAAGGTTCACTTAGTGTATGAGGGCATACACCATGTCAGTATGGCCGAGTGTAAGGTTTACCTTTCGTACAGATTTAAATTTGAAAATAACTGATATAAACATTCATAATTATTTACATTTGAATACCATGAGTTTAGTTCTTGCCATGTATTTAATAAATTGCGTCATTGATACGTTTTAATGTAAACACCGAAGTTAGTTCGTATTTATTATTTAATTTGGTTAAAAGTTGTGAGATTGACTTGAAAACGCGAACAACTCTGACGTTAGCAACCGATTGGAAAAGAGGGAGAAAAGATAAGTTTACGAGAAGGCAGGGGACAGTGAGAGGGGCATTCAGCGGTAGACTGAGGTCAGAGTTGGTCGCACGTGACTAAGTTGAGTGAAAATTAAGAAGAGTATTATGTATATATATAGTTACAAGTGATTAATGTTGGTGAAATATACGTAATTGTTTGATGTCCATGCGGAGTTTTATTACAAATGCAATAATTAGGTATTATAAGGTACGCACTGATGGGCGTGTTGGATTATTGCATTTTAATTTGCAAAAAATAATCTTTATTGTACCTACCTAGGTAGGTACTCATTGATTTAAACTTGCGACTACAGCGCCAACTACTTAGGTATAGTTTGCTATTTGGTTGCCTAGTCTTTCTTGTCTGACATCTACCTTGTGTGAAAATTATAAAGAAGAATATAATTATTTATGCAAAAATATACCTTCCTATACATAACAGTATACTTAGTGTTTAAATTGTATTCCAAGATAGTGCAGCGACAAGGCTAAATTCCCACAAAACTACTTGGTGTTATTCAGTAGGTACACATTGTCATTTTATAATTATGTAGGTGTGATTGTCAAATTCGTCATCGGGAAGGCTTTGATTATAAAAAGTAAGTTCTCTCTGTAGGAGGTGAAAAAATCTTAGCTCTGTAGTGCATTTATGGTGACCCCGACGATCTTCATAGGTAATGCTAAATGGATAATAATTATACGTACTTATACTAGATATTGCAAAGTTGGTAACCGACCATCGAAAAGCTGTGATTGTTCCAATGTAGTTATCTAATGGCGCCGGTACACTCGCTCGAGTGTCTCGTCGAATATTCGTCGAGTGCCTCACTCTTGTCCGAGTCACCCGCGGATTTCTTTTGACTCGAGGCCAAAAACCAGCAAGGGATAATGGCGGACGAGACAGCGAGAGCGTACAGAAACTCGTGCTCAGCCTGTCTCAGGGCGTCTCGTCGTGAGTGACACGGTGAATGGCGAGCGAGTGCATCCTTCTAGCTGGACTCTCGCGCTCGGCTTTTCTCGCGGTGTCCTCGACGGCAGTGTACAGCGGCCATAACGAAATTGCGTCGGGTTACATAACGCCTTTCACCGGTATGCAAAACTTGCGACCTGACCCCGCACGCCATAAAACGGCTAAATGTAACACTAATGCCACTTTGGAATATAATACAATGAATAATATATTAAATAATGTCTCGGAGAAAGTAAAACTTATTCAGATTCATCTTTTTTTCATGCACTGCATCGCTAATCAGCCACTTATAACAATACAATATCTTTCTAATGGCACCTGTAGTCTAGACTAGAAGTATAATATTATATATTCGAATGCCGAATGAATAATATATTTTATAAGTAGGTACTTATTAATTAATAAGATGGTATAAAAATGTTGATTTTATTATTATTTTCAGTGAAACCGTATATTATTTTTATACATTGAGTAACTCAATGGACCATTGTCCTTTATGGACACAGCAATTCTTTATCAGTCTAGCCCATGAAATCGAACCCAAGCATCCGACTCAGCCTGCGCCACACAAGGAAGCATCTAGAAACGCTTCGGAAAGATATCGGTTCGATATACAGTTATGAATTATATCGACACGCATTGTGCTCGAGCCAAAATGACAGGTTGTATTATTTTGACAGCTCGCTAGCCGTCATTAGGCGGTATTCTATTCTGGAGCTGGGCTTGCGCAACGCTACGCGGCGGCTATATGCGGACAGTTGTGCAACGCGAAATCTGGACTGGAACCAGGGATATAAAGGGTGTTCGTGCACTAGGTAGTCCGAGTCCAAGACTAACCGGCCGCCTTAGACAATGAAACTGTTCATTGTATCGCGTACTTGATCGTTTAGTTCGGTAGGACGCGTAGTTCATCTTGCGTCCAATGATACGTCTAACACGCGCGTTGTAGCATTGCAGTGCCGCAAGGTTTCTTTTCAAGGTTTCTTCAAGGCACTGAAACTGTTATGGGAAACATATAGGCTAACAAACTGTATAATGACACGCAAACACCTCGCTCTAATTGACCCAGCGAATGAAGTGAGCAAAGGGCTCAATTTTAAGAAAGGCCAATTTTGGTTTCGGCCGGATGTTTGTACGTATGCTTGTTCCAGGCTACATACAGGTAGCATTTCTCAACCTATTTTTACAGGAGTTGATGTAGTACAATAAGTACAGGTTCTTTGATTTATAGGGCTTTTTTGTCGTGAGCCATGTTTGATAGGAGGAAAATGTGTGGAAGTTTGCTGTAGCGTAATGTTTTGCATGGTTATGATATTTGGTGGAAACCGTATTCAATACTGAACAAGTAGATGTGAAAAAAATTTTAAAAGTTTGTAGGGAACGAGATCAATAAGGAGGGCCTAGCACCATGATTTCCCTCTGATCGCGAAGCCCACTGTTCACAGAACCACTTGTACATAAAAAACGTCTCTGTTGTTTTGCTTCTCCTAACTCCAATCTTGCATATATCTCATGTTTACATCCCATTATCCTCTGCACAAAATGTACCTACTCCTATGGTCAGTACATAGTAATTGTTTTAGTATAACAGTAAGTTGTTCGCCAATAAAGGAACAACCGTCGTCCGTCGCTGTCGTGATGGCGACTAGACACGACTTTGCTAAAGGTGCGTATACACGGCGCCAGCTACTCGAACCAGTTGATCTAGTTTTGTTTCTTTTCGAAAGAGATAGTACTTACCTCAGAATCATACTATGGAAATTCGTATATAAATTAACGACATTATTTCATCGTGGAGCCTGGTGGTGGTTGGTGGTAGAATGCTCACAAGTGACCACTTGCTTACGATCTTTATACATAGCTGCATCTCAATCTACGAGATTGCCAATTACGCAAACACGGAATGCCGTGTGAAGTGTCGCCGTCATTGAACATGAAAACCCTGACTTGGCCACCTGACCATTTCATACACAGCCTAGGTTACAATGAGAACACGATAGATACTCTAATTAAACTCAGGTGTTTTTATACTAAAGACTTTTTGTGCATGTTACTCGGTCCAGTTACAAGCTCCGTTCAAAGCCTCCACCGAGTTAAGAACTCCGCCGATGCGACCATCACGTTACATTGCTCATTGAACATTCACCGAAAACGTATAGTAATTATGCCGAGCTAATTTTTAAATCGGCCGCAAGTTTAAAGAGAAAGGGTTTCTGGATATTTTGACCTTGTACTCGTACCTAACGCGTGACCAGTCGCGGTGGCATCTTGAAAATGCACCGGGACACTGTAATGTCAAAGAATAGTAACTAAAGAGTTTTATTTTCGTTATTTTCAAATTCGTGTGTCTTCTATTAGTGCAGTAATGAAATCGTTAAGAGTTAAAAAACTTAAATTTGTCGTTTTTCTAAAACTGGAAGTAGGTACCTACCCACTTACCTACGATTAAAGTCAACTGATATTATTAACAAGTTATTGTGAGAAAACATTATAGGTACCTACTACTTGAAATAGGTACTTACTTTAATACTTGACACTGGCAAAAAGTATATATTTCTGTGATGTTGCTTTAGTTAGAAGGAACTTGCAAAGCCGCCAACGATTGGTAACGCTCAATTCCTTGCTAAGTACCTATTTAACTCCTCGTTTCTCAGTAAAACAGTTTTTCGTGGCCTGGCGTGATGAATGGTACGGAGGCGGCGTGTGCGCAGGGGTCGACGACCCGCTTCCCGGACGCATGGTAACTGTGGCCACAACTGTGGTCAATGGGAAGACCAGCGTTACTCAACGGACACTCCGATCTGAGTCTCGGGATCAAAACAAAAGAGGGGGGGGGGGGGGACTATTGTCTGCTGAACACGGACCAGGCAGTGGGCCTAGACAAGTAGCAAACGTTTGGAGCCAATAGAAATGACAGAAGCGCACAAAGGACTGGTGCGCTTATTAAGTCAGTCTCTATCTAGGCCCTCTGGTGGCCTGGCCTGTGGAGCAGGCATCCATTATTTTGATACTAGCATAAAATAATTATTATTTTCTTGGGCATTGTTTGACATTTAATTAGGGTCCAAGTACGGCAGTAGGTAACAGTCGTAGATTTTGCCGGCTTGATACCATTTGTACGCTGACTAGGATTTCTTATATCTAGGACTGAGGATCTAAAACTGTCTGTCTAAGATCAAAGGACTAAGAAACTACCAGGGTCCCACAAACACCCAGACTCGGAGCAGCCTGCGGTGCGAATAATTCTGGGTTCTTGATAATTGTAACTTTGTGCTTCAGTTGGTTTGAGTTCAACCAGTTTACTTAAAGTAACGCGGGTCGCGCTCCAATGAGCTCGAAGAATGTGACCACAATCTGACGCACCATGCAATTTATGGTATCGTCTGACAGTTTGGAAACCATAGTGCTGTTTGAACTGCCCTCATGTCTGAACCGTTGGCGCCGACGTCACTATGAGACGTGTTATGTTACACTAATGGAGTGCATATGCAAGTGGTACCCTCACCTCTTCCCTGGAAGGCAACCCATTCAACTAGTATATGGATGAACTTCTTCCAAACAAGAGGTTTCCTAAAACTTCTGTGCACGTACTCGCTTTTCGGTAAAGGAAAACATTGTATGGTGACCCATGCACGTGCCTGGGTATGGTTTTGGGGGTGTTGATCCACCATACCGAATCGGGCCACTAGGTGGATTGTGGCCACATTTGTACCTGATGAGCGTGAGGTGGCGGTCTCGAATGCTGTCTAGGGCAAACGTTATTGTTAAACCACAGGTCTATTTGGTCTGAGGCCGCCTATTTCTTTATTTTGCGATTCTTTATATTATACTAAACAGCGAGACTCTTATAAAATACACATTTATCACCTTAGAAATCTTATTTTATGCTATTTGTTTTCTATTTGACTTAAAAAAAATATAAAGATCACAAGATGAGATTTAATTATCAGTATTCATCGTATCCTTATATGCGTTGACAAACTACTTTTCCTTATATATTTGGCATTACAGTTACGTGATTTTTATTGCGTTTAAAAATAAATATAACCTTTATTTATATAATTCGAACTCATTTTGTAAAGTGATCCCATTTAAGACTGGCAGATTCCGAAACATTATTTTTATTGGGATCGTTTCTCCAAATTCAAAATATAAGATTATGCACTTGATCGCACTGGCCAGAAATAAACGGCAGCGCATCGTCGTTGCATACGAAATCAAAAAATAGAATCCAGAAATAATGAGATGGATTTATTAACGGCGAGCCGCAGTAGGTCACCGGATAACATCCCAGCGAAGGCATCTGTCTACAGCTGTAGCTACCATGATAAACATATTCATTAGGTGTTACCAAACTGAGACCTTGACGCAAATGTTTACCTGTTCGTAAGATAAACAGTTTAAATACAGGAATAGAGAGCTGACGCGTTTTATATTCGCACATGGTTAACGCCGTTCTTTTTTTATTCATATCATCTCCTTCGAGTGGATAATACCGTTACAGAAGCAGACCGATAATCGAATCAGGTTCGTTAGCGTTGGCGGTTTCCGACCGCATCCTTTCCATTCGATGTAAAAAACCTAATCAAAACATAACATCTCGCACACTTATCGGGCGGCCGAAAACGTGCCGTCCGCGCCGGCCACCTTCAGTCGTGCGACCGCGTTTACGCGCACTGGCAGAAAACCGACGTAAAATAAAGAAAAATAATACCGCGCGCGGGAAACTCCAAGGAGGCGCACCGATTTAAACGTCAACCTTTTCAATAGTCAGCCAGTGTAAGATGTGATCGGGACTGTGATTTATTTATAATAAAAAAGTAGTGTTAAAATGATTGAATTGTTGAAAGTGAGTGAGGGCCGCGTGAATGGGACTATGCGGGACATAGGGGCCGACGCGTTCGTGTGTCGGGTGCAGTACCTGAACGACTTAGATCCCTTCCTGGAGTACTCGGTGCGGGGGCCTCCTCGGGCGCTGTACCACACCTTCAACACCACCATACCGCTCTCCTACCAGATAGCTGCGGTGCACCGGCTGCTGCAAGCTCCACACAGGGTAAGTGACGGCCACTCTACGTTTACCCATTTCTTTGTTATGTCAATTGGCACGAAAGTCACTCCACGCCTGAGACACTTTTTATGAAACTAGCTGATAACTACCCTCCACTTCGTTGAGAGCAGTTTTGTGAGCGAAGAATTGGGGGTCATCCCGAACATAAAAGCATGTCGTCCGAACGGCTGAGTTTCCATTCAATTTTACTTATTTTTGTACTACCTACCTCCAAAGCACAGTTAAATAAAATACATATACTTATTTCAATGATTACAATTTTTTATAAGTACACTGAATTGTTGCGTATTATAGTATAATTATTGTAGTAGCGGTGGTAGCCTAGTGGGCGAACGTCTGCCTTCCAAAGCGGAGGTGGTGAGTTCAAATCCTAGTGCGGACGCGTACCAATTTGTTTCTTGTTAAACATATATGTACCTATGTAATTTTCACTCGCTTTTCGGTGAAAACATGCCGGAGAATTATTTCGGAGGCATGTAATCCACCAATCTAGACCGGGCCCCCGTGGTGGATTCTTGGCCTTATCCTCATCACGAAAGTGAAGGGACGCCTTTGCCCAGCAGTAGGACAGTTACAAGCTGAATTATTATTATTTTATCAATTATTGCCGATTGGCGAATAACTGTGATCTTTTAACGGGGAGAAAAAACGAAAATACTTTAGAGTTCACGAAATCCCCGATCTCTGCTATTCATCTACCCACAGAACAGTGATTCAGTACATTCTGGGTAAATGCGTCACACTAAGTGCAATATCATTACAGTTCACCTTAAGATTTCAATCTGGCCAAGCGATAAACTTAAATGCCTATACCTACTGCTTAAATTACGTATCCAATTTAAAACCCAGACCAAGCCAAGCGTCATCCTAGTTTAGGTATACCTACGCATAGTGGAGGCAGAATTCAAACAATAAGCTTACCTACTTAACTAACGCGTTTCCATTATCTTTTTTTTACATTTACCTAGGCTTCATCATTCCCTTTTCATTGCTCATCGTCGTCATAGCCGAGAACCTACATGGTAGTTAGTCTAGTCTTGTTCCGTAATAAATTTATTTAGGTTTTTTAGAATGTAGCACTAAATTATTTATCATGAACGATTTAAGAACTAGCGTGATTTCTTCGTCTTCGATCGGCATGTAGCCATTAATTTAACTTCAACAGTCGACACGTCAACACCAGATTAGGCGACCAAAAAAGTAAAAAACCGTTTACATAAGTATACTTTATTGCATGAGATCACTGTCCTTTTAATTTAATACTTACCAGCTATTTTATCAGTATAAATAGTAAGAAGTATCTAATAATTATGTAGGTTAAGATTCTTTCTTCATACTACGCATTGGTTGTGTAGAAGAGATCGCGTTGAGCGATAAAACCGACCATTGTTCGTTTTAGCTCTAGTTTTGTGTTTACTTTGTTTTGTGGGTTTTATTTATACCACAAAAGTTTAAACCAGAGTTAAACAGATGTTTCTAAAATTTCGTTCCACAAAATCGACGTCTACCACTTTTCGTTTTCTTAGGTCAATCCCTGGCATTACTAATTATTTTACTTGTGACTTTGTTATTGAAATAGAAAAAGCGACGGTTAGACGTCGATTTTAGAAGAAAATGTTATCTGTTTAACCCTTGTTTAAATCGTTTGTGGTAAGACGATAATTTTGTTTTGTTGTCATTGATAAAAAAATATTAGTTTTATGCATTTATTCACACGCTTTATCAGACAGATTATTTTGATAACTACTATCTACTTATGTAGGTAATTGAAACTAGATCCCCGATCGCCGCTCAAAAGTGGGCGTCATATGCCTTGTTATGAACAATGCTATTGCGGTGCGTTATGGTTAATTATTCCGGTATGGTCTTATCTCGTGTCCAAAGATTTTGCAGTAAATAACTGGATTACTCCCATCTCGTGTCTAATTTCAAATTACTACAAAAATGCCTACTCTTAAACTGAAACAATGTCGACTGGACCCGCATTGACGGGTGGACACTTGAGATTTGTTTTTTATAAAGACTAGTGTGTATCTATATTATATTTGATCGCAGATTGAAACACCTACTACATAGGTACCGCAGTTATACATTGCTAAAATTTTTTTCAGAATAGCAGTAGTAATGTTTTTTATTATTTTGATTCCCAATAATTTTAATATTGTGTGTTTATTACTTAATCACGCCAAAACAACTGAAAGGATTTTGATGAAAGGTAGGTTGATGAAAGGCAGCAAAGGGAGGAAGCTCTGGATTAGACAAATGGGCTACTTTTTATACCGGGACTTGCGAGCGAACCCGTGAGGCATAGCAATGTATAGTTCGTTATATTATGTAGGTAAGTAGTTACAAAACGTCAGCCACAGAGACATAGAGTGTATCCGTTAGAAGCAACTTACGAGTATGTAACGAATTCAAATCAAATACCTAATCAAATTGATTGAACAGTTCAATTCAAACCTATTTAAATGCAAAAGATCCATTAGTCAATCTGTGGCACATTGTTATCTGTCTGATAAGTAGGTGCAGTTGACCGGGTATTTGTGGAATGAAGGCATTGTAGTCTCGTAGATTAGCCTATGCGTCTGACGGTCTAATTCTACACTGAACGGATTTTAATCCAAGTTTAAAAGAGATGGATTTAAAATTCAGGCCTGCGTCTGTTTTTGTGGACAAATTCGGACCATTGGCTCTCGAAGTTCCCGGGAAAGGTCACCGGGTTCTGGAGGAAAACTGTCTTCTTATATCTGCTCATCTATCCATCTATCTAAGTATATTAACTCACAGCAACAACTGGCTGTATAGTAGGTCTCCTCATGTCCACGTCACTCCTTTCGGTCCTGTGCCAGACATATCCAGATCCACGCCTCCCTGCCTCTAATATCGATATAAAAAATACCAAAGTAAACGAAGTCGTAGCCGTTTCTTAGTAACAACACACCACCAGGACGTTTCGTAGATTTGTGAAAGAGCTCTATTTCAGTGCCGGTATAAACGATGCCGGCTGCATTACTAATACCTTGTTACTCACGCGGTATTTGGCTAAAATTATCTGTTCTAAATATTTCGTGGCACCTAGACACTCAGGTGCGACTAATAGCATTATGTCACCGCCTTAGTCGCGAACTCACGCCGCGGTTTTCTCCACAAGGATCTAATACCTAAATTTTTTCAATTAAATATTTTCATTATTCTTTATTTAGCCACAAATTATGTAATTCCATCAATCGATATCATCTTAGTTACATAAACATGGAACCAACTTGTTTGCACAACAAATTCAGTAGGTAAGGTGGTAATTGAGAAGTAAACACTCACTGCGGGGACAATGGCAACTGGTTTTCAAGGCAAAGGGCTAAGTTTATAATAACTTCTATGATAACGATGTATGTTACTAGTTACGATTATACAATTATACAGTAGGTATACATAGTACCGACTCTATTTGCTCGTTTTGATTTTTTTTTCCAATCAATTGCCATTTTTGTTACTGTTGTGTAGTTTCAGTAATACACACTATGCACGTGAGTAGTTTGCCGTTGTTTCATGTTTTATAAACTTCACCTTGGTGGGAGTAATGTTGATGGTTGGAAAGTTTTTGAAACAAACGAGGTACTTAAATTCCGTCTCGTTCAGATTAGATCCGGTATGGGGTGTTTTTGGGGGTAAGTGCGTACGCTCCAGAAGATATCATCGTAACTTATTGTTAGCCTTCTAAACACACGCTGATTTTAGATGTGATAATACGCGCGTGTGTGATTTGTACATTTTGCAAATTGAGCCAGAATTTGTAATGACTCTGGATTTTGAAAATAGGTAAGTAACACGAAATGGACTTTTTGTGACATCGTAACTACTTCTGATCAAGACGTTTTTGCAATTAAACTACTTATCTGTGTCGCTCACAAAATGCAGCTCTGCTCACCCCAAGAGTAGGAAGTACGGACTAACACTAAGTAGGTAGGTACATACTATCATACAATCCAGTTGTAACGCTTGCGGTAACTGACGCTGTCAGCGCACCCAGGATCTTCTCATCTGATGATGACGAGAACCCCTATCCCCCCTCTGCTGAACATGGATCTCCCCTCACTTCTGTGAGGAGGAATACCTAGGCCATATTCACCAACGTTCCCCGTTCCGGATTGGAGCAACATGCCTCCGAAATAATTCTCATGGGTTTCCACATATTCTTTATACTTATTCTTACTTAACAAAAAGAAGGTTATTGATCCTGTTTACTTCTCCAACGGCAGCCGCGACTTAAAAACACGTAAATGACTCACCACCTATAATATAGCGTGCTTTGTCAAGGATCCTCCCGACACACAATTGAAAATCTATTGTGTCTGGAATTGCAGCAGTATCTTCTAGATCCTATCAAGTTTATAGCCTAACTTTACGATACCTATAGTTAAATACAGCTTGATAGATAATTATCGAATCTATCGAATATTTTTGTCATACAGATAGCGATAAACATTGTATTTTAATTGATATAAATGCACGTAAGCATGTTTCCGTGCACGTTCTTGTACCTACCAGTAAAAGTCACAGTACTATCTATGATAATGTTCCTAGAATATAATGTTAAGATCAGCTAGTACTTATTTGACGCAATGTTATGGTGTTAAATTATAATATTATTATGTATTTTTGCCTGTCTCTAATTTAACACGTCTATCTTAGATATTAGTATAAATTATGGTAATAAAGAAACAAACATATTTAACATATAATTACAGTGAACTAAATCACAGATGAGAGTCTGGTAAATAAACAAGAACCCCTAATAGAAAGGTCTATTGTGGTTTACGTACGACAATAAATAAATTCTTATCACGGAATAAATAGCGTCCATTTTTAGTACCGGGAAGTGACAACTCTCGCGAAATTGGTTGATTACTATTGACGCGAATCCTTCAGCCGCCCACGATGACATCAGCGATGGCTTTATTATTGTATTGGTGACATCAGAAGCATGCTGGTGTTATTAAAGCTAGCATGCGATGGTAGTGTAATGGCGATGTCAAAATAAGCCGACTGCGTAATAATAGCGGAACTTGCGAATTGTTATAACATACATACATACCTACATAAGTAGATACATACATAGTCACGCCTTTAGACGCCTTTATAAACGACATGCTACGATCCCGACACAATCTCTTTCGCTTCTTCCATTTTCATGAGGTCCTTCATACTTAGGTAGGTTATGGATGGGTGCATTTCATTGGGCCTTTCTCTTCTAATGAATCGTTTTCGTGGTTGACCCCATAGGCTACAGTTTACACAACATTACTTACTTGTGTAGGTGGTATACTGCATTATTTAAACAATTATAAGTAAATTCCATCAAGAAACATTATCGTTATTGAATAAACAATACTTACCTATGACACTTGTGTATTGTGTAGGTAGGTCTAGTACTATTACTACTAATTTGTAATATTTTAATTAAAAGTATAATAAAAGTAAAGTATAATTTGTCTGTCTAATTACTTAATTTAATCAGTCTGTGATAAGATTTGATGTGTGCTATGGCGTACCTACCACGGGAACCATAAAAAAAACAACGGACTAGGTAATTAGGTACGCCACTAGCACTGTACCTCATACACAATCGATCGATTTTTTAATTATTAGATCATTTAAAGGTAGCATTACATGATTATTATGCATGTTGCGTGGCAAGGCGTCGTTTATGACAACGTTGCAACGTTGCACGATACACGATGTGTCTTCAATCATTTTTTTATAGTAGGTATCGACATAACCTGATTTATTATCATCTTTCATCACATAATAGGTTATTAGCTACCTTCAATAAGAAACCTACCTACGGCCGAGTTTGTTAAAACAAAATGCCGACATGATTTTATGTAATAAATTATAGGTAGGTATAACAGGTTATAAGGGTATTATGAGCCTAGTAAAACGACCTACTATTTATACTTGAATGTAACATGGGAATGTGCATATTTAGAGAAATTACATAGGCACCCACCACACCAATAATATTTTGACAGCTCTTATTTATTTTAACGCCATCTACACAATGTGGCCCGAACAAAGAAGTTGTAAAGAGCGCATCAAACTGAACTCGGCATCTAGTTCCAGACATATTACACAGATGGCGCTAAACTGAAACACCATTACAATCCTACCTATACTAGCTACCCCCTTGTTTCTGTGGGATAATAGCCCACGGGTGGGAAACCGTGGGATGCAGATAGACAGTAATAACTTCATTTTATACAAAATGATTTACAAAAAATACGCACACGCAGATAAAACCGTGCACGTACCTACTGGGTATAAATTTAATTTATACCATCCCATTTGGTTTCAGCTGGACGATGCCACCCTCCAGGTGTTCAAAGATGGAGACTACGGCCCGTATCTGGACCTGGATTCCACCTTGGGAGAACAGGATGAGGAGCTGGAAGGTCTTCAGGAGAAGTAAGTGTAGCTCCTTATTGACCTACAAAGGGGTCCACTGAGAAAAAATATTCCCCTTCATATCCACTGGTGGCCCAATTATTGGAGACGTTGGGAATATGCCGAGGCAACGAGGAAATTCCACATTTTTTCATACCGAGCATCTAACAAATATTTTTAAGTAAAGTATTACTTAAAAATATTTGTTAGATGCTAACCTCCGATATTTATATCCCTCCCTAATTACATAAAATGGGTTTGTTACCTGCGCTAGTCTCACTATACTAGAAACAAATATTATATTCAGAAATCATAATCTTATAATAATATTATATAATTTACGTATCACGTTGTTTGTTAGCGATGGACTCCTAAACTACTGAACCGATATGAATCAAATTTGCACACCGTGTGCAGTTTGATCTAACTTGAAAGATAGAATAGCTTACATCTCAATTTGTATCTAGTCGCAATAACAAAAACCTTAGCCACAGCAACGCGCGGCCGTGCCTGCTAGTAATAGTACTTAGTAATTATACAACACAATTTACACGATTTATAACACAAGAACGGCTGGACCGATTTTCATAATCATTGCTTTGTTGGATTTGTCTCCGCTCCGAATAGCAGTTAAAACATGAGTTATATTTACGAAAAAGAGAGAAATATGACATTCATTTTCACATACATTTTGATAGGACATCGACGGGTCAACTAAAACAAACAGTGCCAAATGCGTCATCTATCCTAATGGTATCATATTATAGCCGGCCCACGCCGCTTTATTAAATAAACGTTACAGGATATTGGTATATGCTACATAAGAAATAAATGCATGTCTACATAATGCAGATCCAAGAGCAATTGCGAAGACCGTAACGGACGATACAATAATTCTTTGTATGTCAATACAAAGATTTTCCGGTGAGATCTTGGTCGTTGAATAAACTATTGTCAGCCTATAGCGTTAGGGAGATGCCTCGCATGATATCTAAATACCTAAGTGGATCTGCTGAATTATATTTCCACTTCGTTTACGAATTTTATGTATTAAACTTTCTTGGGACATTGTTGTGACCATGTTATTTTCTAATTTATAAAAACGAAGTATCACAGAAGGCTAAATTAGCACAAAATCACGAATACCTTTACTATTAGATCTACAGAGCTGAAATTTAGTATGCAAATAGGTAGGTTCTACTTAGTTATTAGGATAATACAAAGAAGGAAATCAAGTGGGTATAAGGGTGGTGAAATGTTATTTTGTGAATCTATAGCACATATTATACAGCAGCATTCAGCTTCAAAACCCAAAGATAATATATGTCTATGATACCTAGTGAGAATGGTTACCTATTCACTGAGTCCAATTATTCAAATTAAATATATCTAATACTTTTTTGAAAAGGGGGTGAAATTGGGGATCGATAATGTTAAATTCTTCCGTAAAACACAGATTGAAAAGTGATTTCGTAGCTTGAATTTTTAATAGGCGTTATCCCCATTAATTATTTACAGACATTTATTAAACGTCACTTAGTATGGCGCAGTACAATATTTCAGTGCACATTTTTAATAAGCCTTACATAACTTTTTTTAAATAATGGGTTTGGAATAAATTCAGTAGCATAGCCAAGTTCGTATTGCGACGTGTCGTTGGGTTGGGTAGGTACTGAGTGCAACCCACCCTTTGGTTATATTTGGTGACCGGCTTGGGATAGTACCACTGCATAATATTCTTCTGAAAACTATCAGTGTTGAAGTTTGCAGTATCGCCAGTATCCACTGTTACCATTTTATCCAGTTACAGGGCATAGAGCGCCGCTGTGGCACGTAAAAGTTTTGCAATTCGAAATTCTAGGAGTAAACAGCTATTATTGGTATACGCATGGCTACATGAATTACCGCGTTTTTTAGTTGTTAAAGCTTATAGGTCTTACTCTACTTTTACAAAAACTATCAACAATATATAGCGGTTACTGCGTCTTCGTTCCAGGTAGTATTTTTAGGGTTCCGTACCTTAAGGGTAAAACGAGTCGGACTCTCGCACGAAGGGTTCCGTATAATTATCTGTAAAAGCAGCAAAAAATCACGTTTGATATCGTTTGATTTAACTGTCATTTATGAATCACCTTAAATTCTTATTATTGCTGTTTTTTGTATTTGTTGTTATAGCGGTTACAAAAATACATCATCTGTGAACATTTCCACGGTTGATGAGATAGCATGACAGCCTGGCGACAGACAGACAGACGGATGATCGCACGATTTGAGAATCAAGCCGCCACACATAGCCGCGGGATTATTGATCGATAATCGATTATCGTCTTCTTCTTCGATTTCGATGCGATTTATTGCTAGATTTTGGCGGCATAAAGAGTTATCTATCGATAACAAGTAGGTTAACACAGGAACTGTTAGGTGTGGTTTTGTTTGCGTTCCATATTCTATCGGGTTAGTGTAATTTCCTCAGTGTAATTTGGTCACACGCAAATACCAGTGTAAATCGGTCACATCTGTGTTATGTTGTTAATTTTGGATGGATAACGAGTGCAATTTGATCACACGTCAATTAGTTTTCAACATTTAAGTGCATTTTGGTGAACCCCATAATTTTGCATGTTATTATTGCAGCAATGTGTAAAATCGGACTGAAAAAATATCGCATATTGCCAGCGTTATTATCGATCGACAACGCCAGTGTGGCTTCGAGGCTCAAGTCGTTTTGCAATGAAATAATTTTAATGTTTGTATAGCTAATTACAAAGTACCGTGGCACCAGCAAGGATACCTATATACCTACCTACTAATAAGAAACTAAGCCACGTCTGTCTGTACGTTACCACTAATTAAATGTTGTTGTATTATTATTAGCAAAACTAACTTAAATCGCCTGTCTAATAGGACGCTGAACACGAAAAAAATACTTTTAGAATGTTTGTTGCCTAAAAGTGACATGAGCGATTTTGATTAGGTTTTCGCCGTTTGGCGGCTTCGGTTTAATAAACTAGTTTCATAACGTTACCATCTAGGTAGTATTTGAATATTACAAAAAAATTGTGTTCAAATAATAATATGTGGTCATTTATTTCTTACTATTTATGAAATAACGAAAGTGTAAAATAATAATAGATTCTAAGGTTTGCGGCAGCACTGAGACACCTTCGTATTTATTACCTTTAAGTAAGACACTACAAAAATAACACAACGGATAATAACAAATTTTAGTGTTTGATCTATGTTCCACAGGCTATAACGTCGCCATATTACAAGCGTACGGAGTCGCAGGCATAAGCTAAAATGATACCTAAAGCTTTGTTGCCGTTTTCGGTCTAACTCTTTTGAAATGTATAACAATTTTGCTTAAACTTTAAGGCTTCGTTATTTCTGTATAAGAGTCCGTATGGTATTTTATATGTTTATTAGGGAACGTTGGGAAATAAGAAAAGGTCAACCTAATCGTAATGACTTATTTTTTTGGAGCCGCTTCTGCTATCGTACTCGCCTATATACACGCTTACGAAGTAGGTAAGTATCTACACACGTTGAAACTATCAATTATTCTAATTTCATCCACTTCCCGATGCGACGTCACGAAATCTGTTGGAAATTATGGTAAAAATCTTTTTAAACGTTCATAACCACTGCCTCACCTGGTCAAAATGGAAACGCATGTTTTTTTTATTCGTCCGTCTCATACATTTTGAACACAAACACAAACTGCTAATAGTAATTTTTTTGGCCCATCACCGATTAGCTTGGTTGAAACTAAACGCAAAACGCGAACGACGTCGCGGCTATTAGTTATAGTAGCCCACAAGCAACAATGTTGCATTGTGAACAGTCCATCCTGTTTGAGAGGGGCTGGGTGATGATGATTGGCAAATTGCAGCTCTCTGCTCCTCTTGATTGATGAGGGGATCTGCAGTGGGAATGGATATGGCCTTGCAGCGCAAATCGCGTGAGAACGTAACTCAGAGGCTGGTACATGTGGCGGCAATAAATAATGTTAAAAGAGACGAGTCGGTCATTCACCTGAAGGTTGACACAGCTCCTAACAACGGAGTCAACGCGACCGCATTCGACCACCAATGCCCTGAATCACATAATTGTGCTGATCCTTACTAGATGCGAAGCTTCCAGTTCCTAGGGAAGCGATTTAACGAGGGCCGCGGATGGAAACCACGCGCCGAAACGCGCCCGATGCTAAACTAGTTTTCGGAGGTTGTAAAATCTTTAATGACGATGACCAGATTGCCGAATGGTGCTAGAACTGCTTACTTGAATGTATTCAGTGATTGGAAATTTGCCCTATTGTCACTAATAGTTTGCAAATTCTTAATGGTGTGCTTTTATGATGTCACCAAGAACTCTTGTTCAGACGAGTTCAAGTATAGTCAAAGAAAAATACACCTCCACATAATAGGTAAATTAAGAATAGGAACAGGTTATGTATATCTTTATAACTGGTGTACAAAAAAGTATTTTCTATTCTATTCTAATAAATTAGAGATTTTCTAATGACTCGTGCACAAAAACACGCAAAAGGTCGTCGCACTATTTTCCATGAGACGGAAATAGCCCAGCCGGATTCGACATTACATTTATTTGGGTTACCGTTACATGGGTGACCGGGTAAACCATCTGTTCAGCTGCTTCTATCTCCCAATGACGCGATCTGTACTAAACATTTTTAATTAGAAAGCACAGAAGACTTCGATCGAGCGAAATCGTGAGTGGTAAAGTTTTTTCGGTGCGAATTCAATCGCGTTGAAGATGAATGGCGCAAAAACTGTGGCTCAGCATAACAATGAACTTACACCACGAGCGTAACACAGGCTGTATAATTTTTACAAGATGACGCAGTGGAGCATTGAAGAGCACGCGCTAGATTGCCGTATCCTCTCAGGACCGAGAGGATACGACAATTTAGCGCATGTTCGCACTCGTCGACTGATTGAGAAAATGGTTGCGATTATCAGCTCGGGTATGAAAAGAGGGAGCGCGGGCCGGCCGGCCTCAGTCGAGAGGAGACGGCGTCGGGACGCACATGCCTGCCTCGGCGTAGCGCTCCCGGTCCAGACGGAGGTAGACCAGCGATGGACCAACTAACCCAACTCTGCGCTCGGTGTGAACTCATCAAGGTCTACAACGGGCTGGTCGAAGAGCTGCTCAGTGGCTAAACTCCGAATGTGAACTTTGAAAACATTTACCTGCGGCACAACTTAAAGTATTTAAACCCCCTTATCGGCACAGTTAAATACGAAAACAGAAAATGGAATCAGCCTATAGAATCATTAACTTAGCGGGGAAAACGATCCCCGATGGAGATTATCGCGAAGGCATCACACGGTCGGCGTCTGCCGAGAGACACCCGCGGCGGCACGTGGCCAAGCTGGAGGTCTGCCGCCAGCTCTCCGTGGACTCCGGCATCGCGGACTACGAGGCGAGCCTCCTCAACTGCGAGGCCGTGGCCTCTGAAGATGACATGTCAGAGGACGAGGAGTTCACAGACGCGGTCGACATTGAGGAGTAAGCCTTTGTCTAGTTTTTTGATACCTTTTGATGGTTTCCTTGTGCCCCGCGACTTCGTGACTTGTGGTTTCACTTTGTGACACCACCGTCGTAGTATAAAGGACTCCAATTCAATTGTGCCCAAGTACATGATTGATCTCCACCGGCATTGTATCAAACACGTGAAATCATGAAACGCGAGTTACGAAAAAACTCATACGAAAAGATTGCACTATAATAATAATAATATATAGTGTAATAATATACAATAATTTTATATAGGAGTAGAGGTATATAATATGTTGAAAAGCTACTAAACTAAATTTTAAGCCAAAACTTAAAACAAAATTAAATATCACCAATATCACCATCCCCCATATTTTATGGGCAACTTTCCATAAAGATTTACAACTCAAATCATAATACAAACTTCTATGAGATTTCAGTGATTGTACCTTTGAATTTTCACAAAATCCCTTCTTAGTGAGTGGTTTGGGTATAAAAGTAACCTACTGTATTCAGTGCGCTACTGTGAAAGATTTCAGCTTTTGCGGTTGAGGCTCGGCGTTGGTGCGTTATACATGTATATAATATCAACTATCCTTTTTATATATTATGTGAGAAGAAATTAGGTATATACGAGTACTTACCATAATATCGTGTATCAGGAACAATACGTGACAGTACAATTATTATAGATTGAGTATTCGGTTTCGCTTGCGTCGGGAAATTTAATTCACACAGATTTTCGTTTTTATAGTTAGACTAGTATTTGCCCGATCTCATTTCTAAATACAAAAAACTACTAGAAATTCAAATTTCCCGACGTAGCCGTAAGAATAAACGAACCACCTAAAATAAGCGTTTTAGTGTCAACAGGTACAGTTTAACTAGTCGATCTGTGAACAGTGTGCCTAGCGTGAGTTTTGCCTATTTCTTTACGAGCTCGATCCGGTTAGAGCAGAAGAGCAGCGCCATCTAGTGTCAGTCAGTCAGTCACTAGATGGCGCTGCTCTTATTCCATACAATTTCAAGTTTACGCTAACCGGACCGAGCACGTTTAAGAAATTATCAAAACTCACACTAGGCACACATAACCTTAACCAATATCATGGTGATAGGCATTTTGATTAGACCCTTTGTGCCCTCATTAGTCCTCAACTTAACAGTTTTTTTCCAACAACTATTTTTAGTATTTAATATTATTCCACCAACAATCATAACTCTAGGCCAATAAATGACCCTAAAGCAAACTTCGCCCCTGTTTCCCCCATTTTCGCCCCCATCGAAAATCGCTCGCGATAAAAATAGAGCCCTTCGCTCACTACGTTCGCTCGGTTTAAAAGCCTAAAACCAAATCATTAAAAACTATCCACTTCCAAAATGTTTATAGAAAGACGTTCGACCATTCTGCGGTATTAAAAACAATGTACCTACCGACAAACGACATGCATAAAATTTTCTGTTTATAGTAGGTACGTATAGTTTATAGTACGGGTCTAATTCGCGCACAGACTTATATCAAAATATATAATTTTGACATACCTCGATGTTTCGGCCGAGTTACATCGACCGTGGTCGCGAGAAAACTGAATTAGACCTGTTTCAATTTCAGTTTTCATATATTCAGTTCGCGAAAGTTTAGGAACTTGTATAAGTTTTACTTATGAATAGATAACAATCATAATAATTACCTGCTATGTTTAATTTGTATTTATTCCTCTCTATCTAAAAGTCAAATCCCCAGGAATATTAATATTACTATATAACCCTTAGGAATAAAGTCCATCCATGTTGAATGTTGATTTGTATTTTCTTGACATGAGCTGCATATAAGAGTTCTCTTTCTTCCTAAGTAAGATATTTAGCACCAGACTTTTCTTCTACCATGCTAAAATACTAAACGAGAGTTGAACAATGAACAGATAAGTCTAAATATTTTCTCCACAAATCGACGTCTGACCCTCGCTATTTCCAACTCAATAACAAATTCACAGGTAAAATAATTAGGAATGCCAAGATTGAGTTATGGAACGAAATTTTAGAAACAACTGTTTAAATCGGGTCTAAACTTTTGTGGCAAGACGAACAGGGGAGAGAGAAAGATGGGCCCTTGCTTACCACACTGACTCGGTGCGGATTGATCGATGACACAATCCTTGATTATATTATATTGCCGCGTTTATACAAGTACCTAGGTACATTAAATGTGGGGTTCCCTCATGGGTTTTTTATAGTATCGGTTCAACATTGTAGCGTTCGATTTATGATAAGATTTCTTTTAATGTTTTATTTTTATTTTCTTTCTTTACAGCCGTAAAAATGCCCTCGTCCTTCGCACACAGCTATCGGTCCGAGTGCACGCGATCATCGGTGAGTAGGATCGAGGATCACGGAATCAAAGATCATGATCGTGATCACTTCATACGTTCAGTCATCTAACCATCCATAACGAGAAAGTGCAAACTCTAATATGACCTCCGTTTTCCAGAGAGATTGCTCCACTCCCAGGGTCGGGAGCTGCGCCGAGCGCTGTTCACTCTCAAGCAGATCCTGCAGTCCGACAAAGACCTGGTGCACGAGTTCGTGG
Source organism: Hylaea fasciaria (assembly GCA_905147375.1). NCBI lineage: Eukaryota > Metazoa > Arthropoda > Insecta > Lepidoptera > Geometridae > Hylaea > Hylaea fasciaria. The sequence continues at coordinate 995,651 of LR990192.1, forward strand.
CCAACAAGGGGCTGGACTGCCTCATGCAGGTCGGCAGCATGGCCGACCACAACTACCTGGACTACATCCTCCGGGCGTTGGGACAGGTAATGGTTTCACCATGACTTAGAAGCCACCGAGTCTTTCTATGAGCAACTCGAATACATTTTTATACTCTGCTCTCCAACTATTTTACTATCAGCTCACTGCTGAGCAAGGGAGTCCCCTTACTTTCGTGAATTAGGCCATAACTCATCACGGAGACCCGGTCTGAATAGAAGAAAAAGAAGAGAGAGAAGAGAGTGAAGCGCATAGTTTGATCAATCAAACCAAGGAAGTTTTTCTTGAACGTCACTCTTAAAGCTAAATCTTCGACATGTCCAGATCCTTCTGTACGTGGACGGCATGCACGGCGTGATGAGTCACCAGCGTTGTCTCCAGTGGCTGTACTCCCTGATATCCAGCAAGTTCCGCCACGTGGTGAAGACCGCGCTCAAGCTCCTCGTAGTCTTTGTGGAGTACACCGAGAAGAACTCGCTGCTGCTCATCGACGCCATCGTCAGCGTCGATGTGCAGACTGGCAGGCAGCCGTGGTACCACATCATGAAGATTCTTCAGGTCAGAGCTTGTTTGATGGAAATGCATCATTAACAATGACATTCAGATTTTATGAATATTCTGAGCGCCGCAGGAGCTGCTAAGGCAGGCTTTGCGTTTACCATCAGCAGAATGGCCTGCTCATTTCGTTACTCAGACGTGCAAAAAATATGTCTTTGATGCACGGCAGGAGCGAAAGTGTAGATAGGTAGGTTTTTATAAGTAGGTACGCTAAATTAATTGATCAAACAAAACTGGAGATTAAAGTTTTTCATACATTACTATAATTTTCATCGTGTTTTATACAGGATTTCGACGCATCAGATACGGAGCTGCTGATATATGCCACTACTCTTATAAACCGGTGTCTCAACAACGTACCCGATAGAGATACATACTACGACCAGGTATGTAACCATAATACGTTATAATTAGGTAGGTACATTAATTTCACGAAGAATACTACTCGTATGAATCTAATTTAATTTTTTTTTGTATGTTCAGGTTGACGCCTTGCAGGAGCAAGGCATGGACGACATTATCCAGCTGTACATGTCAAAGCAAGGCACCGACCTGGATCTGCTGCGTCAACTGCAGATCTTCGAGGCTGTTCTGCTGTATGAGGACGGAGACGAGAGTGGAACAGCTCTCAAGTAAGTATTACGATTCCAGCTGTACGAGTTGAAACTTTGACCGGCTCGTTTGAGCTGGAAAACACCTGCAGATTCTGATGTATGAAGATGAAGACGAGACACGAGAGTTATTACTCCATAATAATATGTTTTTGTGTTATTTCATTGCGTACGAGTAATAGTATGGCATCTGTCTTTATATATCTTCGATATGAACCATATTTTATTTATTGTTTAACTATTGATAAAAAGTTTCAAGATGTTTTACTATTTACAGGCAATTGGACGAATCTGTGATAAAATCGGTCCGGAGGAGGAGTCTCAATCTAAACACGTCGGAGCGAAGGAAATCCAAAAAGCAACAAATGAAGGAAAAAGGTTATTATGATCTCCATCTATTTTGCCGCTTCGTGGTTGTCGAGCGTGATCTTACCCCGTGTTCGTATACTGAGTGATCTTTAACTCCTTGTTTGCCTTATTTTAACCGTTTTCGAGTGAATTAAACTTATTTTTTTCTTTGCTTGGTCGTTAATTATAACCGTTCGTGCCATTCCACTAACAACAGCAAAGCTACCGGCCATCGTACCACCGGAACCAGAACCGAAGTCGTCCCTTCGACCCACATTCTTGCCCTCGATCCTGGACAATAAAGAGAATAAGGAGCTCAGCACTGCTCTGCGGAGACGAAGAGACAGGTTCGCGAGGCAACAGGAGATGTTGAACAACTCCAGCAATAACATCTACAATGGGATCTTCGTTGGCACCAATGGGCATACGACCAATGGCGCCCTCACCAATGGGAGCTACACCAATGGTTCCTACAGCTCCAAGAACTTTTCTGATCTAAACGGGAACTTGAACGGAGTCAGTCCGTATGCCAATGGAGTCCATGGAGTCAACGGAGTCAACGGAGTCAATGGAGTCAATGGAGTCAACGGGCATCCGGACGAGGAGGAACCGTATGTTAACAGGACAGCCAAAACTCTCAATTTGGCAGATGTTCTGAAAAATGGTTTGTTTTTCTCTCAACGCACTGATTTCGTTTTGCTTTTGCACTGCTTTTTGTTGTTGCTGCACTACTTCGCTTTTGACTTAAGACTTTTTGGATGTCAGATCGGTATTTATTAAATTTATTGATTTGACTTGTTATGCCGATGTGTACATCATTCTTTGAACAACATATAACGACTAGCTCCAAATAGTTTTACTCAAAAAGTACTGAACCTAAAACAAAAATATATAAGTATACCTACAGTTCATTTAATCTAATTATAAAGTAAATACGAGTATAATTTAAATCGATTCGCTGACTGAGACACAAGCACATGTTCAAAATCAGTATTTCTCCCTAATATTATATAAATACTTCGTAGACTACAAATTGACCTCCCTCAAATTCCAGGAAACCAAAGATACACGTCTGGTCTAAAGCAGAGGATCCAGAACGGCACCCTGGGTCACGTGACCGCCGCGGACGCCCTGACGGTCATCAGGCAGAAGCAGCTGGACACCCCCACAGAAACCAAAGACGACAGGGGAATCATCCTGAACCGCGAGCACAGCATCAAGGACCTGGCCCAAAGGTTGACCAGCCCCGTCAGCCCCACTACGGAGGACAAACCGTTGAGGGTCTCTGACATGGCCGGGATAGTGTCGAAAGCCAAAGAAGAATTAGCTAAATCACAGTCAAAAGGTGAGATCTATCAAGCCTAAGGCAAATTGCTTATTAGACGCAGTGCTGAAAGGCAATCTCAGTTATAGGTATTTTTCTATGGCAAATCCTTTGGAGACGCTGTACCGATTAGACAGTCCGAGTTTAAGGCATTTTGCTTCTCACGTAATTTGCTTCTTAGACTTTCATACAGGTCTTTGTTCTAGCATATTATCAGCAATACGACTGTTAAGAGTATACAAATGGAAACAACTCAGCAGAAGGACTTCTTTAAACTATCCATTCTCACATTGCAGAAGTAATCAAAAGCCCTACTATAGAGAAGTCGCCCAAAATCCACGAGATCAAAGTCTCCGAGAACGACCTGCACTGGGAAGAGCTGAGGAAGGGCTGCCTGGACCGGAAGTTCCACCTCTGCGACCTGGACTTCTCCGACCTCCGAGGGGACTCGGACGAAGACATGCTGTCCCCGGCAGTGAACCCCCCCAACGGTCCACCGCCCCCACCCCCCGGGTTCTTCCCCCTCGTCTCCGCCCCTCCTCCGCTGCCCGGCTGCTTCCCCCTGTTCCCCAAAACTAATGTACCTGCCCCCCCAAAGCACACCTCCTCGGAACTGTCCAACGATTCCGACAGCTCCACGATCAAGAAGAACAAGAAGACCGTGAAGCTCTTCTGGAAGGAGATCCAGGATAACCCGGCGCCACCCCTCGCGAGGGCCAAGCTGGGGGGGTTCATTTGGGACGACCTCCCCGATATAAAGCTGGATACGGCGATGCTGGAGCATCTGTTCGAGTCTAGGACCAACGATTTGATAATTAAGGTGTGTTTTGAAAGCCTGATTAATGCTTACTGAACCTCTTGTTAACTATGACCGACCATATGTATTATTGTCTTCGTCATTTGTTTAGTGCCGGATAGAGACAACGATAGACTTATCTGTTAATCCAGTTAGGGACTAAAAACCTGGCGTTAGACGATGTCATTTTCTTGTACACACAAGTGCAATAATGGGACTTAGCACTTCGGTTCATAATTCGGTCAATAGTGATTTTATTACCTGTTTTAAATTAAAATGTATTTTTTTTACTCTTTCATATTCGTGCCGTCCCTTCGTTGCCGGCGCCATCGCAGGAAGTAAGTATTTACAGGCATATCTTTTTCTGATTCAAAACGTTTTTTTTATATTATTATAGTAGGTACCTACGACAAAACGCTATGAATCGGAACAACAAGAAATAATTTGCAATGACTTGTGCGAAAAGGGTGTTTATTTGTATTCTTTGCTAATCATAGACGTCATGACGTCTAGGTTCATTAAACATCATCAAGCCTGATCACAAATCAAAAATCACAATCAAAAAATATCTTCCTACCTTCCTACCTTTGGGTGGAAAGAAACAATGGAAAGTCAGAGGCTGGGCGTCGAGTGTTGAGTTTCGAAGAATGATGAAAAAAAAATAGGATAAAGTTTTTTTCATACAATAGTACCTAATACTTATAATGTCTTGCAGAAACTAATGGAACCAAAGAGGAATCTGATCCTGGACGCGAAACGCTCGAACGCCATCAACATAGCCATGAAGAAGCTGCCCACGCCGCAGACCATCAAGGCGGCCATCATGAAGATGGACGCCACGGTCATAGGCCGTGAGGGCATCGAGAAACTCCTCACTATGCTTCCCACGGAAGAGGAAAAGGTCAAGATACAGGAGGCTCAGGTGAGAACTGCTCCAACTCTCCATGCTGCCGTCGTCTACTTCTAACCTACCAAGTAAGAGTCGGCTATGAAGTTTGTAAATATGGGTAACTTTAATAAGCTCTCTTAATTTATTTATTGCACACAAAACATTTAAATGTAGTAAAATGTGGCGGACTTAGTACTTATTGTCCTTGCTTTAGTCCTTTTTTCGTTTTTTTTTTTCGTTAGGTACTTAGATGTAGCTATTGGCATCGCTAAAACAGACGCGTCTACTAGATAAATAAACTAGTTTAAAATTTGACGCCAATTTTGAAAATCCAATGCGCTTATTTTTATCATTTTCTAGAAAAAAAAAACAATGAATCATCAATCAAAGCGGCATTCCCATTCAGCGTGGCAATGCCCCAGCAATCTGAGCACTTTCGCCTCCACCAAAAGTCTTTTTGAACTCTGAAGGGTTTTATAAAAGTGTTTTATTTTAGGTTTGTTTTTGTATATTTGTTTTTATTGTAAATATCTGTAATATCAGTCTATTCCTTGTAATAAATTTCTATATATTCTGGAAAATCTTAGCAAATTATTAAGTTTTATTTTATTTCCTTTTTTTTTGCAATTTTAAATACATTTTCTTTGTTTGTTTTTTATACCTACTACCAATAAGGCTATTAGATATAAGGCCTATGGTTCTGTATTGCAGTACGCCAACCCCGACCTGCCTCTGGGCAGCGCGGAGCAGTTCCTGCTGACGCTGGCTTCCATCAACGAGCTCTCCTCGCGGCTCAGGCTTTGGGTCTTCAAGCTGGACTTTGACAATCTTGAGGTGGGTTATACTTCCTTTTTTATTCAAGGTCGCGTTTGAAAACTGTCCTAGGGTGGACACTCCGTACTCAAAAGGTACCCAAACCCACGGGAGAGAGAGACAACACGTCAATTGCCATACGAAATCCCGATAATGCTATCTCGCTTTTATTGAGAGTGTATTTCACACGGCACACAATACCTATAATAAATACCCAGGGTATTTATATAGGTATTGTGTGCCGCTGACACAGATAACTATAATGGTAATGATTATAACTTCCATTACCTATTTTACAGAAAGAAGTAGCAGAACCGCTGATGGACCTCAAGCAAGGCATCGAGCTGCTGAAAGCCAACCGGACGTTCAAGGTATGGTCTGCGGATCTCAAAAGCCAACCCATAGGTAACGGTGGCAGTCGTTAAGCCAAATCTGATGCTCTCGGAAGGTCTGACAAACTCGCACGTCCACGAATTTTAATCTTAGTGAAATTTTTAGTTGTCTTGTCAGTTTTAGTTGGGTCTTGCCTGAATGTAGTTATTTTCTGGCAACACTAGATATTATGTGTAATGTCCAGTCCGTTTTTCTTTGTCTGTGGTGAATCCGACTCGCCAGCGCTGAGTAACCGTCTTTACTGAGACTCTTTTGGGCCTTGTTCGGCCCTTCGACTCGCGATTGCTCGCAATTAAAGTTTCTATGTTAAATAAAATATTATAACGATTCCATTTCCCTACTTTTGGACTTAATATTAACTCACAGAGTGACATTAGCACTGCGCTTGTGTGCGTGTTGGAGAATATAACCACAGGGCACTCACGCACACATTGATAAAAAAGTGGTTTCACTTTACAGTGGTTTCACATTTGAGTGAAACTTCGTATGCAATGTTCCTTCTCTCTGTGGTGATGAAACATCGGCTTTATGGTATGTCAGTTCCCAGGCTGGACACTACGTACTCAAAAGTTTCTCAAAGCCACGGTAGAGGGAGAAAACACGTTCAAATGGGAGACTTGAGTGCGTTGTCTCTCTCGACCGTGGGTTTGAATACTTTTTGTACTAAGGGTACTAAGTGTCGACATTGGGTATAGAGTGTGCCTGCTTCTAGGGTGTTAATATAGGTGTTCTGTGGTCAGGTGGTGCTGGCCACGCTGCGGTCCGTGGGCAGCTTCCTCAACGGCAGCCTGGCGAGGGGCTTCCGGCTGGAGTACCTCTCCAAGGTGATGGAGGTCAAGGACACGGTGCACAAGCACCCGCTGCTCTACCACATCTGCGAGATGATCATCGACAAGTTCCCGGACACCACAGACTTCTTCAGCGAGGTTAGTTTTGCTGTCGCAGTGAGAGGTCGTTTGATCGGTTACCTACCTAATGTGAAGAAAAGTGTCTATTGTTTGTTTTGACTTCGCACGGTTTGTGCCTTTGGCCAGTGTGTAAGTTTTCTTCAGCGAGGTTACTAATGACTTTTCTTAATTTATGTGCGGTGTTCCGTCATAAATATCGGTCACAGTGCAATATTGGAAAAATATCAATCATTGAGTGTTCATTAACGTGAACGAGTGTGGACAGATATTATATGAAACCCGAAAACGTGCCATTTCGCATCATTTCTAAAACTCCGAGGAAGTTTCAGTAAAACATCCCCCACTTTACTGAATCGTGACTATATTCTATTCGTGACGCTGAATACAACTTGTCTTGTTTGTGTTGTTTCTGGATTCGTAGATAAATCCCCAATTCGCGAAATGACTCCCATGCGTTTTTTTTATCTATTCGCGTTACCTATACCTTATTCGGATAGTGCCCTATTCGGAAAGTAACATATTTTACTAAAGGCTTATTCGTTGTAAAATCCTTGACAGACGGTGCGATACGTATACCTAGTATTTATTTCATCTATGAGTGCGAAGCAAACAAAAAATGTCACCGTCGATTTCAACACAGAGGAAATAAAAACTAAGAAATAAACCAGCTTCTGCATTTCGCTGGCATGTCTCCAGGTGGGCCCCGTGATCCGCGCTTCGAAGGTCGACTTCGACAACCTGTGCGGCAACTTGGCGAAGCTGGAGTCGGACTGCAAAGCCTCCTGGGACCACATGAAGCGCGTCGCCAAGCACGACAGCTCGCAGATCTTCAAGACCAAGATCAACGAGTTCCTCACCGACGCCGCGGAGAGGATCATCCTGCTGACGCTCATCAAGAAGAGGGTGATGACCAGGTGAGAGTGCTAGAACAGCTGTGACAGACATATGCCACTGGGGACACAATTTGTGATAGACGCTTTGAAAACAAGCTGCTGTAAAACACTTTGTGACAGGCATAAAACAGCTAGTGACCGACTAGACCACCTTGTGACCGACTAGACCACCTTGTGACCGACTAGACCACCTTGTGACCGACCAGACCACCTTGTGACTGACTAAAACTACTTTTGACCGACTACAGCCACTAGACAGACAGACAACACCGGCTTGGGATCGATTGTGACAAATAACAACAGCTTGTGGCAGCTTGTGACTGACGTTTAGCAAACAAACTAGCTTAGATTAACTTGTCACAGACAGTTCTAACAACCAGTTGTAAACTAGCTTGTAATAGAAAATTTCCAAACCGACTGATAGACTATTTATAACTTAGTAAATAAGTGTACCTTTATAAGGTTTGCCCTGCGAATAGCTTTGCGTAAATAAATTGCATTGCGACATGATGCTTAGACGATATTTTAATGTAGCGCTTGCAATTGGTGTCACACAAACACACACAGATACACACACCCTCACACATATGAAAAAACCCACATCCACCCACTGCTGGCACGGGTCTCCAGGCCATAATCAACCATGGGGGCCCGATTCAGAACAGCGGATAATATGCCTCCGAATAATTCTCGGGCATGTGGGTTATTGTGGGTACCTATCCATTGCTTTGCAGTTTTGTACCACAATCTTGGAATGCGATTACGGGTCTTTTTATGAATTTTTGTTGCTATAAATTACAATCAACTGATTGTGTAACACGTAATATTATGATTGTATCCTACAGGTACATAATTTATTGTCATTATTTGGTTGAAATCGGTTGCATCAAAGATCGCACGTAATCTCTGCGTAGACAGTGAAACTGGATTTCATCTCAATAATAGTTCTTATGGTGATACATTTAGGGCACAATACGTCTATTAAACTAATTTCTATGAAAAATATCCTTATATACCGTGGAAACCTGCTTGACTGTACGTCAGATCAGTGGCGAGATATGAAGTCAACAATAGAAATTATTATATTGAGCTGAAGGGAACCAAAGAAGTAAGCTTCACGGTAACCTTTTCCGAAAACAAGTCATGATACTCCGGACAAGATGGCGACGTAGCTGTCTCTTTCTTAGTCAATCAACGTACATCGGGGAATTATCTTAGTCAATCAACGTACATACAGGAGGTATGAACATGAACATACACGTACGTTGATGACGTAGAAGGAGACTGCTGACGTCACCATCTTCTCCGGACTACCACCTAGCGTAGTATATTATTGGACTATCCCATTTCCTATCTGGCCACTAATCTTATACTAAGAGGCCAGAGAGTCCAGCAACGTCACGCTTCGCTAAACTCCTGTCTCGCCACGGACCTCGGACCGACCTTCCAGACCCTCGCCTCGTTGCAGATACGGCAAGTTCCTGCTGTACCTCGGGGTGCCTCCGCAGGACCTCGCCAAGACGAAGCCCTCGGAGTTCCTGAAGGTGATCGCGGAGTTCGCGCTCGAGTACCGCACCACCAGGGAGCGCGTGCTGCAGCAGCTGGAGAAGCGAGCCAACCACCGCGAGAGGAACAAGACCAGGGGGAAGATGATCATCGACGTGAGTTACCCTTTTTAGTGCTGCAAATGCAGATTGGTTATTGCCAGCATCAATAAGGACGCCCATTGTACCTTTGCTTGTGGTTAATGCGTTTATTTTGTTATGTATACTAATACTAGCAGACACGGCCACGCGTTGCTGTGGCGACTATAAATTGAGATGTAAGCTATCCTATCTTTCAAGTTGGATTAAAATGCACACTGTGTGCAAACTTGATTAAAATCGGTTAAGCAGTTTAGGAGTCCATCGCGGACAAACCACGTGACGCGTAATTTTTAAAAATTAAGGCTATAATCAGGAATAATTTGATTGTTTGCATTGAATAGGCTCCGAAACTATCTAACCGATTGGAAAAATTATTTCACTGTTGGGAAGCTACACTATCCCCGGGTGACATTGGCTACATTTTATCTCGTAAAAATTTACGGTTCCCGCGGGATAGTAGTAACCGCGAGGCGCTTTTAGTATTTTTATATAACTTTTCCGACAGACGTTGTTGTGACAAAGGTATCAGAAAATGAATTAGACATGGTCTAAGATGTTACAATAATGAATTAGGGTATCAGTCGATAGAAAAGGTTCAGTTTTGCTGTCACTTGACGACACGATTGGCCTAGAGGCTGAGCAATCGGACTCCTGCGTTTTGTGTCGCGGGTTCGATTCCCGCCCGGAACAATTCACAGATATTTGTTTCTTGTCTGGGTGTTGTGTTAGTATGTGAAATTATACGCCTATAAACGTTACCCACGATAGAGTAAAAAACCTACTAAAGGGCCACATATAAAAAAAAGTTGCGTGGGGGCCCCGTGATTTTGTGGCTATTTTGTGGTTTTGATATTTGATTTCTGTGTCGTAGAGGGAAGGAAAATAGTAGCTTTCTCTGTCTACTTCTGGGCATAAAACGACGCGTTTCAGCTTTGTTGTGCGCCGCCATCTAGTTGATCGAGGAGGTACCTCATGGATCGACGCTGCTCGTCCATTGAGTTACCTTCGAGCCCTCGCGACGGCTCAAACTGTTGTAGTACCGGTGTAGGCATGTAGGGGTCGTTAATATAAAGTATCCCTTGGCAAAAGACAGACGAAGTAACTATTTAGTAATCTGTGATGACGGTGTTGACGTAAATTGGAGGCATCATAAAAAAGAATGAAATAGAACATAGTTATTGTGAGACACTGGAATAGTTACGTTTAAAACATGGTGAGGCAACCCTCATGCCTGAGAATAATAATTATGGAGGCATGTTATCTACTAATCCACACCTGGTCCCTGTGGTGGATTATGGCCTAACTCTCCTTACCGAAGTAAGAGGAGAAGCTGAAGAGGAGAAGATGGATATGAGTTGATGATGATGCATATTCGATTCCCATTCTAAACTATACTCGTGATATTCAAGAAGCTAACTTTGAGCTATAATATCTAATACACTAAGTAGTAGAAGAAGCACCTCTCTCTACGTTTAAGTTAAAGCGAGACAGCACGATCGCTAGTTTTTATGCCATCTTGATCGTTTGAGTAGAAACGCAGTACCAACGCGACGCAAGCTTTCGCTTCGCACAGTTTCGCTTATCTTTTGTCCGATTCAGCCGTTTGTATGGAGTTCAAGTGGCCACTGTCCAACCCGCGCCCCTAGCGATAAGTGTATCGCTGTCTTTGTCATTTGCTTAGTGCCAGATAGAGACAACGATAGACTGTTGAACAAAGTTAGCTAGGGGGGCTTGACTTTACAATTTACATAGTTAGTAATATTTGTATACGACTTGTCCAGGTGGGCAACTATTCCAACAAGAACGGTGACCACACCGCCGACAGCGCGCTGAAGGAGCTCCTCAAGACTGACCCCGACACCGACAGCCTCACCAAGGGCCGGAGGAAGTCGCAGGCTTCCAACAACAGGAGCATGTCTGTCAAGTGAGTACACCAGCGCCGCGGCACTGAGGCTCCCAATCGATCACAGGAGTTCACGTCTTCTCTCCTCACAGTCACACTAAACTTTGTGACGCAATGTGACGATGCCTTCGCACTATCCCTTCCGCCACGGGGGTAGCGAAAGGTGGGTGGGCTTGACCCCCCCGTGAGCTGTCAGCGTGAGGTGGAGCGAGATGGAGTCCGTTGGCATAACCTTACCTAACCCGATAAAGCAGTTCCCCACTCCACCCCTGATGTCCTCGTGTCGGGTTCCAGCGGAGACCTGTCTGCGGACGAGGAGATCATCGAGAGCCTGGTGCGGTCGGCGACCTCGAAGCGGCGGCCGGCGCCGCGCGAGCGCCGGAAGAACCGCATCTCCGACAACAAGCACTGTAAGAGTATGACCACAAGGGCGATTATTGAATGTCATCGGTGATAGCGTAAAAACTTGGTATTTTTTAGTGTATCTATACCAATATTACAAATATTTCACAGCTTTTGCAAACTGTGCACTGACAAGCGCATTGTGTTCCACGCTACACAGTGCTACCTCGGCCATGTTGATGATATCAAATCACCGATGACCTTTAAAAATTGCTCTAACGTCACTTGTCTTGTTGCGCCTTTGTCGATATTATTATCTCTGTAAAAATTAGTGTCCTTCTTTAAGATCTAATATAATTTAAGTCTCTATTAGGTACCTAGTACAATTTTATTTATCAAAAACAGTTCAGCGGTTTAAATGTGTAAATGTTACAAACAAGTATCTATACCTTACCATGACCACTTATTGCGATCCAACTGAGGACCTAAACAGAATCGTTTTAGTACTTATTCATACCATGACGTCTGCGTCTTGTTGTGACATCTTGACGCTCAATTTAGGTTGATTTTAAATCTAAAGGGATGACGCCTACCTAAATGATAATATGGAAAGCCATGTAAACGTTCTATTATTTAAAGTGAAACGAGTCTGTTTAGGTCCTCAATTGGATCGCAATAAGACGTCATGGTAAGCCCCCAGTTCCCCTATTTAGTATCAGTAGAAGCCTCGTTAAATTTGTGCTAATATCGTATTGAAAAGGCGAAAATAGTCTGTTTTGTTTGTTTGTTGCGTTTTCACGTGCATAGCCTAGTAAGGGGACGCTCGCCTGCCAAGCAGAATGTCGTGAGTTCCACCCCACTGCAGTCACGGACCGATGTGCTTATTGCAATATAATTTAGCCAATTTTTTATATTCTCTAGCGAATTCTCTATAAGTAGTTGTTGCGAATGTCATCTGTGGTTGTACACGGTTGCCGTCAGTTGACAGCTGTTTGGTTTCCAGGGAACCGGACGCTCGACGGACATCAGTCGTGGCCGGGGAGAGAAAGCAGTCCCGGGTGAGTTATACTCGTGTATAAGTAGCTGAACTGACAGACTTTTTTATATAGGTTTTTATATAGGACTTTTTTTATAACTTAAAATAAAACTTACTTTGACTGCTGGAGACAGAAAGTCACCAGCTATTTAACTAAAAACAGGTCTAACTCGCAAACAAACTAATATCAACAACCATAATTTTGAAATACTTACCTCGATGTTAGTATGCTACTATAGATAATATGTTTTTGTTCGCGAAAGTAAATTTATAACTAAATACTATAAAGAAACCAATCATAAATCTATTGTCCACCACTTTCAGATCAACTGCAGAAGCTCAACAAAGATAAAGATAAAATATAATAATTTTTAGGTTATAATACTAGTATTTATCTAAGAATCTCGAATTTGTCTAAATTTGTGATCGTTCATCGTTGGAGTTGTACCGCCCCTATATTATTCGAATACATTAGTGATCACAACTCTAATAAATCGCGTAAATTTTGTGCGTTTTCTACCGAATTAGCTAGTTAATAATAATGTAATATTGAATTAATTAACTATAATTATTATGTTAAGATATTATATAAAAGTAAGTGTTGTATTCCAGTGAATGTAAAAACACGTGGAAATTTAACCGATATCTAAACCCTAGTACACAACATATAATATTTTTCCGTTTTGATCATAATATTTATAGGAACATACTATATTATTATAATTGTAGTTCGTGTTACTTTAGATTCTGTAAATGTATGTAAATCCGTTGATTGCGCTAGTTTTAAGCGAACATACATTTAATGATGTAATTATTATTAATATTTTTTGTTCAATTCAGTGCACGTCCGACATTTACAGAACATTCTAGTAAGTACGTTAGTACATTATTTATTTGTGGGATGTAAAACTGGATCTGATCTAATAAGAGTTCATAATAATAGGTATGATAAGCATATGTTGTACAAGAATGTACTAACAGTGGTGTGATTGTTTCGCATCCCAGCCCCATGATTTTGCAGGGATTTATCAGCCTGATTCATGATTTTCAACTTACGTTGTAATTGTCACGACATCTGACACAATCGGTCGGGTGAACGGAGTTCGTTGTCATTTCGACCGCAATAAATTCGCCCATGCGGTCGAGTCACCAGTTTTAATTTTAGTAGTAGTGAACTCGACTGCACGTGCAAAGTACAGTCAGTCGAAAAAGTGATATCAATCAAAAAATTATAACATATACATGAATATAATAACATCGCCAACTATAAGGTCTATCGCTCTAACTCTTTTCCCCTCTACCCCTCTCCCTCCTCTCTCTAGCTCTCTCGCTAGCTCTATCTCTAATTTTCGTATCAAAACTATCTTCTTGCCTTTACTTAGTTACTTTCTGTTCAGCCATTGAGTCGTGGTGGTCCATACACTATCGATACTTACATACATTAGGGGTGCATCATTAAATAATACATTCATGGCTCATAATTTCAACCCCTGGCTTTGTATTTTGTTGAGAAGCTGTAACACAATGTTTCTTAATTTTACTAAAAGCCTAAATATGAATATTCAGATTCCCAAATTGAGGAATTATGAATTTCCCATACACACTTTCGATCCCTAGTTTACCATCAAGATTATTTTTTGTGATGAAAGATTACCTAAGTTTGTTCGTTTCATAGAGCCAATCTATCTACCTATATCGTAACAAAGTTCATCCAGATCGGTTCAGCCGTTTATCCGGGAAAAGGAAGCAAACAAAGAGATAAACAGAGTTGTATACTAATTTATAATATTAGTATGGATGTCACATTTTATTTTATTGTTTAATTTACTAACCAAATATTTCATTTTTTTAAAACTTGTTTCTCCGACTGCACACATATCCACTAGCGGTTGAGTTACCTACTACAAAATAATGTTGTACATTAAAGGTGGTGAGTCGACCACACGGGCGAGTTTTATTACGGTCGCGATAACAACCAACTCAGTGAACATTGCAATCTAGCGTAAAGTACCTACAGTAAATTCGATTCTTTAACGCGCTACCAAGGTCTTTAGTGCTTTTTAACCATTAATTTAAAATAAGTAGGTGTTAGAAACCACGAGATATTTATAAGCGATCCGTGTATACATGGATGTTTATTTTATTAATATATCGCCGGCCTACATTACTTATACATACAGTACTCGGCGTTTTATTTGTCTGATGACAAGAATGGAAAGGTCGGTTGAATTCTTACGGAACCAATTGTGTTATAAGGACCACTATAAGCGACCGTTTAACTCGGTCCTCGTCCACGGGGTACAGGGGTGTGGGGTGATGTCAAAGGGAGTTGAAGAGGTGCGGACGGCAGCCGTATCACAGATTGCTAAATAGTTACTTTGTCCTCGATCCCCTTCGACGTCCTATCCCCACCCCCCTGTATCCCGCAGATGAGAACTGGTCACAATAAATGCTCCTAAACTATCCAGTATCGCGACTAGTGTTAAGTGACGATAAGGTCGAAGAGGGTGGAAAGAACGTACACTCGTTAGGTTTGTATTTATACCAACGGGAATGGGTGACTTAAAAGTTGAATCAACAAATTTCTTTTTAATACGCTCCATCCAGACTTTGTCAATTCACGGGCACGACTTTCCTGCTTTATGGTGGGAGTGTTGATGCGTTTGTTCACGCTAGGCTCTATAATTACAACCTAACCGTCTTACCACAAAAGTTAAACGAGAGTAAAACAGATGTTTCTAAAATTTCGTGCTAAAAAATCGACGTAACTATCACTCGCGTTTTCTTACTCAATCCTGGGATTCCTCATTATTTAACTTGTGAATTTGTTATTGATTTAGATAAAACGACGGTTAGAGGCCGATTTGTGGAGAAAATAATTAAACACATCTGTTCAACTCTTGTTTAAATCTTTTGTGGTAATGCAGTAAGAGTCTTCAAACCACGAGGGAATTTGTAACATCTATACAAACGTACGCCTTCATCTATCTCATCGTCGCTTAACATAGATTCAGGTCGCTAGTGGTCAAACGTAAACCCCTTTTGATCGCCAGCCGTTGTCCCCGGTTACAGACCACATTGCGCACAGTACGCATTTTTCCATATACTGTGTGCAGAGCATGCAGTGTAAGTGTAAGCTTAGCTTTTGGTCTGCAACCGGCCAAATAGAAGCAAAGCGAGCCCTCCACGCCAAGCTACGTAATCCACAAACAGCTTTATTTTAAAATAGTCATCTAAAATACCCTGGTATATAGAGCCCGTTTTCCTTTGCCATAAATCGATGATTGTGGCGTTCAAAAGGTTGGAAACAATAGAAACGAATACCGACTCGGAACAAAAGATATCTTGTAACACTCGTGCAGCACGCGTGAAACGCGCGAACACGTGCGAAACATTCGCGTTCGCGTTGTTTCACG
This sequence comes from Hylaea fasciaria, assembly GCA_905147375.1. Taxonomy (NCBI): domain Eukaryota; kingdom Metazoa; phylum Arthropoda; class Insecta; order Lepidoptera; family Geometridae; genus Hylaea; species Hylaea fasciaria. Next base: position 1,011,566 of record LR990192.1, read on the forward strand.
GGTGAATACTGCGCGAATCCAGAGCAGGGTAAAAATCTGACAGTAGATGTGAAAAAAAGAAAAATATAACACTATAAATGGAACATACCGCCGGGTACTGTGACTCCTGCGGCGCTACAACCTTTGTTATAAAGGGAACTGCTCTACGAGCTCATAACATTATGCTCTGTCTCCTTACTCTTGTCTCCAAATGTTACTATGCTGGGCCCCAATATAGGTGTACTATATTGTTCCCTAGCCAGCATTTTGCAAGGAAAAACTTCTATCGAGTTTTTACTACAACAATTGGAACATAAGAAAAAAGTATTTACAGCGTCTCCCCTCCCCCCCTCTCCTCTTTTGCTTGGCTACTATGGCTAATGTAAATAGCTAATAGATAACTTTTTGAGGAGACAGTAGAGTAGCAAGTAAATATCGTAACTATCTGCGGCACTATTACTCACAAAACAAACATAAAAAATAATTTTATTCAATTTATTAAGCATGAACTATGTTGCTATTACCTATATACATATAATATAATAAGTACTAGAAAGTAAACCATTAGTAATTTAACTTTTAAATGCACCTATTAGGTTTAATTAAGTTACATACTAGGCACACAAATATCTGCTCTCTACATGTGTTTATAATTTCTAATTACATTGGAAAGTGTTGTAATGGCACCTGTGAATTAGACTTTAATAAAAGTTCAAGTCTAGTTTGATGTGTAATCATTGTAACTAACACGTAATGTAGCAACCATTATGCTAATAAATATATACCTACATATTATATCTTTATGGACAGCATTTCTTTTGTACGAGTATGTAAGTATGGTAAGAACGCGACATCTCGCATTTTGTACACTATATATCTACATAGATTGTAAATTTGAGAATGTGCCTAACCATAATGTTTATAATTAATGATAATTAATTATATAAGTAGATTTAATACCTACCATACTGTATGACCAACACCGCCGCAGCAAAGAATCAAATTTTCTGCAACGTCACTATTTAATTATCACTTTTGTCAACATCCTACTGATTATAATAATTATTCTTTGATCTGTGTAATTTAGAAATAAAATTGTAATGAAGAAAATCTCTCTTTTATTTCTTTGTATCTAGAGCAGGTCTCACGTCAGTACCTACCTACTAAGTACAAAGTACGTGCAATTGTAGTAACCTATGCATTTAGTTGAACAACTACCACTGAATACTACAGTATTAATACCATGATAGGTAATTTTATTGTGTATGTTTGCCGTTTATTTCTATCCACAACTATAAGCTAAACAAAAAGTTAATTCTACAACTGTTACTAATATTATATAGGTCTGCCTAGCGATGCTCGAGTAACTTAGATAAAATGAAAATCGCTAGAAAAGTAACATTTTATCATAGGAGCAAAGTAGGTTGCATACTATGACACTTCGCCTCATCTCCCCATTTTCCCATCTCCTCATAATTTTCCCATCAATCCCATTTCCTCTTCCCCAATTTACCATCTACCTATCATTTTCCCATCTCCCCCTCATTGTAAATAATTTTCAATTGTCCGATTACTATTTCCCCATTTCCCATTCCTATTTTCCCATCTCCCCATTATCCCCATTTTGAGGTGGATTAGGCCATAATCCACCACGGAGGCCTGGCCCAGATTGACAGATAACACGCCTCCAAAATCATTCTCGGGCATGTTAGTTTCCTCACGATAATTTCCTTGTACATTTTGCCAAACGAAAAAACACGTTCAATCTTTCATTCAAACAAAAGACATCAACGCGCTCGTTTACCTTTTTCTTTAAACTTCAGTGCTATTGAAGTTACAAATAAAAATTCTACTTGATACACTGGTGTATTGGATTATAAAAATATAATTTACTTACTGTCGCTCAATCCTCATGCCGTCAATTGGTGACCCCGGCTCGGCCTCCAGTCTCCACGGCCTATGATGCAGCAGAAGTCCTGGTCGGTCGCATAGCTCATGATACAATTATACGGCGGGCATTCAGGTGTGCAGAGATATCTGGCCTAGTGTATGTGATCGCGGGAAAAGTTCTGATGGCATGACCTCATTCCCTGGTGTATTGGTAGCGTATTGGTGAAGCGTTAATGACCAGTAGCGTGTCGTGTAGTCCCACTCTCATGTCAGTGGTTTGTCCTACCGTCCAAAGGCCTCTGACGCAGCCCTCTTGGCACTATACCCTTATTCTCTGGAAGATGGGACAGCCCTAGTGAGACGCTATATAGTGCTGGTACACTACGGTTGATACCAGAGAATTCACTGCGAGTGTTTGACGTTGGTGATTTTCTTACAAGACTAGTTTTAGGTCTGAAGAGTGCCATTACGCTGCTTTTTACCTACTCTTGGTAAAACTAGTAAAACTATTAATATATAGGTATTTAATAATATTGTGTGTATGTATGTAATGTGTATGTATTTAGTAGAATACAATTTATAGGGAGCCTGCCTGCGAGTTCTAGGGGTGTTAGAAATAAAATAACAATTTACATTTTTTGTATTTTTTATTACATCAAGATCATTCAAAAATACTACAACACTACCAATCAGAGTTAATCGAATAGCAGAAGATAATATGTGGATATATCATTTTTTATTATGAATCTATTGATCTACGTCTACGATCCTAATACATTGAGATTTGTAAAAACTTTGAACTTCTCTACTCGCTACTCTACTTTTCTAATCACTACAACCTTATCCATTAAGTTTCGGTTAAATATTCCTTTCATAGGTTTTTTAAAAGTGTAATACAGCATTGGACTTGCTTTAAATAAAAAGAAAGTTGGCTCATGGCCTAATGGCGGCTACTCTTATTTCATATGTTACATCGAACTTTTCGATCACTGACGAGCAGGTGATTGCAATGTTCTTGCTCCATCGTGTATGATACCGAATTACGGATCTACGGATACATTCGAGAATCTTACGTACTAAAAGATTAAACATGCATATTGACGTTATAAGTCCCAATCTTTACTAAGAATGCTTATGCTAAAATCATTTATAGATAAGAAAACATCTCTACTTCCCCATGCAACTTTGAGTCTGATTGATCGACGTGACGATAGTCCCTTACGTTTCCGTGCGCTATGAATACGTTTATATAAATAATTACACCAAGATACATTTATTGGCTACATTGCCGACATATACTTATTATGTAATTTTACGTTTCTTAACATTCTGTCCAGTTGCAATCGATGTGTGTGATCATTATGTAGATATACAGGAATATATTACGAGCTCCTTATTTCTAGCTTAAATTAAATATATTGTAGGTATTGCCAGTGATTACGTCATAGCCGGTTTGTCGCGTTGTTGTTGTTATAAGAACAACGCGACAGTCTCCCACTGTGCTCCCAATGGCCGTAGTTAAAGTTAACTTTTCGTTTGGAATTCGTCGCCCGCGAAAAATGTAAACGTCGCTTTAAATTAAGCCCTATTTGTCCAAACCACATGAATACGAGTAATCTGATTTAGTGCATGTCATCGGGCCGCATTTGAGCGAATCTACATTTTAAAAGTGCCGAGGATTGCCGATTCTAGAGTTCCTACGTATTCTTTAAGATCAATATTATAACATTGATCTTTTGGTAGCTCCACGGGAAAAGCTTTTTAATTTCAGTACTTATTATTACACTCTGCTAGAGCTGCCAAATTATTATAACTTCTGACTCATGTTTTGCTTCTTTTTTTTTGCAAATCAAGAGCAGTGCCAATGGACTGGGTGTTCTGGTCCAAGAATTTAAGCTCTCACTGCACACAAATTACAGACCCTTCCATTCAATTTTTATTCGCTCCAATTGAAATTCGATCCTCGGATTCCACGTCGAGTTCGAGTGAAGCCCCGCGTCTTACAGCAGCGCCCGCGCACGTGTTCCCTTACGCGCCCCCGCGGGTCTGCGGATACGACCTATTTTGATCCAACGATGGCATTTGGTTCAAGTACGGTTCGAGATTTTTTTGTTCCACATCCTACCAGGCCTCGAACATATATATAATTTAATATATATTAACTTCTCGCGTTTCTAAACTACTTTCCCAATTTTGACATCGATCAACCAATTCCAAACCGGCCATCCAGCTCAATCAATTTTAATATTCCAGCGTGGAATATTAAATATCAAAAAGAAAAAGTTACTCCGATTTTTTTTTTATTCATAATTAATTAAAAAACGTGCCCAACATTTTATTTGTTTTTATGTTTTTTTTTTTTATGATGGTACGTTTTCATACTTAATTGTTGTCTTCCGCGTATTGTACAATACAGCGTCACGTGTGCTCTTGTCATGTCCGGTGTTTATTTGTCGCGTCCGGGAATCAGTTTCACGTCAGGTCTTGTGCCCCCAGCATAATAAGCCGGCCGGTTAAGGCAAGCGAGGTAAGGTTTGGGGGATCACAAGTATAAATTGTGTCATATCCGGTATGTCATAACGAACAGTAGTGCAGTGTTGTAAAAATGAATAAAACCGTGATCAGTGCGTACTCCGCGTGGTATCGCTCTCCATGCCGACGGGGCTTTAGCTACTGCTATCGCCCTACACATTCTCCGGGAATCGAGAACCCATTGTTCTCTATCCCGGGTGTTAACAAGCTCAGCAGACCTAATCCATCAATATACCATATATATCTATTCCCAACGTATACACCAAATATAAAAATATACCATCCGATTTCATTCCTAGCCAACCTCCTGTTTTTTTTTGTTTCCCCGAAACAACTTAGAAAGATAACTGAAAGATCTGTGGAAATATATTCAGGATCGATCGAAAAAGTGACGGGATGCGTTTTAGGAGGGGTGGGGGTGTTGGGGGAAGGGAAAAAGGCTTGGGATGTGAAAGAAGATGAGAAGTAAGTAAGAGTAGAGTAGAGAAAAGGGGTTTTATGTTTTTTTTAACTAACAACAACTTTTTTGTTACGGTTGGCGGCCGGGCGACGGCCCGCTGGCTAGTAATGGGGCCGCCTCCTGGCTCCGTGCGCGACGCCGCCACCGCCTGAGTGTTGCTCAGAGAGCCGGCGACGCAGGTGGTAGCACCGCCGGCCCGGCCTCCGCGAGCTCGGAGGCAGAGAGAACTAGTCACCTTCGTTGCCTCTCTTCACACTTAAACCTAATTATAATCTATCATAAACCAATCATAATCAAATTAGGTAACATGAAACCTCCTAAATAATAGTTGAAATCATAAAATGTATCAATAATTCAATTCAAACAAAATGGAAGGTTAAAGAAAAGAAGGAAAATAAAATGTATAATAAAAAAAAAGACAAAATTAGTGGAAGACCTAACGTGTGGGAAGGATAGCGTGACTTAATTAGCTAGTGATGAAGAAACAATGAAAATGAAATAAATGGGACAAACAACATAGAAATGGGACGTCAAAAAAGGGACAAGGACAGTAAGAGTAATAAAGTAGAATAGTGCAGGAGTGGAAGATATGATTATGTTTAAACAAATGGAAGGGTGATGGAAAACAGTGGAAGCACCGTTTCAAATCAGACATACCAAATTAGTGGAAGACCCAAAGTGTGGGAAGAATATAGTGATCGTAAATTTGCTATCTAGGTTACACTAAGGACAATAAAAGAAAAGGGATAACTCAGATAGAATTTAGGTAAGAAGGGGGAAAAGACGATTAGGTCAAGAGAGAAGAGATGGTAGGGGAAAACTGTTTCCCAAATAATAGCGGAACCTACAAAATTAATGAGAGACCTAATGTGTAGGAGGGGATTAAAATTTGCTAGCTACAGGGGAAACGATGAAGTAAAATGGACAAAGACAGAAAAGGACAACAGTTTAGAGACTTGGAAACAGGTAAGAAAGGAAGTAAGAAAAAGGCAGGAGAGGAAAGATAGGGAGGAGGGGGAAATTTGGAAAAGAAGGGGAGGGAAGTTAATACATAAGAAACAGGTTTAGGGAGAGTAAGTATGGAACGGAAACAGGTATAGTGTAGAAAAGGTAGGTAAAGAGTTGAAGAAGCGCTAAAAGTAGAGAAAATAAGAGGAAATGGTGTGAGAAAAGCATAGGAAGGATTCAAGATTAGAGAGAAGTAGAAGAAAGAGAAGGGTGGAGTGACAGAAGGAAGAGTGAAAAGGGTCAAGGGTAAGCGAGACGAAGGCTACAGAGGGGAAATTATTAAGAGTAGACGAAAGAAACAGGGAAAATGAAGAAATAACAATAAATCATAAGTAACTTAGCCTAAACAAGCGGCTGCCCCTAGGTTCCGAGCACGCCGCTTAGCGAGATTGCACGTATTGCACAAAGTCTTTGGAAAGCCAACTTTACTCGTCACTTCATACAACTCCACCAAGTTTTTTTTTCATAAGTATTACATTTTTTTTACATACTTCTTGATGGCTTTATATCAAAATGATTAGTCAAGTGTAGCGTTTTAATTTTAAAGACTGTAAATTATACAGCTTCATTCTCGTCGATTCAGGGTTCAGTCCGTTACAGAAGTGACAAGCTGACACGATTAATTAAGTTCGTGCCAAAGTGTGTGTCAGAGTGACAATTCTCGGAGCAAACTGATTTCTGTGCAGATGAGAATAAGGCTGTGGACTTGTGGCGTCTCGTGAGTCGCCGAGTGCAATCTCGCACCGGGTTAATCGCCTCTTACGATACACTATCCCGGCGGTGGAGGAGAATTGTATTCTAACCCGTCTCCCCACGGGGGTTTTATTTTACCTCACTAAAAGTTTTCGTGAAAATATCATTCCTTCAACATTATCGTTTTCTTCATTGATATATTATTTTTATGTGTAGGTATGTAATGCAACAATTTTTTTTTCATTATCATTTAAAATATACCGCCGCACTATAGTCGCACTCTGCCGGAGCAGTTGTAACCGACGCAACTCCACCTTTCGCCTTGACGACTCCCCATCAGATCTCCACAAGTCAAGCATACCTCTACTGTGCTAACAGCTTCTGAAAATGTCACAGGTTAATTTTGCAAACTCCTATGTGCCCAGTGTCAGAATACCCACTTCGACGATAGAATAGACGAAGCCGTTACATCGCATCCTATCACTTTAAAAAAAAAAAACACTTACAATAATAATTACCTACCTAATGCCTCCTTTCGTTTACAATGATGCGCTTATACCAAATTTTTTGGAATCCTAGTCCGATTGTTTCCATCCCTTTTTTTATGATTAAAATTATGTTATATACCTATTTTTAATGGTTCTGTTAGATCTATCATGAAAGGTAATTTGATGTCGTAGTTACCATCGAAATAGAACGATTTATCTTAAATATTAATTGCATTATAGCGGCCAGTTGGCCTTGGAGAGCGGCGCGGCGCCGCGCCTATAATGGCGTCAGATGGCGTCGCGCCGCTCGACACAGTTTCCAGAAGAGACCACGTGGAGGTCTGACCGAGAGCACCCGCCCCACGCCGCGGCAAGCGCCAGTGCCGGCTGCCCCGTGCCAGCACGGATTAGCTGCACTAACGCTTACCGTAAGTGCGGGGTCCAGGTACTCATACCCCTTCCTTGTCCGGATTGTGTTGTCAAAGAGAATGAATTCTATTTTTTTGTGTGTAGTGCCAGGTTCTAACTAACATGGTTATTTTTGGTTTCTGATAATACTGTTTTGGTAGTTAGTAATCTATTTTTTTTTTAGAATTGTAATTTTGATTTGATTTTGAATTTGGAATAGTTTTAAAAAAATGTTGATGCACGAATGTTACTTCGATTTTGTGAACTAGAAATAGATGATAATCAAAAAATTTCGACGATACTGTAACTTACTAGCGAAATGGTGAAAGTTAATGAGGCAAAAGTTTTGCAAGGTCAAAGTTTTTTATAGGTGAAGGCCACTTTGACTAAGGGTGATAGCCAAAACTAATTTCGACCGATGGTGAAGGCCAAAACAAATTTATACAGACAGATGTGACAATTTGGATGTCGCCCGTTTAGTTTGTCACTGACTTGAAGTAAAAAAATTCGTCTTAGGTGATTTTTTCATAAGGCCGAAATCCTCTAAACCAAAATTTAACAATTCATTATTCAGTGCTAAACTAACGGGGAGTTCAAACATAATTTAGATCAAAGTTAGACGCCATTCAAAGTTTCCAAAATATGGATAATAAAAAAATAATATAATTATTTTTAATATTCATGCAGCAACATTTTTCAATTCCGCTTCACTGTGTTGACCATACTGCCTAAAGGTATGGGCATTTAAGCAGTCACTGTACTAAACGATACTAAAGAAGTACATGATAGTCAACATAGTGTCCAGAATGGTTTAGTGGCGGACGCCACTGCCTCTAAGCAAACTTAACTAACAGAAACTAAGCCATTTAAACCACATGGCAAATAAATGAACAAAGATTGTACACTGACATTGAAAAGTAAAACGGGCCTTGTCTACACCACGCCCAGCCTGTGAGATCTGTTTTTATGGTAGGTAAAATGTCGGTGGTACCCCCTCCACCTCGGCCACAAAGGCCGCTCTCACACCGACTGGGCTTACTGATTCCGCAAGATTTAGATTTTTTAAAATAATAAAATAATTCAGAAAGAACATAGAAGAATGTGCCCTTCACGAGTCACCTGCCAAACAATCAGGTGACTCTCAACGATGTGAGTGAATTGCACTTTCGTCACGGTTCTAAAATAATGCTTAGAGGCAAATTAAATTTTTACGAAAAAGATAATAACGAACTCAACATTTCTCCATTTCAACAGGTGGGCGTGATATAGAGTGTAAAATAAAAAAAAACTTTATAAAAAAATATGTCAACAAATTATAGACAAAAAAACTATTTGCAGGAGCAACACTAAGCTTTTGAGTTTATTATTTGTATCTAACATAAGTTAACCTAAAATAATATAATCCATCGCCTCAATCAGCCATTGACTCGATATATTTTATTTTTGTACCTAACCTAGCATAACCTATGTCACGAACTTATCTTCACAACTCCGCGGCTTTGGAAGACATTCTCGTGATATAAATAAAAAAAAAATAATACAACTGATAAAATCTAACCACTCCAGCGCAGTGACTGGATTTTATCATTAGTATTTATTGACGAGTTTGCTTCAGTGATATCAGAGGTTTAGAAAAATTCTGGATATCACTTTAACACACTCGTCTGGCCCAAGTGCGGCAACTACTGCACCCCGTAGTGACCGGTGGACGCCGTGCAATAGCTAACATACTTGGGACCGTTCGTACAAATAATAAAATCCATGTTGTAGTTTTGGATTTTATCATTTGTATTTTTGACGAGTACGACAGGCTTCGCTAGGTCTTCAGCGTTACATCTGTCTAGCTGCAGTGATAATCAGAACTTTCAAAAAGTTAAGGATTTCACTACGACACACTCGTCAGGCACAAGTGTGTAAACTACGCACCGCGCAGTGACAGCACGATGCGATAGTTAACACATTTGGAACCTTATCATACGCCCAGTAATAATTCTGGAACATCGTGGCTTCACTTCCGCCGAGAAAGTAAATTAAAGGCGATAGTGAACGCACAGCGGTGGTATCCCCCCAGACGGTTCCTGCGTAAATTGAACCTCCCACATCGAAGTATGTATCCAACTTTAAATTCGTGTATTTATTTCGATTCTATAGCAATGTTACGCAGACAACCAACTGTGGTGGCCTACCTGTGTGATTCTGTACAAAACCCACCTGCGTGATAGCGCTGAATCTCTTGTCCATCATTGAATAACAACACTACTTATCTGCAAAAGCCAACATTCAAGAGAACTGGGGCCCAAGTCTGTTAATTTTAGAACGCTTGAATCGAATCGCAATGGAGTGGCTTCGGATAAGTTTGTGACGTTTGCAAGTCTGTTAGCACGTTGATTTTCTATTGATTGTCTTTTGACTGCCCTTTGAGGTTATTTGGCATTCTGTAGTTCAATCGCCTATCAACAGAACGTCGATCGCTAAATTTACCGCATTCCGCTGCTTATTTGACGTTTCTTTGATATTTGTATAAATCTCTCTTAGCAATCGAGCTGCCAGTGAGCTGCTTTTGAACAACGTCTGCTTTTGTTGTGCTTTCGCAAGAAATTGCCTATAATTTTTGATGAAATATTGTGAAATGAGGCCTTCGCCCTTCAGTGCCTACATTACGGTGGCGTATTTTGGCGTTAGTCAACGCCAGAGATCGCAGGGCAAAGGCCTCCCCTCACTTACGTGAGGAGGATTAGGCCACAATCCACCACGGGGGCCTGGTCCGGGTTGGCGGACAACATGCCTCCGAAATAATTCTCGGGCATGTTGGTTTCCTCACGATGTTTTCCTTCGCCGAAAAGCGAGTGATAATTACGTTACAAATGTTTTAACAAGAAACACATTGGTACGTGTTATTAACATAATTATTAATGTCATTATCAACCTCGTAGGTAACTTCCGCTTGTGCATCGATGGTTGAAAATGGTATGCGGTGTCAGCGTCGTCCCAGTCAAAGTTTATCGATTTCGACGCCCAGGGGCCCAAGTCTGTTAATTTTAGAACGCTTCAATCGAATCGCAATTGAGTGGCTTCAGACAAGTTTGTGACATTTGCAAGTCTGTTAGCACGTTGATTTTCTATTGATTGTCCTTTGACTGTCCTTTGAGGTTATTTGGCATTCTGTAGTTCAATCGCCTATCAACAGAACGTCGATCGCTAAATTTACGGCAAACCGCTCCTTATTTGACGTTACCTACCGCTTGTGCACCGATGGTTGAAACTGATATGCAGTCAAAGTTTATCGATTTCGACGCCCAGGGTAACCCTAGTTCTAGGGCTTATTATAAATAAAATTGCAATCATTGTTTAATCCGTTATTTTATGCAAGTAAAACAGAAATTATAGGGAGAGAAAAATAGGGTGAAAGCACGAACTTCTTTCGAAAAAGTACTATTCGTTACGTTAACGTAAAAAATTGTATTAGATTCATTGATCAGCGCACTCCTACATTAGGGCAAGCACATTTTTTTTACGGTTTGTTCGATCAAGGCAACCGTTCCCGTACGTATCTTTATTCGATTCCGATTCCATACATTTGCGATTCTATTGATAGGACGTGGAAGGTATCGTAATTATTAGCGGACTACCACTTTTAGCACAAAGGATATTGCGTCCATAGAGTGTTGCCATTTAAAATCTAAAATGACTTCAGATATTTTTTGCCAAAAAAAAAAAACGGAAATAAGTGGATTTGAACCTTGTGGTAGCAATCACTGCAATTTTATTTTTCGTATATGGTGAGCGTTCTACAACTAACTACACTCATTCATCAAAGTCATCGACTACCATGGAGGCAAATACGGAGCTGGCGCTGCGCCGATGCACATTGCACAGCGCAAGGACCAGGGGCCAAAGAGGGGCGCAGTTGGGTTTTAGTTGACGCACCCCTTCGTGGTTCATATTGGCCTTCAGGTTGTACTGATATCCAAACATTAATTACTCCTACGGTGATAAGTAATGAAACACTGGCTACCTCTCACGTCACCGCACTAACTTGGGTATTCAAATTGCCAGTAAAGTTGGTAATACCATCTACTATCACGTCCTGAATGTACGCGGTAGTGGTGAAGTCACCGAAGCTGCCCCAAGGCGAGTTTCCTACGACTCCCACATCAGCGTATTTTTCGCCTCCCTAACAAGTCATTTTACAACTTGCAATACAATATCTTGATGTTTCATGATACTTTTCTAAAGCCAAAGATTTGATAAGCACAAATTCAAATCTTTAGAGGGTAGTTGAGGGTACCTACACATAAGAAAGACACCGTCTTGTTTTTTTTCTTTACCTTTCTAAACAATACAACACCTACTACTTTTCCAATCCTTTAAATATATCAGCATGAAGAACATAAGCCTCGAAGATACCAATGAGAAGGAGCCTCTAACGAAAAGCCTCAAGTCGAAGTCATGTGACGCGCACGCATCGCAAAGCGCACTTCGCTCGATATAACTTTAACAATACTATTACCTAATTAACATTTACTTTGAATTTTAGCCTAACCTTAATATTATCTTTCTTCATTTTTTATTTTACATTCCGTATTAAAAATGGAAACAATCGCGAATATTGCCAAGGCAAGACTCTCTCGTCTCATATTTTTGGATTTTATGTTTTATATTTTTTTTTGTATTTTTTCCTAACCTTAGATTTACTAACACGGATTGCATCTAACATAGGTGTGTAGTACTGCATAAATGAAAGAAGAATATAATTTGGTTACCTATACCTACCCACTAGCCAAGTAAAGTGAACTAAACGTAGGTAACATTAACAAAAATGAACGAACCCGCCACCATGCCACACGACAAATGAAAAAACTAACATTTTACCTTACAAGACATGTCTGTGAGAGCAAACGCAAGATCAACAAAAACTGGAACTACCCACCCACCCTACCACACGACAAAATATGAAAGCACTAGGATTTTACAAGCTTTAAATAAACACATTTTACTTGATTGACCGACCTATGGAAGCGCACGCGTCGCAAAGTGCACTTTGCTCGATATAACTTTAACACTACTACACCAAACATTTATTCTAAATTTTAGCCTAACCGTAACTTACAGTAAAATTGTTTATTAAAAATATATACGATCGCGAATCTTGCCATGGCAAGCCTCTCTCTTCTCATATTTATGGATATTCGTTTTTACATTTTTTTTTCTAACCTTAGATCTACTAACACGGATTGCTTCTAACATAGGTATTTAGTACTACATAACTGAAAGCAGACTATAATTTGGTTACCTATACCTACTAGTCAAATAAAGTCAACTAAAAGTAATATTAACAAAAATAAACTAACCCACCCACCCTACCACACGGCAAATAAAAAACTAAAATTTTACCTGACAAGATGTGTCTGTGAGGGCAAACGCAAGATCAACAAAAAACTGGAACTACCCACCCACCCTACCACACGACAAATGAAAGAACTAGAATTTTACCGAACATATTAATGTTTGCGGAACAATTTAAGTCTCTTCTTATCCCACCGCGTTCATTCCTACCTACAGCTCTCTACGTCTCTTATCAAATCCGACAAAATAGCCCAAGCGAGGACAAGTGTGGTAATGATTTGAATCATTTAGAGCTGTTTAACTGCCAAATAATGAACCTTCGCCCTCCCTTGATCTACTCCCCCGGATCTGTGACCATAGACTGTTACACGTTTATAGAAAAGTTTTCATTCCAATCTTTTCGCATTCATTACTATCTACGCCTCTTCTCTTCGGTCTGGTATTAAGTCTCGACCTGCCATTCGGGCATCGCTTGGCATTCGGGAAATCCGCTCCATTCTGGAGAAATTAAAATTTTGTATTTTTTTACATAAGTAGGTATTAGTAAAAAAACGGATCCACCACACGTCAAAAGAAAGAACTAGAATTTTATCTGATAAGTGTATTTGAGAGCAAACGTAAAACTATCAAACTATAGGGATACTGCCGGTAGCGGCAAGTCAACGCGTATCCTTTCAATGAGTTTCAACGGCACATCGCACTAGCGGCTGCAGTGACTGCATTTTAGTCTCTGTTCGATAAAACGGTACCAAATCCACATTTTACTTGATTGACCATGGAAGCGCACGTGTCGCAAAGTGCACTTTGCTTGATGTAACTTTAACTCTGCTATACTAAACATTTATTCTAAATTTTAGCCTAACCTTAATATTAGTTTCCTTCATCTTTTCTTTTACCTTAATTTAGAATAAAATAGTTTATTAAAAATATATTACATACGATCGCGAATCTTGCCAAGGCAAGCTTCTCTCTTCTCATATTTTTGGATTTTATTTTTTATATTTTTTTTTGTATTTTTCTAACCTTAGATTTACTAACACGGATTGTTTCTAACATAGGAATTTAGTACTGCAATTTGGTTACCTATAGCTACTAGTCAAGTAATGTCAACAAAACGTAGGTAACATTAACAAAAATGAACGAACCCGCCACCCTGCCACACGACAAATGAAAAAACTAAGATTTTACCTGACAAGACGTGTATGTGAGAGCAAACACAAGATTAACAAAAACTGGTACTACCCACCCACCCTACCACACGACAAAATATGAAAGAACTAGGATTTTACCAAACAAATGTCTGCGGAATAGGTCTCAACTTATCCCCCCGCGTTCATTCCTACTTACGTCTCATATCAAGTCCGACAAAATAGCCCAAGCGAGGACAAGTGTGGTAATGATTTGAATCATTTAGAGCTGTACAACTGCGAAATAATGAACCTTTTCCCTCCCTTGATCTACTCCCCCGGATCTGTGATCATAGACTGTTACACGTCTGTAGAAAAGTTTTCAGGCTTACCTACGCCTCTTCCCTTCGGGTCTCGACCTGCTATGTTCGAAAATGAGGCACTGAGGATACGAGAGCTCTAGCTTGGCATTCGAGAATACCGCTCCATTCGGGAAGAATTAAACTTTATATTTTTATAGAAGTAGGCACAGGTCAAACACTGACCCACTACGCGTCAAAAGAAAGAACTAGAATTGTACTTGATAAGTGTAAGCGACAGCAAACGTAAACTTATCAAACTATAGCGATACTGCCGCATGCCGGTAGCGGCCAGCACCGCGTATGCTTTCAATCGCACCGACCGCCTGTTTACTACGCACCGACGCATCGCACTAGCGGCTGCAGTCGGAATGCAGTGACTGTATTTTAGTCCGGTTCAATAAAACGATACCAGCAAATCCACATTTTACTTGATTGACCTATGGAAGTGATGGAAGCGCACGCGTCACAAAGTGCACTTTGCTCGATATAACTTTAACAATACTAATAATAATAATAATAAACATTTAGAATTTTAGCCTAAACTTCATATTATTTTCCTTAATCTTCCTTAATTCGTATCTTAATTTACAATAAAATTGTTTATTAAAAATATATACGATCGCGAATCTTGCCATGGCAAACCTCTCTTTTCTCTTATTTTTGGATTTTATTTTTATATTTTTTGTAGGTATTTTTTTTATCTTAGATTTACTAACACGGATTGCTTATAACATTGGTATTTAATACTACATAACTGAAAGGAGAATATAATTTGGTTACCTATACCTACTAGTAAAGTCAACTAAAAGTAACGTTTAAAAAATTGAACGAACCCACCCTACCACACGACAAATGAAAAAACTTAGATTTAACCTGATAATTGTCTGTAAGAGCCAACGCAAGACTAACAAAAAACTGGTACTACCCACCCACCCTACCACACGACAAATGAAAAAACAAAGGTTTAACCTGACAAGTGCCTGTGAGAGCAAACGCAAGACTAACAAAAACTGGTACTACCCACCCACCCTACCACACGACTAATTAAAAAACTAAGATTTAACCTAACAAGTGTCTGTGAGAGCAAACGTAAGACTACCAAGAAATACTGGTACTACCCAACCAACCCACCTTACCACAAGATAAAAGAAAGAACCACAATTTTACCTGATAAGTGTCTGGGAAAGCAAACGTAAGATTATCTAAAACCTGGAACTAACTTCAAGGAGTCATAAGAAAGGTAAATAGTAAAAATCTAAAAGTAATATAGGTAATAGGTATTATTGAAGTATGCGCAAATTAGACGAATACACATATCTAAAGAGAAAACACGGAAGACATTAATTTGTATGTGATATCCAAGACCAAAAGACAAAGATAACAAACGGTACCAATATTAATTCATTTCAGGATCGGAAGCAACAATCCAACATCAACAAAAGATGGTAAGTTTTGGCAATAAAAACAATCCCACAATGCGATATCTGTGATACTTGGAACGTTTAAAACAACTTATAATAAAATGATCTAAACGAGTATAAAAGTGCAATAATAAATAATTAAACCAAAAAGTAATCACCTAACTAATTTCACCCTTACGGGCTGGCAGCGATTAGCTTTAATGGTTGATTGCGAAAGATTTAAGGGCACTTTAAATATTGCGGTCTGCTATTACTACTAAGAAAACTATCCTCTATACGATACTACCTACAGAATTACCTCCACTAAGACAAACTAGTCGCACTACCTACTACACCTAATTACTAAAAATTAATAGATAACAATGACAGCATTGCTCCACTACGTTGCGATGGTGCAAACCCTTTTCGCCCACGATGTATATTGAATATCCGCGGTGACAGGTATGTATATAGGAGTAGAAGATAGGTACATTGAAGGCCTTTGAAACTACAGGAACTATTTGCAATTTGGACGCGACGTTTAAATGGTATTGACATTTCGTTCCAACGTGGATGACAGTAGTCGAATGCATTTCTAATTTAAAGTAACCTACAGTATTTTTTGGTATTTTTTTTTGTTGCTTTTTCCATTGATTACGATTATGCTCCTAATTAAATGACTTATTGCGACACGTCTACACGAGGTATATCTTGTTTTACTTATTGATCTAAACTCCAATATAAGCGTAAGATGTATTGCTTCAATGATAATAACCCTATGCCATAAAAGGTCTAAAAGGAACAGGAACATTATACTCTTAGGTGTTCATGGAAGAGATAATTTGAATTAGAGAATAGCGCAGTAAGTGGAGGTAATTATTAAATGCGCTAAGATGAACGACAAGCGTCCACCCTAGGTTGCTAATGTGGTTGCTATCATTCTAGTGGCAAGTAGTACGTCTGTTGTTATTGATTTTCATGGAAGTGTTAGTAGTATAAGGTAGCCCTAGGTGTTAAACGAGGTAGTATTACTTCGGCAGTTTCCAATGCTTTTGTACTGATTATTTCCATAAATTACACTATGACCTATACCTTACCTACTTACATTTATTATATCTCTAAATAAGCATACTTTTTTTTTACTTTTTATATATTTTTTTTGCTTTTTAATTTATTTTTTCCAGTTTTTGTCATTAAGCCTAACTACGCCGACCTTAATCTAAACTCTATTGCTTTTCTCCGCATCTTATACCTATCTTAAACAATATCTATACCTACCAAGTAAAACCTATAACTACGCCCACCATACTCAATTTCTATCGTTGCCTTGCTTCTCTTCGTATCTTAAACCTATTTTATCTATAAGTTCTATACCTAGTAAAAGTTATAACTACGCCCATCATCACTCAATTTCCCTCTTCGCTCACTTCTCTTTCTACCTTATATATTATTTATATTTATACCTAGTACCTAATAGCGAAAATGTTAAAATCATGACAAAGAAATTGGCGAGTAAAACGCATAATATTAATTTTGTGGCACTTAAAGCAAAGGTAATCCTGAAGCTTATAAAAAAAATCTTGCAAGACTTTGTTTCCTTCGTTCTGATTCCAGTATAAAAAGAAAAAAAAACTACAAAATACTTTAGAATTGTTTTAGGATTTTGTCTATGTAATGTTACTTTGGAATTTTGGCTGTGCAATAATAATGAAAACAAGTAGGTACCGTTCTTTTTTTTCTTGATTATGATTTCTCGTAGACGTATACGAGTATTGTATTTAAAATAATGCTAAATAATTTTTATAGGTTTTGAGGTTTAAGAGTTTAAATAAAAGTAAAAAAACTGTGTAACTTTACATCTGAACCAGTAATACAGATTTTCTATTTTTTTTTTTACAAATATAATTATTCTATCTAGAGTAATTTGAAGGCCTTGTGGTGTATATTTCTAAAATTTTAAAACCAAATATAATAAAAAAATTTGTTGAACACAAGTACCTATTTAAAGTAATATTATTGAATGTACATAAATTAAATGTTTTAACAAACACGCGACAGTAATTATTGAACTATTTGACGTTGTTGATAATGACAAAATAGAATAAATACATAACCTATTACTGAATTAACTGCTTTCAGACCTAGATAAGTAGAAAGCGCTGCGGGTCGAGATATACTGAATCAATTGTAATAACGAATAAGTAAATGATAACTACAATAATATATCTATACTCAATTAGCTATCTAGGTAAATAATATATAGTGTAACCTAAGGGCCGGTGGACTGCCCGCCCAGTGCCCGGAGTGTTTAGCCGCAAATCCAACGGTGGCACGTACATTAACTAACTATTTTACTGTGATTAACAGTCATCGGAAGACGTTATAATTTTATTTTTCTATCTTACATACTAACTCTCAAACTTGTTATCTAACCGGCGACAAAAAATAAACGTAAATTATATACCAGACAACAACAAATATTCATATATTTTTTACTTAAAAACGTAAAAAAACTATGTGGTACGTACGTTAAATTATAAGTAGGTAGAGTGATAGATAACGAAAATAATGTTAAAACATGAAGGGTCCTGATGTTTTAAAAATATTTATATAATTTAGCACGATACACTTATTGCAAAATACTAATTTTACTTTAGAATTTGTAACATATTGCTTGTTAATTTAAGGGCGCGTTCTCAAATATGACATAAAATAGCTGTTTTTCGGTAGATTTTTCGACCAAATCTATCCAAATTAAGCAAAACTAACAAAATGCCAAAGATAATAATATAACCTATATAAAAATATGTTTATCTGCAAATGGTTGCAAAAATATAATAATAAAAAAATGATTATTAGTATACTGTATTGTAAAAACGATTTCCCATCGCCTCTTCACACAATATTTGCGAAGAGGGCTCGAGTTTAGGATAATTTTTCTGCTTTTATGTAAGTACCAAATTTTGTTTGTGGAGGGACCAAATACCGGAGGGTAGCCGACATAATCACCTCAAATTTCTTGCGTTCATTTTGAGAATACGTCCTCAAACCATTACTGCTTATCCTAATGAAAGAGCTTCTTTATTGCTTATTTTATTGCACACACTAAACTACTATCTATCTCACTACGTCGGATGGATTCATCATCACTAACTACAGGCTTATAAATTTTTTTTTATTGCTCAGCGATGTTTATTGCTGAACCTGAAGGTGGTCATAGGATGAGAGATTGATGTCAAAAAGTTAAGAAGTGTATTTTATTACGACCTTTAGGCGTGGCTGCATTAACAAATTAAATGAATGTTGATAACTTTGAATTTGTGAGACATTCAATATAGAAGCGGACGTAGTTTGGTAAAAAGTTTTGTTTGTTGAATAAAATTATCCTATCACTAATATGTGTTGTCTAGTTTTACGTGTAAATATTACTACATACGTATATACCTAATTAAGGAATATAATTCGTCCACGTGGGCGACTTACCTATAATCTTAAAAAGTATCGTTATTTTTTGTTTTTTTCTTTTTTTTTTTGTTTTTTTTTTGTTGTTTTTGTGGATTACCTACTTAATTATATAACTTTAGCTACATCTAAATACATTAAAATTTACCTACATGACACTTACGAACTATGCATAAGGAGGGGCTTATGTCAAAGACAATTTCACAGCTTTCGAACATTTCGAATACCTAATTAATTTGCGCGACGACAACTATTTTATGTTTTAATCCTATTTAATGTTTTGAATGGATGCTAAGATTACATAATTTTTAAAGGGCTAGATGTTTTTGAAAGAAC
Organism: Hylaea fasciaria; assembly: GCA_905147375.1. Classification (NCBI taxonomy): domain Eukaryota; kingdom Metazoa; phylum Arthropoda; class Insecta; order Lepidoptera; family Geometridae; genus Hylaea; species Hylaea fasciaria. Next base: position 1,031,057 of record LR990192.1, read on the forward strand.
CCAGAGGTAATCTAATATATAATGTGATGAGGTAGGTCAAGAGGTAGGTACACCTCTGGGTCTTTAATATTCCAGTATGACTTTAGTTGAAGACACTCTGCTATTTATGCTTACAATATAAATTTACTCGCATCAAATATTAGGTACCTAGATGATTCCTAAGCAGTTAATACCCGTAAGTGTTTCATATAGATCCTAAAAATCATACTTATCTGTCTATATCCGATATAATTAGAAACGAAACCCTCAAAATTGGCTAGAATTCGAAAAAAATGAAGCGCTCGGCGTCCAAAATCCCCACAATAGTTATTCCTTACGCTCAGTTTGCAAAATTAACATAGACAGAGATAGCTGTTAGAAAAGGTAAGAATGTTTGACTCACCCACTCGGTGTACTGGAGCGCTGTAGCTGCGGGCGTGGGGACGGCACGAGCGGAGTCTGCAGGCGGAGGTGCGCCGGCGGCGGCTGGTCGCGGCGCACGCGTGAGCTCGCGGCGCGATAGCTCGGGGCGGGCGGCACTAGGCCCGCCCGCCTTACCAAACCGGCGGTACCCGATCGAACGTCCAACAATCAATTTCCGATCTTTCCTCTCTTCCAGTCCGAGTAAAATTGAAGGGATGATATTTTCAAATACAAGTCCACGGGATGTGGTCAAAACAAGACTGACCTAGTTTTCATTGAAATATCAATTTTAATTAACTTTTTTCGAATCTTTATGTAACTGTTTATGGACTTGTATTGTAACAAAAGAGCCATAAAGTTACGGCTGCTAAGACGGACGTGATTGGCGCATTCGATCTAGTTCAAGACTGCGCAGCGCATCGTCCGTCGCAGCTCGCAACGGCGGCATTGATTCTCCGTTCCGTTCAACCCATTGTCCGAGACTTGGGTTGAATCTTCGCAGTGACAGGATATTCAGACAACTAGACAGTGAAGCTATCTAGATGCGAAGCAGCGTTTTTGGAATCATAGAGACCGATTGATTAAAACGCCGCTCGGGACGCCTTTGCCTCCCTAATTAAAGAGTTGTAAAAAAATTAACGATAATGTTGTTAAACTATTTCTCAGCACCTCAAGGTAAGTAGCGCGTGTAATTAATGCATAGTCAGTAATGCATGTTCGTTCATTTAGACATATTTGAGTAGCTAAAGTTCCTACTAACTAACATGTTAAAATTATATCGAGCTTTATCGTTAAAAGAGGCTTCCGCTATTTAAGCTTCTATTGTTTTACTAAACTAGCACCAATTTTTTTGGAGATTTTTTAGATTTTTTCAAAAATTTACGTACAGTTATAAGTTAAGCGACCGTTGCACATACCTACTGCAAGACTTAACCTTCATATTATCCGAATGAGTAGATGGCATATTAATTTCAAAACATTATTTTAAGTACGGAATATGAAAGTACTAATTTTAGATGCAATTTTCAAAATCTAATTGATAAATACGCGTAAGCGCAGCGTAAATTTCAGAAACCAATTTTAACATAAAAGTAGTCAGTTTTAAAACGTCATCGAAAAACATCAGTCAATTAATATATAGGAGCAAGTTGATGTTTGGCCTAATTTGTTGTATATTTTTTTGTGATTTTGTTTTTATTTTTTATTTTAGTTAGGTACATATTCGGTTTAGAGTAAACTTTAGGAACAAAAACTTCCAAACGGTAACTAGATAAGGCGCTCTGTATTTTAAAACTAAAAACTTGCTCCTTTTACAATAGTTATTCTGAACTGCAACAAATAATTATGATTTTTCAATTTTGCCTCGCAGTAGGTAAGCCTTATACAATTATAGCGACCATGAAAATCAGACGCCGTGCTACGCGCCTGTACCTATATTAGATTAATATTAGACATTTAACACAGCAAATAATAGTACTTTTCAGGATTCGTTATCATAGCCCAAGTTAAAGCGCTAACATAGTAAAAAAAAACGGTGCAGTTGCCAAGATGTAACTTATTATTTCATTTTAAGTTAAGGTAAGAATAGTTAGAAGTCCACGGAGTCAACGCGCGGTTGTTTGCGACATGGCGTAGAGGAAGGAACGTCGCTATTACAACAAAATGGAGCTCTAGAACAGTAAATAAAGTAGTGCTAGAGGCCTGCTTTTGATTAAACTTAATCGCGGCCGATCAAGCTGCTTATAACTTGGGCTTTGAAGATTCGAAAAGAAGAGGCAAGCTTCCCGTCCCGAGTTGATACGTCAAACGTCCGCAATATTATACAATCTTACCCATTCTACTCTTTTCGTTTGAAATAATGCACAAATGTATTTGACTATTTGTAAGTAATTTGGTTTGTTTGTGTTAAGTATAACAAATCAAAAAAAAGTTTTAGCTTTAAATTTTTCTTGTCTCTGTACTTTTGTCATTTCATTATATTCAAAAATTATCGAATTTAAAATCATAACGTCTCTCAACAAAGGATAATAACTAAAAAGAAATCATTTATGTTCAACAATTTTTCAATTATGGCTGCAAGACTGAATTAAAAAGGTCTAAAAAATCATTTTTTAAACATTCCAGCTGACCATCGGTACCTATACGATATCCATTTAACTCGCGCTGTTCCAGACGTTACGCCAATACCTAGCGCTCGAGAAGCCGCACCGTAAACGCCTATACACACAAAAGCTGTTGGTCAATATTTTAAAGTCCATATCGAAGACCCGCAGTCTTCAGTTACACCATAATAACGCATGGGTCGTACACGGACACTCCCTAACCCCGTTGTTGGCACATCACTACGTAGGTACTGCACCACCTACCGTTACCGGACGCTGTTCGCACAGAATCTGCAGACCAGACTCTGTCTCTATCCTGTGTTCGACTTCATCCTAAGGAAGAAACAAGGATCTTTATAACTCATGACGAAAACACAAAAGGCGAAAATCTATTCAGTGAGAAATGCTCGGTTTCACCCGATAGGAGGTTGACCCTTATTCTAAAAAGTAACAGTAAAACTGCGAAACATTAAAAATAATTTGCTAGCGATTCAGTCATTGTTATTTCTGAAAACAAACAGACAACACGACACGACTTTATGAACACAGTTTATTTATTCTGATTCTGATTCTGAGACATGCAGGAAATGTTGTGTTCTTGTACAGTATCTAGTTTGTTTGTTTTTTTTTTTTTCTTTGGTGCATTATTTTGAAATATTATATTACGTTCAATGTATTTTTCTCCTACTGTTAGATAGACACAAGACAAAGTGACTTACCACGAGTTTCTCGGTCTTGACCGTCGATGCAGCTCCAATATGGGCTTTTTACGAAATATTGATTCCTGTCGACAAACATAGTACATATTTTTAAGATACATACATTATACATACATACATACATACATTATATTTGTAAGATCAGTCTTGCAAACATAATTATATTAGTAAACAATATTAAGTGACACTTACCATTTTTTTTTCGACGGATATTCAAGCAAGCTAGGTTAGGTGCAGTTGCATATAAACTGAATACACACAAACGTTTGTCTCTTGTCTAAAGTATTTAAGCAGGTAATACATTATAATATTTAAATTCTTCAACCATAACCATTCCTGGTGATTCCATCTGCCATCTGTGAACAAGAGTACACCCCTGTTAGGATGCATTTTCTAATCTGCCAATATAAAAAGCCACAACTAAAGAAGATATCACTTATAGGAAGCTTCTAGAAAAATCTAAAAAAAAAAAACAATATAAGCAAGTTTTAAACTGAAATTGCATAAACGCAACTAAGATAATATAAAAAGCAACATCTAAGAAAGCTAAAACTTAAACTGCATATGCACTTCTAAGAAAATCTAAAAAGCAGCATGTTTATAAACTTATATTGCATAGACGCATTTACTGAACTAAAATTATAATGCTATACCGGCAAAGCAACGCATAGTATTCGGATCGTCAGCGATTTAAAGCGGCTTATTCAAAGTACCATTTTCCGGTCCGCTCCGCGCTCCGCTGTCCGCCGCAGCCACCAAACTTGTTTACAATATCGCTGTTAGTTCTCTTTCAAGTATGCTTCCATCCATGTTACGGGTTTGGTAAGTTATTTCGCTCTCAGGTCTTATCGAGAGTTGGATCAACGCTGCAATATTAAACAAAACATCGCTATGCATAAAACGGTTCGGTATACTTAGTGATATTCGCATGATACAGCACTACCTAGTAATTTACTTAAATCTAATAATGATATAGTAGTAAACTATGCAGAGAGATGGACTGCGTAAGCGTTGGACCTCATTCACTAGAAAAAAAAGGCCAATAGACACAAGACTAGGCACAAGTAGGGCCTGACTTAAAATATGACTGACTTGTAAGTCTTGTGCGATAGGCCCCTTTTGAAATATGTAGTTGCTTGCAGACGTACCACATCTTTACCTGGCATCCATGCGCCAAGCAGTAGTGTGCAAAGATTGTACTGTGTTCTGAACTGTTATGGGCGGGGGAGGAGGTTACCATTAGGTAAAATAATCGCTAGTCTCGAATACAAGTCTACAATTTAGATACTACTGATCCGATTCGGGAAACTGAAAACGCGGGTGAAGCCACAGAACGCAGTCTATTAGAATAAAACATAATTATAGTAAGACACCAGCGGTAGATACAGTCGTACATACTTGATTGTAAATGTGTGTTGTTTCCGACGTATGGTTTTTGTAAATTTTAATGTATCGAAGGCATGATCGATCCACTGCATCTGCATTTCGACCTGTAACAAAGGGAATCCATTGTGAACCAAGGGCGGTTGCGTTTCTCAATCATGATTCGTAATAGCATTGTCAAGTCATTCTAATTCTAAGGCAACGCCTAAGGCCAGATTTTTATTCATAGAGGTCTCGAAAAGCTTTTAATCCAAGTCTAAGCCAGAATCTAATTCAATTCAATGCTGAACTTTGACCCAAGATGTTGAGAACCTCGCATAAGAGTACAGTTAAATATGTCTGAAAATGTTGGCGGTCTAACACAATGAAGTTGTTATCCGGCTCAATTTTCACCATGATGTTCCCACAATAACCATGACTACGCAATAAGCTTAGCCACTTCTCAATATGTGGGTTAAAAATAATTAAAAATTCCTAAGTATAATTAGGGCCTAACCCTCCTCACGTTAGTGAGGAGAGGCCTTTGCCCAGCAGTGGGACAGTTATAGGCTGAATTATTATTATTATTATTAAGTATAAATACTTATGTACTAACACTGTCAATTATTATCTACGGATAAGTAGGTAGGGTAAGTCCAGGATAGTTGCCATACCTTTTGAAAACGCTTTATATAGTTCCCATTTTAATGAATGGATCTGAATGTTTGTCACACACGTTAGTAGATTGGTCTTTCGACTACCACTTTGAAGAGAAAATAAAACATCACTGTTGATATTTACTAATCTATATTGATTTTCCCAGACCTCTATTTTTGGAAGTATAGATGCCCTATAGCGGATAGTTGCTCCATGCGTCAAAATCAGTTATGGGATACATGCCTCATTGATAAAAAATCAGTTTTTCTTTGTAATATTTTTTTTCATAACCGGTGATAATTAATTATGTTTTATAACTTGAGTGAACAACAACACTGACTATTAAAAGATAGTTTTATTTAAAGGATTTATTTCATAAAATATATTAAATTTCATTTATTACACATACTTACCTATTTATTAATTCTGATAAAATCTACAATCATTCCAGTGATCTGATAATATGTAACTTAACATAATATGGCTTTGTTATTCTAAAACCATTAATTATTATTATAGTTAAGTAAATAAAATATATTTTCCCGGATAATCAATGTGCGATTATTTATTTTGGAAAATAAATCCGGACAAGTGCGTGTTGGCTCGCGGACGATGGGCTCCGTGCCATTCCCCCGTTTTACCTTTTGGATACGGAACTCTAAAAACTTGTATAGGTAAGTACCTACCTAAGTATTAAATTAGTATAGTATAAAAAATGAAGAAAGGAATTTACAGTTATGTTAAAATCAACCAAATGTTCGATATCCCTTGACGGCGTTCACGATGTACTGCGCAATAACTTACTGTACATAAACGCGCATGTGCATGAACATTTAAGTAGGTACAAGGTAGTATATTGTACCTACTTAAATGCATAATAAGTATAAGGTAAGTATATTGTATGCATCTATGTATGCATGTATGCATGTATGCATGCGTGTGACTAAGGCTGCGCGCGCAGCCTCTGCAGTCCGCCGCCGCCATGACACCCTAGACGTAGGTAAGCAGGTACCTACATATTTGCCGCAGTGGTATCGATCCATACAAGAAGCCTCCCTGCGCCGCGCACTGCGACGCCACACTGTCGCAGAGCCTCATCACATTACATCAATGTAACGCCACTCGCTTTGTGTTTCTCAGTTCGACCACTCGTTCTAAATTATTTTTATAAATATATTCTCAAAAATTATGTATACTATTCAGTCTGACACGGGCCATTTCAATACTTTTTATGGAGTTGCTCTAGTTGAGGTGTTATCATCAAAACCAAAGGTCGTGGTCAGCTCTACGAGGTTGACGAAGCAAATGGCGCATCATCGATCGATAGGCATGTGGGTAGGTAACTCTTCGAAATCTGTTGCGGGGCTCCGTCACCGGCCGTCCTAAGTAGGAGCCCTTAGCACTGCTGCCCAAGGAGCGATAGATGAGCGGCTCACCTCGATGCCATGCCGTGCCTATGAAGGCATGGGCTGTAGCGCTCCGCCCGCCGCCACCGCTACCGCCTCCGCCCACGAAGCGCTCGATAGTAAGTAACCACGACACTTCATTGCACTTTGATTAGTATATTTTAATAGATTATGCTATTGCGACTTGTTAAATTATCCCTCTAATAGTCTTCACTTCATTTGAAAAATATTGTTTAGGTATATTTCGTTTTATCCCAATTTAGAAAAGAGTAGAAGTTAATTGGAAACAAACAAAATGGCGGCGATAAAAGGCGACACGTTATCAAAAATTTTTACTAATCACACGAACCGCGAATGTTGGCGCACACTAGTTTTAAAACCGAAGCTAAGTACTTGAAGTCATAAAGCAACTGATATTTAAAATTCTTAAGACCGTATCGCGATACTGCGTCATGGCTACGGCAGCTATGTTTGAGTCACTATTGAAATCGGAGAGTCCGAGTGCGCATGGCCGTTCCCAACCCGAGTAGCCAATGAAATAAGCCGAAGTGGAACTGCGTCAAAGCAGGATGCGCGAAAAAAGTCGGCGACGGTATAGAAAGAGCTACCGGACTGCGCAGCGGCGCAATACGATCAATACGCGCCCAGCAACGCAAGGGAGGTGGACACCCACCCGCCGGCTTGCGGCATCTAGCGGGTACACGCGCCGCACACCCGCTCCCGCTCCCGCACACCCGCGCCTTCCAAGCCCACACGCTTCTAGAACAACGGGGGCGGGGGGGGGGGGGGGGGGGGTCTGAAGGCGGTGGGGATGCAGCACGACCGACGGACGCCGCGCCCCCGCCCCTCCCCGCACCCCGCACTGCGGATAACGTGGAACAAAGGACGAGCTCCGCGAGGGCTGAAGCCCATACTACGATATTCTGCGCGCGCATGTACCCGCAGCAGTACGGGGTCAATGAAGACCCTCGCCTACACGCTTCTAGAACAACGGGGACGGGGGGTCCGAAGGCGGTGGATGCGGCACGACCGCCCGACGTCGCGCCCCCGCCCCTCTCCGCACCCCGCACTGCGGATAACGTGAAACAAATGCGCATGTACCGCAGGGCGGCAAAAGAAACACGGCCGTGAACTAAAAAAAAGTGGATTTCACTGCCGCAATACCGACTTTTACGCACAACGATTAATACACCGCATCACTAACTGAAATCTCGATCCGCAATTTTATGTTGGGCGCCATGTTGGTACATAAATCTTTAAGAAAATGTCAACGCCGCGACGCCATTTTGAAAGCACACACACCCTTCGCGTTCCCGAAACGTAACGATGGCTCGAAACTAAATGCCCCGCAAAAATGCAACTGTTGAGCATAACTGTTTAGCAATAAATTTTAATTTGAGAGCGAGTCCCGACCTACCCCATCCGCTAAGACCGCGCGCTACGACCGGACTGAGAGCTTTTACGGTGCCGCAATATTTCGCGCAAGCGCGTCGCGTGTCGCGTCTCGACTCGATCAATACGCACTCGGAACAGAGGAAATTATTTTTTCTCGTGTACTTAAATCAAATGAAAGTATATTGGTTTACCTACTCAGAAATTCGCAAAATAGGAATTAAACAATGGTATGATTGCAAAAAGTCACGGTAAGTAGGTAACGCTAAGTAGCTTTTAGGGTGCCGTAATATTTCACGCATGCGCGTCGCGTGTCGCGTCGCAGCTCGATCAAGCACTCGGAACAATGGAAATGTATTTTTCTCGTGTAAATCAAATGAAAGTACATTGATTTACTTAGAAATTCACAAAATGAGAATTAAACAATGGAAAGATTGCAAAAAGTCACGGTATAGTAACAATAAGTAGGTAGCTAGACTGGCGTCGATGACGCAGCACGGAGTAGCCGTCAGGGTCAGCGATGCAGGACACGCAGCCCCAGCCGGGGAAGTCACGATGGGTGGCCTCGAAAACTTAACAGACATTTGCCAAACGGGTGGAAAAGATTTAGTGCCGAAAGAAGTGTGCCGAGCAGGAACAATAAGCTGGACCAAGACAAAGGAACCACGCCCCTCGCGGAAAAATCGAGAAAATCGCCGCGTCACGCAGGAAAAGAATGAGGTAGACTACGAACCATCAGGAAAACTTAGCAGGCCCGGTTCAAACAGTTCGACTTAGACAAAGGAACCACGCCCCTTGTAGAAAAATCGAGAAACTCATTACGTCACGCAGGAAAAGCATGGGGTAGATTGTGAACCAGCAGGGAAACGTAGCAGGCCCAGTTCAAACAGCTCGACTTAGACAAAGGAACCACGCCCCTCGCAGAAAATTCGAGAAACTCGTTGTGTCACGCAGGAAAAGCATGGGGGCAGGGAAACGTAGCAGGCCCAGTTCAAACAGCTCGACTTAGACAAAGGAACCACGCCCCTCGCAGAAAATTCGAGAAACACGTTGTGTCACGCAGGAAAAGCATGGGGTAGATTGCGAACCAGCAAGGAAACGTAGCAGGCCCGGTTCAAACAGCTCGACCTAGACAAAGGAACCACGCCCCTCGCGGAAAATTCTAGAAGTTTGCCGCGTCAAGCCGAAAAATAATGGGGTAGATTGCGAACTAGCATGGAAACGCGGCAGGCCCGGTAGGTACAAACAGCTTGACCTAGACAAAGGAACCACGCCCCTCGCGGAAAATTTGAGATAATTGCCGCGTCACGCCGAAAAAGAATAGGGTAGAATGCGAACCAGCAGGGAAACGTGGCAGGCCCGGTACAAACAGCTCGACCTAGACAAAGGAACCACGCCCCTCGCGGAACATTCGAGAAAATTCTGGAAATTAACGCCCTGCGCTGATAAAGAATGGGTTTACACGCCGGGAGACGTCTCGCCGTCGCCCAACAGCTGCCTCGCCAACTCCCCTAGCTAAGTAAAAAACACACAAAAAATACACGGGAAAATAGGTGCTGAAAAAGTGTGGGCTTACCGATGTAACTGCGATCCGGAACCTGCATCTTGCACTGATTCTAACTGGCAAGCACTGAGTCTAGGTATAGGTGACTACATTGAGTTTAACTGAAACGTGTGGTCTGTTTGGTGGCTGGCGGCGGAGAGGGCGCGGAGACCTGGAGCGCGGCTCTTTTATACCTGGAGTGGCGGGTGGAATCCCGATGGGCGGCGAGGGATGGGGCAGAAATGGGCCATTAAGTAAACGTATAGAGCGTTAATATTATTATTTCATTAAAGAATACCGAAGGAAACAATGAAAAATTAAAAAAAATATCGATTTCAAGTCAGATTTTTAATTATTTTTATATTAGTCAAAAAAAATTATACGCCTTGACCATCCAAAAGTGCGTATTTCTTCTAGGTATTCCTACACAAGAGATGATTTAATAATTCGGACGGTGTTACATACTTTCCTTACCACTAGTCATGCGTATGCGCAAAACAGACTCCAGATATGCAAAAAAAAACAACATGTTTTGACAAGGTATAAGTCAAAGAACTAAATATTAAAGTTATTAGTTACGGGTATATCGTCACCTGAGATTCGAATCGGAGAAATATAGCCTAAATAATACGTTAAATATATACATAAAACCTTTCATCATGTTTCACGATGAAAGGTTTTTGTTCGAGAGTTATTCATATCGCTTATCACATGGCCCCACACGAATTCTACATAGTTCTAATGAAGCTGTAGCGCACTGCAGAGGCGTTTTACTGCGGATAGACTGGCGCCAACCAATCAGAGACTGCAGGGCATGATCAATACAAACACCGCAACTGGGTTTGCCGCATATTTTCTACCATAAATCATTCTCTCTACATAGATGCTATCCTGCTCGCACTCTCAGTGCGCTGTAACGTTCGGTTTCACGTGATCTATCAAAAACAATTTCTGCCCGTCAGCTCCCTATTGCAGCAAACGTCAGTTTAATGTCAACCCACCTGAGAAACGTCATCCGCACTGCAAAAGGGTTGCAAGTAATAAATAGTAAATCTCCAATATTTTGTAAGGCACTAAAACTCCGACGGCAATTTGCAAACTTTTATTGAAAACTAATAACAAATACAATGTTACAATAATTATATTTTAACACAAAATTCGCACAGCTTGGCAGCTCGTAGGCAACTTCAACGTTAACGTCTCGTTGAGAGATTTAGGAGCGGTTACATATTGTGGCAGTAACGTTCAATTGGCATTTGTAAAGGGCCGCAGCACTTTGCTGTGCACGGAAGGTGCAGCATATTCGAGGTGAAGCCAGGGGCTCGCAGGCACGTCTATGTGAGGACTACGCCCTGGCACACTGCCCCTTTGCACGCAGCCTGAGATAGCACAAGCAGTTACAAGCCTACGCTTGCGCGCGCCTTGGCCAGCTCCAAACTTGTTGCATATTTTACAACTCCTGCCACTGCCGAGAGCCAGTGCCGAGGCCTCTGTGAGCTTGTCCACACAACTGCTAGCTAATTTAAGTAATCAGGATAACTGAGCCGAATTTTACTTGTAAATTTCTTGAATATTTTTTCAAATATTTTTTGCACTTGATTGTAGTTTCTAGATTATCCTAGATTGCCTGCACAGCGTAAGCGGGTAATTAGCTAACACTTGGTAGCGTGAGGTTGCGGGTTCAATTCCCACACAGGGCAATTTTTTTATGATCCTAAAACTTTGTGTGTGGATCTTGAACAGTAGTTTACTAATTTCTTCCTAATTTCATCTTTCGGTAATAGACCATAATAATAAGGTCCAATAACATCCCTGCATAACTTGTAATAGGGTGTAATAATTATTATCTTATTCCAAATCTCCCTAATCATCGGGAGTTTTGCAGCGTGCCATACCGGTCTAACTACTATTACATGCCTCCTAAAATAAATCTACAGAGTTTTAGTATAATTTCTATTACACAGGGCTAAAGTTTAAAAAAGTACTCAGATTTTCAGCCATAAATATTAATTGCATAATTTCAACGGCTCAATTTTGGACGCAAGCCAAAATCTGTATTGAAATTGACTTTTTTTAAACGTGTAGTGGTGGAATATTTGTTTATCTATGCGAATCACATCTCATGTTCCTGTTATTGATGAGTGAGTTAATTATTTTTTTTCTTTCTTCACATTCGAGGATTTTGGCATCGCACTTCTGATGAGTGAATGAACGATACGTGGCCCCTGAGATACTCTTGTGAAGTCTGTGGTCGCCCCCAAGAGTGGCTCCCTCCCTCCATCATTAATAATGGTCAAGAGGGCCAAAGCTGGTGATTTTATAAAGGGCATAAAAATAATAATCATGTCTCCTGGTCTGGTGGCAGGTGTAAGACTGGCCCTGGCGCCCCTGGCCGACTCATTGGAAAGGGTGACCAAATGCACATGTACCTACCTACCTATATAAATTACACCTACCTTTTTTTATGCAAATTTATTGTACCTACTTTTTTTTTTCTTCTTTAGCCATGGTGCTTTTCGCACATTGTGCCAGTTTCAAGTAATTATTGTACCTACTTAGTTCTTTGTAAAAAAATCTACTTTTCCTTTCAGATGAAATCCCGTCGGTCTTCCTCCCAAAAAGCGCTTCGCCTGTGATTCTCAATAGAAACGGGAAAATAAATTACCAATAAAGTTATAATAGTGTTGTTATTATAATAATGATATTCAGCTCAGTGTGTCTTCTCACATCAGGAGTGATTTATTGTTTGTTGTTAGTGTGTTCTTTATAAAAAGTGTGTAGCAAACATTGATCATAAGGTAATCTGAGTCAGTAGGTTATTGTAATTTTTAAACAAGTGACAATCATGGCTAACATCAAAGACATGCTTGTCAATTATTGATACTAAAAAGTACCTAGGTACCTTGGCTAATTTCAGGTTAATTTAATTTACGATAAAAATACCACAATATAGTTACATACAATCAGGACCTTATTAATGTTTATTTCGTGTTTGTTTCCATGTTTGACATAATATTTTTATGTTTTCATTCTTCTCTTGTTCATGAGACTTCAGTGTTTGACTTGTAAAAGTGCTATAACTTATTTGTTGCCTACTTACAATAAATTATCATTTTACATTTTGAGTTTAGTACCTACTTATACCTATCTACTTATACCTATCTACTTATACCTATCTACTTATACCTATCTACTTATTTGAGTTACTATCCCAAGAAGCAGCAGTGGTAGTAAGTAGTTATTTAGCTTGATTTTATGTCTCCTAACTTGACCAGCTTGACTAAGCATCTTAACAGTGGCATCAAACAGTAGTTTACACTGAATCCCAGTACATAATGTCCCAGTAAATGTAGGCACTGTAGCCTACATTTACTGGGATTGTTATAAACTGAGTCCCAGTAATGTAAACAGGTTGATCTAATTTATTTAGTGAGTTCCTAATGATTCAATAAAGTTATAGCAAAGGTTATAGACCCTTAATTTATGACGCTCATAAACTGGGCTCCATCAATTAAAGCACGGGCACTAGAGAGCTAACAATAAAGCAGGGCCTAAATAAGTATTTAAATTCACGTTCATCATAGATATTGGTGTTGACTTCGCTCGGTTAGTACATTTAGCAAGGTCAAGTTTTGATAGTTTTTCATGTTTTTGATATGTATATGATTCTGCCTAATCAAAACATTTGGGCTGTGATTTGGGCCCGCAAGTCAATGCCAATCATACAAAAAAGAGAAAAAATGCAAATGACTACTCTTTTGGGTTTGTTCAATTCCCCACCATTCGTACACATTACACAGATACTAAATACACGAATCAATACGTAGAAAAATACCTATTGAATTTCAACTAAAATTTTCAAGTTTCCCGCCCAAGCCTCCGCCGGGGCACAGAATACGTCATAATCCAAAGTCGGGGTAATAAATCATACCGGGGTGTTAGAGTCGTCCGGAAAGCGAATGGCAACATCCGTGGCAGGTAGGGATGCCTACAGCGGCTAGTTCCCTTCGCCACCGTCACTTTTGTTAAGTGGCCGAAAGCTTGATACGCCGATACGCACTATCAATCATAAAGCCACCTATCAATACGCCATCTATCAATCATAAAGCGCGAAGAGATTCGTTACTTTTTATTCCTAAAATAGCACGTAACACCGCGGGGCGCAGCTAGTTTTTAGTATTAGGTATGCCGAAGAATGATGTATAATAGGTACAAGCTACGTCCGCGTGGGGCCAAGCGATTTATCTTCATGATTTTATCATAGGTACATACTGTCTGTCTGGTCACTTCATTGTCTTCATTAGTCTTTTTATGTAGGTATACTTACTTATACTTACATAATAATAATATCTATGACCCGTTGGTCAGTTTTTTTGTGGGTAGCACTCAGAAAGCAGACCAGGCAGAGTTTATGTAGACTCTACTTAACTATTTTACCCTAATGCTGCAAAGACAGTGAACAAGTGCAGATATTTTTCATTACCTATTTTTCAATACCTATACTTACTTAATAGTTTAATCAATTATCATCAACTCTATTATTATTATAAAAACAAATTGAAATCTAAAAACTAAACGTAAATAGAACTAATCTAATAGGCCGCTACCAGTGGGCAACGTTCCCAAAATGCTGGCCGCATTGCCACTTAATAGTTAGGTAATATCATTACAAAGTAAAAAATATTTAATCCCATAGTCCCTAGGAGGCAACACTGATTAAAAATTCGCTTATAGGCCAGGCCCACTTATATCAAATGTCATAACTCTAGGCCAATAAATGGCGCTATAGCAAATGTTTCCCTTTTTGCCCACGTTTCACCCTTATCGATAACCGCTCTCGATAACAAAAGGTAAAAAAGATGAAAAAACCTGTAGTAGTATTATACCAAAAATCATGTATAAATCAGTTGAGTAATGTGCAAAATGCCCGGAACAAACATACCTACAAACATCCGCACAAAAGCAAAAACGGCCACTTAAAATGGAGCCCTTCGCTTACTACGTTCACTCGCTCAATAATATGACGCAAAAAGATATTAAGGTAAATAATTATTATTATTACCTACTGTTCCCACAGCTGTATCACTGAATTTATTGTTTTCTTACCACGATTTATTACAAAAGGCACAGGTAGTTCGAGTTTTATAGGGTGGGTTACAGGGAGGGAAGCGAACAGGGGGAGGGGGATGTAACTGCTTTTGGCAACAAAAGATTCAGGGCCGGAATATCAAGGTCAGCTGCTTTTCGCAGTTGAATGGGATATAGTTCAGATGGGGTGTGCGCGCTCGTCAGTTGCGCAGGTCGTCAAACAAATAAACGAGGTGCGTATGTAGGTCACAAAAGCAGCTATCTGCGTAAAGGTCTTCATCGCAAATAAAGCCCGCTGGGATCCCTCAGCCCTTGACCCTGAAAGGGCCGTTACGCCGCCGCGTCGCGGTCGTTCGTACGAGGTTCAAGTTCGGTCCCTTCGACGCTTACAGGCCTTGTACTTTGGGAAGGGCTGCGTGGTTTTGAATGAGTTAGCAGATCAGATTTCAACGAATAGTTCGAAATAGGTATATTTTATGGGTGTTTTGAGAGGAAAGTAGGTCCTTGATATTCCAATAATTGACTCATATCAGGGTGAAATGTAGTGTTAATATTTAAATGAAAAGCATGAAAAATGCATGCGAAGCTGCAAAGTGCGGTAGTTTAAAATTGTTTTTAATCACTACGGTTAAATGTTTATTTATTTATTAAGGTATATACCTATGCATAAACCACCTGTGTTATTAGAAATCAGTTTCAGTTTACACAATAATATGTTTTGTTAGGAAACAGGGTTGTAACTTTGTAAAAATCAATAAAGCAAATGACTAGTTGACGTCACGCAATGGTAGGTTCAGGCAGTTACATAGCTTCAATGTAAAGTCCTTACAGATACGTGACACGTACAAAACATACCGTAACAGATACTATAGTACGTACAAATCCGGCCAAAATCGCATTACCGACACGGGAGTCGGGACGCTCGCGCCGTCGGCGTCGACGGGAGAGGTCCCGTCCCTAGCTCCACGGGAATGAAACCTAACGAAGTATAGCCCGGCCACCCACGGTGGGTCCGGCCATACCGGTCCTGAAGAAAGGGATCCTAGCTGGTAAGCGAACAGCGTGGAAGCCACGTGAGTAGGTGTGACTGTAACCGTTAAGCCATACAGCTCAACTTCTGGTTGTGCTGTTAGGATATCGTATACGATGTTTTTCACAGGGTCTGAGCGCATCAGACGTCAGACAGTAGATATTATTATACAGAGTGCTTAAGAAGTACCGTATCCTCATGCTTTAGTTTCCGAGCAAACATTAGGCATAGGCAAATATTTTTAACCTCACTGCTGCTGGGTAAGTCCATTTTTTCCACGTAATATGTATCTTGATCATGCGACCAACCCTCACAGAATGCAAACAAATTTTTCCGCACGCAAACAAATGTAGCTTTGCGGAATACCTAAATTAATGGGGTGTAGCCTACCGCCGATGTATTATTCATGGCTGTAACGAGTTATGAAAAATGCGGTGGTGCGGTGGAGCTGAGATTGGCGAGTTGGATCAATAATTGTGTTTGGCGTTGGCAAATGAGGTAGGTAGGTATCAATTAATTAGAGCTTGGTCAAGAGCAGTTCATACTGAATTCAGATTAGGGCATCGAACTTATCCACATTCTGTATACATTCCACTAACTAAAGCAGGTCAAGAACGTAGAGAGAACGAGTAATTCCGCCGATTTAACGGCTAACGAGTCAATCTATAACAACCGAGGCTTTCTTCCCTTACTTTGAGAGCCTACTTTTCGTATTACGCTAATTCTTACATGCAATTTGAAAGCTCTTCCGTTTTTACAGGTAGGAGGGTAAGTACAACCAATGCAATCGCGGGCACAAGTTATTCTAACTCTACTGCATCATTTACTGAGACTACGACGGGGATAACTGGTTGGGGGGTGCCTCATGAATATAAATCGGGTTCCCTCATCCGTTACTGCGCGGCTCGAAAGGGCGTCTCTGATTATGGAACCGATAGGAGCTCGAACCGGCCGCACGTTCACACATACCTACTTAAAAGGGTATTGGAAATAAATTAGTTAGTTATTAGTTAAATTATTAGATTAGTTTCCGCACCCGTATATCAGCCTGTAATATACCTAGTACGCAGGTAATTGCCTTACGCAAATCCACACCCTGAAGGATCGCAAAAAGGAAGTATTTAGATGACTCATACTCTCTGCTGATAGGTTGTGGTCAGGCACAGGGATTATATTGAGACTGACTCCACCAAACGGTGGATGGAGCGAAAAAGGCAGGTATCACGTCCACTGCATTAAATTAGAACGGCCATACCTGCTCGCCTACAGCTCACCGCTGGGGCCAGTAGAAGAAAAGAGTCTTCTCCAAATTCTCCATGCTAATGTACACCGGACTGAACCCCGGCCACGGCGGAGCTTTCAAATTTACAAAATAGCTGACAGAAGAATTACCGCGAGCGCACACACACTATCCGATGCGCGGTTTGTTTGAAACTGTTTCAGGGCGTAGCCAGCAGGGTATGATGCAAACCTACCCGCTAGTAGGTATTAGATATAAGTGCTTTCTTTGTATAGGTTTAAAGTATGTGTGTGTGTGTGTCGATTACCAGTAGGTATATCTACTGCTCGGCGTTAAAATGGCCGAATGTTTTTGGATAAGTCAGAGAGATTACTTTAGGTGGATTAATCTCAGGATATTTAGATACCTTCTCTCCCATCATCATCATCCACGGTCTGCTAGATGTTCTGGTATATGAGCTGTGGGCCGCTGCTGATCGTCGTAGTCATCGCTACTGACGCTGTGGGCACCTAGGTAGGTAGTATTGATACAAATTTTGCACTGCCCCGTAGACGAAATAAAAGTTAGGTAGGTTTAACTCAAGCCATTTAATAATCAGAGACGTTTTGGTATTGGATTACATTGCCACGGAACATATCCGCCGCATTGTCTATTCAGCGTTTTGCATTCTTCAATACGGCTAGCCGTAATGTAATTGAGCGGATTAATCAGGCCAATAGAAAAAATAAACTTACTACAGTGATTCCCGTGGCGGACTCCTCCACGCTTGGTAAATTATGTAGACTTAGGTATTAGTTTTGATTAGGTATACCACAAATATTTGCGGCTAAACGTAAGCATGGCGACAGTGAGTTTACCATATCAAACGAAATTACGAGATCATGCAAACACTGCAGCTGTGGCGTGTCGACATTGAAGATCTGAGAACGAGAGCGTGTCATAAACTCGCCGCTAGGGGCACTGCCCTCTTCATAGGGACTATCGAAAAACGCGGCCTACTAACGGTTTACTTCGGTAATAGGTAGCTAAGTATTTAAGTCCCGCACGACCAACAGTAGGTTTATATCCCACGACCCTGACATTTACGGTTTAATTAATAGGTTATTCTATGCTGACGGGTAGGACGCACGCTTGGATCGTAGCGCGGCGCTAGTGAGTGCTGAACTGCCGATGGGGTGCTTATTTTTTTGACGATTGCGGCGTATCCGTATTCCTACCTGACAGTCTGCCAACATCTTGTCCGGTAGCACAGGTACACATATAGACGTATACGCAGATAGATTAAGTTATATTTTGTAAGCAGGTACCTGCTATCATAGACTGTGATTCTCTGACTAACAAGTACCTAGTTAATAAGTCTAGTGAGTCTATAAAAGCCGCGAGCCTTTCCACTCAAGTTCACGGTAGTTCCTTTACTAAACTTAAAGCTAGCTGCCATAATATTATTATTTCAAAATTATTAATTCAAGCCCACCCGATAAGTGGTAAAATCACTAATTTGGCAACACTGGTAGAATAGTTAGATAACTGTTTTACGTGAATCGGAACGTAGTTTTAGCTAGGGAGGAAGTCTCATCTTTATTCAGTTTGGTTCATTATGTTGGTATTTCGTTCATTCAATTTCAATTGTCAAATGTCAAATTTTATGTCTGTAACTTTGTAATTGTTTTTGTAATCAATCAAAGCGAGTTACGGCAGGGCTTCTGTTTATTTATTTCGGTAAGTTACAATATGATAATACTAAAATTTAATCAACTACATTACTCTAAAGTGTTATCCACAAAACATATCCATAAATGCTTCCATTTGTACAATTTTTCTTAAGATTCAGTACCTAACGCCACGCCCAATCCAACGCACTAAAAACCGTTATAAAAAACGCCAAACCACGGCTCCAACAACAATATCATTGTCCTGACGTGGTGTTTTTCTTCTGCAGGTGGAGTAGACAATGTCGGCCTCTGAAATTAACGCTTACTTTACAGGGAATGGGACTTACAAGCCTGTGAATCCCTTAGTGTCGCGAGTTGGAGATTTCACTCCATTCTACATAGCCATTGCCATATGCTCTGTGATCCTCGGGTGCATGATCATCCTCAATATAGTGTGCTGTTGCTCACGGTACTCAAACTACTGGCTTGACAGACACACAGGTTTGTTCACTTATCAATTTACTCGGTAACTATGTAGGTCATTGGCCTCTGCAACACAGGTTTCAGATTTTCTAATCATGGATAGTTGCATGTCAACCTCTCACGTTTTTCACTCTCGTTGATGTGTTTTCCAAGTGCTCATGTATTATATCTTTGTAATCTATGGAACCTGACAACAATAACATTTCCTTGTGTACTTTGTTTAGAAATGAATTAGGAAATGTTATAAATATTGTTCTTTTATTTGTCTATTAATCATTGTAACTTATTTTTCACAGGTAATCGCTGGATAGTTTCGATCTGGTCTACTACTCCTCACAAGCAGCCTGCCCTCGACTACTCAGAACTGAAGAATCAGGAAGAGCTCGGTGTCTACGTCCACCGCGTGCACCCCGAGGAGTACCAAGAGGTCCGTCACAAAGACGTTCACGCGTCTATCTCTCAACAGCCCCTGACTTCTTCTCAGGAGTATTTAGAGCTACACAAGAGAGAAAGTGACATATAGAGATGGCGTTCCTCATGATGTATCCCGCCATTGCCGTCCTTAGCATGTTTGTGCTGGTTGTCATTATTCTAATACTTAAATTTGGGTCACGCTGGTGCAAGCTCCGTCACACAACTTTCTCCGATCAGGAATACTGGAATGAAGAAGAGGCTTATGAACAAAAAGTCTCTTATGCCTAACATTCGATGCAAAATAGTAGGGAGGCATGGACAGTATTGGACAATAATATATCAATGACAATAAAACCAGTTATCCAACGTGCATATATTTGTACCGAATCGACAATTCCTTTGTTCAAATTAAAACACTAGTTTAGTGTTTGACCAACAGGAGACATGTTAAAAATATACATCTATGAACCTACATCACATGCTTGGGTTGAAAATTCCTAATACTATTGTGTTAGCAGACAGTATTGTGCATATTATAAGGAGCTACTTGAGTAAGTAGGTATATTACTGGCCTGCAAATCAAACGCTGTTGTTTGTTAATGATGTATTTGTAATGTTAGGTATATAATGTTTTCTTTATTAAAATAGTGTGAAGATTTTTTTTGGAACTGGCATCCTAACATGTTATATGACATATTTGTAGGTTAGCTCAGAAACAACCCAGATCAAAATCCCTGAGGTTAGGGGCTATAATTACATATCTTTTTACAAGAAAAAGAAGCTTTAACATCCTGTTTTCTCTTACAAACTTTCATTCTGTCCAACCATGACCTCGTACAGTTAGAACTTGTTTCTCCGTGCACACAAAATTTAATTTAGAATCCTTTTCATGCTTTCTGTTATAGTTATTTAATCCCACCTTAGGTTAGGTTTTTGTACTATGAACTGCTAATCCGTCCACATTGACATGAATATAAGTATTTAGATCTAGTAAGTATGTATTCTAGTTAAGTAAACACTAAAAATAGGTATAATTTTATACATTATACACTTAAATAACTTTATCATTAACCACTGTTTACAGATGGTCTGACAATTTATTAATAGTGTATTGTTCTAGGAAATTACATAATTAATCATAATTTTGTTGCCTTATAAGTATCGCATTTATTTTGTCTTTATTCCGTCCAATAAATAAGTATTAATAATGATCTGTTTCATTTTAAAAACTTTTAATTATAATCTGTTTGGGATTGGAGTCTAGCTCATAACATCCTATTTTCGTTCAAAATAAATAATACATTGGTAGAAAACAATGACAATAGTAACCTATGTTTGTTAATAGAATAGATAGGATTGAATAGAGCAGAAGAGCTCGCAGTTATATTAATTAAATAATGGTTGCAACTTTGCAATGTAAAAATGTGTACTGTAGCCTCCGAGATTGGGTGGATGCATTTGGAGTTGGGGATTGGAACCAGGGTTCATAATTATCTTTCTTTGATAAGACGACTAAGATTGTTGAAGACTATGTGATAATCAAAATACAAAAGAGAATAATATTATGCTACAAAAAACCACAAAATTAAGAAAACACTTGTTTATTTAAATTAATTATAGTCCACTCCATAACCAATTAACATAACTTACTCAATGATATAATTAAATATTGGTATTTACATAAACTATGAACATTAAGGAATAAATCATAGATTATATTGTTCTCATGATATGACGCTGCCTTTATCTCATACTTATTGCTGTTAAGTAAAACTTCAATTGTACTCTCGTGGTATTGCTCATCCCTCGTACCGTACAAGTGTGATGTTTGTACTTCTTGAATGACATTCGTTTGTACCGCACACCTTATTCCTAAACAAGTTACAATAGACGAGTAACGAAACAATATCACTGTCATTTGCATTATTATAAATCTTTACAGTAAAATAAGTAAGTATACTTTTTACACACTTAATTTTCAGTTAACGTTAATAAATAGGTTGGCAGTACGGTATAGAAGCATGTTACTCGTTAAATTAAAACTTTAATTTACTTAAGTCTATAATAATTGAACATTTACAAAAAGGAAAAAAAAAACAAAAGTTACAGATAGAATAATTACAGTAATTACACAAGATGAATTAAAGAAAGATTAGCTCAAGAACTTATGTATATGTTGTGTACATAGGTCATATTTTATTTTATAAGTGTATTCTGGTTTTGTTAGGAGTTGTAAAGTTACCTATATAAACAATATTCTAAATGACAAAGTTCGGTCAACTTGTATGTACAAAGAAAGGAAACACTATTTACCGGCAGTTTTATAAGAAGTTCGATTAATTAACTTAACAAATAGTAGGTAGGTATGCACTACGACTAATATCTATTTCAAAGTACTACGTTGCCATTTTGAAGTTGCCGTTGCCGTGTAAGTCGACAAGTGGCACTAAAACCCATGCCCCTTATATTTATTCTGTAGGCTATTATAGTATATAACTCGTTACTCCTAATCACACTACCCATTCCAAAAACTCAGCAGCGAGCAACTATTGATAATAATACACCCGCTTGGTTCAAAATCCAAATCAATCGTGTACCTACCTATTTTGGGAATCAACGTTTCGCGCGCAGTGACTGAGAGGCATGTGAGCGTAAGTACATCAAACCGTGCACCGTAATTGATTTTACATTTTGGACGTATCTCAATTATTTTATAAGTAGGTACTACAGTCCGACTGCGGGCCGGGTGTCGCTTCCGCAGAAGCCGTTCGTTGCCCGCGTCGCCAGACTCATGGAAACCCATCGGAGGTAGATATAGTGTGACTGTGACCGTACAAAGTGCAATCCACGTCTCTGAATCAACTGACGCGCGAACGGTTCCGCCGTCAGAACGTAGGCTAGCTGCCACGCCAACAAAACAAATTACGCGTGCACACGTTAAGTGGGCTACAAAACATGACGGCAATCGTAAAACTTCAATACAAACGTTTACGAAACACTAAATTATACGACAAGAGTTGTAAGAGGTTTTATTTGATTGTATACCCTGAAGTGTGAGTCTCGTTAACTGCTTACAAATGAAATAGGGCGTCTTCCACCGAGCCGCGAGGCGCAGGGCACGGTCGCAGCCATCGCCCACAATATTACTACTAAGTTTATCTCAAAACGATTGCATATCAAATGGAGATCACACACAAGTAGGTATATCTATAAACAATGTATGTTAAAACTGGACATACTCGTATTATAGTTTCGACAAAAAAAAACTGGACGATGTATATAAAGTTACAGTCTGTAACGAGGTTTATGTGCGTTGAATTCAATTCTCTCGAGAGAGGTCACCGTTAAGCGACTGAGGTCTAATTGTGGTAGATATAATGATATCAGTCTCGGGCATATCTGCGACCGGGTCCTGGCTGTTCGTGCAATGGCGGCCGTGGCGGATCTTGCGCGTCATCATGCGTGGTTATCGTGACTCGACCGCCGCCACGCCCGCAATGGCTTGAACGCACAGTGCTGTACCTATTCGCGCTAACTCTCCCGCGGTAGTACTATCCTTATTACATAATTAAATCTCCAAATTATCATACACAGAAGTGAACATTAATTATACTAATCTACACTAATACATTATCCTAATAATTAAACTTTTGTACGTCACGTTAGTGAAGCACTCAAAACCGATCACTGGCGATCTAAAATAAACAATAATGCAAAATAAAAATGTACTTACAGTAAATAAATCTGATAACTTTTTACAAATATAAATAAAATGTTGTCTACATAAATAAAATCTTGATTAAATTTAAATAAGATTGTTATACTTAATTATATTTAAATCAAAAAGCGCTAAACGACACCTAAAAATAGATATTTTTTAAGAGTTACATAGTATTATATATTTATATTTCGGCCCACTATCCCTGTGCGGCATACCACGTTTCCATGGGAATACGAAACTGAAATCGTGGGACTACTATTCCCATAGATAACTATCGCACACGGTAAAAGTGGGACCGACATTCTACCTTTTAAAATCCCACTATTTCAATTTTACGATACATAATATCGTCCCTTAGACAGCTGCACATCAATTTCAGAAGAATATTATAATAAAAAATTAAGAATAGACACTACATTGCATGACTACAAACTTGATTTACCTATTGAGCACGAATAGACTAGCCTGTGCAAAAATATTGGGACATAGGATCCTGGGATCCTGTCCCATTTGTTTCCAATTGATGTAATTACTGGTAATTACATCAATTGAAAACAATGGGACCCAATTTTCCTTGCAACATCAACTGAACAAGGTAATTGCGCTTACCAAGCTCGACGTCTAAAATCGCATCCAGCCACAGTCATAAGCAAAAAGTAAGTTAATCTAGTGTATCCAGACGTTAAGCCCGCCGTCATAATATTGATGAGCGACGCGGCGACATTTCGACAGCTTTATTTAATAATTACATTAAATTATGTTAATGAAAAAAAGCGTAATGTAGCTAAAAATGTCAGTGTGTCGAGACACTCGGGTAAGGGCCTCCTGACACAAATAAAAAAGTGGACTTGAGTTCTTATTATAGTGATCACACTATAATCAAAATTTAAACGAATTCTACATTATAATTATTGCAAGGCCTATTTCCGCAAAAGTGATCGAATAAAATCGTATGGATAGAGATAAATCGCAAATTCAGTCGGTATTACCTAACTTGTAATTTACATCGGTGTTCGTTTATTCTATTGTATTGAAATATTATTGGCACAAACATGTTATAGATAATTTCATCAAACCTACTCACTTACTTAACCCGATGCCTAGCATAGACAGTTTTACAAAATCTTTTTTACAATACACCAGTAATTTTAATTTATTTTCAATGTTTTTAGCTTTTCTATAACGCATGAGATTTTTTTCTGGTACGGTACGCATCTTAACTGAACATTAAAATAGGATATGGCTCACACTGTAGACTGATCAAATATATTTTTACTCGACTACGGCGAGACAAAGGAGGGTTGTGATTTTGATCGATATGTCTGCATAAGTAACAGTTCGTGTATTTGACGCTCAACACGGTGGTGAAGTGAATCGGAACGAAACAACACACGCACCTGCAAAACCACGTTACAGAAAATATAATAAAGCTTAAGTAGATAACATGGATGGATATACGCTCAAGGCAAAGATACATCGTATGCAGTCAAATCCAACGAGACACATATTGAATTACAAACATATATTTGCAACAAAAGCTGCGATTTCGTTACATATCACAGAAAAATCTATGTTACAAAATTATAATTAAAAAAAACATTTTGCTCTAAGTATATAAGTAAGTATGTAATATGTTATCTCTTTTCTATATTACGACAACTAACTGAAATTACAACAAAAAGAAATTAACTTACGTAGGTACTTGGTAACGTAAAAATATCACTACACCTCCCAAGTCTACGAATTATATTAGTATAATAAATGCTCCATTCTGTCTAGAACTCTACTATATCTAAGAGGTAGGGTGAGCCGGCACGACGCGCCGAACTCTCTCGATGCGCGTACGTGACGCACGCGGCTAGCCGACGCGTCCGCGGCGAAATAAAAGCTTACAGATAGTCCCGTAGTGACAAATTGCTTATATATAAGGCAGTAGGTTACAATCAAGCACGGCTGGTGAATGGAAACGGCGTCACGCGGAGTCGCGAGCGAGCGCCAGTCTGTACATATATCATCGCTACATAACGATCGCTCAATCCGTAGCAATTAACCACGCCTGCAGTAACGGCATTTTCGTTTAATGCAAGTCTAGAAATTTTTGGTAGACAAGATTAAATCAAAATCATTATTTTTCATTGATAATGTACAGATTCTTTGACAACCTTAGCTTAGCACACCACCGATAACGTGTAACTTGTCCCACGATCTCGGGTGTCATCCAACTTATAATATGTAATTTTCATCTTCGGTACGTTAGGACTTGCGTCCGATATCGGTAGCTAACTAAAGTACAGACTGTCGCTCCTGTGCGTGACTAGCGTACTTACTATGAGCAAAGAATACCTATACCCAAGAAGGGACACTCTCTATTTTTTAATTGAAGCGAGATGACAGATTGGAATCTTGTATGACAATATGAGCGTGTTGGGTGACCTATTGAGTACCAACGCGGACGACGCTATCGCTTCGCACAGTTTCGCTTGTCTTTTGTCCGATTCAGCCGTGTGTGTGGAGTGTCCACCATGTGCCATGAGGCCGATCAGAACTCTACCTTTGCATATAGGTTTGCCGGTGAGATTAGAAGTAACGCCTGAACAAAACCTTTCCAATGTACTTTTGGGATTTGCATTGAATTATATTGTTTGAATTGTAAGGGTCCATGTTATTGTATTGAAATCTAATATTAGCAAACGCGAGGACAGCGCGCCCGCTCGCGAGATAAAGCCCACTCCCCACAGTGGCGCTTCCACGTCGCTGTTTCCACAAAGACGACTAACTCCAGTATAAAACCGTAAAAAACGTATAAAAATATGTTCCGTCCGCGCCCGCGTCGCGTCCGTGCGGCAAAACGATGGCGTATGCGTGCGTACATTTACCTATCCGCTAAATCCTTACACGTCATTCTCTTACCTCACATTAATTAAGTATCCTAGTTTAATATAATATATATTTATATATAATATTATGTATTGCACAACTTCAATAGGTGAATACAACTTTTTTTTAGAATACGCTCTTTATGACAAATATGTTATAATAAATTTATTATAGAAATTTTAAATATATAAGGGGCTCTCTGATGAGGTCCGTGTTTTCTTTTAACTAATATTGACAGATTATAACGACATAATTGTTACACCGGTGACGAAATCGCGGTTTTTTACATTTTCACGTAAGAAATATTAAATAATTAATTTAGTCAATTTAGTACTCTGGTGAGCTAAGATAATTCGATTGTTAGTTCACTAGTTAAAGACTTCATTATGCTGGGGACATTTCGGGTCTCGATGAACCTTTACACCGAAAGAATAAGGTTTATTTTTGAAATTGCAAAGTACAAATATATTTCTTTAACTTGCACGAACAGACACAATTAACTAGATTTAAAGTCAAAATTGTGTATTTTGATATTAGTTTCTGAGTGAATTAGACCCGTTTAATTTTAGTTACTAAAACTATATACATTATCTGTTTTTAGTCTTATTTATTTAGTTATCTATTACTGGCACAAATGTGCTGTAAGTACTCCTTTCCGCGAACTGAATAAATGCAAAAATGTTATGATATTGTTGTTGTAATAGAAATTGAGCTTTATGCACAATACATTAAAATTCCTAACCGCAAAATTTACTTTTACAGTGTGCTTCCTCGATCTAGTACTAAACTTTAGTACGCGTCAATATCTCCATTGCCCTTAAAACCTGCCAATATACATCATTACAAGACCTCGTGGGTAGACGTCGAATAATTAATATTTGAGTATCAGAGGCCCCTCAAGCAAATAAACTTTTCTTTGACTCTTCATTTAATGCGGTAAATATGTATTGCAGTTGTTCACTAAAACGGAATCTACATATATTTCTATGAGAAGCCGATACTGCACAACTCTTTATCATTTAAGGCCCCTGTGACAGAAAATTGAATTCCATTTATAAGGTACGAACATTTATTGCGATAATTATTATTATAATATTATATAAACTTTATTTAAACGTCAATTAACACTAATCAATTCATAAACTCTCAATGAAATACGTAAGAAATTAATGCTTATGTAATTAGCGTCAATTGTCGTCTCCGAGTTCGGCTATAACACTACATAATTAAGACTTTTGACCCTAGCAAATAAAGACGTGGGACTCTTTGACAGTTCTCAAATACCCGGCCCATATCCCTCCGACATATGGCGTTAAAATACAAAGTTAGTGATATAGAATTCCAAGTAACGCCGCGCGTGGTGGCAGAATCGGAGCCAAGAACTACCTCGAAAGTTCCAAATCTGAACACGGGCTAATTAGTACGGCCGGTGGCGCTAGTAGTCGAAGAGTTGAGGTCATAATACACTAGTTTTATAGGATTTGGTTAAAATAACGTGTCTCGAGAAGACATTAGCGTCAGTCTTTATTATCTGTAGTAGTCCCGAGCACACTGGCCTGCGCATCAGAGGGGCTAGACGAGTGGCGAACATTTCGAAACAAATCGATTCGAATAGAATTGAAATGACGAAGGTAGTATCGGGCGCTTCTTTTACTCACATACATTTTCACGCCACCTGTCTAGATCCTCGGACTATCGATTGCTTGGGCCATACCGGGAAGCGGTAGGTAGGGTAGGGCGCTTTACAAATATAATAATTGAATAATGCGACTGTTAAAGATAATAAAGACTGCAGCGCTTCGAGAGGAACACTGTGCCTCGAGGTGACCGTAATGCCTCGAGGAGACCGTAGCGCTTCGAGGCGACCAGTGTCTCGAGGTGACCGCAGTGTCTCGAGGAGACCGGAGTGCCTCGAGGAGACCGTAGCGCCTCGAGGCGACCAGTGTCTCGAGGTGACCGCAGTGTCTCGAGGTGACAGTTTTGCGAGGCGACAATATAACCAGTTACGTAACCAGTGTCCGTGAGCTAGCAGATCCGGCCAGATTTACAGTTTGATGTAGTCGGGTGACCCGATGCTGGCAAGTGTTTTCTTGATGCGCAGCGCTGTGAGGCGAGCCGCCGGGTTCTGGTACCAGCACTCGCGCATCACCTTCGATATGGCCGCCAGCACCTGGGGACGAGACGGTGATGAGCCGAGCGCGCACCACATTTTACTTTGTCATAATTGTATTGACGACAAACATTGGGGAATTCTATAAACAGTCAGAATATTCTCGTCTACGCCGACAATTTGTTTAGTTGCATACAGTCGACATTGAAATTTAGACGTACGCCTCAACGTCTAAATTCGAGGACATGTGTCACCTAATTGTAGACCACAGCGCTCGGACGACTTTGGGCTATTGTCTATGACTGTTTAAATCAGGGTTTCCCAACCTTTTTTGTATGGTGATTTTGATATTACAAACTACGAGTAATATCAAAATTATATAACTTTGACATACCTCGAATTATGTGCGCAAATTAGACCCGTTTAAATTCTAATCAACACGCATTCAGTTCGCGAAAGTTTAAGAGGAGAATGATTCTTCAATACATGTTTACTTGTCACAAATAAACGTTATATCTAACGGGGTTCATCGGATGACCGTTCCACGACTACATCCACACGTATACGCGTATAACATAAGGCAAATGAAATGAAATGAAATGAAATGAAATGAAATGAAATGAACATTTATTGCAGAAATTGTGTACATACAGGATGTTAAGTAAGTCACAGTGAGGTACCAACAATTTATCCATGACGGACGTACAATAATACAAGTATGGGAATATGGTTTACACTAGGCATACTCTCGATTCGAAATATCAGGAACTCAAAAGCAAACATAACACATCATGGCAAACCGTCCCATTTTCAATAATCGTATATAATTTGAAAAGTCACTACATAATTAATTAATTAATATTATGGTATGTAATAATAATAATGTCAGAATAAAATAATACAAAATAAATATGTCTATTATCTAGTTAAATAAGTCTTTTACATTATAAAAACATTTTTCAATAAGCCACTTAAACAACTTTGTCTTAAATTGCATAATCGGCGATTCTCTTATATGTCTAGGTATTTTATTAAAAATTTTAACAGTCATAATAAAACAGCCTTTATGACATAGAGCAGATTTGCGGGTAGGTAACAATAATCTGGTTGGGTCTCTATATTGTATTCTGGAGCTCGATTTGTCCTTATAATGGTCAAAAAACTGTGGATGTTCTCTGACAAAACAACCTATTTGAAATATATAAAGCCCTGTTAATGTTAATATATTTAATCTCTTAAATAGTGGTTTGCATGAAACCATTGGTCCGACTCCACATATAGCTCTAACACACTTTTTTTGAACTATGAAAGCTCTTTTGATATGAGTGGAATTACCCCAAATTATTAGACCATATCTTAGTACTGAGGCGACATAGCCAAAATATGCAGTCAGTGCAGTGTTTTGACCCGAGGTTTGCCTTATTCTCTTCAGAGCAAAAACAAAACGATTGAGCTTCTTACAAATTTGTTCTATATGTGATTTCCAATTCAAATATTTATCCAGTGTAATACCAAGAAATTTTACTTCATCAACCTTTCCTATTGCTTCGTTTCCACATGTCAAATTAAAATTAAAATTGTCATTACTATTATAATTTTGAAAATAAATAAATTTAGTTTTAGATATATTCGCCCGTAAATTATTCCGTTGTAACCAATTTATAACGGATTCTACTTCTACATTTAGAGAATCTTCTAATGTCGTATCCTTATTGTCTTCTACCACGATTGAGACGTCATCAGCAAACAATACGCATTGATGATTTGTTATACTTGGTAGGTCGTTGATGTATATTAAAAATAGCAATGGTCCCAAAATACTGCCTTGGGGCACGCCAACATTGTTACTTCTAGCACTAGATTTATAGGTAGTTGATACTAGCTGTTCATCAAGAGTTTTAACTTCTACATATTGTTTGCGACCACTCAAATAACTCTCTATCCAATCCAGAGCCGGCCCTCTAATACCATAAAACTCGCACTTCTTTAAAAGGATTTTATGATCCACAAAATCAAATGCCTTACTCATATCAAAGAATATAACTGAAACTGGTATACGCTTGTCAATAAAGTTAATTACATTATGCACTAGAGCAAAAGCTGCCAATGTTGTTGATTTTTTTTTCTGAAAACCATTTTGCTCGTCTTTTATTATTCTAAATTTATCTAAAAAGGAAACTAAGCGATGATGCATTGCTTTTTCAAATATCTTAGCTATAGTGGGAATAAGAGTAATTGGTCTGTAGTTATTTAAATCTTTTTTACTATCTTTCTTGTGTAGGGGCTTTACCACGGATAGCTTAAGTTTTTTTGGGAAAACACCCTCTGAAAGCGAAAGATTAAGTAGGTATTTTAGTACAGGGCAAATTAAAGACACACACCGCTTTATTATATGAGTACAGATACCATCATAGCCTACAGATTTTGTGTTGTTTAAGGAGAAGACAATTTTTAGTACTTCAACTTCAGATAGTGGCCTGAGGAATATACTAGAGCAATTTTTTTGTATATCTAAAACATGTTCAGCTTTGTTTGTATCGTTTGGCTGGGGTTGGTTGGTGATACTGATAAAAAAATTATTAAAAACCTCCGCAATTTTAACTGGATCTGTTGTCGTGTGCCCGTTGTAGTTAATAGCATTTACACTATCAAAGGATTTCTCACAATCCACTTTGTCCTTTATGATGTGCCATGCAGCTTTACATTTATTCTTTGAGTCTGATAAGAATTTACTATTGAGCTTTTTTCTAGAGTTATTTATGCATTGTCTTAGAATTTTGCTATATTTTTTATAAGTCAATTTATGGTTGGGAGTTTTTAATTTATAACAGCGGTATCTTAGTTCTCTCTTATGTTTTGTTGATACTTTTATACCTTTCGTTATCCATTTAGCCGATGTTGCATTACTCTGAACTTTGTGTTTTTCCATCGGAAAGCATAGATTATATAATAGACAAAAAAGTTCGTGGAAATTATCAAATGCTACATTTAAGTCACTTTCATAATACACATCTGTCCATTTAAGAGTTGATAAATGTTTTAAAAATATATCTATGTTCTCTTGACTGTAATTTCGTGTCTCTATATACCAGTAATGTATTCGATTGTGTTTGTGCGTAACAGGAAAAGTGAGAGTTTGGCTAGTATCATGATCGGAGAGATAGGTTGAATGAATAGCACCTATTGCTCCATCAACATTGCTGAGAATGTGATCAATACAGCCATTTTGTCTGGTAGGCTGTGTAATATGCAGAGTAACATTATAATTTAGAGCAAGATCTTCTAGGCGAATGGCTGCCGTACTCTGTTTCAATGTGTCTATATTAAGATCACCGGCAATAACTACCTTTTTCGAAAGTCTTACCACATATTTGTTTAAAAGTATTTCTAATTTGTTGAAAAAGATGTTAATATCGCTAGTTGGAGTCCGGTATATGCACAGAATTACATAATTTATTCCAGCGATGGTCACACCACATACCTCAAACGACTTTTCTAATGGAATGTCTTTGTTAATATCTAATTTTTTAAATCCCATTGAATTACGCAATAATATACACACACCTCCTCGTTTCGTGTCGCTTCTCGAGAAAAAATTACCAACCTGAAAACCTTTTAGCTTAATATTCAATTCACTACCAGCTTTCACAAAAGTTTCAGTTAAGCACAATATATCTATTTCATTATTTTTCTGTGAAAATTCTTCTATACATATTTCAATGACCTCAAGCTTATTCAAAAGACCAGCAATATTTTGATGAAATAAAGTAATGCTATTTGATGCCTTTTTATTCACGAAAAAACTGACTGATATTCATGCTATGGTCAACTTTATGATCAAAATTCTTTGAACTCTTAAAATAATAAGGTATTGTTCCTTTTTGTGGCACTTCGGCTAGTGCTTGAATTTTGCAGTTGCTATTTGGGGTAGAGCTTTCATTCTTCAATTTTTTGAAATAGTAGGGTATGGTGCCCCTCTTTGGCTGATTATTATTAATGTTTTTATTTTGCGGGTTGCTGCTTGCAGGACGTGTCAAATGCGATTTGATTGAATGTATGTACTTATTATTGTAATGTCGTGAATCAAGCATAAAATTAATTTTCCGACACAGATAATTTATATATTTAGAATTTGAAGTCAATCGAGTTATGTCTATAGATAAAAATATACAGTTCAAAAATTGCAAGCATATATGCCTGAGACAACCATTCAACATATTCTCGTTTAAACTTTTGTTATTATTGACACTAACAACTATTACATTACACTTCAAAGATCCAATTGCTCCAGAAAGTGCATAAGTTAATTTTTTGACATTTGAGTCATTTTCTCCGACACATAGTACGACTTGGTCTCTTTCTGTGAAATCAAGTGAAGAACATATACTCACAATATCCTCTGCTTTCGCATACGGTTTTATCGTAGCAGTAATTTCATAATCTTCGTAGCAAGACATTAATTTTCTTATTTCTATTAGTGTACTAGACAGTCCACATAACTGTTGACTACCTAATATAAGTAAGCGTGGTTTTTTAATTTGGTTTACATTATACGAGTATATACAGGGTTCAAGTGCCGCTTCCGCCTTTCTGAAAAGATCCGTATTTGTCGCATTTGTTTTCTGCAGACCGCCATGATGCTTGGATATAGGTCCTTTTTGTATAATTTTGCAGTGTTGTTTGTTATCAGTTTCAACCGTTGGTATTCCGCTCTCAATGTTTTCAAGAGTGCCATCTAGTGCCTTTTGATAGACTGGCGTCTTTTCCTGGATCGTCTGTGCTTCATTACATAATATTCCAAGGTCTACTGTGCTAAAGTCTAATATTTTTGAAGCTTGCTTTCTGCTCTTATTTGACTTCTTGTGACTGTTTTTTATACTGCCTACTGTGCCGGTACATATTTTCTTTAATTGATCTATTATATGTTGTCTTTCCGTGAGCTGTTGTTCTAGTAATTTATTAATTTCTGCCAACTTTTCTATTTCTCTATTTGCATTTTCCAGACTCAATTTTAACTTTCCATTTTCTTCTATAAGTTCATTACACTCATTAAATTCAGTTGATAAATCAGGTAAACTCTTAGCTCTTCCATCTGATTCCATAGATATAAAAGAACGATCTATAGAGTCATCGGATATTCTTCTAATGCCCTTCCTTAGAGTAACGTTGTCTGTATCGTTGTTCATTTTTGTTTCAGAAACAAAAATACATAAAAGTAAAGAAATAAAAAACTAGAACTAGACCTGCCGGTGCTGTCGCCGGTAGGATTCGAACTCGGGCCCGCTTCACTCTATTATCTTTAAGGCAGGTATGCGCTCTCCTACGCCACGCGCCTCTCGGTACAGATGTCGAAAATAAGGTATCCTTATCGGTATGTTTGTGTTCCTTTGAGTGTCCGTTGCTTTGTAATGAGTCACCGTGTCAATGACTTACAGCCTGAAGGTCGTATACAGGTTAAAACGGCAATTTCTTAGGAGAATTTCACTAATATCTTCTTAATGCGTGGTTTTATCCAAAAACTTTTTCTGTACACGTCACTGTATGTTTATGTGCGTAGATGAACATAACTTTCAACTTTAGCTTTACACTATTTACACATTTTTTGAATTAAAAACAACGGAGCAAAGAGTAACGCGTCGTCACCTTACAAGTGTTCCGAAATGGCAAGTATACATAACGTGCCGTGTCGCGCACTCGCGTCGCGAATTACTCTTTCCGTAGAGTCGACAGAAAGTTAATGCATATGGAACACCGTTTCAATTATCACCAGGACTGTGTTAGTTAGATGAATAGTTTGCGTTGAATTTTGTCGCAACGGTTCGGTATAAATTCACTATGTTCTCAATACTTCTCATGTAAGCGACTTTGGTCTTTTTTGACAAAACCTCTATCAAATACCTCTATAAAAGGTCGATGAATAGTTTGCCGCAACGGCTCGGTATAAATTCACTATGTTTACTTACTCATGTAAGCGACTTTGGTTATTTTTGACAATAAATATCTATAAAACCTAAACCTATATCATGCACTGTGTCGTTACGCATGCAACGGGAT
The DNA here is from genome assembly GCA_905147375.1 of Hylaea fasciaria. Lineage (NCBI taxonomy): Eukaryota > Metazoa > Arthropoda > Insecta > Lepidoptera > Geometridae > Hylaea > Hylaea fasciaria. The sequence goes on from LR990192.1 coordinate 1,065,309, forward strand.
GTTGACAGAACACGGTACCGCATCGGAGTGCCACCGGTTGGGCACGCTCGGCCTGCGGCGCTCCACGCACACGACGCGGCGCATGTCGTCGAGCGCGGGGTCCGGCGGCACGCTGTCGTAGTACGGCGGCTGGTAGTCCTCGGGGGAGGCGCCGCAGCGGCGCGCCATCTCCCACACCACCAGCCCGAACGAGTACACGTCCGACCGCTTGTACGAGTCGAACTGGCGCGTGTCCATGCTCTCGTCCAGCACCTGGAAACGGGGGGTTTTGTATTTGTTATTTACTAGAAGCGTGTCGCGGTTTCATCCGCGTTAACTACTATCTCATGGGAACCGTTCTAATTTTTACGTGATGAAATATTAGCCTATACATAGTAGTAGCCTATGTTATTCAGGGTGAATGTAGCTTGCCAATGGTGAAAGAATTTTTGAAATGGGCACAGTGATTTTGAGTTTATTTATTACAAACATACATACATAAATACAAATCTTTCCTTTTTTTATAATAGTAGTGTTTATAAATTCATTTATTCATACGTTTAAGAGGGTTTGCATACACGTAGGAGCAAGGACAAGTATTTAAATGATAAAAACAACGATTTTAATTGTAATGAAAAATTTCCCAATAACAGAAATTTGCTCGTGTTGTAATATTTAAGTAATTTTTTTTTAATGTTTTTTGAAGAAGTTCGGTATATACATTATGTTTCACCGGAAATTTACAGATATCAAAACAGAATTAGAAGGAATTGAAGAGATGTGGTTTGTCTGGAACCGGATGGGGGGTTCAATGGTTTCGCAAGCGTGGATTCGGGTATTAGAATTTTAAAAAACCAATCGGGAATACGAACGTTCGCGGCCATTAATATATCGGTTCACACATGCCAAATAAAACGGGCGCCGGGGTAGCGAACTTATGAAAACTCATTGGTGTCGGGCCGAGAATAGAACCGGGTATCGTTGGATTCTAAAGGCACAAGTTACCGCTCAGCCTACATCACAATGTTTTTTTTAAACGTAGCCCCACACTAAGATTGCTCCTGTATCGTGGGTACCGCTTACAGACATAATTTCACATACCAGAACAGAAACAAACATTTGCAGATCGCTCAAATATTTGGACCGGGCGGAAATCGAACCCGCGACACCAAGCGCAGCAGTCCAATTGCTCAGCCACTTCGCCAAACGTGTCGTCACGATGATGTAAATGATGATGAACATCACAATGATGTAAATAGATACTACAATACTTATCTGAAACTATCACAAAACCGCTACCCGTAAAATGATTATACATCTATCTTAATTCAGCCTACGGTTACATCGAAAGATAAGAATAAACAGGTCATTCCAAAACCCAAAAATAAAAACTTTTAGTCAAAAAAGTTGCTACTCTTAGGCGAAAATAAACCGGTATAGCACTCAAAAACATTATATAATGGCGACGAGCGCGGTTTCGACTTCCTCGTAATTTAAATTGAACAATACAAAGCTCGACTCGTCCCGTTAAGGAGAAGCCCGAAGCTAATATTTGAAACTCGCGTCGAGTTTAAAATTTTAACGCGTTATAGTGCAAAAATCGAATGTGATAGCGTTCGTGTTGGCGCGTAGTAATGTCACTGTGACAAGCGCTAGACACGCCGATTGAAACCCTTAGGTAAAACGACTGTTAAACGGTTATAATTTTATTAAATGAACACGAGATCTTAGGAAATTGACAAGAGAAAAACGGCGTACTAACAGAAAACCTTCATTACAATGTGTCATTACAAAAATAAAGGGCTCAAAGTGAATTCGTATACTTTTTTCTATAGTTAAAAGATGGTATAGTAATAACTTAAACACGAAATAGACTAAAGCAAATCAGTTTAAATTATATTTTTTAACATCTTTAATTTTCATTTTTATTTTTAATATTTTAATACTACTGTAGGTACAGTAGTACCCAACTTATATGGCTTACCGATGTACCTGCGCAGAAGATGAATTTTCAAAGCGCGGGAAATGCTATTGACCGCTATTGGTCGGCAGCCGGCCGCCATCTTAGCGATCGCCGCGTGGCATGAGCGAGATGGAACTAACAGCTGCAGTGTATTATGAACCTTATAATAGTGATTTTAGGTTGATTGTAAGTTTTAAGCATTCTTTCGTTAATCTTCGGACCATACTTTCTTTTCTGCGCGAACGAAGATTCACGACGCGCCATATAAGTTGGGTACTACTGTACGTTTTCCCCCAAATAACGGCAAAGCCGTGACTTTATATTATGTAGGCACAATTCGAAAGTACCAGAGTTCGCTTCGATCTTGTTCTTAACAAATGAAGCCAACAGAACTGCATTAAAAACCAATCGCCGAGTGCGCCGCACGTCACTTCCTCCGTTTTCAATCCACTCAGCATCCCTAACCGAGTTGACATCTCGTTTCCGAGAGCGGCGCGACGTCCGACTGCCGGCGCTTCCCAAATTAAATTTCGCTATTGCCTCAGCTCATCATATACCTAACATAACCCAACCTACAACTGTAAATATGGCAGCCAAATTTCAACCTTAACGACGACGGTTATTGGAAATTTTATATTGAAGAGATGAAGGTTTCAAATCGAATACAGATATCGATATAGCGAATTGCCAAGCAGCGCTACTGGATATGATTGGATGCACGACAACACAGCTGCATGGTGTGGGTTGTCGCGGGTCAGGTTATCGTGGAATATTTATATATTTATTTATATTTCAGATTTTTTTGGCAATAAACCTTTTTTACGAGTCTCAGAACAATAAAATCTTATATACCTAACAGAAATATCAAAATTAAATAAAATTTTAGCGATAGTGCTGCCATCTATGTAAACGCAACTATACACCGTACAAGGTGAGAAAATTCCAGGTTTTATAAACCTCTAAATAGAGCCCAGTGATGGTGCCGTGGGTGGTTATGCAGATGGCGCCACTTGTATCAGTGTCAAATTGTTTTTTTTTTTTGCGAACATTGCAAATTGCTTGCAAAATTAGGAATTGCCTTGTACTTTTGACTACAATATCTTGAGCTGCTGTACTTTACACATTGCTTCTTGTTCACTAATTAATTAAGATTTGAAATACAATAAAGATAAATAAAATAAAATAAATAAAATAAGATACATTTTCAAAGCGCAGCTATTGGTCGGCAGCCGCGCCGCCATCTTAGCGATCGCCGCGTGGCATGAGTGAGATGGAACTAACAGCTGCAGTGTATTATGAACCTTATAATAGTGATCTTAGGTTGATTGTAAGTTTTAAGCATTCTTTCGTTAATCTTCGGACCATACTTTCTTTTCTGCGCGAACGAAGATTCACGACGCGCCATATAAGTTGGGTACTACTGCACAAGGTATGTAAGGAAATCTGAGATTAAAATCGACAGCGTTTTATATTTCACGAACTTAGTCACGATAATATTACTTGCCCCAGCTTGATAGTAATAATAAACGTGAATTTGATTAATTATTTTTTAATGTTCTAATCTTATTATACCAATGTCAATAAGTACTTATTACTGTGATTGGAAAAGGGAAAAGAAAATTATTTATTATTTTTGATAAAAAAATTATCTCCGTAGTTTCTTGGTGCTGTCCTCTCTAACGGGCGTATTCCGAAGCACTGGTGGAGTCAACGGAGTTTCCTTTTTCTGTCTGAGATTCAATCTTGGATCAGTGCTTGAAAAGGAAACATCCTTTTCTTATTGAAACTATAGTCAACTACTGTTTAATTCGAATTAATTAAATGTATTATTATGGTTTATGCTTTTCTTTGTTCATGAGATTTAATTGTTTGACATGTAAAGTGCGGTTTCATTGCTTATTTACAATAAACGATATGACTTTGATAAAAAATAATCTTAATTTCCATATTTGTCTATACTAATATTATAAAGAGGAAAAGAGGAAAACTTTGTTTGTTTGGTTGTAATGAATAAGCTCCTAAACTACTGAACCGATTTGAAAAATTCTTTCACTGTTGGGAAGCTATGCTATCGCCGGTACACGTAGGCTACCTTTGATCCCTCAAAAATTAATGGTTCCCGCGGGATAGTAGCTAACGCGGGTGAAACCGAGAGGTGCTTCTAGTACTTTATAAAAAAAACGGCAAAACGTGTCTTATTGAACATTGGCACACTGTCATTCCTTTCCCTGTCCCGATAGAAAGTAAATAAGTCTTCGCGGGTGGGGGTGCGTCGGTGGGCGAGGGGGCGTCGCGTTCTTTACAATCTTCGAATACTCGGAAACCTTGGTAACAGTCTATGACGAGCACTGTTTGAAATCTCCACTTACAGATGTCTCCCTCAGCCCTTTATATTATTATCTCCCCGTACGCGTCTGGTCGTTCACTTCAGAAAGTATAATAGTTTATTGTATTTCTTTTTGAGGTGAGTTTTATAGAGCTTGGCGGTTCGTACCACAGGACGTGGTATCCTAGTGATTTTTCCGATCTATCCGCGTTTGGCACCGTGTGAAATTACCTATTTAAAAAGTGTGGCTACAATATTGAAAATCTGATGTGTCCTATTAAAGTGATCATCCCCGTAATCATAGCATAGGCTCTCGTTGGCGACATATTTTCTACTCGAGCTATAGCGTGTTAGTTATAACGATGTTTCCGTTCATCAAGCTCAGTATAGCAACCGGCAGATTTCGAATCACGTGCCATCAGAAGACGGAACAACAGTAGGCCGAACACCAATCACTATAGAGAAACTACACGTATAGTTAACGTTAAAAATTCTTTTAAATTTGATACAGTACTCCTACAAATATACGCACGAACATTTTAACGATTCGTGTCAATTTAACCGTTTGTAACGCATTTTGACGGTAGCAAGCGGCGCTGATGGAATCGCATTCAATTTTTTTATGTTTTTTTTTACGAATACTTTGTCGATAGGGGTTCGCGTTCGCCGTACTGAGGTGTCCCTTCGAAGGGGTGTTCCGGGTTACCTCCGGCGCCATGTACCGCTTGGTGCCGACGCGGTTCGTGGTGGGCACGTCCACGGAGTCGCTGCACACGTTGTGGCGCACCGCCAGCCCCAGATCGCCGATCACGCAGGTCAGGTTGCTCTTCACCAATATGTTCTTGGACTTAAGGTCGCGGTGGGCGATCGCTGGCTTGCCTGGGTACAAAAGTTGATATTAATAAATATTTTCTTGTTAATGTTATAAATTCGGAAAATTACTTAAGACTAAAAATACACCAATTTATTCTTACATACGAAACACTACTAACATAATAAGAATAACCCTTTGATTCCATCGTAAACATCAGGCAGGCGAAAGTGAGACCCTATGACAGTGCGCCACCGATACGTAGAATAAATAGAAAATTAAATTTCAAATTAAAAACCCCTGTCATAAAATACGTTCATCACTTAACACAATCATGTAATTTTTTTTGTTTTTAACACCGACAGACACCCTCACTACGCGCAGACACGTCAAAGTTAAAACACGCCGTCGTTTTTCCGTCGGGGGTTAAAAATAACATGAACCAACAATACCCATTCACTCCTATTATCGTGATGCCCTCCATTCAGTGGCAACCCACGTCTACGGTTCTACGATAAAATATTTCTTACAATTTCTAGTAAAACGGACAGGAAAATAGTGACTTAATTTTATTGTTGCGTACCTATTATATTGTTAATGTAAGCGCACGGTCGCGTACCTATTAGTAAACCGTCTCACTCTCACCCCGTAACATTGGCCTTTGGATTTGATATCAGAATGCATTAATTTCGAGGCCAGTGATAAGTAACGAGCTTCCGCCACAGATAGGGTTACCAACACTGACTCACACTGGTTAAGTTGTCACGTGTCGAACCTCAAGACATAAATGTCGTCCGCTTAGTTAATCCAATCTAAATGTTCCGAAGAACGCTTAACTAGTTATGTCCATATTAACTAGCTAAACCGGGTCTAATTCGCGCACAAAAAAATATCAAAATATATAAACGTCGAGGTATGTCAAAATTATATATTTTGATATTTGTTTGTGCGCGAATTAGACCCGTTTTTAGCTAGTTAATAGTTATGTCCATTTAATAAACAAAATAATATATACTAACAGTCCGGTTCCGCGTTGAGGTTGCACCTCGTAAAAACATTCTGTTTTAACCCTTGGTTGTTATTGTAAGGTTTAAGTTACATAATCACACACATATCACACAGCTCTGGTTGTTTGTGAAAACTTCCCTAGACAGAAAAACTATAGTCAGAAGTCAAAATCTACAAAAAGATGCATTATTTAAGAATTCCAAAATGTTCGAATCAGCAATGCCAGATTGCCACTACTGCAAAATCAAAATAATTTATCGATTTAAGTTTTCTTGCAACTGACAACCCTCGGCTATTAGGTAGACAGAGGATTTTATTCACTACAACGTGCACAGACTCCCGTATTCGTAGTAAACGTCGTAGCAAGTTCAAGTGTGGTTCATTGGGTGAGAAAGAAGTAAGGTAAACCATGAATGAATTATTTTACAGGAGGTTATTGTGTCGTTTGAGTTGATAGGGCACTGAATGTTATATACTCGTAATGCAATTAGTGAACAAAAACAGTGACGGAACGTGTCAACGAAATCATTGAACGAAACGATATGTTAGGCCTGTTTTGCAAGATATAGCCCGAGTTATTACTAAGCCTTCAACCATCGAGCATCGTACACAAACATTGCAGTGCCAAGGGGCACTGCACTCTATTATCACTGATGCGGGGAAGTTTCCGACATTAAAAAAAAATACAGAATAACGAGAGACAAGGATTTGCACATTGCAATAAAGAAGCAGCAACATTTTGATCACGGGTTCAAACTGATTTTTGCCGATGCTATCACCATCAACGCGTTTGCGTAGCCATTAAAACTTTGTAATTTAATTAATGTTATCATGTTGCTGAAGTGTGGCTGAAACTACGAACACGTTAGTGCACTCTGTGTTGACGTCCATCAAGTGTCGGCGCAGTTTCGGCGGCTCACCGAACAACCGCCACATTTAGTTATTCCCCCCTCAAAGTGCTTCACCAGTGGTAAGATTACCTCATAATTATGACTGGGACTTGCCATTATCAAATCAAATTATGTATTTATTTATGTAAGAATATATACAGATAGTGTGCATTTTCGAGTGTTGTTAAATATGGATAATGTCACATGTATTCGACCTGCAAGCAGATGCACAACATTATTGGCAATGAGAATACGAGAATAAGATACATAATTTATAACAGCACAATATAGTTGTCAAATACGTACGTACGTTCGTATGACTAGTAATTAACATAGACTAAATATAATACTTGACACTTGACAGTAGCTCTGGTTACGGCCGAAATTAATATTGTATCTCCAATCCAAATTTTGCTATCTGGGATTGATATCACAATCCATTTTTAGGGTCCTACGTGCCAATAACCGATCCGTGGATTGGTTTATAAAGGCACGCAGATTGGAAATTGATCGAACGATAGGCAGCAATCCAAGATCGATTTCAATCTTGAATAGGAGATACAATATTAATTTCGGGTGAAATGTATCGTGTGTATAGTCGCATCTGCCTGCGGCATAAAAATATAATGGTACGGCGTTTCATAGCCAAAAGGATCTCTAACAGGACTGATCCTTGACATCCTTAGTAGGATTTATAAAGGGGCGCAATGTGGATTATTGCGCCAGGTGAAAGAGGGCTTGACAAAGAGAGTACCAGCATGCGCTTTTTATAAAAAATTATAAGTAATCCAGTTATGATGCTAGCAGCAACAGAGTGTAAGGTACCTACCGTTTGTGAACAAAAGAAATATGTGGTATTTATTTTTGTTAGCTTCTAATTATGGGTTGGTTGTTTTTTTTTTTTAATAGCACCTCCTTGCAATGTACCGTGATCGCGCGCGTGAAGATACGTATTGGATTTTTTACGTGTCTAAAAATCTGTCAGCTCTGAAACTTTACTTAGCTCGATGGATTCTTTATGGAATCCACTGAACATTTTGCATTATATTGTAAATTTACGCGTCCCTAGGGGTGACGTGCCGCCTGCGCGCCGCCACTCCCCAGACCAGAGTTTAAACTGATTATTCTAATAAGGTGAAAATTTCACCAGTGTCAACCTAGGAGCCTGTCTATATTTTGTGTGATATTTCTACTCTTTGCTACTTCAGTGTTTCAAGTACATGATTATTGCGTGCTTACAATAAATGATTAGAGTTATTGTATGAGCCAACGAACGAACAGACTTCAACACTATTGCATATAATTCTGAGCTGTAACTAGAGTTATCGATTTGGGTTTAGTGACCGGTTCTCATTTCGCATGTTCTATTTAACCATTACGCCCGTGTGAGTGACCGCTTCATAACCGTTGATTAAATGGATTGATCTCCAATTGGATTGCTCGGAAACTATTACTCATACATTTATTTGTCGAACGAGGTAGTGTCGCGGCCTCTGGTCCCGGTGTTTACAAGGTGCCGAGCGACCGCTACAAGATCAGCCATTTTCTAAAAGGCGTTTAGTAATGAATACATTATTATTAATGAACAAAAACCAGTCTGCTTGCACTTCGACATTTCGACCAAGCTACATTGTTCGTGTTCACTAGGAGGCACGGACCTCGTCGCGAAAGTTTCGCAACTTAGCTGACAAGCACAAAAGATTTTTTAATTGCCGTCTAGCGGGATTCTTCACAAGATTCACTCTATAATAGGAGAATATCTAGAATTATTTTGCGCAAAAAATATCGGACTCAATGGAAATCCACCTCTTTTGATGTCGATAAACGCGTCGTAGGTATTTGTTTGCCAGATCATTAATAACTAAGGACCGTATTAATAAATGAAACTCAATAGCGCTACCAAGTGCGCTACCAGCTCATCCACACTCAAAATGTAATATTGTACATCTTAAAATCGTTGCTATTTAATAAATGGATATTGAGATGTAGCACTGGCTGGCCACTAGATACTGTCTTGTATGTGTCAATTGTGTCATAATCGGATAGCACTTAACCGCTGAGTGTCATTTATTAATTTGCCAGAGATCATGTAAGTTTCTGTTCCTAATCTACAACTTAAGATGTATATATTAATTAGAACTAAAGAGCAAGTGCACACTGAAGATAGCTCTCAGAGCTAAGTTTGATTTATTAATACGGCCCCTAGTGTGTTTGTAAATTACACATAATTATAATCACAACTCAACCCCGGGCCACAGCTGAGCCCGGTCTCACCTCATTATCGTAATCGTGGTTTGGTTTATTTTGGGAGGCTTTTGGTTATTTCTCGCGATGTTTTCCATCGCCAAAAACCGAGCTTCAATGCATGCATGAAACAAATCCGCACTGGGAAGCAAACTGGTAACCCTCCTGTTGGAAATCTTCGAAGGTGGACGTGTCCACCAGGCCGGTGAAACACCAGTGGAACAAACATTCGTGTTCCTCTGAAGGTTCTAGAGTGGCGACCACGGAAGACGCAGTGTAGGTAGGCCTCTCACTGGTATCCATCCTTTTCGGCGAAATTTGTTTGGCCGATTAACACTTGCCAGCCAACGGTTCGCCTATTTTTCACTTTGACAACTTACGATTGTCAAATTTTTGTATGACAACGTTTCATTTTCGGCCTAGATAGGCCGACGACATCAAAAGAGTCGCAGGCAACCGGTGGATGCAAGTGGCAAGTTGTCGTTCGGTGTGGTGGTCTAAGGGGGAGGCCTATGTTCAGCAGTGGACGTCTACAGGCTGATGATGATGTTCCTCTGAAACGCTACATCCTCAGCTGGAATGATACATACGCGGATTCGAAGAGAATTCGACTGACCTTTAGTGCCGACGATGTCCATGTGGAGATGCGCGAGCCCCGTGGCTATGGACAGCGCCATCTTGACCAGGGTAGTGGAGTCGATGCTGCGGACGCTCAGGAAGTCGAACAGCGAACCGTTCTCGTGGTACTCCGTCACCAGCCACAGCTGCGTCCAGGTGCCGTTGTCTACAAGAGGGATCAGTCAACAAATGTCTGCTAGGCGATTCAGAACATTACGGTAGCGCGAATAGGGACCGATATCGTCTCGTATAGAAATTGCGATTTCCGAGCAGTTCACTTCAATCGCGCCGAATTCTATTTCGACTATAGAAGATAATAATCGGTGGGGAACTCGCACTTCGATAACTGCATTGTGAAAAGCGTTAGCGTAATTGTAATTTCGATAGGAGATCGACTCTGACAAGTTTAGGGGGGCTATTGTGACTTTCAAATGTATCGAATCGAACGATATCAAACAGAATCGATTGATAACTGAGTTATCGAAAGGTTCTTAGTCAGTGAAGCAAATGAGACTCAGACTGTGGGTGGATGGTTAGTATTTTCACATACAGGATAGGTATGAATATTAAAAATTTCAATAATCTATGTAACTGTAGCTGAGCCATGTCAAAGTCAAAGTCAAAGTCAAATCATTTATTGTAAATAGGCAATAAAATCGCACTTTTACAAGTCAAACACTTCAATCTAATAAACAAATTAATAAAATCATAAAAGAAAACAAACTATAATTAATTGATTAGGTATGGTTTGAGTTTGAAAAAGGATGTTTCCCTTTCAAGTCCAGGATTGAATCTCAGACAGGAAAAGGAAACTCCGTTTGATTCTACCAGTGCTTCGGAATACGCCCGTTAGAGAAGACAGCACCAAGAAACTCTACGGGGATGTCATATTTTTTTTCTCATAATGTATAATTTTTTTTTTTTCAATCACAATATTTACATTGGTATAAATATGACCATCAATATAAAAATTTCAAAACATATTAATAAAATTCACGTTAATTATTACTACCATGGAGCTGGGGGCATTGAGGCCATGCATTTTTATCTTTAATATAGTCATTAACAGTGTAATAGGCTTTCTTTATGAGATTAGCCTTAATAAAAGTTTTAAATCTTTGCATGGATAATTGATCAATTCCCTCTGGCAACTTATTATAAAAGCGTATACAGTTCCCCATAAATGAACCACTAACCTTCTGCAACCGAAATCTTGGTACATTGAGTTTATTTTTATTTCTAGTGTTGAAATTATGTACGTCACAATTTTTAGCAAACTTGTTAATATTTTTATGAACATACAATAAGTTTTCATATATATATTGGCAAGCCACTGTAAGAACATTGATGTGTTTAAATCGTTCCCGGAGAGAATCGCGGGTTTTCATATTATATATTGACCGAATTGCTCTTTTCTGTAGCACGAACACAGATTGGATATCCGCGGCTTTGCCCCACAACATAATGCCATATGACATAACGCTGTGAAAGTAACTAAAATATACTAATCTTGCAGTGGCTTCATCAGTAAATTGTCTGATTTTACGTACAGCAAAAGCTGCAGAGCTCAATCTTCCAGTTAAAGATGATATGTGAGGACCCCACTGTAATCTAGAATCTAAATTAATTCCCAGGAAGGTTGTTGACTCTACCTGATCTAACGGCTCATTATTAATTAAAATACTTAAATTTGTGTGGCCTCTTCTAACATTGGGTAGTGAGAATTTTACACATTTCGTTTTTTTAGAATTCAGCACTAAATTATTTACCGTGAACCATTTAAGAACTAGCGTGATTGCTTTGTTAACATCGTCAAAATTGTTGTATGTTCTGTCAACCTTAAAAATAAGTGAAGTGTCATCAGCGAACAAAACAATATCACATAAGTTCTTTACAAAAAAGGCAAGATCGTTAATATACACCAAGAACAAGAATGGCCCCAGTATTGAACCTTGAGGGACACCCATTGTAGTGAGCGACCCAGATGACCTTACTCCATTTATATCCACTTTCTGGATTCTGTTACTAAGATACGAGAATACAAGATCGAGAGCTTTCCCGTGAACCCCGTAATGCTGTAATTTAGAAATTAATGTTTCGTGACTAACGCAGTCAAATGCTTTGGAAAGGTCACAGAAAACACCAATAGCATCCTGCGACTTCTCCCAAGCATCGAAAATATGCTTTAAGAGCCTTATCCCTGCATCTGTGGTAGAACAGCCTTTAGTGAAGCCATATTGTTCAGTATGAAACAGGCTGTTTAAATTAAAATGAGTCATTAATTGGTTTAAGATAATTTTTTCAAAAATTTTACTTAGTGCGGGAAGTATTGAGATGGGTCTGTAGTTAGTCGGGTCATTTTTATTTCCGGATTTATACAGAGGAATCAGTTTACTATTTTTCATTACGTCAGGAATGTACGTCATGTCTGTAGTAAATTGAAGAAATTTTTGAAAAACTATAACTGTTATCTACTATTTTACAATTCACTCAACCCGATCAAAGTCAAAGTCAAAGCATTTATTGTAAATAGGCACTAAAATAGCACCATTACATATCAAATCACTAAAATATCTCATTAACAAAGAGAGCCATGAAACATAAAAAGATAAATTACATTAACAATTACGTGGATAATGTGGTTTTGGAATTATTGTCTGTCTGTTTGTTACCTTAAAACTGAAAAAGTACTGAGCCAATTTTTATGGAAGTTTCGGCATTTGGTAACTTTGATTTCGAGTAAATTAACGGATTGGTTTCATATTCGAAATTTGCTAAAACGTGGGTGCCGCGTCCAACATTGTTGAGACGGTATGTTCCGCGGGCTATAGAAATAGATAGTATTATAATAAACGGAAATATACAAATAATGGAAATAAACCGGGCTGGAGCTGGCATAATGACGTCACACAATGAGACCACGCGTACGATGTCACGGAAACTAGCCAGTGCTTTAACAAACACGTATCCGATACAGCAAGCTGATCCAGACGAACCCAAACACCATCCATCTATATTATTAGACCCTGAGGAATTCTGTTGTCGTCTCTGTGTTCCGTTTCTATCTTTAGATCAGGTCGCAGAGCAGTTTCTTTTTCCGGTCCAAGTTTCAGCCATGAATCAGCAAGGGAAACAACCTTTTTCAAACTACATACATAATATACATGTACGAGTACATCCATAAATCAGTTACCCATTATTTGGTGTATCAATTTGGTTTCATGTTTCTATTCGACTACCCCGACTAAGCCAACGGAGGGTTATGTCTTTGACCGACATGTAGGTATGTATGTATGTATGTATGTCTGTTAATCCCTCATAACTTCTGAACTATTTATCATAATTTTTATTTACGAGGTAAAAGTGCGATATTCTTGCCAATTCCTTTGTTTTTCTTTACTAAAAATGATTCAAGTTTATTTTTTAATTTTAGTCACTTGGTTATATTGCAAGATTTCACTTACAATCAAACAAACATAAATTAAGCTGAAATAAATTAGTAAATACGTAACATCGCAAAATATCGCAATAAATCGATCGGCCTCGTTAGGGATCCTTAGGTATCTTGCTCAAATCATTATTTATTTACAGCTCGAGCAAGCGACACGGTTTAATAAGTTATTTAGCATGTTATTCAGCTGAAAGTTTCAAAGCCAACATTGTCCCGTAGACGCTCCGATATTCGATTATATCTATTTAGATCGCATACCACAATAGCGGAGTGATAAATCTAGTAAAAGTTTTTTTACTTTTGACATTTCAAAACACTACGTGAATAGCGTATTTACTTCAATGGTAATAATGAAAAACCTATAATTTAATTTAAATTTATATACATAATAATAGAAAGTAATGCTTACTTTATTGTATGTAAACTAATTTTGGACATGTAACAGTATCTCTTTGTCAATGAAGAATTGAATTGAATTGTATAATATATAACTATTCCTTAGATATTTTACTGAAACTAACCGAATACATTTGGAAATAACACGAAATTACACGTTTTGTGATTAGTATGTCATTTGCACACACTCGTGCACCTAGTTATGTGCTCATAACCACCCTATATTAAGAACATGCCCTATTTACTACTTGCTATGAAAGCACATTGTAACATTGTAATGCTATGGATCACGCCACCGTCCCAGACGCACGATCAGCAGAATGTTATCGCATCCGCTCGTTCGTGAGACTGTGACGAACGGCTAGTGAGCCCGAACCATCGGCAGTCGATTAGCATCCAACTCTGCTACCGCTCGTATATTGTAAAATTAATTAATTAAGTTTATAATTAAATAAATTCGTAAAATCCGAATATTGTTTTTAAAAAGTCTCCAAAGCGCTCCCGAAAGATATCTGGCGCAGCCGGTAGGATATCGGTTGTTGCCATCGCGAAAAGTAGCGCTATAGTTTTTGGTGAAATCCTAAAAAGTGAATCGCGTGTGACAACTAAAAGTGAGAGTGTTATAAAAATATATTTACCTAAAATCGGTATCGCGCTCTCCCCGGTAATCCAACGAACCAAATAAATACGATTCTTAGTGGGACGTGATGACTACGGTGACGGTTGGATAGTGAGTAGTAGTAATAATCTACTAAGTAAAATCCTTCTACTATCCTTCCCTACCAAACTCCTAAAATTGGTTTTAATTTTAAGTTAGAAATATTTATTGTGTGTTTTAACTATATTGTGTTCTAAAATCGAAACATTTGGTTACATTATTAATTTAGAAAAGTGCTTTATTATATTTAGTTAGGTTGACTTTAGTTATTACTGTGTATTAGGTAAAATGGCTCACTCACAAATGCAAGCCACTTCCGCGCCTGTTTTGGTACCACCACAATTGCAACCCGTAGATTTACAGATACCGCGGGAAGTTTTAAATTTGATACCCGAATTTAGCGGCGAAACAAAAACTTTAAATTTATTTTTAAGAAAACATGTACGTTTTCGTATCATTTTTAACTAATGTTTTAAATATGTTTATTACCAATTTTAGAAGTATATACATAAAAATTAATGATGTAGAGACATCTCTAGCACTCAGTAAAGTATCCATATTGCATAAATCTGTAATCAATTCCAATGAACTTTTATTGTTGCTAGGCGAAATGTCAAGATATGATAACTTAATGTATTCTGTTACTGTGCAAAATCTAAAGAATCACTTTCAGTAAAAACTTACATTAAAAATGATGAAATAAGATTCATAATTACTGTTCCTTTAGTTATTAACAATACTTTTAATTATTTCAAATTGTACCCTTTACCTATATCCCGGGACTCTCAAACCTTCGTCATTATTCCCGAATTTCCCTTCCTATTAGTAGAAGGTACGAAATATCGTCCAACCGCCCACCAGTGCCGAGAGATAACGGCTAATGAATATTTGTGCTCTGAAGATGACCTCGTCTCATACGCTCCAGAGACCTGTATTGAGCAACTGATGGAGTATCGACAGAATCAATCCAGATGTTTCCCACGTAGAGTCTTTTCAGAAGACTTGAAACTTCAAAGAATCGCAACAAACCGTTGGATATTGTATAGCAAATACGACAAAACACTAGTACAAACCTGTGGCGATGACGTCATACGTGAAAATATGCAAGGAACGTACATACTCACAGCACCTGAGACATGCGACCTTTCCATCGGTGGCGTTGTATTACATGGACGGCGCTACCACCAAATGGATACTGGCTATAAGCCCGTTCCACTTATCACCCTACCTGATGTACGGCAGCAGCAGCAGCAGAACCTCCTCGTCGAAAACACCGAGCCTGTTGATCTCAAGGGAGTCGAACTGGAAGACGTCCAGCACCTCAACTATCTACTCAAGAAAAGTGTTAATAGTGATAATGGGCAATATAGTGATTATAGTGTTCAAATCGACAGTGTCAGTGTCGCAACTATAATACTTTATATTATTGTCTTTTTATGTGTTAGTTATGTAATTTACCTTAGATTTAAACATCCAGTTTTAAAAATGTGTGGAAGAGAACAGGTTCATAATGATGGACAAGAGAACCAATCTCAACCACCCTTATTATTAGTGTCACGTTAGGTATTGGCAAAGTTATTGGAAAAACTTCCTTTTTCCATTAACTTCCATCTAAGGAGGGAGGAGTTATGTGCTCATAACCACCCTATATTAAGAACATGCCCTATTTACTACTTGCTATGAAAGCACATTGTAACATTGTAATGCTATGGATCACGCCACCGTCCCAGACGCACGATCAGCAGAATGTTATCGCATCCGCTCGTTCGTGAGACTGTGACGAACGGCTAGTGAGCCCGAACCATCGGCAGTCGATTAGCATCCAACTCTGCTACCGCTCGTATATTGTAAAATTAATTAATTAAGTTTATAATTAAATAAATTCGTAAAATCCGAATATTGTTTTTAAAAAGTCTCCAAAGCGCTCCCGAAAGATATCTACCTTAATCTATACTAATATTATAAAGAGGAAACATTTGATTGTTTGTTTTGCATTGAATAGGCTCCGAAACTTCTCAACCGATTTGAAAAATTATTTCACTGCTATCACAATATCTCCGGGTGACATAGGTTACTTTTTATCCCGTAAAAATTAACGCTTCCCGAGGGATTATAGTGAACGCGGGTGAAACCGCGAGGCGCTTCTAGTATGACTTATAGCACTTACACAATACACATATCCTACTATAATATTATAAACGCGAAAGTTTGTCTGTATGGATGGATGTTTGTTACTCTTACACGCAAAAACTACTGAATGGAATTTAATGAAACTTCACAATAATATAGCTTACATATCAGAATAACACATAGGCTACAATTCATAAAGATTATTATCGTATATTATCCAAACGCGGGTGAAACTGCGGGGCTCAGCTAGTCACTTATAAACTTCGAAAACTATAACAACCTGGTTTCCGCTGAAACTCACAACAATTGATACACCTTCATTACTACATTATGTCTCGATCCATTAGTATGTAGAACCCCAGCTATAGATAAAACCCCGTGTGTAGGCGCGACAGGGTGACCCAAAATATGAAAAATATTTTTACTAGTATGTACCTATACTGAACTGAGTAACTCGCCTCACCTCCTTGCGCTATACAAAGCGTCTGCTAGCTTATTCGGTTAACTGATTTTCTCGTAATAAGTATTTCTCTTTTATACACATCCTACGCCATTCGTAGAATCGTGCCCTAAGCGGATTTTCGAACTTGAATATTATGAGTTCTTGCCTACGTCCCCAGCGCATTTTACTCTAAAAATACATTTCATATTTCTCCATCCGCGACAGAAACTAAAATGTTACTTTTTTACCTGCGAAATCGGAGCATGAAATGTTGAGTATGGTCAGCAAGGAAAGTTTGTACTAATATTTTTATGAGCTGCCTAATCCGCAATAGGATGAGAGGACCACCGGCCTCTGATATTGTATTATGTAACTTTAGTTATTTAGGTAGGTACTTTTTCTTTATCTTTTATAAAAACATAGCCCCACATTAGGATTGCACCTGTATCGTGGGTACCGCTAACAGACATAATTTCACATACACATCACACCCAGACCAGGAACAAATATTTGTAGTCCTTTTGATAAAAGACTACTGAGAATTAATTCCAGAACATCCATTACCAATAAATGCAAGTACTCACAAAAGCTCTATGCCAACGTGAATTCCAGATTTCAATGCTCAGACTTAAGACCAAAGCACAAAAATCGATTGAGTAAACAATACACCCTAATAAACATTATGCCTCATACTTTTGATGCTTGTCTAAGACAGCTATGAATATAGACGACGCCCTTGCTCGCAGTAGGTAAGTATTATTATTTATTCTGTGCCCTTACCGAGTGAGCTGTTCCTACTTAACCTTCTGATTCTTATGACCTCTCCTCCGATGTACATTGAGGCAAATAATGATTTGATTTGATTTGACATCTCTCCCCCACTCTCCGCGCGACGCGCTTCACCTTAAAAAAGTGTTTTTTTTATTTTACAGAAAAATGGTATATGCGAGAAGAATATCGTCATTAAGTAAATGAATATTAAAATCATGAATCGGTAAATCAATTCCACAACGTCAATCGGTAAATTGATCTCAACTAATTTATTTCCTTTCGGTAATAAGCGAATAATCACATTTGCTCGTCGCACCCTCCTTATCCATCACTAAACAGAAATGTATACATATAAAACAAAGTCAACGATGCCGTCCGTCTGTCCTAATGTGTTGGCATTAGTTCACCTATGCGTAGGTTCATAATATCATTTATCCTTATCATTGTTTTAGTGGAATATGTCTCTTCACGCAAAGATGGGCCGGGCTATGACAAACATGTCGTATTGTTTCTCATTGTAATTAAATAAATTAATGGGGACTCGAGAGGAATATATACGAGATATTGGGAATTTGCGGTCGCGACTTTCGTCAGCCGCGTCGGCGAATGAAATAATGTAGGTTTTCTTCTGTGTAGGGTATTAACTGACTTTAAAAGGATTCTCAATCTGATTCTATTTATAGTAGTTACCTACCTTCCTTACTTATAGTGAAAACTATACGGTTTAAGTAAGAATGTATAACTTTTAAATGCATTAAAATCTTTCAATCTTCCGCACACTCCAATCGTATGACGATTTCTCATCATTCTGCCACCTTCGATTCTAACATTCATTAAGGGCATGCGACGACGAAAAAGAAAATTGAAATTTTCATTTCACCTGAGATTCCGCCGCGCACATTAATGCTCTTGGAATCCATACTAATATTATAAATCTGAAAGTAACTCTGTTTATCTGTTTCTCTGTTTATCTGTTTATCTGTATATCTGTTTGTCTGTTTGTATGTTACCTTTTCACGGCTAAACGGCTGAACCGATTTCGATGAAATTTGGTATAGGGGTAGATTGGACCTATGAGACGGACATAGGCTATCTTTTGTCTCAAAAAACAATCTCGAAGGGGATGAAATAGGGGTTGTAAGTTTGTATGGGGAATCCATAATTCTTCAAGTTAGGGATCTGAAAATTTTTATTTAGGCTTTTGGTAAGAAATAAATAAATACGGGTTTCCATCTTTTTGCTAAATCATCCCTAAAGGGGGAAAAGCAAGGGGGTTGAAATTATGAGGTATTCTTTAGATGCACCCCCAACAGACCACAATAAACGGCTGAACGGATCGTAATTTAAAGGGGGAGAGTGCGATGGGAGGAGAGGGGGAGAGTGCGGGGGAGGGGAGGGGGAGAGTGGGGGGAAAAGGGGAGTAGATGGTAGAGTGGAGGGAAAGAGGGTAGAGTGGGGGGAAAGAGAGGGGGGAGTGGGGTGAGAAATAGGGGAGAGTGGGGTGAGAATGAGGGGAGAGTGGGGTGAGCAAGAGGGGAGAGTGGGGTGAGAAAGAGGGCAGAGTGGGGTGAGAAAGAGGGGAGAGTAGGGTGCGAAAGAGGGGAGATTGGGGTGTGAAAGAGGGGAGAGTGGGGTGAGAAAGAGGGGAGAGGGGGGAGTAAGAGAGGAGAGTGGGGTGAGAAACAGGGGAGGGTGGTGGGAGAAGGAGGGTAGTGGGGAGAGAGGCGAGTGCGGGGAGAAAAAGGGGAGAGTGTGGGAGAAAGAGGGGAGAGTGGGGGAGAAAGAGAGGAGAGTGGGGGAAGAAAGAGGGTAGAGTGGGGAGAAAGAGAGGAGAGAGCGTTGAGAAAGAGGGGACAGTAGGAGGAGAAATAGGGGAGAGTGGGGGGAGACAGAGGGGAGAGTGGGGGGAGAAAGAGGGGAGAGGGGGGATAAAAGGGGAGAGTGGGGAGAAAGAAGGAAGAGTGGGAGATAGAAAGAGGAGAGTGGGGATAAAGAGGGAGGGGAGATTGGGGGAGAAAGAGGTGAGAGTGGGGGGGAGAAATAGGGGTGAGTGGGGTGAGAAAGAGAGTAGAGTGGGGAGAAAGAGAGGGGAGAGTGGAGGGAGAAAGAGGGGGAGTGGGGGTAGAATGAGGCGAGAGTGGGGGGAAATAGGGGAGAGTGGGGGGAGAAAGAGAGATTGAGTGCGAAATATATAGAAATAGAGGGAGAGGGAGTGAGAGAAGGAGGGAAAGGGAGAGACTGAGAGGGTGAGGGAAATAAATATAATGGATGAGATGGACAGGGAGAGAAAGGCGAGAGATTGAGAGTGGAGAGGGATATTAATGATAGAAAGATAGGGAAAGATATAGAGATATAAGGAGAGGGAAAGAGATAGAGGTAGAGGAAGGGAGATAGAAATAGCGAAAGAAGGAGAAAGATAGAAAGAGAGCCGAGAGGGAGAAAGATAGAGGAAAAGGGAGAGAGAAAGAGAGAAGAGAGAGATATATTCTTACCTAGCTGGTACCCGCGGCATCAATTGATTTTTTAAACAGTTTACTTTTTTACATAAAAATGCGAACGAAGTTGCGGGTATCAGCTAGTTTGACATAAATATAAGCGCGCTTATAGAATAGAATTCTTTATTCTATTCTATAAGCGCGAGTATATAAAATAGGTCTCAACAGTGTCGTCTGCCTTACATTACGCTTCTACGCCTTCGGCGGGGACAAATGCACGTTCACCGTGAGACCCAAAGAGCGCATAATAACGGAACATTTTGTTTGTATTTATAAATATACATAAATAGTCGGTAAGTAGTGCCGATCAATACGAGCCCTAAGTGCCTGCAGAGTTCCGTCGCCTACCTCCGCCCGTACGATACGATCATTGATGTGAAAATGTACACTTTCAGGCGTGTAAAAAGCCCTACCTTATTTTGAAACTAGCTGTTACCCGCGATATTTATTTTACGTTAAAAGACAGTCTTTCATCTAAGCCCCTACGGTAACCAGCGCGCCCCATACAAAAACCTTTTCACCAATAGCTCGATTTTCAGCTCCGCCCATTGGATTTGGATATCAATTATACCATTGCAAAAGTCAGTTTCTCAGCTAGCGAGCAATGTTATAGACAGAATAAAGATTGCTACACTACTTTTACGTGACGCGAAACAAACAGATCGACGTGATGTTCAACAAAAGTTATATTATCACCATGCCTTCAATACATTTTCGTTTGCTGTACCATAAGTAATATAGCTACAGACTGAATGCGATAGGCGTAGGCGTTATATGCGACGTTGTTAGTTCGAAGCAGCGAATCGGAAACTCAGTACGCCGATGCCGGCGACAAAGTCCGGCACGAAGTGTTGTTACGTAAAGGCAAATTCATTCTGGCAGACCGTATCTAGAACCGCAGCCGATGCATCGGTGCATATGCAGGTACCTCTCCAATGCCAGCTGTCGCCCGAAATTAATATTGTATCGTCTATGCAAGATTAAAATCGATCTTGGATTGCTGCCTATCGTTCGATCGATCTCAAACCTGCGTGCCTTCATAAACCAATCCACGGATCGGTTATAGGCACGTTTGACCCTAAAATGGATTGTGATATCAATCCCAGATAGCAAAATTTGGATTAGGATAGATTATTAATTTCGGCCGTATATCGGGAACGTCTAAGATAAATCTATTTTTTATTCATATACTGTGAAACTTTTCCTACTATTTTCAGCGTTAGTTACGGATGGTTAGATACGCGAACTAAATAAAAAAACCGGCCAAGTGCGGGTCAGACTCGCGCGCCAAGGGTTCCGTACAAGCCTGCACATTTCCATATTTGATATGAATTTCAACTTGATACCTCTACGCGTTCATGAGGAAAAGGGTAAAAAGCGTTTATTGTTAAAACATTTTGTAGGTAATAATATCCAACTATGTATTTTTATTGCCTTTTTTGGATGACTGTGTTTCTATTGTAATACTAAGTATTAAAAACCGGTCAAGTGCGAATCGGACTCACGCACGAAGGGTTCCGTACCGTTATCTATAAAAACGGCAAAAAAGTCACGTTCGTTGTAAGGAGTCCGCCTTAAATATTAATTTTATTTTGATACGGACAGACGGACGGTCGGACGAACAGCGGAACTTTAGAACGGATAGGGTCCCGTTTTACACTTTGAGTTTGGATCCCTATATATATATAATATTAAATAACTAGATAATGCCCTCGACTTCGTACGCTCTAACTCCAGCCCAGTAACCGACTCATTTAATATCTATATCCCGCGGAACATACGGCCTTAGCAATGTTAGACGCGTCGTTGTCGATAATCGTGACTGAGAAAGACCGACCCGACGATGAAGGCTCGACAATATCGAATATCGAGAAGCATCCTGACTTAAAACCGGGATGCATAAAATGAGAAGGGGGCTTTTACCCCGCCCCGTGAGCCGATTGAGTTTAAAGGCTTGCATGATTTTGCAGTTAGTAATATTTTGAGTTAGAATATAAGAGCCACTTGCAACATTAATCCTAGAACGAGAATTTATCTTGTGGCGAGTTAAAATTCATCTATGTAACCTCCGCACGTAGCTTCATATCTCGCACTAAGTTGATTAAGTATTAAGTCAATCTAGATTTAAAGGATTTTGGCGCAAGCCGCCTTAAGTTTAAGGCCAGGTTGTACTTAGGTGGTTATACTTACTGGTGGTGCTGGCAGATGGCCGCGAGCGCTTGAACCGCTCATTTTTGTATGTATTTATTTATTGGAAAAAAGTCATAACGAAATTGGTAATTGTAAGTTCCCAATCGCTTTCTATATAAAAAGCCCCATTTATTGGTAGGAATAACTTTCACGTAGTTTCATGTGGAATCTCTTAGGTGACAAGTAAAGATGCGATTTCGTTTCATCTTTGTGTTTTTTTTTATTGAGTCATTGTTCGTAATCGCATTTCTGGCTTCCCAATCGTCTTCTCTATATGATAAATTTAAACATAATTTTTTTTATTCTGTATTGTATATTTTAATTGGTTTCCTGATCTGAAAAAAACTTTGAAATTGAGAAAAACCTCGTCTTTTTGAAAATATTGGCATCATAAGGCATAAAACACGTTGAATTCGCCCAGACGACCTGTTTCCAACCTATAATAACATTAAAACATGTTTCAGCAGATACATGATTGGCTCTGATCGATCCCGAATGGGGGTGGTGGGTGGCGAGTGACGTCCTCTGGTGACTGCGTTTGTCGGGCTGCCTAAGGCCCACTGATAAACTCAAACAATACGTCATAGAAACAAACGAGACAGTGAGATGGTTCTATCTCGGCCTCGCAACAATGACATGTTACGTTACGTGCGGATTTCCATCGCTCCGTGCTTCGGAGGCCCAGATTATTCATCCAATAGATATGACATTTAACTCAAGATCCGGGGAAGAAAAGAAACAAGTGTATACAAATTGACAAAGGAGTAAGTAGGATAGTCAATGATGTTTTGTCTTTGTCGGCGTATGCACTAATTTATTGCTGTGCTGCAGAAGCAAACCAATCTTGACGTTTAAGAATGTCGCACGAATGATTGGAGCACCACCTAAATAACGTGTATTAAATTTATCCGATTTATACATTGCAGCAAAGGTGTGTCCCTTTCGGGTATACGCTATTGTCAAGTCTATTTCTTGGTACTAGTACGTCTATGTTCGGAGGGCCCGGTTGTTATCGATTGCTAGCAGTCGTTAAGACACATGCCCTTGGGCGGGCTTACACCTCTAACACTACAGGAGGATGCCACATCCTCACACGAGACTAACGGTTCTCATTTCATTGCTAGACATTTTACACAAACCACCCTATAATGTTATTTAGTAGGCACTGAGGCACGCCGAAGCGCCTTGCGCACATTTGTCTATACTAATGTTATAAAGAGGAAAACTTTGTTTGTTTGGTTGTAATGAATAGGCTCCGAAACTACTGAACCGATTTGAAAAATTCTTTCATGTTGGGAAGCTATGCTATCCCCGGTACACATAGGCTACCTTTTATCCCGTAAAAATTAATGGTTCCCGCGGGATAGCAGTTAACGCGGGTGAAACCGCGAGGTGCTTCTAGTATCCAATAAATAGAAAGTCTAGGGACGCCAAATAAAACACTCAATAAAACACTCTGTATAGTATAAACGTGGTAAAAAGTGAGGGATAGGCCTGTGTCCAGCTGTGGATCGATTATTTCCCGAGTACGGCAGATTCAGAATAAAGTATACTTACCGCGAATTTATAGGTCCAAAATCGCTTGGGAGTCTGGGAGTCATTTTGCGAATATAAAAGTCATAGTCAAATCATTAAAAATAATTGTAAAAAAGCAATAAAATCACACTTTTACAAGCAAACACTTCAATCGAATTAACAAATAGAACCATAAAATAAAACAAAATTTAATGAATTGATTATGGTTTGAGTTAGAAAAAGGATGTTTCCCTTTCAAGCACTGATCCAAGATTGAATCTCGAACAGGAACAGGAAACTCCGTTGACACTGCCAGTGCTTCGGAATACGCACGTTAGAGAAGACAGCACCAAAAAACTCTACGGGGACGTCATAATTATGTCATGTAATAGTTAAGTTATCTATGAAGCCGATACGGGCTGATAATAAATGATGATGAGGGTTATTTTCCAACTGGATACGAAGACTGGGCACGCGTGTGTCCAGAAAGTTCTCCAAATAGTTAGGTATCACATGTTATTCGGTCAATGGTGTTAATATAAAAGACAATGCTTTTATTATATTTTTTTTTAATTTCATGGAATTGCTGGTGGCATGTCGTCGCGTATTCTGTTAGTTTAATTTTCAACAATGTAAAGGAGGGGTGCCGCGCGGGAGCCCTCTCTAGGGGTGATTGATGGGGCTGCATAAAACCAATTACTCTTAACTTGAACGTTATTTTGAAGAGCAATCCGTATTACTTATCAGAGTAGGGCTTGTGTTCATTTTTAACCTTTATATTTTTCGTTGATTCGAGAACAATTTTTTTACACACATATTCCTATAGAGAAGTACACAAAAGGGTAAACGATTCTGACAAATAATTATACCCCTCTTTAAATTCAAGGTAGAATTGTTTAGTGATTTTCGGAGTTGAAAGAGGGAGGCCCGTATCGCGGCTTCTATTAATCGACTGCGCGAAGGAATGTATTAGTTACTAGGTGCGCCCCGCGGTTTTACCCGCGTTACATTGGGGTTACCTTTTTATTTATGAACCGATTGACATGAAACAAACACTAAATGGTAAAAGTGAAGCTTACCACAATATACAAGCGAAAACCGCATCTATATCGGATAAGCTGTTTCTGAGATTAGCGTGCTCAAACGCACAGACAAACACACAAAGTTCTAACAAATCATTGTTTTGGGTGCTATTTGCTTGATAAAGGTCCCACTAACATTGTTTCTCATATATCTTCCATGTACAGACAGCGATCCGTTACATTTGTTACTATGTATAGATTTTTAGTTTTGTTCAGCGCCTTCACAAATTGAATCTTTTCAGCCGAAACTGACCGTCGACGCGCCCACGGCGGCGAGACAGGCTGGTAATAATCAACATGGCGTGTAATCAAATCGCAATAATTGGAATACCGATACAAAAATAATATTATTAGAGATGGAATCAAGTTTAATTAAACGTAGGTGACGCGGGTGAGACGTTCCTGGAAGTTGGTTCTGCTATTAAGTTAATAGTTTGAACGGTTCACAAGGTTTGTATGATTTCATCGCTCGCTTTTAATCAAAACTCACCCGGGTGAAAACTATTGCACTTTCAAATTAAATATAGTATTAATTTAAAATTAAATTAACTAAATTGGATTTTACTTTGGCTTTGATGGCGATGTTATGATTTAATGGACTTCTTTTTCGTCTAGTACATAATATAGTGAAATCATGTTAGCACGTTAAAGCTTGAGCCCTCGTCAATAACGCCCGGCTCGGCGTGTCTGGGTGCGGATTGCGGAGCGCTACACCTAACAGCCACTTACAGCAACGCTGATATGAACGTTATTTCAAAACAGATTAAATCGATTTTACTTCGACACGCTTCTAGCTGCAAATTTTTGCCAAGTCTTGCCCAAAGAACTTTCAACTTTATTTATTTCACTATTTGGTTCACTATATTTTGTTTGGTGTTACTTGGTTATTGTTAAACATATTAATACCTAGACCTGAAATGTAGACAATTCCCGTCGTAACAGTACAATACGTACAAAATATTTTCTTTAAATGGATTCGACTCCATAATCACGTACCTATGAGCTTTTGTATGGAGTATGTTAAATAAAATATCACGAGCAGGCAACTTTAATGTTTATGGGGGTTGATCGCGGACACAAAATGTTAACGTAACGGTAAATGTCTTCATTTAACTAACAGTAGAGGGGATTATGTGCTTAGGCGGTCTAGGAGCCGTTCGAGCGCAGCCGCAAGGACTGCTTAGGCACGTACCTTTGTTATCAGCCGCGATAAAGCCGAGTATGTTCTCGTGCCGCAGCATCACCGTCTGGTATATCTCGGCCTCCCGGAACCAGGAGCACTCCTCGCGCGACGAGAAGATCTTCACGGCGACGTTCTCTCCGCGCCACCTGCCGCGCCACACCTCGCCGAACCGCCCTTTGCCAATGATGTCCACCAGCTGGATCTGGCGCGCGATCGACCGCTGCACGAGGAGCGGCAGCCCTGGGGATCAACCGTATTTTATTCCATCATTTTATTGAACCTAAGCGCCGCGATCGGTTGCTTTAACAAGTATTTGGCTTTGCAATATGTTGATGCACTATACGTTCGCCGCCCTGAGATATTGCATACGTCTCATATAAACCGACTGTTCCGACAACCGACGTCTGTTGCGGGTTCGATTCCTAGACAGGTCAATTGATTTGCGAATACCAAAGGTATTCACTCTAGTCTGTGTATTTCGCCTAGACAGTAGCCTATGCCAAAGTAGTTTTCCGTGTCGAGGCTCCAATAGCAAATTAGTTGGGTAGACTAGCAAAATGTTTATATTGAATGTGACCTTATCTGCAAGAACTCAGGGTTAGTCTCGAAATATGAATTTCAGGCATTTATTATTTACAGATCTTTCGATTGTCGTACGAAATAATTAATGGAATTTATGGTAGTGCGCTCTGACGCCAGCTAGTTCTGAACGTAAGATAGATTAGAATACTTTATTGAGGTAGGCGATGTCGCAACTGCAGTGTCGTGACCACTGCCCCGCCGCCGAGAGGTACCAACTGTACCTACAACTGTTTCGCGATGTTGCAACCGTACCAACGCGACTACAATCGATTTCTTCATCACCTCAATATCACGATACAGATCAATCTAAGCTTTGACGTTGTTTAGTACTGTTGGTAATAATTTAAGCAAACATCCGATGAACAAACGCTATAAACTAGTCTGTAGCTAAAGAGCCCGGTTGCCGTGGGAATAGACATACTCGTAGCAGCCGCCGCCGCGACAAACGCAGCGTTATCGCCGCGGCATCGAGAATAACCTACGCACAAAATCCTCTAGTGATAGGGCTCAAAAATATTCACCTTGGAAGCGTTTTCGTGATATAAGAATTCGTAAACAAAACTCGAAGTGATACAGAGCTTTAATTATTTTTATTTATAAAAAAATATATATTTCAGGCGAGACTGGTCCTTGCAAATTATAACGTAAAATCCATAATATGTTGTGGCTCTATCTACATCTGTTGGTGCCTAGTTATGTATGGTATTGAATGCTGGGTATGGCAGTAGAAGAATGAAGTCTGAGATATATTATCAGTGTCTCTGATGGCAGTGGAGATGAGCGTCATATAATTAAGGGAACGATGTGGAAGGGTAGAAGATGTAGGGACAAAAATAGAGAGAGGAATGCTTAGAGGGTTTGGACATCTAGAGAGGATGGATGAAGGTAGATTTACGAAACAGATGTATGGATCTAGTGTGAATAGACCAGCCGGTAGGGGTCGACGTAGACGGACGTACCGCAATAAAATCGAGGACGTGTTAAGGAAAGGTCATGTCAAGAGTACCCATAACCGGAGAGCATGTATGTGGAAGGAGCGAAAGAGGTGCGTCAGGATCGTAGCATGTGGAAAGATGTAGTCTCTGTCTAACCCATCGGGAAAAAGGCGTGACTGTATGTATGTATGAATGTTTGTATTTATATATACCTATTAAGTTACGTAAAATTTTAGTCAAATTTACTCAATTTTGTCAGTTATTAATTAATTATTTGCAAATTCTTATGAATACATATAATACGGTACCTTTTTATCATGATTCTTGGGAAAGTTACCGAGTAAATGGTAACCTGAATTACTTATCTAACAACAAATACATTAGAAACGGGGATATTTGGTTACATGTATTGTATTATGTTTGTTTAGATTTTCTGGGAACTCAAAATAATCACGCAGTAAGTATTTCGATTCCAATGATAACACCGATAATTTTTAGCGTTAGCGCTCACGATAGTTAATAAATAATTATATGTTTTTTTGTTTATATGTATATATCCAGAAAAAAAAAAGTTACTGAGAGAAACCGAAAATTCTGCGGGCAACATGTCTGTGAAATGACTGAATCTTATTTCTTTGAAGGAATGCTACACTATTCCAACGTGACATACAGGCCGAAAATTCAGAGGGGTAACCGTTTTCGGGTAAACCGAAATTCAACGTGAACAAAAACGGGGATTACACGGGTGAACCCGCGTGGCGCAGACAGTTCACATAATGAAATAGGAAGATATAAAACAATAATGTTATTGCCACTCTAAATAAAAAATATTGTGGCTAAATCAAAGTCAAACTCTAAAATATTTTAAGCATGGCTTCAAGAGGGCACTGATGAGCCTGACTTACCGTGGGATCGCGAAGAAAAAAAACATCCTCGCGGAGCACTCGAGGGACCGACAATAATCTGATAGGAAGCTTGAATATCGCTCACAATTGTATACCTATGTATAGTGCCCCCAACACCGCTCGTGAATGGAGAATGGGAAAGTTCTCGGTAAACAAACATAATAATCCTATCAAAGTAAAAATGGAATAGCTGAGGTTGCGCCTTACTGACGGCAATTGCTTGGTTATTGAACCTCCCTTTGCCACAATGGAGGTTCAATAAGTCTGTGTAAGCTTTTTCCAAGAACTCTACTAACTCAATACTACGGTAAATTATTTTTTCAGAGAAGCTCGATGCTTGAATGATATAGATACAGTTACAA
Source organism: Hylaea fasciaria (assembly GCA_905147375.1). Classification (NCBI taxonomy): domain Eukaryota; kingdom Metazoa; phylum Arthropoda; class Insecta; order Lepidoptera; family Geometridae; genus Hylaea; species Hylaea fasciaria. Next base: position 1,094,245 of record LR990192.1, read on the forward strand.
GGGCAAGTAAACTTTATTTTGCACTAAACACATTTTTGTATATCACTTTATTTGGGACATGCGACACCTGTTTTCGTCGTCTCGTTCAAAAATAGCCTTAAATAAGTATAACGGTGCTCTTCACGGTCATGACTGATTTCCCTTTTACTCAGCCAGAATATCTTGTTCGCTAAACAACATAATTATTACGAAAAAATGACGCGGCCCCTTCTTTCAATAGCTACTCGCTGCATAAATGCATGTACATCGCTTGCTCGTCGAATATACCTACTAATAATACCTTATTTACAACAACCTATTCTCGCGTTCACAAGAGACGACGAGCAGTTTATGCCTTAAATTAAATTATAGTTCACGCACGTAAGTAATAACGATGTGCTACATCCTACTTGCTCTCACTTAGACGCTCGCGCCGAGATAGTACGCAACGACAGAATATTAGCGAGTATAGAACGTCGCGGGCCAGGCGACGGCTGCGGCGGCGGCGGGCTCAGATGAGAGGCACATTAGCGCCTTGTACTATGTGACTATATGCAACGCGCGAGCTCCATCCGCAACCATTCTAATAAATCGGGGACAAGTTATTGCCCCTCGGACTTAGCAACGAGACGCAGCGGCCGCAGGCGTCTCTACTCGGTGCAGTTGCACGTACTCGGCCGATATACACGGCGCTTGCTTATTGGTAGCACTTTTCAGAAGGCAGCCACTGGCCACAAATGCAAAACAATTGACAATAATAATTGTTATCCGAGTGCGAGGAATCATTTGAGCAAACGCGATTGTATTCCAATTGAGACACTTGTTACGGGGCACCTATTTAATCGCGCAACTACCTATCTAGTTCTGGACTTGGCTTCAAGTCAGTAGTTCGAAGCGATTCCCGTAACGGTGTTAGAGACTGAACTGTGTAACACGTGAGTCTTCAAAACTTTAGCTGCGGCTTTAGTCAAGTTACAAGCTAGGCTCGATGCGTGTTATCGTGGAACATTATTCAATGCTAGATTATTGAAGAGTATCCGTGTATAGACCACTCACCGGATCCGGAGCCCGTGGTGGAGTCCATCATGACCTTGATGCTGGTGGTGGTGATGACGGGGTGGCGCGTCTCCCGGGACAGCGAGTCCTCGCCCGGGAACAGCGGGTGGCTGCCCCGCTTGGGCATCTTGCGCGCGCGCTTCACGCACCACAGACCGATGGCGGTGCACACCCCCAGCGTTATCAGCACCATCACCCACGGCAGCATGCGCCACGTGGTCGACGACGAGCTCGGCTCTTCTGGTCACAAAGCTCATTTAGCGGACGCGCCTCGACGTGGTGTCTGGCCGCGAATATCCCATATGAGACGGGGCTCTAACGCCGCGCCGCTAGACACCACCCGAAGGCACTTTACTACAGAACTGTCACAAGCTTTAGCGCAACTCGAGTAGAACCGACGCAGAAAGCACTTTTGACTTTGGACGCGTCTCTAATATTGTACGTGTGTTGAAAATAAACACAGTAAACGTTACGTTGCGTACGAACAAGGCCTGCGCGATGTTATTGTACTGATTGTCAGATGAGGACAATCACAGCCGGCACTCAATTACCCAGTTAACGGACCACGAGTTGGCAGCGGTGCACGCGCTTCGACAGTCCATTGAAGTATTATATTCCGGCTATTGGACGTTGTTTGTGGTCGCATTAAATGTGTAACAGACAGTAATGGGCCCGACGCTGATTGATAAGCAATTTGGGGGGCACAGCTCAAACGATATGCATCGGTTCGCTCAATTGAGACTGAGACAAGACTCTTGTTCTAATCAATTTAAATGAGTTGAAACTTTACAGCACTTGGATCGTAAATAACGCGAATACTAATATGTAGACATTTATATGATCGAAGTTCCGTTCGCCAGCAGACGCCGTGACGTGACACTCTCCAAAAGTAGAGTTGTGCAGGCTTCCATTGGCGTACGCCACTTCAAAAGAATATTTCACAGAGTAGGCTACTTTAACAGAACCCGTATAAAAATAGCACCTGAGCTTCTTAGCAGACAACGCAGATTTATATAACAGATTTCAATAGGACTTCTAGCGGTCTCTGTAAATAAAATACACGTCTGCGAAGAGGCTTCGTGAAAGATACATCTTAGCTTACCCATACAAAGCGGAATCGTGACAAGCAGTGACACAAAGAGCAGATATCAAAATACTTGCAAGTACCGTGCAATTAAATAAATAGGTATAATACAAAATGTACGTTTATCCCAGTGATAAATTAATGTGCAAATAGGTAGCCCTTTGACTTATTGACATCTTTTGTTTCTTGCTAAGGCACAGTTCTAGGATTCTTGTATTATGAAGTTAGGTCTCATATTTTGTAATTAGTTGTAGAGTCAATTCGAAATCAATTTTATACACTGGACAGTTATCTGGCTCTAGGGCCGGAATTCCCCGGACTCGGAATAAATCTATTCGAGCAGAAACGGCAAGACTTCGACGATATTTTTTATAGCAGGTATGCTTCTCGTTACTTGATCTTCTTACGAGCGGTTTGCTTTTGTGCATCTTTCTCATTACACTTTATTTTGTTTTAACACAGTTTTAGTACCTACTTTTTGACTTGTGATTTAAATTTTCCTTACGGTACCGTAAAATAATTAATTGTCGTAGGAAAATTACTTTACACGCACACATTTACATGGTTTGCTAGAAAAGGCTACTAAGTTTAACCGAGTGTAAATTGCGGTAGATATTGCATGTTTGTTTCATTCTATACGTTTGTTTCATGATTTTATAATATCGTGTACATCGCGATCTTTTATATGCTTGATCTTATATATATAGTAGGTATAAAAGAAACTGTTTACACCCATGCCCAGAGGTTAATAGATCGTGTCGAAAAGAGTTCGTGGATTAAATTATATTTAGCGATTAATAAAATGCATTTTAGTAAATAAAACATGCGATTAGTAAAATAACTAATAGAAAAGAAATCATGCTTATACTGTAAACCGGCTTATGATCACTTACACTACTTTTAACATCCCGCTGCGACATGATTGGCATTCTGCGACGACTGGACATTCTACGTCGACCCCTTTCATGCCCGCTATAAATGCAATGTTCTATCACATTCAGGAAATTTCCAAGATCGTTCATTTTTAGCAAATATGTTTAGCAGACCATTATGTATGACGCCGAACCGAGAAATCAAAAATTGAGAACGACGGCGCAGCGTCCCCGCTCGCGATATTCATTTGCACGTATCTGGTTCCATTCGCATGCAGTCGGCGAACTGTTCATTTGGAACGAGAGTTAAGACACCATGAAGGTATAAATGAATGGTCCTGAGGACGCATCTCGCGAGGACATCACAATGTAAGCCCCAGTCCCGACGGCACTCCCGTACTGTACCTGCGGCGAAGGCGTCCCGGTTACAGAAGTCGGTGGCGCAGCAACTCATCCCTGCATCGCGGCACAAAATGGGCCGGTCCCCGGGAGGAAACGAGTACTCGGGCCCCCAACATCTATGTCCACAAACCGACGCATTAGTTACGGAATACGCTCCCCTAAACGGTGATCAAGGCCGGTCTAAGGAAAGAAAACTTAGTCGTATTAGAGACAACGAAATAAAAGGAGAATCTAATATCAGCCATGCAGTCTCGCACCGTGTACCAAGCGTGGGCCCCGACGCGTCTCAGGCGGTAGCTCTGCCCCGGGCTCGAATCGGATCGGTATCTGCGATCGAAGGCGAGCTAATCTACGCGTGGAAGTGGGCCCGGCGCGGGTGGCTAACGATAATGACGCGCGTGTTATCAGTTTGTCAGCATCGGCTCGTAAATATTGACATAGGCAACGGGGCCGAGGGCTAGCGAGCTAGCGCCTGTGACGCGGGTTGCGCGGCCGAGGGCGGTGCGGCGGCGGCCGGCAAGCGTGCGGCTAGCGACACACGGAGCTCCTACCTGGCGGCGAGGTCTGCGACGGCGGCACCAATCTCACGTCCTCTTCCTTGTTGCACATGTCACGTGAATTACAACATTTTATCGCCACCGACTCATTTTTAGCTTTCGTCGTGGAGCAACTGAAGGGATGCTCGATGGGAATCAGTGATTTGCGCTCGATGCAGCTGCGCCGCGATGGAACCACCATACATTACGTTTAGTAGGTTAAAGCAAAATCAACGCACACTCGGAAAATAGTTAAAGAGTACGGGCACATCATCGAAGACGAACAGCCGCCGCCGGCCACACGGCGACGACGCGGCGGCCCGCTTCTCTCATTAGGCGCGCGTTCAAACGCTTATTCCGAAGCAATGTTGTTAGAGTAATGGCATCTCAACACAAAACCGATAAGAAAAAGGTCAATGCAAAGTATCTAATATTACATCAAACAAACTCAAAATCTGCATGATCATGGTACAAATCACACGGCCACATGTGTGCGGTCAGGCTTACCCGTGGCTGAGTTGCGTAGGTCTCTAAACAACTTTTGTCTGGTTATCTCATTGGAGTTGCAGAGATCAGTCTGACAGCAATAGTGTGATGGCATTTTGCAATTTACCGGATTTTCGGGAGGCAAGGCTCTGCTCCAATTCAAACAGTCCAAAACCACCTCTCTACACAGGTCATTCGACGGAAACAGGTTAGTATCATCGGCATGTGCCGTTGACAACAAGCAAATGAGGTCGTGTTGATATGAGATTCGCCAACAAAGATGATTTAGATATCCAAATCATGTACTCTGGTACTGATTTATTTTAACTAGTGCACTTGATAACAATAAATTTAGAAGAGTCCCCACATAAATGGATGAGAATAGAGCTGCAATTGATACTCACTGGTAGGTGAACTTTGGTACTCCATTGTCATAGGTACTGGAGGCATAGCAATACCCGTCTGTCTCGCACGTAGAGTTCTGGCAAGATTCACTGTTGCAGTAGCATTTTAGTCCTGAAAGGGAACCACCATTATTTCTGTGCCCCAAGATTCTATTTTATTCTTTCTAAAATTTTTTTACTTTAAGAACCCTTTTCATTGGAATTAAAATAAACTTTATTTTGTTAATAGAATTATATTTTGAACTTACCTACAATGCAAAACTTGGTAACAATCAAAAGTGTTCCTGTACTTAACAGGAAAATTTTTGATTGTTACCAATTTGATATTGAACAATTAATTGATCATAATTGGTGATAACAAATATTATGTAAACTCTGTTGTTAAAGTATTATAGTGCAAGTTATTGACTGGTGTGTATTATCTTTGAGTTTGTTTACAAAGTAGCCTAGCAGTGTTCTCCTTGAGGGAAATTATTGAATCAGGAACAACACTGATCACATGCTCAGATATGAGTGCAAAACAACAACTACAAAGAAAACAAACATAACCCTATGTCATGTTTTGAAAATAATAGAACCATGAATACTTTTACGAGAAAATACAGAATGGCGCCGATTTTGAGCTCAAAATAAATACAGAAATTAAATTATTGTATCAGACATCGACTGTTAAGTTTCCTAGGATAATGCGGCATTGCTTGCTTACTTTTGAACTACACAAATTGATAAATTCTGTCGTACTATTATGAACCTGACGTCAGGCGTGCATTATGTGCTAATTCCGGTAAATGGTCGATAGGAGTGTCGTGCTAACTACGGAGTATCTTACGTAGGTACCTACTTCGTACAAAGTTATTCGTGTTTTAGTTATGTTCTACTACTAAAAAGCAAGAAGTGATGTAAACCACTCACCATCCACGGCGTCCCACCCGCGGGAAACCGCGAACACCAGCAACACGAGCCACTTACGGCAATGGAAAGTTTTCATAATCACATTGTTTAGTAGAAACATCGCAATTTATATTTTCCGAACAGCAAAACACTGATTACATACAACACTCGGGCAATACGGCCATTGAAGTGCTCTAGGAACATATGACATGGTTCAAACAATATACTTTGTGCCGAATAACATCAATATAACACAACTAGCTACACTAACAACTCTTAGATTTACTAATCTCATTAAAACGCAGTACAAAATTACTGCATTCTTGCAGAAAATATGTTTTTTTTTGTGGGAAATAAATAGCTTCCCATGAATGAACTAGTACTACCAAAGTGACAGACAGCTAGATGTAGATGACTGCAGAGTACGTGCATACTAAAGAGTGAGTGAATGAACAGCCCACAGGAACTACTTACCTACACACAGTCTATAAATAGCACAAAATATATTTAGGTAAGAATGCAAGAGCAATTTTGTATGATTTTTTGTGGACTTTAATTTTATAAATAGGATTAAGTAGACGTAGGTACGTTATTTTGGAATAATTGATTACTTTATGTTTTTATATTTAGGAAAGTACCAAAAATAAAAACGTAATTTGATAAGCTTTATACTACCACAATCACAGGCGCATGAGTGTGAGCAAATTAAGTATCTTAATAATTAAAAAGGAATAATTTCTTGTGATTTCCACCCTCATGATTTTTTTACATCTAACTTTACATTAGATAGGTATATTATTATTACACATCTCAGTCGTGACGCTGACTGGGAGATGGGAGTTAATTACTTTACTAGGTAGGTATGTACTACTGTACTAAGTATTACTGACTACCTATCTAGTATTACCCTGTTTATTAAAAAAAAATTAAATATCTAGCTAAATGCACAAATCTGGAAGTTAAATTATTCTTCGGCTACTAAAAAGTAGTACGATCTCTAGAGAAAGTTGATATTATTTTCTGGTTCTACTCGTAAATATTACTCCGTTGGTAGGCACCGATGTATTGCAGCGTATGCGGAATTAATTTTTCAAGGACTGAAATCCAAACTAGCCCGACTAATAATAATGGTTAACAATCAGAACTTAGAAAACTGGCGGGAATATTGAAACTTCAAAGTTCACTCTCGGTGAGCGTAAACGTGCGCTTCCCAAAGTCTTCCAAATACTAACTGAGCACTGAGCCGGGCAGGCGGCCGGCCGAGGCGTGAAGGGGCAAGGGGTGGATGGAAGAGGAACGGAGGGTAGAGGAGTGGGTTGCTTCAGGAGTAGGGAGACTGGAGGAATGGGTTGGGTGGGGAGTCGAAAGTAGTGTTGCTAGTGCATTCTTGTCAAAAGTTACGTAATGGGCGCCCAATAACAAATAGTGTAGGTACCTACATAACCCTAAAATTCGTAATGGAGAACTAACACAACTAGGTAAATAGTTATTAGTAAACGTGTATTTATTTTCTAATAATACTAACATCAAACTACTTCCTATACCAACCTTTTGTATAAACCCTATTATCAGTAAACATTAAAACAAAGTGCGTGACTAAAAACTAAGATACCTACGTGTTATTAAAATATACTATATTATATTTTATATTATTATGTATAACTACAATGTAGATACTATACCTAAGTATCTACATAAAAATAGGCATTTCCGTTTTTCTATGAGATAATCGTTTTGTGATTTTCATTACAATAACAAACGAAGTGTAGGTAAGTAACACATGAATGAGAGAAAGGCACGTACAAATGTTAAACATATTTATCCTGGTATTACTGATAGAGAGCTACTGCATGGTAGGTTTTCTTCAGTCTAGATCTAGGTAGAGTGGAGTAGGTATATAAACTATTTAAGACTACATAAACTGTTATGTAGTTTGATGTTGTTATGCAGTTTAATCTGTTATTTAGTAGGTACCTAGTAGGTAGGTATACTTAGTTAGTTTATTTAAATTGTTAAGGTATAGGTACCTACCTAGGTAGGTATCCAAAAATAAATTTACTTACCTACCTATATACCTACCGACATTTAGGTAGTTATACACTATTGGTAAGTAATGAGAATTAAGTAATGAGAAACATAACCTGTGAAGTCTTTAGTGTGGGAGCACCTACGGTGACTAGATTTTTGTTAATTCTGCCTATGCTCCAGCCTGACAGCGTAATTAATGTTCAATTGACTGACTGGTTTATGTCCACTGTCCAGTACCTACCTTTTTTTTTGAGGGGGGGGGGGAATGCCTTCGCACTATCCCCGTGGGACTTGAACCTACTAAAACCCCCCGTGAGCCGTCGATCCGCCTGGAGTGGGGCGAGATGGGGTCGTTTTGGCATTCACCATCCCGCCCCAGAACTGCCCAGTACCTACCCCAACTGGACGCCCCACGGAGTGCTGAATGTGGCTCCACTACCACAGACCACGGTAGTCTCGTCTTCATACCCAGAAGGTATACCTACCCTACATTCGAACCACGAATAAGAGAAAAGGTGGAATTGCGAATTGAGCGGGACGCGCATTTGCTCTACGGTCTGCAACACATTGAAAAATTTCAAACGAACAGCAGTTGATTTGAGAATGTGCCTTCTGTGTTAAAACTGCACATAATATTAAGGCGTTTTTCAAAGTGTGACAGATCGTAAGAGCATTGCGCGTCCGCTCACTTGATTCGAACAAACACTTTGCCAGTGTACGTGTCAGTGCGACTTTGCGATGCCACATGTAGAATACCTATTGATTGAGCACATTATATTGCACCTATCCACTACCTATTACATAGATGCTTTGCTTTTTTTTAACGTAGCCCCACACTAGTATTGCTCCTGTATCGTGTGACCCGCTTACAGACATACAATTTAACATACACATCACACCCAGACCAGAAACAAACATTAGTGGATTGCACAAATATTTGTTCCGGGCGGGTATCGACCCGCGACATGAAGCGCAGCAGTCCGAGTGCTCAGCCACTACGCCAAACGTGCCGTCAAATGATGAAAAAGATGCGAAGCAGCCTTAGTTAGGTGTCTGTCTTTTATACACCAGTCATGGTGACAAATTAAAAAACGCACTTTAAAAACAATTCCTATTTGTAAGCAGTGGGACCGGTTGGGACGTCACCACTCACCAGTGGTGTCAATAGGGGCACATTCTAAACCAATATAATTCTCAGTTGTCACCACTGGGGACGTTAACGGTAGTGACAACTGGGAATGACCCTTTATTAGTATGTACCTACTTATAAGAGGTCGCGGTCGTATAAAATATAAACCTCCAAATATCTAGGTACCTATATTACCCATTATATTTTATAATAATGGGTCTTAGAATTATTTTAAGTTACTAATGTTTTCTTGTTACCAACCCTATTATAATAAGGTTCTCAACTCAATACCTACACGTATAATATAATAATTTTCGCTTTTATTTTCTAGTCCCATCAACTTCGGGGACGAATACTACGAAAAACGTCTGGCTAGGTGGATATCAGCGCTAATAGGTAACCTTTATCTTTTAACTAGCTGTTTCCCGCGGTTTCTATTATCCAGCGAGTAAAACCGTGGGGCGTTACATGTTTAAAATAAAAGTAGCCTAAGTTACTTGTTATCACATCAGCGATCTGCCAGTGAAAGTTCCGTGAAAATCGGACAGCCGTTTCGGAGATTAGTAAAAACAGACAGACAGACATTTCAAATATTATATTTTTTTTCTAAAAAGCTGTTATGTTGACATTAAAAACAGACAGTTTTTTTTTATTAGATATTATAATGTATACTTCGATACTATGTACTACATTGAAAGGTATCCATCTAGTCTAGTGGATTAATAAATAAAATTCATTGAATACAACATTAAACATTTATCTTCGATACATACACAAACATGAATTTATATACATTTCTCAGAAAAGGTGCCATAGAACGGCTAGTACATAAACAGTAACGATAAATTCTATTTAAATTACATTATTTAGCTACTTAGTTACCACTAGAAGATTTCATGGAATAATAGATTTGTTGTCTAATAATACAGGCTCTCCCAAAATATTATAGAGGTGTAGATTACTTACGGGCACAAAGCGAAATTGACGTCTAAATAAGTAAGTACCTACTTACAGAATTTAACTTCACTCGACAGTTCGTGTATAACTTTGGAAAAAAATACGGTAAGTATTAATTTTCCTCCTTAAAAAAAATAAACATAATATAACTTTTTATAATATAATATTTTTATATAAATCTCGCACAGAGAATAGCCATTGCTATTCAGCGAGGTAATGCAGCCAGCGTTCTTGGTACCATGCCACATGGACACCCTCTTTTGTTAGATTTGTAAGGTTTAGTTTAAGCTAGTTTTAGTTTATTTTATTTTATTTAATACTATTATTAAATAAACAGTTTGATCCATAGGTAGGTACTACCAAATATGGACATTTGTGTTTTGTACACAGCTTTGATTGCATAGGAATAAATATATTATATAACAAAAAAAAAAAACTTTTTATTTTCATCGACTTTTAAATTAAATTGTGGTGAAAATCAAACAAAAAAAAGAGAAAAATTTCTATCATTTATACCTGATACCGCTGCCACTATGAATTACTACGGAATCTTTTATTACTACGAATTAGTTAAATAAAAAAAAAATGGTTCTTACAATTAATGCGCAATCGGTTATTTTTATGTTACACGCGCTCCCAGAATGTTATACAGAATAATAGATAGGTAGGTAGGCACTTGACATAACTAAATACAAATTATGCGTTTCAATTTGAAATCTAGGTAAGTAGAGGTATACGAGTAGGTTCTAACTATAAAAAGCCTACCGATTCGCGGAAGCTCTAAGCCGCGCACTAGGTATAATGTCACTCGAAATGCGAGCAAATTGTTTGTTACTGAATGTATATTTATGTACCCTTCAGTATTTCTACACCTCTATGTTACACAAAATTAAAATATTCTGAGTACCTACCGAGTCACGAAAGAAAACCCTCCGCGTAGTTAATCTGAATTGCAACTTTGAAACTAGGCGAGTATATAACTAGTAAAAAAAATACACCACGTATATATACTAAATTTATTGCATTGTTTTCGGTTCTTGGCGTTTGTTAAATGTCCATAATCCCTACCACGTTGCCCCCATCAGGGGGCGCATGCCCCTTTCCAGTAAAAAAACTCCCATATAATCCCCACCAAATCGCGTGTGTAACAATAAACAATGTGAAACTACCGCGTCTGAGAGGCTTCTTTCGTTTAAGGGAGGACTCGTTAACAAAATGATTGGAATTAACTTTGTGTACTTATGATACCTACTTAAATAAATGCCATGATTAAAAATCATAATTTTAAATAAAATCTAATAACAGCAATATTATTCGAGTGCTTTGAGAGGGTCGTGAGTATCGTTAGCCCTCGAGGGTGAACTCGTAATGGCGCAACAAAGATCGGCTTTCTCGAGTTTATAACACTTGCCTCTCAGCGCAGGGGTAGCAGAAGTTAAATAAAAAAATCTGATTTAGAACCATTATTTCACGTGAAAATATAATTTCCCAAATACCCCGACCAACCCATTTCTATGAATCTAAATTAGTCAATTAGATTTACCATCCAAAACATCTAACAAAATACGAAAAGAGAGTCTGGTTTGAAAGTGTTTTAAAATAGTTATAATCGATTTCAGCCAGACGAGGGGTAAACTACAAAGCGGGTTCACAAGGGGAGCGCATCAGCTCACCCCAAAATTTTGCAATTAAAATGTGTTACCTATATTAGTTGACTCGTCAGTCAATGTCAGTTAATACACCCTCCAATTTTGTCATGATTTGAAGGGGAGGCGGTAGTGTCGAGATAAAGTACCTATCTACGTATTGACCAATAGATTTTGGATATAATAGCTTGTATCCATATAATCACGATATAATGATACGCGCTACCAAACAAAGCACTAAAATAAAATACGAGCAATCAATCAAATTAACCTAAAGAACAGTCTACGTAATGTGCGTGTTGTTCTTAAATCTAATCATTTAGCCAACCTAAAACAAAATAATCTACATTACAACGGAACAAAACTAAAATGTAATTCCCATAATATTACGCAATAATAACTAACAGACTTGACGACTCCTTGGACCTAACACGAGTATGTTTTTTGAGCGTAGATGGTGTCGATGCAAGTGCTACAACTGCATCGATGATATTATATTCCATAGGCAACAGCATCACTCTCATTTTGGTTGATTTTGGGATGTGGCGATGTGGACAGTGTAGTTGAACGCTAGGCATCTCAGTGTGCGGCAATTGACACCAACGTAAAAGTTTAACCCTACAAAAGTTGAAAAACCAACGGTTACTAAAATATTATCACCTTCCTTAAAGGCGAAGGCTTAAAAACCGGGTCCCAAAATCAATCAAAAATCAAAAGACTAGACAAAGAAACGAAACAGCCTAAAAACATGTCAGTGAAGTAGTAAAGATACAAGCATATTTATAACTATAGCACAGTAACTGCTCACGCACTGCGCCACTGATATAAACATAACTAGTCAGAAACATTTATTTAAAAAATATTTTATATTACATTAATATACCTAATTAGACACGATAACAAAGTGATTATAATTACGATACCAATTGATATTATGAAATATTATAATATAGTAGGTATTAGTAAAGTATTTTTATCGAAAGAGGCCAGCCTCTAGCTTCGTCTAGGAGTGGGTTACCAACGAGTCACACCAGATCCGGTCACAGTGTGACTCGTTGGGAGTTTTTTCCCATCGAGTTACACTGATACAAAAGTGTAACACGTTGGGAACTCTTCTATAAAAAAGTTGCAACGAGTAACAGTGTGACTCAATGGGTGAAAAAATGACGAGTCACACTGTGAGCGGATCTGGTGTGACTCGTTGGGAACTCGCCGTCTAGGGTCCGTTTTCAGGCCGCCTGCTATCCATCGATAACAGACACGCCCGACGGCGTTACGCGCTCTCCGAGGCACGGAGTGATGGACATCCGCATATAACTCAGGAAGTTATTGGTGCAACGCCGAGGATCGAACCCTTTCAATAATTATAAGAAAATATTTTGATTTTTCATATGTTTTCACATTACGAAAAATTGCTGAACAGAACACAATGTAGTTTTCACTGAAGTACCTTCGGGTATGACGCGATTTTGTTGCCTACTAACATTTAATGCTTTCACTTTTGTACTGTATTCTTATAGTCTTCTATATTGTAATTAATAAAAAGTAACAATACATGGACGGTTTGCAGGTACTGGAACTGTTGTTTTTAGGGTTTCGTACCCAATGGGTAAACTAACCCTATTCTCGTACTAAGACTTCGCTGTCCGTCCGTCTGTCTGTCTGTCACCAGGCTGTGTCTCATGAACCGTGATAGTTAGACAGTTGAAATTTTCACAGATGCATTTCTGTTGCCGCTATAATAACAAATACAAAAAGAAAACGGAAAAAAATAAGTATTTTAGTTTTTACCGTGTTAATAGATAGTGGTACGGAACCCTTTATACGCGAGTCCGACTCGCACTTGGCCGGTTTTTTTATCCAACGCTATCTCAATCCGGAGTATATTTGAGTCTTATAATATTTATTTTGACGTATGCCCATAATCCCCACCATTCATAACAGTCATCAGTTCTCATAACACACTTCCAATAATATCCCAACACATAATAATTATATTTAATAATGATGGAACCCCATAATTTACATGAATATAATCTTAGTTCTAACTATTTTTTCCCTTTAATTTCAATAAAAACAAAATTGTTGTTGTTAGTGGAATAATATATAACATAGAATGTAAAATGTAAATCCTAGTTAGTCATATTATTAATCTTAATAGTACGAGGGTGAATCAAAAAGTTCTTAGAAGTGCATATATATGAAACCTTTTTGGATCAAGTTCGATATTCAAATTAAAGAGTGTCTATCACACTATATTTATGCAGACTGTCACTTGTTTTTGTCAGTTCGTTCGCATGTAATAAATTTTTTTGTGCAACGAGTTGCTAAAAAGTCAAAATTATGGATAAAAGTGAGTTACGTGCGGTGATAAAATATCTCAGTTTGAAAAAAATGTCTACGAAGGAAATTTTTTTGGACATTCAGCAGACATTAGGGGGTGATGCTGTACCCTATTCTACGGTTGCGTACTGGGTGGCTGAATTTAAAAGAGGTAGATCAAGCTGTAAAGATGACCCGCGTTCTGGGCGGCCTTCAACCTCCGTTACAGAAGAAAATGTCAAAAAGGTTGAGAATCTGGTTTTGGAAGACAGAAGAATGACTATAAAACATATAGCTGAGATCCTAAAGATATCTTTTGGTAGCGTTCAATCCATTTTAATTGATTCACTGGGGTTCAAAAAAGTGTCTGCAAGATGGGTGCCACGAATGTTAACCGACGAAAACAAAAAGCGACGTTTGGAAATTTCCAAGCGTAATCTCGAAATGTTCCAGCGTGATTCGGATAATTTTTGCCGTCGTCTTGTCACCATGGATGAAACGTGGGTCCACCATTTTGATCCTGAAACTAAAAGACAAAGCATGTCTTGGAAACGACCATCCTCTCCATCCATTAAGAAATTTCGAGTTGCTCCTACCGCTGGCAAAGTTATGGCCTCTGTGTTCTGGGATAGTGAAGGAATCCTTTTTATTGATTACATGCCAAAAGGCCAGACGATTACTGGACCCTATTATGCAAATTTAATCCCGAAAGTGCGTGAAGCGATTAAAGAAAAACGTCGTGGAAAACTGTCGTTGGGCGTGTTGTTCCTTCAAGATAACGCTCCTGCTCATCGATCGGAAGTTGCGCTCAACGCAATCCGCTGTGCTGGCTTCAATCTCCTTGACCACCCACCATATTCTCCGGACTTAGCCCCAAGTGATTTTCACTTATTTCCAAAATTAAAAGAGGAAATTCGTGGAACAAAATTTCACGATAATGACGCGGTTATAGCTGCCGTAGAGGACTTTTTCGAGAGTCAAGAAAATATTTTTTTTTCACAAGGAATAAGGAAGTTAGAAACGCGTTATTCTAAATGCATTGCATTGGAGGGAGATTATGTAGAAAAATAAAATATTATTATTTAAATCTTTGCATTTTTTAATATTGATTCCAAGAATTTTTTGATTCACCCTCGTATACTTTTTGTGCTATTACTGAGCTACATTGCAATTAAATGTTGCCCGATTTTATAATATTGTTTGTTTTTTTTTTTAACTGCAATTGTATAAACTGCAATTAGTGTGCTTGCACCACTCTTATTTTGTTTTGCTTTCGGGGATAATGCTAAAGTTTGCATGTGCAATTTTATTTATATTATTATTCGGGGAAAACTGCGAAATGGGGAAAATCGCTACTAACCCGTTGTAACGATCCGATAGAGGTCTAATAACATCACTATATAACCGACTTCATAAAAAACGAGAGGTCACTATTCGGTTAAATGTTTTTTCTAACCTGGTAGCAGCTTGCGCTTGGCGGCAAAAATCTGAGCACACCTCAACGTGGTGGTTTTATGAAAAACGCGGACAAGTCTGA
Organism: Hylaea fasciaria; assembly: GCA_905147375.1. Classification (NCBI taxonomy): domain Eukaryota; kingdom Metazoa; phylum Arthropoda; class Insecta; order Lepidoptera; family Geometridae; genus Hylaea; species Hylaea fasciaria. Next base: position 1,109,574 of record LR990192.1, read on the forward strand.
TCATAATACCTCTATAATATTAAGTTTTATTAAAGCTTTATGTATATTATTATTGTAATATTCAATCAGTAGGGGAAAACAGGGTGGCTTCGTACAGTTTTTACATTAGGCCTTGTAATAAAATTACTAACAGCTATTTCAAACTCATTTCAATGCTGGTATGTTACACACATATCTGGCTATAAAATGTAGTGTGGATTAGTATCGATACAGTATAATTGACTGAGTAATGACGGATTTACTAAAAAATTAAAAACGTACGAAGGCACCCCAGACGTGGGGTACCTTCGTACACAGCTAACACAATAAGAAAAGTTAATTAAAATAAAAATAAATACGTTTATCATCAAATAACTATAAACATTTAACAGTTTGATTTTCAAATAACATAATATAATGGAGTAATTATTAGCCTTTAGATAATGTAGTACTAATGCAGCAGTATATCACAAAAAAATCTTCTTTTTAATTAAAAAGTCACTTAAAATAGTCTACTTAGTAAGAATCAACATAAATAATAACGATAACATGATATAATCGTGGTAATCAAATATTAATATGGAGATTGCAGGCTGAAAAATATTTTCACGAAGCATGTATATAGTACGAATGTACCCCACATACATGTGTACGAAGGTACCCCAAACCAAATAATTACATAATTCTAATAAAAATAAATATGCATTAAGCTGCATCCCAAAATTTACGAATACATAATAAACTAATGGATATGTTCCTTAATTACAATGAATTACTTACACAATTTCAGTAACACTTACTAGAGCTACATGAGTTTGAATTCAAGTCCAAATATTACTTTCACGGCGCGAAAACACATTTGAATTTATTTCAACGGACCCGGCAGCCATACTGATGTTTTGTCCCGCTAATTAGTAGCTGCATACGAGTGGCAATCAGGCATAAAAAGATGAACGCGCCTAAATAACTAATAGTGGAGATATACGTACTGTACGAAGGCTCCCTCTGTACGGAGCCACCCTGTTTTCCCCTATTACTTATGATATTATGTGGACAAACATTATGTGAAACGATATTTATGACTAGCACTTGTATAAGTATTAAAAATATGACGATGGTTAATATAGTACGTAGGTACATTATATATTTCGATATGTAGATAATCTTAACGTTAATAGTTTAATTTATATATTTTGATATGAAGATAATCTCATATTGTTACTTATTCAAACTAAAGAGATCAAAATAATGCTACCACGTTATTTTGCAGTGGTTTCAAGGAAACTGCATTGCTGTTTATGTTCAAGTTTTTCATGGGTATTATTTGGGATTATATGGGTATTATATGGGGATTATTTGGGACTTTTTCACAGTATAAAAAAACGTAGACTTAATAAAAAAAAATTGTTGCCACTGTTTCATATTATTGTTTTAGCATTAAATTCTGAAACAACTGATTTACCTTACATTTCTAGAGCTAGTAACCTTTTCATATTATGGAGATGGTATATATGACATAATTATACTCCAAGGCGTGTCAAGCCAACGCGGCCGCATCCGCGGGCCACAGCTAATATAGACATAAAGCACCGCAAACGAAGTCGCGGGTATAAACTAAACTAACATATTTATTTATAGATATATTTATGTATATATACATAATTATATATTGATATAATCGTTAGGTCCTGCTACATTTTCGTAAATTTTCAAGATCCGTGATGTTGTAATCTCTCTCTTGATATGTCTGTTAGTAAATATGTATATCCAAAGTGAGGCCACTCTTCAATGGCGTCAACTCTCTCTCTCTCATCACAATCACAGTTTCCGGAGTGTATATATCTGGCACTTTTCACCTATCGAACCACTTTATCAGTTCCTTGGCCACACGTAAACATTTTTTTGACGACTTCTAATCTAACTTGTAAATTTCTGTTCATCGTTATTTTATCCAGTTATCGATATTTTTGGCCGCTAGTCACTAATCTCACTATGCTTTATCACGCCTATGCTTTACGCCTGTGCGATTTTCTAGGTCCTTCAATTAACCTATTAATTTGTTCCTATCTCTTAGGCACGTCTTTTCGTCGTAACAAGGTCTCGTCGGCGGCAGTGCGACGGCCGACGATAAATTTACAATATTTTTTACTGAAACTTGTTATTTATTCGAGTCATATTATATAGATTCGATAACTCAGATCCACTTAAATTGTCAGAAAATAGTTACCTCGTGTTGAGCTCGTATAAAACCGTATTTTACGTAATTTGTATATTATACTTAGTTACTTTATCACAATGTGAACGTTAATCGAATAAAATAAATTTCGATATTGATTTAATATCAATACCCACCTAACATTTACATTTTAACATTTAAAAATAAATTTAGCATTTAACATTAACATTATAAATATGAATATTATGTCCATAATTGCACTAATATATTCTACTACTCTAACAAGCAAGCCTACGATTATTTATACACTAAAACAGCATGTTTCATATATTATATTGTAGTCGTGAAATATGATTTTCTTTTAGTAGCAAACTCAGCGTTACACGGCTTCAGTTCGTAACGAGTATTGATGGAATTTGTGCGTAATTATTTATATTCGGTGGCAACGAAGTTTATGATTTGCTTTATCCTTTTTCAACTCTTTCACAAAGAGATTGTTTCCAAACACTTTTCTCAAGACAAGAAACTCTCTAGCGTCTATTGACCAGCTGCCTTTCGTTCAACTTATCAAATAGATTTACAATAACAAATTAATAATCATGTCTAACTAAAATATTGGACTTCATCAAATAATTTCATCGAGTTGCATATTAAGCGTTGAATAAATTCAATAGTAACTTAGTCAATATAACTACATACTGTGTTAAAACAAATTATTGCATGTAGTATAACTTAAAATTAAATATAATAATACAATAAACTGTATAAAAAATGTAGTATACATGCCTACATGTATAAATTAAAAGATTTCATAATATAATTTTCCGTCTAATTTGTGTAAAAAAGTACCGTGCAATTTGTTTTTACGTAAATCGATATAAAGTAAATAAATACCACAGTGTATACCACAAACAAGCTGCGTAATGTGGACATTGAGAAGCACACATTTAGAATTATGCTGATCATAATTACAATCATAGATAATTTTTGGTCACATAGCATCTTTAAGCTGCCTCGTTTTGACCACAGCAGGGTCGAATTCGGTCTATCCTAATTAGTATTGTTCTGTTTGAAGGAGATGTGTACCAAGAGCGAGGAGAGCTCGAACTCCTCAGAGAATCCGTTGGTGAGTGTGACGCTGCGGTACCCGCTGCGGAGACACTTGAAGGGGTAGGTGGCCTGCCCGATGAAGTTGGGGTCTCCGAACATGTCCTCGTCCTGCACCAGGAACCGGATGAGGGCGAGATCCGGGTTGGCCACCTCGAACTCCACCAGGTCGTCCCAGATCGGGTTGATGCCATTGTCGGCTGCAACAGTACGCAACTTTTAGAAAACGACCCGCTGGCCTATCTAGCAATGCTAGCGCAGGCCGACCCGTGGCAACTGAGCACTTTTAGATAGGTGTAACCAGTGTCAAGTGGATACGACCTGGATTTATTTTACTTTTAAGTTTTATTAGTTTCAACGCCATCTATCGGATTTCAATTATGTTAGGCAAAGAGCCGCGAACCTTTATGAATCAACAAGAATGGCCTACCCGCCATTCTTGTTGTATTTTGAATTTGGCAGTATATCTGCCCTGTTACCGCTGCAAGCCACGAGCTGTGTCGGGAGTTAGTCGCAGCGAGTGTGAGGTATAAGCGAGTGCCGGGCGACGCTTACCCACAGTCTTGGTGAGCAGCTTGGTGCCGCTGTCGTAGTCCGCGCCGAGGATCTCCACCTCGACGAAGGGGCTGGCGGTGCCGCGGCCCGACTTGCACAGGTGGCGCGCGCCGATCACGCGCAGCATCACCGACACCGGCCGCACCGTGCGCTCGACGCCGGCGCGCTCGTACGGGCTGTACCCCTCCTCGAACATGAACTCCGGCTTCAGCACGAACCCGCAGCCGCCGTTCTCGCGGAACTTGCCCGCGTTCAGCTGCATCGGCTTGTCCGCCGTCTGGTAGTTGAGCGCCACCATCTGCGAGCCCACGTTCCAGAACGCCACCGGGCTGTAGTTGGAGGAGTCGATGCGCTGCCCCTTCGGGTAGATCCGGCTGAGCTGCACCGTGTGGTACTTGAGGAAGAAGCCGGTCTCCTGCTGGCACATGAGCCGCTCGGCCTTGGTCTCGGGGAACGAGGACATCTCGTTGTGCACGAACCCCTTGGCCCGCAGGCGGTCCTGGCCGAAGGCGACGGAGCGGCAGTACACGATGAGGTCGGACATCTCCTTGGCTATCCGCCAGGTGCGCTCCATTTTGCGGTGGTGCAGCGAGCGGGCGCTGGCGCTGTGCGCGGCCTCCTTGATGGCGGACAGCCACTCGAGCGCCACCTCGCGCGACGGCGCCGCCATGTCGAACGGCGCCACCGTGGCGGGGCTCTGCACGCGCACCAGCCACCGCGCCGCGCCGCTTTCCTCCCCGACCACCAACTCTACTACGGCGCCTAGCACGTCAACCACGCCTTTCTGTAACGAGCCCAAAGCTGCAGTCTCGCTCCCGAACCCCTGTGACAACATAAGTGAGTTACACACGAGTCCTGCGCGCGCACTGTCGCGTGTTAGTGCCGCGGCGACTTACCCTCCGGTCGCTATCGAACAATAACAAAATTATTAGTATCTGTTCAGTCGATGACCTCATGCACTACTTTACGTTCTAAGCATGCGTACAATAAATGTCCAAAAAAAAAATCAATTGATGCGATCGAACAACTTCAAATTGGAGATAGACAATAATATTATACAAATGTACGGGGTAATTTGATATCGAAAAAGCGATCAACCATGCCCTGTGGATCAGAGTGAGTACTCACAGTGACATCTGGTATCTGTGGTCCGTCGAGTTCCTCTACATAGTTGGCGGGGAACCAGTGGTGGCGTTTGCCCCCGTAGTCCCCGCGCCACCAGCCCTGGTCCGGTTTGTCCACGTTGGTTATGATGGCGTGTTTGCAGAAAGACAGCTCGTCGTCTTGCTGGGCGCGGTAGTCGTACAGCGCTTTCACTGTCACCTGACAATTGCGTATGCGCACATATGTACGCACATCGGTTATTATAATTCCACTGGAGTTTTATGAACGTGATCGGAAAATTCTGACAGGTCGAGACTGCTTCCTCTTTTACCCTTCTACCATGAGATGTTAGTTGTTTTATGTATTTTCTCTGTAAGTATAGTAATGCTATACCTAGTCAGGTCATAAATTCTGTCACATGTTTTATATAAAATAATTGAAACAAGTTTATTCATTATGTAACCATTTATATACCAAAATGAACTTAACAAAACATAGATTCTTATGACACTAAAGTTTATTCAAAATGACCTCCGTGATTTTGAATACAGGCCTTCAATCTGCGCGGCCAGTCGTCTATCGCAGCACGAACGAGGTCCATGTCAATATCGGCGGCTGCCTTAATCAAGGATGTCTTGAGTGACTCCAAATTGGGATGAGGCTTTGAGCACGCCTTTTCCTCCAAGTGTTGCCATATCTTGTAATCTAGCGGATTCAAATCTGGACTGGAGGAGGGCCAGTCTTCGTGCCGGATGAAGTCGATTTCACGCGCCGCCAGCCAGTCTTGTGTGCTCTTCGCTCTATGAGCTGGCGCCGAATCTTGTTGGAATACCCAGTGCCTGTTATTAAACATGGTATGAGAAACAGGTTCCACAAGGTTCGTCAGGACTGTATTTTGATACACAACTGCATTCGTTTTTACACCTTTCTCACAAAAATGTACCTCTGTTAAGCCCCAATAAGACACTCCCAACCATACCATGAGCGAGGATGGAAAATGACCTCGTTGGACACGCGGAATACGGTTGCTCGCTTCTTCACTACTGTGTGCGTACACCTTATCATTTTGTTTGTTGTAGCTCTCTTCTACGGTAAAAATTTTTTCATCCGAAAAAAGAATTTCCCGATATTTTTTTCCCGCGTACCGCTTCAACAAAGCGCGGCATCTCTTCAGTCTCAGGTCCATTAGACGAGCATTCAAATGATGTCCTGTTTTTCTTCGATATGCCCGAAGCCCTAAGTCTTCATTTAACACCCTTTTCACCGTGGTTCTGCTTAATCCCATCTGAAGGGCCAACAGTTTCTGCTTACGTTGGGATTTCTTTGAATTCGCGCCTTCACAGCTTTTATCACTGCTGGAGTCCTAACAGACCGAGGGCGACCACTTCTTGACCTGTCATCTACACTAGAGTCTTCATTGTATCGTTTGATGGTACGATAAACGAATCTCATGGTTATATTCAAATTTTTCAGTATGTCAAAAATTTGAATTGGCGCGTAACCGCAACGATGCAACGCAATAACTGCAACACGGTCTTCTTTAAGCGTCCACTCCATATTTAAAAATGAGTAAAATTCTAAAAAGTATACGTTTTTATTTTCATGAACAATTCGAAATTCGAATTCAATAAACTTTTTTGTGGCCAGCATTCTAAAAGAAAAGTTATTGTCTATTTTTTTGTTGATAATTTAGAGATTCGTTCTGTTCCAAATTGATTCTAATGACAACGCATATGCATACAATAACATAAGGCATAGGGAATAAAAGGGCCCTGCGACTCTGCTGAGCTCTTTAATTCCCTATGCAGAAAAGATGTGACGTCATAACGTGTTGTTAACACACGCACGCCATTTTGACAGCACGTAAAGTGCACGTAACGCGCCTTCACGCGTTTGTCAGCTTTCAAAATGGCTGAGTACGATTCCACGAAGACACTGTAACGCGTCGCGTAACGTGTTTGAATGGTCATATTATTATAATGAATCCAGGACAGTGAGGCGACTCTTGCTCAGAAGTAGACGAATAAAGGATGGCGAGAGGCTAGGAGAGATCCGCGACCAGACCCCGATAGTTTCCTAAGCCCATTATAAGCGTAGATAAAGCAACGTTTCAGGAACGGTGGCCGAGCGGCTGCTTGCTGGATTTGCATTCCAACAATACCCGGTTCGATCCTCGGCCCCAATGACTTAGTCTCATAAGTTTTGTGCAGATTCCGCCTCTCCGTTTGCATTTAAGCAGTCATCGTGTTAGTAATTAGTGTGCAATTTTAAGACACGCGTCGCCCGTGACACTGATTGTGTACTCTTCCGTAAAATTGTAAGGTCAATTCTCAAAATACAGATTAACAATGATACCGTGGCACTTAGCTCCAAACAGAAATGCATAGCCAGCAATATATTTGAAACTAATCTAGAAGGCGTCAGTAAGCCACACATGCATACAATCGTAGATTCGTTCACATCATTCTCAAGCCAGTCAACTGATTGTAGAATCATATCATCGTGCTTAATCTATATAATCAAGGTTTATATGAGAAAGTTACTTTCGTATTTTATCACGTTCTTACACATTCCACATGTGGTGGAATAATGCAACTGAAAATTCGAGCACTTGGCTATATCCGGCTGAAATTTTCACAGTAGCTCCAGGTAGCTATCACATTTGATGACAGTGCATAGAAACTTTAGAAACGTGGTTTAAATTTAAAAAATATATTTATTTATTTCATTGATCTGTATTTTACTGCTGTATAATATAGAAGTAGGCCGTTACTTACTCTTGAAGTGAATGAAGTTGGATCCATATATCCTGGGGTTCCGTATACAGAGGTATCGTCCGGTTCCTGAAATAAAACAATACTTTTATGAATATTTTCGATTTTACATTGTGTCCACCTCAGTAGACAGACAGTTAGACCGTATAAAGTAAAACAAGGCACTACACTACAACAGGGGCCGTATTATGAACTCTTAATCCAAGTCAGTTTACGCCGTAAACTGAACTGCCTGGCTATTTCGTATTATAAACTCCTATTGCCAGCCAGTAACAACACGTGACAGTCATACTTACTTCTACATTTTAGATTTTTAATTTTACATAATTTAGGTCATAATACGAAACAGAACAATTCAGTTTACGGTCATAAAAAGAATTGCCTGGAACTTGCCTAGTTTTAAATAAGCTCATAAGGCCCCAGTAGGCATCATTAAAAAAAATTGCTTCAATGAATCCGATAATGTTAGACGTTCCACTAGCCAGTTCTCGGTTGCCACTCTTACCATCACCTCGCCTAGTCATATCCATGCCTCATGCGACCCTTGATTTGCGCCTTATAATTACTGGATACTATAATATTATAATATAGTTGTACTATATAATATAAGCAATAGATACTCACAGCAATAATTTTGGTGACAACTTCTTCGCTAATTGGGAACCAGAGTTTGACTTTCTTGTACAGAGGATGTTTCTCATAGTAAGAGACGAGTTCAACTAGACTCTCGAACTTGACCGTGCCGATCGTGTACAGGCGCCCTTCTTGCTTGATCCGGCAGTGCTTTATCTCTTTCTCGCTCCTGGAATGTGCAAGCGTTGTCTTTGTCTACAATTGTGCATAATATGTAAAGCGATTGACCTAGTGGAGCGAGCGAGGTGCGGTGACACGAACGATAATTACTGATTTGCACCTTGAACCACTTCACTATATTACGTACACATGCGTCAGAGAACTCGTTATGCCATCGCTCCGTTGTCGTACAGGGATAGCAGTCGGTAAGTCGGGTCAGAGCGATGCGCGATCAGTCCGAGAAATTGGGCTGATGTGTCCTTTACACAGTAATCGTTGCACACTACTGCTAAGCAGAAGACATTTCAAGGGAAGTCACAGATTAGGCCTGAGATAGGCAACGCGAATGCTTCACCATCAAGAGCCAAGGAGTATTGTGATAAAAAAAAAGAACGACACAGAATGAAAACTGAACAAATATCATCCCCGCAGTTATTTGGTGATATGATATCTTCTCTCCGTATTTCAGAAGCACCGGTAGAGTTAATGGAGTTTCCATTTCTTGTCCGAGAATCAGCATAACAAACCTCCAATCTAAATCATTTGCTAATTAATTTAGTGTACTTAGCAAATTTTTATGTTTAATTTTTGTCTTTGTTTAAGATACTTGAAAGAAGACCGTTGCACTTATACAACTTTGTGTTATATTATTAGTAGACAATATTAAATCGTGGACGTCTTAAGGAAAGACCAAGTCAAGAGTACCCATAACCGAAGAGCATGTATGTGGAAGAAGCGAAAGAGGTGTGTCAGGATCGTAGCATGTGGAAAGATGTAGTCTCTGTCTAACCCATCGGGAGAAGGCGTGAAGGTATGTAAGTATGTCTAACATTTCAGTTTTGGATATACTGACAAGTGTTATTTTCCCAGGCTGTTGCAGTTGAGGCCCATTACTGCCACAAGGAAATAGATCATTAAATATGTAGGGTCGAGAGGCGGCTGGGCCGAGGCCAGACCCTGGTCTGGTCTTTGTTAAACGATGACATCGCCCTGACCTCATTAAACCGTCTTCCATTGAATGATAGCTCGGCCCTGGCCTGCTTGGCCACCTGTCTCCAGTTTGATGGCGCGACCCTGGCCTAATGCTACATTGTCTTCCGATTGAGTTATCGATTTATATCATCAAACATTTCGTGTTCAAATATTACCATAAGGGAAATGGGTAGAAATTGCATTTTGCGTGCCGAGGCCAGGTAAATGACGATGTCAATCATGTTATCACGATTGATGTTCGTCATTTTGTATCACAGAGCACCGTCCTTCGAGTCGGCTAGTCTACTAATGCGAAAGACAATTGATAAATAAATAGCATGTAACTGCAAAAACGGATTTTCATCAAGTTTGCATAAGTATATCCTAGGATAGTTTCAAGGCGGAGTTAGGAGGCATCCGTACCTGAAGCTGATGGTGAAAGAGCCCTGCTCCTTCTCACTGGGCCTGACGAGGAAGGCGCCGTCGGTGTTCGCCTTCCGCAGCAGCTCCTCGGCCTGAGCGCGGCAGCAGTGCGGGTGGTACCACTCCTCCATCTCGTGCTTATTGGGCTGAGGCACCGGCTCCCGCAGGGTGATCAGGAACTCCTTTGAAGGACAAAGTCATTACGCGTTGTTTTGCCGTATGAGATCGTGCTAACCTCTAGTGTCAGCTTATAAGGCATTTGAAATGTCAAAACTGACTTTTTTTTAAAGGGTAAAGGGGATTATGGTCATTCTTCTTTGTTTAGTTTTTTTTTTGATGGTGTAAAATGGATATTTAACTTTATGCTCGTCATCAATTTTCAACCAATTGTGCGGCGCCAAAATGATTACAACTTACAAGTGAATGGATATTACCACTCATTTCTAGATAACTCTATTTGGGGGAGGTTGCGAACAATAGTGAAAGCCGCATTGAAGTCGATTCATTATACCTACTTAGTTTTCACATGATACGAAAACAAACGGATAGACGCCATTATAAAATATATGTACCTCAAATATAAAGACTTTTGGAACAGAACAGAGCATGCATCATATACAGAAAAATTGCTAAGCACACGAAATACCATGCGATTTAGAAACAATGCCAAGTTTTTTTTTATTTACGTAATTTATCTAAACTGGCAAGCGCCTTACTTCTACAACTACTATGATAGCTATTCTCAGCTATCTATTCTACATACGGCAGTTGGAAAACCTCAAATTATAGGAAACCCTAGGATTGTAAGGGTTCTAAGTTCAAGCTCACTACCAGCAGCGTACCAATAGATCACACTTGATCACATAACGCCTCATCTTCACGTGGGTTGCCGCATATGACAGTAATTTGAAGGCGAACACTCGCCGCCATAATTCGCATCAAATTCATGAAATTAGGTTCTTACAAGTCTGAAATAAGAAAACTTGCTAGGTTTAAAAGCATCGAACCAGATTGAAAATGCATTGTAATTATATCATATTATTATACCGTTTATACCAAATTATTTCATCGATTTGATTTTACAATCATTCTGAATTTGCTTCTCGCGTAACGGTACAGATTCCTTCAAAATTCTTCGCGCTGAGTGTCTGAGCGAAGTGCATAAAATACTCAGTTTATCTTCTCAGATTAGGTATTCCGGCAAAACAATCACACTTCTAAGTGCTCAAAGTAATTGGGGATATACAAAGACACCAACAATGTAGCTTACAGCGGTAAAAGTTTATGACTAACAAATGTTTATAGAAATTCTGTCAATCGCCACAATGAAATAATATACGCGCAAACCAATATTCAAGTATCCGATAATAAGTTTTAGATTTTTTTCAGCGTCGCTGATGGGTTTTTTCAATGCCGTTGCATACCCCTCGTTAAGCACTTACGAGAACGTCGGATCCACAAAGCAGCCGCCATAAGAAAGCGAGCTTGAAAATAGTAAATAAAGCTGTTGAAAACGATAACAAAAAAAAAATACGCTGACCACGTAATATCTTAAAAAAATATATTTTTTTAATATTGCATTGTTATCGAGACAGATATGTGCACAATATCAAATCATCAAGACGAATAGAAGTGTGTGAAAGTCCAAGAGATAGATCCCATTATATTCATACATAAATGAAGCCAATAAAAGCTAGTTAAAAATATGAGCGCAAATGCACATTGTTATAAAACAGTTTCCGACTGACGTCCGATATCCTTACATATAATATTTAGTCAGTTTAAAAACAAGGTCAATGGAAAGCTGCACCCATCTTGTACATTATCAACATAATGAAATGAAAACAGAAGCAAATGTTTAGAAATAATTGATTTCCAATAGTGGTTACAGAGGTCCTGTTCCCATAATCACCGTCCCCCGAGACTATCTATCCGACCTAAAACAACATTCGTTTATGTAAAACAAAAGCTACGTGTGACTTTAGCGTTTAGTAGCCTTACGTATGACTTTAGCGATGTGACTTTATATATTTTTTTTAATTTTTAATAGACTACCTATGTTATTTTATTTATTTATACTTTAGCACACAAATATACATGTACAAGGAGGACTTAATGCTAAGTAGCATTCTCTACCAGTCATCCTGGAGGTGCAAGCAAAATGGTGGCGGTGGCAAAAATAAACAGTTTAATTTACGAATAAAATACCTTACGCATGACTTTAGCGATGTGACGTTATATATTTTTTTAAATTTTTAATAGACTATGTTATGTAGGAGGCATATCCTAGTTGTTGTTATGTACAAGTATGTTTTTTATCGATATCTAATTTTTGCATGCCCTTAGTTTTATTGTGTACTTACGTGTTATTGACCATAGTAATATTATTATACTCGTACTATCTTGCATTGAAGAGTTATCATCAGTGGAGGCTATTTACACACCAAATCCTGATGAGAACGTAAAATGGTCACAGTATCAAACATTGTTTAATGTATCTGCGGCCAGTTGTCACTTAGTAATGAATAAAGCTACCAAATTGCGAAAACCCCATCAAAATCTTCATTAAAAACTGTTCAAAGTCGGCGGGCATGCCGGGGCAAACCACCGGGATTTAGAAGAAACCGGCCTCCAATAATGAAAATAAAAAAACACCGCAATCGCGGTCAGCAAACCATAACCCAAAATAAGAATCGAATCATTGCAAGAACTCTAAAATCAGCCACATTCACGACCCACGTTTCGAGTAAGTATAATACTTGCATAATGCAGCATACATCAATTATTTAGTGCCTGGGCTAATAGTGATAGCCAAATGCACGTTCCACTTTCGACGTATTGAAGGCAGGTATAATATTGGTTTTACTATTGGCCCCGACAACGTAATTGCTGCGTTTATCAGTCTAAAGACCTTCGAAAGTTGACTGCATGGAACTCTGGACATAATATGCCAAAGCACACCATGACATGTGTCTACATCGATTGACCTGCTTAAGCGTTAAGCGTAACATTGTATTGCACTGGAGCAAGGTCATAATATCTAAATGCAGCTCGATACACATCACATTTTCCTATTACTACTAATCGAATTTGACTAGAGAATCGTCAGAATGGCATAGAATTGGGAAAAACATGGTCAGCGCATTTATATACAGCGTCTATGAATCTAATACATACATTAGCATTACACTATCATTTCAATATTAGGCTCGTCGTCTATAGTATATTGTATACTCCATTCCAAGAACACGCGAAATCGTGCTCTATGATACTAAATTAATTTAATTTGAGACGTCGTTACGATTTCTAACAGCTAGTATTTAAGCTTCTTTCTGCTCTTGGAACGGAGTGTAATTTTCGAAATCAGATTGCGAAAGCATATTATAAAAAAAATGGGGACGACAGGTCCCGAGTGTAGGCTACAACTCACTTGGCTCCGCAGCGGGTGGTGCCTGTAGTGCGTGATGAGGCTGTACAGGCTGTCGAAAGAGATCGTCTCTATCAAGTAGTACTTGGTGAGGCCCCGCTCCTGCTTCAGCTTTATGCGGCAGTGGTTGACCTTGCCCTGCCGCCAGAAGGACAGGCAGTAGTCGCCCACGAAGGTGACGCTCTCGCGGACCAGGAAGGTGCCGTCGCCGAGGTGGGCGTGAGCGCGCAGGAGCTCCTCCGCCTCCTGCCGGTTGCCGGCCAGCTTGCCATGGAACCAGCACTCCCCGAAGTGCAGCTCGTCTTGCGGGACGCTCGCGGCCTCCGCCTCCGGCTCGCCGTCGCTGTCCGCGTCCGTCTCCGCCTGCGTGTTGTAGTTCTCCGTATAGTACAGCTTGGTGTCGGTCAAGACGAACGCGTGCGGGTTCCATTGCTTGTCCACCGGGTCTTCGAGCAGGAGGATGCCGTTTTTGATCGAGTCCCTCAGATCCAGGTCCCGGCCGCTCTCCTCCTGGCGCACGGCGAAGGAGTTCTCCTCGACGCCATCCGGCAGCTTCTTGTGCTTCAGTATGATCTTCCTGCGCAGGTCGTGCGGGGAGGGCAGGGTGGTTTCGTTCTTTTCCACCGGTTGGGTCAGCAGCATATCTCCGAACACGTCTTCGAACGCGCTCGCCATCCTCCTTTGCTGCGGCAGGGAGCAGTTGTCCTCGATGGAGAGGATCAATGGGTAATCGGAGGTCACGAAGGCGTGTTCCTTGATCGTGCGGAGGACGTCCAAAAATCTGATCTTGGTGGTCAACGTGTGCCCGTGGTATATGAAGGGGGTACCGTCGGGCCCGTCCCAGCAGTCGAGCTCGATGCAGCGGCAGCCAGCCCGCAAACAGCGCACGTACGCCTCCAACGAGGACTCACTTGAGAACTGATCTCCGGTCAAATACCTAAAAGAGGTTCACTGTTACTCGATAAAATCTATGACATGGAGACCGTTCAACCCTGGATGCAGTGGTGACGTGTACACATACTCGTATTTACATGTCTGGTTAGGGTTTTATTAATTTGTTTATTAGATTGAAGTATTTGACTTGTAAAAGTGCGATTTTATTGCCTATTTACAATAAATGATTTGACTTTGACCTTGACTTTGGCACACTACAACAATGCGCATGTAGACGCAACAAAACTATAGCTAGACGGACTCCGTGAGACAGTTTGTATGTACCATGGGCCACGATGACAACATCGCTGCCGAAGAGAATACATACGTGTTGTGCGAAGAGGAGATCCAGTAATGAGATAGAGGTCTCTTCATGTCTTGTGTCACGGCATCATGTTTGCTGTCCCATATAGTGTTTTGCTTCGAGAACATCATCTCTATAAACTGCAAAAAAATTTTTTTGGTCAGACAATAGGTTCTTTAATTAATGATTAAATTATAAAATACTAGAAGGGCCTTGCAGTTTCACGATAATATAATAAATAGAACCGATAATTTTTACGGAATAAAAAGTAGCCTATGTCATCTGGGGAATACTAGGTATTGTACCTATAGTGTAGCTCACCAACAGTGAAATATTTTTTCATAGTGGTTCAAAATTTCGAAAACCTATTCAATGCAAACAAACAAACAATCAAATCTTTCCTCATTAAAATATTAGTAAGTATAGAAGTATAGATCAATTACTCGTGTTCAATTTTGTTATCAAAATTGCTTGGACCTTGAATAGGAACATTATAAGATTTTTAAAGGGATAAACTGTACGGTGTACAGAGGACGGATAAAGTCGCAGGAGAAAACTAGCCGAAGAAAGTAAACAGAGACCGACGCACATAACTTTCCCTATAAATTGTAGCAGAAGAGCCGAGCGACGCGACGTAAGTCCCGACGCCACTATGGGGTCAATGCTCGTGGGGCGCGAACATGATCAATATTATGTATAAAACAAATAGGTTAGTACTTCCCACATACTGTGCACTGTCCAGTGCTTTCGTGATGCATGAATAATGAATGATATAGATTTTAATGTGGGTTTAGACTGTGACGTTCATTGTTTTATTAATATGTGCGAAAATGATGCTCGTAGCTAAACGCGAAAACGGCAGGATGTCGCTAACCGAAAGTTTACGGAGTATTAGATAACAGTTTGAATACTTATTTGATTATTTTGATGATTGATTTAACATTTCAAGTCATCTGTGAGCTTTTTTTTTCAATATTGTTTAGAGCACATGGCTCCGCAACCCACTCTGGCTATAATTTTGAGAAACAATAGGTACAGTAAGGCAAGTCAAACTGTTTAGACACAGATTGCCCTGTTCTCAAAATACAACTCTGCTGAAATTAAGTAGCTCAGAAATACCTCAGCTAAAATAAATTCAAGCATCATGTAGTTCTAATGAAAAATTAAAATAAATCCTATTTTAAGTGAAGTGTATTGTGAATATAGCTCGGGGACCAACATACCTCGGCCAAGGTGAAATAGGGCTCCGAGATGTCCCGCTGGGGGTCGCGCAGGTAGTCCCGGATGAACTGCGAGGCGCGCGCCTCGTCCTCCCCGAGCTTGTCATGCTGCTCCACGCGCAGGAAGCTCTGGAACTCGCGCAGTGTGATGGTGGACCCGTTAGAGCAGTACAGCGAGTACTTGTCGAAGATGTCATGCACATTCTGTGGACCAATCATAGGCTGTTACCCTGTCGCTGGCACCACATGACTGTAGCCTTGGATTCACTATGCCTACATAACGGGGGACTACGAACACACTGGGCTCGCGTGCCGTTACTAACTGTTACCATGCAAGTTTCTTGAACCTGCACATTCCGCTGTTGCAGTCTGTTCATTCAGAATCACACCATACGATGGGCCCACCATACAACAAACCAATCTGATGCTGGCTTGTGTGGTATTGCAGGTTCTAATTATAGTATGTCAACTACATGATATCAGACGGAATAAAATGAAAACAATTGTGGCTGTATGATGTGGTTACTGGAGATAATTATCTACAAAAGATTTTCTATCTGAGTAAGCCGCCAGAAGGGTTAGGTAGTTTATGATAATCCTAGTTGAGGAAAACATGTCAGTAAACAATAACTTAGCAAATTGAACGACTCGTAAATTTTTGATGAGTATCCGTCGAAACATGTCCTTAGCAACTAAAACTTACTGTAATTGGCGTGTATAATACTTTTAAGGTGCTAGGAATCCATGCTAAGAAAAGATTTACAAGACAACTCAGTTTAAGTGAGAGACCAGTAATTAAGTAAGTTTATTATCATATGAAACTCCTTGGATTTTGGAGCCAGACTAATGAAAATCAGTAGTTAGGACAATAATTTGTTTGATATCATAATAACTAGAACCTGCTTAGCAGCTTTCTGACAGGTATGATTTAAGGCACCCTATCTACAGTAAATTGACTGGCATAATAGTACATTATAAAACAATAAAAATGCCACTTACATTTTCGTCGAAAATCAATTTTTGGTACAGAATGGAGAAGTCATCGAAGCTGATTTCACCTCGCTTTGCAGTGTCTACTTCTTGGAAAATTTCTCTTAGTTTGCTAGTGGAGATCTTACAGTTGATTTTGGGCAGGAACGCTTTAACTTCTTTCAGAGTTATCCTGGAGAATTAACTGTTGTTGTAGTTGCTTATGTCATATGAATTTGTCTTAAAAATAATATTCCCGAAGCCCACAAAAATAGATAACATCACTGATATCGCTGGCAGAGATCCTTTTGAACCCAATCATGCTCTTGACATTCCTAATAATTGTCAACAGTAACTTATACTGTAAAGACTGTATTCAATACAAAGTCCTATTTGTACGGCCTAAGCGGGAAAGGCAACAAACAACCCATTTAATAAATTTTCCACATGAATAGTGGAACTAATGATCTGCAAGTTTATTATTCAATGGCAGCTCGAGAAGGTTGCTTGTGGGTTAGAAAATATTTTAATATTGATGAAACAAACTTACTTTTCATGCGAATTCTCAATAGCGTAGAACTCTTTGCGGAGCCATCGCTCTATCTGCAGAGGGTACGAGGCACTAATGGCTTCATCAATCAAGAACCTCAGCCCTTTTACCCATGCTTCACATTCTTTATCAGTTTGAGCTGCAACAACACTAACATTAAACTTCCATTTCTACCATGCTGTGTTTACAACATAGGTACCGAAAATGCAAGGAACTCGTGCGTCAACAGAAGTGAAATAGTTAAAATTAGAAGTGTTTACAAATGTGCACTCGCTAATACCTGTGAAAGAAGCCGAGCGCAACTTAAATTCCGTCCCATAGTAAATGGTGAAGCATTTCGAGCTTTCGAGACGTTTGGTCTCCTCGGGCCACCGCTCGAAGTCTTTGGAGAACTTGCCGACGCGCACCTCCTTGATGTCCCTGATGTCGAGCGCCCCCTCGTAGGCCTGTCGCTGCGGCGCCCCGCTGCGCGACCAGATCACCTGATGCGTCTCGCGCCGCACGGAGACGGATCTCCGCTCCGGCCTCTTGCGTGGATACAATTTGAGCACAGAAGACCCACGCTCGATATTCGAAATCAGCTGGTCGGCCTCATGTATCAGCCTGTCGTTGCCCCCATTGAAGCAAACCGCACTCATTTCACTTCCGTTTATCCCGCCGGATGTAAAAACAATACGCCCGAACCCCACACCGCATGGAATAAATTTCCTGATGCAGTATGAACCTTAAAATATAAATTGACTTATTGAAACACCTAAAATTAAATATTCTATCAAGTATTCGTTTCGTTTGTACTCGTGTCTGTCTGTGCTTGTATTGTAATTGAGTTGAGCTTAGGCTTACATATTTATTTTTAATTTCGTTTGTTTGTATAGAGTAAAAAATTATTGTCTTGTCAGGTTTGTCAAAAAAATATTAGTTTTGGATTCGCATGGTTTTTGTCATCGAGCCATAGCCAGGGCCATAGATCATACATACAGAGAGCCAGGGTCATGTAGGTTTACCTACATTATACATACGTAGGTACCTACCACAGACCAAGTAGTAGTTAGGTACCTACCTAAAAGATGATATTTAAAAGTAGGTATTGTATAATTATCATCTCACTACCTACCTTCCTAGTATAATAATAATAATCATGTTTTATTTAGAAGTATATTTTATTTTTACAATTTCAATAGGAAAGTGGTGAAAACTAAAGTAATTCACTCAAACTACAAACACAAGGTCACGAACTTCCTGGGAGTTAGGACAATAATTAAATGTTTTGCCCTCACTCTGGACACACAATGGAGCATGATGGGACCCTCCGACAGACCATTCATTCAAAGATTTCAAGGCCTCGATACAAACAATTTTATAAGGTAGGTACAAAACAAACCGTATATGAAGGAAGAGGTCTGGCTGGCTGCTCATCTGCCTGCTGCACCTAGGCTGTTGCCTTGGCAGCAGTGTTGCCAACTCCATCGGGCTTAAAATAATTATTAGATTAGACAAAAACTTGGAGGTAACACAAAATAGCACTTTTTGGACTTGTATCTTTTAGCCAAACTTATGCACACATCAATATTATAGAGTCGACGGATTAAGAGCTCAAAGAAATAAACATGTTTGAAATAAAATACAAAGTCATTAACATACATTGTTGGTTTAGCGCCAAAATACTCGGAAAATACTAGGTATTGAATTCAAATAAACAGGACTAAACGCTTTAAATAATACGTCTTCTCTATAACCTACGTATTTATTAGTAGGTACTACCTACCTATTTAGAAATTAGACGTGCCCAACTAGGTGTCTGCCACTTCTCAGGAGAATATACCAGAGAATGGTAAAGCAACTGGCAAACCTACTAAAAATACTAGTGCTTACAGTGACTGTGACAGCTGTCAAAGTAACATGACTAGGGATGGAGCCGTGGAAATCGATGATCATAAGCTGTTACTATTTTCACTAGCAGTTCACCGCAGGACCTCACACGGTATGATACCTTTTGATTTTGCACGTAGGTACTTCCTTGATATTAAATATATTATTAATATAAAAAATAATTACCTATATACCTACATTATTACGAAGACTGAAAAACGGTAGGTATACTAACTTAATATGCAAGTTATTATCGAATAACATAATAATATAGTATAGACTGGTACACAAACATTTAAATTTAATGCCGTTTTGCCCCCGTATAATAAATAGCACTAGCTAGGTAGGTACCTAAGATTAATAATTGCATCTCACTGCTCGGTACCATCCAGTTTAAGATTAAGAGTATTTTACAATTTTAGAATAGGTACCTAAGCAGCTAGGTACCTACCGAAACTGATCAAAATGTCTAGCTTCGAGTGTTTGTGTTAGTCATATTCGGTTTACTTTATTCCTGTTTCATCATCGTCAGTCACTAAACAATTCAAAACACTTCACTGCGAACACTTTCCATTGACATTAGTTCTAATTTCTGCTTATGGTAAGCACTACCTACCTAATTGTAGAATATTATTTTATATGCATAATATTATTGTAATAATAATAATAATAATTCAGTAATTCCATCAGCATGGAATTCGGGATAGATAAGTGTGCGGTCATGCATGTACAGCGGGGGAAGGTTGTAAATTCATCGAATCTACAGCTTTCTGAGACAATGTCTCTCAGATCTCTCTCTGAGGCCGAAACCTACAAATATCTTGGTATGTCAGAGTCGTTGGGTATCGTGGACAGAGATATTAAGCAGTCGGTGAAGGAGCGCTTCTTCTGTCGCCTGACAAAAGTACTTAAGAGTCTTTTGTCTGGTGGCAACAAGGCGCGCGCTTTCAACGGTTGGGTGATGCCTCTGCTTATATACTCCTTTGGTATACTAAGGTGGACTCAGACTGAGTTAGACGCCCTGGATAGGAAAATCCGTCAACAGCTAACATTACATCGCATGCTCCACCCGCGCTCGTCTGTTATGAGACTGTACATTCCGCGGAAATGGGGGGGTCGTGGCTTTTTAAATGCCAAGAACCTCCATAACCGCGAAGTGTGCAGCCTCAGGGAGTACTTCCTTAGCAGCGAGTGCGGGATGCATCGTGATGTTGTGGCAGTTGACAGGGCTCTCACGCCGCTCTCCTTGGCAAACGAGAACTGGCGCAAACCATCGGTGCTGACCACTGATGATCGCAAGGACGTATGGAAGGGCAAGGAGCTACACGGGCGGTTCTATCGGGCCTTAACAGGGCCCGATGTGGACTTGCTCGCGTCGGTGAACTGGTTGCGTTTCGGTGACCTCTTTGGGGAAACTGAGGGCTTTGTCTGTGCAATTGCGGACGAAGTTATCAAGACGAACAACTACCGGAAATATATTATGAAGGACGGTACGGTCGACATTTGTCGAGCATGCCGCCGTCCCGGGGAGTCCCTCAGGCATATAATTTCTGGTTGTTCTCATCTTGCTAACGGAGAGTACTTGCATAGACACAACCAAGTAGCCAGGATCATCCATCAGCAACTTGCCCTTCGATACGGCCTTGTCGAGTCTGAAGTGCCGTACTACAAGTACGCACCAGCGCCGGTTCTCGAGAATCGCCGTGCGTTGCTTTACTGGGACCGATCTGTCATCACGGACAGGACTATTGTAGCCAATAAGCCTGATATCGTGTTAGTAGATCGGTCCCAGCGCCGGGCAGTGCTCGTCGACATCACCATCCCCCATGACGAGAACCTCGTGAAGGCCGAGAAGGACAAGCTCAGCAAGTACCTAGACTTGGCCCATGAGGTGACCGCCATGTGGGATGTTGACTCGACGATAATTGTCCCGATAGTGGTTACGGCGAACGGCCTTATAGCGAAGAGCCTCGACCAACATCTTAAGAGGCTCTCGCTAGACGGCTGGATTAAGGGTCGGATGCAGAAGGCAGTACTCCTCGACACGGCACGAATCGTCAGGAGGTTCCTCTCTCTGCAACCCTAACCACCGGTAGCCTGGGCCTTGCTCCGCTATCGGTGGCTCCCTAGGTTTAAGTTTTTTATAATGTTTTTAGGTTTTTTAAAAAATATTGTAAAAAATTTAAATTTAAGAATTATAATAAATGATGTGAATAATAATAATATGTATAATATTGACTTTAAAAATAATTATTTACTTATCTAAAAAATTACTATAGTAACAGTGATGACTGATGTCATAATATATGAATTGAGGAACGTCACTATTCAGTAAGGGTCAAATCTATAGCCTGAGCCCTATGTTGCCATAAACATTATTGATGGGCACAGTAGCATTAGATATACCTATTACATTTTTTGAAATAAATAGCGAGGTAGTTTGGCGGGAATCCGAAAAAGAGACGTTGTTGCTTTTGTATTATTTTCTCAATATTGTGTTTCTTCCTGTGCAATATTGAAGAAATCTTAATTTCGCTAACGTACACGAGTGTGGGTAAATGATATTATAATAAGCCATTAAAACGTCATTTTGCAATTTTTCTAAAAATCCTAGAAAGTTTCAGTAAAACATCCACCTTTACTGAATCGAAACTTTGAGTAGTCAAGTCAATTATTGACATAATATTAGGTAAATAATTGACTTGACTGACTACTTGACCACGAGCACACCACGATGATTGCGATAATGCTATAACTGTTCTATTATAAAATACACACCACATAAATATTGTTACAAGCCGTGCGAAGCCAAAACTAAAAAAAAAGAAGTGCGCCATCTATACGATTTTATTCGTACTACGATCCACAACAAACTTGGAGACTAGGTACCAAACTGTTACTATTAGCTTCGCTAGCAAAAAGATACTTGATGAACTCACTAGATGTCGTAATTGTACTCACATGTCGTTCGGTTTAACGGTTAACCTGTAGAATCATGGACCTAGTGTCTGTATAGAATTAGTTATTTTTTGTTTGAAAGGTAAAATTAGCAAATAATATTTGATGAAAATCGGTGCAAGATTGCAGCCGCCACTAAATTGCGGATTACAAATATTTTTTTACAGTTCTCCCACTATGGAAAAGAAATGTTAGGATTTGACTAAATATTTAGTATACTTTTTAGGGTTCCGTACCCAAAGGGTGAAACGGGACTCTATTTTAATGAGACGTCGCTGTTCGTCTGTCCTGTACTATGTCTGTCTGTCCGTCTGTCACCAGGCTGTATCTCATAAATAACCGTGTTAGTAAGACAGTTGAATTTTCACAGAATATGATGTACATATTTCTATTACCGCTACAACAACAAATAAGTAAAACACAATAAATCAAATATTTAAGGGGGCACCCATACAACAGATTGAAGTGATTTATTTATACCGTTTTTATAGATAATGGTATTAGGAACCCATCTTGTGTGCGAGCCCGACTTGCACTTGACCGATTTTATTACTATATATAAGTACACTACGACAAACATAAACTAGGTGGCCGGTTTAACTTCAAAAAATTAAACCCACCTATTGGTTTAAAACATGTTGACTAGGTAGGTAGATATTATCATATACTCGAATATTAAATTTGATACAACCTATATCTTTATAAAAACAAATTGAAATCTAAAAACTAAACGTAAATAAAAACTAATCTAATAGGCCGCTACCAGTGGGCAACGTTCCCAAAATGCTGGCCGCATTGCCACGTTGTATGGCAATGCTCAATCTTTGACCAAAATAAAGGCCAGCATTTTGGTCACGTGTTGCGTCGACCAGACGTCCACTTAAGTCTTTGAAGATTTTGTGGGCTCCCGGTCCCCATGGCCCCAGCCAAAAGGCACAAACAAGTACCCGCTATCAAGGGCACTATATTTGCGCCCCTTGAGGTCCTCAGCCGATTCTGCCGCCGCACCAGCCCTGGTTTCAGTCCGTGAAAGATGAGACGGTGCAAGGGTGTCTACGCAGGTAGCGTCCCACACCAACGGCCGCCCCATCTTCCACGGAATGAGGGTCATTCCGTCGGGCCTTTTACCATCATCTCGCATCAGGCCACTGGGCTCTAAAATGGCCGCACAGTTGGCGGTGGCAAAACCCCGACGGATGATATCATTGAGGCTGGAGTGGCGGGGAATTCTACCAGCACTTCTGCTGCACGACAGACCATGGTGACCGAGCCGGTCGACGGCTGTGCCACACTGGCAGCGGTGGGGGGCACAGCACGATGCGCCCAAACGAAGAGACACTGAGATGCGGAAAGATGTTGAGTCCATCAAAGTGCCAGTGTTGGGAGACGGGAGAGCCTGTAGCCATAAACCTGATTCCCATTCAGCAACGGCTAAAAGGCGGGCACGATCTGTGGAGCTTGAACACGTATTTAAAAGCTTTTTCCGCGTCAGCTCACAGATCGGCCCGTCCCACAGCCGCTGAGAAGATGTTGAAGATGGGAAATCAGTGTTCGGGCAGGCTAAAACCCAAGCACTCCTGGCTTCGTTCATGTGCGATATTACCGAAATATCTAAAGAAGCCGCAAGAATTTTAGTAATTAAGTTTTGAGTGCTATGAACGGAGGACAGGAATGCGGGGAGTGACACACCAGAAATAGACCGCACGCCTAGGCCTCCCAGTCGCACTGGAAGTGAAGCCTGTAACCAAGTCCGCTCTTCGAAATTCAAGTTTAAAATAGACGCCAAAGTATTTTTCACGATGTTATCTAAACTCTGAAGAAGCTCAGTGTGTGTCCAGAGCTGACAACAGCGTAAAATGTAAGTGAATTTTGGGACAAAAAGACAATATTTTAGAATAGTGAAGGCCATGTGGGTATTTAATTTTGATAGTCGGTCCGAACATTGTAAGAAATTTTGAATTTTTTCATCGAAAAAAGAAGGAAATGATTCATCAAGGATGGGAGAGCCTAACAGGCGGAGAGAACATTTGTCAATAATTTTTATGTTTGGTGCCAACGTGTTAAATTTTTGTACAACCAAATCTTTTGTTAGACAGTTGTCTGAAACAAAAAGCTCACACTTTGAGAAATTTAGTTCAAGACCGATATCACGAAATTCTTGAATCAAAAAAAGGAGATCGCCATATACGGTGTCGGCGTCACCACCGAAGGTCCCATCGCCCAAATACCAAACGTTTAGCTTGGACTGAAGTCGTTGGATAATGGGATGAATGGCGAGACTAAAAATTGCTGGGCCGAGAGGGTCGCCTTGTTGGCAACCAACCGCGGATAAAATTTCGTGGCCAAGATAGGTCAATTTTGTTGCAGAACTATAGCATTGCCAAATAAATTTATATAAATTAGGAATTTTGTCTTTCACCTCCGTCAAAAGGGCTCCCCGATCCACCGAATTGAAGGCGTTCTTCACGTCCACCTTCAGCAGCACCTCTCCACAGTTTTGGTCTAAAAAAGTCCGCACCGAATGAACGGCGGCTTCGCAACCACCTCGCGAACCAAAACCTAGCTGCACAGGTTGAAAAAGGTTTGCCAGTTCAGGTGCACTCTTCTTGCAGCAGATTTTGGCTGCAAGGCGACGATATGTCATACCAACAGCGATAGGTCTGACACCACCGTCCTTCTTTTTTAAAGCACAAAGATTGGCACCGTAAAGAATCTCTGTGATGTCTCTGTTAACTCGCCCTGACAGCATAAGTGTAATTAAAGTTGTCAAGTCCCTCAAAAGCGCCTCGCCAGTTTCGCCACTTCCGCCGCTCAGTAGATCTTTTAAGTGCTGCGGCGTGAGGGCATCTAAACCTCCTGCGGAGCCACTCTGGAAGGACGCGACGGCTGCAGATATGTCTTGGGCGGTTATTTCAATAGAGGCATCAGAGTCACTCGGTGCCTCGGGAAGTTGGAGATTTGCAGCTGGAGTTGGATGTTTTCCCTCTAATTCCAACAGCGTTTCCGGGGTAGCTGGTGCAATTGTGTCACTGGAAAAAAGGATTCGCGCCGCTCCTTTTATATCGCCGTCACTAAGTTTGCTTTCCACAAGTTTAATGGTAGCCGACTCAGTGACGGGTTTCACAGTAAAATTCGGACTTTGATTTAAGACCAAATCTCTGCCTGAAAGTAGTGCAGGCTCTACAAGAGCGCTGTACTGTACGCAGTTCTCTTTGACTCGCGTCGTCAAAGATTTTTTATTGTTTTGATCGGGACTGACGTAAAGCACAGCATATGGAAGAAATAACAAATGTTCCCAGGCACGATTTGTATTTTGTGAAATCACAGACCTGATGGCCTGTGATAACACGGTAGCGACTGAAAAGCGGGCACCACGGGGAATACGTTTTAATACTGGTTTAGACATTTTTGTTTGCGATAGAGTTTTCCAAAAGGGTTGATAGGCGCTTGAAGCAAAACTGTGATTGGTGATTGGAGCCGAAAGGGGGGTATCAACATTTTTGTGGCACTTACTCTGGTGGATTTTCAAACCTCTCTGCCCCTTGAAAACCCGTACCTGGGAACACTCGTGGCACTGCACCCTATCCTCCAGAGACACAACTTGTTGGTTACTGGTGTCACTTTCACTCGCTTGAACGCATCGCGGCATGTTGGGAGTGTTAAATAGGCTTGTTATATACTTATAAAAATAACATAATATAATTAAACAGACAACTATAAAACATAGCATATAGAGTTCACCAGCACTGCACCGATATGTAGAACAAAATAGTTTATGTTTTTTGAAGACCGAAGATGACGATCATGGAACCACAGAGCTCCTCAGGACCTCAGCTGCTGCTGCCCACTGGTCCGCCGCGACTTGGAGCCATGGCAACGGCCAGTCGCCAAGCGTTGTCCAAAATGTCAGGAATGAAAATGCAAATATAAAATTTTCTGTATTCTGAAACAGGTGTACCCTGCTGCTGTACACCGGTCCTGCACTCCGAGGGGTGCTACTCCACCACCAAGTAGCAAATAAAGTAGAGTAAAGGGTTAAATTTATATTAAATTAATTTAAAATTTTATAAGTGACGTGACATGTTTTTTGACGTACGTCATCACTCCATCCAAAGTAGTTAACATATTCAAATTATATTATGTTTTTGTAAAGACACGATTGAAAGTAGGTACCAGGGTTCACGTCCATCTTGCCTGCTTTAAAATGTCTGGCAGACACACAGAAGCTTTCACTACCTACAGGCTTCCGCAAGTGGCGTTTCCCGCTATAATACTTACTACTTACTATAAAGTTTTTATTTTTTTAAAGGGTAGGGGGCGGCAGCGCACCCTCGCTGCCTAGACTTTTTCATACACAGAGTGCCGAGATGAACAGGGGTGGCAGCCTGGACATTGTACAACATCGCACCACCCTCTGGTGTCAGAGTTATAGCCAGCCTAGGCCACCCAGTAACGTCTGACGGGCGTGTATCCATCGATAACAACCCAGACTGAAGCTTCGAAGCGACGGAAATCAGCGATGGAAATGGAGCCAAAGATCAATCCTGGTGTCGCTTTCATCATTATAATAATTATGGGGATGGTAAAAAACTAACAAATTACAAGATAATTTGCGCTGTCGCAGAGTGCCGCAAACAGTGTGCCTAGTGCGAGTTTTGACAATTTATTTACGCGCTCGGTCCGTTTGGCGTAAACTTGAAATTGTATGGAATAATAACAGCGCCATCTAGTGACTGATTCACTGACGCTAGATGGCGCTGCTCTTATTCCATACAATTTCAAGTTTACGCCAAACGGACCGAGCGCGTAAATAAATTGACAAAACTCGCACTAGGCACACAGGTCCTACACCTCCTCTACTCTGCTCTACGTCTCTACGCCTCTACTACTAAGCTCTACGCGTCTACTACTAGGCACTACGCCTCTGCTACTCAGCTCTACGCCTTTGCTACCCAACTCTACGCTTCTACGCCTTCGAGACCTTCTTGGAAATCCTTCCAGCACCTTGAAACTTCATACTTCTGAGGTCTGGATTGTTTACATTTATTGTATGATTTAGATGTGTAATCTGCTTCACCTCTTTTAGTTAGGAAACGCACGAAGGGATTATTTTATTATTAATAATAAAAAATTGTTACATAGTTATTTTAACTTATGAAACCAATTTTAAAAGTCTTCATGTCAAAGCATATTGAAGATACACGAGCTTCTTGACTTTTTCAGCTTGACTTTTCAGGGCTGGTTTTGAAAAATGGATTCCAAGAATTGGAAAGCGGTATTTTTAATATGTACCTAACTAGGAGCGATTAAATGCAATCAGATAACTCAATGTAACGTACTGACGCTCTTTCCTCGTATTCTTTCTTGTATCATATTATGGTTCCGTCGTATGATCGCACGCCGCAGGGCGCAGGTTCGAAATCAACGTGTGAAGAAGTAACAGTTGAGGGCAAAAAATGCATGAGCTTCTAATGAAGGTAAACTTCAAAAAACTTACCTTGATTGTAGGGCATTATTAGTGCCTGTCTCGCTAGCTATGGTGTTTCTGTAGTGGAGCTCGACAGCCAGCTCTATGAACTTTTTACAGCTTTCATCCGCCTCGTCACGTAAAGCCAGACGAAGCACACAAGATATGAAGTTGTCTGAAAAAGTAGAAGTTAAATCACATAAATTAAAATTCATCAAAAGGTTTAGGCTGTAGAGCGTGCAAAACTAAAGAAGCCTCTTTTTTCGGGTAACACCATATTCCATATTTAAAAAAAAGCAAAGCCTATTAGCATCTGCTCCCACAACTGAGACGAATCTAACGCCACCTCATAAATATAACGCGTCAAGGGGTTTAGGCTGTAGAGTGGCACAAAGAATTAGACATAGGTACATCCATCTATATACATACCTACATACTAATATTATAAGTTCAAAAGTAATCTGTTTATCTGTTTGTCTGTTTGTTACCATTACACGGCTAAACCGCGGAACCAATTTCGATGATATTTGGTATAGAGATAGTTTGGACTTATGAGACAGACATAGGCCACCTTTTATCTCAAAAAATAATTGCGGTTTACGTATTATAAAAAAAAACTACTTTCTTTCACTAGGGCCTAACAATCTCTCTTAGGTCCGCTAAGCTGAGCTTATATTATGACCCACTCTACAAACATAAAATGTAAAAAATATTTTCTTATGTCATACTTAATCATATTGGCTACATCCCTTTTCTGGGAAATAAATATACTACATAATGATATTATCTAAAATTATAATTATTTTCTATTTTTCCAGGTGACAAAGAAGAAGGCCCAGGTGGCTCGTTGCTCGTAACTACTCGTAAATACTCGTAAGTACTCGTATGGCTACGTCATTCTTCCCCGTGCATGGCCATAACGCACTGCAAAGTGCATTCATCCCTTCATCCCCCCATAGCGACAGGTCACTGAACTTTCCGTCCTAGTTTCACCAAGGTTTGCCCAGTTAGTGTCCCAATTTTACGGCTTCGGCTCCCTCCAGTTCTACTTGCAGTGTACTTAGTCCGAATAAAACTTAAAACTTATGGAGTTATAAAAAATTAAAAAAATATTGCTAGTGGAACATAAAGGTAAAAAATATAAATGAATAATTACGTGATTATTTATTAATTACACCGAGAATATAGGAAGTTGTTTGAAAAGTGACAATAATCGAGTGAGTGCGGGTTACCTTCCGGCGCGTCGAAAAACTCGTGCCGAAAATATCGCGTTGGTGCAGTTTAGATGAACGATTAGCTTTTTTTTGTGTTTCTTCAAAGAGTAAAACAAGTTAATACAGTGATTAGCAAATATTACGTGCAAAAAACTAATCTGTAATGATGTGAAGTTGTAAAAAAGTTTTATGAAATTATAAAAAAAGAAATAGATAGAGATAAGTACAAACTTATGAAACTTTTTAATTATGCATGTTGCATTTAACATCTCATTCATATCCCCAAACGTTCACCCGACACTAAAATATTTTGGTACAATCTTTTTTTGGCTTTTAAAGGTTTCTCTAGACTTGGCCAGTCTAGATCAATATTTGGAAGTCAAAACAAGGGGTGAAGCTACGTAAGTAAGACCAAACACGTAATACGAATTAGTAGGCTGAATAAAAAAAATAACAAAGATGCCACTTATTCGCATCTTAACTTGTCACCTACTAAGTCGAGATTCCATCATGAAACCACGTGAAAGTTATGGGTACCAATATATGGGGCTTTTTATATAGGAAGTGATTGGGAACTTAAATTTTCTAATTTCGTTTTTTTTTTCAATTATTAAAAACACTAAAACAAGCAGTTCAAGCGCTCGCGGCCATCTGCCAGTACCTACCACCAGTGACCAGAATGCCCATCTTAGGTAAGTACAACCTTTTCAGTGCAGACAACGAGTGATCATTGATCACAGCGGAACCGTGGTATATTGCTCCAAGTTTAAATTAAAAATACAAGCAAACCGGCGAATAACGTAAAAAACTATGTATGAATGAATGAACATTCACTAACAATCTTAGTTATTTTCACTCATTTTCTGAGTCATAAAACTATCGGAAAAAGCTGGATGAGCTCCTTTTGCAATTCACTTTATGGGAAAATCAACTTTTTAATCATAATCATAATCATAATCATTTATTTCGTAAAGCCGGTTTACATGTCATATAAAAACTTGTTCGCAAATAATATACTTAGTGCAAATAGGATAGTGCAAATTTTAGGATTGCAATGTACGAAATGATTACCTGCACAAACCGATTTTCTAATCCTTTATTAGTAAATCAAAAATGTTGTAAGTAGCAGTACATTATAGCATTCAAAATGCCAAATTGTTAGTATTGAAATTCTCGATTTTACCAAACGTCCTTTTAAAATGTCACTAGTATTTATATAAGGTTACCTAAGATAACAAACTTGTTGTATTTTTGTAGAATAGATAACTAGCTGTTCATACAATATAAAAATATTATTTTGACGCGATTCAGTTTATAGGAACATGTACTTTTCCGGATTGCGATTGCAATACACGCAATGATCTTATTGTTATTTTTTATTTTTTTGTTTTAGTTATGGCTTCGCACGGTTTGTGCATATAGCCAGTGTCAAGTATTTTATTTTAAGTATTTCTTAATTTCACATTAAGAAAGTCACAGCAATGTTATAGCAATCGTGGTCAAGTAGTCAAGTCAATAATTATTTATATCGTCAGTCACGATTCAGTAAAGTAGTGGATGCTTTACTGAAACTTCCTGGGAGTTTTGGAAAAAATGCGAAATGACACGTTTTTTGAGTCTATATAATTCGCCTACACTCGTGCACTTTAACGAACACTTAATGGTTAATATTCCACCAATATTATACTTTAACACTCGAAGAAACACAAGTTTGAGCTAATAATACAAAACCAACAACGTCTCACTATCGGATTCCCGCCAAAACTCAATGATCTTATTACACGCTAAATTTTTGTAAAATGTAGGTAGGTACATTATAAAAATCAAATGCAAAAAAATACTCCATTTCCCGGTTTGTTATAATGTCGTTAATACTTAAATTATCTCATCTAAGATTATGACTTTAGTGACTTTTGTATTTAGAACAATTAATTACTAGCTGTAAAACAATACCTATCATATTTTACATATTAAATATTCTAGCGCAATTCACTTCTTTAAAGAAAATAGTAAGTATATTTCATTAGTTCGCAAATTCCATACGTGAAATGATTACACAAAATTATTTTAATCATATCTTAATAGAACCTAAATTATTGTACCTACAATATAGAATTCAAAATGAAAAAAGAAAGTGTTTATTTCCCGATTTTAGCGCTTCAATAGTCCTGTTATACCGTCAGTAGTGCATAAATTAGCCCACCTAATAGATAATAAATTTGGTATATTTTGTAGAACAGATAACGAGCTGTAAAATAAAATACAAAAAGTACATTATAATTCACCTGTTATTCCATTATGATAAATCTAAAAACAATTAATAAAAATAAAAAAAATAGTAAATATTTTTTTAGTCTAGAGTTTGTAACATAATAATTACTATCGATGTGATCTTGATGGTATTCGCAAGTGATCTTTCAACATTATGTAACGTAATTTTTAACCAATACATAGGTATAACGTAATTTTTATACGCGTAGGTACTTATTAGTTGAAGTTGTAAAAAAATGGCTGCCATTAAAAGCTCAGTGCGGTTGGGTAGGTCATTGTTAGGAGTGTCGAGGAAGAGTTCAACAGCGTTCCCGTAACCTCAGACATGGCGTCCTGAAGGAAGCACCCCGAGGTTTTAGTAGTCTTCTGCAAAGGCTGCCACTCCCACATAACCAACCACCCGGCCTGCCCCACGAGTCGGGGTGGTACCCATAAAGGATTTCCCCGGGGGAAAAAGGTCATTGATAGTGGTAGATTTATCAATTAAATTATTGTAAAAATACGTCTCCCTCAAATATCGGTAGCCCGTATCGAGACACATAAGCCTGTTTATAGGTTATCCAACTACTGTTTCTTGGATGAAATACTAGCAGTATATTATGTACAGGCAGTTTATTTCCTTTCTCTGCACAATGCACATGCTTTATAAAACCTGTGGGCGAACAGAAAAGTAAAAATACAAGGCGTCCACTTTTTATCATTTTTTTGTGCGGCTGACTAGCAAAATTAGTTTAATCCATAACAGTTAAGAACAGTGCCAGTTGCCACCCAGAAATTTGCATTGCATTATCTGGCACTGCACTGCGCTCGTCACCCTAAGATATTGCACTTTTCTACTCTGTGACATTGGCTATCCTGTCTCATACCTATGCCGTGTAATGAATGGAGCCCACTATAAAATAAACGAAATACAGTTTTAGTTCTCCGTCTATAGCTAAGCGGAAGTCCAACTTATATGTTCTAACCGGTTGAAAACATTTAAATTATAATACATGAACAAAACTGGTGCCCTAAAACATTGAACATTCCTTTACTTTGATGACAACCCCGGTCTATAGAATAATGCATAATGAATAGAAGTCGGGAACACGTGAAGATCTCTCCCGATACGCAAGTGCAAGCGTCCCCACCCCCCCGCTCCAGCCGCCACCCCCGCGCCCCTCGAAGGCTTACCTGCGCCCGCGCCGGCAGCTTCACGACATAGCCTCTCGCGAGCCGCTACTACGAGACAAAGATAAGACGAAACAGACAAGACACGTGGTTATCGTGAAGTACCTACAGCAAGTTTCCTCTTCGATACGACTAAAAATAAGTGAAATTAAACATTGTAGGTAACGAATAATTATATTATAAAATAAAAATCATCCATCGCGTTTCTGGATACACTCTTTCGGCAGTTGGGTGAAAATAGTCACATACCCAATCGCTAAGTACCCAAGTAAATACCCAAAGTAATCGCTATTGTCATCCTCAGATGAAACTGGAGGGCGCACCTAGTATTAAAAACAATAAGCACATACTAATGGGATTGTGCTGTGGGAATTGATTCTACTCAATGTGATCCTCAGGGACGAACGGATATTACATATTACCGGTAAGAACAAGTCTAGTAATCCTTCAGAGAGGTTGAGGCCTAAGATACAGAGACACAGCTAAGCTTGGCCATCCTACTAACGTATCCGTATGTCAAATATTAATGTTTGTGACGTAAGATTTAGTCCACACACTTATCGGTTTAAATTTTTTTTAATTAGTTCTTAGTTTTACAATATCATAAAAAACGTTCAGTTTCTGCCTGTCAGGAGTGTTAACGGTATTCTGTGATAGTAAACTTGTGGAGCGTACGGTCTGCAAAATCACACGTTTAAATAGTTTCTTTTTTTGGGTATCTAATCCAAAACTCTTAGTACCTATCTACACACTCAGCTGCCGTGCCTCTACATCTTAGCCTTAATCTCAACAAGTTAAGACAGCGTTTATAAAATTCCATGAAAGGTTGACATCTAGCCTTTGCCTGCGCGCAGTCTATTTTACTCTCAATATTACGAACAAAGGAAATCTTTCAACACACACCACTATCACAAAATCCCTTCCTTTATCTTATTCAAACTTCTTATTTTGCTTTACATGTAAAAGATAATTAAAAACAATTATCTAATTACGTTATCAGCGTAAAGTGGGCATAATAAGTGAAGCTCCCGCAGATAATACTGACGAAGTGTCATATCTATGCGCTCACTCATTGCGCTGGTCGGCTGCGCTTGCGCCGGCGGGCGACTCACACAGACCGCGCCTGCGTGCGAGTCGGACGTGTGAGTCGGTGCGCCGAGCATGCGCCCTATATGCCCCTGTGACAACCTGTGACTGTGCTTCATGTGACTGTGACAATGTGGAAGTTGGTCCTCCTGGTGGTAGCTGCCATCGGCGGAAGCGCGGAGCTCCAAGAAAGAGGTAAGTTTTTAAGGCTTTTCAGTTTTTTTTTCTGCTCTGCCTTTCTCTGAACTGACATATTTTCATAGGTTTATACAATTCACAAAAGTTGAACCGCGGTTAATGTGAAGTACCAACACCGTATAGCCAGTTTAGAGCGGCAGAGACGCAGGAATATTTCATGTTTTCTTGTTATGTTGTTCGTTGATATGTTTTACCTACCAACCGTGTCTGTGTGCATCGACACACGACGCCGACGTGGTCAACGAGGACGCTGGTGCGGCCGAAAGTAAACAATGCATTTCGATATGAGATACTTTCAAAACATTCCGAGGGTCATGTTTGTCTAGGCTCTTGGACTGGCCATCAAGCAATGGCTAATACAAGTCACAACAAAAAGAAAAAGAAAAAAATACCATCAATGTGGTTGAAGCATTCTGTATAACTTGATGTAGGTTGAATGTACAAATCGTGCGAAGCCAGACATTAATAAAAAAGAAATATTTTGAGATTGTAACTAACGCTGTAGATTGGTAGTCTATTTGAAGTCTATAAGAAGCGATTGGAAGTCGCAAGAGCATTGTGACTTAACTACATTTTAACGGTTTTTAAGCAGAGCTGATGTAAGGACACGTTTATAATTATTATAAGCAATGATTGATTTCATGCTTGGTACAAAAGCTGGTATCAACAAACAAAGGGTCTTTACTCATCGTTTCACGAAGCAAACGCTAATGTAGAGCCTACTCTATCGGTTTACTGTAAATTTCATTTGCTTACTCGCTGTTGGTTTGGAATAAGCTAATAAGTAAGTAACCTGCCGTCTTATTATGTATTCTACATAAGTACCTACTTGTTTGTGAGGAATTTAACTCAATTTTAACAGTTGGTTCGCAAAAGCAATGGGGCCAACGCCATCAAATGCTCTCTTTGGATAGAGCCACTTATACTTAGAACTATATGAGTGCCTTAAAAAGAAAACAGTTCAACTTCAGAACTTATTGACACTTCTTCTGTTTGTATGACAAAGTAAAAAAAAATTAGCAACTAGCAACATCATGAAATTCACAGGAGCTTTTTGAATGTAGTTAGGTGCTTATAAGAAATGATACTTAACGTGTTAATAACTGCCAATGTAACGATAGCTGAGAAAACAGGATTTGACGTTATTATCATGTGTTTTCCTACAATTACATAAATACCATTTCGTTATGGAGCCTTCGATGTTCCGCAATTCACCAGTACTTTGCCGAATAGACATACAAAATGGATAGGTGAGCGTCGACGTTCATCCAATATAATGGAATCAAGCCTTAGTAGCGTATCTTTGTGGCTATAACACATTGCGCTCGTTATCTTTAAAGAGTTTTGTTTACCAAACGAGTTATCTGACACGCCTTTAGTCCATAAACATGCAAGCTGGAATACTTATTACTTCATATCATATTTTAGTTCTAAGAAGTGTCTAACGAGAAACGCGGCGTACCGTTATGGTGCAGTTAGCAAGCCCGGTAATACAACCCAGGTTACTAAGGACGAAATTAGTTTAGTATGCGGTTTTTGGTTACGGAGGAGATACAAGATACTTTCTCAATCTATCTCGGATGAGTGGCGTTGTGGTCTCAGATGGTCAGACCGCCCAAGGGGCTCTGACGTGGCTTTTCTAGCAATCGGTAACAACGGAGGCTGACGGTCTTCCGAAGCACCGAGCGATGGAAATCCGCGCATGAATTATGAAAGTCATCAGGCCACGCGTCAAGCTTCTGATTTCAAGTGTGTGGACGCTAGGAAGTAGTATGCGCTTACTATGTCTTCGGTGACTTGGTCATGACCTCTGCTGCCGACCTTACTGACTATGCCAAGCCACAGCGCATATTTTACAAAATATTTAACAACATCGTTCATGACAACATAGCATAGAGTCGACCTTCAAG
Source organism: Hylaea fasciaria (assembly GCA_905147375.1). Lineage (NCBI taxonomy): Eukaryota > Metazoa > Arthropoda > Insecta > Lepidoptera > Geometridae > Hylaea > Hylaea fasciaria. The sequence continues at coordinate 1,145,002 of LR990192.1, forward strand.
AAGCTATGGAGGAAACAATACCACGTGGGCTGTCTTTGTCTGAATTGAAACTGAATTTTAAATTGAAGCATCACTTCGTACTATTAGAGCCATTAGCACTGAACCCTCTTTAATTAATCAGTAGGTATCGTAGTTAGCAGACGCGTGTTTTTTTTACTATAAAAATGTTAATTCGAAGACGTTTCGAAGTGAAGGTTGGTCATTAGATCAAGATTGCGCTAGATTGATCGAACGTAGGATTGTGGGCCTGTGTTCGAATTCAACTAACTATTTTAAACAGATAAAAATGCAACACGTTAGCATAATAATATTCTTCGGGTTCTAACTAATTCTCTCTATCTGTCGAAGTGTTTTGTCAGCTGTGTTACCGTTACTGTAGTCTCGTCCAGACTCTGCTTCTTCACTAGGTACCTTCGAAGTTATCGTCAATAGCAAGCCGTAATCTTTGTTAGAGTCTGTTTCAATCATAATACTAATTGCTGTTTACTATTACTCGTATATAGCAGCTGTAAAACATCCAAAACTGTTATTTTGACCGATTTTACGAGATTAAAATAACAACCGATTCTTATAAAGATAAATAATCGCCCTGCAGTTGAGATAATGGTCTAGCCTATTAAAAAAACACAAACATATCCTTAATTTTCCGTGTGTTGAACACGACGTCGGCTACTTAACACCGTCTTCTCAATTGACTAATTAGGTAATGACGTGTTTCGCAATTAGACTTCTGTGTTCAGTCTAGCGACGACGGGGGACTCCGCGATGTTTAGACTATCGCAATTATTGCATTCGGTGCAAAATTACAATCGAGTCAATAAACATTTTGCTGACTGAGCCATCTCGATGTTTATTGATTGGTGCTGCGTTCTTATTGATGATGTAAATTTTGTATAGGTATAATTATTTTTCTCTTACCTGTTTTTCTTCTGGTGTTCATGCGTGATATTGGCGGAATATGAATCATTGAGTGTTTGGTAACGTGCACGAGTGTAGGCAAATGATAATATTATAAACCCGAAAATGGAGTCATTTCATATTTTCCCCCCCAATACGTTTCAGTACAGCATCAACCACTTTACTGAAACGTGACTATTCGTGACGTTGAATGCGACCGGACTCGACTGCTTAAACTAGGTTTTTCTTACTATAAATAAGTAGGTACTTGAAATAATTCAATACTTGACGCTAGCTAAATGCGCAAACCGTGTCGGTTTACGTTTTTTTCATGATTCGTACCTACATAGATTGCTTTGAGAAGTCTCGGTAATTTAAGACATTGTCTTTTTATTAGTCGCCTAGTGCCTATAATATACTTTTTATAATGTTTATTGTGCTGTAAAAACTCTAGGCTCCATTAGAGTCGTTTAAAACCGTACGTTTTATTATTATTTGGTTTGTATATTTGCCTGGTCATCATATTTTAAATGTTATACGATGGACAATAGTTTTAAACAATTATTAAGCATGCAATTCTAATTATCTTACTTATATATACATATATTATATAATTCTACTGTACGTGTGTCTGTCACTGTACTACTCGTCTTACGGATGGACCGATTTTAATGATTTTTTTTTTGTGTTTGTGTGGCGCCCTGGATGGTTCACAAATCAGCATGGCAGATGGCGCTACAGTCATACTTTGCAGGACAACGTCTGTCGGGTCCGCTAGTATTCTATTTATTATTCTATGATATTTCATGGCAACGGGGCTGAATATTAAACCATCACCGGATTTAGAGATCAATTTACCCTTCATTATCACTAAAATAGGGGTTTGTTACTTACCTACTTTAGATTAAGATTTGTAAATATGGAACTGGTAGAAGGTTGCTCCACATATATAGGTACAATTACAAGCAGTAATCTAGATCAGAGCCTATCGGTTCAAATCTTTTATATTACCTGCTGTTAGTAAAGTAAAGTTGTATTTGTATTCGAGACTTCCATATTGAATATTGATCCTTTCAAATATTACTCGTAGTTCAGTCTATTTCGCAGTATATTTTTGGAGAAGCTGGAAAGAACGAGGGAATTTCAGTGGATTTATAAATCATCAAGTAATTACGAAATAACTACAACTTATTACTGACATTATTTTTTATCATTACTCACTGCACACCACGCTTCTTGACCATCAGTATTAGGTATTAGTCACGTTGCTTTGTTCTTATTAAAATAATGTTGTACGGATTGTACTCACTGAATAGGTAGGTACTTACTCGGATAATACGAGTACTTACTTTAAATAAAAGTATTTACGTAGGTATTGGAGTTTGTTGTCGTAAGAGTTAGAATAGAATAGAATATAATGTTTTATTGGCCATATAACTTAGTCCGTTATACAAGGCAAGTCGGTACATAATATAACAATAATATTATAAAAACCAAAACAGTGAGCTTACTTTTAACATAAGCATTATAGACTAAATAATGTCCAATTAAAATTTGAGGGACTAGTAAGTAAATCTTAGGTTTCTATATTATAATTTCAACGCATTATCAACGCAGCTATTTATACTAGTATTGTCAAACCTCATATAAGAATGATGATACTGTCAGGTTAGAACTCGCTTTGTTCGTTATTTTGCGGCATTACAAAACATTGATCATCTAATAAATATGATATGTTCGGTGTGGTGTAATTTGATCGAATTATACCTACATAAAAGTACCTTACCTATGTCATCATCACATCATTTCAGCCCGAAGAAGTCCACTGCTGAACATAGGCCTCCCCTACACCTTTCCAGGAAGAACGATTCGGAGCCCTTTCCATCCATCGACTTCCCGCGATCTTAACAATGTCGTCGGTCCATCTGGTGGGTGGGCGCCCTACGCTTCGTCTTCCGGTTCGTGGTCGCCATTCGAGAACCTTTATTCCCCAACGGTTGTCGGTTCTTCGAGCTATATGGCCTGCCCATTGCCACTTCAACTTACTAACTCTACGAGCTATGTCGGTGACCTTGGTTCTTCTACGGATATCCTCATTTCTGATTCTATCACGTAGTGAAACTCCCAGCATAGCTCTCTCCATAGCTCGTTGCGCGACTTTGAGCTTGTGCACGAGGCCAATAGTTAGCGACCACGTCTCAGTTCCATAAGTCATCACTGGCAACACGCACTGATTATAGACTTTTGTCTTGAGGCTCTGCGGTATCTGCGATGAGAAAATGTGGCGCAGTTTCCCGAACGCTGCCCATCCGAGTTGGATTCGTCGGCTGACCTCTTTACTGAAGTTGGCTCTACCTAATTGGATCGTCTGACCCAAATAAACATAGTGGTCCACAACTTCGATGATATCGCTCCCAACATGTACCGGCATGGGTGTGACATGAGCATTTGACATGATTTTTGTCTTGCTCATGTTCATATTTAGACCCACCTGTTGGGAGACAATATTGAGGTCTCTAAGCATTGTGCCTAAGTCTTCCAGCGACTCCGCCATTATGACTACGTCGTCGGCAAATCGAAGGTGAGTGATGAATTCGCCATTGATGTTGATGCCATACCTTGTCCAGGACACGAGCTTTAAAATATCCTCCAGTGCCGAGGTGAACAGTTTCGGAGATATTACATCTCCCTGTCTCACCCCTTTTTGCATGTGGATTGGATTTGTACTCTGGTCCTGAAGTCGGATAGACATTGTGGCATTCCTGTAGAGACATTTCAACACTTCGATATACCGATAGTCAATTTGACATCGCTGGAGGGACTGTAGCACTGCCCAGGTTTCGACTGAATCAAAGGCTTTCTCATAGTCCACAAACGCTAAGCAAAGTGGCCGATTATACTCCTCGGTCTTCTGTATAATCTGCCGTAGCGTATGGATGTGGTCTATGGTACTGAAGCCTTTTCGGAACCCGGCTTGTTCGGGAGGCTGAAATTCGTCGAACCTACGAGCGAGACGATTAGTAACTACTCTCGAAAACAGCTTATAAACGTGGCTAAGCAAGGAGATCGGCCTATAATTTTTCAAGAGGGTGTTATCACCTTTCTTGAAAAAAAGCACCACTACGCTCTTGCCCCACGCCTCAGGCGTCGTACCTTCGATGATGACAGAATTAAATAGCTTCTGAAGGACCTTAAGTATCGGCGTTCCGCCCGCTTTCAGAAGCTCTGTCGTTATTCCGTCTTCCCCGGGTGCCTTGTTACTTTTAAGCTGCTTGAGAGCCGTTCTGATCTCGTATAGGCTGACGTCCGGGATATCTTCTGTGTAGTGTCGGGTTAAACGGGCTCTTGCATCGCTAGTCGTGCTTGTAGCAGGACTTTGCGATGAGGTGTATAGTTGTCCATAGAACTTCTCGAGCTCTCTTAAAATTTCCGGCTTCGAGGAAACGATGTTGCCACTATCGGTCTTCAGTTTCGTCAACTGACTTTGCCCAACAGACAGATCTCTAGCGAACACTTTCGAGCCCCTATTGCGTTCTATCGCCTTTTGAATACAATTAGTATTAAAAAGGCGAAGATCGTGTCGCATGGACTTCGAGATCTGTTTATTGAGCAAGCCGTATTTCGACCTGTCCACTGAAGACTGCAACCTCATTTCACTGCGGTCTGCCAGAAGTTTAAGAGTATGCTCAGAGAGTTTCTGAGTTCTATTTTTGCGTTGGGTCTTATAGAACTCTGACCCTACCGCTTGGACAATTTCCACCAGCCCGTTGTTTAGTTCGTCCACTGTTTCGCAATCGGTGAGGCATTGGAAGCGATTTTCGAGCTCCAACTGAAAGCTTTCGGGGTTTTGGATTTGGGCAGGACTTGGGCGAAGAGTAGATTTCACCAAACGAGACCTTTCAAGCTTGACGTTGAGATTCAATGTGCCTCTTACCATGCGGTGATCACTGCCGGTTTTCACCCTGTTGATCACGGAGACATCATTGAATATATGCTTATTCGTCGTTAAAATGAAATCTATTTCGCGTTTGTGTCCACCGGGGTGCAGCCACGTCCATTTCCTGGACGATCGTTTCTTGAAGAAGGAGTTCATCATGAAGAGTCCCTCCTTTTCCATGAAGTCGGCCAATCGCTGACCTCGGTGGTTCCGCTGTCCAAATCCGAATTGCCCCACTCTCAGTTCATCGCCAATCCTCACGCCTAACCGCGCGTTGAAGTCCCCCATCACCACTGTAAAGTGTGTTTTCGAAGCTTGTATGGCGATTGAAATATCGTCATACATTGCCTCCACTTCATCGTCCGGGCGTTTCGAGTGAGGGGCGTATACCTGTATGACCTTCAGCGAATACCGACTGGTGATTCTGAGTATAAGGTATATAACCCTGTTCGAAACGCTTTCGATCTTTACGATGTTATTGACGAGGGACTTATGAACGATAAACCCGACACCATGTTGGGATTGCTGGTCTCCCTCCCGGTAGTAGAGCAAGTTGCCGGAATTTAGAATTATCGTGTCCTCCCCCTCTCTTCGGACTTCTGATAATCCTATCACATCCCAGCGCAACTTACTGACTACTTCTTCCAGCTCAATCAGCTTCTCATCGGTCCTCAGTGTGCGTGCGTTATATGTTGCCAGGGCCAAGGGTCTTTGTTTTGGGGGTTGGTGGCTGGATCTCTGCCGGAGATTCTTCGCACCCCTTGTTCTGCCGTTACCATGGCCGCCACCTGTGCCAGGAATAGCAGAACTGCCGGGGACTAGGGGCCGTCTCGTGTTCGTGTTCATTTTCATGGGGGGGAGGGGGGGTTTGCCATAGTCACCACGCTTGGCAGGCGGATTGGTGACCGCAGTATTGGTGGTATGTACATTGAGGAAATGCTGCTGCCCATTTCCCGGTTGTGTTCCCTTAGTCGCCTTTTACGACATCCACGGGAGGTGATGGAGAGGTCCTATTCTTTGCCGGGACCCCACGGACTTACCTATGTACCTACTCGTTTTTAATTCCCGCTGTTTCTCTATTTGAAGTTGTTATTGTTTATGTCAATTTATACAATGAAAACAAATAATTTAAGAAACAAGAAGATGACACAGGTTTTCCGCCGAAATCCATTGACACTGACGTGTAAACAGTCGTGCTTGGAATGTCTTGATTGCATTGATCTTGGCCTTTACATGGCCTGACACACTTTGACATCAGACAGACGCGTCTCCCTGCGACAAACAGTGCCATACCGTAAGGATCAACACTTGCAGATCCAAAGAAATACTCGTATCTACTGTACTAATTAATAGGCAATTCTAGTTAGTAACTTTGTTGGTACTTACCATGATCATAGCTGGAAGTATTTTCTTACATGCTTAATCAGTAATATTATGAGGTAATACCTACGCTACGGTACACGTGCGTACCTAAGTAGGTATATTTACCTTTGTACGCTAATCATATGGAACAGTACGTCACTACTTATCATTTATTGTTGTATAAGACGGCCTAATGGTGTGTATTGGCGATGATGCAACTGCGGAGTGTGACACAGGAGGATTTAAAATAGTCGGGGAAAAAGACGAAATGATGATCGATTCATTTAATATTCATTATTTGTCGGGGAAAACCGCGAATGGGGAAAATTTGTAGGGTAAGTCCAGGATAGTTGCCATACTTTTTCAAAACGCTTTATATTTCCCATTTTAATTAATGGATCTGAATGATTGTCACACATGTTAATAGATTGGTCTTTCGACTACCACTTTGAAGGAAAATGAAAACATCACTGTTGATATTTACTAATCTATATCGATTTTCCCAGACCTCTATTTTTGGAAGTATAGATGCCCTATGGCGGATAGGTTGCTCCATGCGTCAAAACCAATTATGGGATACATGCCTCATTGATAAAAAAACACTTTTTCAGTTTGAAATTAGGTATTCGTGATGGGAAGTAAAATCTAAACGCAGACATTAATTAAAAATGTTCGTAAAAAGTGTATTTTCTTTATAATCATATTAGGGTATAGAAGCCTCGCAAAATAAGTTTCCTTATTGAGGCATCTATACCCTAATGTAGTTACATCGCTTGAAAGTAATGGGAATTATTTGTTTTGTATGGTTAAACATAGGCGAAAATAAATCAAGGCGTCTATCCTTTTCGTAGAGGATAGATGCCTTTTATATTCAGGAATGTGTATTCAATAAATATTCTAAAAAAACTGATTTTAGTGTTAATATACAGTCCACTGTAACATTTAGATACAAAATATAAATTATTTAGTCACCATGTAAAAAGTTCCAGCACCTCAAAAAGGTTGTAGAAAAAGAATTAGCAATTTTTTCGTCGCACCAAATCTTTCATTGAGTATATATGGAATGCACGACGGGTCAGGGGCTACCTCGCGGGGGGTACCGGGTAGGTGCGGGGATGTCTCTCGTTTGGCAATATCAACGACAGCAAAAACAAGCCGGGAAATCATAGTTTTTGAATTTTAGGCATCTATCCGAGCCGGGCATCTATCCTGGAATTACCCTACTAGCCCAATATTTTTGTGTGTAGTCACAGATGTGTATGTCTTAGTTATATGAGTGTTATTATAGTACGAGCGTTTAACTCAGTCCTCGCCTGCGGGGTACATACAGGGGCGTGGGGTGTGATAATCGGACGCACTATAGTTACCATGGTCCCCCCGTCGTTCCTTACTCCTTGGATACAGGGGACTCTTATCTAGATATAAATATACATATCTATTGATTGCGTTATTTATTTTCGCATTTATTGTTACAAATAGTGGTACGATTTTTGCTCAAACTCTATTACCGTACCTACTTATCGTCACCATTTCCAATGTTTGTCCATTGTTAGAAGTTTCTCTAGTTATGCGTTATCTCAGCAAATGCACACGGATAATTGCTGCCACTATAACCAGCGGTCTATTGAGATAGTGCTCCGATAGCTTTTGTTTCATATAGTCCTTGGTTACCGTTGCAGGGAGGTAACACTTCAGATTGTTCAACTTTTATTTGTGATGCCAAGCGTCCAATGCAGAATGAGTTACAAATGATACTCCAAAGCCTAATACATAAGTAAATCATTACTAATAATATGTCGGCAACGCCCTTTCCAAAATGCGGGCGTCATTTTGGCAATCCTAAATCCTTAGAAAAAAGCGTCGTGAATAATAATTGTAATAAAAACACAATAATCAATGTTTTTACGCGTAGATTCTTGGTAAAAAAAAACAATGCAATTCAATTTATTACTGGTTATCGGTAGGTTAAATAAATAATGACCTAGTAGTGCGGTCAATATCGTGTCTTAGCTCGAAATAGCTATGTGACACGATGCAATGTTTTATAGTAGATATTCCAAGTAACGGTATTGACGAAAACTGTGTTTATTTCTACATCTAAGTAGGGTATTGGGTTACTATTGCCTATAAATAAACAGAGTTCCATTCTAGCCTTTACAAGGTCAATTGCGTGTCCATCCTAACATTAGACCACCTACTGTTAGTTACTACACTGTTGCAAACGCTCTTGCAATGTATGTGTTAGTGATGATTTTGGTTTAAAAAAAACATTTAGTCATAGATATTATATGTTACAGGGAAGAATAGACCCCATGATTACCAACACTGAAATAAAACCTAGTGAGCTTACATAATAGCCGTAGCGGAAGAGAAACTAACACAACCAGTCGATCCAACTAGTTTGCTTCTCACTTTTTCTGTAGGTATAGAAACTATAGCTGCGCCCTGCGCTTTCCCTCGTGTTGACTATTTATCTATTATATCATAGGAACCGTAACTTATAACGGGATAAAAAGTTTTTATTTCATCATTATTCGTTGAGGTGTTGCAGTGTGAATAGAGAACAAATATCAAAATATATAAAATTTTCAATAAATGAGACTTTTGATTTTATTGAACGAGCTTTTGCACTTTTAAAACAACCAACCAACACTTATTATTATTTTATATAGCTATGCTAATGCCAGTTTGGTCATTATATTATCTAGATAGATATGTTATAATGAATAAACAACATCTGGTTTTGCAATGATAAAATAGAAAGGTATCCGAAGCGTGAGGTCGCGTGTTCGAATTCCGCTAAGGGCAAATATATTGTCTTTGAACCAGGGCCCAGGGGCTTGGCTTTGTGTATGTCTGTATAAGGGATTATGGCCCACGCAGATCTTCATTCCCTAGATACAGGGAATTCTATTCAGAGGCCAGCGTGATTGTGACGCCACGGAGGTCGTCCAGCGATTCCCTATCACACATGTTTGAACTTGAACTAAAAAATGCGAGGAAATGGAATCCGTATGACGATAAAAAAAGTCAAAGTACTCCACTTCCGGCGCTCAATATAGCGGAAGTGACGTTGAGTGGCGCAAAAAAAGTTAAAGGCGCCTAGGCACATCCCGTGCGAGGCACAAGTTTACGGGGAGCTGTTTCAACTCCCGGCTCGGGACGGGCCTAAGCGGATGCTCCGGCACACCCACCAACTATAGAACATCCTTGTGTAAGGGTTCTCCCAAAAAGGTGCGTTTTACGCCTAATATCGTCCGCACAATACAGCGTTAGTTATTATCTGCCGCCTAAGTACGCTTACAGATAATGCGGCGTCGCAATATTAGAAATATCGCTGTATTCTGTTTGCCAAGTCCCGATAACAATACAAAATGATGGCGACGGCGAGCTGATCCGCTGTTGGAGACGGAAGCTGGAAGGTAGACGATGGAGCTAAAACTAGAAATACACTGGACAAAACGTATAAATCTAAACGAAAAAACTACAGCAGTGTATTTCCCGTGTCGGTGGTACAGTAGACTTATAAAAGTCACATACCTACCTAATAAAACTTTAAGACAAGGAACTAATTATAGTGATGTATTAGCCAATAAACAATTAATAATTACTAGTTAAGTTTATTCTCATGACTCGTTACACCTTTGTTCATGCGTGGATGCATTTTGCAAAAAATGTAAAGGTTTTTATACAATAATAACAACGTGAGGAGCAAGGCATTGATTTTATAGTAAGAACCACACACCTACTCATTACAATTGCACTATAAGGATGTCCGAACCGTTGGCTGCAGAACCGTTACAACCGGAACAGAGTAGTCATATTTGCACACTATATCTAACGGCTAAATACCACGCAAATCGATAAATCCCCTAGTCTAGCAAAAGGTGATAAAATGCTAACTAAGGGAACTTGAGGAGCTCCTCAAGTTCCTACGATTGTTTTCTTATTTGACTTGACATCTGCTGTTTCATCACTAGCAGAAGCAATACACTCGCGAATAAATCTGAAATTAAGTCTAGATGTGTTAGAGATATGATCCAAATTGGTTTTCTACGGCACTGGAGTTACGTCCAATCGACTCGGATAATGTTTCAAATGATTTCACTATGACGTTATCTGGTGTGATTGTGGTACATGGAACTTTAGTCAGCATATGAATGGGAAGCAGGCACGGCTTCGACCTATTTATTATAAGAATATTTTAAAACAGTGATTGCTTTGAAACGCACGATAGAGGTCACGTCAAGACTTATCATATGTATTGCTTCTTAGAACACTAAAAAGTACGTTGGCGCATTATATTTTAATAAAATCGGTAGCGGACTAGACTCGAATTCCCGACCATCACCTGTTATTCTTCTGAGCGGCATATTATGCCTGATACGAAGAAAAATAATGTATAAAAAGTATTAAATGATAAAGCACTTCCTGATTCCCACATAAAGACACAGGGGATCCTAATTAGTATATAGTCGCTATCTATGTATGTGATTACTGTATTCGTAGTTGCAACTCTCTGATTACCGCTCCACCCGCACTGCTGTACCAATACCGATGCCAGGCTTCTTGGAGGATATTGTTTGAAACAAAACAATTTATTCATGTTGGATACAATAGTTGATTGTCCTGAAGTTTCAGTTGCTCGAATATGAGCAGCCATTCGCGAGGCTTCTCAAAAGAGTACAAAACCGACTGAACGTTGTTGACAAAATACCGACGGTTGGCTATTGTTCATGCCGCTGCAACCCGCTCGGTGATCACTTTTTATTGCGATTTTATTTTGTTTTATTTAACAATAATGAGACTTATGGAGTAGTAACTATTTATAAATCTGTGCTATTGACCTGAAAACTTTTGTTGGTCGCCTAACTACGGATAATTGGATGAATGCTCGAAGCTCGATGCTTCTTTCTTGCGATGACAACGGGGAACGGGGTGGAGATTCGACCTGGCGTCTTTGGGGTTCAAAGCGCACAACTTACCTTGCGGCCACCTACGGAAAGGAGATAAGCTAAAATAAAAAAATGAAACGCTAAAACTTTTATCCAATGTGCGATTTGGCAGCTCCACTGTGCGAATTTGCCATTAAATATTATGCCATGGTGCGAGCCGTTGGGCATTGTTGAATTCACGGCAGACAGATTTGCTGATGGAAAGCCTGATCGAGCAGCGTTGCAGGGAGATATTGAATTTGGAGATGTCAGCCGCAAACTTGCCCTGAAGCCAAATACATCGATACTATCTGGGGGCACGGCAGTGCCCCCGCCAAGTCGAGCAAAACAAAAGGCACGGCCGTACTATCCTTTTCTCGAAGCAATTCCATTTTCGACCCTCTGTAACTTCGTTATGGATAAAACTAGAAGCCTAAATTTTTAGTGACCAAGAGGGCATCACGTCTACAGATAATAATCCAAGTTACATCAAATATGAACCAGTAGTTTAAGAATTATTGCAAGTCAAAGTTCCTTAATTTTGCTGCCCACTGACTGACTGACTGACTGACTGACTGACTGACTGACTCACCGATCATCAAAATTCTAAGGTACTTCTAGCCGTCCCACAAGTTTCAAATTTTGAATATAGCTATTGTTTAGCCTATAAACCATGGAAAAATTCTGACATTCCATAATTTTCATCCCGTTTTCTAGATATATGATCTGCATAAATAACTTTGTATTCCCATTATAAATCCTATTAAATTATATGTGATTACAAAGTTACTTTTACAGTTCATAATTAGACTTCATTGAAATTGAATAAAATGGGTAACAGGGGTTAAAAATTAGAAATGGCTTCGAGAAATTCGACAGTTGAGCGCTTTTTAAAAACTTCCACGATAGATAGAGAGATACAAATCCCTATACTATACCTACCTACACTTTTATAGGTCGAACAAATTCGTTACCAGGTACATTAAAATAGGCACCTAGGTACCTTATACCTAATACGCATATGTGAAGACGCAAAGACACTCGTTCATGATAATCTATGAGCATGACCTATGTCGCAAGGGGCCCCGGCCGCGCAGGCGCGGGGCGCGCGTTGATGCGTGTTTTGCAAAAAAACTAAATAAAGAAAGAAAACCTACAAAAAGAAATGAGATCCCATCAAAAACATTACATGTACAAAAATGCACAAGTCTCGCAACGCAGTTTATCTGCCGTAAAAAGTTGTGAGATCGAATGTAAACCAAGTCGGTTAATTTCAATACCTACCTATACCTATCTATGGGAGCAGTTATATCTTTATTTCTTTAGTAAATAGAGTGTCTTGGCGATTGTACACGGCAGCATAATCTACTAGGCAATCTAAATATAGTCTTCCGTATAGATGTACTTTCAAACAAATACAAGCACAAAGCGCTTAGCATAGATTTATGTTGCCGTGTGCAATTGCCAAGTCCCTCTATTTACTAAAGAAATAAAGATATAACTGCTCCCATAGATAGGTATAGGTAGGTATTGAAATTAACCGACTTGGTTTACATTCGATCTCACAACTTTTTACGGCAGATAAACTGCGTTGCGAGACTTGTGCATTTTTGTACATGTAATGTTTTTGATGGGATTTAACAATACGTTTACCTACACACGTCCCGTGCATCACCCGGGGGATGCGGCCTGTCAGCTAGGCGGTCTAGGCTTGACCGCTCAGGGATGAAATCAATTCTACCGCTCAATGGGCAATAGAGTTATAATTCCTCCCGGATTTGAGTTTAAATAAGGATGTTTTCCATTCATGCTCTGAAAGTAATTTGACTTCGGTAAGTTTGTTACCTAATCGTTGTTGATAAGTTAAGGGATAACTTCTGTGTCAATGATGTTCTTCAATATATTAATCACTTTGTTAATTTATAACGGTCTCCCGCAACTCAGGCCTGACCTAGTGCGGGGACTCCTGGAAATCCGTTTTGCTTATTTTCTTTCTCTCGTTATATTTTTTTAAAACGTAGCCCCACACTGGGATTGCTCCTGTGTTGTGGGTACAGCTTACAGACATATAATTTTACATACACATCACACCCAGACGAGAAACAAACATTTGCGGATCGCACAAATATTTGTTCCGGGCGGGAATCGAACCCGCGACACCAAGCGCAGCAGTCCGAGTGCTCAGCCACTACGCCAAACGTGCCGTCAAATCATGAAAAAGATGCGAAGCAGTCTTAATTAGGTGTCTGTTGTTTATACACCAGTCATGGTGACAAATTAAAAATTATTTTTATGATTTTATTTTTATGATCCATTACTGAATCTCAGACAGGAAAAGAAAAACTCCATTGACTCTATCAGAGCTTAGGAAATACGCCCGTTAGAGTAGATATCAAAAACTCTAAAGGAATGTCATTTTTTAATGTTGATATTTTTTCTTACTTTAGATCAAAGTACCACATTGCTTTATCTCATTATGCTTAGGTATATCTCAGCTGTGCATGTAGGGTCATGGGGTTATTCCCACCTCGGCACCTTCTCGCTTCGCCACCCTTGAATGTAGTTCCATCGATGCGGTTTTTGTTTCGATCTAGCTTCCCTACTGGATGAGGACTTAATAAGCTTTGATATTATGACGATGGTGATTATCTTGGTAATTTTTAAATACTAAATCAGCCTCTTTCATCAAATCAGTTCGCTGTCAAATTACTAAAGTAGGAAAATATGTGCAGCCTATATAATTCAACGGCGATGGCTTCCATGGCGTACCACAGGGATTCATAATTATTAAGACCAACATTATTCTCAATATTAACAGCTTATGTGTCAAATAAGGAAAATAAAAAAATTTAGTACCATTTTTATGCATCATACAAATGTATTTCCCTTTCAATGCCGATGCCTTCCATTGCGTTACAGTTATAGGATTAACTTTTACGTGCCGAGCAACTTAACACGTAGTTAAATTCGCTTCAATTGCGAACAAATTCCATTGCGCGAGAAAGGTTCCAAACGTGAAACAATTAATAACTTTGTTCGCGCCTCACGTAGAATGTATTGCGTGCTGACCACGGGTACAGATAGTAACAATAAACACCTTCATGTTCATTGTTTTATTATGGACAACATGTCCCATCGCATACGTTTAGCATTACCATACACCATTACAGTGGATATATTATTATTAGACGCGCGGCGGTCTGATCCGATTGCACTGTGATTTTTCATCGGACTAGTGGAATCGATACATACATGGAATAAATCGAGATATATTTGATGTAAAATCTTTGCGTGTCTGAACTATAAAGAGTTTTCTATTCTATTCTAGCAACAACTCGCCGTTGTGCTCAGCACTTTGAATACGCCAATTGTTGTTATAACCTATTATAATGATAATCGTGCTGATACATATCTATTAAGCTGGCCTTGCCGCGTTAACTGCGCCTTACTGAGCTCTAACACTGATACTGGAAACATACAATACAAGTCATTTGGAATTAATAGAGTCTTTGTTACTCACAAGAAAACTCCGAGTCTCCCGACTCAGCGCTGTTTGTTGAAAAACTTTAACACGATCGTATCCCAATTACACGGCTTTATTAAACACCGTAATAAATATGGCATATGGACATAATTATTATGCTGGGCAGAGGAAAATAGCGCATATTTGTTTTGCACGGTTTGTGCACTTAGCGTGTGTCAATTTATTCCACGTCACGATTCATTAATGGTGTATGCGATGCTGCAACTCTCTGGCGATATTGGAGAGCACACGAAATGACACGTTTTTTTGTTATGTTCCATCATGCCCACGGTGCATGTTAAAAACCACTTTATTAGGTCAACAGTACCTTAGCCCTTATCGATTGAATGTTCATTGTTAGTCGTATGAGGTTGTGCTAGCGTCTTAGTGCTTATGTTTCCAGGCCGCCCAGGAGTATTTGACGTGACTTAACGACTGCTGTCGCTTGATAACAGCCGCCCTCCGAATAAAAGAGCGATGAAATCCGAAGTAATTGGTGCGGGCCGAGCATCGAATCGGTATCGTTGGATTCTAAATCGCAAATACTGCTCGAACACCATCGCTCCAACCCTTTATGATGGGAATGAGTTTATTATGACAATTTAGCAAAATGCGTCCCACGATGAAACAAAAGTGAGAGAAAACAACACAGCTACATTTTCGGGTTCCAAGCACCCCGTTATCAGTGGGGTTGTTTGGTTTGCTGTGATCGATCAGTCATCCCCTCAGTGGGAAAACATCTGCCACTGATAACACAGCGCATCAGCGTATTCCGTAAACAAAGGTCAGCGATATCAGTTCGCAGAACGCGTTCATTGATGAATTAACGAACTACTAAAATTATGCCTAGAGCTACATACTGGTGTCATGTCATTACACGTCTCATTTATTCTGTGTGATTAAAAACAAGGTTTTGTTGCCTCCGTATTAGTTATAGAATCTTTCATTTCCAATGATTGTCCGAAATAGTCCTAAATCATGGAGATTTTGTACTCTGTATTTTGTACTGTAAAAATAGGAAATAATTTTAAAATATAGTGTTATTATTATTTTATAATAAAGTTTTCACTGTTCTAATAAATAAGCTAAATTATTGAACGGCTAAGTTATTGGATTGTATTTCAATAATTTATATATCAACTTCATTAATCATTGAAGTTTCAATACCGAAATAGCATACAACGATAGTGTTGGTTTAACGTTTAAAAACTTTTAATTAGGTACGGTTTTTACTAATTAAAAAATAATGAAGTTGATATCTGAATTATTATTATTATAATTAACGTTAAAAATTAAAAGTAAAAGGTACGGTTTTTACTAATTAAAAAATAATGAAGTTGATATCTAAATTATTATTATTATAATTAACGTTAAAAATTAAAAGTTTTTAAACTATATTTTTTAAATAATGAAGTTGATATCTAAATTATTGAAATACAATCTAATAATTTAGGCGTTCGTTAAATGAATTAGGACGCCTAGAGGTCAATTTATAACATGTACCTCGTATATCACCATTATATCATCAAAGTATGCTTACAACGTTACTTAAATCCTAAATAATGCTGTCACTGCATTGACGGTCTTAAGCTAATTGCGAACCTTAACCCACCCTCACCCCCACTCCTGCCCCTCCCCCCCATTCCCGCCCGCGTCCCCCACCCTACGTGCAGTTGCCGGCCGTCTATTAATCCTTTAGCGGAGTCCGTGTTTTTAATGTTTTTGGCTTGAACTCATGAATTGGTTTTTCAGTCTTAATAAGTGGCAAATGTAAACTAGTACAGCGTCCTTCCTTGTCCGGTTCCGTGCTGGGGTCATAGTAAACTGGACGGTGGCCCCATCCTAATCGATCAGCGTAGTGCCCATTAATATTTTTATTGCTTTCGAGGCGAAATGAAAGAAGCATAAATGTTTCTCTCTCTTAATTTTTCTTTCAAATTGCTTATGCCACTCTAAGAAAATGTTCCATTTGGTCTCAAAAAACCTTTTTTTTTAAATTATGATATTGCAACAGTGTTGCACGTACCGGACTTTAAGAAAGGTACAGATGCAGCCAGCTGCAAACAAAAATATTCTGGTTATGAATATTATAAATAGTTACATACCTATACAGATCCAAATAAAAGAATACATACTACGAGTATTGTTATGTCTGTGATGCGACGAGCGACTTATCGGCTCCGGTGGCTTGACTTTATTTTGACAGCTGATACCAAGTTAATTTACAAAAATTCACTTCGACTTCTAGGCCAAAGCAAAAAAGTCCCATGTTGCGACTTTGGTCCATTATTCCATGATCCATGTCGTCAATAGTAACGAATGGTGGTGTGTTGGTTCCCATGGACGATACCATCTCTGTTTATAAATCATGGCTTACAATGAGAAGTGTTCTCGAGACGGGCAAAAACAGCTGTTAGACCTTGTTAAGCACCGTAGAGCATAACTAGGCACGCTACAAGTACCTTATTAAAAATGATCACTTCATGAGTTTTTAATCCAACATGCTCACAAAAATGAACCGCCAACTCTTTTCATTTGACGCTTGGCGGCTTGGTGTAGTACCAAAATATCGAGAACACATAAACAAACGTGTCATTGTCGAACACATGCCGCGTTTGCCTTTGTAACTCAGCTGTATATAAAAGTATGCCCAAAAATATATGTTTCAACCAATGTGGCCGAACGATGACTTGTGCGCTTTGCTAGCCGATGACGCCGGGTTCCATCCTCAACCGCACCGATGACTCGGAAGTTATGCGCAAAGGACGGTTCAACCTCATTTGACGAACAAAACCTAGCGTGAAGTCCTGATGTAGACAATGGTGGTAAGAATGCTAAGCCTAGAATGGGAATAGCTAGGGGTGGCCTACAAATTGAACGGCTTTAGAGCTGTAGGTAGTCACGCGGCCACAAAGCATTGTCACGAATTCATATTTATAGTCTTCAAAAGACACGCGTAGGTTTCATATTTTTGAATTTTCCAATCCGAATATGTATTCAATTCGTTGGGTACACAGGAAGCCCCGCAAATGGAATTTATATTTCTGGTGGATTCCTGAAAAGTTTCAGGGGAATATTAATTAGTTTTCACTGTGGGGTGCACTGTCAAAGCAAAGCAAAGCAAACAAAGCGCTGAGCGCCTGTCTGCTCCGCCCGGATTTCAATTTTGATCCGGTATTTTTTATTATTATGTAGTTTTTTTATGAATACGTCATTGTTCTCCGACCACCCGTCCGCTGTTAAATTTCCTGGTTCTGGAATGTTGGCAGTATTGATTCATGGCAGATACCTTTTTTAGACCGCCATACCGTGCCGTGAAAATACGAATAATGACAAAATAATAATAAAAGTTACGTATTTTTAACCTGGGTTTATATTGCCTCGCAGAAGGTATGACAAGTAGGATTGCACGTGAAGGATAAAAAAATAGCATGCCTGTTATCGTCTTGCTCCTCGCTTTCTCTCAGGACGCCTAATCATAGCTCCCTCACAGGCTGGTTGAGAGTTGGATATTAGTAGGCACTGAATTTCCAACCGCGTCATCAAATCTATATTATTATAATAGTAACTTGAAAGGAGAACAAAGGAGTTGTTTCCGCCCCCCTGGTTTAATTTGTTGATATCCACCCGATTCGTATTTTCATTACACGAAAGTTCCACAACAGACCAACCTCAAACGACGGGTGGGCAAAAAGAAAGAAAAATCCGAAACACTGGCGCAGTTATTTATTTAAAGATCCAGCTTTGAATGAGCTCGTGGACGGAAAATTTACTTTTTACTTTACGAACTCACGTTCCATACAGTTAGTTGCATTTAAATTTACTTTTTAACTTACATACGAGTAGCTTTTAGTCTAATTCCTCTCCGTTTTTACAGCTCTTGCGTTTCGTAACACTGCTTATATTTCCTCATCATCATCAGCCCATATTCGCCCACAGCTGAGCACGGATCTCTCCTCGTTGCCGTGAGAATCATAAATAATGCGTAATTACTTAGTTGCAATTAAATGGACTGAGCTTTAGCTGATACAGTTTCCATTTCCATACTCCTCCAGGCGGGTGCACAGATAGTATTTGCATATGTCAAGTTCGGTTTAAGGGCGCCCCGTCAAGGGAGGCGCACCTGCCGCTATACGCCACTACGTTTTAATCAGTTTCACGATGCCGGCTAAATTGAGGCTATTGTGAAGTGATGCACGGGAACAAAGATTTAATTTCCCCCTACGCCCGTCATAGTGGGTGAAGGTTCGTTAACTAGGCACGCTGTCCGCTGCAGATTTTCTATTGATACGTTATTGATTGGAAAATCGAGTATGGCCGCATTACGTATAGCAAGCTGATGACACCTGGGATTTTGGGTATTTTGCGTAGACACAAGGTATGTTAACTTTAGACGAGGTGACATGCAATTAAGGCGTGCACTTATGACACGACCACATGACATGGTTTACACGGTTGCCTTAATCTAATTATGGCGTAGCGGCCGCGTTAATTACTTATTAGAGGATTCGATTGTCGAAGAAGAGAAACTGCTGTTTTGTACATCCAAAGAGAAGAAACCAGTCGATATACATTCATAATATATAAACATACAGTCACACCTTTTACGCGTTGTAGTAGGCACTACATCTACCCACATGCTACGATCCTGACACACCTCTTTCACTTCCTCCGCTTTCATGACTGCTTCATATACACGCCGGTTATAGGCACTTTTTGTCTTGACCAGGCGATAATCTACTAAAAATAAACTGAACACCTTCGGTTTGGTGCCGGGCTGCTTGAACAAAGGGACCAATGGAATCAAGTGGTTCGTTTGAGTTGTTCTGACTGCGTTTACAAAATGTTTGGATGGCGTAGCGCTCCGTCGCAAATGGTACTTGGATGGGGGGCATTTGAGCACTTCCTTGCTTGGGAGGGCACTTGGAACCATCCGGTCCTAGTTGCAATCGATCGTTAGCGTTGCCAGGTACCAAAAGACACGTCTCAGGGCTAACGTAACCCCATTCGAAACCGATTGATTTCAAACTGGGAACTGGCCAAGTCGACTGCGAAGTAGCGCGACGTTTGCCATGAGGTTGCGGCTTCGAATCCCACACATGACAAAATGTAATTAGGGTCCACGGATTGATTGTGGCACGTTTTACAAACATCACCCCTTCAGGAGCGAAGTGGCAACAAACATCTAAATATTTACACAAAACAATTCGTATGTTATAATATTAGTTTCCAAGTACTTACATGTCGCATGTAAGTAATATGAGTAGGAGTGCAATATGGTAAGCGGCTTAACTCGGCTTGTAACGCTGTGGAATTGGTCAGACAGATCCGAGAACCCACTAACTGAGTTAGCATTTCAATTCTGAATTTCAGGGTTCCCTGTCCGAATTTTCATGAATACGTGAATACCAGAGAGCGAGAGAATACCGCTTCGTATGAGTGAACTGATGAAATTTAGTTGGACGATTGGCGACGCTTGTTTGGTGTACCTACGTACACATTTCCTACGTACATTATGTGATAATTTACCAAGAACATATGGTATTAAGAAGTTAGGGCAGCCTGCGCCACAGATAATCATCACGATACACTAGTGACTATGAGTGTCACTGCCGTTGGTATTATAATTAGTTGAGTCACTGCGCGCGCGCTTCTAGTATTGGGATCCTATGCCGAAAGCTTCCGAACAGTGCCGAAGAAACCCGACCACACCCGAAGGTAGTAGGGAGTTCGGCAGCCCATGACGCGCCCGCCCAAGCGTGACGTATCATATCCGAACTTCGATAGCCAGATGTGAGGCTGCCTCAGCCTTCAACAGATTATTTAAACATAGAACATAATATTTTGTCATTTAAATCTCACTATAAAAAGGTACTGGTCGCAATGCGATCGCGGCACTTTGTGTAGGTGCTGGGAACAAGATAAGTGGATGTTGTAATCTGTAACCAAAAATATCTTTTCGTATAAAAATATTAAGCTGTGGATATTAATTCCCTATTTTTTTACTAAACACGTGCGTTAGAAAATACTAAAAAATACAAAACTTGCTTTACAAACTTAAAGATACCTACCTATATCAAAATATTTGGCGCGTTGCCGGACACAAAGAGACCGCTTAAAAACTTCCTATAGAATTACATTGTCTTTAGCTGTTTAACAAATCCACCGATTATTATAATATTACTTTAACGTCATCGTACCTGGGTACATATTTTATTTTAAATGTAAGTATGTAAAAGTAATTACACAATTTTTATTACAAGCTATTAGGTAGGTAACACGCTCTAATTGCCAATCAGGCAATCAATGAGCATTCCACACAGTACTGAATAAGACTCCACTAACTATGAGCTGTGTACTTCAATTTTGCCGATAGTCAACCTGTGAACTAATTGCGTGGAACATTGCAAATTTCCAGCGGCTATAGGATGCAAGTACGAGCAGCCGCCACTGCTACGTAAAACAGGCTTCGCAGATATGCACCCTATTCGCATTCGGGTAATGACTTATTTTTTACAGTACCTGTTCGCCTAATGCCCTATTCTATCAACGGCTTATTAATATAACGACCTACGGATAGAAATACTCATTCATGAAATGGCTCATTCTTGAAAATATAATGTTTTTTTTAATTTTATTGATTTAACAACGGGCGTGCCAGTTTGTGAATTAACTTTGTTTGGCTTGTGCTGGAGTCGAACCAGCCACATCACGCTTTGAAGTCTGCTCATCGTCCACGTACGCCACTGAGGCCGTCGAACCGTTAATTTCATACAACTTATCATTAAACTACATAATATATTTACCGCTAGGTCTACGAGTTTTACCAATAATTAATAGCAGTATAAATATTATAGATAACAGTTTCATAAATAACATAATTAAGATAGTTAATATCTGATGGCGCGCACCGCAGCAGGAATTTAAACAGTTATGCAGACGAACTGAATTCGTGTCCAAGAATTCAAACCTCTCGAATTTGAGTTCTCACCGATCGGATTGTATTTGAATTTCAAATTAATATGCTATCTCTCAATAATTTCTTGATTAAAGTGTTTTTATTATAATATGGAACTATCTGTTAGTAGCGGGTTCATACGAAAATCCCATAAAAAATAACGTTCGGATCTACCAAATTTTCTTTGTCTTCCGTATTACAAAGTTAAGGTGAACGAATATTTTTCTTCCCATAATGTCCTGCTTAAAATTTTTACGTCATAAATAGTGGAGTGTGCAAAACAATGGTCAGTCTCAGCCTTGCGTAGCGGTATCACATAAAACATATTGTCAAAGGTATCAACTAGTATTACGGTAAATATTATGTGCGATGTGCGTGAATATATCAAAGTAGCGCTGAAGGCTCTGGTTGCGCTCGGCCATGTTACCTGAACTGAGTGGATTGCAATTGAAACCATCTTATTTGCACCAACGCCGACAAACCGCACGTGTCATTGCATATTATTGTGTTTGTTACTTTGATATCTAGATACCATGGTGTTTGTTATGATAAAGTTTTAACGAGTTCGATTTCTTGTTGTTTGTAAAATTAGGGAGTTTTTTTACACTTTATAGGCTAGCTTTCGACCATATTATCTCACCTGTAAGTGACGATGATGGTTTGGCTTAACCTATATTTTGGGGGTGCTCAAGGACTTTTGCGGACGACACCAAGGGGTTTGATTACTGATTTTGGTAAAAATGAAGTGGGAAAATAGTTTCATGGAAACTCGTCAATTTCCAGACAAATTCCTATGAGTTACGACCGTTGAGCCGAAAAGAAGAAAAACATTGACATTCGTGATAAATTCAGTGTTTTCACTAACGGCTGTTACTAGCCGTACTCGGCAGGATTAGCAGAAAAAACCTTTACAAACGAGTTGAATGGTTGGTGGAAAATGTCGCGGGTTTAACATTTATCCTCGATTGTATTTTCAGTTGCGAGCGGTGATACGACAATCAAATTACAGATAATTGGAAATATGTATTGGAGCTTTCTGTTCAAATCTGCTTAGCAGGATAAAAGGGCAAATAAATTAAACCGAATGGATGCAGCAAAGAGCTACGGCAACAAGTAAAAAAGTTGCCAATCGAACTTTATTTTTGTAACGGACTGGCTGATCGACCACAATGATATAATGGATTATTTTGCCTTGCATTGCGGAACTGATTGAATCCTGGGAGCCCTATATTCAGTGCCTAACCTCCTTTATACACGACTCGGTAATAGGTGGGCATTAAGTATCAGTTAACAACGGAATGTCCAACGGACTAGAAAATTGCATAACAGAAAGCTTGTCATGGACTAGCCCATCCTCCTATGGCGCTACTGGCTACCTGTCATTTTGTGCGACCTAAACGTGAGGGCTACAATAAGATTGGGCGTACTTAAGCGAATGCTGTTCGACTGCGAAGCGTGAGGTTGTGGGATCGATTCCACGGTGTGAAGATTTGGATTAGATAATGCTGGGAAGGCGTATGAGCCATGTTCTGCGTAGTGCCTGATTTTTTAGGAATCTTATTTAGGGGTCAAGATTTGATGGGCCCCTTAGTATTGGGCTAAAAGCAGATATTTCAAAGTGGGCCACCATTACGTGTTCATGCACGTCACGACGTCACATGTCGCGAGAAAAGTCGACTCGGCGATCTTCTTCGTTCTCCGTCTTCAGCCGCTCTTTGATCCGCGCTTCATCGCAGCTTCACGTCATTGCAGAATTAACTCGCTCCACCGACCGTCAGCTGATCTGGCGACATCCCACGAACTCACAACTGTTGTAGCGACACTATTGCGCTTGCAATATAGGTAAACAGATCGACAATCACGACTCAATTTCATATCCATAGCGTAGGATTTATGTAGGCAATGCTGATAATCCAGTGCGCTGTGCTCATAATGATGTTTGTTTAATCGCAATCCCAACATTTGTAATGGCTTACTAGAAAATCGGTGATGTATTTCTCGCGCTGCTATTGATTATTGGTGTAGGGCGGCGGAACGTGCCGTGGGCCGCGCTCGCCGATATTTACGGCTTCTGTACACACACCGAGCACTGCGCGAGCCCCGGAGCTTCATCGGCGTCGATTGCATGCTATAATACTTGAACACGTGATGTTTACTTGAAATATAGCGATCAAAAGCGATGTGGAAGAAATGTCTAAAGTGGACTGCAAAACTAGAAATAAGCTGGTGATCACATAAGTTGTTTTCAATGTCGCGTTTCTGTCTGATTGCTATGCAGTTTTGATTTTTTTTTGGCTTAGAGTCTGCCTTAATCCATAATGGAATATCATCTAAATTCAACGATGAAAACCAGCTAATGTCAAATAACTATTTTGCTGGTATTTGACATACCACTCAAGCTAACCAAAACATACATGGACAATTGTACAGTGTACACCACATTAACACCTTTTCTTTACACTATTTATGGCAACTCGGTGAAAAAAGCCAATAACAAATAGCCTCAAAAGCAGCTCAAAATCTCTATACTTATACATATTCTTTAAATTTCCTGGTCTACCAATAAAAATAACATTTGAGCGCCGTAGGTAAAAACGCCACAACGCATCCCTGATACCAAATACTAGTAGAATAAAAACAGAGATCCATGCTAGGAGAGTCCTTGGATTTATATTAAGTAGCGAAAGAGACTAGATGTCGCTGGCGTCGATTTAGCAGTGACAAGATTCTCCGAGAGCGCCCACCTACCCCGCGCTCTGTGAAATTGTTCGTTACGGGCAGCTGCCCCTGTATCAATTCACGGGGATTTTGAAAAGCTTACACCCACTGGAAATATTTTCAGTGGAAGCAAGCAGTAAAATAACATGAAATCTATTTATCATAACGTATTATTTAACATGAATAATATGTATATTTTGTTGCAGTCAGGGATAGCGCCTGTGATATTATAATTATTTACCGATAAAGGTAAATGTCAGCATCTAGCCCTAAAATATGTCTAAGTGCTCGACCAACGTCGGAGGAAAGTTAAAAATAAAAAAATCGTATATACGATCCGACTACGATTGTCTGTTGTTGTCGTTGAACAAAGCGATCACAATATTTTCATTTCAAGTAAATGTATTGGGAAAAAGTTATTACCGCCTGAACTTAGCGGACGAGTAGGTAAGTACACCAATAAGAACCAATAAGAAAAACGGAAGCTTTTGAAGCAGCGCAATATTGTCCGAGGTATTGATGCTTCTGCGACCGATATTACTAACTGCACGATCGACGTTTTTACAATGAAACTGATTGTACTCCAAGACATGCAAGTAATTCTATATGAATAATTAAAAACAGCTTGTACCTATTTAGTAATCTGTGGCACCAGTAAATGTACAGTCGGCCTCTAAGTTCGGTAAGTTGCTGAACTGTACTTTTTTACGCGGTTAAATTTCAGATACGGAGATTTCAGCTACTTTAGGTGCCGACCGTACAATAGGCAGCCTTTTTGCTAGATATCAATAAGTTCTAGGCCGCCGTGTGCTTCCGCCGACTATGCCGTCGGTTCTGGTTGTTATCGAGTGATAGTTGTTAAGTCACATCAGACGACTTGGAGCGAAACTGTATTTCCAGATTTAATAGTCATTATGTATTATTAATTTGTTGTTTTCTTCGTTTCAGGTAAAAACTCATAATATATGGTGACCAAAACGTGATGACTGAGTAGCTAAGTGGGTAAGTAATGACCTAAGTTCATTGGCTATGTCGTATTTTTTGACAAGTTCGATACCAAACATAAAAAATGTTTTCCACGAAGATAAAGTTGCGTCCTTTTTTGGATGTACTACAAAACAACAGGAATAACCCCAAACAGGATTACTGGTTACAGAAATCTATATATATATATATATATATATATACATATCTATCTATATATTTTATATATAAATGAATCCCTATTTCCCTGGTCAGGGCATCACGCGTGAACGGCTGGACCAATTTTGCTAATTCGTTTATTGGTGTGTTTGTTATTGACAGTAGAAGGTTCTTATGAAAGAAAAAAATAAGAATGTAGATAGCGCGGAACATTACAATATCTATATATAATAATATAATAATGTATATATAATATACATACGAGTATATCTTTTCTAATATAGTTTTTTGGACACAACAAAATATGTCTCTTTTATGACTTTAAAGACAAGACAACGTCTATCAGGTCAGCTAGTGTAACGTAAATTTAAATCTATGCATAAAATACCTATAGGTTCAAAAGAATATTATATTTTGCACAGGTAGGTAGCGGCTTGAAACGAGTTGGCGTATTCCCTTTGACAGAATTACGTTTGACAGAATCACTCGCGACTCACTGAACAAAATATTTCGTAGTGCTTACTGAAGATGCATTTCCTTTTCAATACGTTTCCGACGGTGGAGATTACATTCGCACAATCGAATAATATTTGATTTGCATCATATTGCATTATGTAAAGCATGTAAATAAAAATGTTATGGATCTTTTTTATTGTAGCTCTTGCCTGCACTACTCGTATATGGCAATAAAAAAAAGTACTAATCCTACGAGTATGTCCGTCTCTTAAGTCCACTCTATCTCTACACCAATTTTTATCGCGATCAGTTGGCGCTGGCCGTGAAAAGGTAACAAACGAAGAAACGAGCAGAGTTACTTTCGCATTTCTAATATTAGTTTGGATCTTAGCCCTCCCATATTTATTATCAACATAGTTATAAGGAGGTCTTTGTCTACTATACGTTAAGATGCTTTTATAAAATCCATCTGAATTTTTTTGGATATAAATACTTATTTGTAATGATCTAAGTAAAAACATTTTGCGTGTACCTATTGCTAGGTAAGTATTTTAAACTGTAACTAGAATCTTCCCCTGCAACGTCCACTGTGCCACAAAGGCCACAATTGTCCTAAAAAGGCCACCGAAAATGTCCATTAGGCAAAATATCTGCAACGACAATGTGCACTTAGCGTAGAGCCAGACAATGACTCGCCGGCGATCGACATTTTAATAAAATAAAAAACTAGTATGCTGAGGCCGCATGGTCGCCCGACGTAGGTACGAGACTTTACATCTCGCGTAACTTGTCTAGTAGTAAATGAACGAAGATATTAACGGCCTCACTACAAAAGATTAGACCAGAGTTAAACAGAGGTTTCTAAAGTTTCGTTCGTTAAATCGAAGTCTATCACTGTTTTCTTACTCAATCGTGGCATTCCTGATTATTCTACTTGTAAATTTGTTATTTACTTAGTTAGAAAAAAGCGAGGGTTAGGCGTCGATTTGTGGAGAAAATATTTAGACTCATCTGTTCAACTCTGGTCTAAATCTTTAGTGGTAAGCCCGTATGACGCTGTGGTCGACTGTTGATTGAAATTGGATAAATTTACGAATTCGCGTTGGAATCGGCCGGTCCGATCGTGCGGTCACGCTCGCCTGCGCTCTACCGTGGCGGGCCTCATCTGTATGTATATTACAGTCTGCTCGCTGTACCCGGGCCCAAGTACTAATAGTTTTAATGAATAGCTTATCCTTACGGTCAGTACCGACGCCGGTTGGGACGGTTGCCGCCACTTCGTCCGCTGGCGATAAAAACTGTATGCCCTTCCAATCGTTCTCCATTTACCAATATTCATAAAAATCAATTCAGTCGGTTATACTCTCGTATTAGTATGGATTTAACAACACATTTTTATATACATCGTTATTTTTTGTTAGTTTTTTCGCATGTCTTTCGATATTACACGCTTAAAAAGAACGCCTTGCGAAACTTGGTCGCCCATGGCTGTCGCGGCCTAGTTACAGCGCGTGGAGTCATTGTGACCCACGTGTCCGTCTGTAAGTTATAATTATTATAATTAATGTGTATATGGCAGCTACGTGCTCTGTCGGCCGATTATTTACTATAACAGGGGGTTTCTGTTCAGGAGATGTAACGACAAAAGCTCCGGAAGTATCTGATCGATCGATGCCCAGTGAAGTAGAGGCTGCCTTTGGACTCCGTCATCAGTACGAGTATATAAGGCTGCCTAGCCTAAGAGCTGTCCTATCAATAATTGACATAAGTTTACATACATTGACAATAAGAGCCAAGAGCTTTTAGACGCCAGTACTTGGAATTATGCCATAAAACGGTCACCCATCCAAGTTTATGTCGCTTGGCAAGACGTTTACATCCCTCAATCAAAGGGTGCCAACGGGCGCTATCAACGTGGAACAAAACAGTAGCAATGAGAAATACTTAATGAAATGAAGTATTAAAAACTGAAAATCGAGTAAACGCCCTACGATGAAAGATGTAAAATCTGGGAATGACTAAATACAATAATAATTCACCTAAGCTTTCATAAGTAAAATAAGTACCTATTTGTAGCCCATTGCCAAACAAACTAAGTAGGTACATGCTTAACTATTTAATATGACCCACGTAAAATTGTGCTGAAATTAAAATAAAAAAACGATTTGGGAACTGCCGTTACCAGGCTAAAATACATGATCAATAAATAAATAAATAAAGAAAATAAACGATTCAGGTTATTACTGTACAGTACATAGTTTTTATATTTACATAGGCGCAAAAAGTTTCGATTACCATCTACTCTTGTGCAAGACTCACCAACCAGCATGCCTATAATAATATAACAATAAGGTGTTTAAATTAAACTATATCATTTGAATAAGTACCTCAGAGTCCGTGAGAACAATTTTTTATCGTTCCCGGTGTCGTGGGGACACGTGGAATTTAAAAATCTAATGAGTTTAGCTCATGACGGTTTTGCTGAACGCATCCGTGGCTCCGCGGCCTCTTCGTATTCAGAGCGCGGCTGGGGCGGGTAAGAAGTAACATAACTATGAAGTTGGTCATTGGCCACTTTGGCCAGTGGCCACTCAAGGACTTGGGTGCTTTACTATTTTATGTTTTGGTTCTGCGCCTTTAGTACACATACTGTTGGTGTCAACATATTTCCAGTAGTTATTATATTTTCGAAAATAATTTAATGTCATTCGAGTTAAAAACATTTTAATCTTATATGAATATTAAAGACAGCTTTATATTGTGACATTTTAAGCTGCGACATAAAATACCTACCCTAGGCTGTGATCAAGTTGCTCCTACCATTTTATCAGTCTTGAATCTGACATAGAGTAGAGTCTCGCCTTGACATTAATACATTAAATTCTATGCCTTGCTGTTAGATATTTTTTTCTGATAAACGTGTTCTCGGCTAGATAAGCGAGGCTGGTTCAGTTTAAAAGGATACTACGCAATCGTCCACAGAATACCTGATACACGCACGGCAAATCTGAGAAATAAGCATTTGCCTACATTCGTCCTTTGAAATGTACTTTGCGCGTTTTCTGCTAGTAGTAAAATGTTATCGATCGGTGCTTTGAAAAACAGGCGTGTTTTTTTTTGCATGGCTGACTTCTAGTTTTTACTCTGGGGTTTGGAAAACCTTTCATTTGAATATGTGCGTGTGTGGCCACATGAGATAGAACACCGTTTTACTCTGTGCTGCCGTAGATCTTACACTATAATTATAAACAGAGGGTGTTGCCATAAATAATGACTTTACCCAGAAACACAGAAAAGTTTAAACTTTCTATGCATACGCTTTAATAATTTAAACATAAAACATTGTTCCTGTCCTACCACGTTTATAGTCTTGTACCTTTCCGACGGAACTGTGGTGTCAAAGACCGTTTCAAAATATGCAAATCAACCGTAATTAATACGAATTCCATTTTACTATCGAATTCGAATAGCCTACTTCACAGTAACTTGCGACACGAGTTTCGACGGAAACACCAATTAAATATACTTTTTTATATACGTGTAAACATATTGCTACCGCAAACTGAGGGAAGTGGAGATTTTATTAAACTTCTTTTTCCATTATTTGCTTGTTACCATGGTGATACGGTCTTGAATCACTTGAATGTGACCCTTACCTGCAAGTAGGTGGTACCGTTCTCAATCTCACTTTAAACATTCTGAGATAATAGCACAGAATTGTATCTCAAATCTGTGTATAATTAGGTACAGCTCATATCCGTCCACTCTTGAACACGGGATTGGAAATGCAATTCCCACAACACAACTTACATTTACTTATCATAAATATTTCACAATTGTGGTGGGTACTTCTTACAAAGCATGGCTACGTTTTCCATAGAAACAGCCTGTCGATATTGCAGCTTGCACAAGATTCTTCTGAGAACGCATGATTGCCTTAAATGCCATCAATTGATCTGAGAGTGATGATTCAAAAACACTCGCACATCTAATATCGGTGTTTGTTTGCCGGTTCGGATCGGTTGAAACTGGCATTCGCTGATTGTCATCAAATGAGCAATGATGAAATGATAATGCATCATCATAACAACCTATATCCGCGCAGTGCTGAGCCACGAGTCTCACCTCACATCCCTTTAGCGAGTATTGGGTCACAGTAATCTATACTTATAATAAAGTAGTGAAGGACAAAAAGTCTAGAAATCGTCTCAGTGACTTAAAATAAGGTAACTATACCTCGTACTAAACAATAACTCATGACTTTTTTGAAAGCCGTTTGTCTGCTGCAAAGGTATACCTACCGTATGTGTAATGATACAATAACATCTAATACCGACGAATAAAAACCGAGTTAAGTATAATAATTAAAATCCCTTGGTAGACGGAGCGCGATGTATAGGTATCTAATTCAAATGACTTCAACCCCCGTGATAAAAGTCGTGGTCTTGCTACAGGTAGTAATTAGAATCCATGCACTATGTACTTAGTTTTCTCCTTGCATAAGCCGAACTAACATGTCAAAGCGTGGTCTTAAATTAACATGCAGGCTGTTGAAATTACTTCTGAACGCGAAACTCTTTGAGAAAGCTGCCGTGAGGTTGTCTTTGATCATCATATCCTAAGCTTTGACTGCGTATTCCTTTAGAATTGATACATGTATGACATATTTGCCGCAGTAATTAAAATGTGCTGCAACTTGGAACTATCCAAGAGGTGGAATATCTCTTAACAATAGCGGTAGGCAAAATAATAGTGATGTAAAATTCAATTGTTAATTTAATCAGTTCGACCGTCCACGCGGCGCCAATTCAAAATTCTATCTCATTTATTTGTAGCCGGCTAAAGGCAAACTCAAACTTGCCTCCCTACCTAGTTCTAGTAAAGAAACAAAGTTTGGCGGAAAAGTGAAAACGTAACGTTCAGCCTGTATAGTATAATATGTTTCCTCCACCTATTGGGAATGTTCAACAAGTGTTCGTTAAACGTTTACTAGTTTGTAAACAAATGGTACAAAAATAAATAGGTATCAATTTTGTTTTCTGTCCAAAACTCCCAGAAAATTTCAATAACTATAAAGCCTTATACGTAATCTGTAATCTCATGAATGCTATAAAAGAGCTAGAATGTACCTTCCAATTTTTTTTTTTATATAATCACGAAGTGACCTTGTTGTCTGAGAACTCACAATCGGTAGCTTCAGCAATCTCAGTAGCCCAATTTCAAACTGAACAGGTCGGAGAGATGACCCTGATGACCCGTAATTTTAGGTTTATCGCCGACTGCTTATGTGCATTGTGCATACAAACCGCAAAAATCGCGTCCTCTAGAATAGGATTACAAATATAGCGAGCGTATTTTGTAATAAAATGTGAGCATTCATATAATGTAAGACGCATGAAAACGCTTCGCCTCGACCGGTGGCAGCTGCATCAGGTCAATTGAGACTGACCCGAAGGAATAACCCTACTCGTTTGAGTCGCATCAGTCCGCTACTTCCACAATAGCGTGGAGGGGCATATGCAACTTGGCTGTTTTAATTGTTACGATGCTCCGGCTGTGTCTTAGGCCAGACGGACAAATTCTATAGTCGCCATTAACGAGCTCCGTACTCGAGCATCGTTGTTTCTTGCCACGGTCGGGTTGTACCGCCCAGAAACAGATGTGTGATTGAAGACACATGCGGGTGACCACGTGTTGAAGCCATAGCTTTTTCTATTAAGCCCCCATTCTAATATCCCCTGAGAACATCAGTTTTTGTCAGGAGTTAATGCACTCTCAGTTTGGCTTATGCTTGAAATCCATTTTTTTATAAGACATCCGTTTTCAGCTTTCTCACGGATTTCGGAACGGAGGAAGTTGCAGTGAAGCCATGGTAGCAAATGCGAAACCGCGTAATCTGGTTCTAAAAACACTTTTAAATAGACGACACGAGAGTTCAGAATAACCTACCTAGTTCTAATATTCACACATATTTTTGTTTCCAAGGAATCGGTGCCAGCTGCCCTAGGGCAAATTACGGTAACATTATTTTGATATGAGTTTATACAACTTATGTAAATGATTCACAGACGGATATATTCACAGACCTATGATACATTATATAATACCTACCTAAGTACCTACTTCTACTTTTGGGATAAAGTTGTTAGAGAACCTCATCAACTTGTTTTAACTCGCCTCTAGATTCATCGCGTCTTGTAACAGGTACTGTAACGGTGCAAATTGCAATCAAGTCTTCCAATTCAATTTGCAGTCAGTTCCAAAGGTTGCCGCTTCAGTTAAGAAGTGGCCAATCAAATGCGCCTTTTCGAATTACTTTTATATAAGAATTTCCTCGATTTAGAGAAGCGAGAGAAGTGGTTGATCAGCTACCCTTCATGTTACGAGTATCTAGAATTTAAACGGGTCTAATTCGTGCACGAACTATTATCAAAATGTATAATTTTGAAATACTTACCTGGACGTTTCGGCCGAGTTACATCGACTGTGATCACGAGAAGACTGGATTATATTTGTTGATATCAGTTTGTGCGCGAATTTGAACCGTTTAAATTGTAGTTAACATGTATTAAGTTTGCAGAAGCTTAATAATTTCTATAGCTACCTTTCAATATGCAATAATGTAATTTGAGAGCTGTTAGCCATTCTACTTACAGCTCTCAAATTAGCTGATGAGCTTCGTGACTGAAAACTCAGCTTGCATAATCGTAAGTATTGTCTGGTTCTTTTTGAGCTTAATGCCTATAGATAAAAGCTTTTATTTGGTGTACCTATTATCTGTTCTCGCTAGCTACGCTCAGGCAGGAGGCAAGACATCGAGTGTGTAAACTCGTTTTAGCTCCTTGTTGACAATCTACTACATGCAAGAGGTCTCAACTCAATTCAAGCTCAAATAGTTTATTTAACTTTTTTGTAAACCTGTAGTCGCGCCAGTAAATTCCCGTTCAGTGACAAATTGCTTTACCGCACGACACAGAGATGCGAGGTGGCGATACAAGTAGGTAGGTATAAGTTGCAGTAACGGGTCGCCGCATCCGGGTGCAGCCTACAACCACGTTTCCATTAATTACGTATTTCTAACGATGCCATCGCAAAAGGTATCCACAACCACATACACGGCGCGCGACGCGACACCTTTACAACCTGAATAATACGGAAATTTGATATCTGTGATTGGTTTATTTATTGTGACTAGCCCTTTGAGCTGACCCGATCGATATGGCTCGTACGTCAACTGAGCCCACTCCAATATTGTCCTGTCAACTTCAGGAAAAAACATTAGTTTTTTCAGCTGGGTATACTTTAGGTTCGTTCTTTTATAATAAAAAACCCGACGACATCAAAAGAGTCGCAGGCAACCGGTGGATGCAAGTTGTAAATTGTCGTTCGGTGTGGCGGTCTAACCCCCAGTTTCTGGAACGTTAGTTGGCTTTGACAGGAGATTAAAACTATCGTTGCCTCTATCTGACACTAAGCAAATAACAAGGATGGCAATAGAATTAATCTGTAGTCAAAGTTGACTGACGTTTCAGAAACCGGCAGTAAGGGAGGCATTTGTTAAGCAGTGGATGTTTTTAGACTGATGATGATGATGACTAAAACACCCGTAGCACAGATGACTAAATAGTTACTTCGTAACAGGTAAATCACTCCATACAAAATTGTCAATACCAACTGCTAAGACTATTACGTTAATATTCTGTTTCGTTAGCCGCTGCGATCGAAAATGCACCTTAGCTTACGATCGTAAAGTAAGTTTTGCTTTGTAGCTGCGGGGTCCGCGTGGTTAGAGCCGAATTAAAATGTGTGAAAAAAGGCCGTCGGCTGCCCGGCGGCTTATCCCGCGCAAGTTTATGGAGCGAGAGGCCTGCCTGTTATGTAGTGAGGCAAACAAAACAAAAATAATTATTACATAGATATTAAACAGATAGAAGATGCGCGACGTAATAGATAATATGATTATCTTTCATCGGCAACTCGTGCTCAGTTTCACAGTAAAGCAAACATTGACTGTAATAATTAAATTTCAGTGGAATCGCAATCAATAAATGCACCGGCCACCGGCGTCAAAGGCATCGCATCGCACGGAATTCCGAACCTAATTGAATTTGAAATAATTGTCCGTGGCTTCAAATACTAGTATTAGCTTTGCTTTCAAACAGATTCATAGTTTAAATCAATATAGAGGAGCTGCAATATCTGTTGTAGACCGAGCGATGAAGGTACGAAGAGACGCATGCTTAAAAAATTACTGATCCCGGAATGGATGGTTAAACTTAAAGTCAAAGTCAAAACATTTATTGTAAATAGGCAATAAAATCACACTTTTACAAGTCAAACAGCTATAATTCTCGTAAACAAAGAGAACCATACAATATAAAGTTGATTATGGTTTGAGTTTGAAGAAAGGATGCTACTTATACTCGTAGTATAGGTATCACTTGTTGTATTTGTAATCTGGACACGCCAAGAAGCCTGTCTCAAAATGGCGTGATAATGCTTCATATACTCGTATACATAAAATGTATATAAAGAAAAACTCTTTTTTAATTCCATATCTAAAGGAGAAAACGGGACCATAGGTATTACTAAGGCTCCGCTGTCCATCCGTGTGTCCGTCTGTCACCGGGCTGTCTCATGAACCGTGATAGTTAGACAGTTGAACTTTTCACAGATGATATATTTCTGTGGCCGCTATAACATCAAATACTGAAAGATAATAAAATAAATATTTAAGGCAGCTCGCATACAATAAAAAGTAACTTTTGTTAAAAAGTAACTATAGATAATGGTACGGAACCCTTCGTGCGTGAGTCCGACTCGCACTTGGCCAGTTTTTAATTACCGCGACTGCTCCGAGTTAAGTTCCTTTTAATATGCTTAATATTATAATTATCAAGTGCTTTGGATTTTTTTCAGGCCTTGTATCGTTTGTGCTTCCAGCCTGTCTCAAGTTTTAATTAATGAAATAAACTTTATGTAGCTCGAATCCCAGTCGCTGAAGAAACCAGTACCTAGTCTATAGAAAAAAAAGTTTCAGAAACAAGTAAAATTTACAAAGTTACATTTTCGGTTTCCTGCCAAAGTTTCCGCAAGAAGATTTGCGTTTTGACTTATACCTACTCGTACTTACATAATAAATGTGCATTCTCTTTATCCGTACGGGAAGAAAATGCTACTTTCCCTAGCTGCAATCCCGTTTCTGTCAGAATATTTAATTTCAAATTACTTGAGAGCTACTTTGGAAATCTAGCGGTGTATAACTTGCTGTTTTGTCATAGTTCGAACTATCGCTGCTGTTTGTATTTCGCTGCGGACAGTCTAAGCTAAGATAGCTTCGATTTAAAGTTGTCTGAGATCTTCACAAGCTCTTATTTGGTTTATTATCGAGTTACGACCGGGACTGACAGCTAACGTGCCTTCCTAAGCACGGAGCGAACAGTCATAATAATATAAGGTATGCGTAGATCGAACCGTATTCTTGGATTGTAATGCGTACAAATGACCACTTCACCGCCATCTTATATAGAGTGCTAGTTTGAATAGCTCTTGTATGAGAATGCTAGCATTCAGCATGGCCATGAAAACACAACGAGAGTAAACATAAACGGCCACATACAATTATTATTTGTTTATTTACTCGGCATTTACGACGGCATGCGCTTGACACGAATTTTAATTAAAAAAAGAACGTAGCGAGTTTTCCCGCGTAAACTGGCTCATGTGCGCGGTATATGTGCGGTTCCCATTGCGCATGCGTGGGAAACAGCCGCCATCTTGCGCCGACGGCCTTTTTCAGTCTCTGATATCGTTTTTTGTTCTGTAAAATTAATATTGCATATCGGAATGAAATGTTTCGGTGCGGTGCCTTCTTCTCTTGGGAGCAATGTTGTGATGGTCTGTCTGCTTTATTATATGGAAGAATATGAATTTATTATTGCCGTTGGTATAATGTTGTTTAATGAATTGTTTGATATAAATAGCTGCACGTACAAATTGTAACTTGTGCCAAATAAATAATCAAATGAGCATCGTATCGTTCGTTAACCTAAGATATAAGAATAAGCTCCTCAATATTTTACTATTATACATAAGTAATAAATTTTATAACATTTTTGCTTTACACCATATTATTTTTATGGATGAAATTCTAAAGGCAGAATTACCACAAATCACAATGGAATAAATACTTACCTATTTGGGTGGTATAGTGCAACAGTCGGCGGGCCGAGATAGGATGCGGGCTGAGTTTACTTCCGACATCCGATAGAAGATAATAATATTATAATAGTTGCACAGAATTCACGAAGCACCCTAGAACTTCAAAAGGCTCATATGGCGGACATCCGGCACGCAGACCTCACATCCGAACTTCCACTAAACTATTCGTTACAATTGCGGCCCTAGAGGGCGCTGCACTCCCATTGAGGAGGAAGAGCATTGAATAGAGGCAACGCACTATAAT
This sequence comes from Hylaea fasciaria, assembly GCA_905147375.1. NCBI lineage: Eukaryota > Metazoa > Arthropoda > Insecta > Lepidoptera > Geometridae > Hylaea > Hylaea fasciaria. The sequence goes on from LR990192.1 coordinate 1,181,395, forward strand.
CTGACGAGACGAAGTGCGCGCACGCACGTCAGGAATGGCGGCGTGATATCGATCTTACGGGTCTATATTTAAATAACTTAACGTTTGGGGCGCAATGGCTGTTGAATATTCTGTGACTGCTGATAGAAACGTTTCTTCACATACCCGAAACCTAGTGACTACAATGCCATTCGTTCTATTGTCAACTTCAACAATTACATAATCAGACACCAGCTTTTACCCGTGACTTCATCGTTGTTTTACAGTTTAACGCGATTAAAAGTATTCTATGCCGTTTTCCAAAGCGCAATCTATATCTCTATACATAAAACTCTATATATAAAATTCATCAAGTTGCTTAAGCGGTTCACGATCATATTATTATGTAGCTATATAGATCCTGAGCCCTAACAACGATTTCCTATAGGTGATCACTAACTACGAGAATGATTATAGCCCGACACATAGACAAACTCAGATCAAATACCTGTGGTCACCAGAGATGTCTCTATCACAATAGAATGTCTAAGATGCCAGAATTGGGCCCCCGATACCGATCGATGTGTAATAGATCGTTGGATCTAGTGATGTAACTTAGTTTCCCTAATGGCCCCCGGCTACCAAGTAGTCTGTGTATTCACAGTTCGCTAACATTCGCTGCGAGGTTTGCAAGTTGCAAGCTGCGGCGACCGCTTTCACGGGCGGACTGCATCCGGTGCCGGACGGTGCCGGACGACGACCGGCTTGGTTGTGAAAGGTCCATATCCTTGGCAATTATAATGCAAATTTAATGTCCCCGTTAATTGACGTTGGATAACAGTTTCGGAGCATACGTGTATAGCAATCACTAGTCCGCTTTTAGATGTAGCTTTTACTTCCTTTCTTATGAAATTGGACGATGCAATATTTTTTTTTACACACGATATAATACGTAAACCAGAAAAACGACACATACACACGATAAGATAATAATTATGTTTTGATGAATATCAAAGTTATATTTTGGTTTGAATCTGCGCGGGGAATCAGCCCCGTTTTTTGTCTAATAAAATGCGAATTCCATCCGCGGACAAAGAACTAGCAAAAGTATTTTTTTAACAAGTTTTTTAACAGCAGATCAGTAAATCAAACCCTACTCAAGGCACACACCATGCAAGACCACGAGGTATCGCCTCAGAGAAGCCATGGCTCGAGCATGCATCGACTATCCAATTAGGTAAATCATTGCATAAATTGATTCATGCGTAATGGCCGCCTTTACATGTAAAATACTTTATTATTCCCAGTGGGATAAGCGTTTGGTTAACAAAATACAAATATTTGTACAGACTAAATAATTATCCGATCATCCAAGTTTTGAAACGCCCGGCACAAACATGGATTTTGAGCTTTAGAGGGATATCGATTAATTAATCAGGGATCCTTCGGATGCAAAACAAACTCAGACAGAGGACGGACGCCACTATCTAATTCGAGATTGATCGAAAACGCAGTCACAACCATTATGCGCACAGAATAAATCTACCGATGTATAGAAACAGACCTGCATGCAGTGAGAAAAGCAATTCGGATCCGAATACAAATGAATTTATTCCAAGTACCTAGGTGCTAATGTATACCTTCCAACGTTAATTACAAAATCCCTATTTCCCTATTGCTAGTATGGAATATCCATGAATGCTGGTTTGTTTAGTGCGATTTAAATTAAACACTGCCGTGATACGGCTTAGCCGATTTTTATTAGGTATTTTTTTGACAATCACGTTGTAAACACAATGCAACGTTGCATCTAGGAAAATAGCTAGTTTAAGCAACACGAAAAAAATGGAATTGGTTCGATTTATATGCCATAATATTCATTCTGAGGAAGTTCGGTCCACATAAAAAAAATCTTCTTTCGTTCCACATTGTATGCCGTATTCGGTCCAAAATGTGTTTGATTTTGAAAATTCTAATTCGTTCTACTTTTCATTCTATGAAAGGCGATGTATTTGTACCTACTTGCTTTGCGTAGAACGTTTGATTAAACCTCATCTGCATAATATTGTTTATTCTACGATGATATTAAATTAGCGCAATAGTCTCACAAAGGATACAGAATGCGCGTATATTTTCATTAAAATTGCAGCAAATTGCCATCAGCATGCAACTAATGTTATTAAACTCTCGCGTTGCAATGTTTGAAGCTTCTCTATGATGTTATATGAGCAACAAGTGAGGGAAATAAGAATTTATGAAGTGAAAATGATAGCAGAGGCTTTTTTACAGCTTTGGTTACATTGTTACCAGTAAATACTGTGAGTGATTTGTACTAATATTTGTAAACTAATACAGTTTTTTACCCTAAACTAAAGTTTTGTAAACTAATACAGTTTAAGGAAACCCCGTAAGATACGTTAATAAATGCTGGAAACTTAGGGGTCAATTATGTTATTGAAAATGTAAACTGGAAAAAACGGTTCTTCTACTCCTTTCCAAACATGTCTGGAATAGAGTCGAAACGCTGGGACCATGGGGACCTGGAGCCCACAAAATCTTCAAAGACATATGTGGACGTCTCGTCGACGCAACACGTGACCAAATGCTGGCTTTTATTTTGGTCAAAGATTGAGCATTGCCATACAACGTGGCAATGCGGCCAGCATTTTGGGAACGTTGCCCACTGGTAGCGGCCTATTAGATTAGTTTTATTTACGCTTAGTTTTTAGTTTTCAATTTGTTTTTATATTACCTTATGGTAAATAAATTATAATAAAATAAATTGTAATAAAGTATAGCTAGTACATTGCAAATTATTTTATGAACTTCATAAATGTTTGTAATAAATAAACGAGTACTTTGGGAACTGGTACAGAACAACACATATATACCTACGTTCTTACTAATATGAATAGCGACAAAATTGAAATACGCATAAACACACCTTCCAGACTCTACCATAGGAATAAGATAGATTGACGCCATACATGTAATACCAGACACGTTATTACCTTATGGGTATCAAAACAGTTTGAGCAAAAGCGACTTTATGATAGGGTGATAAGGCTGGTGAGTTTGGATGTAAAACTTGTAAATGTCAATGCATGGCATTTAGAAAGGATGGTTCTACGAAGGCAGGGAATGCAAGGCACGTGCGCCAGCTCTTCGCCTTATAGGCCTTCCATAGCAGCCGCCTATGGTCTGCATTCAGATAGTTCAGTTTATTTTAGGAGTGGTACGTAAACGGATATAGTTTTTGCCGAACACGAAGATGGTGGTAGCGAAATGTGTTCAATGAAATCTGTATTTTATTAAAGTTTTAGCTGCACACTGATTGAATATTCAGATTTATTCCAATATTCAACCTATCGTGCGTCACACATGGATACTTTTGTTTATTCGGTTGGTCCGGCGACTGTATAATTAAAATGGCTCTTACGTGAACTGAGCCCACTCCAAACTGTGTCCGCAGGATCAGTTTTTAGCTGCACACTGAGATTGAATATTCAGATTTATTCCAATATTCAACCGATCGTGCGTCGCACATGGATTCTTTTGTTTATTCGGTTCGTCCGGCGACCGTATATAGTTAAAATGGCTCTTACGTGAACTGAGCCCACTCCAAACTGTGTCCGCGGGATCAGTTGACCTAATCAATATTTGAATCGGTCAACTGAACCCATTCACATAAATTTTCAATTTATACAGTCACGGGAAAAGTTTTTTTATACAATAACATGACAGCGCAGGTGGCAGGCTCAACCGTATATAGGTACCCAGTTGTCGCCGCCACCTTCGTAGCCAAAGTGAAAACACTAAGTCCCACCCAGTCGGTGGCTGGTGTGCTTGGGCATTTTGACCTTGTCAACAGTGTGGTTGCGATCCAGATTTCTGTTCTTGATTCTAAGTTTTTCTGTTTTCCATATGCCGCTATGCCACGGCACGGAATAACTTATATAGTACTCGATTAGCCTTGATCGATTGTGTCAATCAATACACACCACACACTAATTTGAATCGAATTGCCTAACATTCTAATTGACTTAACGAGGCTTTGAATAGAGATGTTAGATTCAGGTATTACCTAGGTACCTGGTTGTAGCGTGTTGATTAAATCTCGGATTACTTAATTAGATTGCAGGGGTGAATTAGCGCAGAATACAATTAGCGAGCGGTCGCGGGCTGTTAGGAGTTATGTTTACGTTTAATTGCAATTACTGGGCATATATGAGACATCCGATACAATGTGTCAGGGCGACGAGCGCTATGGAGTGCTGCGCAAGGTTATGCAATGCTAAGTTCTGAGTGGCACTGTGAGGCGTTGCGTTTACCATCAGTCGAGCGACTTGCTCTGTCTCACTTTCTGACATTGACATCTCTCGTTTAGTTCCGAGAGATTGTGATACAAGGAATCATATTTTATGGTAGCACCAAAGCCGATGTAGTCATTCCATGTGCCGTGACAGGAACATCGAACGGCGCGTTAATAAATACCACGGCTCTGGTTGTCACTATTTACAAACATTCAACTCAAAGGTACTATTGTTTGTGTGAGGGATCGAATTGTAGAATGTCGGTCGTTATGCAGACATGGTGCCACTTTTGAATCTGGCTGTCCAGCCATTCACTCATGGTCACAGAATGAATGATAGAACGAGTCGAGGACTCATGCGATGCCTCCAAGAGCCCACTTGCGTTGTTATCCGTAGCAGTTTCAGGAATGAGCGGCGGTCTATCACGTACGGTTACATCGGTTAAAGACTCAAGTAATTACTTACTAAGTACTTAAATAAACTTAGTAACAAGCTGCATTTTAACTTCATCGTTTTGAATATGGATTTCCGCAAAGTGGCACTTGTTTCAATCAACTGTACTATTTTAGTGAAAGCTCTTTCGAATGGGGAAATCTAGAATATGGCTAGAAATTTTGCGATAGACAAGTCAGAGAAGTCAAGATTTTATTAATATGTTTAATGTAGCCTAATGTTCAAACTACTTAAGACGACGTATTTATTGGACTCCAAAAGATTATGCACCACTTTTCCTTTAGACCGAATTAAAATTCCATGACAGGATGAAACATTCTAAAATCTATAGCAGGCAACCCTAGATATGCTATAACCAGTCGGTACAGAAATGTTCTACACCGTTACTAGTATTACTTCACATGGTCTGCTTGTTTTTTTGCGCAATCGCTAATCGATTGTGAGGGGGACGGGATTCCCGTTGGACTCGATCCCGATGCGATGTAACTCCTATTCGGAGAGGAGATGTCACGAGACCACAACTATTTTTCGGGGAAAGTCTGGCAGGCAGTTTCCTCCTACACCTACCGCCTACCACACAATATCTTCCACTATAACAATTTAATATTTTCTAGCAAGTAGTATGCAATAGTATAAGCTGTAGACGCTGGGTGTAAATTCGGCAACAATGGCACTATCGGGAGGTTGCGCAAGAGCCGCGCCGGTGAAAGTGTTACGACGGCTTGTCCTTTGACAATATGACAGTTGCTGTCAACTGTCACATTTCTAGACACAAGCTAGTCAAGGTCACTGGTAAAGAAGCTGCGAGCAATGTAGACAGAGGTAGACTACTTCAGATATCCATGTTCAGTTTCCGCAATTAGGCATCTTCAAAATATATTATATGCACAAAATTACAGTCCATAATACTTCTTGTTATTCCTCGCCATGCATATTGCATATGGTTGTCTTGAAGAGATCGCTTTGCGCAATAAGACCGCCCATAGTGATTCAAATTACATTGTTTTATGTTTATTTTGCCCTGTGGTGCTTCAATAAAATGTTCACCAATATTTTTAATCCGCGCTACCGTCAGAGAAATGACCTAATCGTCTGTTTGCTCAGATATTTATTTTGCGATGGTAAAAGTACAAGTGGATATAAGTTCAAATTAATCTGTTTACCGTCAGTCCAGTTTCAATTACGTCAGCCTATGCTTTGTGCAGTATATCGTGTTGCATTACTGATAAAGGTTATCAATTAAGACTTCCAAGACCGCAATTTGACGCTAAACACTGTTCTCATTATAAAGAAAACTTTTTGTTTTGGCTTCTCATGGATTTTATTGAAGCAGCCAGTGTCATGTATTTTATGTTATAATATTAAATAGGTATCAAGTTGTTTTTATTCAAATAGTCAAAATGTCGAGTCTGGACTCTTGGTTTACTGGACAAGTTATTTGTGTTATTTCGTGTTCTCTGCAAAACTTCCAGGAAGTTTCAGTAAAGCATCCACCACTTCACTGAATCATGAAGTTGACTATGGCAGGCTTCACAGAGCAGGAATCGTTATACTAAATGAGTTTTTACCAAAAAATATTAAAACTTGACACGGATTAAATGCATAAATCGTGCAATGCACCAACATAGAAATAGAAAAATTTATGGGGATAATTAGACCGGGCTATCAGTTACCATGTTTATGAGAGATAGAGATAGAATTATTGCTCTTCGATTAGATACAGATCTACGTGTAACGTCAAACTAGATATTTTACGTATGTAGGTATATAATAGGGGTATGGGGCGGATCGTCCCACACGTCATTTGCCTCATGGTCTAAATCCACCCGGAACTTATTTCGCACTAGCTGCGCCCCGCGGTTTCACCCACTTTGGATAATATATTATACTAGCTGCGCCCCGCGGTTTCACCCGCGTTTCACATTATAAAATCTACAGGGCGGTGGCTATTAGATACGACTTGTAACATTGTGTCAGAGAAAATACTGAAGTTAGGTCGGTTTTCACAGTTATTATTGCACTGATGGACAGGAAAACAGCGATGATGATGATGCCTTGTAGCCTATATTGTGTCTCTAAACTATCTGCATACAACATTTCATGCGAATTAAGGTACTATTTCACAGTTTAGCCCACTGTGTATTGTGTTTAAGTTATCAACTTACCAAATTTCAAGCCAATGGGGTAGTTTTTCATAGTTTTTATTGCACTGATGCAAAACGGTGACGATGATGATGATAAATTAAAGCCTAAGTCGTAAGTTGCGGGATAACCTATCTACGTACGAAATTTTACGCACATTGGGTGTTTTATCGCATTGATGGAAAATGGCGTAATTATGATGATGACTTAATAATATGTTCGTAGCCTATGTCCTAAGTTGGAAGATAACCTATCTGTGCACCAAATTATCTCCCCCCACTCTCCCCTCTTCCCACTCTCCCCTATTTCCCCCCACTCTCCCCTCCTTCTACCCCCACTCTCCCCTCTTTCTCCCCCTGCACTACCCTTTTTCTCCCCCCTCTCCCCTCTTTCTCCCCCCACTCTCCCCTCTTTCTCCCCCACACTCCCCTCTTTATATCCCACTCTCCCCTCTTTCTCCCGGTTCTCCCCTCTCTGACTCCCCACTCTACCCTCTTTCTCCCCACTCTCCCCGCTTTCTCCCCCCCCCCACTCTCCCCTCTTTCTCACCCCACTCTCCTCTCTTTCTCCCTCCACTCTCCCCTCTTTCTCCCCCACTCTACCCTCTTTCTCCCCGCTCTTCCCTCTCTTTCTCCCCACTCTCCCCTCTTTCTCGCCCACTCTCCCCTCTTTCTTACCGCCCTCCCCGTCTTTCCCCCCACTATCCCCCTCCCCTCCCCCGCACTCTCCCCCCTCTCCTCCCATCGCACTCTCCCCCTTTAAATAACGATCCGTTCAGCCGTTTATTGTGGTCCGTTGGGGGTGTATCTAAAGAATACCTCATAATTTGAAACCCCTTGCTATTCCCCCTTTAGGGATGATTTTGCAAAAAAGTTGAAACCTGTATCTTACTAATATTATAAAGCCGAAAGTTTGTGAGTGTGTGTGTGTGTATGTTTGTTAGCTCTTCACGCTCAAACGGCTGGACCGTTTTCGATGAAATTTGGTATAGGGGTAGACTGGACCTATGAGACGGACATAGGCTATATTTTGTCTCAAAAAATAATCTCTAAGGGGGTGAAATAGGGGTTGAAAGTTTGTATGAGTGATTTACAATGCTTCAAGCTAGGAATCTGAAAATGTATATTTAGGCTTTTGGTAAGAAATAAAGAAATACGGGTTTCAGCTTTTTTGCAAAATCATCCCTAAAGGGGGCAAGGCAAGGGGTTGAAATGATGAGGTATTCTTTAGATGCACCCCCTACGGACCACAATAAACGGCTGAACGGATCGTCATGCAATTTGGCAAGGGGATAGATAATAATGGATACACGATAAAGAAAGAGATAGAGGGAGAGAGAGAGAGATAGAGTGAGAGAAAAAGAGATAGAGGGAGAAGTATGTAGATTGAGATAAAGGGAGAGGGAAGGAGATAAAGGGAGAGTTAGAGAGTGAGGCGGAGAGATAGAGGAAGTGGGAAATATATAGATTCTAGGAAGAGAGAGAGAGCGAGAGAGGGAGAGAGATAGAGAGAGTGAGCGAGAGAGGGAAAGAGATAGATTGTGAGGGAAGTGTATAGAAATAGAGGGAGAGAAATCCAAAGAGGAAAAGGGAGAAAAATAGAGATTGAGAGTAGAAAGGGATATATTATGTAGAGATAGAAGGAGAAGGAAAGATATAGAGATAGAAGGAGAGGGAAAGCGATAGAGATGGCATATATCATAGATAAGATTATACCATAAATGTTATTATGTGACTCACAAACATACATACACACACACTAACTCACATTGTTGTAGTAAGATTAGGTACGTTTAACTTTGTCCCTCGATCTCGGTTTAATCTGAGAATTTTAATAATTATGTGGCTTTCATACTGTTTCATTTTCGGTACGTTATGACTTAGCGACCGATATCGGAAGCTAACTAATGTACAGACAGTCGCCCCAGTACCCGGATGCTAACTATGATGACACAATAATAATAATTATGCACAAACCTTTCAAATAGCTACCTATAGGTGTTGTAGGTAAATGTAACGCGGGTGAAACCGCGGGGCGCCGCTAGTTTATTTATATCTTACCAAAAGCCTAAATAAGAATTTTCAGATCCCTAACTTGAAGAATTATGGATTCCCCATACAAACTTTCAACCCCTATTTCATCCCCTTCGAGATTACTTTTTGAGACAAAAGATAGCCTATGTCCGTCTCATAGGTCCAATCTACCCCTATACCAAATTTCACCGAAATCGGTCCAGCCGTTTGAGCGTGAAGAGGTAACAAACATACATACACACTCACAAACTTTCGGCTTTATAATATTAGTAAGATAAGATATCTTTATTAATTGTAGCCTGTGTGTTATTCTGATGCATAAGCTATATTATTGTAAAGTTTCATTAAAATCCGTTCAGTAGTTAAGTAATTCGTGAAATAGTAACAAACATCCATCCATACTTACAAACTTTCGCGTTTATAATATTAAAAGGATTGGTCGATTCGCCCCCCAAATAAAAGTTTAAAAACCTTCAGCCTTCTGGGTTGATTCGGACCGTGGGACGAACCAGACCTAAGGCGAAACGCCCCATAGCCCTAGCATAGTGAGAGATCGATAAACATCTTTAGGTCCCACTTCACATTACAGACCGTTAACATCAACATTAAAAATAATTGAGACTGCTTTTTACGGAGCACTGTTCATTGCAATTTCATACGGTGCCACCGTTAGCTCTACAAAAAGTGGCCACTTACGGTAAAGGTAGCTTTGGACGGTAACCGTCCTCTATAGGGACGGCAGACTGCTACAATATATTCTATGCATCCTGCTATTAAATTACTGTGTACAAAACTATAAACCTTACTTAGACTTGAAATTTACGCATGTGCTAGCTGGTTCAGCTTAATGACAAAAAAAACCCCTTGTAAAACTGTTTTTGGATGCTATGAGCCAAGTTATTTTTAAGAGCTGTATGTAGTGTTGTCAAATAAATAAACGTACCTATAATAGGGTAATTCCAGGATAGATGCCCGGCTCGGATAGATGCCTCAAATTCAAAAACTATGATTTCCCGGCTAGTTTTTGCTGTCGTTGATATTGCCAAACGAGAGACATCCCCGCACCTACCCGGTACCCCCCGCGAGGTAGCCCCTGACCCGTCGTGCATTCCATCTATACTCAATGAAAGATTTGGTGCGACGAAAAAATTGCTAATTCTTTTTCTACAGCATTTTTGAGGAGCTAGAACTTTTTAAATGGTGACTAAATGATTTATATTTTGTATCCAAATGTTACATTGGACTGTATACTAACACTAAAATCATTTTTTTTTTAATATTTATTGAATACACATTCCTGAATATAAAAGGCGTCTATCCTCTACGAAAAGGATAGACGCCTCGATTTATTTTCGCCTGTGTTTAACCATACAAAACAAATAATTCCCATTATTTTCAAACGATGTAACTACATTAGGGTATAGATGCCTCGGAAAGGAAACTTCTTTCGTGAGGCGTCTATACCCTAATATGATTGTAAAGAAAATACACTTTTTACGAACATTTTTAATTAATGTCTGTGTTTAGATTTTACTTCCCATCATGAATACCTAATTTCAAACTGAAAAAGTGTTTTATTATCAATGAGGCATGTATCCCATAACTGGTTTTGACGCATAGAGCAACTATCCGCCATAGGGCATCTATACTTTCAAAAATAGAGGTCTGGGAAAATCGATATAGATTAGTAAATATCAACAGTGATGTTTTCTTTTTCCTTCAAAGTGGTAGTCGAAAGACCAATCTATTAATATGTGTGATAAACGTTCAGATCCGTATACCAGAAAATAAAACATATTTTAAAACGTGTACACTGGTAATAATTACCCATATTATAATTGAACCGATTAGATTATGTTATCAGCTATTTATTATTCTAATGCATTAATTGATTATACTGTTGACATTTTTCAATTTAAACTTTTATCATTTCGAGCATATAATAATATATACAACTAGCTGTGGTCCGCGGTGTTACCCGCTGCTTTCAGAAAAAAGTTGCCTATGTCAGGGTGTTGGCTATCTCCATATCAAATTTCATCAAAATTGGTCCAGCCGTTTGATCGTGATGAACTAGCAAACACACAAACTATCGCATTTATAATATTAGTAAGGTAAGATAATGTGTATATTAATCAGTAATGTCATACCAACAGCGTATAGCGAGTAATACAAGTAACTACCAGACCTCAGACCGGCAATCTGAAAACATTATTATCAACATGCGCCCGCAACGACACTCGAATACCAAATGTGTACATATAAAAGGTACAAAGACATCCAACGCGTACGATTTACAAAACATTCCGTCTTTGTTGTAATAGTTGTAACACTGCGCATGGTATTTGCAGTAAGGACTCTGCCTACATTTTAGAATAGCTAACAAGAGTATAATTTCACCAGAAATACTTACAAACAGCTGATTGAACAAGTATCTTTGGTCACTACCGTTCAACTCGAAGTGACAACGCGATGATTTCACATTTTTTGCATTATGCTCAAAAACTAATGGTCTAGATTTCATAAATAAATGCCGTTTGTAATGGCCGCCCTACCCCGTTTAGTTTTTAATTTTGTTCCCATAACCTACCAAATTTGACACAAATATGAACGAACATAACTCTATGATTATTATAGAACTCTCAGGATATTAGGTATATGATAGAACTTATCTTCAAACTGCTTGAGTTATTATAACAGTCAAACATACATACTTAGATAATAATAATGTAAACGCTGAATCCATCAAGTTACAATATTTTATTTTCTGTACCTACAGTTATTTTTCATTAACACTAGATGTGGCTGAAAGAGTCTAGTACTTAATTTACTAAATTTCTTAACAACCTTAACGCGACCAGCAAATAGGCGCAGTAGTGTGAGTGCACCGAATCAAGGAGTTTGTAAACAGATAGCGTACTGAGATTCGTGTCGGTAACCATGTGTGACATTGTGACGGTTTGTGTGTCAACATCCACAATGAAGCGATCAGGACGCCACTCTATTGCGTGCTGAGTTCGAGGCATGGAACTGCGTACTCTTCATAAAAACACGTCGAATAAAAAAAAAAAAGACAGAGTCTCTGCGTTAGGCGATTCTGAACTTTTTGAAAAAGAACAGTGTGCCTGCGCGTAAATAAATTGACAAAACTCGCACTAGGCACACATAATTGTTTCTGTTCGCTATCGTTTTCTAATCGAACGTCAAATTTTTGAGCTATTTCAGAACATTCAGATTCGGTTAGATTCCATCATCCGAAGAATATAATCGAACGTTCGGGAACTTTAATTGCTTCGATATACTGCGCTCTGAATTGCGTTGCCATAATTTTAATTATATGGTATGACGTTACATTATTTGATTTATTTTTATTACAGGATTTGAGTTCGACTTCGATTATTGTGAATTGAAAATGTAGCATATCGAACGATATCAAACCGAATTGTTCGATAACTGAGTTATCGAAAGGTCCTGAATCGGGGAGAAAAGTGCCGGAGACGTCGGTTTGGTGGATTAATCAATTTGGCCAATTTGTATGGATTTGGCAGATAACATAGAGTCATGGTGAGTTGGTACTGAATTTGGGTAAAGCAGGGGGGGTACTGCCAGGGGATTTCTGGAATAAGCCTCAAACCAAACTAGACTATACCTAATACCTATACGAATCATGGGGGGGATAAGTAAACTTTTCAGTAAGAATTACAATAAAGCAACAGTTTCAAAACATATACTATATTATTTGATGGAACTACAAAAATATTTATTTTAACTTTGCTAAAATCCATAGAATGCCTGATTCGTCAAGTTCAGGAATACACACTAGTCAAACTACAAACGTTTCCTCTATTACAACTACTCTAAACACTAAATATTAAAATTTCTGAACAACATCGTATAGTACATGTCATAGTCTGCATGGATATTTTATACAGTAGGTACACCTTAGAAACATTATCGAGCATTGGTCGATGGATGAGAATGAAGTCATTACAATATCTACGAGTAGGTACACAGTTAAAGAACATTGACGATACACTTATTTTCATTATACAATATGTTGGTCCCCACTTTATGTAAGATGCCTAGATAAGCTCCCCGCTGAGTATCGTGGGGATGACTGACCCCCTCTTTTACTATCTGGTCCCACCTCTCGTGGTCCATGACAGTGAATGGCATCACTCGAACTGGTGTCCAGCTGTTCTGACACGAGAAGAGTGATCAGGACTGTATCGTGATTTCCCTTTGCTTTCTGCGCCAGTTGCTTAGAGGTTTTTTAGTCTCTCTAGTCTTTGTCGCCTGCCTAGGCCAAGGTAGCCCTGGTCTGGTCGGGTCATCACAGTCTGCCAAAACTCAGCGTTGTCAGGTCATAATTATAGCATCACAGAAGCGGCCCATCTGATTCTAAATGTTCTAGTGTAAGAACACGAAGGAAATTCTTGAGGACACAATTGTATATACGAGTACTAAGCTCTTCAAGGAGAATTGGCTACTGAACAAAAATACAACATTTTACTAAATAGTGTTCGTCCGTTTGTCCGCTTCCCTTTTCACATTGCGTTAAAACTACCGAACCGATTACAATGCAAGTTTTACTGTTGGTAGCCTATGTATAATCTAAGTTAGGGTACATATAAATACAACGACAAGCTCGACCACTGATAAAAACACTTTTAGAAGTAATTGTTACACCATTCGTTAATTGTATGAAGAATATACTGCCTATATACGTAGTACCTACAATAAAAATATATAGGTATAAAGATTAAATCTATTTAAACATTAATAATTAAAAACTAGATAGGTATACAATAATATATAATACACAAAAGATTTAAACAAGAGTTGAACAGATGAGTATAAATATTTTCACACCTCATGCTCAAAAAAGGTGTCAGATTAGCTCAGCTTAGCGGTAGCAAACGAGGTTGTTGGGCAAATTGTTCCTAGCTATCACAGTTTAGTCCACAATCGCACAAATGACGTTAAACCGTTCGTGGTACATATTACAAGGTAAACATTTCTAGAAAAATAGATAATTATACAGATGTATTTATTAAAGAACTAAAAGCAAACCATTTGAAATATGGAATGGGTTGAGCAAAGAACAGCAGAGGCCTTACCATGACGTCTTATTGCGTTCCAATTGAAGACCAAAACAGAATGGTTTTTATACTTATTCCTACCATGACGTCTTGTTGTGACATGTTGACGCTTAATTTAGGTATATTATAATTAAATCTAAAGGGATTGACATCAACCTAAATGATATCGAGAGCTATTATTATTTAAAGTTAAACGATTCTGTTTAGGTCCTCAATTGGATCGCAATAAGACGTCAGGGTAAGCCCCCAGAAGAAGATTTAATATTCTTCGTCTAACATATTCCATAATTTATTAAATTCAGTGACAAGAGAGGCGATGTTCTCACCGCTCATCTTTACACTTTTGTTTATGTCATGAATAATTTTTGGTTTATTGGTGCTTGATTTAGTTAAAATAGCGAACGATTTCACTAAATCAGACTCCCTGTAAGTATGCGAAGAGTTTATTATAATATAATTAAATTGTACATCATCCTTTTTAGGATACCATTTTACTGGTATTCCGGCGTCTGATAATTTAAACGCACTTAATTCTAGTTTATAAATAAATCTCCTGTGCAATATGACCCGAACGGTCACACCTTGTGACGCTAGCTGTATGAGTTTGTCAGTAATAGCATCCTGCTGGACGCTGAACATAAAAATGTCTACCGAAGTCTTCACCTCGCGCAGGTGACCCAACAGCTCTGCGACGCACTCTTTCTTTGTGAGTGCTCGTTCCGTCGACAATGTCGACAGGCTTCTTTGCCTGCGGATGCAATCCGCCATACTGTAACAGAAGGAAAGGTCAATTATAATCTTCTGTATTGCAATAGATTTGATTTCTTTTCGCCCCTCCTAAACGTAGGTAGTAGGTACCTACACTACATACGAGGCATGCCTTTTAAGTTTTGTCGTTTAAAGAAAAAAACACAGCTATAACCTTATAGTACTTTTTATTGTTTTTCAAAGTATTCGCCACGTATCTTAATACGCTTAATAGCCATTCGCTCAAACTAGTTATTATAACATTATCCACTCTAAAGTGGGGGTGTTCAAAATGGCTGACTTGAAACCGTCGACTGCTTCTTCACCGGACCGGAACCTTTGACCACGAAGACTTTTCTTAATTTTAAGAAATGTAAACAAATTGTTAGGGCTTATGTCAAAACTGTATGGAGGATGGTCAAGAATTTCTTCTGTTTCCTGCTTCAAATACTCAATCGTTTGACGAGCGCTGTGTGAGCTTGCGTTGTCGTGGTGCAGGATGATGCGTCGCTTTGAGTTAGATTTCCGAAGTTCGGCGATGACTAGTGGTAAACAAACTGTGGTATACCACTCTGCGTTAAACGTTCCACGATCTTCAACTGCAACAGTCGCAACATGGCCGGTTTTTCCAACGAACATGGCCACCATCTTCTTTGAAGTGCTTCGAGAACGAACTACTTTAGTTGGTTTTTGCTCGTCTTGATAGACCCAGGTTGTAGATTGTTGTTTAGAATCAGGACTGTAGGCAATAGATCCAAGATTCGTCACCACTGATGATGTGGTAGACGTGATTTGACTCTCCTCGGTTGAACTTTTGCAGAGTTTTCTTACACCGTCTGACGCGGGCCGCCTTGTGATCGTCGGAAAGCAGATGCGGTATCCAACGGCAAACTAGCTTTGTCACACCAAGCGCTTTATGCAAGATCTTCTGAATGGTTGTCCCTGAGATGCCTTATAGAGCCTCTACCTCTCTATATGTCACATGACGATCTTCGAGAGTTAGTTGTCTCACAGCAATGATGTTATCTTCAGTGAAGCCGTTTTTGGGCGTCCTTCGCGAGATTTGTCACTAACACTAGTATGTCCTCGCTGAGATTCTAAAAACCAGCGTTTGACAGTCTGCAGACATGGGGCTTATTCACTGAACACAGATGTTAGCTCTTCAAAACACTGAAGCCGTGTCAAGCCTCTTCTAAAGTTGTAGAAAATTGCTGCACGAAAATTTTTCTTACAAAGATTCATTTTCGTACGTAACCTGACAAATTCCAATCAATGCTGTGACTATACAATAGCATTAATCCTAATAATTTAAACTGTTTTGAGGTTCAAAATTAAAACACATTCGAATATAGAACAGTTCCAAATTCCAAATTGCCGGGAAATATGGAAACGACGGAACTTAAAAGGTTTAAAGGTATAAAAAAAACTAAGTGCTCGATCACGTTTACTCGCGGGCGCGGTCACGAAATATCAAACTTATGGCGTAATATCCCGGTATTACCACAAAAGATTTAAACGAGTTTTGAACAGATGAGTCTAATATTTTTTCCACAAATCGACGCTCTAAGCCTCGCTTTTTCTAACTCAATAACAAATTCCACAAGTAAAATAATTAGGATTGCCAGGATCGAGTAAGGCAACGCAAGTGGTAGACGTCGATTTTGTTGACCGAAATTTTAGAAACATCCTTTTATCTTTGGTATAAACTATTGTGGTAAGACGGTAGTGTTCACGTACAAAACGCACGTGCGGTCTAAGCCACGTCCACCGCGCCCGCACGCGCAACCGCGCCCGTGAGTTAATGTGATCGAGCACTAATAGGAAGTATATTATATAAATATTAACAAAATAATACAAATACCTAACAAAAATGCAAGTGTTGGTTTCGTTTTTGCTTTATTTATGCGAAGGACGAGTGCCAAACCTAGTTTTATAACAGAAAAACTGCGAAGATGATGTAGGTTTAGCAAGCCACGGACACGGTCCATGATGTTCCAAGTTTGTTATTCAACATTCTCATAATGTCCACTCTCACTTGCACATCCCAAATATTATAAAAATATTCGATTAAGTTTTTCATAATTCAGAAAACTTTGTCTAAAGTGGAAGTTTTATCGTTGAGAAAAAATTTCAAAGTAAATTTATAGTTAGGTAAATGTCTTACCTGACTATTGATTAATCTAGATTGTTTAAAAACACCGACTCAATTTAGAATTT
This sequence comes from Hylaea fasciaria, assembly GCA_905147375.1. NCBI lineage: Eukaryota > Metazoa > Arthropoda > Insecta > Lepidoptera > Geometridae > Hylaea > Hylaea fasciaria. The sequence goes on from LR990192.1 coordinate 1,198,360, forward strand.
TTTAGCTCGATGATAAGCTTGCTTCAAAGTTCTGATTATCGGAGCGGTCTCGGAAATGACTGCCGATCTCGGACTCGCGACTACATATAATAATATAGTGGTCAGAGATCTCCCAGCGAGTGGGCGCTACCACCAGAAGCTGCCCTCTACAATGTACCCGCCCACCGAACCCTTCCCCGCACCCCCCTCCCTTGTAACTGTAAAATTTACAACCTCAAATATTAACACTAAACTACCATAATACTCACGATTAATGACCATAAAGACGATCAAAACTCTGCATTAAAGTCAATTATTGATTCCACACTTCGCTCACGTGTATAACTGGTATTTTATCGTGCACACTTGTTACTCGTATGTAAACAAACCGGCGTGAAGGGCAAAAACACTGCAATTAACCGGCTGAAAAGTTCAGCAAACAATGAAAGAACATTGTTAACACTATTTTGACGTATCACAGGTGATCTTATGGCTTTCTAATACGAAAAACACGTAAACAACTGCAGCACCCGGCGGCATCCGAACAGATCGATTCACATCACTCCGCAGCGCGTAATAAAGTTAAAATGTTTTTCTGTATCGTCAAAACGTCACCCAACATCATTGTTAATGAAAAAAAGTGCGTTTATTGCATCCAAGCGGTGCGAATAAAAGTTTTGATTTGTTGTTTCGCTTCCGCGTTTGTTGCGAGCTTCTTGCGCATGATCGCCGGAGTAGGATAGGGCGCAGAATCCAGCTAGCCGTATTCCAGCTCCCTCCCTGCTAGACCGGAGGACTTGAGACCTTGGACCCCACTCCGCCGGGCCGGTCGATAGCGTACTTGGATCGCTTTCCCAACATTCCCGCTCGCTGCAGTTTGTGCCCGGGCCAAATGTAACCATGAAAGTTGGCTATTGAATTTAGACGATTGAATGTACTTCAGAATGACTAATTTATTTAGGGTTTGTAATATAATTGCTAAATAATAGGTAACCAATGCCCGTGTAAGCGACGAGGCGAAGGCCTACGCGCTGCTGGCATGATTTTCGAAATCTGCTGCTACCGGGGCAGAGCTCCCGGGGCTGCTGGAGGCGCTGATTTGATGATTTTTGTCTGAGAAAACAGGTGGTTTTTTCAAGGGTTATACCTAAGTATTTATGCAGACCGCCTGTTCTGGCCCTGTGTGGCTAACTGCCGCAATCGGAGATATGCAAATCGGTGGAATCCAAACAAATTGCACTTTGTCCGTAAATTCATGCAAAAACACCAAAATAAAAGTCTTAAACCAGAGGCTTCTAAATCTCAATTAATTTGATCATGCGTATCATTTCTTTTTTATTTTGGTGTTTTTTTATGAAACATAATATAATTAGGTGTATTATGCATATAGTTGAAGCAGATTATGCCTCGGATCTTGGGGTCCAGATCTTCGACAATTTGATTTAATTAATAATATAGTCATGTTAATAGTAACGTTTTAACATGTGAAACATGTGTGTGTTTTGAAAGGGTGTGTGTGCGTGTGGTTATGTTTAGAAATACCAAACATGTGTAGTTGGAAACAACACCTGCCGCACCATTCTTACCAACACGGTCGATGTGACTCGGCCGAAACGTCGAGGTATGTCATATTTTTTATATATTTTGACATTAGTTTGTGCGCGAATTACAAAGACCGATCGCTTATGTTTAAACATATTGTGTTCACAAACATAAACCATATTATGTGCCTTCACAAAATAATTGTTTTTTGGGTTAAGTCAATACTTAATATCATTAACAGACACCTTATCCTTCCTAAATTCATGGTATCCGTCAGTAATTACATATGTCGCAGGCATGTTTCTTGGAAACTTTTGCAGCAGTAGGCCTATTCTGCGACAGATGGGCAACTGGAGGAATCCCTTTGCCAGATATTCGTTCGCCCGGTAGTGTGATACTTAACCTTACTAGAGTACTGTTTTCAGCATAATTACTGAGCTAGAACCGATGTCTCAGTGTGTGACGAGCGCAGTAAAGTGCAGTGCCGCCATTGCAGTAATATTATAGTCGTATTTCAATGAGTGCCGCCGCGTGCCACAATAATATTATGCAAATTCAATGTTTTGGGCGAGCGATTATTGAAAGTTATCGGTGATTTGATATCACAAAAAGGGCTGAAATTTTAATTTATTTTCCTAACTACTGCGTAGAATGAAACACAATTACGCGTTATTGTGGTAAAAACTATGAAATATCTTTATTTTGCTAGGCGGATTATTAATAATCCAAAATAGGAAAGTAAGTAGTTAAAGGGCGTCATTTGGTGTAAAGGCGCGGCTGTTAACTGAATGGCTTATTCAACTAGTTGGCTGCGACATATTTTATGCATAATGTGGTACCCTGCTCTCTGCGCTGCACGACACGCACTTGACGTTTGTTTACTTCTAGAATATGTTATGGATATAAATGCGCTATCACCGCGGGCGGTGTCTCCATACATGTGTCATTGATACCCATTACTTCTGTCATTAGTTCACTCTATTTTTATTCAGACTGGATATTATACAACCGGGGCATGACTTCGTGGCTTGTTTGTGAACCAAACAACGTCTTTGCCTTTTTATTTGTCATCATCAGCGCCACCATCGTGGAGCAGTGAGCACGGATCTCGCGGTCTCGCGTCACTTTCGTTAGGAGGATTAGTCCTTAACCCACCGCGGGGGCCTGTTCCGGATTGGTGAATCACATTTAGATACATAGGTACTACCTCCGAAATAATTCAAGGGCATGTAGGTTTCCTAACGATGTTATCCTTCGCTGATAATCGTGTGATAAGTAATTACATTACTATTCTTCTGTAAGTATGTTTGTCACTAACTGCTCCTAAACGGCTGGACTAATTTGGATGCGATTTTGTGTGTTTATTTTGATGAGTTTTTGGATGGTTTTACATAAATTGGATCCAGGAGGTGGCGCTGCTGTCGGTATGTCTCTGATCTATTCCGGGCAAGACGACGTTTGCCGGGTTTATATACAAGAAACACATCGGCACGTGCTACAACGTAGCAACAAGCCTATAGCAGCAGCCTTTAAGCCGGTATAAGTACATTATATCTGAATTCTGAATAGTTAGGTATTTGTTTTGTGAATAAATATTAATTCCACAGTAGCAGCTTATTTAGTGATTTAGGCGTATAATACAAGTTGCAAACATTGCAGCCATATTTAAATATAAAACTAGGATTAAACTCTGACGGTCTTACATACCACAAAAGATTTAAGTCTAAATACTTTCTCCACAAATCGACGCTAGACCTCGCTCTTTCTAACTCAATAACAAATTCACAAGTAAAATAATTAGGTATATTAAGTAACACAACGCTTCTGTGGTAGGAAATTTTAGAAACATCTGTTGAAGTCTGGTCTAACTATTGTGGTAAGAAGGTGATATTGTAATATTTGTATGTAAAAGCCATTAAAGCCATTCACTCATCCAGCCAAATTAGTAAGGCAACATAATACACTGCGGTTATTCCACGCCATGCCACAGAATACCCAGGCCACACAGTAATTAATGGTGGTCAAACCTTCGATCAGTTGATCGAAAGGTCAAACAGTTTTATTATTCTCTCAGGAACCACACCGCAGTGGCATTACACCCGTCCCTGTCGCTCCCACCGCTATGCCCCTTGTTCACCGTTACTAAATATTAAAATGTGGGCAAAAACTTAATGGAGTTCCATTTACATACAAAAATAAGTGAAGTGTTTGGTACGCGACCGCAAGATGTTGTATAGAGAGGTAATGTTGTCGCTTGCTCACATTTTGGTAGAACATTCTTTTCGCGGAATGGCTTCCGCGAACCACAGCTTTGATTACCGCGGTGACTCCACCCAGGCGCACAAAGTTGAAAAAGTCTCCTCATTCGACCTAGGTGATATGTGCAGAATACAGCTGACGATGATGATGATGTACCGCTGTGGTTTGAATTGATCCGTCTACAGTCTGAAACAGAACCTTATAAACATAAGAACATCCCCTTTTTATCTCTTTATTAGATACTATTTCAATTTCACGAGTAAAACAATGAGGACTATGGACTGTAACTATTTAGTAATCTGTGGCTATGGCTTTTTCAAATTAGGTACCTAAAATATTTAAGACAACATGTTTAGGTATGATAATAACAAGTTTAATCCGGACACTGCAATGTCTCACAAAGACAGCCTGTCTTGGTTGAACCGTCGCAGTGTCAGGGTGAGCGTTGACGTTGGACGCCGGTACACCATAATCGAATTGTGGGAATGTATTTAGCCGCGCCTAGGCCACGAGGCTAGGGCCCTATCTACCAGCCTTCGCTTCTCGGCCACCCTGGCTCTCAAGGACGCCTCATTAGCACCGCCGAACAAAAACTAACTAAAACATTATTGCGAACTGCAATGGAGCTTTATTGCATCGACGCGACTGGAAAGGGCCAAATCAAATCCAATCGCCAAATTCTTTTGGCCAAGATGACGACGCGCCGTCTATTTATTAGCGGTTAGATACAAAAGTAACCAAGTGACGTAGATTTTGTGTTTTTATTTTACTTGTGTGTTACCGTGTGATTTTTATTTTGGCGGAATATGATCCGGAGTACCTATGTCTTGGGGTAAACTATATAAACAAAAACATGTTATTTTACGGTCTTTACAAATCTGCCCGCAAAGTTTCAGTAAAGCATCCACCACTTTACTGAAACCTTTACTTTTACTGAATCCTTACTGCTACCTGACTATGACTACATTTGACGGCATTTTGATTTTGAAAATATAAAATACCAACTTGAAATTATTGAAAACTCGACACTGCCAATAAAAGTGCGACACCAAACGTAAAAAAAAACCTTCCTAGAACCTACAAACACTATTCCTTGATGTGGACACACATGATAACATCGACATGCCAAACATTTTCTAAGACAATGTAATAACATCAACCTTACAGACTAATAAAAACTAAACTTTAGGCCCTCTGCATAAGTTTCAATATTATTTGATCATAACCCTACGGGAGTAATCAAATCTAATCACGTGTGATCTCGAGTTTTGATACAAGTGTAAGGAGCTTATACTGAATACTAACAATATTATTACGGTACTTATAGAGTTGGTTCTAAAACTGTAAATGTTTGTTGATTACTATAGTTATTAGTTAACGCATCAATTCCTTTTGTGGTCCGTAACGACCAATACAAAATAATATTGGGTCGATTCGGACCGTGGAGTGAACCAGGCGAGAACCCCCGTATCCATCCAGATAAAGAATCCGTATAACTATACAGATACGTCCCACGCTTCGTTCACACTGATAGGTACATATAAACTTTTATATGTACCTGAAGCGGGAACTGTACTGTACAGTACAAACATCCACACGCAGAGTATGGTGTGGTTCACAATTTGATATAAGTATCGAACTAATCACTAAGTACGGTCAGCTAGTTTGTCGCTCTATTATAACACATTAAAACAGAGATAACAGAAAACGACGAGAGGCTTGAGTCAAAGTCAAAGCATTTATTGTAAATATGCAACAAAATCGCACTTTTACAAGTCAAACAGCTAATTCTCGTTAACAAAGAGAATCATAAAACAAAGTATTGCCTTGTCTGCGAGTAGTACTCTGATATCAATAACCTGTCCACTTAGCCGGGTTATCGATGTGTATGTGATGGAAACACAATTTTATTGTCTCCCTAACCCCTTCCACTGCGAAAACGCCTACCTAGCGGGGTGATGTGCCATGCGCCACCCTTTGATTTAACAGCAAATACACAAAGCTTTAAGCTTTTACACTAATTAGTAGAATTATGCTCACAAATACCGACAGGGTCGGAGCGAGGTTTTATTTTACCTATGTAAATCCGTAGAATATTTCGTTAATTGAAGATTCTGTGCTAAACTCTAAACTTTAAAGTGCTAAACTCAGCCTAGCCCGTGACCAGTTCAGTTTGATGTTTTTTAAATCCAGGTTTACACTTAACGGACGTCGTGCAAAGTGTTGGTTTAATTGAGCTTTAATTGCGACAGTGTTTTGTCAACGTGGTTTTCGTGTAGCTTAATCGACACTTTCACCTTGTGTTTACTGAATGAAACGGAATTTAGTTTGTTAGCTGCAAAAACCAAAACAACGGACTGATCCGTGGCACTGTAGGGTCGAAAGGTTTTATTATGCATAGTAAATAGTGCGGCAATATGATAACAGCAGCACGCATCTCCATCCAATCCAAAGACTCATTCATTTTATATTACATAAAAAATATGCAGGATATACATAAAAAATCGGTTACCATCAGTAATTACTTACGTGCCTAGCGAAATGAATATTGTCTAAGTAAATTATCCAATCCCCTGCCTGACTGTGAAAACGCATGGTATCAGCGGAGTGCGACACAGAGCTTACCTATAAAATATAGAAATGCACCGTTAAATAGTAATTTTTGAGTTTTAAAATATGCATAGACTTGCGCCGCTACCTGTACCGTGTAATCCGACAAAGTGTCCCAAAACTTGCCGTCCAGTTGTCAAAGGTGCGCTGCACTGAGCTGATTCCCGGTAGGCTATCGAATTCTAGGACAAAAATTATGCCCTATTAACGTCAATACTCGGTTAATTTATATATGATACCTGCCACTAAGACCCCCTATTTGCCAATTAATTATGTCTTTACAGAATTCAGTGATGATAAATTTAATGTATGCTGCGTATTTTTCAATGTTGGTATACCTAGTAGGTAGGTACTAGTCGCGACAGTAAAATATAAATATGCGTTTTAAGATCCTTTAAAATTCACTTTTTACTTAGGTCTCGGGTCGCTGTTGACCCCCAAAATCTCCATTGCCACCAAAAATGATAGGGATTCAGGGTCACCGCTTCGCTCGGCCATTAGTACATGCAAGAGGAATTAGGAATAACAATCAATTCTAACGTCATAAATAATTTGTTCGAAGAAGTTCCTACAAATATGTACGAGTAATGAATTGCTTTAAGAACTCCCCTATTTAAAATTATTAAAATAATATCCTACAAAATATGTTTGTTGTAAGTATACCTACTTCCTTTTAACTATGTCAACAGTTCAATCTTGTTTAGTCAGTCTCAACGCCTCCGATTGAATGGGTGTGATGTGTTGCCGGACAAACGCAAGCATTGTACCTATGGAATAACAAGTAGTGAATATTGAATTTCACGAGCACTTTGCCTTCGCATTTCGCGCTCCCTTCGCGTCATGGGATGTTTTTTTTAAATTCTGTGGCACAGTGCAGCGCCCTGCCACTCTTCGTTCATTTTGCCTAAGTGGATTATATTCCACCGAAGCGCATTCAAACGTGTATACTATGTAAGATAAAGTCAAACGCTTTTGCCTATACTAGATAATATGTGCTTCCCGATAACTACGAGTATAACTCCGTAGTCTTATAGCCCGCCGGTTTGCACCGCAATGCGAGTAAGAGTGGAATTTGAATTCAATTCGCGAATACCCACTCTGTTTTTGAATTGGATCATTGCATTGCACAATATTCCGATCGTAGTGCGAGACGACCAACGTAAAAAAACACATTTTCAATTCAAGAAAATGGGCTCGTTCTGATCTCTACGGCTACGAAAATCGGGGACCAGGTGGAATGTGGACCTATGACGAACCAGTCAAGAGGCTCAACGTGGCCGTCGTTGCGACTACTCGCGACTCACGGCGTCTGCCCACTCGAGTGGTGACGACTCGCGACTCCCACGGCGGAGTGAGGTGCCTTATTTGGCGAGTGACGTCCAGTCGGGAAGGTAAGTTACATACGGTTACGTAATAGATTATCGTTTGTTTGTAAACAAAAGCACGCTGCTTTTCAAATGACGCGATTTAAATAAAATGGTACCTATCGAGACAGGTGAAAATACAGTGTGTCCGGGCCACGCACAGCGTAAGAAGCAGATAATAATGTATATTATGTACCTAATATTTCTGCCCGTGTCAAGCAAGATTATGTAATGCAAAGTACCACCACTTTTATGGACAGGGGGGGGGGGGGGGGTACTTACCATGAAATAAAAGTCCTGCAATCAGTAAAACAGAAGAGTTCAACTCTGAATTGCATAAGCGATAAGATCGCCGCATCGCATATTATGTTTTATTATTTTATTCTTTGATTTATCGTATGAACCAAGAGAAAATATAATATTTTTTTATTGTAAGCTGACCCGACAGACCGTGCCCTGTAATTGTCATTTTTCCTGTAAAAACAGTTATACATCACAAAAGTTATGTGGTCGTGACGTTTCAAGAAATTTTCTAAAGTTCCGCGTAAATTTTTACTTTTTTTCTTTTATAAGAACCTTCTCCTGACAATAATAAACACAACAAAAAATGAGTTAGCAAAATTGGTCCAGCCATTCACGCGTGATGCCGTGACCGAGGGGAATAGGGATTCATTTATATATAAGTAGATAAGATAACTGTGTAAGTGATATACATCGTGTAGGTCTTAGATATACTAATTTAGTTTCAAAAATTTTGCCCAACACTTCCTCATACGCTTGCCACCCTTTACTAGGTCTCGGCGATGTCCATCCTCAAAAGGTTGTTGTGTATCTGTATGGCCTTAATTTTGTATGGTAATGCTCTTAATATGATAACCCTCAAATGACCAAAACTGTTCTTCTCAGCGCGCTAATCGACGTCATATTGAAATACCTAGTTCTGAATGATATTGCATCTCATTCACATCGCTAACACTAGCGAATTGTACAACTTAGACACCCACACACGCACCTGCCGCGTACTCAGCATACACACACTCACACACGCCCGTACCCGCAACAGGTTCAATAAAGCTTGGTCGGGGTAGTGTGTGAACCAGAGTTTCTTGTGAGTTTCGATACTGCGATCGTGCTATCTTGATACATGAAGTAATCATTGTAATATTTATAAGAACTCCCGCTCGACGTAGGTAGTTACTTAGATTTATTTGATAGGTTTCGCAAACAAGTAGGTATATTGTATAATAAATTTGTTAAAGAACCGTTAATTGAGGGGAAGATTAAAGTGCACAAGAATACCTACCTACAAAAAATTGGCCCTGTTCATCTGGATGGTTTTCCAAAATTATATCAAAGTAATAACTTTTTCATTTCCACTTTTTTCACTCAGGTAACCGTAGTGCTAGAAAACGTGTTGCTAGAAATTGCACACGACTACATCAAACAAGCGGCCGCGGGACTTGTTTTGACAGTTGTGACAATCTCGAGAATATACAGAACTAACCAATCTTAATATATATAAATTACACGTCACATTGTTTGTCCGCGATGGACTCCAAAACTACTTAACCGATTTTAATCAAATTTGCACACCGTGTGCAGTTTGATCTAACTTGAAAGATAGGGTAGCTTACATCTCAATGTATAGTCGTAATAACAAAAGCCTTAGCCACAGCAACGCGTGGCCGTGTCTGCTAGTAAAAATATAAAACTATGACTTTACATTTCTTTTATTTAAACTTATCATACAATGAAGACGATTGGGTAGACAGAAATGCCATTACGAATAATAGACTCAATAAAAAATATAATCACAAAAATGACACTAAGCGCATGTTTACTTATCACCTACTAGAGAATTCATCATGAAATCATGAAATCACGTGAAAGTTATACGACTAATTGGGGAGTTTTATGTAGGAATTACATTTTCTCATTTCATTATCATTTTTATCCAATAAATAAAAACATGCAAAAACTAGCGTTCGCAGCCTGCCAGTACCACCAGTATAACCTCAGTACAAATTAAAGTTAGTTCTCTATAAAATATGTCTTCTAATTATCTGCCTGCTGTGGATGGAAAGCCACGTACTCGTATGTTGCGGAGCATATTATGCCACCCTCTGCCACCCTTTCTATTTTGACACCGTGTTTATAGGTAAATTCATAAGTAGCTTCCGCTTAGATACTATTCCGAAAGATACACTTGTAAGTGTAACCTATTTTGTAAATTATGTAAAGTGTATGTCTACGATTTGTTGTTATAAATTAAGTAGTTACATACTATTAATGTCTCCCCCCACCCCTGCCACCGATGATGATCCACCCCATATCTACCCTTCTATTTTGACACTTTGTTTATTAGACTGGCTGCCCAAGATACCCGTGCATACAGTTTACTATATTCTGTCAAAAGTTCAAGTATCATATTGTGTATCTATACGACTCGCTTTTAAGAAAGTATTTATATTTTTATTCATATTTGATTTTGTTTCATTGCAGGTAAGGATCGGCTACAATATACAGGTGTGTTCTAGCGTGACTAGTACGTGACTAAAAAAATATTTGTATACTATACTGTTTTGCTTACTCAATTCGGGCTTACTTTATTATTAGATGTTTCCGACTTGACCCACCTACCCTTAACTCAAATCAAAACTAAACGTTATTAACTAAAAAATACTAATGCCATATTATAATGTCAATCGTCCCAACTCTACCTGCTATCAATCTGGTTCATCCAAAGGCTAGCCGGCAGTGGCTACTTTAAGCGAAGACCGCCTGTTGTTCAAATACCTCTTAGACGTCTTGGTGAAAAATAAACAGTTCTTTGTAGTTCTCAGAATGGCGTAATTATGACACAAGTCTTTACCTAGACTAATTCACAAAAAGACATATTCATCAAATGTAACGAACTATACTTAGGCAATTCCCAAGTATCAAGTGCGTTCAGTCCCGCAGCGCATCTCACGTGGGATCGCAGGTCACCCAATACCCCGACAGATGCTGCGCTCTCTGGGATAAGGCGTTTGGGAAAAAAAGCGCGTTTTTGCCGAAAGCCTTCGCCAGACATATGTCGCGTCCTCCCAACCTCCAGCGCACCCGAGACAGGTTCCTGTGCGCTAATTCTTACATGATCCGGCTTTTTTCCTGTCAGAAATAGATAACGACAAAATGATTTCAAAAAATACCTAAATTTAACGGTCCTAAACAATGCATTATACATATTTTTAACACAAGTAGGAGCTATGAAGATAATATTACTGTTACAAAATTTTACTGTTTTACAAATTTGACAAATGTTAACAGAACAAACCAGGCGCGTATCTATGTAGTCTCGGAGAATCGCTAATCTAATTTTACATGTCGTCTAGTTTTATCGGTTTCACTGTTTTGTGCAGCGGATAAATTGCTTCTGTATCAATTTAACGATAGGTGCCTACCTACTACTAATTAATTTTTAATCCCATTAAAACGGAGACAAATGACAACATGTTGTCATTTAATGATGTCCGGCCTCCGTCGCAACATTCTCAGGAACTAAGACCGGACATCATTAGCATAGCCGCAATTTCGTGAACCCGCCGTATAATGTATATTATATACGAGATCGCAACCGATAATGTAAAGCCGCTGGCATAACTGGCATTAACCACTGTTCCTAAATTAGCCGAGCCGGTTCCTCGCTTAACATGAATGAGCAACTTATGAAAATAAGAACTCCGCGACACGTAGGTACACATAACGACGCGCATTCTGTTCATAACCAGTTCCGAAATGAGATGCAACGCGAACCGACTGGAGGGCTAGAGATACCGTCGCGTACAGAATCACTGGAGTTGTTGATACTCGTACTCGTTAGTAGTATCGAAAGAAAGTACGGGCGAAACGTGACGGGGCATCTACAAAGTTATGTCGTCAAAATAATGAAAAAAGGTGAGAAAGATAAAAAAAGCAATAAATAAAGAAAATATAAACAAATACAAAAATCTATTCGAAAAAGAGTTTATATTCTATTCTATAAAAGAAAAACCAACATCAAATAAATCGATTCCACGTCGATTCATTCTTTCGATACGCACCAAAAGTACTAGGTATCTATGAATGTATCGAGTATCTAGATACTTGCACAGGTATTCGTATCGTTTTATAGGGTTGTATCCCTGCCGTCGTAGGCTCGGTTGGCAACCAATGTTACCGCGTGGCGTGAGAATTCTGTAGTGGAAAGTTTCTGCCGTCATCATAATCATCATTGAGGTGATCATTGGCTGGCATAGGCTCCATCACCGAAGTAAAGCCACGTCTCTGACTGACGGCGCCCACTTCATAGTGACCGTATTGGAGCTTCGTAGGGCACAATTTACGAAAAGGCACGATTAATTAATTTAGAGAAGCTGGAGTGGCAAACTTTGATAACAGGACACGCCGCTATTGTTAGTATTCGTAAGGTGCGGTCATGTGTCAAGCCGGAATGTAAAAAAAACAATGATAAACGATACTCCAATATGTACCTAATCTGTGAACGTTAGTTCTGCGAAATCTTGTCACGTACGATTGTATCATTGATTATTTCCAATCCTTATAGAATGGTCATCCAAATTACAAACATTATTGTGTTATTGTGTCCAAACTTTGAAAACTCTTAGTTATTTTTCAAATAAATTAGCTGTGGCTCGTGACTTTTACCGCGTGGACTACATTTTAACGCGATTATAAGTATGCCCTTCCCCATGATCTAATCTATCTATAGCAAATTTCATCGAGATTAGTTTACCCGTGAAAAGGTAATCATATAGAGTTATTTTTCGCACCTATTTTCTGTCCATCCATACTTATATTATGAATGCGAAAATAACGCTCTTTACCTGTTTATTTGTTACCTTTTGACGCTACCGCTGACGACGGCGATGCTGACCACGACGCTGATGCTGACGACGATAACGCTGACGATGACGATACTAGCGTCATGCTGACGACGCCCGATGCTGCCGAAACTGACGCCAACACTGTCGATATTTTACGTCGTGTTACCTTCAATTTGCCTGATGCATTACTCAATGCACCCATGATACCTAGCCAGCATTTACAAACGGCTGCCGCCGGATCGTACAATAATGCCATCGACGTCGCCACCGCAGCCGCGACCGTGTCGGTATATTATTACGACTAGGTATGTAGGTACCTACCTACTCTTCAGATTCTCAACAAATTCCGATGCTGTACAAATTGTATAATATCTTTCCGCCGAGCCGTCCATTGGCGTTAATCGTTCATTCCATTCGGTGCCCGTATCTCGATGTTCATTTAATTACGGCCCCCCAATGTCAAGTTGGCAATAGGGTTGCGCCCGCGCATGCCCTAATTGATATTAGCCGAACCCAGGTTGACCGTGCCGGCGATATTTTTATGAACTTACCATTTTTTTCTACATCACCACCTTTGTATTGTTAGCCACAGACGAGTTTCGTTTGCCTAACTGTCCCCATCAGCTCTCCGTTACCATAATATTGTTGTTATGACACCAGAATTTCAGATGCGTAATACAAATTCTACTGAATTGGGCAAAGGGATCTGTACAGTAGCATTATGATGCAGATTATGATTCCATTGACGTAACAGAAAAATACATATCGACTAGGTACTTCAAATTTTCAGTTTCACGTCAACTCTCCAATATCGTTATGTTATAATATTATGAGGTGTGTCAACCCTATCCAGTAGCCGTCACTGGCAATAATTACAGTTGTTTATATTGTGGAGAGTATCGCAACAGCTGCTGGAATAATTGACCTCGTTTCTGACGGTTGGAGTACCTGATGGTGCTTAGATGGTCGGTGATCACTGCTTGGTGCTTGTACTTGGGAGTTGGGAAACAGCCACATCACACATCCTTTCCATCCTTTCATCACGCACAGCCTTCTTCGTCCCACTGTCAGTGCATAGACCTTACCGTATTCTTGCTCCTCGGCCGGACTCGGATATTAAAATATTTCAACGACTTTTAACATTTTCACAATAGTCAAGTCACAGTCAGTGATGCAGTCGGCAGTCTTCTCAAGTCAGAATTCAGTAAAGTGGTGGACGCTTGACTGAAACTTCCTGGGAGTTTCGGGATAGGTTACTCAAAATAACTGGGGGTTCGAGTTTATAATACTATAATTTGCCCACACGATCACGTGTTAAATACCTACATTAAAACCAGAAGAAACTAAAGTTTGAGACAAAAATGCAAGATCAACAGCTATAATCAATTTCAGGTATCTACGTCAGTTCTCTGCCTTCCCTTCAGAACACCGAAATACTGACTTGCAGTAAATTAGTTTGCATGTGAATTGCTTACTGTGAATTGTCAGTTTCGTCAGTACCTTCTCCATTGAAAGTCCTATTTGGCATATTTATATTCAAGAATCCAATTAGATACCCCATCAAGTGTTGAAAGGAGTTGATCTCGCGGGGCAACGGCCTGCGCCGGCGCACAATTTCATGCTTCACTTGACAGATATTCGATTAGATCTTGATTGGAGCTCACAAACCTCCCGGTGTGTGTGCCTCTTATAAGAAAATACGTTAAGTTTGATGCATATAATAATCTGCTTTTCATATAATATAAAGTAAGTTAGTACCTACTTGCAGCCCCGACAGCCATTGTCCATTCAAAGTTACCATGCGGCTTAGATTTTTAGGATTTTTCTACTCTTCCTTTGGGGGGCTCTTAATATTTTCATTAAAACACGCCTTAGGTACACTATAAAACAAAAAAAATATAGGTACCTACCTACCTACTTACCTACTTATTAAAATTGGTGGAGTCATTTTCAAGTAATATCGAGACCGCACGGCAATGCATTAATAATGTCAAGTATTCGTTTGCTAAAATATTAACAAAAAACATTTTATTTTACACAATATAATATTATGAAACAATAGTTTGGTAAAGTAAAACGCATCAGCGCCATCTATAGTAAAAGATAAAAACCTAAGCGCCTTTCACTTTAACCTGTTTTTCGAACAGCGCCATCTCTGGATCTATAGCAGAACTGTGACTCAAGTTCGATATCTGTCCGTTAGTCAATAATTTCATTCATATTATTTACAACAGATGGCGCTACACAACTTACGCTTTAGTTTGCTCAAAAGCTACAAGGTGGCAGCACTAAGCCATGAAATGGATTGTAATTTACAAGAAATGTCTTGATTTACTCGGGTACACATAATTTTTTTAAATAATGATTGCTCTTTATTTATTTTATTAATAGTTTTATGGGTTAGTTTTTAATTATATATTTTTTTTACTTTATTGTGTTCAATTTAAGTAATTATTTTATCAAACTTTAATGCTAGCTATGTTAAACTTTTTCAGTTTTATTCAGCCTGTATTATGTCTATAACTTTAGGCTGGTTACCAACAGAGGTCTGAGTTGCATTCGAACGTATGACATCATTCTATTCTCAAGCTATAGTATTTTAATGGCAACACGTTACTAATTCTATCGTTACATGCCCAGTCCTTATTACAATGGTCGTAAAGATTATAATTTGAATGGTCTCGCTGCTAGACCAGGCTAGCTAAATAAGGTATCGATCTGCTGATTATATGAAAGGATTGGATGATCACGTCACAAAGCGGCGATCTCCTTATAAGGCACGACATAAGATGCTTGTTTACATTATTTTCGTAGTTTTTTGTGGCAGAGCGACAAGCAACCTTATGATGGGAAGCGACGATGAGTGTTTGAAAGTGTATTAGATTAGATTTGCTCTAATACTCGTTTTAAGACATTTTCTTCAATCACTTTTGTACCTATCTATCTTCTTTAACATGTAATTAATCGCTGTCTGTACATGGAAGATATTATTATTATGAGAAACAATATTATTGGGACCTTTATCAACGCAAATAGCACCCAAAATAATGATTGTTAGAATTTTTGTCTATGTGTATGTGCGTTTGTGCAGAAATCTCAGAAACGGCTTATTGTATTTAGATGTGGATTTGACTAGTATATTGTGGTAAGCTTCACTTAACATTTAATGTTTGTTTCATGTCAATCGGTACATAAATTAAAAAGTTACGCCAGCCTTTCAAATATCTATAGGTGTTGTAGCGATATTAAAACTGCTTAATTATCCTGATCTTAAAGTTAAATTTCCGTATTCTACAGTGTATAAGAGCATTAGACATTTAGCTCTACTGCGATACAGGGAGACTTATCGGCAAAGTGAGCTCTCCCATTCAACTTACACTGAAGAGCTTTAGCTCATATCATTTAAGTTCGTTTCAGCGCTTTCTCAAACAAAAGACTTAAACGCGCTCCTTGTATGTTTAGGAATCTTGTAGTCGAAATAAGAAAACCTTTTGTTACATTGGTCATAATAATTGTAATGTAACCTTCTATATAATTATGTTTGTGATTTATAGTGTAAGGCAAATATATATTCTGTTTATTGTTGTACCATGTTGTCCCTTTCTTAATGAGGATGTTTCGGATGAGGGTGATAGGTAAGTATATTTTTTAAACTAATTTTGGTACAAAAATTGAATAATTATCTTTGGAGGAATAACATGTTGAGTGTACATGGTGTCATAATATAAAGTACTTTTTTTAATCTAAAAATCTACCCCTGAAAAGCAGGAACTTCCAATGTTTTTAAGGAAAAATGAAAACCGCGATTTGCAATATAATTTCAAATCTAATCTAGTAATAATTGTAACAACGATTTAAGTACTTGTAATGAAAAAGCCATAAAATGTCTCCTCCGACTATAATGTTCAGTAGGCACTTAAAGAAAGCCTTCGTCTGAACATGTCGAAGGCCAGTCTGGATAGTTCAATTACTGATCCCGGCAGAGGACGTTAACACCTTTACGAAACATTCATAGAAATAAGGAAGGCAAAGCCACATGTAACTTACGCTATTACGTGCGGACCAGTGCGCCGGCGCAGCCTCCGAGTGGTGGCAACATTGGAATGCCATAACTCAGGCATACCACCTTAACGGTACGTGGAAACGAGACGCCGCCATGTGCGGGAAAGGGACGCGGCATCAACATGGTTGAACGACCGATCAAATAAGTTTTGTACGCGGCTATCGTATGCTACGTAGGTTTTATTTCTTCTAAATGTGTCGAGTCGAGGGCGCATGCGCTTAGGCTAAGATTTCCAAGATGGCGGACCGTTTTCCCGACGCGAATTGGCGCGTAACTTTTTCGTGATGCTGGCGGTTATTTTTCAAACTTCTGTTGAGTTGCGTCATTATGCGCATGATTCTATGTCCACATTTACCTTGACAAGACAGGTAAGATAGGTAGGTAATTGACATTCCAGTTACCACTTCTGATTCTGAAGCAGTCTCCATACCTACGATTGGTAGGTACACGAAAAGTATGATGTGTTAAAAAAATTCTCCCCGGCGGGCTTATTTCGTGCACTTTTACCTAATAACTCTATTTATTTCCCCAAATACTCATCTAGAAACGTTAGGCCGAATAACATTTTCCTGTTCAAACCCTATAATTTTGTCATGTTTCTAACCGTGTATCTTAAGGCGACCATTTTAACCTGGTCTTTAGACATTCGCTGTTCCTAACTGATTATTAGGAGACCAAAGATAAAGTGGTCCAGGTTACTGTGGGCGTTTTGACCACACAAGTTTATGTCGTGACCGAAGGGATTCCTCGTGTCGTGACGGGTACTCCAACTTGCGCTTTTAATATTTAAAAGTAAACCTACTGTTCTATTTCATTTCAATTGTAGGTAGTGAGAAAATCAAAGTCACTTTTCTCTCCGGATACCGGCATCAAGCGGCACCCCTCTTTGGGGTAAGTCAAGAATTCATCTTTCCCATTCAGTGCTTGACACCGAATCGAATAACCTATCAGCCCATAGATTTCTGACGCACATAATAAATCAACACAAATCAATAATATGTCTATGATGCAACATTTATATCACGACATCCCGTTGTTGTCGTCAGTGTTGTTAGCGATGTCAGGATCGGCGTCGTCAGCGGCGGCGTCGACGTCGGCATCGGCAGCGTCAGCGCCGTCAGTGTCAGCATCGTCACTGTCAGTGTCGGCAGCATCAGCATGGTGTCTTCTGCTACATTCTATGCTCAAAAATGAAGGATTCGACATGATATATTTGCTGTTATCCCGTTAACCAAGAAAAACTTTTAATGGGTACGGGCCGTCCCTTGAAGGCTGTCTTGTTGCTTTTTAGCTGTTCTTTTGAAGAACCACTGACTGGAAGTTGGAACTGAACGTTGCGACTTTAAAACAAGTGTATTTTTTTTACTGGACACTGGCTAAGAACACAACCTGAGTGAATTGTGCGATACTAAAAACTAAATGAAAATATGGTTACAGAAGGTATTTATTCCACCAGTTCCATGGGGCACAGGCCCCTTTAAACTGTTTAGTGACGCACCTTTGATTTCTTTACGTCCTCATGCAAGTGTAATAAGCCACACATGGACCGTTCGTATTACAATTGTGGACTTTTTGTCGTTCCTGCACCACCGAGGTCAAGGTATCAGACTCAATGTTTACTGCATTAGGTGCCCATTGAAATACGTCAAGTTCTTTTTATAATTGTATTCTTTACAGTAGAGTTCCATTGTCTGCTCTGTCACCAGTGCGGCCACAATTATGTTATACGCGTTTGTGCACAAGATATGATTTGATACAACGTACGGTGATATGCAAGACATGCTATACCTGCATTTCCACTCATAATTATACCTACTTAAATAATTTGAGGAGGGTTCCCTGTCAAATATTATGGGTCGAGATTCAGAAAACATGTATTGTCAAGTTCCGCTCGCGCCGCTCATTACAGAACAGGGTCTGATTCACGGACCCACTGTCTAAACGTCCGCCAACATTTCAAGCTATGTAACATTAATCTACATTAACAGCCCGACGCGTACCGTCCACGCATGACGTAGCCGATGCGTCCAGCCCGGCTCGTCAATCTTCCCGACAAGCTCACTGATTTACAAAATGACTTACCAGTTACCGGCTCGAGCGACCTTCGCCGCGACCGAGGTCCACAAAACGACCATACGGGGCTCCCAACGAACGAAAAAGAATACAAAAAAGTAAGGATCGTGCGTATAGGGCTCGTGTTCGGCCGCCTCCAATTTGTAGCAGGCCGTAAAAATAAAAGGCATCTAGCTCTCGCCCGCGGGTTCTTCTGAAATTGCGGTGTTGCCGATCAGAGGTGGGCACGGAGTTACAAGGAATAGATCGCGCAAGGCGATCATCAATCTTGTATCTAAGCCAATGAAGCCAAGTTGAGTTGACTTCCGACTAGAGATATGCTTTTGCTATAAAGTCTGTCTTGCAGTATAATATAATAATATATAATTTATCCAGTAGGATCACTAAATTTGATTTATTACATCCAAGGTTTATTGGACGTTTCCAGAACTGTAAAGTTTAATTAACTCGAGACAGAATCATTCAAAGAGGCTTGCACCTTGCACTCTCCCCCCGTCAAAGTGATAAATATGTGCCATGCATGTGGCGTGCTAGGTTTTGTATGATTTTACGATCAGACTGGATCTAACTCCTTTATGTCAGCGCTAAGGCCGACCGTCCATGGACTGTGGTTAGTTAGACTTTCACTACGACTCCCCGCCGATTAGACCTGCGATGTGCTCTGAATTGTGCTTTTAGATCTTACGCTACGCCTTGAGTTGGGAATTTTCTATGTAGACAAATACTATACGGAGTTGATGGTGGGCATAAATCATAATGATCAACAGACTATTTCATTTGACCTTTTAAGTGTGCTAAAAATGTAATAAACGCAGTGGTTTAGAGGCAGTGACATTTCTAGGTTTTTTCATTACATCATCACACACTTCGAAACAGTATCAGCAGTTTAGTCTATTCTAGACTACCGATCGATCAGGATCATCAGACCAAGATTTACGATCAAGTTATTTCGTAGAAGGGCACGGTTCACGATCAAGGCGTGCTATGAGATCACCGCAGCGCTAAGCTCGCTAGTGTGTTCGTCATTCGAATGGCCCAGGAATATTTCAAGAGCCCACGACACAAAACCTAATTCGATAAGATTCCCTGATGATATAATATACCTACAATAAGACACGCTATTAATGGGAGCACCCGAAATAGTGATGCTGCAATGTGAAAAATCTAGCAACACTGATAAAAAATCACATTTTTAACTAGAACGCTGTTCTTGTGTTCATCTTCATAGTAACAATTAATAAAAGGTAATAAATTAAATAAATATTAACAAATTGAGCTAGTATATAAAATATGCTAAAGATTACTGTAAATCTGTTAGTTATCATATCACGTAAAAATAAATGAGCTGATTACAATACCGCCTCAATTCTTCGATACTTAAAATGTAGGTTCTAAATCCAACGGGTACCATTCGGGTTAAAGGTTAAACAATCTGGAAAAGATAGTCATAAACCTAATATAATACTGTCTTTAAATTTTATAAACTTGGTAACCACCATGATGGAAGTCACTGTAAACAACAAGTGTTCAATAAAAAGCATATTTCTTGTTTGTAGGCCTTTGCTTTAAATTATAGCGATCGTACGACACGAGAATGTCGACATGATGCTATCAGAAACGAATAACGAACAGTTATTATATCTCAATAAAACTTATTTGAATCCTTTCTTTAGAAGCATCAATTGTAAGCGGCGCGAACAAAGAAATGTGACCTCAACTGGAAAAATACTCTAGAAACATAAAAGACGTTAGAAAATGATCTTTAATGTGTCGCATTAAGAGCCACTATATGAAATAAGGTGTTAGATGTGTTTGGGATGTTTCACAAAGAACGAACGAATAAACACCCATGCTCTGCTATTATCAAATATTTTAAGGATCCATTATAGAGATAATAAGTAGATATAGTTTATTATTAGGCCGTATCTGTTGCGGCAATGTGCCTTCCCGTAGGGTACAAGACTACAAAAAAAAACCAGCCAAGTGAGTGTCGGATGTTGTATATCTTAGGGTTCTGTATGCTACAAAACTTACGTATCATTGTTTTAAATGATTTTAGTCGATCGTGTTCAGGTGCTAAAGTTTAGTCTTACCGATTTGTTGATGTGCGGTGGGCTAGGGGGAAGTGTTAAACACTTTCCGAGCTTGTATCACTGTATTAATGATGACAAAAATAAAATAGCAACCATTATGGTACTTATTTTCAACGTGACGGTTGCGTAATGTTTCTGTTCATCCCTCCTCAGTTTCATGTGTGGTAGTTACCTCAAAATATTCACCAAATTTTTATAGCTGCCAAATATAAACCAATTATAAGTCTCCAAGAAAAATAGTTGTGATACAAAATTAAATTGGCAAGAAAAAATCATAACAGTTCCGTTTTAGCAATTTTTCTACAGAACCATAAATTGAGGTTTCTTTATAAGCTTACATTATTATTTTACTTCGCGTAGGCACAGCAAGGTGGATCGAATTTGAAGGTCGAATTATTATGATTATCACCTAAATATCATAGATATCATAGAACGAAATAATATCATAGAAAGATAAGCCACATCAACTCTTCCTCAAACCAAAGTCACCAAGACACTGCATGAATGAAACCGCCTGAAGAAGTAGGGTTTAGATATTCGACCATTTCAAGAAATACTTCATTTAGAATCATAGCATCCCTAAAAAAGTAAGTTGTTAATGCAAAGACGAGGTTCGAATGCGTTGCCGTCAGATTGCGGAGTGGTTGCAGTTTTACATACAGACATACAGTCACACATTTTCCCGTTGGGGTAGGCAGAGACTACATCTCTCCACATGCTACGATCCTGACACACCTCTCTCGCTTCTTCTACTTACATGAGATCCTTCATTTACAGTACTTTGACTTAGCCTTTCTTTAAAACGTCCTCAATTTGATCGCGGTACGACCGCCTATATCGACTCCTACCGGTTAGTGCATTCATACTGGCCCCATAAATCTGTTTCGTCACTCTTCCTTCCTCCATCCTTTCTAGATGTTCTACAATATCACCGCAATAAAACATTATCTACCTGGTGCCAACAACTGCAACATATTATTCAGTGCTAGTTGAGAAACAACTAATTAAAACAGTTTCACCGAAACACCGAGAAACATCCAAGTCTAGTTGATAAACTAGCACATATATATATAACGAGCAATATGATAGTGTCTTTGTATGCTACTGGTCCACTCCACACCTGTCCCGCTACTCCCGGTGGAAGTTAGGCGCACCGCTACAAATTAACGTTCAGATTTTCAAACTACTAATTGTTTCGTACGGGGCGTGCAAAAGTTCCTTAAGCTAGCTGTCATGGTTGCTGACGTGTTAAAAATTCACAAATTCAATGAAATAAAGTTTTATACTTTAACTAGCTCAATCTGAACATGTCCCTGGCAAAATGCGAAGCTGACTGCGTTTATGTAATACTGCATGCATGTATGTAGTGCTGAAATATCAAGAACTGAAAATAAATATAGCACAAAAAACGAAATTTAGTTGTATTACCATTGATAATGAGTTCTCATTTATACTAGTTTCAAAAGTCTAGTTTAAATTATGGTGATCATTGTTCTACGAGAGGTAGGTACAATTCCGAATTTTTAAAACAGTATTGTAAAGGACCCGTAGTCAAACGATTATTATAACAATATTTAATATTAATTATAATTATTAAAGATATTTAATAAACAAAAAAAAAACAAAAAGAAAATGCTTCCGATTTGATGTTTGCTCTTCAAAGACTTCCAATTTTTCAAACATTCTCACCGCACACTGGTTTCGTTTACTTGTCTCAAGCAATCTCTATAACAAAACAATGGCATAGACATCAGTTCTCATTAACAGTCATTGGCGCAGAGGTTCAAACCGTCCGCCGCCGCGCCACAGGCATATGCCCAATTGACGAGCCAGTCACGAGGAGCCCTCGGCGAGCAACACAGCAGACTTTGGCGGGATTCCGAAAATGTGACGCTGTTGGTTTTGTATTTATTTCTGAAACCTGTGTTTCTGTGAAGGATTTCTGGAATATCAATGAGTGAACGAGTGTGGACAAACCCAAAAAACATGTCATTTCGTGTTCATTCCGAAACTCCCCGGAAGTTTCAGCAAACCACTTTTAATCGTGACCTCGACTGTGAATAGATTTGGCTACTTGACCACTGTCGGGGATCACTCGACTTTCCTATAGTAAACATATGAAATACTTGACTTTGGCTAAATACACAAAATGTGCGAGGACAAAACGCAAAAATTAAAAAAAATAACATGGCGACGCTAGCTAGAGCACGTTCCACCTTCTCGGCCCGTGCTTTGCTCGGCTCTAACCGCGCCGGCACGCTCGCCCGAGGAATTTCACTTGTACATGAGAATAAAGCCTGGCTGATTAGTGGGGAAGGACTAATTGACGGCGTAATGAGCCGCACCGTGCACTTTAAACTGGAGCCACTGGAAAGGTGTGAAATACTCGAAATGGAAGCAATTATTCAAAGGTTTCTAGGGGTCACATTGGGTCGAACACGCGGCAGTTTAAACTATCGTGGATTTTGTGCGATGGAATAAAAATATCGGTACTGTCTACAACTTCCTCGTCTTGAACACAATGAGGCTCCGACCGGAACTTCCCGTGGTGCTACATCCTTCCGTTAGTCGTAGCACCTCTACGATGCCACCATTTCGCTCTCGTCAGCCACCTGACCACTTTTTACCGTCAACTAAGTGCTGAAATTTTATAACCTAACTGGAAAATAATAAATCTAAGGGAGCGAAATAAATTACAAATCAAAAAGGAAAAAACGACTCGACACAATCCAGTTGTCGGAGTGTTTTCGTGTTGCCGTTTGATATAACTAAATAATGTACTTGCACACAATTATCGTTCTTATTACAAGTACAAAATGATCCCAAAACTTTTCCATTTATATGCTATCCTAAAGCAAAGCGGACGATTTTTTAATGATTCCCGTATATCATTGTAAGGCCACGCGGAGACGTCGGATCGCGATAACGCGCTCGTGGCCGCGCGCCGCGCCGCCGCCCGCCGGAGCTCTATCGCACATCAGGCCCGCCGCGCTCACGACTACAACAAAATGGTACAGATGCCTTTACTGTTGATAACTTTGTGCTCCGGAGCTTAGAGCTGGCCGAGTGCGAAAGGAGAGCATGCCCAGAGCTTTCGGCCGCCACGGAGTGGTTATAATCAGCTCGGATAATCTATCTATTTTACCCGATTGAACTACTTATGTCTTCCTCCAGTTGATCGCTCAGTGTACGCTACCCTGAAACTCGGTTCATAACATCTATATGAGCAGCATTTCTTACAACAAAAAATCCCATGGGGTATTTTTTTTCAATTGTTACCTAGTGCGTACTGGTGAACGGAGAACATTTATCTCGCGACGGCATGCTAGTTAGTAAGCATATTTATTTTCAATAAATTGTCCATATTCAACGCCTCGTCTGAATTCGAGGAATCCGATGCATTACGGACATAGAAAGTGAAAGAATACTGGTTCCCGCCGCGGACGGCCGTGAACTTCCTGCTGGCTGCCGTCGTAAAACGTACGCCCCTCGTAAATATCATGTAGTACCTTAACTAAACGCCACCAGATAGTTCATTCTTACTATACATTTATCAGGACCTTTCACTAATGCCTAAAGACGCCGTTCCCAATGCGAAAAAATGCCGAAAAGTGGTCATTTTAAAGATACCTAGTTTGGTTGTATTTTTAGCGGAAGAGGTTGTGTTCGTGTTTTAATTATTTTTCCTTGCTCTCTCGGAAAATCACGAAATGACTCGACTGACTTGAGTTTTTTTTTCTGTTCATAAGAATGAAGGGAGGAGAATGGTTTTATAGAAATGTAGGATGAGGAATACATGACCTTTGCTAATTTAGGCGATGTCTGAGAGGAAATAAATACTACGTAACATGTCTGTTACTCTGACACTTGGGGTTGCACCGTCGCGTCGCCCTTCTGTGAATTCGTCTCGCGGAATTTATGGTGTGAAATATCTAGTCGGAGGCATCGGCTTCTCAATTTCAAGATTTGACTGAAACATCTACTATTGCATATTCATCCTCCTTATAAAATTGTAACTGTACCATGTCTGGTATCTCTACCTGAGAATCCTAATAATATTATAAGTGTCGAGCCGTTCGATACAAGAGTTATGAGAAAATGAATAAGTTGCATTGAAATAAAGTAATTATTTAGTTTTTCGTGAATTTACTCCATATTTTAATAGTGTTTCTGCTATTCTGACTGAGACAAATCCAACAAAGCAAAGATCATAGAAGTTGGTATAGCCGTTCTTTACTTACAAATGGTGAAACTAACACGGCTTTGTTTTATATATATAAATAGACTAGCTGGGGCCCGCGGTATTACCCGTGAGTTTCATAATAAAAATTAGGAGTTATCTACCCCCATACGAAACATCAAAGTTGGTCCAGCCGTTTGAGCGTGAAGAAGTAAAAAACATACAAACACTGAAAAACTTACGCCTTTTTAATATTACGAGTAGTAGGTTAGACATAAGATACGTATACTGCATATTGTAATATAGTATATGACAAGCGTGCAATATCAATTTCAGTAGTTGGCGACGTTGGTGTAGCCGAAAAATATCGCATTTAATTTAAATGTCGGTTATAATTTAAACTGTACCTACTTGCATGTAAATCAAGTGTGTTTAAAGTGTCGTGTTTTCTGCGAAGCCGACATTTTTATCAGTTGGTAAATATTCAGGTATCGCTTAGCCTATGCAAATAACTGGGATCTCGAGATTGAGAAACCTTGGCGCGTACTTGGAGCTAGAATATAGTAATTTTAGTGTAGGTGCTAAACCCGTATATTTCATGGACATTGGCTATCCGTAGGTACTAATATTAATTCTAATTTTACTCTGTCTTATTGTTACATTTTCACGCCTGAGCGGCTGAACCAATATCGATGAATTTTGGTATAGAGATAGATTGGATCTTTTAACACAAATGAGGATACGCAGTAATTATATTGTAATCAGGGCGGACGAAGACGCCGGCAAACGCTAGCAAGTATAAACTTAAAAAAATCATCGCTTCCACTGGTCAAATGCATTATACTTGGCACCTTTATCAGCAGATTAAGGTATTGGAATAAACTTTGAATTATTATTATTAATAGTGACTGATCGTTCGATCTGTATGTTTGTATGGCTGATAAGACGGTGCCGGCCATCTGTTATATCAGTGCGCAAACACTACTCCTGAAGTTCCTGCCCATAACGACCGTGCACATATAAATACTTTATATAATAATATGATTATATACTGTTAATATTGAAGGTCCTATAATTCTGATATGAGTGCGCAAAATTCTAATTCAATACTGAAATGTAGACAAAGTACTTATTTGAAATACATTAAAGTACGCAACACCACAAATATTATATTAAATTTTTATATAACTAATCATTTATTTAAACAGGTCTTGTTTGTGATGGTAAGTGGTAATTTTGAATAATGCATCTTTCTAACAGTTCAATTATTTCTTCAAACGACCCTTAGCTTCGGGGTTTACTTCCCATAAGTCATTGAGGTGTGCGGGAATCAAACGCGCAACCTCACGCGTCGCAATCGCCTTATCCACCGCCCAAAAGATCATCAATAAAACATTTTGAAAGTAGGATATTTTCCCGTAACACGTTACTATAAAAACTTTCAAATATATATACGAGTACCTTCAACTGGAGCTTTCAAAGTCCCAGTTATTATACCTCGACCCGTGATTTTGTTTTTGATAGCTAAGTCGCTAGTTGTAAGTAGAGACCATTTGTAAATCCATTATCCGAGTGAACTGGTGGCATTCCACAGGGCTTGTTTCTCCGTACTCTACCGTCAAGAAGCTTCTCTTAAAGCCGGGTTGCAGTACTTGGTAGTGTTGCAAGTACGTACCGCACATTTCTTTTTGAATGATTTGTTTTCGCTGTGACTACTCTCGGCTACCAGCACTGATATCATATCAAACGTTTAAAGACTTATCTGTGGGCGTCTGGTCGAAGCTACATGTGACGAAATGCCATTTATTTTGGCCCCGAGTAAGCATTGCCACGTCACATGACATTGCTGTCAGCATTTTGGGAACGTTACTGATAGGTTGTTAGATTTGCGTTGTGAATTTGTTCTCAATACATTTTGGTTATTAACGTCTCATACTTATTTACAGATGCACGCATATCGCTACGCAAAAGTAAAATCGAACGCTCTATAAGTACAAGCTCTATACAAATACACAATCCAAACATTACAAAATCTATACGCCCCAGTTGCCTTGCCTTTAAACATTGCTATTACTTCAATTGCTCTTAAATATTAGTTGCAACGGAAAACGCAGTTGCAATAAGTTCCAACTAAAAAGAAATAATTATGGGTTACGTCAATTGCAAATTGTTTATCCGGACAAGATTTAATACTAAAACAGTAACTATTAAGTCCTAATAATATGTTTGTATTCAAAGAAAATAAAAACACTGAAGATTATCAATGTCTATCTTCCGTCTGTATGATTATCAGCTCGCTGTTGTCATTGGAACTCGAAATGCATGCAAAATTTCAACTCAATTATGCAACTAAAACTAAGTCTAAATTGACTTAAAAGACTGGCCTAAACACACATCTATATAGCGTATAAACATATAATTTATGTCTGGTAGGTAGGTTTATTAAATCTAGGTGACTAGATTGGAGTTCCCGTCAAAGCGACATACCTAACTATTTAATTATGTTGCCATAAAGATTAAATCTACGACTTCCTGGGTCATAGTGTCTATTAGAAAATGACGATACACCCTATAAGTGCAGCTGTAAACGTCAGTACGTGTGTGAGGCATTCTTGACTTGACTTCTAATAGTTGCTATAAGTAGTCTGTGTTTCTAAACCTATATCGCCATAAATGCTAGATATTAATTCGAATATATCAACTAAGACTTGAAATATGTTTAAGACTTGACACTGGCTTAATGCAAAATGCCTGTACATGCTGATTCTACTTCAAGTATTCACTAAGGAATAGGATTAGTACAGGCAACATTTGTGACTATTTAATCTTTAGGGTTGGGACTGTACGCGAAAACGACAGGTAACACTAGATTTATTTTTCTTGTAACTATAATTATTTCATTGTATATATTATTACAGGCAACTTGAACGTTTGTATGTAAATAACGACTCTAAAGACAAAGATAATAACCATGGTGTTACTTACCACTCAGTTTTAGCAATATCAAATCTTGCGCTGCATTGCCCAGTGTTCGTCATCCTGAGCCATTGTTTTTTAAGGCTCTAGTTAATTTTGAGATAAATGAATAGTACATCCCTAGATACGCCCGCATACAGTATAATATGTTACGTTCCTGCCTATTCGTAGAAGCATCTACTGCTCGGTAAACGGTTCGTGGAACAAGGGAACACTGGAAGTCGTGCCTTGGACTATTCAACCGTACTAGTTAAATGCACTAGATGATCGCTTTTTTAATAGTCTAAGGCACCATCTCCACTTGCGCTTACTTCGCGGCAACATTAAATGAACCATATTTGCGTGAATAATTTTACAGTTCGTGGAATGCATTTTTACTCGAATAATATTTATCAAATGCGAGGAATGCAAATCACTACGCGCAGAAATGCCCCAATTCGGCATGTAAAAGTGCAGCCTGCGGCGTGCCGGTTGTGTAAATAAGGGCTGAAACCTACCGAGACCGCAAATAATAAAGGACAAATGACCACCCGATGATGTTATTTTACTCTATAACACTTATTGTTGGCTAACATTTGTCCACTAACTCACTCCGTAAGAGAATTGGTGGCACTCTCTGCTCGATGGTAGTAAAAGAAGAAAAAATGGTATAACTACTAACTATAAAAATATTCGAACCGCTTTTGTAGTTAAAATATCAACAGTGAAATAAAAGGCCCGGTGAGTCTATACCGCAAATGAAGTAAAAATAGCACGCGAAATGTACAACCGTTTAGTTTTGAGTTTAGTATTTTAATTTTTTGCCCTCAGGCTACAGACACGACACGAGCCTGAATGTGTAAAAAATTAGTGATTTTCTGCACGCACGTCAAGATTCGCGTCGTGTCATAAACGCTTGTTTTAAGATGGTCGCGTCGTGCAGGTAGACTTCCGTGCGTGAGGCTGGCTTAGACCAATAAAACGTATATTCCAGTAGGGTTAACGCGGGACGGTTTCTCCGTCTAGTTGCTTGTTCCAAGAGCATTTGAAAGTTTTTTCACATGGGCGTCGAAAAGTTTCCACGCTCTCTCCAGAGAAGTCTCTAGATCGCATAACTACCACTCCATTCCTGCTGTCAGGCTATGCATCAAAGTTCCTGACATTATGTTAGTGACAGTGATCATGGAAGTGCATTTTTCCGTAGCTCGATCCCTTTTTGCCGCTCAAAACATTATATTCGCGAGAGCGAGAGCCACTACGAATGGCCGCAAGAGCGTGTTATTATTACATGATCGATGGCAAATTTTCACAAAGAAGTACATATAAATTTATCGTGTGTACTTAATTGTTTTAATGATATAATATCAACCAAACACTTTGAAATTGAAAATTTAAATCTGCTGTGATTTGTGACACGCATCTCAAATCTACCTTTCCTACGTCGCATCCTCCGGCCACGACGACTAGTGATACTCTTCATACGCATTCCTGCAAATTAGCGCTGTAACCGTGTAAAACGATATCCATTACTTTCCGTAAAAGAGTTGCAAAACAACATTATGTTTAGTGAAAAACATATTTTACGTGCTTTAAAACTTGTCTCCAATAACTGTTTTTATTTGGGATAGTATAATCAATGTTGGGCTCTGTGGTTCCAGGTATAATAAAAAACGTAGGAGTTAGTTCTGTGATGCTTATGTTCACTTAAACTAAACTATCGCCATAATATTATATTTTATAGATAAAGTTACCCGTAACTTCGTTGTGTTCTATGTCGCACGATAGGCAAAGGACAACTGTGGGACAAAAAAGGGGTCAAGTCTACTAATTTAAGAACGCTTCAATCGAATCTCATTGGAGTGTCTTCCAAATAGTTTGTAACATTTAGAAGTCTGCTAGTTTGATTTGTTTAATCAGTCTGCTAGTTAAATAATCATTTATGGATTCAATGTCACAATGAAATGTCACAAACTATTCCGAAGCCACGCCACTGAGATTCGATTGAAGCGTTCTTAAATTAGCAGACTTTTGACCCCCCGATCTTAGGCTCTATTTTAATCTATCTTCGATTTTCGGTGAAGGGAAACATCGTGAGGAAACCTCATACCCTAGAAATATTTCAAAGGATATGCCCACGAATGCCCAGTCCTTACGAAAGTGGAGACCCGCGGCCAGCAGTGATCAGACTGTTTGTAAAGATATCTTCTATGTGCAGACTTTTTGCCTTCGACTACTTCATTACACGTACCTATAGTTGATAATTATATATTCCCTGTTATCGCATATAATCCGTAAACAAACGGCGTCCATGCCTTATCAGTTACCCATTTAGTTATCAGTGTCATCGACTCTAGTAACATGTCCACACCGTGCTGGTATTATCTAGTCCAAATTGAGTTTCAGGTCATTTGTACACTGTTTGCATGCTTAGGAGTAATCTATGTACTGGTAGTACACATGATTTATATAAATATATCAGCATATAAAAAAGAAAATGTCTGTTTGTTTGTTCGTGAGGTAGAGTCTGTCACTTCTGTCAGGCTATTCAAAGGTCTCTGACGATTTTATAACTTTAAATAACGGTGACCTCTGGGTGACCTATTCATTACCATAATAAATAATTGATATGTCATAAAGAATCTCTCCCAGATAATATTGGCATTTTCAAAATTGTGTAGACACTAGACACCCACCCTATGGTTGCACGTTCAGTATTATTATTATACAAATTTTGTATTTATTATTTAGGAGTAGTATCAGTGGCTGTATAGGCTATGGTGCGGTGGGGTGACCCTAGAGCCACCTTTATATAAGTACTTACCTATTAAGATTTTCAATCATTGGGGCTAAGTTGTTAAGGATAACAACATTAAAGCTAATAAATAGGGAGCCGTAAATGACGCGTCTGTCTCTTATACCTATATAGATCCTGACAGGCCTACCTACGCTTTAGAGATTTAGCTCTAGTTCTATAGGTTCTTTGAAGTACGTTAATTACCATTGTCGCCCGTCACCGATTTGACTGCACATCTGCAGTCTCAGTAAGCGTTTTTTTTAAGTATTATAATGTCCAAAATCTTACATCTCAAAACTGTATTGCACCGGAATCCGCGTAGTTACAAGAAGTATCAAGAGTTCTCGGAAACTCCGCGGAGGCTGTGTGGGGGGGAAAGGGACAGCTATACGGGACGGAGAGCGGAGTGAAGAGTGCAGACATACACCTGGGTAGCCTTCACGAAACGAGCTTTAGGCCACGTAAGCACTTTGTTTTTAACTTTTTGGTTTATTACGTATACTTTACTAACTGCACCCCGCGGTTTCACCCGCGCTGAATGGTATCCCATAGGAACAGTTAATTATACGGGATAAAAAGTGTCAGTGTTATTCCAGCACCAGATTTCATCAAAATCCATAATTGCCGGTTGCGGCACAAATGGGGGGGGGGGGGCAATATTCATATAATATGCATATAATATACAGACCTTCACATTTCTAATATGAGTAAGTTAGTACAGCATTGGACCACTATCTCAAATGTCGAATGTAGTAGGTAGGTGTTGAATGTACGAGTAGTATTTTTGGTCTTACTACAAAATATCTAAACTAGAGTTGAACAGATGTGTCTAAATATTTTCTCTACCAATCGACGTCTAACCCTCGCTTTTTATAACTCAATAACAAATTCACAAGTAAAATAATTAAGAATGCCAGGATTGAGTAAGACAACTCGAGTGATAGACGTCGATTTTGTGGAACGAAATTTTACAAACATCTGTTTAACTCTGGTCTAAACTTTTGTGGTAAGACGGGTTCAACTTAAAATGGGGCTGAGTGAGTTTGATTTTTGGTTCCGTTTCCGGGAGTCCTTGTCTAGATGGTGCATAATATTTACTAGGTATCTCAAAGCTCTATAAGAATAAAATATATTATTTTGCCTTCACTAATTCTCGGAAATATAAAAAATCTCACCGATAAAAATTGACAGAGGTTTCTTTGAATCGGTACAGGAAAATAATCTATATTACCTATATGCGACGGAAGCTATTGCCATACGAACACATTTACCAAATAGGTACCTTTGTTGTGTTGAATTGACCTACTAAGTTGAATCACTTCCTCAGGCCTAAGCCTGAGCCATCTTTTTCCAAAACATTCGTAGATTATCTCATCAGCTTGATCAAACCTTGAGTTTCGCAGGACCTATTTGAAGGTACCTTTGTGCTCAATGACGTCAACACCTACCCACGTGAGAGCTAGCGCACAGCCAACGGAACACCGAACCCAATCAGCTAAGAAATAAGGTCGAAACTTAATTATACAACCTCCAGTTTGTACAGCACGCGTCGATTGCGACACCACGACGTAACGCCGTTTTGAAAACGGTACTTAGACGTGTGCGTATGAAAAGCGTCTTTGAATGGCGAGTGGTAAGGTCCAGTTTGGCTTGACGGATCCAAACTAGATATGAAAATCATCCAACGCGACAGCCTACATGTTATTAGGCAACTGCAGTTGGGAACAGATGTTGAGGCTGCGACTTTCGAGCCCGAACGCGGCGCGTGCGCAGGCCTCGAGCTTTATGCCTGTGATGGGCCACGTAGGTGTATTTATTCAATATTTTAAAGGCTTTTTGTGTGTTGCGGGGGCGATGGCACTGCAACTGTGTCAAAGGCAGCCGGTGTGAACATCCGGCGCTCGCTAGGCAGGGTACGCTCCGACGTCTCCTAACGTCTAATTAATGACGTGCTATGATTACGTACGAACGT
This sequence comes from Hylaea fasciaria, assembly GCA_905147375.1. NCBI lineage: Eukaryota > Metazoa > Arthropoda > Insecta > Lepidoptera > Geometridae > Hylaea > Hylaea fasciaria. The sequence goes on from LR990192.1 coordinate 1,231,109, forward strand.
ATAATAACGTTATGTAAACGACGTGGAGCCGTAAAATCTGTCATTATAACCCTCAGCAAGCTGTCTCTGGCCGCTATAAAAGTATAAAACTGATATCTTCGCACTAGCTCATTTATACAAGTCATAAAACATAATTGGAAATGGAACAGTTATTTCTAATACCTCGCTTTCAAGTTAACCATGTCTATTCGTATTGCTTATATACAATAATAACGAACGTAGATGGTTTATTCTTGATGTTGCACAGTAAGGAGCGCCTCCGTAAAACCAGCATCTATAAAACCTAACGTAACATAATCGTGTATACTCGTGTTTTCCCAAACTAACCAAGAAGTATTAGTAAAGCGTTCACTTTACTGAACAGTGACGTCGACTGCACTCGATTAGACTACTAGACTAGCAGGGCTTCGATATGTTGACTACCTATGTTCAACGAAAATTGTCACTACCTACCTATTCGTGATTCTGCCTAAAAAATATATAGTACGAAGTAAAAGCATAGAAATAAACACCGTGTCAGTTACTACCCGAGGTAACTGACACGGAGTTACTACGTCTCCTTTCCTACTCGAGCTTCTCTTCTCTCTTCTACCTCTCCCTTTAGATTTTAGAGGATAAAAAGCCTTAGAATGATGATACAGGTCCAAGTTACATATTGAACTTAGCTAAAGCTCCGACAAAGGCCCTGCGGTGACGGTGGCGACGATGAAGCTGCACAGCCAACGTTACAATAGTTGTTTGTTTGTTTGTTTATTTGTCGTATGAGTAACTAGCCTCTAGAGTCAGAGTTTATCAGGCCGCCTATGGGCCTCTCACATGGCTTGACAACGACTGCTATCAATCGATAACAACTGGGACCGACGGCTTATACGTGCCTTCCGAAGCATCTAGGGAGCGGTGGAAAACCGCACATAACTTATGAAAAGTCATTGGTGCCGGGCCGAGGATCAATCCTGATATCGCTGGATTCTAAAGCACACAAGTAACCGCTCGGCCACCACTACTCCCAACAACACTCACTCAAGTAGGCAAATACGAACCCACACGCGTGTGTCTTAAGGTTCCATTTACTTGTGAACACATAAAAGCCTTTTTTCTGTAACTTGATACAAGCGAAACACTTTTGCTGGTCTACTCTGCCCTGCCGACTCACGCTACACCGACCATGTCCCATCTGATCACGCGACCGACGGGGCATAAAGAGACACAACACTTCACCAGTAAAAGCGTTGCAGCATAATGTAATAGATATCAATTTTCAAGGCGATGTGAGAAGTCTTCGCTTCCAGCGGCGCGAACGCGATGATAATATTATTATGTGCGCCGCCACCGCACCGCATTGGTTTGTTCGTACTCTTCGTACTTTACGAAGCCTGATTTGTGTGAGCTGTGAGGCACGCGCTGCGGCCCACGTGACTTTCTTTAGAAAACTTACCGACCCCCCTCTGACCTCTGCCCAATCGGGATTACAGCGGGAACAGGTTATAAGAGAACTGCGACTTGTGCCGAGTTAACGCTTTTGTTAGGTGTTCCTTGTTCCGAAATACATTCGGACGTTACCTATCATTTGTCTGGCTATCATAATATCGGCCTATGTATTTATTCGTCCTGTTACGACTCTTCTAGGGTAACGCCGAGCCCTATCCTTCGTTGTCTGTCAAAACTGAATTAAGTGGTCTTCGTCACGCCTGATTTCATGTGACCATCAGTGACGATGTGGTAAAGACTAGAATTTGGACTGCTACAAAGTACAGAAACTAAATCTCCATGGCAGGTCAGTATCCAAGGCTCCAAGGCTCCAACAGGCTCCAAGTTCGATCCCAATCCAATTCGCCTAACGTCGGCGTTCCCGCTCCTTCCTGTGCCTTGGACCGCGCGTGCGCCCACGCAGCTCGAGAACGGCCGATCTTCCGGGTCGAGCCGTTGCAAGCCATCATGAATACTGGCCACTACCTACCTATATCACAATAGAAAAAGTCATAAATAACTAATCATTTAAGTACCTACGCCTTTTTACCAATGGTTGCAATATTACCAGTACAATTCTTTTTAACTAGTAAATAAATGTAATATGCTATTTGGTAGTCCCATTGTTGTTATTAATATCAAATCAAAGGGAATACTAGAAGTTGGGGTGGGCTAGGTAGAGGTGGCAGTGGAAATGTACAAAACAATCCGATAAGATATCGGTGTAGGCGATACTAGAATTAGATTGCCAGATATTCGACCACCAGGCCGTAGTCTGCAAGCATAACTTTTTCGTTTTGAATGGCAGTATTTAAAGCGCAATTACTGGGCATATATGCTAAGTTCTGGATGAATTCGAAACTCACATGGACTGGCGAGGCCTAAAGCATCAAGTATCCGATTTACTCATCTCATTAATAAGTGAAAAAAATGCTGAAATTGGCGTATTATAATATTATAGCACCGGAGCCGACTGTTTATGAATTATAATGTTTACACAAACGACAATAAGAGCAACAGGGGTAAGTTTGGGGTCTTCTGAACAGGGTGTCGCATGACGTGTCGGCAGCACGGGTCCCCGCCAGGTTCTTCCTCGTAGGTCCCGGCATGCTCAGGTGGGACCGTCTCAACGAGCGGCTCAGTTCTGGTTTCCTCGGCATTTTTCTGTTATATTTCCTCGGCATGCGCGTCCTTTTGATGCGTTGTTCCGATGCGATGCAAATTTTTCGATGTCTGCCTCGTTTTGGCACTATGTTAGCGCCCGCATCTCCTGCCCTCTTTTTTTGATCTTGAATCATTTTTGTAACATTCGTTTTTCCGTGTAAGTTTCCCATTTTGCATGTTACAAAATGCAAACAATTAATTTTGATTGTTTTCAAATATATGCGATTGATATGCTCGTTGTGTCAAATGTCCGAATGACAGTTAAAGCTGTTATTTTTTCCTATTCATAGTTCGTCAAGGTAAGGTGAGTTCTGTAAGGTGATTAATCTGAGGTTCTGCATTTCTACTATAAATAAAGATTTTATTAATATAAACTGATTGTAGGTACATAATAGATTTACAAAAACAACTGATTATCAGCTCAAACCTGTTACCTACTAATCACTATTTTATGAGTCCGTGCGAAACTGTCATTGGTCCGAGTTTACGTACGATTTGCTGTGACTATGGTCCCTCGTCTCTGGTCCACATTTGAGACTTATATATAGATCGATGTACTTATCTAATGACTCTACCTACTCTAGCTTATCTCGATTTCAACTCGACGGCTGTGCAAATATATGTTGATAAATTAAGTTGGAACCTTGTACTATGTCAAAGCTACCAAAACATATCAGATTAAATAGTAGGTATGTTCCTTTTGTTTTATTTCTGAGACGAAATAGCTTCTGAAGCGGAGCCTGAATCCACAGAATACCTACGGTAGGAACATATTACAAAAGTAAAAGTGTAAATCGGAAACTTGTTCACGGCGTAATACCAAAAAGTCGGCTGGCAACAACTCAATAAAATGTTTACTTATGCAGTGACCTTTCCTGCCGCGGCCTATTTTGGTATTAGTGTAGGTAACCACAGTGTTGTCATGTGTATTTAACATACAGGCCGAATAATCAAAAATGTATGTTACGCCTAGCCGCGTCGAAGAACGCGATTCACTGAACGCAATCCGTCCAACCACAAAAGTTTAAACCAGAGTTAAAAAGAGGTTTCTAATATTTCGTTCAGCAAAATCGACGTCGTTCACTCGCGTTTACTTACTCAATCCTGGCATACCTATTTATTTTACTTGTAGTTTTTTTATTGACTTTATTGAGCGAGGATGAGATCTCGATTTGTGGAGAAAATATTTAGACTCATCAGTTCAACTCTGGTTTAAATCTTTCGTGGTAAGAGCGAATGAGGTGGTCGTACGTTCAGAAGTAACACAATCCGGCTGAACGCTTACCCGTCGTAATAAATACATTACAAATAATATTCCGACGAACCGAGAACCTCTTCCTTTTTATCGAAGTTGTTTAATAACGGCTCCATTTTGTAAAATGGCTAGCTGTTACGTAAAACGGTGGATTCTGCTACTCGGCGACATTACAATAATTATTATCACTGTCAATACCTCGCTTACCATAAATCCAAGGTCGGCAGAGTTATCTCCAAGGATTCAGCACAAAGCCCCCTTGTGCGATTTGGGCGACCAACACGCCTTATCAATTCAAGGCGAATATGCAAACAGAGATTGGAAATACTCGTTTGTGTGTAGACGTGGCGAATGCGGTGGACCAGTAGGCGAGGAGTGGGGTTGTTGATGGAGTTACGGATTGCCGTTTCTTTTACGGATATATTGAATATTCGGGTAATAGTATACAAGCGTCACTATAGATCTTGACCCTGTATCGGGTACTAGGAACTACGAGGACCCACAAACATTATAATTGTTCTGCGGAGGTGATTTACAGGTTTTTTTGTTAACCGGACCTTTCTGTACTTTCAAATGAAATTAAAGAGTTATCGGCGTAAATTCACCCTCCTCATGTTACACCAGCCTGGGACAAAATACGAACATCTGAAACGTTTATTTCAGCGGTCAAGTTACATTTGTAGACAGCCTGAAAGTGCATCCAATGTTGAAACAAACCAAATTATTAAATCATGAAACTGAGTTCATTGATTCCTGTTTTGTTTTTATTTACTAATTATTTGATATAACACCAATATAATATATTGTATGGTATCCGATAGTTTCGGGTTTGGTCCCTCACAAGTCCACATCCTTATAGTAAGTGGGTATATATTACGGTCATAGGCAGCTCTGTGTGAATAGCGATTCCAATATTCCCAGAACGCGTTTGTTTAATTTGAAATTGGTACCTATAAAAAATAATGTACCTATATCTGAGCACTGAAAGTGGAAAGGAAGTGAGTAAATGCATGTCGCACGGCAGTGGCCTGCCGGTATCGACATATTGTCAAATGTTAAGTACACTAGATGCAATTTCCGCTGGCCTCTCGCAAACTTATTTGCCGACGTTGCCAAGTGCACAAAGTCTTGCGTTTGTCAGGCTCGCGTTTCTTGCAGCCGCACAGAAATAAAGTTTGCCTGGTCAGATTTTATGCAATATACCTGATCACTTCACTAGGGCCCATATTAATAAATCAATCTCAGCTCTGAGAGCTATCTTGAGTGTGCACTTGCTATTTCGTTCTATTTAATATAGACTTAAGTTGTAGATTAGGAACCGAAACTTACATGATATCTGACAAATTAATACATTTTAATGACACACAGCGCCATCCGATAAGTGCCATCCGATTATGACACAATTGACACACACAAGACAGTATCTAGTAGCCAGTGCTACATCTCAATATCCATTTATTAAATAGCAACGATTTCTTAGGCCTTTACGCAATTTCCACCCGTCCGGATGGGTGGATCACAACCTCCGTATGAATTATCGTCACCAAAAATTACGTAACGACTACGGCTAATTAGTTACATCATTATCGTCTCACAACCTACTCGATTTAACTAAAAACAAAAGAAAGGCACAAAGCCTGACACCCACTCGGGTCCGCTTTTATTGAGGTGGTTGTTGTCTCGACCGCAATAAATTCGCCCATGCGGTCGAACACCACCTTTAATTTTGATAGTAGTGAACCCGACCGCACGTACAAGTAGGTAGTCAGTCGAAAAATTAATGTCAATCAAAGTATTTCATTATTTCTATGGAACTTGTAGCGCTACCGACTAGGTTACTGCGTACTATAAAGCCTGCCCTCCACTGCCGGGTTATTATGGTTAATAAAATCGCGTGCGTTTTAGTGGCCTATTAATAACGCCGCTTCTGCGACAATATCGCCTTTATAGAAGTGAAAAAAGGACGCGAGACGCGTTACCGGAATAACGCTGAGATAATTTATAATTTAAGCATCGACCATTAATGTAGTGCAATGTGGAAGTAATAATAAAAATTCACAAAATCTCTACGCGTATTTTGTCAAGTACACTATGCCATGGGCTTTGTGTCGATGTAAGCTCGAAGCAAATAAGCCTACTGAGGTGCCTCGTAAAGTATTATCCCTATATTCCCCTTCCTTTTCCTTTTCACTTCCACCTGTCCCATTGCCTAATAAGACGTTTGCGAACATGATGGTGCGCACTTGCATCGAAATATTTTTATTTCAAATTACGTCAGGGCCAAATCGCGCCTAGACAACTAAAGAAGTAAAGTAGGCAGCGCCCACACTACTCGGCGATGTCGAAAAAAACGTGGGCCAGTTGTAAACACCACCTTACAAACCAAAGTGCACCTTCATTGATACTTATGCTTATAGAAACAAGGTCTGGAACATGTGAATCAGTTGCACAACTTATGTGGCAGCCCACGCACCCCCAAGAACTTTTTATTTCGCAATTAACACGAAGGATAGCAGCTTTCGCTAGGTGATTTTATGAAGTTAATGTTTGGGATAATTTATTGGCTCACTTATATTTTTAATTAGGAGTTTTTTGTAGTACAGTGAAACTTTAGCTTGGCTTGGTAATAAACTGCCGCGGCAACAATGACAGCCATTATGGTGGCATTGCCCCGTTAAATTGCAGTGCTAACTCTATGAGCCATAACTTTGATGCCTGGAAACAGAAATAAATTGAATGGAAAGGTCGCATTACACGTGTATACATACAGGTATAGTTAAAAGGTCGAGTAAAGCTATGAATAAAGGCGAGTTAAGAAAATAACTCGTGTAAACTTTTCTGCGTCTCTGCCGGTTTTCATGTTTCACAATATTTCCTCAGAAAACTTTGAAAGTACTCGAATACGGTGGCTTTCCTACAAAAGTAACGCAGCCATTTATAGTGTAGGAAACTTGCGAAACGTTTCCATAAAGGTATTTATAAAGCCCGATTTACGCAAAGCTTTTCGCAAGTACTACGGTACGTGTGTCGCAGACCGAGTGCTTTTACAATTTTCCACAAGGAATGTTAATATTTGAACGATTAATAGACATCACTTGTAACTTGAAATTACGCGAGTTAATTCATTATAGCTATGTGATTCGTTAAGTGAAATAGTTTTCCATTCGTACACTCGTAACTTAAAAATGTTTTTTGATTTTTTTTCAGGTGAGATGCTACTCTGATTGCCACGACTACGAGCACTGTTATTTGTGGGTAAGAAGTCAACATATACGTCGAGTGGCGGCTGCTAAGCGGTAACGTGCACGCTTGACAACCCAACGGCACTGGGTTCAAACCTTCAAACAATGACTTACGTTTCCCATGTTTGGATGCTATGGACCTGCACTGAAAAACGCATTAAGCCGTCGAACTCAGTTGTGGCCTAATGAGAGGCTCTTCGGCAGCCCGACAAACCTTGACATCAGAGGTCGCCATTGCTTTTTCGGCGAATAACAAGCACACAATATTTATGCAATAACTTAAAATATCGCTATTGTTAGGCAATACTCCACGTGGGTCGAGTCTCTAATGAAGTCCCACTTGCTAAGACATATGTATACGAGATACCAGGCAGAAGGTTATATACTTCGGCGTTTCATCATCATCAAACTCATATCATATCAGCACGTATCGGTGTACTGGACATAGGCATCTTCTTAACTAAACAACTCTTAACATCCACGTAAAAAATTCGCCCCAGGATGAAAATTGTTTCCTAAGTGAACAAAGAACACCAAAATGTATCCTCATTTTACCCAGGGCTAGGCATTATTCCTTGGGTGAAACTTTTTTTCACGTTGTACAGAACTGGCTGAGGATGTAACGTATTGGACTCTCGCCTCTATGCTCTAGCCTGTGTCATACGTAGATCCTTATATATATATAGAATCAGGAACCACGAGGGCGATGGTGTCACAAACACCCGCAGACTGAGAGCAAATATCTGCAGTTCACATAAATGATTGCTCTGTGTGGAAATCGCACCCGCAAGCTTCGCTTTGCAAGACGTAATACTTTGGGGCCGTAAAACCTACGTTTCCATTCGTGGTCAGGGTCAGGCGCTTGGCCATCAATCGTTATTATTATATTATTTATTATTATGAGCCTGAAATGTCCCACCGCAGGTGGAAAGCCTTACCATTTCTGTCTATCCCGAGCTACATTGGTGCAGTCTTTCAGAAAGGCGTCAAGGTCTTCCCGCCATCTCCTTCATTAATCGTTACTAAATTTATTTTTAATGATTTTACATTAGTTGCCTAAGGTATTAGAAAAGAAACACTAACTTTAAATATTTATCTTATCATTCCATACCGCAAAGTTATGTTCTATTTATTCTGCGGTGATCCAATGAAGACCTATGATTCTAACTACCCTAGAATATAATTATCACTGATATAAGAGTTATCGTAATAAGCCTGTAAAAACAATGCAAAAATAATGGCAGGAAGCGCCTTAGTGTAACAGTTTTCACTAAGAGCTAGGAGGCCTAAATGCTACCTAGAGGCTAAACACGTGGCATAAGAAGGTATAAAGCTGTTTTCATATTATGTCAGAAAAGTTTCGTTATAAGTCAGTTCTTAAGACTGTCCCGGCTCGTCAGCCAGACTGGTTGAACAAACATCAAAAATGATGCATTATCTTGTATCTCCGGAGTGACCCACCATCTTTTACGATATAAGTATCAGGTTCTCTGATCCGTATCGCGTACTTCACGCTAAAGATGCCATCGGACAGACGAATATGAAAACTGGAAAAACTACTATATTATTATCTGGTGTTAAATTCTTTTTATTTCTGGAAATATGATATGTTATATTTTTAGAAGCAACGTCTTATTTCTGTTGCACTAGACAACGATTACTGCATCATATTAATAATATTCATTGACTTTTGTCTGAGCTATGTTTTTCGCCTGGTCTGGTCTGTTCAGATTAAGTATTTATTATATTGTATAACTCTTTATATAGGTAACGTTTTGAGATATTGGTATGTAGACCTTTGTTTGATAAAATATATAACATTCCTAAAGGAACGTAAGGAACCTTTATAATAGGGATATCTAAAACGCAAAATTACAATGTAGCATAATGCCTATAATTATAGGTACCTACCTAGGTAATTACAACAACAACAGAATCATAGATTTAACAGAATCATTAAAAAAAAGTACCTACTTTAAAGATAGGCGCCATTCGCGAGCAAACCTCCACATTCCTTACCCCACATCACAAGGTTTGCATAGGGCCTCTAAAGCAAACTCAAGAAAAGCAAACACGTTGACCCTAGCATCAACATAGACTGCTTGAATCGACATACACACTCACACCCTCACACTCACACACACACACACGTATTTAACGTGAGACACGCCTATGTATACTGACGTATATTCTTATTTCCTCCTTAGAAATAGGCCAGGTTTTTAAATGTACATAGAACGGAATCGGAAAATGCCATGGCATGTCTAAAGACCTCAAGATTCGATGAGTGGACCTCCACTGACCCGCACTAGGGCTTTGGTGGACTACGGCCCACACTCTCTGGGAGAGTAGAGTTTTGTGTCCCAGCATGGTAACGTAAAGGTCTCCAAACATGAGGTCGGCGAGTCACTTCAGTCCCTAGTCTGTCACTGGCCGCGTGTACGAATACATTTGAAGGCATTTCTGCGGGTTCAGGCTTCAGGCCGCTGAACTGGCTCACTCGACTATCTTGCACAAAGGCATCTTGCCTGGAGTTCATCGTAGGTTGCTAAATAATATTTGGTGTACCTAGACAATAGTCGAAAAGTTAAAGAATGTAGTTTTGGAGTTATAAGTATTTCGCTTTGTTTTATTGACGAATCATGTCTTACTCATATAAAGTGTTGTCATATCATAACTTTTTATGCCCGCCATTTATTAAAAGAAGGGTCCAAGGAAAATAATGTTTTGACATCAAATGAATCATGCGTTAGGTGGTTAGGTACAAGATGTAGGCGTTTGATACCTCGTCCGTAACTAATCGCAATAGGATATAATATTATTTTTCATTTTTAAGGTTGGGAAATAAATTCACCATTAAAGAATATATTCGTGATTGCGCTTACTTTAACAGCATACGGCATCAACCTTAAAGTTTATTAGTAAATTAACATGCCGAATATTAAAAAGTTAACACGAAGATTTCTGCAAACGATAACGGACTTTTTAATATGTTAGTAAAGTTTTAATGTGTTACACTGTTTTTGGTCGGACACCGAAAACACGGTCATTAACAACGTGTTTACTGAGTGCTCTCGACTTCTTCCTTTTGGGACGTTGTCTCTTTTAAAAGTGGTCCCTGACAGTTTAAGACCACTACCGCACGGCCGCGATGAAATCGGAGTCGATATTTCGCGTCTTCCGCCTACCAAATAGAGACCAGTTTCGGGTGTGTTGTGACCAACTCTTGCGTTACAACGCGCTGATGTGCGAGGGGCTTTAGCGGCCGCGATCGTGCCGCGGTTTTGTTTTATTTCCCAAGAGCGGGGATGGTCACTCTGCTTAATGGTACAAATTATTAATAATCACCATTTACTCTTCGGATCGGCTGATAAAAACTGTAACCTTACCACTTAGTTTAGGAAGATACAAGTGTATTCCGTGTCTACGGAAGACAGGCCGTGCCGGTAGGCCGTGGGTATCTATTGGAATACGATTAATAAATTGGACAGAAGATTTTTTGTGAAGTGGGAACTATGGTGTTCTTGTGTCCCAGCAGTGGGATTGTGTGGGATACAATAGCTAGTACTGGTGTAAATGCTCTAGATGAAAAGTTGTTAGCAACTCACCTAATAGTTAATATGTGTAGAACCTATTAGCCGCCAATATTTTTACTTCAAGTATAGCGAGCTGATACGGGAGTAATCGATATTGGGGGCCTCGGCTCGGGTGCCATCGAGCGGGCCCCCGCCGTAGTCTAGACAGGCAATGCGATTTTCGCGCAGGGGTAGCGCTCACCATAGTCAAACCAGATCGTCTGACGTCCAAATTATACCTACACCAATATTTTCTCAGAATAGTTTGTTTGTCCAATACCTACCTAGGCAGGTTATAACGATGTCGACATTTCCAGTAATATAAATTAAATAAAACAGAATGCTAATGGCTGTTGGCGCCAGGCAGCGATAATTCTTTACATATATAATTATATTTTGATCCATTTAAATGTTAAATCAGACATAAATATGCATTAACATTGTCAACGCAACGGACTCCAGTTGAGGAAAATTAAACATAAATAGTACTTAAATCAATACTTAAATAGGTATATAAATGTACGTAGTGAAAGCAAATACAAAATAATGTTAACGAAATATATTTTTATTTTCATATATCTACCTATACGATATAAAGGTCATGTTAGTTACACTATTTATAACTCGAGAACGGCTCTACCGATTTTCATGATCTTTGCTTTGTTACGTTTCCTATAATTGGATAATAGCCCACGCAGGTGAAACGACGAATCAATATCACAAAATTACAAAAACGAATACAACTCGGTCTCTCTGCTTGTTTGTTTGACTCCCTATTCACGACTAACCGGCTGGACCGATCGTGATGCTATTTCGTATTGAAATAATTGGCATCCCAGAGAAGGACATAACATAATAGAAGATTTATTATCGAAATCAACTGTAGTCCTCACAGACGTAGCCGTGGGCAAATGGTTGTAGTAAATAAGTATATGTTTTCAGACTACGCCAGAAACGTGTTACTTGACTTTTTTATGTAGTGGTACAGAGTATAAACGACAAGGCTAAAGAGGAAGTTGAGTTAAAACAATGCAGTGAACGCCGGGCGGCCACCGGCGCCTCCGCGTGCCCTCTACCACTTGCCCTCTATTGTGTTCCAAGCATTTGCATATTATGACTAAAGTCCTATAATCAATTAATTTGGATACCTACAACACAGTATATGAAACACAGGAAAGAATCTATACCCGTTTCACGAGGACTAAGAGACTAAGTTTCGCTATTAGGAAACCTTAAATGAATGAATAAAGCGCAGTTCAATTACACAGTAATGATTAGGACATTTTGGCATATTATTGTTAGTTAAATCGTTTTTTTTAAAGCATACAGTTGAAATTTGTCAATGAGTTTTGTATTACGCCCATGTACATACACTAAATTCGAGCACAATTCCACGTGTTCAGGAACTTCAGGAACAGGTATATAATCTTCATATTCTTGAACAATACCAAAGGAGCTTGAACAAGCCGAGTGGAGTTTCAATAAACCGATCTAGATGATACTAAAAAAGTCTAGTTAGTTTAAATAGTCCTAGGTTGTAATTGCATAATTTTTGCAGTTGGACAGTAACGGTCTTACTACGAAAGATTTAAACTAGAGTTAAATTACTGCAGATGAGTCTAAATATTTTTACCACAAATCGGCGTTTAACCCTCGCGTTTTCTAACTCAATAACAAATTCAAAATTAAAATAATTAGGAACGCCAGGATTTAGTAAGAAAACGTGAGTGATAGGTGTTGATTTTGTCGAATGAAATTATAGAAACATCTGTTTATTTCAGGTCTAAACTTTTGTGGTAAGAGGATAAAGTTGAGTGGCCCGTAGGGTTGTTGTCCATGGTACAACGTTGACCGATGTTCGTTATACTCGTAGCAATTGTCAGCTTATGCATTTGCACGGCTGTCCACATGACCTCTGGCGCCCACCAATTGTCCAACTACAGATATTAATACGAATTATTTCTCAAAAATAAAACAAGTAACATTTAAATAAAATACCCAAATCAAAATTAAAATAGTCACGCTTGATTTTAAAATTCACCTACACGACGCAACTGAATTTGCAGTTCACGATTATTTTGAATTCTTGCCTCACGGCATTTTTGGAATCGCGCCTGTCCCGAATTTCTAAACTTGCTTATAAATATGGAAACATAGTTACGCTGGACGAAATATACTGGATGACATAGTGATAAATTTCAACATGGAATAATATCAAAGATGTGAAATTGCGCATCAATTTAAAATAAAGGATACAGTTTTAGCGACCACGTTTCTTATCGCGACATCATGTAAAACGATAATGCAAACAACATCTCCTAACTAAACATCAAACTGATGATAGCAAACCAATCACTTTTACATACTTTCTAGAGTTCGACAGCGCATGCGGTAGATGCGCCTGTGCCGAAGTAGCGGTTATTTCGAAAGACAAGAATGCCTAATTTAAATACGAGATGTGGCATCGTCACGTTCTAAACTGAATCTACGGCGCGACGTGTGAGCGGGAATACAAAGTGGTCCGCCCGAGAGTGGTGGTACAAAGTGGCCGGCACCAGTGCGCCGAGATACAAAGTGGTCGGTTAACATCGGCATCGCGGCGATAATTAGTTTTCGGGGGGCTAGCGGTCACGAGTCCGAACATTCCGATGTACTGCCGACTCATCCACGGGCTTATCTCTACACAGATACAGGTGTTTTTGTACCGAATCTCTTAACAAATCAGTTTGCGCGTCGAGAGGTTCCTCTAAAGATGATTTGAAAATTTTTACAGTTCTCTTAACATGGATCGGCTTATGGAATGTGCCGCAATACGATTAAAATGGTCAGTGCGATGTAAACATTTTATTGAACATGTTAAATTAGGCCGACGTCCACGGCGACGCGAACCGCATTCAGGAGACGTAGCTTGTGTTCCTTATTTTTAATGAGAGTCAACTGCCAGATAGATTCTAAAGGTATCCTTTCTACACCCGGAAATTTATCCTCCATTGAGTTCAACACGTCGCATTTGTCTGCTGTCATTAGAGGAATCGTAGTTAAGCAGGACAGGAAACCGTATCTTCCGTAAAGTTTCACTTCTTCGTCGAGGGTTGCTCGAGGGAACACTTTCGAGGCGTCGAGTCCCATGTCTTTCAAGTAGTATTCCAACGAAGAGTAGTAGACTTCGACGGCATCTAAGAAGTCTTGTTTGACTGTGGTATGGTTGCTGCAAAGCATGATCCAGAAGCTGAGGTCGGTGGCAGGAGACGCACACCTGCAGAGTTGAAAGTCGATGGCCACCGTCCTGTCTTGCGAGCGGAGGAAGTTGGGGCTCCACGCGTCTCCGTGACATATCACCGGATGATCCCCCCACGTCGACACCGAGGCTATGTACTGTCCATACAAATCTTTACTCAGCACTCCGTTAAACTTTTTGCAGTATATACTGTTTGCGTCTTCGAACTCTTCTATAACCTTCCGATCGATATCGACGGCGTTTCTGAGATATTTCGCGTACCAGTCACGATTTTCCTCTGTAAAGTACACTTCGGGCACCAAACTACTTAGTTTGGTGAACTGTTCCGGCCTTCGTATCCTCAAAGCCATAGAGACAGCGTGCAAGTGTCCAAGTGTTTTGAGAACACACTTTTTCTCTTCAGCGGTTGGAATGGCACTCAGTGACACACAGTTCGATTCGGCGAGATCTTCCAGTAGGATGTAGTCGTTTTGACCGTCTTGGTGGCAGCCGTAGCATGTCGGGATTTGTTTATGGATGCGTTCTTTAGCTCCTAACGAGACTTGCAGCTCGCTCAGCACAGGCAGTATTTTGGAGAAGAAATCTATTTCCCTCCGGAAATACTTACTGCATTCCAAAGTCCTCCGCAGCAAAGGGTCCAAGACGAGGCCTTTGACAATGAAGCTGGTGGCGTGTTGGTGGCCTGTCACAAGGATCCGGTACACGGCACTGATCAGACCTTCTCCTGCAGGCGCTGCGCGGGTTATTTCTATACTTTTCACTTTATTTTGACTATTCGTTTTCCGCTTGAAAGCCTGGTCGACCACTGCTTCCGTGAGGAACTTAGAAATGTCAGCGAGCGTTGAATTCATCATTATGTTAGAAGACACTAAGAACGACAGTCTCCAAAAGCATTTGAAGGGGCGCGAGAGTTAATTTGATCTTAAATAGTGTAAGTTATCTCGTATCAACAGACACACAGTGAATCGCAAGGAATCGATTTAATACCATTGTAAATAGATGTCACCATATTTGACTCACAATATCACTGCGTAGTCTTAGAACTTCCGACAAAAGTGAAATATTTCCAAAATATTTTTTTTTCATAATTACTTTCTAGGAAAGGGGAAAAGACTTGCAATTTTATTGATAGGTACCTACATTATTTACGATAAGTACGGTTGGATTTTTTTACAATTCTCTATTATTTTGAGGAGGCGTTAATATGTCTGCGTGCTGACATAATATTGCAATTAGATGGGGTGAAAACCTTCATAGTAAGGACATAGCCCTTAGATAACTAAAGATCCCAGGCCCATTGCAAATGTATCTGCTTCCAGCATAATTATTATTTTACTTCCAGCTCACTTTTTAAAGTAATAATACAATTTATTAATGCTTCACAATATCTGAAAGCCCCCAAAGTGCAGGAAGCAGAATACTTAACAATATCAACGAACATTATTCCTTTAGGCAGTCAGTTTTAAAAATGTAATAAATTATTTCTTCACGCGCATACGGCGCCGACTGACAGCATGCCCTGTAATTTAGGTAATACACCTTCATTAAGTAACATGGACACCCGAAAGAGTTTCCTTGGTTACTCAGTGAGCATAATTCATCAATGGACGTTACTGGCAAACATCATCCTCAATTGCCCTTACATTGTATCATTAATTGTACATTGCACTACTTACTGCAGAGACCAGGTGGCTATCTCGGGGCATTATATTGTTTAACCTCAATTTCTCTGTTCCCGTAATTTCTTTATTCGTCAAAAGGAAACTCATTCACGCGATTTCTTTCGCAAGAATCGAGGAGCTTCTGCGTTCCGTTTCATAGTAGCCTGCGTTCCTGTTTTTTGATCAACAAAATAATACTTATTATTATCAGGCCTTTGTTCAGGAACTGGGATTTAAACTCGATTTAGCTGTGTACAGCTGTACATCGAAAACGCGGGCAAGTTAATCCGGTGGCAGCAGAGATCCAGAGTTCATACGAACTAAAATTGAGCCATTCCCAGGAGTTTTGGTGGGAAACCGATATTACAAAATTATTATAATAACATGATCTGTTCGTAATTTATGATCTAAGTTGTACCTGACATCCCGATGTTGCTATGCTGTAAAAGAATATTGCGCGATCTCCAAAACTATATTATCTTAAAACTCTCTCCAAGTCAAACTAAACAAGATGATAATATCTTCTATTTACCCAGTGGTGTAATTATATGCTCTGTTAATGAAATGTCACACCACATTGTGTACAAAAAGCTTTATATATTATACTCGTATTTATTACGTTTATTGAAAGACTCGTGATTTAATTATTTTATTAAATACCTTTATCTAGAGTTTTTGTCTATGGTAATCTGGTATTGACATAGCTAAAATGTAATATAATATGATAATAAATTATAGAAAGAATCCCTACGGTACCTCTCGTCGTCCGCAAGGGAAACTTAGTTCATTTTTACCCGACTGCGAAAGAAAAACGAATATAAATAGACATTACTTCAGGCTTTTTTATGGCCATATATATCGAAAAGAACATGATGTTCCAAATAAACTAGTTAATGATGACGCTTTTTAGCCACAGGCCACAATTACAACCCCGCTTATTACGGGTTTGTGCTCCATCGCTAGCGGACGATCTGATTAGGGATATAAGCCCCATATATTTGTGCATTAGTTAATTACCGAAAATTCTTGTGAATAGCAGCCATTAATGTTTTCTTGGGCTTAGAATCATTCTCAGCAAATGTTTGGATGCTGTTTTTCCTATGCAGGTGCTGCCCTCTGGTGTCTAAGTTTGATAGCCCGCCCTAGGGCTTCTAGCACGATTTTAGAACTGCTATCAATGGATAATAACTTTAATTTAGCTATGCCTATAGAAGGCGCGTGTTCCTCTCTTGTCTTAATACTTATTAATTCATAATTGGTGTCGATTCAAATTCCCAGACTTAATTTGCAGTCAATATGCACTCTGTATACTTACATTATTTTTCCATGAAAACTAACGCCATGGTTGAAAACAAGATGCAGGGGAACTATAAAATTCCATGAAAAAGTTAATGGAGTAGAATTTGCCGTTCGATGTTCAGCTATGCCCGTAGTTTCACCCACGAGTGAAAAGTATACTTAAGACTTGAACCTGATGTTGTTTACATAATATTATAAATATCAAATATACGGAAATAGACAAACAGCGCATTAACATTTCGCATATTAAATTAAAAAAAAACATATTAGCCCCAATATTCATAAAAAATTATTAAACATCAATTATTGTGCATCAGTATTGCGCTAAACAATTTTTCAGTGTGCATTTTTAATAAGCCTCACATAACTTGTTATGAATAAGGTAGATAGATAGGTACAGTATTACCCAACTGATATGGCTTACCGATGTACCTGCGCAGAAGATGAATTTTCAAAGCGCGGGAAAATGCTATTGACCGCTATTGGTCGGCAGCCACCACCATCTTAGCGAGCTTAGAGTGAGATGGAACTAACAGCTGCAGTGTATTATGAACCTTATAATAGTGAGCTTAGGTTGATTGTAAGTTTTAAGCATTCTTTCGTTAATCTTCGGACCATACTTTCTTTTCTGCGCGAACGAAGATTCACGACGCGCCTTATAAGTTGGGTACTAGTATACTTACATACCTACCTTTGGTCCTTATAATATTATATGTACTTATATTGTATAGCCACGTATAATCAAACAGATTTACGTGACTACACCGCACCCAGACATTTAATTTCTGAACCACTGTTCTCTTTCCACACACAACTCTGCTAATCGTATACCTACTTGTTCTTCCCGTTCATCATTACCATTAATATCAAAGTAAACCCATTAAAGTCACTGGCATGTCTTCGCAACTTTACTATTACGTAATGCATCCGCATTCCTCGAGCTAATACAACATTATTATTAATAATGCCGCATTATGATGACTTAAATAATAACATTCTATGGAGTAGCAGTGCGTGAGGTGACGCTAGACTTATCGAGGAAGCAAATTGAGTTGGACAGTTCCTCATCATCATCATCACCATCATTTGCCTTCGTCGTTAGCCGATGCAGTTGTTACCGGTGTCAGTGCGATAAATTACACATATTAGTGCGTTCTTGTTACGAGCTTGGTTTCTGCAACTAACTATGTCAAGGAGTTATTTTATTGTGCTGGTTGTATTGGTCGTGAAATTGGCATTGCAATTTGACGGGGCATTGCCGCTAGTATCGAGGGTACACTGCCAGCTGGAAGATGAACGGTAGCTTGGGGTGCTCAGTTATCCAACTGTTATGTGATAGTTTTTAGGGTTCCGTACCCCACAGGTTAAAACGGGACCCTATTACTAAGACACCGTTGCCCGTCCGTCTGTCATCAGGCTGTATCTCATGAGCCGTGATAATTAGACAGTGCAAATTTTCATAGATGATGTATTTTACCACTGGTTTAGTATTTTTAGTATTCAGATTTAGTATTTGCCGCTGTAACAAATACTAAAACAGACTAATACTAAAAAACAGAATAAAATAAATATCTAAGGGGGCTCCCATACAACAAACGTGATTTTTTTTGCTCGTTTTTGCTCGATATTAATAACGGCAACAGGTTGACGCTTGAATGGTACGGAACCCCTCGTGCGTGAGTACAACTCGCACGTGGCCGGTTTTTTAAGCAGTTTAGGCGTCTTGTGACTGATGATCGTAGGCTGCCCAAGGGTGTTTAAAGTAGTTTAATGACTGTTATCAATCGATAAAAACTGACACTCCCGCTCGTCAGTTTTAGGTTTGTTCTGAAGTGCGGAGTGATGAAATTCCGCACATATAATTATGCATATTATGCCAGTGGTGCGTGACAGAGGTTTCGCACCCAGTGCTGTTGTGTTGCAAAGCGCACAGAGTTCCTTTTGATTTTGAATCTTACGAATAAAAACTATACATATCTGACAATTACCACATAGACATTGATACATTAATAAGTATTAATTAATCGCAGGATATCTATACAATTATGCTAATAATAAGTAAACGAGATACTTGAAATACAACGTTTTTGCTCAAACACATGGAATAAAAAATGTGTGTATTTCCTGTAACAAATCACAAATGTATTTATTTGCACCGTAATGTTAAAGGTAGTTAAATACATTGACTTGGTATTAACCTTTGGGACGTCAATGGAAAAATACGTGACCAATCACTTCTGGAACAAAAGCGTACTTAGTTATTGCATAGCACATGTGACGGGCCCATCTCTAAAATGACCGTCATAAATAAAAATGTCTCAACTAAAACATAATTCCAAACATAGGTACCTAATTAATATTTCCTGCCACCAGTGTTACCGTTACATAAATTTTATTAGTGTGGTGGCGTCGAACTAACCTCCTAACAAGTAATAAAACACGCGGATTATTCAAAAAGTTTTACAATAAAAGGTTATACAAAATGGCCGAGCTTACCTGCGCGCCAGTTTTTTTTTCTCGGTTTGGGCTATGGCGTCGGCCAGATAAAGCCCTGTAGACACGAGTAAGACAAAGCACGCCTTGTTGTTATTTCTTTTTGATTTTAATCGTCCATTTGAGTCCTCGACTGGTGGCGCGGGGTTTTTATGTGGGCCTCGTGGAAGATTTACCGGCGGGCGCGCGGCTATAGCGTGTTGTGGTTGGATCGGCACCTCGCGCCTTCTTGTTCGACAGTTCTTTACGCCGTACATGGACCTGGCAATTTTATAGTCCCTTTTTTACGCGGCCAAATCAATTTGTGAAATGACAGGGAATGTCCAGACATGAAATCATTTTTATCTTTACTTGGTGTGCGGGAGCGCGTTGGCTCTTGAAGCTTAGATAGTTCATGTGTCCCAGCGGTACACTATTACCGGTGTGTGTGTACTGAGCTTTACTTACAATCTAGGAAGGATTGCATCGCAGCGAGTAAACACAATGAGAAATATGAGATCGGCCACTTATCACATAATAAACTCTAGGCAGTAGAACTTAGAGCACAAATCGTCAATGCATTACGAGGGTAGAGTGTTTTGAACCAGATAATGAAAGGCTTAAAACATCCCACGTCGCAGAGGAGTTCCCATCGTGAGATCCGACGGTATCTCTCGTCCCAATTCGGCGGAAATTAGAGACAGCGAACATATCTGAGCCGTCTTTAAAAAAGCGAAGGCTTCGCTCCCACAATGTGATTCGCGCTTAGATTCCGTTCGGGACCTCCGAAGGGGAAAAAAGCTATTGTGCGGAGCGTGCGAACACACGGCCTTTGTCAAAAGACAAGACATCTGTCAATATGAGAATAGATATGAGGATGGACTTAATTTCAGACCTGGAGGTGATTTTATAATGTTACACGCTGGTCTTTCGCCTGATGTTAAGTGCCAAGGCTGCCTATAACTTTGCAGTGCCACGCAGTACTTGAATCAACAAACAAAAACACAATACAGCAGCAGCTATTATCGTCCGATGCATCAGATAAAAATGAAAATATTTCCATAACTCTGTCTTATCATTGGTGACGATTATAATGTAAAGGTCTTAAGATGCACTCTCAGCTGGTATTGATAACAGTAACCTAGTTGATGAGACATTGATAGGGTAATGAGACTATTTTGAAATGCATATGGACGTAATTCGTGTATAACAAAAGTGAAAAAGGAAATGTTTTTATAATAATATGTAATTCACATTAAGGATAAGGTTTGCACCTACTGCCACAGATGATCATCAATCAGTTACTACTACTGCTTGGTAGTATTTTGTTCATAGTAGAATGATTTCAGAATTCATACAGAAGAGTTCTAACACTGCAACTGAGTTGATACCCATCGGTACGGTCCGAAAGTTTGCGTTTTTCTACGAAGCGGACTCACTCACGCCGCATTGTCTAACACAATGATCGTTGCTGTATAAATAACTTCATAAACAAAAGAACGATCCAAAGGCCCGATAGTGTGTGTTATGATGGATCGATACTGATCAGATGGTTCTCCATCCCGGCGAACAGTCGGGGGTGGCCGAGGCTCGTTCCTAAACCCGAGCCTCGATATACTTTATTATTAACACCACATAGTTTAAAATCAAATACAAATTAACAAGCAACATTTAACTCTATTCACAGGGGATTAAAGTTAAAAAGGCGTTCATCGCGTCGAAGGTTCTGTAATTCTGTATCTTAAGTGAAAAATCTCACAACAATCAGTGTCGAACGAATTTTACTTGTATATCTCCGATTTTAAAGTTTAAATTGTCGTTTAGCGTCGGAAGGCTTGGAAGGCTCTGCTCTTGACGCAGTGGGATATACTAACTGAAACCCAAGAATGCGTTTTTTATTACCTACATTTATAATCGTCCACAATTATGAACAGTTCTCCGTGTATTAATGACGTGAAACATAATTTTTAATGTTTTGGGTTGCTGCGGCGACGGGGGCTCGCTGCGTTGTTACCTTCCTAGCTACATGAGCTCGTTTGTTTTCATAAAAAGGTTTCTTTTTTATCACTTTCTCAACTGATGCTAAGCGATGATGATATCTAGGCAGTAACCTACTAGGCCGAAACAGGCCGAAATAAATAAACTTGCCATATAACCACCTTTTACGAGCAAAAGCACAGTTCGTTTAGACAATTAGGAAAACGGGCAAACCAGTAAAGCAGAGGCTAGACTAGCTATAAATCTTGGTATTTACGCCAGGCCATAAAATCTGCTAAATCTCGTTGAAAACATTTCAATACAGGTTCCGAAGTCACTTGACAGATTCTAATGTTAATTTATAACGTATTAAGTCGTCAGGAATGTTGGTAATTAATAATAGCTTATTTTAGAAGCATTTCTCGTTTACATTAATCTGTGGTGGTGGTTTGTGGATCCTTAAAAATATGGAAGTAAGTAATAACAATAACCTACAAAACAAGTATAATAAATACACTTCTAACGTAATCATCGTGCTTGTTCTAACACTGTAAGCAACCGATAGCGTTTATAGGAGCCCACAGCCGGAACTAATTAGAACCCTAAAACTCTTTCTACGACTTTTATAACAATCTACACTTCTAAAACAATTATTATGTCAATAAAAGAGGTGTCAAAGTACTTGTCCCTTTTGTATTAGTAACAAACACTTAAGTACATGTGGTGCACCGCAGAGCGTACATTTACACTAGCTCTTAATCCGCAGTCTTAAAGAGTATTTTGGTGGCCCTTGTTGCAAGATGCAAGGGTGTTGGGTGCTACCTGCGTGGACAATAGTTAAAATCAGAGGCCCTTTGTGAGGTGACAATGGAGTCAAGTGCAGGCTTTGTTGGCGACTCCTCGACTAAGTTAGGAGCCCGACTAACTGACGCCTAAGCAGTAAGAAGCTTCGGTACAAAATCGTTAAACATAACTTCTTTTGAAATGAATCCTTTTCTTTAGGCCGTGGTGCGCGTTTGCCCACTAGCTCAGCTATATGGGTTGTTTGCAAAGCAATACAAGAAGAAGTCCAAGGTAAGCTTATAATCTCTTGCACAATTTCAGGCTCTTGTAAATTGTTGTTCATGACATCATCAGAACCCATATCTGAATGATTTTCAAGGAACACATTGTAAGTGCGCGCACTTGGATTTGAACTCGCCACCCTATGCTTGGAAGGCAGACGTTCTATCACTAGGCTACCGTACCGTACGTTAGATTACCGTAAAAGCATAATATAAAATTATACCGGAAAACTAAGAGTTCCGATATTTCCATTGAGAAATATTATCTATATTCAAAACAACAAGAAGCTACGATAAATTGTGAATGAAGTGAATATTTTCGTAGGTATGCATATTGAGATCTGATATATTATGAATGCGATATCGACGTTGGAATTTCGAAAACTTGGAATCTAAATGATGCGCCAGTGACGCCGGGCACTAAACACGACACTGTATAGTGTATGTATACCCTATGAGAGCTTGCTTTACTTCAAAATATGATAGAAAAAACCTTTATTTGCTACAACATAAACCTTTAAAACAATAAACGTGAAAAATGAGACATAGTAGATCCCTACATGTAAAATACTAGAAACGCCTCGCGGTATCACCCGCGTTAAGTAAGTACTATCCCGCGGGAACCGTCTTAATTTTTACGGGTTAAAAAGTAGTCTATGTTACTCAAGGTGAATGTAGTTCCAATGGCGAAAGAATTTTTGAAATCGGCACAGTAGCTTTTGAGTCAATTCATTAGAAACATACACGCAAAAATACAAATCTTTCCTCTTTATAATAGTAGTGTAGATGGAACTATACCCGATGATTCCAAAGAACTAAGCGGTTAATATCAGATTGACAGGGGACAGTGTAGCATTTCCTTAGGGGCATCATTGCAGAAGAGGCCTACCACTTCAAAAAGTTCAGCCGTTGTACCATTTGTTTCTATGACTGTACTAATATACAATATGCGGCCGAGTTGCCTACTTAAAATAACATTTAAATAAAAGGTGGTGACTCGACCACGCGGGCGTATTTTATTGCGGTCGAGATGACAACCAAGTCGTATTTTCTGGTAGGATCCAACTTGTGCCTAACTGATACTTCATTCCGGGTTTGATGTTGTATACTTTTCCTTTTCCTTACGAGGATAAATTAAAATGTATATTGTGATCTGTCTGATGGTAAGAAACCACAATAAACTTGTAAGCTCATTCATATATTCCTTCCAGTCCCGGTCCCGAGGAATGGGAATAGCCACCTCGAACAATTATATTAATTAATGCGTTTTTGTCGCGCCTAACTTAATGCAAACTTTATGTTGAATTAAAACAGTTCTTATACACTCCAACCGAAAGTTCGGATTCATTCATCGTGTGCTCCTGAGAGCGGGGGTGAATTATTTAAGGCTGCTTTAATATTGTTTTACAACTGTTGGCTTGGGTGGTCTTTGCAATAGTAAAAACAATAAATTGAATTACATATCTTTAAATCAACTTCTCAACGTCGGATCTTTCCCAACAGCCCCGGTGGCTGATCCGGGGAGACTAAACAAAAGTGCCAACAGCCCCAGTGGCAATTATAACGTTCACCGAGGCATATTATGCTACCTATAAAAACTTTAATTAAGTGTGGCATAATATTACTTATCGAAATGGATTGCCTATTGGCTATATAACTAGCTTTTATTTATCAAGAAAGAAAGAAAGAAAATAAAATTTATTTGCATCAGTCATGCACACCAATATCACGTACTTAAGTACCTACCTATACCACCTAGGTATACTCAAGGGTGCCTAATTGAGCGTCTTCCGTAAAAGAAAAGGTAAAAAAGTAAAGTACAAGTATCGAAGTAGTAGTAGTAGGTTCTTAGTTGGATTTATTTTCGGATATTTGCGGAAATTCTAAACCGGGTCAGATGATTAATTTAGAAAAGAAGTCCCGCATAAATTAAAGGCAAACAGACTTAGTAGTTATTTGAAAAAAAAATCTGCAAGAGTTTTTTTCACTTAATCTTAACACTACTGAATCCGTTTCAACACTATTTTGCTTAGTACCTTCATTATTACAACATACTAATTTACCATTTACAACCAATTACTAACAGAATAAATAATATTAAGGAGCAGCCATAAGTTCGTTACTTTGTTCCATTTATTAGCTACCTCAAATTTTCCGCTTTTTAACTTAGAGGTATCCAACCGAAGCAAGCAAAACCTACTTGAGTTGCGTTGTTAGGAAATAATGTGGTAAATTATTGTGGCAACTCAATCGCAAATACTGGCAATTCCTTTCTTGTTTAATGGTATAATGTTCCCCTTTGTGCCTTATAACAAAATGACAGTCATCATAATGCATACTTACATGGTAAATATTGGTACAGTCAGTATAAACATTAGCTGAACAGTCCTATCGTCCGAAACTCAAAACGCAAATCATATAAATATGTAAGTAGAAAAACATATTGGAGTTTTACACTTCAAAGTAAGCGGTGGTAGCCTAGTGGGCGAACGTCCGCCTTCGAAAACGGAGGTGGCGAGTTCAAATCCCAGTGCGGGCACGTACCAATGTGTTTCTTGTTCAAACATATTATGTACGTAATTAACACTCGCTTTTCAGTGAAGGAAAACATCGTGAGGAAACCAACATGGCCGAGAATTATTTCGGAAGCATGTTATCCACCAACCCGGACTAGGCCACCGTGGTGGATTATGGCCTAACCCTCCTCACGATGTGAGGGGAGGCCTTTGCCCAGCAGTGGGACAGTTACAGGCTGGATTATTATTATATACTCGTACTAGCTGTTGCCCGCGACTTCATCCGCGCAGACTATATACTTTACCATAATTCCAAATAACTAAAAATAGACCATGACCTCGAGTTCGACATCGACATCCGCGATATATCCGCATATGCGATATCCAACATTCTCGTACGACATCCACCATCTTCTATCAAAATTACCATTTTATACAAAAACCTGGCATTTTATACCAAAATCTAACATTTCATACAAAAATCTACCATTTCCTACCAAAATCTACCATTTTCTACGAAAATACCATGTTCTACCAAAAGCTACCATTTTCTACTAAAGTTTAAATTTTTCTACCACAATCTAAATTTTTTTTGTAAATCTATTATTTTCTTTCTAAATGTGCTATTTTCTACCAAAAGCTACCATTTCCTACCAGATTCTTCCATTTCCTACAAAAAACTACCATTTCCTAAATTAAATCTACCATTTTAACCGTAATCTACCATTTTACCATAATCTACCATTTTAATTTCAAATTCACTAATATCTACCAAAAGCTACCATTCCTTTCAAAATCTACCATTATTACCAAAAATCTACCATTTCCTACCAAAAATCGACCATTTTCTACCTTTAATTTATCATTTTCTACCAAAATCTACCACTTCCTACCTTTTAAAGAACATAGATACTACGTTTGAAATTGATCAAACCAATAAAACACGTTGTTCCATCCAAACTTTGCAACCCCTTTTCACCCACTTAGGGGTAAAATTAAAAAAATATATAGTCAGGTTCTTAGTGCACACCTACGTCTCCTAGTGTCATCTACGAATGTGTACAAAATTTCAGTTTTGAACTAAATCTGATGAAAAATATTCTGCAACCCCTTTTATTATTTTAGGGGTTGAATATTAAAAAATGATGAAACACGTGTTTAATTAAATCTTAATAATATAAATGCCAAGTTTGAAGCTGATCAGACAAAGAAAACACGTTGTTACACAAAAACTTTACAACTTGTTTGCACCCCTTTAGGGGTTGAATTTTCAAAAATCCTTTTTTAGTGCATACCTTCGTCACCTAAGGAATACTTGTGCAAAATTTCAATTATGAACTAAATCTGATGAAAATATTTTGCAACCCCTTTTTATTACTTTAGGGGTTGAATATTAGAAAACGATGAATAACATGTTTAATTAAATGTTTTAAAGAATATATATGTCAAGTTTGAAGTTGATCGGACCAAGAAAACACGTTGCTCCATACAACCTTTGTAACCCCTTTTCACCCCTTTAGGGGTTGAATTTTCAAAAATCCTTCCTTATTGCTCGCCTACGTCACATAAGGAATATTTGTGCAAAATTTCATGGTTCTAGACCTAGTGGTTTCGGCTGTGCGTTGATCGATCAGTCAGTCAGTCAGTCAGTCAGTTCTTGCTTTTATATATATAGATTACAATTCAAACACTTAACCGTACTACACCACAAAATAATTGATTAAATTTTTCTAAAATGTCGTTCCAGAAAGTCGACATCTATCACTCGCGTTGTCTATCGATCCTAAAATTACTAGTTACTTTACTTGTGATTGTGTTATCGAGTTAGAAAAACGAAGGTAAGACTTCGATTTATGGACAAAATATTTAGATAGGTACATCTGTTCTACTCTTGTTTAAATTTTCTGTGGTAAGACTCAGAATCTTTTTTTTTTTTTTTTTGTTTTAGTTATGGCTTCGCACGGTTTGTGCATATAGCCAGTGTCAAGTATTTTATTAACTAAGTATTTCTTATATTCACATTAAGAAAGTCACAGCAATATAGCAATCGAGGTCAAGTAGTCAAGTCAATTATTTACATCGTCAAAGTCACGATTCAGTAAAGTAGTGGATGCTTTACTGAAACTTCCTGGGAGTTTTGGAGAAAATGCGAAATGACACGCTTTTTGAGTTTATATCATTCGCCTACACTCGTGCACGTTAACGAACACTTAATGATTAATATTCCACCAATATTACACATTAACACTCGAAGAAACACAAGTTTGAGAAAATAATATAAAACCAACAACGTCTCACTATCGGATTCCCGCCAAAACTCCACTCAGAATCTTAGTTAGAGGAATTAAAAACTTACAAACAATGGAGTTCTGTGGTAACAATGTTTTTTTTAATACAGCGGAATTGCCATACAACGTGACAATGCAGCCAGCATTTTGGGAACGTTGCCCACTGGTAGCGGCCTATTAGATTAGTTTTATTTACGTTTTTAGATTTCAATTTGATTTTATATTACCAAATGATTTGTTATGTAATAAATAAAATACAGCAGAATTAGGAGTGTCCTCCTATATGAAATCGGTAAAAAATATGATAATAGAAATAAAATATTTTTATATGGCTATCAGTGACTTTTTTTGCTGACTGCTTCCATATACATGTTTGTTTACCTGTAAAATTATTTGTCCGAATGTCAGTCAGCACAAGAAAATAACAATACAATTAGCTAGGTACACGAGTTCTGGTGGTAAACCGATTAATGATAATAACTTTAATCAGCTTTCATCTCATAGAATCCTGAACTGCCGATTTATGGACCAAAATTCCAAGCTATCCGTATTGACTTATCATAAACGAACGTCACAATTCCAAACGAATACCAACCTATTCCAGTTTTGTTGTCAATCTCGCTGCTCCATGACACACAAAATGCCTACGTTCATTATCCCTAAATATTAGGGTTTATGAGTATAGTAAAAAAGAGACCTATATTTAATTAATTTACACAGACTTTCCCCCAGTTTCTGGAACATTTGTTGGCTTTGACAGTAGATTAAAACTATCGTTGTCCCTATCTGACACTAAACAAATGACAAGGATGGCAATATAATTAATCTGCTGTCAAAGTTGGCTGACGTTTCAGAAACCGGCAGTTAATCCATATATCACTAGAATAGACTAACTGCCGGTTTCTGAAATGTCAGTCAACTTTGACTACAGATTAATTCTATTGCCATCCTTGTCATTTGTTTAGTGTTAGATAGAGACAACGACAGTTTTAATCTACTGTCAAAGCCAACTAACGTTCCAGAAACTGGGGGTAAAGCTGTCATCGCGTCATCGAGTGAAGTCGCGTGCAACAGTCAGTAGTAAATATAAGTCATGTATTGGCGTTGGCAGAGGAGATCCGTAGGCGGGAAACAAGAAACTTAAGTTACTTAATAGTCACTGGAATTTAAACTTTATCGCTTTGAAATAGGATATTTTTGCCAAATACTTATTATACATTTGCAGCGGGCTGCAGGAACTATAATTAGGTAATATGTTGAATTAGATATGTTTAGTGTAATTGGTCTCGCCTTGGTCTGTTAAATATTGCTAGAACGTGGCTTTTGAATTTTAGCTTGATAACATTCTAAAATAATACATTTTCAGCGTTTACCTATAATTTCGAGAATTTGTCTTTTCGCGATGACCTAAAAAACGTAACTGCTTACTATACACAATTATGAACAGAGTAACATGAAGAAATGTATTTCTTTCAGGTAAAAATAAAATAATAATATAACATACTCGTAGTTGGTAATTTTTATAATTGCACTAAACTTATTAAAAAATATACAATTATTCTCAATTATAATGTATTAATAAACATATATCTACTATTACGTAATAGATTCCTACTAGATTTCTTTACATACATTAACTCCACATGCCTCAAACTAAGGTCTGTGACCTTAATAGCAATAATGTTAAGGCAGCTTGCAAATTTTTAACCCAAATAATTCCTTTTATTACAGTTTCATTACAAAAATAATACCATATAATTATATTGCTAAACATAAACCGAAGTTTACTGTGACTTACTAGATTACACAAAGTAAACGGAACCTGCACATTTTCCCTGAATAAGTTCATGATTTCTACATTGGTTTCATACTTGTCCATTGTGTCACAGTTAAGGCAGTAGTAAGGCTGTAGCTACACTTCGTATTCATTACGTTCTTAAAGTTGTGCCACAGTGTCGAAGGCTCCATACTGCAGGAATGTAATACCACAGTCATACTAATACCACACACCACGTACTTTGCCGTTACACTCCTCAACTCTAAACCGCGTGTACGAGTACATTGCCGGTTTTAGCGCAACACGTGAATTAAATACTAAGAGCAGCCAGCAATGGATGTCGAAAAGAGAGACGAAGTCGAGTCGCCGCTAGTTCGTAGTAGCGGTTCTGATCTCGACTTTTGTCAAGAACTCGAGAGTTCAACGCGCACATATCTACGTACACAATTTTATCGAAGTAGAGTAAATATTACAATTACTAGTTTACACTGTGTACTCGTACGGCTACTTATGAGATTACACTAAGCAGTGGGCATTCTTGTGTTTGCCGAAGACTTTGATAACATACTAAAAATAGGCAAGTCATATTCAATGGCAAACTTACTCGTTGGGATGCGATCAAAGTTTTTGGATGTTCTATCGTTGAATTAAGTGCTTATTTATTGTTTGCTGCTTACAGTAAGAACTAAAAAATCAATACTTATAGTCTAGCAATATAGCAACTTACCATTGTGTTATTACGAATCCAGTATTACATCTGGTACCTTTCGACTGCCAAAAAAAACAATACTAAAATATGGAGGAAAAAGCAAAATAAGTTTAAACCGAAAAATGTGTTTAGCCGTCTACCTACCTATTATAATAATATTACCTACTGTAATATCTAACTATTATAAAATCTATTGTAGTAAAAGAACCATGTAATTATAGTGAAACTATTATAAATAAATTTAATCCTCCAAATATATAGTTTACACTGAGTTGTGACGCGCCGCGTTGGATATTAAAGTTTCGTTACACGGATATTTTACCTTTGCGCAGGCGCATACCTGCCCGCTCTTACCTGTGCCTGAGATATTGAGGCCCTCAGAACGTGTAGACACGGCATTATTTTATGAATACACATAGGTATTGATATTTCTGAGCTTAATTTTATGTGATAGGAGAATTATTTTATAATACCTGTCTATAGTCTGTTCTGTTTTTTATACATCTTGTGTCACTAAGGAGGACCATGTGATTAAAAGTGAATGCGTGAGCTTATAATTGAAAGGCTCTCAAGTACAGTTACCGAAATAATGCATGTTTCCCAGTTATATACATAGTAATGAATATTCTTTTTAAGTCTCATTTTGACTATTTAGGTACGAATAACCAAAGTAACGGATCGAAAACCGTGCAACTGATCGTAGTAACGCGCATAATAATCCATATTATCTAAATACAGAACTGCACGAACGAAAAGCTCTTTAAAATTACTAGCTTTTGTTCGTAACTTCATCCGGGTGGACTACAGTTTTGACGCATTATAAATTACCTATCTTATGTGTCTTTCTCCAAGGTCCCATCCCCAAAATCAAAGCGGTTTAGACGTCAAAACGTAGCCAACAGAGTTCTTTCGCGTTTATAATGAACTAGGGATACTACAATTTCCCGCCCAAACCCTCAAGCCTGCCGCCCGGTCTCGGCGCGCCTAGCTCTGTATATGCGCGGGCGCAGCGCAGGCCGCGAGGGCGCGGGCGCCAGTCCACGATGTGCGCCCGTGTCGGGCGGTCGCGTGTGCTTTAGTGTAGTGATGCCGCAGCATGCTGGCTGCGCGCGCTCTGTTGTGCTGCCTAGCGCTGTCGCTGGCGACACTGTCGGCAGCCGCCAAGCACCGTCCGCACCACCACATGCACCATAATAGGCACTCGGAATTTGTTAAAGGAAAAAGTAAGTTCTGGAAGAGCTTTTGCTGTCAACTGAAGAAATGCAATTTTTTTTATTTTAAATGTGAATAAGTTTGGTCGTTGAACACGGGACTAGGAGTGAAAAGTGCGTTTGACAACACGGCGAGCTTTCAGTCGTAGCAGTGCTTCAAAGTAGCTTTCCAATTTATACGTGCCGACGTGCCGTATCATAAAAAACTATAAAACGGCAGTCATAAAGCGAGCATACGAGCTAATCGCTGGCATAAAATAAACAAACCTTATCTTCGAGGCTGAGCCGACTAGCCTTAATGTAGCTTACACGTAACCTTATATAGTGCGGAAAGCTACGCGGACGCGGAACTGGTCCGGCACAATTAAATCTCAATTTTCCAACATAAAGGAACCGGCACAGGATGACAACTGCACAGCATCTGTTGGACTTCTGCAAATTGAAATGCATTCGACAAAAATGAGGTATATTCGTGTAAACATCGATCTACCTAAATAACTTCGGATTTTAAATCATATGTTTCCCCTTCCCCTTCAATACGTTCTCACAATCAAAAATGGAATATATAAATTAAATAATAATATAATCTTAACATTTTATCATCAAATTATTTGGATTAAGAGCTACTTTGTATAATATAATATTTTTTGTTTCTATTTGAATATGGATTCTGAGGATATGTCGTAAAACGTCGTTATAAAACTCGCTGGATATACCTTGTTGAAAACATGTTCGGTCTTACACAAAAGATGAGAGAAGTGAAGTAATTAGTTATCTGTGGGTGGCTTTATACTTTCGTCGCTTTCAAGTACTTTATTGTATTTTTCGTTGTACAAGTACTTTATTGTATTTTCGTCAAAGACCCTTGGGCGGTGTGATAAACTCAGTCACGAGAGGCTAGTACAACCCCAAAGGAAAAAAAAATAAATCATTTGATCGTAACCAACAATTTATAGGAAATATATATTTTGGATAGCTTTACCATCATGCTAACTATACGCTGGGATCAATACTCAAAAGTTAAAAATGAAGGGGGTTCAAATGGAAGTGTAAGGTGTTTTCACCTAAAATGTTAAGTAAACTCTTGAACAATGACATTAATCATTTAAAAGTACCTAATGGCAGTGAGCACAATGATTTTTATGCATCAGTTACGAAGTCAAATAGAAATCCTTCACCTTTGACTCCCCGATGTTTGACTTCACTGCTAAATATAAATGTACCTGAATAATAAAAAAACCTAACCTGTGGCTAATTCTTGGGAATAGTCCGACTACAATGCCATCTTTCTTTACTAGCCACAACAGGGTAATAAACAAAAATAATAATTAGTAAATAAAGCATGTTGTAGAAATGGTGGAGTTATCGCTACCACATTGTAATGGCTTCAAGAAGAATTCGACGGGGGAAGTACCGCGCCTGTGTTAAATAGTCGATTGCCAAGCAGTATTGTGTAAAGTTATTCGGTATCTACTGTGGTAAGCTGATGGGTATTGAAAACCGATGTCCTATGTCTCCAGTGCCGGGTCAGACTTGCAAAGTTCTGGGTGGAATCTGTTACCTGGTGCATATTCTTTACTATGATACCTATTCTTTACCATCATTTTTTACCAATTTTAGTATTTTACCACTATCTCATACACTATCATGCACTATCTATCTCATGCAGCCTTTAGTGTCGATGTGATTGAACGTGGTAAACATGCTAAAATAGGGCTGCCTTTCAAGATTTGCGATTTATACGAGCGCTTCCAACACTAGGATCATTATATTTTGTATAATAATAGAAGGCTAGATATTGTAAATAATACCTATTGCATGCCACATTGGTGAGACGTAGAATACGAGTACATAACATACCAGCCTAGCATGTACTGTAAAGTACCACAACAAAGTTTCGAAACCACCACAACGGTCTCGCCTCTGAATTGTCCATAGAAATTAGAAATAGTGTCATAAAATAATCGAATATCAACTCCGCTGGAATCAACTCTGTTTGTTTATATTTTTATAATACACCATCCAAGAACTGAAAAAAAAAAACTGAACTCGTAACTTTAAACTTGTTTTAAAACTTTAACACTCAAATCCGCCGCTCGAATGCGTAGGTCTTGAAGGGGCCATTGTTACGGCGATTTTCTTGGAACCAGTTGGAATTATTAAACAAATCGTGGCCCAGTGGGGTCATACGCACAAACCAACCTTATGGGTACTAGGTAATGGCGCTAGGATAACTTAAGTTAATGATTTCGACATAAAGTATACTTTTTAGATATCGTGCCGAGCGACATTTTATAATAAACTTAGTTTTTTACTTATTGATTGTACAGATTTTTCCATAGGTAATGTTCTACTGAATAATGCATAAAATAACTTTATTTATTTGCGATTTAATAGGTAAATTTTAATTCTATTTAATACACTTAATCTTATCACACGGAAATACAAATGACTGAAAGGAATCACATATCGCTAGTTGGATAGATTGGATATGACACGGTATTTCTATGGTGCAGGCTGAAATTCCGCTATGTGATAGAACTTCTACTATAATCAAATCCTTATTGTAAGAATCGCCACTTTCCAAAAGCCAAAAATAATTAACACAGCGGTCAATCAAAACGCTTAACTATTCGCTTTTAGGTTTTTTCTAAGAAATGTCAACACCAATAGAGATAATTACAAAAATCATAAAAGACGCGGTTAACGATTGTTAAAAGCAAGTATTTTTAACAACCTATTACCTACTTTAAGATCGGAATGCCGAAATATTGGTTTAGGTCCTCAGCTCGCGTCCGAAGCGTGGAGTGACGCATTCGTATTAGAAACGGTATTCGTATTTTCTATTCAACCAATTATCCGGATAATTGGAAAGAACTTGTCCTAAAATTGCTTGAGTTTTGGAGACAGGTGTTAATGAAAATAACATGTTTTTAACGGTTTTTTTTATTTCTATGTCGGCTTGGTTTCGGACACCTGGTGATCAAGATAAGGATGTCTTAAGTTAGTGATTTTAAAATCTATAAATAGTTACCAATTAACCAATTTTGGAGATCTTGAATTTTATATCTTCTATTGTAAATGTAAGGAGTTACGTTTACCCAGACATGGCAAAACGTATGTCGGAAGTTAGTTATTATTGAATACATAACACATGTATGGCCAATGCTATAATATACTTAAATAGATACTAGTTTTTCAGACCAAAAAGTCAGAATACGAACCTTTTTAAGGTCAGCTTACCAATTATACAGCCTCTCAGATTAACCATACAGCCTGCATTTTAGGCAGGTGTCGCAGCACAGCTTAAAGTTTTTCTATCTGTCAGAGTCCGTTGTACTATATGAAATTAACTCTTAATCGATAAGTGTATTTGACCACGTTGATGTGAAATTACAATACGCCTGTTAACGGTACCCCCGAGTCAGGAGAAATCCAAGGTAATAAAGAAAAAAGATCTTTGCTTGTTACATTCATCTTCACTGCAAATAGCAGAATATTGACTAAAATATGGGAAAATTTTACAAATGAGAGAGTCAATTTTTGATACATTTTTGACAGGACAGCGTCTGTCGTGACAGCTTGTTTATAAAATTTTATTATTATTACCTACATTTTTAGTTCCACTTAGATCACAAAATCTTGCGCGGCACTGCGCTTCTCATCCGAGGACGTTATGATTTGAAGCCTAATTATTTCTCGAGTCAAGAGACCCGTTTAGTTAATGCACCCGCTAATATATTTACCGTCCTTTATCTAGAAACGCTATCAATAACGAAGCTTGATCAGGAAAACACACCGTCAACATAGTTATTACAATATATTAGTAATAAACTATTTGTGGCCAAGGAAAACGAGTATGTTCGCGACTCACACGCGCCGTCTCCCTCTGCCATATCCGCTATGACAAACACCCATGAGTTGCGCTAATGTTGCTAAAGGCTTTGCTGTACTGCGAAAATTAAGACGCCATCGCGCCACCCAGAACAAACGTCTATAACCTGCACTAATGACTTTTCATAAGTTATGAGCGTTTTCGTGCGTTCAGACAATTTGGTAGTCGAGGCCTGTTCAGCGATTTATGTTGCTGAACGTACTGTAATTAGGTATGCAAGGGCAACGTAATCCTGAAGGCGTCAACCGACGTCGAAACTGGGACGTACACAGATTAAACAAAACAAAACGGAACAAAACATATCACATAATATATTATAGGCAATAACATACGTGAAACCCGCCAGCGATCCATCATTAGAACGACCTGTTTTTAAATACATTCTACGCCCATTAGTTAAAAATAGATTTAAATTTCATTGATGCATAAGTATAGCAATAATGATACTGATGAAAGATAAAAACTGGTTCATAAAAAATATGTAATAAATTATCTATTAATAAAACTTAATTATAATAATAATTTCAATGGCAAAAACTAAACTCGTATGGCAATTGTAACGACCATTGACTGTTGACTTACGAAAAACAGAATAATATGTTTGAATAAATGGCACTTGTATATAAATATTATATGTCAACGTCAGACTTGTAAAAAATGTATGTAAAAATAAAAAAAAAATTATATCTCATTTTCGTGAATTTTTCCTGTTTTAGTAGGTATGCTATTTTGATTTTGACTAACAACATTATGCGCACGTTTTTCGCTGCTAGTTTCATGTCGTAGACGTGAAATAATACATAATATTATGTATTACTACAAAAGTTTAGACCAGAATTAAACAGCTGTTCCTAGAATTTCGTTCCACAAAATCGACGTCTAGCACTCGCGATTTCTTACTCAAATCTAGCATTCCTAATTATTTTACTTGTGAATTTGTTTTCAAGTTAGAACAAGCGAGGGTTAGACGTCGATTTGTGGAGATAATATTTAGACTCATCTGTTCAACTCTGGTTTAAATCTGTTGTGGTAAGACCGTACGTGTTTCTTTCTATGCCCATGAAGTTAAATCTCCTTAAGCATTATAAAATAAATGCTAAATCAGTTTTAATAGGCTGTCACTTTTAGACAACGCGGCTGAAATCCGGGTAGACTTTCATCGGTACTTAAAATGGGGTAAAACAGAACTTACCACTTGAACAAAAAGAAGGCGCGTTTTGGCACAGTTCGTCATTGGTTAATTTACTTATTTGGCATTTCAAGTTTTTAAATAAATTCTTTGTAATAGCGTGGTTGCGCCTACGCATGGTTATGCACGGAGGTGAACCCGCATGTGTATTAAGATGTCGCATTTCCGAGTGGGTTGGGTTTTAAAGACTTATGGGGCGAAACGCGACACCAGAAGAACAATGGGGTTATGTCAATATTACTGGGATGAGCGAGGGTTATATCCCGGCCGAATGGGTTAACCAGATTTTGAGCCATCGCTTCAAAAACTATGGATGATGTGCAGTGATATAGGCACGGGCACATAATAATTATTGTAAAAGAAGAGCTATGAATACAAAACTTATTTGTTAGCGACGCGCCGATAACTGTCTTCAAACATTTATAAAAAAAGAAATACTACCACAAACATAGAAGTAGTATCAAGAAATGGACTTGACAATAGCGTATACCCGAAAGGGACACACCTTGTCTGCAATGTATAAATCGGATAAATTTAATAAACGCACCAATCATTCGTGCGACATTCTAAAATATCAATATTGGTTTGCTTCTGCAGAACAGCAATAACTAAATGCATACGCCGACAAAGACATCTTCGTACTATCCTACTTGCTCCTTTGTCTATTTGTATACACTTGTCTCTTTTTCTTCCCCTGATCTTGAGTTAAATGTCATATCTGTTGGATGAATAATCTGATACCGCAAACGAAGGAGTGAACAACAGATATTAAAAAATACGCGGCAACTGGATGTAAATCTATCTCATTTATACGGAGAACGTTCTCGTCTCCAACGTAAAACACTGGATTAGCGGCCATTAGACATAATCGAGTTATAATTATATGCAAGTGTTGAACGCGGGTTTATTGACCCGCAACGAATATCAAATATCGATACGACTACAAACTGGAATTCACGAACGAGGAATGTCCGTAAACGAGAAACTCTCGGCTCTTTGTTTGTGGATGAAGTTACATGGTTGATGGTGGTTGAAATCGATCACCACTTTTGATGTTTTTGCCCCATGACTGTTCGTCGCCGCGCCGGTGCGAATATTAGAAAGAGATTCTAAACCTCATACTTTGTAATGACAAAATGCTGTTTTTTGTCATGAGGTACCAGCCTCTGATGTTAGAGTTTGATGGTGCGAGATGGTGTCCGTGACCACTACGCTTAGCTATCTACGGACACGGTAGTTGTATAAAGACGCGTAACGTTAGAGTAATTTGGAAAGACGTCATAATACAAAAGACAGATAATATTACATAGAATTTCTTAAACTTTCGCGAACAGAAAACATATTAACTATCTTTGTCTAATTCGCACACAAACTATATCAAAATATATAATTTAAAGTTGGTTTTATATTTGTTTTTTTTCAGAGAGTTATATAATTCAGATTATTCTGCCTCAGAAGTACAATTTGATAGAAGTTTCACTCCTGTCACGTGCACGTGTAGGTTTTTAACAGATTTATTTTGAACTGAAAAGCTCTTCCTGTTCCATTTTTTTATTGAGAATTCCATATTTCTTCACAGTCATCTTAGAAATTGAAACAATGTTTCTTACAAAAGAGTTCAACGCGCTACTCTTCTCAATGGCTTTTTTCTTTAGAATTTAGATAGCTACGTACATCAAGAAAGTTATTTGGAGTTCTTCTGATAACTTGTACCAATTTAGTACAAAACAATTAGGTACTTTGCACGCAAAAGTATTATATGTTATTATTTGCAAAAGTGCTTTGTGATTACGGAATTTACCATCTACATGGTGTAAAATTTTGACATTTTTTATTTGTTTTTTTTTTTTAATTATATACGTTGAATTGCGCATTATTGTGTAGTGGTCGAAGCAACAAGTGATTAAACGTCTGGTTTTTATTAAGCGCATGGACTTAGTATTGCTATAAAAAGAGGCAATATTGCCAGCTTTTTGGGAACTTTGCAGCAGTTTAAACTACGCTCTACGCTTAGGTTAGTATAAGGTTAACTTCAGTTAACTTTTAAATTTATTTATTCTGTGAAAGTACTTGAATTAACAATGGAATATGGGTCTACAACTTGGTTTGACAAAATATAGTTGTTAAATAGTCATGTAAATTAACATAATAATTATACTGTGTGATTATGACACAGAATAATCATTTCAACGAGTGGATGTTTACAAAGTTGCATCTCAGATGTATACTGCTTATTTGATCATAGCTGTTAGATTTTTTTATAGGTACAATTATCAATTTGCAGTTATCATGTTGGAAGTAAAACTAATATAATAATATGCAACTATTATGAAAATTTCAAAAAAAATATACTTAATTTTTTTTAAATATTAATTTGGATCAACTTTGCCTAATACCAAATATTAAGTGGCAGTTAACGATTATACGCTTATACGTCACTTGATTACTAGAGTCTCAAGACACACATTTTCCGTAGTGTGTGCTTTTTTGCACATATTTATCGTAACTGAACCCTACGGTTTTGCTCGCGTGGATGTTAAGTACTTCACAGAAACCTCCTATTATTAGGGTAAAAACCATATCGTTAACTAGCCCTATATTTGTCTCTATGCAAAAAAATCACGTCTATCCGTGACGTCAGCGTGAAGGATAAACCAACAAACACTTTTCACGTTTATAATATGAAGTAAGCTTATCGTGATTAATAAAAACTCAGCACGAGTAGAGCGGAGCACGCGTGAAGCTTTTTCACTTTCGTGGAAAAGTCTGGTTTGCTTTTCGAAAGCATTCTATGACGAGCTAGAGCGCGTCGCGGTACGAGCGATCCAATGCTCCATTTGTTCGCCGCGGATGAGGGAACTCCGCGCGGGCGCAGCAATCTACGCGCCACAACAAGGGATTTTAGTGAAAGGTCGAATTACAAGAACGAAATGGTGGTTCAGTGAAACTGGTTCCATGCCTCAGAATGCAAGTAACTGGATAAAAACATCGCCCCGAGACAAACCAGTCGTCGGCGAGCGTGCTTGTACTCGAGCGATTGCAACAGAACCAGATGGTCAAACTTGCTTGAATTGTCATCACTTGTAAAGGCGACTAATGGAAGGCCGCGGGTGACGAGCGATGCCGACTTGTAACCTTGTTGCTTTAGGCAAATATGACTTATGTAAAGAAGCCTCCCTATATTGTTTTTCAGTTATTTCAAGGCAGAGCTGGTCGTCCAGCGGTTATCTGTGGACTGTGCAATCCAACGCTTGCAATAGGTAGCAAATTTCTATAGCTCATGCTTCGGCACTAAATTAATTCGACGAACTAACAATGTGTCCAGAATGTTGTAATGTAACAATCCTGTTCGCGAACTTTTTCCTAAAACCGCAGTCGTCGTTACTTTGTCGTGTTTCGCTTTATTCGTTAGAACTAACGGAAAAACCGAGTTGTACCGAGCAGCAACCGCTGCTATTTTGTCGTCCGCTAATGGTTTGTTAAACTGTATTGCGTTTACCGGACCGCCGCCGTCACACGGCACATTCATGTCCCCAGTTGAAGCGTCATCCGCATGGACAATCGGCGGGAGATCAGATCGGTGAGCACAGAGCGCTTCAACACTTGTTAGCTATCGCGCATGTCATCGAGCACAACTAGGTCGACCGGACACCACCTCGCTGCCCACACGTAACCCTGCCAAACGCTCCGGTCATAGCTCACGAGGCAACAACCTTACAGCGAGGGTCTCCTGAACTGGGTGGGGTAACCGTAGGCGGACCCACCAGGCCGCGCTGGTTGTGCCACGGTCCTCGAATCGGTCGACTGATCTCGCGTACGGGTGGCATTTTGGAAAGTTGCGCCCGTCACTTTATGACAACAAATATTTGGATGTGCCAATGTATCAACCGTTTCAACCATAATTCATGCTGAATTTAACAAAGTATTAAAGTAATTCATATGTTTAAGTACCTAGTATCTCAGTCAAATGTTATTGCATAACCTCAGATTAAACCAAGTATCTTGTTTATAAGTTTATCGTGTTGATGATTTTAGGACAAACTCTCGTTATTGTGGCGTTACCTTCTTATGGAGTTAATATCTAAAATTTTATACATGGAGGCTGTTTTAGCTTTTTGATTTCCAAATCGTATCCAATTTGCTATGTTGTCTATTATGGATATTATGACTGTAAGTCCCCCATAAATATAAAATAAAATAAAAATAAAACTATTCCCATCATCGGAAACAAAAGGTTCTAAACCTATTTTGAGAAATTTACATGAATTCATGTTGTAACCTAGATATCCGAAATTAGTATAGTCCACGAGCGAATTAACGGTTGGAATTAGCACTTCGCAATGCTGA
The DNA here is from genome assembly GCA_905147375.1 of Hylaea fasciaria. Classification (NCBI taxonomy): domain Eukaryota; kingdom Metazoa; phylum Arthropoda; class Insecta; order Lepidoptera; family Geometridae; genus Hylaea; species Hylaea fasciaria. The sequence goes on from LR990192.1 coordinate 1,271,455, forward strand.
ATGAAGGTCATCGGCTTGGGCACATTGCTAATTTGCCGCGGGCTCCTCACTATGACTGTTACGGAAATAGTTGCGGTTACGGAAATTAAAAAGAAACGGTTACGGATTTTTCCATTACTACGTACCTAATGAAAAAAAGTAACTTATAAAATTACAGATAATAATTTTAAAAGATCTACGGTACTAGATTCGACTCTTGCCAATGATGTTCTCGAAAAATTATATATCTACTAGCAGACACGGCCACGCGTTGCTGTGGCTAAGGTTTTTGTTATTGCGACTGTAAATTGTGATGTAAGCATTCCTATTTTTTAAGTTAGATCAGACTGCACACGGTGTGCAAAAAGATTAATATCGGTTAAGTAATTTAGGAATCCATCGCACACAGACAACGTGATGCGTAATTTATATATATTAAAAAGATTTCCATCACTCCGTGCTTCGAACGACGCACTCGTTACCCTGTCGAAACAACTTCTTATTGATTGACAGCAGTCGTTAAGCCACGTAAGACACTTAGGCGGCCTGACACATTCTGACACCGGAGGCCGTTACAACCTATTTTTACACAAAAACAATCACTAAGAGCGTTCACATCGAGCAATTATACATTAGCTGTAAAACCTTTAATATCATATAAGTAAGTAGGTAAGCAATATTATTTCATTTTATTTTCCGTTCAAACTATAGGTACAGCAGCGATGTCGTAATTATAAGATATTATAAAACATTGAAATCGCACCAGTTATGAAACCATTAAGAACAACATTCATCGTTGTATTTGTTCTGGAGATAAAGCTCTTAACTCGCTCTACAACTTTCAGAAAATGTAAATATGTACCGACTCTGTCGTCTCCACCCGTGCCTATTTTAATAAACTCCCAAGAGCTAAAATGTACGAAATGTCGGTAGGGCTCCATTTCTAAGGTGCTCGTTAGAAAAAACTCCTATTATTTAAACGGGCAGGTAAAATCTACCTCGCCGGTTGAATAGCGCCGTATATTTCTATAGAGATCAGAAAAAACTCGACATTCTTTGTTCCCCGTCTCGCTTTTAGATACCATTACCTGTAGAGTACTGAGTATCACGAGTAGGTACCACTTCGAGAGTTGTGGTATACGATACACAAATACAACGGATATTCAGTACGAGTAACTTGACCAAGTTTTAAGATGCTGATACTTAGATTACGCAAAAGGTGATTAAATTCGACCCAACCGCCGACGACAGATTCAGAAACCGATACCTTTACGACTATTTTTAAGTTTACAAACCTTTTTAACTCAATCAAACATCAACATTTATTTTAATCGAAAATAGAAACAATCGTGTGTTATTGTGCGCTGTAAAAACAACCAAAACAACGGTAAAGTCGGGCAAAGCTGTTAAATTCTGACATGCGCTCGGGTACGTTTTACATAAACGGTTTAGCTTGACACGTCGCCGAGCGCGCCGCGGCCGAGCGGCGTTGTAAATCGCGCCGGCGTTAAATCACACGTAGCGGTGCCGCTTGTAACGTAGTGGAAGAAACTCGTCTAGAGCCCGCCCACGCGTATACGCCTCTTCGTTAGACGCGCACAGTTCCTAACTTGTCGAACGTAAACCCAATATAAATAAATACGTTGTTTTTTATTATAAGATATTAACGAGCGCCCAATTAGGTAACGCCAGCTTAACATTAAAATCGACGCGTTCCATACAATCGCGCTTGTTATTAACATTGGCGTTTTTTTTGTTTCCAGTATGCATCGGCACGAACGGTCGGATGTCGGTGCCGTCCAACCGCGACACCCACTACCGGAACCTGCGCGACCGCTTCACCAACTGCACCTACGTTGATGGCAACCTGGAGCTGACGTGGCTGCAGAACGAGACCCTCGACCTGTCCTTCCTACAGTACATCCGCGAGGTGACGGGCTACGTGCTGATCTCGCACGTAAACGTGAAGCAGATCGTGCTGCCGCAGCTGCAGATCATCCGTGGCCGCACGCTGTTCAAGCTGAACGTGCGAGACGAGGAGTTCGCTCTCATGGTGACCATGTCGTCGGCCTTCACGCTGGAGCTACCCGCGCTGCGTGACGTGCTGCGCGGCAGCGTCGGCATCTACAAGAACTATAACCTGTGCCATGTGAAGACCATCAACTGGGATGAGATCATCACCGGCGTGAACGCTTCCTACGTGTACGTGTATAACTTCTCGGCGCCGGAGCGCGAATGTCCGCGCTGCCACCCCAGCTGCGAGGCCGGCTGCTGGGGCGAAGGCGAGAAGAATTGCCAGAAGTTCTCCAAGACGAACTGTAGCCCTCAGTGTGCGCAAGGGCGCTGCTTCGGGCCCAACCCGCGCGACTGCTGCAACACGTTCTGCGCCGGCGGCTGCACCGGCCCGCTGGCCAGCCAGTGCCTCGCCTGCCGCAACTTCTACGACGAGGGTACCTGCTCGCAAGAATGCCCGCCGATGCAAATATACAATCCGACCACGTACTCGTGGGAACCGAACCCGAACGGGAAGTATGCGTACGGTGCGACATGTGTGCGCAACTGCCCCGAACACCTTCTGAAGGACAACGGAGCCTGTGTGAGGAGCTGCCCACCGAACAAGACCGCCGTGAATGGGGAATGCATACCTTGCAACGTCACATGCCCTAAAACTTGCCATGCAGAAAAGCCAATCCACTCGGGAAACATCGCCAGCTTCAAGGATTGCACCATCATAGATGGCTCTATCGAAATACTGGAGATGACTTTCACTGGGTTCCAGCACGTCAACAATGACTACTCTTTCGGGGAGCACTACGCCAAGATGGAGCCGGACGCTCTGGAGGTGTTCAGCACGGTGCGCGAGGTCACCGGCTACCTCAACGTGCAGGCGCATCATCCGAACTTTACCAGTCTTTCCTATTTCCGAAACCTGGAAGTGATAGGAGGCCGTCAAATGGTCGAGAATCTCTTCGCTTCCCTTTATATTGTAAAGACATCTCTCAAATCACTGGGGTTGAAATCATTGAAAAGAGTGAACTCCGGAGCGATAGCTATTATGGAAAACAAGAACCTCTGCTACGCTGACAAAATTGCCTGGAATAAGTTAGTGAAATCCCGAGAGCACAAACAAGTCATACAGAAAAATGGAGATTATGTGCTTTGTGGTGAGTTGGCGCCGCGACCATTTTGTGAGGATCCTCATTAGAGTCATCGTTTTAAGACTGCCTTGCGATAGTTATTTTACTTTCAAATGGCGATTTTTTTTGTCCCACATATTTTTTTATTTCTTAGATCCCTGAACACTGAACCACACACTACTACTAACCTATTAACAGCCTGTGCCACAAAAGACTGCGCGTTATTATAATTCCCCATGGCAAACAAATATCAAACTTGACATTTGTTCAGCCACTTACTAGAACCTTGATTTATATCGTAACATTGTTTTGTTGTTAACCATAGTCTACTCCACAGAGAAATCGCATTTGGGGTGTGATCCTCAATGTTCTTCAGACGGTTGCTGGGGTCCCGGGCCGGACCAGTGCCTCAACTGCCAGAACTACGTGGCGGGAACCACCTGCATCCAAAACTGCAGTATCCTTCCAGGGTAGGTGACAGACAATAAACTTTACCATATCACATTACTCATAGTACTCATTAAGGTCACACGCCTGGCGAAAGTTATTGGTACGATTAAAATATTAAGTAATTTGCACAAACGATAATATGTAGGTAGGTATGTTCTTGAAATAATGCATCGGCCTGGCGGCAGCCTCCGTCAAATCTCGAAGCCTTATTAACATAACAAAGCGGAGTGTCGTGTGGGCAGCGTTACAGGTTCGACGAACGAGCACTGTTCTGACCTCATTGTTGCCAGACGTCGTAGCAGCTGTGTATTGAAAAGACAATTTACTGGCAAACTTAAAACTAACATGCCCAATGTTATGCATTTCAGGTTGTACAAAAGCGGAGTGAAAACTTGTAAAGAGTGCCATTCGGAGTGCGTGGATGGATGCACAGGGCCAACTCGCGCAAACTGCACGCGCTGTAAGCACGTCCGTGATGGCCCCTACTGCGTCGCCGAGTGCCCTGATTCCAGATATCTATCCGAAAATGGGACTTGCCAACTGTGCCACTATAACTGCCATGACGGCTGCACTGGCCCCGAGAACACGGTGGGGGAAGGGGGCTGCAACTCATGTAAAAAAGCCATTCTCAGTGACGAAGGCACCATCGGTAACTGTCTCGGTGAAAACGAACCTTGCCCGGATGGATATTATAACGAATGGGTTGGAAACGTCAAAGAACTTGGGGACAAAGTGAACGTTGTCTGTCGAAAGTGTCACCCTCTTTGTATCAAATGCTCTGGCTTCGGCATCCACAAACAAGTATGTACGGTCTGCAATGGATTCAAACGAGGAGACCAATGCGTCGACGAATGTCCATCAGATCATTTCACAGACACGATCGGAAGAGCATGCACGCCATGCCACCAGGAGTGCAAAGGCTGTACCGGACCATCCTCAACAGACTGCATTAAATGCCAGAGTCTGAAAATTTTCCTGAGTGGCTCGAGCTCTGCGGATAGCCTCACATTTAACTGCACGGACACATGCCCCGAAAATATCCCACACAAAATTTATTTCGACGAGCAGTTACAAAACCCCATTGACGAACCGTATTGCTCGGAGCTTGCTAGTGTACCTAATACGACAACCGCTAAAATGCCGATTGTTCTTGCGATCATATTGGTAGCGGCCGTTACTGTCCTGGTGGTAATAGGTATCATAGGCTACAACTGCAGACAGAAAGCGAAAGCAAAGAAAGAAGCCGTTAAAATGACGATGGTACTGACGGGATGCGAAGACAATGAGCCGCTACGACCTACCAATGTAAAACCAAATCTCGCGAAGTTGCGTATAGTCAAAGAAGGCGAGCTTCGTAGAGGCGGTATGCTCGGATATGGTGCCTTCGGTAAAGTATACAAAGGTGTCTGGGTACCAGAAGGAGAAAATGTGAAGATTCCAGTTGCCATTAAAGTTTTAAAAGAAGGAACCGGAGCCAACACTAGTAAGGAGTTTCTAGAGGAGGCGTATATAATGGCAAGTGTAGAACACCCCAACTTACTGCAGCTGCTAGCCGTTTGTATGACGAGTCAAATGATGTTAATCACACAACTGATGCCACTGGGATGCTTACTAGATTATGTTAGAACGCACAAAGAAAAGATAGGGTCGAAAGCATTCCTAAACTGGTGTACCCAAATAGCGCGTGGTATGGCGTACTTAGAAGACAAGAGATTGGTGCACAGAGATCTAGCCGCGCGTAACGTTTTAGTACAGACTCCAAGTTGCGTGAAGATAACCGATTTCGGGTTAGCGAAACTTTTAGATATAAACGAGGACGAATACAAAGCGGCTGGAGGTAAAATGCCGATCAAGTGGCTGGCGCTGGAATGCATCCAGCACAGGATATTCACGCACAAGAGTGACGTGTGGGCGTTTGGCGTTACCATATGGGAGATATTGAGTTACGGAGCTCGCCCGTATGAGAACATTTCGGCTAGGAACGTACCTGAACTGATTGAGAACGGATTAAAGCTTCCACAGCCGAGCATTTGCACGCTTGATATCTATTGTATGATGGTGTCTTGCTGGATGTTGGATGCCGATAGCAGGCCCACCTTCAAGCACCTGGCGGACAGGTTCGCGGACATGGCGAGGGATCCGGGCAGATACCTCGTCATACCGGGAGATAAGTTTATGCGCCTTCCGTCCTACTCCACACAGGTAAATCCATATGTACGTTCCTTTCTCTTTCTGCTACTACGTTTTCTAGTAATTAAGTACCTATGATAATTTTAAAACTTATTCACGACTTCTTTTCAAATGATTCATTAGTAAATTCTGAACCCTATTATAAAAATGTCACTTAACCATGAAATTTATATTTTCAGGATGAGAAGGAGCTAATCAGGAACTTATCGTCGGCTATAGAAGGTCCGGAGTCGTTAGTCGAAGCGGATGAGTACCTGCAGCCGAAATTCAAGACTTTGCCGGGGACGACATCGAATTCCGCCCCACAGGCTGGGACTGATACACAAACCAGCTCGCTGAAACCGTGCACTTCCTCGTCATGGGCTCAGAACGGCACCGGCCCCGAGGGCACGATCGAAGGCTCAGCCTCGCCAGGAGCCTGGGAAAACCACCAGACGAACCCAGAAGGAGGCGAACTCAGACACTATTACAACAATGGAGTGTGCGCCACCGACACCTCCAGCTCAAGATACTGCAGCGATCCCATGAAAATAAGGCCAGACGGTACCCTCGAGAACAATTTCGATGGCATGTCCAAGCTGAAGGAGGCTCAGGTCGGGAACCTAAAGTTGAACCTGCCTCTCGACGAAGACGACTATCTGATGCCATCGCCACAGCACAACCAGAGCGCGTCCGCGTACATGGACCTAATAGGCGAGGCAGGCGAGTCGCAAGAGGCGAAGGACCTGCGTTTCAACGGCCTGATGGGGCCGAAGCGGTGTGTCGACAACCCGGAGTACTTGATGTCGGAGGAGAGTGTGCCGACGCAGACGCTAGGGATCCCCACGGAGCCGGCGCTGGAGGTAGTGGCGGGCGAAGCGCCTTCGCGGCCCGCCGGCGCCTACGTGCCGCAGCGCTCGGTGGAAGAAGAATCCATGTCCGACCACGAATACTACAACGACCTTCAACGCGAACTGCAACCGCTGCGGCGAAACGAGACTACCGTGTGAACCATCAGGGTTCGCTCGTGCCCGTGCTCCCGGTTGATCTCTCGTACTGACTGTACTATTCCCGTGCCATTTGAGCGATGGCTGGTGTTACTCGTATGTGTGTAATGTTACTTGTATGCGTGTACTGTTGCTCGTAAGTATGTAGTAGCGTTACTTATGTGTGTGTAGTTACACTTGTGCAGCTCATTCGTACGACTATTCTAAGATTTTATCACACCTTACGACAGTTTGTTAATTTTTATTTTTAAAATTGTATAGCAACTGTTTTTATGGATTCTGTAAAAAAAAATGTGTTTTATAGTGCCTCTTTGGAGGCATATAACAAATTATAAGTTATTTATTAATTTAGTTTAAGGAAGGCTATGTTTAAGTTCAAATAAGAGTGTTATTTTAATTTTTAAACTGTGATAATTAGTTTAATTCCAATAAAGTGGAACCAGTGAAATTAATGGAGTTAAAAGGGGCACGATCCGTTTGAAGATCTGCAATCGAGTGGATAAAAAACGTAATTTAAGTGAACGGCTCGTACGATTGCGTGGCCTAAGCAGGATTTCACTAGCGTTGCCTTCAAATTTATTTTCGACAAACTTTTGTACTAGAAGTTCTTAAACTTTCGCGAACAGGAAACATATTAACTAGCTAAAAACGGGTCTAATCAAAAAATAATCTAATTAAAAGAGTCTTCTCGTGACCACGGCCGATGTAACTCGGTCGAAACGTCGAGGTATGTCAAAATTATATATTTTGATATTTGTTTGTGCGCGAATTAGACCCGTTTTTAGCTAGTTAATAAACTTTTGTACCTATGCAAATTACAATATTTCTTGCTATTAGGTTTTGGAGCACCAAATTGTTCTATTATATTTGGTGGGAATAAAAACTAACGGATTTATTAACGCACATTCCTTTTATATACATTCGTTAAACTCGTAATATATTATGTACAATCAATAAAATGTATCACCTCAGGAGATCGATTCGAGCCCTATAGCGGCTACTGCAAGGCAACAGGTATGTCTACCTGCAAGCTCTTACGAACTCCTAGAATGTCGACTTAGGGCTGAAGGTTCAGAGGGCAACAGCGTGCCGTCTGTGCTGAACAAGATGATAATATATAACGAGCAGATATCAGGACGCAGAAGCGGACGATCGGTCCGGTCTGTTTAGATGTTTTCTCACTGTAATTTCTTATTTTGTGAGACCGGTCTCGAGGTCTATTCCCACTTTGATGAATCTCGTCCATTAAAACGAGGATGCCTACGATTTGAAACCTATTCATGTCACTTGGCGATTTAAAACCAAAGTCCACATTTGACAATCCGAAATGTCTGCATTTGTGTGGCAGAAGATCGTTTATATTGTATAAAATCACAATATTTTAAAAAGAAACTGGTTGTTAACACACCCTTGTTAAGGCTTATAATTATAATATATTTTTTTATTTGTTGTGAAAGAAACTATTTTAACTACATTTACGTAGTACTTATCATGATATAGTATACCTACCATTGTCATTATTATTTCAATATTTTTACAATGAAATTTTTATTACAATACATTTTTAGATAAGTACTTATACTACTAAGTAAGGTTCATATTATACCTACGCTGCTACAAATTTTCATTTTCATATTCAAATTCACACTATTAGACTAATACTTACTATTACTTACAATGCAATCATTGTGATCTTGCCAAACGATGCAATTTGTCACTAAGTACTTGCTTTTATAGCCTTGCCATCTGAAGACACTTCTAATTTCTTTAGCTACAACATGAATGTAAATAAAAACCTATACGTATATACCTACCCATATTTATGGCAAACGTAAAAGACATTAATATTAAGTTCGACGTCTTCATTTCCATTGCAAATATTTTTAGTATAAGTGTATTAGTAATATTGACGGACCAAACCGTCGTATGCCATGTCAATGTAAATTAATGTAAAATTAAAATATTACTACGCTTCTGTAAATATACAAAACAATAAGCGTAAATATCTGTTAAATAAGCTGACGTATATAATACTTATGTACCATTGTCATTTTATTGTTTTTTTTCATCCACGCTGACAAAGCTCTAAATTTGTTTTGTGCCATTTTAATATGTTTTCATTATCTACTTATACTATAATATTGATTGTTGTGTATGTTTACATAGGATACTTTTACTTCTGATATTTATTATCACCGACTTGTTACGCGTTTTGTAAAGGCTGCTTGCTTATACTGTAGACATTCTATGTGAACATATGCATATGGACGCGTTTGTGTGCCCATGCAATTATGAGTTAGGTACTTACTTTATTTTTGTGAAAGTTTTACATGGCTAACATATTATTATTATTGTTTTCTTGTAGATAGTGAATGTAGGCGACGTATGTTGGTACAAGTACCTTGATAAATGGAATGAGAATAATGTGTCTGTATGATTTTAATACCTCACCTCAAACCTCTCACACCTTACCTTTCCCTTTCTCGCTCTCAATATAACGATTTTTCGATTGTTTTAAATAACAATACCAGGAATCAGAAACCGTAAGACCGACATTAGAACATTACGAGAAACAAAGAAACATACCTACATAAATTTACGAGTGTCAGAACGCCATCTATCAGCGTTTCTTTGTAATACCACATGTTATCTACCGAGATATTCGAGAGATGACTCTTATATTGTCTTTTTTTTTTTTTTTTTTTTTTTTTTATTCTTCAGTTTAAAGGGCTTTTGAACAACATGTTCATGCCAACCCTGTAGATCCTTATTATAGTTACACCATACACAATTACACATACCGTAGAACCTTACAACATTGCCTTTGCAGTACAACTTTGCCAAAACCCGAAAAATAAACAAAAGTTGTCGTGGTAAATTTAGTTTATAAGATAGCAACAGTTTTGAGTGTTTGGGTAAATCTCAGACATATTTAAGGCAATACAAGCTATTAGTTCTGTTCCTAACTTCGCTGAATTTCCTGACAGCGGCCATCAAAGTAGGGGTAGTCGAAGGTGGTGTCAATTCCGTGTCGCAGATTTTACCGTGCTATTCCCAAAATACTTGTTTCAGATGAGTCAAGTTTCATGTGCTTAAAAACGCTTTATTGGCGATGAGTTTAATTCCTGATTCTGTGCTGTAGGTCGCTTTATTACGAAGAAATTTAACTGGGCAAAGTAGTGAGACATTCCGCAGCAAAGAGTTTGAAACATTGCCCACCGCAAAAATGGTGTTAGGGTTGACACTTTTAGAAATTGAAAATTCTGCATAAGTACATACTAATTATAATCATAAATAATAGGTAATTATTACATAATAGGTACCTACCCAGGTATTAACTTAATTTGAGAAGAATATGGTGGCAGTCTAAAATATATTAAGTAGGTAGGTAAGTACCTATGGTACCTCAATAACTTCCTAAGCTATTGCTTTGAATTGTATTTACAATTCCTAACTAAGTAGGAACAAAGAGATAACTAGGTATAAAAAGTTTGGCATACCAAGGTGCAAGTTTAGTTTCGTTCTTTATTTTCATAATTGTATAAATTGATACCTACGTAATATCTTGATAGGTAGGTACTACCTAGTTACCTACCTACTTATTTAATATATTTTTTTCATTGTTTGTAATAATAAATTTAAATAAATCTACAAAAATATAATATTAAGATTTTTCTTTTGTAGCAGCCCTAGCACCTCACATCACTTTGTATGAAAGTAGATCTGGAGGGTAGTACAAAGTTGCCCACCTCATTTAAAAAAAAACTATAAGGTATTTTAGCTTGTTGTCAACTGGGTTTTCATCTTTACACCATTCCTCAAGATATATTTTATTATCAGAGCAATAGAGCTTACGGTTTCTCGAATATTCAAGGTGAGCAATGTTGTAAGAAATGGCTGATAAAGTTGCCCGCCTCTTTGACCGTAATTTTATCCGTATATATTTAACATAATGACTATTTGTTTGGATATATACATTCCTTTAATTGCGCTTTGTATAACTGCATATTTACATTTTGAATGAAGCTAATCCTTTTTGTGCTATCTTAAAAAATAGTAAAAAAGCGGGCAATGTTGCAAGGTTCTACGGTACTTATTTCAGAGTAAGTTAGGTATACATAATTTTGCCTTATAACTTACTTAATTAACGTAAATAGTATTTTTGCTTCACGGGAGTCTGGGTAAGCTAGTATACTATGTAAAGCCCCAACATTATTCAGATCAATATCTAGCTCAGCCAGGATCCTCTGTCTTTCAGCCTCGTTTCGGACACATTCCACCAATACATGGTGCACATCTTCTGGTTTATTACACATTTCGCAATTCGGTGACACAACCTTTCCCATCAAATGCGCAAACTTGTTCAGTGGAATGTGTCCAGAACGAAGTCTGTGCGCGATAACAACTTGTTTCCTACTTATGTTGCCCATAAACCACGGCGAGCGTGGCGGTTGGCTTTGAATGATTTTATACCACAAACCTTTCGATTTAGACCGCTCATCAAAATATTCTCGCCAATGGTTGTAACACATTTTTCTATAAGTATGGAAAATTTCAAAACATGCAGGCATAATAAATATCTCGGATCCATCTGTGACAGCTGATTTTGCTAATCGGTCAACCTCTTCGTTTCCTGTTATGCCTATATGTGACGGGATCCATTGCAATACAACCTTAACGTTGTTTTTACTGAGGTTGTCTAAATATCGAAGTACACTATATGCTATGGATATACCTACATTTCCCGATACACATCGACGCAAGTGTTGTAGTGCACTTTTACTATCACTAAATATGACACAATTAACTTGTTCTTTGACATTGTATTGAACATGAGTCAGAGCTCCCAGTATGGCTAACAGTTCCATAGTCATTATAGATACGGTCGACATATTTTTATAACATTCACCGCGTAAACAATTCGGGTCAAAGTACGCCGCTCCAGACACGTCAGCGCTCTTCGACCCGTCAGTAAATATTCTATACCAGGTACCATATTTTATATTAAGCTCACACAATACTTCGGTTTTTAATGTGTTTACATTGTAATGCCTTTTCGCAGCCTGTACACATTCTAAACTGTCTTTAATTAACGATTTTATTTCTATTTTAGAAGGCCACACTTTAAGTTTGAACATTTCTAGGGGATTTGATGACTTAATTTGTTCATGTCGTATATTACTAAATGTCTTTATTAACAAAGGTTTCTTCTTGTTATCCCAGTATTTATCTGAGCTAAGAGCGCTGAGTGTGTCTAAGAGACTGGCAGTTTGACCCTTATACCACGATCTCGCTTTTAGACAGAACTTATAGGCCAAATATTCTCGTCTTATAAATAATGGAGGAATGCATATCTCACTCTCCATGACGTGTATTGGGGTTGTTTTAATAAAGCCACCTATTATTCTTAATGCTTGATTTTGAATTTTATCGACTTTGTATGTGTGGGTATTAGCACTATTATCATATAAAAAGCTGCCGAAGTCGATACGACTTCTTATTAAATTAATGTATAGCCTTCTTAGGTGCTTAGGGTGCACACCCCAGCCAGACCCTGCTAACACCCTTAAAATACTTAGAAATCTTTGCGTCTTTTCACATGTTTCCTTAATGTGTTTCTGCCACCGCAACGATCGATCTAACCAAATACCTAAATATTTAATATTCTCACTTTCGTCTAAATTTATATCATTAATTTTAAGTACAATTTGGTGGTTTCTCCGTCCTCTACTAAATAAACAATATTTAGATTTCGTTGCTGAAATGTGTAAGCCTAGTGTATTGATAATTTTAATGATGGAATTTAAAGCATGTTGCATGTATAAAGCACAATTTTCTATCGTTCTGTTACTCACAAATACCACAAAATCATCGGCATATTGTGCAATTTCTGTGTTACTGTTCTTACTGATTTTATGAGTCACAATATTAAAGAGCAATGGTGAGAGAGGATCTCCTTGGGCCAAGCCCTTAGAAGTCCATCTCATCATGTCCGTTTCATCTTTAATTTTTAAATGACGTTCACTTAAAAATTCCCACAGATAGTTGCTTATCTTAGCTGGCACTTTAAGTTGGTCTAACGTAAGAACAATTTGGTCAACAGGAACATTGTTATAGGCGTTTTCTAAGTCTAGGAAACATGCTAGCGTAGGTACTTTTTTAGTGAAGCCGATTTGGATAGTTGTAACTAATCGTGTCACGGAGTCCAGACAAGATTGCGCTCTTCTAAAACCGGTTGTTGACGGGGGCAATACGTTACTGTGTTCTATGTACCACTCTAGTCTTTTGCCGATCATTGCGTGGAACGTTTTACAAATACACGACATTAGCGATATAGGTCGCAGCTTAGGTTCCGAATTAGAGTTATTAGCTACTTTCGGGATTGGTATAATTGTTATATCTCTCCATTGCTGTGGAACATGGCCAGAATTAAAAACATTATTGTATATGGACAATAAGAAATCCTTACCTACGTCCGGCAAATTGAATATCATTGAGTATGTTACTTCATCACACCCCGGAGCAGTATCCTTCGTTTTAAGGCATACTTCTAGTTCTTGTATTTCAAATTTTTGTTCTAATGTACTATGAGACGATAAAAGGATCGGTTTATTAGCTCTGACAAAGTCGGGGGCTAAATTATTTAACAATTCCTTCTTTTTAGCAACTGGAGCTTGAAATTGATTTAGCTTATATCCTTTAATCCACCTCATCCGACGCCACATTTCCGATAATGAAGTAGTTTCATTGGTAGAATCACAAAAAATACGCCAGCTAGTCGATTTAGCACGTGCAATATCCTGCCTAACTATGAGGCTCTTATTTTCAAGGTACGTCAAATTGTCAGGAGTTGGGTTCCGTCGAAACGCGTTTAGTGCTAACCTTCTTTGCGCCACGACTTTAGATAAGTGTGCATTCCAGTAAGGTTTCGGTGCAAACTTATTAGTGGGATCGTTGTATATTTTCTGCAAAGGGATACTTTTATCAGCTGCCTCATTAATCATATTGATAAACTTATTATACATGTCTTGCACACAGGTTGTATTACTGGAGTAGTTAAGTAATATCTCTTCAATACTTTTCTTATATGATGGCCAGTCGGCTTTCTTATAATTACGTTTTTTGGAAAACTGTTGAGTATTTTGTTGATAATATGTACTAATTTTTATAACTAAATGGTCACTATTTAAATTTTCATTAAGGATTTGCCAATTAAGGTGAATTACAATATCCGAAGAAGCGAAGCTAATATCTGGTGACGATGCCTGCAAGGTATTGTTTACATATTTAACTCTAGTAGCGTCACCTGAATTGATTGCAATATACCCCTGGTCCATTGAAGAGTCTAAAATCTGTGTTCCTCTGGTATTAGTTTTGTACGACCAGTTCGAGTGGTGCGCGTTAAAGTCGCCTGCTATTATACTTTTATTTTTATACAGAGAAAATAGTTCGTCCCAGTCAGATTGTGTTGTATGTACAGATGAAGGACAGTATAAAGATACCACATTACTTATATACTTACAATTCATAATTTTCACAGACAGTATTTCAATACCTGTATTACTAAGGTCCATAACACTTCTCTCGCTTTTAATAGATTTATGTATCAAAATTGCTACTCCACCGTACGAGTCCATCCTGTCTCGCCTATAAATAGTATAACCACTTAAGTTTATATCTATATCCTCGTTTAACCAGGTTTCACTTATGATTGCTATATGCACTTTATATTGATATAAAAGACATTCAAATTCTGTTAATTTAGGTTTGATGCTCTGAGAATTCCACTGGATTATATTAACAAACCGTTTAGACATGCTATCCATTATTAAAAATGGATTGGAGTTTGTTAATACAATCCCCGAACTTAAATATCTCTGCTATATAAATATAGCACTCTTCGACAATGACACTTAAGAAGATAGTGATTTTCTCATCGAGCATTTTTTCAGACAATACGGCCTCCCTCAACCTATTAAACAGTCTCATAAAGTTGAATTTCTCCCTTCTCAATTTTTTCTCTTTCCTTGTTATGTCTTCTTCGTGTATACCACGAGTTTCCGCTCTTACTGCTGTATCTTCCTCAAATTTCATTTCTTCAGCCCATTTGTTTTTCTTCTTCTTTTGTTTCTTTTTATTCTTCGATTTGGAACCTATCCCACCAATTATTATGGACTCGTTTGCGGAGCTTTCTTCTCCAGAATCAAAGTTCTTTCTTTGCGGTTTGGTATCGGTCAGCAAAGCATTTCTATATCTGCTGTCTGCTCCATAATGATCCAGAACTACTCCATCTGTTAAACTCATGCTTTTATCTTCTCCTGCGATAGGTTCTGCATATAATATTTGATGTTCCGTTTTTTCGATCTTTTCATATGTTTGGTATAATTCAAATGCCTTCTTATAAGTGCAATTTTCCTTTGACATTATGTTCCTGATATCTTTTTCCTTCTTGAATGCTGGGCATTTGTTTTTCTCTAATGACATATGAGGTCCTTTGCAGTTAATGCACTTATACACTTTCGTCTCACAGTTTGCATGGTCTGAGCCACATTTGGGACAATATTCTCTTTTTAATGGGCAATATTTGACAGTGTGGCCAAACTTCCAGCAGCCCGCGCACTGTGTGACTGGAAATATATATGGTTCGACTAAGAACCTACAGCCATATGCTACAACATACGGAGGCATAGTGGAACCTTTAAAGCACAGGCGGACGGTTTCGCTATCCACCCATTTTCCTTCACTAGTTTGTCTCTTTAAGCGTGTAACAGACTCAATTCCGCAATCAGATTCAAATATTGTTTCCAACTCTTTTGTATCCATATCAAGGTCTGTTCTACGTACTATACCATAGCATACGGTCATTTGGTCCGACCTTTGACATTTGAAGCCCATTTTAGTAATCTCCTCGCAGTTCATCAACACGCTTGCGCATTCTTCAGACTCAAACATAATAACTACTTTGTAGTTGTTTTTGTATTGAATTTTGATAACGTTTTGAATGTCGTGATTCCTCAAAATCTTCGCAAAAGCCATTTGTTTAGGTAACGGCTCCACGGAAGTGATCACAATTCTATAATTCTTAAATTCATCTTCGTTTCTTTGATTACTCTTTACAGACACGCTTGTCAACTTGTTATTGTTATCTTCTCCATTTCCCGATAAACTTCTATGCACTTTCTTAGGCTTACTACGTATGACTTCAATAAAGCCACCATCCTCTTCTTCCGAAATATCATTCCATAATCTCTTACATCGCTGCATCTGGGTATCAGATAGTAATTCTTCTTGATTCTCGCGCTCACATTCATCGTCCATCGCCGCGTCACACATGGTGACGCTTGTTTACGCCGATAGCAGACGTTGCACCGGTTGTGCGTGCGCTCGCTGGACCGCACCGCGCGCGACTCTTATATTGTCTTATTTCATTTAACATTCAGTAACATTTTCATAAGTTCATGGTAATATTAGATACATCTGGTATCCTATAATCTGTGTAGTACCTACAAACCGATACGAGCTGTTTTATCCTCTATTCTTGTGCACTATAGTGTTTAGTATAGCGTTTCACGTAATTGACCGAGCGAACGAAGTGAGCGAAGGGCTCTATTTTAAGAGTGGCTCATTTTGCTTTCTACCAGACGTTTGGATGTTCCGGGCTACAGGCCACATTTATACCGATTATTACGTGATTGGTATAAATTTTATACAGGTTCTTTGATTTTTTGGCTTTTCCAGTCGAGAGAGATTTTTGATAGGGGGGAAGTTTGCTGTAGCGTCATTTACTGGCTTAGTTATAATATTTGGTGGAAACCTTAAATATTTAATACCTACATTAAGAACAAGTTGTAGTGAAAAAAAGATGGTATGAAACGGGGGCAAAGGGTGGGAAGCTATAGAGCCATTTATTGGGCGAGATTATAAGTGATACATGGGTATAAAACTATTTTGTGGTATAAAACTGTTTGTGTACTAAACATGGGTTGGTCTATTGATGATCATAACATTACATGGATGCACAAAGAAAGTTGAACTCAATAAACAAATTCAACTATGATCAGAACAAGCTTAACAACCGTCTATATAAACCACCTAAAATTCTGCCGCGCTTTGAAATAATCTTCTCTTTTTTACTATGAATCCCTGAAAATCGATTCATTTTCGAACGGTGGTGTAAAAAGGACTAATTAGTTTTGGTTCAGTAGGTACGTACACGCTGCGCTGGGGCACCAACTTCACGCCGTGTAATTATAGACTAGTAACTTTGAACACCGCAAAGCGTGACCTATCTTCGGGTTTAGATCACATGGTGCTATAAACCAATTTTTAATTTTTATATACATACCTACTTCGTATGCTATACTCGTATTAATTTTAATTTCAAGGTTTAAAACCTCAGCATAATTTGATTAGGAATAATACAGCCATTAATTATGGTAAATATATGTAATTAGGTATATAAATCACTCCCTATATCTAGCTATAGTCATCCATTTTTACGCGTGTGCCGAAGGAGGGCCATGTTTTTCGGGGTAAAATATATCCCAGATACGTAGTTATTATCCGTATCCACCAAGTCCATTCAATATCCGTCCATAGCTACAGTGAGATGACGTATGTTCAAAGAGACATGAACACGGGATCAGTTATGTTCTTATTTATTTTATCCTTTTCTTGTGTAGTAGTTAAAAAATAAAAATTAAAAGTTTGACGGCCCATGTGGCGTCAGTGTGGCGTCAGTGGATGATGAGCGGACTGCGAGCGGTAGATTGCGGGTTCTATTCCCGCATAGGTTTGTGTAGATCGATGTATTTGCTTTGAATTCGGTAGCTTGTGGTACAAACAGACCTGGCAGTTAATAATTCCCTAGTTAAGAGTTCGGGTCTGATGTGATCATAAATAAAAAAACACCTTTTTCTACAACATTTATTGATATTCATTTCCAAATGCCTAATATCTAACACATAGAAGAAATAGAATTAGGCTACAGAAATACAATTACGCATATAGGATTGCACATATATAGCACACATAATTACTCTGTTGCTCCTAGTTAAGCTTGCAAAAAGAAAGCCTAGACTCAATCAATTCTTCCTTTAATAAACTTCTTTGTTAGGAATGTAGGTAAGTACTGGTTTATTCGAGATTTTAAGTGATACATGGGTATAAAACTTAAGTTAGGTCTATCGATAATCAGAACATTACATGGATGCACGAAGAAATTTGAACTCAATAAACAAATTCAACTATAATCAGAACAAGCTTAACAACCGTCTATAACCATCTAAAATTGTGCCGCGCTTAAAGACGCCAATTAAGCGATAATAGCACAACTCTGCAAACGTCAGACCATATAAAAATAACGATGATATGTCCTGAAAACTAATTGACGTCTCAGAGCACGGCAGCGCCGCCTTTGACATTCCGACTACTCTAATGATTTCAACCGACCTGGACGGAAGAGGTTCCATACACAAGAAACGTCATCGGCGGTACGCTCGGGCTGTCTGATGTTACAATATTAGTAAACTTATTTTTAAACTCCTTTCTAGACAGGCGCCTCCCGAGTGGCGTACTAACAAGTCGACGCGTACGATTCTAAAACGTCCTAAGCACCTCGGGCAGCTATAGGCTGCACCTACCTGGCTAACCCTGCCACCACATTCTTACAACTAAACTGTTAACATATAAAAAAAAGAATAGATACCGTTAAATAAAAGTAAAAAACTATACATCCCCAAACTTAAAGTGTAAATAAATAAACGTTTTGGCATCATAAATGCAATATTCTTTCAGATCCATATTTTACATAATAAATTATTCAATAAACTACATACTAAAATAATATCATAATTTAAATTATATTAAAACCTTTGAGCATCTATTCTAAACAATAATAATAAAAGATTAGTATCAAAAATAAAGTAAGGGCCAATTGTGATTCGAATTTAACCGAATCAAAATTGGTTAATCCGCTTGGGTGCTACTAAGCTTAGGCATACAGATGCACGCGTTTTTTAAACTCATAACACCGCACTGTTCGCGTCGGGGTAAAACATGTATCCTACAGCTGTAGCAGACCTACGCAAATGAAAGCTTAAGAATTTGATAGCACATAATGTCCTCTATACGTATCAGATAGGTAAGAATATTCCGAAAATACATTTTCAGTCGTTTTTTTATGATAATATAAAGTTAAGCCATAAGGTTAACTCAACAAAGTCTAATAAGAATTGAAGAATTAATCATTCATTCGAGTTAGAAACACACGTTGGTGCAGACAGTTTCAATACAGTTTTTAACCTACGAATACTCATCTACTGAACCATCTACTATTTAAAATTACACTGAGACCAGTACCTATAATATAATACATATTTGAAACATATATAGTATATATATATACTTAATAAATATGTATAATAGAACGACACATAGATGCCTACAGGATGTTTTTTCTCTTTCATAAATCGTGATTTAATAATTACTATAAGTACATAAAGATACATAATATAACATAGATTACGGAGTGCTTTTATTGACAAGCGTGCAATAAAAAATATGAACAATCAGTTTATTGTGCAGGTTGTATAAAAGAAAAAATATAATCTGTACGAAATGAAAAACGCGCGACCCATTATTCGGGATTCAAATGACATTACGCGACCAATGTTATATGCCCGGCAACTATCTCGTCTTGCTTATGATGGTGGTAGATTGGCTCATAGGGTGCATAATTATACAGAAGAGTATTATGGCTGTACGTCCATGCCATGCCATCGAAGAATAACCTCAGCAAAAGAACCTGCACTGGTGAATTACAACCAGCATCACGCTGAATTGGGATTATTTTGCCCCATTATTTTAAAGATTTATCTTCCTTCTTTTTTTATGAATTTATATTACAATTGCCGATTCCAAGTGTTGAATGCAGAATTACAGCACGCTATTTTCTTATAAATGGGTCGATTTAGCCAGACTGAATTAAATTATTTTATAAAATTACACTGTTACTTTCGTCACATTCTCTTGTGCGTGTTTGATCCAACATTTGTTTACATTTTAGCATCCAATCTACCGTATCCATTAATATGACGCGACAGCTACGGGGCAACCTGCATAATAAACTTATTATTATAATATATATTAATAATATATAGTAGGTATACAACTATCTATTGAGCAATTACGTTACAAACTCAATAGTAAACATTATTTTGTCACAATTTGTTCCATCAGTATTCCTTAACAGATATTATACATAATAATAATACATATTATAACACTTCTAAGAAATATAGGAGTTGCTTACAAATTACACAATCGCACAATACATGTAAAATACTAAGTCGGCGATTGCTGTATTCTCAAAAGAGAACGAGTGAGACTCTATCCGACAGTGACGCTACAAGTCGCGTTTTAAGCTCCACGGACGCGCATGACTCGGTGGACGGCGCGGCCTACGTTGCGGTTCAGCATGCGCGGGATGGCGCGCTGGCTCGTGATCAGATCCAAGCGCCCGAGCTGGGTCATGCGATTGATGAAGTTCTGTAGCTTGATGCGCATGTGGAGCATGCGCGCACGCGGCCCGCCGCGCAGGTGCCGCACGCATCGGACGCGCCGGTTCAACACTCGCAGCCGCCTCCCCCGCAGCTGGAGCTGGTTCTGGGCCCGCATACGCAAAAGAAACCTGAACGCAACGAAGATGACTACGGCGGACGCGGCGCACCCGGCGATCGAGTATCCCACGGTCAGCGTACGCTCGCCCGTCTCTGTAGCATCTTCTGCGGTTTCGATATTATGTTCACTATAGGGTCCCGTTACGTCGAGCTGGATTTCGTCACGTTCCGGTGCCGCTACAAGCGCTTGTGGCTGTATTAAATAAGAACCTTCGTCGTCGTTTGCATCGTCCACCGATTCAGGGTGCTTCTTCGCGTTTGTTTCTACGATTGTTTGATTCGATTGATTTTCGGGCAGCTCCTCCACGGTCGAAGCTTCGATTGTTTGATTCGATTGATTTTTGGGATGCTCCTCCACGGTCGAAGCTTCGATTGTTTGATTCGATTGATTTTTGGGATGCTCCTCCACGGTCGAAGCTTCGATTGTTTGATTCGATTGATTTTTGGGATGCTCCTCCACGGTAGACGTTTCGATCGTTTGTTTCGCGTGCTCCTCCGCGCTCGGGTCTTTGATCGTTTCGTTCGATTGATTTTTGGAGTAATACATGTGTTGCATCCGATCAAGGTCGAAGACGTCGGGTAGCCGACGGTGGTACACGAACCTGGGGGCGGGAGCAGCACAGCAGAGATAACCATAATCGTACAGATACAAGTATATGAGCACATCGGGGTCAATTGTGAATTCGAGCGTATCTATGACGACGAGTCCAGTTCCAGAATCCACCCCGTATACGACGGAATTATCAGCAGATAACGTAGTTCTTATATAATTGAAGATATCCGTTAGAAACTCTTTGTAAAAACGAGGATCCGCCACAGCCTTGGTTACTCGAATCTCCACGAAGATTCTATAAACACTTTTGGTCCAGTTATCGTGTTTCGTACCGTCGTCTGACAGATTCGATGCGTAGGTGGTTTGAGGCTGCGAATAGTCACCCAAAGCCGGTGCATCGTCGCCATACTGATTGCGGATATCCTTGAAGCTGCTGAAGGAGTCCTCAGTGCATATTGTTAGGTTAGCGTAGCCGTTGTAAGTCTCATTCGTCCCGTTTCGAAGTGTGCCCCACGGGCACGCCGTATATCATATCTCGTCGTGAGAGGCCCGCGGCTCGCTGTTGTCTTTCTTGTTGCGGCGGTTGCGTCGGTGCTTGTTGCTAGACAAAATTTCGTAGGCTTGTTGGATCTCCATGAACTTTTGTTGGGCGGCTCCGCGGAGCGCCTGATCCTTAACTTTATCGGGATGGTTCTCCCTGGAAAGCCGTCTCCACGTTGAAGTTATTTCCTGCTGGGAGGCATCGATTCCCAGCCCCAGCACCTGCGGAGATATATCTTTGGTTTAATTGTATTTTTTCGAACAAGTATTGTTATATTTTCAGAGGTTAAGACTGACAGATTTTTTGTCTGAATATCAGAAGAAAACCTACTTTTTCCGACTGATCATTTAAACTCGCACGACCAACTATATAACTTCGAGGATTTGGGCTGCTGTGGATTATTCACCGTCAGAGAGAAAGCTCCACCTAGTAAGTGGGCATGTAATAGACCGATAGCAAACTAAAATAATTAGTGCAACTCACCCTATAGGCGTTCTGCTCTCCCCGAGGATCGCTCAGGTCTATAATTTGATTCCACGTTGAATACCATCCATGATGTTGAGCGTAATTGTAGGTTTCATATAAGCTCTGCTTCACGTCTAGCCACCTGAAAAACACATGCATTTCGGAGTTAGTTTTCAACCGATTCATGTGAAGCGTTCTCTCCGCGATCATAAACGGGAGAATATCGAACATCGATTGGGTACAGCTTGACCGCGATAAGCCAAATAGGTCAATAGGCCATTAAACTACTTCAGCGAGTTGAAGTGGCTGCGCTAACCGGCTTAGTGGAGAGCGGGGTGCTACTGCAAAACCTAGTTTTATTTTGATATTTATTCGCACGGGTTGTGCATTATCATTGTGCCTACTACCGTGAAATATTATTTGTATATATTATAAGACAAAAACTGAAATTGTAACCACAGGATCAGAAAAGTTGGAAAGAAATTTGAAAACAGAAACACAATACACAATCATATCATTAAATAACAGAAAGGGTGGATTATTAGAGGATTGTCCAGTATTACAATATTTCTTTGACATCCTATCCCCACGCCCCTGTACCCCGCGGGCGATATATAGCTCGTCTCGTTCGTCAGTAAAAAAAAAAACAAATAAAGATAATTGTTAGGTTTCCATACCATGGGCTAGTGAAGAAATGGTGCAAGGCCTCATAAATAGGCACTTCGTCGCCTTCACTATCCGTCACCGTGCCGTTGAAGTACAAATAACTGCCCCACAAGGACAGGTACAAAGTTGCACAGAGTCCAAAAACTAGGACGCGCCTGAAACAAAACAAAATGAACATAATATTAGGACTTATACAAAGGAGCGCCAGAAATAGTATTCAACTCAACCCAACTCTCAACCTTTCAAAAACGAGGCAACTCAAATTCAATTATTGCAAGCGAGTTGTTGCGTTAAGGCGAGGTTTTACTCAATTTCGAAGTTTATTAAGCTCAGATTTTGTTGTTGTTTAACTTGATCATACAATGACGACGAATGGGAAGGCAGCAACACGATTACGTACAATTGACGAGATAAAAAAAAATCACAAAGATGAAACTACATCGCATCTTGTCACCTACTATGAGATTCCATTATGAAATCTCGTGAAACTTATACCAATAATTTTATGGAGTTTTTATACAAGAAGCGATTGGGCAGTAACATTTTCTAATTTTGCTATCCCATTTTTCTAATAAAAACAAACAAAAACTAGCGGTTCAAGCGCTCGCGGCCATCTGCCAGTCACCAGTATAACCACCTTAGTACAACCTGGCCTTAAGTTAATTATAAAGTTTACTTAGTGATAAAGATTTAAAAAAGAGGCTCTATCATGGGTATATGAGGCGCTACTTCCAGAAAAGCTTCGAGGTGGGAAGTAAATGTCATATATTATGAAACGCTCCCATGGCCCCGCCAATACGAACGCAAGATCACCAAAGTCTTTTGTGTGTAATAGGGCGGTCAAGCCGACTAAGCATGCAGTCCACGAGGTCAGAATAAATGTAGCAGTCGGGAGCAAAGAAGAAAACAAAATAGGGGATAGATAAAGACTAGACAAAGAAAGAAGATAAACAAAGAAGACTATTGTTAGCCGGAGTGCCCAGGGTACTCTCATTCCGCCATCTCCATCCTTGAGCAGGCGAATAGCGCGGGGACAACGGACTAGCCTCCCCTTATAATCAGAATCCGCTGTGAAGACACTAACCTACTCTACAAGCCTCGCCCTGATGGCTAGGGAAATGGCTGGTCATAGTCAATGTAGGCAAAAGCCAAGCCTTCGCCACATGTAAAGTCAAACGCCCTACCCGACACAAGCTAAAGATATTTTTTGGTAAGTAATTAGAAGTTAAATACGTAGGCGTGGCGTTCGATCGACAGTCGACACTTCAGTTTTAAATTTTAATCTTTAATTGATCATCATGCCACAATATAAATAGTAAAAGGAGCTCGCGCCAAACTCCCATATTCACTTTTATTTTCCCAGTTGACACCACTGGCTCCGCCACGAATTCCCGTATATCTTGAAATCCACACATATTCCTAGTTGTCGCCACGGTCCACGCCCCACTAGCGATCATTGGGAAATCCAAGGCACCGATCTCGCTTCTTCGAAATAATTTATTACTAGCACAACAAAGAAACCACCTCAAGAATCAACCCCAAAACCCAGATAAATGTCCATCCCTTTTGAATAGTTATAATCATTCACTTTTTCAAATCGTTATCGCTAATTTAAACAAATATTATGAGTTCGTTACCTTAGAGACGCCATAGCGCAATGGAAGATCCTAGTATATCAATACACCATGCGTTGAAGTGTTCAAGGAAGCTATGCCCGTATGGCGATAAATTTAACTATGCCGATACAAGAGTAACGAGCGCGGTGCAAACTGCAGACCAACTGAAGTTTCCGCGCACGGACCGCACCTTTGTTGAATCCTGGCGAATTTCACATTGCAGGTTTCCCGGTGATATGATCTAGGACGTTATAAATAAATTGGGCCGTGTGGTTGGCAGGTCAGAGGGGGATGTAAACTGCGCGGGGTGCGAGGAGAGGGGCTGCTAAGGTTAGTGTTTGATGGACTGCCCCTGGATGCCCTAGATAAATGACAGGCATGCGCTGCTTACAAATCGATACTTGCAGGAGGGGCCCCTGGCCAAATGTAATTACGTAGCTTGTCCTATATCGCTCGGCCGCCCTACATTACGAGGCCGCACAGGAAAAACAAATATCCGTTTACGTTGCACAAAATGACAGTCTTTAGGAAACTAATGAGCCTAATAAAAAGTATGAGGTTGCACACGATTCCCGCACGGAGCATAATCATAAATATATTAGTGTAAGCCAGAGGTGTTCGCGCTTATGTCGGTCCATGGCCCTTAGCTTAGATGCTCTTGCTAGATAAAAGGAACTCTAGTTAGGGGTGTAAGGATATATGATGCGAAAAAAAATAGAAGTGCATACAAAAATACGATGTCTTTGTGTATACCCTTCTACTCTATTAAAGGGTGTGGAGGTTATATTGCGATGGGTAAAAATCCATATAAATGCAGCAAAAACATGATGCCTTTGTGTACCTAGACCTACCATAAACAAAGGGACTAGAACGTATGTGGCATATCGTCAATTTGTGTTTTTATCATCAAATATTTCCTCCCTATTATATCGGACCATGGTCACATTTACCGTATCGTATCATTTGCAATCGGTGGCACTTTAAGGTACAATATTATAACTTGACATTTTAAGTGTACCCTACCCCTTATACGGACCTACGACAATTAAATCAGAATGTCGGGCGGTGGTTGCATAATTGCATATTATGCCAGCTTCCATGGAAAAATATCCGAGCCCCTATCACATCAGTAACTCTTGGCTAGTCGACGCCGCTGCTCTGGTCGAGGGCCTGCCCAAATCTCACACACAGAATAGCTATTTCGTTATGGAAATGCAGCCACTGTGTTCTTGACACCAAGATTTTTCGATTTTTGTAATCTAATAATGGAATTCTGTTTAGTGTTTCTTTTACTATTTCAATTTGTTTATGGGGGAAAACGAAAAGTCTAATTGATAATTTTTTTTAGTTGATAATACGAAAATACACATTTACTCATATAAAAATCTCTAAACTTTTTATTTTATCGGATAACATAGGTATTTGTTATGGATGGGCCACACCATATCGTCATATCCCATTGAATATTCCGTAAATCCCGTTGTTTGACGTTCGCCGTAAGGGTAGCCACATGATTGGGATAAGGGATTGGCATTGCCGTTGAATATCCCGATGTTTGACGGTCATCTGTTTTTTTTTTTTATTTGGCTGTTGACGAGGACGATAGTGTGGCCAGTCAGATTTTAAGGCGATAAATCATCGGAACAATTTCCGCGTTGTTTAAAGCCGTTGTTGGCCGTTGACGATGACGATAGTACGAGTATAGTCAATCTATACAAAAGGACAAGGACAAGGTCTAATACAAAAGAAAATGAAAGATAATATTTTTCTAAAACTCCCAGCAAGTTTCAGTAAAGCATCCACCAGTTTACTGAATCGTGACTTTGACTAGGTATGTAAATAATCGACTTGATTACTTGACCACGATGATTGGTCTCATGCTATGACTTTCCCATTGTGAAAATAACAAATAGGTAGGTATACTTTTAAACTTGATACTGGCTAGAAGCACAAACCGTGCGAAGCCATAGCTAAAACAATAAAAAACTGCTTCAAAACAAAAAGCGACGTAGGTACTTCTTTATTTTCGTTTCGAACTTTCCAGCGGAGTTTGTAATCAAGCTTCATCGTGAGGTATTCGGCCGTACTTTCGTTGTAGACTGCATGCATAATACTGTTGTTTTTTGCTTAATTCTATTTGAACCGATTTGTATTCATTTAATTTGTTATATTCTTTTATTTTCTTCGTTTATTTATTGAAGCACACAACAGAACTTACATAAAATTATGTTTTGAGCTGGGGCTAGCGTCCCAAAACATATCCACTCAGCATGATAAACAGCTAAATAGGTACATCGAAGAGAAAAAAAACTCATTTGGAAAGGAAAATCAATCACATAAAACTAATAATTATTCAGTATACATAATTACGAAACACAAATTATGATTAACTTTAAACTAATAATAAGTTTAAATAGACGTCATTTCCGATGCATCGCAGCGAAGACACGCATCAGTGGTTACTATGATCATCCATGTCTGTTCAGATGTATACCTATAGACTGACGTTGGAACCTTTTCTGCCGCTTCTTGGAAGTCCACAATGATATGGGCGTGTCTGATGACACTGTCATCAAGTCACTAATGGTGTTGTTTTCTAATGGTATAGTAGGTAACGAGCCGCACCTAGATCACTTCCTTGTGGTACTCCTTCCACATTTCCATCAATTCTTGTAAGGAATACAAATGAAATCGACATCGACATGGAATGTAGAAATCGATCTTTTGATAGCTGTTTGTAGGCAGCGCAGCTGCGGTATATGCCACAGAACCATAATGGGTAATATCGATTTTTAAAATACCACTTTGCAGTAACTCACCGCTAACAACTCGGTTAGCTACATACTAAGTAGTTCGTGTAAGGATAAGGCGGCATCAAACCCGATGCAGCTCGATGTTATTACGCGAAAACATGCCGACAAAAACGTAATACATCAAATATAGGAACAACAATTTGATGAATAGGAATTTGATAGATAGATAAACTCTTTCTTGAAATACCACAGAACAAAGAAAACTTAAAACTAGAACAGAACAACACAAAATAAAAATAAATGTGTCACAATGGGCGATCTTATCGCTCAAATCGATCTCTTCCAGTCAACCATGCAGTGAGAGGAGTTAGCAAGAAGTATTATGGACGGTGGTTTTCAGTATAAAAAAAATAAAATAATAATAATGTATAATTTTCCGTTTTATGTGGAAAATAGATTTAACACTTTTGTTATTCGGATTTGTTGGAAATTTTCAGTGTTGTGTGTTCTGTCAACGTGTGACGTCACCAATACACAGCACTAATTCCTTGGTAGTTGGAGACGGTTCAGCTTTCATCATCGGACGAGCATTCCTGAGGTTCAGGTGGCAAGTTAAAATTCTCACTAATGAAGCGATTAAACCAGAAACCTACGGAGCGTTCGTTCGCTGTAAACTCACCTAACCACAGACATAATCATACGAAGAAGCAGACTCGACATTACAGGTATCTAGTGTTTCCAGTCGAGAAGCCGCCTGCCGTATCGATGCTCTTAGTGACGCTGGTGACATTTTCCCAGCTCATTCTACTTTTAAGAATATTAGCTCGGAATCGGCACCAATTTCAATCTTAGTTAAATTTTATGAAAGTACTATATATGCATACACAATAATTGTCTTGACAGCCATTTGAACCGGCCTGAATGTCACTTTTTCTGACTTTACTAGATATGAGTAATGTCCGGTCTGCTTCCTCTTATAATGTTATGTCTGTGTTCTAAACAGTTACGTTACTAGCCGTTTGAAATGCATTTCACAAACCCGAAACTCGTTTTGAAAAATTTGTCGAACTCTAGAGTTTTCCATAATTATGTATTGCGGCTGCTATTAATAATAAATAATAAAAATAAAAGCAAAATAATCAAACGCCACCGTTAGATTTTGAAGAATACGACATTTTCATAATATAGGTATCTTATATTATCTTTAAATGAGCAATTCTATAATTGGAATCTCGGAATCGGCTCCAACGATTTTCATGAAATTCAGTACATAGGGAGTTTCGGGGGCGATAAATCGATCTAGCTAGGAATCATTTTTAGAAAATGTAATTTTTTTCGTGTTTTTTTTTATTTTTTTCTTTAAATAACCAGCTCCTTTTTTTATTATTCTATCGGTAAGATCGAAAAATATTATTCATATTTCATCATTTTATTAGTAATTCGTACTTAAGGACCTGTAGGCAGCGAGCTTCCGTAAAATGGGCGGTTTTTTGTCAAAAAGTTAAGCTGTAATTACAAATATTTATAAGCCAGAAAAAATACAGTGTATAGCCAAGTGTTTCAGTTAGCTAATAAATCAATAATATTGGACTAAAGTTGTCTAGTATCTTGAGAAAAAAATTCACGAGAAAGGACCCGAAAAAAATCTTTCGTCACATAATGCTCAACATTTTCAGCGACAACTATCATATTTTTTGGAACCATAAAAAAGGCAATTTTATTTTCCAATGAAATTTGAATTTTCCAATGAACTGAATCGATTCCGTTCTTCTAAATTAATAAAAACGACGAGAATATGATCAGTTTGAGCGCGTACTAGGCGGCTCAGTACCCGCTACGGCGTTTCAGAGAGAGGACGTATGTCGCTGTTCCTCAAAATTTTCTCGTCGAATTTACTGTCTGTTCTCCAAAAAAATAAAGCAAACAGAATCTCTACATGGTATACAACTGGTTTATTTACTTAGTTGCCGTAAATGACTTCCTTCGACGATTACTAAACTTTTATTATAACCTTTATTACTTTGTATTTATTCTCCATTGTGTGTAAAGAATAATGGCTAATATGACTATTCTTGCACCACCTGTAACTGAAATTAGCAGCAAAAACGCGTTTTTAGATTGTTCACTTAAATAAAACTGGGATTTCTTATGATAGTTTGGAGTTAATCAAAGGAGCAGATTATGATTGTATATTAAAATGAAGATGTAGTGAACTTCCGTTTTCCATAATGGCGGATCTGGCGGATGCATATTCTGACGTTTTATTTTTAGCACACTTCCAGTAATCTTTCTGCTCAGCTATGAGCCAGTTTTTTCAATGTTTTTGCTTCGCACGATTTGTGCATTTAGTCACTGTCAAATATTATACTGTAAATTCGAAAGTAACACTGTTTCTCTGTTTGTCTGTTTATTTGTATGTTTGTTTGTTTGTTACTTTTTATGGCTAAACGGCTGGACCGATTTCGATGAAATTAGGTATAGAGAGACAACAAAAATGAAAAAGAAATTTGGTAGGTATATGGGAGAAGGAAAGATGAGGACCTGGGGAGATGGGGAGATGGAGAGCAGCAGCTGGAGAGATGAGGAGATGGGAGATCGGAGATGGATGAGGGATGGGAGATGAGATATTGGGAGTTGGGGAAAAAAGCGATGAGGAAATAGGAAGATAGAGATATTGACAGAGACGTGACGTGCCCGATTGATTTACAATAGCATACAAAGTTCACGCATATTGTGTTCTTACTATAGCTGGATTCGATTTAAATGCAGACGAAGTCGCGGGAAACAGCTAGTATTCCATATTTTTACAACCTCGTGGTAAAGTAAATTTACAGTCATAGCTACGATTCAGTAAACTTTACTGAAACTAGCTTTTACGCGCGACTTCGTCCGTATATGAAAAAGCAACTGTTTAGAAAATAAATATTGAAGTCTTTGTATCTCTATCCCTGTCCCTGTCCCTTTCCTTTTCCCTATCCTTAGTCTTAACCTTTATATTTTATCAAGAGCCTAAAATAATGAAGTGTCAGATCACCTACTTGAGAAATTATGAATTGCCCATATAAATTTTCAACTCCTATTTATTTGGATTCTAAGATCCCTATTTTTTCTGACGAAAAATAGCCTATACCCATCTCATAGGTCCAATCTTGGTCAAGATTGATTCAGCCGTTTAGACGTGAAAGGATGGCAAAAACTAAAAAAAAAAACAACAAACACACACACAGTTTCGCATTTATATGATCTTAGTACGGATGCCTGACACTGGCTAAATGCACAAATCTTTTACTCCGTCATTGTCATTGTCAAAATATACTTATATCAAAAAGAAAATTATGGAAGTGGACTAAAGAGGATGTCTTGTATCAAATGGACTTGACAAACGCGCATACCAGAAGGGACCAACACTAAATAAATTTAATACAACTTATTTAGGTGTGACTCCAATAATTCGTGCGGCATTCTAAATTTGATAGGATTATAAGGTAATAATAATTTATGTAATGCTGGCGGTAATAATTCTTTAGGAACGGAACGTAGCATCTCAGACCGCTCGGCCAATCTGACATGTCATTACAGTGTCGAAATAATTGAATGCTTCAGACTAAAGCCTACGTAGTAACTATCTAGTAATCTGTGCTAAGGCCACGTGATGCCGTTAGTAAGAGTATAATAATTATGAATTAGCGTTTTCGACTAGCCGTGAGCGCGGAGCCAGCGTGGCGCGCGGCCCGGCCAGGTAACTTTCATCTTCTAAAATACATGAATCGCTCCTATATTAGCGCCTTAAATATAATTTCCAAAAAACACAATTTATTAAAAAAAAAAAAAAAAATACCGAGCAAAGCTCGATCATCAAGATATTAAATAAATATAATAAGAATACCTGAAGTGTCAAGATTAACATTTATTATGACGTCAATCATAGTATTTTTAGGACAAAGTAACTGAGCACTTACTTGGCGATGTGGTGGCGCTTGCGCGGCTTCCTGCGCCACTCCTTGGCACCGGAGTCGAAGGCCAGGGCAGCCGCGAGCACCATGATGACGAAATAGACCGAGTCGTCGTAAAGGTAGTAGCGGAGTGGATACGCTACATAAGCAGCCAGCACCGGCCACTTGAACGACCCCTGCTCCCGACCTATGTTGCCGACCGTCCAAACCCCTACAGAAATAAAGTAACGCGTTACAATCACGATCCTGACTAAGCTCCTCACTGTATCGGGGGAATCGGCAACTACGAAGATCATGCACCATATCAAGATCATGCACAAACCCTAAAACTAAAAAATATTTTATGAGTGTCCCTTACAACATGTCCATCTGCAGTGGAACACTTCTACTACCCAAGAACTTTCCACAGTCGAATGATCAAAATTCGGCGTGATATTCCTAATGCACCGAATTTAGACTTTAC
This sequence comes from Hylaea fasciaria, assembly GCA_905147375.1. NCBI lineage: Eukaryota > Metazoa > Arthropoda > Insecta > Lepidoptera > Geometridae > Hylaea > Hylaea fasciaria. Next base: position 1,302,886 of record LR990192.1, read on the forward strand.
AGAATCTGACCATTGGTGGAAGGTACTTACCAGCGGCCACTGCCAATGGTGTCAGGTGCATCAGAAACTTCAGGTTGCAGCCGGCCACTTCGATCAGAGGGACGGCGCTCGCCACCATCTGCCCCCAGGAGTATCCCACCATGAGCGCGCCCGTGAAGCGGTTCATCGAAAAGGGAGGCTGAAATTATGAAACCTGCTGTAGACTTCGATTTTTTGGTGTTTCAATATACCCCAGGCAGGACGACAATAATCATTGCAGGGTTTGCCCCGCCCCTTTATCGATTTATGAATGACAAGAATTATAGATGAAAATTATGAACCATGCATGAACGGGCAACATCCTTTTTCAAACTTAAAGCATAATCAATTAGGTACCCCTTAATTTAATTTATCATATTTTATGTTTTATGGTTCTCTTTGTTAATGAAGTTTTAGTTTTAACTTGTAAAAGTGAGATTTTATTGCCTACTTACAATAAATACATTGATACTTCTACTTTTATCAGGCCTGACTGTGCTGTTTGCACTCAGGAACTCAAAAATTGTTTTGCTGTTCAGCTCTAAAGCTCAAGTTTAAAGAATATCCAGTTGTTTAATATATAATTATGTTAACTAGAATTGACACATGAATGATTGATTTTAGATTAGATGCATAGTTTATTATGCAAGGCCAAGGTGTTGGTGATATTTTGACAAACGACAATTGCTTTATAATTGGCCATTGTGTCAACAGACACTTTCTGCTACCAAGTTCTGAAATTTTAATGGGCGTATGAAAATAAATATTTCAAGTTGAATTCTCACATAACACCTTATTGATTTTAGATTGTGATGTAGTTTAATATGCAAAGGTTGTTTGTGACATTTTGAGAAAAGCCAATCGCTTTATAATTGGCTGATGGGTCAACAAGCAGTTTTTGCTGCCTCGTTATAACTGAAATTTTAATGACTGAACTTTGTCCTAAATAGAGCGTTTGAACAACACAATTTGAATGATTCAACAATATTTTTTCATTATTATACAAATTACATACAACAGGTAAAATCTGAATATATATAAATTCAACGTCACATTGTTTGTCAGCAATGGACTCTTAAACTACTTAACCAATTTTAATCAAATTTGCACACCAAGTGCACTTTGATCTAACATGAAAGATAGGATAGCTTACATCTCAATTTATAGTCGCAATAAAGAAAACCTTGGCCATAGCAATGTGTGGCCGTATTTGCTAGTTGTTTTATAAAAGTAAAAAGATTCTAGTAAGCAATATTTTACAAGTAGGTTCATAAGACGGTTGATTTGACATTAAGCCGAGTCATTGTTAAAGTGAACTGGAGGCAGGACTGCATATTAACGGCAAACTTGTAGACATCGTAATACTAGCTTTGTAAGCTTCATGAAAAGCAAATTAACTATTAATTTTATGTTAATAATGTCAATATAAGATTTTGCTTATATCAGTCTTGGTGATAACTGATTGTGACAGTTTCTCTAGAGCTCATAGTTGAACAGATTACGATGCACCAGCAAGAGCTGAACACGGGCAAAGGTCATGCTCTCATGCCATAGTAAGCATAAGCAGCACAAAACTATTATTAGTATACCAAAGGCACAGGGTGGACACTGGACAGGACACTCCATACAAAGAGCTGAATCAAACAAAAGACATGAAGCAATAGCATCATCTTCATTGTACCTACTATGTGTACTCCATAGATACTAAAATGTCTAACAAACTCCCGATCAACCATCACACTCGAATTAAAAAATAGAGAGAGTCTAGATGCCAAAGACTTTAGACCCCGTCAATGCAACATGATTCATACATTCAAACAAGATATATGGCACTGAATTAGCTATGCAGCCAGGTAAACAGGCAAAAAGAAAAGTAGGCACATTCCTTGCATGCCGTGCAAAACCATTTCTGTACTTACAAAACATAAATCACTCGCCGCCCGGTCACAGGTGAGGAATTAAAATACCAATCTAGGGAAGGAGTTGAAACAATTTACCAGAAATTAAAATATAAAACACCCAAATACAGTGAGAGAAAAAAGAAATTTAGGTATATGACCTCATTTTGTGTTCACTTACTTTTATGTTCCGGCTTATTTTTGCCACAACCTCTTCATTTTGCCCCGGGTCTCCGTTGGCCTCTCGGACGTAGCGGGGGATCCTGAACACCTCGCCAAGCCATCCGATGCCAAACCCCCCAAGGGTCGTCCACCACACAAATGCGTGAAAATCGCGCTGCAGGTAGAAGTGGTGGAGACCAAAGATGCCCCCGAAAAGCCATAATATATAGGCAATTATAACGGATTTTTTACCAGGCATACTGCCCGTACCACACATTCTCTCAGATCAATAACTGGCCTACTTCCGAGAAATTATACATACTACTTTCTGCTGACACTAAAAATTTAAAATTTTAGAAAGAAACACTCGTGTTATTTGATTTTGCACGAAGGTACCTACTTTGACTACACTAAATTTCTAAGCAACATTTTTTAAACTGAAAATGTAATTTCTCTTGAATCTTTCTTCCAGCAAACGCAAGAAAGGAATTACAACCGTCGTGTCTGATGCTTAGTGGCTACCTGTCTGTCAGTCTCACAGACTGTGCACAGTCAGTGTGGTGTGTGTCAACTTGTCAACTCAGACGTCAGTGTGGCAGTACTGGCCAACTAGCCACTTTTTTTTTTTGTTTAATTATGGCTTCGCATGGTTTGTGCATATAGCCAGTGTCAAGTATCTTATTTTAAGTATTTCTTAATTTCACATTAAGAAAGTCACGGCAATGTTATCACAATCGTGGTCAAGTAGTCAAGTCAATTATTTACATCGTCAGTCACGATTCAGTAAAGTAGTGGATGCTTTACTGAAACTTCCTGGGAGTTTTGGAAAAAATGCGAAATGACACGTTTTTTGAGTTTATATCATTCGCCTACACTCGTGCACGTTAACGAACACTTAATGGTTAATATTCCACCAATATTACACATTAACACTCGAAGAAACACAAGTTTGAGCTAATAATACAAAACCAACAACGTCTCACTATCGGATTCCCGCCAAAACTCCAACTAGCCACTTAAGTCAACCAACCAAATCAACCAACCAACCAACCAACGTCGGTGTCGTCGTCGTGCTGACACGGATCAATATTAGAATGTTATTGATCAATATTATTACAATATTAGAATGCAAAGAACCGTAGACAGAGAAAGCTATGGACTTCTGGTACCGGTAGTCTTAAGTCCCACACGAAGGAGAAGAATCCTGAAATTTATTAGCCATAATATTAGGTGCTTTCACATTGGATGATAACGGCAACGATACGACAACTACACGATGTCGTCAAGATACAGTGTGACAAATTTTAAGCATCGATTTTTTTGTTTATTTGCTGGGCTGATATATTTAGGTAGGTACCTAATGGATAAAGCCTTGAAATTATTTACTAAGACATAATTACGTATCAAATCGCAATCTGCCCTTAAAATATCCATTATTAGACACGAGCCACAGATTAGATTATACGAGCTCTCATCACCATCTAGATTTTTGATATCGTGACAATATCGTGCAGTCATCGTGTCGTTACCGTCCAGTGTGAAAGCACCCATTAGGTACCTACACGAAATAGAACAGAGCCACGCTATTTGCAACCTTGCGTGCCGGGTTTTTCAAGGACGCTACTAGAGTTGCTTTTTAAACTTTCGTTTCATTCGTTAAGTAGAAACTATTTTGGTACCTATATTTTCATTCAATATGATATAATAAGTAGGTATATTTTTGTTAGTGTAGGTTACAAAAAGTAAAAAAAATGTAGCTCTAAATCTCCGTTTTGATAGTACCTACTGACCAGGGTATTCTTCCTCATCACGCCGCTCCATCGGCTGCTACTGATTAGTACATAAATAAACCAGGTTAGGTACCGGAAACTTGTTTATGACTACCGGTGCCGATTACCTGTACGTATACTAGTACCCAACTTATAAGGCGCGTCGTGAATCTTCGTTCGCGCAGAAAAGAAAGTATGGTCCGAAGATTAACGAAAGAATGCTTAAAACTTACAATCAACCTAAGCTCACTATTTTATAAGGTTCATAATACACTGCAGCTGTTAGTTCCATCTCACTCTAAGCTCGCTAAGATGGCGGCGCGGCGGCTAGGCTGCCGACCATAGCGGTCAATAGCATTTCCCGCGCTTTGAAAATTCATCTTCTGCGCAGGTACATCGGTAAGCCATATCAGTTGGGTACTACTGTACGCCCTACGCCATACGGGCTTAGGCGTAGGTATGCCGGTGTAGGTAGTATGTCTTCGAATCCAGTTTTGGGAGATGTACCTACCGCTTTTCTGCTGTTTATACCGCCTTTTTTACAATAAGTCCGCCTTCCATTTTTAAACAACGCGGTTCCATTTCATATCACGGGAAGAAACAAGTAAGAAAATATTATTACTCTCTCTCTCTCGCTCACTCACTAGCTCTCTTGCTCTATCTACCTCCCGCTCATTCTTTCGCTATTTTTGTTAATGTTTACTCAAAGCCTAAATATTATTTTTGAGATCCCTAACTTGAGAAATTATAGATTGCTCATAATGCTCATACAAACTTTCAACCCCTATTTTAACATCTTTAGAGATATTTTTTGTAACCAAAGATAACCTATGTCTGTCTCATAGGTTCATTCTATCTCCATCGAAATTGGATTAGCCGTTTAGCCGTGAAAAGCCAACAAATTAACAGACAAACAAACTGAGACACTTTCGCATTTATAATAACTATGGACACTTTCGAGAAGATACAACTCATTGTCCGACTTTCTCGGAGACAAATTTGATTTTCACCAAGAACAGATTTACCTGTTTTGCTATTTATGTCTTTTAAGTTAAAAACCTACTATACCGACCCGTACCGATGACCAACGTATCGGGATCGGTAGGTTATTTTCTTTGTGCAAGCACCCTAAGTTTCCTTTGTCGTTGGGAACGACCCCAAGTTGTATAGGTTATATTTTGTTGGATATTATGCAAGAATGAACGAACAACCGAAAACGGAAAATCAATATCGCTGATAGTGATGTTGCCCAATGGCAAGTCTAAATCTTTCTATACCATCTTACTAGGTAAACAAACATATTTACAACTAAAACGAAATAGGCACAATATAACCTCAACTAGAAGTAGATACGTATCTACTCGTATGGTATTGTTTTATAATTATTATTCTTGAGTCTTGAGCAACATTCATGAGATTGGTTTTACATTTAGGTTGCCAATTTTTAGCTAGCTTTTTAATTTTCGATCTTTAATTTTTTCTAACTGTTCCTACATTTGAGCATAGAATAATAATTATAATCATTGTAATAATATCTGAAATATTATTAGATGTGTGCGTGTGGCAGCCTGGCCACAACCGGAAATAGCACGGTCCACCCACAGTGTACCAAAACAACTGTCAAACAAAACACGTTTTGTGGCCGCAACCAACACACCTCATTCATTCCATCCATCCATTACTCCACCCACAGACCCTACGTCTCTGTCCATGTCAAGTCTGTGTCGCAGTATTTCCGAAAGAAAGAAATACGTCAATCAAACAAATGGTGTGAATGTGAACGCTAAAGCTTTTTCTTTTCTATCTTTCTCTGCACCATTATTAACTTTCGTGCTATTTTTCGCCCCGAAATGCTAATACGCCACATAAGAATATAATTTTGAATCCAGCCCGCACAATCGACGCGTCATCCGCGAATAGATCACACAAATGCACTAATAATGTTTTCGCGTAAAATCCACTAAACGTCCTCGGTAGGGGTAAACGTAATTTCCTCGTAGCACGGATATCGCTGGTTTCCAATCATGAATTTCGAGGATAGTTCGAGTAGTGGGTACGTAACGACAGAGACGATATACGGCACGCATGAAGACTCGCACGTCGTCATGTCAGAAAAGGTGCAATCGTTGGCGGGGAGTATATACCAGGAGTTCGAGCGTATGATAGCTCGGTACGATGAGGACGTGGTGAAGACACTGATGCCGCTGCTCGTGAACGTACTAGAGTGCTTGGACTCGGCGTACCAGACCAACCAGGAGCATGAGGTGGAGCTGGAGCTGCTCCGCGAAGACAACGAGCAGCTGGTGACGCAGTACGAGCGAGAGAAGGCCGCGCGCAAGCACGCCGAGCAGAAGGTATGCATTTACTAACACTACATAGAGACCTTGGTACAGTTTCCTTTGTTTTGGCAATGCAAGGCTGTTTCTCAAATGCAGTAGTTGTGTGCACCTCAATTAGTGCAGTAATGAATGAGTGATTGTTAGACAAATAGTGATTTGTACATTTAGTCCATTGATGTTTTAAGGGAATGTGCCACCCATTCTGTTACCGTAACCTCAAGGTAAACAAGTTTGAATATTTGTTTGTCTTGAATCTCTTGCATAATAATTTATTTTAGGCCAATTAATTGTATCTGGTTTATGTGGTTCTGAATAGTGTATGAATGTGTATGTTTGAGTGACTTGTGATCATTGATGTTATTATTGATGTAGTGTTGTAATACTGGCATTGTTTAACCCGGGAGCCAGCAGCTGCACTGTGCTACACATATTCCAAGGCAAATATGTAAACTTCTTTCCGGATGATGTTATACTTAAAGTAGGTGTCTCCCATAGGTACTATCACCATCACAAACATAGTTTACATAGTTCACAAAGTGAACACTGTTACCTTAGATGTCGGCAGGAGGAGCTATACAATAATTACCCCTATTCTGTAAAGAAGATCTTTCCATGTTTTTACACAAAGGAATGCTACAGCAGCTTCCTTCACATCCAGTTCATTATGAATTTAATAAATTACCTATTTCATACTTTTACAAGCAGTATTGATGCTTCTCATCCCTATACTGAAGTATTAATGACATTAATTTTGTTATTCTACATTTAGTTTCATTATTTCAACAATTATAATTGCAACAATTGTATACAGTGTAAGAGGTAATTAACTGAAATTTTAGTGTTTAGCCAGTTAGACTGCAATGGTGCAGTCCAGATGCCCAGGATGTTCCGGTCAGCAAGACTGTGACAATGCTGATGCCTGTCTTACACCACACCGTCTTGCACCTGATAAACACTGACACTTGACACTAGAGGCTAGCATAACCTCATATGACAAACAGCCAATCCACATTAGATGATCTGGACATGTGTAAAAGTAATGTTTACCAACAGCTGTTGGAGGCAGAGGACCACTATGAGGGCGAGAGGAAGGACCTGAGCGGCCGCCTCGAGGCCCTGGACAGCATAGTCCGAATGCTGGAGCTGAAGCACAAGAACTCCCTGGACCACGCCAGCCGGCTCGAGGAACGGGAGAATGAGCTTAAAAAGGTATGTAAATAGAAACTAATTTAGCAGAACACAGATTTTTTGTTTCCTAAGGGCTTGGTAGTCACAGATTCTGTTTAATAAAATGTTTCAAAACTGATCTGCTTGAGGGCCTGATCATCACAAATACTTGTACTTCCACAAGCATCATAACATTTGACAAACTGATATGGTTCAGTCTTAGATGTAGAGCCTTGAAAGATATGTTATACGAGGGTGAATCAAAAAATTCTTGGAATCAATATTAAAAAATGCAAAGATTTAAATAATAATATTTTATTTTTCTACATAATCTCCCTCCAATGCAATGCATTTAGAATAACGCGTTTCTAACTTCCTTATTCCTTGTGAAAAAAAAATATTTTCTTGACTCTCGAAAAAGTCCTCTACGGCAGCTATAACCGCGTCATTATCGTGAAATTTTGTTCCACGAATTTCCTCTTTTAATTTTGGAAATAAGTGAAAATCACTTGGGGCTAAGTCCGGAGAATATGGTGGGTGGTCAAGGAGATTGAAGCCAGCACAGCGGATTGCGTTGAGCGCAACTTCCGATCGATGAGCAGGAGCGTTATCTTGAAGGAACAACACGCCCAACGACAGTTTTCCACGACGTTTTTCTTTAATCGCTTCACGCACTTTCGGGATTAAATTTGCATAATAGGGTCCAGTAATCGTCTGGCCTTTTGGCATGTAATCAATAAAAAGGATTCCTTCACTATCCCAGAACACAGAGGCCATAACTTTGCCAGCGGTAGGAGCAACTCGAAATTTCTTAATGGATGGAGAGGATGGTCGTTTCCAAGACATGCTTTGTCTTTTAGTTTCAGGATCAAAATGGTGGACCCACGTTTCATCCATGGTGACAAGACGACGGCAAAAATTATCCGAATCACGCTGGAACATTTCGAGATTACGCTTGGAAATTTCCAAACGTCGCTTTTTGTTTTCGTCGGTTAACATTCGTGGCACCCATTTTGCAGACACTTTTTTGAACCCCAGTGAATCAATTAAAATGGATTGAACGCTACCAAAAGATATCTTTAGGATCTCAGCTATATGTTTTATAGTCATTCTTCTGTCTTCCAAAACCAGATTCTCAACCTTTTTGACATTTTCTTCTGTAACGGAGGTTGAAGGCCGCCCAGAACGCGGGTCATCTTTACAGCTTGATCTACCTCTTTTAAATTCAGCCACCCAGTACGCAACCGTAGAATAGGGTACAGCATCACCCCCTAATGTCTGCTGAATGTCCAAAAAAATTTCCTTCGTAGACATTTTTTTCAAACTGAGATATTTTATCACCGCACGTAACTCACTTTTATCCATAATTTTGACTTTTTAGCAACTCGTTGCACAAAAAAATTTATTACATGCGAACGAACTGACAAAAACAAGTGACAGTCTGCATACATAGATAGACACTCTTTAATTTGAATATCGAACTTGATCCAAAAAGGTTTCATATATATGCACTTCTAAGAACTTTTTGATTCACCCTCGTATGCTACAGTCTGTAAAGTATATTTATCTTCACATGTCATAGATAATAAATAATAGGTAGGTAATTCACTTTAGTGAATTTTCTTGTATCATATTTATCTCTTTTTTAATCAAGGACAAAAATATATCCATTCTTAATTTCACTTTAAATTATCTTTGAAAGTAACATTTAGATAAAAGTATATTGTAATCAAACTTTGGCTGGTATATTTGATGGGTCTCTTTTCGTCTATATTATAAGTCATTATTATAAAATGAAAGCCTTCAAAGTTAAAAACTAGGTTACAGCTACACATTTGTCGGGCGCGATATGTTTTGTCGTAACAAGCACGTGCTAATATGAACCTTATTTTAAAGTTGTTTTGATTGGTTTTTGCACGACCGACACTCATCAAGCTGCTAATTTTTGCATCTGGTCTTGACTTAAAAAAACATTTAAAGCAATATTATGCTTTTAAGACTTCAATATAAATATCAAAATGTACAACAGCAAAAGCTAATTTTTGTATCACTTAATTAACTAATTTATGTTTAGTGTTACTACATACAGAGTAAGGCATGAATAGGTATTCTACTTAGTCAGGTCATAAGTATTGTCACACAGTAAAAACTTTTCTTTTAGAATGCTGGCCACAAAAAAGTTTATTGAATTCGAATTTCGAATTGTTCATGAAAATAAAAATGTATACTTTTTAGAATTTTACTCATTTTTAAATATGGAGTGGACGCTTAAAGAAGACCGTGTTGCAGTTATTGCGTTGCATCGTTGCGGTTACGCGCCAATTCAAATTTTTGACATACTGAAAAATTTGAATATAACCAAGAGATTCGTTTATCGTACCATCAAACGATACAATGAAGACTCTAGTGTAGATGACAGGTCAAGAAGTGGTCGCCCTCGGTCTGTTAGGACTCCAGCAGTGATAAAAGCTGTGAAGGCGCGAATTCAAAGAAATCCCAAACGTAAGCAGAAACTGTTGGCCCTTCAGATGGGATTAAGCAGAACCACGGTGAAAAGGGTGTTAAATGAAGACTTAGGGCTTCGGGCATATCGAAGAAAAACAGGACATCATTTGAATGCTCGTCTAATGGACCTGAGACTGAAGAGATGCCGCGCTTTGTTGAAGCGGTACGCGGGAAAAAAATATCGGGAAATTCTTTTTTCGGATGAAAAAATTTTCACCGTAGAAGAGAGCTACAACAAACAAAATGATAACGTGTACGGACACAGTAGTGAAGAAGCGAGCAACCGTATTCCGCGTGTCCAACGAGGTCATTTTCCATCCTCGCTCATGGTATGGTTGGGAGTGTCTTATTGGGGCTTAACAGAGGTACATTTTTGTGAGAAAGGTGTAAAAACGAATGCAGTTGTGTATCAAAATACAGTCCTGACGAACCTTGTGGAACCTGTTTCTCATACCATGTTTAATAACAGGCACTGGGTATTCCAACAAGATTCGGCGCCAGCTCATAGAGCGAAGAGCACACAAGACTGGCTGGCGGCGCGTGAAATCGACTTCATCCGGCACGAAGACTGGCCCTCCTCCAGTCCAGATTTGAATCCGCTAGATTACAAGATATGGCAACACTTGGAGGAAAAGGCGTGCTCAAAGCCTCATCCCAATTTGGAGTCACTCAAGACATCCTTGATTAAGGCAGCCGCCGATATTGACATGGACCTCGTTCGTGCTGCGATAGACGACTGGCCGCGCAGATTGAAGGCCTGTATTCAAAATCACGGAGGTCATTTTGAATAAACTTTAGTGTCATAAGAATCTATGTTTTGTTAAGTTCATTTTGGTATATAAATGGTTACATAATGAATAAACTTGTTTCAATTATTTTATATAAAACATGTGACAGAATTTATGACCTGACTAGGTATGATAAAGATAGACCGACTGAGTAATAACCCTCCGAAGTGGTCTATCTTTTGAAGAAAACCTAATGAAAATCCCTACAGTAGGTTTTGCGGTTGCGGTAGAATAAAGGGTAATAATAGGCGTGGCGACAGTATCAAAGAATCGTCGATTTAATCATTTTAGGGCGATCTACATACAAAAGTAATTTAAAACACTGGTTAAGATTTATAAAAAATAATCAGATTATTAAGATTTTCAATAAAATAAAACATCAAAGTATTGCAATCGGCCATTTTGATTGAAACACCAATCACAGCGCATGACGTCACGCTTAGGTAAACTCCGCTGATACCACTGTATTTTGTTATTGTCAATACTGTATTGTGCTTATGGAGTGTTTTTTTTATTATTTAACGTGTGATTTATAGACTTTAATCTACAATATAACAATGGAACCAAGCTTTGTAAGGCAAATAGCTCTAATTTGCCTAGGATTGATATATTAATGTTTGGCGATTTCCTCGCAACAAATAAAGAATTTTGCTCGTCTGAGTTCCGCAACGTGAAGATCTCTTTGTAAGTCACTTCAAGAATCATCATTCTTCGTTTCTTAGCTATATACTCGTAGGGTCGCTCAGTTGTGTCTGGGATGTTCGTGTTTTACTGTCTGATAGGCATGTACATTTATGGGGCATACATTCCGGTTACATACCTACTGGTGATACTGATCCCATCACATGATACTCCATATAATTTCCATGTCATTTGGCAACTCAAAAAAGAAAACGAATAAAATAGATAAAGATGATAGCCAAGACCAAAACAAACATAACCTCAATAAATTAATTATTCCATAGCCTCATTAATTCAACTATTTCAAGTCAAACAAACATTTTAAGACCTATCATTACATGATAAAACATATCCACATCAAACTGGTTTTCACAGAAGTTTCGCCGTACGAGCTTTAACCACTTAACTCATAATATTTTCTAGTTTGGAACATGTACCTACAAACTCTTTGTTGGGTGTTCTTATTGATGTGTTTTTACACTGCGGTACTGCACACCACTTATAAACTTCGGTATTCATTTTTATCACACTAATTACTTTAATATTTTGTTAAAATTCTACGTAACGTATAGAAATAATAACATGTTTACCTAAGCGTGACGTCAGAGCCGACGCCATGACACCGGCGAGCTGTTTTGGCGCACTATTTGAAAAAATATTAGATAAATGGTTTTAAACTTGTTAAACTAAAGTTTATTACCGAAATAAAGGGTTTTCCGTAAATAGTAAATATGTACCGCCATTATGGAAGAAGATTTAAAAATCTTTCGCCACGCCTATTGCTTCTGAATTGTTTTATATGGCATTAATTTCAAATTATAATTGTACCTACTTGAATACATTTTTTTCTCAGAGTCGATCCTGAAATGTTATTTGGCGTAAAATTAAAATGTATACCAATAATAATGTACCTACTTTGTAACAATATTGAATTTATGTTTAAACTTGCAATTTGGTGAGGAACTTACTAAATAATTACAAATGTGAAAGTTGAAAATGTGCAGATGTTTGTAAGCTCTTCACGCCGCAACGTCTCACGAATTTGGATGAAATTTGTCACTTTGGCCTTTAATGGTAATGCATTAAGTTCTGGAATAATCCCTGGGATAATTTTATACTCGTAAAAATTAATAGTTCGTGTGGGTGAAGTCATCGCGTGCGGTGCCGCGAGGCGGAGTTAGTTCATAATAATATGTATTGATGATACTGATGCGTAGTCAGCTATCGAGTTTGTTTACAAAGGTGAGGTGAATTTGACACCTATCGAAGACCTGCGGGTCACTGACCGGTGTTTCACAATACGCTACACTGCACATAAATCTATACGTAACCTATGACGTACATTGGTTATGTTTTCAAAGCAATTTATAACAATTAACCTTTGAGTGTTGCGCTCTTCACAGTTTTATTTTATTTTGAGCCTAACACGCGTAATTCTTTATCCAAAAAAATATTTACGCGTGTCCAATTGGCGATTTCAAAATGAGTTGGACTGCTATGTTTTTATACCGATTCTCATTACAATACCGGCCTCAATGATTCTTATAACAATATGAATCTCATTGTTATAAGGGTTTCTCTTGGAAGTCATTGTGCACTTTGTTCCACTGTTGTAGGTAGTAATATGAGCTGTAAACTAAAAAGTACAAAGTATTTAGGTAACGTTAGCGCAAGTGGTGCTATAAAAACGCTACTGTGTCACCCTCTTAATCGGTTTAAGTTAATCCTATATTTTACGCTAGAACCGTTAAATGGCACATATTCCATGGGCAGGAGTTTGAATATAGAAGTACCTCTCCTTTTGCAGGGATCGATCAATGCGATCTATTGATACGAGATGGGACGTATTATGAACTTATTCAAAACCAGGCAAGTTCCAGGCAATTCATTTTGCGGCCGGAAACTGGCTTGTTCTCTTTCGTATTATGACCTACATTATGTTAAATTCAAGCAGTCACGTGACGTTACTGGCTGGCATTAGGAGTTAAAAATACGAAATAGCCAGGCAGTTCAGTTTACGGCGTCAACTGACTGGAATTAAGAGTTCATAATACGGCTCTCAGCTCCGATCTCAATCGGTTGATGTTCTCGTACGAGCCATAGTAGCATCCTTAGCAGTTGTTAAGGCCACCAGACGGCCTCTGGTATGCCTTTTTTGCCTGCTATCCATTGATAACAACGGTATCGTCGTTGTTTCTAGTGCCCTCGAAGCGCTTAGGTGTTAGCGATCAGCCATCCTTTGGTTTGTGCCGCAGTCGGTTAGGGATACTCCAGTCTAACTATGATAAAAACTCAGAGTGCTTGGCATCATTACGAGTGTTAGAAAGCACATGGGATTAGCTACATCCATCGGATGGGCGATTGGATCTGTTCCAGAGATCTGCCTCCGGAGATAGAGAACACGTGGAAGCAAATCGTATTGCTTCTACCTTGCGCATACTATGATTATTAACTCCTCAAACAATCATAGCCTTAAGCCTCAACCGTTTGAAACATCACTATTTATTTTGCTAACTGCGGTTGTGACGAAGTTATGAGGAAGAAAAATTCATTTTTCGTACATGAAAAAGCCAAGGACGAATGCCTGAATGAAAAAGCCAATGTCTTGAAGCAGAAAATAAAGATACAATAAATCCCAAAAGAGGACCTCCTACGCGATTTGAAGACTCCACGGTTCTTTTATGAAGATGTTTTATACCTAATATCGGCTCACGTTGAATAAATATAATATCGTGGGCAGAAAGTGGGCCTGTGATCGCATTGTAACACGTATTTCCAGCTCAACATGTATCTTGTTACAATTGGTTAAGAATCCTTTTTGAGACATTCTCTATACTTCTATACTAATATACCGCGAGGCGCTTCTAGTTGTTAATAATGTGAAAGACTCCAGAGAAAATTGTCATCGCAAACCCAATAGGAAGGAGATGAGTTTAATTTTGAGGGATTAATTTACGACTAGTATAATCCAATGCGGAAAGCTTCTGATATTTCACGAAGCATAATACGTATAATTGTGCACGTACCTAGTGTGCGTCAGTTCAGAGCTTCTCAGTTATACTTAGCACACACAGATAAGTTTATCTATAATTATGTACATGGAACACGCCACTAGTTCACTACTACTTTCAGGCCTGAACGGTCTTCGTGGAATATCTCCTTCTTTCTCATACGATATAACGTCCGTTTGAAATCATTCCTATTTTCTTACTTATCGGCACTCAGTGACAGATTTACTGAGGGATCGTATCGTAACTCAAAGATAAACAACGCCGCGATGCACCCACTAGGATGGGTGACGATTATTGGCATAACAGGGCGATTCCTTGCTTTGTCCCCGATCGTTATCGTGTCGCAGTCGAGCCGTGTCAAAGGCCCTTTGGCGTTGATAAACTATGACACCGGTGGACGACGCGTGCCTTTGCCATAAAAAAAATACCGCTCACGTGGAGTAGTAATTTGCCAGTGCTAACATTTTCAGTAATATTTGTGGCCGACTGTACAAGTGTACACTGTAGTTTGAGAGCCTTAAGTAATCCTGAATGCTCATATTATGCGGTTGGTAGTAGTGCGGTAAAACTCACGTTTGCGTAATATCCTTTAAGTAGAATGATTTCAGTCCGATTACTATTTACAAATAGTATTGCGTCACGGCCGCGTGTAATGTGTTGATGAGTCATGGTTTAGTCTTCATGCGAAACGTATTTTAACATCTTTTTGCTATAGTGCCGTCACCGAGTTAGTGTCGAAGACTTATTACTTATTCGTAGTTGTCGAAGGCGTAATAACGCATCATGTTCACCTGTGTCGGAATCGGGAATTAACAGGTTCTTTGTCCTACAAAGAAGCGGGTAGTGCAAACTTGTGGTTTGCAGAACTATATGAGCGGGAATCGAAACTGCAACCTTGCGCTTAGCAGCCCAAGTGCCCCTTTGTAGAGAGCTCCCATGAATAGACAAAAAAAATATAAAATCAGAAATATCTTTTATAATTAATTATTTTATAATATTGTACTTAATATACTTAAAAATACGGTTTCATTTACAATAAAATTTATGTAATATGAAATAAAATCTGTAGAGATTGTTGTCCCTAGCTGTACAAAACTTCCCGATCCCGCGGGGCAAAATTCATGGGAAAATCCCGATGTTAAGGCGACGTGCACCGGCGATTGCATTGTGCTTTAGTTAGATGATTCGGAATTGAGACTGTGCCAATCGTGATCTAAATAGGTTATCAATAAAATATACCTGTTTATCCTATGTCGTAGTGTCCACAGCAACTTTTTAGGCTTCATAGAAAGCTATACTCTCTTCTTTAGTCCTCTTCATAGACACTTCATGTTGTTTTTTGTTACTATGATTGTTATTAGTCTGTTGTCAGTGATTGTCAGGGCCTGACGCCCTCCGATGCACGGAGCGAGGGCAAATTACACATACGTTTTGAGAACTTTTGTTGCCGCAGTCGATCTTGTAACTAATGCTGTATCGTATAGGGTCGTATTTAGCGGAGCAAAAATGTACAAGTTACGCAAGGTCGCGCGTGAGATATTTAGAATTATTGAGGATTTCCTCTGTATTCTTGGTAAAATAAAAACATCACCCATATCTGTTAACTAAAAATTCAAAGACAATCTCAATCAATACTTTTTATTGCGCTACTTATTCTAAATGATGGTTAAATTTTTACCAATAAATGATGGTTAAATTTTTACCAATGTGACTTATCCAGTCCACATCTCGCACAGAAGTAAGTCAAGAACCAATGCTTGACATTTCGTGACCAGCCATTGTCCGATATGCCGTGTTGTATGGTGGACCGCATCCCTGACACACATAACTCTAAATGTCATAAAAAATTGGTTCGAAAATGTCTCGGTTGGAAAAGCTTGCAAAGTGCACAGGTTACAGCTCGACTACTACCGCTCGTTGTGGTATCATTTAATATGCATTGTGCAGTTAAGGGCGTCCTGCCCATCGCACTTTCCCCACGAACGTTCGTAAGTGACTATTTGGCGTAGAAAATATTTTATTATATTTCACTATTTGAATAAACGACATTTTTTAATTAGAAATTAAGAAAACATCTCCAAAAATCAGCCTTATTTTGCACAAATTTTATTAGGTCTTAGGCTGTTTATAATGATTATGTGCTTGCTCATACATTGTCAAAATAATGAATACAGCTTAGAAACCTCGCACATGTACGGATTCTTAATGGCATAATTATCATATTTTGACATTTTCACAAACATAACATGTCAATATTTTTCAGAAATGCTTAAAACGAGTTTTATTAAATTTTCGTCTACACATTAATTTGTTTACGAAATGCACCGAATATTTCCGTAGTCACCCGAATGCCCCGTCGAAGTCTGTTTTTACGCGACATCTCTTTTTTACACATTGCGTTAGACGAAGCAACAGGCTTTTGAACCGTTCTGCGAGACTTGTGCAGATCGCTGAGCACCCCCTTAAGAGACAATGGTAAAAGAAAAGCACAACCGTGGTTGCATCGACTTGATTATACCCCTTGTTACGGATAATAGATACAATTTATAGACTACCTTTGATAACATGACTAACTGACCGTTCTATATTAAATAAATTGACTTGGAGCTCCTCATTCTTATTGTAACTGCTGACCTGACAACGTTGGCCCCCAAGATGTCAATTTTAGAGATAGTATGGGATATTCTCCGGTTCAAGTGGCCCTCGCTTCCAGATATTATAGCGATAGGACACATTATCTGCAGATTATTATTTTACTTAATTGATTATTTGTTTGACGCGCAGGAATATGCGAAGCTGCACGAGCGGTATACCGAGCTGTTTAAGACCCACATGGACTATATGGAGCGGACGAAATTGCTTCTCAGCACGGCGAGTGACCGGAGCGAAGTGCGGGGTCGTCTGGGACTCAACCCCGTTGGACGTTCCAGCGGTGAGTCTCGATTGTCTCTGATGCCGTACCTCCTTTCTGGTCTACTAACCTAACAAATCATTCCGCGCTCCGCTCTCTCCAAAACTTCCAGGGGGTTTCAATAAAGCATCTGCTACTTTACCGAATCGTGAACTTGACTGTGACTTGGCTAGACTACTAGCTGGTGGGGACTTTCGTGAATATCTTTGGCGTCACTGACGCCGCGTCGAGTGTTGTCGGACGTCAGCGTCAGTGACGTACCCGGGTATGCATTGTCGCTGCCGCCCGCATGTATTTGTGGTAATTTCTCAACAAATTTAATGAAAACGGTTTCTATTGAGATGTTCACTGAAGGGAATATGACATTTAAATTACAGTCTCCAGTACTCATTAGTTTATAATTTATGCATGTTTACTGAAGATCTAAAGTATGATCAGTTCAAAAGGCGAATTACACGCTTTTCCAGATGGACTATTTTGTCAAACTGATTTGACTACGTCGAAAAAAAATCCTATTGGTGAATTTTACACTCTGTTCTCATCGGCTTTTACCCCGTCTTAGGTCCGATTTCCTTCGGGTTCGCGTCCCTGGAGAACTCCATGCACAACGTGGAGCAGACGGAGAGCATGGCCGGTAGCCCAGTGAGCCTGTCCTCGTCGCCGTCGTCGCCGCCCATCGGCTCCGAGCTGGCCGCCGTGCGGACGGTGGAGCGGGCGCACCAGACCGATCCCATCACGCAGCAGAGTCAGGTGAGCAGAGTCAGGCGAGTCAGAAGAGTCAGACAGCGGTGTTCGCCGTCCAACACCGGTCGGTCGCCGGTCGCTGGTGGTAGCTGGGGAGATGGCACCGGACTGATGTCGTGGGGGAATTATCGTTAACGTCGTCAGGTCACAGTCGTCTCGGACGTACTATTTATTTCTGGTTTTGAATAAAGAATATTGTGTGCATGCCTTTACTTTATTGGTTGTTTCCAACTACAACATTGTCCTATGGGGGTTTCTAGGAGGATCAGCGGGTGAGAATATCAATGTTACGCTGGTTATGTTGAATTATAGTAACAAGTTTTATAAAATCAAAGCATTTCGCCCGGCGCTAACACAGTGTGTAATTACAGCCATATCTGCTAAATACGATTCGTAACAAAAACATTTGTCTGTGTGGTACATGTAGCAAATCGCTAGTAATTAGTAAATAAAGACACAGTACAACGTAACATTCAATATATTTGCTTAAAGTTAACACAAGCACTCAACGCCACGAATAAAACATTCCAATAGCTACAACCACTGCTCCCTTGATTGCATCCGTCTACCTCGCATTCACAAGAAAGCGAGTAATGCATCGCGCTGAACTTTGACTGCACGCATCGTAACGGGATCTCGTACAAGTAAGCGCACTCCCGTATGACTATCACGTGTTGTGAAGGTGTGAAGTGATGTACCTGTAAAGAAAATAGGTGAGGTTTTATAGAATACGTCGTCTTCTGTACTGCGAGCTGATCAAAACGAGCCCAAATATGAAGCAGCAGTATGAAGGTCAGACGAAAGAAGCGTCAGAAAAGTCGAGAAACCAGTCAGTCAGGGCGGTGGAATTGACTAAAGACTAGTTCGCATCTATGCAAGAAAGCGTGGCTCGCCATGCAGACGATGCTAGAAGCGGTTGGTCTTGCTGCTTCAGGCTGTCTGTATGTGTAAATTGTTCTGTGACTTCGGTTGCTAGTTTTACCTGTGTGAGTGCACGGCAGACGGGCTTGGTTCCATTAGGGTTAGTCTCGCAATCCTTTAGGTAAATCTCGTTCAGGTTGAATCTCCAACAGTCTCTGTCGCGAGGGGAGTGGCACTGGTAGCACTGTAGACTTGCAACTTCACTGCATGTTAAACCCAGTAGCGCTATGTGAATCAAACATATCATTTTTGCTTACAAATTGTTATCGCTGGAGGGGCCACCGCGATTTTATGTTGTCGTTGTAAATTATATTACGAGATCGTGAACGAAATTTTTCTCCAATGACACTTCGGACGTGCTTTTGACACTTATAATCATAGAGTAAGTTTTGCTATCAATTATGACATTGAGTAAAAAAGTTTCTGTGTGCTCATATTATGTAGGTTTCATTGTGCGCATTTCAAGAGGTTTCTGTCCTACTTATCTTATGTTTTGGGCTTTATAAAGTGCTGTAGTCAAATGATAACTTATAAATTATTGAAACAATGAAACGCATAAGTTTTTGCACCGATTAAGATTTTCAAAAGTTGTCATAATATAATAGGAATCCGAAGGCATTCCGAGACGTGACCTTGCCCAACGAATAGTTAAAAAAAATTACTCGAAACTATAAAAAACAACTAGGAAAGTACCCGCCGAATCTAACAGAACATTGCTTCGATCGTTCCAGGCCACGTCGCCGGTGGCGCCGCAATCCAACACCGGCAAGTCGCAGACCACCAGCGAGAAGCGCAGCGCCAACACCCTGTACCAAGAGCTGGCCTTCCACGACACCGACACCAGCATGGTCGAGGGCGACGAAGGTGCCGACATCACGGGTATGACCTGGTCTTGTGGGGGGACTTGCTATCGCACAAGCCCCTGTTGGACCCACTAAAGACTACACCTAAGTGGGATAATCACGGATATGGGATCACGAGCAGTGACATCTCTCCACAAAGAAACATAAACACTATAAATCAACCACATTTTGATGGATGAAATACGTTTAACGAATACGGGATACTAGGGAGGAATCTTTCAATTCGGGTCTGTGAGATCTCAAATAATCATGTAACTATGATACTAGGTCCATGTGTGAGATAGTATAAAGTAATATAAACCACGAAGACATGGCACCTAGACCGCAAATGAAATAATGTTTTTTAGCATAAAAGCAATCACCTTTTCCATGACACCAAATTCTATATTACATAGCTCCTACACTGACAGCAGCGTGTGCTCAATAAAAAAAAACCTTATAATATGTCTATTATCTATGGCAGTCTGTAATATCGATAATAGTTATATAGGCGTTATTTCAATAAGGTTTAGTTCGATATTAGAGCTGCTAATATGAGCCTTATTTCTTAACCATTGGCTTCGCTTTTTGTGTTAATACCTATTTCATTTGTGTCCGTTTCTCTCCATGCAGGTAGCTGGGTACATCCCGGCGAGTATGCTTCATCAGGTAAGACTTATTTTTCAAATAACACAGTAATAGCCCAGTGGTCAGATTAAAAAAGCACGGTCACTCGCATGCCACGGGGGGTTCCTGTGATCGATTATTTGTTTAGTGACCGACAAAACTTTCCAAGCTTTTTATGTCAACTGACTCCTCAGCATGCATTCTCATATATCTAGATATGGCTTGTCTTTAAATAACATGTGTACAATTTCAAAATTATCATAATATTAATAACATGTTTAATATTTTCAAATTGGCTCGTAGGGTATTATTATGCTTTTCGTTTTTTTTTGTCGCTTCTGCTTGATGTACATATTGCTGGTTTTGATTTTCATTTAATAACATTATTATTATAATGCCACTCATAATGAATGTAGGTCCTGCTAATATAAAAAATAGTCTGTCTAGATTTTGCTTGCTTGTTTTTGATAAAGTTATTCATACAATACTTATTAAAGACACTTAACATAATTATACAATATTGAATATTAAATCCAGATTATTATGAATATTTGCATTATTCAAACATTATTATGACGTTAGTATCAGTATACATGTGAGTGGTATTATTGTCCATATACAGTAAAATAGTATTATAAATATGACATACTAATACGTTATTCGTTCTATTTCATGCGTTCTAACATATTGTTGCCTCAACGCATTGC
The DNA here is from genome assembly GCA_905147375.1 of Hylaea fasciaria. Taxonomy (NCBI): domain Eukaryota; kingdom Metazoa; phylum Arthropoda; class Insecta; order Lepidoptera; family Geometridae; genus Hylaea; species Hylaea fasciaria. The sequence goes on from LR990192.1 coordinate 1,323,976, forward strand.
AGTTAACGATAACTATTTCGGTAAGTGACTCGGACAGTGGCAGGTGAGAAATATAGCATGGCAGAATACAAAACTATCTATAATTATCCACTATCGATGAAAAACTTTCGTTTCGGTTCTTGCCCCAGAGATGGCGCTTTAGTAAAAGTAATAATTAACTTTAGCGCTAAGTATCTGTGATCTTCATCAACTAAGGTTGCATAGTGTTTTTTATCGTTTTTGGTATGGAACACATAATAATATATGGGTTGAATTTAATATGGTTGAATTATTTCGTTGAATTACACCGTGTAGATGGAAGTGTCATCTACTGTTATTTCGGTGGAAATATCGTATGAATATGTCAGTGTATATCACCAAATTCTAAAATCAAACCTAAATTTGTATCGATCTCTTTACTGTAATATTCTGGCGTGCTATATTTCTTTCCAAGTACTATAATTATATTATTTCTAGTTATAAAAATGTTACAAAGGTATATCTGAAATCATTCTTGTGGGGCGGTTTAAACGGTTCTACTTTTAATTTTGAGGCATATATTAGTGCAAGATTAAGGTAGTTAGTTTGGAATGTTCTCTTGTAAAACCACATCGTTTCCTAAAGAGAATTATCAACGACATGCAGTAACAGCAGATTTGAAAACATTTTTTTCATTTGCATATTATGTTGCCGAGACGCAATTGGCGTCTGTACGTGTGTTTTGTTGCAATAATCACTTAGTTTGCACTACAAAAATGGACTGAAACAGGCAATGAATAAAAATCGTTCATAACTTTCGCATTGGAACGCATGCGTTCGTTTGATAGTGACTAGAATAATTATGAAACGGTCATTTTTAGTTTAGTACACACGATTCCTACACCAATGCCCGAGAAATTCGCTTTTCGACCGCAAGATCGTGAACTAACCACATTCAACCCAAACAGGCATGGGGAAGGAGGTCGAAAACCTGATTCTCGAAAACAACGAACTGCTCGCCACCAAGAACGCCCTGAACGTGGTGAAGGACGATCTGATCGTGAAGGTGGACGAGCTGACCGGCGAGCAGGAGATACTGCGCGAGGAGGTGTCCAGCCTCAGCAACGCGCGGGAGACGCTGCGCGAGCGCGTGGGGCAGCTGGAGGAGGAACTGCGGAATCTGAAGGTGAGATACCAACAGATTCTGATCTAGAAGTGAACGGACTGTAGGGTGAGCAAGAACCTCTGGCGAGAAAGTATTCCATACGTTAACTGTTAAATTTGTTTTAGATTTGATCAGTAAATAGGGCAAGTACAAAATGTTTAACGGTTTGTATCTTTAACGTATCGATCAAGGTTCGCGTACGCATCTCGTTGATATTGCAAGGCGCTTGGGAAATCTAAAACAAAGACAGTTAACGTATCGAATACTTTCTCGATAGAGGTTCCTAGGTAGAAGATACTGCCTGAAGAGGGACTTGACGGAGAACGGCACCTGACAGTGGACAGAGGAGGAGGCTCTGATATTAAAAGCCATTTACTCATCCCCACTTCAATCGAACACCTGTGGTTCAAACCTAATCTCCCGTTTAGATTCAGCCGCTGGTGCTCCTCTCGCTGGCGGCAATAATTCCCTCAAGAGAAGTGTGTATTAACATACTGCCCTACTTCTCACTTCGCCTTCACTTGCGCCGAACAGCACGAGTAGCAGTGCCAGTACCGTGTTTACATTCTCGTTCTATACCCCTGATATGAGTTTTTACTAGCTCGACATAGTACGCGTCAACCGTCAACTAGTGCTATTGTATGAAGATCCTGTACAGCGCCCCTACCGGCGCAATTATGAACGAAAAATCTTCATACAAAGAGATAGTTGACGCGTACTATGTCGAGCTAGTAAAACTCATACTCAGGGCACTGCTCACTGTCCTGCCTACGTCTGTTGTTGCGTGTAAATGCGGCATAAGGTATGTATGGATCCGAGAACACTGAACGGGAGTGACTCAGGCGCAAAAGTGTAGAGGTGGGACTGCGCCAGCGGTAAGCGAAGACCCAAAGATCGACCCTTGGCAACGAACATTAATGATGGCGTAGCCTAGGCTCAGAGGAATTATTGGGTTCTCATTGGATACAATTGGCGTTTTCAGGAGACAGTGAGCAACAACGCCGGCGGGGGCGAGAACGAGGACGAGGCTGATGTGCCGATGGCGCAGCGCCGCCGGTTCACCAGGGTGGAAATGGCGCGCGTGCTGATGGAACGGAATCAGTACAAGGTAACGCACGCTGGCCCACTGGGCCACATACTGTATAATATTACTCTACAGGGGGAATTTTTGAGACGGAACCGTAAGAACAGGGACTGTTATAGTTACAGAAAAACGTTTTTAGGAGACCATCCATAATTTTTTATCTTATACTGAAGTGCATTTATAGATTTTGGGAAAATGTACAGGCAGCAAAAACATTGTCATTTTGCAGAAAACTTTTTTTGTTGTCAATCGATCCTGTTTCTGATATGGATCACAAGTCTACTGGACCGACTGAGGTTTGAGTACTAGAAATGTCAGAAATCGCGAAACACTACCCGTGAAATGAATACAGGAAAAGAATACCTATTCACTTCAATGACAACTGCCGTTTCATTGCAAAACATAACCTGGATTCTATAAGATTTATCAGTGTCATTAACTTCGTAGGCGCAGTATTAAAGAGACAGCAGACGTCAGCATAACTGTCAAGTTTTGTTTACATTTGCTGCCACTGTCACATGTTTCATTTGTTTATTCTGCTACCAGATTTTTCTTTTTTGCTTATGGTAGAGGGTAGAGTCGAGCAGTAAGGAAGGGGCACGATGTCGACTCTATGGCCTGGTTGCGACTCGCGGCTTCTATACCCTCGGGCGACAGCACAGCCGTCGGTTTTCGCTGGTAGCCTTTGTGGCGTGTGTGTATCTTCTGGCGGTGGAGTAGGTGACCGTAAAATTTCGGATCGCTTTGAGCTGACCTCGAGGGTACGCGTATAGAGCGGAGCTATATTATGTAGGTGTTCCGTTCGGCCATTGCCAGCGCATCCGACGGGCAAACGACTCATCGAAAACTTCGATCCTTCGAACAACGTTTATACTCATTGCTGCTCGTACGAGATGGGTCAGGACGCTAGAAAAAAAATTGGAGTTCAGTAACTCAAACCCGTTTCAGGAGCGTTTCATGGAGTTGCAAGACGCCGTCCGCTGGACGGAGATGGTGCGCGCCAGCCGCGTCGACTCCACCATGGACAAGAAGAACAAACAGAGTATCTGGAAGTTTTTTAGCAACCTGTTCAGGTAAAGTACATTCTTACTTAGATACGCTGCGATAACATGACGCCACTCCCAGAGATCATTTTTTAACTCATTATTTGCAATCCTTAGTAGGTGTGTTGCTGTAACTCGGCTCTGTATCGGCTGAACGGGGTTTACTGAAATTTTGTTGATCTTGACGTATATTGTAATACCTTGATTGGCGGGGGAAGCTGCGAGACGTAGCCAGTATACTTCAAAGTGCCATATACCTGTGTGTCAACAACACACAACAGCCGATCATAGACTAGTTTGCTTGATTATTAGATTTTTCGGTTCCGTTGCGTTTCATGTTATCGTGGCTTATTTATATATTAGTGATAACTTACATTAGTTGTTAGAGATCGATACACAGATGTGTCACTTTACTCTGACACATGCATAGCTATTAAAATATGCTTAAAATCATACAAACATTATCAATAAAACTTCGATATTTAATGTCGAATCTGCCATCAATTATCATTATAGAGTGTTGATATCATCAACTTTCATACGTACTTTAGGTTCAGGAGCCATATTATGAACTCTGAATGCCAGGTTAACGTCGTAAATTGAACTGCTTGTAACTTGTTACTTTGAATACACGACTTGCTACCATTTGATGCCAAAATTTCGTTTTTGTTTGAGTACCGTGACTACGAGCTGCTATTTTAAATGCAATCTAAAATACAAAATAGCACATAAATTTAAAAAATTCTTAACAATTAGGGAAAGTGAAATCCGCGTGTTGATAAACTGTTTAGGAAGAGGTGGAATACATAAACTTTTTTGGTTTAAAAAGTTCACAATACGGCTCTGTAGTATTATAATATATTATTATGTAAGTATAGTTTATTATCAAAGTTATCATCATAGTCAAGGCGGTCGAATCCGCGGCGCGCAGCCAGTATTATAATAATAATAATGAATAAATCTACAACAAAATAGTTCGCTTCGCTGAAAGCATTATGTAGACTGAATCGCGTTGCTGTAGTATTGAGTAAGAGTCCATCTAAAAATCACGGATGTTCTTATATTACACTAGCTGCCCCGACAGACGTTGTCCTGTCATTGTCTCTATGAGTCAAAATGAGTGACAGCTGTCAACTGTACAACCCGATTTTATCAGATATATTTGTCCCAGTTTCAAAAAATTTCCCGTGATAACGGGATAAATAGTATCCTATATCCGTTTTCTTGTTCTCAGCTGCCTTCCTACCAATTTTCAGCCAAATCGGTTAAGCCGTTCTTGAGTTATAAAAAGTGTAACTAACACTATTTTCTTTTATTAATATAGATATTGATATATAGATATAGATATATAGATTGTAGCTACACAAATGAAATTGGTCTATACACTATGTACCTACATAAAGATCAGAATAGAGACATTATTCCTCAAACAATGCAGGCGAATATTCGACGTGCACTTATATTGAAAACAGATAATTTGATTGTTTTGGCACACAACACAATATTATTGGAAAAAGAACTTGCACACTTTTTTTGCGTATTCATAATTCATATGCATAGATGACCGCGAGCCCGAGTAATGTGAAAATACCAGCCACATAAAGCCAAGCAGTAGAGTGCGTTACTGTATCTGGTTTTAAGACAATTTGTAAGCATATCGGATACCTCAGGATGCGAACGCAGTGCTGTGCCGCGCAAAAAATTTGCAATGCAACTGGCACTGCAACTGTTACAGACTGGCGCCTACCATCGGATAAACGACCTACACTATTACTCACTAGTATAAAAATCATACATGTGTGATTGCTTACTGGCTGCGCTTGTAATTCGTTTTATTATATAAACAACGAGAATATTAAAGCAAAAACTAACTGTCACTTTGTACTGAATAAAATGACCTGACAAGCTACAAACCGGCGGACTATCATATGAAAGCTTACATCTCAGATTATTCATTAGTATGTATAAACCCGCCTAAATACGAAGTATTATGTAGTGAGCTAACGCTCCTACTTCGTGTGAGTCCGTTTCTGTCAGTTTCAAATGGAACACATCCTTTTTAGCCATATTATTATATGATTCAATGTAAACAAATGTGTAAATTAGTTCATAATATTTAGCACTGTTATAAATGTAAACAATTTCCATAAATTTCGTTTAGTAGTCCTCACTCTGTTGGTGTCCCAACGTAACAGGACAGCGATATACGCATATAGTGCAGTGCGACAAGGAAAGCACGCTCTGTTCGACTATAATCGATACATATACTGAGCAGATGCACCGATAGCAGCAGAATACGTTTTGACTAGATATGATTGAACAAGTTAAACTGTCTAAGCCCGTCCATATGTTTTTAACAATGTCGTTGTATTGTTGTTTGATTAGATAATTCCAACAGAAATTAATTAAGATAATTTCTTAGTTCATTTCTGTTTGATTTTAAGCTTTAGTGCTTAGTGTTAAGGTGCAGTGAGCAAATGTTTTCAATAGCGACGTATGTTACTTTTTGGTGTCGTGTCATTCTAGTGATTAAAAACGTTAATTTTAGTTAAGCCATAAGAAGAACCTGATGTTGAGTAAATAAGTGGTCTATTGACGCCGAGTAGTTTCGATTGGAAGATAATTTCGCACTAAGATAGTTTTATTATAGGTGTAAGTGGTTGATAAGTTTTATTTGTATGTAGTATGTCTGTTTGTCTTAGCATCATAGGTTACGAACACGTGCATCGAATTCGATACCGTTTGTTTTATTACAAAACCGGCATATGCAAATGTTGCTATTATTGTTGCAAATCAGATCACACCATCAAAATCATAACACCATTTAACAGATAATATCAGCTAGGTAACATTTATGATAGGCCTATTTGATACCACATACATTATGCTATATTTAATTAAATTAAGTTATATCTAATTAAGTTCAGCCATATCAAATTAAGTTCAGCTATAACAAATTAAGTTCAGCTATATCAAAATAAGTTCAGCTATATCAAATTAAGTTCAGCTATATAAAATTCTGTTCAGCTATATCAAATTCAGTTCAGCTAAGTATATCAAATTAACTTCAGCTTTATCAATTTAACTTCAGCTATATCAAATTAAGTTCAGCTAAGTATATCAAATTAACATCAGCTATATCAATTTAACTTCAGCTATATCAAATTAAGTTCAGCTATATCAAATTAAATTCAGCTATATCTAATTAAGTTAAGCTATATCAAATTAACTACAGCTAAGAATTAGGTTAAGCTATATCTAATTAAGTTCAGCTATATCTAATTAAGGTCAGCTATATCAAATTAAGTTCAGCTAGATCTAATTAACTTCAGCTATATCTAATTAAGTTAAGCTATATCAAATTAAGTTCAGCTATATCTAATTAAGTTCAGCTATATCTAATTAAGTTCACCTATATCTAATTAAGTTAAGCATACGTTTCTGTCTGTTGGTATGTTTGTATGATGGATGAATGTTGTCGTGTATGCAATATGGATGTTATATCTGAAAATAGATAAGTTTAGTTTAATTTTACATTCTCTAGCAATAACTTTACAATAACTTCTTTAGTAGACTCCAAGGTTCACCGTCCATCTGAATCTCACTGGATGTTAAACGATTATGCGACCTAAGTGCGTGAACAGTCACTTGCTTAGCAGCACCTGGCTAATGCTAATGGTAGGGTAGTGTTGTTATCTACTATTGTTGCGGGTTCGAATCCCGCTACCAATAAAATATAAGTTTATAAGTTGTAAGTTAATTTTATTGTGCTGGAGTTGGCGTCTCGTCTGATGGTAAGCGCTTCGCTCCCCCATAGCAATTGCATTGCCGTCCAATATGAACTGCAATATGCAGTACCTACCTAGCACTGCACTATGAGAAGACTATAGACTAGTAAATATCTAGATATATAGTTTATTTTATTTTAAATACTTCATAGGCTAGCATTAACTGCTGCGTATGCCAGAAAAGGAAGACTACTATTGCAAAATAATCTAGTCAGTAAGATAGATAAAAAAGTGTACAAAAGGTGGAGATAGAATGAAAGAGGACGGACGCGTATGATAATGTAAGTTTCATGACACTGAAAAGTAACATGGGCTGAAACGGTAACAGATTTTGCTGTGGATTAAATGCTACTGCGCGTAACATAGTGTTGGTAGTTCTGTGCACAATCAAACTATTAGTTTACATTATGCATTTATAAGCTTTTTGCGCTATATGACGTAGTTAGTATCTGTTAGTTCAGAGTGCTATTTGTAATCGATGGCTGGCTTTTAATGCTATGTTGCTAGAATATTTTTATGCTGTTACTGCGCATGCGCATTCGTTGTAGTATATCAGACTCGTAAAGCAAATATTAAATATTTGTAAACGACACAAATAGTGGTTAGTAGAAGCCTTTATGATGCAAATGGTTCCCAAGTGATTCTCGCTCTAGCATTCGATGATTGTGGACGAAGATAGGAATGGAAGATTCTTTGAGTCAGTCAATAAACGCCCTTATCGGCTTTTGCGGTAATGCTGATGGGTGTTATTAGAAACGAGGATATAATTAGAAATGCGATTTCATGCGACCAAGTAGAGTCGGCCCTTTTTCATATGACTAGCTGTGCTCCGCGGCTTCGCCCGCAGTTCTCGTGATAAAACTAGCCTACGTTAATCGAACTACCTACCAAATTTCATCAAAATTCGATTAACTAATTTAGCTTGTACGAGTGACAAACATTCAAACATACAAACCACATTTATGGTATTAGTAGGATAAATAAATAAAGAACGCCTCACAATCATATAACTATATCCATCCTGTATCCTTTCTAGGACTAATATGTGGGATCTGAGAAAAACGTGATACCAAAAATACTCAGACTTTGCACAAAGGAGACGTACAAAGGTTAAAAATTGTTCATTGCCTTAGCAAAAATAATAAAACAAATAAAATAAACAAATACCCGTGGTTCAAATAAATATTAACAATATGTGGGTATCGAACATGCAAATTTACGCTTAGCGTTTACGCTCTACTATTTGAAATCACTTGCTGTGGCCCGTGGTTTCACCCGGAATAAAGTATAGCCTATGTAGTTGATCCAGGGCCTCGTCTATTTACCTAACAATTTTCATCGATATCCGTTCATCCATTTTGGGGTTATAAGCAACAAACATAAAACCATACTTGAAACAACATATGAGTTGTTTAAGTTTCCACTCTCACGATTAGTGCATATATTATGCTGTGTTTAATATCAAAATATTTCAAGTATTTTATACTTACACAATAGTCAAAATGGCGAGTCCCAGTCCGGCTAGGAGCCAGTAGTCTAGTCACGTTGTAGTCAACGTTACGTTTCATTCAATTTACGTATGTGACCACGCGACGCGGCCCGATGCGATGCAACTCAGTGACCATTTTATTTTTTATGTGCAGTTGACCACGCGTTCCACAACGTTTCATTTTTAACGTTAAGGAGACCATGCGACGCGCTAACATTTAATTTTTAACGTTCAGTAGATTACTTGACGCGCTAAAAATCATTTTTAACGTTAAATAACGTGTAGTAAACCACGCGTTGCGTTAACATATTATTTTTAACGTTTAGTACTCAACGCGATGCGCTGACATTTCATTATTAACGTTTAGTATACAACGCGACGCACTTACATTTAATTTTTAACGTTTTATACATTACGCGACGCGCAACCGTTTTAATTTTGATTGTCTAGCTTACAAAGCGAGGCCCTAAATTTTGATTTTAAACTGTTAGTACTCGAGCTAACGTTTAATTTAACGTTTAGTACACGACGTGACGCGCTTACATTTTAGTTATAATTATTAACATAACGACATAACGCTTAATACTCCATGAAACACGCCAACGTTAAATTTGTAACGTTTGACAGACTATACGATGCGCTACCTCTATTTTTAATGGCAGATTACGTAGAGCGTTTCATTTTTAACGTATGCTAGATAACGCGGCGTGCTGACGTGTCATTGTTAACGTTTAGATAAAACAAGACTCGCGGACATTTTGTTTTTGCAACACGCGCGTTTACGTTTTTTTTAGCGTTCATAATATTAGGGTACGCGAGGCTTGATTATTTTATAGTGGCCGTTTAGTTGACCGTGCGACGCGTTCATATTATAAAGTTGACTTCGTACAAGTTTCTTGTTAAACCGCGAATCTTAAATACCTGCTTATACCTGCCAAGATTTAACATTGAAATAGCATCATCATAATTCTCGTCGCACGAGAATGCTGTCAGCACTCTTTCACCAGTCGAGTAAACACTACTGCATCGTTTCAACTACATACCATGGACCATCTCAAGACTAAATAGTTGAAACAGACATTTGACTAAATAGTTGGACATGGACCTAACCTACTATACTTATATAGATAAACAGATAACCCCCCTCTCCCCCACTCTCCTGCTCCTGCTGCTGCTCTACTCCTACTAACGTAGTATGGTTTAAAGTTCAAAGTACCCTAAATCGCATTTCAATACTAGACCACTTTCGCTGCTCACAATTATCGAGAGACCAGCATTATGAAGGTCACAAAAGAGAATACCCTCAAGACATACCAGACATTCTATCTCATGATGTCCGCACTGGACAGTATCTGTCCGTACACGCCACCCCAACATCCGGCGCTGAGCGGGCATCGTGATATAGTTTCCTTGGTTTCCCGTCACGTAAGGTGCTCGCACCGCACGTGAGGGGCGTATGCAAGGCCCAGAGATGTTAATATTGGCTTACCTGGGCTTACAGCACGGGCGACCGCCCGCAGCGTCCGCTGTCGACGCCGCACCTGCGCGCCGTCGCCGCGCCGCAGCCAGCGCTCCGACACTCGCGCACGCAGGCAAACTTTCTGGAAACGCAGCTCAGCGACCACCACCATTCGCGTCGCCAGGAGAGATCTGAACAGTTTAGACAGGTAAGCTGCAGTAAGAATGTCAAGTAATACTGGCGTGTAGTATGGAGACTACGCAAAAGCGTACAAACTTTGACTGATTGAAGCGTAGGGACCACACGCACGCAGGCGCGCTCGAATTAAACTATTATAGTAACGTTCGAACGAAATGACAATCATACTTGAGTATGTGACAATCACTGAAACAAATGAACGTCACGCTCATATTAATTAAAATCGCACTCGAAAGCAAAACCACAATAATAATTAAGCTCGAACAAATGAGTGTAACGTTCTAGCGAAATAACAATCAAGCTTGAGTAAAATGATGTAATGCGAAAATTTCATACCTAAACGCTGGTATTATCTTTCATTGTTAAGCTCTATGTCACATCGGAAATTAGAGTGGTTCCAAAAGGAACCCGTTTATGATCTACTTATTTATTAATCCGCAAATTATAAAGCTCTCTATATTTTCGAAAAATATATTTATATTACCTACTTTGAAGCATCCTATCAGAGATTAACTCTCACTTTGATGTAAGTTTTATCTCATTTGACTTGCAGTCGTTGACAAAATACATTTGGAACCATTCCAGTTTCGGTAACGATTTGTAGGCATCTGAATTTGTCAGTTCATTTCATTGAACATAATATTATTTGTCTATGATTATGTCCTATATAAGTCTAAAATGCTGATAAAGTATATCAGCTGGCATATTTGTCTTGTAGACGAGAGGAAGTGCGTTTGAAATAATATAAACTACGTACAAAATGGATTGTATCAAAAAAATAGATCAACTGGAAAATTCACATGCCTGACAAATTTTAGCTTATCACATAACGCACGCAGAATATGGTATTGGTATGTACTTGTTATTATCATTAAATAACAACCTCGGAAAACATTAATGAAAAATTTCATGATTTTGAGGTGTCCCACTGGCTGATATACTGTTACAATACAGATGTACCGTTGTAGCCTACAGCTACATAATTATTACATGATTTGACTATCGACTTAGTTCGCAGTGTTTTTTTTTAAATATTAAGTAACTTAGTGCTATAAGCCGAAGTAAATAAATAGTGTAAACGAGATTTAAATCAATTGAGTATAGTTAGTGTGAAAATTAAAACAAGCGGACAGTATTTTGAAAAAATATATTTTCGTATGCTGTACGCCACAGTACGCCAGTATGCTGCAATTTTTGTGGACACATTTGGTTTTTAGTCAATGTGAAAATTATACATTGAATTGAGCTTTTCACCGTTCTATTGTGAGTGAGTAGGTGTAGCTGAAACTATTTTAAAGAGTTGTAATATTAAGATAGGGTAAACTGGTGTCATTGCACCAATTGATAAGTTGATAGATCGAATCAAAGTAAATGCTTATTATAGTATTTTTTTAAATTTTATTAGTCAAATAAGATGATCTTATTTTTATTTTAGTGCATTGATATGAAATAGAATTGTTCAAGTATTAACGATAAATAAGCGCGTGCAATTACGGAACTTCTCAAAGCTTTAATTACAAGCAACATAAAGCTGACGTCATGTGAAAGGTGATTGTTCATTTCCTTTCTGATTAAATATTGAGTGAGGTCATCGCACCGTGGGGCCGTCCATTAGGAGGGCTTAGTAAGATATCACGTGTATTTATTTATGCCAGTCACAAACAGCCTGCAACGGCAAAGGCAACCTTCCTTATTTTCCAATTCCTTATACCTACTCCAATCCTTATTTTCAGAATAACATTATACTTATACCTGGATTTCAAGATATCATTCTAAAAATTGCAACATTCTTTGCAGTTACTAAAAAATACACGTGATTGTGTGTGTGTGTGTGTGTGGGGGGGGGGGGGTTTAGTCTGTAATATCACCACGTACCACCAAGGGGGAGGGGGGGGGGTCTAAAAATGCTGAAAAAATATCACGTGATTAATGGACGGCCCCCCATGCATACATCATTTTGCTTTTTATGTATTTATGTTTGCTTTTCACGTTTGCTTTGCTTTATTATTCCCAAGATAGAGGCTAAATCCTGCTAAGGGGGACACATCAGACTTCTAGTATCCAAATAAAACACCCGATCTGTCCATGCTGAACGATCGTCGTCTTCCATACTTTAAGAAAAATAAAATCTTTGATTTAAGAAACATAATTTAATATTATAATAAATACTCATACATTTTTGGTGCAAAACCAAAGTGCAAAACTGAAATTGCTGGCCACAGCAAGACTGGAAAAGAATTTAAACAAAAAACCAATAATCGCAATGGAGTGACTTCGAACGGTCATTCAGCACGGGTGGGTAGATTGAAAAAGAAATAATTAAATTCAGTTTTCATTCTTAAGTTTTGTTCACACTACGAAGTGTATAGTACAGATTTCGAAGTGCTGTCGAAATGGAACCGACCGATTCGATCGATGTCGATTCGATCAGCATCAACTTGAAATTGTATGGGATAAGAGCAGCGCCATCTATTGTCAGTCAGCTGACTGATCACTAGATTGCGCTGCTCTTATTCTATACAATTTCAAGTTTACGCTAACCGGACCGAGCTCGTACAGAAATTGGCAAAACTCACACTAGGCACACAGACAACTAAAATATTTCGAGTGTGAACGCAGCTTTCATGTACCTTTATTTTATGTTTGCTTCGTTTGTTTTATTATCGAGTCCGTTTCCCCTACCTAATTCCTTCCCTTCTTTTCTTTTCAGTTGAAACAATGATCGCCTACATTAATCGAATTTATTGAAGTTCTTTGAACAGTGATACTAGTTGTTCTATAAGTGATTATGAACTTTATGTTAAGTATACATTGTGTATAGTTTTGTGCAATCATTTTTAATGTTACTTTTATGTATATTTTATTGTGACGTTTGCTAAATAAATCGTTTTAAGTTATTGTGTAGTTATGTGTTTGTTTTTTATTTTTTGCTTATTTCCTTTGCTATATTCAGTTAAATATTTGCACATAAGAAGGTATTTGCAAGTTTTGCGTTCCACTTATTGAAAGCAGAAAGTATGGTGTAGTGGTCAATGCTGAAGCATTTGTATATACCTTTTTTCAAAGTGAGGTAAAATGACAAAGTTATTATGAGAATAAAATATCTCAAAGGACGAAATGAGCAAGCCGTTCTGTTGAGGGTGGCGCATGCTAGTACCTATAGGCTGAAACGTTAGATCTCTGGACATTCACACTGAAAGGCTTTCCCCCGGTTTCTAGAACGTTTGTTGGCGTTGACAGTAGATTAAAACTATCGTTGCCTCTATCTGACTACAAACAAATGACAAGGATGGCAATAGAATTAATCTGTTGTCAACGCTGACTGACGTTTCAGAAACTGGGGGTTTGACTCGTACTGCCAGTAATATGTCATGAGCCTAAACATAACAGCGACGACGCGCACGCAGCCATAGGTATTAATGTGTCTGTACATGTCAGAAAAGAAATACTCATAATATAAGGACAAATAGTCTGTACATGGTAGATGTATTAAAAATATAACGGCCTAAAAGGTCTAGCACGAAAATAGTGGCTGTCTGCATTATGTAAAAAGTATTGAATGAACTACAATGCAGTAGTTCCGAATCTGTGTTTTACGAATCCAAAAAGAAGCAAGGCTATGGTTAAAAACTGTTTGTAGGCGGTACAGCCACGTGGCTTACGCAAAAACTATCCTAGTGTCACCCACGTGAATCGTGATCAACATGACAATGTCTCGGAATGCTATACCTCCCTGGCATACTATTATTGTACCATGTATGCACGTAGGTTCGCGCGCACGTGCGCAAAGAGGACGGGCGCACGCACGCGTACGGGTGGAGTCTGCCGGGCAAGGGCGAGCCGGGGCCGAAAGGCCCGAGCCCCTGCACCTCGCTGTCCTCGGGGGGCATCCCCGTCCCTGTGCCCGTGTTCTGCAGGTCAGTGTCAGTGCCCATTCCATTTACTATTCTATTATTAAGTCGCGTTTTGACGGGTCGGAAAGCGGAGTGTACAGGACTGAAGGGGGTGAATTGCGACAAGGCTTTTGGGTTACCATTTACTTGGCGTCACATTTGCATTGCAAATAGGATGCGTGGGGCCGTTGGGAGTGATCCATAAAGGTTTTTCACCCCTGGAATCCTACTCGCCCCGGTTTTGAGAGGAGTTTAGTCTCAGGATAGATAGAATGGGTGCGTATTTGATGTGCGTCGGTTTCAATACATACAATTACTTATTCAAGGTAAAGACGTGGTGATTATATTATACTGCGCCTTTTTTAGATGCTTACTCACTTTGACATCCCAATTCATCCCATATAATTTATGGGTCAGAATTCAATTATAGATTAAAAAGTAATATTACAATACAAATTTCACTAAAATTCCGCTTAGCTGTTTGGGCGTGATTTAGTAACAAACCGAAATTATATAAGTAGGATACTGAGATTAATAAGTGTTCGTTCCTACCAGGCCGCTGGCTGAGAGCGAGCCGCGTATGACGCTGCTCTGCGCCGCCGGAGTCAACCTCAGCGGCGGCCGCACCCCCGACGGCGGCTGCATGATCGGCGAGAGCGTGTTCTACGCCAAAGAGGAGGAGAAACTCGATAACACCATGTCCTTGGGTGAGTGGCGCACCATCAGCACACATCGTCGTCAAGTAAAAAATAAACTGGCACCATTCTCATGGGCAATGATAAAAACGGCCAGCATTTAAAAACATACAAGGGCCTCTGAGGTGTTTTAACGAATGCTACCAATCTATAACAACTGAGACCGACGCGTGCACACCGAAGCACGGATCGATGTAAATCCGCATGTCGTAACATACGACAAGTCATTGTTCGAGAATTGTCTAAAAACCACTTACACCCACCCCTAAACCCAGACCTAGACTCAGTCGTTAAGTCACGTCAGAGGCCCAGATAAACTCCAACACTAGCGGATAGCACAACCTCATACAATTAACAAACAAACAACCCTAAACCCGGTTCCATCCGACTTGTAAGACCTAGCCTATAAAGCATTAAACAACCTCAGTATCTTTGAATTGCAAACCAATTGAACTCTTTCCTACCATCTCAATCAATAGCACATTCAGTAGGATGATCAACAACGAACCACTTTGCCAGTAATAAAAAACTGACCTCAACATCTCCCTTTCAGCGTTAGAGATCAGTAAAGCGCAATCTGTGCATTCTCCAGAAGTGGAGGAAATCAGTCGGCAGCTGCAGTCGACGCAGAGCGTGGAATATATGGAGAAGAACCTCTCCTCTCTTGTTTGGATTTGTTCCAGCACGCAGGCTAAAGGCATCGTCATGGTAAGTTTACCATAGTCATAGAATACCTAATAATATCGTAGGAGAGTGAATTTTGAATTAATTTCTATTTTGAAAT
The DNA here is from genome assembly GCA_905147375.1 of Hylaea fasciaria. NCBI lineage: Eukaryota > Metazoa > Arthropoda > Insecta > Lepidoptera > Geometridae > Hylaea > Hylaea fasciaria. The sequence continues at coordinate 1,339,532 of LR990192.1, forward strand.
AAAAACGAGATGGCAGATCGGGAGTTTGTATGACATTTTGAGTGTGTTGGGTGAACTGTTGAGTATCCACGCGGACGACGTTATTGCTATATTGTGTTCGATTCAGCCATTTGTATGGAGTGTTCGTCCACCTTGTGCTACAGTTACAAGTTCGTAGTCTGTTGTCCGGTTTCGAAACCCGTAGCTTTAACCAACCTATAACGGCCGAAATTAATAATCAATCCAATCCAAATTTTGCTATCTGGGATTGATATCACAATCCATTTTTAGGGTCAAATGTGCCAATAACCGATTCGTGGATTGATTTATAAAGGTACGCAGATTGGAAATCGATCGAACGATAGGCAGCAATCCAAGATCGATTTCAATCTTGGATAGGAGATACAATATTAATTTCGGCTGTACGTCTATGGTCATACTAAAACAAAAACATCACCTCTGTTTACCACTTTCCCACCAAAATGTTTTGTATTGTGTTCTGCTTTTAAACTTTGTTTCAAACTGTGACTCCACAGATAATCGACGCGAACAACCCGGCGGAGGTGATCGACTCGTTCCCTGTGAGCGACAAGCACATCCTGTGCGTGGCCTCTGTGCCGGGCGCCGTCGACGAGGACTACCAGGACTACGAGGAGCGCATGCACGCGGAAACGGAGTCCAAGCGTCATCCCGTGAGTATCACTCGTATGAAACCGTCGGTCCTGGCTGTTACCGATTCATGGCAGTCGTTAAGCCACGTCAGAGGCGTTTGGGCGGCCTGATAAACTCTGATACTAGAACCTAGCGCAACCTTATATGAGAAAGCCAATTAAAAGTGGAATACATAATCTGTGTCTGCGTGCATGAGCTCAGACCTTATATTATAATCCTAAAAAACGAGGTAGTGCAGTTCGGAGTGACACCGTGAAACTATAAAATAAAGGATTTTGTATTTATATTTGTACTATATATTTTGTTTTCTCCAGTCGCTATTCTGCATGGGCAAGAGCGAGTCGACCGAGAGCCAGATCAACGGGCTGCCGCCCTCGCTCGGCAGCGTCGACAGCGGCGACAAGGAGCTAGTCATCGGTGCCGCTAGATTGGTGAGTTCACACATACACATAGGCCCGTGTTAATTAATGAACCTCAATAGCGCTACCAAGTGCGCTATCAGCTGATCCACACTCAAAATGTAATCTACATCTTTAAATCGTTGCTATATAATAAATGGACATTGAGATGTAGCACAGGCTACTAGATACTGTCTTGTATGTGTCAATTGTGTCATAATCGGATAGCACTTAACCGCTGAGTGTAATTTATTAATTTGCCGTAAGTTTCGGTTCCTAATCTACAACATAAGATTTATAATATATTAATTAGAACGAAAGAGCAATTGCACACTGAAGATAGCTCTCAGAGCTAAGTTTGATTGATTAATACGGCCCCCGTAGAGTAGTCAGACTAAAACCCATTACTCACCTCATTACACAACTGGTACCATCGCATCATCTTTGATATTAAATCCGCTATCGGCCTTACCACAACAGATTAGATCAGAGTTAAACAGAGGTATCTAACATTTAATTTGACAATATCGACGTCTATTACTCGCGTTTTCTTACTCAATCCTGGCATTCCTGATTAGTCTACTTGTAAATATGTTATTTAGGTAGGACAAGCGAGGAATAGACGTCGATTTGTGGAGAAATATTTAGACTCATTAGTTGAACTCTGGTTTAAATCTTTTGTGGTAAAATTGTATAAATCTTATCCCTTCACCCGAAAGCTATGTGTTCACAGGTGCAAGCGACACTGCTGACTCCGCCGAGCACGCCGGTCAAGGATCCGCCGGCGCCCGAGTCCGAAGCTCCGGAGGGCGAAGCGCCAGAGAGCGAAGCGCCCTCCGAGCCCGACGAACCCGCCGAGAAGGAGGGCATCACAGAGCCCGAGCCCTCGCGCAGCCCGCTGCTCAGCTCCACGCCTATCGCTAGTCAGTAGTCTTTAAGCTTACCACTAAGCAGTGCGGAATTTCGGCTTAACATGCTGAAATTTCGATCATTTCAAAAATGCAAGTCAATGTAACAATGTAACGGGTTATCACGATTAGGACTAGGTAACTTTTCGTATTGGTAATTACACTATCTCGTGAAGGTCCTGTTCGTCTTGATTCTGTTGTGTGTCATAATTACTTTATATGCCATTTTATAGCGCAATCGGTAGGATACAACTTTTTTTAAATGATTTTATTACTTCTATGAGTGTACGAGTGTAATATAATTATATGTTTATTAGATAAAGGCAACCGATCGTCCTCCCCGGAGCCGGGGGTGGATGCGTTTGCGCAGGAGGAGTCGAACGCGGAGAGCCGCGGGGATATTGCGCAGGACCGCAAGATGTCCACCGTCATGGCGACCATGTGGCTCGGGACCAAGAGTGGGAATTTATATGTGCACTCCGCCATGGGGAACTACAGCAAGTGTCTGGCGAGGTAAATAACATAATATTTCTAATGGATAAATCAAATCTTAAACAGTTAGACCGACTGATGAAAGATGTTTTATGAAATTAAACTCTATAATATTTAGCTTTCTAGCTGTATCTCACGTGAAAGAAGTCGCGGTCAAAAACGAGTATTATCATAAGTTGTTTTTTAAACAAATTTCGAAGATTGAGAGCTTTTGACGAAAGGACTGCCCGCTTTGTTACAGGGTGAAGTTAAACGACGCGATCCTGGCGATAGTGGCGTGCTCGTCGCGCTGCATAGTGGCGTTGGCTGACGGCAGTGTTGCCATATTCGCGCGGCTCGCGGACGGCGAGTGGGACTTTACCCAGTACTGGGCCATGACCCTCGGCGATCCCAAATGTTCAGGTGAGCGGGGGCATACAAAATTAAACGATGCGTCACGATTAGTTGTCATGATGTAGTAAAGTGATGCTTTATTGGAGTGTTGGAGAGGACGCGTAATGACGTGTTTTTCGGGCTTGTACAGTATTTCCACTCCATGACACCAATATTATAAAGGAGAAAGTTCGTGACCGTGTTTGTATATTTGTTGCTTGTTCACGCTCAAACGGCTTTACCAAATTTGATGTAATTTGGTATGGAGGCAGCAAATACTTGGTTTATTTGAAAACAGCGGTAACATAGCGGGGCGCAACTAGTTATAAATATTAGGAAAGTACATCAACAACGACGTATTTTGGGTTACCCGACTTGTTAATTAGTCTACCAGGTTATTTACCTAACAGAGAGGACTTTCTATTTTTAAATTACAGCGAGATGGCAGATCGGTAGACTGTTTGTTATATTGAACGTGATTGAGTACCTTTTGAGTACACACGTGGCACAAGAACGCTTACAGTTACGCTTGTCCTTTGTTCGATTCAGCCGTTTGTGTGGAGTGTCATGTTACATGGTGGTCGTTTCCAGTGCGGTGCCTGAGCGCGGTCGGGTGCACGGTGTGGTGCGGGTACCGGAACAAAGTGCACGTGATCGAGCCCCGCGGCCGCCTGATGCTGCACTCGCTGGAGGCTCACCCTCGCCACGAGAGCCAGGTGCGCCAGATGGCGTGCGACGGCGACGGCGTCTGGGTGAGTCTGGCTGCTGGCAACATACGCTTCCCGATGACAGTGACATCTCTGACAAATTCGACCAGTCCTTTTTTAGTTTTTATTTTGTCTTCGCGTGGTTTATTGTGTTAAGCCAGTGTCAAGTATAAAATAAGTCAAGTTTAACATATTTTCACAATAGAAAAGTCTTAGCATTATACAAAACCAGCATGTCTCACGTTCGAATTCCCGCCAAACTCGCCAGGGTTTTTGATCGAAAGGATGAAAAAGACAATTGCGTAGTGGGACAAGGATCAATTGACGCGCGGTCAAAATCGGAATTAACTTAACGGATAATAAATATCAGCTACTACAACGCCCTCCTTGTAATGTCAATCACGCGCCATAAGATCTTTGTCGCTCTATTCATGGGAGAGAAATTACTGACGAAAGATAGAAAATCACACACACCCAAACAGACACGAACACACATAGTCATACATGCACACCCCCTCAGACAAACACACGTGTTCAACAACGTTGTCTATCCACAAGACTCGTCTAATTTGCACGAACAAATTACTTATACCACGCGTCACACCCATCCAGGTATCCATCAAGATGGACTCCACCCTGCGGCTGTACCACGCCCACACGTACCAGCACCTGAAAGACGTAGACATAGAGCCGTACGTGAGCAAGATGCTCGGCACCGGCAAGCTGGGCTTCTCCCTGGTCCGCATCACGGCGCTGCTCATCAGCTCGGGCCGGCTGTGGATCGGCACCAGCAACGGGGTGGTGATATCCGTGCCCCTGTCCGAGGGGTCCAGCAGGGACTCCGTCGGCGGCGTCACCTCCAGGAACGCGTCAGGTGAGCTCCGGACCCACTCCTCAAATCCCGACCCACTCATTTGACGGCTCCTTTGGCGTAGTGGTTGAGCAATCGGACTGCTGCGCTAGGGGTTGTGGATTCCATTCCCGCCTGGAACAAATATTTGTGCGATCCACAAATATTTGTTTCTGGTCTGGGTGTGACGTGTATGTAAAATTATATATCTGTAAGCGGTAACCGCGATACAGGAGCAGTACTAGTGTGCTAGGGCTACGTTTTAAAAACAAAAAAACACAAACAAAATATAAACATAATTTGCCTATTACTCTTTCTTCTATAGTGGTGCAATTATAAGTGTATCTGTATTTTTTTTTATGTATCAACACGTCATGTGATGCAAAGTTTATTTAGCTAATAATTAATTATTTAGCTAGGTTAATAAGAAGGTGCGTAAGCACCGGCGCCGGCATATCTGGAACACAAAATGATGGGAATTTGAGTGTAGTGTGTTGTGAAGTCCAAAGTGAATTTGTATATAATAATATGTAATATTTGTCATAGTAAAATAATATACTACGCCTGGTATAGCACTACGGGCAAAATGATGACGTAGTAGTCTCTCCCTACGTCATCAACGTACGTGTGATACCATATCATGAACTCCCCGATGTAAGCGTTAATTGACGTAGAAAGAGATAACCTACGTCATCATCTTGTCCGGAGTATCATACCTTGTTTTATTGTACCACTAGCTACTTTCCGCGGTTTCACCCGCTTTTGGATAATATACGATATATAATATCTTTGGTAATGATGCGTAATCTATGTTATTGTGAAGTTTCATCAAGATCCATTCAGTAGTTTTTGCGTGAAAGAGCAACACACATACATACATAATCACAAACTTTCGCGTTTATAATATTAGTAGGATTGTAAGATGATCTCTATAGATTAGGAGTGAGACTCAATTGCACAGTGTAATGTATGCGCGCACGGTTCCAGGGCGCACGAGCTTGGTCCGCGCCCGCTCCGCCAGCCCCACGGGCAGCATCCCGTGGTGCTCGATGGCGCACGCGCAGCTCTCGTTCCACGGCCACCGCGACGCCGTCACGTTCTTCGTGGCGGTGCCGGGCGGCGCGACGCCGGCGCACTCGCCCGACTCCCCGCGCCGCCAGCCGCCGCCGATGCTCGTCATCTCCGGCGGTGAAGGCTACATAGACTTCAGGATAGGTGAGTGCCCACTCACATATCAGTGTGCCTAGTGCGAGTTTTGACAATTTATTTACGCGCTCGGTCCGTTTGGCGTCAACTTGAAATTGTATGGAATAAGAGCAGCGCCATCTAGCGTCAGTGAATCAGTCACTAGATGGCGCTGCTCTTATTCCATACAATTTCAAGTTTACGCCAAACGGACCGAGCGCGTAAATAAATTGACAAAACTCGCACTAGGCACACAGCTCGCCAACTCCACTCGTCCACTTCGCATAGCGTTAATCTCGAGGTCGACGGAACGGTAGCGGTGAGCGCGACCACCGAGAAACGTTATGCGTTCTGTCTCGCCACGTCGCGCCGCTTCCGCCCCGCCGCTTACGTCAATTTTAACATCGTAGCCTCCCTAGCTAGTTAACCAAAGAAGTTTTATTTACCAAGAAACGTTCATAAAAAAACATTTTTCTAGGGGACTCCCGCACTAGGTGCTGCCTGTGCCCTGGGTTCTGATATGGTTACTCATAGTAACACCCTGCCTAATATGTGATTATTGTTAACCGACTTCCAAAAAGGAAGACTAGTGCGTTTTGTGTTCTATAGTAAAATTATAAAAAAGTTAGAAGTCAGTCTGTGATGTATTATGTCAAATTTGTATTTCATGCAACATTGGATGCAAACATCTTTAGTTGCAACCAAAAAGTTATCACTCAAGCATACATCATTCAATAAACTAACTGTAATGGGGATACATTTTACATCACATTGCGTATTCGCGGATTAGACAAAAGAAGGAGACCCAACTATACAGATGAATATTTGCATCACTCTTTCACTTTGCAAATCTACGATGCCATTTTGAAATAAGCAATACTCTGTTTCACGAGCAAAAAGAAAAAATACACATTACAAATCTCAATGGATAATGGTGCACAAGTCTCAAAAATGTGCCTAATTTTCCATGACGTAAGATTAACATTTGTATGATACACAAACGACTTTCGGGTGTTCCTGGAATGGAGTAGCCAAAAATATACCCACGAAGCAAGTAAAGACTACGAATAATACTGTCCTACATTATATCTTATTTCACAGTTCCTTTAAAGTTCAAAATCACTTGTCTCAGGTTTTCAAATCTCTCATTAGCCGAGAGTCAAAGCAAGCAATATGCACGTTAGCGTAAACAATACATACCCACATAATATACTCCATTGCAGACGAGCCGGAGCTTCTGGTTAGTATTCTAGGCCCAGTTTCACAATCTCCTTGTTAAAATATCTGTCGGATTAATTATATCGGCGAGTTGATCGCGGATACTTACAAACCGTAATGGCAGACATCTTCATTTGACGTTTTATGGACCAAATGTCACATTGAAAAACGTATTTATGAAAGTTTACTTAGATGGTAGTCACATACATAAATAAATAGCTGGTTTCTGCCGTATCCACAACCGTCAGTTAACGCGCTTATCAATCTTTATTTTGGGTTGAATAAGATATGTTACATTAGTTTTCCATGACATCTCTGAGTACGGCTATTCGAATCGAATTGAGTATCGACATTATTGATACCGTTTCAAATACCACTGTTCTAACTAGACACAAATTTTCCAATCTGAATTCGCTTTTGAAGTCAATTGCATTTATATAAGTGTGCTGTAAACTTATCCGTCAGATAAAATATCAGGAGGTGGTGAAATATAGCGTTTAGTATCCCGTAGCGCTTTATAATGCTTATCATTTACAATCATGCTTCAAAACTAGTTGTTTAGTTCTAAATTCCCGGTATAGACTAAATTTTTTGAATTTTGTGCCTATTGTTTGATTTGAATTTCAGGCGCCGATTTTCTACTAAAATGTGTTAATAATGCAAAAAGATGTTCTCTAACATTATTGATGTATTAAAATTAACTTACGGTGTTATAACAACTGCACTATCGATTCGCATCGATGCCTTTCTGACATGTCGATCGAGTATTTTTAATTCAAAATGATCGTCGTCAGATAGATTTTAACCAATTGATTTCGAATATAATCGATCTATGTCGATCAGGTTGTGTAATAACACACTTTGGTTCATTTACTCGTTCAGTTTTGTCTAAACGAATTACTTGAATGTGCATGAACCCGAGTGATATACATGTCTAGTTAATACTATAAAGGTGCTGCCCTCTAGCCGTATTACAATGCAGCTTTCCACAGAAACATAAATTCGCTACATAAAAATCATCATAAACCGACGCATGCGCATTGACTCATGAAAATTGACCCATGCATACATTTTAGTAGAAGAACGCGTGTCGAACAGGCATCAGGCATTGCAACCTTGGCAGGGCACTGAAGTGCCCACCTGGCTAAACCCCTATCGGGGTGTTCCGGCAACGGTCCATGAGAACCCCATTTTAGGCTAAGCATAGACCACATCGTTTAAGACCAGGGGAGATTGAGGTCAAAGCTAACCTATAAAGTATTAAAAAACCTCCTATAGCAAAAAAAAGCTTTCAATTAAATACAACTATCCTTTTATTATGTTTTGCCTCTATAGAAGAGCACGTGGACGACGTAAGAGATACGGCGTCCCATCTCATAGTGTGGCAGATAATGACTCCATGTACCTGATAGAGTTTAAGCGATTATAGTCTGTATTACAAAGGGGTACGTGATGTTTTTGTAAGTGCACAGCTTGACGCGTAACGTACTAACATCGACTAACTACGCTATGGCACAGCATGTGGTGGTGCAAGGGTGGGCAGGGGGAAATTTGTATGGGCCATCTTAGATTTTGTTGCCAGAATATTGGAAGTATTTGCAAATTAGAGAAATCTAGATTTTTTAAGACGAATATGGTAATAAACTGTAGTAGACCACCACGATAGTAAGCAGTTCGATAGTAACTGGCTACTTTTATCACCTTAACGATCGTTTCAGCATATTATAGTGATCGATCATGTTAAAAAATGATTATATTCCGACGCCATCATCCTCAATTTGAATTTTAAGTTTAAAAATCATGCTTCCACATATTATGGCAATGAATCGAGACGCTGCCAAATTTCCTATCGTGTCTGCTTATTCATGTATCCACTCATACTTCAGTAACGTTCATAATCGAATTCACTACTAAACTATAACACAGCTATGGTGGGAGTCACACTTAATGGCGGCTGTGAAGGCGTGCGCAGGCGCATGCGCAACATCGAGATTAACTTAACGCACTTCATGGTGTTGGTGGCCGTGTGGTACATTGTGCGCATTCCAACACAATGATACCGGGTTCGAGCCTCGTCCGTTTCGAAGACTTCTCGTAAGTGACGTATGTGCGGATTTTCATCACTCCGTGCTTCTGAGGGTCTAACCCCCGTATTGTTAATCGTTACCTCCAAATTTCTTTGGGTCTACTCAACGTCACTTGCCTGTTTTGGTATCGTTAGTTGGCAAAATTTCCTCCACTCGGTTATTCTTTGACAATAATCCTTCTACGAAGGAAACAAACCATCTGTCAACTCAAGGTACCTCGCGAGATTCCTCGAAACCGCTTTTCTACGATCATTTGCGTTGATATGGAAAACCGAGAAACTTCGAAAGTTCAACTAACGATACCAAATATGAGGAACTTGTGGGGGGTGATTCGAGGTATCTCAGCAAAGGTCGAGTGAGAGAAATTTGGAGGTAACGACTAACAATACGGGGGTAAGTCTAAGAGTACGTTACGCCGTTGGTCTATTAGTCAGAGGCTTCACCAACTCTGATACTAGAGGCTACCTGGAACTTATTCTACAAAAAAAAAAACAAAAAAAAAGCGTCACATTAACAGTTGCCATTAAGTTTGAATCTTACTCTGACAAGGACAAGGTAAGACTATTCCTCTAGAAACAAACATAATCTAACGGCTAAAAAAAAATGTTTTTATTTATTTACAGTATATTCGCTAACGTGTATATTGCTAATACAGTTTAGAAAATTATTTGTAAATATTAACAATAATGATTGTTGAATAATATTGTAGGTTTGCAAATTTTGTATTCATTGTTACATTTTGTGTAAATTATTGTCAGTTTTCTTCTGTTTCTTCTTTCTTTCCTCTATGTCATTTTCTTTGCATATTCAACTACTGTTTTAGAAATTTTACTTCACGTTTTCTATTTTGAATTTTACTTTATTGTCTGATATTGATAGTGTTGTAGGGTTGGCTGGTAGGAAGAGAAGCCTACAGATATTTCAAGTAGTTTATTTATCATATGAACAAAAACAAGTGAAAATAAATAAATAAAAAAAAACTAAAATGAGCCAAATCTAAACCTTAAAATCTAAGAAAAGTGGGTGTCCATGTCGCATGGTACAAAAAACACTGGCAGCATTACCTCGCTGAATAGTAAAGGCTATTTTCTGTGCGAGATAAGTTCAACTTGCCTTACATTATTGACGCTATATGAGTAAGATTACAATATAGTATAATTGTACATTGAATATAACACAGATGATGTGATATTCAGAGATCTTTCTTCTACACTCTTGTTTTCTTAATCTCTCCTTGCTTATTCTTCTACTTACCATGTACAAATACAGGTATTTTCGCTGATATCTTACTGTATTAAATGCCTTTAATGTTTAAAAAAACGAAATGCCAGTCAGTAAGGGCTATTCGCCCATCATTCTGTCCGTTTTGCCATCCCTTAAGTCCTATAGTCGAGCAATAACGCCGCATGGACTTCGTGAATGTTTATAGTTTTTCATTGCGCTCACAACTTTGGTGGTCGCGCGACGTGTACTATTAATTCACGTAGTTCAGTAATCGTGTCGATGTTACAGCGGATTCCGAGATGGAGGACAGCGTCGTGGTGGCCGAGGACGGCTCGTCGAGCGGCCACAGCTCGCTGGCCGAGCGCGCCAGCAAGAGCCACCTGATAGTGTGGCAGGTGGCCACCGCCTAACGCAGGGCCAGCCGCGCGCGCCTCGACTCCGATAACGACTATGTGTACGTGTGCACGACCACGAAGCCAGAGCTCGTGCACCAGTGAGCATCGCGTGACCCCACGCCGGTCCGGGGGCACCGCATACACGGTCACTGCCGTGTACACGGGGATTAGCTTCTACGCGCGTCCGTAGACGGCGGTCTGCGTACGCGCACGCTACGACGCGCGTCTGCAACGAAGTCTCACTCTCAAATATGAAACCAAAGTTGTTTAATAGAAACTAAATAGTTGTAACGGTCGCCTTAGATGTAACACACCCCCGCCCCAGACCGGCGAAGGAGAGGGATTGACGAGAAGCGGTTGATCAGTATTCTCCATTAGTGTTTGGTTGCGTTCAGCAATGATTTGGAATTGATTTGTGATATAAAAGTTGGTCTTTCCGTCATACCTTCATTAGCGGCGCGGTTTCGTCGCGCGTACGCGATACAACGAATATTTGTTAACGCGTGTGCAATAATAACGTACGCGCTTTCAAGCCGCGCCGTCGCATCTCACGAGTGGTTCATTACGTCATGTCTCACGCACGTCATTAGTTTTTCGGAGGGAGCAGTGCACGGCACTATGGACTTCATTCTTGTATCGTTATAATATTATGTGTGCTTTACGACGACGTCGGTGTCTCGTCGCGTCGCGGAGCATCGCTCACGATTTTGGTACTCTATGGGGCCGGTGCTTATCGTTTCGCTGTCGTTTTCTCAGCCGGCCCCGAACCCAAGCTTAATCTCATTTAGAATAAAATGTACAAGATGTAACCACCAAATAATACATTTTAGTAGTTTTCGTAGTTTAGTTTTAACGTGGAATATTAATGTTTGTAAGGTTATGACATTATACACGATCTTTAGATTTAATATGATATATCTCATTCATTAGTTTTCGACTATAATATAATTCATTGGGCTGTGGTTGTCATCCGCATCACAAGTTTTTAATTTTTGTAATATTTCTAATTTATTGTAAGTATTTGTGTTGTGTTTTATAACTTACTTGAATGCATTTTCACGCAATGTAATTGACTAAAACAATTAAAGTTAATAATGAAATTAATAATTCATATTCTAAACTCAAAGTAAGGGTACCTCTACACGACGTACTTCGGTGTTATTACGAACATTACTGACGTCGATGTCGTATCGTTCGGAGGATATCATTTCGAAATTGGCGAGTTTCAATGACGTCTTTGAGCATTTTTATCATTTGAGACTACATCATCACGAGATGTGATAGCAGTCAAACATGGCCTACAAAGAATTAAACAAAGCTGAAAAATTAAACAAAACATACATCATCGTCGTGTATTGGTACCGAAGTAAATGGAATACAGTGATGTCAGTCGCGCTTCCGATTTTTGTAAGACTTGATGAGCTACCAAGTGTTCCATTTAACAATAATCTTTATAATATATTTAAATAATAATGTTAACCCTCACGTTAATGTAAGTGTAACCTCTATAATGGTGTTGTTTTCTCTACAATGGTGCAAACATATATCTAGTGTTATTTACGCGAGCAATATTCTATGTTAGTCATTAGTTCCCGCGTACTCGCACTCGCTCTATAAATAAATCGAACATAGTTACAATTCTTTTTGTCTTTATTTATCAAGATGTATCTTTAGAATCGACGTTTATCATGCTTGTTAATGTATCGTTACCGGGTGATTTCTCCAGGGACACAGGCGACGCATTTCATTATCTGACATAATTATTGTTATTCTATAACTTGTATAATGTAATTATGATGCAAAGTTCAAAGGAATAATAAATAATGTACGTTGATCGTGAAGCGTATAGATTATGATTATTTAATTTCATGAACTGTCATAAAGTTAGTGTAATGTGAATAGTGATTATAGGGCGTCAGGTTCGGGCGCGATTCCTGCGGGGGGGGGGGGGGGGGGGGGGGGGGGGGGGGGGGGGGGCTTCAAAGTATCCGTAATAATACGACGGTTGTGTTTCAGTTCCGTGTACACTCCCAGCAGTATCGCCAACGACCTTGACGGGCTATAACTTGTCTCCTACGTTGCAAGGACGCTGGTTGCAGGCCTCTTCGATGTTCTTAACGTTAATACTAAGCTTTACATTGTCTAAATTCCTACAAAACGTTGTACTTCTCTAATCTCTTATACAATAGACGTTGTTAAACACAGAATATGATATCTATTTACAATATAATTCGCGTTACAGACTTTTATATACGTGTTAGCAGACTTCAAAGTTTTAATAACATCGTTGAATTTGACGTATATTTATCCTGATATCCGATTGTGGTATGCAGTTCCTCTTCCAGTCGTGCCTGACTCTGTGGCCTGCCGGCCTGCGCCCAGCGTCCGTTGCAAGTGCTAGTCAAAATATATCGACGTAGTTAACTTAGCTAGGCTTACGTTGTTTTGCGATAAGTTAACGGCGACTGCGTCCGGACGGACGCGTTAGATTGCAGTGTATATATATATAAGCGGAAGTTTACTCGCTAGGGTCGCTTCCGGGCGTGGTTGTGTGTCGGATTGTAACCTATTTCGTTACTATACATGTTGTTTCGAATTGACAGGTATAAGTCCGGGTGCTCACCTAAGTAATGTGGTATGGTCGTGAATATTCCCCCGTGTAACTTGCCAATGAGATGGGTGATCGAGACGGCTCCTCACACTGCAGTCGATGCTTCCCCTTACTGTCGTGCAATTAGTCTACTTAGCAATGTGTGAACGCTACTTTATATCAGATCCTTAGGCGAGCGCCGGCCTTATTAGTGTTAAGTGCAGCTAACCCTATGATGTTTCTCGTGTGTTAATGAACAAGTTGTGTTCAATAACACACAAGTAACATGCACATGGTTGATACGGTTTATTTTATAATCGGTCACATAAACATGTCCAGAAGGAAATATGACTGATAGAAGCAAATTGAATAAAATCAGCCGATGTGCTTAAATTTATCAGAGATATTAGCTTAATTGGTGTAAACATTATAATGATGATTATGTACTATATCCATTCTCAGAACCAGTTTTTGCGATCTTGTCAAATCAGACAGATTTAGTAGTTGCGTCGGAACATTTCAAATATCGATTTTTATTGTAGATATTTGACACTAATCGGTATATAGGATGTGTGGCGAGTTATTGAATAGGCTTGTTGTCAATATTTCAAAAATCGTTTAAAGGATTATTTATTAGGTATAAACACGCTACAGTGATATTTCCGATAAATCCATGTGAAAGTATATATTTTGAAAACTATAAGACAAGTTAATAACAGCGCAGCGATGCTAGTGCGTCATCTGAACACGAGGCATAATAATACATTATGTATACATAACTACGAGTATGTTGCATGTAAAATATGCACGTATTTGGTTATTTCAATTTCGATGTTCCAACATAATATTAGGTACATTAAACACTATAAATGAAGACCTCACAATGAATCGATTGAACATTTTTCGATATACCATCACTTGTCAAGAGGTTATAGGTAATACTAGATCAAACTTCTGTATTTGTATGGTATATAATTTGCTAGACGCTTTTACTGTTTTGAGAATAGATATAGTCGGTGTAATTAACATTTTAGATAATTTATAGAACCAAATTTTATTTATTTGTACTTATGATTTAGTTTTAATTTTACTAGGATGAAATCAAATGAAATTTGTTTACTCACGTGACCTCAAGAGTGCGTTCGTGAAAGTCAACACACACAGAGAGAGAGAGAGAGAGTAACTTGAATGTACCCAACGAGTTTTTTGATGTCCTATTTATTTAATGTGACATTATTTTTCAACGAAACATCTAAAAACTAATCATATTTAATTTTTTTACAATTTATTATTATTTACAAGATTTGGGTCTCACAAATTACGTTTCGATTTTGTTCTTATTGTCATACAAATCAAATTGTATATTTTTACCATTTTATTTTTATTATATTACCATTTTGTAATTTTATTTTAATTTGAAATTATGTTCATAAGACGTGTTAGTTGGTATGTGTAATGATTTCGTCGCATTTGTTGTAATTAACATATTAATAATATTATAAAACATCAAATATTATTTTCCTTGTGGAGAGGTACATTCAAACATATTCAACGAGTAGGTACATGTTACTGTACGCAGATATTAAAATGAATCGGGCTTGCGATCGGTTTCTGGAACGATTGTTAACTTTGATAACATAACATGGTCCTAATACTGAACAACAGTATCTTTGTACGCGACACTGAAGTTTATTTGTGTCCTTGTCGTTTGTTAGTGCACGTAAAAAATGTGTTAGATTGGACCAAAGCACGAACATTTTAACGGTTCGTATCGTTAACGTATCGATCAACGTTACCGTTCGTATACGCATCTTGACGCAAGGGCGCTGATCAAATCCCATTCAAATGTTTTACGTTAACTACACGAATACTTTCTCGATATTGATTCGTGTTTACCCTACTGATGTCAAAGTTAACAATCGTGTAATCGTGTAACTCACAAACTTGTTAATGCGGAGTGCATATTGAAAAACAAATTGTTATCTCGAATGCGGCGGAATTTGCACCGAACTGTACCTGTAAACTTTGATAAAACCACAGTGACCAGTCTAACAATATTATTATGCTTGAAGTCGGTCAACGAACGTGGCTTCGTGTGTGTTTGCGTGTGTGATTTATTGCGAAACGAGCTGTGTAAAAATCGGGATTGTCACGCGATTAATTAATTATTCGTATGTTTCACTGTACCTATAAGTGGTATGTTATATTGTCTACTTCACGAGTATATCCCGCGATAAAGCGATAGTCGACTCTAGGCGGAATACATTGTTAGACTGCTGGTACAACAAGAATCATATCTTTCCTCGTGGACCACGTGTCACTCGTTGTTTTATTTCTTGTTTGTAATATGCTATCAAATAAAGGAACGCTGGAGATATTTTGTTTCTTTTGACCAACTTCTATATTTTATTGTAAGGATAATCTTAGTTGGCAGGATTTGAACCCGCGACCATCGTATCCGCGGCATTTGCTATGAGCAAACTAAGCTATCGCAACAAATATAATTATACGAAATTCCAGTTTCTCTTATGGGTAAGTATATGTATTTTAATAATGATAATTACGCAATACGACCGCATATCTGAGCCCTATCAGGATTCATGTAGGTATCAAGGGAATCTTGAACTATGAGGACCATAGGTGCCACACAGTCTGTACCTACATTTGTCATCGCTACATAACGATCGCTAAACCCGTATAGCAAATAACCACGCTTGCAGTAACGGCACTTTCGTTTAAGCAAGTCTAAGGAAATTGAGTAGACAAGATTCAATAAAAATAATTATTCTTTGAAAATATACAGATTCTTTGACAACCTTAGCTCATAAACGATTAGGTACGTTACCCCACGATTCATCCTAACATTCCTAACATAATATATGTAGGTATATAGCTTTCATACTTTTTCATCTTCAGTACGTTAAGACTTAGCGACCGATATCGGTAGATAACTAATTTTATTTTATTTTATTTTGTAATGTATACAGACAGTCGCCCCTGACGTGGCTGAAGATGAACTACTCGTCAATCTAACAGCTGGGATCGACAGTTTAACGTGCTTGAGTATCGAATCCACCCGACTGGGCGTGAAGCGAATAAGTAACCGCTCGGCTACCATTTCGCAACGGTGATGAAAATGAGCTGAGAAGTTAGCCTACTACAAAATAAAGGGTAAATACTCTGCCAATTATTATTGAAGGTGTCAATTCTACCAGCAAATTACGGCGTTTAGTAGGTACTACTTACATTATACCTACATTCACTTTCAGCGTCTACCTTTATCTAGACTCGTGTAGTCAAAAGGATAAGTAAGCTGACTAAATGTTCATCCCTTAAAGTGCATTCGAATTTCACTTCGAGCGCATGCTTCAATGCCTGTACTCTTTCCTGGCCGTTGGCTTGAAAATCAAAGAACAAACATTAGGTAGGTACTAACATCCGACTGCAGGAACGATGGTTGTTTTATTTATTCAGCAATCAGCATGGTTCGTTAGCTTTAGAATCAAATCAGAAGCACGACTCGTTGGTTTGCCAAAATTCAGTTCGCGTTCCGCTGTGACGCGTGTCGCACGCACCGTACGCACCATGGCAATGGTGCGATCTCCTCCCTCTGACATAGCTAATCGTGGACGTACTGTGATGACGTGTGAATCTAGATATGCACGTATTTGGTTATTTCAATTTCGATGTTCCAACATAATGTTAGGTACATTAAACACTATAAATGAAGACCTCACAATGAATCGATTGAACATTTTTCGATATACCATCACTTGTCAAGAGGTTATAGGTAATACTAGATCAAACTTCTGTATTTGTATGGTATATAATTTGCTAGACGCTTTTACTGTTTTGAGAATAGATATAGTCGGTGTAATTAACATTTTAGATAATTTATAGAACCAAATTTTATTTATTTGTACTTATGATTTAGTTTTAATTTTACTAGGATGAAATCAAATGAAATTTGTTTACTCACGTGACCTCAAGAGTGCGTTCGTGAAAGTCAACACACACAGAGAGAGAGAGAGAGAGTAACTTGAATGTACCCAACGAGTTTTTTGATGTCCTATTTATTTAATGTGACATTATTTTTCAACGAAACATCTAAAAACTAATCATATTTAATTTTTTTACAATTTATTATTATTTACAAGATTTGGGTCTCACAAATTACGTTTCGATTTTGTTCTTATTGTCATACAAATCAAATTGTATATTTTTACCATTTTATTTTTATTATATTACCATTTTGTAATTTTATTTTAATTTGAAATTATGTTCATAAGACGTGTTAGTTGGTATGTGTAATGATTTCGTCGCATTTGTTGTAATTAACATATTAATAATATTATAAAACATCAAATATTATTTTCCTTGTGGAGAGGTACATTCAAACATATTCAACGAGTAGGTACATGTTACTGTACGCAGATATTAAAATGAATCGGGCTTGCGATCGGTTTCTGGAACGATTGTTAACTTTGATAACATAACATGGTCCTAATACTGAACAACAGTATCTTTGTACGCGACACTGAAGTTTATTTGTGTCCTTGTCGTTTGTTAGTGCACGTAAAAAATGTGTTAGATTGGACCAAAGCACGAACATTTTAACGGTTCGTATCGTTAACGTATCGATCAACGTTACCGTTCGTATACGCATCTTGACGCAAGGGCGCTGATCAAATCCCATTCAAATGTTTTACGTTAACTACACGAATACTTTCTCGATATTGATTCGTGTTTACCCTACTGATGTCAAAGTTAACAATCGTGTAATCGTGTAACTCACAAACTTGTTAATGCGGAGTGCATATTGAAAAACAAATTGTTATCTCGAATGCGGCGGAATTTGCACCGAACTGTACCTGTAAACTTTGATAAAACCACAGTGACCAGTCTAACAATATTATTATGCTTGAAGTCGGTCAACGAACGTGGCTTCGTGTGTGTTTGCGTGTGTGATTTATTGCGAAACGAGCTGTGTAAAAATCGGGATTGTCACGCGATTAATTAATTATTCGTATGTTTCACTGTACCTATAAGTGGTATGTTATATTGTCTACTTCACGAGTATATCCCGCGATAAAGCGATAGTCGACTCTAGGCGGAATACATTGTTAGACTGCTGGTACAACAAGAATCATATCTTTCCTCGTGGACCACGTGTCACTCGTTGTTTTATTTCTTGTTTGTAATATGCTATCAAATAAAGGAACGCTGGAGATATTTTGTTTCTTTTGACCAACTTCTATATTTTATTGTAAGGATAATCTTAGTTGGCAGGATTTGAACCCGCGACCATCGTATCCGCGGCATTTGCTATGAGCAAACTAAGCTATCGCAACAAATATAATTATACGAAATTCCAGTTTCTCTTATGGGTAAGTATATGTATTTTAATAATGATAATTACGCAATACGACCGCATATCTGAGCCCTATCAGGATTCATGTAGGTATCAAGGGAATCTTGAACTATGAGGACCATAGGTGCCACACAGTCTGTACCTACATTTGTCATCGCTACATAACGATCGCTAAACCCGTATAGCAAATAACCACGCTTGCAGTAACGGCACTTTCGTTTAAGCAAGTCTAAGGAAATTGAGTAGACAAGATTCAATAAAAATAATTATTCTTTGAAAATATACAGATTCTTTGACAACCTTAGCTCATAAACGATTAGGTACGTTACCCCACGATTCATCCTAACATTCCTAACATAATATATGTAGGTATATAGCTTTCATACTTTTTCATCTTCAGTACGTTAAGACTTAGCGACCGATATCGGTAGATAACTAATTTTATTTTATTTTATTTTGTAATGTATACAGACAGTCGCCCCTGACGTGGCTGAAGATGAACTACTCGTCAATCTAACAGCTGGGATCGACAGTTTAACGTGCTTGAGTATCGAATCCACCCGACTGGGCGTGAAGCGAATAAGTAACCGCTCGGCTACCATTTCGCAACGGTGATGAAAATGAGCTGAGAAGTTAGCCTACTACAAAATAAAGGGTAAATACTCTGCCAATTATTATTGAAGGTGTCAATTCTACCAGCAAATTACGGCGTTTAGTAGGTACTACTTACATTATACCTACATTCACTTTCAGCGTCTACCTTTATCTAGACTCGTGTAGTCAAAAGGATAAGTAAGCTGACTAAATGTTCATCCCTTAAAGTGCATTCGAATTTCACTTCGAGCGCATGCTTCAATGCCTGTACTCTTTCCTGGCCGTTGGCTTGAAAATCAAAGAACAAACATTAGGTAGGTACTAACATCCGACTGCAGGAACGATGGTTGTTTTATTTATTCAGCAATCAGCATGGTTCGTTAGCTTTAGAATCAAATCAGAAGCACGACTCGTTGGTTTGCCAAAATTCAGTTCGCGTTCCGCTGTGACGCGTGTCGCACGCACCGTACGCACCATGGCAATGGTGCGATCTCCTCCCTCTGACATAGCTAATCGTGGACGTACTGTGATGACGTGTGAATCTAGATGTGATGAGTGTAAGGTGGTGATCAATGAACTGCTTGCCTTGGTGAGCAACAAGGTCGACACCCTACCGGAGACTGGAATCATTCAAATATGTCTCAGTGCATACTCAAGTGACGACATCGAGAACGCTCGATCTATTGCCCATAAACTAATGGCACCTACGAAGAAATTTATGAGGAGAAAGGAAGGAAACGAGCAGAAAAGTGTTCAAGAAATGATCAAGCTCATAAAAGAGTTTGAGCCTGACTGCCTACCAATATTTGTGGCCAAAAATCTTAACAAGCTCCCGAGCGTTTCATTCGACTATATTGATATAACAACATTTCTCAAGGAAATGGCTGTTTTAAAAAGCGATGTGGCTAATATAAAAGCCAAACCTAGTGAGGTTATTCAGAATAGTACCTCATCGTCAGATATTGAGTCCATAAAAAGGAGATCGATGATGTCAAAAAAAAGTTATCAGTGTGCCTAGTGCGAGTTTTGACAATTTATTTACGCGCTCGGTCCGTTTGGCGTAAACTTGAAATTGTATGGAATAATAGCAGCGCCATCTAGTGACTGATTCACTGACGCTAGATGGCGCTGCTATTATTCCATACAATTTCAAGTTTACGCCAAACGGACCGAGCGCGTAAATAAATTGACAAAACTCGCACTAGGCACACAGAGCTTCGGGAATCCCGTAATGTCAGTAGTAATCGACAAGACGATCTGTTTCTTGGGTCTTATCATAACGATAAGAACATTAGAAATAAGTTAAACAATGATAATGATATATCAAATACAATAGCGGGTATTCCCGAACGCGAAGACTTTGTTCACCGATCGAACGTAAATAGCGTGAACGAGCGGGGATTGCGTGGTGCGCGGGGAGGCGCGCGCCCGCAGTCGTTTGCAGTGACAGCAGTGGCGCAGCCTGCGCTCGCACCGAGCGGCGAAGCGAACTCTAAGATAAACACTTCCTTATCTCGACATCAGCTGAGTGATGTCAAGGACACGCCCTATGTGCCTACGTACAGGGATATAACTAGGGCAGACACTTTACATGAATCGCGTAAGGAGAAAGATGACGAAGGTTTTACTATGATTAACAAAAAGAAACATGCATACAGGTATAGAAACGCGAGAGGTACCTTACAAAATACCACTAAGCTACAGGCGGCCGAATCATTTGCGTACGTTTATTTATCACGTACGAAAAAACGTATAACGGAAAATGACATAAAGGAACATATACATGAAATGAAGGAAGAATGTTTAGAAATAGAAATGTTAAAACAGACTAGAGAAACAAATTTCAACTCTTTTAAAATAACCGTGCCGTCTACAAAATTAAATATTTTTCTACAAAAAGATTTTTGGCCAGAAGGCTTAGTATTCCGACGATACCGTCAACCGCGTTCTAATAGGAACGATACTGTTACAATCACTAAATAGGTATGGATATACACACTCCAGATAATATGGAAATTGTATCTTTTAACTGCAAATCAATTAAAAGATCCGTTCAACATGTAAGAGATTTATGCAAGAGTTCTGACGTCATCGTTCTCCAAGAGACATGGTTGATGCCGCATGACTTGGGCTTCATGAATGAAATTGACAAAGAGTTTGGATGCTGTGCCAAGTCCTCCGTCGATACAGCGGCTGGAGTACTGCGCGGGCGGCCATACGGTGGGACAGCGCTGATGTGGAGAACGAGTCTGTTCACCAGGGCGGATATGGTGCAGTGTGATAGTGATCGTATAGTGGCCGTGCGCCTAGTTCAAAATGATCGTAGCTTACTTGTGTTTAGCGTGTATATGCCTACGGATTGTGAAGATAATCTATTAGAATTTATCCAGTGTCTTGCGCATATCAGTGCTGTGATAGAAAACGCAGAGACGGAAAACGTGTTGGTACTAGGCGACTTCAACGCGCACCCGGGTACTCTTTTTGGAAAAGAGCTGGTGGATTATTGTGATGAACAATCTTTACTATGCTTAGACTTAGAGAGGCTCGATTCCAACTCATTCACTTTCGTGAGTGAGGCGCACGGTACGTGTCGGTGGCTCGACCATTGTCTTGCGACTGCCGCCGCGGACCGCTTGGTGACTAGCATACAAGTGAAGTATGACGCTTTGTGGTCGGACCACTTCCCTCTAGTCATTAATTGTAATTTTAATCGTATAACACCTAAAAGGACGTGTGATATAAATAGTAATAAGAAGCATATATGGGGCACTAGCAGGGAGCGAAATCAAATTTTATTGTACTCTAAACTCTGTGATAAAACGTTTTATGATTTAATGGATAATTATGACAAAATTTTGAATGAAATGGAATGCTCTTCGACTGATGTACTATGTAGTATTGACTCCCACTGTGAATATATTGACAATTTTTATACAAATACTGTCGGTGCGTTGCAGTCGGCTGCAGAGCAAACTTGTAATTCGGATTCGGAAGCGTGCGGCCGATATAAATCGTTTAAAGTAATTGGTTGGAACTTTCACGTCAAGCGTCATCATGCAAAGGCTCGGGAAATGTTTTCTATGTGGGTGCTACACGGGAAGCCACGCTCGGGAAGTCACTACGACAACATGACTGCCTCACGCAGAGAATTTAAAGCCGCGCATAAGTATGTCCTTAAAAACCAGGATAAGATAAAGATGGAAGTACTGGCTAGACATCGTGCGAATTGTAATTTTGTGGAATTTTGGAAAGAGACCAAGAAACTAGAGCACAGAAGTGGTTTACCAGTGAGTGTAGAAGGGTTGAATGACAAAAATAACATAGCTAATTTATTTCGGAATCATTTTAATGTTAACAACGTAAATGCTAAAACTTATAATACTAAGACCAGTCGATGCTCGGAGCCTCTCCGCGTTAGCATAACGCCGAAAGATATTGAAGACATTTTAAGGAGTATGAAGCGCGGGAAGTCTCCGGGCCACGACGGCCTTAGCGTAGAACATCTACTATTTGCAGGCCAATATATTTGTCATGTCTTAGCGCGGCTTTTCAGTCTCTGCGTGAGGCATTGCTACTTACCTGACGAGCTCATGCGTACCTTGGTTGTACCTATACCGAAAAACAGAACGGGCGATATCTCGAGCGTGTCAAATTATAGACCCATATCTCTGGCAACGATTGTGGCCAAGGTACTTGAACGGGTTATTCACTCTCACATGACTTCTTTAGATATAGACGATGCCCAGTTCGGCTTTCGTCCGAAACTCTCAACGGACATGGCTGTTTTCTCACTTAAGGAGATAGTTAAATATTATAATAAGAACGTCACTACTGTATACGCCTGTTTCCTGGACCTGAGCCGTGCTTTTGATACAATTAATCATGAACTTTTGTGGTCGAAATTGCGCGGCTCTGGGGTCCCATCAGGGATTGTCGGTCTGTTAGCGTACTGGTACGGCAACCAGACCAACAACGTCAGGTGGGACTCAGAGGTCTCGGATAGCTACAGGCTTTCCTGCGGAGTGCGGCAAGGTGGAGTCACCTCGCCCGACCTCTTCAACTATTATGTTAATGATCTGATCGTGGAACTGAGCGGCACCCCCGTCGGGCTCAGGTTGGATGGCAGGTATGTCAACAACCTGAGCTATGCTGACGATATGGTGCTGCTCAGTCCCACGATCAAAGGGTTACGAAAGCTGCTTAGCATCTGTGAGCGATATGCGAGTAAACATGAGCTAACATATAACAGCAAGAAAACAGAAATGGTCATTTTCAGGTCGGGTAAGGGCCCTCAGCGTGTGCCGGAGTTGCGTCTAAATGGACAAACAATAAATACTGTAGATAGTTTTAGGTACCTTGGACACATCGTTACGTCTGGGCTAACCGACAACGAAGACATGGAACGTGGGAGACGAGCTTTGTGCGTAGTAGGAAACATGATTGCGCGGAGATTTTACAACGCAGCGCTTGATGTGAAGGTTACGTTATTTCGATCATTCTGCCAGACTTTTTACACCTGTCAACTCTGGACTAACTACACAATGAAGGCGCACAACTCCATCAGAGTGGCGTATAACAATATCTTCAGGCAGCTGATGGGGCTTTCGCGGAGCTGCAGTGCGTCTGGCATGTTCTTCAACGCTTGCGTCGACACATTCAACGCGATTCAGCGCAAGCGGATCGCCTCATTTATGTCCAGGGTTGACAGATGTAAGAACTGCATTATAAGGAGCCTGGCGGACCGCCTGCTGCGATCTGCAACGTACCGACAATGGTTGGCTATTGCCACCTAATATTAATATTAATATTATTATAAATTCTTTTTTTACTGTTTTTTTTGACTGTGTTTTTATTTAAGACACATTGTTGTGAATAGTTCATATGGATCCTTGAGTCCGAAATAAAGCTCTTTATTATTATTATTATTATTAAAATCACGATGCTTTAGCAAAGCTAACAAATCCAGTCAGCGATGTCTGTACAACGTATTCTATGTCGTATAGGTCAAACAACAACTCTGTTTTCTCTCAGTTCCGTTGTTTGTATTTCCTAGATTTCCTACAGTTGAACACAGTCGGCTTCTCACCATTCGGTTCCCCATTTCCCCTCAACCTAGTTAGCTATATAGTGCCGTTCCTTCGTTTGTGGTATAGGTAACATAAAAATAGACCATTATTCGCTTCAAATCTAAATAATCTGCAGTGCTACCCACTAGAAAGTAGTTAGAGTCATTAGCAATGTCTTTATAGAATTGCAAGTTTCCCGATAAAGTAGGGTCCCTACCTAAGTATTATTAATCACAGATCTTCAAAGTGAAATGTAACTGTATCTGCTTATGAGCGTGTCACGTCTGTACCGACCCATAGTACCTACCTCAGTTAAGTTAAACAAATTATTAGCGCGTACGCAAGTTTTGGGAACAAGGGCTCGTTGTATGAGAGTCAAGTGGAATTACAGGGGTGAAGGGGGGCACCTGTCGTCAGAGAGACGTGATTTCAGTCGAGATAGTTGGTCGATAATTGGAGAGTAACGCACACGCATCCGCAACATAGTGGTAGAAAGGGTTGGGGGGTGTAATAATATTATGCATAGGGATAGCGGTGTGCTAATTCGGGTTAGTGGTGTTATAGTGAAGTGCTAGTGGTCTTCAAGCCGAGGTCGTGAGTCGATTATCTATTATTTGAAGATGTTTCGGTTGTAACTTTTTTTAGTAAGAAGTTGGGACGTTTTCCCAGTACATTGTTCTTTTGTGCCGGCATCTCTATTTGGCTTAGTAAAATGTTCATGTAAAGTTTTCTATTGCAAATTCCATTAAACATGCGCATTTTATTATGCTACTCTTATTTGAATTATAATATGTGTGACGAGAACTGATGACTGATGGGCGCCGGAGGAGATCCTTATGGGTTGCCATGTCTCCGATTAGCTAGTCACTTTCTTTCAGTTATATTAATCGGTAAATTGATTACAACAAAACCTTCGATCGGTTTCTGTATTTATTGTGATCCATCTAGTTCAGTCTTCTAATAAGATGAAACCTTCGATTGGTTTCGGTGTTTAATGGTCTATTCAAATAAACTCATTCCAACTTAGATTTAATGAAATCTTCGAGCTATTTCAGTAATTAAATGAGTAATAGTGCTCATTCACTTCCGTAAGCTAGGCTATTTCAGGTGAACCTAACATGGCAATCCTAAGGTAAAAGAAGCCTTCGCGAGGTTGGTGGAACTTTTATTAACGCCTAATTGGATCGAATCATAATATTACTATTTTTATTATGATATTAATATATTTGTCTACTTTAATTTACTGAAATTATTATATAATTTTATAACTTTTGCTGTGTAAGGATCCAATTTGGTCACATCAGTCGATATGGTGAGTGATAAGTTTCCACATTTTATGCAAAGTAATTTATAAATCACTCATTGTACTTCTGGTACCTATTTAAATGTTTACATTGATTTCATCTTTTGATTTTATGTTGTGTTCGTTATTTTATTTAAACTTGTGTTACATTGGAAGGCTTTACCCGGCCAATGTTTGCGGCAATTTACGTTTAACTACTGAATTTACTTTACGTTCGTTATTCTGCCATTTTATTTCATCTTACGGTATATCGGAAGGCTTTACCCTTCTGGTGTTATTGTATTTACTTTACATACTTACGTTATTATACCATTTTATTTACGGCCATAACGGAACATTATTTACTTCGACACTATTTCTACGATACGGATTTTATGATTTACTCACGGTTTTGAAATTATTTTACTTTGATTTCTACTATTTAACATGCATATATTGTACGTGTTTATTTTCAGCTTTTGACTTATTTTGCGTTTATTATTTTATCTCTCATGTAATATTGGAAGGCTTCTGATGTTTGCGGCTATTTACTGAATTTACCATACAACTTCTGAATACTACCATACTACCATACTATTTACTGAATTTACCATACGTTCGTATTCTATAATCTTATTTACAATCATAACTACAAGTTGTGTACTTCGACACCACTTTTACGGAACGGCTTATATAAATTACGATTACCCATGGCTTTGAAATTACTTTACGTTTATCTCTACGATTCTACGTTTACGTGCGGTACGTTTCGACATTTTGACATTTCGTATGTACGATTATCTTGACATTTTATTTACAGCTCTAACCAAACTTTTACTTACTTCACTACCTACCATTTCTACGAAACCATTTATACAATTATTTTCAGCTTGAACTTCTCTTACCATCGTTCGTTTCATATATTTACGATTCACGATCAAATTATTATTCACGGCATACATATGGGGTTTATTTCTACTTTCGACAATTATCATACACGCAATCATCATCTTACCTTTTATTTACAGCCTTAACCAACTCATTGACTATGTCAATATATTATTATTACACATAATTTACTACATTTATTCAGCACTGAACTACGATCTATATTTGACTTGTCTTAAACAAAACTATTGGCTACTTCCGTTATATTATGAGTACAAGACTGCGGGATGGTTACACATTGTTTTATTTAAAACCTACCAGAATCTGGCTCTATTGAAATAAGCTGATGCACTATAAAATTCTCTGACACTATGTGTTGTGCAAGGTACAGGCAATCCCATTTCAGTCGGTAAATTGTGGACATATGGTGGGATCGTCTATTATTCTTTTACTGGTATCTAAGGTTTTGAGGTAACGTTTTGTCCAGGTAACATCCCCTAGTTTAGATTAAAATCAACAAACTTTATATTAATTACTGATGTGCAGTAGTTTGCTCATATAACATACTGTAGGTGTTTTCATAACTAGTAAGTGACTGCTTGGAATCGTTGTTACGTCTGAGGCCTCACAACCCTTATATGCTTGGAATTATTCCGATGAAGTTATTACTAGTGATTACGTCTTACTGCAAGCATTAACACTATACACGCAGGGCACAAATATTTCCCCACACTATACACCGAATCGGCGAGGAAATGTTCAGTTAGGCCAACTGTGCATCCCTTCTTTATTCAAAATTACAACACTATGACCAAACACATTTAGTAAATTATTGCTAGTCAGTAACTTTCGCAAATATTGATAGGGGAGTACCGACTCCTATTAGCTTTCCTCCTCTTAATCATTTCCTACCTATTCTTTCCGTTAATTTACGACAAAACTGATTATGTATTTACTGAAAACTATTTCAGCCTGGATGTGATTGATCCATGCCATTTACCGGAGCATTATTTACAAATGATAATTACAATTTATAAAACAGCTTTTATGCAATTATCGGATTTCCTTGGGGAAATATATGTGGGCTCAATCATTTCCGCAGCTGGGCACCCAGCACTCCTGGAACATCACGTATGTACAAGCGCTACATAGCAGTGGGACCCCTGGGTGTACCTTCTGGCTCTGCTTTACGCATTGTGGATTGGTTGTAGTCATGAGCATTGATCTCTTGATGAAGTCTAGTAATTGGGAAAATACCCAACATGAAAAGAACCGTGAATGGTCAACAAACATAAATAATGAATTCCGGGATTGAGTAAAGGAAAAAAAGTACAATCACATTTGGACTGAATGGTTAAAACAAGACCTAATGTCCATACCTTTACCTCTTTCCCGGGGAGTGCACTCTGTGGTTGGCACTCACAAGGATGGGCGTTGGCTGGGGCCTATCCTCCCTCCCCAAATGGGGGGGGCTACATTCTTCACAAAAGGAAAGCAGCCTTTCGTTTTCCTTGGTATTCACAGGTTAATCTCTCTCTTATATCTATAAGACTCCTTTTTACTTCTCCTTTATTTAATTATATACTTCTTACTTATATACTTCTCCTTTATTTAATTATATAATTTTATTTGTATTTCATTATAAGCAGTCTCTAACTCTAAAAGAATCGAGGTTACTGTTATTTCACAACGAAGGGTTAAGACGATCATTTGGCCTTATATTTTATCACGTCTATTTTCTTGTGTAGGTAGGGTAGGTTAGTTACAATTTGGTGCCTTAGGACCAGGATATTTTAAAGTCATCTTTAAATTAAAAGTAGGCTTTATAGCCTACAATTTGGTGTTCGTGAAATGGAAAGAGTTTATGAGACTGTTTTGGGAAATTCACAAACGTTAGTTATGTTCAGTAAATGTTTAAAATACCTAAGATCTGAAGACTGTGGGGGTGTTGCGTTCTTAATTCAGTTAACTTCAAAATAATTAGGACATAAGGGCGTGGGGGTGTATTGAGTCCAAAATTTGTGGGGGTGTTGGTAAAAAGAAAGATAATGTTAGTTACTTAATTTTCATTTATGCGGATATGTAACATATACGGTATTAACTACTCTATATAACGGTTTCAATATTGTTATTTAAAACTTTATATAACGTACCTACAAGTTAGTTAAATTTTGTTGAAGTACTTGTTCTTTATAAGCCGGGCATTGATAGGTACACTCTTAGGAAAATAACCGTTCTCTGTCACGAAGTAGGTTGAATGTTTGTTTACAAGTCAGCAGATTTTATATCGGCGTTGCTAGTGCTGTTTGTGTTGGTAGGTTATGAAACGGGATCAGTATTAAGTATTGTTTATAATTAGCAGGTAACGAGAGCCCCGCGGCTTAATCTTTGTGGTCACTTATTGCACAGCATTTATTTGTTTAATGTTTTGTATTGTGAATAGGCCAACTGTGTGGGGTTCCATGAAGAGTTATTGTATTGTGCCTTAACTGCAAAGAGAAATGAGACCTGGCGTCATAAACAAGTCAGCCACTTTGCTTACGACTATGTTAGTATTAGCATGGTGGGAACGGAAAGGAGTGACGACTGAGCAGGGGCTTTGAGTGGGGTTCAGCTACCTACTTGAGCTGTAGTGAGTACGAGTAGGAATGCCTCTATTTCTAAGTGTTATAGCTGCTTATCTATGCGTATGCGTTATGTAAATGTACACTAAATGGGTACTTGCGGATACGGTGTTTATGGTTATAGGCAATTATATTCCTATAAAATAAAATTTAAAATGATAGGAAGCGTTAAAAAAAAAAAAAAAAAAAACGTCTTATTTTAAATTAGGAACTTTGCACAAAATAATTATGATATAAGTAGACGAATATTAGGTAAGAAATTGATACAACATAGTTGTATACGTATTACTAATACGAGTAGGGTATCGGTAAACCACACTTAGGTTGTGAAATATTACATGGGTTTTGTCGGTACCTATTTTGGTGTTCGGATTATATTGTCATTAGGAATATTGTTCTAGCTAGGTAGGTACTAAAACACAATAGGCTGCTATACTATTAGTCGCAAATCAACATAAGTATTTGCATATTGTTGGTTGTAGCAGATTTACAATAATTATTAAAAGGTACCGTGAGTAGTTATTTGGGGTTTTTATTTTGCGGTAAACAAATAATGAATTAGCGAAGAATATTGTTAGCACAAATAGTAATTGTCACCAGGGTGACTACTTGTGAATTGTGAGCGCGTGAACATTGATAAATATCGTGAATATTTATGAAAAATAATATCTTAATGAATATCGAAAAAAAATTTATGGATTGACAACATTATTGCGATTGAGTTAAAAGTGACTAGTGGGGCGTAAGGCCACCACTTTCGGAAAGAAGGAGGATTTAAATTAAATCTTAGGAATCTGTCTTGTGTTATATCTGTTAGTGTAATATGAGATGGAGATAAATAATTTCGGTAACTATGGTTCGTTTTGATGAAAAAATTTTAACCGGATAGACCTTTTAAAATTTTTGGGGGTGAATGTACCGACCCATAGTACCTACCTCAGTTAAGTTAAACAAATTATTAGCGCGTACGCAAGTTTTGGGAACAAGGGCTCGTTGTATGAGAGTCAAGTGGAATTACAGGGGTGAAGGGGGGCACCTGTCGTCAGAGAGACGTGATTTCAGTCGAGATAGTTGGTCGATAATTGGAGAGTAACGCACACGCATCCGCAACATAGTGGTAGAAAGGGTTGGGGGGTGTAATAATATTATGCATAGGGATAGCGGTGTGCTAATTCGGGTTAGTGGTGTTATAGTGAAGTGCTAGTGGTCTTCAAGCCGAGGTCGTGAGTCGATTATCTATTATTTGAAGATGTTTCGGTTGTAACTTTTTTTAGTAAGAAGTTGGGACGTTTTCCCAGTACATTGTTCTTTTGTGCCGGCATCTCTATTTGGCTTAGTAAAATGTTCATGTAAAGTTTTCTATTGCAAATTCCATTAAACATGCGCATTTTATTATGCTACTCTTATTTGAATTATAATATGTGTGACGAGAACTGATGACTGATGGGCGCCGGAGGAGATCCTTATGGGTTGCCATGTCTCCGATTAGCTAGTCACTTTCTTTCAGTTATATTAATCGGTAAATTGATTACAACAAAACCTTCGATCGGTTTCTGTATTTATTGTGATCCATCTAGTTCAGTCTTCTAATAAGATGAAACCTTCGATTGGTTTCGGTGTTTAATGGTCTATTCAAATAAACTCATTCCAACTTAGATTTAATGAAATCTTCGAGCTATTTCAGTAATTAAATGAGTAATAGTGCTCATTCACTTCCGTAAGCTAGGCTATTTCAGGTGAACCTAACATGGCAATCCTAAGGTAAAAGAAGCCTTCGCGAGGTTGGTGGAACTTTTATTAACGCCTAATTGGATCGAATCATAATATTACTATTTTTATTATGATATTAATATATTTGTCTACTTTAATTTACTGAAATTATTATATAATTTTATAACTTTTGCTGTGTAAGGATCCAATTTGGTCACATCAGTCGATATGGTGAGTGATAAGTTTCCACATTTTATGCAAAGTAATTTATAAATCACTCATTGTACTTCTGGTACCTATTTAAATGTTTACATTGATTTCATCTTTTGATTTTATGTTGTGTTCGTTATTTTATTTAAACTTGTGTTACATTGGAAGGCTTTACCCGGCCAATGTTTGCGGCAATTTACGTTTAACTACTGAATTTACTTTACGTTCGTTATTCTGCCATTTTATTTCATCTTACGGTATATCGGAAGGCTTTACCCTTCTGGTGTTATTGTATTTACTTTACATACTTACGTTATTATACCATTTTATTTACGGCCATAACGGAACATTATTTACTTCGACACTATTTCTACGATACGGATTTTATGATTTACTCACGGTTTTGAAATTATTTTACTTTGATTTCTACTATTTAACATGCATATATTGTACGTGTTTATTTTCAGCTTTTGACTTATTTTGCGTTTATTATTTTATCTCTCATGTAATATTGGAAGGCTTCTGATGTTTGCGGCTATTTACTGAATTTACCATACAACTTCTGAATACTACCATACTACCATACTATTTACTGAATTTACCATACGTTCGTATTCTATAATCTTATTTACAATCATAACTACAAGTTATGTACTTCGACACCACTTTTACGGAACGGCTTATATAAATTACGATTACCCATGGCTTTGAAATTACTTTACGTTTATCTCTACGATTCTACGTTTACGTGCGGTACGTTGACATTTCGTATGTACGATTATCTTGACATTTTATTTACAGCTCTAACCAAACTTTTACTTACTTCACTACCTACCATTTCTACGAAACCATTTATACAATTATTTTCAGCTTGAACTTCTCTTACCATCGTTCGTTTCATATATTTACGATTCACGATCAAATTATTATTCACGGCATACATATGGGGTTTATTTCTACTTTCGACAATTATCATACACGCAATCATCATCTTACCTTTTATTTACAGCCTTAACCAACTCATTGACTATGTCAATATATTATTATTACACATAATTTACTACATTTATTCAGCACTGAACTACGATCTATATTTGACTTGTCTTAAACAAAACTATTGGCTACTTCCGTTATATTATGAGTACAAGACTGCGGGATGGTTACACATTGTTTTATTTAAAACCTACCAGAATCTGGCTCTATTGAAATAAGCTGATGCACTATAAAATTCTCTGACACTATGTGTTGTGCAAGGTACAGGCAATCCCATTTCAGTCGGTAAATTGTGGACATATGGTGGGATCGTCTATTATTCTTTTACTGGTATCTAAGGTTTTGAGGTAACGTTTTGTCCAGGTAACATCCCCTAGTTTAGATTAAAATCAACAAACTTTATATTAATTACTGATGTGCAGTAGTTTGCTCATATAACATACTGTAGGTGTTTTCATAACTAGTAAGTGACTGCTTGGAATCGTTGTTACGTCTGAGGCCTCACAACCCTTATATGCTTGGAATTATTCCGATGAAGTTATTACTAGTGATTACGTCTTACTGCAAGCATTAACACTATACACGCAGGGCACAAATATTTCCCCACACTATACACCGAATCGGCGAGGAAATGTTCAGTTAGGCCAACTGTGCATCCCTTCTTTATTCAAAATTACAACACTATGACCAAACACATTTAGTAAATTATTGCTAGTCAGTAACTTTCGCAAATATTGATAGGGGAGTACCGACTCCTATTAGCTTTCCTCCTCTTAATCATTTCCTACCTATTCTTTCCGTTAATTTACGACAAAACTGATTATGTATTTACTGAAAACTATTTCAGCCTGGATGTGATTGATCCATGCCATTTACCGGAGCATTATTTACAAATGATAATTACAATTTATAAAACAGCTTTTATGCAATTATCGGATTTCCTTGGGGAAATATATGTGGGCTCAATCATTTCCGCAGCTGGGCACCCAGCACTCCTGGAACATCACGTATGTACAAGCGCTACATAGCAGTGGGACCCCTGGGTGTACCTTCTGGCTCTGCTTTACGCATTGTGGATTGGTTGTAGTCATGAGCATTGATCTCTTGATGAAGTCTAGTAATTGGGAAAATACCCAACATGAAAAGAACCGTGAATGGTCAACAAACATAAATAATGAATTCCGGGATTGAGTAAAGGAAAAAAAGTACAATCACATTTGGACTGAATGGTTAAAACAAGACCTAATGTCCATACCTTTACCTCTTTCCCGGGGAGTGCACTCTGTGGTTGGCACTCACAAGGATGGGCGTTGGCTGGGGCCTATCCTCCCTCCCCAAATGGGGGGGGCTACATTCTTCACAAAAGGAAAGCAGCCTTTCGTTTTCCTTGGTATTCACAGGTTAATCTCTCTCTTATATCTATAAGACTCCTTTTTACTTCTCCTTTATTTAATTATATACTTCTTACTTATATACTTCTCCTTTATTTAATTATATAATTTTATTTGTATTTCATTATAAGCAGTCTCTAACTCTAAAAGAATCGAGGTTACTGTTATTTCACAACGAAGGGTTAAGACGATCATTTGGCCATATATTTTATCACGTGTATTTTCTTGTTTAGGTAGGGGGGATTAGTTACACGTCCAAGACCGCATTACTATTTACTATGGCTATTCAACAAAAAATATAATTGATAATTAATTCTTAGTTCTATCACCATAGTAAATCAACATCCTAGCGGCACACACTAGAACTCATTCAAGTGAGTGTTGCTATAGCATGTTCTCAGAAACCGTCACATGTTATACCTACCTACTACTTACGACTAAACGATCTGCCTTAACAATTGTCATACCATAACATAATTTAACCGTTTTAAATACATTTAAAAAATCTATTGATTCGTGGTATCACAGTTTGTGCGTTAAAATACCGTTCTTTTTTTTCTAAGAAATTATATTGGAACTTTAGAAAATGGAACATTGAAAAGTCGAATCTTTAACCTGTTCCTGTTGATAACAGCTAGTACAAATAAAAACAATACTTTTACTCACTAGAGCCGAACAATCTATTTTACCTCCGCTAAGCTGAGCTTATAATAATATGACACTTTTCGAGTAGGTATGAGATGTGAAAATGCAAATCGTTTTTTTTTGTCACATACCTTTACACTTGCGATAACCTAACCTAAGTATTAAAACGCTTAGTAATATTGTAGATACGCAGCGTTGTTTTTCACGTGTCAGTCAGTACAAGTACGTATGTAGGTACACGTTGTATGACTAATGTGGCTATTTTGTTATTCATTAGAGAAGAAACTCATGCGACAGGTGCGTTAACTTCCAAACAAAAAATCGTAGATACTAATTATAACAATAATACCAAGGTTCTGAAGATTATTTATTCATCAAAAATACCGATATTACGAAACCCACTAGGTCAAGTCGTGGTCTATTATCATTCTGATTTATAAACTAGGTAAGTAGGTACCTACTTATTGAACAACAGAAATGAAGAAAAAACAATAAGAAAACCTTAGTGCTTCTAGTTCAAAGTAAACAATTGCAAAAATTGCAATTGCAAAAAAGTGTAATTCCATTAGTTCAAATAGGTATGCATGTTCGTATACAGGCCGATATTGCCTACGTTGAAAGCGGGACTTTTTTGCCCTCGCCGCTGTGGACAGACAGCCTGTAGGTAAGCGGGACTGTCCCACTAAAAACGGGACATTTATTATTGTCACGATATTTATCAGATAGGTTACCTACTGCACTTGTGAAAAAGAATGCCGAGCAATTATTGTTATACAGAACCAGATACGCGCTTAAAACATAAAAGCCTTCTTTCGTAATCCGTAAAAAGGACGCAAGGAAACCGAATAAGCACTCGCCGTGTGTAACTGTTTTTTGTGAACTGTATTTTGTGAAATTTTTGCTCACAAGAACTCAAAAATACGAGTAGGTTAAATATCTATATATATTTTTTTTTCATTTGTCAAAGATGCTTCTGTTTTGAGGGCACCTTAGAAAAGGCTTATGTACTAATATACTACCTATATCTACATCTATCACCCACTTAAGAACAGACAGATTCTTTTATATACTTCTAGGCAATATTTTATAGTATGATGCTTACCTTTGAAGGATGATTTCTGATAAATTGATCGTGAATGAAAATCTTCCCTTAAGTCGGCGCCTCTTCGCAAGTTATTAGCTTGAAGGTAGTAGTTTTCCCCGCTCCGTTTTCGCCTAGGACGCCGAAGCACTCACCTGTAATTAGCTTCATAATTATACCAATTAGCTTGACAATTACTTCCTTTGTGACTGACTGCGCAAGCTTTGTGCATTCAGCCAGTGTCAAGTTATGCCTATATAAAGTTTTAGATAAAGCATCGAGTCCCAGGCAGTCTGGTTGTCTGTTGTAGCACCTAAGCTAGGTTAATAGGTATTCTGTGTCATGAAAACAACGCAAACAACATCCGATCCGCGAGTTAGTGAAGTGGCTGGTATATGTAACGGAAACTTTCAGGGAGATTTAATGACAGCCCGAATATACACGCTTTTGTGTTTGTATCATTTACCCCCACCTATGCACTTTTACTTAAATATTCCGCCAGTATTATACAAAGTAACACATGTTTGAAAAAAAGAAAACAAAATGTATAACGTCATATTTTCCGTTTACCTCATAAGCTGAGTTCCTCAAGTGTTAAATTGTGTTGTGCAGTCAACGATAAAATTAACAGATCACATTTCCATACACGTTCATACTTACCATTTACTATTCTAATTAGGTAAACTCTAAAGTACCGCACGTGTTCTTACATAGAAAAATATATCACCTTTCTTTATAGAAAAATGTACGTCCTTTACAGCAAATATTGATTTGCCCCATAACTTGAAGTACGTCTTAGTTGCTCTGTACAATTGCAGCGTGTCCCCAGTATCCCCTCGAGCTGAAAAAGGAACGAGCCATATCGTGTGCGCTTGAGAAAATTATATGTTGTTGTGCAAGTGTACTGGAGAATCAGAAGTATTCTATTTTACGCCTAGTTGAGAGGGACATTTTTTTTAAAGATGTTAAGCGGGCGCCTCGTAATTTGGTCTTCAATTCTACGCCGTCATTGACCGTATTTGCTTACAACATCCGTCAATTTAGTCTACTTTCTTGCGATAAAGCTGAATCAGATTCGAAACCCTGGCGGGTAGGAGTGCTGGTCCACCAAGGCTTTTCAGGATCAGGAAAACTGCGTCCTGGCACCAGAGACGCTGTTCTCCCAATTGTATTAAATGAACCTCTCACCCAATTTGCCTCTAGCTTTAACGTATTTCTCCTCTTCAATGACACGAGCGTTGTGGTACTGCTTGAATGGGAACTGCTTAAGCATCTTGCGGTTTATGGAGTCCCACCATCGGTTGAAGTGTCCGTACTCGAGGAGGAGGACTAGCGTCTATCTAACGAAAAATTAGTGAGTCAGGACCGGGTGCATATAAAGGCATTGCGTGCGGTCGCACCGTGAAACGTTCTACTGCCGCGCGAGCAAAGCGCGGCGCGATGGACGATGATAATATTTGTATTTTGGGGGTGCGGCGTCGTAACGCGTTTCTGTGCCTTTGGTTGTCTGAAAACGCCTTTATCTCTTGTTTGCGATGGTAGTGACTTCGGGTTACATCTTCGACCAATTACTTACCAAAAGTTATGTGCGAACTTTCATCGCTGTTTTTCGAATGAGGTTGTATCAGCTCTTCTGAACAGTTCCCAAGTGCGGTATGATGGAACACCGCCCTTCACCTACGAGAATAGGTCATTGGGCTCCATCATTACCGCTCAGTCAACAACTAACTATTCCGCTCCAAGAAATTGTTTCACCTGGGCTCCAAGAGTTACAAGAAAATAATGGTTTAATTGCAAAAGCATTCCACAGGATTATTAGGAACTTTGTAATTAAAAACATAGCCAACTGCAATTAAAAATATCCACTTTGCTATGATGACAATAACCCAGTATATCGACCTAGTTACCTAAGTAAAAATGTATAGTTTACAACGTATTTTTGTGATGATTACAATTACCTAGTACCTACTTAAAAATGTACGAGTATACTTACCATATTATATCTTACCGTATATTCGGTATATTACGCTGACCGTGAAGAAGAAAAATTGCATGACAATAGCAAAGAGGGACCAGTCCATGGCAAACGCCGAGAACGCGTAGTGGCTGAAA
The DNA here is from genome assembly GCA_905147375.1 of Hylaea fasciaria. Taxonomy (NCBI): domain Eukaryota; kingdom Metazoa; phylum Arthropoda; class Insecta; order Lepidoptera; family Geometridae; genus Hylaea; species Hylaea fasciaria. The sequence goes on from LR990192.1 coordinate 1,376,576, forward strand.
GGGCCTCGAGTAGACGATCCTTTAGCTGAAAATAAACGTCGAGTCGTTCAGTTTTAATTGTTCGCCAAGCTTTTATTTAACCGGTCGACTTGCGCCAACTCATTAAATCTAGATTTAACCCAATTTAAACGCCGCTTTAGCTTGAACGTCGCTTAATTTTTGCACTATGCCGGTTAAGTGTAAATCTCGACTTAAACAAACATCAATGTACTTACCTGGCGCCATTAGAGTTACTCGTAAGCTGAGTTTAGCTTTGATTCTTTAATTAACTCAATTCAGATTTGGTGCGAATTGCCCTCGCTATGTTAGTGTTGGTCTCGATTAAGTTAGATGAAATCTTGCAAGTCAATAACCCAGTATATTGATCGATTGAGCTAAAGGTTTGATCGCCTGTCAACTTCAGATGACGATACAATATCACGGTGCCCAAAAACTGGCCCCACTCGTACAAAACTAAATATTAAATGATATCGCAAGCTTCGATCAATTTGATCAAAGATCGTAAGTGTCAACAATTAGACACTCTTGGTATGCTGCTAAGCTATGAGCTAACGTAAGTTCTTTGATAATTGTGATAGTTAAAAAATCCTTGAATATATCAGGAAGAAAAATAAATAAAAGAAAATACTCAATGTCATCACTAGGTATGCTGACTATCCTGTGATATGCACGTCACTAAACCAATCTGCCATAGAGAAAATAACGAAATGGAGGAGCTGTACATAATACCACCGCGCAACTTACTGCAACAATTCATACTGTCAAACCCCCTGGAGTAATTCAGCATTGATCCATGCATGCACATTTCAAAGTTATTTATGCAGAAAGAGTTGAAGCGCGACGTTTCTGTCATTCTGGAGACGGCTTGCGTGAACATGTGCGCCGGCAGAACCACGCCGATCACGTTCATGATCTGTTTGAAGATAGGGTCTCGACCGTCAGCATCTTGTAGGTAGTCCAAAGCCATCATTAGTATAATCATAATAATAATAATTCTGCCTATAACTGCCCCACTGCTGGGCAAAGACCTCCCCTAACTATCGTGAGGAGGGTTAGGTCATAATCCACCACGGGGGCCTAGTCCGGGTTCGTGGATAACATCTTAATCGGAAGCATCTGATCCACCAATCCGGATCGGGCCCCGTGGTGGAATTATCGTCTAATTTCTGAAGTGAAGGGAGGCTTTTGCCTAGCAGTGGGACAGTACAGGCTTAATTATATTTCACTTATTTATTGATACTCTTATAAATATGTAATTATTTTTATAATATTCTTACAAAAATATAAAATATTATTTTTGTCCCGATAGTAGATCGGGAAGAAACAAATAATATTATGTACGTTGTAATTTGATCAGTGCACAGAACAATAAACGACATAAATAGAATTGGTGTCTGACTATTATTTGTTTTCGCATTATAAAAAAGCTACTGCAAGCGATCGCAATTTCGATTTAACTGTTTGGTGGCTCAGGATCTGATTGAAATACTGATACTGATAAATCCGATCGGTAGAAGCCGAGCAGTTGATGCAAATCTGTTTGTAAGCGGCGCGTCGCCATAAGCCGTCGGCTTTGCTGAAGTTGAACCAGTTGTGTAATATCAAAACGACCCCTGGGAACAAAGTCGCGGGCAACACATACTACGATTATTAGGCATTACACTACGGGGAATAAATTAATTAAAAAACTTACTGAATATATTGAAAGTGGCAAACAGCACGCAGCTCATTTTGATCTTAGGTACGTGGACTGATTTTTCCGGCGCATGGTCCATCTCGATGGTTTTCCCGTCAGCATTAAAGGTTTTCACCGCCAGGATGTTGCTAAGCAGGTTCAGGCCAACGGAAGCGGTGAGAGGCACGTTGGGGTCGTAGAAAACTTTGACTTCCGTCCCGCTAATGTCCACACCCACTACGTAGCTCTTCCGGTCTGTAATAAAGACGAAAATATTAATAAACAAAAAGAAGATTTTCTTAAACGTGCTTTTTTAGCATTGTCATTCGATCCTTAATTTGAGCGCAACCGGAAACCGGGAAGTCGGTTTTGACTTGCAAGATTTCATTACAGACACAGGGGGGGCAGGTAGATAATCTGACAAAGCTTGTAAAATAATATAAAAGAGCAGATGATTTGATCGATCTCTGATCCTTAGTCATAACTGCCAAAGGTTTGGATGTTTGTTATCTACTCAAATACGCAACACAAAACAGCGGTATCGATTTTCATAAAACTCGATACTGTCTTGTAATATCTTTTATAGTATACCAACACTTTATTCTAAAACCGACTCCTAGTAGGGTGAATTGGGTATTATTATAAGTAAGTAAGTTAAGTAAAGAAAGAAGAAAATGGCGGGGCACATATTATGATTATAATGATCTAGAAAAATTGTGTGCCGCCATTGAATTATACTCCGCTCCACTTACACAGGATCTAAACTATTGAGCATTCAATGGTTCTGTACTACACTTCTCTCAGACAGACAAGAGCAGTGCAGCAGCAGCGCCGCGCACGAGAGCACAATCCAATGTGTGAGTGGCATTGCTATTGTAATGGCTTGCGATAGACTGATAAATTGCCGATCCGTCTCGTAACTCCTTATAAAATCGTAGATAATATTATAAATCACACTCAAAATGGTGAAGTACAAATACGTAGCTTTATATCGTGCATTTCGCCAGTACCTATCTAGTTTTATTGTTACAAAGATTTTCGTAATGTCAGGTCGTCATCATGAAGTTTTCTACTAAATTAATTAAATCGAATAAACGTAACAAACATTTATATGCGACAGGACATAACAGCATAAAATAGCATATATAGAAAGCATGGGTCACACATATATTATGAGTAAACATATAAAGCTCGGGTAAAAACGCCACAATTCAGTAGAGTGTTGGATGCTCTACTGTTTCCGAGAACACGAAATGATACCTTTTCTGGTTAGCATCATTTGGCCGCACTTGTGCACGTTGACGGACACTCGAGAGGGCTCAGCCCGTCGTACTTTCTGTACCATACAACGCTACGCTTGTCAAATACGTAAAAATTTATAACGGGTGTTTGGAACAAAAATCTGTGTTATGCATTGTACCTATCTAGGATTATTATGTTCATCTTTTATGTAATTTTCTTTTTGACAGCACATGATATAAAGTTGACAACATAACTTTGTAAAACGTCAATAAATTATATTATTATCCCATATAAACTACCTGACTTTGGGCCTCAATTATTTAAAGAAATCATTACAATACTTGAAATTAAGTCATTAAATAACACGATACTGGCCATTGCCTAAGTACACAGATATTGCGAAGACTAAACACATGAACCTCTCAGCAGCACAGTACAATAAAGTAGGTATACCTTAAACCTACTTTCAAGCACGGACAATAGTGACCGCGCTTACCATCAAGACGCCACGTGCTCATTAGCCTCTTATTTTTATTATAAAAAAAACATCTGAAATACCAAACTGCTCCTTTCTTGTGCTATGCCATTATTATTATCATAATTTATTAATCTATTTATTTAATGTTAGATATCGTAAATGCCGTCAGTGTCCCTAAAAACTCGTGTATAATATGATTCTTTAGATACTCTAGGAGTGCATCGGAGAAGGATTTTTTGAGTTCCTATCTATAAAAGGGAGTTCTTAAACTTTCGCGAACTGAATACATGTTAATTAGTATTTCAACGGGTCTAATTCGCGCACAAACTAATATCAAAATATATAATTTTGACATTTCTCGACGGAGTCTTCTCGTGACCACGGCCGATGTAACTCGGTCGAAACGTCGAGGTATGTCAAAATTATATATTTTGATATTAGTTTGTGCGCGAATTAGACCTGTTTAAATACTAATTAACATATAAAAGGGAGGTTTTCTAGATTTCAAAGTGTTTTTTTTAAAGTTAATATTGATAGAGATGAGAATCAGATAACGTGTTGTTAAATTCTCTTCTCTCTACCATTAACTACCTTAGCAACCAATACTAACATATCTTACCAACTGTATTACATATTACGCCTAATATGCGGATATGCCCAATGGGTAGGTACACGCTTTCATGCGTGCAATGAACACATTAGGCTAATCAATTACATGAATGTTCGATTGATTAACCTAAGTAAGCTAACGATTCAATAACACGCATGGAATATATATGTTAAATAAATATTGTTATTCAAGACAATTATGTAAAATCAGATGTTCTGCCAATCAACGTCTCCACAACACACAGTATTTTCCTGCCAGTTGAAATTAATTTCCGACCGCTGTCGGATATAATGCAGAAAATACATGTTTTCGGATTCACTATCATCGGACAACACGAATGATGGAAACATGGCATTCGTTAATAGTTGTCAATCCTTCCTCCAATGCTATTTGCTTGCACATTCATAATGAATCAATGGAACACCCTACCAATTTAAGTACCTAAACACTGGCCGTCTTACCACAAAAGTAAAGTTTAACCCAGAGTTATACAGGTGTTTCTAAAATTTTGTTTCGCAAAATCGACGTCTATCACTCGCGTAGTCTTACTCAATTCTGGCATTCCAAATTATATTGCTTGTGAATTTTAAATTGAGTTAGAAAAAGCGAAGTTTATACGTGGATTTGTAATCATATAATACATTTAAATCATTATTTCCAAATTACTTTAATACCGGGGGGCCCGTTATTATGGCTTGATTAAGTATCACACAAGTCTTACCACATGAAGTACTAAAAGCTAAACATAAATCGGGGCGGAAACAGGTTGTTGACAATGATAACCTAAGAGACGTGAGAAATCCTGATGCCAGCCTGCATGTTGGTAGGTGGCTCTTTGAAAATTTCTGATAGGCGGGATCTTGAGGTGGTTCAGACGCTTGCGCTGGGATGTTGTGCTTCGTCCACCACTACTCCTTCTGAAAAAACGTCAATAAACGACATATTATTGACAATTACATAATTATGTGACCAATGACCAACGGACACAACATAAACCAGGGTTTTCATAGTTCAGATTCCTTAGGTACAGAGAACTTTAGTTAGGAGCCGTTAGAAGCCGTCAGAATCTGTATGTCTTTAATCTTGACGCATTATTTATTTACTAGCTGTTTCCCGCGACTTCGTTCACCAGGACTAAATTATATTGCAATAAAAAGTATCCAATGTCCTTATCTAAGGTCCAATCTTTGTTTGTGCCAAATATTATCGCGATCAGTTCAGCCGTTTACTCGTGAACAGCCTAGGTAACATACAAACAGTTTCTTTCGCATTTCACTAAGCATGTATTTAGAATCGCTTGTAGCGATAAGACCGGCCACAGTATAATAATTTCGCCGATTAAACAATGAATTTCAATGCAAGGGATGAATAAAATAAAATCATTATTGGGGTACCAAAAATATGTACGTTTCAATAACAAATTACGTATTCGGAACCGCTATATCATCCAAATGAACACCGCCAACGTCAATCTACTGTTTTCACTGGGGACTCCTGTTGTCTGCATTCTACCTCGATCATCAGATCGGTCAACGCACATTGTATTGACAACGGTAATTGGGAGGCCACAAAATTGCAATTCCATTGTACAACGGACCCTGATTTCAAATTGACTTGCATAAATAAATTACTTACATCCCGATACACCAATTCCGTGCTACGAGTAACACAATGTATATAGAATAATACGAGAGCCCATGACACAAAACCTAGTTAGATAAGAATCCCAGGTGATATCTTTATATAATATAATACTATGTATGTCACTGAACTCCTCCTAAACGGCTGGACCGAATTGAATATTTTTTTTGTTTGCGTTGTGTGGCGCCCTGGATGGCTTAGATTCACAAATCAGTCCGGCAGATGGCGCTGCAGTCATACTTTACAGGACGTCTGTCGGGTCCGCTAGTTACGAGTATATAATAAAATACGTCGTTAGTGAGGGAACACGAAATGTTGATGCAGCAATATGAAAAAACTGGCAACACTGTTAAAAAAACGCATTTATATACATAAATAAGAAATGACAACCTATCTATTTATTTCATGCCATCTTTCCTATTGTCAAACATTGTGCGTTGTCGCAACCGTTGTGTTGTTTTTTCTTTCTTCCTAATAAAAGCTTGTTTTAAAGAAAACATCCGACCGTGAATGGAAAGTACCAAGGCAGGGCGATCCCGTACTTCCCTGGGCGCACTCGCTCCCCGTGCCAGGCGATCATGAAGAAGCCGGTGATCTGCGCCAGCTGCATGATGAAAGAGAACATCACGGTGCCTTTTTCCCCACCCGTGACCCAAACGTTGTATAGTTCGTATTCCAGTTCTTGAATATGATACCGATGCCGACTGTGGATCCAACGAGTTTTGATGACGCTACTGCCACGCAGGTGTCACATTATTGGTCAATAAAATCGCCGCGTTATTTAGACAGCACGTCCCGTGTCATTTCCACACAACTTCGGTTTTCTCTCCCGATATTTTTGTTAGTTAAATGATGCAGGTATGATTAAATACAGATAATTTATATTGTTTAAATATATAAATATAAAAGATAATTTTACTGTCGCGTGTAAGAGATATTTTACGTTTTTCCAGACGTAATTATCGTCTCTGATTCGCACGACAAAATTGATCGGTGACATTCCACGATAGATGTTCATTAGGCGTACTAACAGTAATAGACCTCGGCGGTGTGTATCTCGTTCAGGAACCAGTAGCTGGGGCAGTGGGGCAGCAGCCCCAGTAGGAACAGCACCATCTGGTTTGTACCGTCCTGGAGGAAAGTCCTGATCGGTACCCACATGCCGAGGTAGACGAACATCGACAAGCACACCGTGTATTGTGCTAAAGATAATCGATAATCGATAAATAATCGAAGTGAAAATCGATGAAACGATAAGGGGGAAAAATGTATACCTACTGACGAACATAAAATCTCTTGTTTTGACTGTCAGTTAAAAATTGTATGCCAAAATTATTGTGTAAGTTGGTGCGTAATTTTTATAAGTCTTCTAAACTAGACGTAGAAACAATAACATATTATTAATAATTATTATCATTAAACAACAACAATTATCACAAACTCTAGTTTCATTCACATTTCATTGAATTATACCTATAGTAATCACATTACTTACAATCTATCACAATGACGAAACTCTATCCTTCTCTGACGATGTAGCTGCAAGCATAGGCCATGGCAACCGTGCTGACGAAATGCAGAAAGAATCCAATGAACAGTATAATGAAAGGAGTGCTGGGCACCATCGGCTCTTCAGACATCTTGAGGAGGACACTGGACCCTATACTGAAGATCAGGCGAGAAGGCAAGGAGTTCAGGAACTGTGTGACGCCGAGCATTATTGGCGTATCCGCTACCATTTTCACCAATTCCTGCAGCAATAGTAGTGGTCGCAACAATGCAGAGTTACCTAGTAGTTTCCTGAAACAGAGGCGCGAGATAATTTGTAAAAAGTTCTAAAATTTTCTTTACTATTTTTGATCCTGCCTCTTCAGTCGTGAACTGTCTCGCTAGCGGGGAACCGTGCAAAGTTTACAGAAAAAAATATTAAAAAGTTTTAAGTTTACTTACCGACGGCTGACAAAGTTTTTAGGGGTCTCTGCGTAAATTTAAAGAGCGTTGTATTTTGGTATTGTACCCATCGGGGTGGATAAAGAAAACGTGACGTGGGGAATAGATATTGATGTTTAACCTACAATTTTAAAAACAGAAATAGTAATGAATTTTAAAAAATGATAATAACTGCATTTACAGATTCTTTAAAAGCTAATCTAAGGTGAAATTCGTACCTATCAAAAAAGACAAAAACGAAAACACCTGATGAAATTCCCTATTTCATACAAGTTACAAGTAGAAAAACTATAGGTTAACATTATGACCGGCTTATAAGTCGTAGACTTTGTTGAGTCTAGTTATCTATAATTATCTAGGCGCGCTTACTAACCTGGATCTCAGTAGACCGTTCTTCCAGCAGTCGTATCATGAGGAAGATAAATCGCGCAAAGGCGCGAAGAACGAGATGAAAGGCAGCAACAGGAACACCGAATTGACGTAATTCAATCTATTCCTACACATTCCTTTCTTCCACATAATTGGAGGTAACTCCTCAATTTTCAGTTCCTGATCACAAATAAATATACCTATTATATCTATCGACAGTTTAGGAAATTTACAGATAATATTTTGGTTTGGATTCTTATTATAGTGGTGTAACTGTTTAAACCGACGGTACTCTCCGTCGGTAGAGTGGATACAGCCGAGAAATGAAAGAAAAATCACTGAACGTGACCCGATTTCGAGTTAAGCGTTGTGCAGCCTAATAATTGTGAACTTAAAAATTTTCGAATATAAGCATAGAGCCAAAAAAAATACAAATTATATTTTAATGCAACGTTAGGAACTATGAAAAAAATCAGCAAATTCTGTTACTGACTGTGACACATACGTAAATCCAATCGTCAGAGTGCACTCTGTTATATTACGGCTCGTGGCTTAGGAACATATTTAAGTAAGCTGCTCGCCTCTGCACCTAGATTAAAGGATTAAAAGGATTTTCCCGAGAAAATATTTCACGTTAGTAAAATGTTTTTCCTGGATGCACAGCACAAGTGTAAAAATTGTAGGATTTATAACTTTCTCTTTGGTAAGCGAATTTCTTGGTTCAATTTTCGAGAAATTTTCTGTAAAAAAATAATCGTAAGACTCAGATGCTTAAAACAAGTTTTGGTAGACATTACTTTAATTAAATTCACTATAAAATAATCAACCAACTGGTCATTATGAATCATTATGAATCATTGAAATCAAATCATGAAATTATGAATCATCATTATATTTACATAAAATTTTAGGGTTTTATCAAAATAACCAAAACACGTCGTTTAAAAAATAGTCAGACTTCGTCTAACACAACCATAGCTCTAATTGTTCTAACTGGTGCATACTATTTATTAGCTGTAACTTAAAGCTTTGTATCTAGCTACCAATCAACCTGTAGATTCGAACTTGGAAAATGGCATAGGATATTACCTACCTATTTTTTATTGAAAGATAGAAAATACAACAGGGAATGATAGAAAAAAGAATACAGCCAGAAAAAAAGTTAAACACCACAAACGAAAACTGTAGTCGGCGCGAATGAAGTCATAGACAAAAGCTCGTATAATCTAATTTTATGGCGCTAAAACCTAAACTTGCAAACCCACCGTAGCTGATGAAGTTAGTTTGCCCGCAGCTGCCGGGCCGTTCGGACGTGGAGTCCGTGTAGCTTTTGGTAAAACCCGTAAAATTCAAATATTTCATCTCATTATAATAACACCTTTAAATAGTCTTATTTCATTTGTCAGCACATACACACCGGCCACCAATCGTCAAATTATAAATTGAACTCGGGAAGGTTATTTCGTGTAGATTGGATAATAAGCCCTTACCTCGATCTATACGCTAGCATAATAATTTAGTTACACATAGCACTTAGCTCTAATTGGTTTAGTCCTAAAGGTATAGTTATCTATAATAAATACGAGGTGTGTCGTGTTCAATTGGTAAGCGCATCAATTGGATACGGTTGAACTAATTCGATTGTGTAATTATCCTAATATACTCACAGGTACTATGGAAATTAAGTTTTTATGGATTGGAAAATTTTGGAAATTGGAATTTTAAACATTGGGAAATTTTCCCTGGGTACCTGAACTTTCTTTTTTCTAGCGTAACCGCGTAACTCCGTACCTCAATATTCGAATGAGTAATATGAACCCATTTCTAGGTCTGTTAGTTAGGTACCTCAATTATTAAAAAAAAAAACCAGCAACTTGCCAGTCGGATTTGCTCACGAAGGGTTCCGTACCGTTGTCTATAAAAACGGCAAACAAATATCACGTTTGTTGTATGGGAGCGTCTTTTTAATTGTATATTTTATTCTGTTTTTAGTATTTGTTGTTATAGCGGCAACAGAAATACATCATCTGTGAAAATATCAACTGCCTTATTGCCATGGTTCATGAGATACCGACAGGCAGACAAACAGACAGACAGACAGACAGACGGACGGACGGACAACGCAGCCTTAGTAATAGGTTCCCGTTTATTTATATTTTAACCCTAAAAATATTATGTCGCACTACTATAATGTAGTTTTATCACTTCCTGCAGACAGAAAACGTCTTCATAGATTCATATTTATTACTTAAGTGTCGAGAAGAAAAGACCTAAGCGATAACAAAGACAAGCAAGAGAACATTGGAAAGAAAGCAAACTATTCAAAAGGAAAAACTAAAAAAAGAAATCTTCGCTCGGGAACGACAAACCTGTAAACGAAATGAGAAAAAGAAAGAGACGAATAGTTTACAGGATGGGAGCAAAGAACAGAGCCAACGAAAACAGAAAGTGTTGATGGAAATTTCAATTGTCGCCTAGATAGTTAGGTGGGTTTCGTAAATGGTTAAAATTTCTTGTATCAAGATGTGGATCCATTATCACGTTAGCGATTTTACAAACCCAAACATTCTACTGGGGGTCAAGTCTGCTAATTTAACAACACGTCAATCGAATCTCATTGGGGTGGCTTCGGAGTAGTTTGTGACATTTCAGTGTGACATTGATTCCAGATGTTCTAATTTAACTGGCAGGTTAAAAATTTGGTGACTTCCAAATGTCACAAAATACTCCGACGGCAGTCCATTGAGATTCGATTGAAGCGTTGTGAAATTAGAAAGTTGACCTCCTGGTTTTTACCACGGTAGAACGCACGGCTATCGGCGTCCTCATCAGGACCTATATCCGATGAGCTTCTGTGAGGAGGATTAGGCTGTAATCCACCACAGGGCACTATAACTATGGACCACATACATCCGAAATAATATTCAGGCTAGGTACCCTCACGACCCGTTCCTTTACCGAAAGCCAATTGAGCGTTGTAGCTTGACGTTTACGCTAAGTGGGGATCTTAACCCTCCCCCCACTTACTAAACTAACTAGCTGAACGTTACTTTGACTAATAGCGAATAGTATAGTAACTATTAGAAAGTAGCTAGTAGCTTATAAGTCGCATTTAATCAGTATAAAGCGCCACACATTTCTCATTAATAATCCATTTGCAAATGCAGTAAAAGGCGCAACACGACTACAAGTAGACACAAAAGGCGCTCCTTTTTAAACTCACAACGATCGCCGTGTATCGGTTTTGAATTTACCAAATATACAGTTGCATAGCTCGGTAAATGAAGACTGAATTTACGTCCTCCTTTCAGGTTAGGTGAAAAGTTAAACGGGGCCCTCACCCCGCAGACGGTGCTTTCTCCAAAATTACACGACTGCATTCTCATCCCCCTTTCATGTAGAGTTGAGTAAGCGACGGTCTTCTCTGTACAGGCCATTTTGGCGATAAATAAGGCGATTAGATTTGCATTCCCCTTTCATATTGAGTCGAAACTTAGCCGGCTACGGTCTTCTCTATACCGACATTGACGCCTTGCTAATTTAGGTGATCGAATCGACATCGTCGTTTCAAGTTTGCGAGAGTTAGTAAGCCATGCTCCTCCCTATAGAACGTGAAGGCACGTTTGGCGTCGTGGATGAGCAATCAGACTGCTGCGCTTGGTGTCGCGGGCTCGATTGCCGCCTGGAACAAATATTTGTGCGGTCCACAAATGTTTGTTTCTGGTCTGGGTGTGATGTGCATGTGAAATTATATGCCTGTAAGCGGTTCTCACGATACAGGAGCAATCCTAGCGTCGAGCTACGTAAAAAAAAAAACAAACAAACAATAGAAACCTGGCGAACCTAGGGAAGCTAAGTGGTTGGATTTACCTATGTCAATACCATGCGTCAATATAGGTAATCTACGCCTATATTGTTCTTTCATTTTTAAGGCTGACGCACATTAAGGCGAACCGGTCCACACCGCAACGCATAAAAACATTTTCCTTCATCACTAACGTAAATTTTATATGAACCATCACATACTATACTATACTATACAATATACATACTATACTATACGGGCGGGCCACAACTCTTACTTTCTTTGGAGCAATTTTGCATTGCGATGCACTGCGGCTGTAGTATGCGCCAGTCTTTAGTCTACAAAAATCGTCTCGACGGTCGTTGCCTGTCAAATGTGGTAAACCCTTTTTTACAATGTTCTTCTCTTTTACTTATTTTTTCCCTGTATATTTGTATATATTTATTCTGCTATTCGAAGCGGACACGAATGCAACAAAACAATGATCTTAATAATCGGACCAGCCGTTCTTGAGTTATAATTAATATTGTAACTAACTCGCCATTGTTTTATAAAGATAACAGAGCTGTGGTTACATTTTAAACAAATACAGAATTGGCTGATTATGCTGATGTTCATTATTCGTGTAACGATGAGTATGCGGAAAATTTAAACCGCTTGAGCAAAATATTAAGTTAACTCAAGATCTTAAGGTCTAGACTTCTCAAAGCTTTTTCTAGAAAATGACGTAGTTAACATACGACGCAAATATGCTGACTTTGATATTTTAAACAACATTGTGTTGCTATGAAAATATTGCTGAAAAATACACGCCTTCAAATAAAAGTAGAGAATGTTACAGGGAATAAATAACACGACTAACGCCGTTTTCAGGTATAAAAATTACCTATTCTTAAAAAGTTTGTGTGAGTTGTAAGTATATAATACACGGATATATTTACAAAATACGTTATCATTCCTAAATCTTGCGCAAATATTGTATACTACATCTCAGTCCATATTAAAAATGAGACTTTATTAAGACGTAATTCCTGCTTAAAAGTCTGCAGACCCGTACGAGCGTATGCACTCCAAGCGACAACCCCCACTATTCCTTAATCTGCGTCGCCGCTGGCCCGGGCGGGCGGCTACCGGCCCGAGCGGCCCGCGCAGTCCACGGGCCACGCTACGGACGCTATTATTTGACACGAATCTGTGTCATTCAACGCTCCTGCCGGTGGACCTAAATTAATATTCTAGCACCTTTTACAACGTGCTTATTACTAAGGCGCGTAAAGACTTCTATGAGAGCTTTTTATTCTACCAGCTTTCTAGTTTATGGGCGGATTTTGTAGCGTCATCATAATTAGCGAAGTGGGTAAATGTGCAAAACAACATACTGTGCGTGTTCATTTATGTTGTTTATCGACTTGTGTTCATTACAAAACATAAAATAATACAATATGGTAAGAAATAGGCAAAATAAGTAGTTTTTTAAAGTTATTTTAATAGCAACACTAGAATTAGATTTTTTTGTAATGACCACCTCCGGTGGCCAGCCATTATGCTTTTTTTCACACTTTTTTATTTCTGTGCTATGAGCAGATATTGTTTTTCTTAAAATAAATTACTAAAAATTCAGTTAGCCTTTTATTTAACAGGCTAAAGTGGTTCTTCGAGCCGGATATGAACCGGCGACCTATGGATCTCTATTAACTAGGTAGTAAGTATTTCTTATGAAAATTAAAATACACAAGACTTGTGTAGGATACCAATTAATATCTTGGCTAGCATAATATATAACTTGTACGGTTGTTTGGCTAGAGCCGGCTCGCTTATACTCGTATCTATGTTTGTTTAACTGCTTCCTGTGCATAGCGGTATTGCGCCGAATCGGATATTGTATTCGGGGTTGTAATTTAACACTATTGTAATATCGGATATAATACTCCAGAGCTCCTTCCTGCCTCCCGTATCTACATACAAAATCTCTCCGCCGCTACAACCTCGCTTTAAAAGCGAGTTTCGAATGCTATTTTCTTGGCCAGACTTGTCGCCTTTTGAAATACAAATACAAAATAGCCTGATAGGAAATGTTGCTTAAGTTTTTGTTAGTTATATAATGTATCAATAAATAATATTATAAAGTAATCACTATAATTAACCAACTCACCCGGTTTGGCAGGAACTCTTCTTCTTTGATAGCCTTTCACTGTAAATGTAATGCAGAGTCGATAGCCCACTGGAGTTGTAACAGCAGTGGATTATTTGAGTTTTCTAAAAGATTGGTATAATGTTTTCCAATATCTAGTTTTATCCTTCCATATTATGTCTACCATAATCTATATAAAACTGTAATGCCACACTGACTGCTAAATATTGATCTAATTTGAGTTTTTCAATTGATTCATGTTGCAGTTCCTCCGTCAAATATTCAGGTACTTTCAAAGCAGGTACTTAGATTACCTACTCATGAAAAGGATTCCTATCAAATACCATTTGAGTACACAAGACCAAGGAAAAACCTACCGGATTGAACCTACTCTTTGATTGATACGAACGAGTTATAAGTTACAAGACCATATTAAATATAATCCATACTACATACGTAGGGTACGTATAAAAATAGTTATTACTTGCTACATGATTGATATGATGCCAATATTGAAACAGAACCGAGCGAGCGGAAATGAAACGATTCGTGTTTTAAGGTGTATCCATTCCATTTAGTTTGATCCAGATATATCTGATGGACCGGCACCATCGCGATGGCACAATTACAGTGTAGGCGTAGCTAATGTAAAATGCACCCTGTTACCTAGTTCTAAAGGTATAGTATCTATAAACTGACGAAATAAGTACGAGGACATTCGAAGCGAATGATCAGTTGATTGGTAGGCCTACACAAATATAAATATTTGTAAACGACGCACATGATAATAGATGTCTGCCCGTAATTAGTAATTACAGTTAAATCTTTTGTAAAGAATAGGTACTCGTTACTGCATACGAAATCTTTTATGAGATATCTTGTACGGTGCAAAAGAAAGCAATCCTGGTTGTACTTTCAAAGTGTAGTTCAGTTTATCTGGTATTGGGTATCTTCTATTCATGTCAGAAAAAAAGGAAATAGTTATTTATTGGTATTATTAAGTGAGACAAAAGCTGTTAGATTTTTATTTACCGTCGACAAACAGTGGCCGCTGTCAGCCAGAGCCACGGCCGCAGCCACCGCTATAGTTGACGCAGTCTGCTTAAACGGTTAGTACCCGGACTTGCGGTAGCCGCGTTAATCGACAGCTTTAATCCCTGTTAGAGCTGTACCCATAGATATGATTTGCGGCGGTAAACCGCGTCTGTAACGAGCTTTAGGCCACCCGGGGGATACCGCAGCCAACATCTCGACTGTAAGCGGACGCATAGTACGGTTTGTTTGAAGTAACACAATACCGCGTCAGGCGTCAGATGCAACAATTGCGTAAGTACTGCCACGCCACCGGGCTTGGCAGAAGGTAAAAGAGCGCCCCTGATGCTGGAGCCACACGTACCGTGATACTCATTGACTATCCCGTTGTTTAACGTCATCTGACCTTCCCGTAAGTGTCGCCACGTAATCGGGATATGGCATTGGCATAGCCGTTGAATATCCCGATTTTTTACGTTCACCTGTTTTTTGATTTTCGTTTATTTTGGATTTGGCTGCATTTAATTTGACTTATACGAAATTAGGCGGGGATGCGGCGAATTAAGGGCGAGTTGCGACACATCAAACATTGAATAATCACACTAAAGGGTATTTAAAAATCTAATTCGGTTGTAATACTTAATTTATTACATACAGAGAGAGCAGCTCAACCGTTATCTAATAGTGAATTTACCAACTTTATACAGTATGTAGATCTAAGCAGCTTTGAGGCGAGTCACAGAATTCTTATCGCTGGTTTCATGGGTATATGCAGCCTACTGGCCGATTTGAAACTGCGAAAAGCACGTGTTTTTGACGGGCGAGTGAGCGCGGCAGAAACGAGTGGGCACACATTGTTCGAAGCGGGAATGTTGTGATTTTTTTGTTGTTGCACAGTTGGAGCAGCAAACAAAATGCTTTTGTCATCGACGCTAACAATTTGAGGGTTTCTAGCTGTAGGTATGGAGCACGCTCGCGAACCCTACACACAACAATTTGACACCCTATTCGGATGGTTAATGGATGGGCCATCGAATAACTTTCTTCAGTATCGGACAGCATACTTTAGAGGCGCCACATTAGCTACGGATTTAAATGATGAATGAGTTGTTATTCATGTGACCCAAATTCCCCGTTCATTAAAAACTAAGCTTGCATGTTATAATGCCAAAAAACATTGAACATTATGCTTATTTCGTAAGTTTTTCCTTTGGGAATATCTGAAATTCGTCGATTACCAACCAAAAGAAAAATAAAATAATATTCCAGTCGGAATCAGCAGAATTTTCCGGGCGCTCTGTAAACGTTTTCTGTAAATGGGTAGTGTGCCAAAGAGTCAATAACAGCCACTTGGAGGAAGTGATTTCAAAACAAACAACAAATTTTTATTCTATCGAACGTATTTTCATTATGTTTTAACGAACTATTTTTTTGAATTTGATTTTAAATACAGAGTAATGAACTTGCAAGATCTGACCTAAACATTAGAATACTACATCCATCCATAATAAGACTCAAATCATAAACTAACATAACTTGTAAAAATAACACTGAACTAGTGAACAACGATGGAGCTCGCTTGCCGATATTGCTTGAACAATAAACTCCACCACAACTTTGTTATCAATGATTTAATTTAAACATCGTTGTTAAAAGACGATTAAACCATGTGGCCTATATAAACCGCGGTATGCCGGCGAGCTACCTAAGAACAGTTTTATATGCAAGGCTCGCATTCCCAAATTCCACAGATTAACCAATATCGGTTTTCACTCGGACTCTAAGCGAGAATAATGCAATCGGCCAAGCAGATTTACGGTTTGCAAACACAAATATCGTACATACTGGCTTCATTATCAAAAATAATAGTTGTCACAACTACATAGTAGGTACAGTATGTAACTTGTTTTGAATCTTTTTATTTATAACTGATCTTCAATCTTCAATATACAGACTTTTTGGTTTTTATAAGACAACTCTGCCGGCACGGGCACGAGCCTCTCCTTACTCCCGTAAGGAAGGTTTTAGGCCTTATTAATTCATCCGGACTAGGGCCGGTTTGTCGAACAATTGAACAATTTGAACATGCCTTCGAACAATTCTTGGGTTTTGTCACGATGTTTTTCTTCACCAAAAGTGATACGCGACTATGGTATATACTATGGATTACATCCGCTTCTAACTTTTCCGGACCGGATCTTAGCAAAGCGTCTGATGCCTTCTTCATCAGGGCATCCTTCGGCAGGAACGGTGCAAACACAAGGTAAAGGGGGACGAAGAACTCGACAAAACTTTGCAGCAGCTTCCTCTTCCGCACAGTGTAATGTTTCCACATCAAAACTGTGAATGTAGCCATACTTCTCTAACCAAAAGTCTCCTGTAAAGGCCTGACTTCACGATTCAAATTCCTATAAAGCAATGGACCCACATTGGATCGTTAATTAAACGCAGGCAAAAGTAATCAAAAAGATTCTAAGATGAGAACTTGATGAGAACGAAGATATGAATTAAATACTCGTAGGATTGAAAATAGTACTTGCTGGCAGTTGATTTAAAAAAAAACCGTTGCTCTAAATTTTTTAAAGATAGTGCTTTATCAGGGGGTTGCTTTTTCAATATAGTATTCAAGTCTCTTAATTAGAAAGTATGTTTTTTTCCTTACCTACCTATATTCGGAAATTGTAAGATGAACGACATTATTTTATATTTTTTTATTTATGGATTCGCATGGTTTGTGCATTTAGCCCGTGTCAAGTATTTATTTAAGTATTATGGGAAGGTGCCACTCATAGATGAACTGTTACGTATGTTTTTTCACACTCACCCTTTAAACATTAACTTATAGTCATTCTTTCCACAGGCCTTCTCACCCCTGTAATTTCGGGGATTGTTTTTTACTTTTGTTTACGAGTCTTGCTTGAAAACTCAGCGGTGACAGATTGACTGCGCCGACGACGGGTGACAGATTGACCGCGCCGATGACGGGCGACAAGTTGACAGTTCGCGTTCCTTTTTCTTTTGGTTTGGCTTCGCCCGGTCGCGCAAATGTCGCCACTCGACTAAATACCGATATCGATCTCTACTAAAGTTAATTCCGGCGGGCGCGTCTGCCATCTTTGGATTGCCGCCGAGTATTATAATCGACTAAATTTGAGAATCGATATCAGTTGATGTTTGGTGCGGCAGATGTCAGCCCCGCCCTTCAGGTCCTACCGATTTTTTTCCCAGCACAACGGGTATAAAACCGACGCGCAACGGACCTCGAGCCTTTTTATTTTTCCGAATTTACGCGGAGCCCCGGTCGTTTTGCTGTCGGTGTTTAGGGCTCCCTTGTGCTAGTGCGTGGTTTGTGCCGAGTTGAATTGTTGTGCGCGTAGTGAGTTCCCAGTTTCGACGGCGCTCCATCGGCAAACCACGCGCACTTTGACGGCGCTCCAGCAGCGACTCCCGCGCACGGGAAGGCCCGCCGACAGGTAAGCACCGCGTGGTTTTCCCCTCGCCTCGATTCTCGGGCGCCCCTGGCTCGTTCGTAATGCTAATCACGCCTATTCTTTACAGCAAACCCGACGAACGTTTACACGTTGTCCACGTGCGTCCCGCGGGTTCCAAAAGGGCGAAGACTGCCCTTCTTTTCGACCACGCGGCCGGCGCGGATCCGCCGCGAGGTCCCTTCAGTTACCCTGATTTAAAGGTGAGCCATTGTTTTAGTTATTCGGCCCGCGTGCATAAACCGCGGCGTCGTCCAGCGTACCAAATCACTTCAAATCTTTTCAATCATTTAGGGCTTCCAGCCCTAACCTTGTTTAACCTCTTCCTCCTATGCCGGGCCTCCGCCCCGGCAGGAGATTTTCGTCATTTTACAACTTGTAACGTGTCTTTTGGACGGCGCGTTCCAGGGTCGTTGGAGGACCCCCAGTTCGTTGGAGGACCCCCAGTTCGTTGGAGGACCCCCAGTTCATTGGAGGACCGCCATTTTGAGCGGAAAACCTCGAGTGCGGTGAGCGCCCGCTGCCCTCCATCTAGTGGCGTGACGCCGTCGGCCTGCGACCTTCAACGGCGAGCGTACCAGGCCCGCCAGGTCGTCGCTTCCTTCTGCGTGCCGGCGTGCCGTACAGGACAGTACCAATCCCACCTTCGTACCTTCATTTATATAACCACAAGGTCCCAGCGCCCACGCTGGGTGGCGCTCGAACCTTCTGCCTTACTCGAGAGCAACCCTGGCATTAATCTTTATCTAAATTTAACCGCGAGCTATCCGGCTCCGATTAGGCCTTTCATATCAAAATTGCAACCATTGGCACACTGAATAGGTAGGAGAGTATTTAAATTATAAGATCTTTACTGTAATAAAACCCCGTCTTCCACGGAACTGAGGTCTCACTGGAGGCCTCCATTCTCATTGTATAAATTCAATTATTAAATAAACAATTTCTTTTGGGCATTCCTATTTTTAGACTTTCATTTTTATAACAACCTTAGCTGAACTTAGGTAGGTAATACATTCACCGGAGAGTTGCGGGTTCGATTCCCTGACCTCCGGATTATACATGTAACAGTGGCGCCACGAACAGGGACCTTTTGCTCTCGAGATCCAACCACAGTGCCTTCTGCACCGAGGAAGGAAAGGCAAATTTTTTTCTTTTTGTACTAACCTTTTAGAAACTTAACTTTTACTTGTGGTTTTACTATTTACATTTATTGCTGTGACAATTCTATTGTGCTATTGTGTACTAGGGTGTATTTGCAATTTGTTTTAGAATCTATACCTTAGACACATTTATTATTTTAATTATTGTTAACATTGTGCCAACGGTGTAGTCGCAGTAATTTAAATTTAATTTAACTTTTCACAATGGAGCGTCCTATTGCTTACCATATGCTCCACAAGGATGAACTCGAGTATGAGGTTAGGATCCGTGATGTCAAACCGGAAAACACAGTCACCGCACTAAAGGCTCAAATCAAACGTTTAGCGCTAGAGATTCCTGCAGATGAGGTCGTAGAAGTTGAATTTGATCCAGCGGAGGAGATTGCCATCGTGTCTCGCGGGGTGAAGGAACTGACAGCCTTCTTCGCTCAGGAGAAACTAAGCTTTAAGCGGTTCAACCGTGTTAGGGCATTAGCACACCACCTGTATCATCGCTTGGGTAGGATTACTTTGGCATCTCCGGACTTAGTCGAACAACATATTGCTGTAGATGTCGTTCTCAACCAACTTTTGACAAAGGTGGACGAGTTATTTGTTTCATTTCACTCTAGCTTCAAGCAGGCGAACGACTTCGAGCCTGCAGCGACATCACTCCGGAGTCCTTCTTGTTCTGGAGAGGGAGATTTTTACAAGCAGATGAAGGCGTTGACTGGTCTCCGTCACCAGTACAATGGTGCTACGTGTGTGAGGGTTTATCTGGAGCGACTAGATGAGTTGTGCATCACGCGTCAACTATCAGCACCAGTTCTCTTCCAGGGTGCTGCGGAGCTGTTCACCGACCGAGCTTTGACTTGGTACCGGGGAGTCAAATCCCGCTTTCACGATTGGACGGCCCTACGAGCGGCCCTTATAGAGGAGTTCCTGCCACTTGGATACGACCAGCGGCTCCGACGAGAACTTAGCCTGCGTACCCAGGGTGAAAACGAGACCGCCTCTTTTTTATTTCGCTCATGCTCAGCGTACACTCGAGGTTGTCCAACCCTGACCCGGAAAGGGAGCAGGTCGATTCCATCCGACGTAATTTACGCCCGCAGATGCTAGCCGCGTTGGGAACGCAGAACATCGATACCATCACCGAGCTGAAGCGTCAGTGCCGGTTGGCCGAGCAGAACTTCAGCTGGATTGCGGACTTCAGAGAACCGCCCAGGGCGAACGCTCATACGTGTGCGCCGGACTTAGCCTACCAAGGGAAAAGCCATCCGAAAGTCGAGGTTGTAGGGACCAGTCCACCGTCGTCTTCGTCATCCCCGCCGTTTTGTGTACGTTGCCGGGTCGAAGGTCACCAATTGAATACCTGCACGTCTCGTGATATTTCGTGCTTCTCTTGTGGTAAAAAGGGTTTTAGGTACGCCAATTGTCCCGATTGTAATAGAAAGCCGCGAGGCACCGGGCATCAAGCGCCGCCTTCCACTTCAAAAAACTTGTAACGTGTTCCTCTCGTCAACTCGCCAATGCGGTGGAGGACGATTGGAGGAACTATTTAGCAAAACTTACCATTTTCTTTTCCACTTACCGGGTTGAAGGCGTCCATTTTTTGAATACCGGCGACATTCGCCCCCATCTTACTGTCTCTATTTGTGAGAGACGTTATTCCGGTTTGCTTGATTCGGGTGCTTACATTTCTGTACTCGGAGCTAACACCGGCAGAATTTTTTTGGATTTAGGGGTAGAACTTCAACCTTGTTTGGAAGACGACGAGTTGCAGGTGGCTACGGCGAACGGCTCCCGGGAGGAAGTCGAGGGTATCATGTATCTCCTAGTTCAATGGAAGGGTATTTCCAAAATCGTCAAATTTCACGTGATCCCCGGCATTACCACGCCTCTCATTTTTGGTGTCAATTTCTGGCAGGCGTTTCACTTGGCCCCGGACCTGTTTCGCCCGTCCTCGCCTGAGCCCCTTCCCCGGAGCGGTCGTTCCATTGCTGAGGTTAGACGGCTTCATCCTTTCGACGAGTTGACTCCCGCTGAACGTGAGGCAGCCGAGGGTGTCATCGGACGCTTTGAAGAGGTTTCGTTTGAGAAGAAAGGCTTAGGGCGGACTTCCGTTGTTTCCCACTCTATTGACACCGGGGATGCGGCCCCGATTAAGCAACGGTTCTATTGTTTGTCGCCGGCGAGGTTGAAGGAGTTGAACCGTCAGTTGGATGAGATGCTGGAGATGGACGTGGTTGAGCCAAGTCACAGTGAGTGGAACAATCCTGTGTTGCTAGCCCCCAAGGCCAACGGCGAGTTGCGGTTTTGTTTAGACAGCCGGAAACTCAACGCGGTCAGCAAGGGTGACGCATACCCGCTCCCGTACATCTCCCACATTCTCAACCAGCTGCGGGACGCCCGGTATCTATCTTCAATCGATTTAAAAGCCGCTTTTTGGCAAATTCCTTTGCAGGACCGTGATCGGACTGCGTTTACCGTCCCCGGACGCGGATTGTTCCATTTTAAGGTCATGTGCTTCGGACTTAAAGGGGCCCCGGCCACTCAACAACGTCTAATGGACAAATTATTCGGTCCAGAGTTCGGGAATAGGGTCTTTGTTTACCTTGACGACATAATTGTGGCCACTTCTTCATTCCAGGACCATCTGGAATTGCTCTCCCGAGTACTGGAGCGGCTGAAAGACGCCAATCTAACGATAAACTTACAAAAATCGCAATTTTTCCGTAAAGAACTCAGATACCTAGGTTTCATTGTCAATGAGGACGGTCTTCACACCGACCCCTCGAAGGTACAGGCCGTGGTTGACTATCCTGCCCCCACCAACCGTAAAGAGGTGAAAAGGTTCCTTGGCACTGCGTCGTACTATCGTCGATTTATTAAAGATTTCAGTTGCATCGCCGCCCCGTTAAACGCCCTGACGAGTACCAAAAAGTCAGCTCCCCCTTTTGCATGGACCGCGGACGCCAACCGTGCGTTCAACGAGTTAAAGTCGGCGTTGATTTCCGCTCCCGTGTTGGCCTGCCCCGATTTTGATCGTCCTTTCTCCTTACACTGTGACGCCTCCGGCTACGGAGTCGCGGCTACGTTGACTCAAGCTTCTTCAGACGGTGACGAGCATCCAATCGCCTACGCCAGTCGTTCTTTGAACCCGGCAGAGCGAAACTACTCAGCGACTGAACGCGAGGCTCTGGCGGTCGTTTTTGGAGTAGAACATTTCCGTTCCTACCTGGAAGGTGGTCCCCGTTTTAAGGTCGTCACCGACCACTCCAGTCTGAAATGGTTCTTTAATCTGACGAACCCTACTGGTCGCTTGGCGAGGTGGGGATGTCGATTGTCCCCGTATGAGTTTGAAATCGTTCACCGGAAAGGGCGGGACCATTTGGTACCCGATGCTTTGTCCCGCGCGGTCCCGGTCGCTGAAATTCAGCCACTCTCGTCAGACCCTTGGTTCAACGCTTTGTTGGCTAGGGTGAAAAAGTCTCCCCAATCGTGTTCCAATTTCACCCTCAAATCGGGTAGGTTATTCCGCTACTGTAAGGGAAAGTTTAGTCCGGATGGCGACTTTGACTGGAAGGAGGTCGTGCCCGCTGACCGACGATCGAATGTACTAAACGAGTGCCATGGAGGAGATCTAGCCCCTCACTTCGGAATTTTTAAAACCTTCCGGCGTATCGCTCTTCGTTATTACTGGCCGAAAATGTACGGTGATGTCGTGCAGCACGTGAACAACTGCGACAAATTCGCCGCATACAAACACGCTCAAACGGCGACTCCTGGTTACTTGGGAGACCCCAAGGTTTGTACTCGTCCCTTCGATACGGTCAGCATAGACTTGGTAGGACCTTTGCCGCGTTCGAGAGCAGGTTATACGTTTCTATTGGTAGTTGTGTGTTGTTTTAGTAAATTTTGTTTGCTCTTTCCATTGCGAAGGGCTGTAGGTAAAACCATCGTTTCCCGTTTAGAAGAGGGCGTGTTTCTGGCACACGGCGTACCTAAAACCTGCATCATGGATAACGGGCCCCAATTCACCGGGTCTGAGGTAAAGGCTTTGTTCCAAAGATACCACATACCCCAAGTACATTACTCTCCTCGTTACTGCCCCCAAGTCAACACCGTCGAGCGTTATAACCGCACGATCGTCACCGCTATGTCCATTCTGGTCGGCCGGGATCACCGCTCTTGGGATGTTTCGTTGCCCAAAATTCAGTTTGCCCTGAACTCTTCGGTTAATGAAACCACTAGGCATACCCCTTTCTACTTGGTTCATGGTCGCGAAGCTGTCTGGGATGGCTCGTTTTATGACGATACCAAAACCACGACCCCGCCCGCCGTCGCGTCACGGGACGATTATGCCACGAAATTGGGTCATCTGGCCGACACTTACAAGTCCGTTTCGGATGCTCTACTGAAGGCTCACCAGAGAGGTAGCGAGCATTACAACAGCCGCCGCCGCTCTGAAGAGTTTCAGCCGGGTGACGTCGTATGGAAGCGAACTTACCCCCTTAGTGATGCCTCCAAGTTCTTTATGGCTAAACTAGCACCGAAATATGACAAGTGTAGGGTCGTCCAGAAGCTGGGTCGCTTGGTATACGAGTTGGAAGATGCGTCGTCGGGAAAGGCGCTTGGACGTTGGCATGTGAAGGACTTAAAAAGAGGACACGGTAATTAAACACCGTAGGACATTCTGTCATTCAGCCCCACTCCGGGATGAGTGAAGCCAAGGTGACCGTTTCCTTTCCTTTTTCACATTCTTCCAAGCCTTCCCCTTTTTACTTTTTCTCTTTTCTACCTCTTTTTAGGGTCTTCACAGGTCGATTCGAGTTCTTCTCGAGGTTTCTATTTTTTTTTCAAGATGAGCTATTCATTTTGGCTCATTTGAAATCTGTGAGCTTAGTTGAGCGTCTTGTTTATGCTTATTTTGCATACTGGGACAAAGAATTGTTTCTTTTTCATTATCAACTTTAAGTGGGGTATGGTTGTGAGTGGAAAATTGTTTTCATCATTGAATTAGGTTGTGTAACCGAGGTTAAGCTTCATCGCGTTCGGTTCCGGCCGCTGGGGTATCAACCCCTCGCTTATTTCAAATTAAGTATACTTTCTTTCACAGAATTCTTTTAACAATTGACTTTCTTCCTCGTTGGCTCGGGGTGACAAAATTAAAACATAACAATTTATAACTTTGGGAATAGGGAAACAAACAATTTAATTAACAAATCTTTAATTGTATTTGACAACCAACCTTTGTCCAACTAAATTACTTCTTTCAAGCGGTCCATAACTTTCATAAAGCCTTATATGACAAGCGGTGCATAACTTGTAAAACAAGCCTTATATGTGTAACGGTACTCAACTTGTGCCAATAAATGCCATTGAGTACCGGGTCTTTTCCTTCCTTTAGAATCAAAATTTTGCCTCTACCAATTAAAATACATTAGAATGTTACCACCCCCCCTCTATTGGTAGTCAGTAGTTGTCATCAGTAAATTTCCAATTTTTTTTATTAGCTTTGCCCTTCCTAAATTTACTTCTTTCCAAGCGGTACATAACTTGTAAAATTAAGCCTCATATGTCAAGCGGTGCATAACTTGTAAAACAAGCCTTATATGTGTAACGGTACCCAACTTGTGCCAATAAATGCCATTGGATACCGGGTCTTTTCTCTTCCTTCAAAAATAAATCTAAACTGTTCAGATTCAGTCTTCTCTCTAGAAGATCACCAAAATTTATTTTTTCCAAGCGGTACATAACTTATAAAACTAAGCCTTATATGTCAAGCGGTGCATAACTTGTAAAACAAGCCTTATATGTGTAACGGTGCCCAACTTGAGCCAATAAATGCCATTGGATACCGGGTCTTTTCCTTCCTTTCGAATTTCAACTAAAATTCAAAACTGTACCAATAAAACCATCCTTCAAGCGCTTCACGCCAGGATTAATTCAATTAAAAAAAAAAAAAAAAAAAAAAACTTTGTTGTTCATTAATTAATTAAAATCGTAATTAACATCCTAAACTTGAGTCCACGGGGTAAGAAATCATTAAACTAGTTTTCCTACCCAAATATTAGGTTGTCCTTATACTACAATATGATGACCACTCACAATGCATAACCCCTTCGTTGTAAACAATTCCTCTTAGGTAATGTAGGTCTTTTGTTTCAGATCGACAAACATTAAATAGCCCTAGGTCCTATTTAGAATTTAACTAAGCTTTCCATTTAGAAATAACCTCGGCTTTCGGATTGGCAAAGAGGGACCCCTTTTAATTTTTAGGTGTTTTCAGCGCGGAAATTGTTTCTTTTTTAGGTTTTACTTTTTTGACCATGGCGTGGTCTGACCCAGAAATTGTGGGCTTTGCGCTGGATTTTTTGTATTTTATGGCAGAATGGACGGGACAGATCACTACCTCTGAAAATTACAATGCTAGGATTTTATTTTGTGGTTCTCTTACAGAAACATTTTCAAGACTGGCTTCGCGATAGAAGTTACCGCACCTTATAACACGCTTTTGGTTTGATAGGCGTTACGATTCAGTTCCGCATGGGCTGATCGTAGCTACCAAGATCGAACCATCCTTTTCATGTTTCTCCTCTAGAAACATCTTCAAGACGGGCTTCGCGATAGGAGTTACCGCAATTTAAACTTTAATTTCAACTGTTATTTCAACTTTAATTTCAACTTTAATTTCAATTTTAATTTCAACCGTATGGGACGCATTGGCAGGTAATTATTTATTTTTTGCATTCCTGAGTTCCGGAGGAGACCGTAAACAAGTCTCACCCTTATTTAAATTCCAGGTAAACGTTTTATTTTAGCGCCCTCTGTCGGTTAGCGGTGGAACAACTTGAAGATCGCGAATCGATACGTTACGCCGTCGATTCCCCTACCGTTTCAACCGTTAGATATCACTATTCTCGTGAGGATTTTGTTGAGCTGGATTGTTTTGAGACTGTTCCGAGCGTACGGCCCGGTTTAAATATAGTTTACTACTGGATAGGAAGGTACCGTCGTAAATTTTGAAAATAATAATCTTCTAAATATTAACGTTTTGAATTATGCTGGTTCTGATTTACTGGCTTCAGTTTAACTTCACCTGTTCCGATTTGGACAGGTCTTACGAGCAGAACAAGACCCCTTCCGTGGCTCGATCGGACGCATTATGATTGAACTCATGTATCCTCGGTAACACCACCCTATCAACAGATCCACACTTACACGTCTAAACACCATCCCGCATTTATACCCACTCGTCAACATAGTCACCCCTACGTACGTAACCATACATCCATGCGCCTCGACACGAAAGCTCCCCTTCGCTCATGCCTTTAAAATTCTTTATTTAATAAAATTTAAAATAAACAGCTCAGCTTACATCGGTAATTATTTATTTGATATAACTTCAGAGGATAGGTGTTTACAAAATTAATACTAAATTATCATGTTATACTTTGCAGTTTGTTGTTACTCTTGACAAAGGTAATGCAGATCTTCGTTAGGACTATGACGGCCTTTTCGCTAATCTTTAGTCGGCCTTTCCGTAACAGCTCCACCTATCGGCGTGCGCCGGAACCATCTCAAAGCGAAACAGCATCGATTCGTAGTTTCAATCTATCTATGACAACACCCGCGGTCAACCGATAGATGGCGTTAATATTCATTCTTGAATTTTTTTTTTGTTCGTTTCAGTTAAAATTTGTTATCCTCTTCATTTTCTTCCTTACAGGCCAAGATTCTAAACATAGTGATCGGCATTCTGTTTGCTCCGATTGATCAAACAGGTTTAGTGTCGTTTTCCGTTTCGTTTCTATTAAGCTTCGGAGAGTTCTTTTCAGGTGAACTGTTGCCCTCCACCTACTGTGGTGAGGCCGCTTCACGATTGGAGTAGTTACCTACGCTTATGGGCGTGGAGCCCGCTCGACGCTTTTCGATCCGACGAGTCCGGGTTCGAACTAGAGCACGTCCTCTTCACCTTCGGGGATCGGGTAGTTTCGAGCTGGGGTCCAGCTCAGGATTTTCTCTTGCTTTATCCCGATAAAATCCTTATCGGGGAAGGGGGTGTTGTTACGTATGTTTTTTCACACTCACCCTTTAAACATTAACTTATAGTCATTCTTTCCACAGGCCTTCTCACCCCTGTAATTTCGGGGATTGTTTTTTACTTTTGTTTACGAGTCTTGCTTGAAAACTCAGCGGTGACAGATTGACTGCGCCGACGACGGGTGACAGATTGACCGCGCCGATGACGGGCGACAAGTTGACAGTTCGCGTTCCTTTTTCTTTTGGTTTGGCTTCGCCCGGTCGCGCAAATGTCGCCACTCGACTAAATACCGATATCGATCTCTACTAAAGTTAATTCCGGCGGGCGCGTCTGCCATCTTTGGATTGCCGCCGAGTATTATAATCGACTAAATTTGAGAATCGATATCAGTTGATGTTTGGTGCGGCAGATGTCAGCCCCGCCCTTCAGGTCCTACCGATTTTTTTCCCAGCACAACGGGTATAAAACCGACGCGCAACGGACCTCGAGCCTTTTTATTTTTCCGAATTTACGCGGAGCCCCGGTCGTTTTGCTGTCGGTGTTTAGGGCTCCCTTGTGCTAGTGCGTGGTTTGTGCCGAGTTGAATTGTTGTGCGCGTAGTGAGTTCCCAGTTTCGACGGCGCTCCATCGGCAAACCACGCGCACTTTGACGGCGCTCCAGCAGCGACTCCCGCGCACGGGAAGGCCCGCCGACAGGTAAGCACCGCGTGGTTTTCCCCTCGCCTCGATTCTCGGGCGCCCCTGGCTCGTTCGTAATGCTAATCACGCCTATTCTTTACAGCAAACCCGACGAACGTTTACACGTTGTCCACGTGCGTCCCGCGGGTTCCAAAAGGGCGAAGACTGCCCTTCTTTTCGACCACGCGGCCGGCGCGGATCCGCCGCGAGGTCCCTTCAGTTACCCTGATTTAAAGGTGAGCCATTGTTTTAGTTATTCGGCCCGCGTGCATAAACCGCGGCGTCGTCCAGCGTACCAAATCACTTCAAATCTTTTCAATCATTTAGGGCTTCCAGCCCTAACCTTGTTTAACCTCTTCCTCCTATGCCGGGCCTCCGCCCCGGCAGGAGATTTTCGTCATTTTACAACTTGTAACGTGTCTTTTGGACGGCGCGTTCCAGGGTCGTTGGAGGACCCCCAGTTCGTTGGAGGACCCCCAGTTCGTTGGAGGACCCCCAGTTCATTGGAGGACCGCCATTTTGAGCGGAAAACCTCGAGTGCGGTGAGCGCCCGCTGCCCTCCATCTAGTGGCGTGACGCCGTCGGCCTGCGACCTTCAACGGCGAGCGTACCAGGCCCGCCAGGTCGTCGCTTCCTTCTGCGTGCCGGCGTGCCGTACAGGACAGTACCAATCCCACCTTCGTACCTTCATTTATATAACCACAAGGTCCCAGCGCCCACGCTGGGTGGCGCTCGAACCTTCTGCCTTACTCGAGAGCAACCCTGGCATTAATCTTTATCTAAATTTAACCGCGAGCTATCCGGCTCCGATTAGGCCTTTCATATCAAAATTGCAACCATTGGCACACTGAATAGGTAGGAGAGTATTTAAATTATAAGATCTTTACTGTAATAAAACCCCGTCTTCCACGGAACTGAGGTCTCACTGGAGGCCTCCATTCTCATTGTATAAATTCAATTATTAAATAAACAATTTCTTTTGGGCATTCCTATTTTTAGACTTTCATTTTTATAACAACCTTAGCTGAACTTAGGTAGGTAATACATTCACCGGAGAGTTGCGGGTTCGATTCCCTGACCTCCGGATTATACATGTAACAGAACTACCCTAAATCTATGGTGCCACTATTTACCTAGCTAGGTACTTACCTTTTTCCATAATAATATGCTTTCAATAAGCTAGTTTACCTGACCACGATTGCTATATTGCTGTGAATTTCTTAATGTGAAATGAAGAAATACATATTATAATAAAATACTTGGCACTGGCTATATGCACAAACCGTGAAAAGCCATTACTAAAACAAAGAAATAATAAAAAAATAAGTTAGTTATTAACCAACTTCCAAAAAGGAGGAGGTTCTATGTTCGTCTGTACGTATTTTTTTTTATTCTGATGTTTTTCATCTAGCACCATCAAATCGTTACCGGCATCATGACTCAAATCATAAAGGAAATAAATACTATCCTACCATGTTGTAGGTATACTAATTGAGCAGCATTGTTTACATTTATCAACATCCTGGGCGTGTCGTAAACTCATTACCGGTGTAAAGTGAAAATAGTACATATTATGTGAGATCGTGGTGATGTTTATTTTCGTCAATTTTTTTTTTCATGATATACAATATCTGGGGGCACGGCAGTGCCCCCGCCAAGTTAAGCAAAACAAAAGGCACGGCCGTACTATCCTTTTCTCGAAGCGATTCGGGCCATTTTCGACCCCCTGTAACTTCGTTATGGATATTATAGTTTACAAAGTGAAGTGATAGCATACAATTTATTTGGTTTTGTCCTGTGGTGCTATCACTGTAGGTTTTAGCAAGTTTTATTCAAAATTCAACAAGATAATTCATCCAATTTGATAATCTACTAACTTACAACTGTCTATTCGACTTGACCGATTTTATTTTGACTATAATAGGTATGTAGGATCGATGCTTCGATATATTGAATAGGCTATTTGTATATAACTATGTTGTATGTAAAATAAGCTGGTAAATATTATGTAAATATTTGGTTATTTCATATAATATTACATTACCATAGGTGTCGAGCTCATAATCAATCGATTGTACATTTTACGATTAACCACTTCCCTAAAATTGATTATCCTTGCTAAGAGGTAATAAATACTAGTTCAACTTCAAACGTATTTATTTGTACGGGATATAATTAGCTAGACGCTTTTACAATGTTATCATCTTTTTGACAAGTGTTAAAAATGGGTTCTAATAATGGATGGGTTTATAGAAAACAGTTTTAGGGTTTTACCTACCCAATCTAAATCACCGTCAGAACTGTATGTCTGTGTATAACTGTGATTTATATAATTAAAACCTTTGATTTGAACTGAGTATTTGCACAAAGCGTACAAACAAAGCATGATATTAAAGCTTTCACAGTTTATTATAACTGGCACGGACGGTGTCGAGCATAGAGTAACTATTTTGGTGTCGAGCGTAAACTAACTTGTTTGACAAGTTACACAAACTGCAGAATATGAATACACATGAATATTGAATAACACTTCCGTTATATTTGTATGAGGATAAATTAAATTAAGTAGTTAGGTTGATATAAATAAAACAACATTATATTACAATACAGTTTATTTTAGGAATAACGGAATCGATCTAACGACTAAACATAAAACACGCAAACTCACACAATGTACTTATTAGGTAAACATAATCGATGTATATTGTCAAAAAATTATTACTGTGTAAAGTTACATAAATTATTAATGATGAATTTAACAATTTAACAATTTTTAGTTAATAAAACCGGCAGCGAACTGGACAACGGAATTAAAAGCTATCTAGTTCAAAAGCGAATGGCGTGGCGTAGCATAATACGGTGTATTTAGATAAATCTATGTTCCGTAGCAGCTATCACATAGTTTCAAATCACGTTGTGTTATCCAAAAACTTTCATAATTTATAGATTGCACCAGACTGGTGCAATCCGTCAATTATAAAAGTTTTATTGTGACCAGTTTCCATTAAAGTTTGAGTTTGCATTATGAAATTATGGTAGTCTGGAAATTATAGCGATGAGACCCACCATTGCGACTCTTCATATTTTTTTTTGTATCTTTTTTATGTACCTATAGCTTGAAGTTTCTGTTGTGTTTTGTTTACTAAAACGTTGATCCATTTAATTAACTACGATATACATTGTATGTTAATTGGAGCGGTTAACTTTCACGGTTCAAAATGATGAAGGGCGATTGTTTCTGTATTTTGAGTGCTGAATGATTCTAACGCCAAGCCAGACGCTACGTATGAACGTAGAAAATGTATTTATGTAAAAAAAATGGTCCAGTACAGAGTACAGCTGTTTCAGAGAAAAACATGTAAAAGAAATTAGGTTTTTGTTCGACAATTTACCAAGACAAGTTACTGCATCTTTAACATTGCACTGACACAACTAAACTATGAAAAATTGTAAGTACATGTGTTCAAAAACAAAAAATGTCAGTTATTATGTAATTTTT
Organism: Hylaea fasciaria; assembly: GCA_905147375.1. Classification (NCBI taxonomy): domain Eukaryota; kingdom Metazoa; phylum Arthropoda; class Insecta; order Lepidoptera; family Geometridae; genus Hylaea; species Hylaea fasciaria. The sequence goes on from LR990192.1 coordinate 1,408,363, forward strand.
ATTAGTAAAAGATAAATGTATAATGGAAGCTTCATTGAACACAATAATTGGAGTAATTATTGGACTTTATTTTATTGAGCGGAACTTCGTACATAAAACTACATTCAGATACATTTTTAAATCTGCACAGTTATTATAAGATCCCGTGACTAAACCAGATTTATATAAAGCAATTTTATTGAATGAAACTTGATAAAGTTTTGACAGCTATATTGGTATTGGCAGGGTGGGGTTAAGTTCCGCGAAGTCCAATTTAATTACTCACTCAACTCGGTTAAGAATTTTGTATAGTTTGTAAATTTATAATTTTTACAAATGGATTTTAATTTAAACAATTGAAATACCATCAGAATAAATTACTTGACGAAATTTAAACATTACAAAACATTTTGTAAAATATCTTTGGTTTTAGTTCAGACAAGATGTATGACGTTGCAAATAATTGTAGAATAATAATAATATATTTGTATATAATAAGACATATAAGAAAAAATCAGACTGAAAAATTAAGCTCTTACAATATTTAATGGAATTTTGAACTGCACTAAAATATCAGCTAAATCGATGTCATACTGCAAAAATCCAATGTAAATAGGGTCATTTTAAACCTAATAAACGTTAGCTGTAGTAGGAAGTTTCATTAAACACTATTCAAGATTATTTTTTTCTTATTATATTCTTCACAGAACAAGTGATTCATCATTAAATTTCAAAAATATGAATTGACAGGTTTCAAAAATGTATTAGTTATTCCTTTGTATTTTTTCACCGTTTTACATTTTCAATAGTATAAAAAACTTAACTCAAACAATATGGTAGTAGGTAGTGTTATTTTTTAATACAATCCAATACAATCTCGCGGGTTCCAGGTACGCCAAACTAGCTTAAATACTGGAGATCTAGTGTGAGAGTCTTTATGCGAAAACACACTTGTACTGTACAAATATTTAATCTGTCCACATTAATTCTTATTTGCAATACTGTGTCAATGTTGTTCGTAGTCTTAGCGAAAATTAATCCGCAAGCATTTGCGGAACGAGTTCGGGAGGACGCTATTTGCGGAGAGGGTTAACGTTTAATATTTAGAAATTCATTAAAAATATTTTTATGTAATCTGTGCACGCTGGAACCTGCTACAGATGTAAAATAAATCGTTACACTTCTCCAACAGGTTTACTTAAATAAGCACTAAAAGTGGGAACTCGTCTGTTATTTAATAAAAGAGCTCTTTTGTTTTCGATGTAAAGGAAATATATCGTAGCTTGTAGAAGAAAGAAATAAGCTTCCAGCTATACATACGGGTTGGAATGGGACCCTTGATACAATCAAGTGACGATTTGAAAATTACGAGAATAGTTTTTGTATAGTGTTACAGATAAGAAGAATTGAATTGAATTATATAAATTATAAAAAATAATATTTCCAAGAAATCGATGGTAAATGCTAAAAACAGTATAAACACACATAATTAGTCAAGAAAAGTTAGAAAAAGAACTTTTCAATAAATTAAATTGTTCACGTAATTTTCAAATATCCCGTTCTACTATAGACACATGAATTAATTAAAATTTCATTTAATATTTGGAAGTACATTTTCATTGGAATATTTGTCACATTGTTTCGTTTTAAAGCGGTTTGTACAGACAATTAATATTTTTCTTAACTTTCTAGTCAATTGCAATGTGCTGCAACTTGGAAGATATCTGTGAATTATGACGTCACAATATAACTTAGTTTTATGGGTTTACACAGGGTCAGCTTATATAGAGGTCACTCACCTTAATAATATGTAATTAAGAGGTCAGTGGTTCAATGCACTGGAAAGGTATTCTATGGTTTACTACAGATTTAGGGATCAAAAACATAATATTATAAAATACATTCAACAAAACTATTTGTTCCGTTCTGTGCTGTGATATTGTGCAAACAGTCTGCAGAGTTTAGTTTTTATGTAAACGAATACAGAACCTACAAATTAAAATTAATCAAAAAATCGTAAAACCATACACGCAGTCACACAAGTAACTGTGTAATTTAAACGGACACAAAAAATACCGCCGCTAGTTCCGTATTCCCTAAATGTATACAATGTTAAATACTAATAAGTAATACTTTATAATCATGGAATGTTACATGCTAACCACCGTATTCATAAAAATATAAAATCGAGCGCTTAGCTATGCTGTGCATCACAATACTGCAGTGCGCAGTAGGAAGCGACTTCAGTTTTACATTCTTATGAACAAGTCACTACGTATTTATGTGGGTAAGTATTATAATATAAATAATTGATTATCAGGAAGGAATAAGTGAATAAAAATTGACATCCTACAAGTAAAGGAGTATATTCGTGAACTACAATAAATCAAATATCATCAGAGTTAATTTACTGGTTTCTATTCTTGATAAATATTGATTACGTCTAATTTAGGCGTTGACTCACACATGCTGTGGCCAAGTTAAAAATGTCTAATATTTGTTTTCATATTTTATTCCTGAAAAATATATATTAATATTATCTTTATATTAATATATCTTTAGGGAATATTCTCGTAATACTTGACTAATTTGTAATGTCTCTTGAAGTGAAATCACCAGACAATCAATAGATAACGTGTTGGTATCAGATGATTTACATTTTTTTGTTAAACTTCTGAATGTTCCTCTATGACATTTACAACTGTAATAAATAAAAAAAATGTATGCACAAATATGGGGTTCTAAGATTATAGTTATTTTTAGACGTATTTAACTTGGCTAAGAGCAGTGTGCACAAGCACTAACTTGCACTTGGTCGCAGCTCAAAAACCTAATAGTCATTCAATCCGACACTCATTGCAATTTGGTCGTTAATATAGCTACGTATCTATAGTTAAAAACGTTGCTTGGTGTCACTACCACCGGCTCCATTGTGGAAGTATTAAGTAATCGCATAATCCTATAAACTATTTGGAATTTCTTCTTATCGAGTTTTTGTACAAGTGAGATAGTTCATAATGAATTCGTTTTTTTTTTGGTTTTATTTTTATTTTTGTTGACATTAGAAGTAGGCAATAGGAAGGGTAGATTAATAACCACACTCTATGGTGAGCAGTTTATGAATTCGTGTGATTTTCAGCACTATCATGTATACTTGCTCATGAAATCTGAGTCATAACGTATAATATCATATGGAATCGCTATTTACATTGGGTAGAATCTTTTAATACCTAGAACATATTTAAGGGCTGGATTCTAAATTGCGAATTTGGTAATAATCAAAGAAGTTTTTCTCAAATAGTGTAATCCCGTTGTATACACTAGAGTTATACCTACTATGCTGTACTATTTTTGATGTGTACCTACTACATACTATATTTACACTATGTGCTATAGAATATGATTCTGCTGAAACCCACAAAAATGTACTGGACGAAGTTTCAGTACTTTACTGATTTGTTGTCACATACACACTATCTTACACAACCTTATCAATTTTAGGGGTGGACGGGATTTAACTAAATATTTTTTTTTCTAATTTACGTTCAATCTAATGGAAGGATTTCACCTCGACTGGGGCAATCGGAAACTTCCACTGTAGCATTCGAGGTGCGAGCGAGTGAATCGTCAATTTAGAAACCGCCCTACACTATGTCATATCTCACTTGGACGAAAAGTCGAAAACATAGTTATTTATTTAATATAATAATCTGCTAAACCTAGTCAATCTCGCCCTAGTCACTTCCACAGCTACTTGCGTCACATCACATGTTAAATCACATCCCTCTATTGGACTAGAGCTAAGTCTACCCCTATGGCTAGCTTACAGCCTCCTCTAAGCAAACTAACTATGCAAACTTATATAATTACGGACTCAACTATTCCCGAAGCTATGCACACAAAAATAAGCGCCAAATATATTTTCGAAAAATATCATGTATCAAACAGTAAAAAAACAATTCATAAATCTTAGAGAGCGTGCGGAAAAGTATTAATACTCTGCCAAATAAGATGTTAGCCTAATATGTCACTCTCGATGCAAGTAAATATATAATTTTAACCGAATTGTGGATATTGAATATCCGACGTTACGAGTGGGATGTCCACGACAAGATCTACGCGCTCAAAGTTTTTCTAAAACTAAATTATGTAGCACAATGTATACTTAAAGATTAAATCAACAGCCACCTTCGTCGCGAACATCTCAAAATATCAAATATAATTTTAATCCTAAACATAATTCGTTGTGCAAATCAACATTAAATACATATTCGTTGTAATACTTCGATTTACGCTATCGTTGTATCTTTTAAATATCTGGTATATAAATCTCGAGTCTATCCTAATAAAATGTCTCCTCGGAGGTGCGCAAACACTGATATCGAGGACCTAAGCGCGACTATTACATAAATATAAATGTAACAGTAACACGTTAACATTATATAACCACTGAGGCACATCGCACATCTCCTTCCGCGAGACAGATCCGATAGAAGATAGAACAAGAGCTTTATGGAAACACGATCCTAAATATACGTCTCATGAACATCAAATCCATAACAATCTCGATAATAAATCTGTATGAGCCTAATAAAATGTTTTCTGTTTCGACACGCGGTGAATTACCATTTAATAAGTATTTTACAGTTATAAAAACAAGGCAATATCTATAAACTGCAACGTCAGTTATTTGCATGGCTAGCGAAAACTGCAGACAGAACATGAATAATTGAATTTGTACGCCGTCCGTCGGCAAATATGCTGACTGGCGGCACAAGCTGCGCATTGGTACACAGTTGCAAATAGAAATGCATCTATTACAAAGCTTTAGAGTGCCAAAGCCTTTCGTGAAGTTGTGGACACAGAATTTGTGCAACACGCAACACGTCCTATCGTTCGATTCATGTTAATGTATCGGTTAATGTATCTCATGGGTATCACCGACGAACGACATCGGATCGAGTTAGCTTCGAAACAACGGAACGATCAAATAAAACAAAAATAAAACAATTTTGTAAGCGTTGCCTGCTGTAATTTTTATAAAAAACAAAATTATTTGTGAACGTTTGAAATTGCGATCAGATTTAAATTAATTGTAATTTCCATAAAAAAGACATATTTTAATAAACAACGTTTAAATTTTTCTATAAATTTGACACGTAAAATAATTTTAAAATCCTATATCACGTTTGCAGTCTAATAAATAGCCATAATGTTGCTATAGTACGAGTATAAGTCACTTTACGTAACTAAATATATTAAAAGATATTGCTTTCGTATTGCTTGTCTTTATAATATTGCTTTATGTTACATCTAAAGTTAACTATTAGTATTTTCTTATCTTTAATATTGCTTAGTACGTATTCCTACTTTGGACAAATTTATCACTGCGAGACGCACAGCTTAGTTTACATGCCTATTATATTTTGTATGTCTAAACGGTTCCCTATCATAATATATTTAACGTTACTTAGAATTACTGTAATATCTGCATCTTTATGTTATTTTAATTTCTTATTCCATAGGTTGTTTCTTATGTATATTGATTTGACAAAAGTAAAGGCTTCATTAAAATTTTAGGTCTGTTTCGGGGCAGCCGCGGTCTCGATCGTTGTAATCGAATACTGATTATATTACGGACCGAAACCAACCGAAACCGGACAAAATTTCATGACTTCTCGCTAGAACGCGCTTCATAAATAAAGGCCGTTACCTTCCGTAATGTCTAGTTTAATCTACAATATATTGCTAATAATCCTCTGGTCGCTAAATTAATAATAATATGATTTACTTTACACGTCAATTTACCTATTCCTATAATATTCTACTGTAAGTTCAACTACCACTACAAAAAATTGTAAAGAAGGGAAATTTGGTACACAAGGACGTATTTACAGTCATGTATATATTTTTGTATAAGTTGGTTATGTTTACATTACCATAACTCATTTACTTCCTTAATATGACTACAATTATTTATAATTAGAGTTATTATAAATATTGGAATAGAATATGTATTTTCGTGAGTCAAGTTAGGTTAATATATTTATCGTTAAGCCAATATGTCGCGTATGTTATCCTAAGTTATATTGATGGGGCCACTAAGTAATATAGATTATAGTGATACTAAAGAATATAATAAGCAAGAGATAACACGAAAGGAGTATTTACTCGTAGATTAGAGATAGGGCTAGGCTAAGACTAGGATGCGAGGAAAGAGGAAATATCACTAACTTATACAACCAAAGTATGGAGTAATAATAATGGATACTACCGAAATAACCACTATGTATTTATTATATTTTGTTCATAAATTTAGAAATAATCATATATTCGATGTACCTATTTTCGTCTCCCTAATAAAATTGGTATCAAAGCACCAAACCTCTATATACCTACATATCCTTAAAAACTATACCTAATTAATATTGCTTTTAGATTACATTATATTGCTTTTGACTCGGAAACATTGCCCGCTAAGCCTAATTTGTAAAAATATAATATATTTCAATACTGAATAATATTATATAAAGAGAACTATGTCCGTCTTACAACAAAAGTTTAAACCAGAGTTAATCAGAAGTTTCTATAATTCCTTCCACAAAATCAATGTCTATCACTAGCGTTTTCTTACTCAATCCTGGCATTCCTAATTATATGACTTATAAATTTGTTAATGAGCTAGAAAAAACGAAGGCTAGACGGCTATTTGTGGAGAAAATGTTTAGACAAATCCGTCCAACTCTTGTTTAAATATTTTGTGGTAAGACGGTTTATGTCTAGAAAGGTAAAATGTGGCACTACACTACAGATATAGGAATATTGATTAGGGAATATAAGGACTAAAGTTGAGTGCCCCATTCGGCGGGTGTGTTACAATCCCAACGATATACTTTTCAAAATATACCTACTATTTCAAAATAACGTCTCCATAAATAAGAATTTATTTCATGCCAAAATTTAACTTTTCCAAATCGAATAAACGATAACGTTACCTACCCACCTGACCTATCCTTACATAATCGCGACATTCCGCTAAGTGACATTGGAATTTGGAAATTCAGGAACTTTCATCTTTTAGAAAGATTTAGTTTAATTGACAGGGTTAAAATGAAATTCACAACAGAATTGACGTGAGGCATCAACGATAGACTACAGGGTCGGCCTTCCGGGGGGGGGGGCCCGAACCTAGGGCGTTCTGTCAGGGGGGGCCCCATGCGTGATACCTTGGGAATTCCTAAGACTCCTATGCCCCCGCAGATCGATGCCGGTCCTACACTACGCTACAGGATAGAGATAAGAACACTATAGTCCGCAGTGTCATTCGACAGCGATGCGGGACTTTCACCTACATTATTATTGCTTTTCGATACCCATTCTCCGGACACCTCGTGCCCCCACTAGCCTACGTTCCTATCCTAACTTACGCTAAGTTACTTTATTGCCACTTACTCGACTCCTCCTAAACACCCTCCAACTAAAGGCATGCTCTCTGTGTTATGGCACGGCGCCACCCTGCCACTCTGCCATTTATAAAATGCCGTTCAAATATATCAGAAACTATTACCAATAAAATGATTTTGGAATGTATTGGTTCGGCATTTGTTTTACACGTTGTGGAAAATATGTTGTTGTTGTTGTATTGTGTTCATTCAGGCTGCAATTTTGCACTGCTGAGCGAATAACTTCACCCATTTATCCATCATTTGTGGACCTGTGTTTTTTATGCTAATCTTTACCTATTTAATATTGTATATTTTACATGACATTTTTACCTGCGACAAATAATTGCGTTTAGAACATAAGCAATGTATAGTATATAATACGTTATAAGTATTTGTATGAAACCTAGGCACACCGTTGAAAAGTTCAGTTAAATTATGTGTCTGACATTGGGTTAAATTATAGGGTGAACACAAATGTCGACACCGGCTCAATGCAGCTAACGACTGTTAAATTATTCTACATTTGGTGCAGTGCAGTCAGTGTATAGGTGGGCCAGTTTAGTGTCCGCTATGACATGGTTGAGTTGCGTGATGTAACCTATATGTAGCTAGAATGTGTGGAGTGAGCCTGAGCGTGTGTGGTGACAGGTGACAGGGCGGGGGCGCGCACGGTCGCCGCTAAGGCACTGTCGCGGGCCGGCGCCGGCGCATCTGCCAGCCGCCGTCACCGCGGTCGATGGCGTGGTGGCACGACGCTGCGGGTCTCAACTAGAGAACTGGCGAACACTCTGTACCGTGCCCGAAATGACCAATTAAGCTCAGTTCAAACGAAAATATTATTCGAAACTGACTGAAATTAGGTATATAACAATTTTGAATTCGTGCTTAAAAGTTTTTTTTTTATTATCCGAAATCAAAGTTCGACGTGTAAGCCGATTCATATTGAACGCATGAGTTTGTCATCACATTAATTACTATTTATGTGGCATGTGTAAAGAATTTTGGTATTGCTTTAATTTGGAAGGTAGAGCTAAATGAACGTAGCGAGCACAGTGAGCGGTGGCGGCAGCGGCTGGCAGTGGCGCCTGCGCAGCGGGCGCGGCGGGCGCGCCGCTTCGGACGGAAAGGGTCGCGAGAGATCCGGGCCGTCCCGGGCTCGACGCTCGCGTCTCGACAATCGCTTACACCTTAGACTCTCTAACCTACATTGCGCTTGTAAAATCACCTACAAAAGATATTAGTTTCATTCACATTTCGATACTTCTATATATAAGGGTATAATTTATATCGAAGACTATGTACATCGTTAGCTTAAAGGGACGTCTATCGCCGCGGCTCGGCGCGGCGCTACGGGGCGTACATTATTCGTTGTTTGCGAAACGTTGCTCGATTCGGCGCGGCGGGTCCGACCGCACGAGGTCCGATCGGACCCGCGCGCACCTGTTACTTTGTATAACTACGTTAATCTATAAAGCTAAATTCATATAATACTTTAGGTTAAAAAGTAAACCGTTCGGTCCCGGTGTGGCGCTAGCCGCCGGCAGCGTCGGGTGCCTCTGGCAAGTCCTCGTCGTCGGGCGCGTCTTCATCGTCCCGCGTACACGCCGCCTCCAGGTGCTTGTTGAGGTAGCTCTTGAGCGCGAACGTCTTGTGGCAGCGCACGCACTCGAAGTTCTTGTCGGAGGAGTGCGTCTGCATGTGCGCGCGCAGGTTGGAGCGGTCGGCGAACGCTTTCCCGCAGTGCGCGCAGCCGTACGGCTTCTCGCCGGTGTGCGAGCGCAGGTGGCCCTGCAGCAGCCACGGCCGCGAGAACAGCTTGCCGCACACGCCGCACACGTGCGACAGTTGGTGCGTCAGCACGTGCATGGCCAGCGCCGGCATCGACACGTACGCCTTGCCGCACTCCTGGCAGCGCTTGGCGGCCTGCGAGTCGAGGCTGCGGTGCGTCTGCTTGTGCCGCGACAGGTTGCTCGAGGTGGCGTACCGCTTGCCGCATTCGCTGCATGTGTACTTGGACTTGGGCTCCGGGGGCGGCGCGCTCTCGGGTGGCACATTGGCGAAGTTGCGCCGCTTGGAGCGCCCGTCGGACACGAAGAACGCGTCATAGGTGTAGGCGACGGTCTCGCGAGGTGGTGGCGGTGAGCCCGGCACGGGTGGTGGCGAGGCGGGTGGCTCGGGCTCTGGCTCGGGCTCCGGCTCCGGCGGCGGTGGCGGCGGCGGCGGTGGCAGCTCTGGTGGTGGTGCCGGCACCGACAGGTACACGGCGTGCTGGCTGAGGTCGAGGATGGCATGGGCCGCGTTCAGATCCTCCTCGGGGCGGTCGTAGTGCGCGGCCGCCGCGGCGCGCTGCTCCAGGCAGTACGGTCGGTAGATGTCCTTCTTCTTGGGCGGCAGGGAGAGCAGCGCCCCCGTGCTCGTGTAGCACATGGCACTCGACTTGCCGCTCGCCAGCGGCGGGGGTGGGGGCGGGGGTGCAACAGGTTCGGGAGGGGGCGGGGTGACAGGCGAAGAGATGTGGAGCAACTGGAAGGGTGTGTCGGAGTCGGAAGCAGAGAGCTGCAGAAGAGCGTAGGAGACAGTGTGAAGCGCCGGCTGGACGCCGCGGCCCGAGCTCAGCTCGCTCGGAAGCTGTGCCGTGAACTGGGTGGAAGGCTGCTCCTCGGTGTAGCCTGTAACAATGGAAACAGCCGTTAGTAGCTAATAAAAATATGGGCCTTAAAACAGGTAGGTACATTAAAAATTAAGATAATATTTTACAGCTTAGCCCTCTCAATAAATTCTAACATGAACTGACTCAATATAAAAGAGCCAAACATCGTTTGGAATAACCTGTCGACACTACAAGCGTGAAGAATGAAAACATGAGGCGTCGAGAATCGGCATCGTAAGCACCTTATTGGCTCTGTGCTGAAGTGCGAGTCGTGAGACCGCCGGGAGCCGCTCAGAATCCAAGAAAAATCAGCACGCTATTTAAAAATGTTTTGCAAAAAGAAGATTACGAGTCGAGTGGAATGCTCACGAAAAGTCCGCACCTACAGGAGCTTGGAGGAGGGTGGCGACCACTCGCAAGAGTTACTCTCAGAGCGTTAATAACTTGCAGGAGCAACCTGTAGCCGCACAACCTGTGGCGCCTTGCATTCAGATAATTACGCGGCGTAATTTTAGACCGCCGTGGCCCGACAGTCCAGCACTACAACGACTTAACGTCGCTCGTAAACGATTCTTCTCACCTCTCCATCTGGCAAACACTTTAATCCGTGCTTGTAATAACAATTGATAGTTGCAGCCGAGCGTCGGAAGCGCCGGACGCAACGCCTGCGTAAGCCCATCTTCCTATCGAGTCGTAAAACCTAACAAACTTCGTCTGGCTAAAAATACGTGTACATTGTACAACGTACAATAAGAAATTCGAAGTGGAAAATATTGGATAACATTAAACAATTCTCCGCGAGAGGAAGGCGAGAGTCGTGCGCCTTTTGTGTATTGTTCCATTCACATTTGCGTATTCAAAGCTAATACTCTCGTTTCTGTTGAATAATCATGTTTGTTAACTGCGTCGTTCTTTTCACGATACGTTTCGTTTCATTTTTATAGTAAGTATGTTAATATAATTAAGGCAGTTCCGAAATTGTCTGCGTCCATTTTTGTATGCTATATTACTGTGTAATTTATGGATATGTTCGCACACAATGTTTATCTTTAGAGTCAATGTAAACAAGAATTAATTAATTGCTATATTTTCATTAAAGAGCCAAAATGTTGCGTTGCCCGACGTTGGTAAATACAGAATGCGAGCGAGTCAACAGACTGGAGAGTTCGTGCTCGTTACTACACGTACAGACGCCATCACTTTAATGAAAATAACGCTTCACGATCACATAGACAGATCCCGGTCCCTAACCAATATAATCACACCTATAATAATATGTTAATGTATGTTTAGGGACTCAGGAATTAAGAGAAACCATGCCGTCTCACATACTTGCACCCAAATACCTGTTATACCTTGTAAACATGTCGTATTTCACTTTAAATCCAATACATTACGATATCACCACGATCGTCCATCAAGATTGATTACACGGCTGGTTAAATTTCAACGAAATGCAAACGTGATTTTAAATATTATGTAGGTAAACAGTGGGCGGGCCGCGGCGGGCCGAGCGGGCCGCGGCGGGCCGGGCGGCGAGCGGGACCCAAGCCCGAAATGATTTATTCACGGGCACTGGCGTCTCTTGAATTATGCTTTTATTTTCAATAAAGCCGTGTTAAAAAGTTGTACTCTCGCATTCAATGCATTTAATTTTTTGTTTTCCATGCAAATTTCTTGTACAATGGTGCAAATGAGATGAAACGCCCTCCATGATAATTCTAGCCGAATGTTGTGAATTCATTTTATATCGGTATCTGCACTTTATGTTGTCTTAGACAGCAAAACATGTGTTTAATTACTTAGTCATCTTAGGTATTGTTTGCTCAGAGACTTATCCAGCTTTAAATTTCATATTCCTTATCAAAAAATTAAATTTACTTAATCAGTTAGTACTTTTAATGCTAACTGTACCTACCTGTGGCGCTAGTTCTTAATTTATTTTACAACAAATTATCGTTGTAATGCAGTAATTGTAATTACAATAATGCAGTATTTGTACAGTAATTGTCATGTAATTATAATTGTAATGCATGGTAGAGGTAGTCATTAAACGTTTTTTGCAATGGTCTAATTAATTTACGTAACATGGTAACATTGTCTTAATGAATTAATTATGTGCTGGATGCTAACATATTCTTAGCTGTAAATTAACGGCTATATTCGTTTTGTATTTTGAAGTAGTAAATTAATAAAGACATTGGATTAAGGTCAAAAACCTATGAGGAGTATCAACATGAGAACGGTATAAAATTACAAGTTTGTGTATCAAAATGAAGCGTACTTATACGCGTCCTTACACACTGAGGCCTACATTCGTAATCTGTAAAAATAATGTTCCTTTCAGATATACCTCAGGAACAATAGTAGGTAGGTATTCTTTTCGATCAGGAAATAGGTAAGATTTCTCCATCGGTCGAGATTGTAGCTCGTAGATTTATGCTCTACTTTCCAAATAAATATTCCTGGGCGTATTCAAATAAGTTATTTCTGCGGCCGTTTAGGATTGGTTACCAAAATATCGGTCAACATTCCAGTAATCTGAAAATGGTTTTAGAATATATTTATATTGTTGGGCTACGGCGTAGACGTGTGCTACGACGTAGGTATGTGCTACAGTGTAGCTATGCTACTGCATAGGCTTGTGCTAGATTCGTAGACGATAATTATTCTAATAGGTCGTAGACATTGAAGGACACCCTCGCAAAAATCCGAATTTGGTTTTTATGGTAAGTTTCCTAGAATATTGTCAAATTACAGATAAAGTGAAATAACGTTTTCAATTGGATATGTTTTCTTAAACTCACAATTTGAACGGTGGGCGCACCTATAATTATTTACAAAAAATGTAATCACTGAACTAAACCTGTCGAGTAGCTAAAACTACGAGCATAAATCTGACAATAACACAGGAATTAAGATATTCCTATAATCGAGGTGCATCAATTGAGGTTTACTCCCAACCACAATTCGCTTCAGCCCCCGTAGCTTGTTTGCAGATTAACCCGAGTTGCAGCGTCCGCCAACCAATGTTTATCCTCGTGGATACAGCTAACTATACCATCCTTCAAATGGGAATTCTAAAACAAGCATGCACTTCATAAGCTACCTCCTAGTAAATCTAGAAAGTTACATATACCTAAACAGCTGATGTTGAACTTTCTTTATTACATAATATATGATTAAAGGAACTTCACAAGTGAAATTCAATCATTATTATATGAATAGCTCCATTCGAATATATAGGAAATGTAGTAATTTTACTAGGTAGTAACTTGTCCCTACAAGGTAGTTCGCACGCTTTTAGATCGATTGAATCGGTATGCAATACTTAATCGATTCAACATAATCGATACCTCTGACAGTGTCACGTCACTATCGTTCGTCTAGAATCCCCTCATTCTTTTAGAGTTTACCCAAAAACTTTAGTTGGGTTGTGGGGGGTGGGTTCCTATATATTCGAATGGAGCTATTCATATAATAATGATTGAATTTCACTTGTGAAGTTCCTTTAATCATATATTATATTATCATAGCTCCATTCTTCATATATAGGAAATGTAGTAATTTTACTAGGTAGATGTTTAGAGAACTATCTATATTTGTCTAAAGTTTTTGATATACTTATCTCTTAGACTAAAAGGTTGATTGCAATTAAAATTGTATTAATTACCAGTAATCATTATATTTATTTATACAACAACATAATCATAATGAGTAGTTCAAGTACATATTACGATATTACAGAACACTTAAAATATTTAGGCTTATTATCTAACTCACCAAGTAAATCTTATTCTAAGATAGATCTCGCAAAGTTCTCTGCAATAATTGGTCGATTGTAGAATTTGGCAAACGCCTGCGAGTTGGCAGTCCAGCCGGCCGCCTTGCGGATGGCATCCACCGAGAGGCCGGCTGCGCGCGCTCTCGAGGTGGCGGCGTGCCGCGTGCTGTGCGCGCTGAACGTCGCCACATCGATACCGCTAACCGCTAATACATCTTTGATCCATCTACTGATGGATTGTGTTGAGGCACGTCCGTGTGGACGTTTATGAGTTATGAACAAGTAGTTTACTTCGTTTCGAATGTTTTTCGTTACAGACAAATAATCTATTAAACATTTGGCAGGACAAATATTCGGTTTATCATTAAAATAAGGTAGAATTAAGGTCGGCTGATCGCGACCTGCAGTTGACGTTTTGATCAATTCTGAAATAGTGATGGTAATTTGATTTTGAGAAAAAACTAAATCAGTTAATTTGATAACAGAAATTGTTTGTACGCGGTGACCTGTACACAATGCAAGAAGCATTGCTAATTTTTTGGTGATCTGATCTAGCGGTAAAACATCATTAGGATACCAGTCAGAAATAAAGTCTAGAACCGTCTGGGGGTCCCAAATAAAATTATATTTAGGCAAACTTGGTCTCTGTTTATATACCCCTTTTAGAAGGCGCGATATTTGTTCATCAGAACCAATTTTGTTGCCTAATAACAATGAGAGAGCTGACCGGTGACTGTTAATAGAACTATAAGAGGCTCCTTTTGTATATTGTTCCGTCAAGAACAAAATAACGACCGCTATCGGAGCATCCAAATAACTAATATTACTATTGATGCAGTAATTCCACCACAACTTATAAGTTGTGTTATATTGTTTTAAAGTACCTGCCGAGAGAGAAGCCACCATTATATCTAACGACTCTTGAGGAACGGCCCGCCACGTGAACGCTTGCCTGAGACAATCGCGGCCGCCAGGATAATCTCCTGCGGTAGGTGTACCCTGGAAGGAGACCGTAAAGCATCCTTAAAGTATATAACTTCTGACACCAACAACTGGTTCAATAAAGGAAACCACGCCTGCGAAGGCCAGTAGGGAAACACAATAATCCCAGTTGATTTTTCGTTAACGATTTTGTTCAGGCATTTAAGAATCATTGATAGTGGTGGAAAACAATAAAAGTAGTAATGGTTCCAAGATATCGTGAAAGCATCAACGTTGCTTGAATCAGGGTCAGGCTTCCATGACACGTATGCATCACACTTGGCATTGGAACGAGAGGCGAAGAGGTCTATATCGGGCTGACCAAACTGTTCGACAACGGTCTGGAAAGCATCTGAGCAAAGTTCTATTTCTGTATCAGGGTTAATTTTTCTTGACTCTTCGTCAGCCTCTTTGTTGTCCTTTGTATTGATATATGAGGCAAACAACCATAAGCCTCGCTGCTCGCACCACTGCCAAATGGATCTAGCTAGGTCATTCAAATGGGGAAATTGGATCCCACCCATTCTATTGATATAGCTTATGGCCGTCGTGTTATCGATTCGCATAAGTATATCACAATCTAATTTGTTTTTTGCAAAGTATTTAAGCCCTAAAAAAGCCGCTTGAAGTTCCAAATAATTAATATGGAACTTAAGTTCATTTTCCTTCCAGTGTCCATTTGCGCGCATGCTATTGCAAGCAGCTCCCCAGCCAGAGCGGGAAGCGTCCGTGAAAATTTCTAGATCGTATTTTACAGGAATTATGGATTTCTTTGCGACAAGAATATTTGATTTCCACCATTGCAGATCGGGCAAAAGCGCTGAGGACAGTTTAATCTTAGCATCGTAATCGGCGTGGTCTTTGAGAGCCAAAAACTTTTCTCTCTCAAAGACCTTGGTGTATAACCACCCGTATTTTACGGCTGGGCAAGCTGCTGTTAATACGCCTATGTATTGTGAAAATTCTCGAATTGTGCAATGCGGTAACTTAGTGTATTTTTGTGTTAGTTGTAATATACTATTACGCTTGTTTGCAGGTAACGATATAGACATTTCTACTGTATCAAATACAAAGCCTAGAAACGTGTAGTTTTGTTTAGGTTCTAGTACGCTTTTTTGATAATTAATTACAAAACCTAAGCATTCGAGAAGTTTCACAGTTTCTTTGACGTTATGAAGACATTCTTCATAGCTTTTACCTAGGCAAAGCGTATCATCTAAATAAGACACTGAGCTAAGTCCGCGACTCCTTAAATAACCAAAAACCTCTTTCATTATTTTAGTAAAGGTTCTAGGTGCGGTTGAAAGCCCATAACACATTGAATTGAATTCGTAGGTTTTAGTTTGGCCAGAGATATCTTCAAACTGAAATCTTAGGTATTTTTTGTCATCTACATGAATAGGTACTAGTAAGTACGACTCCTTAAGATCAATAGTTGCTGCATGGCCTTTTAATGGTAACAGACTACATGCAGTTCTGTAATCTTCCATCTTGAAGTGGTCTTTTTGAACAAATTTATTAAATGATTTAAGGTTCAAAATAAACCTATAGGTCCCATTAGGTTTTGGCGTCAAAAATATAGGTGACAAGTATTGCGGCTCCTTATTTTTGCATACAGATACCGCGCCAAGGTCTATTAAATTGTTTATAGCAAGTTGCATTAAAGTTTTATCTATTTTAGAATTCTGGCTGGATGGTTTGCAGGGTTGAGTTACTTTACTAGTTATAGGTATACGATAACCATGCAACACACAGTTTAAAACAAACTTGTTTTTAGTAATAGCTAGCCAGCAATTGTAATGGTGATGTAACCTGCCCGCATGTACCTGGTTAGTCGCTACTGTCGTGTTGGTGCACGTTGTCGGTAGGCAGCTGGTCTGGTCTGTGCCACCGGCGCTGCTGAAGCAGGAGCTGCCGGCGCTTGAGCTGGATATTTCCTGTAGGTCGTGTTCGACGCAGGCCGGCTTGCTGTGTACCCTCCGCGCCCCCCCCTGTTCGCCGACGTAGGGTACCGAGTGGGGGCTGACCAGTTTCCCGCCTGCCGCCTATTTAGCATTTGTTGCGGAAGTGTGGGCTTCGTAGTTACAGTAGACGGTGCATTCCGTTTAATCTGTAGGCCTTGTTTTTCGATGACTTTTGCAGACTTAATTTTATCAGAGAGTTTTGTTCCAAACAGAGTGTCATCTCTTTCTTCATTTTGAATAATATTCAAGAAAGCCTTATCTAAGCACGGTGTTATTAGCTTGGATCGTGTTTGGGTCTCCGTGTAGTGGAGGTCTGATAGGATTCTACAGCCTTCTGAAAGAAGTTTGATAACTTCTACTTTTTGTCCGTTTTCTAGTAACTTAGACATAGCTTTAGATATGGCAGTGATACCTAAGCCCAATTGGCCTTGTTTTGTCTCTAATTTTTTGTCTCTCGCCCGGACTACCTCCGCGACCGCTGCTGAAATTTCAGGATTTAATGCTGGGGCTTTCAGTAGCCTACAGTTGTCAGGAACCTTATGTTCTTTAAGAAGTGTTTCCTTGACTTCTTTCGTTAATCCTTTCTTTAAAATGGGTAACCAGCGTTTTGCTATGTCAGAATGAATATTTTCACCATAAGTTGGAATTTCTTCAGCTGGGTCTCCCAGTGCGAGCCGTATTTCAGGATCTAGTTCTACGGCCGCCTCGTTTATTCCTTCCGCAGTCGCTTCGGGGGAAGTTTGATTTTCTGGCGACAATGGCTCGGGCAGTATTTCATCTAGAAGTGCTGCATTTTCCGTTGCTGCTTCAATGGGAGGGTTGTTATCCATCAACTCGTCATTAGCTTGGGCTTCGATTTCTATAAATAGAAATAAAATGTGTCAAAAAAAAATTTTTTTTTTTTTTTTTTTTTTTTTTTACGGAAATAGCGGGTACTTATAAAAAATGTACAAGAATAATTATCTTGTTGTACTTTTTGTTTTGTAATTGCATAGTTTTACTATGCAATTTTTATGACCTTCGTGTATGACCCTCGGTCAACCTCCAGGTTTTTATCACATCATGTCTAGCCTTCGTGAATAACCCGCAGTTAACCGCCCGGCAGACTTATAGATGGTAGAAAACGAGTTTTATTGAAAATTATGATAAAGAATACTTATTTATCACAATGCGTAGGCTTACCTTCATTTTGCGAATCTGATTCAGAATCAGAGGAGACAATTATTCGACGGCGTCGGACAGCATGTTGTTGTTCCAGCCTTTTTATTTTTTCTTGATAAAGCTGTATCAATTGGTCTTCATTTTTACGTTTCGGCATCCTTCAATACTTTTTGCACTTGACGACTACCGAACTGAGAAGAGCTTGTAGGCGCGTGCGTTTACTACCTCGCACGAAAAAAGAATGAGGGGATTCTAGACGAACGATAGTGACGTGACACTGTCAGAGGTATCGATTATGTTGAATCGATTAAGTATTGCATACCGATTCAATCGATCTAAAAGCGTGCGAACTACCTTGTAGGGACAAGTTACTACCTAGTAAAATTACTACATTTCCTATATATGAAGAATGGAGCTATGATAATATAATTAAATTAAAGGAGGTTTTCTGCGCGCGTTAAATAGTCCAAAGCGAAACCGCTTTACAAAGGAGACTGACAGAACTAATCTATTTATGGAAAAACTAAAAGAAAAAGTCGCCGGTCGGAGGGAGATGCGGGGTCGAAGTTAATAAATTGGTGACCTTAGGAATGTTACGCCTTCCGCTACCCAAGCCGGCACACGTTGTCTCTTTTCATTTAGAAGCGATAGAAAAGGACAGATGAGAAAAAACATTTTATCACCGTCCAGTTTCCCGGTTAGCGGTCCTAACTTGTTCAGAGCTAATTATCACAGTTTGCGGATAAAAGAACGATACTGCGGCTCTTTTGAGTTAAGAATTAATGTGGAATAGAACACTTCCACTTTAATTTACTGTTCTCTTTGTTGTTTATTATATGTTATCTGCCGTTTTGTTGTTGTTTTGTAAATCAGCTGTTGAAAATACTATTGTTTTGGCCTTAATAGCATTAAGTATAGAAGGACCGACTATATAAAATGGCTATAAAAAGTAGTGAGCAGAAAATACACGATTAAATATCCAATGCAGTTGTAAATCCCTTAATTTTATGGATATTGATTTTGTTTCTATTGTTCTATAAACAAAGTTTCTGATTCTCGCACAAAGCAACAAAGTGTCGTAATGCTCGTAAGTATCGATATTACACCGAGCTTATAAGTTACACCACCAAACCCGTCAGCTATCGGTAAAATAACATTTTGGAGCAGAAAAATTTGAAAATGAAAATATGTGCAACTTTTACTAAGACTACAAGATTAAAAAGCATATTTTTATTTTAGTAATTGAATATAAATCGTCCCAGAAAATTACCATTTCATTGGTTTGTAGCTATTTCACATAAAACGATTAGTTTATTGCCTTTTGCTAGTGCAGATATTTAATGCGCAGAAGTCCTTTCGGTAAGTTTAAGTGTGTACTTTTGTTCTTTTAATGTCGTGTCTAATATGTGTGATTAATGAACCTACACACACACAC
Source organism: Hylaea fasciaria (assembly GCA_905147375.1). Classification (NCBI taxonomy): domain Eukaryota; kingdom Metazoa; phylum Arthropoda; class Insecta; order Lepidoptera; family Geometridae; genus Hylaea; species Hylaea fasciaria. The sequence continues at coordinate 1,427,762 of LR990192.1, forward strand.
AGAATATACTTCAGTACACTCCACTACCTACACGGCTTCCACGACCTCTGTTCTTGGGTTGCTTATAGAATCAAAACAAATACGTGTTCAGATAATGTCCTTATGAACTACCTAAATCCGTTTTATTTATTCATCAGAGCACCTGGTATCGAATGGCGCTAATGGATCAAAGTACTTTGTCAGTGAAAAATAAACGATAAGAAGAAGCCCGTATCGTTAAAATGGGAAAGAAAAGGGTGAACTAGAAAGTTTTCAAATAACTGCAATGCGGAGAAGCGATGCCAAGGAACCGTTAGACATCGGTAATATCAAAATTAAAACGAATAATTTTATTGCGGAATTTTCAGATCTTCAAAGCTAGGTAGAATCAAAATTTGAACTGAAAGTTATATTACGAAAAATTTTTATCAATAAAACGTACGGCTCTCCAAGATAGATAGAAGATTAATTTAACTTTATTGCAGCATTCAGCGGGATAGCTGTAAACTAGAAACCAACAGATCACATAACTCAGAAAAAAATAACAGCAGATTGCTGTCCGAGGAAAAGTTATTGGCGTGCTCATTGAGTGGCTCCGTAATACTATAAAGAGATTGCAGTGCCGAGTGCCTCGCTGGGAGATATCTCGCTAGCAATAAACGGTTATGAGAGGTTATTGGCAGTTGAAGTACAGCTTTTTTAAGCACGGTATGATGGGGATACAAAATGCAATTGAGTGAAGAGGCACCTCGTCTGGAACTGAGCCCACTCATCATTAATAGCAATGCCAAAAACTTCCTGAATTGCACTGAATTGCGCTCTAATAGATTTTTGAAACACAATAAAGTTTAGAGATAAAAGTAGAAAGCACCGCTCCAGCGAATACTTGTGCTATAACTTCTGAAAATCTACAGCCAATGATAGTCACCCGTACAAGACATAGTAAACATGAGTTAGGATCTGAATTATACACGGAGTTTTCTTATTATCAATTGATGAGTAATCAGCACTGACTAGGATGCTGCAGTGACTCAAACTTAATCTTGACTTCCTATAAATTATCAGCGCGGCCAAAGTCAGCACTAAATTTAATGACTTCCAACTACAAGCCCAGAATGTTTCTGTCAAAGAAAACAGTAACATTCTGCAAAATAATCAGCCTTGTGCCGACGCTCTGTGTATCTAGTTACCACGTCGCCCGTCTTCTCTCTCTAGTATATAATCATACAAACAATACTTTGTATGACTTTACAACCTACTCGACATTCGACAACCTATTACACAATCTACATTTTTTTAATTTTTCAATAGTCTTTGATCTGGTATATCTAACTAGCCAGGGCATCGTCCGCAATTATGTTTTTCCAGCTGGAAAAACATGAATTGACCTGTTTTTTGCGTTTGTATCTGTTACTTACATCAATTTAATCCATTACTAAAGCATGTACTTTATATCTATATCAACTTAATAAATCACAAGTTTGAGTAAAAACACAATCAACAACATCATACTTTCAGATAACCTCCAAGTTCCACACACGTGTTAGCGCCACAAACTGCCCCATGCACATGAATGAGTAAAAGTTTCCACGTGGGCTGGGCGATCCGCCCGCCCCCAAAATGCTAAAACGTGGTTTTCCGTACGATGCAGCTTACAAACAAACTTTCGCTGGCTATGATTGGTGGATGGCAGCTAGAATACTGAGACCTAGAGTGGGACGGGTATAACTGGAAGGCTGAAACGGCTGCGTAAAGTTATGCTGAAAAGTTTTCAAGGACGTGCATCGTTGCCCCCCTCCGCTCCCCCTCCCCTATGAGTTTAGAGTTTGGTTTAGTGAAGTACTGAACTGGCCGAAACTGTGTCGATTACGATGTACTTACTTCCTGGCTTTGTTTACTTCCGGTAGACTTTGCAATTAGGTGTAAAGTCAGGTGGTACTTATGAATGGGGGTCAGGATTATTTGTTGTAAGTTCTAGATGGCGTGTTATGTAGGTAATCTGAATAACTTTGAAATGGAGCGGAATGCCATAAGATGATTCAGTTATTTAGATTTGACGTTTTGGAATCTGATAATAAAACAATTAGGAACAAAGACTATTTATGAGACCCATGCTGAGCCGACGCTGATGCGGGTTGATAATGACGATGATGGTTAAACCAAATATTTTAGAATTTTATGTCGACTTATTTTGCTGGTTCTCTCAAATAGTGGTTTTTAAAACAGGTAGATATTTGAAAAAAAAATACTGCCAGTGATAGTACCGACTGGACAGTCGCGACAACAGTTGAGTCCGTATTCCCAATCGCCGTTACCAGTGGTGAGTAGTAACCGAAATCGTTCTCAGATGTCCTGACAATGGCGATAAATTAAAAAGAAGATATTAGTTGTAACTCGCAGCACATGTTACCACTAAATTATATTATTTTAAGCCCACTAGCACCTTGTACATGTGTGTCTCTGTGTATGTTTTTCATCTCTGCACGCCGCAACGGCTGAACAGATTTTGATCATACTTTGGGTCTTGGAATAACATTATTTTTTTATATTAATGTTTAGCGCCTCTGCGAAATCGACATAAATATAAACTATCTAGGCTGAACACAATGAGAAACATAACTCGTATATCTGAATTCGTCCATCAGAGCGAGAAGTGTGTCACAGCAGCCCGCGGCATGGACAAGCACCCTGTTGGCAGGGCTCCAAGCCTTGCCGCAGTGTTCGTGCCCAACCTGTTAGCTCATACCCACTACGGGTATCCAGCTATATAGAGGAAGGGGGCAGACTACAGCAGGGGATGGGTGACGCTGTTGAATCTACAATAATGGATGACTTCGAAATGTTGGAGCACCCTGCTTTTATGTCTACCAGTTTTTTTTGTTTTGTGACTTAGGAATATTAGCTAGCTGACGCCATGGCGAAATATTATACTACAATTCTGAGTGAAATTTGAACGAATTGAGACGTCAGTGAATGCGAAAAAATAGATTAGATCAGAAAAATTTATAAGGCTTAATTGTGCCGCTGGCACATAGAAATTTCGTACTCGTATATCGGAAGATTAGAACTTTAGTTTGAAGGGATCTAAACGAGTCTGGATTTTGGCAAGACCATTTTGGTTACATGTTCTTCTAAGACTAACATTTTTTTGTAACTGGTTATGTGGATGTCTCTGTTAATGCGGCCGCCACCGCAGGTATGTGGGCATACTCTAAAAATACCAAAGCTTATGGCGGAAAATGAAATTTAACGCGCGGCTCTTAGATAATTTGACTATGATGTAAATATATATCCCGGTTTCTTGTCATCCTGAAAGATAATGCAGTAACATTGCTATATTTTATTACTCTCTGTAAATACTTTTGGATAACAATAAAAACAGAACAATATCATCTAAGTACTGTAGTGAAACGTATCACGAGTTTGCGAACATTCAGCCTGACGAGGTTACAGGTTTATGACGTCATTTTTGCGTGACATCTATAATATAACGTAGGTAATTTGTTTTATTGAGTAACCAATAGCAACCCCTCGTTGTTTACTTAAGTGTGACGTCATGACTTAGGGGAAACATTTTGGAGATTGAGTGACATTCGTGTCAGAGTTCGTCAGGCCTGCCAACGGGCTCTGACGTGGGTTAACGTCTGATATCAATCGATAACAACTAGGGCCGACGGCATATAGTGCCCTCCAAATATTATTACTAACAACAAGCCAGATAATGTTGTACTCAATAGTTTATTGCAGCTAATGTTTAGATTGTTTAGGTCTTAATAAAATATTGTGTGTGTGTGTGTGTGTTTGTGTTAGTGTATGTTGTTGTAATGGTCAACTAGGCTATTTATTTTGTAACATTTGTAGGTTTCAGCAGCTGTTAACTTGTTAAATTTTAATACTTATAGGTCATGGACGAGGTCATGGTAAAGATTGCCTATCACCAAATGCTACGGTTCGTGAACTTTTGCCTACTTAAGGGCAAACGGGGGTGGGTGAGGGGTTGAACTAGCTGTAAAACTAACCCCTCAGCAGTGTTGGTATTCGTTAGCCAGGTAACCTGAGCATTCTCTTGATGAGGGTTTTAATGAGTCGGAGAAATTGCTGAGCATTTTCGAGGGTATGCTATTTATTTAAGTTCAATTATTCTGAGCTTTGTATTTGGATGAACTGAAGTAGGTCATAATTTTAATTGTGTGAGATTTTTATACAATGGGCTTCGAACTACAATGGCAAATACATCTCGAAAGAGTAACCCACTTTTGTCTGACTGATTGATGGCCTTTGTGGCGTAATATCTCTGTTTTGTCGTTTAGTAGTGTGGACTGTTTTCGGCAGAATTTCATCCACCAAGCTATAGAACACAAACATTAGTACCGAATATTTTGACTTGAAAATATTGACAAGTCAATAACTATCTCAAGGTGACGAGCGCAGTAGAGTGATATTTTTTGTTACAATTACAAGCTGGTCCAACAGACATTGTTCTGTCAAAATATATGACAACATTTTCACCTCACTCTCTATTTTGACGTTCTTCCCATCTTTTAATAGTTTTCGGCTATTCCAAACAGAGATGAATCCAACAAAGCAAAGATCACGAAAATTGGCCCGCCTGGTTCTTGAGTTATAGCTATAAATAGATAAAGGCTACGTGTTTATTATAAGTGACTTGTCATTAGTAAAACACTGTGCTTGTCACAGCAACATGAAGCAGTTGGTTAGTGGTGCGCAAAATGTAATACCATTGATTAAATACACTATAATTTAAACCATAGAGCGTTGTGCTAATTACAGAGACCGCGGGGAAATGTTTGCGTTAACCACAGGTGTGTGCACGGCTACGTCCTCGTTGCTCCTGATTATATATATAGATCAAACTAGGGTCAGAATCTGTTTGTCACGGTAGCATAATTGTTTTAGGTCTGAAGTATAGTATAGGAGCCATGAAATGTGGTAACACTTTCTTCATAAACAAGCATTTTTTTTGCAAACAATCCTAACAGTGTTTTGATCTTGTTAGTGCTCGTCTAATTATTTCTCATTTGAGTGGAATCTGTTTTCTTTTGTACAGTTTTAGTACTCAAGAAGCTAGTAACAACTGATAGTAGTAGGCGTTTTTGCAGTATGCAAACATTATTGCTTGAATTTGGCGCTGTAGTGTGGGACCCAAGATCCAAAAAGTATAGCCTCATGGTGGAGGGAGTGCAGCGTAAGTTTGTAAGGTACCTCTACAAAAAGGCTTACGGATACTATCCTTTTCTATACCCTTTATACCCTTTTAGGAATGGTAGGGCTTGTTAGTTTAGAGATGAGGCGTAAGCTCCTATTAGTTTTGCATTACTGCTTGCTGATGCGTAACGAGGTGGACAACCCCTCAGTACTGAGTGCATTGAGCTACTTTGTACCGCAGAATTACATCCGTGCGGGCCAAAGACGTAGGCATCCGCTGTTAGCGTCCCCGCCCGCGCTGCGCACGCGGCACGCACGCGGCACGCGCATAATGCACCTACAGCTAGGGCTATTACCCTTATCAACCATTTTCTGAATGAGATCCAAGATGCCGACATTCATACTGACTCCATTAGTCGTGTAAAAATATACTTGTTATTTTACTTAAGTAAATGTTCCTAGCAATGTGAATGTTTTGGCTTAGCTGTAAGTTCACAATTGTAATCTAAATCTAAATAAATTATATTTATTACTAACGTGTACGAACGCGTATATTGAGATACTTTTTATTAATAAAAAATATCAATTTAATATGAAACATCGGTAGCGCCGGTAATCAATTTATACCAAAGCCCGATAAAATGGAAAATTGGCGAGTGAATGTTGGACAACATTCACTTTTCGCAGTCGGGTTTTATTGATGTTTTTAATTTAACAGGTATTTCAACAACTGCAAACATTTTATGTTGAACTTGGCGACGAAATTTAATTTAGTTTATAATGTAATATCGTCAAGAAGCTACTACACCTACTTGTAATTGTTATTTTCTGGTGATAAAAAATATCTTCATGCCCTTAGAAAAGCGAATAGGTTACGACTGGCTAGGTTTACCTGCCGAGGGAAGCCTGTCGCACGCCGCCGGCGAGCCAGCTACACGCGCACGAAACTTTCTTCAAAATCAATGGCGTACACACACACCGTCCGATCCCACATGACTTGGCGTCAACAAGTACTGTATAGTTCCCCCTCGCAGGGGTGAAGTGAGGGGGCCGCTACACGCTCCGAGGGTGCGTAGGGGTGAGATTCAACTGGTGCAATGCGGCGGACTCGGAGCCTCTTATCCTTCAGTCGGCGGAATTTGTTTTTGCCATTGTAGGTCGGCGACGTCGACGATTTCGTTAAAAATGTTTGTACTGCGGCTGGAGATGAAATCTTTAAAGAGAATTTTTGTATAGTCTAGTACGGCCTTTGAAAAGTTTTATAGTTATTAACAGCAAGTGAAAATCACGATAACATCGCACAATAATGTTAATGATCAATTTTGTCCGTATACTGTCGTGTTGTTGCGCAAAACCAAAGCGCCAGTCTACACTTTGGGCATAGTTTTTTTATTGAATAATTGATTCCAGCCACCGTGGTAATCATAAATTGCGAACTAAACTTTAATTCTATAATTTATAGTAATGGTTACTGGCTTTAATTCCACCGTATCTCATGTGTAAATGTCGCGGGTCAAAGGGAATGCTAATAAAGCACTACGAGACACTCAGACGTTCGTACTCAGACGTACGTACGACGAAGCTGAGGGTATTCAACCAAATCTTAATACACCCGTCTGCAAAGATCTTCAGCAAACCAATAAGGGTCTGGAAAGCCTTAACTTTGGGTTTAGAGTAATTCATTATCATGTTTATAATTGAATGAAAATAATGTCATAGTATGTTAATTTCCCCTAATCTCTTAAGTTTATGCGTTGCACGCTAAAAATACTTTCAAAAACGCGTTTGCGTTTTGCAAACTTTCTCGAGCAAAGTCGTCATAGAATATAATTACAGCGACATAATATTATATTATAATCTATATACCATTTACAAATGTTTAAGACGAACTTTGTTCTATAAAAGCCGTCATCCATTTGATAAAAAAGCCAACGCGCTTTATACAAACAGTATCACCGGAAAACCGTTGGCGCAGTTGAAACAAAACGATTGACGGTGCGCTGGAAAAATCATTTTCTACCAGCGGCGCGCGGCGGCCAGCCCGTAATTTGGTGAATCAACATTGTTAAGAATTGAATCGTGGGCGGGACGGGGCTCGTGGTGTGGTTTTATTTGTATTAATTGGCACTGGGCTCGGTAACATGGCAGGTGTTTAAATAAAGTTTGGTTTGAAACCAATATGCGACGCGCCAGACCGATTTATTATTCGTCGGCCGTATTGCTTCGCGTTGTGTCGTTAATATTATATTTTAACTATATTAATAACTGTATAATTATATTAGTAACTGAAATTTGTGATATGTAGGTACTCGTAATTTAAGTCGTCTGTTTGCCGGATCAGGCTTGAGAACTGTGGATGCGCTTACAGTTTTGGTGCTGGTAATCTCCGTTCAGCCGCCAGACTGCTTTGTTTAGAGCAGATTATTGCTAAGCTCTTTTTATACAGAGAACGTTAATGTCAGTTTCGCGTTAGATCTTTTCAATTCAAAATAATGTTACGTATGAAGCCTGAATTTCGCTGTGAATAGAGTTTCGGTAAGCTTTCATTGAGACTAGAAAAGAAAAGAGGAACACTTTTCGTAGTGCATGCAGAAATCGCGAGGCGTGCGTCGCTAACAGTGCGCCGCACAGTTCGTCGCGCGTGCCTCGCGACGTATGGATGCACTTTTACATTAAACGAAGCCTCTTCGTTGACTTATATATATATGTATATATATAATTTAAGCAGGTCAAAAGCACACACGGTCAGTGTTAAGTAAAATTACCAAAGCCAACATTTTATATAATATACCTACTAATCGTGATTCAAATTACACGTATACCATATCAAACTGAGTACAATGTTATAGCGATACATCACGCATTGATGTGCAAGGTTCACGTACGCGCCCTTAACCCGATACCATCCAAATTCATCACCTGATATTCCTCCCATTATCGCGCGATTGCTGTTGTATTGTGCAGACAATAGATTAACTGCCGGTTTCTGAAACGTCAGTCAACTTTGACTACAGATTTATTCTATTGCCATCCTTGTCATTTGTTTATTGTCAGATGGAGACAACGATAGTTTTAATCTACTGTCAAAGCCAACTAACGTTCCAGACACTGCGGGTTAACCGGCTACCATTGAACCTGCCTCGCGTGGTGCTGAATTTATATCAGCGCCGAGTGAGCGCAGTCAAATAGTTCAGCGCACGGATTAGCGGGAAATGTTGCTTATGAAATTTCCTTGCGCTCGCGTTGCATTTGAAGTAAATCTGCGCTTATGCAAGGTAGAATAACCTTAATGCCCTACGTAGCTTATAGCTTTTAGGTACTTTAATCCGAACTCCGTTGCAAGGAAATGTTGAAAATGTGGTGAGAAAATTATTTATAAGTAAGGTAGTAAGTAGGTACATACTCGTATTGTACACTTTGTTGCTTTGCGCACATTTTATTACCAGCCAGTATAGTACGCTACTTATATTTTGTTTTCAACTCATTTCTTTCAAATTTGAGGCAAATTATATTATTCTATTTTTGGTCATTTATGTAAAGCATAAATTGTGAATAAACTAAAACTACTTATATAAAAAGATGAAATGGTTTAGTAGTGAGTGCAAAGCGCCAAAATTACCAACTGCTATATTTTTATGTATTTATTGCTTAATATCATAATCATAATCTTAATGTTGAATTCTGTATGAAAAAGCGAAAGAAACATTGCATAGGTACTCTGTCATAGATATTCGTGTTATAAACTCATTTTAAACTTATCATAGGAAATATAGGCAATATTGCATGGCAATAGGCATGCAATCGCATTAAAGCTGATCGCATATTTTGGTAAGTGGGACACACTGCGACGAGAGTTCATTTTCATGTTCAGTTTAAAGCAGGGACACCTGTGCAGTCTCACGGCCCGGTGGTATGACGCTAGCGTAAAAAATACTACTCTAATTGCCAGTTGTAAAACTGCTGTTTTTGACGTTGTTCGTCCAAAATTCAAGTATTTTTCCGATACTGGTAATGTTAACTTTGAAAAAGACGCATCAAAGATATGGATTCCCCGTGAACATTCATTTTCTTCAAGACTTTTATCGCGCTAATTTTCGACAACTGAATAGGCACAGATATATTTTGAACACAGAGCATACTTGACATGAGCTTGAATAATGCTGTCTGTATCAATTAAAGTTTATTTAAAAGGCGTGAAATTGCAATTCACACGTCGAAATGAGGCAGGCCGCATGAAATATTAATACCAAAACTTTTACCGAAAACCGCAATCTATTTTAAAATTGGACGTTCCTGAAAATTTTAATTAATTGCTATTTTACATTTTAGTTATGCAGACAAAGTATTCCACTTTACTTATCATTGCATAGTTTGACGTTTTATATTTTGATGTTTGATATGATTGTATATTGAACTAGGTGTGATCAATATGCCCTTAAAATATTTTTTATTTAACAGGATTAAATTGCACTCAATATCTGAAAATATGTGTCCTTCCAAATCATACTATGGACCCTATAATTATGTACAGCATATAGATACAGCAATCCTTTTGAATCACGGGCCGCGAAACATTTTAAGATTGGATATTTTGAATTGCGATAAATACCGTGTAATTATAATATTTCTTGAGAGAAACCGAACCGGATACAATATGCTCGCTCCGTGCGGAAAGAAAGCAGGATTCAGTTTTGCTTAAAATTTACACTTTTACTTGCTATGATTATTTATCAATTGTCGGGTATATTACGGGTAGCTGTGTGGAAAGAAGTTTGTTTGGTGCTCATACATTAATTTAATGGTTTGAGATTAATTAAAAAAAATCGTGAAGATAAGAAGATTAATGAAAAAAAATGTGGCTTTCCCAGCTATTTTTCCTTAGATGATCTTTACAGAAAACCTATAATGAAGATGTTACAATAATTATGGTCTCACAAAGAGAAGTCTCATCGTCCGTAGCGCTGTCCCAAGCCACTATGAATAGAAACAAATGACGAGCAGTACCAGTTCGATCTACATCCTACTAATATTATAAACGCGAAAGTTTGTGAGTATGGATGGATGGATGGATGGATGATTGGATGGATGGATGTTTGCTACTCTTTCACGCAAAAACTACTGAATGGATTTTGATGAAACTTCACAATAATATAGCTTACATATCAAAATAACATATAGGCTACAATTCATAAAGATATATTATTGTATATTACCCCAAATGCGGGTGAAACCGCGGGGTGCAGCTAGTTTTTAATAAAAATAGTTGAAGACACAATTAGGGTTCGGTACCCCTAAAAGTTAAATACCCGTCTGAGCAGGTTCGGTCTGAGTTTTGCCGTTAATGGAAACTTACCCCTTTGTCCTCGATTCCAGGGTACCGGAAATCGTTTGGAACGCCACCTCTCAAACGAACATGAGAGATCTACATATTGATGTTCCCTTTGCAACTTTGAACGTAAGCTCTCAAACTTAGTGCAATTTGCCAAAGCACATTGACGATATTAGCTTGGGCCGCTTTACCTGCATTGATGCTGGTAAAATTATGATGAAACTATCTATATACCTAATTTCACAGTTATATATATCGTCTTTAAATGGGAACACGTTACAATAAGCTTTCGCATATAATTCCAACATTATAATTCCAACTTAAATCAGGATTAGAAACGCATAATTATCATACACGTCATATTATGAAAAAATATGGCGGTGTGTAGCTCTAGGCGAAAAATAATCGAGCAACAAAAAGGACACGACACACACACACACAGTGCATACTCGTACATGAAATAACGTGTATTTGTTGACCGTCGTTGTTGGCTTTCAGGCGTAGACAAAGTTTTGCCACAGTTTTAATTTGTTCATTTTACACTGCGCCTCTTCGTGTTGCACAAAGATCACACTTCCGTATGATAGGTATATATGTGATAGTGAAAATTAGGTTTTCATGGAACGACAAATGTGTAAATTTGTATGATAAATTTGCGAACTCGGGGAAACAAATTGCATGGGATATTTGTAAGTCGTGCAGGACCACTCACGATTCAAACGATGGATAATAATTATGCGTAAATTATGTTTCATAATTTTGCATAGTCTATTCTGCTAGTGACTATTTTATGCTATTGTTACATTGTCAACTTCTAAATCCGGTGTAGTTAAGCTGCGAAACTTAAGCACACTGCTCGACATAACTGCATTGAATTACATAATATCTATACGTATTTATCACAAAGTCTGTAAATTTAGCGCAGGACGGTGCGAGGCGAGTAATGATTTGATTTGGTGTTGCAATGAACTAGATACGTTAAGGGATGAACATAAACGCAAACAGAATAAAACGAATTTGCAGTAACAGTAACTCTGACTTAGCCCAAGACAAAGTTCACTTGTTACCGATTAAAAGCTAACATACGTTTTGTATCACCAAATACTGTTATAACCTTATCAATTAAGCTCAGACTCCAGACTAACACAATTAATTAGACTAGTTACCTGCGGATGCAAAATCGGGACGCCTAAGTGTCGCCTATATTTATCTAGTAGCGGTAGACTGCCTATAGACTTCATATAAGGAGGTGTAGGAACTATTTGGTAAACTTTTTGTAGACGACCGCTCAGAAATTCCAAATTCAAAATTTATGTAGCTAGTAAATAATTTATATGTGACGTTTTATAAAATAAATGACAGTTCGTTTTTTCGATTTGTACTTCCACAGAGGTAATGCCTTTGGCAGACAACTAAATGCGAAGTATTAACGATTGACAGACGAGCGATTGACAGAGTAGACTCCAATGATGTCTTGGTGAAACTAGTGCGGTACAGTCACAGGGTGAACACTATACAATCGGCCGAATCGGACAAAAAGCAAGCGAAACTGTGCGAAGCGATAGTGTCGTCCGCGTTGGTGATGCGGTGGTGCTCAAGGTCACCCAACACGGTCAAAAAGTCATACAAAATCTCGGTCGTGTTATCTCGCTTTAACTGTCAGGTGCCCGACTTGCTCATATTCTCATTCGTTGGAAAAAATGAATAACGCAAAATGATGTGTATTCAATAACTACATTGCATAATATATTTCGGCTTATTATTAAATTCATACAAACACATATTATGAGTAGATACAAAATGTTAATGAATACTACGTCATGTCTTATCTTATGCAGCTTAAATTTGCCAAGCCATTTAAGCCCTAGTTAACGATATTCCAACTGAGACTAGCGCTCATAGTTGGAATATCGTTCAGCTAGCGCTGAGTGCTGATAATCCGAGATAACAAGCGTGCCGCCCGTACACGAGAGTAGTTAACTAAAGTCAGACGCAAGAGCTATCTCATGATTTATCCCGAAATTCCAATTTAAAGTTGTATTAAACAAATCTAGTTTGAGCTGTAATATCTTTGCGGCTCAAGCGTACACTTAGCTTAGATCACTTCGTTGGAAGTCACTATTGATATAAAAAAATTTAAAACTATCACGTGAAAATCGGATTTCATTCGTCCAAACCCAGACGGAAACAAATAAAAGATCTAAATTTGATTTGTTAAACAACAACCTTACCTAAAAGCCCCAACAAAACTGAAGCATAGCAGCAGACGCGAAGTCGATTAACGAAAATGGTAAATAAAAAATAATTGATACAAAAAGATGCAATGTGAACCTCGGACTGAAACAAATTGGATAACTGAATATTTCAGTCAGTTCAGTATAACCTGACTATTGTCTTATTTTGATTTCTTTTTTACAACGGAGCTTATTAATAATAATTGTCCATGAGATGGGTGCTCGGAAAAGATAGCGGGTAATGAAAATTTGCAAGGATCGTTTTAAGGCATTCAGCGGGAATACAAAACGGTACAATAAAATCAGAGATCCGTTTAGAATGAAAGGACGACGAGCATTTTAATTTGGTATCCGACTAAACCCCAACCCTCCACCCTCTACCACTGGGGGGGGGAGGGGGGGGGACGGCGGCGTGGCCGCGGCGGCGGGCGATGCATCAACATCAAAGCGAATTCCAATGCATACGTTTATCTAGCACTTTATTTGTTTTGCGCTTTGTACTAGGCCATAGATCAACTATTTGGTGGAAAACTGAAAAAATCCCGCCTTTTATCGAAAAAATGCACGATTCAAAACCCATCATCAATAATCTGTGCTGTCTCGTGAACACGAAATGAAAATAGACTTTGGACGATGCAGTTATTGAAATAGTTATGGACGGATTGTAGCACGAATTTCAATTTCATGCCAATTATTGACGCCACTTGTGCCGTGAACAGAATAATGGCGCTGTTCTAGATCGTCGGATTCAAACAAGTCAACCTTGTCGTTCCACCAATGCCATCACAATCTTAGGTGTAGTGCCATCTGGTTGAGTTGTACATTGTTTATTGTAATAGTCTTTAATAAAGGCACTCAAGTATTAAATGTACCTCTAAGTGATAGCATTTTAACTAAAAATACTGTCAATGAAAATAAGACTTTGTGATTAAATATAGTCATAAGTGTCCGTATTATTCCAATAACTGTAAACAACTATTCCAGTAATACATGAGACATGATACCTACCAATTCGTTCCAAATTAGGAAATGTATGAATAAAATGAAATGCAATTAGAAAAAAAGCATATCGCCGGACTATCTGCCTTTCATATCAATCAATAATTTTTTAAGTAAAGTTTTATTAACATACGCTATGGTCAGACTAGAGTACAAGCACAGGAGAGGGTATGAATAATTAATTCCATGACGCAGGCCCATCGCGAGGGTGCCGATCGCTTCACAACTCCGAATTTCAACCCCCATAAGCATTATACAAAAAAGAACAAATAAATTCGTTTCAGTATTAACATTGGGATCAGGAACCAAATATGATAACGACAGGTCGAATTTAAACAGTAACGATGTATTTTTCTTCTTCCACTCTAGAACCTTTCTTCCCCATCGGTTGTCAGTTCTACGAGCGAAAAAAGAAATGTTCTAGAGTGGTGACCACGGACTGGAAGACGCAGTGTAGGCAGGCCTCCCACTAGATGGGCCGACGACATCAAAAGAGTCGTAGGCAACCGGTGGGTGCAAGTGGCAAAATGTCGTTCGGTGTGACGGTCTAAGGGGGAGGCCTATGTTCAGCAGTGGACGTCTTCAGGCTGATGATGATGATGAGGATGATGATGTATTTTTTCTTCAGTGAAGGCACAGGGTGCATTTTCTTTATTCATTTTATCGTACAAGTTGCTAATCAGATTGCCGTAGAGATAGAGGTAGAGACTTAGAGGTCTCCATGGTTATTTCACGGGCTTTCAGCTGACGCCGCGTTTCAATTACCTTTGGATTTAAATTGTATGGTGGAGTTATAAGGATTAGAGGACGTTGGCTCGGCACCGACGCCGAGAGAACTTAACACTATCTCACCTGGTATTAAGTACCGATGCGGTTGAGAATTGTATACACGTTAGCCTAGCTTAAGCATTAACTCTCATAAATTGCTACGGGAACACCGAAAGAGCTTTATGCAAAATTAAAGCTTATTAAAGTTTGAAAGAAAACGAAGCAGGACAGGCGTTCACACAATTATTAGAGAATATCACAGGTGAGAGAGCTAAAGTATTTTCGTTGTAAGATTGTGGTGGTTGGATTAGACAGCTGCAGTTCACCTGCACACTGTCCAGGGAACGCCGACCGCTTTTAGGATCAGGCATTTATTTATATACTGCTCGGGAGCATTGAATAATAGAACAAATCATTATTATAGGTGTATAAAAATAATATCCAATACTATGTTCTTCTCGATTAGATGTTATCAATAATAAATACATCACACATAATATTCGCTGTTGTCCAGCGGGAACCGTTACTTTTTACGGAATAAAAGTGTTCCGTTTTCTATTCTAGGATTTTTAGTATCTGTATACCGTATTTCATCAAAATACGTTCAGCCATTACAGCTTGAAGAGAAGACAAACACACCCACAAAATTTCGCATTTATTATATAAAGAGGAACTCAGATCTTTCACTTAGTTTTTGCATTTACCTTTAACTGAACAACTCGCACTTTACCTTTCACTAACCACGTATTATTTTAAAGTTCCCGACTTGAATTAAAACATTTATATGTGACCCATTCTCTGTGCTCGGCTCCAACGAAATTACAAAACGTGAACAAAATCGTTCACATCCCGACGCCCTCACAAAGTTTAATTGCGATTTAAAACAAGGCTTTTGTAAAATTAAATTAACATTGGTCTTTCTGTGAATCCATTTTATTTATTTATTGGTGAAACGGCTTTATTTACAGTGGGAAGTAAGTTGTTTAATTTGAAACTACACTTTATTTAAATGAAACATTTCTGAAAAGACTCGAACCCGGTACTGTCATTCTGTAAATGGCATATTAATCATACCATCAACCAACTGCGCTACCGTAACAAATACAAAGTTACTCGACATTTGTCGTCTCGATAGATCAGTTGCGTCAGTACAACTAAAAGACGAAGTCATATCAACTAAAGCGCCATCCAGAACTAAATCCAATATTACGGAACTTCAGTCAATATTAGTTTGACCCTAGAGTATCGTTATTGGAAAATCCAACAAACAGAAAATGCTCAGGACCGTTGAATTTCTATATTTACCCTCGACAATTTCGAGTCGTAGACTCCTTAGACGGTGTAATATTACTGCTACGAAACTTGAGACTTTCGTAGCCACTCCGACATGGCGCTACGATTCGTAGACAAGCGTCGTTGCTTCTCGCAGCTCGTAAATTTGTATCTGTTGGTACGTTTGGAATGTGACTGAAATTTCATTCTGAAGCATGTTCTTTTGATTTAGACGCGGAGTTTATAATAACATTTATGAATGCTTTTCAATTTCGTCGAGTCAATCGGACTGTGAAAAAACGCCGACGACTGCTTAACCACTTTGTTCTGTGTATCTTTTGAATTTATTTTTAAGTAATTGGTACGATCATCGCGTATCTTGTAACTACTAGGAGAGCGCGATGACCCCAAAGTTGGCTTTAGTTGACAACAAAAGATCGATCTCTACATTGTGCTCGAGCTCTACAAGTCACAGCCAGCTCGTCTACCCAGCGTTAGTGTCAAGTTATCGTGGTTTATTTTTAACACTGTGCTAGTGGTTGTTGAGGTGTGCTAGTAAGCACTTTTAGCCTTTTCTAGAGTGTGCGGTTCTCCCCGGGCTCGATGCCAAGACCCCGATTCTTTTATCGATTCTCCACACTTTATGTATTAAGTGAGCTGAGGGAGTATAGGCCATATTTGATTCGCAGCAGTTGGCTGGCTCAAAATGTTACCTTCCGGTTTGCTGTGTTTGCCTATAATTAAAAATATAATGCCTATAAATAAAAGTTCCAATTTTCCAATTCAAAGTAGGAATACTTTTTTATTTATAATATCCGTAGCCGTTTAACTGGTGAATGTGCATTAATGTGCAACGCCACATATTGGTGCATAAACTACACTAGATGTGACATCTTAACCCCTACCTGGATGCCCAGTCTAGTATTATGAATACGAATAAGCCCACGAAACATACAACGGCGAATCGGCAAGACATAATGAACAACCGTCAAAGGAAGTCGGGAACCAGCCAAGCAAGTCAATCTAATTTAATACAATGTCTAGACGAGAGATTAATAAGAAAAAACTTAAAGAACAGGTATTCGTGGGAATAAAGCGAGTCAATCTAAAATACTTGTAGTGGAAGAAATCAGCCCGAAATTCTGGCTGCATTGCCACGCTGCATAGCAATGCAAAATAGTAACAAGAATTCTGGTACTTATTCTGCCAAAAAAAATGCTGAATCTCAATTAATTTAATTACTGTAGCGTTCAATTGCAGTACATAAAACTCGTGTTCAATTTTGTCAGCGACCTCGGGCTTCTCATTTCAAATATCCACCAAAAGATTTTTTTATTTCCGAAATCCAATTAATGCGCGACGTAGATTTTGTACTGCAGTGGTAATCGAAATATGATCAAAAGTGATTGGGTGTCGCCCCTTTTCATCAGGCGGCGGTGTTTCGCACAAAGCTAATAGGCAGTCCTGCCACCGCGGAGAGTGCGTGCTAGCCAGGGGTTGATTGGCACAGGGGTGCGCCTGACGTACGTTATTATGTCCACTTTATTATAAAAGTTATAGCTGACTATTAGTAACTTAACGTCGCACTTCGTAAACGGAGTGACGCAGTCGAGTTCAACTTGTAGTGTCACAATTTCCACACTGCGCCAACCCTAAAAGTGTTTAGGTCCAAGATCTCGTATAGTAGCTTTCCTGTCCTTTGTAAGAATGCCACCCGTAAAAAAAAATAAGTTCATTGCTCAAATTATTTCTTAACAAACCGTTAAAATACAATTGCTTCCCACCCAACGTCGCCCGGGTGCAGACCAATTAATCCAGCAGACGGCCAGCAGATACCTTTCTGTAGGCATTTCCAATTTGGCGAATGCTCACTCGGCCAGTTGTCTCACATACCAATTATCGCGTTCATTTAGCAAATTGAAAGCGCGTCCGAGACGAGCTACATATATATTCTGCGACAAGATTGACGTGATTGGTCCAATTTGACCTCGGTTGCTCTATCTGGATAGCAAGAGCATCGCTCTTGTTGGATAAAAAGTCTTGTAACGAACTTGGAAACACTTTTTTTTTTTGGAATATTTTCTATTTGTTAATTTAGGCATGTTGCACCAGGCGTGTTAAGGCACGTTAAGCCTCAACAGATTAAGTTTAAGTTGAGAAAGTTGAGTTTTGAATGATTTTTACATGAAGACACTTTTATACGTAGATTTCAATCGAAATTATATGACTTACTGGCGTGCATGAGAAGTAGCAAGTGGAAGTGGGTACCGCTTGGCGCTTACAGACATATAATTTCACATAATAATATACATTACACCCATACAAATATTTGTATGGGTGTAATGTACACAAATATTTGTTCTAGGCGGGAATCGAACCCGCGACACCAAGCGCAGCAGTCCAATTGCTAAGCCACAACGCCAAACGTGCCGTCAAAAGTGACAGACAATTTTGGTATATATAATATGTGAGATATATTCGTAACATTGTTTAACACTGCGGGTTGCTAAACCACAAGTGGCGTTATATAAAAACAATGCAGCGTCCTATCTCTCTGTCATATTTTTGCTACTATGTTTCAGGCGAAACCCGCCCGTTTGAGACTGCATTGGCTCAAACAACGGCATGAAACTCGAGCTGAATTCTGAAGCTCGGCGAGTCCTGAAAACCGTTGTCAATAAACAAAGGTAAACAAATGTTTTTTCCATTAATGCTGTTGCGACTCATTTTGCGTACGAAAGAGCGGGGAAAGTAATAGAGGTTCTTATTGGAAAATTATGGATAAAAACAATAATCTTTCTACACTACCTACTTTTTTATATGTTAGAAAGCTCTTTCTAAAAATATGCATTTTTTGACACCATTGATCATTTACACATGGATCTTTTCACAATCGTTAGTTTTAATTTAGAGCTATTTGATATTTTGCCCGACCAAATTGTCACAAGCCTTTTTTCTGCCAATTTGATGCCGTGTCTTTTTAATTAAGATTCATCTCAATTCGGTCGCATGATGATCAAGAGATGATTTATGACCTAGTCGATAAGATTGAATGTGATCAACGAACGATAAGGTGGGGTTCGCCGAATAGACGATTTACAGTTCTGGTGTCCACTTCCGGCGCTGCTCCGTAATTGGATACACTGGAGCTGTTACAACTGCGCTACGAAATGCATATTTCAATACCTTAATTACTAGCCCTTTAGCCTTTGTTCCTTGTTTCCAGCAACTTGTATCGGCCTCCAGCTAACGAGGAAGTGGAAATTGGCGATCGGGAGACTGAAACTATGCAAGAGTAATTACCGCGCATCGATGCATCCGTGTTTGCCGGGTCTTCTGAACTACCAACGAGTTTGATTGTGTGATATGTGGTCGGTTTTGTTTTTGATGTTTACTTGTTTTGAGTTTGGTTAGTTGTTTCTTGTTTAACGTGTGTGGTCAATTGTGGATGTGTGCGTACACGAGGTTTTGTCCACGGTAGGTACGTGGAATATTGACTGATCAAGAATTCAAGTTTACAGAAAGAAGACTTCAAAATAGAGGTGTAAAATTCAAGCTTATTTCATAAGACGCGCATCCAGGTGTGTAAAGTTATGAATTCCTGCTGAAATTCGTCTTATATAGTTCAGTTGACGCCTATAACTTTAGCTGAGACGACAAGCAGCCGAGACCAACTTATTATAATTCAACATTTCATACGTCAACGCAACTTCAATTTCAAACAAAACTTCCGTAAAGTGGAAAGCTTGCGGAAGTCAGGATTAAAACGGGCTCTTTGAAATAGTTCATGAGCGTTATAAGAGGATGAGAAGTGAAAAATCATTTTGACTTTTTAAGTGTATTTCGTTGTACTGACAACTACGTGCCCACTGATGCATGGAAGCGCTCCGATTTCATGCAAAATAACCATAATCGGATCACTTGTGTAGCTGCGCCGTTATCAAGTTCACAGTGACTGAATAATATTTCATTGCTGGTGGACATGGAGAGCGTGGCATATCAGAATGGCCATTGGATACTGGCTGCCCCAGCCGCTTTGCATAATATGAAGGCTTAGCGTCGAGCAGACAAAGCAATCACTCCGATTTAGGCATATGCACGCGCCTTGGCCATATTACGTTGTATAGCCATATCGTCTCATAGACTGATTTTTTTTCCTATTGCAGTTAACTATACCAGTATCTCTTGTGTATTATGTATATAATCGAGCACGGAGGTCAATCCCAGGTGGGTTGGACAAATAAATATTTCTCTTTGTTGTACCTCACAACGTTTACATTCACCGAAAAGCGAACTTATATCACAGAATAAATAGTAGCTCGATAGTCGACTCGCCTGAGGCAAAGCTTTTTATAGCCTGCTAAAAAACATTTCTCTAAAAGCGGAACAAAAACAAGATAAGAAACGAACAAGCACTTAGCAGCTCAGCTGTACAAGAAGGAATAAAAGAAATGTCATTTGAACTAACTGATAAAACATTATCGGTTCAATCCATGAGACATATAGGTATTGTTAATGAAAACACTACATTAAGGTCGTTGTTTGAACTAATGAATATTGAATTCCTATTAAGCTGTTAGACTGGGCTGTCTTAGCGCGCGCTAGTATGACTGACATGATAAATTATCTGGCGCTGCATCGTGGTACGCCAGTACGCCACCAGTACGTGGTATGTCAGGCATAATTATGGCCGTGGTGGTTAACTGCGTGGAACATAAGTGGGACTTTATTAATAAGTCGTTGGCGATGGTGCTTATAATAATAGTTTTTGAAGATCGTAATGTCTGGTGAAGTTCTAATTGTATTCAAACAGTGTTATTATACGAATGATAGCGTACATATAGATTATGTAATAAGTATTTTTAAATATTGTAAAAGATGAAACATGGAGCAGTTCAAGTGTTAACTATATTAACAAGCAAATTTTTCTAACACTTTTTCTTTACTCAATTATTATTATACTAGGAGTTGGATCAAACAATAGGTTTTTATATTCATATTGCGAGTGGTTCCAGTTGCCTAAATAAAAATAATAAAATAAATTGATATGACAACCGGGACCGCGGTCCTATTTTCGAAGCGATCCAAATCGCTTGTCTCCCTAAATAAACCATTGGGAGTTTCACAAAGTTATGACAGGGTTACATATAAATTTAGACTATTCGGTGTGACAATATCGCGAAACCAGCAATAGCTTATTTTCGGTTTTCAGCCAAACACCGCTGGGGGTGTATAAAGTTGCGACCGGGCTGTATTTAAATATATTTAATAAGACTAGTCGGCGCCAACAGTTATAGCACCATTTTGTCTCGCTTGGCCCCTTTCCGCTCGAAGTAACCAAACCTCCTATAATATGAACGCTGTTAATAGGCGATCTACTCGTTCTAATTTCACTGAGATCTGTCTTTCGTACGCTACAGAATATATATACAACAATAGGTGAATGTAGACTGGGTATTTATTTATATTTCTAATAATAATTTGTGATGTTCATGATTGATGCTACCTACAAGTATCTATATAGTTTATTTATGATATGTTATATTGTTTTCCATAAAAACGGCCACTCCATTTCACCCATTCAGGGCGGATTTATGGATTAAATAATATTTTGTATCATATTAGGTACAATCAATCCCCCCCCCATTGTATGTTATTTATTTCTATACTCACTTACTTTCAGTGTAGATTAATGATTTAAAAAGCATTATTACTCATAAAAAAGTTACAATAATTTATAAAACATTTCCTGTCTTACCACAAAAGATAAGAACAGGTGAGTCTAAATATTTTCGCCACATATCGACGTCTAACCCTCGCTTTTTCTAACTTAATAACAAATATAAAGTAAAATAATTAGGTATGCCATCGTGATTGACGTCGATTTTGTCGAACGAAATTTTAGTAACCTCTGTTTGCTCATGTCTAATCTATTGTGGGAAGACCGTTCTAGTCTAGTTGACTTGAATAGCATTAACGTTATACGCCCCTAATGAAATGCCGCCGCACCGTGACGGCGACTTTGTGGGAGCAGGTATAGATTGCAGAGTGATTGACGTTATTGGCTATCAATAAATCAATTTGTCAACGCTTATTTGCGTTTCCGTTTTAGCAATTTAGCAGGACGGGTTAAATTTCATCGCAGCTATTTACCCTAAACTGATGGTTGTTAGCAAATAGCAGTTGCTGATTAAAATAAGTGCCGACCCGCGTAATTTGATCATCGGGTTCATTTAAAATAGTAAATTCAGATATTTACACAATAATTACATACGTAATGGGAAAACGAAAATACCATATTTTTATTCATTGTCACTGAGAAGTTCCACCTTTTACCGCTTGCCTACTTTTTATCGCTGTGATCAGGGTTAGCTTTTTCTAGTATACTTAATACTGCATCAAATTACTGTATTTTCATCGAACTTGCCAAATTTCAACAAGTATTATTTCCATGACTTTAACTAAATTGAACGACGTCAAAAACTCGTTACATTTTATATATTGAAACGTACATCCACGCATAATATACGATAGTATCCTTTTAACCCGTATAAATAATCATAATACGTACACTAACTAACACCGGATAAATGCACAAATCATGTGAAAACAAATACTAAATAAAAACTTTTATAAAACGCGTCATATTCGCGCTAATGAACTAACGACCGAGAGCCGCTCACAATTGAAATAAAAGTGTTGGGCAAGAATAATGTATCCCATTAATATCTGTTTGAAATTTTGTCAAACAGAAAATAAATTGCATAAGCTTACAATATTAACCCATTCGGCAGAACACGTAAATGAGGAGGTGTATAAAAAGCTGCGGGCAGTTGGATGGAAGCTGCACAAAGGGCTTAATATTGCGGGTGGCTGCGGACGCAAAGCGAAGTATTCTTGACTTTAGCAGAGGTGAATAAAAGCTGAATAATTGTTGAGCAGCACCTACGTGTATCTGTGCAGCTCTAGCAGTGCAGACAAAACTGACAGTTGTTAAGACTTATCTGTTCGTTGCCGTTGTTGTCAATGGCGCACAGACCTCTGGTGTTGGAGAGTATTAAGCAACCTAAATAAATCCGAGTTGGCTTAATGACTGCTATTAATCGATAGCAATCAGAAGTATGCCGAACTTACATTTATTGCTCTTTACTTCGGTTAGAATTTCATATCTAAAACTAAAAAAATATTTGTTACATCTAATGCTCTGACTCTGACTGGTATCGTTTCAATGACAGGCGATGTATAAAAGTCCTTCATAGCTCTTAGACTGTATGTAAAGTATGCTAAAATTCAACATCACTCCGGAGCAATCTAAAACCAAATAAGGCAACAACTAGCTCCGTTCGATCCATCCGAAGCTCGCAAGCTATTAAACTACTAGAGAACCCTGGGGACTCTCGGATGAGTTTGTTACAACCCCACAGCAGCTACCAAGCGACTTAGTGGCCAACTTTACCAAATACTTCAGGTTGTCATGCACACCGTGGTTCCTCGGTACCAGTTTACAGAGAGCTACTGAACGTCCTGTCATGAACAGTTAGGTAGTTGCAGCTAACGTCAGTTAATCAGGCACAGAGTTGATATCAGACAAATTAGATTATCTCTTACAATACATTCTGTTGTGGTACTAAATAAAAAAGAAAGAGGCTTACTCAAGCGTACTAGTTATTAACAGGGGGCGGGAGGGACATATATGACTACATGGCTCAACTTCTTTTTTAAGTCGCCATATGGATGGAACGCTATAAATGGGGCTCTAGGCCGTGTCCGTTAACTTTGCTGACAAACCGTAAGCTAAGATAAAATACCTAAATAACCCTATATTTCCACGGTTTTATTCCCGCTCTTAAGCCGACAACGCGGCTCGCCCCGGAGCACGTAACTAAACCGCAACACAACAGGAAAGCTATTCACCTCGCTAAACAACAAGGCATTATCCTTAAAAAGGTCCGCGTAAAACTCTATCCCATGTTAAAATACCATCTGTTTAAAAGCGAGGGTCAGAGCACGTGCAGTTAAAAGGCTATTCGCAGACGAGGAATGTCGGCTTTTCGCGTGTCCGGAGTAGAAAACCACACGGCTATGTCTTAGTAGCTACCACGCGCCGAGACGACTGACACTCATTATTTTAATCTTTTTAATCACGATGTACAAATCGAAATTAGTTAAATTTTATAGTCATTATATATTATAAATTATCCTTCCATAATATGGAACATAAAGTATGAACTAATAGTTAAATAAAACAAAACTCCACGGACTTACCCGTATTTTGGCACACGTGGAGGAAATTCTAATCATGGGGCAGGGAATACATGATTTTTTTTTTTACGAATCCCCACTGTAGGATTGCTCCTGTATCGTGGGTACCGCTTCCAGACATATAATTTCACATAAACATCACACCCAGACCAGCAACAAATACTTGTGGATCGTACCCCAAGCGCAGCAGTCCGATTGCTCGGCCACCACGCCAAACGAGCCGTCTACAGCCTAAGTGTTACCGAGTCTACTCTTTAGCGCCTATCTAATCTGGCTTGCTATCCACACAGCAAGCCAGGTTAGCCAGCCACTAAATACTTAACACACTTACTTTAAGCCGCTACCATCAGCAAATTAAACTAAGTGCGTTCGTACTAGATATCAAACGATCGAACGCATCGAATGTTAATTTATTGAATATTGAACACTTAATAGTACATGTAATAATGTTTTTATTATAGCTTCTGAGTACGAGGTGTAGGGTGAAGCGGGGTAATACGCGAAAGAGCATGTTGAACCAAAAAACATATGTCATTATTTATGACATCTGTAAGTACTTTCAGTACAAAATAAAGGTCATTGGACCGTCAACGACCGCTTAAGTATTAAGTCAGGAGACGTTATTCTTGCTATAACACAGTTGGCAATTGCTTAATCAAATTCTTGCTTTTGTCAGCGGAACGATATTTTAAGCCTTACGTTATTCGCAAAGCCACAAACTTTCTATTAGAAGTCCACCCACTTCTACTGAGCCCCAGAGACTGTTCACAAAGGCCGACTGTGCTTTCATCTGCCGCCTTTGTTCCTTCAAACGCCGGTCCTCCAGATCACCTAGTCTAATTGCTGATTTCAGCCAAAGCGGCGCAGAGTTTATGCTTTGTGGCGGCTTTGGGCGGACGGGTTACTGTCTGTGAAGTGCGACTGCATTTAACATCTCTAAACTGGGGTATTATACTGGGCAACTTGGACTGGGAAATGGTTTATTATTCGTCGTGCCAGATTTATCACTATTCATGGGTCGCAGGGTTTATATTATACAGGTAGAGGTTTGTGACAGCTTTTCTACTTTAAGGTGGTATCTAGACAAGCACTAAATATTATAGTAAACTTTCATTATTTGTTTGTTTGTTTGTTAAATGAGATAGTACCAGCATCTGGTGATAGATCATGATTTTTTTATCAATCTCAAGGCACCACGGTTGTACCATCTATCAACTCCAAAGGAAAAAAACACTACGCGTCTTTTCGTACCATTTCTATGTGGCCTCTACCAACCGTCTAAAAAGTGACGCATACGTGTTCCGTAGGACGTAACCTAGATAGAGCCAATTTTCGAAGAAACGATTGCCATCATCCGTCACCAATTAATAAAAGTCAAGGGGTGAACGCAGCCGTCCTTGTTTTATAGACTTATAAATAGAGATATAAAGTGGTCGGCGTAGAAGAAGCAGTTCAAATCAGGACCGTACGTGCATACATCGTATGTAGATAGATGTGTGTAAACCAAATGTTTGTAAGACATTAAATCTTAAATAGAGCTGTCCTACTTTACTGATTACGATAAAGTTTTACATAATTATTTTCTATATACATAATTATAATATACATACAGAATTGAAAAAAAGTTGTGAACCCATTTCATCAATACATTCTATGAAATAACAAACATTGAATTCCGTCCTAAAATCCAAATATGAGGTACAATTCTGTTCAGAATATAAGGTGACACACACAAAATATGCCTCATTAAGAAAATTTAGTAGTAGATTAAAATAAATAGTGCTCGAGATCACTAAGTCCAAAACAAGCTCTAAGCTCGACATTTCTATTCTCTATAATTGACAAGCGGATATGCCACCGGCATCCCTTAGGAATTGAGGATATTAATTCATTATTAATCAGAAACTATCTTCCATTGCCATGAATAATTCATAGCATAACTGTTACTAATATTAATATAATTAATGCAAGTCTGTGCATGTGTGTTTGTAAGCACTTAGCACAAAAACGGATCCAAATTTAAATAAAGATCCTTCAGTTAATTATATAGTCATAGGTTCGGAATTAATACACGCAATACCTTTTAGGATTATCATCGATATTGACAGCTTAAAGTCGTCAATGCGGTTAGAGCGGCGGACCCGGCTAGTTAATACACAGTTAAATGTTTAACGAGGAAGGTTTTGTTGTAAATTAATTAATATTGTATTAATAACAATCTTATGTTAGCCGAAGTGTTACGATGATGCTAAAATAAAAGTATGGCTTGTAAATTCATTTATGTTAATATAATATTGTATGCAGGAATTTTTCCTCTTAAATTGTTTCTTGATCATTAGGTCGAAGATGCTAAGTGGTGCTAAGCCGGTGGCTAGAGTAGCCACCACATAATAGCGTTAAGTACCTACGAGTATTAAGGGCGGCTGACTATTTGCTATGCGAAGCATATTAGCGACGACGTAGGGAAAAGTGGTCAAGTGTGTCTCACGAATGGAGTGATCCAAACGAGGGCAGATTAATCACGTCATTGATGGCAACGGAACTCTAACAGTTCACCAGTAAGATTTGCGAAGTAGGAAAACAAATTAAACTATAAAATAAAGTTCGATACAACAAACAAAGTAAACGTCGGCCTTCGATATCACAAATGATGTCAGCTATTTGTGACTTTTCCCTAAATTGTGTTGTAAGCTCCGGGAAACACAGAAATGGATGGTCATCACGGCGGCTACTCGATAATTCGAGCCCTCTATGAAAGACATGTTCGAGATTGCGAAGTAGCACGTAATGGGTAGAAGACGGCAGCATTCCAATATTTTCTATCAGGTATTTCTGTCGATAGACATGACCATTTTTCTTTTATTTCTGACGACAGATTTTTCTTTTCTCGGAAATTGATAAAAGTATTGCGAATTCCTCGAGACGTAGCCACTGGGCTGTGCTTATCGTTGGTGTAGGTGTAAAGTTGTCTGGATAGGCGAAAGATGACAACTTTTGTCTCTGAACGATTTTCACCTTTTACGCATGGTTAGCCGTAACGAAAGTTATAAGCAGAAAGACGCTATTTTAAAATAGTTGTTAGTTGGCTCTCTTTTGTTTTTATAAGACTTCAACGTGACAGCAGTTCTTTTCCGTTATTCATTTTAGTTTAATTGGTGAATAGAGACGTAGCGCAAGCCTCTTTAAAAATATCGTAGTACCGTAGCGGTGTGCTACAGACTGCTACGAAATTTCGTAGGATCGTCAAAGTAAATAAATATTTGCCACTGAAAATGTGTTAGTGTTAATTTGACAGTACAACTGTGGCTTTAGCCTTGAACGTTGAACGTACGCGACACCGAACCACCCTAATGTTTGGTAAAGATGACAAATGAAACAAAAAAATAGGTAGATATTATAAAAATAACTTGCAAGTTTTTTTAGTATAAACTATTTTCAAATAAACCAAACGCATTTTGGATAAAACCAACATAGTACTAAAATTGAAAAATTTTAATTGTCCAACGAGGATTTGGAATCGTATTTTTTCAATAAGCTGAGTGATTTTTATAGGAAATATAGAAGCACGCCCTCGGGAGTTCCCAGAATCAGTCTTTTTATTACTGCTTCACTATTTTTAGTCGGTGGAGTGGTGATTTTTGCATTCAACTAGTTCGCAGAAATTCATAAATAAAAATAGAACTACCTGTGAAAGAGCAAATTGAATAAAAGAATATTGCCAGTTTTGTTTTTGTATTTTCAATTTAAATGTGGTCGTGGTAGGATTTCACTTATTGGCAAGTGGAGGAATAATAGAGTCGTTTTTATTTTTGGTCATATCCCTCCGCTTTAGTGTCGAAATAAATTTATAACTTCAGATTGGTATAGATGCCAGTACATCTTTCTTTATTGGTAGATATTATACTCATTATACGAGTAGGTCAGAAGTTAAAACTATGAAACGGAATACACACAGTCACCGATTGGAATGTATATTTATATTAATACTAGCTGCGCCCCGCGGTTTCACCCGCGTTTTACATTATAAAACCTACAGGGCGGTGGCTATTAGATAGGACTTGTAACATTGTGTCAGAGAAAATACTGAAGTTAGGTCGTTTTTCACAGTTATTATTGCACTGATGGACAGGAAAACAGTGATGATGATGATGACTTGTAGCCTATATTGTGTCTCTAAACTATCTGCATACAACATTTCATGCAAATTAAGGTACTATTTCACAGTTTAGCCCACTGTGTATTGTGTAAGTTTGTGTATAAGTTATCAATATACCAAATTTCAAGCCAATGGGGTAGTTTTTCACAGTTTTTATTGCACTGATGCACAACGGTGACGATGATGATGATGATGAATTAAAGCCTTTATCGCATTGATGGAAAACGGCGATGATTATGATGATGACTTAATAATATTATTATGTTCATTGTTCGTAGCCTATGTCCTAAGTTGGAAGATAACCTATCTGTGAACCAAATTATCTCCCCCCACTCTCCCCTATTTCCCCCCACTCTCCACTCTTCCCCTATTTCCCCCCACTCTCCCCTCTTCCCCTATTTCCCCCCACTCTCCCCTCCTTCTACACCCACTCTCCCCTCTGTCTCCCCCACTCTCCACTCTTTCTTCCCCCACACTACCCTCATTCTCCCCCCTCTCCCCTCTTTCTCCCCTCTTTCTCCCCTCTTTCTCCCCCCACTTTCCCCTCTTTCTCCCCCACTCTCCCCTCTTTCTCCCCTCACTCTACCCTCTTTCTCCCCCCACTATCCCTCTTTCTACCCCACTCTCCCCTCTTTCTCCCCGCTCTCCCCTTTCTTTCTCCCCACTCTCCCCTCTTTCTCCCCCACTCTCTCCAATCTCCCCTCTTCCTCCTCCCACCCTCCCCTCTTTCTCCCCGCTCTCCCCTCTCTTTCTCCCCACTCTACCCTCTTTCTTCCCCACTCTCCCCTCTTTCTCTTCCTCACTCTCCTCTCTTTCTCACCCCACTCTCCTCTCTTTCTTCCTCCACTCTCCCCTCTTTCTACCCCCCTCTCCCCTCATTCTCCCCGCTCTCCCCTCTCTTTCTCCCCACTCTCCCCTCTTTCTCCCCCTCTCTCCCCTCTTAATTCCCGCTCTCCCCGTCTTTCTCCCCACTCTACCCTCTTCTCCCCCCACTCTACCATCTAATCCCCCTTTCCCCCCACTCTCCCCCTCCCCTCCCCCGTACTCTCCCCCCTCTCCTCCCATCGCACTCTCCCCCTTTAAATAACGATCCGTTCAGCCGTTTATTGTGGTCCGTTGGGGGTGCATCTAAAGAATACCTCATAATTTCAACCCCCCTTGCTTTTCCTCCTTTAGGAATCATTTTGCAAAAAAGCTGAAACCCGTATTTATTTATATCTTACCAAAAGCCTAAATAAGAATTTTCAGATCCCTAACTTGAAGAATTATGGATTCCCCATACAAACTTTCAACCCCTATTTCATCCCCTTCGAGATTATTTTTTGAGACAAAAGATAGCCTATGTCCGTCTCATAGGTCCAATCTACCCCTATACCAAATTTCATCGAAATCGGTCCAGCCGTTTGAGCGTGAAGAGGTAACAAACATACACACATACACACACACTCACAAACTTTCGGCTTTATAATATTAGTAAGATTTAATTTTTTCTTCCAAATCGGCCAATCGTTCGTAACACAATAATATTCACACCATTAGCATTTCTCTTGGGAGTAAATGTATAATATTTTCTCATATTCAAGAAAACAAAAACCACTTTTATTAAAGTATCTACTCGTACCTAAGCTAACATGAAAACTTGTGGATCTTGTTGAATAAATAAAACTACAATAAACGTTACTCCACCAAAGTTACTGACTAAACCTAGAGATATTAAATGCATAGGGAAGAATTTATAATCGTTTTCGACATAACCGCTAGAGATTTTTACCTCGCAATATTTTATGATACGAAACGCTGCAAGCAAACCCTCTGCCTTCGCAATAAAGCATAGGAGTGAGGTTAGATAAACATTTTAAAATACAGCCGCGACGGCGTGCAACAAACAAATTTTATCAAATACTTCGGAGAGGCTTTCATCGTTGAAACTTCATCAAATCGGATGGTACAAGATAATAAATAACCTTTCAATTTTCTATTTATTACATTGTAGAGAGCTTGCAGTTTGTATTAGAATTTTATGTACGAGATGGTATGGGTGGCGTGGTCTCTGAAGAAAATAACTGTGACGTCATTCATGTGAAGTAGATCATAAAGTGAATGAACTTTTTCAACCTAAAAATAAAATTTAGGGCTACATTACTCCAGCTATCGAGAATAAACGCAGAGAAATAATTATATCCGTCACCTATCACCGTACGTACCACGTACAGACACAGTACAGTGTGATACACTGACAGAAGAAACTAGGACATGACGAAACTAAAAGGGTTAAATTTCGGTACCCTAAAATCTCTCATTGACTGAAAATGCAAGTCAAAGAAAGAGGACGGAATATATACTCGTAATAATAAAAAATATTTAAGACTTTTGCGTTATTTTTTGTTTCTTTTAATTTTTAGTTACTTTTTTACTTAGTTTTTTGTAGACTTGTGTCAGGATCGTCTAATAGGTTTGATTGTATATTCGTATGTGTGAGTCTGCGTCAACGTTGTACCATATGTTAAGCATGTCGATAATTGTCCTGCTACACAATGGGCACAACAGCGCAACAGAAATACAACTATTATACAGCACAATGCTCATGAATCAATGTTTGAGTTAGGCTCTGAACACAAATCCTGTTATTACACGTTGACGCCAGAACTAATAATTGAAGTGGATTGCTGTGTTTGATTGATTCCCCGTAATCATGCCAGGTTAATGGACAGGCTTGACGTCGCGTTAGTCGGAATGTGGCCATTAACTTTCGATAGATCTATGCGTTAGCTATGGTGTAATTACTATGCACGGTGAATTTCCGTGTTGTTAGAATCGCTTACCCGTATTAACTTAAACTGTAAATGTAAATTTGTTTTTAGTTAAAATTAAGGGTTTTTTTTGTATGTTAACTTTAAATGTTGATTTGGTTTTAGTTTTAGTTATAGGTTTCATTTT
Source organism: Hylaea fasciaria (assembly GCA_905147375.1). Classification (NCBI taxonomy): domain Eukaryota; kingdom Metazoa; phylum Arthropoda; class Insecta; order Lepidoptera; family Geometridae; genus Hylaea; species Hylaea fasciaria. Next base: position 1,458,864 of record LR990192.1, read on the forward strand.
GTAGTCAAATTGTGTTGTTTTTTTTACTGGGGTTATTTGTACATTAGTCAGCGTTTGAGAGGTTGGTTTCTTAAGATGGTGATGGTGACCTTTAGATACGTCAAATGATAGTGCTGAGAGTATGGTGCCGAGAGCACTTTAGGATAATTCACGCTGAGTGGGGTCTCTTAACGTTAATTAGCTGTGAAACGTCTTTGGCGTATTTCCGTTGACCCCTTTTTAAGAGGGCCATTTCCGGTAGGTATATCTAACTACAATACAAGCATAGTTTAAAAGCTTTTGGTTTCACCAGCCCAGTGTTTGCCAACCCTCGATCGGCATTCGGAAACTTCCCTTTATTTTTCTGCGAAAACGTCAAATTACTAAAAACTAGATTAAATAAATATGCGTTTGTCAAAAATCACTACAAAATGCTTTCAATACTTTAAAAATGGCTCATAAAAAAAATCTCATCGTGAGGAAAAGGCGAATTTATTTATTACTTTTAAGGGGCAACCCCCTTAAAAGTAATTTCTTGAAACTGACAATTTGAATTCTAGATAATATAGTAGGGGATACGTACATAAGACGTGCAAGCTGCTTATTTGCTACAACATCTAAAGTAAAAATTGTTACAACGTACGGATCTACATAACATATATCACGTACTAGTGTTTGTATCGATAATGTGATGTGAATCAAAAAATCTTCGCACCAATGCTACAACCACACGAACAATAATTTACTCAATGGAAAGTCCTCGATGCGACCATTGTAACAACTTGCAATTTTGCTATGGGAAACATTTTCAAGCTCGTTAGAATTCTCGATTCCGGTACGGGCCCAAGCTTTAAATTTAACTTTCAAATTACACCAACGGCAAACACAACGTGTTTGTAGTCTCTGTTTGACGAGCGCTGGTAAATGTGGTTTTGGGATTGTAGTGACGAAATTGCCGGTGCGGTCGCCGCTGTCGAGGCAAGTGGAAAACTGTTTGCAGACTGGTGCTTACACTGTGCTGATGCTATATCAGCGTTTGTAGTTATACGTTTGTATACACTTTCTGGAGGATGGCGACTTTTTGTTTTTTTTACGATGCTGGAATACTTACGGACTTTACTCCTAGACGGATTATAAAATATAATTGAGTTTCTATTATTATGTAATCAGTTAATCACTTTATATCTTTTGTTCTTATCTGTTGATGGACGTACAATAATCATTCGGCAATACAAGTTACATGAAGATAGCTCTTATTCCCTCCCAAATCACCGTATTGCGACATAGCGTGAGAGATTATTCGCGCCCCGAGCCTTGTTGCGAGCTCGTCGCGAACCTCCGAACGATAAAATATTTTACAGTGATAAATGGCTCAAGTTTATGCGGGCTGCTTGTACAAGTATGGCGTGTACGGCTGCAAGCTTGTAGCTTGTGTAAAAACTTAAGGGCTTACATGTCTCTAATGTGTTCATATCTGACGGTGAAAATGGGGAAAATTGGCCTATGATACATTTTTACGTGTCGGTGTGCTTATGTCGATACTGTTGAAGCAACGTACCCCATCCTGTTTCATGGGTTATACATTTGTTGGAGTGTTTTTTCAATCCCTTTTTTAAATAAGTTCTTTTGTGAGAGGTATGTGAACTCTGTTCAGTAGAAATGTTAGCGCAGACTGTGTACTCGTATGTTTGTATAATTATAGGAAGGAGGCAACGTTCGCCCGAAAAGCTCTAATTAAATGTAAAAATCAACATTACAATAAAATCCAGAGTGGCAATTCGGCCATTTTCTCCTTAGTAAATTAGTTACGTTTCTGTGTGTTTTTCTCTGCAAATTTAACGAGCACTACGTAAAAATTTAAAGTATAGTCAAATATTTACCGTCGCATTTCCACTTTTTACAAACTAAAGCGATGTCAACAAAGCGTCGTATTTTCCCTCTAGCAGTAAAAAGGAGATTCACGTCACTGGAAACCCGACATACTTTACAAAAGATGGAGAGGTGAAATTTTGGCGACAAGTCACGCCGCGCCACTGTGTCGCCTTCTAAATGGCCTTTTCTGACTCGCGCCTTTCCCAGCGAATAAATGCCAAACCAGCCGTCTGCTTTCACACAATGTACTGTAGAGGTCTCAATTAAAGTTCAATTAATCTTCCACAAAGAACGATACTTGACATAAGTGACTCTAGTCACAGGTCAACCAATAGTGAAGCATTTAATTGAAGCCGAGCAGATTTTATTGTGTTTGTAGTAAATTTATATTCTTATGTTGGAATTCGTGTTAGGCACAGACTAGGTGAAACCCCGTCTGTAAAGCATTATTTTTATTGCAAACCTCTTTTATGTCTTAGTTTTAGGTTAAGTTTTCTTGAACTAATACAATTAAAATAATACATGTGTACATCCAACCTTCACACAAAATCCTAAGACAAAAAGTCTATAATTTACGAAAGAGAGTTATTGCAATCAATATAAATTCTATTACGTACTACGTAAATAAAATTAAGTGCAATTGGCTAAAATCATCAACGTCCAATATGCACCACATTTAGTTTAATGAAGAATTTCAATAATATTTCATGATCACTTCAATTTCATTTTCAGATTTCAATTTACACACCAGGGCTTGATTTTTATTAACTTGCTATCTTTTTTCGTAACATGATACTGCTACGCTGTTGGTTGCCTAGTGCCTACCTCAACGGGATAAAGGCGTGACTGTATTGTATGTATGTATGTTTGTTTAAACCTGATTATAAATAAAATAAAACGCAGCCGTTCGAAACATACTGTACATTCATTACAGCCGGTATTATTTCTAGTCGCTCCCCTCCTGTATACATGCACATGACGGAGCGGCGCGTCAAAGGAAATGAGGGTAGCTCTGTTTTTTTATCGAAGGGTTAGAATCGAGATTGGAATTTCAACTTCACCGTATCTACCGGCAAAGTGTAAAACAAGAACTTTCAGGCGATGGAATGAAAACACCTGTTAATTGTTCATTCCGTACAGTGTTCGTTTGCGGATTGCGTTAACGCCTACTTTTCTGTTATTTTCCTGTGTTGTGTGAGTTTTCGCAAGATACTATGATTTTATAAGTTTTATCTGGATGTCTGGGCGAAGTAGCACCTGGCCAAAAGTCTGTTATTTCTCTCTGATAAATGTGCTACGATGCCCGGGTCGGTCACCGCTGTAGATCATTGGAGTGGTAGGTACTTAGTTTTAATAGGGTTGCATTTTGCGATGATAAAAATGTCGTTCGGTAGTGGGCGCGTGATTTGTATAAAGGTATATTTGATCAAGAAAAAGTATTGGTCTGAGATCGCAGTCGATCAGCAACGTTAAGCAATCATCCAGCGGCACATGTGGGTCCGGTTACTGGCAGTGTCTGAGCGGCTCCTGGTTTCGGTGGGTACGCTATAACGTCATTCCCTATTGTTTTCTATTTACGTGTATGTCTTGCTTTTGGGCGTTCTAACAAGCTTTGACACCTGAAAATGGCCCATTCGGGATACAAACCACTATGCTACTTTATTGTAATAAGAAAACGTACTGTATCAATTGCGACATTCCCCGTTCGCTAGCGATCGACACCGTCGGCGACCCACCCACCCACGGTCTGACGGACTGTAACTGATACTCAATTAAACTGTACTATTATCGTGTAATCCACATGTGCATCGGCACGGAACACTGCAGCCCTTTCCCGTGCGTATGAGCGCTGTACATGGAGAAAATTGGGGGGTCATTTATACGTCACCGAGCGCACGCTAGTGTTGGTGTGATACATAAACCCCTAAGTGCTTACTCACGGGCACGGGCACGGGTGCGGGTGCGGGCGCGAAATATCAAACTTATGGCGTACTATACAAGTGTTCACGTACAAAACGCACGTGCGGTCTAAGCTACGTCTACCGCGCCCGCGCCCGCGCCCGAGCCCGCGAGTTACCGTGAACGAGCACGCGTACGCTGAGTTTGTGCGTGCTTAAATTGGACGAGATACAGAGCGATGCTAATTATAACAGAGCTTGTTTGGTGCCGCATGTTTGCAGTTAATCCAATTAAGGCACCATTACCCGTGTTTTGCTGAAGGATCGTTTGTGCCAAATACGTTCACGGTGTCGATATTATATTGGAATTGGAAGAGACGGGTTCTGTTCAAACTATATCTAGATTTTTTGTTTTTGTCAATAAATTTGTAAAGATCTGGTAGAAAAGAAAGAAGATCGCTATGTTTTTCTGCTTCAATCTTGCACTATAGACTAAAAAAATGATTGCATCTCCCTGTTGCTTGCCATTTCCAATTTTTTTTTTCATGAAGCCACCAATGTATATGTTTGTTAATATTATCTATGGTATGAGACTACCACAAAATATTAGGAGCCGTTACGTGGCCTAAAATTTCCTCATATATTAATTTTAATGTCGACTTGTTACATTTTTAGAATTGTTATTAATTTATTGTTTACTAATTAAACTAACTACTGGTGCGGTTATTAAAAACTTTTGATTTTTATTCATCTCTCCGCTGCTGCCATTCAAGACACAATAGATTTTCATTGCGTCTCGGCAGGATTCTTGACAAAGCACGGGAGAAATTGAAGAATGAACGGTGTCTCAACGTTGCCAACAATTCCATAAAAAGACGTGTATTATGCGGGTTCTATTTCAATTCTCATAGGGAGGCACGAGTACAACGTTAAAAATTCCGTATCGCTCGATCAATCAGTGTATTATATAACGTAAAGTATAAGATTGCGCTCCCCTAGTAGTAACGACCGACGTGCGTATATACGGAGAATCTGATAAATGACCCGTCACACGATTCATCAGGGATTTAGGCATTTGCGCGTCGAGTAGGTACGTAATACGTATCTTACGCAGGAATTACATTATACGTAACACCGGTACCAGTACCGGTATTATGTTAGAACTTCAATTATTGTACGAGTATTAATTATAATATCGTGCCATTTCTATCTACCATAATAATATGCAAAAATAGCCAGTGCTAATGAAAAACGGCCCTGATGTGTCGTTTATCCGGTAATAATATTAATTGATCTCTGCGGTTGAAATGGCATGAAACATCATTAAATGTTTGATTATATAAAATATCGTCCAATATTGGACTTTGGACAATTTCACCAATTGAATTTAGTTGACCAAGCGAACGTAGAAAACGAAGGTCGCCGTTTTAGGAGTAGCGGTTTTTGCTTTCATCCGGTTATATGTTGGTTTCGGGCTACAAGTCACATTATCAACCGATGTTTACGAGATTTGGTATACTTACATACCAACTATGATTTTAATTGCTTTTTTATTGTGAGTGATTTTTGATAGAAAGGAAAATGGGCGCAAAAAGGGGTTGAAGTTTTCTGCAGCGTCATTTATTGACGTAGAGTTATGATATTTGGTGGAAATGTTAAGTATTAAATTCTAGACAAGTTGTTGTGGAAAAAAGGTGTTTAAGTTGAGGGCAAACGGGGGCACAAAGAGGGGATGTCTATCGCCGCCCCTCTGATCGCGAGGTGTACTGTTCACAGAGCCACTGGTATTAATTAATAACTGTCTTCCAGAGTTTTGGCGGGAATCCGATAGTGAGACGTTGTTGGTCTTGTATTATTAGCTCAAACTTGTGTTTCTTCGAGTGTTAATGTGTAATATTGGTGGAATATTAACCATTAAGTGTTCGTTAACGTGCACGAGTGTAGGCGAATGATATAAACTCAAAAAACGTGTCATTTCGCATTTTTTCCAAAACTCCCAGGAAGTTTCAGTAAAGCATCCACTACTTTACTGAATCGTGACTGACGATGTAAATAATTGACTTGAATACTTGACCACGATTGCTATAACATTGCTGTGACTTTCTTGTTTAAGAAATACAATAAAATACTTGACACTGGCTATATGCACAAACCGTGCGAAGCCATAACTAAAACAAAAAAAAAAAAAAAAAAAACTGTCTTCCGTAAATAATAGACGTTTTTGTCAGAAGCTTTTTAGAAGCAAAAGGCTCAGAGAGTGAGAGAGTGTAAGTGTGAGTTGGTGCTCACGCCACGCATATTCACTCAACGAAATTGTTTATATTTTATGCTGTTGTATGAAGGTTATAGATGTAGATTGTAGAAGTGATCTGTGTGTAAAGTAAGTATGTAAATAAAATACACGTTTACAATACAATTTTACCCAACGTCTTTGCTGAACACAAAAGCGTTCAGCAAAACTTCACTCTGTGAAAGTATTCTTTCCTACGAATCTTATTGTTGAATTTTTCTTTTAATAGATACCAACTGACTACGAAATTTTGAGGATAACTTGGATCCCTGTGCACGACGGCAGATATTTTCGAAGTTATTATTCGCGTTTCAGGTAAGCAGAATTATTTGCAAGGATTAATATGTATAAGTTATTTGAAAAAATAAATAAAATAAATAATTCAGCCTGTAACTGTCCCACTGCTGGGCAAAGGCCTCCCCTCACTATCGTGAGGAGGGAAAAACTGATGGAAATTTATGGTAGGGCATTTTGTCGTTATCTGTCAACAATTTTTTTTTGTTTTTCAGCTAGTATCATAATTTTTAAAATGAAGAAAATTTTCTTGAACAATAATTTATATGCCTAAAATTTTGCACGGGAAACTAATTTTCGAAATCTGTGGGTTGCGTATCTCGCTAAAAAAAACTAAGACAAGGCTTATGGCAATGGTAAATCAGGTTTAATAAAATATCACGGGCAAAGTAGGCACTTAGGCAGGTACCATGGAGGGTGCAGACGTCGTCGAAGACAACGCCGTCGTCGAAGATGACCACAATAATCACCATTTCTGTATCGAAAGACAGATCTAGCACAAGTCCGTTAGTTCGATGTTGGTGACAAAATCCATCAATAAAGTCAGGATGGCGGAGCGAAAATTCGTGGATTTGCACGGGGGTGATGCATCATCTCGTTGTGACCGAATGAAAAGGTCAAAGCGTGTCAAACACCCGATGGTATTTTCGGTCTGTTGATTGATTTGATTGATGATTGGAGTTTTGACTTTGTATCCCGTATGACGGCTTTTTGTTACCGTAGTTAAAATTTCCATGACATTGTTTTAGATTTGAGGCGATTGATTAGTGCAAATTAGATTGTGTTGATTCGACAGAAGCCTCCTACTTTGTAGGCTACGAAATAATTAACAGTATTTGAAAAAAAAATGTGCTTAATTTAATTATACCCGATTCTTTTTTGACAGACATTACCTACGTATAGTAAGATTTTTTATAGGGACTTACTTGTTTATTTACTAAATTAGTTCTGCAATGCAACGGCAGTGTTGGTTACGCTACCTTCACACCGTGGTAGCGAGTAAAAATTGTGGATTATGTATAATTATAGTCTATAGTTAACGATGTGTAGATTGTCTATTGTTTTATATAATATAACACTTCGTTTGTTACTGTATTAATATTACAGATAAAAGGCACTTGTATGTCAAAATAATAAAATCCTTTTTTAATTGTAATATTTTAATTATGCTATCCGTAACATGTTTTTTATATTATGAAAATAGATAATAGTAAAAATCACATCTTCGTTTTCTAGGAGTATTTTGTTGTTTACCAAATGCAAATTTATTCAAAGCGGTCTAACCTATTTGGAGGTTTTGCGAGACTAACCCATGGTGATTCATTTTTATATACTACTCGAAGATATAGAAAATAATATTTCCTAAAAAATAACAGAATGCGACGCTTCGATATTCCAAGACAACCTCACCGAATGTACCTACCCGTTGAATGGTTGTAAAGTATAGTTTAAGTGCTTGGAACAGACATAACTTTTCACCGTTCTGTTTTTACCGTGTAGTGTTACCCGTGTTACTCCGGGACAAGTTCGTGATAAAATGTTAGTTGTGTAAAGTTATTTCACGCGATGGATTGTGGGTAGTAGGAATGCTCTTCGAAGCATGGGTATTTCGAATTCTGATCCAGCGTGGTTTCGGAACGGCTACCACTTGACTTGTAGTGGAAGAGCGTTCTAAAAGATTTTTGTTTAACTTATTGTTGTGTTTGTTGAAATGGTCTAAAAAAATATGTTAGTGGAAATGCAATGTCCGCAAATTCCATTTTAACTTCTTTCCGCATACTTTTGAATATGCCTAAGATGGCAAGCGTCCAACTCTTGGAACCGAGGCTTTTATATGTTTTTAGTCGTTGTTATTTCTGTGCTTGAAGATTTAGATAGGCGCGTGTTTGTGTGTCGGTGCAGCACGGGATTATTGTACGCTTTGCAAAAATCTTTCTGAAGATTTTTAACTAACACTGCCGTGGTTGTAATTCAAGTTTGATTGACCGTAATCCGTAGATTAAATTAAACCTCGCTGACGCGGGACATGAAATAGGACGATCTTATTCGCAGCACGCGTGCAAGTCGCCACTCCGCAAATACTTATCGCCGAAAAAATATTGTTATGACGCTTCGGTACTAAGGCCATGACTTGGTCCAATCAGAACTTAACCAATTGCGGCGGCAGGATAGCGTGCGACGCTGCATTCCTCGCGGGAGACCTTGACCAGGGAACAGCTGTTGGCAGGAGAGCTTACCGTTGTAGAGGAGCGTGGGCTCGGGGTCCCTCGGCTGCGGGCCCGGTGCGGTGGCAGCAGGCGCGGGGCTGCAACCGCGCCCCTCACCGACCACGTCGATCTCCTCGTCAGACTCATCGGCCGGCTCCGTCGCCGCACCCGCCTTCCACTTCTTAGCCATGAGGCATCGCGGCATGGTGGCGCCCGCATCGGCCTCAGCGCGGCCGCATCAGCGAGAAACAGACGAACAGAGAGAAAAAGAGAGAAAAGAGAAAGAGCGGCGCCCCGGGCGAGCGGCGTGCGGGCGACGTCGCGCGCGACCTCTTGCGATTGTGGGGAGTTTAGCAACGCGTCTCTTTAAATAGGAGGGGCTGAGGGAGGCGAGTGCGCGCGCACCCACCTCGATCGATGGGCGGGGGTGGCGCACCCACCGCTACACAAAACTTTGGTCTCACCAACTTAGGCCGACACTTGACAGGACGCACACACAATCAACCAGTTGACAAAGACCCGCCACTACGCGTACGCAGCGCGCCGCCGGCCGGAGCGCGCCGGCCGGCGGCCGCGAGACGCCGCGGTGGCGGCGCCGATGGTGCTTTCCCGCTCACTCATCGCTCTCAGCTGGAAAACACATTTCGCGCCTTTAATCTCGCTCTAGAACTTTGTTTATTTACTTTCCTTCGCTGGCACTGCGAAGGAAATCGCTCAAAGTAGTCTAAATACTAAAAATAATTAAAATTAAAATATATTTACCATTAACATTACTGAAAATTAATTAAATTAAAATTAAACATTCATCATCATTACAACAACTAGCGCTGATCACAGGGCTCATCCCACTTTATTAAGGATTAAGCCATTTAGTTATTATAAAATATTACATACAATAAAGCTAAATTTAAATGTAATAATGTTGACAATAATAAATAATGTTACATACAATAAACTCTGTATTAACTTTTAACATGTATGTAACCAACACTTTTAAAACTCCTGAAACCGAAAGCACATGATATACTTACCTATAAGAAGTATTTAATATGTTACAGTGCTCGTGTCTAGACAGAAATTAATGAAGATATAAGTGGGCATTACTCTCCTCCCAGATCTTTCCAAAGTAATTGATTGTTTTGACCATTATTATATATTCACTATAAATAACAATCAATTGGAATAACCGGACTGGCCTCAGCTTTGCTTAAATTCAATTTAAACAGGTTAATCTACGTTTTTAATTAAATACAAGACAACAGAACAAGTCAAATCAGACTTAAAACATTACCTATTTAAGGAATTCGGAAAGGAGGTATTCACAAGCTCATTTAACTGCCCCTTATTATTGTTTTGTAAATACAAAACCAACTTGTGAAGCCACCTCGTTCATTACGAAATAAACAAAAAAAATACCATTTTCAAACATTACTGAATAATTTGGAATTAAGTTAATGTGAGTTAAAATAAATTTTAATTATAGATTACGATTATTCACTTCATAGGTAAAGAACGAAATAAAACAGAAGCTATATAGGTATGCTATTTTATCCTTTATCTTTTGTAAAAAATACTGTTCATTAAACCTTCCCTTCAGAAAAAAGGAAATTTAAACACTTTTAACAAAAAAAAATCCTTATTTATCTCAAGAGACAAATATTTGTAGTAAATCTAAGATTTCTGACAATAAAAATTCTAAGATAATTTTAAATACCTACCAATAACCGTAATCAACTCGTACCATTATCGTAATCTTCAGAACAAACATAAATCATAACATTTCGTATTCCTCAAATTAGTAGTACCGTGTGAATTACAAAAGCCTACCTTTTACTGACAATCACCTACGGATCACATTTAAAAGTCAAAATGGCAACCAGAATAAGTATTAGTAAATCAAGAATATCTAGTATTGTAGGTACAAGACGTAAAGGGACAGACGGATAATAAACACTATTGAAACACTACCAGTAAACGAAGATAACTAAAAACAATTACAAAAATAACTGAAAACAATTACAAAAATAACTAAAAACAATTACATACAACAATAACTAAAAACAATTACAAAAACTATCAATGTGTGGTCGCTGCGACGATACATATAACTTCGTCATGAATACTTTTTTTGTGAATAAAAGTATAAATAATTCAGATTAGCTTTCATTTTCACTATCCTAGTCTTGAAGGAATAAAGACGACGCGTGTTCGCTATTAATTCATTCACCGCAGGCAACTGGTGGGTGCAAGTGGCAAATTGTCGTTCGTTGTGGAGGTTATGTTCAGCAGTGGATGTCTTCAGGATGATGACGATGATGATGATGATGATGATGATGATGATGATGATGATGATGATGATGATGATGATGATGATGATGACGATGATGATGATGATGATGATGATGATGATGATGATGATGATTCTAATTCGTTTAAAACCTATATAACATATTTATGTACAGTGGAACCATTCAAAATTAGAGATAATAATGTTAGGTTCTTGCAGTAAAATTTTACCAACTTTAGGCCGGTACAAAAGTACCTAATAAAGATTCAAGCGGACGGCGTCGCAGGCAGACCTGAAACTTCAACGACGCTAGTACGCGAACCTAGATCGCCTATTTATAGATACACGATTGTGTCGGTGGTCTCGCAACTTCGCGCTTGTTTCCGTTGTCCCCCATTCAAACAAGCCAACACGACATGTCGTTGCATGCCGCGTCTGAATGGGGATTCGTCTAAACGTTTGGTGCAGGTGACACGTGACAACGCCGGCTCTCATAATATGTAGGTCATAAAATCAACAAGGAGGAAGCACGTACTCAATCTTACGAGCACTACAGTAACACCCGAACCTATTTTCCACCAGAGGGCTTTTAGTTTCATAGTATTAATAAACATGGCGATAAAAATCTTATTCCAAGATCCTTAATATTAAATTCTAAACTGTCTAGCTCAGATGTCAAAAGTTTCGAATCTACAGTGCTGAGAAATGCAGCTGCTCTGACTCCTGACCTTGTTGCGACTTCAGTTTGTAAACTGAAACTTGAAGTGACATTATATTTGCAATAAGCAGACAGTAGGAGAGCAGCTGCCTGTTTCTGAACAGTACTGTCCCGTCTAGTACTTTATCAATTTAGTCATGGCAATTATTATATTTACAATACTAGCTGCGCCCCGCGGTTTCACCCGCGTTTGGTTAATATACAATAATATATCTTAATGAATTGTAGCCTATGTGTTATTCTGATATGTAAGCTATATTATTGTGAAGTTTCATCAAAATCCATTCAGTAGTTTTTGTGTGAAAGAGTAACAAACATCCATCCATCCATCCATCCATACTCACAAACTTTCCCGTTTATAATATTAAGTAGGAAGTAGGATATTACATTAAACCATAGTTCAGGCACATAGTACTGAATTTGAGCAACATCAAATAACGCAACCCTTCTAAAATAACTTGGTTTTCTGTCCGCCCGTTGTCTATAAGCTATTACTACAATCCGAGGAAGGTATAAAAAAATTAACTGGTTAAAATATAGCGGCACTCCAAATATTTATATTAATTAACAAAATTATGATTAATGTCAAACAGAATTCACAATATTTTGCGACCGTATTATTTTATACGGCAATATTTTCCTCCCTCGCCGCAAAGTGTACAAGCTCGTTATAATTAACAGAATATAATATTATATTGTATTTCCTGCCGCGTGCCATGCATGAGACCGAATTTTACAACGACTGGGATAAAATTTACTTAACTACAAAAAAATAACATCGATAGTAGTGGATCCATACATATTATTGAAACGCCATCAAACTTTCAATTGAAAGGGCAAGGAGATCGTTTAGAGTTTTGCACCTACTTAGTTTGTTAATTCACTACCTACACTGTTACCTACCCAATGCACTCTCTGTGAGCCGAATAATTTTATTCACTCGGTGAAGAAAATAGTCAGACGACAGGAGTTAATAGAAAATCAGCCCAGTGAACGCATGAAAACAGATTACACCTCATAATTGCATTGATTCCATTTGCTCCATTTGTTAAAATAGTAACGCCTAAAACAATTCTATTTGTACCTGTTTCAGCAAATATATACCCAACTTAATTTCAACTCCAAGAATCCTTCGGAACGACGCCCGTATAGGGACCCAACAAAAAAACTGTGTGGTCTCCTAAGGCACTTTAATTTATTTAATTTTGCACAATTCAATTTTTAACTGCCAATGAATAATGAACAGTACCAACACAATATAAAAATTATATATAGCAATTTGAGAAAAAAGTATTATGAGAGTTTTTATATTTATTAGAAACCAGACTGGACCACTCGAGTACCGCCGGTTCACAAACACTGATGCACTATACGCGTAGTAGAACTGTTTTTATAATTCTTGCCCCATTAACGATTTACAGATTCTAGAACGCAAACGACTTAATAAAAACAATGAACACACAATAACAACTGCAAAATTAAATATGTATGTTAGTCATTTATATTTGGTTTGACTTTATATTAAGTTAGGTTATTAGTTTGTCTCTAGATTTGTTTGATAAAGTTATTGTACTTCTGTAATATTGGTATCGTAAGCCATCTAGACGTATCCCCAGATATGCCACTTGCGAGAATAAATATTATATGTAATATGTAATATATATATTAGCCTACATCGAGCCACTGCTGGGTTTATAGGCCCTCGTCGCCGCACTTTCCAGATCTGCGCCAAGCAAACCCACTGTGTTCCTGCCACCTGACCACCGACGAGGTGGTCAAAGGTCATCCGTTGATCGTTCATGACCACCATACCGTTTATAATAAATAAAAACAACACTGAAGTTAAATTAAATGAAAAAACCTATTCATAATTTATTGACTATTCGATGAATGCTACCGCTCATATTATAGTGAAACAATCCGAGCGGTGCATTTATCGAATACATTCTCACAGACTTTGCATGGTGCGAAATACCGGGAATCGCATAAATTTCATTACCTATTTTAATCGTTTGAATACATCCCGACCCTGATATGAACGTGAAAAACGCCCAACCTATTTCATTAGATTATTTTGCTGGTTTCCTAAAACTTATTACTAAAGAGCATACACACATAGCATACCTTACACTTACCTATGTCAAAGATGTCTCCGGCATTAATCGTAACCTTTCGTTATCGATTCCTGTTCAAAGGTTAGGTACTTGTAATCAGTTTTACAATCAATTCTTGATCAAAATCCACCTAAATTCTTGTTAGTCTACATACAGCTAGTAATGTTGCTGACAGAATTAAAATTTGAAACACGCCTTTTGAATACTTTTTGTAGTAGAAATACCACTTCGTCATTTATTACGAGATAAGTCACAAACGGTCACTCATACCAAGAAGTTACTGTATGACTAATACAAACAACTTTTTATTATAACATAGAAACGATACTCAGTTCAATTCAGTTAAATCTAATTTTTGGTGTTTCAATAGAAAGAATAACATGACGTATCTATCTGTTAAAAAAAAAAAAGTTGAAAACGATAAGGATACGCCATAAGTCATCGTTCATTTTCAACCGCAATAGACTGGAATGCGGCGCTTTCGTCTGTGTTATCGGATAAAAACGTCCCAGGAGCCATTAATTCATGAGTGAATAATCTTCCAGGCAAGCGTGCTAAACCGCCGGCCCGTAGCTTACCATCAGGTGAGATTGTGGTCAAACGCTTGCCTGGTACGTCATACATATAATATACTAGCAGACACGGCCACGCGTTGCTGTGGCTAAGGTATTTGTTATTGCGACTATACATTGAGATCTTACCTATCCTATCTTTCAAGTTAGGTCAAACTGCACACGGTGTGCAAATTTGATTAAAATCGGTTAAGCAGTTTAGGAGTCCATCGCGGACAAACAACGTGACACTTATAATTTATATATATTAAGATATAAGATATAGCTAGTTCACTACTATGAAACCTATTGAAACTCAACAACCGTAACCCTGACCATGTCCGTATGTGGCGTCGTAGGCTTGCGTGACCAACGTGGCCGCCTTGAACTCGGTCGATGGCATTCAGTAGAATAAAGTGTTCGGCGAGCCGCACATATGCACCCCTAATTGGTTGGCCATGAATATTGAATTATTTTTCCGTACGGCATACCATATTGAAGATTTTCCAAGGAATTTCTACGTCAATGTGCCACTTGTTTCTACAATAGAATTGAATGGCGCTCAATTCATGGACGTAATGGTATATACTCGTACTAGTAGTGAGCAGTAATTAATTCGATATTATCCAACCCTACTAATATTATAAATGAGAAGGGTGAGTGTGAATGTTTGTTACTACGTACCTCCGTAACTACAGAACTGATTTTGATTAAATTTGTACCTAATATAGCTGATAGTTTAAGTTCTAAAATACCACTTAGATTAATCTAGTTATCATGAGATCACGATTTATGAAATTAGTGATTTGTGTGGTACAAATAAAGGTATTTTTCGCGATGTTTTAATGACGTGACACATCGTCACAGTCCACGGGTAAGAAATCACGGGCATACGCTTAGTTTTGTTAAAATTTACATGATTTGTAAATTACAAACCTTACTATATTATTAATATGTAACTATTAACTTAACTTGTCCCAACACAACAAGTCGTGCCGTGACAGGACATCGATAGGAAGTTAAATCAAAATACTTTCTACATTTTATTTTTAAATTCTTTATTCAGAAAAAAAACTAGAATAAAACACTAAGTTGACAAGCCTTGCTACTTTCTAGACTAGAAAATCACTTAAATGCTATTGTCTCGATATACTATAATATTATAATTTAGGACACCTACCTGTGAAGAACAATCGATCTCTTGAGGGGAGAAACATTTGTATAAAAAACTAAACAGTGAATAGTAAATCTACTAGTACCTACGACTGTTAAAACTTCTTGGGAGTGGTTTTGAATCTACATAGTTTTGAGTTTAATTGCAGTCAAGCAAGCAATCGGGCAATGACGCGCCTAAAACTTTGTTAGCAAAATGTTTAATATCAACAACCCCACACTGGATAGTCAGCAAGAAGGTTGAAATCGAACCATATTCTCGTCTATTTCAAATTAGATTGAAAACCACCCCGATGGCATCAGTCAGTAATCAAAAATATGTAAGAATCTCCAAGAATGCAATACAAAGCCGTCACGGCGCCGTCGCCTCGGCTTGATAAATGCTTGATGCTTCGCTTCGGAATCTTGTTTCCAGTAAAACCCGTCACGTTACACGGTCGGATTTGTACCCAACTAGGAACGGAATGCATTTTATTGACAAATTCAATTCAATTCCAGTTCAATTGAATTCAATTTGTATTAAAAAATTTAGATTGCATTGTTTTTAAATGCCCAGTAATGAAATATTTTTGTAAGTGAACAAGAACATTCTTAATATTCATGTCAGTGAGTAGCTCATTTGGCATCGCTTCTTCAAATGCGACTTTAAAAGTAAAACAGATTTGGTGTAGAAAGTGTAGATTGTATAATTTGTATATACCTTCAAATAAAAGGAATTAATAAAACAAATCGCTGTAAAATATACCAACTGAAAAAAAGTAAAAACAGCGGAAATGAACTGTGTTCCTGTTTTCACTAACGGTATGAATTGTTTTGAAATGTGTACACAAATAAAAAAAAACGGTTCGTTTCCTCTAACAGCGAGCGACGGGAAACACCATTCTACCGAAGTTGCATTACAAAATGAATATTACAAATAGGATAACAAAGTTGAAGTTAGTCAAACGTATTTTTAATTGGTGCGTTTGATATTTTTAAGTCCTAGCTTTTTACATTTTCAACGTGTTTTTTCATTGGACAACAGTTTGTAGGGAAATACAAACTGTCTGGCGAATTAAAACTTTTTTTTAATTCGCCAGACTCGATGTAAACTCGATTCAATTTTCCAATTCCAATGCAGTCGACGGCGCTCGACGTTTAACTAGAAGAGAGCAACTTCCTCTTAACCTATCCAACTATAGTGTTTGTCAAACTTCCAACCGGCCAATTATTCACTCCGGCGCCGACACGGCGAGCTCTAAATAAGCTGAATGGTCTCGCTAGTTTACTAACAACTGGGTGACTGTAGTTTATTCAAAATTAACTTTGTAACATGTACTGTTTTTACACGTATTACCGTCACCCTGTATTATGCTATTATCTTTACTTAGATTGTCTTTTAATTAGTGGCCAATGGAGAGGTTTTGACGGAAAGCCGCAAAATGTGACGTGTGTGGGCAAAAAATTCAAGCGCAAAAAGTGTTATTTATCGTCTCTCCGGAACTGCTCACAGCTTAATTAAAGCTTCCACCGCCTTTGAATCGCGGTTCGCGACTTTGAATGCGACACTAGCTAAGCGGGGCTTAACATTATGGTTTCTTTTGATAAAATTGATATTAAATTAGTCTTTTTAATTAAAGAGAATACGTATAAAATTATTTGTGGGGAAATTCGATCCTGTGTCACATAACATACACATTATTCGCTGTTGTGTTATGGCATTGATAAGCATTACTATACTGAGTTATGCTAGTATGCTACATTAAATGCTGAATAATATTTTGTACTATTATAATATTATTTATTTATTATTATTATTATATTGTGTGCTTATGGCTGATCTATTGTAATTTCAATGTACCTACTTTAAAATCATGTTGGAAGACACAATAAGTCTTATTTTATTTCATTGTGTAATCCTGTTTTAGCTTTGCTTCTGTCTTACTTATATAGAAATATAGATGTGTGCTATTACGCTGTTGGGTAACCGAAATAAATAAAATAAATAATTATTAACATAATATGGTGGTCTACCTATTTGCGAGTATTTATTGTTTGATTATTTTAATATATTTTGTAGTTTGAGATTCAGGAACGTTTTGCGGAATTTTCACAGGGTTGTTCCTTTCAGAAGCTTTTATATTTTAAAATTTCATTGTTATTTGAAGATAAAAATGTTGAAGTTAATTAAGATTCCATGGATAGATACAATATTTTATCAAGATTCTTGCATATTTTACACATGAACAAAATATTCTAAAATTATTATCAGAGATAAAAATGAACTTAAAATTACGTACATTGTGTAAATTATGTTTACTTAGTTTAAGTATTTAGTTTGTATTTTGTGTTTATGTTAATATCTTTTTGGTTGTTGAATAAATCTTTAGATACATAAATGATAATGTAAAAAGTTACAGATGCCTAATTGAAGTGAGAATTAGAACCCAATACATTACAATAATACAATTACACAATTTAATTATTTAAATATTTGAAGAAGTTGTTCAAAACTGAATTCTAAATAATTTAAAGGTATTTTTAAAAACAATTTAAAATAGCTAAGTAGTGCGCTAACTTAAACCAATAAAAGTTCTAGACTCCAACATTATCACGTTCTTAAACAGTCTTTTCGCAGTTGATTAATGATTTTTTGTACTGCAGAATGTTCAACAACGTTAGTGCTAGAGCATCTTTTTTGTAATTAGAGTGACAGCAAAGGCGAGACGCGTTCTTTGCAACCCCATATCATTGACCCGGCGGCGGCGCAGAGTTCCTTTCGCTTTGAATTTCAACCACAAAGAGGTGGATCAAAGAACGAGCGAGACATTCCTTTGCGGTCACCCTCAGCGTTAACAAAAAGCACTTTAAAACACACGCGCGGTTACACTCACTTTAGAAACAGGGTAGACCTAGCTCGCAAGTTTGTAAAAAATTCTATGCCCGAAGATGTTCCTGTTCTAACGTCAAATCAAGATCAAATAACGAACTTACATCTACGGTTATTCTGTACAATATATTTGGTTAACATAGTTTATAAGATTATATTTTGAGTTTCCAATAATTATGTAGTCAACGTTTATAGCATCTACCGGACTCCTAACGTCAGCAAATGAAAGACACAGTTGGTTTGCCTGGTTACTTAATTTTAGACAATATATCTACAATATTGGGTCAATCCCACCAAGATTGGGTATGCGATGCGACGATTGCTCCTGCGGGCGTTTGTGAAAGATCACAAGATTATGGGCATGCAAAAACAGAAAATTTACCATGCGTGCATCCAATAAACTCATCTGGTTAAAATTCATAGGTTTTAATAACACACAATCATAAAATTAATGTGTAGTAAGTGAATTTGGAATCGATTTGTTTCGAGTGACGATTGTGACTTCATATTACGAGTAGGCACACCATGTTTGGGTACTGCGCTGCGGGTTGATTTAAAACGCCCTGCCGATGACAAAAAATATTTTCCTGTTGTTCATAAAACTTGGATACAAAATAAATAGTTTTAGTCGTACCAATCTTGGTGGATTTCACCTTTATATTTATTTATTGCTTAGTTTTATTGCGCTATCATGGAACTAAACTTCTGACTCTGTTCTTTTCAGTTCAAACTAATCCAATTATCTCATTCAATATGAAAACCATCGCAAAACTATTTTCATAGAGTCAACAATTTATTTCCTTGAACCTAAACTAGGATCTAGCTACACTTTTTATAATAATACAATTGCTCGATAGTATAATATACGATTGCAGTTAATATAGAAACTTTCATAGTTTGTAAGTAGGTAAGTTACCTATTTTAATTTATCAATTTTAAATAACGACGTATTT
Organism: Hylaea fasciaria; assembly: GCA_905147375.1. Classification (NCBI taxonomy): domain Eukaryota; kingdom Metazoa; phylum Arthropoda; class Insecta; order Lepidoptera; family Geometridae; genus Hylaea; species Hylaea fasciaria. The sequence continues at coordinate 1,478,069 of LR990192.1, forward strand.
AGAAAATTTTATGCAATATACTTTTTATTAGAGTTGTAATTTAAATGATTTTGTTTCTAGATTATACATTTTAATATATTATTTTCATCGTTGTCATTTAAATTCGGCATACTTCCGGATACTTATATCTTTTAATATTTTTTATTAATTGTTTAAATTTCTTACTACTGATATTATATTATGTTGTAAATACATTTACTGTTTAAAAATTCGTTGTGCTGTTTCAAATGTTGTTGTTTGTAGTAATGTTGTTTTGTGTTATAACAAATCCAAAACATTAAAAATTGTTTGTGATATTCACGTGTTTTGTTTATAAAAGCTCAATATAATTTGGTGTATCTTCCTCTAGGACATTACTTTAATAGAAAATAGTTTGTTAAGTAGTAGTGAAAACTCTACCCGGCTCAAAATATTACGAGTATGTTACAAGTAATTACACCATTACATTAATTGCAGTTGAACTTTACATTCGCAAATCGATGTTTCAACCATTGCTATGTACCTGAGATCGTTTTGTACCAAAAACCGCAACCTGTAATGAACGCGCTCTAAATTACCATTATCCACTTTTGTGTTGTTGCCAAGGAGCGTCAGCAGTTTTTAATGTCTAGTTGTTGAATCAAAACTACTGAGCACCTGCCTCATACATGACACAGTCTATGAATAAAAGTAAATATACAAGAGCGAGTCTGCTTTTGACTTGTGTACGCGTATCAAAACTCTCACCCGCAACATAAACTAGAAGTTAAAAGTGTCTAAAAGTTTTAACGACAATCCCGTGCTCATTAAACTGAGGAATCAAAAACCTACAATAATTAAATGCTTTTTCGTTAAAATCCGCCAATGGAAGAGCGATTTTTTTCTGCCGCTGAAGTGTAGCCACACGCTCACGGTGTGCCGTGTTTGCTTTGAGGGCAGACACGCCAGTCTATTACCTCGTCGCAGTAACTACACCTTGCAGCCGGACGTCAGTTCATTCGCTATCGCGCTCTGACAAAGTCCTAAAGCAAAAATAATATTATTTCTGCTCAGTCTTGCTAACTTCGGCGCGTTCGGCGGATGGAAATTTAACAACTATTGGCGATTAACAATTTCCTACCATACCGGTCTCCATTTTGCCCCGCCATTGGATAACGCTTATTTTTCTCTTCAAACGGACATCTTTTATAACATAGCTGGCCCGACGTTGTCCTGACAAACATTTATGAGAAAATTACTTATCAATTTAAACTTTTATTCCAATTTTTTTTCCATGGTTTATTAGTTATTCCGCTATTCGGAGCGAAGACGAATCCGGCAAAACATAAATCATGATAACAGGTGCAGCCGTTTTTGAGTGTTAAAAAATGATGTATATAACACGACTTTGTTTTATATATTTAAAAAACAAACCTTCCGCATCAGTAAGCAATAAATAGTAACAGTAATAAATAAAGAAAAATTATTGGTACCTAATTGTAACGAACACTATTTTATTTAAGTTTTCACTAATTATTGCGGATGTTTCAATATATAGGCGTTCCCATTTACTTTTGGAAAAAATATAATCAACTAGCTGACCCGACATGCGTAATTGTCCTGTCATTGTCTCTATGGGAAAAAGCTTCCTCTCCTTCTATCTCTCTCCCTCTATATCTATCTCTTTCCTTCGTACTCTATCTCTCTTGCTCTCCCTCTTCCTCTGTCTCACTCCCTGCTCCAGCTGTCAAACTGAGCGGCAGCTGTCAACTGTAAATTGAGTGAAAGCTGTCAACTGTAAAAGGGAGTGACAGCTATCAACTGTCAAAATGAGTGACAGTAGTCAACTGTAACACCCGATTTTATCAGATATATTTTTCCTAGTTTTCTCATTTTTTCCCGTGGTAACGGGATAATTATTATTAGTATCTTATATCATTCTCCTGGTTCTCAGCTACCTTCCTACCAATTTTCAGGCTAATCGGTTCAGCCGTTCTTGAGTTATAAAAAGTGTAACTCACACGACTTTCTTTTATTAATATAGATATGTACTTGTACTGACATAACATAATACAGTTTTATAGTATTATTTATTGTATAGACTACCGGGAAGTTAAACGTTGTGATATAATAATATAACAAGCGACGAAATTTAGTCATAACATGTGGTAAATATTTCGTGCTCTTTATTAAAAACTGGTAAACGTATAAATGAAAAATGCTTCACATTTCGTTCAAACCCTTCGGTAACATTCCAGCCTCGAGGCAGATAGATAAAAATATGTAAAAATGGTAGGTACATACCTATAGAAAGTTTTGACGTATCCGTGGATACGTGTGATAAAAGAAATTGAATCCTGGAAATTGCGACTGACATTTTGCGCAATCGAACACATTTCAGCACAATGTTTGGTATTTTTTTTATAGAATAAACATTTTACAAATTGTTATTTATTCGAATTACTTTTCGTTCTCAAACAATTGTTCTATCGACTGGGCGATCGTCCGCCTGCCAAAGCGGCGCTGGGGAGTTCAAATCCCAGTGCGGGCACGTAGGAACCAATGTGTTTCTTGTCTAACATATTTATCACTCGCTTTTCGGTGAAGGAAAACATCGTGAGGAAACCAACATGCCCGAGAATCATTTCGGAGGCAGATTATCCACCAACACGGACTAGGCCCCTGTGGTGGATTATGGACTAACCCTCCTCAAGAAAGTGAGGGGAGGCCTTTGTCCAGCAGTGGGACAGCTACAGGCTGAGTTAATATTATTATATATAACTAGCTGTGCCCGCGACTTCGTCCGCGTGGAATAGTGATAAAATTCACATTTTAAACCTTCCCTGGACTTCCACATATAATTCAAGACCAAAATCAGCCAAATCGGTCCAGCCGCTCTCGAGTTTTAGCGAGACACACGAACAGCATTTGATTTTTATATTATATAGATAGAAGATAATATTGTATGAGGGCGCCCCTCTTGTCAATTACGCTTTCTGCTTTAGGCGTTTTCTGTTTAAAAGACAAGAACCTAGCGTCATAGCAGGTTGACAAACCCAACATTAATTGATCGAATCAGGTATTTTGCAGATTTTAGCACCTCTCTGAAGTTAGTTTAAATTGTTTGCAACTTACGCGGCTGTTGTAATAAACAATAAATGTATTCTGGTTGTCTATTCTATAAAGCGACGCCTGAATTATTAGGATTCGATTCCCAAGTACAATAAAGCGATTGAATGGCGTCCCTACTGTCAGTCTGTGCCGGAATTAGTTTGTGTTCTAGAGTGCATTCAGTGGGGCTAAATGGCGATTGCGGAGACATAAGAGCTGCTGTGAGACGGGAATAATGGCGCAGCACCGAGAGAGTGATGTCGGAGATGGCGGTGTGGTCAATTAACACAATAAAGGGATGTATACTTGTCTAGTGCAGCTAACGGTGCGGCTATGTAGATAGAATTAACCGTATTACCGTCATAAATATCTCCTAAAGCAATTACTTGAAACAGTTAATCATCGCGTGTCTGTACGTCAAAATTTGTTATCCTAATATCGATTGATCTTGGACGGGAGAGGGGTGTTCTACATGTCAGTCCCAGGGAAGTGGGTTAGCTACCTGCTAAGCGATTGCAACCAGGGCCGACATTGTAACGTACACACTAATGTACGGTACCATGCGGCCACCCAGGAAAATGCCTGCCGCCGGGGACGACACCAAACATTAACATTGTAGTAATCAAAATATATATATTCAATGGACACTAATTTACTATGACCTTTGGATTAGGCGCGATCATATTTCAGTTATTATTAAATGGCGTTCGTGTAGTAACTTTTGCAAATTACTCCCCCATAGTATGTATAATTGTATATAGCATTTTCTCTTTCCGTGCCTCGCAGCACTATCTCAGAAGTTTTAATAATAATTAGACAAAGGATTGTCTGTGAGACCTCGAAAGAGAGAGACAAGAAGTTCGAGACTGCCACCGTGCTTATATATTGAAACACCTGAAACTGCCGATAATAAGACATTATTATAAACTTCCTGAGACCATACATTATGAGCCGGTTAGAGATAATAAAAAGTGGAAGAGACTTTTATACTCGTAGTTGTATAATGTACTATAGTGGGTACATTTTGTAATTTATTATAATTTCATATAAATCCCTGGAAAAGTCAAGATTGCACATCTTCCTTTGAGCCCTTTCAAAAAAGAAAGTGCATGTGTAGTAATTGAAAATAAAATGAAAATAGTGAAATGTAGTTTTTAAGTAATAAGTGAAGAGAAAGCTTGATAATTCCACAATATTTGATTGTTTATACATAAATGTTACATAATCAGAACGGTTATAAATAGGTATAATATTATAATATATACAATGCTTTATAGACATACGTTTTTTGTAAACATTAAGACGTTTGTAAAAAGCAATAAATACTTTGTAATACATTATTATTACATAATATAAAGTAATATAAACTTATGATCTAAGAGATTTCACATTTCTTATTGCTTGATGATACTGAAGGAGTCAAATGCACATCCGAGTTTGCTTGTTTTTCTTAAGTTTTGTTTTGGTGGAATATGCTAGACCCCTTCATTTTTCTTACATAAATAATTATCTATTTAACATTCTATAAAAAGTGACTAGATTAACATTACTCATAATAGATAGAATATAATATTGTAAGTAATAGTAGAAATATAAAATATACTTAGGTGCAAATTTATTGAAGACCATGATTTAGTTAGTTATATAATTTTAACAATATATTTATCTTCTTTGAAACAGTACATTTTGGTAATAGCCCAAATAATTATAATATATGGATAATGGAAGTTATTTGTGTTACATATTTATAGATTATGGAAGTTGTTCGTTACAGACAGTTATTGCTTAGCTCTATTGTTGTTTTTTCACATTTCAGCAGTATTATAGCAACTTGCAATTGGGTAAAATGGTTACAACACAAGTTTTCATAATCGTTAGCGTACTTTGACTAATATTTGCATTGACATTATAAGTCATAAATTTTATTAACGTAGACTAACTTTATGGTGATAAAGGACTATCATATCAGACAACTGTAATTTTGATAAGAGATCATTCAGCGTAAGTACGTGAATAAAGGCTGAATAATGTCAAAATTTTATTTTTATTCGCCTAGTGGCCGATACGCGTGTTGCCAAAGAAGAAAGAATACACAAAAAGATCTACACGCTGGCTGATCCATGCACTAATTACACCATATTAACCAATACGCCAATGATCAACACGCGACATGACTTACATAATATAATGTGCCTGCACCAGGTAAGTTGAACTAAATCTGTCCAGTGTAAAAATCAATACCTGAATCATGGAACAGATCAGCTCAAGTTAATTAGACGATGACCTTAGCCACGAAGTTGGTGTAAACTTACTTAAAAGTCTCGCGAACGCGTAACAAACGGAATATTACCACGGAACACGCTCGTACAGTCTTGTGATTACAGTATTTACCTTTAATTGCACCAATTCCATATAACCTGTTCTATGCACATGAATAATTGACAAGCACGCAGTGGAACGTTTATTCAATCGTTTGTTTTCCAATTCAAACGTTTCCCGTTCGCCTTCATCAGCCTACCCGACATCTATATAATTAAATATTGTCACAATATTGTACTATTATATTGCCATCGGAGCTTTGGCAAGCATGCAACATGGAATAAAGATACCTATATAAAGGAAAATGTAAGGAAATTAGACTTGTTTTATAGTCTATAAAACAATATATAGGGTAGTACTTCACCACTAACAAATAAATCTCTCATCGTTTCATTGATTAATTAATTACCATCTTAGAGGTTTTGGACATTGGACCTTTCTCCTTCTCCATGATTTAGAGCGAACATTATTCTATAGTCAAATTTCAAAGATGTTTATTCGATATTGATCTTAGACTCTGCTACTCTCTGTAGGTACCTATATCTGGAATTCATCTTTGGCTGTGCGTCGTTGAGATCGAGCCACAGCCGGCGTAAATTCAAAGCGACGTGTGTTCAATCACAATCGAATTGAAACAACGGAACTATATGAGATTTGGGTTCCACAATCTCAGTGTTCCTTTTCCACAATTCAACGCCCACAAACCCTTTTCAAACTAGCCGAGGACGTCTTCGTGAAGTTCCGTTCGAAAATTATAGATCAAGTTATACTGTTTCAGTTAAAAACAATACTTACAATTGAGGTTAAAGTAAAGCTGGTTATGAAAAACCTAAGTAAATGAACCTCCTTCACGACAGCTCTGAGGCTTGAAGAGCGCTTGAGTCTAATAACAACCTTTTTTCAGGAAATTAACTCGTCGGGTGTCTAGTGGCTCGAGTTAACTACATTCGTGCCGTAGTTAATGTATAGGTAAACAATAAATGAGGGCTTTTTCAATTTAGTTTTAGCCTAGTTTTGGCTTAACATAGCTTTTGTGATAGATAAATGTCAAGTAATTAATAGTACTGTATTTTGTATATACATATAATTAAAAAAAACACAATCAAGTCAAGGGAGTCAAAAAAATCAAGTGATGCATGCTTTACTGAAACTTACTGAGAGTTATGGAAAAAGTGCGAAATGTCACGTTACTTGAGTTATCATTTGCCCACACTCGTGCACATTAACTAACAAACAATGATTAATACTTCACCAATATTACATTATTACCACCCCCATAAACAAATGTTTGTGGAAAATATACAACATCAACTACACTTTCAGATTCTAGCCAAAACTCCTCATCAAGTTTTCTATAAGAACTAAATGACGTCATACTTATTTCATGCCGTCAAATCCTAAAATCTCGGACTTGAACAGAGGGGGGTACCTTCTCGTTAGTTAGAGAGTTTACTTATTAACACAATTTCGATATGAAAACCTTGCTTAACACTGCTTTAATTAGGGGACGTGCAAAGTCAATATAAATGAAAATCACCAACAGATCGTAGTATTTATTAATCGTTTCTGATGCCTGGTGTTGGTTCCGCGCATACAGTTGAGTTCCCGTCGATCCTACTTTATGAATTAAAGTTAAATTGCGGGATACCCACAATTCGAGCGTCGGTAAACTCCAGCCTGTACGTGTACATACAACTTTGTATTACTTTTAAATTCCACCAATAAAAGCTACTATGTTATTTACTTTCCAGGCAAATGTGCAGAAGTGAACATATTCCCGGTGGTCGTGCTGCGATGCGGTCGTTATTCCTCCAGTGAGAGGTGTTCACAGCCCCCACATAAATACGCTGTACCCACCTATTAAAATTTTATCTTCCTTATACTGTACCGTCTCACATATTTTCGTAACATTGTAACACAAGAATTAGAAGAACTTTCGGAAGATTTGAAACTGCACGGTTTCATTTTGGTGACAATATTTAATACATTAAAATATTTACAATAATAGGTACCTATATTACATTGAAAAAACGTTCCACTGGCGACTTTGCAGTTCATACGTTACAATGTTTAGAAATTGACAGAAAATACATAAATTGACATTATTATAATAACTACAACAGTTGTCGTTTAAGTGTTTCTTTAAATTAATAATATAATCATGTGTTGAAATATATAACATATATACATTAAGTCGGCATAAATGTATGATCTAAATAAAATATATATTCAAATATAAGTAAATAACTTATGCTTGAAAAACATTTAACTAACAGCTCGTATATTGCGACGATTATCGAAACTATATATAGATTGCCGTGCACAAAATCACCTCACTGTTACGTGTTGTTAATACACCTATGGTTGGATCTTTGCCCACAGTCAGCTGTTAGTTACAAAGCCGTCTAACTTTTGTCCGGCACAATGGAAACAAGTCTTTCTAAAAATAGTTTTTCTTCCGAAAGCCGCCCGCTGACCTGTGTCCGATTTGTAGCGATTAATTTGGCCGTTATTCCTACTTGTTGATTCGTTACAAATGTAGTTTTATTTCTGTTTATAGCATTGGCAGGTTACTTTGTTTCGGCACACCGCATGGCGATGCTTTATTGAAGAATTTATGTCTATGCACTGATAGACAATCTGCAGACTGGCTGCATTTGTTGCTATTTGAGCGACTCAATCTCTATTTGACGATGTTGGGCTTTATTGACGGCCTAATAAAAAAAATCACGGTTTTTACTATAGAGAATCTTATCAAAGTAAGGACTACAGTAAAAAATAGATGATAAATCGAAATTTAAATTACCAAGAAGCATGGTGCCACGAGGGCTCGCTCAATATCGAGGTCGGATAGCAATAGCTGTTTCCTATGAGAGATAATATGAGCCAGCCCCCTTGTCACCAGCGTCTAGCGGGTATTTACCCACATAATTTATATCTCACATTAAATTAATATTTTTATTTCATTTAATTAATTGTAATCGTTTGTTTAATTGAATCGAATGCTCTAATTAAATAACCCTACACTAAACTCTTAACATTACAGTTTACACATCAACTGCAGGCACCAATTAAAATAAAGTAAACGACTGAGATCAAATAGATACTTAACTATTAAAATGCACAAACAACTCTCACAAAGCACTAGAAAAAACTATGACTAGTGATGCTTACAAAAACGTCTAAGTGATGAGAGACACCACTGCTATTCAACTTTCACTATAAATGTAAATCTATAAAAAAATACGCTCTCTTCGATACATTATTTCATTTCACATTCTGTTGTTATCCAGACTTATCGTTCCGTCGAAATAACACTTACACATAGAGAACGGGCTAGGGTGAAAGAAAACAACGCTCGGCGCGGCACATTGCTTCGTTAATAAGTCATAGCGTTTGTGTACCTACCATGCGATAACGTGTTAATTCAAAATCGGAGGTAAACAATGTGACGAGCCTGTACATTCAAAAGGTTACATAGAACATATCAAATAACATTGGAGCATGTTGTGACTAGCCTACAGATCTAAGAACAACTATCACTAACTATTTTCATAATTAGGCTACGTAAAAACCGCTCTAAAATGTCGAGTGATGAAAATTTACTTCTGCAAATGGTATAAATGTCACTGTAGAATATTGTAAACAATACGATATAATGATAATAAGACACTGTAAATGACATTTTGATTCCTAATTATTTGTTCGATTGTATCAATCATCGATTAATGAGATTGCATAGCTAGCACTGTAAAATAGTGACGCTTTTTTTTGCTTATTGACGAGAACAGAATAATATGACCTCTTGCCGTCCTACCACAAAAGAATAGACCAGAGTTAAACAGGTCTCTAAACATTTTTTGTCAAAATCGACATCTATCACTCGCGTTTTCTTACTCAAACCTGATATTCCTAATTATTTTACTTGTGAATTTGTTTTTGAGATAGAAAAAGCGAGGGGTTGACGTCTATTTGTGGAGAAAATATTTAGACTCATCTGTCCAACAGCTCTGGTATAATTTTTTTGTGGTAAGACCGTTGATCTCTGCATTGGAAACCAAACTTATCAATGCTCGGCGAATTTCACTATATAGCTCAATAACTATGAGAAACCATCAATAAACACTATCAGCTTTTTCCAAAAATACCATGTGCCTACCTCGTTCAAGAGTTGAGCAACCTTCCCAATAGGCAGCTTAATTTAACTATGACTATTAAAATTTACTTACTACCGCGTGCGTCGATGTGTTCTGCGTCAATTTTGAAAACTGCTATTTTTATTTTTTTAAAGCCAATCGTACATTTAACAAGCAACAATGGTTTTCGTTAGCTACAATTTGGTCGTGGTGTCTACAAAATGATTTCAGGCTAGTCCTGTGACTCGTGTACCCAGCGAGGTCTCGGCGCCGGTGCCGCTGCGGCGGGCGGCAGCTTGGTCCTCTCGGGCCGCCGCATCTCGGGCCTGGCGCGTCGCACGCTACTCGTGCACTCGCCACTCTACCCCTTTACTTTATTGCTCTCTTCGTAACACAGCTCGACGGTTTCAATAAGTCTCTACGTATCACCGTACCTAACTTCTATCTCTAAATCGACGGGCGTCACTTGTGCGACACTAACTTATCTACTTCGTACATTGATAACATCCTTAGCCGTTTAACGTTACGGGCTTCCGCCCTCGAATTGACACCGTCGCTCTTTCAAGTCGGACTTTATACGACCGAAAAATACTCTTGAACTATACCTAATTACTATAATTTTCTTTAATATAAGGAGCCATAAAGATATTAGGTACATTATTATTGCTTATCATTTCCATCGTTTCCGACACACCGAGCTCTTCAAAATGTTTCTCATTCGAATTATACAAAGGTGTAAAGAAGTTCATAGAGAAATCATCCTTGGGGGATAGCGAGCGGGACTCACTGGGTGTTCTGCTCGTCCTGACTGCAGGCAGCCTCCTGGTGCTTGTTGAGGTAGCTCTTGAGTGCGAACGTCTTGTTGCAGCGCGTGCACTCCCACTTCTTGTCGGAGGAGTGCGTCTGCAGGTGCGCGCGCAGGTTGGAGCGGTCTGCGAAGGACTTGTCGCACGAGGGGCAGTCGTACGGCTTCTCGCCGGTGTGAGAGCGCAGGTGGCCGCGCAGCAGCCACGGCCGCGAGAACAGCTTGCCGCACACGCCGCACACGTGGCCCATGCGGTGCGTGAGCACGTGCATGGCCAGCGCCGGCATGGATACGTACACCTTCCCGCACTGCTCGCAGCGCTTGGCGGCCTGCGAGTCGAGGCTGCGGTGCGTCTGTTTGTGCCGGGACAGGTTGGAGGACGTGGCGTACCGCTTGCCGCAGACGTTGCATACGAACTTGTTGTTCTTCTCGTTGGCGCACCGGCGAGGGCGCGGTGTGGAGGGCTCGCCTGGCTCGGTATCGGAGACTGGAGTGGGTGACTCCGGGTCTAGCTGGGGTGCCGGCGGTTCGGGCTCGATGTCGGGAACCTGCTCCTGTAGCGAAATCATGTCCATTGACAGCGGTTCCGTGTCCATGGTCACCTCATCTGCGGGGGTAGCTGCGATCACTGACATGGGTACTGACAGCGGCGCGGCGTCCGCCGGGGTGACGAGGGTGCCCAGCGGCGGCGGCTGCGGCTCGCTCGCCGTGTACAGCTGCTGGTACTCCAGCGGAGACTGCGGAGCGATAGACTCCGGATACGTGATGTATGTGCTCACTTGTGGCTGTGTCGTGTATTCCACCTGTTGACGAGAAGCCTGTTGAACACAGTGTGGTAGTCTCGCTATACGAATATTATAATCATTTCTTAGTAGTATCTATAGTCATATCAACTTCACTTTAGTGATATATTATAATCAATAGATTCGCAACCAAACTTATTTTCTTAATAGTAATACGTACTGGTTTTCGTGGTTGCTAGGAGCAGGGGCACTTCCCATCAGGCGATCGACCTGCTGGAACGGAACGACAGAAGCGAAATTACCTGTTGTACCGGTGTGAGCGTCTGCACGGTGGTGTAGACCGCGGGGTCCGTGGTATCCTCCGAGATGATGTAGATGCTAGTAGGCTGGATGGTGTACGTGTAGACTGGCATGGCTGGCTCCGGTGTGCGCACCACGGTCAGCATGGCGGCGGGGGGCAGCGGTGGCACCCCGGCCGCCAGCGACAGAAGCTCGTGGGCAGCCTCTGTGTCCGCAGCGCTGTGCTGCCGCACGCCACCGCTGACGCTCATGCTCATGGTCTGCAACTCGGCGTACTCAGACGTCTCTACAGAGCTGGTGCGATTCTCCTCACACTCGGGCGCTGGTGCGGCAGCTATGACAGGTTGGAACTCAGTAGGCTCTAATTCGTATACAGTCGAGCGTGAGTCGTGCTCGGCTGCGTGCGACTTGTTATCGGTAGGGTGTAGCTCGTACTCGGTCACATGTGGCTCGCTCTCGATCGGGCGTGGCTCGTACTCGGCAGGGCGGGACTCGATCTCAATCGGGGGTTGCTCGTACTCGGCCCGGCGTGGCTCGTACTCAATCGGGCGTGGTTCGTCTTCAATAGATCGTGACTTAAACACGACCAAAGATAACTCAGCATAGTTCGCTGAGCGGGGCTTGTCATACCCTGTAGCGCGCTGTTCCGGGTGCTCCAGTATGCGTGACTCGACATTCTTCTCAGTGTCTCTCGGCTCGTTGCTTGCCGTCAGGTCCCGTTCGAGGTACCGCACCGTGCGCGGCTCAGTGTAGGCACCGCTGCGAGTTTCAGAGTACTGCGGGTGTCGAGGGTCAGAGTAGTCGGTTAGTCGAAGGTCAGAGCAATCGGTTCGCTTGTCTTCGAAGTAGTCAGTTCGCTGAAACTCGGTGTTCTCGGTTTGCCGGGACGCAGGCCCTTTATTTTGTACTGGCACAGTGTAGTCTAGTTGCTGTGCCTTCGCTGCATACTGACTCAGCTGAGGGTCAGTGAACTCGGCGGCACGTAGCACCGTAAAGATCCCGTTACGTTCCTCGTTATGAGAGACGGTGATTGTTCGTGAGTCGGTAATCACTCCGGTGCGTGAGTATGGATTCACCTCGCCGCGTGATTCGGTGCACACCCCAGTTTGGAGATCCGCATTTACCACGCTACGCGAGATAGTGTACACCTCGGGCCTTTTTTCGATGGTCACTTCACTGCGTGAGTCGATAGTCGTAACGCCGCGGGCCTGAGAGTCGATATTGGCCCCCCCACGATGGTCAGGGAACACCCCGCCGCTGGAGTCGATGAGCACCCCGGGCCGTACGTTCTCTGTCGGTCCTTTACGCGAGGCAGTGGACGTAATGACGCTAGTTCCTGAGCCGATCTTGACGTCGTCATATGAGACAGAGTACACATTATCTCGTGCCTTCTTGGTCGGTTTGTTTGGTGTTTTAGCAGTCGGAGCGGTGCGTTTCTTAGTTTTCCCGCCTCGTTTGACACCTACATCGCGATGTTTGTTAGTAATAATGTCAGCCAGCGACATGTAGTCTTCATACCGGGGGTCGATGTCCGCTCCGCCACGGAAGTCTGTGTTGACATCGCCGCTATTTTCCCAACAGTCACCGAATTGAGGCTTTTCGTACTGGGTGCCGACATGCCGCGGGGCCCCGGCGAACGGTGGAGGCCGAGACTCTGTTGAGCAAAAAATCACTGTGAGCTACCACGGCACTAAACAATATTTTTTCTCTTATTATTATACAACTCATTGTGAAAGTACAGGGAAGGTTTAAAAGGTGAGTAAACATATTATTCATATCGAGCAATATTGTTTTTATTACTTTTTGTTCCGAATAAGTTTTGACTACCTGCTGACTACTGATTCTACCCCTACAGAGTTTACTGTACATTGTACTGTACAACCCTATAGACCTTTTTTAGGGTTCCGTACTCAAAGGTTAAAACGGGACCCTATTACTAAGGCTCCGCTGTCCGTCCGTGTATCTGTCCCCAGGCTGTATCTCTTGTACCGTGATAGTTAGACAGTTGAAATTTTCACAGTTAATGTGTATATGTTGCCGCTATAACAACAAATACTAAAAAAATAGAATAAAAAATATTAAAGGGGGCTCCCTTACAACACACGTGATTTTTTTGCCTTTTTTATAGATAATAATAGTACGGAACCCTTCGTGCGTGAGTCCCACTCGCACTTAGCTGGTTTTTGTATACTTTGTAACGTACAGGTTACACGTATCGTGATATCTGATGATTATCCCGTAAATCCCATTGTTTAAAACGTCAAACAACGGGATTTACGGGATAGTAGAAAACCCCAAAAATCCGAACGCGGCAAAAATGCAGCCACATAATTGGGATAATATGGCATTGACACTGCCGTTGAATATCCCTTTTTTGACGTTCATCTGTTTTTTTATTTGGGTTTATTTTAGAGTTGGCTGTTGACGATGACAATAGTGTGGTCAGTCAATAAGGCCGGATTCACTGTATTAACCGGTACAAAGTAATGTTCCAGAGAAAAAGTAATAAAAAGAGAATACCAGTGTGGAAACTAGAAGTTTCTAAAATCCTAACGCCATGTGTAACGAGAGAGAGAGAGAGAAAAAAATAGAGAGAGAGAGAGAGGTAGAGAGAAAGAGGGAGGTAGAGTGGTAAACCCAACGAGATTTTTTATCCTCAGCCGTGTGCTTCGTGCTTCGCGCTTCGGAAGACAAGTCTTCATGCCGTCGGTCCTGATTGGAATTTCCAGCCAAGAGCTACGTTATAATATTAGCCTTGATGTTAATCTACACTAATATTATAAAGAGAAAAACTTTGTTTGTTTGGTTGTAATGAATAGGCTCCGAAACTACTGAACGATTTGAAAAATTATTTCACTGTTGGGAAGCTATGCTATCCCCGGTACACATAGGCTACCTTTTATCCCGTAAAAATTAATGGTTCCCGCGGGATAGTAGTTAACGCGGGTGAAACCGCGAGGTGCATCTAGTACCTAATAAAATAAATCATGCCTTGTTATTCAACATGTGCTCTTAACGTACTGTTCATATGAACGATAATAATGTTGCAAGCTTGGTGGAATGCCTACTGTAGGTACTGAACCGATCAGCTTCATTGCATTATTATTTCGGTCACTTGGCCCTCTGATCGAGTGCACTCTACTCGGCAGAATAATGGTTAACACCGTTTAAAAGCTTAGTGGCCAGACTGTAATGGCTGGAAGTATACTGCGAATAATTATTGGCTGCCGTAACCTGACCCCTGATAGCCTTCCCAAGCAGCTTATTAAACCATATTAAGCTGCCACACATGACAGCGGGGGCGATATAGTATAAAATATTATATTTTACTTATTTTATATAATATATTATGTTGAATCAGTATTCAATCTTGAAGTCCCAGCGGTAAATGCATCGTGACGGTACTTAAGTAGCTAACAGTTGCAGTTTTTGCATCGGTGCTAGGCTTTTGGCGCAAATATTTGCGCTATGGTACCTACCTATTTGAAGTATATTTTGTAAATGTAGTGAATCTAAACTTTAGTATAAGATCATTGCGGATACGGCGATCAAAAAGAAAATACATACTATTAAATATAACAAAAAATTAATAAAATAAAAAAAAATATTATTGGTGAATCAAAACGAAAGCAATTTAAATAGATATCATTTTCTGCTACCAAGAAACGTCTTCACTTCATTTGCGTATAATAATGACATGCAACAAAGTAATCTACGCACAATAAACGTGAAAATAAAATGCTCAAACCGCACCACTGCCACAAATAATAGAAACTTTAATTATAATAAATAAAAAGAACGAGCAATAGGCTTGTGTCCACTTACAATGATTCTGATGAGTAGAAATAAGGAAAAGCATAAAAAACATAACTAGTTATCATAAAAATTAAGGAGTATTATATTTTTAGCAAATAAATTCGGAGAAATAGAAATTTAGTCACGTGAAAATATAACAAACCCAACCAAAGTGTTATGTCATAAGCAAAACATCGCTATGTTTTGGTAGAACAGAATAGGTTACTTGATTATTATCTTTAGTTTTTACCTTTTTTCCCCACGTTACAGGCAATAGGCATATCATATTACCAAAGAATCAGGGATTTAACAAAACAAATAGCTATATATCTTATCCAAAATGGACGTCGTAATACTTGGTAGATTTTTCGCATCAAACAGCGACTTTTGCTCATCGTATCATGATAATCGCCAAAATCATTGAACATAATATTTTTCCCGTAATATTATGATAATATGCTCGGTATTGGTAACCAGTAGAACTAATACAACGTGGGTGTTTAATACGATGGATAAAACCGATCTTCCAAATCAACAAAAGCAACCAAAACGAAAGCACAGATTATAAAAACGAAAGGGCAAGTCGCGATTTTCCCCATTCTCATTTTCCGCTGAATAATAATACAAATAGAATTGAACGAAGAAACCTTCGCATTTCCTGAAAGCAAAGCTGAATATAAAATAAGAGTGGTACAGCTGCAGTTAAAAACAATTATTAGTCTCAACATTTTTTAAATATTTTTATTGATTAAATATTATAAGCAAATATGTTAAGAAAAAACATAAATAGAATTGCATAAGTATTAATCCAATAGTGCCAATTTTTTATTTTTTATTGATATATCATAATTTTGGGATAGAATAGATACCTACCTACCATTTTTTTTCGCGTATTGTGTCAAAGGAATTCCCGGAACAAGTCCTCGCTCATTTGCATATTCAATAAACTTCACTACTCAAACTTGCAAATAGACAGTTCAATTGATCAATAACCGTTTGAACCGGCAGGTTACCCTTTGATCTTTGGACTTGCATACAATGGCTAGAACATGAAGCGTGCGAACGTAATACCTACTCTATTATATAGTGGAGAAGGCTTCTTATGCAGCTGCGGGCACAAAGCTAGATGGACAATACTAAGACTTGACATGTCCACATTCGTGACAACAATGGATTCCACATTATGACAAGGTTCGACAAAATCGACGTCTATCACTCGCGTTTTTATACTCAATCCTGGCCTTACTAATTATTTTACTTTTGAATTTGTTATTTAGTTATGGAGATTTGTGGAGAAAATATTTAGACTCATTATCAAAATATTTAGTTCAACTCTGGATTAAATCTTTTGTGGTATATAAGCCCGTAAAAGGTCAAGCAAAGTTTGTATGGAAAACATTTGACCCTAAGTAAAAGCTTTTCCACTGTGATGTCGCAGTGTAGTCGGAGCGGACCAATGATTAGATTACTATTCGTGTTTTTTTAATTGAATAAATTATGCAAGTCACTGCAGTTATTTACTCGGCTAATTGACGCCGCTACTGGGCGGCAGCTGGTGACAGTTTTTGCAGTGCCAAGCATTATTCGGATTACAAGTTTTTTTTAACCGTTGCGTGCCAGCGGCCTCAGTTGCTTAACCAAGTCACAGTCAATGTTACAATTCAGCAATACGTGGGTGCTTTACTGAACCTAGCAGTCTGTTAGAGAAGATAGAAGGAAAATCTGTTCTGAAAATCTGTTAAAGAAGATAGAAGGAAAAACTCTACGGAAACTTCACTTTTATTTTCATTATTAAATAATGATGACTTGTTCTATCGACTATTTCTGTCGGAGTGTTATTGAAACAAAAATAACATTTTTAAACATAATTATACTCGAAACAGTAATTTACAGTAATTATTTGAATGGGAATTTGATCAAACTTACTTTAGCATTGTAGTGAGTGGACATAAAAGTATAATAGAGTATAGTATTTACTAAAAAAAAGTAGAGTGTGTTTAACTTCTTAATATAAATAAGTATAATACTTATATAGTACAAGAACATAATCTATTTTGTCATAATATAGTGGCATGTGAAATATTAACACAAATATGGACTTTTCTATTATTAGGGTGAAAATTGAAAGACACCGATTACAATGTACCACATTCTTTAATCACGCGTCTGTACAACAAAGAGGTACAATAGAGACTGCCCTTATTACAGGAGAGCTAGTGTTACGTTTAGGGATACGTGATGGAGTCGTAAGTCCGTCTAACAGTTCGGCCTTCCTGATACTCCAGCGTCCTCGCGGGAGTCCTCGCCCATCAGCTTGACACCATCTTGAGATTGACAAGCCCCTGAGGCATGTAGTGATAGTCCGGAGACTACTCGGAGAAGTGTAAGCCCCGCAGGCATCTGGTGATAGTCCGGAGACTACTCGGAGAAGTGTAAGCCCCACAGGCATATGGTGATAGTCCGGAGACTACTCGGAGAAGTGTAAGCCCTTGAGGCATGTAGTGATAGTCCGGAGACTACTCGGAGAAGTGTAAGCCCCGCAGGCATCTGGTGATAGTCCGGAGACTACTCGGAGAAGTGTAAGCCCCGCAGGCATGTGGTGATAGTCCGGAGACTACTCGGAGAAGTGTAAGCCCCGCAGGCATCTGGTGATAGTCCGGAGACTACTCGGAGAAGTGTAAGCCCCGAAGGCATCTAGTGATAGTCCGGAGACTACTCGGAGAAGTGTAAGCCCCACAGGCATCTGGTGATAGTCCGGAGACTACTCGCAGAGTTATAAGCCACGCAGGCATCTGGTGATAGTCCGGAGACTACTCGGAGAAGTGTAAGCCCCGCAGGCATCTGGTGATAGTCCGGAGACTACTCGGAGAGTTATAAGCCACGCAGGCATCTGGTGATAGTCCGGAGACTACTCGGAGAAGTGTAAGCCCCGCAGGCATGTGGTGATAGTCCGGAGACTACTCGGAGAAGTGTAAGCCCCGCAGGCATGTGGTGATAGTCCGGAGACTACTCGGAGAAGTGTAAGCCCCGCAGGCATGTGGTGATAGTCCGCAGACTACTCGGAGAAGTGTAAGCCAGTAGATGTCTTGACGTTTGCCTCAGCTCTCGAACCAATCCTTCCAAAGCTTCTATTCTGGTCTCTTTTATTTCCAATTTCTTTCTGTATATCTTTCTTCTACTAGTTTTCACCTTTTCAGATTCCTTTGAAGAATTAATGGTTGACCGATATCATTTTTTATGACGCCCCATGTCGAACTAGGTACTGTTCAAACGTAGAAAAAGTATCACACAGTGAACATAAGTCTATAACACTATAGTAGTCATGGTACCAGTAGGTACAATGGTCACAACTTATAAGTTCCGGTTAATATAAACAACCTGGCACCGGCCGCTCAAAGAGGTGCCTGTTGTTCGGCCGCAATTCGAAGAACGAAGTTGTATTACTATTGTCTACGCACGCTTAAGAGGATGTAGCTAAACCGCATCAAATAAAATGGAACGAGCTCACCAAGTTCTGAGGGTGCACACTTATCCGGCAGCAGTATCAGTCACCACGCATTATGTAGATGCACTTTACATGTAATTTAAGCGTCTATTTTCGCAATAGGTATAACACAATGTTGTCTTAATTATCCAAAAATTAACACACGAACGGCTCTTATGGCGCGTAAGTAACTATTCCGCTTCTGATACTATTAGGGTGAAAATTGAAAGACACCGATTACAATGTACCACATTCTTTAATCACGCGTCTGTACAACAAAGAGGTACAATAGAGACTGCCCTTATTACAGGAGAGCTAGTGTTACGTTTAGGGATACGTGATGGAGTCGTAAGTCCGTCTAACACTATGAACTAAATTATTTCAGTCATTAATTAAAAATGCATTGTGTTGTTTTTCATAACATTATTATTCATCTGTTGCTCTGGCGTGTTATGAAACACAGGACGCCTTTGTTTTGCAGTGTTGGAGGTTATGCATTAATTGAACAGTGAACCGTCGCTCTAGCATGATTGGGCTTCCTATTGTGATTTCCGTTATTTGACAACGTTGATTTGAGCTGTAAATACATTGATGTAAATACATGTACCTAAATAGTGTGATTGTTGGTTTGTTTTTCTCTGACGCAGCAATGGATTGACGTGTTTTTGCATAGAGATAGAGATCTATAGAGTGACTACTCTGTATTGGGACAATTGCACTACTTCAGTGGGGAAAAACAGGCATGATGAAATTACTTTCATGAAACTAATGAACATGTACGTACACGTGAAAGTAGTTTCGTTAAAATATTAGGGTCGTGAAAGCAACAGTATCGGTGAGACTACGGCTCCGTCAATATTGAAGCTACGACAGCCTCCATGGCGCAGAGGTGATGAGTTGTCAGGAGAGCGCGAGGTTACAGGGTCGACTCCCGGGCTAAGACAGTGCGAAGCACAGGTATTTGCTTAAATCTCGCCGCTGTTCACCAAATAGTGAGAAATGTTATCCACGCGTACCTCATTATTTAATTTTGGCGTTTAGGGATCCCAGTGGTGGGTTAAGAATTGGCCTATTAATATCTCAATATTTAAAATGAGGGGTATCCGTACTCAGGAGTGGGATTTAATAAGGATCGATGATGTTGCTAACAAAAGGGGGTAGTCTATTACCTGCAACAATGGCGTGGTGTTGCGGCATGTAGCGCGGCGGGGCCACGCTGGCTTCGGCGAGGCTGCAAGGTGGGGTCCCTTGCAGCGGCGATGGCCCCTTCTTCACCATGTAGCACCGCGGCATATTGCCTGTAACAATAACACATTATATAAAACATATATATTTTGTAATAATTAACGGTTCTGTGGAATAAATCATACACATATTAAAATATTTCTAATAAAGGTACATACTGTTAATACAGAAATGTTTGTGTACATCCCCAATACTCTGTGAATCAGGTACCACAAACACCCTGAGCTAATACCTGTGGTACACACAAATATTTGCCTGGCACGGGATTCAAACCCTCCCGCTCGGGCTCGCAGTCGGCTCGCCGCCAATCTTCGCAACGGAAGCCAATAATACTCCCGCGTTTCTCAATTTTCTGAGTAATTATCGTAAATGGAGCTCCAATACGGGATGCATCATAGACAATAATTCAATATCTCTGATACCATAGCAACCCATTAACCCGCTGAAATAACACAATAATAATATTAAGTCTACTAGGGACCATAATTACTGCCTATAGTGGCGGATTCCATCACCGTTGCAATGGCTATGAATGGGCATTGTTTTGCAGATCGTCACTAGAACAGACAAAGCGACAAATTACGCTTCACCTGTTAATTTAACATCAATACGTCACAGAAGAACACATGCAGTGGTCTAACGCCTATGGAGTTTGCAAAAAAATTAGCCACCACAATGATACTGGGACTTCTCACAATAATTATAACCAAGGGTTGTCACATTTTTTTATAATTTTAAATAATTACAATAGTATAATTTAGGATGTTGTACGTATACTATCCATTATTTATAGTTAAGTTCATGCGTTTTTACAATAAATTTATAATTGAATATAGATAGTTTAAATTCTACAATAACACATAATATTTATGTTGACTTTTGATTTTGTAGCCCCTGAGAGGGTTGACGTTTTAATGTTTTACTTTTCCTTGTTTGATTCAATGTGCAGAGAAGGTCCAAAGTTTGTCGGTATTTATTTATTTCTTGGTTTCATTCACCTTTGGTATGATTAAACTTTGAAGTGAATAATGAAACGCTACCGCTTAAAAATGCGTTTGATAGTAGGCATAAGAATTTGCGTCGATGAAATGAAAATATTAACACCCAAATTGCTGATAACGGTGAATACAACGATGACGGTTTGAGCAAAACGATGTGCTCGTGTCATACTCGGGGGCAATTAGTATTATTAGCATATTTTATTTTTTGCAATTTTTTGCACCTGTCGATTGATATAATTATCTACTTTATTTAATTGACGGAAAAAATCCGGGATAAAAGACAGAGGCATTTTTAGTTATAATTCATATTAAATGAAATAAATTGATAAAAGACAATTAATCTAAATATACAATTTAAACTAACTGAACCTTTGTCTTTGTACTCGTATAATTAATCATTATTATATAATTTGGTGAAGAGAAATCTCTTCACCAAATTATTGGATCTTGCAGACGGCAATACGATAGTTTTTATCGCGATAGAACGTTGTCTGCATGGACGCGGTCGCGTGCAACATCTAGTTACTGAGAACTAATAACAGTTATTTGTTATTATAATTTTTTAGTGGTTTAGTATTAGGAGTATACCTAATTTAATTTAAAAACTAGAGAAGCTAACGTAAAAAATGCTAACCAAAGCGGATTGGCATATTGGCAAATTAGTCGCACGGTAGGAAAATATTGTTTTAGTTATTATGTATTTAGGTTACTCAAACTATAGAAAATATTGAAGCCGCCACCCGGTACTGAATTGTAAAGCAATATATTTAAAAAACACAAAGCTACCATAGCTATAAAATATAACACAACAAAGAAGCAATAAATAAGGCCTGCAGGAATTTATGTAATCTTAACTAATTCAAAGAAAAATCCTCCATTCACTACGCTACGCTCCAACGCAGTACAATCCCATATAAAATGAATGATTTTAAATCCGTCCCGTCATGCATTCACTTTCGCAATATGGACGCAAAGCATACGTATCTGAGGCCACGGTTGCAGTGCTGGCGGCGGTCCTGTATTCTGGCGACGCAGCCACTCTGGTGATGGAGGTGCCGCCTGCCGCTGGTGGTGGTGGTGGTGATGGTTTCAAACCACGCCTCCAGGTCCACTGGCTTGTTGAAGTTTCAATCGTCAGTAGTGGGGGCACTGGCAATGATGGCCCAGGACGATTTTCTGCGATGGATCCTTTTCCACCTTTCTGAGGCCGCGGCCGCACCGCGGGAGTATTTCGGGGCTGGCGGATCTGTTTCAGCGGTGTGGGTGTCATCTCTGGGGTCACCGGTGGAGGTACCAGCCGAGTCTATGGTTGTGGTACCTCAAAAGGGCGTAGCATGTTAGGCCTGATTGTAGGTTTCTGAGGCCGCGGCTGCATCAATAGCACTGGTGCTAGAGGGAGGCCGCGCCATGTTTGTGTTTGTGCCGGTGACTCCAACGGGGGCACTGGCGACTGTGGCATAACAGTTTCAGAGCTAACGGACGCACACGCACTTTTCACAGGTTGCGGCTGCAGCAGGGACAGGGGTGGTAGAGGGTTGGGCACTTCCCGTGTCATCGCTTGCGGTTGCGACTGTAACTCTAGCAACGGCGGCAGAAGAAGGCGGCGAGGCTGCTTCTGTGGTGGTCACAGAGTGGGTGGTGCCGAGACCACCGGCGGTGGCGCACTTGAATAGTTCGGTGGTGGCGGCTGCAGCATTCGTTGTGGTGGTATACGCTCGTAGGACTGCCTCAGTGTGGGCTGCAGCATCGGTGCCGCTGGGGGTGCCATTGGGGGCCCCGGCGGTAACCAACCCGAGCATAACTCTCCGGACATACTTGTATATATCGGAGGCTGCGGCGGCGTTGGTGGCGGCCGAGGTTGGAGCGGTAGCCACGGTGGTAGCCGCGGCGGATGCGTCACATACACCACCGGCAACGAAGGCGCTGGCAATACCCTCGACGGCACCGTTGGAAAGGACGGCCGGGGTATATTGAGAAGTGTCACAGGCACACGGGGCCCGACTGGCCTATTCACAACCAATCCGCGATCAGTCGGGCACCAACCGGGCCGGACAGCCGACCCGGTGGCTCGCATCGTACTGATCTCAGTAAACACTAAGCCCGAAGTGCGTATGTGGTTGCGCGATGGATCAGGCGACCGCTTATCTCCGTATCCATACTGATACTGCGGGAGTGAGTCCGGTTTTACCGCGCAGCAGTGCATGGCTCCAGGTACGAATAACGCCACAGCCGGCTACGGCGTAAATCAAATATTTCTCGGCGTCCATATTCATTGGTAAAACATTTTTATTTCTGTTTTTTTTTTTCATTTCATGCCAATGCGTTTTTTTTTTACACTTTTGATTTTTAGTTTGTGGTTAACAAGATACTGGGAAAAAATAGGATAACTGTTGCGAATTTTATTTCAACATCGGTTTTACAAAGGTTGGGCATATCGCTTCAAACGGTATATTACAAAAATGTTTTGGATGTACAGAAACTAATGAATAATTAAAAATATTCTATTACATTCTGATAACATAAACGTATTATAGGTAATTATTACGCTTGTTTTGGGCTTTGCAGTACAACATAATTTAATTCGCATTTGCTATCGTGCCCAATTTTCTGACCATACATACATCAATCTATATTAACAAAGCCGTGTTTGTTACACTTAATAATGGTTGCGCTGATTATTATGATATTTGCTTTGTTGGATTTGTCTACGTTCCGAATAGCGGAATAACTATTTGAGGCGAGGTTTTACTCAATTTCAAAGTTTTTTAAGCTCAGGAAACCAATTGAATGTAAAATTATGAGTGAAAAATATTTTTTTCACACCTCATGCTCAAAAAGTGTGTCAGATTAGCTCAGCTTAGCGGGAACAAACGAGGTGTTTGGGCACTAGGGAGTGAAAGTATTTTTTTATATTTGTACTCGCTATTATTAACAGACTGAAGATTCGACTTTTAAATTTTCCATTTTGACATAATAATTACTTAGAAAAAAGAGAAGAGTATCTTAATGTACAAACCGTGTGAAGCCTAAACAGTTTACTTTTTTAAATGAAAGTGTAATTCTCGTCTACATTTTTGGCGATCATAGGATTATGGGATTGGTGTTACCTGCTATTTTCTGCATAAAAAGCGGCCTATGTGTTAATCCAGAGAGCTACTTTCATACTAAATTTCATGCAAATCGGTCCAGCCGTTTGGGCGTGAAGAACTAACAAACATACTCGTACAAACACAATCTTTCGCATTCATAATATTAGTAAGATTTGTAATATTGTTATACTTGGACACTGGCTATTATGTCATAAAATATAATAATTTTAAACGATTTCCCAAAATTAGTCAATAGCCTGTTGTAGAAGAATTCATGTGAAAAATAAGCATATTATTATATATTTTTATGTAACTGTTTTTTTAAAACGTCCATAATGTTGCACGTGATAATATCTATCCAACCGCTGGCTTGCTTGTAGCGCGCTACTACGTGTTAGTAACAGTTGCTACGGACGCGTAGCTCGTATTGCTACGAAACTGTCAACAGTTGCTACGGACGCGTAGCTCGTTGCTACGAACAATTGTTATATTCGTGTGGCTAACATTTAAGAAGTAACTATGTTTAATTAGATTATTATACATATTATACCTGTACCAACTGTCTGTATTTTTGTATTATTGTCTTATTTTTGTCTGTAATTTGTCTGTACCGGAAACCTGTTTCTATATGTAAGCACCCGTGTTAGTACTGACTGTGTTATTAAACCTCACAATTTCAACTTAAATGCAATTACAATTTTGTTCAACCGTCAGCTTTCTAGTTTCTTTCACGCACTATTACGGCCTGTTATTTAAAAACTTGAACGGGATAAGAATATTCCAATAGTTGTAAATAGTTGTGTGGGAGTGTTATATTGGAAGTTATATTTATATCGTAGGTAGAATTTAAACGTGACGTGTGATCCTTTGTGTCCAATTGTGTAATATACGTGGAATATATTTGCAGGAGTATAACCTACTGATAGCATTAAACTAAGTACGTAATTGCATGTTATTTTCGGACGTATGTTAAGTTTTAATGAATTTTATAAATGGTTTAACTAACACAACATTATAAAATATAGATTTGGTATGTAATATAGACCAAACAAAGGGCCGCATTTTATAACTCTTCGCACTGGCTTAATCCACAAATCGTGCGGTGCCAGAGCCTACAAAGTATATAATTGCGTTGAAATAAGGGCCGATAAAGTATAAAAATCAATTACATGTAATACGGCTCTATAAAATAAATGCTATCAACGTATAATTTATAATAAGTTTAATATATTTGCGACAATATTAAAAAGTTTCAAGACCTGGCATCGTGCTTTACGTAGGAAGGGCTTATGTGATAAAAAAAATGCACATTACAGTCCTCAACTTTTATAGGTCGACATTGAGTGGAAAATGTAAACGCGTCTATTATTGCAAACATACAAACAAGATGTAATCGCTGTGATCGACTCGTGTTCATATTCATACCTCAATTTCGCAGGACTGTCGATATTCATATTTCCACTATACAGATTGTTGGTGAACAAAGGATTGATTAAACGATCGGCGTTCATTATATTATATACAAAACGTACTAAAGAAGTTACGTTTGGATTTCGAAGTCGAAATCCAAACGTAAATAGAAATTAATTAGAAAATAAACGCCACTTTTGCGTAATTTTAATTAGAAGAAATTCGTCACTACTGTAGAAATCTAGCGTAGGTGTCACGTATGTATTAGAAATAGGGGAGCTGTCTTTGAACACAATTTATAATTTTAATTGTTTTGGATTCGCTCTATTTCCCCTTTCATCTAAGTTTTCTCACATGTCATGTTATTTAACTTTTAAACCGCATGTAGCACACCAAAAGAATAAGTTGAAAATATTTTAAAAGCATTCGAACTTCTTGCACTCTATCAGTTTGTTTTTTAATCAAGTTGAAGTTGAACCTTTGAAATTTTTTATCTTAATTTTATGATGTCATAACTAAGTACTAAATTATTTTATGCGGTCACCATTACCTTGCATAGACATCAAAGATTAAACGCAAACAAAATCATCTCAAATAAAATATGTGGCAACAAAGTGATACTTTGGTAAAAAAGATACAATAAAAAAGTTGAGCTTTTAGGGCCTTTATACCACAATATGTCTAATAAGGTCTACTGATATAGGCAGCCGTACAGATCAATCGCAGATTTCTCTCTTATATCTAAAGAAAACATTTCAAAAGTACCTTTACTTTTCCGCTGCGGTGGCAACATCACAGGCGCGTGAAGAAACACTAGTTTAATTCAACAAGTAAAAGTCTGGTAGTTAGTAGTGTTGGCCGACGCGGCGAGGGGGCACGCGCACGACGTAAACAAGTCGTAAATGAAAAAGGTACTTATTATGTTGACAAAAACTCAGCCAACTTTAAGACAACGGGGCGTGCTCTTAGGAGCAAACCCTCTATGACAATGTTGGCTGAAATGTTCAGTGATGAAATGCCTCTACGGCGGTACTACGTAGAGCCTCTACGGAGTGGGGGTACACGCTACGTAATATGCTTATTGCGACACGACATTATAAGCGCCGCCCTTTTGCGCTCAATACTGGATAGGTATAACTATTCATTGCAAATAATATGTATATTATGCGAAAAATTGTAAATCAAATGTTAGTAATATTAACACTGGATTTCATTCAGTGGAAATTAATAATCAATCCAATCCAAATTTTGCAATCTGGGATTGATATCACAATCCATTTTTAGGGTCAAACGTGCCAATAACCGATCCGTGGATTGTGATAATGATACACAATTGCAAATTTTCTTCTCTTATAAATTACCTCCTCTTGTAACCTGTACCTACATAATTATTATCAAAGCTTTTTTCTTTTAAAAGTCATTCATCATTTATGTATTCAGATCATGTCGGGTAAAATCCTCCGTGATCCCTCTTCCCAACAATTCGTCACTTGTGTGAAATGTCGAGGTTGAATTTTGGTTTCATCTTTCCAGAATTAAGATCTGTCACGAGATTCCAGGAACGATAGATCGAACCCCATTATCGCCACATGTCCTCATTCGCATAGAATTAAAGCAGAATAGCAACAAACGAAGCTCAGGGAAACTTGTTAGAACTTGTTGTTACATAAACAGTAACTGACAACAACTACTTTTTAATCTAATTGTTTATCATAAAACGGTTTATTATATTATAATAATAATATATAGTCACGAACTAGTCGACTCCAACTAGAAAAGGATACACAAACTGCACTGATTGCTCGCTGTAAAACTGCATGTTTGCTTCATTTGTTAACAAGCAAGTATCGAATTGAGTTAGAATAGAAGTGGCACCACACCGTTTGACACGCAAAGTTTTGAATACACGCCCGCTCCTCTTTCACTTTTCCCGTATTACTCGAGTGGCCGGAGCTTATTCCGAATTGTGTGGAAGTGGCATCGTGCCGTTTGACATGCAAAGTTTTGTGTACCAGCCTGTTTGTCTTTCGCTTTTAGCGCTGTAATCCCAATAAGAGTGCTGAGTTCGAACTATATTTGTTATCATACCGTTAACTAGCTATAATAGTATTATGTCGATGGCAATTTTTCGAAGAAGCAGTGCAGTGGAGAGTAGTTGCATTTTCAACCGTCGATGCACTCAAGTAGGTATATTGTGAAAGTTTACGCCACGCGTGATACAACTTATCGGTTATTTCCTGTAAAAAAAACAAATCTTACAGCTTTTTCGCGTGTGCTGCATATACACATATACTGAGTGAATCCGTACAGCTAGCCGGCTAGTGACCGATCGCAGGTAGACGCTCATGGAGTGCTTGCAGCAGTTCAAGGTACGAGAGTGTGTTGTTGTTTTCGATGCAGCCTACGTCGACTTTTTGCATATCGATTTTCATCATAAACATCGGTACGTCGGTCACAGTGTAGCAGAAAGCCTATTTTCGCTTTGTGCGGATACTACAAACTGCGTTTAAATAAGGAGAGAAATCAAAATAAAAGGAGAAACGGTTATGGTGCTACAGACGCAGCGGATGAAACAGTATTCCAATTAGCTATATAATTATACTGGTATTTGAATATTTCATTTTTTGAAAGTACAATGTTGCATATAAAAATAAACTGTCACAACGTATAGCGTAGTATCTTCAAATTTTGTAGAGCCAATTATGTATAATATGGTTTTATTGAGAGAAAATTGAGACGCAACGGAGAAGGAGAAAAACAAGTAAACTTTTACATCGGCAAATATTATAGACGATCTATAACAAATAGCAGGAAAGCCGATGATATTCAAATCAAATACAGGTAATGTTTTGTTAGCGGCAAATGTCTCCGATCGACAAACATTTTCAGATCGAAGGACGGGAACGAACAGGCTTTCTAGAATCAGAAATAGATTTGCTGATAATAGGGAAATAAACTAAATGGTTTTTATTTTAAACGATGCGGGAGAATGTGCTACGCGTTGATGTCTTTTAGCTTGGTAATGGATCACTGGCAAACATCGACGGTGGGCCCTCAGGAATACAAACAATTGGAAATTATGTATAAACAAAGCCCTAGTTGTGACTGTGTGATAAGTATGCCGTAGTTTGTAGATGTTTCGAAAATAAGAATACGGTATTTAACAAAAAAAAATGTATTTGGTAGGATTCGGCAGTGTCATTCATTTCCTTTGTTTATGGTTTCATGTCCATTGTCGTATTTCAATGAACGATGTATTTCAAGTTGTTTTTAAATTTCATATTTCTGACGCATTTGTATCCACTTCGGTGGATCACACAGGAACCATTTATTTCGAACCCCGAACATCCAGGCACAGTCACGGTCAGTAGTCACGACTGCGTAAAATCGTAAACTATATCTAGACCGGCTGAATTTTTAATTGAATACTAAATGGCAACTTCTGTTCTATATAATAATTACTGTCGAGAAACACTTTGAGGAAACAGACTCCGATGAGGAGATCCACTCTTTTGTGCAACGCATAATAGGGCTGGAATATTCGCCACATGAAATATTAATTTATCAGTGGGCAGCGTTCCACTAATCCGGAGCTTGGCCGTAAACGCTGAAAGTTACGGTAAGCCAACAAACTTCACATCCGTGTTCAATAAAGACAAGTTTAAACAACTCAAAATGCGCTGTTTGGTTATTTAACCTAAGCATATAATATTTATTAATACCCTAGACTTTGCGCAAACAAACCGTTAAGCTGCGCCGTGTTGTTACTTAAGCTTTATTACAAACTATCTGTGCTCTGCAGTTTCGGGAAAACTGCAGCTTATGTGTAATAATAATGTATTATCTATGAGATTTTAATATGAACTCTAGATGCATTAATTATAGTTGTGTTAGATAAGCCCTTGATAATTATAAAGAATAAAATGGGGGCATTATGAAGGAAAGAGTGACCATTTTGAAAACGTCCTAAAAACTGCGCCTAAAACCATTAATATCGTCATACATTGCGATAGTCCAAGCGCACGAAATCGCGGCCAAAATAAATCAGGTTCAAATGTACTCTAACTACTACAGGTTTAAAAATCAAATAGGTTCTATCATAACAATGAATAAAAATAAATACCTTGAGTGTGTGCCCACCGCCACCACGCCCGCCACCGCAGCGATTTGTGTGTACCTGTAAATAAACAGGTACGCATGAGATAGACAGCAGTGTTCGTTTTTATTATTCGCTAGTTGGACGTTAACTGGCCTACTACAGGACCTTTTTCATGAGTGGGAACAGCGTCGCTGCACTTTATGATGAAGTAGAAAAACTAATTTATTTATTTAGATTTAGATTTATTAATGACGTCTATCGCACCCTGCGAGCTTCGTATCTTAAAAAGTTCTTCATTGCAGACACATGTCACGACCACAGTAAAAAAGCAATATGATATTCGTGAAAAAATTCAAACAAAAAAAATGTGTGTAACAAAATATTTGTTACCAATATCACGTTGCATCTCTATCCACGGAATACCTAGATAGGTTGTCGCCAGGACTCGTATTTCCGATAGACCTCCTATAATAACATTGGCACGTATCATCTGTGGGTGTGAAGGGAGCTATCTGCGCTGTTGTATTTTTTTTGTGTTGATTGAGTCAGCGCGAATTTCCGTATACATTTTTGAGTTGCAATAAAGGCGCTTTGAGTCCAGCAGCTGAATATGTTGATCAAAGGCTAGGGTAGTCAAAGGAAGTCAGGCAATTTGTTGGTGTGCCTGTAACGGGTTGACACGCTCTAAAGCAATTTTCACGTCAGGCGTCGACTGGCAATACTTCCTGGTATTTACGATGTCATAATCGGCACGAGCGCTTCATCCGCTACATCGGTTTTTATTATTTTAGAAAACGTGGAAATTCCGCGCTCAAATATTGTTAGCGAAGCAAATCTATTTTTCAATGAGACACGATATTTCAGTGTAAGTCGTGAAAAAAATATGGATGGCATTTTTAAATTGAAACGTTTGTGTTTTAAATTAAATTGAAACGTTTGTTAATAGTTTTATTTACAAAATAAATAGTGTTATAACTGATCAGTGCTTCAATTTTTTTGAAGCAGTGTTGCTATTGATACAAATATCTATAGGTGCCTACTATCCTAACAGACTGTCCGTTGATACCAACCTCAGATATCTTTTGCTGTCCCTTTCCCGATCAGGAACCGCCTTTTCTGTTTTTTTACATGGTATATTTTTGAAAGCCACCGCCATGACGTCCGATAGCCAATAACAAAAAATGTCATTCACATACGAGTATGTACCGAATAACCGTAATCTCATTAAAATGACGGTGACATCGTTAATAAAGCAATTATTGCATTCCGCGTGCATTTCACGTTGGCCGCTTCCATCCCCAGATTGCCAGAGGGTTGGTCAATAATTGAACTTGTTTCGATCATGTTGTGATACAATAATAAGTTTTCCGTGGAAATGTTATATTATTACAGAGGTTATCAGATTTTTTTAATTACAAACGTATCCGGTATTGCAAGCTGGAATAAATAGGCAATAAAGTTAATTTATTATTTTCTCTTGAATAATCTGAACTCTTCATTCATGAACGGTAATTATTGAATAGTTTTGAATATTATATTCCATCTCTGACATCAGATCAACTTGCTTTCACCATAAATGAATGTGTATTGTCATCGTAACTTGACCAGTATTCCTAATGTCAATCCAATGAGATACTGGAAACTAAATGAAAATTGACTTGCTCTATACATACATACATTGAGTTCACTAAAAGCTTTTAATAAATAAAATAAAATAAGGGCGTGCCAAAATGAGTGTTTGTTCCATAGCTGTAAACGATTGAAAGCCCCTGAATTGCACCACAACAGTTCTTAACTATACAACCTTTATCCCTAATCATCTTAATAACTAAGCAGAACAGAAGTAAAACTGTGCAATATGCACGTCTCTCAAGCCACAATAGCTACCTACTTAATTAGTGTTATGTTACAATTCGCAACGGAAATTCTGAAAGTTTCAGCACTGCGCTGGTTTAGCAATTTTGATCTTCGAGTTTGCAACCGTCAGCCCGCGATTAAGTGAGTAGTCGATTACGTTAAGTATAAGTTACTCGTAAAATAAAATTTGAGCATGACTTCGGACTATGGTTTTCCATGGCCGTACTTGGTCACTTGAATGTCAATTGGTAGTGTAACTTTGCTTAGTCCACAGTGGATTTAGCGCTATAAGTATACAGTCTACACCGACGCTTCGGGCGAGTGCTCATACTTCACTATTTTGTCCATGAATGTCGAACACCAACCGACGAATCTTTTTGAAATAAATAAATAAAAACCGAATGGCGCATAGGATCCGAAATTGAGAACCGCTCGACCAATATGGCTGATCCATTTTTTCATCGTGTTCGCAATTTACACGATAAGATTTGTGTGAATAAAAATTTCCTGCAAATTCGAAAACGATGGTATTTTGATGGCATAAAAAACTCGACAAAAAATGTGAGATTCAGTTCATTGTTCTTCCGCCACATGTGAACGTATAATATGTACCTGGTATAATAATATACGAGCGAAGACGAGGCGGGTCGCTAGTACGAGTAGGAACATTATAAGTAAATACAGAAATATCAAAGTCAAATCTAAGCCCTTTGAGGGCGATAGATGTGTAGTGCACCACTGTGACTTTTCGCTATGATTGTAATCGGATTCCAATATTTTCTCGTACAACTGCTACTTGACGTCGGCTTGTTTGTGAATTGTGAGGTACGCGATGCCGTCAGGGGAATACGATCAAATCTAATACTTTCCTTGCGCTCGCTCTGTTTTCCTTGTTTAGATACTTCAACATACAGTTTTATAACACCATGCTTGCTTATATTGCTATAAGTACGAGTACTACTTACTCACCATGATTTTATTTTACTTGTTTAATATTTCTTAGTGGGCAGTAAAACGTTGTTATTTAATAACGCCTTACAAGTATATATTTTATAAACTTGAAGTTGATAGTGTAGACTACCGCGATATAATATACGAGATGATGGTAAAAACTCTAAAAACCATAAATACCAATTCAACACAAATTATCAAAAATATCTTTTATACTGACATTTTGTAGTTACAACAATAATAATTACAAGGTTGATAATAATACGCAGTTTACAATCTTGACCACTTTCAAAGAGTCGGATCCTCTCGCATTCTTCTGCTTCTAAAAATACCTACCTGCTTCTAAAAAATGTTATCATTTTCGAAATAAATCCATTCTAATGACCGTTGGCTTTTTATCGAGAATTTCAAGCTCGCCGAGATGTTGATTAAACAGTTCAGTTTGCATAGTCCTAGGGTAATAATAATTGATATCCGACTTGTTGAAAGGTTGAACAGACTGGACAGCAATAGAAACAAAAAATGGCTACGTCGATAAAACTTGAATCCCTTTGAATTGATTTGAAAATTCAGGAAAATGGTTACGATTCATTTAAATAAGTTTGTATTTATATACGAGTTCAAGCACGTTTTAGATGATTTTTTTATATTAATATATATACCATAACATACAATTAACGGCCTAACTTATCATTGGTTTTATAATGTGTCAATGCAAATGAACATAACGGCAACAGTTACCAACTGACAAAAGAAAAAAACCATAACGGAAATTTAACTTTACAATATTAAAGTACCCATTTACAGTGGCTAGGGTACTGAACTGACCCCTGTTTTCCAGCCAACGTTGAACGGCGCTTACGAACTGTGGTTCGATGGTTGATTTGTCAATTTACATAACTGTTGCGTCTAGCAAGGGAGAATGAATAAAGTAAAAAATCAGTCCACGTACAGATCTCAAACCTGCCCCCACCAGCCAGTGATCTTCCATCAGAGTCTGCCTCTACACACTTCCATCAGCTT
This sequence comes from Hylaea fasciaria, assembly GCA_905147375.1. Lineage (NCBI taxonomy): Eukaryota > Metazoa > Arthropoda > Insecta > Lepidoptera > Geometridae > Hylaea > Hylaea fasciaria. Next base: position 1,511,395 of record LR990192.1, read on the forward strand.
AATAAGGAAATGAATGCATGAGTTTTGTCTAACTCGACGGCTGAAAACATGCAAAACAAGGGATGTGCACCCAACGTCAGTCTGGATTAGACAGACATTGCTAATTTCCATCTCAGGCCGTCGACTAACTGAGGCCTGAACATTGAACAATATAGGCTTTCAAAACTAAACAGACATAGACTAAGCTTACCGGAGTGAAGGGCCTAATCTCATTATTGTTCATGAACGTTACATCCATTAAATTCAGTGGTCCAATGCTGCACTTTAGGAGTTTTGAGAGGGAAAGCTAAAATGCGGCGTTGTTGGTTTTCTATGTTTTTCTCACATGTTTGTTTCTTGTGTATATGTTCTGCTCTCTATTAAGACCACTGTCATTTTTTATTACTATGCTTTTTATGAAAATTAAAATGGTTCTTTATTCAATCTTGGATCGGCGCATCTTTTTCCGAGCTGAAATCTTAAAAAAATTACTCCTTAGTTTAATTATTCATATTTTATGTTGTATGGTACTTTTTGTGTTTGACTTGCAAAACTGCTATTTGATTGCCTACGTATTAATCTGAGCCTAAGCACAATAAATGATTCGACTTTGAATTAGACTTTCAATGTTATTTTTATGGATAAATTAACAATTATGGTATACAAATACGAGTATGTACGTCATCGCAAGAAATGATTTGATGTTATCGTGACTTTATAATAAACAAGAAACTTTGATATTGAGAAACATTTTGAGCACGTAACAAAATACAATTTCCTCATTGATACAATTTGATTTCACAATTAAGCCAAGTCTTTTTAACCCCTGACGCAAAAACGACAGGGGGTGTTATAAGATTGACGAATCTGAGTGTGTGTGTGTGTATGTGTGTGAGTGTGTGTGTGTGTGTGTGGTGTACGTGTATGTGGCATTGTAGCTTCCGAATGGATGGGCCGATTTTGATTTCATATTTATTTTTTTGTTTGGAAGTTGTATTAGACGGGAGTGTTTTTAGCTATGTTTGATGAAAATCGGTCCAAGACTACGTCCACCACTAAATTGCAGAGAACAATATTTGTCACAACTCCCTCAATATGGGTATCAAATGAATCGGCTTGACTAGTAGAATAATATACACTGTATTGAAAGGGAATGAGGAATATTAATTACTAATGAAATGAAAACGAAACACTTAAAATAAATTATTATCAGCAGACTGGATGGATGAGGAAAGTTGAGTAGTAGTACCTCAGATGCAACGAATTCTTTATAAAGTATGAAATGAAATAAATAATTATAAAACCCCTTGCAACCCCCTTGCAACTGAAATAAATTACATTTCTCGTCCCATCGGACCACGTAACCCTTCTTCACTTCGGAAGCAGTCTCGATGCGTGTTCCGTCCTAATCAGCTAAGTGCTAAATTTTAAGTTGACAGGCAAAGCCTGCTCCTGTCACTTCCTTAATGCATCAGTAAACGTATTTTTCCCAGTTCTTAGTTAGTGCCTTGAACTTTTTTTTTAAGATTTTAGACTATATTTTGTATTTGCTGTAATACGTAACGCCAAATAAAAGTCATTGACTACAAACAAATATTTATTTGGTAAACAACGCAATCTTAGAAAGCAAGATTTCAAAATTCAATGTGCATTTCAATTGAATTTCATAATAACAATGCTACCGCGCTCTACGAAATCCTCTTGTAAGCTTAGCTTCCTTCTATTTCCTTTATTCGGTCTATTGATGCTGCACTGCTGCCTCGCTTACCGGCAGCAATGCGAGGCGACTTGTCAGTTTGGCAACAATCAGCTTTCACAGTTTTTGGCGGTTCTGTTGGAGATCTCACAGAACGCTTGCAGAACGCGTCTCTAGGGCGCGCCAGTCGTCGAGCGCGCTTTGTATCTATCCACACAAAAGACTAGTTGACTGTTCCATTGATATTTCTCTGATTTGTTTTCCTTTTTCTGCGGTTTGAGATTTTCACAGTGCTTCATACATTTCTTTTACGAGTTACATAATCTTTTACGAGTTAAATTTTAGTATCGATAGCTTTTCTGGGAAGTCAGCGCCGTGTAATAAAATTACGACATGAACTCAATACCAAGGGAAGGTTCCGGGTATTTATTTTAATTATACGTGGAAAATAAACAGCTTGTTAATTAAATAGTATAGACGTGGGCATGAGGGGCATGGGGTGGAGTCCTCTTTGGCACGTTCATTTATCTTGCAGTAAGTGGTAAATTAATTAAACAACGTTGGTTACGAAAAGTAAATAGATGAGTTAAGTAAGTTTTACATAAACTATATAGTTTGAAAGGAAATTAAAAAGGTTACTGAATAAAAGTGCCTGTTTGACCGCACGTTTGGCATAGTGGCTGTGCAATTGGACTGCTGCACTTGGTGTCGCGGGTTCGATTCCCGCCCGGAACAAATATTTGTGCGATCCACATATGTTTGTTTCTGGTTTGGGTGTGATGTGTTGGTGAAATTATATGTCTGTAAGCGGTACCCACGATACAGGAGCAATCCTAGTGTAGAGCTACGTTATTAAAAGATATTTTTTAAAAGAAAGAATGTAAGTAGGTATGTACTATTTCCTCATAGGTGATGCCGTAAGGTGCAGCCGATATGGTCACACAGCTACACTGCAACGGCAATACATGTTCATTTCGCTTGCCCTTAATGTTTGCACTTCGTGCGGGCTAAGTGATTACACGTAGCTAACTACAGTCATTGGCGTCACGTTTCCATAAACAGTATTTATCGAAACGTGATTGCCGTCCATAGCCCCAAGTTGCCTCCTGCCACTCTAATTACTGTACTCCACTCTAATTGAAGTCCAGAAAACACAATATAGCCAGCACAGGGAAAATGTTTCGGTGAACCACAACTATTCGGTCTGGCTGGCTGTGTGTCTGGTTCGGACCACAGATATATAAGAGAAAGCAGACCGGGCATAACACATAAAGCATTACATTCAGGCAGGACAAACTAAGGCTGCTATGACAACTATGCATGCGTTCATAAAATTTAACTAAGATCATAATTCGTGATCATAAACCACGGTCCTCGTAGTTTATGATACCGAGACTGAAAATTGTAATTCGGAGGCGGGACATATTACGTATGTACGTAATTATCACCCATTTTTCTTTGATAAGAAACTTTGAGAAACTCACATGCCCGAGCATTGTTTTGAAGATATTGTGATCCTCTAACGCGAAATAAGCCCCGCACTAAAATTTGGTCTAGTCCTCCGTAAGTAAGGCGAGTGAAACCGATATGCAGCGATGATGATGGTGACGTTTGTGATTGTGGCGCGGTACCTATCCTCATCATCACCCCCTATCCACCCATTTCTCAGCACGTGAACCTCACTTTCGTGAGGAACATTAGGCCACATCTACGACGGAGGCCCGATCCAGATGCTCTGGTATAGATTTAAATTCTTATACCCTTTTTTCGGTCCAAATGCAAAAACCTCGCATTGTCATTTAGTTTACCTGCACTGGACAAAACAGGAATCAGCCCACGCGACATACATACTTATTCAACTTGACCCTAGGATTAATTTGTCTTATCACGATTCGCTACCTCCTCTCACGAGCCGTAATCATTCTCAACCGCTTGGCTGCGACAAAAAGCCTCTATAAGTGGGTTAAACAGGAATTGAAAACAGTAATACACAGAATAGATAAAACCTTTGTACTAAAAACTCACGAAAGAAGTCTATAACTTTTAATATTTCAATTTCAGTTCGCTAAGACCTCGGAGTAACTAAAAGATGAAGCAAAGATAAAAATAAGAAAATGGAAGTAAAGTAAAATTGAGAAAAGATACCAGCTGAATTTTCAACGCCGTGGCACAACCCTGTTCAATAACTAAACGGTATAGTGGTGTGCGGTGATCGGCGCGCTTTGCTACTCCACGATAACTTATGGTTGTCTGGAAGAGATCGCTTTGAGCGATAAGAACGCCCATTAATACACAATTTTTATTGTTCATTGCTATGTTTTAGCCTTAAGTTTCTTTGGTCTGTGGTGTTGCAATTAAGAGTTTATCTATCTATGTATCTTATTTTTGTTAATTAATTATATCTGCGAATTTTCATCGCTTCCAATTGCTATCGATTGGTACCAATCGTTATGCTACATCAGAACTCGATGATATCAGAAACCATTAAGAGTGGCCCTACAAACTATGTCACATAATAATTATAATATAAATATAGGTGGGATAGGTAAGTATTATACATTTTAGGTAAGTAATTAAGTAACACCAGTTGTTGATAATTAGCCCGCACTGCGCCAAATTGCAGTGCGTCACGGGAACGCTGCATCATGCCGTGAGCATTCGACTGTGAAATCTAAGGGATCAAACTCAAGTTACGGTTTGTTTTCAACTTGCACAATGCACGGCCTCTTGTTTTTGTACTTCAACGCTCGCAGGGCTCACCGCAAAGTTGGAGAGCAAAAAGATTTTATAACACTAGCTAAGCTCCACAACTTCCGCCGCGGTGTTCTTTATAGCCTCTTTAACATTTTAAGTGTGAATTTTTGTGAGATATTTTTACGTTATACAACCTCCAATGGCATATTTTTGTACTAAATATTTAAAACACTTTGAAACGTTTTGGTGTGAATGAATTACAACTATCCAACCATCACGTTGTTTATATTATACCTACGAGTGCTAAAAGAAAAATTACAGTTTTGTGTCAAAATATTGTAAACACAAACAAGTGAAGTATTAGAATTAAATAGAAAACCTTAGTTTATACACGTTTTTGCTAATAAATTAATTCATTGTCGTCGAGTTGTAATAAAGTTACAGGTAGAATAGAGAATAGTAGAATAGCTAAGCGGGACCTTGCAATATTCTACCCGGAACGCAGACAAACATGAAAAATATTTCATGATGAACTTTTATGATATTTTTTAATGAAAAACTTCATAATAACATGGTAAAAAATAAATGTAGGTAGATATATCTACGGGTAAGCTCATAGTTCATACGAGTAAGCTAATATTTCATGCGAGCATTTTGATTCTAGGAATTAATATTATGTTGAGGCTTTGTTCCGCTCAGCGATTTGCTTTGATTGGCTGTTCGTCGAGTTACTCTAATTGGACGCCATATATCGTGATACGGGATACGAACCCCGTCGATAATAATGGGCGCTATGTTTTTTAACGCCGAATAAGCAGGTAACAGTCGACCTGTTACCAAATAATCTATGGAAGCAAATAATTATAGATTTATCCACATAGTAGTCTAGTCTAACCCATCTACTTAATGAGATATTCTCAATGAAGCTGTATTATGAACAACTTCAGCCACGCCGAACAATATGGAGGCACTTCCGATCTCCTTCAGCTGGAAGGATTGTTATGTTTGTTTTGTAACAAAAGGACTAGAAAGTACTTTTGTTCTGTGATGTTTAATAAAGAGTTTACATTACCTACTTGTAGCTAGCTAAGTCCTCAAACAGCCGGAACAAAGCTCTCAGGAAATTACTGTAAACTTCAGCTCATAGCTAGCTTATGCTTGTAATAATATTCCATAATAGAATAATCCATGCACCGTTGCTAGTCATTAGGCATTACTCGTAGGTTGGATGTCGATCGATTTCTAATCAAGTAGAGGCGTCATCTGATATCTGACTAAATATTGTTAAATCAAATAAATAATTCTATACACTATACAACAAAGTAGGTACTGTTAGTTACACCATGAATAGCTCAAGAACGGCTGGGCCGTTTTTCATTATATTTTCTTTGTTAGATACGTCACCGCTTCGCACAGCAGAATAACTATCAAATCATGAAGGAAATTTACGAAAAAGAAATATATCTCTTTTTCGTGGTAATTATTTTTATACATACATTTTTGACAAGACAATGTCTATCAGGACAGCTGGTTAGTACTTAAATGATATAAAGTACTTTAACAAATCAAATACTAAATCACTCTCAATCTATATCAACCGGGAGTGATTGAATGTGACCTCTGAACCTCAGGGGTTATACACGGTCATCCAAGTAAGTGAGTGCCGAGGTAGGTAGGTAGACATCTGATATTGTGCCAGGCATCACACTCGGACGCATTGAACGGAAGTTTATCTATGCATATACATTTAGCCTGCAGGTTACTAGCCAGTACCTAGTTCATTTAACAAGCGATCAGATAGTTCGTCTTTAGTCTGATGGAAGTTTGTTTAGTCGGAAATGGGATGCGGCGATTAAGAGTTACCCAAAACTACCACATTCATTGGGAAATACGACTAAGTAGGTATAGTAATTATACCACAGCCTAAGTAGACTTTAATTACTGTGGTAATGAATATTTTAAAAGACTTGTATTTTGCGGGTACTTTTCGTAGAATTAGTTTACTTTCATGGTAGATAAATTTAAATCGTTATCCAGTATTAAGAGATTTTGAGTGAGGGTGAAATATTATTTACACGTTTATACTCAGGTGTTTATTGTTCAAGATGAGCGGACTGATAAAAATGCTGCATTATTTTATTTTTGTTCGAACGGCAGATTAAAGTTAGATATCATATTTTTCATTTCTCTCTGCTGCTAAATCCAAATCAAAGTTAAATTGAAATGTTTGATGAAGTTTTGTCGCCAGCAATCTCGCCGGTGGGATACCGCATTATGAACCGAAAAAAGCTTCAGGCGGCCTGGTATTTGTTGCTGACGTAATGTAGCATCGAACTTTGCTCCCATTTTCAAAATAAAACATTTCTTCGGAATTATACAGACTAGATAGACAACTCTGTATTGACACCAAAATGTACAGAACACAGAAAGATCAAACTTAAAATAGGTACTACAATGGACGGGCGAATCTCTACCACACATTTTTTTGATGGACAAGATATAGACATCAAGACTAGGTAACAGAAGCGTGATACAAATGCCGCTATATCGGCAGATTCACCTCGATTTGCTTTGTTCGTTTGTTCCCTTTGACATCCATTTTGCCGTTTGATGCACGCGGCCTTAACCTAAACGAGGAATAAGTCCGCGGATTATCCGCTCGACGTGGGTCAGCGCACGTTATCGTGCGACATCCTATTATAATAATGTCTAACTCAGCGCGCGCTACTGGACTGCAATGCGCCTGTCCATACTTCAGTACAAAGAGAGCTAAAAGTAGACGAAGTAAAAGTATCAACAAGGAAAAAGTAAGAATAAAGAAAAATAATTTTTGGACGCGCCTGTTCGATTGCAATGTCGTACCTATCTACGGTTATGAATACCTATCAATTGACAATATTATCTGATATTATAAATGAAATCACCGTTCTATAAGTAGGACTTCGCAAAATAAGTCAAACATTCTGTTTTTTTCTTCAACCAAAGTATAGTAAACGTACCTACTTAATGTGCCAATTTTCTTGAAACGATAAAAATAATAGCTATGAATATTTTACTCTTTACTACAAGTCAACTTTCCAAGTGAAAGAGGATTTCGCAGTAAATGTTCCTTGGTGATGGTAAGTAAAGTAGAGCTTGTTAGCTTCGTACGAGGAATAAATCGCATAGAGTCTTACCACAAAAGACTTAAACTAAATTCTAAAAAGCTATTTGATCTTGATGCAACGAGGCTAAAAGTAACTTACCCGACCTAGAACCAAAACGTTGTCATTTTTTATTATATTTACGTGTCGTAAAGGAGCGCGTGTGCCGTGACGCCCTCTTGCGTGCATATGCAATTACTCACATAACTAATTGGTCATTTTTCTTTTATGGGTAAACGGTAGGTAGGTATACTATACAATTTTTGCAGTTTGCTGCATTATTATTTTATTAGTAATTTATTGTAAGCTGTTGTTACAGCTGCAACAATGACACTATATGATGAATTGGTACCTATGGTGTTTTATAATCACACTGACACTGTTTGTTTAAAGTATAATGCCGGTGGTTTATTCTACAAAGAACCTTGATAATGCACGGGCCCGTCCAAGTCATAAGACGTTTGTTCAGGTTGTAGTTATTTAGGAGCTACAAATAGTAAGGCAATGGTTAATTATTTACTAAAATTAATCGTACCGTTTAGGCTATTATGATGCAAATAAACATACAATTACAAAGGTATTGATAGTAAAAAAAATATACCGCCGTAGTAAAGAAATATGTAGGTACTTATTTACATAATAGCAACGTTTTCATGGTTCATCTGATACGTTTCATGTATTAGGGGGAGGGTAGGTTATTTTCCATTATCCTTCATCGAATCGAAACACAAGTGACACTGCCTTGCATTAGTATCGATTAGATAAATAGTATACCGACGTAGGATAATGAGGTTGTCGCTGAATACGGTCTCATTGTGTTGAATTGATTTTAAATATCTTGGTATCGAATGGCTACGTACAGCACTGTGTACATTTTCCATCACAGTTTGAGAAAAATACAAAAATGAACGTCATTGGTTTCGGTTGCTCGCCAATAACGTCCTTTTTGAGTTCCCATAAAAATCCAGACCACGGTACGCCACTGTCCAAATAAAGTTTGCGCTTGAACGTTTACTAAGATCACAATATCGCATTATAAAAGTAGCCATGGTGAAAAGTAAGTATGGAAACAGCATCAATCACCAAACCAACAATTTTATGCGAATCCAAGTGAAACCAAGAAACTTCGCTGATTTTGTTTCTTATCCAATCCTACCGGAAAATTCAGCTAGCATATTTTAGTTCTCATAAACTGTACGGTATGTTTGAAAGTAGGTAAATTTGCGTCAACCATGTTATTAAAGCTCAAAGCAGGGAATGGGCGAGGTTTGGAATACACAGCCGCCACGTCATTTCCTTGATTGAGTGCGCCCACCACTTTTAGCTGTCCTGCTAATAGACGGCCATTAATTCATCATCGAGGGTATAAAAGACGCGCGAGGTAACACTGTTTCATACCAAAGTATAATATCAAGCTAGCACCGTGGACATGAAAGGAGTTCTGATCGTTTTGCTGATGGGTCTGGCTCTCGGGTGGTCGGCCAACAACGCTGAAAACGCGTCCGCTTTCAATGATTTCGTGGTAGGCTTCGAGCAGTTGCCGGCAGAATGTTATGATGAGGTTGGTACAAATTTATCTTCTGTTTTCTTTACTGCAACTGTATACTGTGCGTTTAATTTGTTTCTTTTTGAGATTTTTGATATATCACTTGTTTGGCCTCGAATTACCTCGTGAAATATTGCGATATCCGATGTCATAAGGTTTTCTGTGCTTTTTTTCAGGACAATAGCAGATTTAGGTACATAGGGATTTTAATATCCTTCTTGTTGAATCCTATAGGGTTGAATGCATCCAATATTTTAATGGCTGACTGTATTATTTGATTATTGCCTTATTATTTGTAGTTTTTTGGTAATTTCTTTATGCAGGTATATTGATTAAATTTTCAGTCATAATAGGTACTAAGATTTGTTTCCGATCATGGATTTGTAATTATACTTCGCATCCATCAAACCCTACAGACAACGTAAAATGTACACTGCTTAGCTTAGTATAATATGTAAAAGCTCTGCGACTACTTACCACATACTTAATTAAGTAGTTGTGTAATATACTATAATCAAAATATCTCTAGAGTTGTTTGAATTTTAAACAATCCTACAGGCAGTGCTTGTGCTTTTTCGTGTGAATATTACAGATATTTGCTGAGTATGCATGTATGTGGGACCATAGTCCTCATAGTTCCCGAGCAGGTAGATGTATAGATATAGTGAATTCTAGTAAGGGGTCAAAATCGTGACGTGTTAGTATTTATGATCTTTATTCCCTAGACTCAGCTAACTCTTCCAACAACAAAGAACTCCAACCGCTTCTTCGACGGCGACGACCAGTTAGAGCACCGCGGGCTTGTCTGCTTCCTCTTGTCCATAAGCAAGTACTTCTACCAGAAAACTGCCTCCAACCGCCCCCCAATCGAGGAAAACGATCAGCGTCTTAGCGTCGACATATTACCTGACGGTAAGCCAGCAACGGCAACACCTAAACCTCTATTCTTCTGGTAGAGAACTCGTCTGACAAAAACGCGTTATCGTTACGCGTTTCGTTCTCGCTTGCACATATTTAGAAGTCATCGGCACATTAGGCGGTTTTTTTAATTCCTTGTAGTGCTACTACTGTAAAGCTGGCTCACGAGGACCACCATCGGTACACCCATATTTTTACAAATGTTTTTTTAATCGGACGCTTATTTATGCTTTTTTTTACCAGCTGGCCTAGAATTTATGCCTTGCGAATTCTACTTCACAGCATTGTTTTTGTAAACTAGCGAACACTTTGAACTTATCACCATTTTCATGCGAATTCTCGATTTCGATCATCGCATCATTCGATCTGTTAAATGTGCGGGTGCAGGTGCGGTGTTAGTCGAGCGGGTAGCTGAGCTGATGCGCTCATGCCTGCAGGAGTCCGGCGCGAGCCTGGGCAGGTGCTGGCGCATGCTGTATGTCACCTCTGAGCTGCGCTCCAAGAGGCTGTTCACGTACCCACGTGAACAGCCTCTTGGAGCGCCTCATCATGACCGTGTCTGCGAACACCACGACGCTTTACCCCATCATGGAAGACAAGGAGTAATTCCTCACGCAGCAAAGCCAATTCACACTGCAATTGTTTATTGGTAGTTTTAGTTTTATTAATTATGTGATACGCTAATATAGTATTGTTTGTGTGTTATATTTGTATTTATATTGTTCAGCTTGGTCGTGTAGAACGCGTACTAATGCTAGTTGTGACGTAATTACTTCACGCCACAGCTACGTATTCCTGTCCCCTAGAGCGTAAGCGGTAATAGGAGACGACGCGTAATTATAGCAAGCGACGCTCTGTCCCGGATGCAAATTGGCAATGGATCCACTGTTACAACAGGAACCCGTAGTAAAGCTGGGAAAGGCAAAATCAAAAGACCATGATTTCACTTGTGATAAAAGCCACAGCTTTTATAGTTAAGTCATGACGTGATCGTTTGCGAAAATTCTGTCTGCTGCGCCGGCAATGCTATACTTCCGGGAGATTAAACGGGTAGGTATATGTGATAGTCTTCCTTTACGTTATACATAAACTAAAATACTCGTATTCTCATTAATATGCTTCATACCTACTCATGCTGTAATTTAATTCAATGTTACTAAATTTAAATATTATTTCCTGTAGATTATTACAAAATATATTGAACACATTTAAAATTTTATGCCGTGCCATCCACCGGTGTGCAATGACCCGAGCCAACGCTAAAGCACTTATGACGTCAACAAAGTCAAATTCAGTCAATAAAGTTAAAGTAAAGCAGGACAAATCCTTGAGTGGCTAAGTTAAATAAGTGCCATTTCGATGGTAGCATTAGGTGCTTCTCAGTTATTTTCTCAAACTTGTTTCTAATCGATAACTTGCTACTTTATGCTAGCAGTTACTTACTAATCGATTTCACGCCACTCGGGGCATTTACCCACGCAAGAGAGCTTACTCTCTCTTAATTCCTGGTTGTACCTACGATTTAATGCTTGATTAAGATGGCGTAAGCGCAGTGTTGTACTTTCCTCAGAAGTTAAGCGAATCTCAGAAAAGGGTATTTCAATAACGACTACCTATAACATAGTACCTAGTTTTAGTAACACTGATTGATTACCTATCCTACGTGCTATATTAAATATCAATCGAGTTTTTTGCCTGTTCTTCTCGATCGATTATACTCCGACCAAGGCGGTTGAGTCATTTATATATTATCCTATCAATAACAAGGAATACAACATTTTGTTCTATTTTAAATTTGAATGTTATTTTATCCTACATGTGAAAGTTGGTATATGTTTGCATGTTTGTAACTCACTCACGCCCAAAGACAAGACGGACAATGAAACGGATAGACTGGATTAGCACAGGCTAGTTTTTATCCCGAGGATCGCGGTGGAAACCGCGAGCATAGCTAGATTAAATAGGCCTTTTTGACGCCTGACTTGAGGCGAGTTAGCACCGCTCGATCAGAAGCCCCATCTATCACAGTTTAAAACGTGTACGAGTCCCGATCGAACGCACCTTCTACTTACGGCCGAAATGAATAATCAATCCAATCCAAATTTTGCTTTCTGGGATTGATATCACAATCCATTTTTAGGGTCAAACGTGCCAATAACCGATCCGTGGATTGGTTTATAAAGGCACGCAGATTGGAAATCGATCGAACGATAGGCAGCAATCCAAGATCGATTTCAATCGATACAAAATTAATTTCGGCTGTTAGTAAACGCTCTGTCGGCCGCTGCCCGCTACGCTACGCTATTGCAGCCGTAACAGCACTCGGCCCAGGCACTGTCTCGCCACGTTACTGTTCTCGTTTTACATTAACCAGCCTAATTCCACGTATGTCAATTATTTAAAGGTATCCTGTAATTCCACGATTGTTCAATGCACAGACAATAATGTATCTAATCAATTATTATGTAGGCACATTGGCTATTCGTGTCGTGTTCATTGAACGGAAGCAGTTGGAATAGGGGTGTACGTATACAATGTTACTTCACCCTCGATTACCTATTACATATTAAGACTATTATAATTGGGAAAATCGTATCGTATATTATCTACAATGATTTTTTACATCAGCGTGTATAATGTATAGTACCTACCTACATAATACTTACTTCAGAAAAATTACGTTCGATGCATTAAACGAATACCTAACTGCAGTCACCCTCAGTGTCACAATGTGCAGTCTTATCGCTCAGAGATATTTTCCAGACAACTATGTACCTATAGAAAGGAAGAATGATTCACCATTACAATAACATTAAGTGCACGAGTGTAGACAAGTATATAGGTACCTACCTAATAGGTGTAAGTAGGTATATAGGTAGTGTTCTCTCCAAAACTGCTCAGGAAGCCGCAATAATGCATAGGAAGCAGAAAGAAAACAGTATGCCTACTTCTAACTTCCCGCGTGGAAATAACGTGTAATCGGTTGATTACACGTTATTTCCACGCGGGCAAAGCCGCCGGCAAAAGCTACGTGGACATTCATTATATGGCGCTGACTGTACCTTTTGACATGCAACGTTATAGATGTGACCAAAATGCACTAAAAAGTTGAAAGCCAATTGACGTGTGACCGAATTGCACTCGTTATCCATCTAAATAAAAAATAAAACACCGATGAGACCAAATTACACTGGTTTTTGATGTGACCAAATTACACTAACCCAACCGGCCGCGCGTAGCTTAGTCGGAAATTTGTATGTGAACGACGTCGCGATCTCTACGGGACATAGAGCATCCACATACCCAAGCCGGTGGTACACACTCCATCCGCCTGCACCCTAACAAGCAGATAGGTTCTGCAAATTATGCCGACGCAGCCATGAATACTTCATCATTTCCGAGCCTTCACTGATTACGTGGCATTATCCATTAAATATGCAAACCGGCTCACTTCCCAGAGAATTTAACGCAAATGTACCTATCACTAACAGTTGCCTATACTTTTATAGTACTTATTTATCCATTACCTGTACTACAGAGTCGGGTGTCATTTGATTAGTTTATACTCGTACCTACTCGAATGAGGTTAACAGTCATTATAATCACGGTCACAATACTTACCTAAGATTGTTTGGATTTCGTAAATCAATATTGTGTTCCTATCCTATAACAAAATGCGGTGCATGAAGTGCCTTGACAGTATAAAGTGCTAAAATAGATCATGAAGTCATCATCATCATCAGCCCGAAGACGTCCACTGATGCACAGTGTACATAGGCCTCCCCTTTAGACCGCCACACCGAACGAAAATTTGCCACTTGCACCCACCGGTTGCCTGCGACTCTTTTGATGTCGTCGGCCCATCTAGGCCTACCTACACTGCGTCTTCCAGTCCGTGGTCACCACTCTGGAACCTTTCTTCCCCATAGGTTATCAGTTCTACGAACGATGTGGCCTGCCCATTGCCATTTCAGCTTGTAAACCTTGAGAGCTATGTCGTAAACTTTACTTCTATTGCGAATATCCTCGTTCCGCAAAGAAATTCCGAGCATAGCTCTCTCCATTGTGAAGTGATAAATACATTAAGTCAACTGTAATTTTAAATAATACTTACTTATTTTAACTAGGTCTGGCAATACGGTGGCTAAACGGGAACCTATTTATCTATCAATAAAAAGCTCTTCGACATTTCATGGAATATGTCTAGACATTTTAAAGTAGTTACTTAGATGGTTCATGAAAATCATGCTGTGCTTACCTTAACAGTTCATGAAATACGTACAGTTGAGAAAGTGATTAGCAATATTTATGAAAGGTCCAAATATTTCATAGCCTATTTGAATTTATTACGTTTACTTTTTATGAGGTGTTTTGTTGGACCCTTAGTTGGTAGATGGACTGAACGGAATTCCTTTACCAACACAGATAAAAATTGTGCAAAACTAAAAACAAAGTAGGTACAGTATTACCCAACTGATATGGCTTACCGATGTACCTGCGCAGAAGATGATTTTCAAAGCACGGGAAATGCTATTGACCGCTATTGGTCGGCAGCCGCCGCCATCTTAGCGAGCTTAGAGTGAGATGAAACAGCTGCAGTGTATTATGAACCTTATAATAGTGATCTTAGGTTGATTGTAAGTTTTAAGCATTCTTTCGTTAATCTTCGGACCATACTTTCTTTTCTGCGCGAACGAAGATTCACGACGCGCTTTATAAGTTGGGTACTAGTATACCTAGTATTATTTGTATTCGTCGAACCTTGAAACAAATTTGCTGACAATACAGTGCCATTGTGTAATCTCTGCTGTATTGCGGCAACGTCCTAACGAATAGGGAGGGATAAAAAGTTATGAATATATCGATAGACGGTATTCATATCGATATCATTTATTTATATATAAAAAGTACAACTTATACTAACAGTGTAATCCTAAACATGCAAGTTACAAGTAGTATTCTATTTAAAACAGCTAAATATCGATAACCGATTTAATGGGAGTTCCTACGCGCCCCTACGTCTCTCTAAAACGCGAATAACATATTATATAACTACCTACCTAAAACATATATGGGAAAAGTAGATTTTTCAATTTTCGCGTGTCAAACGGTATGACATCAAATATGTTCAAGCATCTTGCTAGACGAAGTTTGCTTTTAAAACCATCCCCATTAGATTTCACCCACTCGACTGAACCTTAAGATACGATTCGAGATCAGTTCAAAACGTTTCGATAAGGAACCGACTCGTTTCGATTCGATATTATAATGCAGGAGAACAGAGGGTCAATAATTCTGCTAATTTATGAACGCATCGATCGAATCTCAATAGAGTGGGTTCAGAATAGTTTGTGACATTTAAATGTGACATTGATTTCAAATGTTCTTATTTGACTAGCAGACTAACTAAACGTTAATAAAAATAGCAGATATGTGACAAACTATTCCATAGAACGCTTCAATCGAATCTCGATGGACCGGTCTATTAAGATTCGATTGAAGCATTCTTAAATTAGCAGAATTGACCCCCAGACCTGAGGATTTGATTAAATTTCGAATACTAGTGTCCAAAGAAAAAATGTAACGCTATGACTGCGTTGTGAAAAGCGTTGTTGTAATGCAATCGTGGTAACGCCAATTTCGATTCGAGATCGGTTTCGATCACTGCATCGTCGATGTGACAAAATGTGTTAGATCGAACAATACCGTACCGAATCGCTCGATAAACCAGTTATCGCCCAGTTCTGATCGCCACATAGTTCAGGCATGCAACCACGTCCCGCCGACCGGCAGCCGGCGCTGCCGCGCGCACATCCGGGAATCCGATCGGGAAATACGGGACGTATCTCGAATTTATGGGAAATGTCCACCGTAACTCGCATTTATCCGGGTGCGGCGGATATCGCAGTATGCTGCTAATATTATAACTGTGAAAGTATGTGTGTAAGTAGGTACGAAAGTATAATTGCTAATATTATAACTGTGAAAGCATGTGTGTAGGTACGAAAGTATAATATGTGTTCGTACTTCTCTGCTCCTCCTGCTGCTGCTTATAGGTAGTAGGTTTTTTAGTGTCGCTCTAGTACCTACTCTAGTAGCGGGGTGGGTTCCCAACGACTCAACAAAAAAACTCCCAACGAGTCACTCTGTGACTGGTTCTAGTGTGATTCGTTGGGAACCCACCCCGCATGGATTTGATGAATTGCATTAGTAACTAACATAGAAACATTTTAGATAGGTAGATACTGGAGCGACACTAAAAAACCTATTACCTATAAAACCCCTAGACGACACATAAAATACTTTTCATCGTAGTTAACGCAGCTGAAGCAAAGGTGGACGATGACGTAGAAATGCCTTACTACTTATCATAATCGATACGAGTAGGTATCATATAAATTAAGTAGAATATTCATACGCAAGGTTTTATGCAAATGACTAGTGGGCTACCAGGTCACTAACTACGAGTAGAGAGTGAGCGCCGTTTTCAGAAATTACACGTCTTTAGTAATATCTAATGCATCTATAACCGCGTGGTAACCTTCCTTATGATAAATTGAATTCATTATACCACGCCACAACGGCTGCAATAAAACAAACAGGATGATTTTGAACAAACATGGCTGGTTTACCGAGGCTCAGCCCCGATTCTCTTGATGAACAATTAATATTAATTGCCAATCACTATTCAACGAAATGGTCTTGGTAGCCAGTGTTCTTAGTACCATGGCATATGGATATTGTTCGTTTTCAGGTTAAGATAGTTAGTTAGTTAGATTAGAAGTAAAAATTTATAAAGACCTAATACTTTGGAACAAACAATGAACTATTTACGGGTAGGTATATACAATACATGCATGCAGTTGTCTTGCGAATGCATTAGAATAGGTAGCGAGCCGACTGAAAACTGTCTAAAGACTTCAGCGCGAGTGAGGGCATCCCGCCCCCGCATAAATTATGTACGTACTTACCCCGAGTAGTCGAAGTGTGACCTAGACAGATTATAGCCATTATGGAAACACTAACTGCACCCGGCAACTTCACTCGATAGTAGGTACTTACCTATTAATGTAAACTATATAGAGCGAGTTATAAGGTATAATGTCATATCCGTTATACTGTTTGAGGACGTCTCTTCTCACTTGCGTGAGGATTAGGCCATATTCCTCCAAAGGGACCTGCTTCGGATTAATGGTTTCGATCTCAACCTCCAAAATTATTCTCGGGGGCAATAAAGTGGGCCGAGATAATAATATGATGGCCGGCTAACTTTTTTAAAAGGATACCAGTACAGACGCACTTCGTCACACTGGATCTGATGATGGTCGAGGCAGGTGATGCCACCAGCCGGAATTGGTTCCAATTCCAAGATCAAAATTAAATATAACCTTAGGGCACCGAGTAGGATTACTTCAGTTATCGGATGATATTTTATATGTTCTACGCCGAAACCGTAGCCCGTAGAGTGGTCTAAGGTCTACGCAAATTGAACGGTTTAATAACATTATAATCTGAATAACTAGATCAATAATACAATTTATTTATGATCCTTTAGTTTGTTCGATAGGTGATAATCTGTGAAATATAAAATAAAATATTTGCATGCTCGTGAACAATTTCTAGGGTTGACGGCTTTGTCTGCACGTTGACAATAGGTTGACTGGAAGAGCACTCCTTTAGTGATAAATATATTTTGAATTGTTAAGTGTATTACCAACCCCGTACAGTGTATCGTACCAATCTTGACCCTTGGCTGACCTTCATCCGGCCCCTTTAATAGAGACTAACAGAGACCCCGGTCGGGGGCTTTCCTTAAGACTTAGTAGTCGCCTGGGGGTTGGCCTGTCTGGGGCGAAGAATATCCAAGTCCAACTGCCCGGTTTCTGAACATCTAGGTAACTTTAACCATCCGATAAGTGTAGTGCTGTCTTTGTCATTTGTTTAGTGACAGACAGAGACAACGATAGACTTATCTTTTGGTCAATGTTAACTAGAGGTTTAGAAACAAGTCAAGTACCGCCAGAAGGCCATGTAAGTTTACGTACAGAATTAGGTACGTAGTTTTCATTTGCTATTTTAAGAGCGAGTAGGCCAAATTGCAATCTAGTACCGCGCTAGACGGTTCAAATTTAGTTGAATTTAGTTGGGCGACTTGTTTTAAAACTTTGTTCATTCTGTCACCAGGTAGATTAGACGTGCAAGTTTAAAGTTAGGCATAGTTTTGAATTAGGTTCATTTAGTTGAAATGAGTTGGCGCAAGTCACCTTTAAACTTGAACTTTACTTAATTATTGTCCAAACTGCAGATGAAGAAGTTATTTTGTGGATTCTACCTACACTAAAGGTCGGTTCAAAAACTATCTAAAACAAAAATGATAAAAATTTAGTAAAAAATACGATATTATTATAGTTAAAATAATATTGCAGGGAAAATAGTGAATTTGTAATTATACCTACTTACCTTCCTAGTACCTAAAGATGATGATAATGAGATAATAAATAAAAATCCGAATACATAATAAATATACCTAACCATAATAACTATCATATTAGTAATCAGCTTGCAATCTCTCACAGCGCACATCGAACCTATACACCAATGTGATATTGCATAAATTAAAACAAACATGCGTTAGCCCTGAAATTTGTCCCGAGGGCGAGTTGCTAACACGCCAGTGAAGACAACTCGCCTCCCCCCCTCTCGCCCCTTGCCCGGCGCACGATTGGCCCTGTCTCTGGCAGCTACGTTGGAAGACGGTATGGAGTAATCAGCTAGGCTATGCCTGAACTATAATTAGTATGCAATGACACTTTGTTAATTCTATTATAAAACTGATCAACTAACCGAACCGAGCTAAACGACTACCGACTGAATCAATGTAAAAAAACTGTCATAAAATGCAGGCATACGTCAGCAGCGGTGCACAATATTGGGCATGTAACCATTCTGCCACAAAAATATTTTAATAATGCTCCTTATAACCCATACCACATTATTTTCGAGGTTAGTTAACCCCCAAATTAGTACTAAATCTGGCGTGACCGCCCGCCCTGCTGCCGCGCCCGCTCGTGGATTTTAATGCGGGGTGAGGCGAGACGCGCGGGTGTAATGAGTTTTTTTATTTTCTAGCTTTGTACGCACTTATTAACGAGTCTGCTGTCTTAATGTCTATAAAACAACGCTCAACACCTTCCCTTGAAACTCCAACCACCGGCAATGTTTACGGAAGCAGTACAAGTGCCAAATCTTATTAATATCGCATAATGCTTGTCAAGCGGCCACAGAACGCCCTTAACGCCTCACTGTATTGGTTTAACTTTATTCTATGAATAACAAACATCGGTTAAGCAAGAATTAGATGAA
Source organism: Hylaea fasciaria (assembly GCA_905147375.1). Taxonomy (NCBI): domain Eukaryota; kingdom Metazoa; phylum Arthropoda; class Insecta; order Lepidoptera; family Geometridae; genus Hylaea; species Hylaea fasciaria. The sequence continues at coordinate 1,530,734 of LR990192.1, forward strand.
AAATTTCGTCAATACTTACGTGATGTCTCCGCGTGTCACTCTCGATCTCACATTGTTTTCAGGTAAAACGGCAACACAAAAAAATCAGTCCACACTGGAGACCCCCAAACTCAGCGTCAGTTTTTATTTTCACAAAGGGGGCCGCTCTTTAAATAATGCCACACATTACCCCGCAGTTCCGGCGCGGAAACTGCGCGAGAATTCGAAAGTTAGCTTAAACTAGTGGCGCACGGAAAGTATTTGTTAAAACTGTTTGTGGCGGAATTTCCTGGTGGGGTGATATTCCAGGAGGATTGTCAAGGGTCCAGGAACGGTTTTTATGTCAACAGGTGGCGGTGGCAACAATTATAAAGTACGCCATAAAAGAGTGAGAAATACGCGGAGGCGCGCGAGTGCGGGCGTGCGGTCGGGGCAACGGTTAGGGTGCGACAGGATGGCGGAGCGAGAACGCACGCGCTCTCCCCATCGATTTTTGAAATACCCGCTACCTTAGGCGCGTTGGCACTAATGTTCAGAACTGCCAACTCGACTTGCCCTCATAACACTCTTCCCTAATTCGGAAGAACCAAAGTCACGCACCGCCGTAGCTCCGCTACGCACGCAGCGGGCCGCCCGCCGCGCCGCCCCCACCCCGCCTGCCCTCGATAGTTCATTACACCTGATGCAAAACTTTTAACAGCACTGTTGTAGAACATAACTTTTCCTGTAACTTTTATTAAAGTTTCTGAAAAGTTTTTTTATACTTTTATATTTTTTACTAGTGGTGGCGTTTTAGTAAATCGATCTCTATAATGTTTCGAAGCGCCCCGGTACTCGGCGCTCCATAGGAGTGCATCGTTGCAGTTCAACACAATAATTCTGCCATGACGATTTCCTGATTTCGTATTATTTAGCTTTTATTTTATTGTCTATTTTAATGTAAAGAACTTATTATTTAATATTACTACGTAGGTATTTGTTTGTAAATGTTTGGGGATAAATTACGAGCGCGTTGAAGTCTATTTGTACGAGACTTCCAAAGGCTAGGTATACGTGGCCCGACCACAGAGTAAATCATACCTATTTAGTATTTACGTAGCTCGAGTGAATCACTTTATATTTAATAAAGCGTCTAGCCGCCCCGTAACCGCACTTGTATGTTACGAGTATGTATGTTTGTTTATTAATGTAAATGTTGCACCGAGGCATATGGAATCTAAACCTTGTAACATAGAATAGAGTATGGATGAGTCGTGTGAGATCTACGTTCGTAACAAAATTGTTCACATCGAGATTGCAAGAAATAAAATATACAATTAAAACCGCTAAGAATATTTTAGAAGTACGACACGTTCGACCAAAACGGTTTTACCACAAAATATTTAAACCAGAGTTGAACAGATGAGTCTAAATAATATTTTCTCCACAAATTGACACAATTCAAATTGAGGGACTCATGGGATCAGCAAAAAGACCCAACTAGTCAAAGAGTTTGAATGGGCCCAAAATCATTTTACTAATAACGTCAATACTGCGTCAAAGTATGGGCTTGTTATTGGATCTGTCAACGTTCAGTAATTACATAACATAGAGGAAATAAATCCTACAACGTATTAGGTACAAAATACCAACATAGTTATTAACTACGTAAATACCAAGTTATCGTAGGCGAATAAAAAATATTAGCTTTTGCTACATAAAAATAATGTTATGCTACCACGATGTTACAATATAAAGTTTGCCTTTGCTAATACGTATCATAATGGTGACTTCAAGAACCAAAGCCGCGTTCGGGTCCAGCTCAAAACGCTTCGGCGTGATCAGCGTGCATCCCTCGCTCGACCCCAGCGGCCTGCACACCGTCCGGGACCGCGGCTGCGACCCCTGCCTCTACCAGCCCCTACCCCCAGGTACGCTGTGCGATGCCAGCATCACCAAACGAACCAACAAGGACCCGTGGAGGAGTAAAGTGGAACTAGAAGAATGGGCTAAAAACTTAGGCTACAGGAACCAAAAAATTCTAGCACAGAGAAGGTACCGAGATTCCGTACTGGGTCCGGCGTGGCACTACGTAGAATGGCCGGCCAAATACACACCCGCGTGCAAGAACGTCGGCTTCGGGAGGACGCCGCGATTTCGCCCCACCAATAACAGTCTGCCTGGCCCCGGGACCTACTACAAAGAACGCCCTTTCAAAGCCCCGTACGGGCCGCATTCCGTCAGGCCGACTATGGAAAGAGAGGAGCCTTGCAGGTTCAAGGACACCATCCCTAAGTGGTCTCTGGCCCCCGACCGGTACAGGATCGTGGACAGAGATTGCATCGCGGAGAAGCCCAAGAAGCTCGTATCCCGACGCGGCCCTTATGACTTGTTCACCGGCAAACGGGACGGTAGTACCATCAAGAACCATTTTAGCACGAACACGGTTTACGCGACGACGTGGCCACTAGCGTTGCCAGGGTGCATGGAGAGCTACAAGAAAACGCACTTTGGCGAAATGAATAAGACGAACATGGGTGTGCAAGACAGGGGCCGCAGCGCGCTGGCAGACCTGACGATGTGCTACCGGCGGCCGCAAGACGCGGGCCCCACGCACTACCCGGAGGACGTGGCCCCGCCGCCTATCAAGCAGAACAAGCGGCCCTTCCACAGTACGTATGACAAGGGCCCAGGGTACCAGCGCGTAGTTGTGTGGCCAGGCGTGGGCCGCTACTCGCCGTCCGACGGCCGCTGCGGCCTGCCGGGCCGGGGCCACCGTCACGTCTTCCTAAGCAAGGTGCCTCGCACCATCGGCGCCATTATACCGGAGCCTATGAACACCTTCTAATTACAATTGAATTTCAAACCACGCGGAACCGTGACCTCTTTTACATTTAGCTTTTTGTTTAATTGCCATCGAAAGGATGCACGAACGCGACGCGTACGCGCGCACTCGCTTCCTATAGGTAGGTACCTACCATAATATCAGAAACTTTGAAATGCTAACATCTGAACAAAGTTTCAACACAATCGAATGACCGATGCGCGAACGTGAACAATTGTCTGAAACGACTCGTGCCATACCTACCTGTTGTACGTTAATGGGACTACGTCTGAAACTTTCATGCAAGTGCCAACAAAATCGGAGCAAAGTTTTAGCTAAATCGAACAAACGATGCGCGCACCTATCGAAATGGAACAACGATTAATTTCGATATACAATAGAAACAATAGTTTACATATACTAAACTACCCAGATTTTCACATAGCTTTACGATTATGTATGTACTACATATAAATAAATTACTACTAGTATACTACAATAACATTAAACGCAAATGAAACTATGAATAAAGCTAAAAACAATGAATCTATGATTAATTTTCTGTAGTTCCCTCATAGTAACTATTATGAATGTGGTCGCAATTTTGTCATAAATATAATACATTGGCTGCCGACCCGTGGTCACAACCTGTTTTGTTAAACCGAGCATGCCTAATACATGTAATTGCACTGGTACCTATTACGACCGGGTATTTCTGACCCGTGATCACATCGATTATTCAGGTTGCCATTTCTCGTGTCAACAACAGAACCAGTTCGGGGGTGGATTATGCACTCAATAGATATTAGTACCAGTGCAACCACCAGTAGGGTATGCGTGGTAACCAGCGGAATAAAACTGCATGACCACAGCCACCGCGGCGCTACAGCCGACCGATAGATTCATTTAGTTTTTGGCGCCACAATAAAATATTTTTATGTATACGAGGGTGAATCAAAAAATTCTTGGAATCAATATTAAAAAATGCAAAGATTTAAATAATAATATTTTATTTTTCTACATAATCTCCCTCCAATGCAATGCATTTAGAATAACGCGTTCCTAACTTCCTTATTCCTTGTGAAAAAAAATTATTTTCTTGACTCTCGAAAAAGTCCTCTACGGCAGCTATAACCGCGTCATTATCGTGAAATTTTGTTCCACGAATTTCCTCTTTTAATTTTGGAAATAAGTGAAAATCACTTGGGGCTAAGTCCGGAGAATATGGTGGGTGGTCAAGGAGATTGAAGCCAGCACAGCGGATTGCGTTGAGCGCAACTTCCGATCGATGAGCAGGAGCGTTATCTTGAAGGAACAACACGCCCAACGACAGTTTTCCACGACGTTTTTCTTTAATCGCTTCACGCACTTTCGGGATTAAATTTGCATAATAGGGTCCAGTAATCGTCTGGCCTTTTGGCATGTAATCAATAAAAAGGATTCCTTCACTATCCCAGAACACAGAGGCCATAACTTTGCCAGCGGTAGGAGCAACTCGAAATTTCTTAATGGATGGAGAGGATGGTCGTTTCCAAGACATGCTTTGTCTTTTAGTTTCAGGATCAAAATGGTGGACCCACGTTTCATCCATGGTGACAAGACGACGGCAAAAATTATCCGAATCACGCTGGAACATTTCGAGATTACGCTTGGAAATTTCCAAACGTCGCTTTTTGTTTTCGTCGGTTAACATTCGTGGCACCCATCTTGCAGACACTTTTTTGAACCCCAGTGAATCAATTAAAATGGATTGAACGCTACCAAAAGATATCTTTAGGATCTCAGCTATATGTTTTATAGTCATTCTTCTGTCTTCCAAAACCAGATTCTCAACCTTTTTGACATTTTCTTCTGTAACGGAGGTTGAAGGCCGCCCAGAACGCGGGTCATCTTTACAGCTTGATCTACCTCTTTTAAATTCAGCCACCCAGTACGCAACCGTAGAATAGGGTACAGCATCACCCCCTAATGTCTGCTGAATGTCCAAAAAAATTTCCTTCGTAGACATTTTTTTCAAACTGAGATATTTTATCACCGCACGTAACTCACTTTTATCCATAATTTTGACTTTTTAGCAACTCGTTGCACAAAAAAATTTATTACATGCGAACGAACTGACAAAAACAAGTGACAGTCTGCATAAATATAGTGTGATAGACACTCTTTAATTTGAATATCGAACTTGATCCAAAAAGGTTTCATATATATGCACTTCTAAGAACTTTTTGATTCACCCTCGTAGATAGTCTACGATAACATGTCTCGCGAAATTCTAACATAGTAAAACGAACAATGGATGTGGTTTAGTCAAGTCCAGAAATCCCCTGCGCAGGGGACACTGCCAGGGGATTTCTGGAATAAGCCCACTTTTAGTGCACGTTTGTTCGTTTTACGGGACTACAAAGCTGAAAGTCGGCAACAGTTAGGATCAAAGGAATTGAAAAATAAAAGACAATAATATTGTTTTGATGGCCGTCTGTATTGAGGAACAAACCTAAAGTCATTTCATAGTAAACAATTATTCATTTGAATCATTTATTAAAGTTACACATCATAATATCAAAAGCACAATAACGTTTGTGCAACACGATACTTTAGATTTGCTTCCCAATTAATACATTACACATTATTTATTGTATTTTTCAGAGATATTAATATTACATAGGTGGTACCTACAATTACTATATACTTTACATAATGACTATGTGAAGTGCGCATTTGTATGCCTCTCGTCGACTCACACTTGTCACATTTACAAAAAAAAATAAAAATATTAAGTCTACAATTATTCTGAGGGCCGTTCTTTAATTTCACTGTTGGTGAGTCTGATGCAAATTAATATCAATGGCGACTAAAATCAGTCCCCCTGCCTGAAAGGCCGACGTTCTTCCCACTAAGTGAATTTGTTTAATTTGGTCAAAAAAGCTCTACTTAAATATAATTTACCTAAAATATTCGTATTTTTTAAGTAACAATTTGTTTATGTTATCAGCAAAATCTAGAGTAAGTAAGTGTAAAAGTAGTCACCGGATGATATCAAACTTATAAGTGATACCTATACGTGAGTTTTAGTCACCATTGAATTTCAAAATGCACCTATTAGGATATACTCGTACTTAGGTGATTATCTGCCATTAGTCAGATTTTTCATGAACAAGGTGAGATTAAAAAATCGCGCCCCGGGTCCAAATGCGTCTACACGTCACGGCGAACATAATTAGTAATTACCCATTGAATGGATTCCTTAATTATTATTATTATTAATTAATCGAGCCGTATGTGCTGTACAAGCCCGCAGCAAAACGTGTCAGCGGTCACAAACAATTTTACTAATCGTAGCGAGAATTTTTCAATTGCCGCATAAACAATAAATAACGTCTATTTCCTTTAAATTCGTTTTGGCTTCGGATTTTGGAGTTTTGAGAAAAAATGCGAAATGACACGTTTTTTTGGGTTTGTATCACTTGCCCTCACTCGTGCACGTTAACGAATACGCAATGATTAATATTCCGCCAATATTACACATTAACACTCCAAGACACCCAAGTTTGAGAAAATAATGAAAACCCACGTCTAACTATCGGATTCCTGCTGAAACTCTCAAAACGTCTATTAGTAGGAAGCCGTAAATATTATTAAAATAAAAATAACTAACTAGGTTAGGTACTAAAAATGTTTAGTTGAGCGCGATTGCCGATGAAGAGCCGGACGGAGACGCGTGCGTCAGCGTGCGAACTGCGATGATTAATATTTAAACTCGCGTTTCGTGAATTTAAACCAACCACTGTATGGAATAGTATCCTCGGACGCCTGCGCCACATGAAGGTATGAGACGAGCCAAGCAGTTCGTTAGTGTCAATAATAGGCCTGGAACTCTCCCGGCGACAATCGTGACTTCACTACACTTGCGAACCTATCCGTGCCTACCCTTCTAATAACCTATAAACAAATCCTACAAACAATAAAAAAACACTTTCGTTAATAGCGTACAAAATAAAACGAAAGACCAGCTTTCCTTATTGCCTACGACACAGGAATGATTGTGCATGATTTTAAACTAAGCCCGAAAGTGAGATGGTACGACAGATATTTTTCCTTTTTTGCCAACCCTGAGACGAGGAATAATTCGCCTTATTTTTACGTACACATTTACTGTAGTTTTATCTGGTAAAAGAAAATTAATAATTTCATCGAAGTAAATTTTGGTACTCCTAACGCCCTCTGTGTGGCTGGAATAATATTAGAGTCACACCGGAAGCGTTGTACAGGAAGCCAATGCCGAAGCGACAACGCTCATTAGTTCCGGAGGATCTCCTAGGTGGCGCTTTACGTACTTATTTACCATTTATTTACTAACGCGAGCACATAAAATACCTACTTATTATTGCAATCGTGAAACCTACATATAATACATAATAAGTATAAATGTACCTACATGTTTTTAGAAAATGACAGTAACAATTTCAGTTGAAATAAAATTAAGTATTTGGATGTGTTATGAAGTATTATATTGTTTGTTACCCGAAAAATAAACAGATCCCTAATATTTAGGTTCAGTGGGGAAATTGTTGATGCATAAGTATAACAGGACTTTGTATTGAAGGCTATTTACTAATGATGTTTTGCTTTGTTTTACTATACTATGATAAGATATTGTTATGATTATATTCTAGAGTTAAGGACATCAATCATATAAGGTATAATAAGTACACCGATTTTAATGATTACCAGATTGATTTAGATACTTTTCGCCCTATATAACAGTGCCATAATCTACCATGGATCTACTGAGTTACTGGAGACCTATTTCACATTCCAATTCCCAATAATATAAATGTTTAAGTATGTAACGCATTCCTAATAGAAAAAGCTTGAATATAATATCTTGAATACTGTCTGATATAGATCATATCGGTGGACGAGTTAATGTATATAAGGCGCAAACTGAATATTATATATTCCAATCCAATCCAATTAAATATCACGTACGAGCGTTTCAATGGGAAATATGACGGGAAGGTACACACAATAAATTAAACGCAAGAAAACTAATGATACCACACGATTGAGGCACGCGACTGGTTAAGTCTACCTAAACTAATATGTCTAAAGGTATTATTATGAGAATGCAAGTTACAACAAAAGCGAAATCATATATCATGCCTTGCCAAATTTAGGATAATGTAACATATTTTAATAGGTATGTATTGTATAGGGCTTCAGGGCGGTGCACATTATCTATGCCACTTATTATTGTCTCTAATGTTACAATAAACCTCGAGCTCAATTGCAGCGTGGAATAAAGTACTCTGGCCGCTGTATTTTTTTTTTATTGTTTTTTTTGTTCTTAGCCTAAGGCCCTTCATCGATACGGAAATACTAACTGACACACCAAATTTTCGTACGATACTAAATTTGCTGCGAAAAATATAGGGCACACGTCTTATTAACAGTAATTTATTGATAAGGGACGCGGTTTTAATAGGAAACTATTTCAAATTATAACTAAATCATTATCAAAATGTCAATTTGTAAATTCCTAGTTACATACAGCACATGATAGAATTGTATTACTTTATGCTATTAAGTTACAGGTTCATTACTTATGATTATTATTTATTACAGATTATAGCTTATGTAAAAAGGTTCCGTAGATTTACTATAGTAATAAATAAGAGAAAGTGATAAGATAGATAGATAAGAGGGTGTCTGTTAATTTGTTCATCTGTAACTCGTGGCTGGCTATCGATTAGGTAGCCAATGAAGTCGCGGAGGACAGAAAATCGAGACCTCATATTTTATAATTAATCCTATTTTGACAAAAAAGGCGATTAGTCATTAGAACTAATTACCTAGTCATTTTTGTTAGTAAGAAAATAAAATAAAATTTAGAGCAATAAATTATTAGTGATGTCCTCACTAATTTATTGCTCTAAATTTTATGCTTCGTTTTAATTTCACACTGGATACGTTTCGGCACAAGGTAGGTACGCGACAGTGTTCCGCTAACATCCCAACCCAAATGGCAGTAATAGTAGCCAAAAAATACCAGCGCACATTCCATCGCCCACTCAACCAAGCTCGCTTAGTAGGAAGACATTCGTGAATGAATTCATGTATACATTCAACAAATATCGCTACATACAACCGGTGTAGTAGGCAGTTTTACAAAAAGTCTATCAATTGCTACTAGCGACGGATATATTACATGAGGACTCTGTTCTCGAGCTACCACAATCTGGGGGATGCTTCTTGAAAGTCATCAGTGATGTGACGTCACTAAAATGACCGATATTATGCATTTTTATATTTTTACAACTGCCTATAATGGAACACACTCATGCGTTTAGAGTGTGTGATATATTGTTACATAGTGATGACATCAATAATAATCCCCCCCAGGGTGCCGGAAGCAGTATTCCCTAGCTTCCAGCTTCGAGTCGGCGCATCATATTAAACTGTTGCTACTATGATATTACACATTCATTCCATTTCTTTTCATCCCACATTCATTCGTCTTCCTGCGATTTTTAGCAGAAACACCTGCTCACGTAATGATTTACTTTATCTTAAGGAAAAATCTGGTTATGTACAGAGTTCGACTCTCGGCCATATATTTGGGAGCCGTTACTTAACTAACGGTTTAGCTATAAAACAAATGAGTGTGATATTTCTTCATTTTCATATTTTTTTCCTGAAATTTATTATTGTTTTTTTGCCCTATTATATTATCATAGTCCAGGAAAATGAGTCAAAGGAGGGCAAGAATCTCGGTATGCGAGATAGCCAGCTCTAAAGTGGATCACACAAATATTTATTGCGAGCGAGAATCGAACCCGCGACACCAAGCGCAGCAGTCCGAGTGCTCAGCCACTACGCCAAACGTGTCGTCAATATCTTGAACCACTATCGAGATGGAGGGCATATCACACGCAGTGTTTAACTTTTTAGGAATATTTGTTACCACGTATCTCTGTAACTGCATTTTTTTTATTCGAAGTGAACGCTAATATTTTTTTGAAAAACAACCCCTAAGCTTGTAACGCAGGGTGAAGTTACTTTCTTTGGAATTAGTATTATTTGGTTCGATTCATTAGAGATGGGAGTTTGAATAACGCAACACTTTTTTTCAAATCTGGATGCGATTGGTATTTGAACTCTGTATGGAAAATGTTCGGCTGTTGCAAATTACAATAAGAATTTATTGAATACATTTGTAATGTATAATGATCAGTCTTCAGAAAGTGTCCGGTTACTCGTAAACAACCTGAGAATAAACACCGGATGCAAACCACACGGACGGTCGCGGGTTCGAACCCTGTCCATAACATTTTTCCGTTATACAAATTAAGTAAATTCTTTCCTCGCTTACACCGATTCTAAATACACACACTACAGTCAGTCTTTACGTTGAACGCAGTATTGTTGTACCAGTAACATTCTATTCATATATTAAGCATGAGCGTAATATTATACACTAAAATGAAGCTAGGACTTTTTATAAATAACGTCAAGACGATGGTTGGTTTTGTGCTAATTTCAGTGTCAATTATTAATTAAATGTTAATGCACTTTCAGTGTTTTTTTTATAGAACAACACTGAAAGCAAGTCTATAATTAAAAATATCAATCGAGCAGTCTAACTGCTTCGTTTTGTTGTCGATTCAAACGCTTAGTGATTGATCGTTGTGTTGTTGTTAACTGTCTTAGTTTATCTACGGAACCCTATGTTAGTTCAAGCATTTATTATTATAATGTTCGATCTAGAAGTTATGTCAACATTTAATACATGAGTGAAACAAAAACAAGTAATTATTCAGTTTCAAATTATTGTCAAATTATAATAATGAATACCTGAGCAGTCATAAATATACAATTACGTACACATACAGAAAAATGGAGGGGAAGGGGGAGGGGGGGGGGGGGGGGGAGGGGGGCTCGCGTAGAACTCCTGTGGGGTTCAGTGGTGTAGAAACAGGACGCGGGTGGGGAAGGCTCGTCTGACGACAGCAAACTGTGCGGGTGAGTCGGCGCCACGCAAGCCGGCAGGTGCGCGCTCATCGCTGCGGGTTGCGGCGGATCGCCTTGCGCACGCGCCGCACGTTCACATTTGGCGCGCTGCCCATGTTGAACTGCACCCCGCCCATGCCGCTGCCCATGGGCTGGTTCATCATCGCGGCTCCCATCCCCTGGCTCATGCCGCCCCCGAAGTTGTACACCCCCTGCTGCGGCTGAGGCTGCGCCTGCGGTTGTTGTGAATGCTGCGGCTGGAAGTTTTAAACATAATTACTATTGTTATGCCCACATCAACAAGTAATCCAAAGATTAAAAAAATAAAATCACCCAACACTAAAAGCAGCACAACAGATTTTCATAGCTAAGCCTCTCGATCAAGTCACCTTTAACAAAAAAAAAACTGAATCATTGCCTACAGTTTGCCGCCTCCTACAGTGTTACAGGCAGGCACAAAAAACCGCAAATTATTTTTTATTTTTTTTGAGGCAGGTCTTAAAGTGCTTATGTGACAACTAACGGTAAGCGAAAACATCGAGAGAACACTGGACCGGGCTGTGATGACTGTTTCTCTGAGATATGAAAGTCATTTATTTCATTCATTTATTTATTGATTTATGTGGAAAACTAATAGCATAACTTAATGTAATAAACAACTGACGACAAAACTGGCACTTGAAAGGATATGCGTTTTTATTTTTAGATCTAAAAACAAATACAATCATTTCAGAAATATGTTACCTGTGCCCCAAATCCGAACACGCCGGAGGATTGTTGCATGCCAAAGTTAAATGCGGGCGGCTGCACCGGCGCCTCGAATGTAGGCGCGGGCGTGCCGAACGCGGGCGCCGCCGAAGTAGTCGCCCCAAAAATGCCGGGCGCGGGCTGCGGGCTGGTGAACATCCCGGTTTGGCCGCCATCTTGGCTCGGCAAGCCGAACGGGTTCTGGCTCTGTTGCGCCGGCTGCTGGTTGCCAAAGAGCGAGGGCGCGGGCTGCGCGGCCGCTGCGGACGCGCCCGCCTCGAACGGGTTCCCGGCGCCGAACGAGAACGGCGCGGGGCTCGGCCTCGAGTCGTTGCCGCCGAACATGACCGGCGGGTTGCTGGTCGCGGACCACATCGGCGCCGGCGCCCCGAACCCTTGCATGGTGCTGTTCTGCGCGCTTCTGCCGTCGCCCAACGCGCCGGTCGGCAGCGCAGCGGTGGTGGTGGTGGCGGTGGTGGGGGCGGGGGCGGGGGCGGGCGCGGGCATCGCGAAGGCGTTGCTGGTGGCGTTGGTCTCGGTCGACCCGAACGCCACGTTGAAGTTAGTCGCAAACGGCGACGCCTCCGTGTTAGTAGCGCTCCCGAACGTGAAGTTGAATTTGGATTTGTCGGGTGCGGGGGCCTCGTTCTGGCCGTTGGAGCCGAAACTGAAAAGCGGGGCCGCGGGGGTGGGCGCGGGAGCCGGCGCCGAGGTGCCGCCGAAGATGTTCACCTGCGGGGCCGCGGCGGGCTGCTCGCTCGTGATGCTCTGAAATATGGGTGTGGCGAGCGACGTGTCGGTAGGGGGCGTGTACGCAGAGAAATTAATCGGGAACTTGTTAGGACCTTGGTTTAATTTTGGTGCGGTCGATTCGAAAGACGCTTCTTTCGTCTTATTTGCCGACAGAGACGAGGAGCTCGACGCGAAATTGGAAAACGGCTTCGAAGATGTATTTTCAGGCAGCTTCTGTGCGAAAAATCCTGATGTGAACCCCACTTTTTGTGCATTGAAATCAATTTTAGGCACTTCTTGTGATGGTCCACCGGTGGGCGCCACAGAGTGTCCGGCGCCCGAGGTCTGCGCGGCACCCGAATGCTGCGCGGTGCCCGACCCCTGCGCGGCGCTCGAGGCCTGCGGGGCGCTCGAAGCCTGCGGGGCGCCCGAGGCCTGCGCGACGCCCGAGGCCTGCGCGACGCCCGAGGACTGCGCGACGCCCGAGGCCTGCGCGGCGCCCGATACCGTCGCGGCGCCTGAGGACTGCGCAGCGCCCGAGGCCTGCGTGGCGCCCGAGGACTGCGCGGCGCCCGAGGCCTGCGCGGCGCCCGATGCCGTCGCGGCGCCTACAGCCCTATCACTGCCCGCAGCCTGCGGAATCCCGAAAGTGAACGACGACTTAGGGGCGTCTATATTATTCAACTGATCAAGTTTCCCCACGGACTGCTTGTTCGGTGTCGTGAATGTGAAAGTGGATATATTATTATTGTTGGTTTCCGGTTCCTGCAATTTCCTCGTGGGTTCCATTTTAAATACTCCTTCTGCCTTTTTAAAAGCTATTTTAGCTTCTTGTTCTCGTGGATCTATTCCGAATTTGAAATTAATATTACTCTCTTTGGGGAAGTTGAAGGGTTTCGTGGTGATTTCCTTGGAGACGCCCTCACGCTCCATGCCGCAACACATGCACTCAGTCTTGTTGGTTTCGTTCCGGACCAGGCAGCTGGAGCACTCCCACTTGGCCTTCTGTGCTCGGGCGATCTCGGCTATCTTCTCGTCGGGAGGCTTGGCGAAAGGCGAGTGGTACACTGGTAGCGGGGCGGGCGCGGACGGCTTCACCCCGCCGCAGGCCGCGCACTTGTCCACCCTGCTCTTGTTCAATATCCAACAGTCCTCGCACTTCCAGTCCTTCTCCTGAGGCGGCGGCGGCGCGGGAGCCGCGGCCAGCTTCGGGTTCCGGCTACCGCAACACGGGCACTTCTCGGCGTGCTCCTCGTTGCTCACCCAGCAGTCTTCGCATTTCCACTTGGAAGGATCTGCCGGCTGCGGAATAGGCAGAGGGATCGAGTTGTGACCTTGGATGCTCGCCTTTTCGCAGTTGATGCATTTAGCGACGCCTGGCATGCTGTTGGCCATCTTGCACACGGAACACTTGGCGGGCTCGGCGGCGGTGGCGCCGCTCGGCGGCTTCGACCCGCAGCACACGCACATCTCCACCCCGGGCTTGTTGTCTATCAAGCACTCGTCACATTTCCATTCTTTCAACACCTTGACATTTGATTGCACGACTGTACTCTCCGGCTTCTTCGCGTTTTGTGATAACGGGATAGATGGTAAATTATTTTTCTCTTCTATTGCGTTAGGTTTTTCCGTGTTGCGTTCCGGACTTCCGAATGTAAATTCGGAGGGTTTTGTGTTGCTCAGTTTGACATCTTGAGATAACTTGACGGGGTGTGCAAACTTGAAGATATTGCCACGCACAGGTGTTTCAGTAATGGTAGTTGTCTTGGTGACAGCACTGGGTACGGTCAACAGTGATCCCGTGAACGGAGGCTTGTAGCCCTGGCTGGATGGTGGCTGAACAGGTGTGGACGTGCTGAGCCCAGGCTGTGGGGCTGCAGGAGGGCTAATAGAAAACTTGGGCAAGTTGTTTTTGTCAATCTGAAGAACAGCAGTAGGCAACTGTACCGGCTCTGGCATATCAAATTGATCTTCTCCGCGGTGGGGTCTTGTCAATCGCGTTTTAAGTTTGGTAGTGCTATCTTTGGCAGCTTGTTTGCCCGTTTCCCTGCAATAGTTAAGATCGGGCATTAAGAAAATTTAACGCTAGCTATAACAAACACACCACTGGCCAACTTTTCTTAAAAAAACATTCTATGTAAGTTATTCTTGTTTTGTGATTTATGATACTCACGATTTGTTGGTGTTCTCCACTATATACGGCTGAAACCCAGACAGCGTGCTGCTATGAGAGGCAATGATCTGTCGCGCTGCTCTAGTTGTGTCCATCAGGCGCGATCGCTGCTTCCATTGCAGGATCGAAGCGAGGCTGGGCACATGCAACTCTTGCGTCTTGAATGCTGCAAAAAGAAAATGTCTCATTAGTAAACTCACTTTTTGAACAATTGTTTTTTTTTTCAACGTCAAAGTCATAGCATTTATTGTAAATAGGCAATAAAATCGCACCTTTACCAGTCAAACAGCAAATTCTCGTTAGCAAAGAGAACCATAAAACATAAAATATGATAAATTTAACAGTAATACATTATGGTTTGAGTTTGAAAATGATGTTTCCTTTTCAAGCACTACATTTTGAGTGCATACATGTTACAGCAATAGTTTTGTTCTATGTATATCACAACTATTTATTGCTCACAGCTTCGTCCACGCGAAATACATTATATTGTTATCCCCAGCTAGTCCTATAGCTAGTCTACACTAATATTATAAAGAGGAAAACTTTGTTTGGTTGTAATGAATAGACTCCGAAACTACTGAACCGATTTGAAAAATTCTTTCACTGTTGGGAAGCTATGCTATCCCCGGGACACATAGGCTACCTTTTATCCTGTAAAAATTAATGGTTCCAGCGGGATAGTAGTTAACGTGGGAGGAACCGCGAGGTGCTTCTAGTCTTATATATCTTCTTGCCAAATTTATTTACCATCTGTTCAGTCACATTTATATTAGCAGCACGAAGTAGGCTTTTATTACAATGTAATCTATCTAAATTTTTTACCCATCCTATTTGCAAGGTCTCTACCGGATGCAGTCATCCGACGACATATTTTATGACACAAAGAGCAAGTTAAACCATCAGTCCTGGATGTTATCAATTATCGAAATTGTTCGATTGGGTACCCTAAATAAAAATACCTGTTTGCCATAACTTACAGAATTCGTGGCTGATGCCCGCCTTGCTAGGGTGTGTATTCATGGAATACTCGGGCTTCCGTATCACTGGTATCCTCTTAGCTTCCATCAGTGGTGAGGAGTAGTTATCGAGCAAATCCATGACTCGCCTAGCTGCATAGCTCATGTTGACACTGTCCTTGTTACTGGGCGACTCCCGGACATAGGCAGTCCTGCGCTCCCTGATGTTGGGCTGGTTCATGTAGGCAGCAGAGGAAGCCCCTCCATACATAGTCCTTCCGGGATAGAATGGAGAACCAAAATATGCTGGTTTGTAGCTTGGTTTGTTATCTTTCTTATCGTCGATAGTCTCTTTTGCTGTAAGAAAATGTTACACACTGTTTTTTATCCTGTGCCAAGTATTAATATTATGGAAGTTTTAGTACATAATTAGTATATATATATGTATAATAGTTACATAATCTCATAAATATTATTCCGAGTGAGAGTTAGGTAGGACTGCATACTAGTGTAGCGTAATGTAAAAATGTAATTCATAAATAGAGTAAGTTGCAAAAGCCATTAGTCGGAAAAAAATAATTGCATTGGTACACCCCAATATGAAGTGTTAATGAAATACTCTGTCAGTGAAATAATGTCAATGCCAAATTATACCACAGAAAGGCTAACTCAAAAGGACCCTTATCCAACAAGCATGAATGAACTGACTCATCATTTTTTCTGCTTTTATTCTTTTCGGGGCCTTAAATCATCCCACAACTGTGTCAGTCCCATAGTATCCTAATTATTTTTATTTAAAACATCTTTTAGAATCTTATATTATGGACTGATAGAGCATCTTAGCTGCGTCAGATGTTAGCGCAGCTAAGGGACTCATGAAAAGAAGAAGTGAAAGTCTGTCTACCCCAATGGGAAAACAGAGTGACTGTATGTCTCTATACCAATATGCATTGCACACATAAAGCATCCTCGTAAAACTGTCAGCTCTAACATTTGTTACAAATTGTGCAGGCGGAATCGAGTACAGTAGAATGGTAACTTACCACAACTTTTCATGGGCACCTTAGGTGCTGTACTGGCAGTTTCAAATATGGATTTTCTTTTAATAGCCATCGAGTGGCTTGTGGTGGAGACAATGTGTGGGGACTCGTAAGTGAGATCTCTGTCGAACCGGTCCGCTGCTTTCACCACCTCAATGTTAGAGACTTCTGGTGTAGAGATGTACGGGGTTGAGACATAGTTGGTCTCCTGCTGGAAGGTGTTCCGCCCAGGTGGTGACTGTATAGAATTGTACAGCAAGTGACTATTATGTATTTCTGGACTCTCCATGTGACCTGCCGGAATCGGCTGGAACAAACAAATGAAATGAAATCACATGAGTGACAATCTCAACAATAGGACAATAATTAATACAGGCCCTTTCTAATTATCGTAATCTAATTGTATTGAAGAAACATTAACATGTCTTACCTCAGCAGGCACATATTGGTTGAAGTTAGATTCAGGCGAGTTGTAGCGCATGCGCTTGGCTGGTGGCTGGGTCGTGATGGGCGTCTGTGGAGACTCGTCCTCTGAAGAGTCACTGCATTCAGCCGTAGTCAAGGACCCGTTGGCATTTGATGAACTTGGGCTACTGAACCATCTGGCGATGGTAGCTGGTAGCAGCCCTGACACTCGTGACGTTACATTCTTCACAAATGACTGCAATAAATATGGTTAGTCATTTAATTTATTCACTTATAGATAAGCAGCGTGGATGCTGATGTCTACATTGCATGCTGCAGTTGTTAAAAATCATAGATCTTGTTTTCACCCATTTGGTTTGATTCCCGACTGTGCTTACTGACAGTGTACACAACACTCGAGCAGTCATGTCAACAGCTCGAGCAGTTGCAGTCAAGAACTCTGCAGCAGTTTGGCATACAACAATATAATGCAGGGCCAACCGACTTCACAACCAACAACAGTTGAGAAGCTAAAATCAGTCTGCATTTGTCTCATAAAACTATCTCACCACGCACTTGGCAATACAACAAATGTATTAGACACAGCCTATTAGCACTGTGGACGCAGCCTACAACATAACATCATGACCTCATAAAATTGAGTGCTCATTTGAAAATATTGTGTGTCAGCATAAATAAATGCAACATAACCACGCTGTGTACCTATTCAAGAAGTGCAAATATAAGCACTTAGTAAGCGCAAGTAAACCATAGTTGTGTTTAATAACAACATAAAGTTAGGTATCCGTATCCGGTGACATTATACAAAGAGAGTATATCAAACAAATCTGATAAGCGACTACAGACCAATGAACATTTTGGCAAAACACCTTCAACTGTGGTATAGGAGTGTTCACCCGCCATCACACAAAAAGGGCCAATAACCTAGTTGCAGTAAAGAGCTCATACCAAACTGTTGCGCAAGTACCAAAATGACCACCAACATGAGTGTAAAATGAACGCAAGACATAAAACTAAACTCTAGTTTCGTATACAACCATGGAGAGGTAGCCCAATAATGTCTGCGGAGATTAACCCACTTTTATTATGTACCTTATGGGCTAGCGTGGTTAGAATCAGTATAGTATGGGATTAAACCATAAATGACGAATGGGTCATCGGAATCACAAGATATCTTTTTTCGTCAGGTGGTTTTGAAATTGTAATTGTACGATCTAAAGACAAAACCAACTGGGCAATCATCACCTCTACTCTCTATTCAAGATAGGGATTTGAAACAATATCTCTTTTTTTAAAGTGCAGTTACATGAGGAGCTGAGTGATAGTTCTACCATGTACAGTAGTCTCAATGGAAGTTTGTGTCTTTGAATATGCTGTGGTAGGGATGCCCGAACTAAATCAATCTTCCAAAAGATCGATTAATGGAGATACAATCTAACAATTTTTAAAACGATTCAATCAGGTTTATTCTTCTATATCGAATCATACAAGGATTGTAGGAAAAAATCTGACTAGCATGTAATTATCAATTGTATCATCGTAAAACCTAAACAAACATCAACGGAAACATAGTGTGCAAACTACAACAAGGTAATATTACCTAGGTATGCATTGAATGAGATTAGTTTCGAGTTACATCAACGGAGGTTAGTTTCAAGTTACATCAACCTAAAGCAGTAGGTAATATTGTATTTAAAATATGAAGGGGCCTAGGTGATACTGCTATAATAATTTTGATTATTTTATGTTGGGTATGTTAGTGTTCCGTTCAGACCATTATGGGGTTATCAATTAGGTACAATAATTATATTGAACATTTTTCAATTAATGTGAACCGTTGAAGTGGCATATTTTCAGCGACACAAAAATATCTATCGCGCAGAGTATTGCAGCCAACTTCAGACACACTTATTTCCGTTGTGACTACTGTACGAGCTTATAACAGTTTGCCCCAGAACAAATGCACATACAGGAACAATTTAAGATACAGCTGGTGAACTGACAAAGAGAGGTTCAGCCATGGATTCCATCTAATACCTTTCCTAAGGCTCTAGTCAGATGGACTGCATTTCAACTGCACTCTGACTGCAAACTTGCAGTTTCAATGCACTTGGTGCAATAAAACTGCAAACCAACCACTCAGACCAATTGCAGTTGGTGTGCAGTCGAAATTAAGTTCCAATGACTGCACTCTGACTGCAAGCCAGCTTAACAGTTGATTTAAAGTTTTACTGCAGTCATTCTAAGCATGTTCCAACTGCAAGTTTGCAGTCAGAATAGCTGTTTTGGAGCTTACATGAAAACTATCAAGTTTTCGTTATAAATGTAATAATGCACAATGACTCATGTATATGTAAGCACTAACGATTTTATGACCATTATCGCCAACAATAGGCAAAAGAAATAACTATTCCTGATGATCCCATCGAATTGATTGTATTATTTCACATGACTGAGCAACTATGAACTTTGTTGTTACTCCCTCGCAGTTTACGGATACAATGCAGCAACATAAATGTGATCATTCACTTACAAAATTAGCCGTCATGAGGCCAGGCATCATAGTAAAAGGTAAAAATACACAACTACGCGTGAGGTCGTAGTATGCTACAAGCTAAAAACGAAAATTGTCGCAAGAGCGGGAACCAAGTAAAAACTTACATTGTTTGAGTCGCTGGCCGAAGAACGCGAGCGCTTCTCCTTGTTTTTAGAAAACACTATACTCATCTTGATAAACGATTACAACACTGATACAGTCAATAGCATCGAGTAAAACTTCTAAAAAATGATTTTTTGGCTAAATATATTCACAACTGGCAAAAACGTGACAAACATGGCGGGTGAGGACCAATACGTCGTCTACTCTACGAAAATGTCACTCACTCGCATTTCGATTTTTACGGTTGGAAAAACTAGGTTCAAGCGCAACTCAAAAGTTGAATTACACGTAATAACAACGTAAATCAAATTACAAGTATAGATTCAGCATTATTCAATACGGATTTTAATCGCAAGATTCGGTCGATAAGCCCACTTCGTAACGCGCCGCCGCAAACTCTTTTTTTGTTTTAGTTATAGTTATGGCTTCGCACGGTTTGTGCATTTAGCCCTAAGATGTTTTTATCTCACTGATTATGTGTACACTGTCACGAATTATATTTTTTTCTTATTTTTATAACAAGAGCAAGTCTTAATAGGTTACAATTCTCGTGGTAAAGTAGTCAAGTTAATTATTTACATACTAGCCAAAGTCACGCTTCAATAAAGTGGTGGATGCTTTAATGAAACTTCCTGGGAGTTTTGCAATGCGAAATGACACGTTTTTGGGTTTATATAAATTGCCCACACTCATGCACGTTAACGATCACTGAATGATTAATATCCTACCAATATAACACATTAACAGTCAAAGAAACACAAGTTTGACAAATTATACAAAACCCAACAACGTCTCATTATCGAATTCCCGCCAAACATTCTCCGGCCTCCGCTAACGGCGCTAACCGCTAACTTGCCGTGTGCCGCCGTCCGTCAGGCGTCATCTGTCCGTCGTCGTCATGAATAAAGGAAAATAAAGTCAACAATCCATAGACGATACAAAACTATAAATCAATAATTATTTTTTTCAGCTACAGATTATCTAGTGAGTCACAGGTTATTAAAATTACAATGTTACTTAAATGTTAACATGGAGTTTTGGCGGGAATCCGATAGTGAGACGTCAAAATGGTTTAGTATTATTTTCTCAAACGTGTGTTTCTTCGAGTGTTAATGTGTAATATTGGTGGAGTATTAATCATTAGGTGTTCGTTAACGTGCACGAGTGTGGGCGAATGATATAAACTCAAAAAACGTGTCATATCGCATTTTTTCCAAAACTCTCAGGAGGATTCAGTAAAGCATCCACTACTTTACTGAATCGTGACTTTGACGATGTAAATAATTGATTTGACTACTTGACTACGATTGCTATAATATTGCTGTGATTTTCTTAATGTGAAATTAAGAAATACAATAAAATACTTGACACTGGCTATATGCACAAACCGTGCGAAGCCATAACTAAAACAAAAAAAATGTTAACATAATTCCCACAAGTTTGGTATAATTATTCTATCTCAAGAGTAGGTAGATACCGTGAAACGTTACAACATCGCCTTTGCAGTACAACTTTGCCAAAACCCGAAAAATAAAAACAAAAGTGGTCGTGCTAAATTTAGTTTCGAAGATAGCAATAGTTTTATACATAAATCTCAGAATACTTATTAATTACTAGCTAGTGCCAGCGACTTCATCTGCGCAGGATTAGTATTTCGAGTAGCTATTTTGGCTATATTATTATAATGGCTTACACATTTTGGCTACAATGGCTTATACATAAGATAAATAGATATATAGGTATAGTAGTACCCAACTGATATGGCTTACCGATGTACCTGCGCAGAAGATGAATTTTCAAAGCGCGGGAAATGCTATTGAAAACGCTATATTGGTCGGCAGCCGCCGCCATCTTAGCGAGCTTAGAGTGAGATGGAACTAACAGCTGCAGTGTATTATGAACCTTATAATAGTGATCTTAGGTTGATTGTAAGTTTTAAGCATTCTTTCGTTAATCTTCGGACCATACTTTCTTTTCTGCGCGAACGAAGATTCACGACGCGCCTTATAAGTTGGGTACTAGTATACCGTGAAATGGGGTGAAATTGATCATTTTTCAATTTGAAATAACAATAATTGGCTATTAGTTTAAAATAAACAAACGAAAAAAATATTTAAATATCCACTAGTTAGTACCTTACTACATTTTCAATGACAATAATGGAAGATGAAAAATTAAAGAGAAAAAAAATAAAATGACAGTAATCAAAGATAAACGCGGTTGTTAGTTACCTCCATACCAAATATTAACAAAATTGGTCCAGCCGTTTGAGCATGAAAAAGTAACAAACATACTAACAGACTCACTAATTTTCGCCTCTAATATATTACAAAACCGATTGAAAATCACAAAACTGAGATCAATATGTTGAATCAAAAGTGTTAATCAACCATCAACGACGGCACTAATTGCCTTTTCACCGTCTTTCATCACTATATTTTTATATGCTCGTGAACCCAAACGCATTTTAGATGCCAATGTATGACGCTGTAATTACAACATATATTTTTATTGTTCAAAATGCTTTAAGCTATACCTACCCAAAATCCTCCTAGCGTATATTGCTAGGTCAATACTAGTAACTATCGTTAACAACACTACATGAGATAAGATATATTAGTGATCAATGTCACCCTGTTATGTGATCAAAGCCACCCCATTGAACATAACCCTCGTTTTAAGGTTTTATTTTTTAATTTATGGCCCATAGTAAATACTAAATGTATAGATAGGTCGAAAACAATCTGATACGATACATTTCACAAACGAGTTATAACTCATATACTTACCTACTTACCCGAAAAGATAATTTTGAAGTTATTTGTGCATACAAAACAGTAAAAAAACATTGCTTACGTTTTTGATCGGTTTTTATACCATTGACGTGTCTAATCTTGTTGCACTCTAGCAATGGCTATAGTATGATTCAGTGTTTTACGAATAGAATAAACAAAAACATATAAATACTGCCAAAACAATTGCAATTTGAACTTAAAATCGAAAAGAAGCTTTTGTCAATGTAGCCCCGCAAGTCGAAGTAACCCCAATGCACGGTACCTACCTGTGGCGGGCTTTAATTATTGTAGAACTATAATATATTTTGTTTGGTGTGGCTCCAATCAGTCGTGCGATATATTCAAAATGGCAACATCGCTGGTAGGTACCTACCCCTATTCGGATAAATTTAAACACGATTAGGAGTTTTGGCGGGAATCCGATAGTGAGACGTTGTTGGTTTTGTATTATTAGCTCAAACTTGTGTTTCTTCGAGTGTTAATGTGTAATATTGGTGGAATATTAACCATTAAGTGTTCGTTAACGTGCACGAGTGAAGGCGAATGATATAAACTCAAAAAGCGTGTCATTTCGCATTTTTTCCAAAACTCCCAGGAAGTTTCAGTAAAGCATCCACTACTTTACTGAATCGTGACTGACGATGTAAATAATGGACTTGACTACTTGACCACGATTGCTATAACATTGCTGTGACTTTCTTAATGTGTAATTAAGAAATACTTAAAATAAAATGCTTGACACTGGCTATATGCACAAACCGTGCGAAGCCATAAATAAAACAAAAAAAAAAAAAAAAAAAACACGATTAGGTGGTGCTCCTATCATTCCTGCGTCATTCTAAAATGTCAAGATCGGTTTGCTTCTGCAGCAAAGCAAAAAAATATTGTGTACGCCGACAAAGACAAAATTTAATCGTACTACCTACTTATACTTACTCCTTGGTCTATTTGTATGTATAGGTACTTAGTCTTGTCTCTTTTCTTCCCTAGATCTTGAGTCAAATGTCATAATTATATCTGTTACCTAAGTCGCAGGTGGTTAGGCGCTTCTTAGCTCGAGTGACGACGATCTACCTACCTAATATGACCGTTATTTAATCTGAATACCTACTTACTACAAGCTACTACTATCCACCCTACTATGATTGTGGTGGGTTATATAGAGAACACGAAATAACCCAATACTAAAATGAATAAATCATTAAAACACACGTCTTGACACTGGCTAAATGACCAACCGTGCGAAGCCAAAACAAAAAAAAGGTAGCTTTAATTAGCGCCATCTATCTAAGTCAATAATAACTTTATCAATGTAGGTAGATTGTAGTTTTGTTGTTGTCTGTCACTGCGTATAGATGGCGCCCAACACAACTTAAACGAGATGCCGCAAAAATTTAACTATTTTTGTCCTTTTCCTTTCTCAGATACCTACCTATACCTACTGACTTAGATGATGGCTCCACCAAATGATCACCTTTCTGTATAATCTGACTCTGACTACCAAATATCTACTACAAGCATTCCACTGTGATCTCCACTGCCTGATATAGAATGAAAGATGTATCCAGCCTGTCGGCGATGGGATGACGAACATCCATTACATCCATGCCTCCATATTCTACCTACTAATAATATAATAAATACGAAAGTAACAGGTAGTTTTATACTCTTGTATTTATATTTTTTGTATCTTGTATTTATACAGTTCGCGTTCCGCTGTGACGCGTGTCGCACGCACCGTACGCACCATGGCAATGGTGCGATCTCCTCCCTCTGACATAGCTAATCGTGGACGTACTGTGATGACGTGTGAATCTAGATGTGATGAGTGTAAGGTGGTGATCAATGAACTGCTTGCCTTTGTGAGCAACAAGGTCGACACCCTACCGGAGACTGGAATCATTCAAATATGTCTCAGTGCATACTCAAGTGACGACATCGAGAACGCTCGATCTATTGCCCATAAACTAATGGCACCTACGAAGAAATTTATGAGGAGAAAGGAAGGAAACGAGCAGAAAAGTGTTCAAGAAATGATCAAGCTCATAAAAGAGTTTGAGCCTGACTGCCTACCAATATTTGTGGCCAAAAATCTTAACAAGCTCCCGAGCGTTTCATTCGACTATATTGATATAACAACATTTCTCAAGGAAATGGCTGTTTTAAAAAGCGATGTGGCTAATATAAAAGCCAAACCTAGTGAGGTTATTCAGAATAGTACCTCATCGTCAGATATTGAGTCCATAAAAAAGGAGATCGATGATGTCAAAAAAATGTTATCAGAGCTTAGGGAATCCCGTAATGTCAGTAGTAATCGACAAGACGATCTGTTTCTTGGGTCTTATCATAACGATAAGAACATTAGAAATAAGTTAAACAATGATAATGATATATCAAATACAATAGCGGGTATTCCCGAACGCGAAGACTTTGTTCACCGATCGAACGTAAGTAGCGTGAACGAGCGGGGATTGCGTGGTGCGCGGGGAGGCGCGCGCCCGCAGTCGTTTGCAGTGACAGCAGTGGCGCAGCCTGCGCTCGCACCGAGCGGCGAAGCGAACTCTAAGATAAACACTTCCTTATCTCGACATCAGCTGAGTGATGTCAAGGACACGCCCTATGTGCCTACGTACAGGGATATAACTAGGACAGACACTTTACATGAATCGCGTAAGGAGAAAGATGACGAAGGTTTTACTATGATTAACAAAAAGAAACATGCATACAGGTATAGAAACGCGAGAGGTACCTTACAAAATACCACTAAGCTACAGGCGGCCGAATCATTTGCGTACGTTTATTTATCACGTACGAAAAAACGTATAACGGAAAATGACATAAAGGAACATATACATGAAATGAAGGAAGAATGTTTAGAAATAGAAATGTTAAAACAGACTAGAGAAACAAATTTCAACTCTTTTAAAATAACCGTGCCGTCTACAAAATTAAATATTTTTCTACAAAAAGATTTTTGGCCAGAAGGCTTAGTATTCCGACGATACCGTCAACCGCGTTCTAATAGGAACGATACTGTTACAATCACTAAATAGGTATGGATATACACACTCCAGATAATATGGAAATTGTTTCTTTTAACTGCAAATCAATTAAAAGATCCGTTCAACATGTAAGAGATTTATGCAAGAGTTCTGACGTCATCGCTCTCCAAGAGACATGGTTGATGCCGCATGACTTGGGCTTCATGAATGAAATTGACAAAGAGTTTGGATGCTGTGCCAAGTCCTCCGTCGATACAGCGGCTGGAGTACTGCGCGGGCGGCCATACGGTGGGACAGCGCTGATGTGGAGAACGAGTCTGTTCACCAGGGCGGATATGGTGCAGTGTGATAGTGATCGTATAGTGGCCGTGCGCCTAGTTCAAAATGATCGTAGCTTACTTGTGTTTAGCGTGTATATGCCTACGGATTGTGAAGATAATCTATTAGAATTTATCCAGTGTCTTGCGCATATCAGTGCTGTGATAGAAAACGCAGAGACGGAAAACGTGTTGGTACTAGGCGACTTCAACGCGCACCCGGGTACTCTTTTTGGAAAAGAGCTGGTGGATTATTGTGATGAACAATCTTTACTATGCTTAGACTTAGAGAGGCTCGATTCCAACTCATTCACTTTCGTGAGTGAGGCGCACGGTACGTGTCGGTGGCTCGACCATTGTCTTGCGACTGCCGCCGCGGACCGCTTGATGACTAGCATACAAGTGAAGTATGACGCTTTGTGGTCGGACCACTTCCCTCTAGTCATTAATTGTAATTTTAATCGTATAACACCTAAAAGGACGTGTGATATAAATAGTAATAAGAAGCATATATGGGGCACTAGCAGGGAGCGAAATCAAATTTTATTGTACTCTAAACTCTGTGATAAAACGTTTTATGATTTAATGGATAATTATGACAAAATTTTGAATGAAATGGAATGCTCTTCGACTGATGTACTATGTAGTATTGACTCCCACTGTGAATATATTGACAATTTTTATACAAATATTGTCGGTGCGTTGCAGTCGGCTGCAGAGCAAACTTGTAATTCGGATTCGGAAGCGTGCGGCCGATATAAATCGTTTAAAGTAATTGGTTGGAACTTTCACGTCAAGCGTCATCATGCAAAGGCTCGGGAAATGTTTTCTATGTGGGTGCTACACGGGAAGCCACGCTCGGGAAGTCACTACGACAACATGACTGCCTCACGCAGAGAATTTAAAGCCGCGCATAAGTATGTCCTTAAAAACCAGGATAAGATAAAGATGGAAGTACTGGCTAGACATCGTGCGAATTGTAATTTTGTGGAATTTTGGAAAGAGACCAAGAAACTAGAGCACAGAAGTGGTTTACCAGTGAGTGTAGAAGGGTTGAATGACAAAAATAACATAGCTAATTTATTTCGGAATCATTTTAATGTTAACAACGTAAATGCTAAAACTTATAATACTAAGACCAGTCGATGCTCGGAGCCTCTCCGCGTTAGCATAACGCCGAAAGATATTGAAGACATTTTAAGGAGTATGAAGCGCGGGAAGTCTCCGGGCCACGACGGCCTTAGCGTAGAACATCTACTATTTGCAGGCCAATATATTTGTCATGTCCTAGCGCGGCTTTTCAGTCTCTGCGTGAGGCATTGCTACTTACCTGACGAGCTCATGCGTACCTTGGTTGTACCTATACCGAAAAACAGAACGGGCGATATCTCGAGCGTGTCAAATTATAGACCCATATCTCTGGCAACGATTGTGGCCAAGGTACTTGAACGGGTTATTCACTCTCACATGACTTCTTTAGATATAGACGATGCCCAGTTCGGCTTTCGTCCGAAACTCTCAACGGACATGGCTGTTTTCTCACTTAAGGAGATAGTTAAATATTATAATAAGAACGCCACTACTGTATACGCCTGTTTCCTGGACCTGAGCCGTGCTTTTGATACAATTAACCATGAACTTTTGTGGTCGAAATTGCGCGGCTCTGGGGTCCCATCAGGGGTTGTCGGTCTGTTAGCGTACTGGTACGGCAACCAGACCAACAACGTCAGGTGGGACTCAGAGGTCTCGGATAGCTACAGGCTTTCCTGCGGAGTGCGGCAAGGTGGAGTCACCTCGCCCGACCTCTTCAACTATTATGTTAATGATCTGATCGTGGAACTGAGCGGCACCCCCGTCGGGCTCAGGTTGGATGGCAGGTATGTCAACAACCTGAGCTATGCTGACGATATGGTGCTGCTCAGTCCCACGATCAAAGGGTTACGAAAGCTGCTTAGCATCTGTGAGCGATATGCGAGTAAACATGAGCTAACATATAACAGCAAGAAAACAGAAATGGTCATTTTCAGGTCGGGTAAGGGCCCTCAGCGTGTGCCGGAGTTGCGTCTAAATGGACAAACAATAAATACTGTAGATAGTTTTAGGTACCTTGGACACATCGTTACGTCTGGGCTAACCGACAACGAAGACATGGAACGTGGGAGACGAGCTTTGTGCGTAGTAGGAAACATGATTGCGCGGAGATTTTACAACGCAGCGCTTGATGTGAAGGTTACGTTATTTCGATCATTCTGCCAGACTTTTTACACCTGTCAACTCTGGACTAACTACACAATGAAGGCGCACAACTCCATCAGAGTGGCGTATAACAATATCTTCAGGCAGCTGATGGGGCTTTCGCGGAGCTGCAGTGCGTCTGGCATGTTCTTCAACGCTTGCGTCGACACATTCAACGCGATTCAGCGCAAGCGGATCGCCTCATTTATGTCCAGGGTTGACAGATGTAAGAACTGCATTATAAGGAGCCTGGCGGACCGCCTGCTGCGATCTGCAACGTACCGACAATGGTTGGCTATTGCCACCTAATATTAATATTAATATTATTATAAATTCTTTTTTTTACTGTTTTTTTTTTTTTTGACTGTGTTTTTATTTAAGACACATTGTTGTGAATAGTTCATATGGATCCTTGAGTCCGAAATAAAGCTCTTTATTATTATTATTATTATTATTATTATTATATATTAGTAGGTACCATAATATTATTATGGCGGAATGGATGTTCGTGAAACAAACAAACAGACAAACAGGCTTTGTCTGTTTGTTTGTTACCTTTTCATGAGTAAACGGCCGAACCGATTTAGATGAAATTTGGTCCCTATAGAGATTATAAATTGGACCCATGAGACGGACAAAGGATAGGTAGGTACTTATCATTGTCTTAAAAAATAATCTTGAAGGGGTGAAATAGGGGATGATACTTTGTATGGGCAATCCAGATAAAAATTTCTCAAGTTGGGAATCTGAAAACTTATATAGTATTAGAGTTTTGGTATAAGAAATTAAGATATAGTAGGGGAGACTGGGTACGAATGTGACAATTTTCATTTGATCATCCATATTTTCGTTAGTATTCCAGTTAGCTGGAAGAGAGGTGGTTTTTATAGTACTATGCACATTTGTCTACGTAAAAACGCAACAATGTTGCCCCTAAGTACAACGGTTTACTTATAGGAACACATTAGAAAAAAAGTAAAAAATGTCACAATCGACCCTGGCCCTGGGTCGGTTGTGACAGTGCTTGGGGTCGGAAGTGACAGGTTCAAAAATACACCAAAATGGTCTGTAATCACGCACTATTGCACGCAATAATGAAACCTAACGTAATATCATATATTTCTGGAAACATACGTAAAGGGAATAGCATCTGGGAACATTGTAATCCCTAAGAACTAATAGGCACTTTATTAATTAAAATATTTTAACAGTATTCACATTTATTTGTCAAAAAGTTGACTAAACGTCTAATTACATCTACATTACGGTAACTGTGTCAAAATAGAAAACAAATTTTAATAAAAATGTGTGATTTTATGCGATTAAGTTATCGAATACCCGCAGCTGACCGTATTACTATGTCACAACCGTACCCAAAAATTTTGGCACAAACTTACCTGTACATTCATTTGCAAAAATAATAATTGCCATGACTATACCAAATAATCTACATGCAAAGTAATCACTGCTAATTAACTACAAATTAGTAACTTTTAATGAGAAAGTACAATCATTAAGCTTTCGGTACACATATAACGGCAATTATCAAATGAAATCGTATAAAAAAACTTGCTTTTCGTTGAAAAAAAGTAATGTAGGTGTCTGCAAAAGGCAACGTCGGCCAAGGGCTGGCCCAATATAGTGAGACACCTTGAGACGGACATCCCGCTTCTTTCTTCCCTTGCACCCTCCCCGGAATTCCTTATAGTTTCGCTAATATGACGACTGTCACAATCGTACCATGGCACTAACGTACCCAGTCTACTACCTATGTGTATCAAGATTTTTTTCAAAATGATCCCATAGGAAAGCAAAGCAAATAATGCCAAAGCAGGGGGTTGAAAGTATGATGTAAGTAGGTACTCTTTAGATGGCCATATTTAGCCCACGATTAGGTAACACCTGAATGGACCATAAAGAAATTTGGCAAGGGATAAGAAAATAATATATAGGTCTACGTACGAGATAGAGCTAAGTGATAGATAGAGGAAGAGGGAGACATATAAAGAGGAAAAAAGAAGGAGAGAGAGAGATATATATTTCAATTTATTTTCTACACAGTTGACATTATACTTAATAAAAATGCAAACGAAGTTGCGGGTATCAGCTAGGTAGTGCTGATACCCGCTACTTAATTTGTATTTTTATTAACCTATTCTTTTAAATAGATTAAGTATTTTTATCGTTATTATCTAAGTAATATTTGTAGTTATTTACGTGTTTTTCGTAACTAAATTATTTTGTATTTGTATTGAATGTCACGATGTTTTCATCATCGAAAAGCGAGTGATGATTACGTTACCTACTTTTTTAACTAATTATATTTTACAAGATGTACCTACCTACTTACTTAGAATATTATTGATACCGACACTATGCGTTTTGAACTCGCAACCCTCAGCTTATCAGGCCGACGTTCACCCACTACACTTCATACCCACTTATTTGTATTATATACCTATGTTTACATCAACAACAAAGAACATAAAGGTACTATAAGAAGATAATTATACTATACTAAGAAGAGGCTTTCCCAGATTTAATTAAACGTACCTACTTTTATAATACACCTATATACCAAATTAAGTACCCACCTACAGCTACACTATTATCATAATGGAAAATACTTATTCGTATGCTAATTTAATAAAATTGTCCAAAGTAGACGTAGAGTGAACGTAAACATTATTGTCAATTAAAGAAAATAATGGACGCTTTTGATACATTATCCTTTGTGATAGGGTGGAAAACAATATACCTACCGATACGTTGTGACGCTCGAGTAAATCCCCATTTAGCATCGTGGGCTCCCCTACTATTGAAAGCTGCATCAATTAGTACCCCCCCCCCCCCCCTCCCCAGTTGTTAATTGGGCAACGGCAACAAGCAGAAAAAAAGTTGTCTTGTAAAATATTTTCAGTTACACGTCATAATATCTAGAGTAAGAACATACACAGTAAGTTTACTAACTTTAGTTAACTAGGTGACGGACAAACAAACAGTGCCCTATAAGAAAAGTGACTTTCTTTGTTGTGAAGAAGAGTTTCTTTCTTTATTACAAAATCCCAAAATATCACTTTCAAGTTTCTCGCATTTCGCAATTTCCGGCGTAGCTTTTCCAAGTTTTCTTTGTTAACAATAATTTCATCTACTACGAACGCATAGGTAAATACAAAAAAATATCTAATTGCTCCAACCATTCTCAAGTTATGTGCTAAGGTAGGTATTATGACTCATAATATTTGACCCTTAATTTACGCATCACCGAGGTGGCAAGGACTTTTTAGTTTTAAAGTCGGTCAGTAGAAAATAATAATAAATAATAACTCAGCCTGTACCAATCCTACTGGTGGGCAATGGCCTCCCCACATTTTCGTGAGGAGGATTAGGCCATACTCCACCACGGGGGCCTAGTCCGGATTGGTGGATAACATCCGAAATAATTCTCGGGTATGTAGGTTTCCTCACGAGATTTTCCTTCACCGAAAAGCGATACGTAAGTACATTATATTATGTTTAACAAGATAGATACACATTGGTACGTGCCCGCACTGGGATTTGAATTCGCCACCCTTTGTTTAGATGAGGCGGTAAGATAGCTGAGCGAATGAGATGAATTAAGACATTTAGCATCTTGGTGTCATATCGTAATCATGCTATTTCTATATTTCTAAATAAATCTTAATAATAAAGGGACCGTTTTCAGCCCAGTGAAATTACTGGGCATAGTAAATTATGTCTTATAAATGAATGAGCGTCTTATGTCTGAATGAGAGTCTTATGAATGATGAGTGTGCTTATATGGGCAGGCGCGGTGATGAACAACCCTCTTGTTAGCTTACTCAGTATCCAACATAAAGATACAAACCTACAGATATAGTTACGTCAGTTTTGAGCTCAGGTACAATTTTGAAACGAAATATTTTTTTTCTGCTGACTGTAGGTACACTTTATGTACACACAAATTAAAATTTTCAGCACTGAGAACGTTTGCGCACAAAGGCATATGTGTTATGGACTGGGGGGTACGAGGGTGCATCACCCCAAATCGGCGACGGGCGCAACAAGGGGTCGATAAATCACCGCACCCCCATTGACGCTGCCACCCCCTGCACGCGTGGCCCTCCCTTCGCCTCCCTAGCCGCGCCGCCCAAACGCTCGGATTTCCATGAAACGTCCTTTGATATATTTTGATGCGTAAATTTCTCTTTGTTTAGGTACTGAAACCCTCCTGACCAATGACTGAGTTTTCATTTTTTGATTGTTTTTAAAAATTTTCAATGTGATTAGGTTACGGCTAAGGAACATCAGTAAACAGTTAATAGTTCAGTCGGAGCTAGGTAGGCAATTTGCTAATGCTAATTAATGCAGCCAATTTGCTAGATATAATCGATGTCCTTAGGTACAAGCGTCCCTAGGTACGTTACATGTATCTTTACGTAACTGAGACGGAGTCCTTCATCTGATGTTAATTATATAGTGAGCGCTAGGAACAACTTGACCATTACAGGGCCACCTAAGACGTACTTATCTGTACATCACTCTGATCAACTCATTATTGCCTCGTGTTTATTGCATATGCATCTATATCTATCCCATTGGACAAAGCCAAATAACTCGTGGAAATTCGAAACGTAACAACCAGTGTGTCGCAATTAGATATGTAAAGATGTAATGTAAAAACATTTCGCTATAGCGAGGAAAATCAATGGGACGAGTTATTATTACTGAACAGAAAATAATTGTTAATACCAGTGCTCCGCTCACTCGAGACACATGTAGGGCGAATTACCCCAAGGCCAGACACTTGAGAAGTTAATTAGTGATCTATCTCGCCCTAGGCGAATAGGTAGGTATACCTGCAATCAGTAACAAAAATAGCTGATAACGTCTCGCCTTCCAATTGATTTATACGCTCGAAGATTACTACCCACTCACATTTTGTATAGCTTTGATATTGAAGCAAACATAATTTTCTCTAAAGCTAAGAAATATCTCTTACCTTTGGTAATCTAGCATGTTGCTATGGGCACTAGGCACAGAGTACCTATCTACACTAATATCATAAAGAGGAAAACTTTGTTTGTTTGGTTGTAATGAATAAGCTCCGAAACTACTAAACCGATTTAAAAAAATCTTTCACTGTTGGGAAGCTATGCTATCCCCGGTACCATAGGCTACCTTTTATCCCGTAAAAGTTAGTGGTTCCCGCGGGATAGTAGTTAACGCGGGTGTAACCACGAGGTGCTTCTAGTAATTAATAAGGGGTAAGCAATGTTCCAAGTATCTTTGTTCGGAATAAAAGCCAGCATTTGATATTACGTGGCGTTGAACAGACTAGACCTATTAGGTATCTTCATTGTTCTATTGTCTTTATTTGAACCAGCTTTGCCCCAGAATGGAATATTTTAAAGTCGAATGGGACCGTTTCGTCTGACCACATACCACATAGCGCAATAGGCAGAGGATAAGTATGAGATAAGAGTCCATAGAAAATGGTGGACATTTGGCTAGGTGTTCGCTGCTCAGCTGAATAAAATCATCGTAAAAAATATGCTATATGCGACATAATTATTAATTATGCCTTGATACAAAATTTGTATTTGACGAACTAAGATCGGTAAATTGATAATTAAGTTTTATCTAACTAGTCGTAGCTGACTCGCCAGGCGTTGTACTGCCAATAGGTATTATGGCGGGTAGTTATTTTTGAAGTCGCACGGCAGTAATTTAATAACAGTGTATTAGGTATTATCTTGGTATTCTATGGTACCTATTAGTATTAATTATCGAAAAGCGTATAAACACTACGCCTACGTAGTGTACGCCGCAAAGCCTTTCCTACTTGTTTCATAAAAATGTTGTCAACATTTAAGTTTCCTGCTTACTTTGAAGGACTTTCCATTGGAATTTATTCACATGGATACGATGTTGTGTTTGTTGGGTTTCTCGAGAAACCCTAAAATGTTACGATGCTGATTTTGCATTTTTTGTTCTCAAATTATATAATATAGTAGGCATTAGGCAGGCAGTGGCACGCTTATCGGTTGATCAAATAGAACTGAGGTTCAGAAACCAGGCATCTTCGTGTCATCTTGTGTTAGTACTTATCTAATATTCGTATTCTTTCCAAACTCCCACGGAACTTGAATTAATTGATTGCGACTAAACTGTGACATAGGCCTTTTATTTTTTAAACAATCTTGATATTAAGTACCTACCTACTATAATAAAAATTAACTAACCTAACCTAACTTCCTAAATCCCTAAACTCGTACCAATCGAATTGAAAACGATAATTTGTTTATAATCGGTGAATGAGATCTATTTTATTATGGTTACCTACTGGTTACACCCACAAATCGTCCGATAACTGACAATGACGGTGCAAATGTAGTTTACCACCAGTGACGATCTCCCCCGGGACTACTGGCTCGGTCGAATGATCGAACACTGCCTTCGCAACGCCGCCGCCGCTGTCGCCATGCAAATTACCTTATCCTACCAATATTATAAACGCGAAAGTTTGTAAGTATAGATGGATGTTTAATTGGTAGCCTACGTATACCGTATTCCACCAATATTACACATTAACGCTCGAAGAGACACACGCTTGAGAAAATAATACAAAAACAACAACGCTTTTTCGGATACCCGTGCACTTATACTTCCTATTTAATTCTGGCCGAAATATTGACAGAAATGTATTTGTTAATAAAATAAGAACTAATAACATATTATATAAGAACTAGATTGCTATGACACAAACCAAATCGAATTAGCGAGAGCCGTGCATGTAAGTAGGTGATTGTTTAACGATAGCCGCATCGCACTGTCCGTGTGTCTGTTAAGAAATAGGGCTGGCGTCGTGGTAAAGGTCTGAAAATGTGGGTCTAAAACGCGAGCTCACCGACGAGCGGAAACTCGCTCGGCTAAACATCCGGGAACACGAAGGTTCTCGCTCTTGCTACTTCTACCTTGCTATGTTTAGGCCTTTTTGCTAAATTTCGTTCATTGAACACGCTTCAACCTTGATTTTTTAACTTTGGTTTAGGACCACTGGCATCAATTTTGTTTCGTCGAGATTCAACGCTTATAGTGTCACGTCGTAAAATCATAAGTTACGTTATCACTGAATTAAATTGGTTTGAAGTGCGGGAAAAAACATTCCATAAAATTGACATCCATGTTGCAGGGCTTTGTGAGTCGAAATATGTGACTGCTCGGTGCAGGGTGGTGGGTGTAGGGGTGCAGCAGTGTGGGCAGAATACCTTCATAAAATACAGAAATAGAAATTCAACGGTACTGTATAGCCACTATTTTTATTTATTTTGCGCTCAGCATCGTCGGTTCCAAGAAATAAAAATATTAAATCTAAGAAGAGTAAAATATGTTACTAAGACATCGTCTTAGTTTTCTTTCTTTATTTTGTTATTCATATTTTTATAAAATAATCCTAAGAAGGGCAGGTCGCCGACCTCGACACTTTTCTACTCGTATGTTAGTTAGACGACCAGGTTGTTTACCTGATGGTAAACGCCATGGCTGCCCGTAACAGTTGCAGGAGGAACACAGTAGTGTAGTATCACTCGTGCTTGGTGGATGTACACCTGGCAAAGGTAGCAATGGCTAGTTCAAGCGGACTCTTGCAAGAGTCTCTGCTGCAGCAGAGACTTACCACTACCAGTAATCAACCCATTTTCGGGTATGACACTATTTCTGCCTACCTAAGACCATAGAGACCATGCGCTATCAGCTGATCCACACTCAAAATGTAATCTACATCTCGAAGTCGTTGCTATTTAATAAATAGATATTGAGATGTAGGACTGGCTACAAGATACTGTCTTGTATGTGTCAATTGTGTCATAATCGGATAGCACTTAAACGATGAGTGTCATTTATTAATTTGCCAGATATCATGTAAGTTTCTGTTCCTAATCTACAACTTAAGATGTATATATTAAATAGAACCAAATATGTAGCAAGTGCACACTCAAGATAGCTCTCACAGCTGAGATTGATTTAATAATATGGGCCCTAGACGCAAATCAACCTGATGAGATTACCTCTTCTAACGCACATAAAAGAATTTAAGCAGTTGTTGCGCCACAGCTTTAGATTGCTAAACGCTGTGCGGCACAGCACAAGGTGACGTTTAGTGAATTGTGAAGTGTTCCTATTTAAAATAGAAGGTATAGGTAGTTACAATTTGGTGATTGAATTTCTACCAAAAGGGGAGATTTTGTGACTTTCACAGGCGTGTAGGTATGTTCTGTCGGGGTGGAGGGTAGGTATAAGGCAGATGGTATCAGTGCTCGTCTCTGCAATAATTTCTTCAAAAGTCATGTACGGAATTTGAATCCATGAACTGCCATTGCTTTCTGGCAAATCTTTGAAATAATATAGGTAGCTACTTTGTCTCTCACCATCTAACCAGAGACAGAGTTGGTCGTGCCAGAATATTTAAAATAGTGCCAGTAATTTATGAGTTTACACATTACAAATAAAAATACAAATCTTACGTTTTAGTATTTACTTAGGCAAGATTTACCATAATTACGCATATTATTATCATTAAGCGAGTCACTGCATCTATTGACGTATCTAAATACTTAACATAGCACATAAAAGAATTACATTATTAAATTATTATACGCTTAACACAACAAAAACCTTACGTTTTAGTGTATATTTAGACAAGTTTGACCGTAATTAAACATTAATAGTATTATCATTAAGAGAGTCGCTGCATTTAATTTCTTCAAGTCATCGCTGCATTTTCATAACCAAATTCTAAACATAGGTAGCACATAATAAAGTAGGTGCGTTGTTAAATTCACGGGTTAGTTAATAAATATCTGTGATTAAATTAAACTAAAACTACAAAAAGTAAGTTGCTAAAAACTTAAACTATAAATATTAACGCTTAACATAACAATAATTTTACGTTTTAGTGTAGGTTTAGACAATTTTGACCATAATTATGCATTATTCACATCAATTTTCATAACTAAATAAGTAGGTACTAAACATATAGCACAAAAAGATCTGTGATTAAACAAAACTAAAACTAAAGAAGTAAGTTACTAAAAACTTTAACTATTCACGCATAACATAACAAATGTAGGTATCTGGAATAGATAGGTAGATATTACATAATATTTACGATAAAAATCTATGTTATTCGGTTGAGATTATTTAATATTATTTCATCAATATAATCTGATAATTTACACACATGATAAATAAAAAAATTACAGAACTAATAAGGCCTAGTACACATTAGGTGCTTTGAAGCGCGCGCTTGCATGTGTAAGTATATTATCTTCGAACAACTTCTTTACTCTAAACAGCGTAAGCAAAGCGTGCGCTTCAAAACGCCTAATGTGTACCAGGCCTAATGATAGGTAATGATAGGTTATACGTATAAATATGCCTCATTCTAAAGCGCGGTTACACCAAAGCTGGACGAAAAGCTGCCGATGTCCTTTCCGTTATTCTTTGAGTATAATAAATTTGAAATAAATGAAGCTCAGTTGATCTGACATTTTACAATCATTGCTCCGGATAACAATAATAATATTATGTCATCATTTAAATAATCGTAACTTTACATCCGGGTATCCTGTTATAGGTTACGTAATTACTCATGTACCTATTATAACATGGAATTGGCCGCTTTATATATACATACAAATGGAATTGGCCGCCTTATATTCTAATCTGCATTAGGTACTAATTGCCAGGCTTTGTGTGTGTTGTTCTAGGCTGAGCAATTATTCTGATCGGTCGTTAGGTACAAGAGCGGGGTGCTGGTGTGAAGTGATGACGTCGGAAGTCAGGGCGCACCTCTCTTGCCTCTGAGCAACTGGGATCTAGCTGAGTTTCTCCGGCGAGAGCGTGGCTGCTCAGATTCATTCTGACGAGGTTCAAGGGTTCTTACAGCATTTAGATTCGTTGCAAAATTTTCTCCGAACAATAAAGAATCTCGTTTTACTCCCTCGATCATGGGCAGGATTTGTTTATCCAAGCAGACGGTTATGGACTTTTTTCTAGATTCAGTATGCTGGCAGTGCAGATCCAGAAGCAACTGCCCTGCCTCTGACAACCTTTTGAGTATACCCATTGTCTCCACCTGTTGTTCATTAATCAAGTCAGACAGTAGATTTGCGATTGCCGCTATGCTTTTCCCCAATTGATTCTGCGACCTCTCCAGTCGCTTGTCCTTCTTTTTAGTTTGCTCCGGCAAAAAGGCCGCCATTTCTGTATTCAGTGTAGGAGCCTTCAACAACTTAAAATTTGTTGGTATGTTGATGCTTTCCATGAACTTGTGTTAAGCGTCTTTGGTGAGCCCATATACTATTATCTGACTCCACGGATGAGAGATCTCTTCTCTAATCTTTGGTCCAAATCTTTCTATTTTAGTTTTACGCACTCCTATCGCTTCCAATACATCTTCAGGCAATGCTGGAGCTTCGCCATCATCATTATGAGTCTGTGTAATGGGTTCAATTGTATCCGTATGTATTGCTGGCAGAGGCTTGGTCACCACGGATCGCATTCCACGACTCGATTCATTATCTGGAAAGATATTAAATATAATAGTCACTGTGAGGCATCCGGCATCACAATCATCACTATAAAAAACTTATTCTTTTTTACATTGTAACGTCACGGTTCAATAAGGTACAATATGGTTCAAGTATATTTTGGTCTATTGGTATGTAATACGCTACACAAGGGCATATTTGGCAAGTATAGGTATATTATTCTATAGTTTTATGTAGGAAAAAACTATCAATAGGTAATCACATAACGTTTACGACTAATTAGAAAAAATAACGCAAAAGCATCGCGGATAATGTATTAATATAAACAACTGTTGACACATAAACTAGGTAGTTAGCTATATTATAATTATGCACTGGGCACTGGATAGTTATTGTTATAAGACGGCCATAATTTTTTGTCAGCTCTTTACACCAATTTAAATAATTATAGTCAGAACTCTGGTAAATTTAACAACATAACTTATACCTCGTAGGTATAATAACAAAACAATAAACTCTTTCGATAAATAAATAATATACTAGTTGAACAAACTATCGTGGTCGGTTCATAGCATTTAAAAAAAGTTTAGGATCTTTTTAATTAGCCATAGCCAAGTAACATTCTCCAAAATAAATGCATAAAATCAATGAGAGAACCTAGAGGAAATAAATACCTACTACGTAAGAGAAGTGATTTCAAAATGATAGCTGGTGAGACGAATATAACTCGATCTCTGTTTGATTTTAACTTTTCGCTTCGCACCATATTCCTTTTGCGAAACGAACAATGCATAATGACTGGTTTGACTCACATCGCGGTGCGAATTTGCCATGGTGCGGAATGCCACATACCCTAACGTAACGATGCACCTGAGCCGATAGTAAGTTAGGTATGTAGATGAAAAATATAAGAAAATAACGAATGCAATAGACAAGAGACTTCTCATTCGTAGATACTTTTCATTATTAGAGCTGAATCCAGCTCTGAAGTCTATCCGACCATTTTCCTCCGTGCTTATTGAGACGATTATAATTTTCACACGGCACTCGTACAACTGTTATGATTATAACTACGTAATGTATGTACATTACGTATCTCTAGGTAGATCTCTAGCAGAGATGTGATTATAATATTTATTTTGTTTAAATAAAAGCAGTAGTAGTACTTACATTCCTCGCAATCACTCTGGTCGGCACGTCGTTGGCGGCGTTGCTGCAAACGGCGCTCTAAGCGTTGAATTTTTCGCTTTATATCTCTATCTGTGCGCTTAGGCTTCCCCATGCTTATAGATAACTGGGGTAGAGTCGTATGCACTAAGTATAAAACTTAATCACTCACTAAGAACTTATGTATTCACTAATATATGAAAACCGATCGTAGTTTGGTTGTTTCGATGTCCGAACAAAGAATGAATTGTGATTGATATACCGTCGGCAGGTGATCGCGGGGGCGCGCACCCCCTCCATACTCTACTAAGCGATTGTCCCCAAAATTGTAGGGGCCGCTTTATGTAGGTATTATTGTGACAATTACACGCTTCACGGGAATCATATTTCAAGACTGCTATTATTGGAGTAAATTTATTTGTTTTATTATTGTGTCTGCGAACAGTTAAACGTACCATGAATTATTGCAAACAGGATCGTGGGTGATTTTTTCACGATATTCGCACTGAAAGACACGCCCACACCAAATTTAGAGGGTCGGTGCGATACGCCCGAAGTGAATCCAAGAATATACCGAAGTTAAAAATATAGACAATTACGACTCCGTCTAGGCAAAAAGCCTTGTTTAATATCTGTTTTATTTAATATCTGTTAATGAACGTCTAGGACCTTCCTACTAAAATTCTGTAGTGTTCACCAAAGTTCCATATTGTAGGATTATAAACTGTGTTATCTTATGACCTAACAATGTGCATGTGGAAACAGAACAATAAATGAATATAATAATATTATGAATCCTACTAATATTATAAACGCGAAAGTTTGTAAGTATGGATGGATGGATGGATGGATGGATGTTTGTTACTTTTTCACGTAAAAACTACTGAATGGATTTTAATGAAACTTTACAATAATGTGGCTTACATATCAGAATAACATATAGGCTACAATTCATAAAGATATATCGTATAATCCAAACGCGGGTGAAACCGCGGGGCGCAGCTAGTAAGATATAAAACATTCGGTTTGTTACGTAATAACACGCGTTGTAAACGCGAAAACATGTTACTAGAGCTCTTTGCTTGAGCACCACTCAATAACATTATAGCTGTTGATTTTCCAATATGTTAAGTTTTTACGGTCTTAACACAAAATATTTAAACTAGAGTTTAACAGATGAGTCTAAATATTTTCTCCACAAATCGACATCTAACCCTCGCTTTTTCTAACGAAATAACAAATTTACAAGTAGAATAATCAGGTATGCCTGGATTGAGTAGGATAACGCGAGTGATAGACATAGATTTTGTCGAACTAAATTTTATAAATTTCTGTTTAGCTCTGGTATAATCTTTTGTG
This sequence comes from Hylaea fasciaria, assembly GCA_905147375.1. NCBI lineage: Eukaryota > Metazoa > Arthropoda > Insecta > Lepidoptera > Geometridae > Hylaea > Hylaea fasciaria. The sequence continues at coordinate 1,571,690 of LR990192.1, forward strand.
GTAAGATGGTTAAAATTGAGGTTTAGTAAAGCCATATAAAAGGTGAGGAAGTTGAAGTTAGGGTCAAAAGTATTAATTTAGGTACCTATTATCTTTAATTAAGTTTGAATTCATTTCTTCACTTGTTTTTTTTTAACAGAAAAATTGGCAATTTGTATATAGATTATATATTATTATAGTTCCTGTAGTAAAACACTTTAAAGATAGGTAAGCTAAAGCAAAACAATCGAAATTATATAACGTTGAAAGGCACGCGCGTTGAAGTCTTTTGTTAGTAACTTGAAAAAATCTCTTCCCTTTCCAAAAATGTTTAAGTAAGTCGATCGAAATTAAACATATAGGTACTCACATAGCGTACCTTCATTTCATCCTAATTTCATCCAATGTGTGAGCGACGCTCTTGAAATATAATATGGACAATATTGTAATTTGATACACATAAATAGAAAAAATAGATAAAAGATTAAAATAATAAAACTCAAAGTACCCTACAAACCCTACTAAGATATATATATATATGTATATATATTTATAATATATATATTTATATATACGCAACTATGCACGTACCTACTACCTACCGCGTGACCATCGCAATCCATATATCCGCCCACAGACTGCCGTGCACGGGTATCGCCTAAGTTTCGTTAGGAGGACTAGGCCATAATCCACCACGGGGCCCCATCCGGATTGGTGGATCACATGAAACCACCTTAAAATAATTCTCAAGCATGGGGCTCTCCTCACGATGTTTTCCTTCTACCCCGCTGTGTACTGTGTTTTAATTGGAAAGTAACGACTCGTTCTAAGTATACCTACCTACCTACTTGTCTTGTTGTATTTTTACGCACAGAACACTAAGGCCCGTATTAATAAATCAAACTTAGCTCTGAGAGTTATCTTCAGTGTGCACTTGCTCTTTCGTTCTATTTAATATATACATCGTAAGTTGTAAGATTAGGAACAGAAACTTACATGATATCTTGCAAATTAATATATGACACTCAGCAGTTAAGTGTTATCTGATTATGACACAATATTACAAGACAGTAATCTAGTAGCCAGTGCTACAATCTAAATCCATTTATTAAATAGGAACAATTTCAAGATTTAGATCACATTTTGAGTGTGAATTAGCTGATAGCGCACTTGGTAGCGCTATTGAGGTTCATTTATTAATACGGCCCTTATGCCTACGAGTAAGTATAATTTCCGTCAGCGTAAGCAACAACCTGACATTAATTTAACGCGTTTTAGTCCTTTTGCGATGCAGACGACTGGATTATAAAGGGCGTAGGCGATTCGTTGTTTTGCGTCGGCCACCCTGTTATACAGTCGCGTGATAAAATTTACGGAAAAAATGTGCAGCCAGCACTATATGAATTCTGTAAGCAGGCATGAGTGACACTCTACTTTTTATTCAAATTTGTACGCCGTAGGCAGTTTGGTCTAACTTAAAATATACTTAGATAGGGTAGCTTACAACTTAATTTATAGTAGCAATAACAAAAACTTTAGCCACAGCAACGCATGGCCGTGTCTGCTAGTAATATATAGTTGTATAGCTAGAATTTAGTACATACTCTATATCTATATGATATTAATTGGGCTTACAATACCTATCTTATCTTATCCTATACTAATCTTAATATTTACAAATTACGCGTCACGTTGTTTGTCCGCGATGGAAACCTAAACTACTTAACCGATTTTAATCAAATTTGCACACAGTGTGCAATTTGATCTAACATAAAGATAGGATAATTTACATCTCAATTTAAAGTCGCAATAACAAAAACCTTAGCCACAGCAATGCGTGGCCGCGTCTAGTAGTAATTAATATATAACAAGATTACCAATTACGACAACCAATAAAATCGCTGCATTGTATAAATGCAATTTGTGGTATACCACATAACTCTAATATTATCCTTAATACTTACGTTACATTATAGACCTAATTTAATAAACATACACGCCACTATTATCTAATAACACATAATAACTAACATACCTACGCTCGAAGAAGATTACTCTCCTTCGAAAGTCAAGCAAAAAATATAATTCACTCGCATTATTATGTTTATATCATAGATATTGTACAATTAGCAAGCAAACCGCCGCATAGCATCATCTCAATTTTGCATAAATAAATGTAGGTACATACCTACTTAGTAACATAAAACTTGTTTCTATACATAAACATGTTAAGCCTCGCTAGTTGAAAGTCCCAACGGATCAAAAGGCCTTTGTATTATAATAGTAGGGTATTATTACGTCGCATATACTCTTAAAAACCGTCACCTGGCTAGTCGTGAGCTGTGCAGAGTGCAGCGTCGTAGCTCTTACTGCGTGCAGGACTCTACCTCGGCCAATAATAATAATGCAAATCTAAAACATGTGCAAGTAAGAGGGGTGGCAATCTGGGAATGCACAATGCACATCTCTCTATTATTTTGAAGGGTGCTCTCCCCTAGCAACGTATTGTAAAAATAGCACATCAATGTCACATAGGTACATTACATTGCACGTGATATGGGCCGTATTAATAAATGAACCTCAATATCAACTCAATACCGCGGTATCAGCTGATCCATACTCAAGACTTGTTGTTATCTTGAAATTGTTGCTATTTAAATATCTGAGTGAACCACAAATAAAAATGTTATCTAAGTAATTGAAGCAACTATTTGGAGATAATTTTGTTTTATTGGCGGGAATCCGATAGTGAGGCGTTGTTGGTGTTGTATTTTTTCTCAAACTTGTGTTTCTTCGAGTGTTAATGTGTAATATTGGTGGAATATTAATCATTGTGTGCTCGTTAACGAGCACGAGTGTGGGCGAATGATATAAACCCAAAAAACGGGTTATTTCGCATTGTTTCCAAAACCCCCACGAAGTTATAGTAAAGCGTTCACCACTTTACTGAATCGTGACTTTGACTATGTAAATAATCGACTTGACTACTTGACCAAGAGGATTACTTTAATGCTGTGACTTACACTATAGGAAAGTCATAGCAGTAAAGCATACTGCTATGGCTTTCCTATTTTGAAAATAAGAAATACCTACTTAAATAATAAAATACTTGACACTGGCTAAATGCATAAACCGTACGAAGCCATAACTAAAACAAAAAAAAATGTAGAAAGTTATCTCGTAATAAATTTTCTAAAAACATAAATTATATATACATTTTAAATTTTTGATGTTGCAGTGGCCATAGAATATCATCATAAATATCTTCATATAATGATTTCTCAAATAACTATTTCAATTATGAAATGATGATTTCGAAACCCATGTTCACGTAATACCTACATATCCACATAATTCTGTCAAAATAGCACTCAATCATGATTTTCCATTACTCACCTTTATGGTATCTCAAAAGCTATCTCAACATAGCTCTTAAGCGCTGAGTTTAATTTTATTTTATTAATTTATCAGAACTCAAGTAAGTTTGGGTTCCCGATGTACAACTTAACCTCTTCGCTGCTGCAATTCCAGACACAATAGATTTTAAATTGTGTTTCGACAGAATCCTTGACAAGACACGGGAGAGGATGATGTTGATTTAAAGTTTTTGAATAAAACTTAGCCCCACATTTAGATTGCTCCTGTATCGTGGGTACCACTTACAGCCATATAATTTCACATACACATCACTCCCAGACCAGAAACAAATATTTGTGGATCGCACTATAATATTTGTTCCAGGCGGGAATCGAACCCGCTACCCCAAGCGAAGCAGTCCAATTGCTCGGCCACTACGCGAAACGAGCCATCAAATAGGTACGTAATGGAACTAAATATCAAGAATAAACTCAATATTGCTCTCAGAACTGAGATTGATTTATCAATAAATACGTAACGACTACGGCAATTCCACAAATTCTTTACTAGCATTTATGCCTAATTGTTGGTTGTTAATTTATCTAAACAGATACCTACTACCTGTAGCTCAGTAAGTACCTGCTATGTCTGCATATAAACCTCCGTTTATATAGTTAATACAGGCCCCTATCGTCCTAGCTTTCGAGCCTAGAACAGAAGGACAACTAAAATAAAGAGACAAGTACACACAGAAACCCAATTTATTGTCATAAAAAGCAACTTAAAGTAGGTATATTTTAGTTATTTATTATCTACTTATAATCTTAAGTAGGCAGGTTTTTACACATATTATATGAATTCTTACACTAAGTCGTGGCTCGAATTAAACATACCTATAATTAAAAAAACATAATACTAATTTCGTTTTCCTGAAAAAAAAAACAGATATCAAACATCATACATAATTTTAATATAAGTATAACAACATAATTAGGTATTATAAGAAAGTATCGAGGCACTCAAAATTGTTTCTTGATATCTGCATTAGGCGCTAAACAAAGTGACAAAGTGTGAAAGTTCCTACCTAAATAAGTATTTAAGTACTATAATTATCTGAGAATCCCTAGCTAAAGTGGAAAATCAACGTATACGCTTCATTTAAAAGCTATGTTATAGGCAAGTACGCACCACCATCTCGACCGCGACGTCACGACACCGCAGTCAAATACTTGCCTATTCGCAAAATACAAAAAAGTAGGTAGGTAACTTTGTGGATGACATTTTTATACAGCGGTGGATGCCACGGAGGAGACGGGCCCGACCGCCTTGCGGCAAATCTTGCACAGCTCCGGGAACATGATGATCACGTTCATAGGGATGAACTCGGTGGGCTTCATCACGTTGCACATCGCCCTGTAGTCTCCGTGGTCGGTAGACCAGTGGGCTTTTAGGAGGATATCGAAATACTCCGCAGGAGGAACGGCCCTCACACGGTTCGGCTTGGCAGTGCGCTCGGCAGCTTCGTCTTCGCTTCCACTGTGGCAAGCTACTGCGCATTCTCTCCCCCTGCGCCCAGCTTCCTCTCGTCCCACGATTACCTCGAGACTCTCCATGGACCGATCAAAATAACACAGGGTCACTTTCGGAGCGTTCTGCTCCCAAATTACTCGAGTCATTTCTTTTTCCCTCTTGTTTAACTGTTTTTCGAAGACCCTTCTCATTTTATTAAGTTCTCGTTTATTCAGGGACATTTGGTAATGTTACTTGCAAACGAGGCCGTGACCCTGTATGGTTGATACGCAGGTGAGCGAGCAATTAGTACCGGAGTCTGTAGGGTTGCGCGCGGCAGGACTGTGCGTGGCCTGTTTACACAACCGTCGGCAGGGACTCGTGGAGGCTAAATGGGTTGGTGGCGGCCCTAACCCTACTTTATTTGTCAGTTGTAAAATGTTCACTCGGAAACCGGACTAAAGCCGAGGCCCTACTATACGTTGATGCTATAATACACTCTCGAGCGATGGTAGGGAAACGTCAACAGTCATCGCAGTGTTGGCTTAATAAAACATAAAGATTTAAGATCGCATAAAGACCGTTTATTAGTGGGTACTAATAGGTATGCGATAAAAAATAAGTGATTCATGTTTAGGACCTTAAACTACCTACATAATACTCATCTGGATATACCTACCTACCTAATACCTAACACTACCTACCTAATACGAGATCTCTATAATTTAGCTAATTAGCCTTAAATTCTTTGTACCCACTGAAATAAATTGTAATCATAACATAAGTAGGTACTATAATGTATAAAACAAATTCGTGCTAGTCACCATTTACAGCTCAAAGATGACTGGACCGATTTAAGTGATCTTTGTTTCGTTGGATTCGTCTCCGCTCCGAATAGCAGAATAAAATCAACAAACATGTATAAAAAAATCTAAGCGGAGAGAAAAATAATTCATTTTCTTATAAATGTTTGACGGGACAACGTCTATCTGGACAATTTGTTATAAGTTAAAATCATAAAAAAATAACATTAATATGTACCTACATAATAACCATTAAGTATCCATAACTGGTGTTATTTAATAATAAGTTAGGTAGAATATCAATAGGAGCCCGATGTTTTATCATATTATTCTCAGAACAATTTAAACCCACATTAAATAAACAGTGTCTGATAACGCAAGAGGTAGGCATACAGTGGATGGTTATAATTAATGTCAAAGCGCCCCTAGCCACGCGCCGTATTGGCACCCCTCTAGAGTAATATGCGTAATAAGAAGTTTTTAGAGGGTTTCTATAATAGGTTAAGTACATAATATGCGTGGTAAACGTAGCTTGAAAAATGAAGGAGCTAGTGCAGCGGTCGCATGCGCACTATTTTTAGGTTTTACTAACGCTGGTAAAATAAAGGCGATTCTGAGCAAAGCCAGCGCGGAATATTTGTACTTAGATATTTCATGAAACACAGTAAACACTATAAGGGCGCAAGCGCGTGACCGCCTCAATTTTCCCCTGGACTCCCCGGAGCTTCCGTGCCTTTTTCCTTGAACACCCTGTTAGACAATAAAATAATCTAGGAATTAGGACAGGCCTTTCCTCGAAGGCGAATGAATTGGAATAAAGAGACATTCCTCAAATAAATATTGTATACATTTTACTTCTGTGGTCATGGTTTTCAATTTTTGCTCATGAGTGCTGGAGCTGTCGAGCACCCACGGGTTCTCGCAACTAGTCTACATCTCTATAGAATTAAAAAATCTTTTATGTTGTGTAAGTAGCATAATATACTCGTACTTACACAATAATTAGGTAATTGTATGTTTATCATTATTAGGTAGGTATATCTATGTTTTTCTGCTCGCGCGCCACCCTCGATACGCGCCAAGTTTGCCTTTAGGTTAATCCACCACTAAGCTAACCTATAAACAGCTGTCATACAAAGAAAACATTGTGAGGAACCAACGTTCACCGAGAGTTGTTTCGGAGTTGTGTTATCTGTCAATCCGGTCTTGACCCCCTGGTAGACTATGGTCATAAGTACCTACCTCATAGTCTCCGCACAAAAGTGAGGCGAGATGTATGCGAAGCAGTAGGATGAAATCAAAAGAAAGGTATAGAGATCTTTGTCATTTGAACCTAATAATAACTATGTTATAATACTGCTGGATATTGCTATCAGCAACAGCAGCTGGTCTAATTTTTCTTTATAACAAAAGACTTTGCATGAAGTTGTCTTCAGATTCAATTGTGTCAATGCTATAGACGTCAAACGTGAATCGGCGCTAAACAGTTCCAAGCAAAAAAATGAATGTATGGGAGCAAGTTATCATCATCATCATCAACTCGTAAGCTGGAAGACGTTCATTCCCCCATAGAACGCCGCAGTCAGCAGTTGCTACCAGAGCGATCGTAGCAACTGTGACGAGCGGACTTGCTTAGACTGGTAGAGTTAAGTTATTCAGTTCAATTTTCGTTCTCTCATTCGGAAGGATTCAGGGATTCCTGTAAACGTTTACTCAGAAATCCACTTGGAGCCTTTATAATCTTTTCTTTGGGCCTCCTGGTTTGTATGTACTTTACCTTTTCGCCTAGCTTCCATCACGGATTCCTTTGTTTCTTATCTATTGCGACTGTAGGTACTTTTCATAAATGGTAGGTATAAAACATTTTCTTATTGTTTCGCTTTCGTTGTTCGTGAATTTCCATGTTAAAAAAGCTCTTACCCAGTCCCTTACGTGTAAACATGTTGATATTATATGTAGATCGATTGATAGGCCGTGATAAATATGCATATATTATGACGTCACGCACGCATAGATTTGTTTTGTTCCCGTTTATTGTTACGCCAATACGCATCCAAGCTCATAAGGACAGAAAAGTTCCACGCCCATCCCTCACACACCTCAAAATGATGAATGCTCAAAATCAAGTATTGATTATGATCATCATCATCGCATTATACCACAAAATAATTAATGTTAAGGTCGCGGTAGGTGCTTATTACTGCTTATTACAGAAGCGTCCTTTATGGTATTTATGGTATTACTAGCTGATACCCGCAACTTCGTTCGCATTTTTATATAAAATGTAAACTGTTTAGAAAATCAATTGATGTCGCGGGGAACAGTTATAGGTAAGAATATATCTGTCTCTTTCTCACTCCCTTTTCCTCTATCTTTCTCCCTCTCTAGCTCTATTTCTATCTTTCTCCCTCTTTCTATCTCTCTTCCTCTACCTCCATCTCTTTCCCTCTCCCTATATCTCTATATCTTTCCCTATCTTTCTATCATTAATATCCCTCTCCACTCTCAATCTCTTGCGTTCCCTCTCCCTGTCCATCTCATCCATTATATTTATTTCCCTCACCCTCTCCGTCTATATCTCTTCCTTTCCCTCCTTCGCTCACTCCCTCTCCCTCTATTTCTATATATTTCGCACTCAATGTCTCTCACCTATTTCCCCCCACTCTCCCCTCCTTCTAGCCCCACTCTCCTCTCTTTCACTCCCACTCTCCACTGTCTCCCCCCACTCTCCCCTCTTTCTCCCCCACTCTCCCCTCTTTCTCCCCCACTCTCCCCTCTTTCTCCCCCCACTCTCCCCTTTTCTCCCCCCACTATCCCCTCTTCCTCCCCCTCTCTCCCCTTTTCTACCCCCCACTCTTCCCTCTTTCTCCCCCCACTGTATCATCACTTTATATTCACTCTACACTCTTTCTCACCCCACTCTCCCCTCTTTCTCCCCCCACTCTCCCCTCTTATTCCCACCACTCTCCCCTCTTCCCCCCACTCTTCCCTCTTTCTCCCCCCACTCTCCCCTCTTTCTCCCCTCTTCCCGCTTTCTCCCCCCACTCTCCCCTCTTTCTCCCCCCACTATACTCTCATTCTCCCCGCTCTCCCCTCTCTATCTCCCCACTCTACCCTTTTTCTCACCCCACTCTCCCCTATTTCTCCCCCGTTCTATCCTCATTCTCCCCTCTACCCGCATACCCCACTCTCCCCTCTCTATCTCCCCACTCTACCCTTTTTCTCACCCTACTCTCCCCTCTTTCTCCCCCCACTCTCCCCTCTTTCTCACCCCACTCACCCCTCTTTATCCCCCACTCTCCCCTCTTTCTCACCCCACTCACCCCTCTTTCTCCCCCCACTCTCCCCTCTTTCTCACCCCACTTACCCCTCTTTATCCCCCACTCTCCCCTCTTTCTCCCCCCACTCTCCCCTTTTCTCCCCCCACTATCCCCTCTTCCTCCCCCTCTCTCCCCTTTTCTCCCCCCACTCTTCCCTCTTTCTCCCCCCACTGTATCATCACTTTCTATTCACTCTACACTCTTTCTCACCCCACTCTCCCCTCTTTCTCAACCCACTCTCCCCTCTTCCTCCCACCACTCTCCCCTCTTCCCCCCCACTCTTCCCTCTTTCTCCCCCCACTCTCCCCTCTTTCTCCCCCAACTCTCCCCTCGTCCCCCCACTCTTCCCGCTTTCTCCCCCCACTCTCCCCTATTTCTCCCCCGTTCTATCCTCATTCTCCCCTCTACTCTCATACACCACTCTCCCCTCTCTATCTCCCCACTATACCCTTTTTCTCACCCTACTCTCCCCTCTTTCTCCCCCCACTCTCCCCTCTTTCTCACCCCACTCACCCCTCTTTATCCCCCACTCTCCCCTCTTTCTCACCCCACTCTCCCCTCTCTTTCTCCCCACTCTACTCTCTTTCTCACCCCACTCTCCCCTCTTTCTCACCCCTCTCCCCTCTTTCTCCCCCCTCTAACCTTTTTCTCACCCCACTCTCCCTTCTTTCTCCCCCACTCTCTCCTATTTTTCCCCCCACTCTGTCCGCTTTCTCCCCCCACTCTCCCCTCTTTCTCCCCCCACTCTGTCCGCTTTCTCCCCCCACTCTCCCCTCTTTCTTCCCGCTCTCCCCTCTCTGTCTCCCCACTCTACCCTCTTCTCCCCTCACTCTACCATCTACTCCCCCTTTCCCCCACTTTACCCCTTTCTCCCCCTCCCATCGCACTCTCCCCCCTTAATTACTTTCCAATTTAAATTACGATCCGTTTAGCCGTTTATTGTTTTTCGTAGGGGGTGCATCTAAAGAATACCTCATAATTTCAACCCCCTTGCTTTTCCCCCTTTAGGGATGATTTTGCAAAAAAGCTGAAACCCGTATTTATTTATTTCTTACCAAAAGCCTAAATAAGAATTTTCAGATCCCTAACTTGAGGAATTATGGATTCCCCATACAAACTTTCAACCCCTATTTCATCCCCTTAAAGATTATTTTTTGAGACAAAAGATAGCCTATGTCCGTCTCATAGGTCCTATCTACCCCTATACCAAATTTCATCGAAATCGGTTCAGCCGTTTAGCCGTGAAAAGGTAACAAACAAACAAACAGATATACAGACAGATAAACAGAGTTACTTTCAGATTTATAATATTAGTATGGATTTTAATAGTGTTGGCTCCGCCCACGCTCTCACTGATTATATTTTATCTCGCTCTCGCAAGTGCACTGGCAGTGACTTCACCGGAGCACTCCCAGTTGCTCAGCTGTATGACACCCGCACGAATAAAGAGATAGTAATATATATTCTGTCCTGCTTGCGCCCGCGCCGGCGCGGCGGTGGCGATCAGGTAAACAGCGATGTCCGCCATGCATGCGCCGGCGCCGCCGCCCGCCGCCCGCCCACATTATGGTTTTTGATATAGTAGGTACACTAATACACTTAGATAGATACTAAGATGGGACAAGCTATATAAGCTGTACATAACTGGAATTGCAAAAAAACCTCTGCACTTATGTAGGTAATCGTTAAACCCAACAAAATTAAATATTTATGAGAGCTAAGTAATATGTCTGTATTTTGAATGGCCTATATCTGTGCTTATACGCCGCGGCTTGGCTCTTCTCTAAATTTTGCGAAGGTTTGGTAATTATAAAACGTTTGCAGTAGATACTTGTTACATTTACCCGCCCATTTCAACGCTCAGTTAATTTCTCTCTAGTGACAAATGTAAAATTTTTGTATTGCCCTGAAAACAATATTATACCACGAGCAAAAACAAAATGTTACCATTTACCATTTTCTTCCAGGAATCATATAGGTATTATTCAACTGAGGCCGCTTGTAAATAAACTATGATGAACCATGCAGGTATCCCATTAGTAGAGCATTTATAGCTTACTTGCGTGTGCGAATTACGCAGAGGTACAGACCTATCGCTTGCTATTCGCTTCGCTTTCATAGCAGTTCATACCTAGGTAGGTACATATTTTCAATCAAAACTCGCGCATGCGTACATTTTGTCATTTTTGGGAAATTATTTTATTGAGGTGGACTGTTCGGTCCGTAAGAGGCTTAACAGTTAACACGCGTGGATAGTTATAAATTTGAAATCATTTATTTACACCTGAGGTACCTGACGTACGTAGGTAGTAAGTAGGTACTACGGTAGGTAGCTTTACCTACTTATAGATAATTAGCAGACACGGCCACACGTTGCCGTGAGATGTACCTACCTAAGCTATCCTATCTTTCAAGTTAGATCAAACTGCACACGGTGTGCAAATTTGATTAAAAACGGTTAAGTAGTTTAGGGAGTCCATCGCGGACAAACAACGTGACGCGTAATTTAGGTATATCCTACCACTGTTATTAAAGTTACACCTATTCACCAACGACACCCACTGGCCACGAGTGAATAGACACGTGGATATCCAGTTAGGTATCTATCATTACAGAATTCTATCTCAAGGTCTGAAATTACTTATAGGCGTCTTTTTTTATTACACAGCAAAAACCACTTCAACCACTTTAATAATAACATACCTACCTACTTACTTATCTAACGTCATTTTTATTTATTTCAAAACAAACTTTACTAACTTATTTATCTTACCTACCAAATGTAAGGCAAGATCCGAATCTATCGACAAAGTTCCCTTATGCTAAATACGAGTAGGGGTGTAGATAAATAGGTACTTAATACCTTTGTATGAAATAGCGAAATTATATGTCTGCAATATCTAAACAATCTCAACAAAGGCATTATTCATTTACAGTAATCCTTCTACCTATTTAGCATTCGCTCAATTTTGAAGCAATAATACTCTTTATTATGTTGTTTTTATTGGAGAAGATACTTACCTATGTAGGTAGTTACGAAATTACCTTACACCTACACAACTCGACACAAGAGCGGTTTGAAAGGTAACAGGCGAATCGAGTTTATCAGCCTGGAAATGGGTTTTAAATACGTTATTATGTGTTTGCGGCGGCAGCGTGACGTGGGACGTCTCACGGCGTGCGTGCCGCGTCGCGGCGGCCGACACGCGCCGCGCTTGGCGTGATTTCTCTACTCTGTTTGATTTCGAGTTTGTACTAATAAATACAAGGAAAACGTCACACCGGACGCGCGTAAACCGTCCCGCTCTCTGTGTGACGGACTCAATGAATATGTAGGGGAAGCTGTTGTACGTCAGACCGTGTTGTACCTAGGCCAAACACAATTTTTCGAAAAATCCCGGGTTTTAAATTTATGTTGTCTATGGCAGTCAAAGCACTCTTTGTCAACTCCATCGTGAAGTTAGTTGTGATTCGCCGGCGCCGCTTCAGTGCAGAGAAAAAGGTAATTCATTATTTCTTGTTCAAAAAGTACGTTTTTCGGGCTCTCATTTTGGTATTTCTATTTAGCAGAATGTACCTACATTTATTAAAAATGTTTTATTTACTCTCTAATCTCAGTATATCTAGGTAATAGATGGAGTAGGTATTTATTGCAAACCTCAACTTTAAGTGTATTTTTATGAAGATTCTTATAGAAATTGATGCGAGTGGTACCTTAGACACCCAACTAACTATGTACCTTGGACACTGGCCAAGGTACATCATATCCGTTGTAACTTGGATTGTTCACATAATTATTCCTTGTCTTTATTAAACTACCTACATATATCACTGTTGCAGGAAACAATGCCGCCAAGCATGCAAAACATAAAAAGAGCTTCACTAGACATAGATAAAGTTGAGACTGCAGTAAAATTATTGAGGGAGAAGAAATATTCACTTTATTGTGCTTCCAAACATTTTCAAACCCGTCACCGTCAATATTAGTCGCGGCAAAATAAGATTGTGACATGCATTAATTGCACTTCTGGTGATCTTTTGGTCTGTCGTAGAATACTATTGAAATAACATAAATCCGAAAGATCACCAGTCTCCTATGTATAGTTTTTGTAATATAAGGCTTCAAAGTTTGAATACAAAATGTTGTATGAAAAGTATATGTAGGAGACTGGTGACTTTTGGCAGCATGGCTTATTTCATTCTATTGTACTATCAGTTAGAGCTATTCCTGGATTTCATTGGAATTTGATCGAATTATGGCAATATTTTAACCTCAAAATTTACTTAAAAACGGGGTTTCTCAAAAACTGCTAAGCCAAATAGGTACCTATATTTATGAAACATACATGATCTGATGTGAATATAATAATATGGATGATTATTATAGAGACAAAAGACTGTTGGTAACGGTTTTTTTGAACGATGTATTTTTACTGAGTTAATAATAATTATTAATTACTGTTTTTGATATGATCAGTCATTGGTTGTAGTTAAATACTTAACAAATAAAAATAAAACTTACTCCGTACAGTAATTATATAGTGTATTATCTTCATTTTATTCTAGTTTGTCCAAAGTACAACTGGCACGGGCCAAAGAACATCAGGGATGTTGTACCTTAGACAGTTTTCCCTTTTTTTTTGGAACGGCTTTTGCTCTCAACTTAATGCAAAATACACAGATTTTATTAGTTTCGTATGTAGTTGAATAACTGATCTTTGTATTTATGCATATTTGCAAGACCCTAAACTTTCCATTAATTTATGAAAAATGAAAATGTAAAAAACTGGCCTAGGTAAAACAGCTTCCCTACTCATAGAACACAATGTGTAGCGCCACGCTCGCGCCGCCATCCCGCCGCGCCGGCTTAAATAGTTACCCCGTAAGTTATGTTGTAAGCGAATGTCCGCCTTCGAAAACGGAGGTGGCGAGTTCAAATCCCAGTACGGGCACGTACCAATGTGTTGCTTGTTAAACATATGTACGTAATTATCACTCGCTTTTCGGTGAAGGAAAACATCGTGAGGAAACCAACTGCCAAATGCCCGAGAATTATTTCAGAGGCATGTTATCCACCAACCCGGACTAGGCACCCGTGGTGAATAATATGTTCAAATTTCACGGTGCGATAGGTACGAGCGACGTTGGCAGGCGGTAGGTACTTGTGCTTCCGAATGCTCGGTTGCTCGGCCCAATGGCTTTAGGTAGGTAAGTTAGGCAAAGTATTTGCGGATTTCCACCGCTCCATGCATGGGAGGGCACGCGTCGGTCCCGGCGATTGTTATCGATTGATAGAGGGTTCTTTAAGGATTGAGTGGCGACAGGCTTATTGGTAACGATGCATTGGCCGAGGCAAGGCTTGAAAACTTTGAACGTCGACGCTGCGTTGCTAGCCTGTCGGTTTTCTATCGGTTACATTTCGGCAAGTGTGCGATGGCATTGCATGACTTAATTCCGCCAAGCTCATTCCACCATCGAACTACCAGACGTACGGCGATGTGCCACTGTTACATGGTGGACATTCCACCTTTACGCACGAAGTGAATTGCTTCTTCATTCATCATGCGTACCTACCGCGAAGGAGTGGAATTACTTGCCGGAGTCTGTGTTTCTCGATAATTATAACCTTTTTTTTAGGGGGGAAATGCCTTCGCACTATCCCCTCCGCCACGGGGGTGGCGGAAGGGGGCGTGTGGGACTTGAACCCACTAAAACCCCCCCGTGAGCCGTCGATCCGCCTGGAGTGGGGCGAGATGGGGTCGTGTTAGCATTCACCATCTCGCCCCAGCTCGATAATTATAACCTGGTTCAAGTCGCGAGTAAGTATGCTACTTTTAGGTAAGCGTGCACCATCGTAGACCGCATTGTCATCTAACATCAAGTGCGATAGTGGTCAAACGCCAACCTATCCGTTAATGATAAATAAGTAAACTCTGACACTAGCGGCACTACATTATTCAAACTTTCAATAAGTATTAGACCTACGTTTCAATCCTGCTTTTATGTTGCCTGGGATTTTATTATGGGGCTGAGACAGCGCAGCCGTATTATTATGAGCAGCTGTGAATTTTTATTTTGTAACTGGGGAGAGTTCTTTTATGTTTGGACCTTGTTTGACTGGTTTTGCAACATCGCCTTGTCGCTGCGTCTAGCTAGGTACTTTTATTTAGGTCATCTGCAAGTCGGTAGATATTGTAGAGTCAAAATGAAATGAATTTCGCAACTTTTGATGTTAATGCTTTATTCTGCGTTAAAATAAAAAGATCTACCTAGCACCTCAACACTGTTATCATAATACCTAGCTAGGTTGGTACCTACACAACACAATACAATAATTATTTATGGAATACGATAAGTATGGCTTCGATCAATAAATGTATAGGTAGGTACATTATTGACAGAGACAACAATATAAGGTAAGTAGCTATACCTACTGTCAATAATGTTGTACAATGGGGCCCTTATTGCTATTAGCAATTGCCTACAGGCAACCTGAAATTTAATAAGAAATGTTGCAGTTAGCGGTGGAAAAATTGAGTAAGACAAAATAGAAAACAATAACCCCACCCCACCTATAGAAAACGACCAACTAACTGCTCTCAATACAGATTGAAATTGTAATCATCTTATAAGAATAAAGGTACGAGTAAACATGCTCATTTCGAGGTTTTTAAGTAAGTGCACTTGATACTTACTTCAGGGGCTTACCATCTCTTATTGCGATAGGACCTAAGCAGAATCGTTTTACTACTTATTCATACCATGATGTCTTGTTGTGACATCTTGACGCTCAATTTAGGATGATTTTAAATCTAAAGGGATTTGGACACACCACCAGTTTACCATTACAATAAACATTGGCAGTTTAGAGGCTGAGGGAGTTTTTCCATACCACAAACTTGGCCATCACTCAACACTAATCTTCTCTGGTGTTCGTAAGGATTAAGTCGCCAGGAGGGATTAAAAAACCTTTTTTTGTACACAGAATGTTTATTTCACAACACACATTCTGTTACAGATGTAAAAAAGCTCATTTTTACGTAAAAAAATTAGTTAAGCTTGTTATTTTAATACTTAGCTAGGTATATATGCTGAATCAATTCTTATATCGTCAACAGGACAATCATTTTTGTCACACTCAACTAACCCTATTCTCTTGACTACTTGCATCCCGCTCTGTACCCTACCAAATATGGTATGTTTGTTATCAAGCCATTGCGTTGGTGCCATGGTGATAAAGAACTGCGAGCTATTGGAGTTCGGTCCAGCATTGGCCATAGATAGGATACCGGCACCCGTATGTCTCAACTCTGAAGATATCTCATCATCAAATGTAGATCCGTATATAGACTGGCCTCCTTTCC
Organism: Hylaea fasciaria; assembly: GCA_905147375.1. Lineage (NCBI taxonomy): Eukaryota > Metazoa > Arthropoda > Insecta > Lepidoptera > Geometridae > Hylaea > Hylaea fasciaria. The sequence goes on from LR990192.1 coordinate 1,588,022, forward strand.
CTGTCGCTGTAGGGTCGCCTCCTTGAATCATGAAGTCCCTGATGACCCGGTGGAACTTCGTATTGTCATAGTAACCTCTTCTCACAAGCTCCATGAAGTTTCTGCATGTGAACGGAGCGTGTTTCCAATACATCTCCACCGTTATGGGGCCCATACTGGAATAAGTTTGTTATTATACCAGAATACTATTTTATAACTGTGTGATAGTATAAATTAGACACCTATACATACGTATAAATTGATTCTTTACATATAAAAAGTAACTACAAAATAAAGGGCCGATAATATTTGTTTTTGCACTAAAAGCTAGAATATTCCAGACGGGCATACAATACATTTAGTTCTTAGTTTCAGATGTTTTTGATTGCCAATGAAGTCACAGTAGTGTACCTAAACTAGCTAATAGTACCAAAGTTAACAAAATCTACGCTCGAATACTTACGTTGTTTCTAAAATTGCCACTGGTGGCTGCCAAGTTCTATCTGGAATACCAACATTGCCGTACCCAAGCATAGTATCCGTTATTTGGTTTTACGATATCTGATGGGACAAAGCTAAATTAATTAAATCAGCTTCTTTGTATTGAGAAATTTGAGAATTATTGAGATGAGACACAGACTAACTACTACTTGGTCTGTGGACACAGAGATCTTTCTTCTATGTCAGCAAAGAGTAAATAAATAAGTCAGTCATAGATAGATCATAGAGTTTATTTCATAGAGTAACTTTTTTTTTCGTTATAATTCGAAATAGGTATACCTACGTAGGTAACAAATCAAACAAAACGCAGATCTGTTTAAACCTATACTTTTTCTTTTATCAGTTTTGAATAAGTCATTGTCAAATTGATATTTGCTAAATACAAAACCACACGAAGCCGAAACTAAAGTAACTAAACTTTGTTTTCACGTTTTCTACACCTGCCCTGTTCTTTTTCACTAGAAATATGATTTTTATTTCAAATATATAACATATACAGTGTGCTACTTCATAATATCATGCATAACGAAGACTTTCTGGTTTTCTAGTGATATAAAGTGTCGTGCTCCATCCACCTCTTGCTTGCAGATATTATTATTAAGTTGGCAACACTCCTTGTCCTTGTCGTTTTGTCAAGTCGTCATCGTAAATTCGTATGTAGGTACATACTTATGTAGGTACATTTATAATTTAAAATTCCCATGTTTTTAGAGCAAAGTTTTTAATATTATTTCAGTTGAGTTGTTCTCCGTTCTCTGTAGTGCAGCGATACATCTAAGAGGGCAATAACAATACAGTGGCGATTAATTGGTGTGGACTGATATTTGGTGTCGAGAGAAACAATCTAGTTTGAAAATTAATCAGTCTGGGTTGAGTTTTATCCTGAGGGAGTAATGGATCCTGACCATCACCCTAGGCTGAACCCCGTACGGGCGTTCAAATGTAAGTATTGTATGTCGGACGTTGGAATATTGCAATTGTTTTTTGCAGGAACTTTTTTGTCAACATGTAGGTAGGTAAGTAGGTAGGCATAGTTAGAAATCTGCTTCCATGTTTGTTACTCGGCCTGTTGCAGCTTCACTTGCGGATGTACCGTATCCTTTGTGTTATCAGGACTTGTAGTACTAATTATAGGTACCAACTTTAATCACAATCTAGTCACATGAAGGGTAACAAACATGCAAAAGCTCATAGCTATATTTTATAAATTAGGAATTATTTTATAAATTAGGGATTATCTTTTTCGTCCGTCGGGAACCTCTATTCTCATTCTATATTCTCTGTCCACATAAAAATGTGCTTAAGTAGGTATCATAAGTGGAACATGACGAGTGTGTTGTTTTGTGGGTAGGTGTAAAAATGACTGTGTTCTCAACATTTTCTTCTTCGTCAACATCTTTGAATGTAGCAAAAGAAGACAAAAATAACTAGAATCAATCAATCAATAATTCTGTTTGATTGTGACTATGGATACTGTTAGTGTTGTATGTTGTGACAGTTATTTTGCAAGACCAAATGTGGGTAGTTGGAAATGGCTGAAGGAGTCATAAACATCACCACATAATCACCGAGGGCTAAAAATACTGAAAAACCATTACGTGATTAATGGACAGCCCCTTATATATGGGAAATCCTTGTTAGTTATCATGACCAGTATGTATGATCTTAATGTGTTAGGTATTTATTAATATGTTTAACATATTTCTAATGCTTGTTTACCCATTGCAGCGCTCCATGAATGTACAAATACGGACTCTTCTCAAGTGGAACTCACCAGCTTGTCTGACTTACATGACTATGAGCCAAGTTTGGAGTTTGATGATTCTGAGCTTGAACAACTACCGGGAGCAGGATTAGGTAAGTTGAAATGTTATTTGCAACGGCAGCTTGTGTCCACACCTTAAATCTAAATTGTACCAAATTTGAGTATAAAGCCACTACACATAACCCTGAATGTAACCCCAATGTAACTCTGAAACATCTTATGTAATGCCCATTGAGCATTAATCACTATTTAAATAAAACCTTTATTTTCACTGATAACAAAATTAACAAAATTTAGATGAAAGGAAATTTGTAGCAAGTTGCAGTTATCAAATAAGTATAATAATGTAAACTTTTAATAAATTCGTTCATGTAAAGGAAAATAAAACTGATTATTTGGCACAATAACCACATAGTGTAAAACACTGGACCTATATCTAAAGACTGCCGGCATTACAATAAGTAGTTTATTTTTATACTGAATATAGTATGTCATTGTAGTCTCATCTAGGGTTAAGTGACAATATGGTTGAAGGTGATATACATGCTCAGAATACATAGAAGTTGCAGATCGTCACAAACAATATTCGTACCCACTTAGTGTGTGAGCTCTGTGCCGCAGCTAGACCAGTATTAAGTACCTACTTACGCAACCCAGGAACACTAGAGATCACTAGTCTATCTCGACAGCCAGTTCCTGGCTCTTTCGTTTGGGCTAGTCGCAATGTTCCCCGTTCGCGTTTTCCCCCGACAAATTAATTAAACAGTCAATCCTCATGTCGCGAAAGGTAGGGCATGACTTATTTCAAAATCATTATATCATCCAAAATAAAACACATTGATTGACAAAAATACTAAGGATACCGGCACTGCGTGGCTACATGCGATAGAAGACAATGATATCAATGTGAGAAGAGAATGCTCATAAGATAGACGTTACAAAATGTGGCTTGTTCCAAAATTTGTATAATTTGTTTAGTCATTCATGTCGAAGACCTTGAAAAAACCGGCACCTGCTAAGGGGCGCAAACAGTGTAGCTCTATCCTTTTCCGTCACGTGTAAGAGAGAGAGTGATAGAAGGGTAAAGGTAGATACGAGATAGAGGCTGAGATATAGATAGATACCCGCAAATACATTTGATTTTTTAAATCGTTGGTATATTGCAGTAATAATGCGAACGCAGTCGCGGGCAACATATAGTAATCCATACTAATATTATAAATGTGAATGTAACTCTGTTTGTTTGTCACCTTTTCACGGCTAAACGGCTGAACCGATTTCGATGATATTTGGTATAGGGGTAGATTGGACCTATGAGACGGACATAGGCTATCTTTTGTCTCAAAAAATAATCTCGAAGGGGATGAAATAGGGGTTTATCTTAAACGACACGACGTGTATCGAGGCGAAGAAAAATAAAAATCGTAGTTACGATCAATTTTCGATGATTCAATTTTAGCGCGCAGTGAAACATAATATTACCAGATTCATGGTAACTTATTATTACGATGTATCGTATGTAGTAACTGATTATTGCTGAAAACAAAATGGCAACACAAATCAAACATAATTCTTAGTAAATAGGTATCCCATTTCCTATGAAAAAATAATAACACAAACGACCGGATCTATAAACGGTTTACTGATAATTAAAAATTAACTGTAACTTATTTTCTTGAAATCAAGGCTGACTTACTCTCTTTTCTGAATTTCCGGTCTTGTCGGAATTTCTACTCTTGGCTGAAATTCCACTAATTGAATCAATGGCACAAGTATCTAGATCAATTTTTCAAATAAAAGGCTGGAATAGTGCTTGAAACAAACTAGCGACCGTTCTCTTGGACAAAATTGGATTCGGATCTTTAAAGGAAACGAAACTATAATGAAATTGTGATCTCTCGAACGCGATCGGAGTTTGGTTTGAGAGTCGTCTGCAGTGATTGGTATTGCTGCAATAGTACCTATACGTCACGATTCAGTAAATCGATGAATGCGTTCAACCTCCGTAGAACGTCCCTGAGCGTTTTGGAACACATACTGCCGGTTTCTGAAACGTCAGCCAACTTTGACAACAGATTAATTCTATTGCCATCCTTGTCATTTGTTTAGTTTCAGATAGAGACAACGTTAGTTTTAATCTACTTTCAAAGCCAACAAACGTTCCAGAAACTGGGGGTTTATAACGCATTTTGCTCGTTTGTATCGCTAATACCCACACTTCTTTGTGGCAATGAAAATGTAATGGTAATAATAAATAAATAACCAGATGTTTTTTTTGTGGACAAGAAGCTAAAAATTACTCGCACTACGCTATCATCGGTTTCCAATAATTCGCTTGCAGATAATTACATCTGCGATGTTCGCTAACTATAAATCATTATGTAAATACACACATCAAAAAAGTCTAAGCAACATGTACTAATTTCTGGTTCATTTCTGGTTCGCCGAGCTGTATGTGGACGCGCATTGTCATGCATTAACGTAAAATCGGAGCAAAAGGTTTGTGCAAATGGATGGACATAAGGTCTGAGAATATCCTCAACGTAATTTTCAGCGTTCATGTTTCCATTTACAAAAACGAGCTCAGTTCGCCTGTTCTTCATAATACCCGCCCATACCATAACTGTTGAGCCGCTGTATGGATGAACTTCCTGAACGCACCTGAGCCTTTCAGTATTTCCGGGCCGACGGTACACTCGCACCCTTCTTGTATCAGGCCTTTTAAACCCGAATCGCGACTCATCGGAAAACATAATTTTATCCCATTGTTCCTGGGTCCATGTTATGCATTCATGTTGCTTAGACTTTTTTGATGTGTATAGTTTGCTAACCGATGCAACGTTAGAACATAGAATATTTTTAACTTAGAATACTACGCCGTAGATGCAGTTACGTTTTCGTAGCGACTACGCTACGCCGCGCCGACGACGAGTAGCCAAAAACTACGCAAGTTAGTTTTAGTAATTATCTACGCGTTATGCCTGTAACATTAATTACCGCACTCAAAGATATTATTAATTAACTATTTTATATGAATTTTGACATGTATTAATTTACGTCTATGAAGGCACTTGGTACCATAGATCTCGGACAGCAGAAAAAATTGTGGCGTAAAATTGCTGTCCAAATACACATTAAGAACAGAAAGTTTTATTTTTTCGTAATATTTCCTATAATCCTTACTATTGCATTACTTTACCTCTCGTCTAGTAAATAAATATATAGATACCGGTCTACATGGGTTTTAGTTATTAAAAAGTAACTCAAATCCTTCGCCTTTGCCCTAGCTCTTACCGTAGCTTATCGCTACTTTAATTAATCTTTTGAACGTACCTGTCGACTGCAGGTCTACGACGTAGCGCGACGTGTAGAATGGATAAACCCGACCAAGTGCGAGTCGGACTAGCGCACAAAAGGTTCCGTACCATTATCTATTATAGCCCCCACTAAATATTAACTAATTTTAATTTAATTATGTATTTTTGTATATTTCAAGCGTCTACCTGGTACCATTAACAAAATCAAGCACTAACTAACACAAAAAATCACGTTTATTGTATGGGAACCCCGTTAACTATTTATTTATGTTTTAGTATTAGTTGTTATGGTGGCAACAGAAATACATCATCTGTGAAAGTTTCAATTGTCTAACTATCACAGTTCATGAGATACAGCCTGGTGACAGACGGACGGATGGACGGACGGACGGACGGACGAACAGCACAGTCTTAGTAATAGGGTCCCGCGTTTTCCCCTTTGGGTACGGAACCCTAAAAATTAAACATTTTATTACGGCCAACTAAAATCCTATGCGTTGTAAATTGTTACAATACAATCTTAAAATGTGGTTTGTACTCATTTAGATATAAAAAGTTTTATTTTCATTTCCTCTTCAAATCCATGTCGGAGAGATGGATTTTTAATTTTACCCAGTGACCTACTCTGGCGCCACTATCGGGTTGCGCATCCTTTAATTAACATACCTGTCAATATTTTAAAAGTCTCCGCCGGTCCGCTTAGTGGTTCCGCGTTACCTACTCAATGCGGCGACCATTCCATCACGCGGCACGTCAATTAACTGGGCCGCGGCCGGCGCACGACACAAAGGATGACTGTTACGTCAATATACAACAAGACATCACGGAAATTGCAATCCGCTGCTGTGCTGAAACTAGTTTATTAAAACTCCTTAGAGAGTACCCTACTGAGTAAACTGTTTTAACCACTGCGCGGCGGAAGGACTGGGAGGAAGTGGTGTAAGACAGGCAGATTGGTGGCACTCGCTATCGGATGCCGATACTTATGTTGGATCACTGCCCCATCCTACGAATAGTTAAATTCGTGTTTACCCCACTATTTTAGTTTAGTCTGATCTATGCCCTATATTGATGACGAGAGTGATTACCTGGTTCCAATTCAATTATTTTATAGCTTTACTATTATAGCACTTTATCTGCATCATAATATTTATTAGCAGTAAATCAGTGTAACTTAATATAGTTTTTAAGCTTTTAGTATTTTTTATTTCGTCACTGTCATAATATCTCTCATTCTACTTTAATACATTATCCGCACCATTTGTAAAATACACTTTATTATTATATGATGGGCTGCTCGTCGTCGGATTACAAGTAGCCAGTAAAGCTGTATGTCGCAAAAAACTTTGCGCTCTTGATATGCTCTTGCAATGTGGAAATACATTCGCCGCCGTCGCAGCAAAAGTTGAATTCAAATCCAGTATCTAAGAGTTGTTTTACATGTTTTTAGTTAGTCCACTGTGTCGGTTAGCATAGATGAATATAGGTCGACTCTCGTGAGCGTTTTTGACCTAGTTTTCGTTTGCTTGAATGAGTTAAAAGCATACGAGTACCTGTTAGTTCTAAATACAATATCTACCATATTGCAGTGGCAATGCACTGATCCGTCTATAGAGACAGAAGTACATAATAACCCTAGATGGTATTAAGGCGTCGTATAATCCGACGGAAGTCTCGGGACCAATTTCGTACGAGTTTCGATCTTATTGTACTCTCCGTTCATATCAGCCACGTCCGAGAAAATATATTTTTATCTCTAGCTCAGAAAGTGTGTCATATTAACTCAGCTTAGCGGATTTAAAGGAGATTGTTAGGCCCTAGTGAGTGAAAGTAGTTTATTTTTTAAATTTGTACTCGCTGTTATCAACAGGCTGACGATTCGACTTTTCAATTTTCTATTTTGACATAATAACTAAGAAAAAAAGAAGGGTGTCTTAATGCACAAATCATGCTAAGCCTAAACAATTTTTTTTTAATGGAACTGGAATTTTGGTCTACATTTTTGCCGATCTTTGGATGTATGCGTACACGTGTGCGTTTGCCAACATTAAATTTAAAAGTTTATATTGCCGCTTTAACAGTAGAATTTTTACAGCAATGCAAATTGGATATAAAAGACTTGATTAGATATTTTTTTATTTGAAAGTGAACGTGGCAACGTGTAAAATATACTTAGTGTGTTTTATTTGTATACCTACTTACCCACTTATTTTATTTCTCGTAATCTCAATGTGAAACGTATTGTGATTAACGCAGATCTCAAACGACTCCATACTCGATTTTATGCCACAACATAAAGCATCGAGTATGAAGTATGAGTCGTTTTCGTCTCTTGTTAAACAACCTACTACTATTCATTTTTCAATGGATCCTGTCAAAGATTTACCGTGGATATCTCTATATAAAAAAAAGTATCCCAATTTCCCTCGGTCACGGTATCACGCGTGAACAGGTGCTGGACCAATTCTGTTAATTCTTTTTTTGTTGTTTGTTATTGTAGAAAAAGGGTCTTAAAAAAGAAAAAAAAATACATCAAACATTAGAAAATTAGACGAAACCTTACGACCACATTAACTTTTGTAACGTATTTTTTTTGACAGGAAAAATGACAATTACAGGACAATGTATATCGGGTCAGCTGGTATTTTAATAAAAGTGGTGCGTATCTGGAAAATATGTTCTTCGACAAAATTCTTATTTTCCTTGTAATACCTACAAAAGTGCGTCAAGTTTCTTTGTGCAACATGTGGTATGCTCAGCTAGCATGCAAGTACTTTATTAGAGATTCTATGTATTATACCAAACGCCTGTGGAGTAAAGCTGTCTTATTTTTGGATAGGCAAGTTTCAAGTCCCGTTTACTCGTTGAGTATTCGCTTTTCGGGCTTGAAGAAAAGATGCTGGTTACGTTTTCCGAATATCGCTTTTTCGTAAGCTGACGATGAGACACTGCGACGCGACATGACGCGACATGACTGGGCATGCATTTGTATGAACCACAGGTAGTTGGTTTCAGTTAGTTGGACCGCGGTCCTTGTATTTAAGACGACTAGTCTTCCTGATTACGCTTAATTCGTATTTATTTGAATGATGTTTACGACAAATCCGTACAACTTAGGAATGTGGAAAAAATATTATGTTAATTTTGATCATATACTTTAATTTGTGACGGTTAGTGAAACACAATTAAAATATATTTTATCGATAGAAAAAAATTACAAAGTAACCTCTAGAAAATAGCTATTTAAATTAAATCTCACTAATTTATGAGAGAACATGATTCAAATCGAAAGAACTTGAAATCATTGTACAATAATAAAGGTTTTTGGTGGATAATATAACAACAATGCGCAAATTTTCATTCAAGAAAACATATTTGAGTGTATTTTTATTCAAGTAGAATAACGCGCCATCCGCCATGTTGTGTCCTCTCTATCATTTCCATACGATTCGACAGTAGTCGCTGCGGCGCGCCGCTAGACGGACCTGTGTCACTTTTTTCAATTATTTTTTTACGTAATCATAATTTTCCAAAATACTGGGCCGCATCCATCGCTTGTCATGTTTGGTCTGTCAAGGCACTGATTAAGCAAACCAAGCATTGGATGAAGCGCGGCCAGTGGCGGCTGTGTTTTGTTTTTCTAGCCCGTTTATTACAATAGAATTTAAATAGAAGTGCCAAACAGTCACTTTGCTCCCGTCCTTACCTACATAACTAGACAATCTTTGTGTAGGCCATCTTGATGATTCAATATAAGTACATGCGCGTGAGCTTCGCAATGACCACCTACTTCTTATAGCATCATCGTCATTGGTGCTTATTATAGGTATTGTTATGAAAAAGTCTGGTGTCGCTAAGCAAGAGATTTCCAAGAGTACCTGTATTTGCGAGAGATAAACTTAATTTAGGTAGTTTCTCAGGTTTTCAAACTTGGTCTCAGCACATGTCAAACATTTGGACTTATTCATTCATGCCTACACTTTTGAGAATAGCTCAATCAAAACCTAATATCCCTAATATCCATTGCGCCTAGATTACCCACCTAGTTTTTCTGCTTATTAGAACCACAATCAATACGCTTTCTAACAGCAAGCCAATGAGGATATTTTGACAGTCATCGTGCAGTGTGGTGCATCGTGGTGCAGCCCGAAACTCAATAAGTTCGGGCTATGACTGCGTATTACACTATAGATCGATTAGTGAAATGAAAGATTAAATTAGGTTCAAAATATTTATTAACAGATATTATCAAAATCTATATTCAAAATCTATGCATTTTGCATTTTTTTATCCCTTCTCAGAACAAGTTCTGGTAGGTATAGGTTCCACTGGTGAAATGAAGTATACAAAGTAACATTTTTTCTTTCTTGCGATTCTTAGCTGCCCTTGTACCTGTAATCCAAAATAACACCATAACTTTTAAATTCCTAAACAAATTTGGATGTACTATAGGGCTTCGTAATTTGCTAAGTTTGGTACTACACCACCCCTTTTCATTTCTGTAGTAGCGTATAATGTCTTGAGTAGAGGTACATAACAATTGAACATAAATAATCACAGGTTTACATTACAAAAATTTCATCTCGTCTGTATATAAGAAATAAGAATCTGCAGAGTACAGAATTTTCAGGTTGGTCTTTGTAACAAGAAATTTGTTGCACGTCAATGGGTAATACTTACGAAACATCTTCGCACAAACACGTTTTCAGCTACATACAGGTCCAGAATAACTGTGAGCTCGTTTTTGATGTTTTTGCTCTATACATTTTTAGCATCGTCCGTGAAAACAAGAACTCTCCGACCCAATCTAAAAATCAAAATAGTTATATTTTAAATGTTGGAATGTTCTTAATACGTATGTGATAGAAAAATAAAACGGTTTTCACAGTTCACAACACTGAACATACTCGTAATATGAAATATCGTCAACTCTTGAATCTTACAATTTTTATTTACTCCAAAGCCGGTGACTACAGAGAACGAAACGTGACAGTCTGACACTGACAGACAGTGTCACGTCACGATCACGGAGATACCAGTTGATAATTACTGTATTACCATGACAGTGCACAACAGCCAAAAGTACTGTACCAGTTGTACCACAATAATTGTACCTACTCTGCTTTGATTGAACACGTCTTATCGTCATCGCGTCGTCTTTGTCGTCGGGAACCAATCGTGTAATTGCTATAATTATTTATAGTACATTACGATACAAGCTCTCTAAGTAGTATATTAATACACGGCGGCGTGAAGTTAGCGCCCGAGCGAAGCGAGGGTGCTAACCGCCGTGTATTTAATATACTTACTAACGCAGCGAGTATCGTATACTATTTTATAGCACGTGCGACATAAACCCGCCATCTATTTAATTTATTTTAAAATAATCTTCTAATTAATGCAATTAAAAGATGTTCATTTGACTCTTAGTAATAAACACACAAATTTTAATGTAACAATTTACACCTACCCGTATCACTTCTAGATTTGTTTTTTAGGTTATTAGTATTTTTGGATGCATATTTATTGTTCGTGAATTGCTTAATGTGATATTGTATCAGATTTAATATTGTTCAGTTTAAATAATAGTCAAACAGGTTTCAACTAAAAAACAGTGAAAAATATCAATATTGTAGGGCTTCATTTTGTAACCGAATCTTTATCGTAACGTGAATACCTACTTAATATAGGAATCTATGATTGATCTGGTTTGTGCATAAATGTATTCACTATGAGACTATATTATATAATATGGTGTATAATCATTGAAAGTAGAAAATAGTTCATGTGTCGGTTACATTTTATGTAAACAACAAAAAACGCAACATTTCTAAATCAAGTAAGTATTCTTAGGTTTAAATAATTATATACCTAATCGGATTAGAAATTGAATAAAAGGTACAGTGTACGGTTAATATCGCTAACTTAGGTATAGCGTTTTCACGTAATATTGTCCGACGAATTGACCAAAATGAAAACATGCATAAATATGGCGCCAAAGACATTGGCGTTTCGGTCCCACACGTTACAGGTTATACGTATCTTCTCTTGCTTACTATGAGTTTGTGAGTGGTGTAAAAATGTATGACTGATTAGCTTTGGTTCAGTAATACGCTCGCAACGATGGCTATATTCTTAAACGGTGTGAAGTTAGTGAACATCAGGCCGTTTAAAAATGTGCTACTTTGAACAGCGCAAAGCGTGACCTAAGTGCGGGTTTAAGTCGCACGGTGCTATAAAATATATTTAATAAAATTACGTAGGTATTTAAGATAAAATACTTATTTAATTATTTAAGTCTCTTTTGCTCTTATCTGTTTACTGGTATACCTTGCTCATTAGTTTTCTTTGTTGATGATATCGTTGGGAACTTGAAACCCATATAATTAATTAACTTGTTCAAATTAAACACGTTCTAAAATACAAATTATTCATATCTTTTAAGAAAAAATGACCAAAATTACATTCAGCTATAGTAGGTATAGTACGAGAGTAAATGTGATAATGTAGTAAGTGACATAAAATCTACCACGTGCAAGATTCTGGCAGCACTGAATTGGATACGTCACCTGGCGCTTATTTTATTATTTTGAATTACATAATATTATTTAATTACATTATACGAAACGGCAACGCCCGATTACGCTGCGATTATATCGCGGATATGCTCACACAAAGTAATGTCTTCTTGCTCCCACAGGCCTAGTGTGTCAACGTCGCATAGTGTCCATCTTTTTGAGACACAAGATAGCCTATGTCCGTCTCATAGGTCCAATCTATTCCTATACCTACCAAATTTCATCGAAATCCTTTCAGCCGTTTAGCCGTGAAAAGGCAACAAACAGACAATAAACAGAGTGACTTTCACATTTCTAATATTAGTAGTATGGATTATAATATTATTTAAGAACTTTTATATTTTGGACTCTGGGATTTTATCAGTTAAATAATAAAACTGTTAATGTACCTAGTAGGTGGATCGTTAATCTAATTTAGCTTTTTGTTATATTGGGCTGGAATGAGAAAATAAAATTTCACATCTAAATACGAGTACATTGATTGTATAATATTTTATTTAAGTCTAAACGGTTATGTACATATTTTTCTTTCAATAAAATAATGACCAGCTTTTATTAGATCCACCGCTTATTTAACAGATCGCCGGCGCGTAACTTTTTTACGTTCTATACTTCAATATTCTTTGGTAGTGAGAGCCGGTACTTCTAGTTCGCGGGGCTGGAACTTTTATTACGCCGTTTCTCCGCTGTTTCTTCGTGCGCTGCAGTCGGATTGTGAAATGTCAGTAGCAGCTCTCTAAGCCTTAATGATACCGTAGATACAGGAAATCCTAGTTAAGGACCAGAATCTGCGCATGTCGTCGTGACGCGTAAAATAATAACAATATTAGGTATGCCGGCCAGTACAACGTAGTTGTTCAAAGGTCACGACCAAAGCAACTGTCTTCTTAAAGTTGTGACCCTCGTCGCTTGCATTGTAGTCATGCGACGTACGGCCAATTTATGGCTAGATTGGAAAATTGCTTTGGTTTATATATACATTGCATTCATTGAACCTGAGTTCATGAAGTGTATTCGTTAACTAGAATATAGCAGTGCAATGAAGATACATTAAATAATCTACAACATTATACGTGTAAGCTGGTTACGGGTTGAACAGAACACACATATTAATAGATTAGAATAGAGAACTCATTATCGTACATCAAAAGGTAACACAAAAACAATAGATAACAACAAAACAAACAAGGTAGTGCAACAGAATCAAAATTGGGCTCTTACGTCAACTGAGCCCACTCCAAACTGTGTCCGCGGGATCAGTTGACCTAATCAATATTTGAATCGGTCAACTGAGCCCATCAACAAAATTTTCAATATATAGACAGTCACGCTAATACTCGCAAGATTTGTCTAAACTAACCAAGTTCCATCGTAATGCTATAATCATTTATATGAAGCTTATATCGATCCATTCATCCGTATGAAATAGATTAAAAATAGACCAGCAAAAAGTTATGTTCACTAAAACATATACTTTCCACGCTTTATGATGTTTTAATTATAAATATTCACCACCAACCTGTTACACCCAAGGTAGAAAAAGTATTCTACGACAATCTGGCGTTCTATTCAAAGTTAACCCTTTTACCAATATTCTAAAACACCGCTACATGTTAAAAAATAACATGGTAGATTTTCCCTTCGAACGACCTAATTTTATTTTAATCAGGTCGCTCTGTGGCTACGGTAAAATTGAAGTAACAATTTTTACTCAACATTTTTACTTAGTGAATTGTAATTTTTATATCATAAGTAAATGAAGATAAAATATACACATAAAATAGTGCCTTAATGTATTATTTACTTAAATAAATGCTCGAATTATTTACCCCGGGCTTTACGCTCTCCACCTAGTCAAGTGTAATCACAGATCACATAACCAGATACTATATTACAGTATGTTCTAGTTCATCCTAATCTGCTTAGTCGAACCGCGGCGGTTTCATTTATTCATACCCTTATCCTAGCTAAGTTGTCTATTAGTTATCGGCTTATCTAATTCCCGTCTGCTTCACATCATAACCCGGTATCCGCCTGGCCAGCTACCATCCTCAAGAAAATCTGTCGTCGCCTCTTTCAGAGAGCCCCATTTTTAGCGCGTACCACATCGACCACATCGTCACTAAGAAATTGGGAATATTGTGATCATACCTATGGGAATAATTTGAAATACCAAAACCCGTGTTTTCCTCCCGTATTATTTCACCGGTAAACCAGGTCGCCGGTGGGCGTACAATACCATCTTTGTTTCGAACAGCGAAACAGTGAAGGTGGCAACTAAATATTGACGTTATTGAAATTAAAATCGTTTCGCAGCTCCCCTGCCACCAGAACTGCTGGTGTTCAATGACGACTTCCTGCCTCGCTCGTCCAGCGATGGCACAATTGAAGAGAACTTCGAGAAGGAGCTCGGGAGGCAGCCCGACACGTACCCCGAGGTGAGTGCACTAGTACGCAGTAGACTAAAACCCGTTTCGCTTGCACGAAAGGACTTTCGCTATATTGTCGTTGTTGTTTTTTTTAGCAAGGTTGACTTCCAGCCGGTGGTGCCGACTATGTTGTTATATACACAGGTTTAACTCCAGTTTAGCCCTGTCATTGATATTTGAACGGTTATTAACTGTAAGAAAACGAAAGGGATGGCGATAATTTGAGAAATTTGAGAGCAGTCAAATTAAGTTTTCGTTAAGTAAGGGTAGGGTGGCTCAATGACCTAAAATGAATGTTGGTCTCAGATGATAAGATCAGATATTTCTTATACAGTGGATGGTCATAATAAATAGCTTCTAAGTATACGAGTATATGTCTTTATTGTAATATTGATTTTGTAAATAGGTACCGTTTACATACAAAAAAATCCTCCAGTCGCATTCAAACAAACTCTTTCATGCCAAACACTCAAAATGTAATCTGCATCTTGATCGCGTTGCTATTTTAATAAATGGATATTGAGATGTAGCACTGGCTACTAGATACTGTCTTGTATGTGTCAATTGTGTCATAATCGGATAGCACTTAACCGCTGAGTGTCATTTATTAATTTGCCAGAGATCATGTAAGTTTCTGTTCCTAATCTACAACTTAAGATGTATTTATTAAATAGAACTAAAGAGCAAGTGCACACTGAAGATAGCTCTCAGAGCTAAGTTTGATTTATTAATACGGACCTAACAGTTCGCTTGAACTGTTAGGTCGATGATGGCTGATGGCAGATGGCCGCGAACGCTTGTTCGCGGCCATCTGCCAGTACCACCAGTATAACCACCTTAGTACAACCTGGCCTTAAGTGAGGATTGTTTGCTATATTGCAAAAGTATGGGATTGAGACAAAATTTGAGTTCCGCGCGATGAAGTGAGGCCCAAGCCCTTCCCAGTTTTGTGTTCGGTATCTATTGACTTCTACGAAACCATGGCTGATATTTCGCCTACGGTGTTTATTACACAACACTAGCCGAGCTTTACTACCATTATTAATTAGAAAATTTAAACTCGAAGCCTCTTGAGATGCTTAAGATGATTCTCTTTGTTAACGAGAATTTGCTGTTTGACTTGTAAAAGTGCGATTTAATTGCCTATTTACAATAAATGCATTGACTTTGACTTTGACTTTGGCTTTGACTTTGACTTTGACTTTGACTTGACTTAGACTCTAGCCGTGGTCGAAATACGGGCTTAAAAATAGACAATGGCTTAAAACTTTTTTTTCTTTTCTCTGCGTGGTCGGGGTAAAGTGACTCCGATCCCTCCTGAAGTACCTCGACCAGGAGACACGATACAAAACTTGGACACCATTCTAGAAAAACTAAAATAACGAGAGTGGGGTTTCATTATTTTTCTTAATATTTCTGAAGCTTGGACGCGTGTACTTAATTATCGATTTCGAATTTCCACACGATGAAATATTAATGTTGTTAGACGCCGTGGCGTATTCAAACATTGCCACTTAAAGTCATATTGATTGCCTATATTTATAGGTTCTATGCACCGTATGTATAGCATTAAAGTATTAATTCCATCAGGGCTGGTTAGAACACCCCCGCCACGGCAAGGACTGAAAATATAATTTTACACGTGTCCAGCGATTTTCTCCGAACCGGCTTTGTTTCTTCCCCACAATACGTTCATATTTTGCTTTAATTCAATTTGTTTTACAACATCCAAAAAGGAGATGTCTCAATTCGAGTGTGTGTATTTTTTGTATATGTTTTTACGCGATTTCTCCACCAATTGGGCATTGATAAAATGATTATTATTTTTCTGCTCGGTAGGTCTTACTTCAGAGATGGTCCCGTTGAAATTTCATCGAAATCAATTCTGTAGTTTGGGTTTTAAATATAAATGTCTGGGTTAGTAGCGATGTTCCCCATTCGTGGTTTGCCCCAACAAATTAAATATTCAATCAATCGATAATCATTTCGACTTTTCCCCCGATTATTTTAAAGCTACCTAACGAACTTTACGACTAAAACTTTCCGCGCGGTATTGGGATGCAATAAAGCAGCCTCCTTGGTAAGTGGTGCAATTATATATACATCGCTTTAATTTTAAAAACATCCGGTGAACCCAGGCAGCTAGTCTACAACGCGGAGTCCTTTGTCTGGCTGGATAATTCTATCTGCGCGATGTTTCAGCCAGAACCGCCTACCTACGCTACGCACGGAGGAAAATAGGCGCGAAAGGAAGGGAATATTGAATTTGACGTCGATCATTTTATAAAATGCAACACGCAGGGGGCTAGTGCACACCAAGCGCGCGGAATTTTATTGCATCTGGATGTACGGCGTGTTCTAGTGTAGCTCTTGACTTCGAAAACATTCCTATGCATTTTGATATTGAGATATATTATATTTTGATATTCGTTTGTGCGCGAATTAGACCCGTTTAAATACTAATTAACATTCCTATGCACTTTTTACATTTGTAAAATTTTCATATCTTTAAAAATCATACTTTTTGGGTTCTGTACTGTCTGTATGTCTGTCTGTCTGTCCGTCTGTCACCAAGATATATCGCATGAACCGCGGTAGACAGTTGAAATTTTCCCAGTTTATGTATTTCTGTTGCCGCAATTTTAACAAATACTAAGAAACAGAACAAAATAAACATTTAAGGGGACTCCTATACAACAAACGTGATTTTATTGGCGTTGTTATAGATAATGGGACGGAACCCGGCGTGCGCGAGTCTGACTCGCACTTGGCCGATTTTTTTGTATGTCGAAACTAGTCGAACTTCCGGTGTCCATTTGTAATTCATACTTAAGACGAAGTAAGGCCGCCTGGAGATTGACTTGTTTCAGCACGAGTGCCTGCATTCGCGGTGCCGGTGACAAGAAAAGTCGTGAAAATATCATTTTCATTATGTGTATTTATGTGGGCGTCAACGCAGCACCTACAAGCCCTTTGAACTCCCCGAAGTGAAATGTTTTCTTTGTTCTTACTTTCAAATAGACTGCATCTAGTTCGAGCCTTCGTTTTTCGGCCATTGGAAACGCCCATCATTTTACGCCGGGCTCAGGGTGCGTTGACCTACCTCGGAATTGGGTCAGTGCTGCAAGGGAATATTCGCTCAAATTCGAGAACAGAATTATTACAGGTTCATTTCTGACTGTCGGTAACTGATAGGCATCACTATGAAAGGAATTTGCACAGCATTATTATGGCTGTAACGAGAACCGGTGGCAACTAACAGGGAATAATTAATTCATATGTTCGGGGCTACAGCAAAACGGAATAATAATTAATTTAGCCTTTAATGATACAAAGTGGAAAATTATGTCAGGCTGCAAATAATGCCAATAATGCTGGTCACAAATACAAATTTCAATTGCCCGACGAATTATCTAGATTAACGATTAACCTTCGTTCCGACCCTAGGATATCAATCTTTTATAACCACCATGAACAATTAAAAAAAAAGTTAAAAGTAACCGGTTTTTACCTATCAAATAACGTTGTCTTGTTTAAAATTACAGCAATAGTCTCATTCAGTTCTTGCTAAGGAATAATTATGTAATACAGTGTGTTATTCGTATTAAAGCTTATATAAATAGGCAGTCCCATAAGAGCTTCCCATTTCGCTCGCTGATTTCCATGGTAAGGGGCGGTTATCAAGGAACGTTGGCGCCGCGCCTGCGCACAGGTGAACCAACGGCGCGGGCGGTCCGGCGGCAGTGGTGGTGCTATCCTGCGCTGTATTCTGCTCCAGACCTAGCTTGGCTTCGCGTGCCAATAGGTTTATAAATCGGAATATAGTTTTTTAACCAGATCGCGGACGGATCCGGCATTGGTGAAGACTGTTTCGACGACGTGGAAGTCAAGGGTCTGGTGGAAGTGGTTGGGGACGACAAGTACGGCCGCCGGGTGATCACGATCAGTGCCTGCCACCTGCCGCCGACCAGCGTGCTGCATCCCGACATCTTGCTCCGGTGAGTTTGGAATTTCTAGCTCTGTTTTGCCAACTTCAAATAGATAACGGTAGCCTCTATTTGAACTTTCCCTTGTTGACTCGCTAGCTTAGCTTAGCTTTGCTTTGTCCAAAATGATGGGGATTTATTTGTAAGTTCTCTTTGTTCGCTATAATATTTTGCGGAGTGACGATTACGGCTTAAAACATCGATGAGCAGAAATCTTGAAAATAACCGAAAAGTGAATAAATGTGAGTAATAATATAATCAAAGAAACAAAATAAAACAATATGAATTATAGATTTGTAATTATTTCATATTAATGTCACGAAAATTGCTTTAATAGTTTATTAAAATAATTATTCTGTTTGAAGTTGGTAATATGGGGTGTGAAGATATTTTCGTTTAATTTTAATTTATTTTTCTCCAGTACCTAAATGTACGCTAAAATGTCCTGGAAATGAAATATTTATAAAGTTTAATTTTACCGTTTAAATGTTTCGACACAGTTCTGTAACAAGTACTTTAAAGAGGTTCGCGAGTGGGCGTGGAGTTTCATAGGGATTATTGTGCGTGATCAACAGGTGGTTTTGCGGCGAGTCCCAGGCACGGTCTTCTAAATAATTTTCACGTCAGTATTCTATTATAACGAAACAAAGCGTTCCACACAGTTGTATAGAGCTTTAGATTTACTCTCACCTTTGTGGGTTGTTTGTTTAAGGTGCATTCCGTCGGAAGTAACGGTTTGTTATAATATTATATTACGATTTCACAATAGACACACTATTTTATAAAAATAGTTATTGTCGAATAGAAATAAAATTGTGTCTTACTATAGTAAAATAAAAATAAAATTATATCTTAGCGCATCGGTCGGTCCGTCGGTCGTTCGTTCGTTCACTCGTTTCTTCGTTCGTTTGGTCGGTCGGTCGGTCGGTCGGCCGACAGATAAACAGTTACTTTTGCATTTATAATATTAGTATGGATTTACGCCGCCAACCTCTGACTCTCCATTGCCTCTGGCCATCCAAAGGTTGACTGGAAGAGATCGCGTCTTTCAGCGATAAGTCCGCCCATTTTACTATAGATATAGATAAAGCTCCTTCTGTAATACCTTGTGTATTTGTATAACTGGTGTGCAATGAAGTATTTTCTATTCTTCCTTTGGCTTCTCCGTAGTCGGGTAAAAAACTACTTACCATCAAACTGAACTCAATTTTCAATTACTCACCTAATTGCGAGTGTTACCCCCAGTTTCTGGAACGTTTGTTGGCATTGACAGTAGATTAAAACTATCGTTGTCTCTATCTGACAATAAGCAAATGACAAAGATGGCAACAGAATTAATCAGTAGTCAACGTTGGCTGACGTTTCAGAAACTGGGGGTTAATCGCTGTAACTACTGTTGCTATATCGCTGTAATTACTAATATCTCCCTTGGATATCAGTCGTTACAGCTGGGCAGTCAACTGGGATATAAAAATGTACAAACAATCGAAAAGTGTGAGGTAGCCTTCTGTCCTACCACGTGGCAATCGAGTCTCCGCTTTGGAAACGTGTGTATTGTGAACTACAAACCTTTTTCCGAAATTACATTTCCTAATGTAAACATCGAAGGAACTGCAAACAATTCGAATATGCATATTGCATATATTATTATGCCGCCAGAATCGTACGTATCTTAGGGGATTCTTATATTCCCGGTGACATAATATAATTATTATGTATTATAAACTACTGCACTGCACATTATGGTGGATACTCACTATGATGAGGTAGACTCTTCTCTAATATTACGCATAAATCGAGTATATACTTTTTTATACGATTATTTAACTTTGGTGCTGAAAGTATACCGCGCTAATACAGTATGGGTGCTTACTGGAACAGCATACTTTCAGTATTCGCGTTGAATGAATCGAAGGTGGATACTAAACCTACAGTGAAAATATTTAAGCTGTGTTAGAACTGTTCATATTGATATATGAACAGCTCTTCGAAACTGAGTAAAACCACGCTATTTACTCAGTTTCGAAGTTTGTTAAGCTCACGAAAAGAAATTCAAATATAAAATTATGTGTGAAATTTTATTGTTATATTTGATCATACAATGAACACCCAAGACAGAAGCGCGATTATAAATACATGGTTTGATAAAAAACTCAAAGATGACACAGAACCACGTGAAAGTTATACCAATAAATGGGGCTTTTTATATAGGGAGGGATCAAGAAGTTAAATTTTTAATTTCGATATCACTTTTTCCAATAAATAAAAACATACAAAAACTATATATATAGCAGTTCAAGCGCTCGTGGCTTTTTGCCACTACCACCAGTATAACAACCTTAGTACAACCTGGACTTAAACAAATAAATATACCGGGAACGACATAGGGAGCAGTAAGCAAATATAAACATTATATATTACCTCAAAAGCAGAGAATCTACAACTAAAAGCGTGCAGCAAAATCATATTGACCCACTAGGTAGGGGAAGGTGAAAATGGCATAGTTATCAATGGGAAAGACGACACTAATACATCGAAAACTATCCTATTCATGCGGCACGGCGTCCTCAAGCTTTGAATTTAACAATGATAGAACTAAAATACATAAGTAACACCACCGCTCTGACGATATCTATCAGTATTACAAAAGTTTATTTTGTAAGTAACATGGCTAGTGTGACCACTTCTTCGTAATAGTTTCGTATTCCATAACCAAGGCTTTGATAATGGTGATTCTTAAATAAAATACGCAAACCTAATTTAATTTTAAACTGACGCTGAAATTTGGTGCTGAAAAGTTATCGTTTGCGAATAGTAGCATAGGCAAAAAGTAATCACTATTTCAGGAATTTTAATCGTGGCATGTGGCTACGTCCCGATTGGTAAACTCAAATTGCATCGCGCAAACAAAATGAGCTACAACTAAATGATTTCAAAAGCATGTGAAATAAATTTCCAAGGCACGAGTACGAGTACCTACGTACTAGTATGATAAGCATTATACATTAGTAGGTATCGTCCTGAGTGAGAAATCGTAAGTTGATAAAAGCTTAGAAACTGATAAATCTAGAGCTTCATGCCGGTAGTTAGTTTAGCTAATGGTGGAGTTCCACAGTGGAGTTAAAGCAGCTAAGCAGTAGGCATCAACAAACAATTTTGTCCTAAGTACAGCGATTAAAAACGAGTAACGTAGCCTGCCACGTTAAAAAATCCCTTAAACTTTTTATCTCATAAATTGGTTTGGTCACACGCAATAACCAGTGTTTATTGGTCAAAGTACGTATGAAAAAAAAAAACTCAAAAGCGTCTCAATAACAACATCCAAAATAATTCTAATACATAGGCTACAACTAAATAGAACAACGTATGTAAGAGCTAAACTGCTTTGCTAACGTCGACAGCTCGACATGCATAAATGAAGGTAGGATAGAGCACCCCTCTCTCAACCCATGCATATTTTATTGGACCTCGAAATCAATAAGTTTCTATAACTCTGTAAACACTATAAGTCTGCAAAACGTACATTTGGAGCGACTTGATCGTTTTCTCGACCAACATTGACGGAAAATCGATATCCGGGAATTTCTTTTTTTTTCTTTAAAATATATTAATCGCTCGGAGCCCTGTCCAGGCTACAAAGTGGGTGGGTAATTTCTACGAAATCACAATATAGCACAGCAGCCTTGAAAGCCAGTGCCGTGTGCAGACAAGCGCACTGATGGCCAGTGTTCGCGTCTTTATTCCTTCGTGTTTGTTGCACCTTTTTCTATGTATTCTGGGTGACAGTACACGTTTTGAGTGTGACTCTTGTGCACAGCGTTAATCTATTAATGCATCTACCAGTACAAGCTCATCGACTTCACTAGAGAAATTGATAATGGTACGTGCATTTTCAATTCATTTGACCACTTTTTAACTGTAGGTATCGAAAGTCTTTGTAAGTAGCCACTAACGCGTCGTCGACTTTTTCCATGTTTTGTGAGGAGTTTAATCACAGTGCAATGCTTGTTTTTTTTTCAACATTGTAGCGACAGACATTAGTTCGTCATGAGCAAGGCCATTGTCTCATTAAGATACGCACACACGACTCTAGTGTCAAATTCAGATTCAGATTCAGATACATTAAATAAATGTCGTATCTTGGGAGTATTGTAGTAGTGAGATAATGCCTTTACGATTACAAACGTAGTAACGACGAGAACTAATTGAGAGATTGTCTCTTCAAAAAAGAAGAATTTGGCCACTATGATAAAAAGTTGATTAAATCTGATAGGCTGAAGGCGACTAGTGTTATCTTTTAACAGGCTGTATACTAAAGTGGTTATACTGCATGGTGGTACTGGCAGAGGGCCGCGAGCGCTTGAACTGCTAGTTTTTGTATATTTTTATTTATTGGGAAAAAGCGATACCTAAATTAGAAAGTGTAAGTTCCCAATCGCCCAAAACATAAACAAATATAAAAAGCCCCATTTATTGGTACATCTTTCACGTGGTTTCATGATCATCTCTTCGTAGGTGACAAGTAGTGTCATCTTTGTGATATTTTTTATCGAGCCAATTATTCGTAATCGCGTTTCTGTCTTCCCAATCGTCTTCATTGTATAAACAAATGTAAAAAGAAATATTGTGTCACTCATAATTTTATATTTTAATTAGTTTCCTGAGCTTAATAAACTTCTAAATTGAGTAAAACCTAGCCTTATGTACCTATCCGCTTAATCACACACCCTTTGATTCTAGTTTTATTTATTGGTGCTGTTTGTGATCGCGTAACTTTTGGATGATTTGTCCTACTTAGGGCGTATTCTCACTCCATAGCTATTCCAGGCTTCAACAGGTGGGGGAAGCCCGAACTTCTCCCGGGCTAGCTAGTGTAACTGTAAAACTAGAATATGACAAATCGGGGCGGTTGCAGGCAGGAATACAATACGTTTTTTTAAGTATTATATATTTATTATATATATATTTGTACTCCATAATACACAAATATAAAAAAGACATTGTGTGTAACGATGATGTATAAGTACTTATTGATGTTTGGGTGGGTATTACATTTCGCTTCTGACAAGTCAGGATTTGCAAAATATTTTTTTGTTTTTAATTTTGCTTGTCTTTTAAAAGCATATTTGCAGATAATATCGATATTATGCATCAATGTAGCAATTTTGTCATGCCTGAATAAATGAATAAGTTACGTGCATTTTTTTCCTGCTCCTGGATAACGTACTTTTTATGAAGTTTTAAACTATCGAGTATAAAATGTAGAACCCACTTTGCATCGGCTTGATCGGGAGCACGAATTTGATCACTGACCAGATTAGGCTTCACGTGACAATTTTCGCCGAATATTGTTGCGTTTTCCGATATTCAGTAACTTTTGACGCTTAAATTTTTTACGTACTACCTTTATTTTGTAAAATACTTTTGCAAATCAAAAGAATTTTCCAAAATGTTGATTGCTTTAGCTTTTACTCACCAATAAAAATACAGGGACAACAGAATATTATAGGTAATATAAGTACCCGTAGTAATCATAAATCACCGAACTGATCATATACACGTACTGAAGATTACGCGAACTATATTTCTAGATCGATTTTACATCTCATTGTTATATCATTCTGACAACTGACGATTATACGAGTCCCCTGAGATATAGGAAAATCGTCATGAAATGTCTAATTTACTAAATGCCAATACATATCATTGTAGATATTTATAAGTTCCAGTGAGATTTCCTAAGTAAATAATATACGGGCATAAATGATAAACTATATCCAATGATCGATCATTATCGATGATGAACCTGATTGGCTCAGTGCCCGCGGACAGCGCCCGTTCATGAGTGGACTCGTGACGCAATTGTCTTACTGGTCTGATGTGTGGATGTCGTCGAATATAGTAAACACTATTTGCTATTGTGTATACAGGCGCTGGGGTGGTATGGTATTTGACTAGCTAACCCTGTTATCCCTTTGAATGCATTGGATCCCTGGCTGCACGTCACACGCACGACTGGGTATCGACTATAACTATATATACTATATATTGTCCAATGAGTCCATTGATACAACGCGTAACCGACATCGGCGTAACACTGACGGCTAACACAATTAGTAGAATTAGTAGCGACTTGATTGTAACCGTGTTGATGTGACTGAATCTATATAATTCGAATGCTGTCACTGATTTTATGTAATGCTAATGTCTAATGCCTTTGTTGCTAGAATTAATAAATTATGATTATTATTAATAGGTTTTTGATGAACATGATCTGTTGCTGGGTTTACCAGTAGGGTATTTTGAAAATAAATAATTTTGTTTGGAACCAATTTGTTGTGAATAAAAAAAATTATTTATTAAGCTATATTAATATTTGCCCTGAGTGGGTCAGAACATCACTGGACCACTATACCGAAATATGGACACTTTGATATGGGACGTTTTTAAGTTATCACTATTATTAAACAACATAATCTATGCAGATGCAACTTTACAACTTTTTGGGTGGTGAGGTCCTAAAGTCCTCCTCTATCGACAACGATAAAATATATCTGTATTGGTATAGTTTAACATTAAAATAAAATAAATGGATTTAATTTAAATTCTAAGATTCAATTTATTTTATTTATCACAACGTTAGATAAATTAAAATGCTTACTACTCGTAAAATGTCCCTAATTATGGACCATGATGGTGGATCAGGCCGGATGATTCCCATTCAATTAAAGATGATGCATGCATGGATGGGGTTGGTGACAAAAGTACCTACATATTATTATGGTCACTACGGTGCGTTTCATTTTTAATCACTTTTAACACCACAATCTCACGAACGTATAAAACTACGCGGTATGTCTAAAAAATCATGAATGTAAGTTTAAATATTTTAAACCGGAATTTAGTGGGTTTTCAAGTTGAGCCAATATCCATTGTAAGATAAGCGTTGTATTTAAATTCGGTACCTGTGTGGTTACTATCGGTTCTTGATCTTGGGGCGTTCCACCGATCATCGTCATTATGCCTCCTAAACAAACGAATTTGTAATATACTCGCAAATTCTGAATGCAAAGTCCTCATTGGTCAAAACAAACAATGGGCGGCAAGTGGAAGCAACAAGTAGGTTACCCATTTCGCTTGAACGTGCTACTCGAAAATACGCGTACCAGATATCACTATTCGATGAATTATTTACACTTTATTATTGTGCCAATTGCAAATTGACCGAAAAAAACATTTTTTTTTTGGAAACAAGTTGAAAAAAAAACACCAACTATAATGTTTTCGTTAAATGAGTCGAGTGAAAGCACTGGAGCGGAGTTTGGTGTTGTTGCATATGATAAAGCATATTTAATTTCTGGTATAGGTACATTCGCGTAATTTTCATTATTTCTTCATACGTGAAAACATATTTTTATATAAGTACCTCTACGACGTCGTATTGGGAAGTCAAAGCTTTGGCTGAAGATAGATAACTCGCGGTTACTCCACCGACAAGAGCTATGCTCTTAATAATAAGAAGAGACCTCTACGACATGTACTCGTATTTGGAATGAAATTATATTATTTGTCTGCAAAACGTAACCTGCGCGGATAGAAACAATGCGAAAAGGTATTGTATTTAGAATATCATACAAAATATTGTTCAAACTGAGTACAAAGGAGCTTCCAAGTAATTTTGATTTCAGCTGTTTTCCCATAGTCGGGGCAAAATAAATATTTTTTATGGAGTAGGTACCTTGCATTAGTTGCACTTCTGGTGATCTTTTGGCCTGTCGTAGAGTACTATTGAAATAACATAAATCTGAAAGATCACCAGTCTCCGATGTATAGTTTTTGTAATATAGGGCTCCAAAGTTTGAATACAAAATGTTGTATGAAAAGTATGATACTGGTGATTTCTGGCAATATGTTTTTTGGCAATATGATTTTGTGATCGATCAGTCAGTCAGTCAGTTCTTGCTTTTTGTTTTCGTTCTTGTTTTCGTTCCAACCATACTAATCGCTTTAACTGATTGGCTAGGATCAATTAATCTAAAAATAAATATATTAGGGGTGATCCGATAAGTAGGTACAAATAAGCTCATAAACAAAAATTTTGGAGAAGTGGCGATTTATTTTTAAACATAATCTCCTTTAAGGTCGATACACGTGCCCCAGCGGTTGTCCAACTTCATTAACCCGTTTGAAAAATACGCCGAAAAATTAGCCGTACCTACGGCGGAGGAATAACACTTGTTTCTTCGCCAAATGGGTTTAGGGTTCCGCACTCAAAGGGTAAAACGGGACCCTTTTACTATGTCTCCGCTGTCCATCCATCTGTCTGTCTGTCTGTCAGTTCGTCTGTTACCAGGCTGTATCTCATGGACCGTGATAGTTAAACAGTTGAAATTTTCACAGATGATGTATTTCTGTTGCCGCTAAAACGGACAGCAACTAATAAACAGAATAAAATAAATATTTAAGGGGGCTCCTATACAACAAACGTTGATTTTTTGCAGTTTTTATAGATAATGGTACGGAACCCTTCGTGCTCGAGCCCGACTCGCACTTGGCGGCCCAATAATTCGGTATAGTTGAGTGCTGTGATTGTTTTGCCCTTCTCTAGGTAGTCGATGTAGATCACACCTAGTCTTCGCTTCATCGGAGCACATGCGCCGACTCGACTGTTCTAGAAGTTCTGAATGACTACTTTAGTCAACAGTCTAGTCGTGCTGGTACCTTACGTACATCTTATCTTACTTCTTACTAATATTATAAAGCCGAAAGTTTGTCAGTGTGTATGTGTGTATGTTTGTTAGTTCTTCACGCTCAAACGGCTGGACCGATTTCGATGAAATTTGGTATAGGGATAGATTGGACTTATGAGACGGGCATAGGCTATCTTTTGTCTCAAAAAATTATCTCGAAGGGGATGAAATAGGGGTTGAAAGTTTGTATGGGTGATTTATAATTCTTCAAGATAGGAATCCGAAAATTTATATGTAGGCTTTTGGTAAGAAATAAAGAAATATGGGTTTCAGCTTTTTTGCAAAATCATCCCTAAAGGGGGCAAGGCAAGGGGTTGAAATTATGAAGTATTCTTTAGATGCACCCCCTACGGACCACAATAAACGGCTGAACGGATCGTCATGCACTTTGGCAAGGGGATAGATAATAATGGATACAAGATAAATAAAGTGATAGAGGGAGAGGGAGAGAGATAAAGTAAGAGAAAAAGAGATAGAGGGAGAAGTATATAGATAGAAATAAAGGGAGAGGGAAGGAGATAAAGGGAGAGTGAGGGGGAGAGATAGAGGGAGTGGGAAATATATAGAGATTCTAGAAATATATTATTTATCTATAACCACCGGTAGCGAGCACTTCGCGTGCCTCCCGGAGCACGGAGCGATAAAAGTTTGTGAATGACGATATAAAGTCATAAGTTGCAAACCCGGTGTCATTAGGTGTCGATGCGTACAGATTAAATATACCGTTTAGCCAGCATCGCTCTAAGGAAAAATGTCCAAAGAGCCCTCCATCGATATCCACACCACTGAACACACCCTTCGTTTCAGGTATCTCATCTATTCCCTGGACAAATACGTAGAACAGGACTATGTAGTCGTCTATTATCATTGTGGTCTAAACAGCCAAAATAGCCCCCCTCTATCCTGGTTATGGCGGGCGTACAAAGCCCTCGACAGAAAGTTCAAGAAAAACCTGAAGGCACTGTACGTCGTGCATCCCACGAACCTCATCCGGATTGTGCTGCGCATGCTGAAACCCTTGATCAGTGGCAAATTCTTCAGCGGACGAAAGCTGACCATTGTCAACTACTTGTACCAATTGAGCGAACATTTGAATTTGGACACGCTTTCGATTCCGGAGCCTGTGCTTGAGTGAGTATTCCCATTTTTTATTTATATTGGTACCCGTTAGTGTCGATTTTTCAAAAACCCGTTGTAGATCATGATAGACTATGGTTCACACGTCGCGGTGGGAGGGTCTGGCCGTTCAGGATGCGCGAGACGACTTTGATTGATGGGGATCGATACTCGACCCTCCTGTTTAGACCTTAACATCCAGCTAACATGACTTAAAAGTAATGCCTCCGTATGACGAACGCAGAACAGTGCCGCGGAAGATTTGCAACGCAATCTCCTGGGTGAACAGGGGTGGGTGACAGGACGCAGTCGTATAGTTTACCGTCAGGTGAACGATTTATAAAAATAGCTATTTCAGACTACAACACTAGATATATTACAGTTTGGTTTCAGAGAAAGTGACTGAATAGGACACAAACTCGACATTATGAACTTGAAACTCACTCGTCAACAAAAAAGCGTTTTCCGTATTACGCTCATGAACTTGCGATAGTGCTACATTTTAGGTTTGAGTGGTGAAATGCAACAATGGACGGATCAAGCGTCGAATAATGGATCTTGTTGGATGCAAATCTTGTTCAAGTTAATACGCGAAAAGTTGAAACTCACAATTTTATATGATATTAGGATAGGGTTGTTTAATGTGGCTATAATGTTAGGTTCAGCTTTTCAGTATATTTCTAGATACAAAAATGTCATTGCGAGATTATCTGAATATGACAATAACCACGCCGAGTTTCCGGACCCTCGGATTATTATTTTCTGATTGCCTATACACAAGAAATCTTAGGTAGTGGGAGGATCTTTTAATCTTCAATAATATTATCAATACTTGCCTACGAATAAGGCTCAAAATGTATTTTTATATGAGCCGTTGTGAGGTATCGTTAAAAAAATCGTAAGCTGCTTACAGGGCGAGAAAACAAGAAATATTTTCACTAATAATTATTATTGTATCTACTTTATAAAATATAAACAAAAAAAATGGTTTTATTTCATATTAAATTTTATCTTGCAGCTCGAAATAATGTGTTTTCATTGCGGATCCTGATTAACAACGGCACGCAACTTCGCCGGTTGTAGAACTGAGTGATTAATACCGTAGATTACGTGATGGCCGCCCGCCATTGATTTTAATTAAATCACAAATGTGCAGTGTACGTGAATATTAATACTAATTATATTGACTATGTACAATTGCATTGTAGATACGACAGACAGCAGTTAGACAAGTACCCGGTTGCGCTCGAAGAAGCTAACCAAATGAGGAGGCTATTTAGAAGGGCGAGGGACGCGGCTTCCGGCTATGAGCAGGCGAACGAGCCTGCGAGCCAACAGAGCGGCGATGTTCCTCAGTTCGGAGTGACGCTCCAGTACATCCAAACTCAGTTCAAAGATGTTATGGTGGATAAAATTCCACCAATAGTCCGACAATGCGTGGAGTACCTCTCGCGCCCGGAGGGTAAGAAGATCTTTTCACTGACAGAAGGGGGAGCAGCGGCCATGCGTTGCAGTTTGGGTATTCAATGGTTGTCTCATATGAATGCGACCCCGGGCCCTTAGGTTCGGGGCAGACGTCCGGGGTGGCGGAGGGTACACTGACGGAAGCGCGGGAAACCCCCAGCATGATCTTATATAGCGATACCAACTACAGGCGGGCACAGAAAATTACTAGTACCTACCTACACAATATAGATGAAATAAGTACTTATATAAAGTTGTAATTCTACGACGCCCTTTATGTCCTCTATGACGATGCCACTCCCATAGAGTAAGGATGCCACTCCGTCTGTCTACGCTGACACTTATACTATATCCATTCTCACAACCCGTTTATGACACTTGTCAAAAAGTTTACAACATAACTTTGTAAAAGCGTCTAGAAAATTATATCCTATACTAATAATAATAATAATATGGGTTAGCGTGGTGGATTATGGTACTAATCCTCCTCACGAAAGTGAGGGGCCTTATCCCAGCTGTGGGACACTTACAGGCTGAATTATTATTATCTCATTTATTTCTATACTTACATTTAGATTGTTTACAATATTCCTATAAAAATACAAAGAAAAATATTATAAAAAACTTAAAACTAGAGTTCCGCCGGTATATAATGATCTTATTGTTATTTTATATTTGCGAAATCAATTTTCAGTCAAGTTTCAGTCAACTGTAGGGTAGCGTTTGTATTCTCTTAGTTAGTGTAGTAACCTACGAATAAGTAGACTTATTACTTATTCGTAAGTAGTAAAGTCATGATTCAGTTAAGTGGTAGGTGTTTTAGTGCCTAGGAGTTTAACGAATGAAAAAAATGTGAAAATAGATTACACATTTTTGGATTTAAATCATTTGCCCATACAGGTGCACAGTGACGAACACTCAATTAAGTATTTATATTCCACTAATGTTACCTAATATTAAAATCTGAAGCAACGCTAGTTTGAAGAAAAAATACAAAAACAACAACTTGACTTTTAGGCGGGATATCATTCTTAATCACATGTGTCACATTGATCTAGTACCTACATGATCGGTTGGGCATACATTCCGTCATTTAAGTAAAACACGGTGACTATTATTGTTATATGAGTAGGATGTATATTTTACAATGGATATTTACTTTTGTTTCGTTTCAGCTCTAGAAACGGAGGGACTGTTCCGTCGCTCCGCCGCCGGGACGAAGATGCGGGCCATTATTTTGGCCTGCAATAAAGGCGAGCACGTAGACTTCGGCGACGACCCGCACTTGGCGGCTGTCGTTCTTAAAGCTTTCTTTAGGGAGCTGCGTGAACCCATCCTATCTTTCGAACTATACAAGAACGTCATCAACTTCCATAGTAAGTCATCTTTGGCCTACTGCCAAAACACCTTAAGTATTATATGCCTTCTGAAGAATGAGGCATACCTATTTGTGGAATCACGATGCGTATGTTCCGTGTGTAAATATCGCGGTATGTCCGTCTACTGTGTGACTTTATAGCCCGATGATGATAGATCGCCATACTCGTGGAGAGAAATCGTTTTATGTACGAGTACGTATTGTAGTCCTAACAGAACTTAATCACTATCTCGTCTCGTTATTTTCGTATCACATGCCGCAGGGCGTACGTTCGAGACTAACTGACCGCAAAATCTATAATATGATGACGTTTCAGAGTCGCCGAAAAAGCTCGAGGATATGAAGGTCATACTCCTAGAACGGCTGCCGCAGGAGAACTATGCTGTACTGAAATACCTCGCCGACTTCCTCAGTCTGGTTAGTGTCGTTTCCTCAGCCTCTAAGCAGATGAATTCATCCATGGAGTAACCGCAGCAACGTTTCATACATTACCATGTGCATTATCATCGCAGCACGTATATAGCATTACAGCCGTCGCGTCGGTCCCGGTTGTTGCCGATTGAGAAAAGTGGTCATCCTTTTTTCAAAATCAAACCATAATCAATTACTGTTTCATTTAATTTATCATAACTTATGTTTTTATGATTCTCTTTGTTAACGAGAATTAGCTGTTTGACGTGTAAAAGTAATTTAATTACCTATTTACAATAAATGCTTTGACTTTGGTTCAGCCAAGCCAGAGGCAAGACATACACGGGCCAACGTTGGCCGTTCGACAAATCCTCGTTTATCTTACGACATCGCGCATAATTATGTTTACCTCTGAACACTTTTAACTTTCAATAAGCTATTTGACAACTCTGAAAATATAATACAAATTATGGCCATCCTATCAGATAACAGCGTAAAACACAATTGTATTTCAAGCTAAAATATTATGTCATTATTCTTTGCACAATACAAGAATTGAAATACAATATTTTTTGAACTATTTACCTGTGACGGGAACGCCACGTGATTGGTTCTCACTTGATGCCGTTATGACGTCACACGCGAGAACACATAATTTGTGTTACTCGGTTTTTTTTAATTATAATCCACGCATTTATTTTTGTGCTTAGATTTAGATTATTTACAATATTCTTAGAAAAGTACAAATAAAAATATGTTAAAAGCTTACAACATAAGTACCACCGGTAGCGGAGCAAGTCCCAAGCTACCGGTGGTTAGGGCTGCAGAGAGAGGAACCTCCTGACAATACGTGCCGTGTCGAGGAGTACTGCCTTCTGCATCCGACCCTTATTCCAGCTGTCTAGCGAGAGCCTCTGATGTTGGGAGGCTCCTCGCTACAAGGCCATTCGCCGAAACCACTATCGCGACAATGATCGTCGATTCAACATCCCACATGGTGGTCACCCCGTGGGCCAAGTCTAGGTATACTAGTACCCAACTTATAAGGCGCGTCGTGAATCTTCGTTCGCGCAGAAAAGAAAGTATGGTCCGAAGATTAACGAAAGAATGCTTAAAACTTACAATCAACCTAAGATCACTATTATAAGGTTCATAATACACTGCAGCTGTTAGTTCCATCTCACTCTAAGCTCGCTAAGATGGCGGCGGCTGTCGACCAATAGCGGTCAATTCATCTTCTGCGCAGGTACATCGGTAAGCCATATCAGTGGGTACTAATGTACTTGCTAAGCTTGTCCTTCTCGGCCTTCCAAAGGTTCTCGTCATGGGGGATGGTTAGGCCGACGATTATGATTATGGCATCAAACTATTTTAATACATATTGTTTACTTTTTTTATCTTCTAAATAATGTGCTCTAAGTATATAAAGAAGTGCACATTGTCCGCAGGTCGCCGAACGCGCGTGCACCAACAAAATGACATACTCCAATTTAGCGGTGGTGTTCGGGCCCAGCCTCCTGTGGGCGCCAGAAGGGAAGCAACAGTTAAAGCATGTAGAACTTATTAACAATTTCGTTGAGTTTATGCTCATACACCGAGATGAGCTGTTTTTCATTTAAAAAATCTTTGATGATTTAACCCTTTAGTGCGCAGACGAACAACGTTATTTTATTTTTCTTTTCGATAAAAAAAACGTGTCCCCACACTAGGATTGCTCCTGTATGGTGCGAACTGCTTACAGACTAATAACTTTACATACACACACATCACACCCAGACCAGAAACAAATATTTGTTCCGGGCGGGAATCTAACACCAAGCGCAGCAGTCCGATTGCTCAACCACTAAGCCAAACGTGCCTTAGTGGGGGGAGAGGGGGGGGGAGTTAATCCACTATCTACACTATCACTATCTAGTATGCTTATAAATAATTTAAAAAAATCTTATTTTATAGTTATCGAGAAAAAACACGTTGATATGGTACTCGTACAACAATGCGAAGCTTACGATGATGTATGTTATAGATATTATGTTGTATGTATTCAACACTGAGGCTTACTATAGAATCTCGGAATATCTACAAACGGATACGACATTCATGAGGAATCTTTATTTATTTAGTAAAAAATCTAGTAAATCTATTAACCAATCCTAAAAAAAATCAAATCATACAAGTTGTGACTTGGTAATTATTGTAGAAACAACCATTTTTTCCAGCATGCACAGCTGAAAGTTACAATTACTGAATGAACTTCATTAATGGAATGAGCAATGTTATTTGAGAACGACATTCAAAATACTTAGTACATTACAGGGGGCATCGCAGTGTTGGCTCCAAGAGACGTACCTACTTGTTGACAACCTCATAAATGTTTATTTTATGAATGTAACTCTAAGTTTTAAACATAATATAAAAATACACATTTTAGATTAAAGTCTTAGGGCCGTATTAATAAATCAAACTTAACTCTGAGAGCTATCTTCAGTGTGCACTTGCTCTTTCGTTCTATTTAATATATATACATCTTACGTTGTAGATTAGGAACAGAAACTTAAATGATCTCTGGCAAATTAATAAATGACACTCAGCGGTTAAGTGCTATCCGATTATGACACAATTGGCACATACAAGACAGTATCTAGTAGCCAGTGCTACATCTCAATATCCATTTATTAAATAGCAACGATTTCAAGATGTAGATTACATTTTGAGTGTGGATCAGCTGATAGCGCACTTGGTAGCGCTATTAAGGTTATTTTATTAATACGGGCCTTAGTGATAAATAACACAAAATGTAGACAAAAACATCATTTCAATCAATATTAGTTATGTATCGATCTGCCTAAAAGTTATTATTTTTATTTTTTATTGTTTTATTATTCGTTTATTATTTTTCCCCTCATGGAGGCGTTTCACATAGATTTTAATTTGAAAAAACTTACCAAATATATTATTTTGAATAGTACCTAAGGTAGGTAGCGTAATTTATTGTAGGTAATAGCTATTTTTTTTTATAATGTAATGTTCTAATTTTTTCCACTTATAATGAATTGTGTATTCACGTTTCCTCATTCCTTTCAAACGAATTTATTTAATTGTTTATTAGTTATAAAACTTATTTTTTACTGGCTTACGTTTGTCGATGTGGTCTAAGATGGTGAACTCGCCGACCGTGTTACGTTTTAAACACGCAATGTAACGCTCGGTAGTAACACCATGCATGTAATGCTGCATGTATTTAGGAGCACCGGCATTGGTAACACCGAACAAGGACCGCGGATTTGTTTTTGAAACTGCCACCGCATCGCCAGATGTGACCCTGAATCTATGTGCTGTAAATTCTTATTTGTCTGTACTTAAGATTACCTGTTGAGTGCACGAAGTTCGTCCAAATGTAATTCATTGCTAATTCGGAGCAGAGAGCTTCATTTATCGATGGTTGTCGATAAGTTTAAGAAGAACACAGTAAGAATTTCGCTGTTGTGTGGAATACCCTACCCTTTCCTTAATTAAACCCCGTATGGGGGTCATTATCGCAGAGCGACCCGGAGTCCCTTCTCCCTCTCTTTCCGCAATGCTGCGAAAATTCTTTCCTGTTCCTCAAAGTGAACATCTTGATTTGATTTCAAATTATTTTAATTCGTATATCTACTGCCCCCATACATTTCAGCTGAACCTCTACTATTAGTGGATGGTCCGGGAAGACCTTGTGGAATGGAATATTCTCACCTGGTAATACTTACCTATACCTGTTATTACACACATACAGTTATTGGAAGTTTAAATTGCTATTTGCACTAAATGTTTAGATGTAGTGTATATACATAATATATTTAAATGTTGTCAAGTATAAGAGGCCCATATGGCAAGACCATAGGGTTGTGTCCTCAGCACTCACCACACCTCAGCCTGTGCTAGTGGCCCGAGAGTGATGCCAAATTGAATTAGGCTATTGTATAAAAAAGTTAGCGAACACACCCACTTCAAAAATACAGTAATAAACTATTTTATCCCCTTGATACTAGGCATTATGGTCTTGTTTCCCGCAACTAGGCCGAATTGGCTTTTTGCCTGATATTGGGGGTGATTCCTTTCTCTGTGTATTTTTTTGATCATTCCATAATTTCTTAACTTATAAATCTAAATTTTAGTTCTAAGACAAACATTTTTTTTATTATAGTTTAATATTATTAAGTAGACTGTAAGGGTAATATTAATTAAAGTTAAAAGTAACAAATAAGATGGCAAAAATTACAGTAATTTTTATTTAATTAAGACATAAATTATGAAATAAGCTTTGTACATAGTTATAAAAATTATAATTATTTTAGATTTAAGAATGTTAACCAAATCATAATATTATATAATAATATGTAATAACTCGTTTAAAATAATTATATAAAATAAATAACCTGTGTCTAACTGGGATTCATTTCTAACCACCTACTAACCATACTAGAAAGTAAGAAGTAGAGTGTAGGAAAAGTATTGGTACCTATACTTACTTAAATAAATGACAAATTATGAGCTTTCATGAAATGTAAATTCCCCTGTTGTTGATGACAACTGGGAAAATACTGACAACTGACGACAACTGGAAAAAAAGATTACCTATACCATATAAAATATGAGATGACAACTATGTCTATCTGTCTGTCACCAGGCTTGTTATTGTATCTCATGAACCGTGATTGTTAGACAGTTGACATTTTCACAGATACAGTTGTCACCACTGGGGACATGGAGGCGGGTGACAACTGGGAATGACCCATTAATATGATGTGCTGTTGCAGCTGCTATAACAAACCATAGGTAGGTACTAAAAATAGAATCAAATAAATATTTAAGGGGGCTCCTATACAACAAACGTGTTTTTTACTGTTTTATTTGTTGATTTTAGATATTATCTAAAAACCAGTAAGGGTACCTAGGTAAGTAGCTAATTATTTTCTATTCGTAACTGCACAATACCTAGGCTACTTGATTAATTGTGGAACGAACAAAAACATTAAATATAAATAATGCTGAGAACACTTCACAGAACAGTCTTCGCTGTCTAATCTACCTAATTTTATTGAATTGAAACTTCTTGTAAGGTCTTTCAAAAGGTACAACACCTAGAAATGGGAGCCTTGCAATCTGCATTTCTGCAGATAATAAATACAAATTATAAAAAAATGGATGAAAATAAAATGAAAAAAATTTCAGTCCAATTTTTTTGGTTGAAAATAAGTTTACACTAACTTTAAACTTAGGTAGGTACCTAAATAAAACAAAGGAATTATGCTTATCGCAGATCCATAGGGAGACACAGGTAAAAAAGTAAGCATTCTAATTCAAACGTGGTAGACAGGTGTCAGGTAGGTAGGTACATACCTACCTAGTAATCCTAGTATACCTACAATAACTCTTTTTAGTAGGTACCACCTACCTCTAAAAAGTTATTCGATGAATTTACTCTTTACAATATTATTATGTACATAGGTAGATTATTATATTATATCTACTTAGCTACGTATCATAATTTATGTAGGTACATTAAAATAATATTATATATCGAAAATGGCCCGAATTGCTTCAAGAAAAGGATAGTACGGCCGTGCCTTTTGTTTTGCTCGACTTAGCGGGGGCACTGCCGTGCCCCCAGATACATGATTGAGAATAATATAATATTGTAATTCATAATAATAATATTTTTGTAGTGTGCCAGTGAGACGAGTAAGAGTGATTGTTGATCGTCAGTTGTCACTTGTCAATTTATTTCCTCTATGGACAAGGAATTTCATTTGTATTTTTATTCTGTGGCACAGAGATGACGGCTGGTGGGCTGACGCGTCATGATGACGTTTTAAAAAGTAGATGTGGTAACATTGTAAATCGAAGTTTGTTAATTAGTAATAATGGCTTCGCACGGTTTGTGTATTTAGCTAGTGTCAAGTATTATAATTTATTATTTATGTATTCCCTAATTTCACAACAGGAAAGTCACAGTATCAGTGCAATACTCGTGGTCAAGCAGTCAAGTAAATTTACAGTCATTGTCACGATTCAGTAAAGTGGTAGATATTATAATATTATCCTTTTTTGACCCTTTCTGGGAGTTGTAGAAAAATGTGAATTACACGTTTTTTGGGTTTAATATCATTTTCCCACATTCGTGCACATTAACGAACGCTGAATGATTAGTATCAAACTACCGCGGAACGAGTGAAGCAGCACAATGCACATTGCAGCAGTAAAAATCCATCACGTGAACAAGTCAGCCATAGCCGAACATTTGCTTGATTCGGGACCAAACCATTGGGTCAAATAATAATTGCATGACTCAAAGATCCTGAGAAAGTAGGATTTTTCTCAGAGAAAGATCCTTTCCTTTTTTTTACCATACAGAGTGTACGACTTGTACAGTACAATATCCTACATTTTTTTCTCACTGGCAATAGTCTAGATTTGTGAGAAGATAAATTGAGAATGTAGCTAGGTATTTGGTGTTCTTGTCATGTTCTGTTGATAAAACACATTAAAAAGTTTTTATTACTTACAGTTTGTACCCAAAAGGATTGAGTATACTTGTGACAAGTTATGCTGATACGCACATCCTATTTACGAAGAAATTGATTTATTTTATTACATTCAGTACAACGCATTTTAAAAATAATTGTTTATTATTATGCTTATTTCTAAAGTTGTTAGATTTTTATTAAGGGCAATGATTTAACTTTTTTCGACGTATGCTCTGACAGCGCCAACTACTGGCTATTTTGCGAAACTTCCTATTGATATCTCGGGCTCTACGTCCGATTAAATTCTGTAAAATTGTGCCTCTTACTGCTATTTATGTTTATTTCTAAGTGTTTGTGAGAAAATTTTCCATAACGACTACGCATTGAAAATCAAGTCTCGATGTATCATCCAAATGAGAAGTTCCTTTCAAAACCAATGACACTAAATGAATTCGATGTGCGTTTTGGCCATCTTACTTGGCTTGCGTTGGTAATTCGTACGTAGTCACGTGACCACCTAAGTCTTGGAATCAATGGCGCCAAATGACTTTTACAGAAGATGTATGTATTCCGAAGTGTTTCAGCTATTTTATGTTCTCATGAAATGGAAATGTGAATTGAATCATCATCAAACATAAAAATTCGCGGCGAAATGACGGAGAAAGAAACGCTCACGTCAATCTGGCAACAAAACAGTGCTGCTATCTATGTTGTCAACTTTGTTATGTAGCCTACAATGGAGACTCCGTGAGATAAATATTTACGGATATTTTGAGATAATGCGAATTTGGGCATCTATTACGTTCATCAGTGAGTGCATTACAAACCCACGTATCGCTTGCAAGCGGTCAATCGGCGCAAGCGATAGGCGCGAGTTCCCAAGCCGTATTCTAGTGGGGTGCCCGCGGGCCCCGCCATACATTTCGTGCACTAAAGTGAAACGTCAAACGGGATAGTTCGTAGCCTCTCTAGCGCGAGATAATAATGTGTTTATTAACCGATTTCATGCACTTTCGTGACAATGAACAGGTAAAACACGAATTCGTAACAAATAACACTTGTGCATCAGCTACATAGTTATGCACTTCGCCACTTCGGAACGACGTTTTTGTTCTTATTGTCAAAGTATCTATCTATAAGTGTTATTTTTCTGCTTCTAACTGTTCAATGGGGTTGCATTTTCGTCAATTCGCAACGGAAGTGATAACACAGTAAGCACTGTTTTGTTAGATGAATGTGAGATAAGATTATCTGTCAAAATATGTCAACACAACAAGTGCGTCAACTACTGCTGGGTACGGACGGCGGTGCCGCGATCATACCCGCTCGCGAAGTCCCACATACTGAGTTGATCCAACATGAGTGAACTGTGGTTTTTCTATTTCAGGTTTTACAAACGTATAAAGTGGAATCAAGTAGTGAACGATGTGACATATACAATGTTGCTGCCAAGGTCCAAGTGCAAAGCTATAGTAGGATCGTGAACATGTAGGTTGTGAGACAAACAGTACACAAGATGATGATGAGGGGCACAAAGCGTGCGACGGTGGTGCGTGATGGTGAACAGCCCAGCACGAGTACTGCGGGGCCGAGCACCAGTGGCACCAGCACATCCAAGCGCCGCCGGGCCGATCCAGATGACCCCCTCTGGCAGACTCGGCCTGCCACTGAACTCAAGATGTCATCAATATACAATAGAAGCGCCTCCGAGGCACCTGCAGAACTATTCAGGTTTGTGTGCTTCATTTTAGATTCTAAGGGCTGCGTTCATAAATCAGTAATCTCATTTTTGAGGGTGCTCTTGAGTTTGCACTTAAAATTTTGTTTTATCAATTTATTATATATACACATCTACAACTTGTAGATCGGGAACATTGAATGTGGATCTCCTGATACCACACTTGGTAGCAAAATTGAGGTTCAGTTATTAATATGGCCCAAAGTTTTATCATAATAGTTGCAGTATTAAGTTAGTATTTAACTATAATGCTCACATATAGCAGAAAAACATAGAATTTAGTTGTTTCTGTTGTGGTTATAGTATATCTATGCATGTTATATCCAGTTAAATCTAGTTAAGACAGTCCAATAATGTACTCCTGTGTTAACTACTGATGGATTACATTTTGCAGATTAGACATACTTGACACATCCAGTATATTGTATAAAGTCTAACTGATATATTTTTTTATAAAAATGATAAGTATCTCAAAATATAGCTGGTTTATGCCGTCCCAGTCTTGCAAGCACTGGTATGCTGATAAAACTGTCTAACAAGCAGTCTTTTGATTTTAATCATCAAAAGTGTGATATTGTAATTAAAATTAACGTAAATTACATTTAATCTTTGAGAGTTTCCACAAGTTGTTCAGTAAATAAACTGTATATACTGTGTACTTTAAGTATGAGCAGATTAATAAATATTGTGTGGAAAAATCCACAGAAAATATTTGAAGTTTAGTAAATATTAAATGATAATACATGCACATAAAAGTAATTTTTTTAAACAAAAATAACTGCACACATAATACATAGTAACTGCAATTGATTTCAAATTATAAGATCTGAGTATTTTATTATTGAACTACAATATACAGAGCTAAGAGTTCTACTAAAAAATGATACCAAAGTTAACCTAAAACTTATTGAATACTTTATTAGCTGTGCAGTGTGTCTAGCTAAAAATTGAGCATATTCCATTCTTTGGAAAACTAGATGCGAAATATCATGGCATATTATGCTAAAAAGCCAGCAAACTTATAACGATTCTAGCTGCAGTCTGCAAAGATTTGATAAAAGCCATAATTAAGCCTGCGCAAACAGAAAAAACTTTAAGCATTAAAAATTCATTGTAATCAGGTGCAGAATGTTATTACAAAATCTCATGCCATGCAAAATCTTAAACTCATAAGTACCATTACATTTCATTCAGTATACTTTGACTTAATACATGATTTTAATAATCTTATTATAATTATGTAAAACAAAGTAGTTACTCCATTTATAACTCAAGAACAGCTGGACCGATTTTTATGACGTTTGATATGTTGGATTTCTCTCTGATCCTTAAAGCAGTTTAACTATTAAAACAAGGGAAAAATTAATGAAAATTAACAAAAAAGAAACTACTCAAAACTTAGTCCCAAACTTTGATCACATTGCAAATAAAATCGATTATGAATACAAAGATCAAAGTAATAATTATTTCCTTGTTTGCTCAATCTTAGTGTCAGAATAAGCGGTAAGATTTGTGATGGGTTTAACTGGACCAACATAGTAGTTAGTTATGCAAAAGGCTAAAGTGTCAAGTCTACAATTCTTACAAATAGGTAGTTTCAGTAAATATTACAATGAAGTATGTACCAATTAAATACTGAAAAAAGAGATCCTTATTCTGATCAGACACAAGAACAAATGTCACCAGTATAATTAAATAATGACCAAATACATTAAGTTATTACTATTGTTTTAGAGGTGATTGATGTTCTTGTTGCTTCATCTTACTTTTTGTTCTATATAGGTTTAGTTTGTATCATTTATGGTGGAAAAACAAAACTGCAAGTAGTTTATTTTCGTAGTTAAACCTTTTGAGCGAATTGCATTATCATTTCTTAAAACTTAATACTAACATCGTTCTTGTAATGTGACAATAATATCGCAATTTTTCAATTCAAACTATTAAATGTCATATACAAAGGTCATATAAAAATGGTCAAGAAACGGAATCTTCATTAAGTTTACTAAATAAAGAATTGTTACTTTTTTTACTTAACTGCTTTAGCAGTGCTTCTGAAATACGCACGACAGAGGGAATAGCACCAAGAAACTACAAGGATTTCATTGTATAATTTTTGTGCAATTTCAGGTACAGAAATTCGATACCATAATATAATTATTACTAAGTATGTAATATAAATAAGAAGTATTACTGCAATACTGCAAATGCACCGGCTCAACCATATAAACAAGTTAAATAATAATCACTGAAAAAATCTTAATTAACTGTTGAACTGAAGTCAGACACTTGTTTAGTCTCTTTGAGTAATCAGGTGCATATAATATGTGCAGAATATTGCCTAATAACCCATCATAAGCGAAACAAACCACCTTAAAAGCGTTTTCTCACTACTGTAGTCTTATATCATTTTAGCCTTTGCCGGATAAATTAATCGTTAAAATATAATATAGTCGTACGTTGTTGCGCAAAATTTGGTCAAGCCTATTTATTAACCATAATGATTATTTAGTGAAAATCTGATTTTATTCGAATTTAAACTATTAAATATATCATCGATCTAAATCAGAACCATTGGTGAAGTGGTTCAATAGATTGAATCAAATAAATAACAAGTGATAATTTGACACTTGCTGAAAACAAATCAAAGTAAAATTAGTTTCAGATGTATTCATGACAAATGCGAAATTAGTAGACTTGACCAAAGAACAAATTATGCTGTGCAACACGCAGATTCACAATGTGTGATTGATATCCTTATCAATGTGACATTTTCGGCACAGAATTGATTCGAGCTGACGATAAACACCTCTATGTCCATGCTATAAGAATGTTATTGCTCTCAATTGCATACTCGATGATTAAATCAATGCATGCTACGTCACGAATCCTACTATTCTTATAACATGTTAAAGTATGTATGTTTGTTACTCAACGGCTATTTTAGTCCCGGGACCCGCGGGTGAAACCGCGGGGTGCAGCTAGTGAGCTTATACAGAAACAGGTGTTGTCGTTCGGCGCTAGGCGATTCCGCGTTTGCTATCCAGAACTACAGTCTCAGTCTAACTGATTTCAAGATCTTTGTTGCACAGTGCAGCTCGCGTGCTTTGCCGCACCAATGTCGCTAAATCACTTGATGTAAAGCTTTGGACGTAATTGCAACTTAACTAGAGGCTGTTTTACGATTATGTGCGTTATAAGCTTTTATTTTTTTTATGTACAGTGGACAAAGTCATCCATTTCATAAAGCGCGCGTATCACAAAAAGCCTGAGCGACTTTATCGACTGTACGCATTATTTGCACTTATTATTTTGTATAAGCGATTTATTTGATTTCCTCAAGCAAGTATACGCAATTATGGTGTGCTTTTTAATATGCAATCTATTGTGCGCGTCGTGTGGTTTTAAGGAGGGTTGACGACTTGTCTTGATTTCTCCCTGCGCCGAAACCAAACCGGTCGCTTGCTGAGGGAGAGGGGTTCGGGCTAGTCTAACAGACATAACGAATTACAAAGAAAATGGTCATAAGCCGTGTAATTAAATGTTCAAACTTTTCAGTAAAAACAAATGGGTTGTTAATTATCAAATTAGAACAACACGCTGCCAGTTTTAACTGCAACTAACTAGATAATATACATTATTATGCAGCATAAGTTCGTGAGTTCAACTGACGACGGTCACTTTGCAATTTGGTCTTCAAATGGTTTAAATGGCCCATATTTATCTAGAACTCTGGCCTCAGATGTCGTTTTTGATCATTGAATGTGCACAATTAATTAATTCATCTGATTGACTATACTTGCAATTATGTTTTGTTAATTTAGATTTATTAGATAGTTTGTTTATTAAATGTGTAGCAGTAAGCTCCTGTGTGAAGGTAAGTAGCGTAATTAGCGGGGTAATTACCAGGGGACCCACAGATATGACTACAGTGATTAGACGAAGCAATGTCTGAGGTAGTCTGGTATGAAAACAAGCGCGTTACATAGTTTTATGAGACTTAATAAAAGCTGGTAAAAAGGGAAGAGGTTCTCAATTTGTCTTCGATTTGTTGAAAACAGGCCAGCAATTGAAAAATAGATTTTTGCTTGTATCTTTTCAAAATATGTATTATAAGTAAAAATATATATATGTTATTTTGACTTTATAAACACAGACAATTTAACTTATTTGTATAGACGAGAGTATACATTTACGGTTACGGTTTGTTACGAATTTAGCAGTAACTTGCACCATCTTGAAGTCAATTCGCGAGTAACGTATGTAATGATAGGTACTCGCAAATTAAAAGTAGCAAGGTATTATTGCTTATTTCACAATAATTACCTACTGAAAGTGTAGAAAAATTAAATGAAACTTCATAAATTAATTATGAAGTTTAATTTTATTTTACAGCAAAGTACTTAATCAATACGAATTTGATATTAATTTAAAGTAATAAATTGTCTCTAATTTTGCCTACGCAATGACAACCAACTTGCAGTGTTTATCTATCCATACTACATTTCATAAAAGTAATATACCACTGACTGACTGATTGAACCGCGAAATAATGAAACGGATTTTACTAAAGGAGCCAATAAAGAGCCCGAAAATGGGACTAAAATGTATATGCAAGGTCTATGTTTTAGATGCTTCTCTTAGAAATTATTCTCTAAGTGTTAGAGTTACTATGATAAATAAATAATCGGTGTTATGGTAAATTGTACGAAATAAAAATATTCCTACTATATTATAACGGCAAAAGTTTGTGCGTGTGTGATTGTATATTTGTTACTTCTGCTAGCCCAAACGGCTAGAATTTTGATGAGATTCGGTTCGGAGGTAGCTAACACCCTGGATTAACATAGGCTAATTTTTATACCAAAAACATCGGTTAACATGAACACCG
Source organism: Hylaea fasciaria (assembly GCA_905147375.1). Taxonomy (NCBI): domain Eukaryota; kingdom Metazoa; phylum Arthropoda; class Insecta; order Lepidoptera; family Geometridae; genus Hylaea; species Hylaea fasciaria. Next base: position 1,632,825 of record LR990192.1, read on the forward strand.
CGGGCGCAGTTAGTACTATATATAGTACTAACTAACAATCATCAGTGTTGAAAAGTTTTTATATATAAAAACTTTTTAACACTGATGATTTAGAGAGAGCGATATGGGGCTCGTAATACGAATGTGTTGCTAGAATAATTAATTCTATCATAGGCATGAACCATGTTTTATACCGGGAAATTCCATAGTTCCTATGGGAAAACGAGAATTACGCGAGTAATACGGCGGGGTGCAGCTGCTCATCCATTTCTGTGGGTCACTTGTCTCTAACTTGTCTTGAATTCCATGGCATCGCTTGAGTATCAATCCAAACTTGTTTCTTTTTTACGTTTGCTTCGCTCGCAAGCTTATTTATTTGGCTTTAGTGTGTTGTGTTCAAAGCTAATAAGTGAAAGAAAAAACAACCCATGTACTATTTCTTATCTGATATAATAATATTAGTATTACTATCGGTGTTTTAAACAACCTTGCATATTTCAAAATTATAAACGTTGATTTACCCAAAAATTTACGTCAACTTACTTTTTTCCTAGTGCGGCGTTACTTGAAACAACTAATATTAAAGCGTTACCTATGTACAGTGTCACCCGGCATAACTTTCAACTAAAACTTATTATTCCTGCTTCTCTAACGTTTGTAAGCACCTCAATCTAGACGATGCTCCACGAATAACAGACTTCTAAATTCCTTTCCGTTGCGTATTCTTTAATAGCGCAGAGTACATCTCGAGGACCATACTTAGAGACAAGCAAACGAACCACCACAATCTCACCTGTTGGAAAGCTACGTGCCGAAGGTTGTAAGCACACTTGTCTAGAAAATTGCATACCTAGGTTGTATTTAGCCGCAAACAGACAAAGGCAAAGCTTTTATTGCAACTCTTTGCGGTTCTTTTGATGAACGAAGACGCAAATCGCTTCGTTCTTAGAGGTGATTCCTCCGCCATAAAAGGTAGACGACGCCTTGCTGATGGAGCCTTAGAGATTTCCATCTTTGGGTCTACCAGTAGCCACTGAAGTTCCCACTTAGTGTTCTCGAGTTTACGCTCATATAATTATTCATTTTGATGAATCCAGTAGATTAGGCTTGGTGACGAAGCTCTAGAGTTGGAGCCAGGAAATGGTAGTGGAACTCTCGTTTATTAGTGTTTATTTTATAAACAACATATTTTTTCATTATTACCCTATCGTACCGAAAATATTATAACTAGTACACCGGCTAACTGGTACAATGTTATGCTATACGATTATATTATCAGGATCATAGATCAGAAATCGATGACGTCCGACCATAAATTAGTGCATTCAAAACAACTTTGCTAACCAGAATTGATGCATCAATTATCTTAAAGCAGAGTCCGCTCCTCCTTAGATTACATAATAGTCAACTGTAGGCATTTACATGCTTAATTAGTAGTTGTAATGTTAACCAAGGCCTGGCCGTTGTTTATGCATACAGACATCAACATTGTCTGGGGGTATTTGATTTCCTATATACTAAATAACCACAAATAACCGGTGTAGGGTCCGTATTCGCTGTGCTCATTCAAACACGTAGGGGTAGGTTATATTTGTCCCTAAAAATATTAAACTTCCTGCGGAAAAATTTGAATCGCGTGGCTGAATTCGCGTAGCGCAGCTAGCCTTGTTTCATCACCACCATACCAAAATTACTGGATTTTCCGTAGCTTTCTTTATTGATTCTCTTTCTCAAACACGTGACTCCGAGATATACAGGGTGTTCAGCAGAACGTGTACCATAGAGTATGGGGGTCAGGTGGGATCAATTGCAACAATATGACGATACAGCGAACGTCCTCCAGCCTCACTACTATTTTTCAGGAAATTTTATCATTTTTTAAGAATTTTCCGTAAATTGGTCTTTATGCTGTCGTAATTTTTTTTAGTCAGCTACAAACTCTACCAAATTTTTTGTTTATATTGTAATGTATGACTATTCCACTAAAATTTACATTTAAGTAAGATAATGAGGAGTAAAACAGTTATGAGTTCACAAAATGTCGAGAAAGGAAAAAAAGAATCGCATAGTTCACTTTTAGAAAATTGACTAGTTAGTAAGCATGCAAAAATCCTAATTATCTTATCTAACACAGCCAAAAAATCAATTTTCTGTCTCTTTCTTTCATGATTCACCTAGGATTCTACTTTTGTCTCTGAGAAACTGAATGTTATGAAATGATATTAAAGTTCAGTCAGATAGGTGTTCGATCAACTACGTAAAGAGAAAAACCACGTAAATTTTTTTTTTAATTCTGCCCTGTAACTAAACATTCACACCATGTTTTTCTTATTTCTACTTTGGTCTTTCTGAGACGCATCTCTGCTTTCATTGTTACAAATGCGTTATTAATTGTTTAAATCCGAACTCTGCTCCTTTTTCATAGACCAGTTCTTTAAGCTCGACACCAGACGTGAAAATCAAGCGTCAGGTCCTTTACTAGTACTAACTAGTAACTTTTTGCCCCCATTTTCTTCCAGAAAATCGCTATCGACAAAAATATTGCTAAAAATCAAAGAACTTAGTGTACATAAAATATCAAATCTCGTAAAATTCGGTCGAGAAATGCGACCTGTAGCCAAAAACAAACAGCCGGACGAATGCAAAAACGGCCACACTTAAAATGGAGACCTTCACTCACTTCGTTCGCTCGGTCAATTATTGTAATAATTTGATGGTTTGCGAGCCATAGTGTTAAAATTAAGTAAATAATTATTTGAGAAAATGAGTACCTACCTGTAAGGTCTTTGACATAAAGATTGTAATTAAATAAACCATGTAAATAAAATAAATAAAAATTATTAACATCGCATGTATCTGTTAAGCACGCAACCGATAGGGATAGGGTCTGTGTTTTGCCTCACCTATAAAAAATCTTTATGGTTATCACTTGTGCCACTATGGTTCGCATCCCGTAACTTATTCTATAGCAAATAAATAATTAACATAAAATTAATTTTTCCATTACTAGAAGCAACTCGCGTTTTCACCCGCGTTAACTATTATCCCGCGGGAACCATTAATTTTTACGGGATAGAAGGTAGCCTATGTCATCCGGGGATAGCATAGCTTCCCAACAGTGAAATAATTTTTTAAATCGGTTCAGTAGTTTCGGAGCCTATTCATTACAACCAAACAAACAAAATTTTCCTCTGTATAATATTAGTGTAGATGAAGTTCGGTTACAACATTTGCAAGATATTATAGCAGTCAATTCCCTTCAAAATTCTGCCGGAATAGCGAACAAAATTAAATGCCAATTAAATAAATATGTTTTTCAAAATAAAAATTTAAAAAATTATGAATACCTGGGTCAGTGTGAAATGGTTACATTTAATAGTAAAATAATTTGAAAATAATTGAAACCGACTTCAAATCCAACAGAAAGGCACTAAAAAGGGAGAAATAACTAAACATTGAAATTAAATTAGTCAATTAATGTTATGTTTTATCCATAATCATTGGGAGTCGGTGCCAAGCCCGCATTTTGGCCACCATTACTTTGCATAGCATCTGCTAGGTATGGAATTTTGATTTCTACTTTTTTAATGATACATATTTTGTAGAATGTGACTGTTATGGTGTTTGATCATTAACAAACTATTGGGGTATAGTTTATTAGCGTATTGTATTCCCATATCGCCCAGTAATTGATGGGGGGCTTGGCACCGACTCCAACTATACCAATACTACATACAATAAAATGCGGCCAAGTGCTAGTCGGACTCGCCCATGAAAGGTTCCGTGGCAGCAGGTAACATAATATAAAAGTTCTTGTAGTTCGTTGTAACTTTGATCGATGTTTTAATAATAGCGTATGTTTTTACGATTTATGACGTTTTAAGAAAAAACTTCTTACTAGATCTCGTTCACACCAACTTTCGTTGGAAGATTGCATAGTAATGTACATCATATTTTTTTTTTTAGTTTTATTTATCTCTTATTTTAGAAGTTAGAGGGGGGGAGGGGGGGGGCACACATTTTTCCACTTTGGAAGTGTCTCTTGAGCAAACTGTTCGGTTTAGAAAAAAATGATATTAGGAACCTCAGTATCATTTTTGAAGACCTATCCATAGATACTACATGTATGGGTTTGATGAAAAAAAATGTTGAGTATCAGTTCTAAAGTATGGGGACCCCTAAATTTTGTTGTTTTTTTTCTATTTTTTGGGAAAATGTTATTGTGGTTCACAGAATACATCTACTTACCAAGTTTCAACAGTATAGCTCATATAGTTTCGGAAAAAAGTGGCTGTTACATACGTACGGACGGATAGACAGACAGACAGACAGACAGACACAGACACAGACAGACAGACATGACTCATCTATAAGGATTCCGTTTTTTGCCTTTGGCTACGGAACCCTTCAAATGTACAATACCACCCTTATGAAAATCAAGATTTTGAACGTTTCAGATAGAGGTCGCTAATTTTAGATATATATATATAATTTTAGATAGATGTCGCTAATGTCACTAATTTTAATTGTACAATAATTCAGTAGGTACATTAATTGATAGGTACTTGACGTCTTGACATTAGTATTGAGTCTGATACATCGTCCTTGGCTAGGACTATGTATCAGATGGACCTAACAAAAGCGTATACCAGAAAGGGACACATTGAGCTAATGAAATAAATTTGATAGACGCTATTTAGGTGTGGCTCCAATCATTCGTGCGATATTCTAAAATGTCAAGATTGGTATGCTTAGGTTTCAGCTCTGCAGCTTAGCAAAGAATCGTAAAAACTAACAAAGAATACGCGTTCACCAACAAAGACAAAACATTATCGTACTACCCTACTTACTTCATTGTCTATTTGTAAACACTTGTCTCTTTTCTTCCTCGGATCTTGAGTTAATTGTCATATCTGTTGGATGATTAATCTGTTTTTTTTTTCTAATCGTAGCCCCACACTAGGATTATTCCTGTATCGTGGGTACCGCTTACAGACATATAATTTCACGTACACATCACACCCAGACCAGAAACAAACATTTGTGGTGTTGCATAAATATTTGTTGCGGGCGGGAATCGAACCCGCGACACCGACTGCAGCAGTCCAATTGCTCAGCCACTACGCCAAAAGTGCCGTGCCGTTACTGGGTATTGAATAACATATCAACATCACAAAAGTTTTATTTTGGTTGCTCCTATCAACCGCCTTACTCATAATAGGTCGTTCCTTTCCTACGTACCAGTATATTTTTTAGGATTTCCCTCGATTTCCCAGAGATTCCACCATCAGATCCTGACTTGGTGATAATGGAATTACCTCAAGAGTTTACTCTTTCAAACAAATCGGTTCACCATTGGCGAAAAATCGTATATACACAATTTGGTTTACCTCGATAGGAAATGGATTTATTCCAGTTATTTAGATTGTAATTAAATATAGGCTTAACTAATGAATATTTGAGACGGCAAGGAAAAGTGCCCTCTGAAAACGATTACTTAATAATGTGACTCAGTGGTACGCACAGTTGCAAAGCGCATTTTGTTATAATCTTAGTGTTTAAACTATCCTATCCAGTAGGTATCGAATTTGATTACTTTTAAGATTTTATAGCCTACTAGCGGCGCCCCGCGGTTTCACCCGCGTTACACGTACAGCACCTATTGGTAGCTATTTGAAAGGTTTGTGCATATTATTGTGTCATCATATTTAGGATCCGGGTACTGGGGCGACAGTCTGTACATTAATTAGCTATTGATATTTGTCGTTATTTTCTAACGTACCGAAGATGAAACAGTATGAAAGCTGGAGACATTATAAGTTAGGATGAAACTGAGATCGTGGGACAAAGTTAAACGTACCGAATCTTACTACAACATTGTGAGTTAGTGTGGGTATCTGTGTGAGTCACATAATTATTATAGTATAATCTTGTCTATGATATAAGCTACCTCTATCTTTCTCCCTCTCCCTCTTTCGATCTCTCTCAATTGTTAAAGGGAACTAATAATCATATTACAAAAACTAATCTGACAAGCTGCTACCAATGGGTAATATTGTAGGCTATAGTCGGAAGTTGAACAATTTTAAAACTGTAAAATTATTGCTTGTCCAAAGCTAATTCCAAAAGGACAACATGTGATAATTGTTTATTGTACAAATTATTCCATTAAATCTATCTTTGGGACGGTTTTAAACGTGCCGGTTTGTATAAACTGTTAAACATATTTTTTTAAAAGCATAGTTGCATTAACAATTTATCCTTAATATGCAAGTTATCATGGACACAATGAGGTCTTATTTCTAGTGCCATCCATAGTAAACGGTTCAGGGGGTTTCTGGACTGTTTGCCTAATTTTGCCCTGTGCATGCGAAAACTGTACGCGCAGGGGAAAATTGGACAAAAAGTCCAGGAATCCCCTGCGCAGGGGATACTGCCAGGGGATTTCTGGAATAAGCCCTCGAGATAGGTGCCTATTATAGAGTATATAAAAGTCACTTGCTGTTTCGAACGCATTGAAACACGAAATAACGAGATTAATAGAAGTGATTTAACTTATATCTGTACCGGAACCGCTGTCGCCAAAAAGTTATTGTATCAGTCAAATTTTATAACAACTGTCTTTATTTGAAAATGCGCCTTATGTGTTAACTGATATGGTTTATTTTAATAGGCTCTGAAACTGCACATTTCTTAATGAGTGGAACACCGTAGAGCATGAAACGTATGTGTGGTACAACTGGCGTTTATTTTCCACAACGATTCAAATGTTAGGCGCGCGCGCTGCGCCCACTTCTCACTTCCACTTGTCTCTCTTTCATGCATTGAAATTAACGGGTTTGCAGTCTTTTTGACAGCTAGACGCACGATTATGTGTCCGAAAATCCTCATTGCAAATCTCTCAAGTAGTACTTGCACCGGATGCGCTGCAATTTACCAACAATCATGCAGCCCGTACAGGGACCAATCATCGTATCTTGTTAGCTCGGCAGGCACATGAGTAAGTAGTTCAGGGCATCAATTTAATAGCTAGGTCAGTTGAGGCGTATATAGTAGTAACGGGATACATTTTAATAGTACGCCACTCAGGAGGCTTTAGTGATGCACTACATTACTATAGAGAATTTACATCGTTTAGGCGACTTATTGAACAACTAGGTCGTTCATTAAAAAAGGCAAATATCGATTTTATAGTCGAGAACAATATAAGTGATTGAATATCATTTGCATCAAACGTAGCAAACACATAGTCTAGCAAAATTATTAGCACGTAATTTTTGCCGCTGTCAGCTACTCGGTGTACAGTTTTTCAAAACGATAGGTGTCCGACACACTATTGTCTGGATAATGCATTCCCTACCTCATGGGTGGGACGGGACTACTTGACCCTCATGACACTTGACATTGACTTGACTTGACATCTCATGGAGCCAGACCTAACATCACTCGACTTCCTTGGTTTGGGACGTACTAAAGAGCTACGAATTCATAGAAAATAATCCGTACCAAAGTGGTAATTAATTGAAATTCGACGCTTTTGCGAAACTTTTAAAAAAAAGAAGATATGATGCGCCGCGTCACACCTGTAAAACGCAAGCGTTGCTGCCACGCATTCATTAGAAGTAGGGGAGCTGTCTTTGAACAGAATTAATATTTTTTATTGTTTCGGATGCATGCCATTTTCCTTTGATCTCGTTTTTCTCACATGTTAATTAACTTTTAAAGCCACATGCAGCACACCAACATAATTAGCAATAAGTATAGAAGTTTTTAAAAGCATTGGAATTCCTTGAACGCCATTAGTTTTTTAAACATTTTTAATAGAACCTTTCTAATTATTTATTTCTATTATTTTAACTTTATGAAGTCATAACTAATTATTTAATTATTTTATCCGATTACTCTTACCTTGCATAAACGAAGGATACATCAAAGATTAAACGCCAATTAGAACATTTACAATTGAAACATGTGGGAAACAGTTATACAGGGTTAAAAGGTCAAATTTTGATTTAAAAAAATAAAAAATGTGAGCTGTTAGGGCTATTAATACCTCAATAGATATTCTCTAGAAAGGTCCACCTACACGCCCTTTCACTTTGTCTAATAAACCTTTACCAAACAACCTGTACCTATATCTGTGATTCTATGTTATACCTAGAACTTAGGATTAAGGAGATATTAATGATTTCAAGAAAAGAAAAATTATATGATTTTTTATTGATATCTTCGTTAGTTTTGCAGTGACTAGAAGCACCTCGCGGTTTCACCCGCGTTAACTACTATCCCGCGGGAACCATTAATTTTAACGGGATAAAAGGTAGCCTATGTGTAGCGGGGATAGCATAGCTTCCCAACAGTGAAATAATTTTTCAAATTGGTGCAGTAGTTTCGGAGCCTATTCATTACAACCAAACAAACAAAGTTTTCCTCTTTATAATATTAGTATAGATAATTGTCAATTTGTATGAACCTCATTTTGACTGAAAGTTAACTTCTAACAAACAGAGTTACTTTCGCATTTATAGTATTGCTAGCTGCGCTCCGCGGTTTCACTCGCGTTCGCTATTATTCCGCAAAAACCGTTACTTTATTACGGAATAAAAACTACTATTTCCTATTCCAGGAACACACACACACTGGATGGATTTATTTTTAACTAGCTGCGCCCCGCGGTTTCACCCGCGTTTGGATAATATACGATAGTATATTATCCAAACGCATATTTCCAAACAAATATTTATGATTTGTAGCCTATGTGTTATTCTGATATGTAAGCTATATTATTGTGAAGTTTCATCAAAATCCATTCAGTAGTTTTTGCGTGAAAGAGTAACAAACATCCATCAATCCATACATACAAACTTACGCGTTTATAATATTAAGTAGGACTAGCTGACCCGAGAGCCATGGTTCTGTATTTGTCATTTTACCCATCAAAAAAGTTACATTTCAAGGGTGAATGTGGCCGTGAAGTTTCCTCTAATTTTGTAATGGTCCGCGCAACTTTGTTGTTTTTTTCTTTCATAATAACCTTCTCCTGACGATAACGAACTCAAAAAAAAAAGAATAGGCAAAATTGGTCTAGCCGTTCACGCGTGATGCCGTGACCAAAGGAAATAGGGATTTTTATATAATAATTATTTTTATATAATTATAGAAAAGATAATTTTTATATATAGAAATTATTATATATATATAAATATTAAATTTTATATATTTACCGGTATGTACCTAGACAGCATCAATTATATTAGGTACCTATATAGATAAATCCTTACAAAATTCAATATTGGTTAGTTAATAAGCCTAAAAATTGATCGCAGCGCAATGTGATTATATTTCCCCTGGACATCGAAAGGGTATTAACAGGCGTGGAGAAGGGGCGGCGTACCCCCTCATTCAGTACGCGCCATTCAATCTAGTGAAAATCATAGCAGGCGCCGGACGTATTCGGGGCCTGCGCCCCGCCACTCGGATATGTTTTGAAAGTTCGGTCAATTTATACCGTCGAGATGAAAATTAAACGGAGTTTTCGGACATTATTATAATGAAACAATTACCACGTAAAAAACTTAAAATAAAGTGTACGGTCGCGGTAGTGGATATCCTCTTGGGTGTCAAGATCTTAGCCCTAGTCGTGAGCCTTTAAACATGGACCGCGTTAGTAGTTGGTTGGAAAGCATTGCACCTTGGTTCGACGCACGCGGATCCACCCTCTCATCCGGTCGCAGACCCGACAGTCCGCTTGGACGTGGACCAAGTGGTAGTTTCGGCGGTTCGCCCGTACTTGAATCAGGAGGCCCGCCCTTAAGCGCCCCAGACCGTCCGTTTAGACGGGGGCCCGGCCGTCCGCGCGGGCGTGGGCGCGGTCGCAGCCGGGGACCCAGGCGTGGGCGCGGTCGTAGACCCGGCCGTCCGCCCGGGAGTAGGCGCGGGCGCAGACCCGGCCGTCCGCCCGGGCGTGGGCGCGGTCGCAGTACACCCAGCCGTCCGCCTGAGCGTGAGCGCGATCGCAGTACACCCAGCCGCCAGCACGGGCGTGGGCGCGATCGCAGTACACCCAGCCGCCAGCCCGGGCCTGAGCACGATCGCAGTACACCCAGCCGCGAGCCCGGGCGTGGGCGCGGTCGCAGTACACCCAGCCGTCCGCCTGGGCGTGAGCGCGATCGCAGTACACCCAGCCGCCAGCCCGGGCGTGGGCACGATCGCAGTACACCCAGTCGCCAGCCCGGGCGTGAGCACGATCGCAGTACACCCAGCCGCCAGCCCGGGCGTGGGCACGATCGCAGTACACCCAGTCGCCAGCCCGGGCGTGGGCGCGATCGCAGTACACCCAGCCGCGAGCCCGGGCGTGAGCACGATCGCAGTACACCCAGCCGCCAGCCCGGGCCTGAGCACGATCGCAGTACACCCAGCCGCCAGCCCGGGCCTGAGCACGATCGCAGTACACCCAGCCGCGAGCCCGGGCGTGGGCGCGGTCGCAGTACACCCAGCCGTCCGCCTGGGCGTGAGCGCGATCGCAGTACACCCAGTCGCCAGCCCGGGCGTGGGCGCGATCGCATTACACCTAGCCGCCAGCCCGGGCCTGAGCACGATCGCAGTACACCCAGCCGCGAGCCCGGGCGTGAGCACGATCGCAGTACACCCAGCCGCGAGCCCGAGCGTGAGCACGATCGCAGTACACCCAGCCGCCAGCCCGGGCGTGGGCGCGATCGCATTACACCTAGCCGCCAGCCCGGGCCTGAGCACGATCGCAGTACACCCAGCCGCGAGCCCGGGCGTGAGCACGATCGCAGTACACCCAGCCGCCAGCCAGGGCGTGAGCGCGATCGCAGTACACCCAGCCGCCAGCCAGGGCGTGAGCGCGATCGCGATCGCAGACCCAGACGTCCGCCCGGAACCGTAACAGGCCGCGGAGCCAGAAGGGAATTCTCACACGAACGTCGAGATTTCAGCTGCAGTCGAGAGCGATCTCCTATTAAAACCCAGTATAGTTCTGCACGTGATAGTCCTATTATCCAATGTGAAACGTCGGAGACAAGCAGAACCTTTCAATGCCCTGACATTGAACTCCGCCGATCACCTGGTAGTAGATCCGGCGGCCTTCCGCCTCACCGCGGACCCGGCCGTTCGCCCAGAACCGGAACCAGCCGCAGATTCAAAAGTGAATTCTCGCACGGACGTCGAGATTTTAGCTGTAGTCGAGAGCGATCTCCTGTTAAACCCCAGTGTAGTTCTGCACGTGATAGTCCTATTAACCAATGTGAAATGTCTGAAACGAACAGAACCTTTCATTCCTCTGGTATTGGATCCGGCCTTCCGCCTCATCGCGGACCCGGCCGTCCGACCGGAACCGGAACCAGCGGCGGTTATACAAGCGAATTCTCTCACGGACGTCGAGATTTTAGCTGTAGTCGTGAGCGATCTAGGGAAAACCATTGTAGTTCTGCACATGATAGTCCTGTTAACCAATCCGAAATAACATTAACAAACATAACCTTGCATTGCACTGACTTCGAACTCCGCCGATCACCTGGTAGTGGATCCAACCTTCCGCCTCATCGCGAACCTGGCCGTCCTCCCCGTCGCGGGCCCGGCCGTCCGCCGCTTAATAGGCCCCGCCGTGCACGACTTCGCGGACCTGGGCGTCCGCGTCTTCATAGACCCGGCGGTTGTCCGCCGGGACGTGGCCCCGGCCGTCCGCCGGGCCGTGCCCCCGGTTCGCCACCCGGGCGAGGACCCGATCATTCGTTTATTTTTTTTACGAATAATTATTATAATAATAATGATTATAATAATTATAATAATAATTATTATAATAATTATAATAATAATAATTATAATAATTATTTTGTCTTAAATTATTATGCGGGCCCATACAACAACCAAAGGCCATAAAAAAAATGAAGCAACTAATCCATACTAATATTATAACTCCGAAAGTAACTCTTTGTCTGTTTGTTTGTTTATTTGTTACCTTTTGACGACTTAACGGCTGAACCGATTTAGATGTTTAGTTTAGTTCGTATAATAAAATCAAAATCCAAAAATTCTAATATTTTATCGCACTTTTGCAAGTCAAACACTATGTACCTAATTCAAAAAAAGAAAATATTAAAAAGAAAGTATGATAAATCAAATTATGGAGGTATTGATTATGATTTGCATTGGAAAATGCGTTTTTCTTTCATGCGCTGATCGAAGACTAATTATTATCGGACAGGAAAAAGAAACTCCGTTGACTTTACAGTTTACAGTGCGTCGGTAATACGCCCGTTAGACAAGACGTTACCCAGAAACTCGTGCTTGGATGCTTTGTTTCAATACTTGTATTTTCCTTTTGTTTTTTTAGATCATTTATTTATTTATTTAATTAAAACGGTTTACACCAATTACATTAATTACACAACTATTAGTAACAAGTACAAAATATTATGACAATTACAAAACAAATCATATATACACATTGCTGTACCTATGTATAAATCATTAAGTACATATAATGTCAATAATGTATTCAGTGCTGCCAATGAGATGCCTCAATTTGACCATTTACAACCAATAGTTGTAACAAGTGAACGACACTTCACGATGAATGTCTCAAGCTCAAAGATATACCCCACGTTCCACAGAAAAGACCTAATCAGTGCAATGAAATTGCCTGACAACGAGCCGCTGACATCGAGCGAATACTGGGTGATCACAGATCCTTGGAAACAAGACTGGGAGCGTGGAGTCCAGGTGCCGGTCAACCCCGACGCGCTACCGGCGCCCAAAGTCAAGATCCTCGAGAACCCACAAGCGTCCGACCGGCCTGGCTTCAAATTGTGAGTATTCCTTATTTTGCATATTTATTTTACCGTTTCAGCTAACTGATGACTATTTTATCTGGTGTTAAGAGATTGTGGGGTTCTCGAGGACTACTGCTGCAGAACGCTAGAAGTTACATGCAAATGTTCTGCTCGAGTGTAGCCAGGTAGCCGCTAGAATAGCTAGCACTATCACTGAGGTTTCTAACGGCATGTCTCTGCATTGAAATTTTATTTTTGCACGATTTGCTGATTTTGATCCATCTGACCATTAAATCATACACAAACGAGCAATCATCGCCTCGCCCAATGTATACGCAAAAAAAGCGGCCAAGTGCGAGTCGTACTCGCCCATCAAGGGTTCCGTAGCAGCAAGTAACATAATATAAAAGTTCTTGTAGTTCGTTGTAACTTAGATCGATGTTTTAATAATATTGTATATTTTACGACTTATGACGTATTAAAAAAAAACTTCTTACTAGATCTCGTTAAAACCAATTTTCGTTGAAAGTTTGCATGGTAGGTAATGTACATCATTATATATTTTTTAGTTTTATCGTTCTCTTATTTTAGAAGTTAGAGGACACACATTTTTCCACTTTGGAAGTGTCTCGCGCAAACTGTTCAGTTTTAAGAAAATGATTAAAAACCACAACATCATTTTTGAAGACCTATCCATAGATACCCCACAAGTATAGATTTGATGAAAAAAAAATTGGTTTCAGTTCTAAGTATGGGGGATTGGGAACCCCAAAATTTATTGTTTTTTTTCTAATTTTGCGTCACCATTTTAATGTGGTTCACAGAATACATCTACTTACCAAGTTTCAACAGTATAGCTCTTATGGTTTCGTAAAAAAGTGGCTGTGACATACGGACGGACAGACAGACAGACATGACGAATCTATAAGGGTTCCTTTTTTTGCCTTTGGCTACGGAACCCTAAAAAAACTTAACCCTCCTTCGGCAGTCGACTAATAAAGACATTCACCAAATGTGACTGAGACACAAACTTGTAGAATACACCCTTGGGCTTGTAAAAGTGCTAAGTACCTAATGTTATTGAGATATCAAAACATAACTATTAACGCCGTCTGTGTTGTTGTGTGTGACTTAGCTTTTGTACAACTTAAAGTAAAATATAATGAGATTATGAGGGTTATATGCAAATAAACAGTCTTCACAGAATTACCGACTCGTTTACTTTACCTAAGAGAAGGTTTATGGAGTCGTAAGTAGTGCCCTTGTATTTTTTAACTACGTCATTATGTGCGACTGTCGTGTACCTACCTGTGTGCATTTTGCAGGGTTGCAATTTTGTTCCGGGATCTGAGCCGTGGGAGGGGGTGGTGCAGGTGGTAAAGGGAGGGTAGCAGTGCTACATGGATCGGGGTTTATTAACATTTTCCGTTCGTTGCATATACAGTTGTTTTTTATTCTCTCTAATCAAACTTTATTACAATGTTAACGTTCATGTATGCAGCTTTGAATTAACGCGTTTGTCAACTGCTAAAAATAACGATTTGATGCTAGGTAAAAGATAATTGATATTATGTGGAAACTTTAGCTTAGTGGCAAGGAGTGAGATGTTTTCGTAGAGATTTTTCTATGGTTCTAGTCGTCTCAAAGATCTAACTAAGATGTGCCTTCAAGATATTAGACAAAAAACTCAAACAGTTACGTATTCCCGAAATCAAATATGTAAAGTGATTGTCATACGACTGCATAACAAATTAATTATTGTTAATTATCCATATGATAAAAGGTAAACACACCCTCCGTTGCGTTAGTGGGTGATGAGCTAACCACAAAGCGTAAGGTGGCGGGTTCGAGTCTCGGGCAAATGTAAACTACAGACTAGATTTGCCTTTGGCCTCAGTGTAGGTGTTGTTCTCGATTCCGTAGATTCGTGATAGCTTGATTATGCGGGATTCGGGAAATTGAACATACATACTAAAATATGATTGACGGGTTATTATTTTTGTGCTAAAATAGAAGAAGTTAACAAAAAAAGGCAAGGTTAAATGATACTAACCCTGATCCGTGTATTTAGACTAACCCTATGCAAACTATCTTAATTTCCGACATCATTATATTATGTCATACAAGCACAGAGTTTTGAAACTCTTTACTGAAATAATGTGATATTATATTAGTTACTCATGCGTAGAGCTTATTCAGATGCTATATCTTTTTTTAACGCCTGAATACGTCGATTGTTAGAGCGACTGCAGGACGCCAAGACGTATATAAATAATTGCAGTTGGTCTCCATATAATTGGTAAAATGAAATAAACAGGATCAAAGGAGCACATTTTAGAGGGCGTGTGACTCCTCTCCTCCCCCCCCCCCCCCCCTTCCCCGGCTGTCTGCGCCACACTTACGCATCAACTCCTCTAGGCCCCCCTCCGTCTACCTGCGCCTCCCTCGCGCATCGAGAGATACTGAAAATGCGCTTCCGCGAGAAAACTCAGACAATATGGACTCAAACTTTATGATGGTCGTCGGTTCGCATTAAATATCGCTTGGCTGGCTACCATTCCAAAGTGCGCATTCTGTCTGTGATACGTCGTCGGCGGTAATTGGAATTACTCCTAAGACTTATAAAAGTTACTCATATTTATGAGCATAATATATTAAGTTTTGTTTATATGTTTTATATAATAATTTTATATGTTTTATATAATAATTTTATGTTGAGTAATATTATTATAATAAAGACAAGGTTTACAAGCGATGCACATAGATTTAGGCTATATACATCCTAGTATAGCCGATTAAATCAAAATTAAGTTAAAACCCGACTGCTGAAAAATCAAGCTCTCAAAAGTACTGAACAAGAAAATACATTAATTTTGATGTTCAGAGAAAGGCCGTAGTCGTATGCCACCTACCCTATACATTGTATTTAACAGTAAGCGATCGTACACTGTAGGACAAAGTGTCTGAATGTCTCTCTACCAAATAAATGTATGGCAGGTGGTGTCAAAGCACAAGACACAATAACTATAGGTACTTTGAACCACAGACTAATCGAATGAAGTATAGTAGGTACGTATATAGTAGGTACGTATTACGTACGTTCATATAAAAGCAATCCAAGGTACATATTAGTTAACGAATTTATCAAAGTAGTTCCTGTGATAATACTTGTCATTAAAATGCAACCTTATTTCGCGTGTACATCGGAAATACCACCACGTAGGTAATTATGTAGGTATAATTTTGTGAAAGGGTCTGCATCAACCCCAGTCTGGCGCTCCCGATTTCTGCAGGAATTGTTAACTCGACTCTTTCATCCTTTGTTCAACGTGCATCTGCTCAGTGATACAAAATTCGGATTAGTCATTGAAGTCTAGTTTCAATCGAGGGGCTACTTTTGAATAGTCTTTGGCAATGAACTGCAGTTTTGGCTACGAATTGCGTTATAAGTCAGCATGCAAAATTACTTTGTAACTACATACGTTGCTAAGTTGTTCCCTTCTCGCCTCGGTGACCTTTACCCTTGGCCTTGGCGGGCCGAATCTGCGGGAAGTTGCAGGAAACGTCTTGTTGCGCATATTACATATTATCTCTAATTCTCTATCAATCTATCCATTGACTATAATCATATATTGGTAACGCTTGGCTTTGTACCTATTCGGTCAGGGGTTGCAGTACCGAAACAACTAAGTTGGTGTTAAATTTAATGAAGTAGCAGGCCTCAGGCTTCATTTCGTCAGGCCGCCCCAGTGCCTCTGGTGTGGCTAACAATTTATAAGTGACTTTTTTTAAAGGTTTACGTTTTGGTGATAGAATAGGGTTTTACATTCGAAAAATCGTTATCTAACAGTGAATTCTTTGGCGGTTTCAAGCTATATAATCAACGTATTTGTTTTTTGATTGGCTTGGTCAAATCTAGCACGTAACTGAAAATGTTCCCATTTCCTGTTGATCGATAGGTCTAACATTTGGTACACACCTTCAGTTGACGATACTGACCATAATGTGTATTCAATATCATTGTAAACTCAAGATGGCCGCCACCACAAAATGTCGGATCACATACTTTTTCAACCCCTCAACACGGGTATTAATTAACCTAATCAATTAATTACGCGTCACTTTGTTTGTCCGCGATGGACTCCTAAACTACTAAACGAATTTTAATCAAATTTGCCCACCGTGTGTAGTTTGGTCTACCTTGAAAGATAGGATAGCTTGCATCTCAATTTATAGTCGCAATATTAATAAATAAGTAAATAATAATGTACGTCATATATATTTTTTTAGTTTTATCGGTCTTTTATTTTAGAAGTTAGAGGGGGGGGGGGGCGGGACATACATTTTTCCACTTTGAAAGTGTTTCTCGTGCAAACTATTCAGTTTAGGAAAAAAATATATTGCGAACCTCGATACTATTTTTGAAGACCTATCCATATATAGGTTTTCATCTAACCCATACCCTGACCAAGTGGGTTAGATGAAACAAAAAAATAAATTTATTGTTTTTTTTCTATTTTTGTGTGAAAATCTTAATGCGGTTCACAGAATTTACCAAGTTTAGTTTATTACTTACCAAGTTTCAATAGTATAGGTTTTATAGTTTCGCAGAAAAGTGGCTGTGATTTACGGACGGACAGACAGACAGACATGACGAATCTATAAGGGTTCCGTTTTTTATCTTAGGCTACGGAACCCTAAAAAAATTGACACTGGTTTTATTGTAAACAAACATTATATTAATGATGCTGACAATGTGAAAAACGTCAGTTACGAAAAATAACCAAATATTTTCAATTCTGATGCAATAAATTGTTATAACTCTGTATTTAAATACATAAATTGTACCTAGAGGTAAATTTATAAGAAGGCCGTGTCTGAATAACGATTACGCACAGGTGACTGAAACTCCAAAACAACAAGCTTTATTTGGAAGTAAGCGTGGCCGGCGTTTCTAAAGGGTTGTCTTACATATTATTATATACTTTTATATACTCCTATATTATATTCTGTACCGGCACGGGGATTATACGAATTAATGTTGAAGGAAACGCCGGTTTTTGTTTGTATGCGGAAGGACAGGTGGAGTTCATTTGTTTAGCAAGATATAAGCGGTGATATACGAGTACAACATAAAGTGTTGCGTATATAAAAGCCGGTTACTCTCTAGTAGAATTTAGTCCACAGTAAGAGGAGAAACCAGGGTCTATGTATATAAAAAAAAAGTCGCCTGCGCGTGTTTTTACGGAACATTACTCGAAAACAGCGCAACAAAACAAAAAGGTTTATAGGTTTGTACGGAACCCTCGGTGCGCAAGTCCGACTCGCACGTGTTTTTAAGATGTATATTGAATTTAAGGTACTTACAGAGATGTTGAGCTACTTTAGAGGCTGATCGTACCTCGGCTTCGCTAATCAAAGCGGACAAGGTGTCGGTACGGAATGCCCGCAGCCACCGCAGACCTGATTGAGCTCACACCCGATACACCCAATATTAATGCAACATAGTAATCAGATGTCATACTTGCTAGTTGGTGAAGGACTGCTATTAAATTCGACTGCTATGAAAATATATTTTTCACATTTCATGGTCGAAAAGTGTGTCATATTAGCTCAGCTTAGAGGACCTAAACGAGATTGTTAGGCCCTAGTGAGTGAAAGTAGTTTTTTTTAATTTTGTATTCGCGTTTATCCATACTTTTATCAACAGGCTGAAGATTCGAAATTTTATGTTCCTAGTACCTATGCACACGCATAGTTACATCCATACGCATAGGTGCGTTTGCCAACATTTAAGAGTCAATTTAAAAAGTTTGTATTGCCGTATCAAGTCTTTTGAATAGGATTTAAAAGATTGATTTGATTTTTTTAATAGTAGTAGCTTTTACAAGGGACGAAAACGGCTCATTCATACTCGATGTTTACAGACATTCGTTTCCAAAAGTTTTATAATATTATGTACTTCCCCATTCTTTTCAGTAGCTTATTGTCATTTTGTTTGATTTCGACATCACTGTACAAACTTTGTGCCTTCGTAACTTTTGACTTCTTGAACAAAAACGGATACAAAAATAGAAGTGATGTCCGTAGGCACTTATTTTCCTTCTGCGAAAACGTCTGTCCACATTTTAGGTAAACAATTGTAAAATGTAATATCTTAATTCAATTCCGTAGTACGACGAATAAACTTAGCTTATTTTAATCCATATTCCGTTGGTGGTTCATTGTTTGTAGAAGTGTTATGTCAGATTTTAACAAGGCTTCAGCGCAAAACTTTTCATTAGTATTTGCTATGAAAATGCTTCAGTGCAATGCTGCTCTAGCAAGTTTCGCCAGCTTTTCACCGGTGTTGTTACGAATTTCATTTGTTTAGAGTTATGCTGCGAGCTACTCGTTGAGTTATTTGCGGCTCTAAAACATTTTCGTGTAATAATAATTTTGGAAACATTTACATCAGAGATTACCCAGTGGGCATTCATAATTAAATGTTATTTATTTGTAATTGTATTTTTTATTTTTTCGTTGTTTATGTGAATGAAACTATGATATTTTACCAGAAGACAGCCGACTGTGAAATGACCCAACTAACTTATAGACTGGTACGAATTGCAGACTTGTCTGACTTATAACATACTATCGCATTTACAATAATTAGCGTGACTTATAATTACTGTACTGATATTTTAGCGGTAATTATAAATCACCTGACTTATTATGAATCCGGCTTATAAATGACACAATTTATATCATACCCAACTTATAACAGACTTAACTTATAACATACCCAACTTATAACCAGCCAGACTTGTAAACGGCTCTTGTAACTAAATATCATGATAAGAGTCCCCGCTAACCGATGTCCGTCCGTTTTCGTAGACCAAAGGACAAGTACATCCACCTGACGCGCGACTCGAACTACTCGGCGGAGCGCCACCAGCTGAGCTCGACGCCGGCCTGCGCCGAGGCAGCCTGCTCCTACGACCTGGATGCCACCGACACCTGCTGGCTGCGGCTGCTGAACGCGGAGCGGGCGCGCGCAGGCGTCGCTGCCATCTCGGAGAACCAGCTCGAGAAGGTCATCGAAGAATTAGAGGTGAGTGGGACGGCTGCTACCGGCATTCTTCTTTTCAATGTGGTCCGACGGACGTCACCGCGTTGTCTAAGTTTATCTAGTATATACAGGATGTCGAGCATGACGGGGATGACAGCAGGCGCTGCATCGTTTGTTGTTGGGCTCCACACTTGCAGTGGTTGGGGTGCCAGCGGTGCACGATCGTTATACAATTTACAATCGGGCAATAAGACCCTCTTCAAATAGCCAATACTGTCTTTGCTGTACCGTCTGGCAATGCCGAGTACGTCTTCATTTCGTATCCGCAGCGACGAAACAGGATCTTGCAAAAAAAACTGAATCTTCAGATGTGAATGTAGTGTTCTCCTTATTTCTTAAACAAAGAATCCTAGTGAAGCGATATAAAAAAGGTATGTAAGGTTATCACATGAAAAAATACATTAAAGATGACCTTGCACCTCCTCTATTTTTGTTATCAAAAACAGTACTCGTAACTAGTCAGTAAAGCAAATAAGTTATGACGGTGCGGTCTCCGCACGGCCCGAGGGTCGATGCATGCCAATTGTACCGTGAGAAATTACATTTGTACAAAATTACTACGACAAACATATGTCATGGATACAATATTGATTTGAGTTGATGCCGACGTCCGCCCGCGCCTATCTTACTACTGTATGGAAGTCAATTCATAGACTTCCAAGAATGGTACTTGGTTTTAAACTTTACCAAAATCCATATTATGTAACGGTTATTTGAGTATACACTGAGTTTATCTACGCTATAGGTTTTACACTTGACTACTGACTTTGCTACAAATGAACAGTGCATACGCTACGTTGGCGTAGCGTGGGAGCTACGAAAACGTAACTGCGCCTACGGTGTAGCGTTCAGAAATGATCTAACAAATTGCCTGTGCATCGGTTAGTGTTAATTTATTTATTAGATTTAATTCCATATGAAATAGATTATTTTAGCGAATAACGCGGTAGTAATTTTACGATAATTAAACTAAATACTCGTAGAAGACTTTTCATTGGAAACAAAAGTAAAGTCCTCAAAGTAAACGTAACACTTAGTACGCGATAGAATTTTTCATATCTGTTTTTATACGTAAAAATTTTTAAATAATATAATACTTCGACCAACTCGAAGGAAACCGGAAATAAAATCAAATCAAATGTACGCTCTTATAAAAATAGAGTATATACAATTGAACAGAGATGATTTGTTGTACATCAAGTAAAAAAGAAATACTTTTTATACTTTATATACTCCACAGCTATAAAGAAGCCAGAAAACGTCAAAGGTCTTTGTTCCTATGAGCCGTGTGTCGATGGTGTCTATTGTAAAAGTTTCCCTTTGTACATTTGCATCAGCGAAATATTTTGACCGTTTTAAACAACATTTTACTAAGCACCGAAAAAGAAGCCAGAAAACGTCAAAGGTCTTTGTTCCTATGAGCCGTGTGTCGATGGTGTCTATTGTAAAAGTTTCCCTTTGTACATTTGCATCAGCGAAATATTTTGACCGTTTTAAACAACATTTTACTAAGCACCGAAAAAGAAGCCAGAAAACGTCAAAGGTCTTTGTTCCTATGAGCCGTGTGTCGATGGTGTCTATTGTAAAAGTTTCCCTTTGTACATTTGCATCAGCGAAATATTTTGACCGTTTTAAACGACATTTTACTAAGCACCGAAAATTTTGTAAAAATTTAATAAATAATAGTTTGTCTTTCAATTTGAACCCGGTATTCACGAATTGATCGACGTGCATATAGTTGAGAAGTGTTAACTGCATCGTGAAGGGGAAAGTGGGTTTCTGAGAATTTACCCCCGGCTACTCCGACCAGGCACTAGGCTATCGACCGGCGCTGTCCTGCAGTAGCAGTAATCTACCGACCGATATGGATGGATAGTGCGTAGTTCATAGTATTTAACTAAATTAATATGCTTTAGCATCAACGTACGGCCACTAATAGAATCTCCACTTCCATACTTTTTCTTCAATTTAGATAATTTACAGCACATTTTATCGATAATAAGATCTCAACACAATTCGACTTTAAACTTGCCGGCTACTTTTCATATTCTATCTTAACAGCGGCCGAGTCACTAATATAACAAAACCAAGTATAGAGGCTGTTATTGGGTTTTCATTTTAAGTTATTTTTTCATTCAGTTAAATTAGATGTACACCACGCGACTACATAAAAACTTACTACACTTATAATTCTAGGAACGTCCATATCAACCCTAAAGTCTCTGTTTAAAAATGGGTCGTCTAAAAATCCACTGCTATCGATGAAACGTTTTATCAGGTTACGGCCACAAGAAAGCTATTCCAATAGAATGTTTTGTCCCCAGCTCTCCTGCCAGGGCTGGATAATCCCCCGGGGCTAGAAGGCGTCTTCCCTCTTGTCTTTTCATTTGCTCACGCCTTTTGTGCTGTGTCTGCGTCATTCCCTATATTCTAGACGAATGCATTGTACGTACATACCGCACCAACGCCCTTGAAAACAATCGTTGCAATCTTGGACTGCAATGCATAGCGAAAATATAAACGCACAAAGCCTTATCTTTGCCAACGTAAAGCTTTGAACGTAAGCTTGTCTTTATATGACAAATCGGCTCTATTCTTCTTTCTGAATGTTTTGCCTGTGACTCGCCGATGCACCTTATCCATTTGCTTTTGCTGCTGTGTATAAAGTTCAGCGTCACAGGAAAATTTGTTTATATAGTCCAACAATTTTAATAAATGATCCGCCTGAAATAAATATGAAGTTAACACGAAATAAAACCCAGAAGTTGGTTCGAAGAAAATCGATTTCTCGTTAAATTGCATGAATAATACAACCACAATAATACATTCAGAAGGCAAATTGCATTCGTTCCTATCGTCAATTAGCCTCACGCAGCGGCGGGGAAAGTGCAGGGTTCCTAGTATACCTACACAAATCGATTGCCGTCCTCGTATGACCACTTTGTACTTGTGTGTGTGTGTGTGTGAGGGTGTGTGTGTGTGTGGTGTCGTCGCCTACCGTAGGGCGTACAATACCTATTTAGGGTGAGGTGACCCTAGCTTAGGGTGAGATGGGGGACACGAATCAAAAGCCTGTGTTTGTTGGATGGGGTTGCATTGACCGCTTCGGTAATGTTAAATTATTGTCGGTGTCTTCATTAAGTATGTTGAAATTTCTAGATTTTTTTTTTACGAAATATAACTTACAATCATAGCTGCTACTGAAGTTTAATGTTGCAATTCCCATCAGACCTAGCTCAGTCATATAATAATAATCATATTGAAGTGTAGTTTTTAAGTACTTTATCAGATTTGTTTATGTAGGACAGGGTATTTATAAATTGATCTATGTATGAGAGACTGGGCCTCGGGGTGGATCGATCGTTGGGCTAATGTCAATTCAGTGTCGGACCTGTATCAGATTTGCATTAATAAACAAAGCTCTTCATTTCGATCATCACTATTTTCGAATAGTGTAATGAGGGTGAAGCCCGAGGGGGAGGAAGTGTTAAATAATTCCTCGGCAAGAACCCTTCGTTTTAGTTCGCGAAGTTTCAGTTTATTATAACAAATAATCGATACAGCGTCGATAGCCGTCTGTGAATCTACAGAATATATCCGTCCTAGATACAGCTGTGGTAGCGGAGAATTTCTAAGTACCCAGTAAGTAAGTTCTCGGAGAGTTTCGAACTCTAGATATTTCATTGGAAACTGCACCGAAGCGCACTTCACCTCATCAAAATAGAGTACCGAGCGGAGTTTCATTTTTCTTAACTTTTCGACTGTATCATTCATGTTTGGAAACTTTTTTGACACACGGGACTATGCTAATTTTTGAGTTCGTGTGGAATTTTTCTTGCACTCGTAGTTTTATATAAGTAACTAGCTGTGCTCGCGACTTCGTACGCGTGGAATAGTGATAAAATTCACCTTTTAAACCTTCCCTGGACTTCCACAAATCATTCATGACCAAAATCAGCCAAATCGGTCCAGCCGTTCTCGAGTTTTAGCGAGACACACGAACAGCATTTGATTTTTATATATATAGATTTGACAGCCTCCATGGCGTAAGTGGATGTTGGGCGGACTGCGAAGCGGGCATACTTACCTACTTCTTTAGTATGAGTTCACGCTCGTAAAGAGTAATTTAAACGAGTTCGTTTTTTTACACATATTTGTTTTAAAGTCTATCAGCTGACGTAACCGAAGCGCCTAGTGTTATCTACACGAAAAAATTAAAGCATGTAATAAAATTGAAGCGATGACTTATCAACCAAACCTTCTACAGTTAAGATGCTGAATATTTATTTGAAATCGCGTAGTAAGTTTTAATGTGTCTATTTATTTGCAATGCTATTTATTTTATAAATGTAACTATCGACCTATAGGTAGGTACCACATAATTATTACTGCGATGGAGAACCATTGCTCCGGGGATAAATGAATCCTGCCGACGGATTGAAACTGGTTATTTGATCTATAACTGAAACTGATTGCAGACCCCTGCTCTACCGCCACTCTCCCTCCCCAACTCACCTTTCCCCCTTTACGTGTCGGCGCCAGATTAGACCCCTGGGCCCGCTCATGTCTGTGCATCTTGTTAATGTGAACAGACTTACGTAGCAGCAGCGTATGTATTATTGTATCAATCCGGACATTTACGTAAACAAACATAGTACGTGTTCGATGGAATACCGCACATCTTAATACAATATATAAATTACGCGTCACGTTGTTTGTCCGCGATGGACTCCTAAACTACTTAACCGATATTAATCAAATTTGCATACCGTGTGCAGTTTGTTAACTTGAAAGATAGGATAGCTTACATCTAAATTTATAGTCGCAATAACAAACCTCAGCCACACCGACGCGTGGCCGTGTCTGCTAGTAAATTATATTAAGATAGGGTGTTTAAAACCAGTTTCGTTAGACTACAAAATGCAACCAGTACCGTTCGACCACAGACGATCAATAAACAGACACGATGAAATAAATCTAACTGCATGTGCGTACATCATACTACTCAGTTGTAGCACAGAATACCTATATGTGAATGAATAACCGAGAGGAAGGGGCACTCAATTAAAGCAAGACAGCAATTATACGGGATTTTCTATGACATCTGAGCGTGTTGTCTCTCTTCTGTGGGGTTGAGTTGAGTACTTATTGAGTACAGATCTTCCACCCTGAGGCGGTAGGTTTATAGTTAACTAGCTAGGTCACGCGGTGCTACCCGCTCAATTTATCATTTGTCATAGTCTCCCTTAACATGTTTTGGAGAAAGTACGGAAGTTCATAAGTTTTTGATAGTTTTTATCTCACCGATGAATAACACTTAGGATGATGATGACTTATAGCAGATGTGTTCAGTTAGGGCTTGTGCTATTTGCATACCAAATTTCATGCAAATCGGTCCAGCCGTTTGAGCCTGAAAAAGTAACAAACACACTCACAAACTGTCGCTTCTATAATATTAAGTAAGATTTAGGAACATTCTCTTGGGAGGCATTACAGGTAATTAATAATAACAATATAGTAAATGGGTACATAGAAGTTCTTAAACTCGTGACCAATTATATATTATGATATTAGTTTGTGCGCGAATTAGACCCGTTTAAATTCTAGTTATGTAAACATAACTTAATTTGTGGGACGCCTAGCTGCTAGCCGCTGCTAATCGATAAAGCCTGCTTGGACGGAAGTCTATCATGTAATACATTTTAATACCCTAGAAGAAGGGATATTCTCTGTTAAATTCTTTAACCGTATTCAATTGAACAATTGAGTTGATGATTTAAGTCATTTTGTATCATGTGGAGTACCGAATACACATTTACGGTAAAGCTAGGTAAATATGAACTGGTCCCTATTCACTCATAAATTCGCATTCACACCATTTCATAGTAATTACAGGATGTCTGGAAAAATAATATTTTCAACAAAATTTCTTACAATTAAGACGTATACCTACTTAATCCACTTTAACGAACTTGCATCGTAGCAAACCTTGTCTACGTAAGTTTATGAAATATAAATATAAATCCGCGCTCAAGATTGTCGGGTGTATTTACCAACGAGACGGTGCTACGTTTTCAAAGAGATGTGATGTGTCGATAGATCGCGCATTACGATTATCGGTGGTAGTTACCGTAACGTAGGCGCGGGGGCTGCGTCGCGTCGGTTTATTTATCTAGATTTGCCAGACGCAACGATCTGTATGTTTGCTGTTTGATGGAAATTTCTAATTAAAAGGGCTTGCCACGAATATTAAGAAGTATTGCTTTATTTTTAAAAAAATTTGTTTTCTTGTTTCCCACGTGTATACAGTAATAAAAAGCTTTTAGAATAATAAGTTACGTATGTTTTTTCTCCTACTATAATTATTACTCCTCTATTACTCCAAGCATCATTTTAGATCAGTTCTGATAACCACACAATAATGGCATTCAGTATCATTCAATTCAATGGCATTCAAGATGGCCGCCGCCGCCTCAAAATGGCGGGCTAGATACATATTATTTGCAACCCCTTCAACATGGGTAAGACCGTACCGCATTGTACCTATTTTAAGTTTGGCCTTTCTGTGTTATGTACATTTTGGTGTCAATAAAGAATTATCTATCTATCTATTTATTTACGGGTATCAAATGAAAGGCTTTGAGAAGTAAAAGTTAAAATAGAGTACATCATGATCACATTCCAAATCCAAGATGGCTGCGTACACAAAATGACCGTTTATATTATAATGATATGACTAATCGAAATTCCACGCACCCTAAACGGTTTTATTAATTTAATCAATACCCATGAACTATACGTGATACGACGTACGTTGACGAAATAAAATAGTGAAGTAATATCGATGCAGGTTACCCGTTGTCACATCACTAGTCTTAGATGGCTTACGTTCGGTACTTGGAGATAAAATTCCCCTCCGTCACACGTGTCATCATATTTGAAATTTAATAACCGGCACGTGCGGGTCCTGTACACAATACTATAGACCAATTATTGCGAATTAAGCCGCTTACCCGGGGCTTATGAGCATAATTATTTTATTTGATATTCGGTAGCGCTAATTAGGCAGCTTGCCTATTCTTTTTTGATGACGGGGGCGAAATCCTTCAAACACCCCTCAAGAAATCCGACGAATTTGGAGTGTCGTCGGGTTTTGTTCGATTTTTACCCATTAATACCACCCCCGGGGCCAGCCTTACCTATAGGGCATAAGCTCTAACACACAAATTTATATAAGTGAAACATTATTCAATAAGCGAAATCGCTTAATAGCGATTATGTGTGCTGCCGTCATCTTAGTTGTGCCTTCGTACTAGGCAGGTTCAAAATTAACCGTGAGGAAAACATTGTTACAAACCTTGGTAATGGATAAATAAATATGGGCATTGTTTACATTTTCTGACCTAAAGTTTTTATGTCATTTTCTTAAAATATAGACCACTAGCTGATACCCGCAACTTCGTTCGCATTTTTATATAAAATGTAAACTGTTTAGAAAATCAATTGATGTCGCGGGAAACAGTTATAGGTAAGAATATATCTGTCTCTTTCTCTCTCCCTTTTCCTCTATCTTTCTCCCTCTCTAGCTCTTTTTCTACCTTTCTCCCTCTTTCGCTCTTTCTATCTCTCTTCCTCTACCTCCATCTCTTTCCCTCTCCCTATATATCTATATCTTTCCCTATCTTTCTATCATTAATATCCTTCTCCACTCTCAATCTCTTGCATTCCCTCTCCCTGTCCATCTCATCCATTATATTTATTTCCCTCACCCTCTCCATCTATATCTCTTCCTTTCCCTCCTTCGCTCACTCCCTCTCCCTCTATTTCTATATATTTCGCACTCAATCTCTCTCACCTATTTCCCCCCACTCTCCCCTCCTTCTAGCCCCACTCTCACCGCTTTCACTCCCACTCTCTACTCTTTCTCCCCCCACTCTACCCTCTTTCTCCCCCACTCTACCCTCTTTCTCCCCCCACTCTCCCCTTTTCTTCCCCACTCTCCCCTCTTTCTCCCACCACTCTCCCCTCTTCCCCCCACTCTTCCCTCTTTCTCCCCCCACTCTCCCCTCTTTCTCACCCACTCTCCCCTCTCTTTCTCCCCACTCTACTCTCTTTCCCACCCCACTCTCCCTTCTTTCTCCCCCCACTCTCCCCTCTTCCCCCCACTCTTCCCTCTTTCTCCCCCCACTCTCCCCTCTACCCTCATACCCCACTCTCCCCTCTCTATCTCCCCACTCTACCCTTTTTCTCACCCCACTCTCCCCTCTTTCTCCCCCCACTCACCCCTCTTTATCCCCCCACTCTCCCCTCTTTCTCACCCCACTCTCCCCTCTTTCTCACCCCACTCTCCCCTCTTTCTCCCCCCACTCACCCCTCTTTATCCCCCCACTCTCCCCTCTCTTTCTCCCCACTCTACTCTCTTTCTCACCCCACTCTCCCCTCTTTCTCACCCCACTCTCCCCTCTTTCTCCCCCCCTCTAACCTTTTTCTCACCCCACTCTCCCCTCTTTCTCCCCCCCACTCTCCCTTCCTTTTCCCCCACTCTGTCCGCTTTCTCCCCCCACTCTCCCCTCTTTCTCCCCCCACTCTAACCTTTTTTGCACCCCACTCTCCCCTCTTTTTCCCCCCACTCTCCCCTCTATTTCCCCCCACTCTTCCCCCCACTCTACCATCTACTCCCCCTTTCCCCCCACTATCCCCTTTCCCCCACTTTCCCCCCACTCTCCCCTTTCCTCCTTTCTCCCCCTCCTCCCATCGCACTCTCCCCCCTTAATTACTTTCCAATTTAAATTACGATCCGTTTAGCCGTTTATTGTGGTCCGTAGGGGGTGCATCTAAAGAATACCTCATAATTTCAACCCCCTTGCTTTTCCCCCTTTAGGGATGATTTTGCAAAAAAGCTGAAACCCGTATTTATTTATTTCTTACCAAAAGCCTAAATAAGAATTTTCAGATCCGTAACTTGAGGAATTATGGATTCCCCATACAAACTTTAAACCCCTATTTCATCCCCTTCGAGATTATTTTTTGAGACAAAAGATAGCCTATGTCCGTCTCATAGGTCCAATCTACCCCTATACCAAATTTCATCGAAATCGGTTCAGCCGTTTAGCCGTGAAAAGGTAACAAACAAACAGACAAACAGACAGATAAACAGAGTTACTTTCAGATTTATAATACTAGCTGATACCCGCAACTTCGTTCGCATTTTTATATAAAATGTAAACTGTTTAGAAAATCAAATTGATGTCGCGGGGAACAGTTATAGGTAAGAATAATTATATCTGTCTCTTTCTCACTCCCTTTTCCTCTATCTTTCTCCCTCTCTAGCTCTTTTTCTATCTTTCTCCCTCTTTCGCTCTTTCTATCTCTCTTCCTCTACCTCCATCTCTTTCCCTCTCCCTATATCTCTATATCTTTCCCTATCTTTCTATCATTAATATCCCTCTCCACTCTCAATCTCTTGCGGTCCCTCTCCCTGTCCATCTCATCCATTATATTTATTTCCCTCACCCTCTCCGTCTATATCTCTTCCTTTCCCTCCTTCGCTCACTCCGTCTCCCTCTACTTCTATATATTTCGCACTCAATCTCTCTCACCTATTTCCACCCACTCTCCCCTCCTTCTAGCCCCACTCTCCCCTCTTTCACTCCCACTCTCCACTGTCTCCCCCCACTCTACCCTCTTTCTCCCTCACTCTCCCCTCTTTCTCCCCCCACTATCCCCTCTTCCTCCCCCTCTCTCCCCTTTTCTCCCCCCTACTCTTCCCTCTATCTCCCCCCCCTGTATCATCACTTTCTATTCACTCTACACTCTTTCTCACCCCACTCTCCCCTCTTACTCAACCCACTCTCCCCTCTTTTCCCACCACTCTCCCCTCTTCCCCCCCACTCTTCCCTCTTTCTCCCCCACTCTCCCCTCTTCCCCCCACTCTTCCCGCTGTCTCCCCCCACTCTCCCCTCTTTCTCCCCCCACTATACTCTCATTCTCCCCGCTCTCCCCTCTCTATCTCCCCACTCTACCCTTTTTCTCACCCCACTCTCCCCTATTTCTCCCCCGTTCTATCCTCATTCTCCCCTCTACCCTCATACCCCACTCTCCACTCTCTATCTCCCCACTCTCCACTATTTCTCCCCCGTTCTATCCTCATTCTCCCCTCTACCCTCATACCCCACTCTTCCCTCTCTATCTCCCCACTCTCCCCTTTTTCACACCCTACTCTCCCCTCTTTCTCCCCCCACTCTCCCCTCTTTCTCACCCCACTCACCCCTCTTTATCCCCCACTCTCCCCTCTTTCTCACCCCACTCACCCCTCTTTCTCCCCCACTCTCTCCTCTTTCTCCCCCACTCTCCCCTTTTCTCCCCCCACTATCCCCTCTTCCTCCCCCTCTCTCCCCTTTTCTCTCCCCCACTCTTCCCTCTTTCTCCCCCACTGTATCATCACTTTCTATTCACTCTACACTCTTTCTCACCCCACTCTCCCCTCTTTCTCAACCCACTCTCCCCTCTTTATCCCACCACTCTCCCCTCTTCCCCCCCCACTCTTCCCTCTTTCTCCCCCCACTCTCCCCCCACTCTCCCCTCTTCCCCCCCACTCTTCCCTCTTTCTCCCCCCACTCTCCCCCCACTCTCCCCTCTTCCCCCCACTCTTCCCGCTTTCTCCCCCCACTCTCCCCTATTTCTCCCCCGTTCTATCCTCATTCTCCCCTCTACCCTCATACCCCACTCTCCCCTCTCTATCTCCCCACTCTACCCTTTTCCTCACCCTACTCTCCCCTCTTTCTCCCCCCACTCTTCCCTCTTTCTCACCCCACTCACCCCTCTATATCCCCCACTCTCCCCTCTTTCTCACCCCACTCACCCCTCTTTATCCCCCACTCTCCCCTCTCTTTCTCCCCACTCTACTCTCTTTCTCACCCCACTCTCCCCTCTTTCTCACCCCACTCTCCCCTCTTTCTCCCCCCTCTAACCTTTTTCTCCCCCCACTCTAACCTTTTTCTCACCCCACTCTCCCCTTTTTCTCCCACCACTCTCCCCTCTTTTTCCCCCCACTCTGTCCGCTTTCTCCCCCCACTCTCCCCTCTTTCTTCCCGCTCTCCCCTCTCTTTCTCCCCACTCTACCCTCTTCTCCCCTCACTCTACCATCTACTCCCCCTTTCCCCCACTTTACCCCTTTCTCCCCCTCCTCCCATCGCACTCTCCCCCCTTAATTACTTTCCAATTTAAATTACGATCCGTTTAGCCGTTTATTGTGGTCCGTAGGGGGTGCATCTAAAGAATACCTCATAATTTCAACCCCCTTGCTTTTCCCCCTTTAGGGATGATTTGCAAAAAAGCTGAAACCCGTATTTATTTATTTCTTACCAAAAGCCTAAATAAGAATTTTCAGATCCCTAACTTGAGGAATTATGGATTCCCCATACAAACTTTCAACCCCTATTTCATCCCCTTAAAGATTATTTTTTGAGACAAAAGATAGCCTATGTCCGTCTCATAGGTTCAATCTACCCCTATACCAAATTTCATCGAAATCGGTTCAGCCGTTTAGCCGTGAAAAGGTAACAAACAAACAGACAAACAGATATACAGATAAACAGATAAACAGATAAACAGATAAACAGAGTTACTTTCAGATTTATAATATTAGTATGGATTAGTATGGATTTCACAAAACTAATTTGAATATTTTAGTTTTCTATGGGATAGTTATTTTATTAAAAAATATATAAGATTTAGCATGTTGACGTCATCATTGGCAGAATATCATACAGCGTCGTCGCCAATGCGTGAGAAAACCTGTAGTTTTTTAATCTGTGAGGTTACTTTGATTTGTTTATCTTTTTGGTGACGAGTTTATGTATAGAACTATAGATATAGACACAGATTTAACTTTTTTGGGTGGGTAAGGCTTAGGTAATTTTAACATAATATCTACGGTGAATTTTCGGATATCAAGGTCATTCTCTTCTCGTCTCATATATAAACAAAAATATCAGATATAAGGAATTAATTTTTAATAAAAACTGGTGTTTTGTGATCAGCGTGTCTAATCCTTAAAATGTATTTGCAAACACTAACTTAAAAAAAAAAAAAATGCCCATTGAAACCGTAAAAATAAAAAGGTGTACTTAGGAAAAATAGAAAAAAATGGCTGTAGAAATCGCGTAGTAATCTACCGAACAAGAATTATAATATGTTTTCTCAAGCGGGGATGTAAATACTGTCGCCCGAGTTTCCAAGGTTGCATTTAATCATGTTAAAGGACGGGCGCCTAGCATATTGAATTAAGGGGAAGAGTTTTAGTGAATTGAGGTGATTACACATATTTTGAACGCCACTTACAACAAATCCGTATAACTTGGCAATGTGGAAAAAATATATGTTAATTTTGATCATATACTTTAATTTCTGACTGTTAGTGAAACACAATTAAAAGATATTTTCTCGATAGAAAAAAATTACAAAGTAACCTCTTGAAAATAGCTATTTCAATTCAATCTCACTAATTTATGAGAGAACATTATTCAAATCGAAAGAACTTAAAGCCATTGTACAATAATAAAGGTTTTTGGTGTTTAATATAGCAACAATGCGCCAATTTTCGTTCAAGAAAACATATTTGATTGAATTTTCGTTCAAGTAGAATGACGCGCCAGCCGCCATGTTGTGTCCTCTCTATCATTTCCATACGATTCGACAGTAGTCGCTGCGGCGCGCCGCTAGACGGACCTGTGTCACTTTTTTCAATTATTTTTTTACGTAATCATATTTTTCAAAAATACTGGGCCGCATCCATCGCTTGTCATGTTTGTTTTGTCAAGGCACTGATTAGGCAAAACAAGCATTGGATGCGGCGCGGCCAGTGGCGGCTGTGTTTTGTTTTTCTAGCGCGTTTATTACAATAGAATTTAAATAGAAGTACCAAACAGTCAGTTACCTACTCCCGTTCTTACCTACATAACGAGACAATCTTTGTGTAGGCCATCTTGATGATTCTATCTAATACATGCGTGTGAGCTTCGCAATGACCACGTAGTTCTTATAGCATCATCGTCATTGGTGCTTATTATAGGTATTGTTATGAAAAAGTCTGGTGTCGCTAAACAAGAGATTTTCAAGAGTACCTGTATTTGCGAGAGATAAACTTAATTTATGTAATTTCGCAGGTTTTCCAACTTGGTATATCAAACATATTTGAACCTATTTATTCATGCCTACACTTTTGAGAATAGCTCAATCAAAACTTAATCCTATTTAAATGAACACGAATGACACGCACACGTCATACGCAAATGGAAAAACTGAAGTATATGAACATCAAAATTTGACGGTCTTTAAAATTGCAATATAGCATAGTTGTAACTATGATAGATTTATGATACGACGAGCCGGAGTTCGGTTCTCGATCGCCGTAGTTTGGTTTTGTTGGAAAATATTTTTCTTGACCTTTTGGTTATCCATTGCGCCTAGATTACCCACCTAGTTTTTCTGCTTATTAGAACCACAATCAATACACTTTCTAACAGCCAGCCAACTAGGATATTTTGACAGTCATCGTGTGGTGTGGTGCATCGTGGTGCAGCCCGAAACTAAATAGGTTCGGACTATGACTGCGTATTATTATATTAGATCGATTAGTGAAATGAAAGATTACATTAGGTTCAAAAATATTTATTTACAGATATCCTATATTAAAAATCTATGCATTTTGCGTTTTTTAACCCTTCTCAGAACGAGTTCTGGTAGGTATATAGGTTCCACTGGTGAAATGAAGCACACAAAGTAACATTTTTTCTTTCTTGCGATTCTTAGCTGCCCTTGTAGCTGTAATCCAAAATAACACCATAACTTTTAAATGCCTAAACAAATTTGGATGTACTATTATAGGGCTTCGTTATTTGCTAATGTTGGTACCACACCACCCCTATTCATTTCTGTAGTAGCGTATAATGTCTTGAGTAGAGGTACATAACAACTGAACATAAATAATCACAGGTTTACATTACAATCATTTCATCTCGTCTGTATAAAAGAAATAACAATCTGCACAGTACAGAATTTTCAGGTTGGTCTTTGTACCAAGAAATTTGTTGCACGTTAACAATGTGTTCAATACTTACGAAACATCTTCGCCATGGAAACGCTTCAGCGGAACACGAACACGTTTTCAGCTACATACAGGTCCAGAATAACTGTGAGCTCGTTTTTGATGTTTTTGCTTTAAATACATTTTTAGCATCGTCCGTGAAAACAGGAACTCTCCGACCCAACCTAAAAATCAAAATAATTATATTTAAAATGTTGGAATGTTCTTAATACGTATGTGATAGAAAAATAAAACGGTTTTCACGGTTCACAACACTGAACATAATATGAAATATCGTCAACTCTTGAATCTTACAATTTTTATTTACCCCAAAGCCGGTGACTACAGAGAACGAAACGTGACAGTCTGACACTGACAGACAGTGTCACGTCACGATCAAGGAGGTACCAGTTGATAATTACTGTATTGCCTTGCCAGTGCACAACAGTCATAAGTACTGTACCAGTTGTACCACAATTGTACTCTGCTTTGATTGAACACGACTTATCGTCATCGCGTCGTCTTTGTCGTCGGGAACCAATCGTGTAATTGCTATAATTATTTAAATATAATTAATAAAATTACGTAGGTATTTAAGATAAAATACTTATTTAATTATTTAAGTCTCTTTTGCTCTTATCTGTTTACTGGTATACCTTGCTCATTAGTTTTCTTTGTTGATGATATCGTTGGAAACTTGAAACCCATATAATTAATTAACTTGTTCAAAGTAAACACGTTCTACAATACATAATATTATTCAAATCTTTTAAGAAAAAATGTCCAAAATTACATTCGGCTACCTATAGTATAGTACGAGAGTAAATGTGATAATGTAGTAAGTGACACAAAATCTACCACGTGCAAGATTCTGGCAGCACTGAATTGGATACGT
Organism: Hylaea fasciaria; assembly: GCA_905147375.1. Classification (NCBI taxonomy): domain Eukaryota; kingdom Metazoa; phylum Arthropoda; class Insecta; order Lepidoptera; family Geometridae; genus Hylaea; species Hylaea fasciaria. Next base: position 1,667,690 of record LR990192.1, read on the forward strand.
CCCCTGGCGCTTATTTTATTATTATGAATTACATATTATTTCATTACATTATACGAAACGGCAACACCTTATTACGCTGCGATTATATCGCGGATATGCTCACACAAAGTAATGTCTTCTTGCTCCCACAGGCCTAGTGTGTCAACGTCGCATAGTGTCAATCTTTTTGAGACACAAGATAGCCTATGTCCGTATCATAGGTCCAATCTATTCCTATACCTACCAAATTTCATCAAAATCCGTTCAGCCGTTTAGCCGTAAAAAGGCAACAAACAGACAATAAACAGAGTGACTTTCACATTTCTAATATTAGTAGTATGGATTATAATATTATTTAAGAACTTTTATATTTTGGACTCTGGGATTTTATCACATAAATAATAAAACTGTTAATGTACCTAGTAGGTGGATCGTTCATCTAATTTAGCTTTTTAATATAGTGGGTTGGAATAAGAAAATAAAATTTCACATCTAAATACGAGTACATTGATTGTATAGGTAATATTTAATTTAAGTCTAAACGGTTATGTACCTACATATTTTTCTTACAATAAAATAATGACCAGCTTTTATTAGATAAACCGCTTATTTAACAGATCGCCGGCGCGTAACTTCTTTACGTTCTAATAGTTCAATATTCTTTGGTAGTGAGAGCCGGTAGTTGAAGGTCACGAAGCTGAAACTTTTATTACGCCGTTTCCCCGCTGTTTCTTCGTGCGCTGCAGTCGGATTGTGAAATGTCGGTAGCTGTTGTATGTCTCTTAAGGTGTAAAATCAGTTTACCACCGCGGCGGCGCGGGCGGCGCCGGCTGGCGGTGCCACGGACTGAGCTTGTATTTCGTTTTAAAAGTTGCCCTGTTTGCGTCTGGAACGCGTATAGTCTCGCTAACCACAACCTTGTTAACAAGCAGTGCAAGCACAACTATAATATTACTATAGTCGCACACAACTTTGAATACATTGATGTTATATAACGTAGCTTCTTATAAACAATGGTTGAATATGAAATATGCATAATAATATTATTGTGTAGATTAAGATGGTTGTCTGCGCAAAGCCGAAGCGGCCGCGAGTCGCACATGTAAAACATATTACGTTTTCTGCAGTTTAAACGTACCGATTGATACTAGAGGGATTATGCTTATTCAAAAATAATTTCAAATTATAGTCTTGGAAAATATTCTGCTAGGGTTTAAAATCAAGCGAGACCGCACTTTGTTTAATTAATTAATGTATATATAGTGCTCCTTTGAGGGCGGCCTTTTAAGTTATTAACGTAATTGATGTTGTAAATTAAATCCATCGTACTGACGTGACGTCCATCGGTCTGCGCATTGAATGTGTGTATCGCTTGAGATAACTAACGTTGACAACGGCAGCGCATTGGTACGGTGGCGAGCGGTAGATGCTGCGGTAGACTAATTAGTGTCCAGTAATTTGTTGCGTGTCAGCAGGTCATTCAGGATGTGCAATCGCAGTCAATGGACATATAGGTATTGGGGATTAAAATAATCACGATGTTAATCAAATTTTCATTGAGCTTGCTTAGTAACAAAAGTACCAATTAAGTAGATTACCCAAGATAAATTAGGTTTGATTACGATTTGATTTAATTAACAGCTTTCGCTGCCCCTGGAAGTCCTTTCCATTTTTACGTACCTACCGTCAATGTTTCTGGGCATATTATGTAATACACTTTACGATCACATGCATAAATCTTACTACTGAAATTCCATATAATATCTATGATATTATCACGACCTACGAGAGCTGATCTCACAAATGTCAAGACTCAAGCAAATACCTGTGGTTTACAGGAGCGGCACCCATTCCGCATGCCTTTGTTTGACTCCCACATTAGGGTATGCAACATCCTGGAACTCCTGGAACTTACTTATCTTTGTCCAATTACGTACTGAACTTTTTTGCAGAGATATGCTTCGTGGGATCTGTGCTTTGAGGGGATTCGATTGCCCTCGGGTGGCAACGGAATGGACGGTGTGGAATGGAATTTGATATATTCATACGCACAAACTTGCTCAAGTTTCGTTCATATTAAGTGCGCTTTTTGGATTATGAAACTGTTTGTTGATGACCATAAACAATGAGCTTTCACAATTTTTTTGTTGTATGGTACATAATGCCACTTTTTGTTATTCTTTAAAAAGTTTTGTTTTTGTATCCAGGAAATTAAGTACTTTATCTTGTTTATTTTTCGAAATGAGATCTTATTTTTTTAATATCGAGTGCTTTCGCGAAAATAGCAAACAGAAACTAGATAATATGTGGCGGAATTGTTTGAAACTATAGTAAGAAAGATCTTACTGATCTGTGCGTGACTTTTTTAAATATTTATAATAGATATACTAACAATAGTGACGTAGTTCCGATTCTCGACCTTAACCACTACTACGGGATTAATAACTACCTGGGTAGCGCTCGACACATTTACTATTTAAACAAAAAGTCTTGGCACAAGCAAAATACAAAAATAGGCCTCAGCGAAATCAAACCAAGCAAAAAGTTTCCTCATTAAAATACTTCCAGTTCCTTTTCACTGTCGCTGTGTAAGGAGTAGAACTCAATCAGACTTCGGTGCAGTTCGCGCGCCCTCAAGGGACTGAATGCGGTTTAATATTATTTTCCTTTGACTACCGCATGGCATGCCTTTTATTGCGGGCAAATATGGGGACTGGGGTAACGTCTTAAAACGGACGTACTGTCATCGTATTCTCTATAGAAGTCTTTGTATATATACACATTTCTGTTTTGTGCACAATAATAATTATAGTGCTTAACAAGATTGTTTTATATCGCTGCTAATAAGTGAGTAATAATGAGTACACGCGATGTTTAGTTCAAGTCCCAGCCGTTTAACCGACTAATACTCAAAAGATCGAAAACTGGTTCTTCAACCTTGAGTAACCAAGTGAATAGATCTACTTCTGTCGTTTTGAGAGACTTTGTATGTATGGTGCACATCGATATATAGGCGTAATAACAGGTACCCTTATGGGCGGTGCGTCCACGTCGGCTGTATCTCTTCATTTTACCACAAAACTATTTTGAGTCCTTACCCGAGCCGCGTCAACACGTACTAAGTAATCAGACCAAGATGAATAGACGTTTCTTAGGATAGATAGCACTCGTAACAAAACGTCACGTTGCACAATAGACTTAAATTTTGAATAATAAGCGATATTTTAGTGCCTCGTGTCGTGCGGTGTCCCGTGAAGGACACTACGTTTTGCAGTCGGGAATCCGTCTGCAGTTCCCGGTAGTGAATAAAAACTACCTATTATTGAATCCATCACAGATTATCGATTTTCAATGCATCATCAAAACCCGTTCCGCCCACCAAACCGTTCCACCGTTATAAGACGTAAGTGACAAACGTCTGAATACGTCGATAATCAAATAGGTAGTAGGTACATTTATATAGTTAAGACGAATAGTCTTCCTGATTACGCTTAATTCGAATTTATTTGAATGATGTTTACGACAAATTCGTACAACTTAGGAATGTGGAAAAAATATATGTTAATTTTGATCATATACTTTACTTTGTGACGGTTAGTGAAACACAATTAAAATATATTTTCTCGATAGAAAAAAATTACAAAGTAACCTCTAGAAAATAGCTATTTAAATTAAATCTCACTAATTTATGAATGAACATTATTCAAATCGAAAGAACTTGAAACCATTGTACAATAATAAAGGTTTTTGGTGGATAATATAGCAACAATGCGCCAATTTTCATTCAAGAAAACATATTTGATTGAATTTTCGTTCAAGTAGAATGACGCGCCAGCCGCCATGTTGTGTCCTCTCTATCATTTCCATACGATTCGACAGTAGTCGCTGCGGCGCGCCGCTAGACGGACCTGTGTCACTTTTTTCAATTATTTTTTTACGTAATCATATTTTTCCAAAATACTGGACCGCATCCATCGCCTGTCATGTTTGGTCTGTCAAGGCACTGATTAAGCAAAACAAGCATTGGATGAAGCGCGGCCAGTGGCCGCTGTGTTTTGTTTTTCTAGCCCGTTTATTACAATAGAATTTAAATAGAAGTGCCAAGCAGTCACGTTGCTCCCGTTCTTACCTACATAACGAGACAATCTTTGTGTAGGCCATCTTGATGATTCAATCTAAGTACATGCGTGTGAGCTTCGTAATGACCACGTAGTTCTTATAGCATCATCGTCATTGGTGCTTATTATAGGTATTGTTATAAAAAAGTCTGGTGTCGCTAAGCAAGAGATTTCCAAGAGTACCTGTATTTGCGAGAGGTAAACTTAATTTAGGTAGTTTCTCCGGTTTTCAAACTTGGTCTCAGCACATATCAAACATTTGGACCTATTCATTCATGCCTACACTTTTGAGAATAGCTCAATCAAAACCTAATCCTATATAGGTAAATGAACACGAATGACACGCACACGTCAACACTGAAGTACTCGTATAATTATTATGTACATCAAAATTTGACGGTCTTTAAAATTGCAATATAGCATAAGGTAGGTTCACCCAATAAGGACCGGTTTCTTATAAGGGCCACCATTTCAAAAACCCAGTTCCCGATGATAAATAGAAATCAAAACTCGTGCCGACGTTCCTTATTGACCAATCATTTAAGGGCATTGGCATTATTTACATTTTACGCTGCCATTTTGTCAGTATGCTTGTCAATGTAGTACATGTCACAATGCATCGGTCGATTTATTATCTTCCTTGGTGGCATTTTGAGTAATTTAAATTTTAATATTTCTTTTTGGTTATTACAAGAAATTAATTTATGTAAAGGAATAAAGAACATCTAGGCGTGGGTTATGAAATTATGTTATCGAAAGCACGATTTTTTATGTTGATTTTTATTGGTTTTCTCCGGGATGCCGAAATGCCTAATAAAGTCCACCTTCTTGTCGCCAATTAAAGGCCGGACCTTATAAGGTCTATGAATACTGTAAACTACTTGCTAGTCTTGTTATTACTAAATTGAACTACTTAGGTACTACCACACTTTTTTTTAAATATTTATTTATTACCTTTTAGGAAAAGCTATGGTTAAAAAAATCCATAAAATTAATACGCAATTATTTTTTTTGAACCCGAATAAAATGTGGAACTTCTAAAAATGAGCTAGAATGAAGGAATATCAACATATACATTTACGAAGTAGAAATGTCACTGATTTTCCTGAATTTGTTTAGTTCATTTACATAATACATCATGTTATTATTTGATAGTCAATATAAGGTCCACTGCCAAAAATGTAATTTCTCTACACTTAATAAGGCCCAAGAGCTATGGCTGACAATATACCTGAATCGTATCATTTTTAAGCTGATAATTATTTCAGTTAATACATAACAATACAAAACTAAACTGTATTTTATTGAAATACATAATTTAATGTTGTTATACTGCATTTAAGTTCTTATAGTCTTAATAAAGACCACCACTTCAATTTTTATTAATTTTTAAATTAATCTTTCGGGAATGATAAAAATAACTGTAACTGTATCTCACAAAATTGAAATAAAATAATAAAGTAACGTCGTTTTAGAAATACTTGCAGTAAAAAAATGGGCCTTATTGAGATCACCTGTTTTTAATAAGGTCCATTGACATGTTTTTTTTTAACTGTTTCTGTCATTAATTTACTTATGATAAATGATTTTTGTCTTATGTTTTTACTACAAATATGAGCAATTTCTATAATTTTAGATGTTTTTTCAGTTGAAACGCTTCTAAAATCAGATTTATAGGGATTTGTAAAAACGTGGTCCTTATTAGGTGAACCTACCTTAGTTGTAACTATGATAGATGTATGATACGACGAGCCGGAGTTCGGTTCTCAATCGCCGTAGTTTGGTTTTGTTGGAAAATATTTTTCTAGACCTTTTGGTTATCCATTGCGCCTAGATTACCCACCTAGTTTTTCTGCATATTAGAACCACAATCAATACGCTTTCTAACAGCAAGCCAATGAGGATATTTTGACAGTCATCGTGCAGTGGGGTGCATCGTGGTGCAGCCCGAAGCTCAATAAGTTCGGGCTATGACTGCGTATTATACTATAGATCGATTAGTGAAATGAAAGATTACATTAGGTTCAAAAATATTTATTAACAGATATCCTATATTAAAAATCTATGCATTTTACATTTTTTTATCCCTTCTCAGAACAAGTTCTGGTAGGTATAGGTTCCACTGGTGAAATGAAGTATACAAAGTAACATTTTTTCTTTCTTGCGATTCTTAGCTGCCCTTGTACCTGTAATCCAAAATAACACCATAACTTTTAAATTCCTAAACAAATTTGGATGTACTATAGGGCTTCGTTATTTGCTACGTTTGGTACCTACTACACCACCCCTATTCATTTCTGTAGTAGCGTATAATGTCTTGAGTAGAGGTACATAACAATTGAACATAAATAAATCACAGGTTTACATTACAAAAATTTCATCTCGTCTGTATATAAGAAATAAGAATCTGCAGAGTACAGAATTTTCAGGTTGGTCTTTGTACCAAGAAATTTGTTGCACGTCAATGGGTAATACTTACGAAACATCTTCGCAATGGAATGGAGCACGAACACGTTTTTAGCTACATACAGGTCCAGAATAACTGTGAGCTCGTTTTTGATGTTTTTGCTCTATACATTTTTAGCATCGTCCGTGAAAACAAGAACTCTCCGACCCAATCTAAAAATCAAAATAGTTATATTTTAAATGTTGGAATGTTCTTAATACGTATGTGATAGAAAAATAAAACGGTTTCCCAGTTCACAACACTGAACATAATATGAAATATCGTCAACTCTTGAATCTTACAATTTTTATTTACCCCAAAGCCGGTGACTACAGAGAACGAAACGTGACAGTCTGACACTGACAGACAGTGTCACGTCACGATCAAGGAGGTACCAGTTGATAATTACTGTATTGCCTTGCCAGTGCACAACAGTCAAAAGTACTGTACCAGTTGTACCACAATAATTGTACCTACTCTGCTTTGATTGAACACGTCTTATCGTCATCGCGTCGTCTTTGTCGTCGGGAACCAATCGTGTAATTGCTATAATTATTTAAATATATTTAATAAAATTACGTAGGTATTTAAGATTATTACTTATTTAATTATTTAAGTCTCTTTTGCTCTTATCTGTTTACTGGTATACCTTGCTCATTAGTTTTCTTTGTTGATGATATCGTTGGAAACTTGAAACCCATATAATTAATTAACTTGTTCAAAGTAAACACGTTCTACAATACATATTATTCATATCTTTTAAGAAAAAATGTCCAAAATTACATTCGGCTATAGTATAGTACGAGAGTAAATGTGATAATGTAGTAAGTGACACAAAATCTACCACGTGCAAGATTCTGGCAGCACTGAATTGGATACGTCACCTGGCGCTTATTTTATTATTTTGAATTACATATTATTTAATTACATTATACGAAACGGCAACGCCCGATTACGCTGCGATTATATCGCGGATATGCTCACACAAAGTAATGTCTTCTTGCTCCCACAGGCCTAGTGTGTCAACGTCGCATAGTGTCAATCTTTTTGAGACACAAGATAGCTTATGTCCGTCTCATAGGTCCAATCTATTTAACCTACCAAATTTCATCGAAATCCGTTCAGCTGTTTAGCCGTGAAAAGGCAACAAACAGACAATAAACAGAGTGACTTTCACATTTCTAATATTAGTAGTATGGATTATAATATTATTTAAGAACTTTTATATTTTGGACTCTGGGATTTTATCACTTAAATAATAAAGCTGTTAATGTACCTAGTAGGTGGATCGTTCATCTAATTTAGCTTTTTAATATAGTGGGTTGGAATGAGAAAATAAAATTTCACATCTAAATACGAGTACCTACATTGATTGTATAATATTTTATTTAAGTCTAAACGGTTATGTACCTACATATTTTTCTTACAATAAAATAATGACCAGCTTTTATTAGATAAACCGCTTATTTAACAGATCGCCGGCGCGTAACTTCTTTACGTTCTAATAGTTCAATATTCTTTGGTAGTGAGAGATGGTAGTTGAAGGTCACGTAGCTGAAACTTTTATTACGGCGTTTCCCCGCTGTTTCTTCGTGCGCTGCAGTCGGATTGTGAAATGTCAGTAGCTCTTGTATGCCTCTTAATTGTAGGATGACATAACATTAGTTGTTGTTTATAACAAATTCGTTTATTTTTTAGTGTATAGTTTTCTGTTCTGATCTATATCCTGGAGCACTAGGAGCTCGGGTTTGTGACAAAACTATAGTCAAAGGTTTTTTTCTTATTTCCAGATCCGAACATGGGAGAAGATCCAGGCTATTATAAAGTCGGAGGAGGGGCTGGGGATAGAGTACGACGAGAACGTGATATGCGACGTGTGCCGCTCACCGGACTCGGAAGACGGAAACGAGATGGTCTTCTGCGATTCCTGTAACATCTGCGTGCACCAGGCTTGCTACGGCATCACTGTCATCCCAGACGGTATGTCACCTTAAGACGCGTGATCTCTGACGAGTGCATCTTATTAAATCTTATAGATCAACGGAGTCAGTTTTCCACATGTAATATCTGATTTCACCAAGCTACTGTCACATATTATTGCTATTATCTAACTCGCCAAAAAAGTAGTAATCCTTTCAAGTAATTAATTAAGCCACTAACCTCGATCTCTTTTTAAATTTCAGGGCAGTGGTTGTGCAGACCGTGCGGTGACGGCGTCAGGCCTACCTGCGTGCTGTGCCCCAACCAGGGGGGTGCTATGAAATGTACTCCCTCGGGCCACAAGTGGGCCCACGTCAGCTGCGTGCTATGGATCCCGGAGGTGTCCATCGGGTGCGCCGAGAACATGGAGCCGATCACCAAGATATCTTCGATCCCCGCGTCGCGTTGGTCGCTCGTGTGTGTGCTGTGCCGTGAACGTAAGGGTGCCTGCATCCAGTGCTCCGTCAAAAGTTGCAAGACCGCCTACCACGTCACGTGTGCATTTAAACATGGACTCGAAATGCGAGCTATCATCGAAGACGAGAATGCAGATGACGGTGTAAAATTACGATCGTATTGTCAAAAGCATAGTGTGAACTCTAAAAAAGAGAAATCCGGTTCCGGCTCGGAAGAAGAGGACGTGAAAAGGAAGCGTAGGAAGGATATGACATCCGAGGAGAAGACGCAAGCGCGCGCCGCCCGCTTGCACGAAATTGAGAAAGAGTTTGAGAAGCACGTCAGTGTTAAGGACATCAGTTCTCATCTCCTCGACGTCGACCAGGACGCCATACACTATATTTACAACTATTGGAAACTGAAGCGGCGCTCGGGCCACAACCGGCCGCTGCTGCCACCCAAGTCGGACGACTCCGAGCTCCTCTCGCATCGGCAGGAGCAGGCAGATCTAGATAAGATGAAAATGTTCGTTCAGTTGAGGCAGGACCTCGAACGTGTTCGCAATCTGTGCTACATGGTGAGCAGGCGAGAGAAACTTTCGCGTTCTTTCTTTCGTTTGCGCGAACAGACATTTCACAAACAGATGGCCGTGCTCTCGAGTGGTGCCGATATACCGCAGGACGAGTTGGCCGCCATCTACGAAGCCAACCACGGTCCATCGATTTACGACAGACTTTACTCGCATCCGGATATCAACGACCAAAAGGCTGAGTTTGAAGACATGTTGTCGAAAATTGCGCCACCGGACTCGAGCGATGACAAGAAGAAGGTCCGCAATGGGCTCAGGCGGTCCAAGTCGGCCAATCCGTACAGGAAACAGTACGTGAACGGCGCGCGGCGCAGCGGCAGTATGTATTCTGGGCTTTCGAGCGAGGACAGCGACGCGGAGATCGCGCGTAATATTAAGCACAGACCGCGTGCCATCGCTTCCTCCACCGACGATGAACCAAAACCCTCCACCTCGTCACCAAAGAAAAAAGTCTCCCCCAAGACTACCAGCCAGAAAGCCAAGAAATCTCCTAAAAAGACCGATAAGAAGAAGAAGAAAGTGCCGCAGTCCAAAGCGCTCGTTGAGAGCAGCAGCGAAGACGAAACAGCCATAACTCGTCCTAAGAAAGATAAGATGGCTAGCAAGACTCTCAGGCAGATGGAGAAAGAGATGACGGCGGGTAAAGACGGCCAGTCCGCCACCGACAGTGACGAACTGGTGGTGTTGGTGAAAAATACGAAAAATAGCAAGTTCCCTATAGACATCTACTCTGACAGCAGCGAGGAGTCCTCGCATGATGTCAAACCGGTCATCCAAAAAGAAGTCCAAAAAGTCAAATCCGAGAAAAAGGATAAAGTAAAAACTGAGCAGTCACCAAGTACGAGCGATCCTCAGCAATCATTGCCAAGAACAAAAGCTGCAATGAAGGAGTTCGTGCCGAGCCATGCTGAAAAGAAGGGACCACCGTCTCCGGTTGAGGACAAACCCGCTCCCAAGAAGAGGGGACGAAAACCGTCGAATAAAGAGAAAAAGCCACTAGCCAAGACAGTCATCTCCGACGAGGAGGCCAAAAATAAGGAGAACAAGTTCTTGAAACCTAAAGATCATCCGACCGATTTGATAGTACCGCAGAGGCAAGCCGCCAAGAAGGCCTCCGAAAATATGCGTACCACTTCGACCGGTAAGAAAGAAGAAAACACTGTGGAAGTCAAAGAAGAAGTCAAGGTGAAAGCGAAAGGCAAAGGCAAGGGCAAGGAGATAAAGAGTCCTCCGGCCAAGCTCACAAGACAGACGTCTAAAGACACAGACAAGGAAACTATCGCGTACGTTCCGCAAAGGCAAGCTGCGAAGAAGGCTGCCGCGCACATCAAGAACATCGGCAGTAAGGTGCTGCCAGCCCCGGACGCAGATGCGAACAAACTAAAAGTCGAAAAGGCGGAATCTGCGAAGTCGTCCGACGAATCGCCGACCAAAAAGAAGGCGGACTCAAAGGCGAGTTCCAGCTCGTCTTCCAACTCGAGCAGCAGCAGCTCCTCCTCGTCCAGCTCGGAGGAGGACCCGGAGCCAGAGAAGTCAGGCCCCAAGCCGGCCGCCAAGGCGCGCGAGATCAAACCTACCACCGCCGCCAAGCCGCCGTCCGTTTTCTCGCCGCCTAGCACGCGCCCGACAGTGGACTTGCCCTTTCTCGACAAGGTGTCAAGGCCGCTCTCGTCCACCAGTGCTTCAAGTGAGTCCGACTCTTCCCAGTCTGGAGCGGCCAACTCTTCCAGCCCCACTCCTAAGCGACCCCGCCGGCGGAGAAAGCACAAGAGCGACACCTCCAACGATGCTAAAGATGCCGCCGATACCGCCGATGCCGCCGATGCAGCCGATGCCGCCGATGCCGCCGATGCCACCGATGCGTCCCCGCGCAAGGCCCCAGACAAGAAGCTTAAAACTTCCGAACGGGAATCCGAGCGCAGGGTACCATCACCGGCTACTGAAAGAGAGGAACGTGTTCGAACCCCCTCGGCTCGCGCGGCCACACGTGCTCGTACCAGAAGCACTACTGCAAGCGGAGGTGTGTCTCATAAGTCTGATGCCGGATCTCGAAAATCATCTAATGACGACTCCGCCCTCGCTGGTAACGCCAATAAAACGCCCAAAGCGAGCCGCCAGTCCGGTGAACTTCCACCTCCGGAGCGGAAAGCGCACGCGGCGTCAGTGAAGACCAGGAAGAAATCGGTCGCGCCGGTAGAAGTCGTCGTCAAAATCGAGCTGTCCAAGAACGAGCTCAAAGCGAAAACTAGGGAGAAAGCTAAACGGCAGAGCATTTCGTGTGACAATAAAGATTCCTATAGAGCGTTGGTGAAGAAATCTCCGGAAATACAAACCAAGCCCAGCCCGAAAAAGGGTTCTGAACACAGACGTAAAAGTGTATCGAGTAGACGTATGAGCGTCAAAGAGTCGTCGCCGAAGGATACCAAAGACCAAGTCGTTCCGACGGCGGAAGAGGTAGACATCAAGCCGATCAAACAGAGGCGGCAGAGTCGCTACGACACCCGTGAGAACAGTTCAACCCACTCTAATGTTTCGCCTAATAAGAAGCCAATCTCCTCCGACAAGCCCAAAGCGGAAGTTCCTGATGTGAAACCATCTTCACACTTAAAGACCGAATACACCGCGAACGAGAAGTGGCTGCCGAAAGCGCCGAGCCCGACCCATGTGCTCACACCCATAGAACGCCCCGACGGAAACGAGAAATACATGACTGACGACAAATCGTTCGACGGTGCTGATGTGTGCGCAGAAAAGTCTAGCGTTAAGATGATCGCTAAGATACAAGCTAACCTCAACGAGAACACAATGATCAAGTCGCCGCGGACCCCGATGGACGCGAGGAGCTTGGCGGTGGAAGAAGAGAACCCCGCGAGGAACGTAAAGAAGCGCTCCACGCTGGAGACGGTGACGCAGCAGGACGCGAGCCACGTGCAAGGCGTCGAGATCTCGAAGAGCGCTAAGATACCGTCGACCGTGTGCCACGACCAACGGCCCGCCTCGCCGCAGCAGAAAGACAACGAACTGTTCGCATTCGACATGATGGCGGTCGACGACGGATTCAATCACGACGAAATGCTGAAGCCGTTCTCCTCGTATCCTGAGTTCTTTTTCAAAGAGGATTCCAAGGAACAAGGCGCTCAGGAGACTTTGAACTTAGTGGATCGCCTTAGAATGCAACTCAGTACGAAGATAGCCCCGACCGATAACTGCTCCGCTGACCAAACCATAGAGGAGAAAGACCTGAAAACCGACGAGGAGGGCACTCTCGCGTCCCAAGTGAGCAAGGAGGACAATGAACTATCCCCCGGAAGAGAGATTAATCAAGACATAGAGCCCCACGTGATAATATCGCCGAAACCAGTTCACAACTCTATGAATCACATTCAACATTCAATAGCGCCCGCAGAGATGCCTCGGAGAAAGTCCATGATCGACGAAAAGGAGTATCTGCCGGTTCCGATGACTAGCAACGAGAACTGGGTGCACGAGTCGTTGGTGCACGTCGAACCGCCGATCGAGCATGACGTCAAGAAGTACGAACAAAATATATACAACGATGACATGAAAGAACCGTCTACCGTGTCCATGTCGGACATGCAGTCGACCTCCGAGGTGGGCGATACAACATCACTGTCCAAACAGAGCGACGACTCGCAGCCCGGTGTCGACAACTCGAACAGTGTCATCGACGTGGAACTGATCCAGGACACTCAAACTTACGACAACAACAATTGCGTCATACATTCCGAATGCGCCAACATTTCCTCGCCGTACATTGGGCACGAGTCGAAGTGGCGCGAGAGCAAGATCACTATGCGGCGGTCGTCGGCGTCGAGCACCAACTCGGAAGGCTCGCTGATGCAGGAGCGAGCGGCGCTGAAGGCGCGCATGAACTGCGACCCGCACGCTGTCGTCATGCCGGAGATCGACTCGTACCCGCCCATCCCGGCGTACTCGTGCCCAGTCGAGCCCTCCATGCCGCTCAACCAGTACGCCACTTATCCGCCGAACGCGTCGCCCTTCCTCACCACCATGAGCTCGCTGTTCGGCCCCGGCGCGTGCTCCCAGCTGCCGCTGCCGTCGCCCGGCCCGCTTTACGCCCCTGGATTACCGTATTCGTCGACCGGACTCTTGCCACCCAAACCGGCTTTCCAGCTGAGCGCGGCTTTCACATCGTCATCTCAAAACATAGCGCTCACAACAGCGATGATAGCGCCGCCGACGCCGAAGCCCGTCGAATCGCCGGGTAGAGACGATACGATAGACGTCACGGGCAGTGACAAATTTTCGATGCAGGCGTCCAGCCCGAGCATATGCGTGGATGATTCCACTTACGAAACGAGTCAAAGTAGAATCACTAAAATGTCGAACGACAGCAACGAGACGACTATGACGAATTTGTCGCAGCAAGAGTGTAAATCGCCACCGAAAGCGCCGCCGATGAAGGTGCCCCTAAAGTTCCCAGGAAAGTCTCCAGGCAAGAGTCCCGGCATTTCGCCTAAACAGAGCGATACTCCGAAAGGTTCCAAGCGGTCCAGCCAGAAGGGCGCCAGAGGACACCGCGGCCGCGGCCGGTCCAAGAGTCGCGGCCACACAGCGCACGCGTTCCCGCCCGTTGACTACTTGGGCGACTCCATACGAAACAAACTTGTCGGCACCGTTTACGACTTCGAGGAGGAGATGGCCAACGACGGCGTAGACCTCAAAGCGTTACGCGAAAGGAGAAAATCTGTAGACATCCGAGACGATCGAAGATCGGAAATTTCGTTCAAAGACACGTCCCAATCGCCGCGCGTACATAGTCCGCACCGCGGCAGCAGGAAGACTATAATCAGGGAGCTGCGAGAGGCCAGCCTCCGCCAGCAGTCGGAGTCGCCGGAGCAGCGCGCGGAGTCACCCGACGAGCACGAGTTCGGGCACGTGCCGCTGCTGCTGCCGGGCCCCGTAGACATGCGCACTTACCACGGCGGACAGGGGCCGCCACCGCCCGCCATCTCATACCACCAGCAGCTGCTCGGCTACACGGCCGCCGCCGCCGAGCACCACCTGGCCGAGCTGGAGGAGGAGCACCGCCTGCCGCCTGTGGCGGTGCTGGTGCCTCCGCCGCCGCCGCCGCCGCTCGACCCCTACCCGCACCTGCCCAAGGTGTCGCTGTCCGACTCGCGCAACCAGCTCAAAGTTAAGATCAAAGGACCCTTCTTGGACGCGAACTACTCGACGAGTTCCGTGACGCCGGTGGCGCCGCCGCCGCCCGTGCCCGTTCACGAGTCTCCCGCCAGCGTCCTCAACGCCGCCGGCATGACCGCCTCTATGATGTCGGGGTCGACGAACCTGCGGCGCATGCGCAAGAAAGAGCTGCTGCGGCAGTACTGGACGCAGGACATGAACATGGACGACCCGGCGTGCACCGCCGTGGTGGGCACCGTGCCGCCGCCGGCCGCGCCCTCGCCGCTCACGCGCGCCGTCATCACCATACCGAAGGCCGTCGCCTCCATGACGAGCATACCCACCAGGGAGGACTACAAGATCGCGGAGCCGCCGATCGTAGAGAAGAAAAAGCGCAAGGTGAACAGTGGACTGTCGCGCGAGCTGAGGCACCTGAAGGTGACCATGAACGACGATGTGGATCCGTCGGACGACGTGAAGTTGTCGACGATAGCGGGCAGCGCCACGCAGGCCGCCCACAAGCGCCGCGGCCGTCACTCCGCCAAGCCGCCCAAGCCGCCCGCCGCCGCGCTCGTCGCGCCCAAGCTCAAGATAAAGATCGGCGCCAACACGGTCCAGCAGGTGAGCGAGGAGCCCTCCGACCTGCGCCCGCCTAAGAAGCGGATCGTACACACGCAGCCCAGCTTCGAGGATCTGCGCCGCGAGAGTATGAAATACCGTAAGATGGTGATGGCAGACTTCGAGGAGAACGAGAAGACGAAGAAACACAAATCTAGTAAGAGCGAGAGACGTAGGAAAAAGAAAGAAAGAAAAGCGGAAAAGTTACAAGTGATCAATAGTGAAAACGAAAGTGCTCTCAAATTAATCATTAAAAAGAAGCGGCCCGTGGCGCCGGTGGAGGAGGAGGCTGCGGCCGTGCGGGGCCCCGCGGCTGCGGCGGCCGCGGCGCCCGAGCCCACCGTGGACCCGCTCGAGTTTGACCCCACGGCGCCGGACCCGCTGGCCATGGACGCGCCGGCGCAGGCGGACGCCGTGTGCGCGACGCGGAACGTGCGGACCGCCAAAGTGACGCCGATCCGGTTAAAACTAGCGCGCACGGAAGGCTCCAGCTACGTGATGCAGGGCAGCGCTTCGCCCGCGGCCGCGGCCGCGCCCGCAGCGGCGCCCGACGACCTCTCCGACGTCAGGTGATACACGCGTGCCTCGGCGCGCGCCAGACATTGAGGACACTACTCGCCGACGTGTACCGTGATCGTGCAATCTCTTGCACAGTGAAACTGAAATAGTGATACTGACTGTATATTTTAAACTATAATTAAATAAATATTAATGTAGTCCTATTATATTATTTATTTGTATAAATCGGAAGCTCAATGATTAACTTAAAGTTACTCTAAGATGTGTAATTTTGTGCATTATGTGATGCACAAGTAAATCTTACTATAGTATAGCATATATTTTTGTTAATGTTACTGTTTTACTTTGTGCCTCATATCGAATCTCATTAATTTTGTCATGGAATATTTATAAACAAATTGTCACTGAATATATTGGAGTGCTTCGCTATCACGAGTGGCATCGCACCGCGACCGCGCGAGGTCGCCAGGACTCGTTTAGTTCCGTAGCTCCCGGTCTCGTAGCCGCTAGCACGCTGCTTCCAGCTTGTCTCTGCATTTATTTTCGTAAGAGAGAGCCAAAACTGACTACGACTAGCCGCCACGCCGCAGCGGCAGATGCGGGCACATGGGGCTGTGAACCCTTACGCGGATCTCTTCCATTCGGTTCGGTTCGGTTGAGATTATTGTACTTGTAGTAGTAACGACATGGGTAGTTTTCTGAGTAGGCCTATTCAATCAAAATATATATTTTCTAATTAACGTAATAGTTTCCAGATATATATTTCTGATAATTGTTTTTGGTAAAAATTAGTTTAGTTTTTATATTTTTTGACGAAGCTGGGCTTCTATTAAAAGACAGTGTCCATTTTGTGAGGTTTTCAATAGCCTGCGTCTGCGGATGGCTCATCTTTTATTCGTTTATTTTTCATCATGGAAATACATATTTGTCTCCTCCAATAGGTAATATTTGTGTGCATAGGTACATAATTATCACTCAATCACGGACGATAATTTAATACACTTAATTGTAATTTTTATATTTATCTTTTATTTTCTAATATTCCTGAAATACTGAGCTACGAAAATCTATGAATTAACATTTACCCAAAATATTAATTTGATATTACACAGACACCACGGTGTTTAGCATCCATAGTAAGATCCTTCGAAAACGGACATTGTCTTTTATTTCAATTTGTATATTGCCTTTTAGTCGCATAATGTCAAAAGCATAAAATGACAAAGGGTTGCAAATCGATCCAAAAGCGGACATTTTGCCCAACAAGCAAAATGTCCAAAGCTCGCAAATAGCTTTGGTTATTTTGCTTGTATGATAGTTTTCTCTTTGGATAATTTGCGGCCCTTTGTGATTTTGTGCTATTTACATTATGATATTAAACGTTTTTTTTCTTTTCATTATTCTGTGGCGCATATTTGGAGATTTCAAGACCAAAAATATTACTCAATAAAAATAAACACAGTCTCATTCGAGAAGATTTAATTCTACAGTGGTATCTACTTGCCTGTTGGTTTTAGTACATTACTGAATAAGGGTTCGGTTTAAACATACAAACAATACAATTATTATATTACACACTAATCCGCACAAAAATCTAAAGTTTGACAAATAATCACCGCAAGTTTTATTGCCTGTTCACAATGATAGTTTCATTTGATTAAAATTAACATATTATATATATCAATATATAATATGTTATCATTTATATCATTATCAATAGAGACTGCAAAAATATTTCACGATACCATAGGTAAAGGAGACAATCTAAACCTAACCCTCCAGACAAAGAAAGCATCGTGAAATTTTTTTGTTATTTTAAAGGCAATAAAGGAACATCAAATAAATATTAGTTATTCCCCCAAAGAAATGTAAGTGTTATTTTACGTATCAAGGGCATTACTATTAGATAGGTGGAACAATTCATACTTATTTATTTGGATATGTTAGTTATCATGATAATTATATATTATATTACGCTGAGCAAGAATCGAATTGAAACAATTGTATTATATGCATCTGTAGCTGTTTTCTCCGCTTGTAAGAGGGTCTTGATGTACAGAATAAGATGTAAAAAATAAATACATTTATTGTGTTATAGCCGTATGTAACCGTGTAAATTTACAGTTTATTACAATATGACGACAGACGCAATGATTAAGAAACTAACTAAATTGTAATGAAATGAAAACTCATACTCATATGTCTGCGGGGCAGCCTGCAAAATTTGCACTTAACATTATAAGTTGGCCCATTGATTTAACTTTACACCAAATGTAGAATGTGTAATGAAACCAAAAGCCGCCTGTTGTATGATAGGCTTCGTAGACCCTCCCGTTCTATTCGTAATATCAACACTAAATAGGGACACCCCCCTAAGACAACACCATAGAAAATAATAGTATAAAAAAATATTGGCATGTTACGATGTTACATACTTTTCGAACTATTGTGAGCACTGTGTATAAATAAAATGTTATTCATACTCTTGAATGGAAATAAAAATAAATTAATTTATTGTACAAATATAAATCAATTTGGTAATTTTTTTGGAAATGTTTGTTGAATTTTGTGCAATATTCGGTAATACTCCGGTCATAGTCAAGTTGGTATGGCAGTATACACGTATTAGCTCTAATTGCATGTTTTTTTTAACATAAATAATAATTTCTTTATGTAAATACGAGAGGCAGCGCACATACTGTTTAGCGCTTTTACTTTTATTGTACAGCTTTATTTTTCCCTGCCTTATTTAGTATATTTCGGTGTTAGCTATGCAATATTTAGAACTTACATAATTAGGTAAATACCTATTCACGCCATTATGATATTTTGATAACCGCAGTGTTGCAGCGGTACCTATGCTTCTTTTTTCGAGTTTTCTTGCCACGTTTAAGAAAACTGATTTTCCTGTGATGAGGCTTCCAATATTTCTAACACAATTATATTGTTGTACTACTCAGTTCTTCGTAGTATTGAATAGTGGAAATGTTCTAAATTGCTGTGACAGTTTGATCCTATTTAAAGACAATCAGTCTAGTTTGTACGCATGCTTTTTGCTTGTAAAAACCTGCTCGTATTGGATATTAGGAAGTACGACTAGTTGTCATTACTAGAAATAACAATTGTTGTTATTCATTGCAATAACAATTGTTATGAATAATTGCAGTAACAGTTGCTGTGAATAATTCCAATAAAAAGCGACGAATAATTGAAATAACAATTGTTGTGAATAATTGCAATAATAATATTGTGAATAATTGCGCTTAGAATTGTTGTGAATAATTGCAGTAATTATTGCTGTGAATAATTGCAATATCAGCTATTGTGAATAATTGCAATATCAACTATTGTCAATAATTTCAGTAACAATTGTTGTGAATAAATGCAATAACACTCGTTGTGAAATACCTACGTATAATTAGTTTTTTCTGAGCAATATTATTGAGCTTTATTTTTCTTTTAGTGTAATTAGATATTTTATAGGTTGCTATAAAAGTTGCAAAAGACTTGATCGTGTTTTAGGGTGATATTAATGATGAATGAATTGAATGGAAATTGATTCGAAAAGTCCTAGCAAGAAGCAATTACATAATATTATGAGATAGCGATTCATAATTCATGCTATAAGCACGTGAGCGAGTGAACCCGCACAACACATGCGCTACCACCACGCGCCTAGGGGTCATCCCTAAAGTATACGTCACACTATAAGGGGGTGGGAGGGGACAGTCGAAGTGTGACAAGGGGTGGTAGGGGTCCTAAGTTACGTGACGTCACATTTCAAAATCTTATGCTATAAAAAGTGTCAAAATGCCGAAATATTGAAGAAAAAAAAATCTATTCTATCTGTATTTGTAAGGTTTAAATTGATTAGTGTGGTTTAATATGCGCCCTTTCACATTTTGGATGTGCTGTTTGAATTTAATAAATTATATTGATGTAAAATTGTAATATACGTGACGTCACGCTAGGGGGTCTCACAAATGTGACCAACTGTGACTAGGACGGGGTAGGGGTCAAAAATCATGAAATTAGTGTGACGTACCTACTTTATGGATTACCCCCTAGCTCGCAGCATCTCACACGTTTTTTGCCTAAAACATAATGTCAAACTCAAAGTAACGAAATATCTTAATATATATAAATTACGTGTCACGTTGTTTGTCCCCTATAGACCCCTAAACTACTTAACCGATTTCAATAAAATTTGCACACCGTGTGCCGTTCGATCTAACTTTAACAGATAGGATAGCTCAAATCTTAATTTATAGTCGCAATAACGAAAACCTTCCACAGGAACGCGTGGCCGTGTCAGCTAGTATTTTAATATAATTGAATTATCTTTCTATCGATTAGTATATGCCAGATATTGAAAGCAAATGCGACAGAACACCACCTGTTTCTAATTAT
Source organism: Hylaea fasciaria (assembly GCA_905147375.1). Lineage (NCBI taxonomy): Eukaryota > Metazoa > Arthropoda > Insecta > Lepidoptera > Geometridae > Hylaea > Hylaea fasciaria. Next base: position 1,687,911 of record LR990192.1, read on the forward strand.
AATGTGATTTTTATTAGTTGCTTATTTCTTTTAAATCGCGTCAAATAGCACTTCGCTGGGGGAATCACCGACTGGTCTAAAATAACCTATATAGAAAAACACGACTTTATTCCCCCTTACGGGAGTTATTTTTGCTTAAACGATTTCGGAATCAAAGCCGCGCTAATATAAACATAATTATAATGGTTACGGATACATCGTTAACTAGTTGAAGGCGGCTCTTTAATTGACACTATCAATACGCAGGAATATGTATTTTGCAATTCGGGTTTAAGCCCTTTCACTTTATAGTACCCAATACCGATACCCTGACTATCTATTAGTTTTTTATCGTCTTAATTCAGTGTTACTAAGTGTGGAGGATTTTTATACTTTTATATTTCTCGTGGCGTAAATTAACATGCAATATTCGACAGGTTTTCAGTGGTCGTTTGTTGCTTCGACGGTTACTGTTGTGAAGTTCCAGATAGAGTAACTCATTATAAATAATTCTCTAGTAATCGCGTATAGTAGACAGTTTTCAATATAGTTCTGGCCGTTCAAACCTTGTGTTCAACCACCTGGTTGGCGATACTTGTTCTCGACATTGTTTGAGATTAATCTTGAGAGAGCGACCCGTATCTACTCCCTATTTATCTGTAAAAAGTTTACTGGAATAATAAGTCTATAAAAATAAGTATCGTTTAAATGCTACCTTATTTATTCAGTGTTTCGGACTTGCGCTTCTGTATGCTAATCATTGAATCGTCTATGCGGCCCTATGCCTTGGTTATGTAGATATACTGTACATTGATATAATATAAAATATTCCCTTTCTTATTTTACGAAATGTCACATTCACTGATGAGCATTTAATAATATTCATAGGTCATTTCATGGATAATCCATTTCATTGTTTATGTCTTGCTTGAAATATCGAGGTTGTTTGCTTACTATTGACCAATACTTTATCATTAGTCCTTACGTAGAATGGTACAATGTCACCGAGTGTATATTGAAGTAAAATGTTACCATAAAATTATGAATAAATATTATAATTTATTATAACGATGAATTTAAGTAAGAGATATAGGACGGCATGTGTAAATAGTTAGAAGTAAAACCTATTTTTTAAACTGAACGAGTTTTTTCGATAATTAATAATTTAAAATATAAATCACATAAAAAAAAGTTAACGAGGACAGTCGAGTGAATGAGCTGGTTCATCAGTAATACTTTTATCCGAGGTATATAATATTTGCGCAGCCGTATTAAATTATTACCAAACTATATACCATTGTATATTGGTTGAATTCAAGTAGGTACATTAGAATATAAAGTAAACAAGAAATTAATGAAATTATTGGTGTCCATATTATCCAACAATTGTTTAATAATTAAAAGATTTAGAATATTCGGTGGAATGTTTGTGAACTAGCTCTTGTGTCTATATAAATATACAATGTTTGATGTACATACACACTGAATAGATGATTAATAAATAATATTAATCTTTCATCTGGCTTTTTCTACGCAGGCTTAGAATTATCGGCAAAAGTGTGTAAGTTACAATACAACCACTTTATTTTTTTACTCATATCTCATAGGTTTACAACTTACTCATATTCATAACACATTGGTGTATTTATTAGTATTTTTCTCTTCACGCCACAATTTATGCATGCCCCACAAAAACATTTTTTTATTAAATGTCATGTATATATTGTTTTTATGTCATAAGATTCGTAATGTCGTAGGTACATAATGGCATAATACAGGCCTATTAGTATATTCAGTGTCTCGTCGGTAGTTTGTCGTACGATCAGTTACTGCCATGGTCTGTGGTCAAAATACTCCATTAAACCCCGTATAGAGCTTAATCGTTACGTAATGAACATTTTGAATCTTTTATTAAATTACCTAGCAAATAAGAAGTAATATGTAAGGATTTAGTGTGTTATTTATCATGGACCATGCAAATATCGCAATTACCTACTTATGCATTATTTGAAAATTGTTTACTTAGATTCTGCAATTGCGTATGATATCTACTACTCTACCACGACGCTGCTAAGGGCATGTATAATTTTGTGGCGCCATTCTTGAATTTGTAAATATAATTGTAATGTAATTATAAGTTAAATACTTTTGAAATTCTTTACACAATAATATTTAAATGAGGTATAGCATCGAGTTGATCTTTAGCCGTTATACTGGACCAAGTAACTATTTGGGCATTATAGTTAATGCCCGGGAATTAACTAAATACCAATATCGGAGGGGATTAATTACCCGGGCATTATACAAAATATCTATCACTTTGTCTTCAGGCCAGTGGTATACCTAACTAAAACCTACCTTCGTTCTGCAAAAACTAGACCGAGCAGAAGGGTAGGTGAGGTTTAAGGCTAACCTACTCTCGATGTGTCCGGTCGTGTCTTTGCAGAAGGAGGGTAGCTTAGTTATGTTGAGTAGCTACTCACGTAAATCTGCCCATTATTAGGCGATAGAAATATATAGTATAATGGACCCTGACAGTGTGATAATGAATGAAGTTACTAATTAATCATTAAACCCGATGTAGCTTGCCTTTATTCATAATGCCCGGGCTTATATATAATGCTCTTATTAATCACTTGGTTCTGCAGAATTGAGAACATATTTTCATGACTCGAAACTATACTAGAAAAGGCTATCGATACAAATGATGTGACAGCTAAACGAAATCACGTAGATGTTAGATTATTACTTAGGTGCAACTTTAGCAATCCTTCGCTATAGTCCCCAGAGCTAGGCTCGGGCACAACACCGCTGCCTACCGGCGCGTGCGCATCGCACAAACTACATAATACAGGGTGTTCGGCAGAACGTGCGCCATACGGTATGGGGGATCAGATGGGACCATTTGCAATTATATGGCGGTACAGCCAACCTCCAGCCTCACTAGCTTATTAGATTTTTTTATTATTTATTAAGAATTTTCCGGAAGTTGGTATTTATGCTGTCCTAACTTTTTTTGCTGTTATGTATGACTATTCCACTAAAATCGTCATTTAAGTAAGATAATGAGAAATGTAGTAGTAATGAGTTAACAAAGTGTTGAGTAAAGAAAAAAATCGAATTGTTCAACTTTGCATTACAATAAAACAATATATAAAAGTGGCTTAGTTCTTCCAATGCTCTTAAAACTTCTGTGGTTCATCATACAAACTCAATAACTACCTTTTTTTGGAGAAACTGAATGTTATGAGACGATATTAAAGTTTAGTCAGGTGGTCGGTCAGCTACGTACGGAGAAAAATAATGTAATAATGCCATAAAAACAATTGAAAGTCATTTATATATTTTGTTCAAACTACCCTCCCTGACAACTAATATATTCACGACATCTTTTTCTTATTTCTACTGTTGTCGTTCTGAGACGCATCGCTGCTTTTATCGTTTCAAATGCGTTATTTATTTTCGTTATCAGATCTTCTCTGTTCTCTACTCCTTTTGGGTAGACAAGACAATCCAAGTCGTAAAAGGCTGATGTTATTTCAAAGGAAATGAAGCGACGTTTGGGCAGGGGTACTCGAAAGCTCACTGATTGGGCCGCATTACTTGCCGGACAGCTTAAATGGAGAAAACTATCTCGAATTTTTAATAACGTATTTGCCTGAGATGCAGTGTGAGGTTCCCGTACGGGAGGAAGACACGCCGATGGTATTTCAACATGATGGCTGTCCGGCACAATGGAGACGTAACAGTTCGGAAACATCTTGATATGGATTGGGAGAGATGGGCCAATTCAATGGCAAGCTCGGTCCCCGGACATGATGCCGCTTGAATTTCCTGTCTGGGGTCGGACTAAAGGACTTATCTACGCAAAAGGAGGAACGGAAAACAAAAAAAAAATACACACTCGAATTGAGGAGTTCCTCCTTTTTGGAAGACGGTTAATAAATATATGTTGTGAATGTATTAGTTGTAAGGGAGGGCAGTTTGAAAAAAAAACAAAAATAACTTACATTATATATTTTTTTTTTACTTTGTGATCTCCTTACGTTGCTTGCTACTAACTAGTTCATTTCCATGGTTTTTGTGAGGAAGCCTGAAATGGCTGTGTTTACTAGTCGGTATACCTTCCTCTTATTTTGTGAGGTAGGTACTTTATTGAGTTTGTATTAATTCATAACTATTTTATTCCTCATTATCTTATTTAAATGTCAATGTTAGTGGAATAGTCATAAATTACAGATACAAAAAAAAAATGGTCGAGTTTATAGCTAGCTAAAAATAAGTTAGGACAGCATAAAGACAAACTGTCGGAAATTCTTAATAAAATAATTAAAAATCCTAAAAAATAGTAGTGAAGCTGGAGGAGGTTGGCTGTACCGCCATATTGTTGCAAATGGTTCAAATGGCACACGTTTATCCGAACACCACGTATAACACAGGTTTGCCTGAACGTTCTAATATACATCACATTTGAATAGATTTCTGTGTCGATCATTACCTTGTTACTGTGATTTGTTTATTTATTATGTACTATATTGAAAGATAAGTGTTAGATTATAATTTTGTATTCAAAATTCCGATTGCAGGGAATAAAATTAATCAAAGTACATATTTACATAGTATCGTTTATCTGTTGATATTTTTTTGAATACTGTGTACATATGTATCTAATAAGACACTTTACAAATGAAACATTTTCGAAGGAGTCTATTCTCTTGTTGATTATGCTTTCGTGCAAGCGCATGACCTTTCTTTGTGTTGAGTAATTACACGAGTGTGAATCCTTATCAAAGTGTTGTATGTAATAATTGTATTTGGCATTGTATCCGTATAGTTAGTAACGTTATTATGAATGTGTGGTGTTGCCGTTTACTTGTGTAATGTATCCGGTGTGTGCGACGACTGCGGCGGCGCGGCGCGGTGCAGCGACTTTATTTTCCAGTAGCGTTAGTGTCGTCGCGCGTCGGCACGGGGGAGATCCCGACGCGCCGCCGCCGCCGCCGGCCGCGCCGCCGCACTCTACTCGATGTTAGATGTAAAGCAATGGCTGACCGTCTCGTACCAGTCATTAGAATTAAGGACAAATCAATACATATATTATTTATGCTGTAGTCGATATAATCAGATGTGTTAGCGTTAAGAGATTAACTTCTTATACCATTATTCGTATAAGTATTATGATCAACAATATTTCCATTGTTTTAAACTAGATGAGTAGATTACCTACTAATGTTTAAGCTAATAATTTGTACAAACTACTTATGTACAGAGTGTATGTAACGTTAGGTTCACGATGGTGGCGCACGGGGCGCCTCGAGGGCCCCCGGCGGTCGCAGAGGGTATACTGTATGCTACGCGGGATTTGTAAATATTGTACAAGTGGTCTTGTAAAATAACAAGTGTTTTCAATGTGCACATAGTCGCCTCATTCATTAATAAATTTTTTAGATCAAAATAGTCGTTTTTTTGTTTTTATTTCTTACCATTTGAAGTGGAGGCGAGTCCAGATGAACTGGGGCGTAGAGTGGGTCGGGTACGAGCGATAGACTGATAATGGAACTCTATATAGGTATATGTGGATGTGGCTTACTAACACTGTAAATGGAGAATAATCGAAGTACCTACCTATTTAATAATCACTCAACCTTTACGTTACTTCTCTGTTTTGGATGAGTTGCCATTGTTTGATATTAGTAGATTGTTGGTTTATCTAATCCGTCTGTAATGTTTAACCATTCAATAAAGTGAATAAACTATAAATCTATTATAGTTTAATTTGGATCGCCTCCCTGCCGTATCCACTCGTTCACTAAACAGGTTGTTAAAGATGGTATAGATATCTCCACTCCCAAATCAATGGTCCAGTCCGTTCTAACTTAAATAAAAGTATGATAAGGTTAACGCAGACAGGGGTGGGGAAGAAAAACTGCTTGCGACCGGTGACTGCTCTTCTCCGCACTCCGATCTATTCTTCTCCCTTCCTCACAGTCCTTATCAAACACAATCACCACCACATCATCACTTAGGACCAGGTGAGATAGTGGTCCAATGCTGGCCTACTAAAATTAAAAAACCCCGTATTTGAGCGCAGGTAGCCTAGCCTTAGTAAACTACCTCTCGACCTATCGAGTAGCACTATCGACGGCTCGAGTGGTCCGTATACGAACGACCGGCTTTAGCCGGGAAATAAAACGATAAGTGAGACCTGGAGGTACTCAACCGAGGAAGGATAAAATTAGAATAGATGATGATGGTGCATCGTTGATTGTCCTTGGAACTCAATAAAACGCCAACACACGAGAATCGGTGCATCGTGAGCACAAACTGCCGGTTTCTGAAACGTCATTCAACTTTGACTACAGATTAATTATATTGCCATCCTTGTCATTTATTTAGTATCAGATAGAGACAACAACAGTTTTAATCTACTGTCAAAGCCAACTAACGGTCCAGAAACTGGGGGTTAGTGTCATCACGTGGGCCGTAGGGGAAAGGCTGATAGAAAAGTATTTTAGTTAAAATCCGCGAACTTTACTGCGACTAATTCCTAGGAGGACTTCTAAGAGCTGCTAGGTATACCTACCGCTCAAACGCTGTCGCCACTACCTACGTCTAACACTCACTTTTTCTAACTCAATAACAAATTCGCAAGTAAAAAATAATTGCGTATGCCAAGATTCGTAAGACAGCGCGAGTGATAGACGTCGATTTTGTGAAACGTAATTTTAGAAACATCTGTTAAAACTGGTTAAAACTTTTGTGGTACTTAATACCGTATGATTTAGTAATGTTAGACTCAAGCCTACGGTGGTACCTGCTCTGAATAATAAGTAACTACCTAGGTAAGATAGCATATTACAGCAAGCTCCATCTTGCGGGTGGAGATTAAACTAAATAACTGGTGTTCGCCCAGATTTTACCAATTTCGTAAGCAAAAGTCGCGGCTCTTGCTTACTGTGGCTTACGCTAGATAGAGCTAGTAATTACCGGTTCCAGAACATTCTGAAACTTGTCAGAGAGCTAAAAGTTAATTCATATAAGTTAGATAATATTATATAATTGTACGCAATCTGTGAGCTTTCACGAACATGACTACCAATGTGTAGCTTTTTTTGAATAAAACAGTGTTGAAGTTACCTTATACCTACATAAATACCTATCAACATTGTCTAGCTAGAGATACGTAATCCTGATAGGGGGTATATAGTACGTATATAGTTAGGGGCATCCTTCATGTAAGGACTCAATAGCCGGTGTAAAAGTATATCTATGAATTTCAGGGAGCGCAACACCGTTTGTCAAATTAATAAATTAATAAAATTTAAGTCTGGGTTTAAAGATTGGGAAGAAACGTGGTGCTTACGCAATAGCGAGTACCTATTCGGTTTATGTGCGTTAAATACCTACCTACTAATCATATTATTATGTACCTACCGACCTATTCATTCAGTGATGCATGTGGGTAGTTGGGTACCCTATATTTAATTTCTGTTATACCACATACGCTTATCAGACCAGGTATACCTACTAATAATCGCATTATTAAGTGTTATGCCTGATAGACTCTGGCTAATCAAACAACCCAGTCACCTACTTGAATGCTGATAAATACTTATTACCGATCGATGTGTTATCGTACCGATCAACCTGCGATTCACAAATTCAATAACATACATTGCGAGCAGACGCGTACCTACATAATACTTACTTTTGTGTCTCCCGGTGTGAAGTGAAATAGTTTACCTTTTTATAGGTACTTGTATAACTAGCTGAATCATGGCGCGTTAGTCCCGCAATAAAAAAATACTAAATATTTTTACGCGAAATAAGTAGCTACGCACATAAATAAATATTCGTCGCGTCGTCGTTCCAATAGTGAGTTACGAAAACCCTTTGCATAAAAACATTCAAGTTATAACCAATATGCTTATTGTCCAAAAAAAATATCCAAATTATTTCCATAAAAATCTAGTTCGGACTAAAATCAGCTAAACTGAATCAGATTGAAACCAAAAAAGCAATATAATTATTTGCACTTTACTATTTGGCGGATGATTTTGCCAAAATGTGGTAGCTGTATACCTACTTTCTGCAGGGTGCCAAAGTCTCCTACTACTATAAAAACTAACGAGTGACATTAGGCAGACAATGTTCGACTGTTCGTTTGTGGAATGATGCACAATTGCACATTGCACAGTTCACAGGAAAACACGAATTACGCGAGTGGACCGCGGGGCGAAGATTTAGTGCCAAGTCAAATGTAAAAGAAAATATTATTATGCTCAAGTGAAATAATGGAAGGCGAGGGTGGGTGTTACTACGAGAGAAATAGGCGGAGGCCGAGAGTGCTGGTAAGTAGTCTGTCTATGAGATCCCGAGACGAATGCAAACGAGCAGGTTCAAGTCTTTGAATAAGTAATGACAGCACCGGCCCCGCAGTTGTCGGTGCCCGACTGTGAAACTAAAGGTTGTTCCATTTCATTCGAGCGCAAGCCCGATGCGAACGAACAGCTGCTGCTTGCCCTGAGTCTAGTGTTTGTGGGACCACTGGAACCTATATTAGGGTCAAGGGCTATCGTGACGCGAATTATTCATGCAACTGACGTGATAGGTCAGCTTATTTATACATTTGGATCTCCAACAGAGATTAATTATACACTATGCGTACCTACCTACATGATACGTATAAGTACAAGTGAAGAACTGAAATTTGTTAGGCCTAATAAATCCTCGTATTAGTTTGCTTTCTAGTTGTGGGCTTTATTGTTTTTTTTTATTATACGAGACCACATGCCACATAATGCCATACAGTTTTAAATAAACGAATTTAATTCGTGTCGATATTACAAACGATGTGCTACGAGCGGACGGACAATGCGCCGCCGGGTTGGCAGGGCTTTGAAAAGGTAATTTATAGCATTGAATACACATATTTGTACACCAGCTTGTAGTTGGAACATCGTATTGAGTGACAGGATTATCCAGACTTCACAATGTTCATCTGAACATTCGTATAATATGATTGCCTTTGAGTAGGTATCTGTCAAGGCAGCGGTAACTAGGTCTCTCCACTCCGCCCACACAGTACCTAATCTTGAAGATGAATACTTACATTCACTACTACACATTAACTGAATTACGCATCACCTACCTTAATTAATTCAGGTGGTGTTTGTAGCTAGGGTGGGTACACACAAACAATTTTAGATACGGGCCTGTGCCAGATATAAGAGAAAATAGTCAGAGAAATAATTGTAGGTTTATCAATGAACAAAGCTAAACCGAGTTTGCTGGAATTTCCAACTAGATTGGAAAAATAAAATATGCAAGCACCCAAGTTGACACGTACCTAGATGCATTCAGGTGGGGATAGCTAATAATAATTTTCTTGATTTGGAAATCCATCAAAAGTGTTGTTTTGCTTTAAACTAACGTTGGACGAAAGTTGATCCTTCATATCTACTGCCATAAGTACCTACCTACTATTATTATAAATGCGAAAGTGTCTGTTTATTGTTTGCTCATCTTGATACGTAAATCCTGAACCGATTCTGATGAATTATAGTATAGAGCTAGACTGAACCGTGGAGGTTATAGTTATAGGATACTTTTTTTTTATAAACTGTAGGATCTACTGGACAAAGTCGCGGGCAAAAGCTAGGTAGACTCATAAAATATAATATAGTCTAAGGGCCCGTGATATTACAGCAAGCCACAGCACCTACTTCCTACCTCGTGACATGACTATAGTGAGATTAATTTGGCCTTAATAAATCAATGGCTGCAGTCGCATGCGCCGCTCACGGGTTCAAAGTCTGGGCCAGTCAGCGCACACAGATTGACTTTAATAGATATAAAATTGATTGTCGCTGCTATTCTCGCAGGCTGCCAACTGTTTACTTTCTTTGCAATCCGCGTTTTAGTTTGTATTAGTCTAAACTAATATTATAAAGAGGAAACATTAATTGTATTTTTGGTTAGTTCTGAATGGGCTCCGAAATGGACCGATTTTAAATATTCTTTCACCAATAGAATGCTATACTTATTATCCCTTTGTAACTTGAGGGATACTTACGAAAACTTCAATAATTTAACCCAAGGTGTGCAAAAATGACCTTTATCATTCCTTAAGTCGTGTAGGTACGCTGCGAAAACTATTAACGATATAACAAAATAATGTACCTACCTAGAATTTCATGGTTCCAGACATAGCGGTTTCAGCTGTGCGTTGATCGATGGGTCAGTCTGTCAGTTTTTGCCTTTATATTTGTATAAGAAAACGGCAATAAATTACGTTTATTGTATGAGAGACCCCCCCTAAATATTTACCTTAATGGGTTTTTTTGTATGTATTTGTTGTTATAGCGACAATAGAAATAGGTAGGTAGGTACATCATATTTCAACTGTCTAACTATACCGTTCATTAATTAGATGTAGCCTGGTGACAGACGGACCACTGATAGACAGACAGACAGACGGACGCAATACCGAAGTCGTATAGGTTTTACCCTTTGGGTACGGAACCCTAAAAACAATGTACCTACATAATAGTATAATTTTACTGACTGTGTATCTTGTGGTGCCTTGCCAATGTCAATGAAAGATGCTACAGAAGTACAGTCATGTCGGAAACCGGATAAATGACTTGATGATTTATCTTATGTATTTCAGTTAAACCTTGGTTTTCTTCATTATTGTGTAAATGTGGAGAGCATGACCAAACGATACAAACCCAAATAAAAATTAATTTCTTGTTTTCGCTAAAATTCCCATTAAACCTTTATACATTTTGATTAATGAAATTGAAGTAGGTATACTCGTATGACTATCGGCGCGATTTAGGATTTTGCTTGGAATTTCGCAGCGCCATCTAGCGAAGGGTGGGTGAACTTCTTCAGCGGGCAATTTCATGTAGCAAAGGTGTCCACTCTGTCGCGGGCAAGAGGGGATAGGGGGCGATTTTTATAATAAGACTAACTGTGCTCCGGGAGTTTAGGCGGGAATCCAAAAATAAGACGTTGTTGTATTTGTATTCTTTTCTCACACTTGTGTTAATGGGTAATAATATTGGTGTTTGGGCAAATAATACAATAAACCCGAGTACGTATCATTTCGCTTTATTTCCAAAACTCCCAATAAGTTTTCATACATAAAGGATCCAACACTTTAAGGAATCATGACTTTTTCTGTAAATTATTGACTTGACTACTTGACCACGAGGATTGCGAATGCGTTAATGTTATGACTTCTCTATTTTGAAAATAAGAAAAACTATTATAATTTAATACTTGACACTGGCTAAATGAGCAAACCATGAGAAGCCATAACAAAAAAAAACTGTGCTCCGCGGTTTCACTCGCGTTGACTACTACTTATATTCGCAGGATCCGTTAACTACTTACAAGTGAGCCAAGGGCGCAGCTAGTTTATAAATGCGTTTCGTTAGTAGGTGGCATCATTTGAAAACGGTTGGACCGATTATAAGCAATTTTTTTAATGTTCGTAATAGCTCGTAAACCTTTATTTAAATATTTTACCCCATCATCGGGGTTATGCCAATGCGCTCCACGAAATAGTGGAAATTACTACTCGCCCATTAATTTAAATTATTAATTTTATAAATATTACCCAGTACATTTGCTTCACTTTGCTCCACAAGAAAATTAAGTAGGTACGTATTATACGATAAAATAATTATTGTTACTGTTGCTCGGTGGAGCGAAGTGGAATTAATGTATGGGTGGATTAAGGTACGCGGTAGACGTGGCTTAGACCGCACGTGCGATTTGTACGTGAACACTTGTATAACGTCATTTCGCGCCCGTGCCCGCGCCCGCACCCGCAAGTAAGCGTGGTCGAGCACTATAGGTATTCGACGTAGGCGTCTGTAGCGACACATTATTGCGTTTGCATTGCATTCTGCTGACGTGAGTTAATGCGATGCAAGGTGCAGGTGGGGCGAATCAGTCGTCACCCCCCGGGCACGACAGGTAGACGTAGTTTCTGTAATTGATTTAATAATATACCGCTTGACCTATTTTCTTTTCTAAACGCCATGTTAGGAAAGAGTGGACCGGAGATAACTTGACACCAAATCTCTCATTCTATTTAGGTAGACATACACGAAGCGGTAAACGTCTCTATGAGAATTCGATTAATGATTACTTACGCCAGTCACCTCAGCACTAGACTCGTTACTCAGAGCCGTTTCGCTTTGACTGGAAACTCTATCTATTACGGATACGGATAGCTCGCGCACACAGAGAAATGACACAGAGACTTCAATGAAGGCTAGTCAAAACGGATTTAATTCAATATGGAGTTCATATTGTGTGCACACGTTGCCTAAGTACCTAACTAGTGGTTCTGTGAACAGCTGACTTCGCGATCAGAGCTTAACCAATATTATGGTGATAGGCATCCCTCTTATAGCACCAGTTTGTCTAATATGTACCTATTTAAAATCATTTTTTTTACATCAACTTGTTCAAAATTTAGTTATTAATGTTTCCACCAAATATCTTAACTCTAGGCCAATAAATGACGCTACAACAAAGTGCCCAACTTTTTGCCCCCATCCCCACCCCCTATCGAAAATCACTCCCGGCAAAAAAAGCAATGAAAATGAAAGAATCTGTATACCAAATCTCGTAAAAATCGGTTGAGAAATGCGACCCGTAGCCCGGAACAAACATAATATATCTATACAAACATCCAAAAGCAAAATCGGCCACTTTTAAAATGGAGACCGTCAATTCGCTCGGTCAATGATGTAGGTTAGTAGGTAAGGTACCTATTTGATGATATGGCTATGGTCTTGTCGAATTGGGCAATAAGACATATTAATATAATATAATATTATTAGGACTATTTGACCTGTTTTAAGACACGTGCTCAGTAGTCGGCGGATATGGGTTGATGATGGTGATGATGGTGATGATGATGATGATGATGATGGTGAGGGCTATATGAGCCGAATATAACGTTATACACGTACTACAGTTTACCAATCTGCTATGTAGGTATTTTTTGGCGTAACAATGTATTGTACGGAATACGTCAGTAAGTAAGCACAGTATAAATGTTTATCTTTACACTGTGGTTTCAGGCAGTTAACAACTGGAATTGTTACCTGCAATGTATTTTGATACCGACACAAGTTTGCATCCCGCTGTCACAATGCCACTGTGTGGCGCACGCCACGCGGACAACTGTGTGCCTAGTGCGAGTTTTGACAATTTATTAACGCGCTCGGTCCGTTTGGCGTAAACTTGAAATTGAATGGAATAAGAGCAGCGCCATCTAGCGTCAGTGAATCAGTCACTAGATGGCGCTGCTCTTATTCCATACAATTTCAAGTTTACGCCAAACGGACCGAGCTCGTAAATAAATTGTCAAAACTCGCACTAGGCACACTGGAGATGTATCGGGAATGGCGCGCTTGATGCGGGAATGGCAGCGGCGTCGCAAGCGTGTGCGATTCTGTTTATTCAACCCAATCGAGAAATAACTGAAGTGGATAATTGTATCAATTGTATTTATCGATAAAGAGGAGATGTAGTTTTTGTAATAACTGTACTGAGGTCACCCTTTACCTGACTCAAATTATCAGCATCATGTTTCTACTGCTGGGTCTTCTCTCAGATATCCTTACGCGACCAATGCGGCTCATTGCGGGTTCGTGTTATTACGAACTAACGTTCATCGTTCATTAAATTTGTAAGTCGAACTCAAATTACGCACTCGTTGGTGAGCGTCAGGTAAGTGTGTTCCAATTTGTATGTTGTTGGATCATGTTCGACCTCCTAGTTTCTTCACGATGTTATATTTCAACGTTTAAGTGACGGCATCGAGTTATGCACATATCTATTAAACAAATCGTTGGTGCAAAGTGTGGTTTGAACCGGGTGTAGCCAGACTGTGAAGCAAACTTTGTTACCGCTGGACCACCAATCTCGCTATCAACAAACAAACACGCCCTACCTCCGCTGTTCGATACGAATTTGTTAACTCTCGTTCAGAATGGTTTTTGCTTATTGCGTGTACTTAAGGTATCTTTTGGTGCATCATAGAGTTGTTTTATTTTTTAATGTTATTCTTGTTTTAAAATATGTTTTTCTTGTTTTAAAATTAAAATAATATTATATTGTTAATATTATGTATTGTTTTAAATTTCAAATAATATTCGTATTAATTATGGATAGTGTAAACGATTTACTAAAATATTTTCAAAGTTTCTTGTGTCTGTTTTCATACGTTTAACTATGTTTGTTAATTAGAATTTAAACGGGTCTAATTCGCGCACTAACTAATATCAAAATATAAATAATTTTGACATACCTACCACCACGTTTCGGCCAAGTTACACTAGTATAGTTTTAACTATGTTTGTTGAGTGAGCTTAACCCCCAGTTTCTGCAACGTCAGTCAGCGTTGACAACAGATTAATTCTATTGCCATCCTTGTCATTTGTTTGTAGTCAGATAGAGGCAACGATAGTTTTAATCTACTGTCAACGCCAACAAACGTTCTAGAAACCGGGGGTAAGTTAAGTAGGAACACCACAGATTACTAAATAGTTAAGTGCTCCGTAAGTAACGCGGTTGAAGCCGACCGGCAATCTTTGTATTTTGTAGTGAAACGATACTGGATTCGAATCTTGGGTAGATCCGAAGTTAGTTGCGGATTTCCATCACCCCGTGCTTTGGAGTCAAAAATACGAAAATGAAAATCGAACCGACACCAAATTTCAACCGACCTTATAAAGACAATATCACTTGGCGCGTGGTCTGGCGTGTTTCTATCGATATATTTAGCTATAGGTGTATTATCTGTATGTATGTCAGTGGAGAGTTTCAGTGTGCCAAGGGGTGGCCCGGCCCACCCTCCCGCGCCTATGCCGAATTTTCAAGCCGCTTGGCAAAAAATCCTTCGTAAATTCTTCGTTCGGAAACAATTGCATAGGCCTATTAAAAAAAAAAAATTAAAAAAAAAACTAAAATTCAGATCTTACAAGTTAAATCGAAAGGAGAATAATCGTGGTCAAAGTAAACTAATTTTAAGTATGCGTGGATTTAGCGTGCGATGTGAACGCATGCGCGCATGCTGTGTGCGGTAGCGAGGGGCGGTATGCGAGTCACTGAGGGCGGCATTCGTGCTTGCGACCCCATCGATTGGAGTCGCCCGCGGCGCCCGCGGCCCGAGCCAAAGTGACATATCGCGCGAACGCATCCACCATGCAACCCCCACCGAGGAAGGTAAGTGCACGTCGGGTCACGGCTACTTGCCACCCTTCGCGGCCACTACGCCGCGACCCGCGCTGAACGACGCCAATTTCACGCTCAATTGCAACAATTAATCGTGTTGTCATACCACAATTATATAATAAACTAAACGCACCACAGCATGCGGGTTAAAAATCTAAATTTTTGGCAAGTTCCCGAAATGTATAATGCCACCGTCCGAAATAACCGCTGCGGTTTTTGGGACAGTTAAATCGATAAGAGGTTAATCAGGATCTGGCCCGTTCCCAGGATTCTTCGACTAGAATATTATTATTTTGTGTGCAAACGTTGAATTAATATTTGTGATTGTGTCAAGTGTTTTTGACTGTTCTTATGGTGAACTTCTGCCATTCATGAACGACAAACTATAGCTAGGTATGTGTTAAATCCGTAATGATTACGAGTGGGTAGAGTGAACGTCTCGCGTCGGTATTATGTCAGCTAACGCCTTAATGTTTGTTGTGGTGAATGGTGGCTTCGGAGTATGCTACGAAAAAATGTAGAGAAATATTTATGTATGTGTGTATTGGTAGCCTCCGTAGCATTCGCGTAGCATTTTGCTATGCCTTCTGAGGCTTTCATAATTTAGGTGTTATATGAGAGCTACGATTGCTACGAACACTACGCGTATAAGAATGCATGAGGATTGGCATGGTATAAATTATATTAATATATATCCTCACTTAGATATATAATTATTACATTTGTACCAACATCATGTACGTGATCGTAACACGTTGTTATCAGGATCTCGAGCTTCGTTAAAAATAATTAATTAAAAAAACAAAGAGTAGATAGGTATATTATATTCATTACCAACCCAGGATCTAAATAGATAGCCAATATCTACATGAAATTATTTCACTGAAAGCGGAATATTGTATCTCTGGTGCTAAACGTTGCGTGCAGGTCTTGTGATATTTTATTGGAATTATGATATTTTATTTTTACATGACCAAAACAAAGTACATACAAAAAATAATTTTGAAATATGCCAATTACGTGTAGGTTAAGGGTATGATATAATCAAAAAGAGGCGTAAAAATCGCGATACAATGAAAACTTGCGGCCTACTTTTACATACTATCATAATGTGTGGGACACAACCACTTACACACTTACACTACTCTACCGTCAGTAAAGGTTTCGGAGAATGTAATTTTAATAAATGTTTGAATTTAATTTCTTTATGGCAATAATACATCGTTGGGATAATTCAATACAGTTCACAATAAACAACAATATCGATCAATTAAATTACTTTTACGCTAAGACTTCTTCCTTTCGCAGCATCTGCACGTGTATCTGTATAACACCTTATACAAAAAAAATACTGTGTCAGTCGGGCATGTTAAAACACTTTTATTTTTTTTTGTTTTAGTTACGGCTTCGCACGATTTGTGCACTCAGTGACTAATATTCCACCAATATTACACATCACTCGAAGGAACACAAGTTTGAGAAAAAAATACAAAACCGCAACAACGTCTTACTATCGAATTCCCACCTATACTCTCGTTAAAACACTCACAAAGTTTTTTTAAATAAATAAAAAAATGTTTGATAAAAATATTATCATGCCTCCTCCACACGGACGCATCTTCCCATATCGGCGAAGGTCATATCAGTTGAACGACCTACGGAAATGATTGAGTGTTGCACGCTTTACATAGATTAACCCCCGGTTTCTAGAACGTTTGTTGGCGTTGACAGTAGATTAAAACTATCGTTGTCTCTATCTAACACTAAACAAATGACAAGGATGGCAATAGAATTAATCTGTTGTCAACGCTGACTGACGTTTCAGATACTGGGGGTAAGTAACTGGCAAAGGTTACAATAATTGTTCCTTAATCTGTTTACTTTAACTGAACAAGTAAACTTTCTATAAAACAGTAAATACTTTTGCTGCGATATTCTCTTTAAGGATTTCGATTCACCCGAGTTTCACAAAGTTCGAATTGTAATGGAGCATTGTAAAAAGTCTATTGTAAAGGTATCACTATCAGCATCTTTTAATTGACACTAACTACTACTAACTACTAAACGGATTTTAATCAAATTTGCACCGTGTGCAGTTTGATCTAACTTGAAAGATAGGACAGCTTACATTTCAATTCATAGTCGCAATAACAAAAACCTTAGCCACAGTAACGCGTGGCCGTGTCTGCTAGTATATTAAAATAATGATGTCCCATTATCTTTTGAATGGAGTTTATTAAAGATAAACTTTCAAAGAGACATAAATTAGCCATCGTAACAGCCTTCAGTTCAGTTTTGTCCAAAAATTGTAAATCACAGACGTATACTTCAATTTTATTAATGGTATATGAAGATATCTGTCCGCACCGGATTATGACAACGCATTTACTTGGTTTGATTCCATCATAGAAGTATCTCAATGGATTCCATCTAACTAATTACTCTGTGTTTAATTAGTTAATGGGGTCGTGTATTTGCAGAGTATTTAGTAAAAATATCAGCCCATAATCAATTAGGTATATCTATATTCAGTTGGGCTCATACGAATATCAAAGTTATTTATTTTGTTTACTTTGCGAACTGTTTTTTGAGAGTTTCTATTGATAATACTTTTTTCTACTTACAGCACAGATTTAAATGTACACTGTGGGGATTAAGATAATTTATTTTGTAATTTAACTATAATTTGTCTCTGGCCCATACGTCTAATTTTGGCTAGCTCTACCTCTTACGTAGTATTTATTTCGATATGTCGTCATTTACCATTAACTATGTAATAGATATTTTACCATTGAGTTTGATATTTTGATTATTATTTACTAATTATGCCCCGTGTTTTCACCCGCGATGCTCGGATAAAGAATACTTAGTCAGTGCTCCTCCCCAAATTTACAAAATTAAAAATACAAATCTAAATATACAAACTTTTACATTTATAATATTTGGGCTATATAAAATATTACATTTACGAATAATATATACGAGCTACATTTATAACTTTTAAATTTATAAAATAGGGTTAAATAACACCCTTCCCTCCCTGCAACTGTACGCACAGTCGAAGTTTTTTGTATTGCTATTGAGCGAGCCAGCGAGGGTGAAACCAAATGAGTGGAATATACTGGACTGACCATGACATCCTGACACGGATTTACGAAATATGCAAGCGTCACAATAAATCGGATCTGGAAAATTATTTTTTCAGCACTTCGACAAATATTTTTTTTTAGCTGACACGCCAGTTTCAATCCCGTGGAATTTAAAAAGTGAAGTTGCTCGTTTTACCATTTAAACTTTGTATATTATATTAACATTATTTTTATTAACTTTTTTAATTTACCATTGAAATAATAAAATATAGGTACGGAACTCTTCAAGCGTGATTTCGACTCGTTTCGATAATTGTTACACTAAATCGATGTAAAAAATGTGAGGATTACGAGTCATCATAATCATGCTACCTAATGAGTGAACTCGTAGTCGTAATTTTTTTTAAGTGACTAAATATTCGCGTATTTCTAGGTGTCCAGTGAAAGTGTACAATTGTACGTACACGTCATACAGTTACTAGTGTAGACCGAGAGCGAATTCAGGAGCCGCTCGTAATTATTCGCTTTCGCTCTTCACACTGGCCGAACCTTTATATCCGTCAATGTTCCAATCTAGGGCTTTACCGTGATCGTGCTTTAAATACACATCTACACACTGCGGTACTAATTCAGGACTGGATACGAGAGCTATTTGAATTCTAAACATTCTACCCGTTCAATGCATCACCAGATACGATGCGAACTGAATATGGTCATTAGCATTTTCAATGGTGAGCTAATTTCGTGGTAATTAGAGAGCAGGCGATTGACGGGAAACTGCAAACGTGACGTAGTTGATTATAAAATACACCAATGCCTCGAGAGTTTTGGGGAGAATACGCAAGGTCTCGATAATTGGGTGGGTATAGGTTCTCTAGATTCGCGCACATTAACGAACACTTTGCTTTGAATAGCTCAATTTCTTTATTTTTTAACGTCGAGTGACCAATTTATGTGTTCCAAATCTAAAAAGACACAAGCAGTCCAAACGTCTAGCGCGCGGCCATACCTCGCGTTATTGTCACTTTATTGGTCGCAATCGCCTTAAGCATAGAAAATGTTTGCACACCATTGTGCTCTCTATATAGGACATATTTGGACAGTGAATTACAAAAGTGGCTGAACATGTCCAACATCCAATTCATAACGCATGCAACATAGTAAAATCCACGAGAAATAAATTATGAAGGATTTATCATTGGCTTTTATTGCAAACTGTACATTGTTAAATTACTGACAAATCTTGTAAACCTTGTAACTGCAAACTGCAAGTTGTTGTTGTAACTGCAAGAACCAGAGCTCGTAATCTTGTAGTCTGGTGACCTCACTCAGGCAATTTTGTAAATTGAGCGTCTTAAAATGTTGTCTAGAAATCACACGCAAATAATAAAAAAAATATAAAAAACATCCCACTCATATAATATGGCATCCCTCCATTTCCCCTTTTCTTCGATCTTTTTCTTTGCCCTGTCCGTACAACAATTACGTCATTCTTATTTTAAATCGGCGTCGCTAATCTACTTTATTTTCTCATTCGTTCACCACTCTCAAACTTTTAAAAGGATTATCCGGTTCAATTATTTCAAACTTCCACACCAGACTGCAATCTTCGCCTCCCACAATACAACCGTATTAACGTGCTAATCACGATGGGCAGCGGATAGGCAGTACCACTTCATGCTTATTGCTTATAGGAGACCTACAATACCCGCTAAAGGAATCTCCTTGGTTGGTGGAGACTATAAATTGAATGAAAAAACAGTAATTATCATGGTAATGGTACACATTGGCAGGTTGATTGTTGTAGTCTACGATGAAATATCTATTATATCTATAGAGTAGATTCACGATCGCCGATCCAAAATGACCGTCATGATGCCTTGTTCTGAACAACGCTATTACGGTTCGTTAAATGAATATGCCTTGTTTTAAAAAACCGTCACAAATGTTGTGCAGTGTGTTAAGGTTCATTATGAAATGAAACAATATCAGCTTGATGGGTGGACACTTTAAAGATTAGATTTTCATAATTAGATTATTTTATCGAAGGTTGTAGTGCATATCTTCTTCATCTGTACCAATGCCAGATATTCGTCCGCCGAGTAGTTGTATCCGATTTGAGCAGTGTTTCCAGCTAAAATTAGTATACTTTAGAGTCAATTTCTCGTGCAGTGCAGTGCACAGTGCAATTCAAAGTTTTGGCGGCACTGCAACTGCTATGGACCGGCGTGACCGCTAACCATCGAGTGAACGACGGCCTCGCTACTCGCTATGCACAAATATCACAACCGTGTCGTTCGTGTGTACCGTTATCAATCTCAATTCAGAAAAATTCCAACAACTTTTACACCTGGGATTTAAATCGTATTGTGGAATTTATATCGCGACACCGAACTGAATCCGACGCCGGCGGGGCTTGAATTTAATACTACGCAGACTTTGAATAGTTGCTGGAAAATTAAATTTTATGCAAACTGCGAATTATGCCGTCGCTTCCCGTCAGAGACGAGGAATAGAGGGCGAAAGGGTTTCTTCGAATACGCAGACTGTAGTTGTGTAATTTTGCGGACCTTGTAAAAAAAAGTACTGTGAAGAAAAAGTGCCTAATTATGTAGGTAATCATTGTTGACTTATAGGTGCATACATAATAACTACTAGTAAGTATAAGGTATATGCAAAACGTGATTACGCCACAGACAACAAAAACTATCTGTAGTGTGATTGCATTTCACAGATAGAAGTTAAATTTGTTTTTCTAACTTTTAATTGAAAGAAAAGCAATTGCGAAAATTGCCCGTAAATTGTTCAATTCGGGGAAAACTGGAAGGGATTTTTTCTATGGGGTTTTTGAATGAACTCGAACGATCAACGAACGATTTGAACGATGGATAACCATGATAATTTTTTAGTAATATATTTTGGTTCTTCTCGTATAATACATCGTACTATTAATTAAATATTATCGCCTTCAGTTGGATGAGCACAGCCCAGGGTCAGCCCAGAATCCCGAAATGCACCAGGCTATGAGTATTTGTGTTGTAGCCGGATTTGCACCAGCTCTTCCGGCCGAGGCCCCCTGTCCCATGTCGCGCCACTTTGGCCAAGTCTCCCCTTTATTGCCAATATCCTGTCGACCTCTGCATCTACACATTTTATGTTGGTTGATGGACTAGATCTTGATTAACTTGCCACTCTGGGCCATTTAAGAGAAATGTTACTTAGCTAGTTTTGTAGGCAGATTTATTTTCTATTTTCTTAGTAAACTAACTGCACCGCAGTTCCACTCCTATAATTATCTGATAGAAAAATAGTAAAGGACTTAAGGATAACGAAGCTTCATATGAGTGGAATATTTTTTGGAATCAGATCATTAGTTCAAAGTACCTACACACTCACAAAGTAACTTTACCCCTTTTATAATATTTGTCTGAGGATCGAATGAAGTAAGTCACAAAGCCAATAAGCTAAAACCTAAGTAGTTGATCACTTTTCGAGGATCCCTCGGTTCTTTGATTCATATTCGGAAGGATTAAATTCAATTTATTATTGACTTGTAAGCCCTTCAGGGGCAATTTTATAGACATAAAAAGTTTGTGGTAAGAATCATTCACCTTTCACATCTTCTTGAAACTTGCAACAGGATTCATGAAAGGTTATTTCTACACAATATTGTACAACAAGTCAAACACGTTGCCAGAATGGTTGCCTAGTCGTTATCGAGAAATGGAAGCACACCATGCACCGATCGGTTTACGGTTACCTATTACCTACAAGTGGTGACGGCACTTACGTGGGCGTCTATACGATGTATGGTGTGATTATATTAATCCTCTATCTCACGGGCGCAATATTATCATTCGATAATATTACTGCGCTGTTCTAATATTGCATCCCACGTCATTTTCCAATTCCGGTATTTCTAGCCTCCTACTATAGCGGCATCGTCCTACTCGTATTTTTTTTTTAATTAACTATGAACCAAATAACAGTACCACAATACATGAATTACTAATACTAATATATAATTATGAATTTAAACAAAAGTGGGACCAACTTCGTTAGCCACGAATTACTAGATAAAGTAAAAAGCTTATGCATTGTTGGAAGTAAGATCAATTTTATCCAGTATGTAAGATCGCGTGCGTCTTTATACAAAATGTACTAAAAAGAGAAATCGCAAGTAGTTCTGCGATATTAACATCAGGATGTGGTGGCAGCCGTAGCTGCAGTTTGCTCAGTTTGACGACGCTTTAACCGGTCGTTAAACTGTATCAAAGTCTACAACGTTAGTAGGGCAATAAAAAGTCCTTGCAGTGTACGTAGCCATACACTTACGTGATACAAATTAGGTTTGTTATTATGCCAAAAAAAGACTCATATTTTTATGCATATACGAAGCTAACTAGAATCTATAATTGGGGGCTTAAAACTTCTGTGTCACAGTTTTTTGTATTTGTTTATGTGCTGTTAGATAAATAATAGTGACAATTCGACTTTCTTTTTAGAGTACAAATAGAAAGTCATCAAATGTACTCGTATATAAAAAGTCAAGGTTAAAAGCTAGTGCATAATCTACTATTATTGACCTCTTGTTATTTAAAATTCGGAGAAGTTTCTTCATTATTGAATTCATTTCCGTTACGTAGATTTTTCAGCGTTCTTTATTTCGATTGATGGAATTAACCATTGATTGATAAATGTAACAGTTGTAATGAAATTAAAAAGAGTTGATTTAATTTGATTATGTGAGTATACCGTGAAAGGGGGAAGGGGGGGGGGGGGAGGGAGACGTTGCACGGGGCATGGTAATCTCTCATCGTCAGTGATACGAGTACTAATTAGGTTAGTAGGTACTGAACGTTTGGTTTTACTTTAAACGCTAAATGTTCCCTAAATGGTATGTATCTCTTCCTTATTGTTGCAAAGTATATCATAAGACTCAGAAATCCGTATATTGGACCGCCTCCGCTCAAAACCACCGAAGTGTATCGTTTAATAGTTTCAGAACCTTCGTGTAAATTTCAGGGGAATGCTTCACCTATTTAGAATGTTGCAGTATAATATTATTAAAATCTCTCGTGGTTTTCTTTGAGGCGGTAAGTGTAAGTTGATATTTTCAATACAGTATCCTAGCCAATCTTTGTGAAGCGTAACTTGCAACTTCTTTATTCTTACTTTTTTAGACTTGTCAAAGTGCGATTTTATTGCCTATTTACAATAAATGATTTAATTTTGACTTGACTTTGTATCAATAATCTTAATATATATAAATCTCGTGTCACAATGTTTGTCCTCAATGGACTCCTAAACTACTTGACCGATTTTAATCAAATTTGCACCGCGCGTGCAGTTTGATCTAACTTGAAAGATAGGGTAGCTTACATCTCAATTTATATTCGCAATAACAAAAACCTTAGCCACAGCAACGCGTGGCCGTGTCTGCTAGTATTATTTATAAAATACTAGCTGATACCCGCAACTTCGTTCGCATTTTTATATAAAATGTAAACTGTTTAGAAAATCAATTGATGTCGCGGGGAACAGTTATAGGTAAGAATATATCTGTCTCTTTCTCTCTCCCTTTTCCTCTATCTTTCTCCCTCTCTAGCTCTTTTTCTATCTTTCTCCCTCTTTCGCTCTTTCTAACTCTCTTCCTCTACCTCCATCTCTTTCCCTCTCCCTATATCTCTATATCTTTCCCTATCTTTCTATCATTAATATCCCTCTCCACTCTCAATCTCTTGCGTTCCCTCTCCCTGCCCATCTCATCCATTATATTTATTTCCCTCACCCTCTCCGTCTATATCTCTTCCTTTCCCTCCTTCGCTCACTCCCTCTCCCTCTATTTCTATATATTTCGCACTCAATCTCTCTCACCTATTTCCCCCCACTCTCCCCTCCTTCTAGCCCCACTCTCCCCTCTTTCACTCCCACTTTCCACTCTTTCTCCCCCCACTCTCCCCTCTTTCTCCCCCACTCTCCCCTCTTTCTCCCCCCACTCTCCCCTTTTCTCCCCCCCCACTTTCCCCTCTTTCTCCCCCCACTGTCTCATCTCTTTCTATTCACTCTACACTCTTTCTCACCCCACTCTCCCCTCTTTCTCACCCCACTCTCCCCTCTTTCTCACCCACTCTCCCCTCTCTTTCTCCCCACTCTACTCTCTTTCTCAACCCACTCTCCCCTCCTTCTCAACCCACTCTCCCCTCCTTCTCCCCCCACTCTCCCCTCTTCCCCCCACTCTTCCCTCTTTCTCCCCCCACTCTCCCCTCTTTCTCCCCCCACTATACTCTCATTCTCCCCGCTCTTCCCTCTCTATCTCCCCACTCTACCCTTTTTCTCACCCCACTCTCCCCTCTTTCTCCCCCCACTCTCCACCTCTTTCTCCCCCCACTCTCCCCTCTTTCTCCCCCCACTCTCCCCTCTTTCTCCCCCACTCTCCCCTCTTTCTCCCCTCACTCTCCCCTCTTTCTCCCCCCACTCTCCCCTCTTTCTCCCCCACTCTCCCCTCTTTCTCACCCCACTCACCCCTCTTTATCCCCCCACTCTCCCCTCTCTTTCTCCCTACTCTACTCTCTTTCTCATCCCACTCTCCCCTCTTTCTCACCCCACTCTCCCCTCTTTCTCACCCCACTCTCCCCTATTTCTCCCCCCACTCTCCCCTCTTTTCCCCCCCCACTCTGTCAGCTTTCTCCCCCCACTCTCCCCTCTTTCTCCCCCCACTAACCTTTTTCTCACCCCACTCTCCCCTCTTTTCCCCCCCACTCTGTCAGCTTTCTCCCCCCACTCTTCCCACTTTCTTCCCGCTCTCCCCTCTCTTTCTCCCCACTCTACCCTCTTCTCCCCTCACTCTACCATCTACTCCCCCTTTCCCCCCACTCTCCCCTTTACCCCACTTTCCCCCTTTCTCCCCCTCCTCCCATCGCACTCTCCCCCCTTAATTACTTTCCAATTTAAATTACGATCCGTTTAGCCGTTTATTGTGGTCCGTAGGGGGTGCATCTAAAGAATACCTCATAATTTCAACCCCCTTGCTTTTCCCCCTTTAGGAATGATTTTGCAAAAAAGCTGAAACCCGTATTTATTTATTTCTTACCAAAAGCCTAAATAAGAATTTTCAGATCCCTAACTTGAGGAATTATGGATTCCCCATACAAACTTTCAACCCCTATTTCATCCCCTTCGAGATTATTTTTTGAGACAAAAGATAGCCTATGTCCGTCTCATAGGTCCAATCTACCCCTATACCAAATTTCATCGAAATCGGTTCAGCCGTTTAGCCGTGAAAAGGTAACAAACAAACAGACAAACAGATATACAGATAAACAGATAAACAGATAAACAGACAAACAGATAAACAGAGTTACTTTCAGATTTATAATATTAGTATGGATTCGCTTCAGGTGTGGTATATGGGTCGAAAGCTAAAGTCTTACAAAGAACGTTTAGATAACTTCTGAGTGACTCCTCCAGATGTCCGTCGTTAGTTGATGCAATAAGTTCAAGAAAAAAGTAATGTTTGTTCTGGAGGAAATAAGTTATTGATCTTTCAGGGTCATCCTCTTATTCCCCGTGAGTCGATTGAGAATCGCGTCGGATCCACTTCCAATATTAGACCTACTCGTATCTGGGTTTAGCCTACTAGGCATAGAAAGACTTAAGCTCCTTAGAAGTACCTAAACGCTAAATTCAATATTCAGTATACGGTAAAATTTTGTAAGACCTAAAGTTTTGGCATGATTTACGAGCGTCAAATATCGTTAAGGTGATTACCCAATCCAAATGAGTAGCTCAATGAAGGGCAGTTTAAATATCGCACTAAATCTCATTAAAACTTGCGCGGTGCAAGGCGGCTGTTCCGACAATCGCTCCGTTTTGAGTCTCTAATTTTCACGTAGTATATTTTATTCTTAGGGCTCGTAGTATTTCTATTCTATTTTTTTTCTGGTTTTATAACACGTCCGTCATCAGCTTAGTGGACTTTGAAAATTGTCCACCTAAATCTGATTTACCAAAATGAAATCGAAATTGTTCACATAATATTATGTGCGAGGCGCATGTCATACCAATGACGATAGATAGATGAAAAAATACCCATACTTACATTTTCATTTTTTTTTTTTTTTTTATCTGACACCCAAACAAATATTTGAGGTACGCAAATATTTGTTCCGGGCGGGAATCGAACCTGCGTCACCAAGCGCAGCAGTCCGATTTCTCAGTCACTACGCCGCACGTGCCGTCATTTTGGATCAGTCGTTCACTAGTATTTTTGGTATAAGCTCCCGTCCTTCATGATGTCATCAGTGATTACCTTGCAAAAACCAAAAAAAATAATCTTCACGGGCCTATTTAATTTGCAAACTTAAATATAGCCCCGACACGTAACTTTGCTGAACGCAGTCGTAACAAATCCGAAGCATTTGAACTCGAACCAACGTTTCACTTTAAAATAAGTAGCAGGGCAAGCCTAGCCCGAACTCAATGTAACCAGCGCACCAATCAGATATAACTACCCGCAGTGGCTAAGTGAAAGATTACCACTCGGCTCAGGGCCCGCCCGTAATATATACGCAAGGGAATTGCACACAACCAAACTAGGCCATCTGAGCTAAACCTAGATCCTTTAATTCCCTCCTGTTTAGCCCCGTCGCGCATTGTCCAGGCGGAGCTATACGATGCGCTTTGTGCGATTGTCCGACTCAGTACCGCCGCTTTTAGCTAGCCAGTTGTTCGCAAGCCATCCTTGTAAGCCAGCTTAACTGCTCAGTACTTGGACAAAGGGAAACTCATTACTAGGTATGTCACAGAAATATTATATTGAGTCATGCGGCGGGATAACGTTAATGGGTCGGTGTTAGGATCACATCTGATCTGAGGACAGAAATATCATATGAGAGATTTACAGGAGCGTTATATCAAATTATGTTTTTGTTTGTATATTTATCAAAAAGAAACTCTAACAAACGAAATTTAGAAACAGAAGACTATAATCCTTCTTTTTCCGAATTATAATCAAAGCTATGAAAAATGTGTTACGAAAATTTATTAAAAAGCAAAAAAATTGTTGCTCTAAATACTTCCATGAGAGTAATCGGGTTTTTGAAAACCAGCGCTTTGAGTCTTTCGCGGAGTCACATCATTATGCTGATTTCGGTCGCTTTACATTGCATGCAGTTTACATAATTAATTTTTGTGTCTCTATTTTATAACTGCGTGCAGAATAAATATTTTGTATTACTAATGAGGCTTTAGAGCATGAGGGCGACGAGCTTAGTGCAGCTTGCACTGACCGCTTCAAAGTTCTAGGCAGTTAAACACAGCACTTGGACTGAGAGGGCGGGGGCTATTTAGCCGTAAGTTTTACAGGAAACCTGAAATTCATAAATCTTTATCCTAAGAGGGCGCTCATGAAACTTACGATTCAAGATTTTAATTTCCTCACAAGAATTAACAATTCACTTGAAGAGAAAATACGGCTTCATTTTAGTACCTACTAATTAAAGTGCGCCGTTAAGGGTAGCTACAAACTTTAATGTAAGCCAGGGCATAAATTGTAACTTGGTAGGTACATCAAAACAAAGTTAATTGACTATATTCAAAGTCAAAGTCATTGTAAATAGGCAATAAAATCGCACTTTTACAAGTCAAACGGCTAATTCTCGTTAACAAAGAGAACAATAAAACATGAAATATGATAAACTAAATTAAACAGTATAATTGATTATGGTTGGAGGTTGAAAAATAATGTTTTCCTTTCCTTTATTGTATTAGTGCTAGTTGGTGCCCGCGACTTCGTCTGCGCAGGATTAGTATTTCGAGTAGATTACATTAGCGTGGCGTAGAAAAGAACTACGAGTTATGACATTAAAAATATAAGTTTTTTTTTAATGTTATCTATAATGGCTTACACATTTTGGCTATAATGACTCGGGCTTTTTGTAGGACTATTTAAGATAAACATTTCCATCATACATTACATAATATGTGTAACTCTAGCGGTTTTGGCAGCGCACGCAAGAATAGCTCGCTCGAATAGGTAGATTTTTTCCTACTTTACTTGAATTTTTCAATAGATTTTTTCACTTGCCGTTATATTTTGGACTATTCACAAAATATCTTTATAAATTGTAGCCTATGTGTTATTCTGATGTATAAGCTATGTTATTGTAAAGTTTCATTAAAATCCATCAGTAGTTTTTACGTGAAAGAGTAACAATCATCCGTCCATCCATCCATACATACAAACTTCGCGTTTATAATATTATATTAGTAGGATAGTAAGAAGTAGGAAGTAGGATAGAAACGAATACCGATCACAAAGTTACATATCCTGATCACTAACTAAGATTATCTTTAGTAGGGAGTCGGAAGCTGCAAGGGCCATAGTTCTACAAACATGCAAACGCAGAGGGAATACCTGCGATTCAGACCAATTTTAGCCCTGTGTGAGAATAGTACCCGGAACCTCACGCTTTGGAATATATTATAGAAAATATACATAAAATAAAACATTAATGACCGTGCATAAATAACCGCCCAAAGTATTGTACATTTATAATGCAAAAGAGAAACAGAGTAAAGGGGCAACCGACTTCATCTAAATATTGTTTTGTCCCTTAGCAGAAAGTCAATGTGAAATCTCCAAGTTACGAGCTCAAACCTCCACGAAGGCGGTTATTAAACATTCAAGTTGTTTGCACGTCGCAACTGTGAGGACTGAGAACTAGCTTAGCTTGAAGCCAAAAGTGTACCAAAGTCAAACGTTGGGTATTCCAACATTACGGGAGCTACTCAAAACTAGCGCCGCTTTTAAAGAAATGAAATATGTTCGCGGAAAGCTGTGATACCGGCACGTTCCCCCACTTCATCGCTGTCAGATTATTTTGACAGCACGTTATTAACGTTGTAGATGCCACGAGGCACTCTGAGGCATGTGCACTTAGCAAAATATGTGCACTTAATATTTTCACCTGACAGGGCATGAGCATAGGCAGCAGGCAGCTTATTATAAAAATAGACTATGAATTCAGAGCAGAGGAAAGTAACATACATTGAAAAATATAAGTAGCCTTGACTGACAAACTTTTTATTGAAACACTGAATTATATAAAACTAAAAAGTAGACGAAAAAATCTAACATAAGTACCGTTTGATGACTACATTTTGAAGCCTGTTCCTGTTAAAGCTTAAAGGTTTACTGAAATAGCTAGGATCAGTAACCAAGAGTGTATTATACGATAAAAATCTCACATCTTATCAGTGCAAACTGCATCGCAGCCACAGAGTAAAACGGCTCAATTGCCCGGAAATTGCCCCTACGAACCACTGGGGCCGCCGTGTTTGACGCGCCCTTTGACAAATTATAGTGACAACACGAGCGTTGCATCCTCAGAATTTTCAATTTATCAGTTTGTTTACACAGAGGTTCGGATCCCTAGTAAATTAAAAAAAAATACACTACGCTGCATAGGCGCTAGTTTTTTGATACTGAAAAGCTTACTTTTATCGGCGAGTCTACATAAACCCGAGTAGTCGCCACGAGTGGGAATATCTCTCGAGCCAACTGAAGAGCCCTGAAGTAAATATTGCCCCTTTGTTGGCATGGTCTTCGTACCCGACATTCTGTACCGATCCATGTACTGCTTCGGACAGCAGGCGACTGTAGTCCTTATGAGAAGACTTTGTGTGAAAAAGAACAGAGAGCATTAAATTTTATTTGTTCTCGTTGAAAGCAAACAGCCTTTTAGATACCTACATACATAGTTGCATAGTTCCAGTGCTTTGCTTATGAAGCTTCTCCGAAATGACGTTAGAGCTCTGGTGGCTGACAGGGCTAAGTGGGCTGTCTCAACAATAATCTACCAACACTTTTAGACGGAACAGCCTAGCCACTTGATATTCCAACTTTACGTTTCTAAGCCAGTGCGCAACGTATTTCTTCGTAACATTCGCTGGTACCATAGGTTTCACAAATAGACAAATGTATGCATAGACATTGAATATATTGTAGGAGTAAATGGTCCCTTGATTTGAATCAAAAAAATGTCCATTATATTGGGAGCAATTACGACGTCAAGTAAGATAATGTTAATGGTATTGATAAAATTTGATATTATATTTATCGGATACTATTTGTTATTGTACTAAAAGCATACAATTGATTTTATGGAGTAATCTAAAACCAGATTAGAGAATTGAAACATATCAAAGATTCGATAGCGCTTGGAGTGCTATTCACATTTCAAATATTTAGAGTAGATACTTATCAAATAAAATTAGATTTTTAATTTGTTCGTCGTTTCCATTTATTTGGCAATTTTGCTTGACTCGCACTCAAGCGTTCGAGACGCTGTTTCTGGAAACTGTCACTACGGAAACCGGTGGAAATATTCTATTAATTTTATTTCAAACCAATTAATTACAAGCACTTCCGTAGGGCGAATCTCTTTAGTTTGTACCTTTTTACTAGGCACAGATTTACCTTAATTTGGTTCTTAACTGACAACAACAAAGTATGCAATTCTCCTACAATATACGCCTTTTTGGCAATCAGTCGATGTGGCCGTTAGTGCTTCATAATTAAAATAAGCATCATGATACCATAAATAGTGTTGTGTGTCGTGAACCGTTTCTAGTGTCTTTGACAGCAGTGGCACTCGTACTAGTGTCTGTCGGCTGTAAAAAGTCTGAAAGAATTGGGGTCGATACGTCTGCCCTTAATAACTACTTTACTCGTGTTCATCTCGCCAGCCTCGGAGAAAATATCGGGAACTCAAAACAAATCACCAATGATCATAATTATTATTACGAATGTTAGTGACCGTAAGAGTTTAAAACCTTTTTCAGACACAATATTATAACTACAGAATTAAAGACATAAAATTGTTAGTTTAAAATAAAATATAAATAAGATTTCTTAAGTAGCCTTATGAAAATCATACAAATAAACCTTTTAACATCTAATTTTATTAAAATGTATCTTGCGGCAACTCGAGAATCAGACACTGCGCTAAAAAAACAACTTATCAGCTGTGTAATTTGAAGAACAAACTATTATTTTTGTTTCTATGTTAAGCTGTAAAATATATAATTGCTTTTTATTGTATCTTACACTGAAAAGCAAAAACAGTTAAATAAAATAGTGAAATGAGCGTCACTAGAATAGCCCAAGAGTTCTTTCGGCGATCAACGTTATCTCTCCAAAACCACATAGAACTAGATAACGAACGTCACTATTGAGTACGTGCAAAAATTGCAAAAAGGTTGCACAATGCAAAACAAAACATTGTGATCCATAAGAAGATATTGTAGAGAAGATACTTCAATACGTGAAAAGATATATAATACCGAATTCTAGCATGAAAACGAATTTCCACCGGTATATCTTGAAAATAAATAATACACAAGTTCGTGGGAAACGATGGGCCTGATTGTCTTCTAGAAACCATTCAAGGTAGCCCTGATATGTTTGACACACGGGTAACCTTTCAAATTCGTTTGTCTGATCGAATATTTATGCGCCTCTGGTGGGTGTTTGGAATAGGTTTAGTACCGGCAGCCTATTACGAAACTAGCAAGTTTGGATTTATTTTGCGTTGTTTTTTTTACATTCTGATCTAATCAGGTACCTAGTATAGGTATGATACCTAAAACGGGTTGAATAGGTTTTCGATCTTCTGTATCGTTTTTCTTAATCTGCCTCAACTTACATAGCAAAATATATCCTACTAATATTATAAACGCGAAAGTTTGTAAGTATGGATGGATGGATGTTTGT
Source organism: Hylaea fasciaria (assembly GCA_905147375.1). Taxonomy (NCBI): domain Eukaryota; kingdom Metazoa; phylum Arthropoda; class Insecta; order Lepidoptera; family Geometridae; genus Hylaea; species Hylaea fasciaria. The sequence goes on from LR990192.1 coordinate 1,720,023, forward strand.
TACTCTTTCACGTCAAAAGTACTGAATGGATTTTAATGAAACTTTACAATAATGTAGCTTACATATCAGAATAACACATAGGCTACAATTCATAAAGATATATCGTATATTATCCAAACGCGGGTGAAACTGCGGGGCGCAGCTAGTGTATAATAATAAAACAGTCAGTAATTGTAAAGTAAATAATAAGTAAAGGAAAAAAGACTTAAAGACTATAAAAATAGAGTTAGTTTACATATTTGCAGTACTCGATCCTTATGGGTAGTACATCAATGGTTTATCTATAGACATAGACATAGACACAGATTAATTTTTTTTGGGTGGTTAGGCTTAGGTTATAAACATAAAATCGACGGTGACGTCATTTTCGGAAATCAAGGTCATTCATATTTGTTCAAAAATATCCAACATATCGACGCTTAATTTGAATTTATTTGAATGAAGTTTACGACAAATCCGTACAACTTGGGAATGTGGAAAAATATATGTAAATTTCGAACATAATAATATACTTTCTATGTGTGATGTATCAGAAATACAATTGCAAAATATATTTTCTCTCAGAATAAAATTACAAAGTAACCTCTTGAGACTAGCTATTTAAATTCAAAACGGTTGTTTTGTGATCACCAAGTCTATTCCTCGAAAAGAATTTGCAATCCCTAAATTTGAAAAAAAAATGAACAATGCCCATTCCCATTACAATGTATGTTTCGCGATGTATGTTACGCAAAACGTTTCTAAACTGCAATGCTAACAGAAAATCGGAGACAATTCACTGTTAGCTTTGCAGTTTGCAAAAGTATAGTAAATTGCTGAAACTGAATAAGGAATGGGTAATTTGGAAAGACAGTGAGCACCGAATGAACAGTTTTGTGAAACAGTGCCTTTTGCTAACTGGGCGATTTTCTGAGTATTTGATGAAGTTAAATTGGTACGACTTTCATTGAAATGATTAGATAGTAATTAGATGAAAACCTTAAAAATTGGCAAGGGGCAAACCAAGAAGAAAGTACCTACATGAAAGCTATCCATACGGAGCGAATACAATTAATTATGATTTTGCCCTGCGATCGCAGGAGCCAATCCAGCACGTACGAGTATACAGTACTCTTGAACTACAATCACTCGCTTGAAACTCCATTTCATCGATATCACGCCACTTTTGACTCCTGTGAGCGGACAGCGCAACATTTATAACGAAATAAACGTCCACGTCGACGTATGTTGAGTTTGACGTCGACGTACGTCCGGAACATTTATTCAACGTTCATTCACGGAATGTGCCTGTGTAAATATTATATTAATTAGAAACGCAACCCTATACATGTTGGTGCACTTTTCATGCATTGGTGTTTTTACTTTTGTAAGTATTATAACTGAGTGGTGGTAGCCTAGTGCGCGAACGTTCGCCTGCTAAAACGGAGGTGGGTAGTTCAAATCCCAGTGGGGGCACGTACCAATGTGTTTCTTGCTAAACATAATGTACGTACGTGAGGAAACCAACATGCCTGAGAATTATTTCGGTGGCATGTTATCCACCACTCCGGACTAGGCCTCCGTGGTGGATTATGGCCTAACTATGTCTTTGCCCAGTAGTGGGACAGTAATTACAAGCTAAATTATCATTATTGTTATAATTATTATTACTAAGTAACTCAGTCATATACAAACTGGGATCGAATTATTAATACAAAACATTTTATATTTTGTTTCTAAAACTACGCCTGCATTTTAATGGGAACATCTCGGCAATTTGGACGACGCTTTTTGACTGGTAGGTATGACCCTTAACTCTACCGGCTAAGGTATGTTATACAACTGTATAGGTATTAGCACGTGCCTACTGGTTGCAGAGTTAGTTATTGCACAATGTATGCTAGAAAGTGGGCATATTAACTAGCTAAGAACGGGTCTAACTCGCGCAGAAACAAATATCCAAATATATAAATTGGCCTGTTTTTAATTCACGGAAATAATCATCTAAATATTCGATCGGAATTGCATCACAATGTTTTAATAAAAGCCTACCGTGTACATCGGTTTTATAAACTGACGTGAACATTTTACGTACAGTAAATTGAGCAACTGGACTTTTTATTTCTGTCATTATTCCGTGTCCATTTCACGCGCCAATAATTTGGTACAGCTATATTTTGTGAGCTAATTTCCATCTAGAACGACTGGAAATGTCGTGCAAAATGATACGCTGTGATGTGCAATGAAAACCACCAAATTTGTTATGTAACAGTATTAAGTTATAGGGCGGCGTGCGTAGTGCAACGCCGCGCAAGATGATGCAATGCAAAGTTGGCACTGTACGGCGTGCAGTTTACCATTAGGGAGTCAGTTTTCAGTTCAACATCTGTTTGACAGAGTGCGGTATACTTGTACAAATTAAAGATTCACCACCATACCATTCAATCGAAGAATCATTTATAAAACGTTTTGAGGCCACACCAATAGCCGGCTGACCGCTGCTTTTATAAATATTTCTATTCAAAAGACGGAGCATCTTGTGGATAAGTAAATTACGGTCGGAAAATCCAACTTATATCGGGTAAATGGATTTCTTGATTAAATTCAGAGAACGGCGGCCATGAACGATGGAGTTACCGCCTCGACTCTACGAGTCACTGAGAACTGTCAGCTGCACCGACTGGTACTTTACTCTGCTGGTTTCCTTACAAGTTTAATCTCTGCTATTTGCAAAAGATAAGAAATAGAGCAAACAACAACGTTAAAATGTAATTTCCAATTTCTTTCGTTTCAATGTTTTTCGTTCTAATTTTAATCTACCACTGACCCAACATGTATAAAACATAGAAATGACAAACTTAATAATAGGTATAATATAGGGGTCCTATCGCTACAGCACACAATAATAAATGCATTCGAGAAAAACGGATATGATAATATTTAATGGCTTCTTTTTTGTACAAATTAAATGTCACAGTGGGTAGATAGAGTGTCACCAAGAAGCGCTCGAGCAATTCAGCTTTTACAATAAAAGTATTTTTTGCATTAGATTAAAAAAAACTTGTGTTAACTAAGATTACCTACTGTCATAAACATTTAGTTATAGAATCTAACAATGTTTGCTGGGATAGATAGTTTAACAGAGTCTAAATCGTAGATTTACAATTTCATGTTTGCATCTGATGTGTTTGTAAGTCGCTTTTCACATCAAAATTTGTAAAGGCTTTGCGTACATTCATCATATTTTCATAGATGTGAAGCGAGTGCAAGGTTATTATAACTCTTTCTTTGAAAAAGTGTAAGAGATCCACTCTATCTATTCATGTAGACTCAATGACTCAAGCTCACCGTAGAACATTTGCACAACGCGACAGCCGTTATAAGGTCAAAGGCCCATTTCCTCCTCATACTTAACTGTGTCACAAGTTGTCTCGTGTCTCGTGCACAATACAGGCTTAGATACTGAGCACTGCTAGCTGAGCAGTCACCGAGAGAACGTGTCAGATTATTTACTTACAACTTACTGGAATACAACAACACAATGTTATCATCGGCCTGTATACCGAAACTTCAAAAAAATCATTATCATCTCTTGCCCGTCTATCAAAATGTCTATAAACATTATTACGGCCTTTTGCTAGGCATTGTACTCATTCGTGATAAATGTAAGATACTGAGAAAAACAGTAATAATGGGGTTTCTGAGTCGGTAGAATTTATCGCATCGACCAGATGTGTTTTATCTTTCATGTAACACGTCTTGCATTTACTCGAATCGTATGTGCCGTGTATAATTGTACATACCGTAAATACCGAGAGTTCAAATGGCGAAAATGAAATAAGACTTCAAAATATAGTTGGTCTACTGCTGATCCTGCCCCTAATGTCAGCATAAAGGTCAGAACATTGTCAGAACTGAAATACTAACCGGGCTGTTATACGGATCAGGTTGACAAGTCGAAAAAAACTCCGATTTGTGAATGTGTTTCTCACGTTGAAATAGAAATATAGTCGAAGGTAACATTATTCCATCCATAATAAATGGTTCAGGGGATTTCTGGACTGTTTGTCTTTAACTTCACGCCAGTGTAATTATAGGCTACTTGGAACGTCGCAAAGCGTGACCTAAGTGTGGGTTTAGGTCCCACGGTGCTATAAATGAAACATAGAGAGATGATAGAGACAGCGGGAGATTTTTCCGTACCAAACAGAGTTTTCATTTCAAGGAAACCCGTATAGAAATTCTTTTAATCATCGGCCTGTTTATTACTTTCATCCGTGGTAAGTACATGTGCCTACTCTCATTTGCAAATAGATTACTTATCTACACGCTGTGTCTGTGTGTGGGCGGCTAGGTACAATATTTTTTCCCAAAATAGCGTGGGTGCTGAATCTCCTCACACATTGATATTTTACCACAGCCTTATTTTTTAGGGATACGAACATGTTCATAGAAATAAACGATGCGAATAACATTAAACATGAAGTTTTGAACATTCGTTATTCTTTCTCCAACGCTCTCATTAAACTAGTTTTAGAAGAGTTAACGGCCATTGTTCGGAAAATTACATTTACTGGGAAAATCCAACAAACTCGCGACGCACTCCAGTGTGTCGGGCTGTAACAATACTTTTACGAGCTTTTATTTTAACTCACTTTGTTAGTTTGGCTGGATGTGTGGGTACTTGATCAGTTCACATTGTGCGAGTAAATTTAAATAAAGAATAATATATGAACCAATGTTAATATACATACGAAACGTTTCTTTAGTTAGGTAGATATAATAATATGACCTTTCTATCATGCATACAAATATGAATCACACATTCAACGCGCGATCGCTCTTCGTCAGTTTGTTTACAGTAAGCTGTTTAGCTATTTAGCTATTGGTATGGTTTACAAAGTAACTATATAGTGACCTGTGGTATCGTGTCTTTGGAACCGGTGGCGCTGGTCTGTGTCTGTAGGTAAGTATAGATACACAAGTACGTTACGGACACACGACACCGACCGTGTTTTACTCACGGTGGCAATTATTAACTATTGTACGACAGTACTTATCCATGGTTTAACTAAACAGCTTGTTAACTTATGATCAAATATTCACGTCACATAAACTAGAACAAACGTAAATGCTTCAAACGAATTAATCATAATTTGTGTTTTGTTTAATTTGTCATATGTTAAGGGGTTGCCATGTCTGGGTTTTTATAAGAGTAGTTAGTACATACTAGTGGTATGTTTTAGTTGTTAGTAAAAGTCAGTTAAAAAAATGTCGGTATGGAATATATTGTGAACGTGGTCTTAATTACAGTATATTCTCAAAATTAAAAACTAATTAGAACTCTCTTTAGAGATTCGATTCCAAAGCTCTTCGCAATATCGTTTCTAACATAATATTATACTCGGAGTTGAGTTTTCGATGTATCGAAATTAATGCAGAAATATTCCCTGCCACTACAGACTTGCATTATACATTACTGGCATTGACCGAGCCGGCTGTTAGAGGGGAGGGAGGGAAAGGGGAGGGTAAGCTGCAGCCATCTATGAAGCTGAGGCGAACAGCAATTTTGAACGGAAAATGTGCAAGATGCAGCAGTTTAGGGGATCTACATTAATTAAAGCAGTTAAATAAGGCAATTAGTAAATCGTACATTGGATAAGTAAGACGGGAAGATTTTATTACTGCCCGTTATGATATTCAGATATATTTAGTGTTTCGTCGGGTATGCTTGTGTTCACTAAATTTTTAAACAGCTGTGTTTTTCGGAATCGGCACTCTTCAGTGTTTAACACACCGATGGTTAGGTCCATGCTGATTTAAATATTGTATACAATAGATAGGTAAGAGTACGAGATAGATATATTATTATGGTAGTACTAACTAGCTAATTAGGCCGTGAACTTATCAGCCGCCCCTCGTAGGCATATACTACAAATTGATGTTATGCAAATACCTATATAGTGACCTGTGGTATCGTGTCTTTGGAACCGGTGGCGCTGGTCTGTGTCTGTAGGTAAGTATAGATACACAATATCTTATTTATACTATTATTAAATACCTATAATAATACCACTTTATTCGTATGTCTTTCGATTCTTAACCCATAATTAATTTGTTGGAACTACGTCATCATTGACGAAATCTATAACACTACATACACTGTGTCAAAACACGTAATCAGTTTTCTTGCAACCCCTTGATAATCATGGATTATTATCTACTAGCTGCGCCCCGCGGTTTCACCCACTTTGGATAATATACTATATATCTATATTAATTATAACTTATGTGTTATTCTGATGTATAGTATAAGCTATATTATTGTAAAGTTTCATTAAAATCCGTTAAGTAGTTTTTACGTGAAAGAGTAACAAACATCCATCCATACTTACAAACTTTCGCGTATATAATATTAATAGGATATAACGTTGATGTAGGTATATAGTCTAGACTGGACCTGCACATGTTAGACATTCCAACGCTAGTGCACTGCCAACGCTTGAAGTTCCACTGCGGAATGCTTTCAGTTTTATTATTGCTTTAGAGTCTTTTATTGCTCTAACTTACAATTAAAAATGCCGCTAATCACTCTTTTGTTTCAATGCAATTGTGGAATTGGCCGTAACTAGCACCGTGCGAGGGATATCTTCAGATTTATGATTCGAATTGTGATACTTGCAAAATTCGAGTTCAAGGAATATTTTCGACACAGTCTCAGTTTGTTCAGCCATGGATTAGTTTTCAATCGGAACGTTCTTGTCTACTCATATGCAGTACTAACTATATGTTTTACCTCAAAAAACCTCATTAAGCATGAACTCCGATACGACGTTTTGTTGCTTAGTCCCTAAACTTCTGGCTAAGTGCTAAAATGTACTTACAACAATGTACGAATGGGTATTACAATATTTTTGGGTGCGACGTGGGCAGTATACGCAGACATAATTGCGCTGTAGGTAATTGTAAACGAATAACCTGGAAGAGCGGTGGGTAGGTGGCTACCCACCGCTCTTCCAGGGCGCTCCAACCGTCCATTAGGCTTAGCCGGTTCACAACCTCTGGCTACATAATACTTGAGATGTATAAACACTATTAGATAAACTAAAATACCGATGCTCAAAACACGTTAGAAGCAATCGACATCAGCATCAACTCGGCCTCAATTGTCAACCAATAAGTAGTTTGGATAAAAGCGGTTAGTGCCAATTCATTAAATTTAAGTGTGACACATACTGCCGGTTTCTGAAACGTCAGCCAACTTTGACAACAGATTAATTCTATTGCCATCCTTGTCATTTGTTTAGTGTCAGATAGAGACAACGATAGTTTTAATCTACTGTCAAATCCAACAAACGTTCCAGAAACTGGGGGTTAAACTCCTGCAACGTCCGTTTAGCGTCAATCTAGATAATGTGTGCCTACCCCTAAATTCTGTACATTTTGGTGTCAATAAAGAGTTATCAAGTATATCTATCTATCTGTCCATCTACCGCCTGTTTGTGAATCATCGCCTAAACTAGTATCCCTTCGTTGTTCCAGAGTAACTACACGAAGTTCTTAAAGAACTTGCACACCGAGCAGATTGCCAAGCTCCACGCGAAGAACCAGCATGAGTGCGACCTGCTCGAGGATCTGCGCACTTACACCATCAAGCGGTCGGCCATTGAGAAGTCATACTCCGAGGTAAGTGCCTATGAAATACTATGGCATTGAGCTCCATCTTAGTTAGCCTCACCCCCAGTTTCTGGAACGTTTGTTGGCTTTGACAGTAGATTAAAACTATCGTTGTCTCTATCTGACAATAAGCAAATGACAAGGATGGCAATATAATTAATCTGTAGTCAAAGTTGGCTGACATTTCAGAAATCGGGGGTCAGAATAACAACAATATTAAAGTTTACGCGCGAATTATTTAATGTCTGTAGTCAAATCTTGTAATGAAGTTTTGAATCCCTATAACCTATGGGATGTTCCCGTAGCGGTCTTTGAGAGGCAATTAGGCTAAGCATATTTACCACCTTCGGCAACATCGTCACTTAAGACCAGGTGAGATAGTGGTAAAAATTCTAGCATATAAAGTATTTAAAACTAACCGTTTCTCTTGAAGGAAGGTGGGCAATGGAATTCTTCAATGGTTTACCTAGATCGATTATGTTTGTAATTTTTTATCGTGTTGTATTACTGAATACGTATCTACTCTTTTGTAGATCTTTCTGCGACACTTAATAGATTCAAAGTCGTCCGATAATCAAGAAATCTCGATTTAATTCCAGATCCGTTTAATTCGCTTTGAGATCGACGCGAGTTATCCAATAAATAAAGTATTAAAATGTGGTCAAAATGTAACGAAATCTCGGTGTGAATTTTAGGCCAGCTTTCAATACGCTCCGTTCGCTCGTTTTGATTAGTAGCCTCGTTCATGTCTGGCGTGATTGTGAGTGAGCTGCTGCGCGTGTGCTCTGCAACCCAATGACATGTGGTTCAACGCGTGGTTCCAATGGTTTCATTTTAGATATGCGGATTCGCTTTATAAGATACATACATATAATAAAAATGTAACGGATCCTTGTCTGTACATGGAAGATTTATTTATTTATTTATTTTATTTATTCATCATATAACTGCAACATCACAGAGTACTCCATTACGCTACATTTATCACAGAAATTAACTAAGTCTAGGAATAACAATAAGAATTTTACAATAGGTAGGTACCTACTTAATTAAACAGCCTTACAGCCTTACAGATTAATTTGTTCACAGTAGTGGACAGAGCATTGAACAAATACTGACCACTTATCATTAAATATGTCACATTGTGCTTGTGAGGTGACGAGTGCGTTGAAGTGACGTTGACAGAAAGATATATGAGACAAAATTTTATTGTGAACTTTATCAAAGCAAATAGCACCAAAAATAATGATTGTTAGAATTTGTCTGTGCACCCAAAAACTCAGACACGGCTTATCCGATTTTGATGTGATTTTCACTGATATATTGTGGTGAGCATCACTTAACACTTAATATTCGTTTCATGTCAATCGGTTCATTAATGATAGAGTTATGGCAATTTGGTTTAAAGATAAACAAACGACAGTGTTTATAGTCCAAATAAGCCAAAAGATATTATCCAAAAAATGCTGCCCAAAGTCAGTATACTCCACGCGGACAAAGTTGCGGGCACACCTAGTACACAATAATTTTCGTATATTCTAGATGTGTGGATTTGCCACAATACGTGCTTTGGAGTAATTAAAATGTATTATTACTGTTCTTGAGGTACATAAGCTTGAAGAGCATTAGAAGCTTATCTTCTATAATTTCTTTTGATCAATAATGTTTAGTGTAATTTTATTGTGTGTGTGTGTATCCGTAAGCACAGAGCCCGAGCTAGTTATAATTTACACGTTTTTCATTTTCAGTACAACAGATAAGTATATAGGTTACTCTGTAGAAAACCGTTAGAAATAGCCTGGTACTCAATATAATAATAGCCACTTATTTTCTGAAAGCTATACACAAATTAAACTTTCTCTTTGATGTTAGAAAGCTCTTACTTCAGGAGTCTATTAGCAAAGGTTTTACTCTAGCACTTTATAAATCTTTTAAGTAACGTTGTAATTTATAGTCTCCTCTGATTTTTCATCTCAAAATAGTATTCAACATGGTTTCGTTCGCGTTTGTGCGCTTTTACAGTTTCAGTTACGCCCGCTGCGGCAACATCCGGTTATAATAACTGCCATCCGTTCGTTCGTATATCCGTCCGGCTAGATTGCAATTGGATCCTGCAATTTGCATCCCATCCCGGTCCAAACACCAGCGTGATACTATATAATGAGGTCAAGAATTCGATTTGCGGGGACGTGTCGTGCCGTGTCACTCATGAAATTATTAGAACGCCTCGAGATGTACGATGTACTCCTGATGTTATGTAACCGATATTTTCAGAAATTACCGCAAATTCAAATATATTCATAAGTCTATTTGGATATCACTAGTGCGCGAGGTTAACATTGTGCTGAAAAATATTAAATATTCTCTGCTACTTGCTAATGAGTCGTGTTACACGTGTATTCAAGTTTCTGGAATCTCGGCAGATACTTTAGAGTAGTAAAGGTATACCTATAAATGGGGATATTTATATAGAAAGCGATTGGGAACTTACATTTTCTAAATTCGTTAACATTTTTTTCTAATAAGTAAATAAAAGCATACGCGCTCGTGGTCATTTGCAGTACTACCACCTTCATAACCACCTTAGTGCAACTTGACCTTAATAGATTGTATAGATTGTATTACCTAAACGCCAGCTAAATAAACATATTTTCATAAAAGTAACAATACAATAGAAAACGGAATTTACCGCGAGAGTTGAGCGTATTACCGAGGACCAACTCCCTTGGGAATGTTACGTAATGTTCAGTTAAGAGGTACACTGCGAGTTCGTCAATGACTCAATGTTTCCACTCGTGATAAGAAGTGTTGTTTTTTAATTTACTCAGTTGTTTTGCACGTTGTTGTCCAGCGGTCTGTGTGCCTAGTGCGAGTTTTGACAATTTATTTACGCGCTCGGTCCGTTTGGCGTAAACTTGAAATTGTATGGAATAAGAGCAGCGCCATCTAGCGTCAGTGAATCAGTCACTAGATGGCGCTGCTCTTATTCCATACAATTTCAAGTTTACGCCAAACGGACCGAGCGCGTAAATAAATTGACAAAACTCACACTAGGCACACTGTTCGAACTTCCAGAGAAACGTTCAATGTCGTACATGTTTAGGGTTACCTCAGAGTACAAACGAATCCCTATTTATGAGTTGTTGCGGAATTCTAATTGAAGATGTTAATAGCAATAGAATGACACAGCATTTTTTTTTATCTCAAACACATCTCTTAATTATGCAATTGAAATACAGATAATTATATATAGTGATAACAATGGGTAGGTAAGTATTACATAATTTTAGTTGAAGGGCCATTTTAGACGGACAAAGTTTATAGCACGTTTTAAGCAAGATTCGTATGCTACTATTGCGAGCAGTAATCGCTGTAAGATTATCGTATCGTAATGTATACTTAGAGGCAAAGAATAAAGTTTCGCTACTAAAACAATTAAACATACTGTTTTAAAAAATATTACACATTAAAATAGGAGCTGGAAACTGGAAACCAAAGTATATTAAATTAGTTTCTACCTAGGGTTTAAAGCGACACGAATTCACGTTCACGCCTTGGTGGCCCTCTTAAACTTCGTCTTGTGCTTGTTCTAGAAGCTGAGTAATATATCATACGCAAGCGCACGGTAATTCTGGATGAAACGGCGAGGTCAGTGGGCCATACCCTAGGGTAACTGAACTGAATACCGCTTTGATGTCTGCCGTTCAAGGTTTCATGCGAGATTGCAGCCGTAGTTTCCGAGATCTCTCGCGTCAAGTTGTCGACTGTTGAAGCAATTTGAATATCCCTGAACACGGTCACTAGGACCAACTGCTTCTCATGCACTTTGCACAGTTGCGCGGAAGTTATGAAATTAAGTCGTGGGGGGATAGGGGGGGGGGGGGGGGGGGAGGATGGTGCCAAGCTCGCAGATTATTGCTCTGCCACCACAGCAATGTTAAAGTTATATAGGGCAATAGAAGTTCTTAAACTTTTGCGAACTGAACACAATATGTTAACTAGGATTTAAACGGGTCTAATTCGCGCACAAACTAATCGACGTTTCGGCCAAGTTACATCGCCCGTGGTCACGAGAAGACACGTTGAGGTATGAAAATTATATATTTCGATATTAGATTGTGCGCGAATTAGGCCCGTTTAAAGTCTAGTTAACATTATATAGGGCAAATTCTCCTCAACATTAAAAGCAAGAGCTTTGGTATGTGTCGCGCCATCGAACGTCGGTATGAAGAATATCGCAATACTCATTAATATCTGTCCTGTGCCCCCCCCCCCCTCCCCCTCCCGCAGGTGCGCTTGCCCGGATATATCCATTGTTCACGTTTCTCTCATTTAATAATTTACCGCCGTCGATTGCAATTAAAATCATTAATCGTGTGAATTACGTAATACGGTTTTACTGCCCCACATCGTCCGTATATCCTTTTATATGTCTTTGTCTTATGAAACAAATGATGCGAGATTTCGTGTTGATGGATTTCATTAGATTTTTTAGTCCCGCATCCCACCGAACGTAACAGGCATAAATGGATTGATAGAATGATTTCGGATCAGCAGATTTCTAAAGCGATTTTCGGTCTGCATAGTGGTGTCCGTCCAGTGCGCGTTCACCAGTCCCGTGCGGACTAGGTACTGTGTTAACAACTATGTAAATGATGCATGAATGCATACTATTCAGGAGCTTCCGTCCTCGTAATAGGTAGATACACTCAGCCTCAGAAGTAGTCGAACTTTTCTTAACATCCAATTTATTCATTTATGGTACACCAACACTGTCCATATCACAATATACTCGTGCGAGTATTTAACACTCATTTCCTAATTTTGTGATAATTGTAACAATATTATGCACCTATTAGGTACATGTTTGTATTGAGCGCGCTGCACAAAATAAATAAATGAAACAATACGGTTGGTGTGTTTTCTATCAGCCGCACATCTTTTACGCACATTGTGATACATATATTATATACATACATATACACATACACCTGATACCTATTCAGAGTGTATAATAACCGGCCAAGTGCGAGTCGGACTCCCGCACGAAGGTTTCCTTACCATCTTCACTAATATTATAATGAGGTAAACTTTGTTTGTTTGTTTGTAATGAATAGGCTCCGAAACTACTGAAACGATTTGAAAAATTATTTCACTGTTGGGAAGCTTTGCTATCCCCGTGTGACATAGGCTACCTTTTATCCCGTAAAAAATAATGGTTCCCGCGGGATAGTAGTTAACGCGGGTGAAACCGCGAGGTGCTTCTAGTTATCTATAAAATCACGTATGTTGTATGGGAGCCCCCACAATAATTTATTTTATTGTGTTTTTTCATAATTACCGTTATAGCGGCTACAAAAATACATCATATTATGTGAAAATTACAACTGTCTAACTAACACGGGTCATGAGATACTCATACAACCTGGTGACAGACGGACAGACGGACAGTTGGACGGGCAGCGGAGCCTTAGTAATAGGGTCTCATTTTACCCTTCGGGTACGGAACCCTACAAAACGGGAGAACATATTAGTCTAACAATTTTCAGAGCGAAATTTGTCCGTACATAGTGGAAGCACACGACGCGAAGCAAAACAATAATTACATTCCCGCTCCGAGCACGAAAGCTGTTGAAGTTTCACATGTCGCATGTCATATACAATGAGATAAAAGTTATATTTTCCAACCAAACGCCGCGAAGTGCTAGCAGCAGATGAACAACATTTAATGTAGTTCGTGCAGGTGTAGAAACGGCTAAGTACTTCTAGCTTTTAAAGCCATTGTTATGATATGATGTTGAAGTTGCGTCGTTGTAAGTTGTAGGAATCTGTTTTAAATGGTTGGCGCAATAACGTAAAGTTCGCGAGCTTTTAATTACATATTACAAAGGCTTTGTTATCATAATCATAAAGTCACGTTGTTTGTCCGCGATGGACTCCTAAACTACTTAACCGATTTTTAATCAAATTTGCATAACGTGTGCAGTTTGATCTAACTTGAAAGATAGGATAGTTTACATCTCAATTTATAGTCGCAATAACAAAAACCTTAGCCACTGCAACGCGTGGCCTTGTCTGCTAGTAATTATAATTTGTTTTCAAGCGTTTACTTACTCTGTGTGTAGGTTGATCATGATCTATTTACCTACATAGTTTTTGTTATTCAAATGAACATAATTTAATGGAGAGTTTGGTTGACATGATACCAGTATTATGACGACAGTGAGATAATTGATAGATGAGGGCAGAGATAACGGAACATTAATTAAATATCAGTAAATGAGTGTTTGGGCTTATTTTGACGTGCTTTCCCGAGAAAGTATTTCATATTATGTACATATTTTATAAAAACTTGCCAATACAGATTACCCACCACTGGCAACTGTTTTGTTCAAATTACATTCGGATAAGATTGCAGCTGATATCGCGTATAATATGTTAAATATTTAGGTCGATGCATGAAACCACCTGGATATTTCCGCCTGGCGGATTTAGTGCTGGTAAATCACCTGTGCCAGTTCTGACTACCTATATCTTTGCACCTCTGGACGGCCACCGGGTTTAATGCTGCCTCAGCGATCTCCATTGATCCCCCGGGAACAGTACAGCTGCTTAGCATCTGGCGCGACTGTAAAACATTATCTGAGCACTACAGTTGTGGCTTATTGCGGATTTGCTATGCTTCCATTTTGTAAATGAAATACGGTAATGTACATCTTCTGGGCTTAGACCAGATTAGATTACAGATGTGCCATAAGTGGCAAAGCATTCTGTACTCAATTGAATTATATAATAATAATAATATAATAATTCAGCCTGTAACTGTCCCACTGCTGGGCAAAGGCCTCCCCTCACTATCGTGAGGAGGGTTAGGCCATAATCCACCACGGGGGCCTAGTCCGGGTTGGTGGATAACATGCCTCCGAAATAATTCTCGGCACGTTGGTTTCCTCACGATGTTTTCCTTCACCGAAAAGCGAGTGATAATTACGTACATATATTTTAACGAGAAACACATTGGTACGTGCCCGCACTGGGATTTGAACTCGCTACCTCCGTTTTCGAAGGCGGACGTTCGCCCACTAGGCTACCACCGCTTACTCAATTGAATTATCATCCTGAAATCTGTTAACTTATTTCATGTTTGTTGTAAACATAACATTACGCAAATTAGAAACCCATGTGGTCGCAACACATAAAAAAACGTGTATATGGGTGAGTGGGTCATCTAATGCTGAATTATGATACAAAAATAATAATACAATAATTAAGCCTATGAATTGTGCTGACAACAATTAAATATCCTTAAAATTGGAACGCAGTAAAAACATTTCACGAAAACTCCCCGAGTAGCTTACGAGCGGACAAAGCAAACTTCTATAAAGTTCATAAGTCTATAAAAATGCCTTTTATGGAAAATAATAGGACACTTCTAAAGTTATTTCAATAAACTGTGAAGTGCACGAGAATATAAGGGACGCGCAGACATTGTGGAAATGTTGCGTTTTCATCTTGACTTTTCATAGAACGCCGCCCAAGCTCAGAGTACCGCAAATGTACGAAGAATCTCTTAATAAACACTTGTCATAGTCTAATATATAATACTAGTTGCGCCCCGCGGTTTCAACCACTTTGGATAATATACTATATATCTTTATTAATTGCAGCCTATGTGTTATTCTGATGTATAAGCTATATTATTGTAAAGTTTCATTAAAATCCGTTCAGTAGTTTTTACGTGAAAGAGTAACAAACATCCATCCATACTTACAAACTTTCGCGTTTATAATATTACTAGAAGCACCTCGCGGTTTCACCCGCGTTAACTACTATCCCGCGGCTATACTACCAGGGATAGCATAGCTTCCCAACAGTGAAATATTTTTTAAATCGGTTCAGTAGTTTCGGAGCTTATTCATTACAACCAAACAAACAAAGTTTTCCTCTTTATAATATTAGTGTAGAAATAGGATTGTCATAGTATAATAACAACTTTTCGCGTGCGCTTCAATTATCAACCAATTATGAAAGAGGCAGCGGAGAATTTTGTAATTTAGCTTATGTCCATTGAAAACTTCTGTTGAAAATCAGTTTTGAATAGTTAATGTTCTATTTTCATTCTTTATTAGCATGCATAATTCCATGCCATACGCTGTGGGGTCGTTGAAATATTGGGAATTTGTATGGTAATTAATATAATTTTCCAGTGTTTTGATCATTAAAAGTGGCGGCTGGTGTCACTTCACAGCTTAATGTTCGCATGAGTCCCGTCATTATGTAAACGGGTTTGGTAATAGATCATAGGATGTAATAAAAGTCTTAGGTATCAATGCCCTTGTGGCTTACTAGCAATTGTTGATGTGTCGTCTCGTTGTATATAGGAATCTACCTACCAAGGATGTTTTCTGCGAGGTCCATAGACGTAAAACACTGTATTAATATAAAAAATAATATCAACGAACGAAAATTAGTAAGAATCAATTTCTTACTTTAGTTTTTTGATTCTTGACGCCATAGTATGTATGTCATATTCGGTGTTTCAGCCGACACCATTCAAAGGGTTTATACGCCCCGCAGGATAATATTTGTCCATATTCGTCCCGTATGCCAAAATTATAAGGTTCTTACACTTTACAGATTGACGTTTTTGGCTACATATCCGTGCATCAATAATATGGTAATAACCAGTGATATGTCAGTGTTGTGTCAGAAGCTTATAAGAGCACTCGAGCGTGCTAAATTGTGTCTTGTCATACTATTGTTACACGTGGATTTCTACCCAGTGATTGTGGTGGTTAGAACATGTTAAACGTAAACGTCTTTTGAGATTTAAAGTAAGTTATTGCCACTTAGCGCAACTTTTCTTGTGGCTTCTCACGATATCTGCCCTGTCAAATTGGTAAATAACAATATATTACAAAAAAATCACGTCACGCCACCATTCAGAGGGCACAAAATAGCATCATTTATGTTAATCTACAATTCCAATAGGCTCACTTGTTATCGGTGAGAGCAGTGATCTACCGGGACCAAAGACTAAATACGTCCACCAAAATTTAGATAAGGTTCAAATGAGGTCGATAACGTCCTATATCAATATACAAATTTAGGCATAATCGAATATATGCAATTTTACGTTCTAATCACTAGTGGGGAACCGTAGATGATTGGCCTGCAACCACAGATCTTGTGTCTCAAAGCGCGGCGCTTAGTTTCAGGTTATGAAGCCACTGAAACCGCTGAGCATGTCACGATTATGACGCTCGAATGCCCTCGGTCGCAGACGGGGAATTTCATCTATGCCCTCCGTCTTGTATAATTGTGTCAGCTTGGAATTGCCACAGCGTAAGCTTGCATATGAAGCACATGAAATAATTTTCTATAGGAATCTAAAATGTCCGAATCACATCTTTGTCCGAAATCGCATTGATTGACTTGCTTTAAAATGTACCCCAATTAATCTATCTATACATCTTAAATGCTTTGTTCTTTGTATGACGTAGGCATCGGATAAGAAAGGATTTTCCGAAATGTTATCCCTAAAAGGGGGACAAGGTGTTCGTGTGCGACAACGTGAATGGCCCAATGTATTTCAAAATAAAAACGGTAATAAATCGATAAAAAGGGGTAGAAAGTTATGTTGGCGGTAATGTTTTTTCCAATAGAGAGAGAAAGAGATATAGAGAGAGAGAACCAATCATACCAAAACGACTCAAGGGATGTGATGAAAGGTAGGTTGATGAATGAGCCACTGGATTAACACATCATGCTTGGAATCTCGTGTGAAACCCCGTGGGGCACAGATAGTATGATTTTGTCCCTCGAAATTATTATTCCAACGACGCCAAATTTCATCTTAAGTTGATTTCTATACTTATGACAATTCGTTCATACAACTCAAAATAATCATACTTAATAGACTTAAAGTGGAAAAGAACAAGTTCAAAGTGGATTTTCTATAATAATAAAGCATAGAGTATTAGATCAATCGGCGGAAATGAAAACGGATTGAAATCTGTTTTGATTTAAAATGTGCCTACAGCGGACGCGGCGAGTCGCGGCCGTACCGGCAGACGCCTAGCATTGCCGTTGCCCGTCACCACTAGGGCTTTCAATCTCAAGACATAGCGCCGTCCCGGGACCAAAATATCGAGACTCGGTGCGGTCTCGAAATCCCGGGAAAAAAGAGACTTTCGAGACCGTTTCCAAAATGCCAATAATCGTCGAGAATCTCGAAACTTTCGAGACCGAGATTCCCGGGATGAAAGCCCTAGTCACCACGCCAACAAGTATTGACGCTATGCCGGAAGTTCATATTTGTGCAAGCGGAAATGAACGTTATATGTACCAGTAGTTTGTGCCGCGGCGGCTCAGATATTGCACTATGCTGACATTATCGACACAACTTGTGTTATTAGGTAATATTGGATGTCATGAAATTCACAATTACATAAATATAAAATCGAGAAAGTTGCATAGAATAAGCTGTGTAGTCGAGATAGCGACATGAAAACATCAGTTTTACTAACACGAATTTAAATAAGATATAGATATTCTGTACTGCATTTCTATTTTGTTGGTCAATTAATAAATTAAGATTTAAAGAACATATAAATATAACAATGTATCTTTTTATTGGTGGGTGTAGACAGATTATAAAGTATAATAATACACTGATACTTCATTTTTATCTCTCGCTCTTCTCGGGCTATTTTTATTCCATCTCTTTTTCAGTTTGTTTTGATAGCAGATTTAAATGGTAGATTTAAACGGACACCTATTTATCGGCTTTTAAAAGCTTTTAGGCGGAAGCTCGATTAAAATATTGGTACGGGAACGATATTGGAATTGGATTTTGCAATGACGTCACTGCCAACTGCTCTGGGCTGTAGTCCGTGAAACGTGTCTGTCAATAATTAGTCTAGAGCTTAGTTCATTAGCTTCATGTTGCGGGATTCTGTAAAAAAGAGTGCTGCTACATAGAAAGCTAAGGAGTCATAAACATAAAACACCGTTATGCTTCCATTAAGTGGACAAAAGTAAACCTACTTAAATTGATTATATCTTTTTCTGGCAAGTAACTTTTCAGGATAACCGTTCGCCTAGATACAATAAAAAGGAGCGGTCATCCGCTCATGAAAAATAAAGAACTTGAAAACTTTATATAATTTTTATCGCCGTTTCCTCGTCTTGGTTAAAGTAGTTTCAGGATAAAAACTTCAGTGCGATTTCCAGATAAGGCTTCACATTTTTGGATCGCGGTGCAGCCGGTGTCCATTTATATTATTTAACCGGATGTGTGTTGAAACAGAATTTTTATCGTTAGAAATCTAAGATTGCAGACTTTTGGTCAGCCGACAACAACAAGATGACGTCGACACAGTCATGACATCAAGACGTATGGATAGACTACATCATCATCGTCAACGGCCGATATCGCTTGATACAACGCGAAAGTTGTCCCGATGATTTATCGCCATAAATTTGACTGGCCCCACTATCGTCATCGTCAACGCAGCCAAATTCAAAATAAACCAATATCAAAAAACAGCTGAACGTCATAAATCGGGATATTCAACGGCAATATCAATGCCATATCTCAATTATGTAGCTTTACAGCGAACGTCAAACAACGGGATTTACGGGCTAGTCAATGGGATATCACAATAGCTCGAAGCTCGAAGCTCGGTTGGGTAATGTACCCAATCCAAATGACACGTTAGCGTATGTGGGACGTACGTAGTCTCTCGGATAAGAAAGTTTGCTATGTTGATAATCCCGGTGAATTTTGAATATGCATGGTATAAAATTATTCTATTTAATCTGTGACTGACCCACTTATACGCTTCAAATCTAGTCATCCGTTAGTAGCCGCAGCTCTGTACATAGAGCACATAAGTGATTCATTATCCCATTTGTGGATAAACGCGGAGTCGTTTAAGCGTGTGATGTAGATTATTGGGATTTTTTGGCAGGGTTTTCCTCAAATAACCGTATAATTATTAGTTATATATTTATTTTCGCTTCTGCCGTTATTCTATGTATCTGCTGTCGTAAAATAATAAAGTAAGTAGTGAAAAGGTTTTAACCCGTCATACATACCTTTTTTTGCATCGCTCGTACTTGATAAGCCCGACTGCAAAGCGTCTTCTTAAAATTCCGCTGTTGGGGCATGGGTTTTGCGAGGATGAACCCACTGGCTTACTGCGGGAACCACGTATATGAACCACTAAGATCAAAGACTTGTAATAGGCACCAGCCTATTACATGTCTTTGAGCTTCCAGGTTCATGTACGTGGTAGTTTCCTAACGACGTTTTCCTTCACAGTTTTGCGTATACCATCAAATTCTGCACAACGGAAATTAATGCATGGTCGAGGTTTCGAGCAGCGGATTGTGAAGCGCACATATTACCGTTTAAAGCACGTCATTTGGTGACAATATAAAACGTGTCCTTTGCTTTATGATGGCATACTTAACTCAAAATCGACGATTTGTCAGATACGCCCCTTCGTGATATCTGACCGACGATATGTGGACTCTTAGGTTATCTTTTGTTCAACCACTCGAGCCCCTCGAGGGATAAGCCGTCGTCATTTTAATGTTTGTGGACCGTATATAGGCCGCTGGGTCCACTGTACACACCCGACTATCTACTGCATACTTCCTAGCTAGTACCTATATTGAAAGCATTGCTCGCAGTGTTTGCTGCGGATTGCACACACGTCTCTGCGTTTTCATTCTTCCCCCGACGCAGTCATTATAGTCGAAAGCTCTAGAGCTTTCTAGGGATGAGACGCCAGATGGCCGTTAATAAACGTTCATATTTTACCTGCCTGTATCACGCGCGCATCACTGACGCGGATACCGGAAGTTTTTTCATAGGTTTACACGGTGCCTACTTTGCGTTTGTGAATCCATACGGATGCTACATTGCAGTTCTATTTTCCATTTGGAGTCCGACTGGAAAAAATCTTTTATCCTTATGGATATTCTGAAATATTTGCGAGACTGTTGGAAAATACATTATGTCTATTTTACGGATTATTCTGAAGTGTTTGCGCGACTGTTGGGCTATGTTATTTAAGTTAATACCACAAATAAACAATAGCTAGGAGCGATGATCGGATGTTAGAAAGAAAGAAAGAAAGAAAGAAAATAAAATTTATTAGCATCAGTCCTGTACACCAATAAATATAAAGTTTAAGATGTTATGAATCATTTCACTTGATTTTTTTGTCTGATAACCTAGCCGAAATGAGAAGATAGGTGATTGCACATTTGATACCGAGCTACGGTGGTCTGCGATATAATATACTGTAGCTAGAGGCTGCTCCTTGACGTTCTGTGACGGACAGAAAGTAAGATATCATTATTATGTATTAAAACTTAGCGATAAACTAGTAACTCAGATTTATCTTTGTCCTTGGTTGGTATAATCTAGGATTTCAACGTGATTTTATAAGACTCAACGTGAAAAATAATCTCCTTTGAAAACTCTTTTGAACGAAGTTGGAAGTGGATTATGGCGCACAAAGCAATACTGGTAACATTTATTAAATAATATGAAACAGTAGTTTTTGCAGAGTTTTTTGCTACCTACCTTTCTTACTTTTTTACAGTGTTCATAAATTTTGCGGCTCTATCTTCGTCCACTTCGTATAATTTGACATTTGCAAACTTTAAAACTGTGATAGTCAAAGTCTAGCAGCGGTGGTTTCTAATTCGTTATCTTTTCGAAAGAGAAATGAAATGGTTTTACTGAAAACTAACGAACTAACTATAGTACAATTAATATGAGGCCTCAAATAAATACAAATATCAGTTTATAAATTCCTCAGAGTCTAGCCTAGTCTAGTCGGCCTAGTCCTGCTCACGAAAGTGAGGGGAGATCCGTGCTCAGCAGTGGGTGGATAGGGGGTGAAGATGATGATGATGAATGCATATGCATATGCATATGCATATGCATAGTAGTGAAATGTCTAACCGATCCGTCTCTTTATTGCAGGCCCTGCTCAAGATATCGTCGGCATACCTAAACAAGAAGATCCCGAACATTCCCGACATCAAAGTCGACGGCGCCGAAGAAAAATGGTAAGTGGCGATTGTGAGCACCTCGCGAAGGACTCCCTACTGTTCAAAGCTGCTCATACTATGCGTTCACTATAGGTAGAGTGTGGTAGCTGGGAAGGTACGCCACACAAGGTGAAGATGATCCAAGCGAATAACAAAGAACTAACCACCTACCCTCATTTTGTATCGATCGCCATCCCCACCGCACTGCTGTGACCGCACATTTAAATATGCTCAAGATACGTTCCTCGACTTCCTTGGACACAAGAATAAATTATATGTCATTTATTTGTCAAATATCAAAACCTAATCTGCTGAAGTAACATTTAAAATAGAATAGAATACTCTTCATTTTACACTATAAGAAATACAGTACAGAGATATAACAAACACAATAACGTAGGACAGTGGGATGTCTATTCTCTTCGAGACAACCTTGGTACAGTAGTACCCAACTTATATGGCGCGTCGTGAATCTTTGTTCGCGCAGAAAAGAAAGTATGGTCCGAAGATTAACGAAAGAATGCTTAAAACTTACAATCAACCTAAGATCACTGTTATAAGGTTCATAATACACTGCAGCTGTTAGTTCCATCTCACTCATGCCACGCGGCGATCGCTAAGATGGCGGGTGGCTGCCGACCAATAGCGGTCAATAGCATTTCCCGCGCTTTGAAAATTCATCTTCTGCGCAGGTACATCGGTAAGCCATATAAGTTGGGTACTACTTGATTATAGATAAGATTAAATAACACTTTTTTGTATTACTGGCCGATTTTCCGACTTCGTTTGCGGCGTCATTTTATTATATCCGTAGATTAATTGAAGGCACTTCCTACAAAGACCTTCCGTGGCTAGCGCGACGCCTGCAAGCTGTATTTTATTAATAACTCGGCTTTCATCTGTTGGATTTAAACTATAGACAGTTTTCTTGCAGCACAAATGACGTAATTTGCAATAAGATTTGAACTTTTGATTGCTTCAAAACAGTGAAATGGGTATAACAAGAATAGCTTAGTCATTTTTAAATAGTGTAAAGTCAATCATGCACACGGCATACTGATCAGATAGACACCAAAAAATATATATTATATACTAGTATATTTGTATTCATGTCCCAACTCTTTCACTGTAGTTTACTTTACTTTCATAACTAAAAGCAATATTGAATTATTGATGAGCCCTCTTTCCTGCGCTCCTTTGATCAGAAGAGAGTGCATATTTTACTTTAGTTCTTACCAATAAGTGCATAAGTAGTAAAGAAGTTCTTACGCCACCGACGGATGAAGAAAAAACACGTAGATTTTTTATAATCAACACAGTATGATGTGGTGAATCTTCACAGTTCTTGCTTCCCCCTTCGGATCGCACTCCGCAGGTTCAGAACTAGTCGACCGCAAAAGCTGAATATGAGCTTCTGATAATGAAATAAATACGTTAAAAAAAAGTTAATAATAACTGTAGGATCACTATAGTGTCTTATGGCTATCGCTGCCAAGTAGAAAATATATCTGCAAACCCAATAGGGGTGTTCCGCCAGTCCCATATAAAGATTGCTATCCTTTATTTATAGATGAAGACATTATTTGATCACAAAACTCCATGGACTTCCCACGTCATGTGACTTGCCAGTCTTATTTATCACACGACACGGTACTAACTAGCTTTAACGTCATTCTCCACTTTTAACCTTGCTGACGTCACTCGACGCCATCCAATCTTAATAATTTTATTGATACTCGTACTTCACTGTTCTCTACAAGATTCATCTCTCATCACAGTAAATAAATATGGAGCGTGAACTGTGTTGCGCTTGTAGCAGCGTCGTAGCGGTAAAACATTTTCTATAAATCATTTCAAAAGGTTCTTGAAGATAATCTGCTATAAGTACGCTACGAGTGCTACGAGCGTTAAAACTGACGCATTCAAGTGCTACGGCACTACAGAAGTGCTACGTATTTTGTAGACCATTAAAACGCGTGAGAGTCTACTATTTCGAGCCTTATTGTTATTATTGGTACCTACATAGACGCTAAAAGTTTCTGTAATTACTACATTGTTTGGTTTGATTCAGTTTAGAACAATGATAAATAGTTTCGATCTGTGTTTTTCACACAATAAGTTGTTATACACACACAAATTACGTCCAAATACTTCACTCAACTCTGACCTATATTGTATGTATGTGTGATCGCTCTAATGATGAACAATATAGTAAAATTTGCTAGATATTCATTTGCCATGCAGCAGTGTGCATATATTACAGCTTTGTGTTCCGGAGTTAATGGCATTGTGGCCAGATAAATTACTAGGCATACTCGTATGTGGCTTTAAATCCAATGGCTATAGAGACAAAGGGGAGTGGGCGGCTCAATATTTTGCAATGCTAAGTTCTGGGTGGCACTGCAAGTGTTGTTAGCAGGTGCAGTGCAATATCCGGTTGTACGGGTTCAGTTAAAAACTACTTTATTGTCCCACGCAGATTCAGAGCAAATAGTATTTGACTTGGAAAAGGGAAATTATTAGAGTAGAAGGCAGATGTAAGGTCAGGGTCAAGGTTAAGGTGCTTGTAATATTGTTATAGACATAATTATACTAGTGTTTCTAACTGCTATGGGTAGTGTTCAATTGCCCTGTGTCCCCCTGGATGTTGGTTTTATAGCGGTGATTTTTCTATACCTATACCCCTGATGTACCTATGATGTATATTATACGCAATGATTATGACTGCCTCGTTATCTTTTTTATGTCATCTTTATAAAATTATCTTTATAACTAGAGCCTCCGAAAGTCTAAAAATTACCTCGTTATTATAAAGCTATACGCATCAGTGACCAGATTATTTTCAGACAGACGCAATTATTGCTCTTCATGGAGAGTAATTCCTATTTCATTCGATTAAGATTTTGAGGAGGAAATTCGGGAATAAAAAACCTAGATTTTGATGATTGCGGCTGGTACAACCAGCCCGAGGCGCAGTTGTTGTATTGCTCTTGTTTGCTAGTCTGCGTGATACCAAACCTTTTTTCCAATATCTATTTCTGTGTTCGCTTGGTTTGGGATTTTCTTTTAAGTGGTATTTGTTTAGGTATTAGATACTTTTTCGTGTCGATCTATGGCGCCAATTTTCTCAGCCTTCCGAAGGCCACCATTGACATACAAAACGTGAGAAAAAATACCTAAATGGCGATTTTAGTTATCCGCACGGAAAATACCAAATATTGTTAGAGTAAACAAGATAAATCAATTTTATCCGAAATTTTCGCGAGGAATTTACAATTCTAAGCTGAGTTTTCACAACAGTAATTAGTGTTCATAATAATACAATGTAATGTCACACAGGCAGGCAGCGCGGCTGACTTCGGCCCAGTTTTAAAACCGGTCAAGTGTACACCGCCCCTACTCCCGGGCACGCAGCCACCGCTATGCATACTTGCATAGGCCATTTGCGGGACTATACCTACCTAGTTACCTACCTCCGGCGCTCGACTCCGGAGACACCTCTCGCTTTCAAGGGTAGGACTTAGACTAAACAACTTAGTTGACTCCATAGCGAGTAGGTATATTGGCCGCGTGTAGCGACCTACACTGTACCGTACACGGCCACGGTCAAAGTCGATGTAACAACGGTACAACAAATGTACAATGTTTGTGTGTGTTGTGGTCCAGTTATGATGGACATACAGACACGTACATCTGTCGGTAGAAATCACTACTACGCTCAGTAGGGCTAATAAACGCGCCGGTAGATAATTTTGCCGTCTTGCGACAAATTTATAATCGACATAATATTTAGGGTTCTACCACACCAACATGGTCAACATCAAAATTATCGATGACATCAACAGTCGCTCGAAAGAAGCAGACCACTCTACTTCAATCTAAAGCGAACCCTTGATTTTTATAAAGTTTTTATTACACGAATCCGACGATCAGCTGAATCTCATTCGATCTCTCATTCGATCATCTCATTCGAATATCATTCGATCTAAATTGTTCCATGCCATAAATTTTCAGTCAATCGGTAACCGTTATGCAGGATGTATGTCAAACTTATTTCGCTTATTGGCAAGTTGCATAACAGTGATTACTGTAACGGTTTGCAGAGCATTGCATGATGCAAAACTATGAGGCATATAAAACGAATATCACACGGCGACTAGCGCAGGCCGGTGCCGCACTAGATTTCGTAATGCAGCGTACTCGGCGGCCCTGCAACTATTACGGGCACGCGTGGCGCCTCCGATATGACGTCACATTTCATAAAAATGCACTTAATATTATTTCATAGGATTATCAGTTTCTCCGAGTTCTTTTACCACCGCCACGCTCACCGCGTCGGTGTGCTAATCATCAATTTGTGATAATACGCAAACCGTAAGCTTTCAGTAGCGGGCGTGATCCGATGCGCATGCCCTACTACCGAGCGTTTAAAAGGTCGTTGCCCCCGGCGGGCTGCAGCTACGCGGTACGTAGTCAGCAATATAACCAGTGCTGCAAATGCAGTCATTGATGTAAAAGTCAATGCATTTATTGTAAATAGGCACTTTTACAAGTCAACATTTAAAAATAATTAATAAAGAATAAATAAAAACAAGATTATGATATATATATATGATATGATAAGAGTTTGAAAAAAGATTTTTCTCTTTCATTCACTGATTCAAGGCTGAATCTCGGACTGGAAAAGGAAACTCCGTTGACTCTACCAGTGCTACGGAAATACGCTGGTTAGAGAAAACAGCACCAAGAAACTCTACGGTGACGTAATTTTTTTAATAATAGTTTTTTCTCTTGGTTTTTTAATCTGTTACTCACATTGTTTTAAGTATAAATCATTAAGTAGGTAGATATAATGGCAATATTTCAATCAGAGCTGCCAATGAGATGTCCCAATGTAACTAAATAAACTCAATGTAAACCATAATCAATGAATTTTATTTGTTTTCTTTTATTTTTTATTTAGCTATTATTTATTGTTATCTATTTGTAAATTAGATTGAAGTGGTTGCCTTGTAAAAGTGCGATTTTATT
The DNA here is from genome assembly GCA_905147375.1 of Hylaea fasciaria. Classification (NCBI taxonomy): domain Eukaryota; kingdom Metazoa; phylum Arthropoda; class Insecta; order Lepidoptera; family Geometridae; genus Hylaea; species Hylaea fasciaria. Next base: position 1,746,786 of record LR990192.1, read on the forward strand.
GCCTATTTACAATTATTACAATAAATGAATTGATATTGACTATGAACATAAAAAAATATAGTTTACAATGGTTTATGAGAAACCAGATTGGAGTGATCCCTTGAATGTCGATGATATAGTACACGTGAGACGAAAACGGGACGATGACCTACAGACTTGGAAATTAGAAAACTAGTTTGAAAGTAAGCGCTCGTGAACGCGCGCGTTGTGATAGGGAGGGAAGCCGTGTGTGTGAAGCATTTGCGTGACTTCTCCTGCATTATATCTTCGACAATCGCGGCGCATTTGTCGCGGTCGGGGCAGTGCAATTTGCGCTCACCTTGCTCCCTCAAAGTGGCGGCGGCGCCCGAGTTCAAAGACGTCCCGCGTAGGAATTCTGTGACAGTGAGTACTGTATTTTATCGGCACGGCTTCCCTTTTCAAGTCATGCGGGAAAGGCGCAAGCGATATTTAAATTTATTATACCGGATTTTTGCGTCTTATTTCACGTGCATTTTTTCTAGGCTAATGCGCAATTAAGATTTTAACAAATAATTCTGAATAAAGTATATCAAGAAAAACATCAAGGTACACAAATTTTTTAAAGCTCACGAAAACAGCACAAGTCTTAGTTATAGCGTATACGCTCAGTCAAGCAATAGCAAGCAATAGCAACGCATAGTATCGCTACGTTATTATGCATATAAACCTTCCTCTTTAATCACTCTATCTATTAAAAAAACCGCATCCAAATCCGTTGCGTAGTTTTAAAGATTTAAGCATACATAGTGATATAGGGACAGATAAAGTGACTTTGTTTTATACTATGTAGTGATGACAAACGGAATAAAAAACTAAATAAAAATCTTTATGACTTTACGCCCAATTCCTGTTACAACTAAAAGTCACGTGCCTAATTATTTACATTTACATACATAATGGAGATAACGTTATCACTATTATCGTGTTTTGTATGTGTTTTATCATGTTTATTTGTCGAATGTCCCTCGGCGTTTGTCGCCTATCGTCTCGTACCTACAGTAATACCTCAGTATAAACAGTAATTAGATTGTGGCAGTACCATGTCGCCTCGCTGACGCCTTCGTAGAACACTGCTACGTTTTATTGCGATATCATTTACTTCACCTGTTGTTTTTCACCTGCGTGGACTGTCCAGTGTCCACGTTATACAGAAGAATAAGATGCACTTTTTATGACCTAGACTTCATAATATAATGCCATCATTAGGTTTACCGTTTTCCCAAAAGGCAATCTCCATTATCTTTGATAATGTGCTCTGTGTTTTAGGAAATAGACGTTTCGTTATTTTTAAGCCCATTTCAATTCAAATACAACCGGATTATGTTTAAGGAACCATCATTCAAACTGAAAGTATTTATGGGAAAATTATCCAGGTATTGCTTCACCCCCTTTGTTTGCTTGCATTGGATGGATTTTTAAATCCATCATGTCGAACCAATCGGAATACTCGTAGTTAAGTTTGACGGGATCTGATAGCGTGCTGCAGTTCAAAGGCCAGAATGTTCGATCATTTTGGCTGTCAAAAGTCAATGTAACTGCGTTCATTTAGCTGAATATTCAAATGCTACATCAATGAAATTACGTATGTCACGCGGGATTGGTGATTTTATAATTGATTGATGCTGAAATAAATTCGGTTTATTCCTGTCATAATTATTCAAGCCCGGATATTTTCATTCCGGTGATTCCTGTAGAAAGATTTGTACTCCACTCAAGTACGCGTAGAATGTAATTGAAGTTAGCTCCAGTTTATCTTATTTCCATTTAACGGAATATAATACCGCTATCTAATAATTACAGTGGCGAAATATTTTTTGGAAATTAATTTGAGTCCACAAAGCTTCTTTTCTTTTCACGATATTTCCAAATATAGTGCGGAGATATCTTTAGTAAATTATTTTTCTGCTGACTTGTTTTTAAAGTACTTCAGAGAAAAAAATCCTTTTCCGCCCGTAGCTAGTAATTAAGTAGGAAAAAGATAAATCTTGGTTTAGATTGTCCCTAGTTTTGTGACATCGCAGGATTGAAATAAGCTCAAGTGTACCAACTAGTCAACTTCCAGTCTAGTTCAAACAAGCTGTACTTACTTTTGCTGAATTTGCGCAATAGTGCATTGGAATTATTTGACATAGTTTTGTTGGTTTATTTTTGATAAATCGGAACGAAATAAGCTCCACGTACCTCCATGAAAAGGTTCCCACGGCTCACACACACGCTAAGTTATTATCTTAACATAAATTATTAGCATCGCGTATTACAAAGAACTTGCAGACAAGGATCGCGTGCATGAACGGTTATTTGAAGTAAGTAATTTCATTTTTATTGCTTCATGTTCTGCAACAGCGCAATCAGATGAGGCGGTGATTTAAATTCAGTTTTTTTTTATATTCATACGAATAATGGGAGGCCGAAGCGCGGTCGACCGTCGAAAAGTGGCTCATCGAAGCCCTAGCCTCAGACTGTCAGCTCCGACCGGCAACTGCTCCTCGCCACAACTCCGCAGGTGTGAGCTGACCCTAAAAAGAGAACCCTCCACTGCAGATACTGTGTGTCACTGTATCTACCCGCATAGTGTAGTGGAGGTGCGTTTATGTACCATTGTAAACATAGGTATATACGAGTACAAGACGAAATTTCGTATAAATTTGTTTACCTACATAACGAGAAAATTAACGGCTACCATGTAATTATTCCATTTTGGACCGCAGCCATACAACGTGCAAAATTAGATGAATAAATTTATTTTAATTGAACGCACAAAAGCGAAAAGCTACGTAATTACTTTTACAAAAACGCTGGCCAAAAATGTTGGCGTGATTTAGCTCTAAAAGGTACTGAAAACACAGTTTCTATCATAGAGATCTCTGCGGCTGGATGTCCGTTTTTCTAGAACGACAACAATACAATATTACAAACCTCAACTGAGCCTAGTAACTACATAAATTCCTTCCGAGCTGGATCTGTCTGTTAGCTATTGAATCACGTAATTGCTGCTAGCTGCAAGACTCAGACAGTTATTTGTATCGGCCGAAACCAATTACATCAACGTCAGTCAACATTTAAAATAATTATTAGTAATCACAATCGGTCATCCAGGAGAGCGTCGAGTGCGGAGAGGCTGCGAGGCTATAAGCGAGTAAACACGCGCCACTGTGCGACAAGATGGCACGGCGAACAGTTTGTGCCTTCTGTTTCGATTGTACTTGATATATTTATATGGTATCCGAAACACGTTAAGTACGTACCCGTCTTCTTTATTTAGTTGAAGTACGGGAGGCATTAGAACTACTAAAAGTCTGTTTTATAATAGCAAGAAAATCCTGTGAAAATTAATAAAAAAAATTATGTAACAAAACTCCGCCAAATTGTAAACTAATAAATTAGTATAAACAATGCAGCTATAACTAGTTTCCCTTTGTTAAACAACCTGTATATAAACTGGAGAAACGTAAAATAAATAGAAATGCCCAAAAACAGCTTCTCTATCCGTTACGTTAACCTTTCTGCCTGGCACCAACCCTCTATTCCGAAAATGAAAGCTTACTAATAAACCTCTAACAACCCCGTACTTAAATTGAATATCGCAAAATGAATAAAATCGGCCAGCTCTTACGTACCTACCTATGGTATTGGTTTTTTATTTAAAACTATCTGGCCTCACAGACGGTGCCCTTTCAACTGTCAAGCCAGTCCCAAAATAGGCTACCAAACGGGTACCAACCAGGGTAATAATACAGGTAGGTATACTGTTACCCCGTCTCTATAAATAAATGAATAGCAAAAGCAAGAAGGGCTGTCAACTATTGCCGTATACCTACCTAAAATAAATTAAATATTCATGTAAAGCAATCATGAATATGTCGACTCCAATCACTCGATGAGAGGCGGCTAGATGGTTTTAATAGGTTTTATCAAAGGGTCTTTAATCATACAATTAACTGACTGATATAAATAAAATGGTGCTGTTTTGTTTTATGGTTCTATCCGGAAGAGAGACGTTGTAGGTTGTGTATATTTTTCTCAAACTTGTGTTTCTTCGGTTAATGTGTGATATTGGTGGAATATTAGTCATTGAGTGTTCGGTAACGTACACGAGTGTGAGCAAATCATTAAAACCCAAAAAGCGTGTCACTTCAATTTTTTTCCAAAACTCCCAGGATGTTTCAGTAAAGCATAATACGAGTATATCCACCACTTAACTGAATTGTGACTTTCACTATGTAAATAATTGACTTGAGAATTTATTCATGTTATGACTTACCTATTGTGAAATTAAATAATACTTAAATATTATAATACATGGTGGCCCCCGTGGTGGATTATGGCCTAACCCTCCTCACGATAGTGAGGGGAGGCCTTTGCCCAGCAGTGGGACAGTTACAGGCTGAATTATTATTATTATTATTATTATAATACATAACACTGGTTAAATGTACAAAATGTGCGAAGCCATAACTAAAACAAAAAAAAACTCTGCCGTGCATAATTTCTCTTCGGCTTCCTTCGCTGACATTGACCTAGATAAAATTGCAGCTCAAGTTTATATTTATTTTGCTACAAGCAAAGAGGCGTTCCTTGGAAAATAATATCTCTATTTATTATAATAAAGCTTCAATTCTTATTGCCGCATAAGATGAAGCATTATTTTACAAGCTTTTATTTAACCTACTGTATTAGTAACAGGTACGTAAATTTTGGGTGCCCTAAACGAAAATGAGCTTATTAGATTTCTTTTGAGTTTATGTTCCAACCTCGCACGATTTGTGTACTTCGCAAGTTGTATTACATTCCAAGTGATCGTTTATTATCATAATTTCGAATTTTAGGGTATCAGTCATTTAGATAGACAGTAGCCTAGTCAACTCGCAGTTAAAGTTACGATTTGGTAAAGTAGTGAATATTTTTATTAATGTTCCTGACTTTTGGACACAACAGAAATGTCACAATTTCTTGGGTTTAGGCACCGGGCGGACACGCCATACAAACCACGGAAGACAGACAAGAGTGGAAGTGACTTAACTTGTCATCTGTATCGGACCCGCTGTCGGGAAAGTTATCAGATATGCTTCTTTTTAACGGGCTTTAAAACTGCACATCTTGTCATTGTGTTGCAGACGTAGATAATGACATAGTATGTATGGAAAAACTAGCGTTAGTTTTGAGCTACGAGGCATGTGTTTGGCAAGCGCGGACCGCCTAATTTTTACTTCTACTTGTCTCTCTCTTTTTCGTGATACAAACGGCTGAATGGGACAAAAGACACACAAAACTGTATGCGAAACAAGAATATCGTCCGCGTTGATACTGCGTTTATATTCAATTGACCGTTGTTCAAAAAGATAGACCAGACAGTGTCCCTTTTTCTAGGGTATTAGTAAGTATTCTATATATAAGGTATATAATTAGCTCACACATGTGCACGTTGACGAAACAATCACAATTATAACAATACACAATGATAAAAACTTTGAGAAAAGGTACCTATTAAATCAACGTGACATTTTCGTTATCCCGTCTGTACCCATTTCAAAAGGTCGGAAAGTGACCGAAGTGACCGCATTAATTTAAGGGGCTGTCAACTTATATACTGTTAAATAAAATTAATTTTTAATTATGTGCACAAATTACGAGCAGGTATTCTTGTTTAGGTCCAAGCATACAATACAATTTAGACCCAATTCCCCTTCTTAATTGAGTTCAAATTTAAGATGTCAAAACGTTCGACGCTCTCCTGGACGCCAAACCTAAATATTATGATGTTTGCGGACGAATGGCAGGCGATCTTATCGGAGTGTCGGAAGTACTGCGAGACGAATGTATGCTAGTTGCGTTGACTTGATTCTATAAACTACTAGCTGTGCCCGCGACTTCGTCCGCGTGGAATAGTGATAAAATTCACCTTTTAAACCTTCCCTGCACTTCTACAAATCATTCAAGACAAAAATCAGCCAAATCGGTCCAGCCGTTCTCGAGTTTTAGCGAGACACACGAACAGCATTTGATTTTTATATATATAAAAGAAGAAGATAGAAGATATGCTTTTTTTACCTTATATTGTTTGACATAATTATTAATTCTAGTGACTTTACTTTTTTAGGCTTTACTTTGTTTAATAGTATTTTGAATGTAATTTTATAATTGATGTAATTAGTTGAGCCGTATCAGTAAATAAAATAAATAAATAAATGTCAAGTTTCAATTAAATATATTTTATATTAAGCTTATCTGAAATAAAAAATACATAAAAACTAAAACAAATAAATAAAACGCATGAGCAGCTCAAATAGCTACGTGAAAAGTGTCTTGAGAACGTGAAAAGTGACGTCCATATTTTCAACGCTCCGTGTTTAGGAAGACACGTAGCAATCGATCCTGGTTGATGTCAATTGAGGCCATAGAGCTTGAAAAACTGTAACCAGAGCTGACTAACTCTTCCTTCTAACAAACAAACCGCCACAGTTCTGCAAATATTATATTATAGCCGCTGGATGGTTTAAAAAGCAAAAGGGAATGATTATACTTCGCAAAAGACTCGAGACAACAAAAATAGACGGCGATGTGTTCTCCCACATGAGGCTATCCGGACGTTATTCTATTCAAGGCGAATATTAAAATAACCCGAGTGCAGTCAACATCCCAAGGCTGCAATTCTCACGTATTCTGTATCAAGCATTCGATTATTTAAAAGCGGCCAAAATGACTTGTTCCAACTGTGTTATATGTGTGAGTTCTCTTAATCAAACTCATGTATGCGATAAAATGCGATAATATGCCATAAAAAATAGCGCCTGGCATCATTATAGGTCCGTCAAAAGTGCTTTCACATAACAAGAATAAGGATCGATGCAATTGATCGATATACGATACTTCGATTCTCAAATCGGTTCGATCTAATGCTCAATTTCGTCGATTTTCCATCGATCAATGGTCGATCGCATATGGAGAGCCCCCTGTATAAACATATCGATCCATCATCTGTCGACTATCAATCCTTGATTATTTTATCCGCCGGTATCTATCGATCAGCCGAATCTACATCAATTATACGTCGATCGACCATCGCTTGTCCATCGTTGCATAGGTGCGTTGGCTCCCGAAGTTCCCACTAGCTAGCACTATTCTAGATTTTCTATATTCCACCACGCGGTGGGCTGGTGTTTATCTCATAATGAGACTCGTAGTCTCCTGTAAATCCGGTTTCCCCATTATAATAAAGATTGGACCTCACCGCCTCGGGTCTCCAAAGTCTTCGTCTGAGTTCCGCGAATTGTGCAGCGGATAAACTTGACGCGGCATTTAATGCCGCCGTGCTGAAACACTGAAGCCATTTTCCGGGAATTTGTCCTCGTTCAGAAGCTCTAGGGTAGCAAAGGATCATATTTTCATATTCCAGTTAACAGTACAGCTTTAACAGGCACTTTGATCGCAAAGAAATCTACGAAGAGGTCTACGATCGCCTACGATGCTACGCTGTGCTACGAGATTTAATTAGTAATTTCATCTTAGCTTAGTATTTATTTGTATACTGTTTGGTTTGAACTCTCGTAGCCTTTATTTATACTGTTGGAACTATGGTAGAGCGACGTATTGTCTTCATTATAACCCAATCCTTGCAGCATATAGTTCAAGGGCCTAACGTGATACTTAGAACTTTCACTCTTCTCTCTTAACTAATACAAGGAAGTGGAACGTAATAATTAATGTTCTTTTGGGGCTATTGCATAACAATCGTTTTAAGAAAATATTTACACTATTATATTTGTTATTAAAAAAACAATTTTTTAATATCTTTAATTTGACAATATTCGTTTAGGCAACAGTTTCAACACGTCTCCCGAATGACTAGAACTCACAGGATCACGTACGTAGCGGGCGTCTGTACGACCGCCGGTGGCGGTGTAGGGGCGGTGACGGTGGCGGTGTAGGAGCGGTGGCGGTGGCAGCGTGGAGGCGGTGGTGGTGTAAAGTGCCACATACATAATTCACGCAGTTCGACGTCCCCGCACCGTCAAGGACGCCCGTAGGGTAATCAGGATGGAAGAGTCTGGATAACGGGCATTTATCAAAAAGGCCCGGACATTGTAACTACACTAAAATTAGGCTACAATGAGGCTGATCGTAACGTTTTAAATAAAAGGAAAATTTTCCCGCCTCTACCCCGTAACTATTGAAATATTTAAGGAATCCTTGAACCCAATGGATCACAACGATGACGTCAAACTGGCTGTTCGGAATCAGGGAAGCCGTTGATCATTTCATAATATTCATATACGGAGAAGCGCACACTTCGGAAATACACTTTGGATGCAGTCAATCCGGAATACTAAGCGATTAGCAGTAATTACAGTGCGTTACGTTCTAAGGTGCAGGGATGATGTGCTAGTGTGCGGCCTGCGGCGGCGGGACAGTGGAGCGCTTAGACTGATTATACGATACAAAACACGCCAACCGTATTTGTGGCTATCGGTCCGATCCCAGGCACGAGATGCACTCAATCATCCACTAATTATTGGTAAACCGACGTTAATTAATTGCATACGTCGGCTACGTGTATTCAGTTGGTTTGTTTACACAGTAACTGCTCTCGCGAGTGACGCTTTAATTAATCGATCCGTATCGCTCTAGAACGTCCCATGTGCCTGTATTGTCTGTAAATACTTTTTCCACCTTGTTTCACTACCAAGACACTCACAGTGAGGTTGACTTCGCGCGATTTGTGCATTAGCCATTGTCACTTTGTATGTACATTTTTTGGTTACAATTCCTAGACAAAACGTCATGCCCCAGTCAGGAATTCTTACATGAATTCTTATTTTGGTGAGAACACGTATTGAACACAAAATTATGAACAAATACAATATCAACAAGGTCACATTGTGAACATGTTATGTTCGAATTCACGCCAAAAATACCGGCGTACTGCCGGCGTAATAATTGAAACGTCAGTCGCGAAAACGCGACATATCTGTTATTATTCTCAACCTATTTCTTTCGTGTCGGCGCGTCGTCGACACGAAACCTATTAGATGTTCACAAGTATCTTCCCATTTCTCCCCGGATATATTTTTGAGTGGGATGTCGTTCTATCTGGGACGCACGGGACGGCGAACAGCAAAGTGCAAACACGTTACGAGTGCATCGGCGCAGGCCTACCCTCCACCGATCCACTCGCGACATGCCGACAATGTTGTCACTGTCTAATTACTTTACAAACACCACACGTACTAGTATCACTCGTGGTCAGTCCACTTAAAACCTATTTTGCCGCAGCAGCGTTCTAGACATCTGTGTCTACGAGTATAGCGTTTGCCATTTGAAATTTAAAATCGTCCAATAAAATTCCCGAACGCGAACGCTTGACGGGCTAAAAGCGTGGGGGATATTGACCATCGCTGGATGGATGGCCATCGCTAGGTGGTGTACCTAATTCAAATTCTGTGTGCTGCTTTTGATGAGTCTGATTTTGCATGAGCACGGTTTGAGCGCGGTCAATTGAGTTAGTCCTTATTTCATTGTGGTACGAAGGTGCAATCAATTTTGCATCTTATGACTGAGTGGGAATAGTTGATTCTAAAATGAATTATGGTTACGTTTGGAAATTGGGTTTGTGTATTTGTCGAATATTGCGGTACTATCGGACATTCGAGGCCACTTCACCTCGAATCACGGCAACTTACTAATCTGCGGTCTGTGCCATCTCGCCCAATAAAACGCAAAAGCTAACAAGCTTTTGGTGAGAGCGTTCAATATGATAAGTGCGTTGAGTGTCCCTCCTCGTACGATATTTTAGTTATTCATTGATTCGGGAACTTTGACTTACATGAAAGCTCCTTAGGTGCCTTTGATTTGTTTCCGAGAAGTCAGGTAATCAATTTTTTGGTTGGTTTCATGTACGTCCACGTTTTCATCTTGTAATTGAGGATGGTAGAAATGGAATGAATAGGACTGGCTTTTGAGGCCAGGTTGTACTAAGGTGATTATACTGTTGGTACTGGCAGATGGCTCGCTAATTTATTCGAAAAAAGCGGTAATGAAATTAGAAAATGTAAGTTCCCATTCGCTTCCTATAAGAAGCTATAAAAAGTGCCATTAATTGGTATAACTTTGACTAGGTTTCATGATGGAATCTTTTAGTAGACGTAAAGATGTAATTTAGTGTCAACGTTCTGATTTTTTTATCAAGCCTATTAATTATTTGTTACCGCGTGTCTGTCTTCCCAATCGTCTTCATTGTATATTCAATTTTATAAAGTGTTATTTTTTACTTATAATTTGGTTTCCTGAGCTTAAAAACTTCGAAGTTGAGTAAAACCTCGCTTTAATTAATATTCTGCCTCCGCCAGAATGCCTTGTTTAGTTTGTTTACGCTGGTCGTTATTGTGGATGATTAGTGCCTTCGAGATTAGCACTAACCGAATCGACAAGAGCGATATCCCGCTTCTTAATATCATTTTAAGTACCGCTTCATTTGGGCAATTAATTTAAATAATTCCTATTGAACCTCACTCTGTATCATTTAGCGTGCTATTTGAATATTTTATTGTAGAGTAGTGATTTTAATTGGCCTTTAATCTCTCCCGTGCTTTGTCAAAGATCTTTGTCAATTGAAAATCTATTGTGTCTGCAATTGCAGCAGCGGAGAAGATAATATTATCTCTGGCATGACACGCGTAGATGAGTGATCGGTTATTTTTGACCTACCAATACAGCGAAAAGATTTTCAGTGAATATTCACCTATTTCAGTTTCGATTGTTTAGGGAAGAGTCGACCTTTACGTTCACCAAAAATAGAGTGCAATTTCCCTTGTTGCTCCGATCTCCAATTCTCGAACAAAACACTGTGAGTCCGTAGCGCAGTCTGTTGATGGAGCCTGTCAAGATTGTTATTTTTGAACTGCAATGGAGTGTCCAAGTGCTCGCAGTATATTTCGTTAGCGCTTAATGGAAACGCTAGACGCGGGTGTCAGGCAAACGGCACTAGCTCGCTTCAACCGACCCAATATTGCATCAATGCAATTATTCTTACGTGTAACAAAGGAATACTGCGCCTCTTGGATGACAACGTGTTATTTACGTTTTCACTATTGTGATTTATGGAATTTAAATCCGTTTAGAGCGGCTTATGTTGCGCTCTTCGTATTTTATTTCAGTACTATTTGAGTTACGGGTAAACTACTTCTTGTGCTTAGAGCAGATTAGTGGGAAAAGAAGTGTCAAGCAAAATAAGCATATGCGTCATGGGCCATGTACTTTAAAGGGCATACTTATTATTTTTACCCCTGGACGTTGATTATTATGTTGAGCTGTACTTACATAAAAATAAAATATATTAATTGAATATCATTATTGTCATGACACCAGTGAGTTTTTACTTTTAATTTATGAAAATTAAAACACTACTTAAAATTACAAAAAATTATAAAATAATCATCATTCATAAAATCATAAAATCACCTATATAGCTAGATTTATTAACAATTCAACAAGTATCGCAAAAGATCGCAATGAGACTAATCATTGAATATTTTTCCACTACCATCAGATAATAATTGCTGACAGATTTTTATTTAGTAATACTTTCTTTACTGTGTCTAAAAGCACATACAGGTTTGTCTAAAAGTACAAAGGTGTCCGGTCCGTACAAAACTACCAAATTAAGTAATTATATCTGAAAAATAGGCTACATGACTCGTATCACAAAAATACCGTAATTACCGACCATTACCGCGTACAAAGTCGTCGCCATGTTACCTTGATTATGTACAGAGTTGCACAAAAGTTCCGTTAGCCTGAAATACCCCACTAGGTACAAAACATGGCCGTTACATTCTTTTGAATAGTCCGTTTTAACGTATACATTAAATTATTAACTGCACGCACGTGCTATCATAAAATATTGAGTTAGAAGTCCCTCAAGGTCATTGGTATTGCTGGTAACATGGCCATTTAAAACCAGAACTGAGTAATTAAGTATTAAGTAGTTGGAGTACACAGAAATACAAACGTTTACCAAATAGTCGGTCTATAGGTACGTTATAATATTATGTGTCGTGTTGCAACACAGGATAGTCTTAGTGCAAAATTTAGTGTAGTTTAGCCTGTAAGAATGTAGTCATAATCTTAAACTCATTCACTCATTCACTCAGCTGAAGCTGTAAGCCTATACTATGTACTTAAATAAATAAACACCACGTATAAAATCAACAAATATGAACACAAATTAGCTACCACTGCGTTATTAATTTATAATTAGTGTTCAAACTGAAAGCAGCATGATTAATTATGCAATACGCTCTTTGTCCTACACAATTTATCAGGGATCATTTTTGCATTATATCTACGAGGGAACTCATTATATCTAAGCGGATATTCGAAACTAATCTTTATTAGAATGCGCCGGCGGTGCGTGTAATAATTTACAGGTTTAGTTGCAGGCGGTTAATAAAATTAGATTGCCGTGTTTGTGATGGTCTGAGCCCTTGGATATTGATTAATTGAATGCACATTGGTTCACGATATTTAGTAATTTTTGTTCAAATTCAAATAAACTAAATAAGACCGTCTCGATAGCGGTGTGTGTACAGAAAAAAAAACATTGAAAACCGTTGCTAAAACCAGAAACAGAAACTCACTTCATATTTATATACACTAAGTATTTAGGCGGTTTCAAAAAGCTAATTACGAACCTTTTATTGTTAATACAAATCCAAATCCCAATCGCGTTTCAGTCGATATCATAGTCATGTTCTATTTTAGTGGGTCCAGTAATAATTGGTCCAATAATACACCTTACGATATACATAACTCACGCCCGTAAAATTACATCGATATCTAAGCAGAATCTATTAGGGGTATTATTAAAAGCACTCTAAAGCTTAAAATGACAAGATACAGGCGTGAGTGGACCGACGAAGGTTCCCTTATTTGCCCTGCTCCTGAGCCATTTATATAAATCTGAGTACTGGACACCTATATGCGGAACTGGAAAGCTCGTGTTTGCGCAATTTGAGTGAAGGCTTAGCGAACCGTTCAAAGTAAAGCAGCGTCCGCCATACGGAGTTTGCTTAACTTTGATGCAGTTGGACTAAGTTGGCTAAGTGACAATATACGAGCATAACATCCGAGCGCATCCGTATTTTGGAGCGTCGCCTCCAACCGCGTTCCCGGGTGTTATCGATGAATAGCCTGTTAATAGTGGCCCTTATGCGGCCTAACTTAAACTTCAGACCACTATCTCACCTGACATCGATAAACCTAACTTAAATTTGGCTATTGTTATTACACCCGTTATAATAGTAATACAGGCAACCTTTACCTATAAGACTTCGCATTACAAAAGTTAACTTTGAATTAAGTTTTATAAACAACTGTGATTGATTAAATTTGGTTAGAATGTTAATAGGGAGCTCAAGTCTAAGTGGGTTCATCATCGATCTTGCGTATCTCGCGTCTCCAGGATCTCAAGGTTTGTCTCTCACTGTCTCCATAGATATGGCGCCGATGGTCTGAAACTCGGTAAAAATTCGTCGATCGGATTTTTGTAGGCGGTAACCTCCGGAACTACGGATCCAATTCCGAAAATTATTTCACTAACAGGAAATTCAATTATCCCTGAGTGCTGTAGGCTACGTTTTGTACCGGAAAAAGGTAGAGATCATACGGCAATTCCACGAATATAAAAGTGGTCCGAGATTACTGATTTATGATTCAGTTTTTCTCTTGTCACTGATACAAAACTATACACGGCTCCCAAGTGATGTATTGGCAATATTTTATCCCGAAAACCTGCAGAGCTCGTGCGGGAAAATTGGAGATACGCGGGCGATACCGCGGAAAGCAGTTAGTACCTAAATAAGTAAATTATTATTAAACTTCTCATGACGCGTCAGAGTCCACTGCACTGAAAGTTTTCAAACGTATGTGATTGGAACTTCTCGTTTATGTTTCAGGCCACCTTCACTCGAGCGCATGGGTTACACTAGTTCTCTATTTTGCTTTAAATGTTGCTAGTTTAGTTAGTTTAACACCAAAATGATAATGCACTGGTACAGTCAGCTACAAAAATCTCTATTCAAATTACTGTTCATTGCATAATTGTAGTAGATAGTTACACTAAATTTTAAGTTGTTATTTGCTTTCTGTTCTGTCGTTTTTGTTCTGCGGTGATTTAATAATACATTAAATGAGGTAAATTTTATATTATACTAAAATACTTTAAACAACAAATAAAGCTACTAGCAGGTATTTACGACTAATATTTGAATAGATCGTAATGGAATTTGGTATAGAGATAGATTGGATGTTGGAGAAAGACTTGAAAAAACCTCGGGCAACAGCTAGTAGGTATTGAATAAATGCAAACTCCCATCATCTGTTGCCACTCACCAAAACATGGCGCTTTGTCCCCTTCAGTTACGACTCACGGTCTATAAGGCCTTCCTTTAACCACTATTGAATATTCTGCGGTTAAACCGCACCTTTTGTCTGTACCTAATCGAAGTTTGGGGTAGCTCTGCCAAAACTAAATTCTCCGATCTCCAAGTTTCACCAAACAACATCAAAACGCTCTTTCATAATCCTAATTCCAATTAGTTAATTGTATACTGAAACCAAGTTAATGAATAATAAGACAACATAATTTACAACAAAGTGCTGAATTTGAACTTAATACAAAAGCCTTATTAGCCCTAGCTGGGACTTTGTACTTACAACTTTATTGTCTTACCCAGAAACGAACGAAATGTGGTAGGAAATGAATTTTCTTTGAAGGAACAAGGCTTTATTATAAAATATCCTCAAATGTAGATATTTAAACATATTTATAGCAATTTAGTCCCGATTATAGTTTAGTCATCTTGTGCCTTAGCAAACATTATTTTAGGCAAGAAGGTAGTAATAATAACTTTATACAAATGTTTTGTGCCTTTATATTGAAATGGAATGTCGAATACGGCTTACCTTTTTGAGAGTGTCTTTAAAGCAGACTGCCCTCTTAGAACATTCATTATACTTTCGTGTAGGCTTTATTTGTCATGTGACGAAATTGCACTTATATTCCATCTAAATAAAAATATTAATACAGGTGTAAATTGTGTTAAACATAATATACTTACGAGTATATATTATACATTGAATTTGCGTGGACCAAAAAGTACTGTGACCAAATACAGTTCGCATCAGCATTATTTGTTTGTTCTGAAAATAAATGAAATATTTAACTTACACCTCGTCAATAAAACTATATTTGTTCATGATATTTGTCTGAAACAAAGTTCCCCTTGACCAAAAAAAAGTAAAATTGGGCTGTGGCGGAAAAATAATTTTCGCCGATATGCGCGTCAATGAATTCATTCGCATGTAATATACCTAAAACATGATAAAAAGTAGACGTAATTTGTATACCTAAATATTCAGAAAATAATTCTGTTTACCGAATAGGTAGAGTCTTAGAATTGTGAGGTCGAAATTCTCATAATGTCTGCTTTCTTCGGAATCGAGGACATATTTTACTGTAAAATGCATGCATAATCGAAAAACCCGTTGCAATATTGCAAACCTGCGAGGAGGAAATAGCAGATTATTTTTGCTCGAAAATGGCAGATATTGAAAATAAATCCTTGGAAGTAGGCACTGCGAGTATTAATACTGGCTTTGCTTATTTCCAAGGTATTTCCAAGGATTTGTTATTCGCTTCTTTTTCCTTTTGCTATACCTTCCATCACGAGTGCAATTAGTAATTAGAATCCATGGACTTGCCAAAGGATTACAGTGAATAACGTTGGAATTGATTAAATTGTGGTTGTGGTTACCAAGTTGGGTTAAAAATACTGGAACGGATTCTTTATTTCATACGGTTTTGTATTTAGTTACTAATTTAGTCAAGCGTAGTCAACGTCGCGTTTCTGTAAAATGATGAATGCCTTCAGAGCAGTCTCTTAGGAGTTTCGAAAAGAACACTAAACAACTTATAAATATTTTGCCCCCACTCGTTGAGGAGACAGGCGTTTGGGACCGCATCAAAACTAGGACCGCTATCCCAGCTGCCTAATGAATTTTTATCGAAGAAGCACAAGATAGAAGAAACAAAAAAACAAAAACTATTTCACATTTCCTGTTCATTCATTCGCTAAAACTCCTGTAACGATTTGATGAGCTCACATTCAGCGCCAGTATCACTTTGATTGCGAAGAGATTTTACTGTCTAGACGGTCCTTATCAACCCATTGCTTTGGGCACCCCTGACGATAGTCTAGCCTGGACTCAACACTAGATCACTATCACTATCTGTACAAATAAATGCAATTGTTGTGTCTGTTTCTAACATCAAAATAACAGCTTTTTTACTAAACGCATATTACGAAACGATACATTACGAAAATAACAGTAGCGAATAAACAGTTCCTGCGGAATAATTGCTAACGCGAAAGAAACTGCCGGGGATAGCTAGTATTTTATAAAAAAAGTCACCAGTCACGTCTGTTCAAGACAATCTTGGAAATTGTAGGTAACTACCTATATTGTTCTGAGTTTTTCTGGACTTTCGACCATGAGGTCAAGTGTTAGCAGCACAGTAGACGATTATCACAGAATACTTTCACTCCGCAAAGACTAACAACGTAACCATCGGTTGGTCTCGGGATGGTTGGAGTTCAGTGTAATGTCAGTCAGTCAGCCACTAGATGGCGCTGCTCTTATTCCATATTTACGCTAACCGGACCGAGCACGTAAAGAAATTGACAAAACTCACACTAGGCACACTGATCCTTAGTGGAATTTAAGAAGTCTAATGCTATGTAGCATGTTATTTTTGCCTTCATTTTATCACACTATACAGAATAACAGGTGCGACGCACGGCAGCTCTCTCAATAATGACCGTATTTCTTACTAACATCACCAACGAATAATTTCGAACCTAATTATTATTCGTTTTAGTCATATCATTGGTACATAGCGTACACGTGAAACTACGCTGGATGCGATGATTGAAAGTTCAGTTTTAGACACAGACATATAAGAGGACAGACATGTTATATACAGCAGACCGAACATTATGCAAAATAATATCTAGTGAATCGTCGTGAAATCGGCCGCCATATTGATGCTGTGTCATATTGACAGTTCATTCTACTTGTAAAAATCGGATTCAGCACGGATTCAGTGCAACTTTTTATCTTAGTAATTCTTATGAACATAATAATAATATGCTTTGCCAGCTTTAGTTTGGACCTGCCCGAATAATAGTTTATTCTGGCTTCACTATCTAGCGTCAGTGAATCAGTCACTAAATGGCGCTGCTCTTATTCCATACAATTTCAAGTTTACGCCAAACGGACCGAGCGCGTAAATAAATTGTCAAAACTCGCACTAGGCACACTGAGGGATAAACTAGTGACGTCACGTTTAACAATTGAACCCACATAGTGGGCGACGCGGCTTTAGGCCTTCCCAACTAGACAAATGGAACAAAGCGGCACAGTTTGACCAATTTATCTGTATAACGAATAATACAATATTCTAAATAGACTTTACACCCGGTTTCTGAAACGTCAGCCAACTTTGACTACAGATTAATTATGTTGCCATCCTTGTCATTTGTTTAGTGTTAGATAGAGACAACGATAGTGTAAAATTTACTTTCAACGCCAACAAACGTTCTAGAAACTGGGGGAAAGTCACTTCACTGATACACAGAGTTTGTCAGTCTACGCGTAGTGGCGCCATGTTAGTGACAAATGTTTCTACAGACTGTTGGTCGATCTTTACGTTGCTGTGCGTAATACTAACATTTGTCTTTGAGCATTCAATAGTTTTCAATGTTGAAAACTCAAAGACGCTATACATAGGTACCTAGAGTTACATGATATTAAGAATATTCAGCCAAGCTCATTCCATCATCGAACCACAAGAGGGCGCCACCATACACAGAGGACATGCAGCGATTTGCTCCTACATTTTCTTATGTTTCTAACAAAAGAGTGGGGCTCCTTGCTGGATGTTGTGTCTGTGTTTCCGGATAGTTACACCTTGGAAGTCTTAAAATCTTCAAGTCAATTATGAATAGATTCCTTCTAGGTGACAGTGATGGTAGATCACGTAGTCTCGTCGCAAATCTGTGAAACACTGATGAAACGTGAACCTTTTTAATATTGAAAACAAATCCGTGCCCTTAACGATAAGTATTTCCGTTTTAGTAATAACGAATGACTTTCATGAAACAAACGCGATCGTATAGTCACAGAGAAGCTTCCGTCCCTGCCTATCGTTGCATCTGTGATCTGAATACATTTCACATCGTCTTACTATAAAAGATTAAAACAAGAGTTAAACAGGTGAGTCTAAATATTTTACGTTTAACTCGCTTTTTCTACCTCAATAACAAATTTACACGTAAAGCAGTTAGGAATGGCAGGATTGAGTAAGAAAACGCGAGTGGTAGATGTCAGTTTTGTTAAACGTAATTTTAGAAACATCTTTTTAACACTGGTCTTATCTTTTGTGGTAAGACGGTCAGAGAACCACTGTCATCATCATCATCGTCATATCGTGTACGTCCACTGCTGGGCACGGGTCGCACTTTAGTACCAGGGTTGACACTGAACACTCCGTACTCAAAAGGTACTCAAACCGACGAGGGAAAGAGACAGCACGCTCAAAAATCATACAAAATCCCGATCATGCTGTCTCACTTTAATTGAGCTACTTATTCCCCTTCTTACAGCTATTGTATGAATATAGGTTTTCTATGCTTTAGTGACGAGGATTAAGGTCATAATGTAACATAGTCACACGACCTCACGTTGTTTTCCTTTATCGAAGAGCTAGCGATAATTAAGTTCATTATGGGGTTTTATAAGGAACTCATCGGTGTAATTGTGTTATGTCCGCGCTGGGATCTAAACTAAACTGGGAGCTAGACTGACATAGAGTGAACCCAAGTAGGACAAAACTGCATCATAAGATGTCAAATATAGAGCCCTTATTGGTAACTTTAACATTTATGAAGACTTATTAGAACTGCTCTGAAAATTAAACATTCATCTGTATATTACGAGTATAAGCATTATTGTAATGTTGCGAGCGTTAATGTAGGCAAATATAGTATAATAGGTTATTAATCTTTTACAAGTCAATAGCTATTTAAGTTTCAAGAAAACCATTATAATGGTTGTAGGTTACCGTCCGAGATTCAATCCTGGACCAGTGCTTGAAATGGGAACATCGTTTTTCAAACCCAAACTCTCAAATCTATCAATCACACTTTCAAATCAATTAATTATATTGTTTTGTTTTATTCTATAGTTTTATGAATATGTTAATAAGATTGTAGTGTTTGACTTGTAAAAGTGCGATTTTATTGCCTAGTAACAATAAATGATTTGACTGTGACTTTGACTTTGACCAAAGGAGTAAAATGAAGTCATTTATTATACCTACCATTTCAAAAAGTAAACATCACTATTGATACAACAATATACAAGTACAAATTCTTTTTAACCCAAAAGGAATTTTAAAGACAGCCTCGAGTAGAGATCTCTAACTGAATTAAGTTTACGGAGATACGGAAAAGTTAAAATAAAAATAAACTATTACAACTGTGACTGAAAAGAAATCCGTTTCTAAGATTCTTGATGTAGCTCGTGAAATGCAGTACGAGGAGCAAACATTTAATTTAAATTCCTGACTGCCGTCGACGGCTTTTCAATGTTAGCTCGAGACTCTAAAGCTTGCTTACCTCTTTTCAGTTTTGATTGCAGTGAGGTTTTATATCTTATTTGCAACAAGCTTTTCCCGCGAGTTACGCGTGTATTATCACAGTGTCAACTACAGCCCAGTCGCCAACTCTATGCCCCTAGTTCGTGGAGCCTACGGGCTGAACAATGTTAGAAATTGTATTTCTTTGCAAAGTTGCAAAATACCTTAAATATGTTCCTTATGTAGTAATTCAAATGTCAAACTACCTATCAAAATCTGTCCAATAGCTTCAGAGTTTTAAGGCAACGAACAGTTACAAGCATACAAGTAAACACATTTTCTGGTTCAGTGATCAAGAAGTAGCACATGCCAGTTAGATTTTCAAAAATATCTTCAACTTATCTACAGACGCTCAGTTACCGTTTCACAATTATAGTATAAGATAAGTTAAGAGAAGAAAGGATAAGATAATAATATATAGATAATTATAGATACTCGTAGATACATAAGTTATTTTTATTGAAAACATCAGTCTCGTGCCATTGCTTTGCAGCGTATTTGTAACTTAAACTATTGATAAGCACAAAAACGCTGATCTTAATTCAGATTGCGCATTGCCGTACATCCTGTCACTGCAATCAGCAGTTTGGGGACGTTGCCTATTAGTAGCGTCTTGTTAGATAAGTTTAGTTGTATTTAGTTTTTAATTACCATATAATAATTCTAAGATAGGTTTTAGTTATATTTTAGTGTTTAGTCCAATTAAAGTTAATCTAGGTTTAGTGATATTTAGTGTTTAGTTCAACGATTAAACGTTTAATTTTGTTTGAATTCTGTTTCGTTATTGATTTACAACAACATAGGTAGGTGCATATAATATGAATTTTAAGACAAGTTTGCTCATTCATCTTTTGCCTCTATGCTATGCCTGCAGCACGAAAGGTAGCGTATAACTAAATTTTGCTGTTTACCTGAGCCTAGAGTAATATATCAGTTTGTTTCCCTTCACTGTAATGTGTCGTCTTAGAAGAATAACGCACAGAAAGCCCATACTCGTAACGATATGTAACTTAATTCTGGACTAAATACCAGCTCACATGTGGCATTATCATTGTGCTTATGTGCGTGTTAGACAAGATAATTACTCTTTCGTGGCGCTCACGCACACGTTGATAGAAAAGTGGCTTCACTTTTGAGTGAAACTACGTATGACATTACTCTTTTTTACGTTATTCTTCTAAATGCCTATTATTGTTTATTTTAGCATAGTAATTATCATATATCATTCATAGAATCGCTGGCGGTTGCAGTCAAATTCAATAGGAAATCAATTCACAGCCTGAAATTTGTATAGTGCGTGCGCCGCCGCTATCGCTATCATATGTAAGGATATTATTCATAATAGTAAAATGAATGTCATTTGTTGAGAAACTACCCTTAACATTTTTCAGATAGTTTAATAAGGATTATGTATTGAAACAGAATTTATATACCTACTGTAAAAGATTCTATATTTTAAGAGCACTCCAGTCGACAGTTCAGATTACAAAAAACAAATCTCTCGAATGAACACATAGTCTTAATTTTTTGGTTGTCGAATGACACCTCATTCCGGACCTGGTGCCAAAGTAAATCAGGTCACCCAAGGGTACTCCAACTTCTATGAATCGTCTAAAACACCATAAAATATAACCTTTCACACACTGATTATAGTATACACGCATAACAAATTGTGAAATTCAATTAGTAAGCTCTAAGCAAGCACATAGCTGTGTCATTGGCTGGTTAATTGGCTATTGTCACCCCCACTACGCCGCCTTAAAGCTACGCTATAAATATTTATGTGTCTCTAACTGATTTACCTCGGCAAGTGTGAAGACTGACTGCGACACAAGTCCTGCACACACCGTGTAATTTATGCAGACTATTTATGCGAATCCCACTCTGTGGAATCCTAGTGCATATTAGTGGTTCTCTGGTTGAATCGTACAAAGTCACCGCAAAACCATTCACAGCTTATGAATACCTTGTGAATACCTAATAGATGCCTTAGCACTTAACCCCTATTATCTAAGGGAAATTTATTGAAATGGACGAAAAACGTCACTATTATGAAAGTGTTTTAATATAGGCGCCAGAAAATTCGATTGTCAAATTAGTACATAGAAGGAATTAAAACTATCGTGGATAATAAAGCCAGTTTATTGGGAAACGGTGAATGCCTAGTGGGGAGAACGACCGCCTTCCAAGCAGAGGGTTGGAGTTCAAATCTTAATTTGGGCACGTACTAGGTCAATTTGTTTTACTATATATAGGTATAATACTAGCAGACACGGTAACGCGTTGCTGTGGCTAAGGTTTTTGTTATTGCGACTATAAATTGAGATGTAAGTTATCCTATCTTAATTTGACCAAAGTGCACACGGTGTGAAAATTTGATTAAAATCGGTTCAGAAGTTTAGGAGTCCATCGCGGACAAACAACGTGACGCGTAATTTATATATAATATTAAGAATAGGACTAGATGTCCCGATAGACGTTGTTCTGTCAAAAGTGTATGAGAAAAAGAATTCTCATTTATTGGTATTTTTGTAAGCTTGTCCCTTGTTTTAATATTTATTCTGCTTTTCGGAGTTGAGACAAATCCAATAAAGCAAAGATCATAAAAATCGGCCCTACCGTTTTCGAGCTATAAGTGGTGTTACTAGCACGACTTCGTTATATATATATATCGATATAGATAGATTATTATTTAGGTACCTACTTATGTATTATTTCGGAGGAATGTCCAATCCGGGTCCCACTAATCTGGACCGGTGGTGGTTTACCCCTAATCCTTCTCATGGAAGTAAGGCGAGAACCGTGCGTAGCGGTAGGTTATTGATGATGATGATGATGATGACGCTGATGATGATGATGAATAAGTAAAAAGCAATTTACATATTCTATTTAAAATCTGAGCTAAGGTCAAGATCTAAATGTGACAATGCCGACCCGTCACGATTCCACCTAGGGTTGTCTTAGGTTTCCGCTTTTCCTTTAAACAGTAAATTCTTATCGGTAGATAGAACGTTGCAGAATATTACCAACTATACTACACATTTTAGCGCAATTGAATAATATGACAATTATGGCAAAAGGAGTTACATCAGCTTGTGCTGCGTACATACATAATATTTTCATGCGTCCATTGCGCTGTTTTTCTTTAGATACTACCTTATTCCAAGGGTTGGCGACAGATTTTCTCGGTCTTACCACAAGAGTAGAACAGACGAATCTTAATATTTTCTCCACAAATGACGTCATACTTGACACTGGCACAAACCGTGCGAAGACATAGCTAAAACAAAAACAACAAAAATAGTAGGCGGGAGCTCATGTCCAAGTTTTTCGGTCAGCGGATTGAAAACCGACGTGCAGCGGCGTGCGACGGAGCCAATTTCTTTTTCTTTCTTTTTTATTAAAACGTGGCCCCACACTAGGATCAATAATTGCCTTAAAAATGTGCGTCTCTCTTTTATAAGTTGACTGTATTTATGCATGTTGTCGGTAGGAACATGTGGAACGTGTGGCGCACTGTGCTGGAGGAGAATGAGAAGCTGGCCCGCGCCCGCCTGGCTGCAGTCGAGGTGTTCCAGCAGCAGATCGCAGACGAAGCCAAGTTCCTCAGACAGCACAAGCTCAACATCGCTAAGAAGGTACCGCAGCCGCTTCTTATACTTCCCCTCGTTAAGTTAACTGATGAAATATGTTAGTACTGCAATTATGTTAGTACTGCGGGAGTTACTTTTGAAAGTCGGTGATTTCAAAATCCTTTGGGTTGCCTAATACACACTGACACTAGAGAAAAGCACAAGCTCATACGACTAATAAACAACATTTCAATATCAAAAGTCATACTATTATCAGTGTAAATATGATGGTATTTTGGATTCGCGTACCTACTCCTTCTTATTATCATCATCATTATTAATTCAGCCCATATCTACCCACTATTTGGTAGGCTTCCTCTCCTTGACGTCACTTATTCCGGTCCTATGCAAAACGTATCCACTGCTTTCCAAGTTTCTATACTCCGTCTGCCAACATATAAATATTTATTTACCACAAAAAAGGCACGGGTTTGTCCCGTTATATGCAATCAGAAGCAAAATTTCAAAAATCGGTCATTTTGGTGACATCAAATCGCCAATGACTATCAAGAATCGCCCCCACTGGTCTGTGATTTTGACATCTTCAGTGTCATAGAACAGATTGTATATGTAATAAGACAGAAAATTCTTTATATTATTTATACATCGATTAAAATATACCACAAACTCAGACGGTTGTTGGTTTTAGACTCGTTACGTATAATAGTATACCTATCCTACCTAGTCTAATATGTTTAGACTTCATGAAAATCTTATACCCTGGCTCCCGCCACACGGCCGGTTCTTGTTCATATTCATTTATTCATAGCAATATGTATGATCATATTTACGAAGATCAAATGGGAGGATAACGAAATATACGTGCACCCTGAAACTGCCTGAGTATTTTGCTGTGAATTACGATTACTATTCAGTAGTTTACTTTCATTGTACGACAGTATTTTACGTACACTCAAAAAAAAGAAAACAACAACGACATAATAAACCTATGAACACATTCCCTGATAATACAGAAACCGTACTAAAAAATCCCGCAAGAAACATTAAAAAGTAAATTCCCGTCAATTGCAGAAAAAAATACCTAAACGATAATATGCCCTCAAATCTTTATGAGAGGTAGTTTGGATGCATTCGATCTATCGCAACCATTTGTACTGCTCTTCCAACTTGCACATACGAGTATGCGTCAGACATAATACGTTAATACGTATACGAGTATGACGCACTTATATACAACTAGCTGACCCGATAGACGTTGTCCTGTCATTGTCTCTCAGTCAAAATGAGTAACAGTAGTCAACTGTACAACCTGATTTTGTCAGATATATTTACCCAGTTTCAAAATTTTCCCGTGATAACGGGATAAATAGTATCCTAATTTTCATCCAAATCGCTTCAGCCGTTCTTGAGTTATAAAAAGTGTAACTAACACGACTTTCTTTTATTAATATAGATTAGGCATCATTTATAAGACGTAGGTAATATAAGATTGAATAGATACAGAATACTGAGTGCAGTTAGTACCTAATGGTTAAGTTATCTCTTCTCGACTCTACAATCTTGAAAAATGAATAAAACTACCGAAGCTAAGCTTTTCATCAATGTAAAACGTGGCTTTGAAATAGGACTCTGAATCCTGTTCATTTATAAAAATAAAATAGTAAGAAGTAGTGCAGCTAACGTAATTCATTTAAAGTGTTCCTAGTTCCTAGCTATCTCGATTATGTTCAATAAGTTTGTAGAAATATGTTATTATTCCCTTTATTTATTTTGTTGTTTTTTACAAGATAATTTACAAGGGCTTATTAATTTTGTAGAAACATGATATATGTAAAAAGTTTTACCTGTTAAGTTCTTCCAGCCCTCAGATTAAATCAAATAACAGGACGTATCACATTTAACTCAATGTTGAAGCCACACCTAAATAACGTGTATTAAATTTATCCGATTAATAGGGGTTGTAGCCAAGTGTGTCCCTTTCGGGTATACACTTTTGTCAGGTCCATCTTTGATACTACGAGGTCCATGTTTAAGCCTTTACCTGTAAAAAAGGTTTCTTCCACTTCCACAACGATGTGCCTTCACTGCCTCAACACACCTTTTCTATGGTTATTTTTAGTGCCGTAAAAATAGGCTACTTACAAAGTGGTTACTTAACTCAACTCCCCATTGACCCGGTGGGAACCTACCGATTAGGTCATAACCTAGAAATGCTGCAACTGTGTTATCTGAAATGAACTGTTTGTAAGGACAGCCACCAGTTAAAGTCAGTTTGCAATTTGCAAATGAACAGCGCAGTGAATGGGCCCGTCCATGAGCCACTAGATACCCTCAGAACAAAGCGGCTCGACCTATTCTGGTGCATAAAGTGTGATAAGATATTCTGAGCTTGTGAAATTCCATCGCCGCAAGCCTGAATGGTCTCAGAGCGTTACAATGGGCCATCATCCGCCACTGAATGCTGCTATTGAAGCCTGAAGCCCATACAACGAGCGCACTGTATGCTTCCTATCAAAAATCTGTGAATCTGGTACGCCGAACGGCTTCCGTTATTGGTTCCAATTTTGCAATTAATAAGAATTGCTATCGCAGCGGCCGGCATAGAGTGGACTTTAAAGCCTATTTTTATTTGCAATATTGTATGAGCTTTGGTGTTACGCCATTGATCGGCTTATATGAAGGATGAACGGTTTAATTTGACGGCGTTTTAAAAATCCTCGGCCCATGACTTAATTGCATAAGTTATGTGCGGATTTTAATCGCTTCGTGCTTCGGAGGGACGTTAAGCCGCCAGTGCTGGCTGTTATGTTACCTCATTGATAATATTCGAGCTGGCTAGAGATTCTCACGGCCTGACAATCTCAGATAAACGTGTAATGTATATTGACAAGTAGCCAATAAAGAAACGATACTCTTTCACCATCAAATGTTCATGAGAATTGTTGTATCATTTTATGAATAGTCCTAGGTGTTATTAAAACAATTGCATTGCGGGGTCAATAACCCTAAACTATACACATTGTGTACTTTATTGATTACGTGACTTGACTAGGTGCATCTGAGTGATTGGCTCTATAGAAGGGTAGTGCAGGTCGTTGGCAGCATTAGCCCGTAATTACCGTCTACCGGTGCAACTATACCGATACGGTCACGGACATACGGCTCGAATCAACTTGCATTAGAATTCACTATTTTGTTTTATTATGATTTTAACCTTCTTACCACAAACGTTTAGACCAGAGTTAAACAGATGTTTCTAAAATTTCGTTCCACAGAATAGACGTCTATCACTCGCGTCGTTATCTTAATCAATCCTAGCGTTCTTAATTATTTTATTTGTCAATTAGTTATTGAGTTAGAATAACGAGAGTTACCCCCGGTTTCTAGAACGTTTGTTGGCGTTGACAGTAGATTAAAACTATCGTTGCCTCTATCTGACTATAAACAAATGACAAGGATGCCAATAGAATTAATCTGTTGTCAACGCTGATTGACGTTTCAGAAACTGGGGGTTAGACGTAGATTAGTAGAGAAAATATTTAGACTCATCTGTTCAACTCTGATTTAAATATTTTGTAGTAAGACTAGGTTTATCTTAAATGTTAACCCATTTAAGATAAATACTGGAGGGAAAATGTTGACAAAATGAATAAAACTGAAGTGAGATAATATGAACCACACGGCCGCTACGGCAACTTTAGTATTAGGTATTTGAATAATATTTATGACAGGTGAAAATAAAACCCGCGGTTTTACTCGTGTCCACTATTACTCTACGTGATTTGTATGGGATAAGAAATATCTTATGTCTTAAAAATCAAATTTCATGAAAATTTGTTCTGCGGTAGTGGCGTGAAGGAAAAAATACACAGGAACTTTCGCGTTTGTTAGTTACTGGGAATTAGTTGTGTGGGATAAAAGTTTTAATATACATGTAACTAATCAAAAGTAGGTACAGTCCATAGATATTTTTCCCAATAAGCATGGTTTACCAAACCATCATGTTGGATTATGCTCGTATTATAGACATAGTGCTACGCTGTTATTGGAAGTTGCTACGACGCGGCGTAGCAGTTATCAACAACAGCGTAGCACCGTAGCACCAGAAAGATGCGGTGGACGAGCGGTAATTAAACTTGTGCGCTTTCGAATGTAACGATACAAGGTTCAATGCTCGGCCCCAAACCAATGACTTTTCGTAGACTATGTGCGGATTTCCTGCATAAGATAATATGCCTGAAGATCCTGAAGATACGCGTAGGTACCAAAAAAATAATGAAATTGAGAACTCCTTTTCGAATTTCTCCTTTCAGAATATTAATTCAGATTCAGAGCAATTTTCGGTGCTTAATTAATTTCACACACATTAAGAAGAAGCAGACTGAACATAATAGATCTAGTGATACTAGAAAAAAGTACATTCAGACAGAGCCGAACTCAGGCGGACTAGACAACTGTGCAATGTGCATGCGTTCATAAAATTAAACTTAGATAATAATTTGTGCTGGATCTGACCTAATATTTTCACAAGTGGGATAAGCTGTCAAAACTCATAAGAGTCTCGATCGTAGACAAATTTTAATATCGTTCCAAATCGTACGCCATTAATCCATAATCTGATAGGATATAATCCGACAGACGCGCTAGTTCATACCGGTCTTCGTATTTGAATTGCCCTCCCATTTCCTGGAACCAACATGCTTTGCGACCACCAATCGGGCGATATTATAATTAGTGGATCAAGTTCGCTTGTCTACCAACTAAGGCCTTTTTTGAGGTGAATAAAAAGGATAAGGTCAAAGGATGATGTCGTCTGATATGCCTTATACTGACATTACATAAATATTTTTAGATATTCAAATAATATGTCAGAGCGCATGTACGACGTGAGGAACTATGACACGAAATAATTATTATGTTATAAACGACGCCGCCGACCAAACAAATTTTTACGTTGCTCTTCAATTCCATTACTACACTCACGCATCAAAAATTCAACCACCAGATATCAGGGTATATTATCTAATTTCAATAGGGTTATTGTAACTTTAGCTTAGCATATAATATCACAGAATGTCTATTCATCCACGAAAATATAAAAATGATTTTCTGATGACGTATCCAGAGACAAGTGCTAACCTATTCACTGCCTTAGACACGTATTAAGGTTGTATGTAATGTAGGTACTAATGTACTATAATGTGTAACGTACTAACGGAAAATACAGACTCAAACAAAAAATGAGCATGAAAATAACTGAATGAAAGCTTTTACACGGAAAATAGAAGCTTTAATAACAAGCATTTCGTAACTCGGACAGTCGTATAATAATTACCCTGAATAAAGCGTGGAAATATAAAGGTATTTCCTAGAGCGAAATGAACTCGGATTCATGAACACTCCAAAGGCAGCGACGCTGTGAAGGTCACGGTAGAAGGTCACGCTGCAGTTCATCGCGTTTGAACTATTTCGAACATATCGCTATACTGGACAGTGCTACACACAGACCCCAAGGTTGTCCGACATGAACGAAACGTTCAGTAAATATAATATGTATGCTGTATTTGATTTTCTTAACTTCAAACTAACCAAAAGGCTCTAGTTTAAAATAAAAGTATCTTCTGTTTCTGATAAATAAAAGGCTTAAAACATATTTTTTCACATAATCAGTACTTTTTTTTAATGAAACTATGTCCCTATTCAGAAGATTTCTAGACTTCGTTGTATTTTTATTTCAAGTCAGTTGGACCAGCATAATCACAAAATACTCATCTATATTTTTTTTGTAGTTACGCCTACATTCTATAAAAAAAAAGGTAAGTTTAATACTATGAAAGGAAGTCGCCACTTTACTGAATGCTGACGTAGAAGACGTAGAAAGTAATGTAGACTGTCAGACTACCTCTACGTGACACAGGCTGAGTATTTTTACTGTACTTATAATATCTATTCAGCCTGTACTGTCGTCCCACTGCTGGACAAAAGCTTCCGTTCACTTCGCAATCATGCGAAACCAAAATATTTAAATACATTTTGGAAAGGAATAGTGCACGCATGCACGTCGAGTAACATGTACGTATGTAGCCATTGCAAAGCCCCGTCGGTAACGAGTTAATTTGACGCTCCGCCTCGCTCGACTCGTGCCGTCAGCAATAAATTTATTGACTACACTAGGTATTCGCCCACGACTTCCCTCCACGTGTACCTTAAATAGGCTACAAATTAACATTGCTCTGTTATTGTTAGTCTGGGAGAATACAGCTGCTAAAATTCCTCTTAGTCCCTTTCAGTTTCAGTTCTGAGAAACCTATCCGAGCAGTACCTACCTACTTATTAGCTGTAAAAGCCATGGATACACTTAACGATAAAATAAACTTCACTTTATTGTCTTTCAATTAGTTAAAAAACTTCATTAGGAGAACGTCTGTTGAGTCGCCTAGTAGAAACATAAAAGCATATGGGTTTTTTGCATGTAAGATAATTTCAAAGAAAAATTACATGAAGAAGTGACTGGTGATCGATCAAATGCGGACAGACAGTTTGCTCTACATATATGGACAGACAATATTGAATGTTGTTGCCTCTAGTGCCTCGCATCGGCTGGCGGCGACCTTGAGCCCTGCATTTATGTTTGAATAGGTCGAATAACTATGCCCTAGAAAACTATTTCAGTGTCGGGTGGACAGTTTAAACCTAGTATTATGCATTATGTGATGACGCTTTTTTTAAATGTTACGCTCACTTCTCGTTCACATATCGGATACCTAAGGCCGCCTAAGAAGTTTCACTTCAAAATCGTAACTCACGTGAACTCACTATTAATTTTTATACTTTTAAAATATGTAATTTTTCTATTTCTTATTTAGTTATGTATCCAATTCGTTCTTTCTCCCTCAGTACACGGACACGCTTGCGCAAGCGCACAAGGAGTTGCAGCTGTCCGTCTCCGACGTGGACAAGACTAAGAAGCTGTACTTCGATGAGGAGCACACGGCGCACGATGTCCGCGACAAGGCCAAGGATATCGAGGAAAAGTATGACTGTGCTCTCTTTCGTATCTTTTAGGGTCAGTGGAGATGGAGAAGTAGCGGCGAAGAGCTGACACGCATGTTTATAAACTTATCTTTTTTAATAAGATTGTTACTATATTAGTCTCCTTGCCGCCTCGTCTATCGTCTGCGCTGACCCTTATACAACTTATGCCGTTTTATTCCAAAATCATTGTTCTTAAATGTTAACCTGCCCATACCTTGGTCTCACCGGGCTCTCCAATTCCATGTTACTTTATATGTATATTAATTTTAAATCAGCTTCAAAAACATTTTGGCGTAGGAACAATGAAACCATCGGTGGAATAATAATGAACAGATATACAACTGGAACCACAGTCCCAGTTATAATTTATGTTATGTTTGCACCCTACCTACTGCTTGACAGATGAAAATATAGTTGATAAAGGATTTCTTTTGCCTGGCGGAATCTTGCAGAAACAGGTCTACTATACGGCTAAAGCAATATCGATAGCTTGACATTATTCCCTGTAAAATTCTTATGTTAGTCCATGTCATCTTCCATTAGTCTTAGGCCCAACACGGTGGCTGGAAACCATTGCAATATTTCACACTTCCTCCACCTTACTTTTAGCTCCCACGTTTTCAGGTTTAAACGTATTTTTTGCAGTCGACGCAAAGTGACGTCACTCAGTCTATTTTCCGTAAGAACAGGCGACAAAGTCTCAACGGATAAAACATTATTACGTAAACTCTACGCTATCCAATTTTCACACTTTGTAGCTAACGCAATACAAACTTGATGTCAACTTGGAACCTTATGCGCTTTACTTCCAATTAACCTGGCTTCTATGAAACGCTGCCTTACGATATACGTAACGTCCGGTCTGTTTCCTCTCACATGTATGTGGCGTAGGATAAACAATAGATATTATGATAGCGTACACATAACCAATTAAATGTACAAAGCCGAATTACATCGACCGCTATCAACTGTTCAAACGTGTGACTCGTCTATGGTGGATGCGGCGGGACAAAGCCAACAATTATACCGACCACCGACACAAATGCAAACGATACCCACTGCCCGATACTTGCAGTGTACACAAATTACTTGTCGATCCAGGGCTTAAGTGAGTTACCCGGCGTACTCGATAGTGAGACCGCTTTACATTCGGAGCTACTGTGAATTAAGTAGTTGCACCTCTCGGTCACTAAGAGCCGGGGGCGGCCTCGCTGAGGGCACCGAGGTGTCAACGTCAGTAAACACGTTAATCTGATAGTCTTCGTGCCAATAACTTAGTTTCCTCTTTACTTCATTTGCGGTGTCGACAAATAAAGGGATAGGGTGGAGACAATTTCATAAGCTTCGTGACCGAAGCGTCTCTGATTCATGTTATGTGTTAATTTTGATTTCAATGGGCAAGTCCAGATATTGCCCTTTTGGTTTGTATGGGCATCATCCGTTCCGTTTTTATAAGACTGTGTATTTAGTTAGTTAGCGGTCTGGGTAGAAATTTTACTAACCGACGACGGGGGGTTATTTGGTTTCCCTTTTTATTATAAATACAGCTCACTGACACCACTTAATTGCATTGCCATCAGAACGTGACAGGCATGCATAATTTTAATGCAAATGGAATAACGGGAACTGGTTATAATTGCTTTCCAAGTCTTGACTTATGCAATGCGCAGTCATCCAGACATCCATCCATACTAAGTAGAATTGGAATTGCACTTCGCTTCCGCCTCCGCCTTTGTAAATGTTGTACTTCCGCAAGAAACCTTATCTCCGCCTCCGCATCCTCATCCGCAAGTTGTGATGAAAGTTTGTAGGTTTATTCATAACTAGCCGCCTTTCCACCTCGGCTTCCGTGAATTTAGGCACACTACAATCTCTCAACCAGCCCTTTATCATTCTAAGGTACTGTTACTTATGGTCAACTTGGAGCATTTGAGGATATTTTCAATCACATCAGGCGGTGTGGCCCCGACCGCGAGGGCCATGACTTCACAATGAGTCAAGTAATATTTATAACTTGAAAAAGCACATAAGAACAGTGAAATACATAAAATCTTTCTTTAGCAAAATTACACACACGTTTGTGAAATTTTTGGACAGTATCGTTTGCAAAATCATTATTAGACAGTTTAAGAAGTTCAATAGGAAACAAATCCGTAACCGAATCAGTTTTCAGTAGGTATCTTAAAGCGATTAACCATATTTTATAAATAACTAGCAGACACGGCCACGCGTTGCTGTGGCTAAGGTTTTTGTTATTGCGACTATAAAATGAGATGTAAACTATCCTATCTTTTAAGCTAGATCAAACTGCACAAGTTGTGCAAATTTGATTAAAATCGGTTAATTTGTTTAGGAGTCCATCGTGGACAAACAACGTGACGCGTAATTTATATAACTTTACTCGTATCTATTTGACTTTCAGCAACCGCTGTGACGTCAGTACAGAAGTAAACGAATTACGTCAAAGCGTTCTAAAAAAATATCTCTCATTTTTACTATTACAATTTTTCCAATAACGACGTAAATCCAGAGGGAAAATAATATTCAGTGCATCGGAGTTTCAAGAAAACGACGTTTAACAAGGGTATTTACTCGAACAACTTCGGCTTAAAGGCGATTTGCGCTATGCAGTTTTCTTGCTTTTTATTTTATAGTGGTTTTATATTGAGCTTACAATAATTATGCTCATAGCATAATATTGTCTACTGTGGTAATGGTATTTTATCGTTGTCCCGCCAAAACTCGGTAAGCGGGTCACAACTTCATGTTTATAAGTTAACGTGACCAACGCGAAGTTTAATGGAAACGTCAGCCATGTGACCGACGACCGTTGAACGGTAACTTCACCTAGATTTGACTTCGCACGATTTCTTCGTATTACGAAGTCACTGTGTGTGTGTGAGGCTCTACCTTAAAGGTAATAGGTATTACATACAACAGTTTCTGTGAAAGAGGATATTGATACATTGTACTAATACTAATTATATTAGAGTTCTAGAGTACAAATTGATTATCTTTAATTTTCTTTAGTATTAAAGTTCTGTACACATACACTCCTAGACATTGTATGAAGATTATCGAACATTACGTTGAGTACATCACGAACAAACATTACGTTTAGAAAAACTTTTAATATCTACAGATAAGTAGACTATGATAAGGTCTATAAAATAGCAATAATAATGAAATACAACTATTCGATAAAATTTTGTTATTGAAATAGGTACATGAAACTTGAATTTTAAATAGCTGCAATAGAAAACAAAAAAAAAACTTTAAAATGTTAACAAATGTGGGTGATTCTAATGAGGATGATCGTAAAGAGAATGAAAAAAAGAAACCCTTATCTCACGTAGGTTGTGTTTGTGTTAGTTAGTAACTGCCTGCCATTTGGTCGCTCACGTACCTACACGCACCAATCACCAATGTCACAATTAACACATTAGAATCAAAGTCTCATGTTTAGGGCTCCCGCCGCCCACATTACCTAAACTAAAGAATATTATATTCTCAAATAACTTGTATTTTAAGTCTGGTCATTTTTATTTTACCTTGAACTTTATGGTGTTAATGCCAACAGTCATGATGTGGAAAAAAACACAATCAATAAACTTATGATTTCGTTATCGCAAAGTTTTTTAGCTAATAGAGTAGATAAAAAAACATTTTATCTCGTAATGTATTTTATACAATTGTATTATATAAATAGTGTTTTATCAAATACAATATTGTTGTACCAATATGTATAGATACTTAATACAAATTTGTAAACATTATTTGGAATAACTTTTATATTTTGACATCGAAGTTTTTAATGTGAGGCGACTGCAGCCCCAGGAATCCCAGGATACAAGTATCTGCAACTTTGAAATTGAATTCAGAGCCATCTAGCACACTGACTTGAACTAGAGCAGGGATGGCAAACTGAATTTTCTATGGGGCTTTTTAAAACTATCAGAGTGAGAGAGAGGGACACAAAATTAATAAAAGTAAAGTGATATAATACTTTAATTTCTACATAATTGAATATAATATTGATTATTACTTTACATTATATTAAGTTCTAATCGTCATCACCCAAACGTACAAACGTTCATTTTTGTAATATACCTACCTACATAGGGTAGGAGTTGGGAAATCACTATGTAGTTAATATATTTTAAGGATAAAAATTAAATAAAAGCCTTGCGTGTTGTTTACTTTTGTTACTTACAATAAATATAGACGTATAGGTAATAAAATGTTTTTGGTCTTAAAGTTTAAGTAGATTGTGAAGATAATGATAGTTTGTCTAGTCTCATATATGAATAAATGTTTACTTTGATTTTTATAATAACTTTATAATATTTTCAACTTAAATTCCTTAAACAATAATCCACAAAAAAATATATTATGATTTCGCATTTTGTCTGGAAACTGCTCTTACTAATGCCATATAATATGAATTTATAATATGTATAATATGAAGTTTTCCAGAGTTAGAATAAATTGTCTATAATCTGTATGAACAATAAACGGGTAAATTGATGCGGCCCGGGGACTAAAAAAGTTTGTTATACCTGATTTCGTGGAATGCTTCGGGCGGCTCATAGATGGCGCATAATATTTATTGCACTAAATGAATCCACGAAATACCGAAACAAGCTGAATCAGAGAAATGCTTCAGACCACATACAGGTGGCAAAAATAAGCTCCATACAAGTCAATAAATCTTCACGTTTGGCAAACATACCAAATCTAAATTGCATAATATAATCATTATACGTATGTAGGTACATAATATATTATCACGCCTAAAAGTAGGCACGAAGAATTCATTCAATTGTTTAACCTTCATGCAATTTCTGGTTCTCGGGATAAAACAAAGCACCTACCAATGTGCAGCTTAGAATTTAAAAAATCGGTTGATCATATTACCAGGGATTCCAGCTCACCAACAAAATTCCTGTTTTCTCGTAGGAAAAGAAACAACCTACTTTTAAATCATTGACTTCTGACTTCTTGCAGTCGCGGTGAACAGCAAGTAAAGAACCCAAATTCTCTTAAAAATAAATGCATTTATCGCCATCGATTGGCTGCTCGGCAAGCCTCACTTCGCATATATAGAGGCGCGGTAGTCTGAAAACTAAAAACAATCTACCGATAGAGTTTTTCTGTTTTTATTTCGTGGTTATCTCTCTACCTAACTGAAAGGTATGAACTTTTAGCCTCGCTCTGTGAAGTATCGGCTTACACCGGTTTTTGTAAGCTGTTTCACTAATTAATGCCTTAGCATAATATACCAAGGCATTGCTTCACTTAATTAATATGGACATTATCCTTAATGATATAAATAAGAACGTAGCTCTATTTGTTTGTTACCTTTTCACAACTAAACGGCTCCACAGATTTTGATGAATTTTGCTATTATAAATAAATTGGCCATTTGAGAAAGATAATGCAGTACTTTTTATAACGATATAATGTAGTCCGCGCAGTCAAAGTCGCGGACAACGGTTAGTTATTAATACACCACAGAACATAAAAACAATTAGCGATACAATAGGCAGTATTTTCGCTAAAAGTGATCCTGTCTAGACTATTGTGCGTGGAAAGAAATAAAAAAACTTGTATGAGCAGTGGCTAAGAATATAATAATACTAAATCCTTACTCCGATCAAATATAATATAGATACGCAGTCTCTATGAAAATCTAATCTTAAAAGTGTCCACCCGTCAAGCTGATATTGTTTCATTCCGTAATGAACCTTAACGCACTGCAATAGCGTTGTAAAACATTTGTGACAGTTTTGTAAAACAAGGCATATACATTTAATAATGAACCTTAATACAGTGTACCTAATAGCGTTATTCAGAACAAGGCATATGTCGGCCATATTGGAGTGGCGATCGTGAACCTACTCTATATTTCTCGTAGCATCCTTACCTACATTTCGATAACATTTCTTTAAAAGGAAATCATTGAAAACAACTAAAGCTATAAAGAGCAGATGGATGTGATCTTCATAGCAAATATTTTTCTGTGTCTAGGTTGAAGAAGAAGAAGGGTTCCTTCTTCCAGTCCATCACGTCGCTGCAGAAGAACAGCGCCAAGGTGTCTTCTCGCCGGGATCAGCTGGAGGAGAAGTCTACTGGCGCCAGGAATGACTATCTGCTCAGTATTGCTGCAGCTAACGCGCATCAGGTTAGTTTAAGAATGAGTTTTTTTATTCTTCGTCGTCTGATAGCTACGTGGCGTGAGAGTAGAAAAAAATTAAAAATATTTATTCACAGCAAAAATATGAACATAAACATTAATAACAGTACCTACTGGTTTAATACAAAGACATACTCGTAGAAGGGAGAAGAAGAAAGTAGAAGAATAAGTAAAAAAAAGTAGAAGTAGTAAAATTCGAAAGTTCTGATTTAGATTCCCATAGAAGTGGCGTATTGTGAGCAGCATGTATTCTCAGTAGTTACCGTTCATTCGCAATAATATTAAATTTGTCATAAAAGTTACTCCGTACAAAATTGTGTAACTTTCAAAGTTGTGTATTTTTTGATGATCATGATTATTATAAAAAAACAGTAGTTAAGTGGTAGTAATTATGGTTCAGTAGAGTGGCTCTTGAGCCACCTTTAATGTCACCCATTTGTATATTATAAGACTCTCAAATAGGGCTAAACGATAATATGTGAAAAAATAGGGAACCATTTGCAATCAACTTTAATTTGCAAATTTCATTTGTTTTGAATCATCGGTGTTTTAGGGCCATAGTCTTAAAGTAGCTCAACATAAACTAGCAGTGATCTGATCACCATGTTATCTGATCATAGCAGTTCCAAGCCCCTGACACCACCCAATCGTCCCCAGAACCGCTACTTCCTGGTGGAGCTGCAGTCCTGCATGCAGCACATGGAGTCCGCGGTGTACGAGAAGGTGTCCGAGTTCCTCACGCTGATGGGGCGCACGGAACTGCTCACCTGCTCCGCCACGCAGCACTCCTTCGGCAAGATCCGCGACCAGGCGCAGCAGCTCACCAGGGAATACAACCTCCAGTGCGTCTACCTGTACTACCCAGTCCTGAAGCAGCATATCCAGGTAATCTGTATAATGCACTTTTTAGATCACTCGGAGGGCGGACTAATGCGGCTGCAATACAATGGAAAAAGTAACGGATTACATTAAAATCTAGAGTGGTTTTCTAGCCTGACCTCTATAGCATACAAGCTGGCACGACAGACGTTGTCCTGTCAAAAACGTATGAGACAAAATAATCATTATTTTTTTAATCTGTTTCGTTAATTTTCCTCATTATTTAATCTTTATACTGCTATTTAAAACGGCGAGAAATTTAACAAAGCAAAGATCATGAAACTTTATTCCGCCGTTTTTGAGTAATAAGTTGTGTAAATAACACGAATTTATGTTATATAGATAGATTATAGATAGAGGTCAAGAAACCACAGCGAGACAAACACATTATATTACTGAATCTTTCAAGCTATTTTTTTTTACTGTTGCTTTATACAGCATTTAGCATTTATTTGCTAATCTTGATACAATAGATTTTATATTTATATATATCGTTATAGTTCTATAGCAAATCATTTTGTCCGTATTCGAATTCATTTGCGTTCTTAATAATTAAAATACATTTTTACTGCAAAGTAGGTACTCGTAACTCGTATTGTGTGCAAATCTACAAAGGCTTTTGATATGATTCAGCGGACCGAAAGCGGTTCACAATTGGCTGGAAAGAATTTTTAAAATCGGTGAATGTGTAAGTCAAAGCGGGCTGGTGCAAGTCTACCAAAGGGTTCTGTTACTTTTTTTTTTTGCGCCGCGCCGTGGCGTAATGCACTCAAAAAGATTGCACGCCGCCGCCGTCCCATCGGTATTGAATGGTTCGACAAGAATGATAAAATCATTGGACATTTATTTCTGTGCGAGGGTTTTTAAAAAATGTGCATTGTACAGTAAAATGTATAATGTAGACCAGTCATCTAAGGAGTGCTATAATTTAACGTAGGTTTGTTGTAGGTACTGGAATCCTTGGCTTCCTGTTTTAACCCCTCTTTTGGATGTTCCCTTTTTGGTGAAAGTACCTATGGTTCGGGCAATTTAGACTTTTCAGTGGAAATTATTTATTTTGTCCTAATATTTGGCCTGATATAATTTAAATCTTCATGTAATGCCATCAGTGCTGTAATATAATATGCGCTTTGCAACCTGCTAATAACTAACGATGTACAGCTTATCAAACTGGTAGATTTATTATTTGGATTAGTCGCAGTTTGTGCGTCGTCATTTTGGAGTAAACAACCAAGTTTCTTAGGCAACAAAATAAGTTCAGAAATCTCTAATCCGTAGCGCCGTAGCATTATGATGCTACGGGGCTACAGCGCTACGCTGCTACGGTGCTACGGCACTACGCCACGTAGCAAATATGAAAAAAATAAAATGTATTAAATAAATTTGTATATTTGCAATAATTATACACTAAAATAAATTTTTTTTCTAAGTAGGTATAATGAAATGTATAATGAAACACTCGAGTCAACGGACCACGGATTTAATTACTAGTAACTAGCGACGCCCGTCGTTCCAACGTAACTCTTGTAGATTTCGACAATTCGTTTAAAAACTTAGCCAGGGAGAGATACCGCTGTAATAAAATATTGCTAATACAAGTACTTAGAGTATACTTTGCTAACCGCACACCCTTGTCGCAGTACGAGTTCGAGCCTTGCGACAACGACCCGGTGGAGACAGTGACCATCGAACACGAGTCCGTGGCCTCCACGCTGGCCCAGGAGGCGCGACGATGGGCCACGCGCGTAATCCGCGAGACTGCACTGGTACGCGACGCGACGCGCAAGATCTACGTGTACCAAGCAATGCGCGAGGGCGGTCAAAAGGTAACATTCAAAGTAAGAACCATATCTTGCTTATAGCACTATTTGTGTTGTGATCGTCTACCGACGTTTGCCGTGAGCAACGTAGAGCAAATAGTGTCACCCACTACCACCACTCGCTCACAAACATCAACCCACTGATCATGACGCCTGCAGCGATGCCTAAATATCGGGAACTCAGAACGTACATCGTAAGCAAAGCGTTTTCAATGATAATACTTAAAGAAACATACAGTGTAAGACCAATTACTGCACTTAAGACGTCATTATGAACGTCTAGCAAGCCTTGATCGACGCTAGACAAATGGTGATATTCAGTCATAGAACATCTGTCATACCCTATTGTGTAAGACCGGCCTTCGTATGACGTCTTGTTATGTCAAGCCAGTTTCACTTCTTATGGTAAAGTGAACAGCTCAGCTAAAGTGAACAACATAACGCCCTAAGCAGAGTCCACATCAAGCAGTAATGTTGCACAATTTTCCACGACATCAAACGTGAATCGAGATATTATTAGTTTTTGCAAAGTTTGTCATCGTGAACATGACACCCTGTATATTGAAGCGTAGAAAAACAAGCATTCTATTAAATTATGTTGTAGAGCTACGTGAAATTATACAGTCAGGTAGATTTATTCCAAAAAGCAATTGATGGCGCCTTTACTGACATCAAGGGGGCTTGGAAAACGAAAGACAACGAATAACTTTTAATAGAAAATATTATGTAGGTACAGCTTATTTTTGTTATAAAAATAGGTACACACTATTATTATCGCTACATAAACGTAACTGTAAGAGATGGTAAAAAATGTGATAAAAAACTAAACCCTGTGCGTAAAAAATAAGGTACTTATTCAAATTATTGAAGAATTCTATTGAAAAATAACATACATTGTCACAACTATTAAGTAACGCCTTATAACATGTGTTTAATTCACATGAAATATCCGGGAAAAGCGATAATTATAATGTAGGAAATGTCCAGAAACCTATAATGCACTCCTCAGAAATTGCACTAATTATACCACACTTCTACTAAAATTACTTTGACTATATTTCAAAGGGGAAACGGATTCAGTACTTTATCATAACTAATATCATTATCTTGGTTTCAAGTAAAATTAACTGACAAAGAAAGTAGTGGCTCTTCATTTCATGGAGCCTCAAACTTATAATCTCACGTGCAAGGTACACATCGCAGACTAAAAATAGTGGTAAATATGAGGCTTGTTGGCAGAATTCGGGTACATTTCCGCGTTTTATATTCCTAGTCGTATAGATAAAAACGGAGCAATATGAATATAGTCAATCGTTTAGCAAGGTGAATAAACGAGTTAACTCTATGATATGTTAATGACTCACTTCTCGAGCAGGAGAGGTGGAAAAAAATACTTTGCCGGCGGCGCGCCAGAGAGGGCTTCCAAGATTGGTAGAAAAAGCGGGAACCAACTTTCCAGTATTGAGAACGAAATCGCGGTGTAACGAAATCGGCTAACTTTTAATTAATTAAGCTTAATTGACGCTATCAGATATTAGACAAGAAGCTACAAAATGCGGTAGAGCTCTACATTGTTATGGACTGCATAGACTACTGAATTGTAATACAAATATTTTACATTTTATTAATTGCTAAAACATTTAGAAGAAAACGTGTAAAGAAAAAGTAAATTGAAATATGAAAATAGATGGGTTCGAAAGGAATAATACGAAGGGGTCGTTGTTGATTTGTTAAATATTTCGACATCCACCACCAATTTCCTTACCCAACCATCACGTTTTCACGACGTGATATATAATTGAAAATATTTCTGTATGTCTCAGTTTCCTTATTGGGTAAGGTAAACCTTTCAAAATATTTGACTGTTTATTATATTATTTATTAAGGACTTTGTTTACGACGGAAGGTAAGTTACGTACAAGTTTACATTAAGTAGTGACGTCTACATAAATGGCTAAAGTACTCTTAGTGATTTGCACATCGAGGCATACTATATACAAATAGAAGCCGGCATAATTTCGTAACGTCATAGCTAACTCGAGGGTTGAGAATAAAAGATTTTGAAATTTGCGCGTACTCTTTATTAACTCTCGAAACGCTATTGCCCCACTATTTAGCCCCACAACATGAGACGTCTAAACTAAATACAAGTCCTTGAAGCCGGCCCTGCTCCAACATTCATCAAAGTATCACCGTGCATTTGAATATTTAAACAAGCGGTCATTATAAACGTGGCGCACACGTTAGAAATTGCATTTCGAAAAGTCCTTAGTCCGTCCCCTGTCATTACTAATTTCTTTATGAATTTCTGAACAATAATTGCATACAATTTACATTGGAGAGTGCTATATAAAGTAAAGACAATCCACGTCGGTTGTCATTCGTATTTGGAACGTCATCGACGATGGCATCGTGGAATCCCGCTCGTGGCTTCGTTATACCTGAGATTGTGGTAGATCTGGTAGGTTTTTAAGACTGATCACGCACTGCTCACCTAGATTAGGCCTCAAATTAATTCTTGAATAGATTTACGACATTTTCACGTCAACATTAAACATGTAAACCAAAATTTTAAATACTGTACACTAATAATTTACAATTTTAAGTAGTAATTTTTTTATGGAAATTTTATACCTATGGTAATACTGTAAACATTTTAGTAATGTAAAATGTTGAGTTTTATTACTGGTTTTGTTTTTTTTTTTTACTTTTTATGGTTTCAAACATATCAAAAAAATTTATTGCCACCGTACATAATTAACAAAAATATCTCAATCTACGGTAAATCTACGCTACGCCAATAAATGACGCTACAGCAAACTTCCCTCCTTTTTAAGAACCTATATAACAAAACTCGTACAAATCGTTTGAGAAATGTTCCCTTTAGCCCGAAATAAACATAATACGAGTATATATTAATAATATACAAACGTCCGAACAAAAGCAGAAACGGCCACTCTTAAAAAATAAATTTAGATAAACTTGAAATGTGTTTAGGGTTTACACAAACAGGGTTTTTTTGATCCGAATGTATTATTGGGCTATGAAGTGAACTGATTGAGTTCATAATGTGATCAGCTAAGAAGTCGCTTTCTCACTGAACAATTTAGAACAGCCCTAACCCGACCACATTACTTTCACCTTATTTGCACAGACATGCCAACATATATCTCATTAAGCATACCATGTCAGCTCATCAAATGCAGCCCTCCCTTGAGCCGGAACGACGTGCTGACACAAAGGTGCCAGCGGGCGAAACGATAATCATTTCGCAACCTTTGCTAGGTGGATCCCAATGATCCCAACGGCCCCGACCTGGACACGCGTATCGAGGAACTGCGCGCCACCATACGTCGCTCGGAGACCTCCAAGGTGAAATACGACGCTCGGCTGGAGTGCCTCAGAGTGAGCGGTGCCCCTGTGGACGACTGGCTGAAGGAGGTCGACCTGCTGGCGGTCCAGGAGAGCTTGCCGCGCAGCAGCAGCCTGCTCAGTGTGAGGACGGACGCCTCTGGAGCCGCCGTTAGTATAACATCTTCTTTGTATTCTTCGACTATTAGCCTGAATACCCATTAGGAAGACACTCTTCTTTGTATTCTTCGACTATTAGGCTGAATACCCATTTGGAAGACTAAATAGTGATCAGTCACATTTTCTTTGAAATTCAACCAGTGACAACACCAGTGGTAGGTTAGGTGCTTACATTTTTTGGTCACGGTACTTAGGAAGAGGAGTATTCGTTTCTTCCTTTCTGCCTTTCAATTATTTCTATGTCCGTTGAAAGCCGTTTTTGTTAGAATCCTAGTGGACTTGGAAAAACCATAGTGCTCTCGTGTATAGTCGAGGATACAGTGCTGGTGTTCTGTTTGTGATAGGACCAGCCCAGCTCCGACTCATTCTACGACAGTGACAACACCGAGGGAGAAGCAGGGACGTCCGCCGCAGCAGCCACTTCCGGCCACCAGCGCACCACGTCAGGCTCTCAGGCCGAGGAGGACGTCGAAGAAGACGAAGTTGACGGTAAGCAAAAGAAGCAGATGGAGTCAAGTGTTAAATAATAATAATATAATATAATAATAATAATTCAGCCTGTAATTGTCCCACTGCTGGGCAAAGGCCTCCCCTCACTATCGTGAGGAGGGTTAGGCCATAATCCACCACGGGGGCCTAGTCCGGATTGGTGGATAACATGCCTCCGAATTAATTCTCGGGCATGTTGGTTTCCTCACGATGTTTTCCTTCACCGAAAAGCGAGTGATAATTACGTACATATGTTTTAACAAGAAACACATTGGTACGTGCCCGCACTGGGATTTGAACTCGCCACCTCCGTTTTCGAAGGCGGACGTTCGCCTACTAGGCTACCACCGCTTGTATAATAAATAATAAAGAGCAATAATATGATTTGTTTTATTGCCATAAATCCTTATAAACTCATGTGTCTAAAGTGATATTTGTGGTGTTTTTTGAATCGGTGTTAGGAGACGGTTCGGCATAACGCAGCTGATGGGGGTGGCGTCTTTGAGCAGATTATTAATTGCAGAGTTTTGGTACAATTGTATTTATCAGTTTCATCAATGATATATACTCAATGCCATCGATTCAGTACTTTACACGTAATTCCTAAACGGTCACGAAGACGTTATACCCATCTTTGCTCCTGTTATATTTTTCTTACCTACATTTTTAATAATGACCACAATCACAAACCTGACCCATAGCTATAGGATTCTTGGTATTTAGAAAATCATGAAATACGTAGCCATAGTTCCACACACACACTTAGGTTTATGTTGCTTTGACGAAATAGCCTATACCAGATAGTCGAGGCTTGAAAGGATGACACGAACAAAAGCGACCATTCAATTTGTCCGTATCCGTTCAAAGTCAAAGCTTTGGCTGCAGAGTCGACTCCTGATCTCATTTGTTCGGTAAGAGAGAGGTGATAGGTGTCACCGAGTGAGTAGTCACAGTCGACTACTTTAGGTAAACCATTGGTACCTACACTAGAAACTAGTA
Source organism: Hylaea fasciaria (assembly GCA_905147375.1). NCBI lineage: Eukaryota > Metazoa > Arthropoda > Insecta > Lepidoptera > Geometridae > Hylaea > Hylaea fasciaria. The sequence goes on from LR990192.1 coordinate 1,791,102, forward strand.
TGTATTTGATGTCTGTCAGAACCAATCTTTCATAGTACAATTAAGATATCCTGGGAATCTAATAAACTAGTTTAGCAATGTTGATCGCAAAATCCCAACGTGAAGTGAAATGAAAGCATTCAAAAATATTCAAACTTTAAACCGAACGAAGTGGATTTGCGTAAATATATGCGTGAACATAACTAATGGACCACTAATTTCGTCTTTAACCATTTTAATTCCAAAGACTAGTGATTTTTTTTTACTAGGTATGTTTTATGGAGGAAATTAAATTTAATTAAAGTTAAAATAGAAATCACAAAAAAAAAAAATTATGCCAAAATGTTGTATGTGTGTCTGCTTTTGACCTTATATCTAGCTAGAGTAATACAAGGTGTGCTGTGTACTAATATGCTAGCACAACCTCATACGACAAACAACAACAATACGAATCTCTAAGTTCAGCCATGTTCAGCGTAACACGAGTAGGTATCATCCCGTGTTGGTTGGATGGTACAAGATTTTTATCGCAACAGCTGTCTCCTCTCCCAGACTCAAGATTGTATTTATTATATTTCAGTGATGCAGTTGCTTAAGGAACCAACTGAGCGAGTCGCCTTTATCTTCCTCTATTTAAAGTTCAACTTTGCTCGCTTCAGATAAACTTAAACTTTTCGATCTGAGCCGAGCTTTAGATACTTCGCCTATCTTTACTGAACAGGTGACAGTCCACCGAATTAGTGTTTGGAAAGTTTGGTTTCATTTTTGTCCATCTAAAATCGTATATTTCGTTCTCATGTAGCGTCTCTGGAAGAAGAACGCAAGCGCATCGAGCAGCTTACAGCTGGGTGGGACGACCCCACCCAGGTCAACTGGGGCGAGTCTGACGCCGAAGTTTCTGCTGCTACAGAACCCCCAGAGGCACCTACCGCGCCTCTCTACAAGTGCACTGCCCTGTACTCCTACACAGTAAGTCTCTTGGATCAGAATTCCGTAATAAAATCAATTAAAGTTGAAAAACTAGTAAACGAAATTGCCATCGCCGGTCACTGGCGTCTTTATTTCCATCTGCCTGAACTTCATGTCATATTAAATCGCTTCTAGAAGCACCTACAAAACAAAAGACAGAGGTTCAAAATATCGGTAAGTGGATGATAACACCTCTGTCTCTTTAGGCCCAGAACCCAGACGAGCTGTCCATCATTGAGAACGAACAGCTGGAAGTGGTGGGAGAGGGAGACGGAGACGGATGGCTGCGGGCCAGGAACTACCGCGGGGAGGAGGGGTACGTGCCCCACAACTACCTGGATGTCGAGAGGGAACAGGTGAGCAGTTCGGTATCGATGCGAGAGAACGACGGTTCATGACCTTATCTTTATCCCCCTATCGTGTTGGATCGGCGTAACATGTACCTTTCTTAAATTTCCCCTCACTTCATGTCACGTACCCTCACTTTTTGTACCGTAGGAACCAAACGATCAAGGACTCCTGATCCGTTTCTCATTGTCCTCTTACAAAATTCTAAATGGATACCATTGTCGTTCTCCCAAGGCGTCAAACGCTCCCGGCCTGGTTTCCCAAATCTCATTCTCGTCTGTGGACTACACCGTGGAAGGCGAAGACGCCGACGTCGTCCAGTCCCCGGACCAGATCTCCGTGATCTCCGCGCCCGTCGTCAAGGCTGAAGAGCCGAAGGCCGAGACGGGGCAGGCCGCCGAGCCTCCAGTGCAGATGGCCACTCTTGGCTACTGCTTCGCTATGTACGAGTATGAGGCTGAAGCTGCAGATGAGCTCAACCTGGAGGAGGGGCAGGTATGGCTTTATTCTTTTGTTTATAGCTTGCTCCATTTTTAGGGTTCCGTAGTCAAAGGTAAAAAACGGAACCTTTATAGGTTTTTTATAATTGATAGGTTAGCATTTGATCACACGATGGGTTCGAAACCTAGACTGGAATCAACTGTCAAGGACCGCTGCCAGATCCGGATCCTTTTTCCTAACGGGCGAATGCCTTTATTAGAATGTACAACTAACTAGGTATACTTTAACCAATAACTTTTTATATTTGTACCTTGAGGTACATTTCACATCAAACATAATGTTACACTAAAATAGCAAACTAAACTTACAGACTAAAATATAGGCACTGCAACTCGCCACGATGATACGAAACAATACAATTTGTAACACCTAAATATAGTTGAATCTATTTGTATGTTACCATTACCTATTCTTTGTTCATGAAATATTTGTAAAAGCTAGCTTCGAATTTACAGTTTATTTCTAGAAATAGAGTGTACAGGAGTTTTCACCAACTACAATACTGACTAATGGGGTCTATGTTTGGGACAGATTATTCGCATCGTGTCCCGCAACGCGCACGACTTCGACGACGGCTGGTGGCGCGGGGAGGTCAACGGCGTCATTGGAAATTTCCCGTCGCTCATTGTTGAGGAGTGTGACGAGGTAGGAAACTAGGGTGCCACCAGCTCACCACACATATCTATAGGTGGCAGAGCGTGTCGCGCAGCGCTTCCATGCAACGCCTCTCCACTTCATCAGGTCAAGATCACAAGACCCGAACTTCCACATCAAGCGATGTCACCGAAAGGTGTGTGCTCCAGAATTGAAAAATGAACGAAGACACAACGCCGCGCACATTGAAAATTTAATAATTTTTTTATATGCATGCAATGAAAAGTGAGCGACTCACTTCTATCTGAAAGAAGAACCTTTCGGTGCAAACTAACAGCTGAACATTTCATAACTCAAGAATTGGTAAGATAAAGACGAACCACAAGCCGCCGCGTACTAAGAAGTTTTAATTACTACTTATTAAATCCGTTATTTAATCTATGCAATTAAAAGTCGCTCACTTTTCACTCGGCCATTTCTAAGGGATGCAACCTAACAGCTGAACTTTAAATAACTCATGACACTTATTACGTATCGATTCCGACATGAAGATAATTGTAGATTACAAACTTTATTATTATTATTTCTCGTTACATAATTTCCTGAAGATTTTTGATGTGTTAGTTATAATATTCGTTATAAGTCTTCGCCGTAACGTTGTTCGAGGAGAACAACGCTCACGCGTTTCCCAGAAATAAATAATACAAACTGCCAGCTCCCTTGAAGCTCATTCTGTGTTTACAGTAAACACACAATTGAACGACTAAATACGATTAAACGTTAGTCGTTCTTGTATTAGCTTGTTTACAATGAAATTACCCGCAAAACTAAGGCACGGCTTAAGGGAAAAGCGCCGTATGTCTTGAAGCAAACGAAAGAATGAGAAAAAAGTTTTGCACACTGTAATTTTCGATTTGCGAAAAACTGAAAACCAATCAATTATTTCTATGTATCCTTGGAAAAAAAAGTCTTACGAGATACGTAAAAACTTATTATGCCCTTTTGCTAATCGTTGGGTAAAATAACATACAGTAGAACCTCCTGCTTTTTTTAACTTAATTATAAAGTCCTACCTGTAGTTTTATAACGAGTGGCTGCGACTCGTTGGGAACCTACATTCTCAACATTTGGGACCATACTTTTACCCTCAATGCTTTATCCATATAGGTTTTATTCCAATCCAAAGTTGCAGCTTTAGAATGCCAATTTCACAAAAAGCCGTTTTTGCAGAACTTTTTTCGTTGTTCGTACTAACAGTTGCTAACTCTTGTTCTTCGAGGCCAGTTCTATAGTTTATTTGAATAGCATTTCTCGGTATCGTTATAGATGGATATTGAATTGATCTATTTTGAGGTAATTTTGTGATAGGTGTATGATATTAAGATAGAGTACACGGAAGTATGTGATTCACCCATCCAGAGCGGGCCTCTGTGGTGGAATATGGACTGATCCTTGTAACGTACATTTCTAATGTGAATTTTATTAATATTTTTATTGTTTTAAATCATATTATGCCAATGTAAATACTATGATTGGAAAAAAGAAAAAAATACTATTTGAGGAAAAATTACATCCCCGTAGACTCTACGGCGTAGCGTCTACGTTTCTTGGTGCTGTCTTCTCTAACGGTAGTATTGCACTGGTACGAAGCACTGGTAGAGACAACGGAGTTTCCTTTTCCTGACCGAGATTCATCAGAAAGGGAAATATCCTTTTTCAAACTCAACCCATAATCAATAAATTATATTTTGTTTTATGGTTCTAGTTGTTAATTATATTAAATTTATGTGTTTGACTTAAAAAAGTGCCTATTTACAATAAAAGATTTGACTTTGAGTGGTGAGACCCATGTTCAGTAGAGGGTGATGATGAGATAATGACAAATTAACGTTTGGTGCTAGAACGGAGACCCATTGAGCACTGGAGACGCTGAGGACTGGACTCCACCCACCTCTGCTCCGCCAGTCTTCGCGTCCCCACCAGGCTCCCCTCCCCAGGGCTTCGATGACGCACGTAAGCAACTTCCCTCATCTTCTCTTATCTGGCTTTCGACTTTGTTTGGGGAACAACATGATTGTGTCAAATAAGTTTCATACCTACGTTCAGGAACATAAACGGCTTATTTTTGTGCCGGCTCTACCGTGTTTTAGAAATTGAAATGAGTTTTTATCGTGCTCACATTGGAAATTAGACTCTTTGCTCTGCAGCGGTGAGTATAAAATGGGTACGTCGGGAAACGATTATTAAAACAAAATAGTGTAACATGCCTACGTCCATATTTCTACTATTTTCGACGGTGCGGAGCTTACAGCGCAGCGCCATTGTTTGCAATGAAACTTTGTAAATTAGACAAGTTGCGACGCCTATGTCACAGTTGTCCCTGTCCGCAAGTGTAGGTATGTCTGTGGTATGTCACAGTTGTCCCTGTCCGCAAGTGTAGGTATGTCTGTGGTATGTCACAGTTGTCCCTGTCCGCAAGTGTAGGTATGTCTGTGGTATGTGTTTTTGGGTGAATAATTCTGTTATGTTATTTTTGTGGTGCGGTTTCACAGGGTGGTGCAATAACTATGCTTTACCGACATGTCTGTAGGTGCTTTGTTTACTCGTATTGTTGCGCTTGACATGGTCCATGGTTTATTATACATATTTATGACGTATCGCTGGGACAATGACTGACAGTCTCCGTGGTATAGCGAACGAGATCTTGCGGTGGCCGATTCGATTCCCGCACAAGACAAATATATAGATATGTACGTAACGAATCACAGTATTTATACACAGGATAATCAGTAACCTACGAGAACCATGTAGGTTCCAATAAACGTACATGAAATCTTAGTTACAAGCCATAAAATACCTATCTACTCGTAGGTATGTAAGGACGATATGTGTATATGTACCTGTGGGTCCGGAATGTCAGGATCTTCCCGTACATATGTAAATATCTGGGTACGATCACATATCATTGTGACGTACTACGACTACTCGTATGTAATTACTGCAACTAGCTATTTGAGGCGTAGCCCTCAAATGGTAGGTATATTATATTGATAGGTTATTTAGGCCATTGTGGTATAGTGCGGGCATTATGTGGTTATATCATTATCTAGTCTTGTAATTTGTTGCGATCGATCCGGTGTCGCGATATGTCCGTTCGAGGTAATTTAGCGTCACGCTATAACAGTGGAAACACAATGGTGGACCCAAACCCTCCCAACCCCCATTTTCCATGAGGTGAAACAAACAGTAAGTAAAATGGTAGGCAAATTTAGTAACGAACAAAATCAGGAACATCCATTATTCGACGCAAAAAAAACATTTCGCATTCACTTTTATTGTGTGACCTATTTATACTATGGTAACCTACCTATATTAATATTGTGTGCGTGAAATACCTCGAAAAATGGGGGTGTCCGAATAATAGACCCCTTGTTTTCGTGTTGTCCTAGCGTGAATACACTAGCTACCTATTATTCACATTTCAATAAAACTGACGAGAATTCGTTATTGAATATTCCATTTTCTTGCAAAACTTCAATGTTTGGGAATTTCAATGGCGTGAAATATTTGTTGCGCCCTCGGGCATCCCCCCCCCCCCCCGGGCATCTGAAACAAAAGATCCCACTCCAATATTGAGCCACTCGTATAAAGCCAGTTCCAGAGCGGCTAGACATAATATTCCGGTTTCATTCCAATTATAGGATTTCTAAAGGATGTTATTGTTTTTTTGATATCGAAAATGAACTTCCTTCGTGAGAATTTACTTTAGGGCATAAGTTTAAAAAACCGGTAGGCAGCTAGTTTTTAGTACCATTGTCTATAAAAACGGCCGAAAATCACGTTTATTGTATGGGAGCCCCCCTTAAATATTTATTTCATTCTATGTTATAAAGTGGCAACAGAAATACATCATATGTGATAATTGAACTATCACGATTCATGAGACATACAGCCTGGTGACAGACAGACAGACGGCTGGACGGACAGCTTACTAATAGGGTCCCGTTTTACCCTGTGGTTACGGAACCCTAAAAAAAGATGCAAAGTCATAATATTAGTCAAACGAATGAGAGATACGAAACAAGACGTAATTGTAACAGCTAAAATAGGTTTTTTTTTTGTTGGAATAACCCCAGTCGCGGTGACAGCTTGAGGTAACTAATTCCATCGAATAATTGAAACATTTAATAAACAGAAACATCCAAATTAGCTACCCAAATTGAACAATCAGGCTCTCAAGAAAGAGATCTTGCGATCACGTGCTCTCGCCCCCGGTTATCGAAAAGCTGAAACGGAAAGCATTTTCTCCTATTTTTAGTAAGACTGGACACAAAATTCCGGTTTCAAGATAAAAATTCATGTGGCAAATTCGTTGTTGTAAACATCGCGGACGCGCTACTGCGGTGTAGTAACCAGATGTGGTTATCAGAATAATTGACAGGCCGCGGTCCTATTATTAATTAATAGCAAAATTGGTTTTTACATTACGTATTATACCGGGCTATTGATTTCACCGGATACAATGTTGACGGAATAATGATTATTATTCCAGCACCAACAAGCAATGTTTCGACCAACTTCTGAATTGATTTTTTATAAAATACGCTCACTTGTGGCAATGCGGAACTTACACATACATACATAATTACAGACACACTATCGAATTCACAATTTTAATTAGAATCGGTTGGGATTTATAGAGAGAAGATTAAAAACGATTTGAATGACACCGTTCTAAGCGGTCTACGCTATTTTAAAGCTCCAACAACTGAAGCTAAACGTTAGCAAAATAAAATCCGTTATTATTAGTCCTGCCTAACGTGGATTATAAACAGCAACATTTAGTAAAATGTTCAATAATTAAATATCTTGTCGTGTTACTTAATGTTACTTATCTCAACATACTAATCATTGTTCGCACAACAAGCTTCACTTTATACGCCACGAGCCACGGGCACGGCTACATCAAGGTTCGTATACACACATCTATATACTTCGATTTCCAGTTTGTACACTAGAACAAATAAGGTTCAAATTCGATAAGGTTCCGACTAGACAACATTGTAACTTTCTATTATTACCCAGACGACTATTAATAGCTCTAGCAGGAAGAAGACAAATTGCAATGCATCTCTTGTAACTTAGGAAAACGACGAAGTTCTCTAGCGAACTTGTGCGGTAGTTTGAAGTGGTGCCTCGTGGCCTACAACCTCTATTAGATTCAACCTCTATAGGGAGCTATTATTGAAACCCCACGACGATTTCAATATCAATAGTAAAAAAACGGTGGTATTTTGGCTATTTACACTCCGTTTACCAACGTAAAAGTAGGTCTTTCATTAAATCGCTGATACCATTCAAAAATCGCCCCCCCAGATAATCAAATCAAATCAAATCATTATTTTTTGCAAACACAGTGCATACAATACAATAACGTGTTGTAGATAAATTATTACTTTGTCCCGCTGATTGTACGCGGGTAGACAGTAGGCACTCGCGCCGTTATGTTATACAAAAAGTGTCTTCAAAATCTCTTGTACCCCGCAATAAAACTTTAGCCACTATCTTAAATAGGTTTCTTATTTTTTTTTAAACATAGCAACTATCTCCAACATCTCGTCCTCGTGTGGAGATCGTCAGTAAATTTGTAATAAGTGTACCTTACTGTGTTTAATATTAATAAAATATTTGATTTCATTTGATTTGGTTTCAAATCGATTGATTCAATATTAAAATGTCTTTTCAATTAAAGAAAATAAGAAAAGCTTAGTTGAATAGCCAATTATCAGTGCGTCTATCAAAGGGCGATATTTCCAGAAAAAGCATTCTTAAGCAGCGAATCCCAGTAGGTACCTACTTCCAGGAAAAACACCATTATTATTCGAGCCTTTGAACGACTTCAACATATTTTGTACAATACTCTTCTTCTGAAAAAGATACGGATACAAAGTGATATGAAACATAATGTTACACTCGTGTCTGTCGAATATAATGGAACTCGGTATCTATTATATTTTAATAAATACCAATTATCCACGCAAAATAAATTTGTGTCCTATGATGTCTACCGCTGAAATCCAACACAAGAATATTTGTAATATTTACACGCACCTACCTTTAAAGTTTTGGAGTGTCTTCAAACTTTAAAGTGGTACCTATCTGACCGTATTCCCTTAAATATCGTGAATGCTGAGTGTCGCTCCTATGGCCACTTCAGCCATACTCGGCGACTGTACGTCGAATAAAAATAATGCAACAGTAGTCCCAACAAAGCATAATGCTGTGAATTTCCGGACCGCTAGCGCTCTCAAAAATCCGGATATTGTCGCCGCACTCTCACGAGGCTCGAGTGACGTCAAAGTACTATTTTGTCGGCAAAAAAACCAAACAGTGTCGGGCATTTCCAACATGATCGATCGTACTGGTCATAGATGCAAGATATGAGATTGCCTTGTAGTGCCGACGGCACGTTAGGCGTAGTGGCTGAGCAATCGGACTGCTGCGCTTAGTGTCGCGGGCTCGATTCCCGCCTTGAACGAATGTTTGTGCGATCCACAACTATTTGTTTCTGGTCTAGGTGTGATGTGCATGCAAAATTATGTGTTGGTAAGCGGTATCCACGATACAGGAGCAATACTAGTGTGGGACCACGTTTTTAAAAAAAGAGAAGAGACAAAGAGTGCCGTGAGCGTTTTTCATTCTGCGACTGGTTTATTAAAGCCAGTAATTGCGCAAAACCTATCTTGCTCATTCTACCACAGCAGAAAATCATGCACAGCACTGCTTGGCGACGGAACAAATGTACCTATCTCGAAATGTATCGGTCTATAATCTCTACCGTATCGAACAAACAGTAGTGTAGGCAATATAACCGTCCACGGCCGGACGTCTGCTTGTCCGATCATGATTGGGATTATACTCGGTCACGATTGGCAGTATGTCCGCCTAATCCCGCAGCATATGATAGCTATTGTGTTCATTATATTAGCTAGCCTACCACAGATCACGATCGATTTCACGCAAACTACTTATTACGGGTTTGCTGTAGACACATCCGCTTACCAATAAATGATAATTCCGTAGCCCTTACTTATAAAAAGCTGAGTAATGTCACTAGTATTGTGCAGTAGATACAATTTTCCAGCGCGCGTTTCACTAAACTCTTCTTTACTTAATTAGTTAAGGGGCACATGGACAGACTAATTAATTACTAGCTCTAAACATTTCTGCGCTAACGTTAAACTTATCTCGATTTAAAATGAAAATGTACTTGGCTTAAAGTCCATCTAAATCTGCAGCCTAGGCTTTTATTCGCTTAAAATCGCATTTTCCCATTTTTATACTAAATATTAGTATACGCCAATAGTGGAACCATTAAAACCCCGTCGATATCAATTATAGTGCAGCGAGCATACCAACAAAATAACAATAAGTCCCTGGCCGTAATGGAAAAGCTTTCTGAATTTAGAATTAAATAAGCCAGGGGCAATTTTTTATTCTTCTTTTTGCAACTGCCAAACTAACTTAGTCACTACAGTGCCGTGTAAATAAAACACGAATAACGAAAGAGACTAATCAAATTAGCCACTAGTTCGCAAGCAACAAAGCTCCCGGCAGGCTTCGTATTTAAAAACCCGCCTGAATCAGTTAGATGGTGGCATCTACGCAGTAAAATAAGCGGAAATAGCAATCGCTCTCCGTACATATTGGAAAAAGAAAAGTTTACAGGATTTCAAACTAAATACGTCAGTCGGCTCCCTGTGTTGCTCCGCGGCGGACGTGCTTCGTGAGGGCTCCGGTTTCCGTTTTCGCGACTTCGTTATCACATCGCCAAATAAGAACAAGCTCAGTTAATTAAATCACAGACTAGTTTACAACGGTCAGTCGGCGAACCGACGAGTTTAATTGGAGGACATTTTGTGTAGGGTGATATTGTGCAGCGTACAAAATGTTTCTGCTAATGAAGTTTATGTATAGCTTCCTGCTACGAAGCCTAGTCCTTATGTTTTGTAAGTAATACCTAATTTAAAATGAAATATTACAATTCTATTGCTCTATGGTTACGCGGCTAATATTACTGGTGCAAATAATGTTGTTACGAACTACTAATAGTCTAATACTGTGCTCATACTGTGGCATGGTGATAATTGCGCACCATTGTTAAAGTAGATGTGACACAAATACCAATTGATTAGATTATTGCCATTTAAACAAATACGACTAAATTATGTATTTTCATCTATAACTACATAATTATTCGTTTAGCCCGATTAAAATTAATAGCCGTAAATTTTCAACTTTATGCAATTTATAGGATTTTAATTTACGCCAGTAGAGTTGGTATCTATTAACTTTTTTTTGTGCCGTTCACGGAGTGGCGTAGGTACGGAGGCGAACCTAATGCTAACCATAATTATATTTCTGTAAAATTCTAGGTGATATTGTGATAGTTGCATTCAGAGAGACAATTATTGAGTCTTAACATACAAAAATATAAAATGTTTGCTTAAATACATCATCATCATCATCATCACCATCATCATCATCATCAGCCTGAAGACGTCCACTGACACAACACTGTCCAAGACACACAGAACAATTTGCCACTTGCATCCACCGGTCGCCTGCGACCTTATATACATACCACATGATAATTTTGTTTCATATTGCACGTGCAACTAAACCAATAAACGGATATGCGATGAAGTTGTGAACAAATTGAATCACTCGACGCTCGAATGCCCGCTATCGTAACACTACCAGAATGCAGTACTTATCTTCGGCCCTTAAGTCTTAGGTATTGTGTTCATAGCGGTGCAGTTTACCATGAATTCAAATTCGGCAGGTAGCCTGTTTATGCGTTCGTCTCATGTGTTTTAAGTCATCGTTTTATTTCGTGTAGGCGTGTTATTTAGGGACAGTTTTGGTGGAGACATCGTAGTGATAGAATTTGCTAACTTCGGTGGCTATTCCATGTAGGGATTTTTTCCTCAACAACCGTTCTATTGTTATAAAAATAGACTATCCGTTTTCGGCATAACAGCCCAAGTACTGGAAGGCGGCTGTACGGTTTGCTGGAGATGTTACTTGTATACTTGTATGGAAAGGTATTCATGCGCAATGCAAGAAGGCGTATTGTCGGCAGCCATGATGGCTTGATCAGTTTGATAAGTACCTACCTACATAGGTATTTACTTCAAAAGAAAAATAATGAACAATTTCATATTATTCGTAGTAGGTATAAATAACGGTGGGAAAAGGAGGTCAGCGCAAATTTATTTTCACAATAATTATTACAAGTACCTACTCCAATTAATAAATCAACGCAAAGAACTTCAGAAGCTTAATGGTTCGTTTATGGGGAACTGTATACGCTTTATAATTTACAAGAGGAAATTAATCAATAATAATTATCCATGCAAAGTTTTAAAACTTTTATCACATAAAGAAAGCCTTTTTCAAAGTGAATGACTATTTTATTATTATAGATAAAAATGCACGGCGGCCTCAATGCCTTCAGCTCCATGATAGTAATAATTAACGTAAATTGTATTATATATTTTTCTTTGATGATCATAATATTTACACCAATGTAAATACTGTGATTGGAAAAAGGGAAAGCAAAAGATACAATTTAAAAAAAAGTAACATTCCCGTACAGAGTTGGTGATGTCTTCTCTAAGGGGCGTATTTCGAAGCACTGGTACTTAGAGTCAACGGAGTTTCCTTTTCCTGTTCGAGCTTCAATCCTGGACCAGTGCTTGAAAGGGGCACATCCTTTTGCAAACTCAATCCATAATAAATTAATTATATTTTGTTTTCTTTTATGGTTCTGTTAATTAGACTTGTAAACGTGATATTTGATTGCCCATTTCATGATTAATGATTAGGCTTTGACTTCCCTGCTTTTCAGTTGCGTTCGACTGTGTAATTGAACGCTGCAGTGTCTCTCTCTGCCTAGTCAAGCAATTAATGCCGATCTCATAGGTACCTATACACATATAGGTATATAATAATATGTCCCAAGTTGTATTCACCCTAGTGTTTGTCGAATGAGGCCGCACTAGCATTCATTCAACATACTTATAGCCCGAATTATATCCTATATTCTGCTTAAATAACAATGGTAGCAGCGTATCAGTCAGCAAGAATATTTGTTAATTAGTATTTTAACGGGTCTAATTCGCGCACAGACTAATATCAAAATATATAATTTTGACATACCTCGACGTTTCGACCGAGTTACATCGGCCGTGGTAACTCGGCAGTCGATGTAACTCGGTAAATGAACATGTATTCAGTTCGCGAAAGTTTAAGGACTTTTATAGCAATAATATTCCTCAGAATTTCGTATACAAATCGAGATTTTATTTCGTTTCACTATTTTATCTTACTTTTTATTATTTTTATACTTACTAACCGGCCCGACTGACGATGTCCTGTCATGCCATTTCATACAAAGTTTATATTATTATGAAAAAATTATTTCTTTTTCCGTCGTACAATTAGTTTATTTATTGCAACATAATCATTGGGCGTATAAAAAACAAAATGTGTGCCTTGTAGGTGTCGAAACACTGGGACCATGGGGACCGGGAGCCCACAAAATGTATAAAGACTCGACGACAAGACATCGGGCTTCTGGTCCAGACAACACGTGACCGAAATGCTAGCCTTTATTTTGGTCGAAGATTAAGCATTGGCATACAACGTGGCAATGCAGCCAGCATTTTGGGAATGTTACCTATTGGTAGCGGCCTATTAGATTAGATTTATTTCGTTTGAGAAACTTAATTTTCATATTTTTTATATAAATTATAAACGAAAAATATACTTTATGAAATTATCCTTTGTGCGCTTATATAATTTCTATTATGATAAAAATTATAATATCATGCACTAGGCAATGTATGAAGTAGCTTTTACATTTCCAACCATAACAACGTTGACGTTACACATCGAAGTTATTGAGTTACGTTATCGTCGCAGGCCAAGCTTCCCCGTAAAATGCACACGATTTTTTTTTTCTCATCTGTAATCCTGCCAATCCAATCAAATCCTGGCAGCGACTGGCGTCAACCGTCCACCGGTGTAGATTTTTAGTAACGAATTTATCGTAGTAAATTATGAACGGCAAAATCGTGAACATCGACGCCCACTATAACATGCCGGGCGTAATTATAAATTACGTATTGAAATTTCGCCCGGTTTGACTCAATGGCTTACTTATTGTTATTTGACTTTCACCTTGTCGGAGTCGGTGTTTCACCATACTTCCTGATAGTACCCTGGGTGTCTTCAAGTCACGAGTAAATACTAAGTAATAGGTCCTTCTAGGTTAGCGTACACCATCCTAGACCGCATCATCGCTTTACATCAGGCAAACGCGTACCTATTCCACAATTAAAAAAAGTGGTTAATATCCAGTTTTCAAGAAATGTCGTAGCTGCTATCCCGAGATATCCGGATCTCTCTTAACTTTTTAACAATGGCGTCCGGAGTTAACTGCATTTCTAACGATAAACTTTGTAGACTGGAGCGCTTGAACTAACTTTTTGCGTTTTCACTGACTCGTTTCGCGATAGGTTCATAAACAGCAAACAATTTTCTACGCGGCTTGTTTGTATCGTTACTTTGCTAATAAAATTACAAATTGAATAAAATGTAAAGGGTAATTCAAAATGCGCTACAAAAATAGGTAGTATTCTATCCCAACAGTTCAGTTTTACGCTAACAAATAGAAATGCCAATGCTTTAGCATTCTCGTCGTTTTCATCGATTGAGTATGAAATCGATTTGTAGTATTTTTTGATAATATCTAGCTATCTATATATATATATATAGCTATCCTTACTCTATAGATTTGATAACGTTTGACATAAAGTTGGACGGATGGAAGGAAAAATAAACTCAAATAACATTGAACACGAAGATTGCATTAAGATCCGTCAATTTATCAGAATCCGTTGAGCCCCAAAAAGATTCGACATGGTTCTAAAGCCCACACAACCCCGGTGCGATGGACCGAACGCCGCGCCGCCGCCCCACTCCGCAACGCTGATTTTGCGTTGCGTTACCTGTCTTGACGTCCGCAGCGGCGCAGCATGTCGCCGACATGGCTATGCGACGTCGCTTTACACCCCGTCAGTAGGCACAAAGATCCGCGCCGGCATCGCTGCTTCAGTCAGATCCAAGCATCTCGCGAGAACGGACGGTGTCCAGTAGGTCGGTTCAGCGGACAATCTCGGAACGGCTGTAGTCTCACTGTACCACTTCGTCATTAGTCTAAAGCTTGCCACCGCGGCCTGTAGTGTCGGTATCATTGTCTGTTTTCCCAACGTCAACAGCACTCACCGAGAATAACAACACCAAGCACGCGGTGGTGGTGGTCAACCACATCGCTCCTCCGTCTCAGCCTCCGCCGCCGCCGCCGGCCGACGTCGACGATATGGATCTCGAATGCGGGTTCAACCTAGAGCTAAGTAGAAATCAACACGAGCAGTACGGCTCGCAGTTCGCCATGGCGTCGACCACCGCCCCGCCGATGGTGTGCTCTCCGCCCGTCACCATCGTCGGTAAGTTCAACGAAGGTACCGTCAAGTTAGATCAGACGCACCTCACGAGGTGGACAGAGCTGACAATGTTCGTACCCCTACAGCCGTAACAAAAGTATTTAAATTTTGAAACTGAAATTGTTATATACTCGTAATATCCTGTAAAGTAAAGGGTGAAGTTAATTCATCCGGAACTGTATAATAGACTGCAGCGTTGCCGGAGGTGGAATGCAGACAGATTTCGCATCTGAATTATTTTGAATGCATACGTGATATTCACGGGTGTACAAAATGAAGTTGTTACAAAAGTATTCACTTTTAGTACTCTATAAAGGTAGTTTGAATGGAAAATCAAATACCAAGAATTAAAATAACTATAGAGTTATCAACTAACTTTTTCTTCTGTGCTCATTCATCTACGAATATAAAACATCCTTCTCTCTAGAGCTGACTGCATTAAAATCCGTTAAACTTTAATTTTGTGTGAATTTATTTCCATGCATCAGTTGATGAAGTTTACGGCGACCAAATCATCGACTCGGACGAGGTACATTTGTTTTCCGTTTTGAGACACATCGCTTTATACGTTTTTTGTTACTTTTTGTAGTAATGCTTGTATTTTTGTGCGCTGTTGTTATTTAATGTGTCATATTATGTGTTCGTCTGTATGATATTATGTAGGTAAGTAATATAAGCTACTCTCGAATCGTTCTTCTTTTGTATCTAAATCCTATTTTTTTCATTTTCATTTTTCATTTCCATGACGTAGCTAAACTCCATAATGGAGCTCTGCTTTTAGTCGCATGACACGAGTTAACGAGTCATATTTTTGTACAACTAGCGGCAAACTCGAAAACTAGCTCGTCGCCGTCGCTCATAATAATTCAGACTTTCCGCCGTTGTAACTGTAATAAACTTCAACAAACAGGCATGCTCGTTTGCTACTAGTGTCGATGACGAGAGTTACGTGTGTGCAGGAGGTGCAGGAGTGTGCGGCGGTCGTGCCCGCGCTGACTCAGCCTGCGCTGCCGCCTGCTGAGCCCGACGACGGCGGGCTGGGAGTCGCGCAGATCGTGATCACGGCGGCGACGCCCATGGTGGAGGAGCCCGAGCCGTTCCCGCCGGCCGAGCCCGAGCCCGAGCCCGAGGACGTGGAGGACGAGGAGTCCTCGCTGTCGGAGCAGACCGCGGTGCTCGCCGGGGAGCGCACGGCGGGGCCACCTGCCTCTAGCTCCACTGCGTCCGAGGGCTCCGGCCCGCCGAGCGCGCCGCACTCGCCGCCGGCGGCGCCGCGCGCCGGTCGCGCCTCCATCCCCGACGAGCTTGACTCCGCACAGCTTGCGAGGCTCACCGACCTAAAGGAGTCCAACGCCTAGGCTTTGACTCCAAAAAGTTTTCATTTTTTCTCAGGCCCGGTCGGGCCGGCGCGGCCAGGATGAGGCTACATTTGTTACGTTAGTCGCCGTACGAACTATGAATCTCGACGGCACCGCGCCCGCCAGTTCGGCCGCGGCCTGCGGACGGCCGGCCCCGGGCGCTCCGCCACCACTCGGCGGAGTCGCCGGTCCTCGGCTGTCCTTGACCGTTTCTCTGCTATTTTAACTGTTTTTTCACTCTTGAAACTATTTATATGGCCTAAGTATTTTACTGGTCTTTGTACTTCGATATAATATACTAACACTAGACAGCGCGATATGTAAAGGTAATCGAATTAAGCCACAGTAATCACTAATCAAATAAATGTTGTTAACTAAACATTACGTATTATTTGCTATCTGTGTTTCATCCCGGCGTAAAGTAGCAAATGTTCTCAAGTACATGTTTAAACGATGTACCTAGCGATATATTAAAGGTTTATGTGTGTTACTATTAGTGTATGTTGATTGTTGTGTGTAGAGAAACGGTCTTAAATCAATGTAGATTGTATTTTATATACCTAGCTATATCTAAAATCTAGTTAACTCGAAGCACGTGTTAGTACCTGCTGACTTGACGGAGTGGGAAGGGGTGTGCGCTAGAATGCGTGTCGTTTTTGTTGGCTGATTTACCCTGCGTAGAGTTAGTGATTTCATTAATAACCCGGAATGCAGGTGACCGACCACACTCGAAATCGTCTCAGTGTGGCATCTAAAACGCTTCACCAAAAATCTCGCATTACGGCTGAATACCAACTTTAAACTTGAGATCGCGGATACTAAGATTAACTATTTTACCTTCTGATCTCAAAATACCTAACCTTTGTAAGCACGGCACGAACTGACGTCAGACTAGGTCAATCGGCTAAATAACCAATAGGTATGCAAATTGAAATCTGTTATAAATATCGGAATAGGGAATAATTAATATTATTATATCAGTTACCTACTATACTTTTTCAATTAATTTCGACTTTGTACTTATCCATATACCTACCTAAGGTCCATTGATTGACACAATGGGATTTCTTGACAATAATTAAAATTACAAAATTCTCACAACTTAGATATTTCGATAAGTTAATTGCGGTCTATCAGCCAACGAATTAGCGAAGTGAAAAGGAGTAACATTTTCTCGCTGAATTTTACCGCGAGCCGTATCGAAATGTGCACGGGCAGTGGGGAAGTTCAGCGTCGAATATAGGGATTAGGAAGTTACAGGGTGTTACTAGCTTCTCTTTTTGCACAACTCACACTTAACGTCACTTCCTTTTCACGGTTAAAGTTTAAATTTGAGTTTCGGCGGAAATCCGAAAATTAAACGTTGTTGGTTTTGTATTTTTGTCTCAAACTTGTGTTTCTTCGAATGTTAAATGTGTAATATTGGTGGAGTATTATTCATTGAGTCGAACACTCATTATAGTGCACGAGTGTGGGCAACTGATAAACTCAAAATACGTGTCATATAGCATTTTTCCAAAACTCCCAGGAAGTATCAGTAAATCATCCACCACTTTACTGAATCGTGACTTTGACTGTAAATTAACATGACTACTTGACCAGAGGATTGCTATACCGCTAAGACTTATTTATTGTAAAAGTTATGTAAAAGTTTAAATATTTTATACCTAGATATTAATTTGACACTGGCACAATGCACAAACCGTGCGAAGCCAAAATAAAAATAAAAAGTTTCAATTCGCAGGTATATACCTATACTTATTTAAGTTTATATAACCTTATCGTATCTGCACTTATCCTGGTATAATGTCTGCATTAGGTACTCCTACTTATAGTTACGCGCAAACTTTTTTTCGATAGAATGGATAGTTCGATGTGTTACGACACCCCATTTTCATAATCTCTAACTTTACATCCCTAGTACTTAACTGTGTACCTACTTGCTTAGAGATTCACTAGAAATGTGCCAAACGCACGAGCGGTACAAAAATATCAATCCACAATAATGAGGTTGCGAAAATGGGGCTTATTCGATATTACTAAGTGCATATAAATACCTAATTAATAGCCAATACATTTTAAAAAATCTGTCTTTATAACTTATTGATGTTGAATTGTTCAAATAAAAACTAAATAATATTAGTATACTTGGATTGTTAGTGTCAAATCGATGTTACGCATTTATCTGATAAGTGTTGAAGTGTTTACTACCACTCACAAGTAGGTACATTTTTTATAGTAAATAAAATATATTTTGTGAACCTTGAAGATGCACCACGATTGCCACGACTGCTCTCTTGCCTACATTATCACTTTACTTTCTGATAGTGGCAAGTCGATTGAATCTGTTGTGTTGATCGCAGCTGGAAATTAACGGACAATACCCGACTTTGTCCGGATAAACCGTGGTGTTTCTGTAGGTACCTCATTTCTAGTTAATAAATTTTTGTCTCCGAAATGCTAGTAGCACTCTGTAGTTGATGGTCAGTTTTCACTGTATCAATATTATGGCACAGATAAGATGTTGACTATAAGTAACTATATTTAACTATTATATACTAATTTGTTTATGAAACGTTTAAAATACGATTTCTACTTATAACCATAGGTATTTTAAATAACTATGTTGCTTTACCTTTAGATGGAACCGGATGATTTTAGATCAATTTAAAATGCCGAGATTATGCTGCATCTAAACTGTTGAAACTGTTTCTAGATTTATTCTGCATCTTATATTTGTTGATAAGTAAGTATATTATAATAATCCGTTACAGAAAGTTTTGAAGTTTGAAAGATGTTATCAATTTATTGCAGTTAGCATCAATTAGGATAAAACATTGAAACGAACTATCATGATTATTTAATTTAATTACGTATTTATATTAATTATTAACTAGTTCTCCACTTGCCTATCATTAATCATCTAAATAAAATCTCAATAAATTTGCGTAATCTCGGAATACCTACTAATTAATACCTATATACCTATAGTAAAATTATACTTAGCTAACGGACTAGTTATTCTAATACGTTTACATATAAATTGGTATTTATACATAGTGTTATAACTATACATTTATATTCCAAAACGGAAGAGCGTGCCGTATGCAATACCTACCTCGATTATTCTTCATTTTGGCGAAAGAATAAGTAAGAACTATTTAAGACTGAAACGTCCAGAAATCTTTAAGCCTATTGGCAAATTTTCTTCGAGGATCAATTAATTACATTTTCAATCATGTTATTATCATCCACTTTTTACGCCTAGAATAACTTTGTATCGGTTCAATATGATGCACCACTAGAAAACTCTCTTCATTCGATTATAATAATATATAACAATTTTGAAAGAAAACTAGGAGTAAGTAGGTGGTACTTGCTATCCATTGATAAAGCCTACGTCGCGTCGCTGAGATATGACAAAACATACATAATAATCAATTTCATTCAAATCGAACTCCCAGACAAGAGCTTAAGCTTCACTTTGAATGCACTCCAATAACTTAATTACAGTTCGTTGAACCTGAAACTTTCAATATTGCCCACGAACTCATTGATGAGAAAGTTATTTTTCGCGAGATTCTTTAATGAACGAAGCCTTGCATAGACAACTTTAATTGGGGATGAGGCGTAATTTTTATTTCATTCATATTGCATACGGTACATACCTATTAAAAATTAACGTAAAATAGTATATAGTTGCGAGGCCACATTTAGGTCACAGGTTGATGTAATAATTATTGCTTTGATGTTCCCACCATGCCTTTTTAACCTGCAAATAAACTTTCTAAAGCATCGTGTGTTTTATTTTTAACTCCCTATTTCCTTCGTTCCTGGTAAATACATTTTTGTTCTTCGCAATATTATGAACGTATAGGGGCGACATTTTTATCTTAATATTTGTCTCGTTGATGGAAAAGACATGTAACGTGCAGGTATAACTTAGATAAATATAGGTTACCGCTAAGCATTCACTGAGCATCGTCCTTCCTCACAGAGACTAATTTTTAAATGAATTGATTTATAATCTGTAGGAACCGTTCATGGGTGAAACCGCGGAGCGCGGCTAGTTCTAAAATGAAAGTAGCCTACACACTTATTCTGTTAAGTAGGTACATCAGCTATCTGCCAGTGAAAGTAACGTTAAAATCGTCTGTTCGACAAACACAAAATTTCAAAAAAGTGTGTTTTTGTAAGTAGGTACTATACTCGTACTATAATATACTTTTTATAATATACTTTTTAGTGTTGCTCAATTGGCAAATTTGGAAAAACTAAATGATTTTCACCTCACGATCCGATGGATATTATGAATAATCCATACTGAATAATATTATAAATCCGAAAGTAACTACTCTGTATGTTTGTGTGTTTGTTACCTTTTCACGACTAAACGGCTGAAACGATTTAGATGAAATTTGGTATAGCCAATAGCCATTGTACCCTTGAGACGGACATAGGCTTGTCTTTTGTCTCAAAAAATAACCTCGAAGGAGGTGAATTATTATCAATAGGGGTTGAAAGTTTGTATGGGCAATCCATAATTTCACAAGTTAGGAATCTTAAAATTATATTTATGCTTTTAGTAAGAGATAACGAAATACGTGTTCCAGCTTTTTTAGAGACAAAGCAATGGGTTTGTTTTTTTTCGGTGATGCACCCCCTATATCATACATTGTAAGTACGACTGTACCCACGTAGGTACACTGTCCATTATATGAACCACCACGACTAAGCAGCTGAACGGACCGTAATGAAATTTTGGAGATAATGGGGGATACGGGAAAATGGGGAAATGGGGCAATAGGAAGGTGGGATAATGATGGTGAAATGGAAAAATGGTGGAGAGATGGGAAAATGATGGGGAGATGGGAAATTAGGAGGTGGAGAGATAGGAAGATGCGGAGATGCAGAGATGGAGAGATGGGAGATCAGAAATGGGGAGATCAGAAATGGGGAGATGGGGGATGCCGAGATGGGAAGGTGTTGGAAAGGCAGAGATAGATAGAGATGTCGTAGAGATATTGACAGAGACATGACGTATCGGATTGATTTACAATAGTGTTACGTGCTGGGGGGTTCAGGATAGAAATAAATATTCCGATTTCACACACAGAACCTCGATTTATTTAATCAGGAACGCCGACAAGAATCCGGTACTAACTGAATGTCTCAACAAAAGACTAAGATACACCACACACACACACCCTTTCACACCATCTCACACACACACACACACACACACACACACACCCTTACCCTCTCTCTCTCACACACACACACACACACACACACACACACACACACACACACACACCTTCACTCACGGATTCAACGCTGAATATCAATGAATATTTTTCATGAATGAGAAATGCGATTCTCGAATAGAAATCGTCAATGCTACGCAAATTGAATCAATGTTTCTAAAAAAGGTTCATCGCATTCGCAAATTAATGTCGTTGTAACATTGTAACTAACCTAGACGTTTCGATTATCTCAAACTGACTTCAAAATGTAGAGTGTTCTAATGACAAATGCATAATCTCACAAAATATTGTATAAGTATAGAGAAATATTACAAAATATTATTAGAATAATGAATATATTTGTCAAAATTGGTATTGAAAAGAAAATATATTTTTGTCTTAAATAAAATGATCTTAAATGAAGCTCTTTTTCGTGCAAACGCGACAACTTATTGTTACAAATTTAGGGAAAAGTATTTCCGCAAAATCTTAGAGTTCGTTTCAATATATTTTGCATTTAATTATTTTTTTAATTGTGTCCTGCAAATGAAAACGTATGTTATAAAATTGTGTGACAATATTAGTATCCTTATACTCAATTAATTTATACGACTTTATTGTCTTGTGGCAAATGTAACGGTGCAGCGCCAAGGAATATTATTATAACTATTGTGTCATCGCCATTGAAGACCGAGAATATCCTAACAAAACTTATTCACGCAGAGGAGAGCTTAACCAATATTATAATAGGCCAATAAATGGCGCTATAGCAAACTTCCCACCATTTTCCCCCTAACAAAAATCCTTAAAAAAAATTATAAATACAAAGAACCTATATATTCCAAATCTCATAAAAATCGGTCGAGAAACGCGACCTGCAGCCCGGAATCAACATCTGGACAAAAGCAAAAGCGGCCTCTTAAAATGGAGACCTTGACTTCGCTCGGTCAATAATTATCAAACTTATTCATATCAACGATAAAGAGAAGATGTTCAGTTTGTTCAGTTGGGCGCTGCCAGTATCGACATAACTGCAATCATAATTAACTGAACACAGATTGGACGTGTTACACGATTTTGGAATTCTAATATTACGTTAAATATTATTGTAAGACGAAAATTGTAACATAGCATTAAACATTTAGCTTGCTGAAATATAAGCCCCCTCCCCTTAAATATATTATGTGATATATGAAGTTACATTTAACTGTTTCATTTCTGTGTTGTTTATAAAAATATTATATATAAATTGTTATGAATACCTATCTAAAGAATCTCAATGTTTATGAAATCGCTATCTATCAGCCAATATTAGGAACTAACTGTCGACTGCAGTAAAAATGTTGAGGCTTTCAATGTTTTTGCGTAATGTATGTTAAATGTAAGTGTGCAAATATGTGTAAATGTATGTATGTACAGAGGGCGGGAGTGGGGTCGGCTGGTGCTAGACTAGTTATTGTAATGACTAACGAAATAAACCATTATAACTTGACCTTTGGTGTTATTTGAATTCCGTGAAATTGCTATCTATCCTACCTTATATTATAAAGAGGAAAGATTTGTTTGTTTGCATTGAATAGGCTCTGAAACTACTGAACCGATTTGTAAAAATATTTCATTGTTGGGAAGCTACACTATCCCCGGGTGACATAGGATACTTTTTATCCCGTAAACATTAACGGTTCCCGCGGGATAGCAGCTAACACGGGTCAACCGCGAGGCGCTTCTATCGGCTATTCTGCGTCGAACGGCGCATCGTGCTGTCGGTCTGTGTCCATTGATAGCACTCGTGTTAAGTCACGTCAGTCCCTTGAGCCTGTCAAATAGTGTCACTAGAGGTCTGCACTATTTGATGCAAATTTAGTCTGTTATCTGCACTCCGATGAACTCTGAACTAAGTATTTCATGAAATAATATCCATTGACGTCAACGCCCTGCTCGGATAGCCTCCCTGGTCGGCTGATGGTACGCGCACCGCTTTTTTACCTACATCTTATATTATCTTATTTATATTAATAAAAGAAAGTCGTGTTAGTAACACTTTTTATAACTCAAGACCGGATGAACCGATTTGGCTGAAAATTGGTAGGAAGGTATTTGAGAACCAGGAGAAGGATATAGGATATTTTTTATCCCGTTACCACAGGAAACATTTTGAAACTGGGAAAAATATATCTGGTAAAATCGGGTTGTGCTGTTGGCTACTGTCACTCAGTTTAACAGCTGAGGCAGGGACAGGGGCAGAGGGAGAGGAAGAGAGATAGAGTGTGAGGGATAGAGATGGATATAGAAGGAGAGGAAGCTTTTTCCCATAGAGACAATGACAGGGCAACGTCTGTCGGGTCAGCTAGTGATTGATAAACTTGTTCCCGATTGCGGTCAAACGACAAAGAGTTGTTAATGGTTAGGTACGGATAAAAGTATAACGGTACAGAGATACTTAGTTTTAATTGAATACATTATTTTAGTAGATTTTACAGCACTAAACCTACACATAATACCTACTTACCCACTGTTATAGGTACATAATATGAGGCAACAGACAGGATTTGAAACCAGTGGCGATAACTGGGAATATACGGACTTTAATATTACGTTACACGTACCAATAAACCTTCTTTTTCGGTTAATTTAAACATAATAATTCATAGGTCACACTATCGTCATCGTCAACGGCCAAAACCAAATTAGACGAAAATCATAAAAGAGATGAACGTCAAAAATCGGTTATTCAACAGCAATGTCATTATGTGGCTACACTTACGGAGAACGTCAAACAACGGGATTTCCGGGATATTCAATGGGATATCACGATAGGTATGGCTTCTGCATAAGAGTTATATTATCGAGTGTCCTATATCGATTAAGGGTTTCGTATTTATTTACAGTGCAAGGCTTTGACGTATTTATCGAGTTGCTAACAAAGGTTTAGTTAGTTGATATAAAGAATAGTCTTATCTTTTGACAGAGATGATAATACTATACCATGCCAGGGGCGACGGACCTCCGCAAGCGGGGTAGAGTCGAGCCGACACAGCCCTATGGCCACCATGCCACAGCGCCATGGCCGCCATGCCACAGCGCCACGGCCGCCATGCCATAGCGCCATAGCCGCCATGGCGTGAGCTGGCGATCGATCTAAGCATTGCTTATTGCAAATCACTGCCATGTTTTAGAAATATTAGGTCCGGAGTCGAAATAAAAACCGAATGGATATTGTTATCCCATGGAAAGTATATTAGTTACCTACAATGCTATATTCTACAACTTATTAAAAAAAATATAAAACATAACCTAAGTAGGTCTAGGGAGATAGTGTATAATTATATGTATATATAGTCGTACTTTGTGAACTTCGACGAGTTTCTCGTTTCATGCGTGGGGGAGTTCTCAGTCGGGGGCGGGGGTGTTCCACTCCGGAACAAGAGCCGGCAGTGGATGAAAGCGGCAGGTGACAGCCGCCCCGGGGCATCTGGAACGCACAGGCACACCGAACATTCAACACAAGTTTATAATTAATTTGTCTGTCTGTTTGTTCGTTTGTTCCTTTGTTCCTAATCTCTGGTACTGGACCTTCATTGGCAGATATAGCTGATGTTATGAGCAGTAACTTAGGCTACATCGCGGACGAAACCGCGGGGCACAGCAAGTGATACGTAGTGGAACGCTCTTTTATTTTTTAGTTTTTTAGTGGCATAAATACATCTTAGGCAATACAAAAATATATAGTACCAGTAGGTAGGTACTGAACGTGCTATATTACCTCAATGTTAAACTGCAGCAGGGCAGTCGAAACAGATCTCGATTGCTGAGCTCGCATCGTGATAGAACTGTATGTAGTTGATGGCTCCGAAGTTCTCGTCGTCGTGGGATATCAGCGGAGTGCTGTCCCCCTCCTTGCCGAACTGCAGAGTGCCTGAATAGTGGATTTGTGTGCTATCAGAGCAAACAAACAAAGAATGCTGTCGAATAGTAATTCAGAACGCGTTCATTCTGCAAGTCGGGTATGAGGGAGGTTGCTTCTCGGTGTTGTGATACCTCCCTGCCCCGCAGCGTCGCTCGCACTGTTACCCGTTTTCCAGCGGAAAAGCTTTTTTCTATCAATCCTAGCTATGTGCACACATACGGCTGCTCTACGCAAACTGTATGGCGGTGAAGACTACTGCCACAGTGTTAAATCATTCTAATAAAATTAATCCTTCTAGTATATACTACACCCTACGTACACACTCCAGCCACGCTCTACTTCCCTCTCTCTCTCTCTCTCTCTCTCTCTCACTCTCAGAGCACCCTAGAGATGTGTCTGTAAACACAATCTAAGAAAAGCTGCAACTTACCGTTGTCTATTCTGACGTAGAAGAACCTGAAGTGGGTCGCCGAGAGTATGTCGGGAGTGGGGAAGTCTATAACACTAGTGGGGTTTGTACCACTGATTAACTTGTATAAATACATGTGTTGGATACTATGGTATCCAATATCTGTTGAAATTAAACAATAAATATTAATAATATAATTAACATTATAAACATAATAAGGTTCTAACAAAAATCCTACAAAACCGGTTTTTAAGTGGTTATAGCCTAGTGGGAGGCTGCCAAGTCCAAGCACAAGTTGGCGAGTTCAAACCCCAGTGCGGGCACATAACGTGATTCTTGTAACAACATAGACACGTTATTATCATTCCCTTTTCGGCGAAGGAAAACGTCGTGAGGAAACCCACTGACGCGAGGATTATTTCGGAGGTATGCATGTTATCCACCGAGCCGGGTGGGTCCCCGTGGTGGATCACAGCTTATCCTCCTGCCGGCAGTGAAGCGCGGCCCGTGCCCAGCAGTGGGCGGATGTGTGTTGCGAAATTGAGTGAGTGTAATTATTGTTTTAGACTTAGAAAATATATTGTTGTAGAGCATAATGAGGTAGTTATGTACATACATATGTTATATTGAATATCCGAGTCTTTTTTGCTTCCTTTATCCATCAGCATGATAGCCACGTTTTCGTCCGCCTGTACCCCGACGCGCGTCTCGAGGTGCGCGAGGCGGCCGGCGGCGTCCCTCCGCAGCGCGGCGTGGTTGAGCGACTGCAGCGAGTAGACAGGAGAGCCGCGGTTATTGCCGTCCAGGGACACCTCCTTACAAGGCAACTCTGGAAACAAACTCAACTTTACTAGTTATTCTTGTACGAAATTTTGATAAACAGTCATTATTATTATTAGGTGTAGATAGATAGATAACTCTTTACTCGTTACTCTTTACTCACCAATATGTATGGAACACAGCAAGGTCGAACTTAAAAATAGGCACATTGGGCGGTCTTATTGCTTAAAGCGATCTCTACCAGACAACCTTGGGTGGGCTCGACCTTTGCATTTTGCATCTACCTGTTTAATAGTCTAATAAAATAAACCTCTACAATAGAGATTTGTTTTTATAGTTTACCGTGCTGCAAGTATATTTACAGACAAAAAACGACGTAAAGTGGAGGATGCTTTACTGAAACTTCCTGGGCTTTTAGGAAATAATCCAAAATTACGGTTTTTTGGCGTTGAGTCACTTGCCCACACTCGTGCACGTTACCGAGAACTAAATGATTAATATGGCTCTATCTAATATTACACATGATCACCCGAAGAAACATTATTATCTTCAAAATCAACAACTTCGTGCAACTCAACGCACCAGCGCATCCCCGCCAAAACAAATTACAGGTACCATCCACTTTTTTTTTTAAATTTCTGCGCACTGTTAAAATAAATAAACAAACTCAAATACCTCCGAACGAGGCATCATGCATCTAGACAGACAACAAGTAGTTCAACTTACGAGCTGTTCCTGATGTTTGGTTCTGGAACACTTTAGTCTGCATATTGTACACTCTTTGTATAGTTTTGTTTTCTAGTTTCTGGATAGATGCATCTAATGATACATTCCATGTACGCGTCATATTTTCTGCCAAACTCTTGTATGTTTGCTTCATTGTTTCTTCGGATGCAGCCAACTGTTCTGTTAACGAACTTACTTTTCCGTCAATATATGCTATCAATTCGTCTAAAATATCCATTTTTAACGTGTACAGTTTGTGATCGAATTTATCTTCCAATGCCGTTTCGTTGACACATCGTGTCTCTTGAACATTTATTATTCCGACCACAAGACTAATTAAACTGAATTTAAATAACACAATGCATAACACACTCATGTTTGCACGAGACACTGCCTTGTTTCACTATAACTACAACACGCCGACTTCATTATATATGTTCGTAGTTATCTTATCTGCAAATGAACTTATTATTTAACCTACAGTTCTTCTCAGATGAAAACCCGACTACGGTAAAGTCAAAATAAGAAATTGTTATTTAAAATAGCAGCTCGAAACAGTAACTAAACATGTTAGGCTGTCTAAGTGTCTATATACCTACCTACAGTAATAACACAGCTTGTAATGGGTAGAGGTATCAACTAGAAAAAGGTAAAGTTTGCTGCTTCGTAAGAAGTAGGTAGGTAGGTAGGTACTTAATCACCGGAACAGTAACTACTGATCCGACCCCTTTCTTCTTAATAATCTTTTCACTAATGGAAAGCTACATTATCGTTGTGTGTATTGGCCATGTTTT
This sequence comes from Hylaea fasciaria, assembly GCA_905147375.1. NCBI lineage: Eukaryota > Metazoa > Arthropoda > Insecta > Lepidoptera > Geometridae > Hylaea > Hylaea fasciaria. The sequence continues at coordinate 1,819,285 of LR990192.1, forward strand.
ATCCCGGGGAATGACGAGAACCCTCGGGAAAACGGGAATTACGCGGGTGAAACCGAAACGAAAGCCGTCGATTTTATCTTCTATTCCAGTTTCATTCACATGTTGTAGTTATCTTCTCTGCAAATGAACTTATTAACCTTCGACAGGTCTGCTCGGGTAAAAACCAGACTATGGCAACGCCAAAATAAGGAATAGTTATAATAGCAGCTCGGAACAGTACCTAACTATACATATCAGACTGTCTACATATTATATACATACATACCGTCTACATAGGTAGGTACATCAGTTTTGCGGTATGCTCTTTTACATCGGGGAAATACAACACACAATATCACGAAGGTATTTTTAGTACAAAAGAAGTGTACTTACCTATCTGAAGGGCAATCTGTAGCGTTCATCCAATTGATTCGTGTAGACCACTCTTTAAAAAAGCGGCCAAGTGCAAGTCGGACTCGCCCATGAAGGGTTCCGTAACAGCAAGATAATAATAATATAATATTAATAATTCAGCCTGTAACTGTCCCACTGCTGGGCAAAGGCCTCCCCTCACTTTCGTGAGGAGGATTAGGCCATAATCCACCCCGGGGGCCCGGTCCGGGTTGGTGGCAGCAAGAAACATAATTAATAGTTCTAGTAGTTCGTTGTAACTTTGATCGATGTTTTAATAGTAGTGTATTTATGACGTATTAAAAAAAACTACTAGTTCGCCGAGGACGTTCTTTGTGCTTTAACTGTATACTTAGCGGGTGGAGATGTGCAAGAGAGGCCGCGTACGCTACTAACTTATCCTCCATAGTTCTCGTCATCGGGAAACACTCCACCTCGGTTGGTAATAACATATTTATACAAGAAACCCGCAGGGTTATCATCTTATCATCGCATGACCTTCTGACCGAGTGGAATTTTACTTGTGTCTTTTTAGGGGTTAGTCTGTGCCAATGAAGTGTTTTATATACTTAATAAGTATTTTATTATAGGGAACTCCAAGGCTCGTCTTCTTGATGCTGCAATTTTTTTCTATCCTCTGTTAGTTGCACTTTCATGTATTAACAAAAAAATAATTATACCGAGTTGGTAGAGGCGCTATGCCTTAAAGCTTATTTCTAGATTACAATGTACCTACAAGGTAGGTGGCATAAGACCACGGCTACCCTGAACAGTGAACATATCGATGAATAGGATGGTATGGTCTTATCTCGTGTCTATCTCGTGTCGGTTTACATCTTAGCCCTTAGGTATATATTTGTATAGGCATCTGACGAGTAGTTCGGCTCCTCGTCCAGAGATGGCGCTGTTCAAATACAAGTGGCCGTACAATGAGCTAGTTCTTACTACTCCTTAAACAGATGGCGCCTTTTCGATACCCAGGTGGCGCAACAATAGCATACAAAGTTCACACATTATAATATTCTTACAGGTAGTAAGAATTTCTTACTACCTGTTACCTATTTATGAAGTCGCGTGTAACAGCTAGTAATATTATATGCGTAAGAACTCTACATCTTAATATGTAATCACAGTACAATTTCTATTTCGTCAGCTAGGTATGAATAAAAATGAAAAACACATTATAATAAAGCAATAACTTGTTTTATTTCGGTAAATAATATTAGTTTGTGCATGCCCAAACGATTTTCTAATAGTATTTCATACTACATTACTTAAAAGTAACACAATAATTAAGACTTTTAATAATTTATTATACTTACAATGCACTCCCCCTAAGTATTCCTGATTATGACTTGGGGGTCAAGTCTGCTAATTTAAGAACACTTCAATCGAATCTAAATGGAGTGGCTTCAGAATAGTATGTCACAATTTATCCCGAAGTACACCATTGCATTCGATAGAAGCGTTAAATTAGCAGGCTTGACCCCCAGGTGTTGTTGCAAACAGTTCGATTAATTATAGGCTTAATGTACTTTGTAACAATTAGAGTAACAATACAGAACCGAACGGTAAGTCGGAACAACTCAAAGACCACCGATAATATACCAATTAGTTATATTCAGGGTTTAAAGCATCATATTTATCTATGAGGTAGATAGAAATTCGTGCATTTACAAATAGAAAACACAACACTATAATAAATAATCATTATATAGACAGAAATAACTCTTCATTGACATCTAAATGTATAGAACACACACGATTCAATGGGCGGTCTTATCGTCTCTCTCTACCAGATCGATCTCTACCGGACAACATTTGGATGGACAAGATAGTGCCAAATTGTTAATACATATTATAATGGTTACACAAAGATTTATAATGTGCATACCAATAATATACCTAATAATTATAACGATAAATAAATACAATCTATAATAAACAAATCAAATACATAACTATATAATATAATAGGATAACTGTGCAATAAATATTCTAGCAGTGGGTAGATAGGTAATGTTCGCAATCTCTATCATTCTATGTAAAATGACAGATAATTATTATCTTACTTAATATTATAAAGCCGAAAGTTTGTGAGTGTGTGTGTATGTGTGTATGTTTGTTACCTCTTCACGCTCAAACGGCTGGATCGATTTCGATGAAATTTGGTATAGGGGTAGATTGGACCTATGAGACGGACATAGGCTATCTTTTGTCTCAAAAAATAATCTCAAAGGGGATGAAATAGGGGTTGAAAGTTTGTATGGGGAATCCATAATTCTTCAAGTTAGGGATCTGAAAATTCTTATTTAGGCTTTTGGTAAGATATAAATAAATACGGGTTTCAGCTTTTTTGCAAAATGATTCCTAAAGGAGGAAAAGCAAGGGGGGTTGAAATTATGAGGTATTCTTTAGATGCACCCCCAACGGACCACAATAAACGGCTGAACGGATCGTTATTTAAAGGGGGAGAGTGCGATGGGACGAGAGGGGGGAGAGTACGGGGGAGGGGAGGGGGAGAGTGGGGGGAAAAGGGAGAGCGGGGAGAATGAGGGGAGAGGGGGGTAGAAAGAGGGGAGAGTGGAGGGAGAAAGAGAGGAGAGTGGGGTGAGAAAGAGGGGAGAGTGAGGGAGAGAAAGAGGGGAGAGTGGGGAAGAAAGAGGGTAGAGTGGGGAGAAAGAGAGGGGAGAGCGGGGAGAAAGAGGGGAGGGTGGGAGGAGGAAGAGGGGAGATTGGAGAGAGTGGGGGAGAAAGAGGGGAGAGTGAGAGGAGAGTGGGGAGAAAGAAAAGGGAGAGCGGGGAGAAAGAGGGGAGAGTGGGGTAGAAAGAGGGATAGTGGGGGGAGAAAGAGGGTAGAGTGGGGGGAGAAAGAGGCGAGAGTGGGGGGAGAAAGAGGGGAGAAAGAGGGGTGAGGGGTGAGAATGAGGGAGAAAGAGGGTAGTGTGGGGGAAGAAAGAGTGGAGAGTGGGGGAGACAGAGGGGAGAGTGGGGGTAGAAGGAGGGAAGAGTGGGGGGAAATAGGGGAAGAGGGGAGAGTGGGGGGAAATAGGGGAGAGTGGGGGGAGATAATTTGGTTCACAGATAGGTTATCTTCCAACTTAGGACATAGGCTACGAACAATGAACATATTATTAAGTCATCATCATAATCATCGCCGTTTTCCATCAATGCGGTAAAGGCTTTAATTCATCATCATCATCATCGTCACCGTTGTGCATCAGTGCAATAAAAACTGTGAAAAACTACCCCATTGGCTTGAAATTTGGTATATTGATAACTTATACACAAACTTACACAATACACAGTGGGCTAAACTGTGAAATAGTACCTTAATTTGCATGAAATGTTGTAAGCAGATAGTTTAGAGACACAATATAGGCTACAAGTCATCATCATCATCACTGTTTTCCTGTCCATCAGTGCAATAATAACTGTGAAAAACGACCTAACTTCAGTATTTTCTCTGACACAATGTTACAAGTCCTATCTAATATCCACCGCCCTGTAGGTTTTATAATGTGAAACGCGGGTGAAGCCGCGGGGCGCAGCTAGTAATAAAATAAACTCACTCAACAGTGTAGTGAACCTATAATGTAAATGTATACGCAGTACGCACTCCATAAATGCTTTGCTTCCTATTAAATTATTTGTAAACGATGTCGGAAAGTTAATGCTTCATAATTTCGTTATCCTTACAAGTTCTAACTTACCTACTATTTTATTAACAACGTTAAGGTGGCCGTCATGTGGCAGATTGTGTTTATTACTTGTAAAAATAGTTATTACTCCAGGGTAGGCTCTCCATGCTCGATAGGTACACAAAGCTACGGAAAAAAAAGACGCAACGCTCAAAAGTCATATACCAAATCCCGATAATGCTATCTCACTTGATTCTCATATTGAAGGTGCCCCTTCTTTTAACGATAGGATATTAAATAGGTATTATGTGATTATTACCTAAATATATCATGTCAACATTGTAAATAGTGTACTTGTCTGAATTACGAGTGACTCTTAATCGTGCTTCGATGTCGCAAGGGTTATTTCTAAACCGATTACGAACTAATTAACGCCCGAAATTAATATTGTATCTCCTATCCAAGATTGAAATCGTTCTTGGATTGCTGCCTATCGTTCGATCGATCTCCGATCTGCGTGCATTTATAAACCAATCCACGGATCGGTTATTTCGGCCGTAAGTAGATTCTGGTAATTCTTTCACTGATAGACTGACGGCCGAAATTAATAATCAATCCCAATCCAAATTTTGCTATCAGGGATTGATAACACAATCCATTTTAGGGTCAAACGTGCCAATAACCGATCCATGGATTGATTTATGAAGGCACGCAGGTTGGAGATCGATCGAACGATAGGCAGCAATCCAAGATAGATTTTAATCTTGGATAGAAGATACAATATTAATTTCGGGCGTGTCGATTCTGATAATTATTTCACTGATAGACTGACACTACACACTGTCACTGACTACGACACTGCGACTAGAGTGACACGAAAGTTTTACCCCGCCAAAATCCAAGTCCATGCAGTACACCGAGACATGCGCGAGTGAAAAAGCAGGGAGCAGGCTGTTAGCAGAACCTTCATTGACAAACAAAGGTCGTAAATAGTCCTGTCTGATAAGATGGCATAGGCTCCATAAAGTGCTACAATTCTCACTTAACTTATGCTGTTTCTGAGCCCCTAGCTTACCTTAACTTTGACCGACTCTAATAAAAACTACAGCAACATATTATACGAATCAATCATTAATGCTAATAAACCTGCAACGTTTCTTTACGCGGTCGCGAGTTCCGCTTTAGAATTATTTTATTCGTAGATTTAGTTAATACCATAATGAGGCACGGTCTCTGTTAACCGTTAGTAGATTAGTGTTACTACATCGGATACGGATTTGTTCAATCTGTGCGTAGATTTAGTTACACTACACGAGACACGGATTTATATTATGGCTAATTATTAGTCGATTTAGTTAAACTACATACTACACCGGGCACGGTTGGCGATTCACATCATTCGTAGATTTAGCCATACAACGAGCACGGTATCCGCTTCAAGCTGCTCGCCGATTTAGTCAACATCAGGCATGACAACACCAGGCACGGATTCGGAAGTGTCAGTAGATTTAGTTATACCACACGAGACGCGGATTCCGCTTTGTACTGTTCGTAGATTTCGTAAAACATGCCCCTGCAGTTCATTTTGATCTTCATCTTGGAGCATAGCAGGAAGACTCCGGACAGCTTCCGGTGTAAGGAGTATATTTCTTCGGGCGGCGGGCACAGGCGGTGCGTGAGGATGGTGGGGACGAGCGCCTGGATGCGCCGCGTCGTCTTCTGCGTGCCGAAGTCGAATTCCCCGTCTTGAGTGAACACCTCCCCCATGATCATGACGGTGTCGACGTGTGTCTCCTCCATTACCTGCAATGCAATTGGAAACTCACTTTTTGAGGACACGCCGGATGCATACGCTTGTCTTTGTGTGTGGGATTGAATTGTACTGTCGTCGTTGATTGGAGTTTACTGAATATTTACTATGTGAATAGAATTATTGGACCCACTTTTTTATTGAGGAAATATACGAATAGTAATAATACTCATTCTCGTTTTTTTTCTTTGACCATATTTATAAATATATTATTATTATATATAATATAATCTTATTTATATGTGATGTCAAAGGGGGTTGCGGGAGGTGCGGGCGGCAGACGTACCTCTCTCGATCACAGATTCTACATAGTTACTTTGTATTCGATCCCCTTTGGCATCTTACCCCCACGCCCCCGTAGCGGGCGAGGACTGAGTTAAACGGTCGCAACATAGTCAAGGAATACATTTTTTCCTTTAGTAGGTAAATAATATGTCACCTTAGATTCGTATCCTGTGAGGAACTTCATATCCTTGGACATCTGCAGGACGGTGTCTCGGTCGCCCACCGACGCCGCCTTGATGATCTCGATGTACTGGTCCATGAACTCCTTGGAGTATTCCCGCGTGGCGCCGAAGTCCAGTAGGACCACCTGTGAGGAAGCATCAGGTGACAGGTCTGGTGAAACGGCTCTACGACTAGAGGTCTAATGAAACTGTGTAGTAAGGACTTTTATTGTATAGCCATCCATTTTCCACTATGCAAAATTTCAGCTCAATCGAAGTGGTGGGTCAAAATGAACTCTCAGGATTTTTTTGCAGCGATAGATGAAACCAAATAAAGGCTTTTAAATTAGAACAAATAGCGCAAAAGCGCTCGCGATCTTGTCCGATAACGTCCGCGTACGTTTGTGAAGTAGCACTGAAGTAGCACCAAAAGTAGCTTAACATCTCCGTATCTTAAATTTAATATACACCCTAAAAATATACATTTTGCGTATCTACAATTGAACGGCCTCTAAAGTAGTTGAACATCTCCGTATCTTAAATTTAATATACACCGAAAAATGTATAGTTTGCGTATCTACAATGGAATTGCAAACTAAAACATGTTAAGCTACTTTTGACGCCGACCGTACACGGACGTCGGCGCACGTCCGTCAACAGTATGAGTGGCCACTCGCCTGCTTAGTGTTGGGGTTGTAGAAGAAGTTGGCCCAGTTGGGGTCAGTCTGCATGCAGCGCAGCACGAACATCTCGCGCAGACATAGGCGCATTATCTTGGCGGCGACGTCCGCGCGGACGTCGTACGTCGCGTCGAATACGCGGTCTAGCGGCACGCCGTCGATCAGCTCAGTGGTTATCACCTCGGCTGAGCAGAGTTCGTCTGTACCAATAAAAAAAAAACTGAATTGAAGCCCTCCTTTTTTAAAGTCAGTCGCATATTTCGTTTTTTTAAGTTTTACGTTTGTATGTTCCGGGTAATCTCCAAAATGACTGGGCTTTCACTGGACAGCTGAATAGCTAATGAGTAACTTTTTATTGTTTAGTCAACGTGGGTGGAATTGTGGGCGGCATCTACTAATATTATAAATGCGAAAGTTCGTGTGTGTGTATGTTTGTCCTCTCCTCATGCCTAACCGGATAAACGGATTTTGATGAAATTTGGTACACAGATACTATAAATACTGGAATATAAAATTGGACACTTTTTATCCCGTAAAAGTCTACAGTACTTCTAGTATAAGTTTTTGTAGTCAGAAACGTAACTATCGCTTTTGCATATTTTAATGTTTCTATGAAAACTTGAACAGCGCCCCTACCGGCGCGTTTATGAACGAAAACTCTTCATACAAAGAGCTAGTTGACGTGTACTATGTCGAGCTAGTAAAAACTCATACTCAGGGCACAATTCAGGCGGGATAATAGCGAACGTGGGTATAACGGCGGGCGTATCTAGTTGTCTATACTAATATTATAAAGAGGAAAACTTTGTTTGTTTGGTTGTAATGAATAGGCTTCGAAACTACTGAACCGATTCGAAAAATTCTTTCACTGCTGGGAAGCTATGCAATCCCCGGTACACATAGGCTACCTTTTATCCCGTAAAAATTAATGGTTCCCGCGGGACAGTAGTTAACGCGGGTGAAACCGCGAGGTGCTAGTATAATATATATCGGTGGTTTACCGATGACGTCAGGCACGAAGTATTCGGGATACGGCGCGAGGAGGCGTTTGAATTTGCGAGTGCACACCGCCTCGCGCTCGTAGTCGACCTCCCACGCCAGCTCCTTCTTGGCAACCTCCACGATGTTGTCGATAAACATGCCTTTGGGAAACATGTTCCATACCTGGAACCGTGATATTCCATTTACCGATACTCATATCGGTTAAATTTCATAAATGTTAAGCACATTTTAGACGGCACATTCGAATGTTAATTGACTATCACGGATTTCGAAAATATATTCTTGCACATAGTGTATGGGTACCTGAGATAAATAGAAGCTGACATCAGGTATAGGGCGATGTCATGTGGCACAGGGACTGACAAATAGCTACAGCAACGAGACTTACATGCCACAAAAAAATTTAATAACTTATTAGCAATCCAATGAACTTTGGAGCAGTGGACGCGTTACCTTCATGACTCCAACAAGGTTGTCGATGTCACTGTCGATGCCCTTGGCGACGCCTGGGTACTGGACCTTGATGGCCACCTCGCGTCCGTTGTGCAGGGTAGCCAGGTGCACCTGACCTGTCAGACAACAAACATATCATCATGTTATTGCCATTTATCATTACAAACCTATGTATTGCATTGCCATAATTCAAACATTATGACTGTGATAGGAACATTTAAATAAATAAAAGCCACAATGGTCCAGACATTACAATGAACATATCTATGTATTTATATGGATGTAGACTTTTCTCCACCCATACAGATAGTTACATTTGCCCACAGATATTTCTACCATTCACGATATATATATATTATGAACCCAACCTTTGTTAATGACTAGGTTCAGTACACCTTATATGTTCCTAGTACTTTGCTACTGACCTATGGACGCCGCAGCGAATGGTTTATCTTCGAAGCTCTGCACTCGAGACCGCCAGCCCTCGCCCAGCTGCGCTACCAGCACCTTCTCCACCTGCCACGTGGGCATGAAGTCTGCCGACCGACGCACCCGCTCGAAGATGCGCTGCAGCTCCGGAGAGATCACAGCCTCATCTTGGATGCTCAGCAACTGACCCAGCTTGAGTGCAGCGCCTGGTGCCGGCAAAGAGCAAAGTTAATTCAGATATTAATAGCTTCCATTACTTAAGTTAGTAATGAGATAAGCGTGAAGCTTGAGGTTGCGGTTTGAATACCTGTGCAGGTGAATGATGATTTTATTCCTGTCATTGTTCATGAGATTTAAAAGCTTGGCTTGTTAAAGTGGTATAGTTATGTTCCTTATTTGGAGTTGAATTATATGTGTAAAACAAAATATAATATGGACCGAATATGGCATACAATGTGGGAAGGAAACAGATTTTTTTCCTATGGAACGAACTTCCGTGGGACGAATGTGGATTAAATCCTAACTGTTAACATATGAAGCGACATAGGATATCGACCATACAGCCAGTCTTTCGGTAAGCCTCGTACCTCGGACTTTGCAGAGTGTGTCGACGATCCGCTCGGCGTTGGCGGGCGACAGGAACACGTGCGAGGGGTCCTCGACGCGGCCCGTGGCGGCCTGCAGCGTGTTGCGTGCGTACTGGGCCACCGTGCCTACCCCAAGCCCTGCAGCCAGCGAGCCGAACGAGAACATCCGCCCGAGACGCGACGAGGGCACCACGCGCGCTTTGGAGTTCTCGCTCAACTGCGGAGATCATTTAGATTAGATGATGGCAGATAGCGAGACAGTGCATTTTTCTTGCCATACTTTATTAAGTGTATACAAAAAGATAGAAGTTTACAAAATGGTACTCACAGCAACCCTTATTTTCTTCTTGGCAGATGGTCTGGTTGTGGCTCCGGTAACAGTGGCAGCCATTTCAGGCTTCAAACTCTGCGTTTCAACTTTCACTACAGGTGTTACAGGCTTCTCTACTTTAGGCTGTGTTTTTCGAGCATCAATACCAGCATGCAAGTTCTCTAAGGGTGCCGCTATCTCGACTTTCTTCAGAGGCAGTTCTGGACTAGGATTATTTTGATCTTTCTTCAAGCTCTCAAACGTTTTATTGAATTCTCTATTCAGCTCTTCAATCTCTTCTTTGGTTTCCGGATCCATACTGGCTTTGCTGTCTACATCGGCATTGAAATTGGGAATGTGCATTACGGCATACTGCCTGAAGCCGTGAGCGACTACCAGTGCTCTCTGTACAATGTCTTTGGCAAGATCGGGGCTTGGTTGTGAAGCGGTGAGTGGGTTAGTGGGCAAAGTCTGTAGGGCCGATTTTAGGCTGGAATTATTCCATAGAACTTGAGAGGCCTCCCGCTGCACCGTTACACCCGCTTCTGCCACCAGTCGGAGCCCCCTCAGTACGCATATCAAGTCGTTAATGTGTGACATACCCTGTAAATGTTTAGCATTGTTAGTGTTTAATGAGCACATTTCGTAGATACCCATAGTGTTAAGTATTTAGTTTATATTTGCAGTTTAGTTTCCAAAGCACCACTCAACAGCACTTTTATCTGAAATCAGATGGCCGATGAAAAACGACACCGGATTGATTACGGATATAAGTACTTACAGACAGATCAGACGTATCTCAAGGTTGAGTATATATAATAGGTATAACTATTGCATAACATTAAAAACATTTGAGTCCTAGACACCATGCAACAAAGTTAGCAACCGTTTATTTGGAATATAATTATTTTCATACCTGTGAATTAGGCTGTGGTGCTCAAAGGCTAAATTATTGGATAATCAAGGTGTTATTACCAAAATTAAAAGTGTAAACATTGAATTTCATCAGCCAGTCATAGACGATGTATGAAAAGTAACTGAACTAGCGAACAGAAAGGGCAATAATTAATTGAAATATTAAAACGCAACGGCACGTACCTACGCAAAAGCCTAAAAATGAATATTAACTAATAACAAAAGATATAACAAAAATTTTAGGTTATTATGCTTTCCCGAAAATCGATCGACAATTATTTCGACAGTCGTCTTGTTTGAGTTTTGAAGTTGTTTGCTTTGGTTGTTTGATTTGTTTGAGAGTTTGAGTGAATAAATGTCAACTGGTTTTGAGATTATACCTACCTACTTCTTTTATATTTTGACAGTGACAGCTGAGTTGTTTTTTGTTTGGACCTTGCATGATTGTTGCAATCTTCCAGTGAGGTGTAGGTATGTAGTAAGTACATACAATCATGGAATCATTCGTGGTAGGTGTACATTGTACAATCATCAAAATAGTAAAATATAATTACAATTTTCAAGTTTGTAAGGAGGTATATATAGGTAGTTAGCTAACTACGTAGGTACCTTCTTTCCTCTATGTAGGTAGGTATAGTAGTACCCACTACCCAACTGATATGGCTTACCGATGTACCTACCTGCGCAGAACATGAATTTTCAAAGCCCGGGAAATGCTATTGACCGCTATTGGTCGGCAGCCGCCGCCATCTTAGCGAGCTTAGAGTGAGATGGAACTAACAGCTGCAGTGTATTATGAACCTTATAATAGTGGTCTTAGGTTGATTGTAAGTTTTAAGCATTCTTTCGTTAATCTTCGGACCATACTTTCTTTTCTGCGCGAACGAAGATTCACGACGCGCCTTATAAGTTGGGTACTAGTATACCTAGGTAGTCAGCCTGTCTTGGGTTGGGCCTCTTAGGTCTAGTAGGTAGATCTATAATTCAACGTAAAGATTTAATATTATAGTGGCCTAGCGGCCTAGTGGTGAATATGGTGGATATTGTATGGTGTTGATTTTGGAGACATTGTTACAATAATATTTTGAAGACGGTTTTTGGTATAACAGTAATTTTCTAATATCAAATTCTCAAACACTTTACATGGAATCAAGAAAGATTGTCTCCGCTGCACTCAAACCATAATAGTGTACACTGTACTGCCTACCATATAATAATACTATAATTCAGCCTGTAACTGTCCCACAGCTGGGCAAATGCCTCCCCTCACTTTCGTGAGGAGAATTTTATTAGGCCATAATTATTCATCACGGCGGCAAAGTCTGGGTTGGTGGATAACATGCCTCCGAATTAATTATCGGGCATGTTGGTTTCCTCACGATATTTTCCTTCACCGAAAACCGAGTGATAATTACGTACACAAATATTTTAATAAGAAACTCATAGGTACGTGCTGGGATTTGAACTCGCTACCTCCGCTTTGGAAAGTGGATATTATTCGCCCCAAGGAGAATACAAACGCTGGTTCGCCCACTAGGCTACCACCGCTTACCTACCTATACTATCCTTATATTATTAGTTGGTTTGTTTGCACAGATGCATGATAGGAAAAAGGGAAAATGAAACTAAGGTTACACTAGAATATCCATATATTAATCTTAAAAGTGACTTAAGTAAAAGATGACAAAAATAAATAGATTATGTAAACAATAAATTTCCACTCCAAAATTGACAATGTTGAAATAAGTATTTCAAATATATTATGTTAATACATACAATACCTAGTTAATTATATATTATAAAAATATATAAATATAATATAAAAACAAGGAATTTTTTATGTTCGATAAAAAACATGTTCGATGTGTGAGATGACAGTCATCATGTAGGTAGGAAGTTCGACGTGACGTTACATGGTGTTTTGATCATTTTTAACTCAACTTCACCGATAAGAATAACAAGTATTATGGATACGCCTAATATTAATTATGTTTTAATAACCTAAATATACTACTTTGGAATACATTTTATGAAAGTAGTTGAGCTATTCGTGTTCTGTTGGTTCCAATAAAAAACACTTGCTGTAATGTGTTATGTCCACTGGCAAAATTTTACTTAGCAGGACTAGCCGTGGCTATGGCTCTGGCTAGCATCGCCTAACAATAAATAACAGGACCTTTCTATCATTGTGTGATGGCAGAATATTATGTCCTAATTATGGTCAGGCTATGCTATAACCATGCACTGTGCAACCATCTTTGGTTAAAATTAGATGGTGATGTTGTCTCATGCATAGAAAAGGAAAATACAATTAATGAGCCCAGGATAGCCATTATCCCAGAGTGAGATAACCATACTAGTGACACTTAGGAATACACAACCAACACAATTTTCTTAATACTCTACATAAGAAAGTTAAGTAATATCCTCGAATACATAGAAATGCGAGACTAAAGTCTTCAATTTTTTAAGTCCTAATACATAAATACAGACTAGTAACTATTTGCTACTACGGACATCCAGAATGAATAAATAATGGTTCGTGAACCAATTCGGCTAAAATACAATCGAATATTATAGAACAATGAGTATTATAATTCATATCATGATTTTACTAAACTTTTTATGATCCTGTGCATAACTGCATAATATCCATGAGGTCCACTGAACTCAATAATATAAGATTATGGAACAGTAGCGACATAATTGCGCTAAAATGCGATTTAAAATGTTACTTCTCTATCAACAATCCAGTTTATTCATATTATTATGTTATACAGCTCAGTGCGTACACATAGGACACTGTTCCTGGGACATTGAGAACGCATACATTTAGACTTCCTTACGAGTCGTAACCGTGACTTTTTTAATTAGAGAAAGACCTTAATACTGCTTGGAGAGATACATTCTACTTATTGTTCTATAGTGTTTATTATATTGCAAAATACATTTAAAATACGGTTTGAATTAGGAATATACTTGGCTAAAGTGTAATACGAGTATTATGGTATTTGATTATGTTGATCTCACATAGATTTATAATATTGCAAAACACATCTAAAATATTGTATGAGCTCGGAATATACTTGTCTAAAGTGAATAATATGTTATTATTGCATATTAATAAATAAATAGCTGACTTATATTTTCTAGTGCATGATGCGGATATTAAGGAATTAGACATGTATTGTATATTATGCCACACAAACCTATCGACTAAGTTATATTTAAAATAAATATACAACCTGGGTACCTACCTAAAACGTGTGTGGAGGGGGGGGGGGGGGGGGGGGCACTAAAGACAATTGCATAAAATGGAGGCCGTAGCAGGCCTTCAGGGTTCGCTGTGTGACAGACAGGCCTCCTACCATTAGGAGCGCTATCATGCAGTCGGCCCTTAGGTGGCCTAAAACCTCTACCACCAGAAAACGTCAGCTAATAAATTCATGCGTTTAATGCGCCCAATTAAAACCTCTCAAAACAAAAGTAAAGTTCCAATATCATATAAAATGTCCCGCGAATACCCTCATGGTTGGTTGAGACAAATCCACAAAGGTGCTTATATAACCTGAGAGAGAGATGGTAGAATGGATCAACTGGGAAGTACTGGTAATGCGGAGCAACTAGGAAGTACCGGTAATGCGGAGCGACTGAGAAGTACTGGTAATGCGAATCAACTGGGAAGTACCAGTTGCGTGGATCGAGTGGGAAGTACCAGTTGCGTGGATCGACTGGGAAGTACCGGTTGTGTGGATCGATTGAGAAGCACCGGTTGCGCGGATCGATTGGGAAGTACCAGTTGCGTGGATCGACTGGGAAGCACCAGTTGCGTGGATCGACTGGGCAGCACCGGTTGCGCGTTTTGACTGGGAAGTACTGGTTATGCGGATCGACTGGGAAGTACCGGTTATGCGGATCGACTGGGAAGTACTAGTTTGGTAGTGCGGATCAATCTGGAATTTAGTAACGGTTGTATAACCTTAAAGCACTTGTAGAAGCAAATTTCGCAGAACTTTTGAAATGAAATGGAATCAGTAAAGAATTTGCATGGTAGCATCTAGTGACTTCCATTTGGGGCACGAATGAGGGGTGAAAGGTGATCCAAATTGAAGAGTAAAAATGTACGAATTCCTCAAACCGAAGTTTCGACTTCGATTGGAGAAAACTTAAAAACTACTATCAAATTGATAACGTCAAAAAGTCCTTAGATTTTAGAAACTTAGGTTTCACCCACTCGTATGCTAGGTATTAAAAACTACGAATAATAGTCCTGTTCGCATATAATCACTTCATTGACGAGTACAATACAAGCGACGGATCTTGGCCGCCCTGAAATCAGACTCTACGAGTTGAAAAGGCGCACGGAAACCGACACGGGATGTTTCGCGTCCACAAACACATTCGACATTTAGTGACGCCCGCTGTTCACTGTACTGTACAGCGGCCAAGATCCATAGCGCGTATTGTAGCAAAGTAGCTAAGAAACAGATTATGAAAATAAGTTGCGTCTATTACGATACATGTAGCTGTCGTTGGTGTATATGTAACCAAGGTTGTACAGCAACACGAGGTCTACATGGACGCGACGATGCGGTAGTCAGTTACCGGGGCCCGTCAGTTGCAGCATGATGGCCTGGAACTCGCTGTCAGACAGCGGCGTGCAGTGAGAGGCGCGGTAGTCGCGCATGTAGCGGGTCAGCTAAAACAAAACAGACAGACTCACAATGTTACAATGTTTAGTTTTAGTGTTATTCAGTATCTCACAACATACAAGTTATGTTTGAATTGAACATATTATTATTCGTATTATCCACCGCAGATTCACCCGAGTTGACTATAAAAGCAGCCAAGTTGCTCCTCATAACTTTCGTCTATGCTTATAACACCAGCCAAGCGGCGAAAGTCCACTCAAAATCGGTAACATCATTTCGTAGATTAGCCAGAACAAACAACCGGGCGGACAAACATTTCCGTAACGTTTTTATTGTCAAGCACTGTTTCATAGTTTAACACGACTTTGGTGAAAAGCGGTTATTTAACGTATAGACGCTACTTACGTGGTTGAGCACTTCCTGTTCACCGGCGGGCATTTCATCGTGCACCCAGGGCCGCTTCTCGGCCGCCATGTGCGCGTACGTCAGCAGCAGGCTGAGGTGGTCGCGCAGCACCTCCGGGTGGCGCTGGCGCACCAGCTCGATCAGCAGGTAGTTGCCGCGGTTGCTCGAGGTCTCTCCGCGCCTGAACACAGGGAAACGCACCAATTCTCCTTGTTATACGGTTGCATTTTGGTTTGGCAACGGGCGACAGGTAGGGCACCAAATCTCGCGCCATATTAAGTCATCGATACCAATTCTGTTGGCACAAACTCTATTGCCCCTACTGCGTGTTCTGAGCAGAACGCGCTTTGAAAAATAGATTAGTTTATCTGGAATGGCATTTTTATTTCGCCCACATCCGTATTTCTATACTACTCGCGTCACTGGCGACAGTTAAGTAAAGAGCGTGTTATCCCAATTTCGTCTATTGCCAAATCGTAACGTTGTAAATACCTACTACATTTGAGCTCAGAAGAAATATACGTTACTATAAAAATATACGTATAATATGCGTCAATTATTTTTGTTGCCCCGGGGGTCAAACGGAAATAGTACCTACTGGTTTTAGTATTTTTTTCTATACCTATTGTAATTGTTACCATGATATAATATTCAAATTGTATGTGGGTACTGAAATATCATCGTATTTTTAATTACTTGTGATGCTCCAACAGAATTTGCACCATTACAGCGAATAAGTATCTACGAAACATTACATCAAAATATTTACTGCTTCTTTAGTTGAAAATAAACATGGAAATATTTATCTATAGATAATATTTTAACTAAAATTATTTGCGCGAGAATTGGTCTAATTCTTGTGCCGTACACACACATGCATATCGCTCTAATGCCGTCAAATCACTGTGGCAAAATATGGTGAAATTGCATAAAGATTCCGCAGTTACTGTATGTACCAATAGTTTTTTTTACCACATGGGCCATTTCGTAGACCATGTGAATGTCAAGAAATTGGTTATCTGGAGACATATTTTGCCATTTATTGTCCGTGTGTTGACACGACTAAATGAAAACACAGTTGTATACGAAGCGAAGCTGCAGCGGTACTTTCTCACTGTTGCAGAAGAGACCTACTACTACTTTTATAGAACTGAAGAATTATTAAAATGTGGTAAAGGACCAACTGATATTTTTTTAAAGTCGAGTTAGCAGGCCTTGGACCTGCAAACACGGATAGATAGATAGATAGATAGAATATAACTCTTTATTGACACCAAAATGTACGGAACACAGAAAGTTCAAACTTAAAATAGGTACAATGGGCGGGCTTATCGGTCTTATCGTATTTGCATGATTGCAGGTTCTATGGTATGCTTTCTGGCTTATATAGAGGCCTACTAATTACAGTCTAAGGAGTGAAGATGCTATCGGCTATGACAACTACTTATAGAGGCGACTGGGCATGATACAAAGATATTTAATAAAACACGTAGCATGCACTACCGAGAACTAATTCATAATAATATTATACTCATACCTATATACTAGTATTATTTAATTACTGTGTAATAATAAATGTATCTATCTACCTACCTACCTAAATAATGTTAAAAATAACCACTTCTTTTGTCAGTAACTGTGGATTATGTTGTTCGTTTTGCGAGTGGTCCCAGTAAAAACAATAAAATAAATTCATCACACAACAGGGACCGCGGTCCTAGTTTCGACACGGTCCCAGAGGCTTGTCTCCTCACTGTTCTAAATAATTTACTGACAAACTAAGAACAATATCTATAATAATATCATAATAAGTACCTACCTACCTCCTACCATAACAAAAATAATTCTCAGGTAAGTAGGTACATTACTTACGAAAAAAAAAATCAGCCTGTAACTGCTGCGTAAAGCCTTCTCACTTTCGTGAAGAGGATAACATAGACTATTACTTACATACTTTTATTATTTGCTAATAAATGAACTATATACTAACACTCAGCTACGATAGAGATCAACACATTCATGTCGAAACATTGTTGTGTATTTGGGATGAAGGTGGTAGTATGTGTGACTGTATACGATTTGCCTGGGAGAGTGTCTGTTAGCTTCACACTCATACATTTTAACATTCATTATACTACTGGTATACAACATATTTTCTTTGAGTATTGAACATTCGACAGTGCATATACGGCAAATTGCGAACCTCAACACTCGATTTTTGTGTGGGATATGCACACTCAGTTAATAAAACATACATGCAACTTATCGTCTAAGCTTGTATTGTTCTGAGTATTTGTATCCACTCACATGCTACCTATGAGTACTTCGGGACAAGCAGTACTAAAAAGAAAATAGTAATTAGGCACCTATTATATAATTTTACTAATAAAAGAACAGTAAAATATAGTCCTTACTGCCAAATATAATAAAAAAACAAAAGCGATTAGGTATATCCATAGAAAACTAAAAGTTGAGGTACAACTTACAAATTTCATTCCATAATAAAATTAAAACACCAACATAATACACTTCAAATGGCAAAACAAAGCGCTGCTAAATAAACATTTTATTTATACAATTAGGACATAATATTTTCTCACTAAATTTCAACAAATAAAAACAACAGCAACATAAAACATTTCAGGCAACAACTCTCACATATTCCACGAGGGTATGTTTCGATAGAGGTCTTCCTTTGAGTTCTGGACATACTAACGTTCTATTGGATAGGGCTAGGCGCCTGCTCAAGGGGCACTCTTCAATGCGACGGCGCGAACTGGTATCGTGCGCCCGCGCCGCGTGCCACGCGGAACAGTTGAAGTGAAACGCGCTTCTCTTATTCAGTAGCCACAGGATCGGGTACGGCAGCACAACAATAAGGCCGTGGCTGCTACGTACAAATTTACACATAGCTTTATAACTATATAAAATATAGCATTTTTATACACCAAGCTGGATACGCTCGATGGATATTGAGCGTAGACCGTACCGGTAAAGGTCACAGAATACAGCCACCTAGGGTTTAAATTGTATCATGCGGCACGGTCATGTTTTTATTCCAAGGAGTTTAAGTATTCTTATAGCTATTATTTATGTTCTTGTCCCAGATTTAAATGTATCATAGATATGTATTTGCAATACTTATTGTGCCATTCGAGAGTGCACTACTTTGTGTGCCATGATGTAGGTGCTGTACAAAATCCTATTGCGCGACTGTCTTAAAACTCGACATGTTGAATAATTAACAAAAACAAATTAATATTCACTATAATAAAACTTGGCTTGTCTGGCTAAATGCACAAATCGTGGTAACCGAAAGTATAAAAAATGCTAATGCAACAAACACTATACATAATAATTATTTAAAACAAATTAGGAATAAAAAAAAATATCATTATTTGATGAGCCTCGATGGTTCTAATGCATGAACGGTTGCTGTTTTTTTATTTATTTGTAGGCTAGTCCACTATCTCATGGTAAACATGGTTAGCCTAGAATGGCACTGGCTTTCAAGAATCGCTGCCGGACCTCCACGATAGGGTTTAACGACAGATTTTCCTCTAGAGTTCTCTAAACAAATATAAACTAGTTTTTCTAAAAATCTACTTAAAGTGACAAGTGGCATGGCTCATATATTTTCACAGAGAATAGCTATTGCTATTCAACATGATACAGTCAGTTTTCTTGGCACCATGCGTTACTCTCTATATTTTTTTTTGTAATTTAATCCATGTTCTGAAATTAGCTTACATATTGTTCAATAATACAATATGTTGGATATAATATCTGGACTATGTTGTCTAATCTATAGAATCATAGCTTATCGCTTATCTTCTATGTATACCGTATTACAGTGGTGGTCAACTAATTAGGGACATATTATTTAAATCCCGACCAGAATAAATATTAGTGCCTGTATTTGCCAATTGAACCAGTATTTGTACCTTTATTGAAAGGGTAAGTATTGGCACTCGTGCCTCTTCTCAATGGAAACATTATTGTCTTCCGATGACACGAAGGTCAATGTTTCATCTGACGGCAGGCATTATGTCCTGCATGTTGCAAAAGCGGGACTAAACCCGTTGTAAAGTACACCAGAAAGCAAAGCATGGAGGTAGCAACATAAAAGTTTGCAACTGTACAGTTACACTGACCTCCTTGTATACAGGTCAGTGGGCATGTACACAAAATTGAAGGCATCACAGCACCAATACAAAGTTACAAACCATTATTCGAAGAAACCATGCTGCTTTATGCCGATGAAAATGTGTCCGCTATTCGGATATTTTAACATGACAATGGGACTAACACGCAGCTTCGCCTGTGAGAGCATTCCTCTCCAATCAATAAATGCCACATCTGATTGTTTTAAGAACAGCTAAGTATAATGGCACGAATTTGAAAAAAAATTGCAGCAACATTAAAAATAGCTGGAAATTTCTCTATGAAGTATTTTCAGATGTTTGAATGACCATTTCTAATTAAACTTGCAACATACACATAGCGTCCATGCCACTCCGGTGTCAAATTGTTATTTACACCAACTGTAACTCTATTGTATTATAAATACAGCTACTACTTGCTTGTTAAAATATTTATATCGGTAATGAATATTTTAGTAAGTGTTCTTAAACAGTGGCGCACCCAGCTAGTACTACGGTGAACCAATTTTGAAATATGTCATGTTTTTTGTAAAAAGTTTTTCTACTTATATTGAGCCTGTACTTGTATAACAACAAAGAATTAACCAACAAAGTGTCATGAGTAATACAGTTAGTAATGCATCAAGTACCAAATAAAGGTATACGCCATTTAGTACTTTGCCCTTAATTAGTTGGTCACGACTGTATTTGTTAATTATTTCATATTATATCACATATCATCCACTGCAGGGCATGGGTCTTCCTTTCTAACTTCTGCAATTCCACATGTATATGCTTGTTGTAGATATAAAAATACGAATGACACTGACCGTAAGCAAATTATCTCGTCATCAGTCCTGCGCACCATATGTATAGGCCCTTTGTAGCTTTTCAGTCGGTCTGCTACATGCAGGTTCACATACGAGCGGACCACTTCCTTCACCAGGAGCGACCAGGATGCCGGCATTTGGTTCTCGGCCAGGGGCAGAAGGTCATCGAAAGTTGCATCTAGAATCTGAAGGGAAAGAGTGGTGAGTGGTTGGAAGGCCTATGTGTTTCTGGATTTCCTGGATACAGGAAATCTAGGGGATGAATATGTACGTGATCGGTTGCCCTGACCCCAACTAGAGTCCCCTGTATCTACAGTAACAGGAGTTTACAAGGAATCATCAATGTCACAGGCACATCAAGGCTGTAGATACTAATAACTAACCATTGCTTTCACAGGATAGTGGGAGGCGGCCCAAGCAGCCGAATAACCACCAATACTCCAACCGTACATCACAATGCGCCCAGGTTTGAAGCCCAACTTGTTGATAGCATACTGCATCACCGCATCAATGGCATTGTGCTCCTGTGATGGATATGGTATACCCTGCAATGAGATAAACAACGAGCTAATTGATCCATCAGTGACAATGTAAGGTTGGGCCAATAAAGAAAAACTGACTATTTTAACTATAAAGCTATCATAAAAAATAAAACCTCACCGTGCTTCCACCAAAGCCAGGATGGTTCCAACCGAGAGCAGAATAGGAGTTCTTAACTGGGGTTGTCATTAGTCCAACTTCATAGAATCCCGAGTTTCCCTCGCAGCAAATCACTAGAATTTCACCATGGGGGTTGGACCAGCGGTTGTCCACAAACATGGTGTCAATTTCGTTGCCATCAGCCGTCTTCACCTTAGCACGTTTTCCGTTATGCACCTCCACCAGAGCGGCTCTGCCGTGGAAAATAGGCATCCCTGAAAAATACAGTAAAGTATAAAGTAGGTAGATGTACAATGTATTTGGATCAGAATCGCTTTTAGTACATGCCCCGCTCATCTATACATATAGTGGTATATAAGTAATACTTACACATGAGACTTTGGATAAATTTCAACGAGCCGGGATATATGAGGCGAATGGCGAATGTATGGGTGGCGATGTATGCCAGCAGCTGAATCATAACACGTTGGTAAAATGGCCGATTGGCATGAGTAGTGGTGCCGAATGGGTTCATCCAAGGTTCACTGCAATTATGTATTTAAATAATCAACATAAAAGTTGCACACTTTTACTAAGACCATGTATTTTCTACCTACACAGTTATTTACAATAAAGAATTATTATATTCTATTCTATAGTGCACAACAATAGCAATTTAGTAATTACAGAGTAAGTAGCTAATATTTTCTTAATTTACCTTGGTGTCTGAGGCATGGTGTAGGACACAGGCCATGCTGAGAAGTCAAAATCATATCTCTGTATATCTGTCATATAAGCCTCGTAAGTTTGAGTGGGTTTTCTTTCCAAAGACTTATAAAATGCCATGTATTTTGAGTTATTGGCTCGCCCGTATGCTCTCATCAGTAATGATAACGCCAAGATGCAGCTTACCCCTCCGAAGATATTCCCCAAAAACTTTAATTCATCATAGACAAGCCAATCTCGCTTGTACACATATAGGCAGATCAAGGGAGACGTGTACAGAGTAATGTTAAACAATGTACTGGCCTGAAAAATCATAGTACCTAATGAGTACATAGAATTGATTAGGAAAAAATATGTTTTATATAACTAAGCACTCACAGTAGTAATAATTTTATCTCCCCATTTCTCTGGGCCGCTAGGTTCGTACATATGCTAAAAGAAAAGCAGAAATATAAATGCAAAGACACAATCATATTAAGGCTATTTAATGTGATTCGGAATTGTATTTATTTTTTCTATAGCAGAGTTAACTGTTTATCTATTCACACCATAGGTATTTAGTATCAAAAACACACCAGTGTTAGTAAGAGTACAGGGCAAAGAGTGTAAGAGCAAAAAAGGTAGGTACAGTATGGGTTTGGCATGGCGACTGCTAAGTGGCTAAAGGTCTACCTACTGGGGCCCGATCGGATTAGTAATATACTACAAATATTATTTTTTACTATTCGCCGTTCGTAATATGGACATAATAGATAGGTCGGAGTGACAATTAAAATGTTTCTATACGTACATCCAGTGGGCCCTCCTTGTAGATTTTCAGGAGTCTTGGCGAAAACAAGCACTTCGCAATCACTCTCATCATTGTAGTCATGTCTACCATCGCAAAGGATTCATCAAAAACGTTGAATGTGTATAGAATTCTTTACTCTTGCGTGCTGTGAAAGGGAGCAAATGGGAGTGTCCCGTTTAGAGCACAGAAAATTTGGCTACGAAATCAATCAATATTTCTGATTAATTTTCAACATTCGCTCATTCACTACTTACCTACATACCCACAGACCAAGTAGTAGCTACATACCTATTACTTACACCTACCGACCGGAACACCGACCGGAAACAAAAGGGGAACTGACAGCTGGCTGACAGTGAGTGAGTGAGTGAGCCATCGGTGACAGACTGACTGATTGTTTAAATATCTGATTCTCAGAGGTAGGTACCTACCTATTCAAAATCTACTATCTATCTTCTCTACATAATTATGAATCATACAAATATATAATTAAATTAATCAAAATACATGCAAGAAAGAAAAAACAAACCTACAAAATATAAGCTGAAATACTATAAATTATCACTAAAGTTTATTATATTATACTAGCTGATACCCGCAACTACGTTCGCATTTATATATAAACTGTCCTCTGTTTAGAAAACCAATGTCGCAGGTAACAGCTAGGTAAGAATATATCTTTCTCGTTCTCTCTCTATCTTTCTCCTTTTCCTCTATCTATCTCCCTCTCTAGCTCTCTCCCTGTTCCTCTATCTTTCTCTGTCTTTCCCTCTCTCTATCTCTCCCTCTTCCTCCATCTCTCTCCCTCTATTTCTATATATTTAGCTTTCAATCTACCTCTCTCCCTCCCTCTCTTTATCTCTCTCCCTCTCTCACTCTTCTATCTCTCCCTCTTCCTTGGTCTCTTTTCCTTTATCTCTATGTATGGTATATTTCTCACTCACTCTATCTCTCCCTCTCCCTCTATCTCTTTCTCTCTCCCTTTATCTCTATCTATATACTTCTCCCTCTAACTCTTTCCCTCTCTCTATAATATCTCTCCCTTTACCTACCTCTCTCGTTTTTTATCTTATGTCCATTATTATATATATCCCCTTGCCAAATTTAATTACGATTCAGCCGTTTCTTGTGGTCCGTAGGGGGTGCATCTAAAGAATGCCTCATAATTTCAACCCCTTGCTTTGCCCCCTTTAGGGATGATAGTATTGCAAAAAAGCTGAAACCCGTATTTATTTATTTCTGACGAAAAGCTAGAGTATTATAATAGGTATTCTGTGCCAAAAGCCTAAATATGAATTTTCAGATCCCTAACTTGAGAAATTATGGATTGCCCATACAACTTTCAAAGCATATTTCTTACTGAACGGCTGAAACTGATTTCGATGAAATTTGGTACAGATTAGATTAGAAAGGGATAAATTGGACCTATGAGACGGACATAGGCTATCTTTTGTCTCAAAAAATAATCTCAAAGGGGATGAAATATTATAATACTTGACACTGGCTAGATGGACAAACCGTGCAAAGCAAAACAATAAAAAAAACACAAGAAACTACATGTAGTGGCGTAGAGTAACAGCTTATATTGAGTGGTTCGTGGTTCGGTTCACTCCACAGATTATAGGATACCAGTATGTTCACTCACTTCACATAACAGCATGCAAAGCAAAGAGAATACAAATGACAGCATCTTCACAGACTATAGTACTTACTTATTATACTCTTTGGAGTTGGACTATAGGATGTTCGGGTCGTGGTTCGGTTTGATCAGTTGTGCATGTTTTTGGAACAACGTACCTATCTAGTTTCACAGTATTTACAATACGTGTTCAATCAAAGTAATAACTAAAAGATGGGCTACCCACGTCCCAAACTAATTTAAAATTGTATGAACTAAAGTTATGAAAAATGTTTCATTTACGCCAGAGATCATTGTTCTTCGTCGTGCTATCGTTTACTGTGGTGTACTGCAGGATTCATAAATTGCATCTTTCGGTAAGCAAAACAACAGCTCGTTTGTGGAGCGAATGAATAGCGATAAGATGCTCAAAGTTATTGCACATCGGTCATCTTGCTGGAACAATTACGCATAAATATAACCCCGTCCTTCTATAGCGCATGAATAACACCTGTTATTAATACTTACCTATAATATCATAGTTTGAATGGTATTAATGGAATTGAGTACATCTGTTGTTTAGATTGTTTGTATAGTGGCCGCGTGCGGAACAAACATTGTGTGTGGACCACACACAGCGTTTTCTAGGAACGGTAAACATCGTCTCATTGTGAGATCCCATAATGAGAGATAATCTTGAAAAAATCTCAATGTACACAATCTCGAGCAATGTATTTTTATTATAGGATGATGAGCGCCGTTACGTTGACCTGACAAACTTCGGATTCTTCAAGGGCGGTATACTGGATGTGAAGATGGTCAACTTCATGGTGCCATCAGGCCCTGTCTATGGAGAGGTAAAGATGGTTGTACTCCCGAGAGCACAGATTTCTTCACAAAGTATAGTGTTGATTTCCATCGGTTTATGCTACGGAAAGCCTTAACGGCATCTTAAAGAAACTGCACCTTAAGTCAGTGTTACAGCTCTGAGCCAATTCCCAAATAAAAGAAAATACATAAAGACTTAAGTATGTATTTCCATAACATTCCAGTATGGGTTCACTTTGGACCGCACAGAGAACAACGCCATCAGTCCATACATGGTGCAGGGAAACACAGACACCTGCTACTTTAAGGAAAGCGTTCTGACTCCGCAGCACCCTGCCATTGTGTTCCTCAACATGGATTTCATTAATCTAAGGTAATTTGTCAGATAAGTGCTGATTGGGAGTGAGCCCCTGCTTATAATTTACAAAAACTTTCCTTACCACACTCACCCGTCTATTCATTTTTTTATGCTACCTTCATAGTTATAATTAAGTGGCTGCTTAGAATTTTTAAAGATTTCAATTGCTTAGTTTCCTAAACAATTCTGAATTATGAAAATGGATTATTTCCTTTGTTACAGGTTAAATGTGACCTGCAACGCACCAGTCTTACATCTGTATGAAAATAAATCTGTTGTGCCATTTTGTAAGTTATATCACAGAATTAATACATAATTACAATGATTACATTATTATGTAATGAGAAATGTAGGTATATATTTCCATAAAGACGTATAATAAACTCATATTTTGAACTCTAATTCAATATAACGAGGATGTTAGTGATATTATTTAGTTATCAGTGAGAAAATACTCAGGCATTTCCCCGCACTATCTACGCTGACCCTGTGGCTATGTTTACAGTCTCGTTAAACATTTAATTAGTGTTGTTTTGCTGTTATTTTAGCTGTTCCGGAAGGTGACAATACGTGCATGTACGGTGAGCTCCCCATCACTAGAGTAACACGCAAGGGCTTCGATTACTACAACACTAGTGTGAGTTATCAATGGTTACACACACAAGTCATAACATGACTGCTGTGAACTCAAAATATTTAGTCAGATGCCGTCGGTCCATTCAGGTATTTTCGTGGTACTTATACAAAATATACAATAAGGTTATTGTCAGTCAGGTTACATTATACCAAAACAAATGTTAAACTTTTTGTCAATCAGAGGCTGGAGAAAATGTCTCGATTATGCATGGTCTCGGTTCGTAATGCTTGGAAAAATTTTAGCCACATTAGAATGATGACTAGTAAATATAATTATATGAATATAATATGCACTTTGGTTGTTGACTGCAGAATGGCTTAGCTCCTAGTGCGGGTAGACTTAGTTTAAGTGAAAGATTTTAACCGACAAAAATCAACAGTCATAGTTTTTTCAGCACTGTAAATGTTTTTTTGTTTTGGCAGTTTGCATTGTTTGTTGGCACTAAGAAAGAGGAAGGGCTGTACAACCTGTACTTCAATAACTGCCCCCGGGGCGAGAACGCCGGCCCTGCCGTCAACATGATTGTAAGTAAGCAGTGCGGCTCGCAGTCTCAGAATGTTGGAACGTCAACTTATCGAGCTTCAGTGCAGTCTCCTAGCTGGTTATCCATTAATATTTATCATGAAATTTATTTTGGACTGTCCAGAAGGTCCACTTTTCCATTTAATTACAATTTAAAAGGGTAGGGTCTTTCATATGAATTCAACCATCACTTGTTCCTTTTCAGGTGGAAATATACGAAAGCAATTCTGGAAACTTCCTGTCAGCCGGTGAGATGCCCCTGCCGCTGTTCTACGCTCTGACGTCCCTAGTCTTCTTCCTGTGCGGTGTCCTGTGGACTTGTATCTTGAAGAGCAGCCGGCAGCCAGTGTATCGGATCCACATTATCATGTGTGTGCTGGTGTACCTAAAGGCCCTCTCGTTGGCTTTCCATGGTATCAACTACCACTTCATACAGATCAGGGGCGAGCATGTGACGGCGTGGGCCATACTGTACTATATAACACATTTGTGAGTATCTGTCTATACAAGTCTCAATTGACAAATAAGTAAAAAGTATGCAGTTCAAAAAACACACTTGCGAGTTCCAATATCCATCACCAAACCATTTGTTAATAAGCCTAATGTATTGGATATGTCATAAGAAATCATACTGTGAGCCCAAATTCAAAGGAATTTACTAGTAACCACTGAGTAGCTCCACGGTTCACCACCTGGCTTCATCAGATCGATTCAAGATACATAGTATTGCCATCCAAACTACATTCATATTATAAAGTTGTTATATAACACATTAAATGCCCGGTGCCTGAACCCTTAGTTAACTTTGCTCAACAGAATATAGTCTGTCATTGTCTCTATCTGACACTACACAAATGACAAAGACAGCAATACACTTATGGGTTAGTCAAACTCAAAAATAAGATTTTGCTGCGTTGTTAGTTACTAAAATATAGTGTGATAGCAATTCGGCAAATACACCGTTCGTTTACAGGTTGAAAGGCGCAGTGCTGTTCGTGACGATAGTGCTGGTGGGGACGGGCTGGAACTTCATCAAGCACATACTCTCGGACCGCGACAAGAAGCTGTTCATGATCGTCATACCCCTACAGGTCAATCACCGTCGGAACGGCTTATCTGTCTTATATTAACTATCAATCTTCTATAATTGTTATTATGTCCTTTATTATTTTTCTTTCTGACATTGTTTTTTTTTTGCTACTTATATTATAAAGGCGAATGTGTGTGTGTTTATGTTTGTTACTTCTTCATGCTGTAACGGGTGGACCAATTTTGATGAATGGAGGTAGTTAACATCCTAGATTAACACATAGGCTACTTTTTTACGAAAATGGCGGGTAACACCGCGGGGCACAACTAGTATTTTTATAAAAACCCCTAACTACAGTACCTATTTTCATTTAAAAACCAGAGTACTATAGTAAACATTCCTTTTTCTCTTTTCTCAGGTTCTAGCAAACGTAGCCGAGATAATACTGGCGGAGAGTGAGGAGGGAGCTGCAGAGTACAATGCGTGGCGAGACATCTTCGTGCTTGTCGAGCTGATGTGCTGTGCCGCTATACTTTTCCCGGTCGTGTGGTGAGTCTCCGCACACCTGTGAAGCGTGACAAGAGTGTCAGCCATGTGCTAAATGTCCGTAACACAAAGTCTTTATAAAAAATCTGCCTATAAACAAGACAAGTTTTACATTAACATCAATGGCCCCCATCACTCTGGTCTGTCTAGTTGTGTCTGATGAAATGTTACTGAGTATTACAGTGACAATGATCTGTGTGTGTGGTCATGACCCATTACTTGTAGCTAGCAAGTAAATGACTTTGAACATTGGTTGTTAAACCCCTCACACTGGTCATTTGTCATGTGTGATAGAACTTGTGATGTCCTCTGTATGTCGTAGTGATTAGTTGTAGCTAGTGCAGCCGCTAACGCCCGAAATTAATATTGTATCTCCTATCCAAGATTGAAATCGATCTTTGATTGCTGCCTATCGTTCGATCGATTTCCAATCTGCGTGCCTTTATAAACCAATCCATGGATCGGATATTGGCACGTTTGAACTTAAAAATGGATTGTGATATCAATCTCAGATAGCAAAATTTGGATTGGATTGATTATTAATTTAGGCCGTAAGTGATATTGGGTGGGTCGAGTGCGGTTAATCTTTGTTTTAACAGTTGTTGCGACGCTTTCAGGTCTATCCGGCACCTGCAGGACGCGTCCAGCACGGACGGCAAGGCCGCCATCAACCTGCGCAAGCTCAAGCTCTTCCGACACTTCTACGTCATGGTTGTCTGCTATATATACTTCACTAGGTTCATCGTATCCATAGTGAAGGTACAAAACTATGCGCTTATATGAACCTGATTCTATCTATCCATATCTATATTTATCTATCATTATTCTATGTATAAAAAGTAGAAGTTATTTAACGTAACCTACATTATGTGTCGATGTAAATTGGAAAATGGCTTGACTCATCTGTTTTCGTTTGGTTCGCTTCAATATGTTAAATTTGGTGGTTTATGGAAAAGAAAAATTAGGCAAACCCAATACAACAGCCTGAAAATCCTAAGAGATTAGGAGAGAACACGTAATTGCATTTTTTCGGATTACATAACGTACCTATTGGCCAACACACGTACACGCTCAATAAATATAAAAAACAACGTCATGTTTTCAATGTGTTGCCAGAAATTTGAGTATAAGCTTAGTAGGTACTACAAAAGATAATGTCTGTTCGCAGATATTGGTACCCTTTCAGTACGCGTGGTTGGACGAGCTGTTCCGAGAGATGGCAACACTGGTATTCTTCGTCATGACCGGATACAAGTTCCGGCCGGCCGCCGCCAATCCCTATTTCACGCCGACACACGTCGACGAAGAACCGCAAGTGTAAGTCGACCTTATGGCCATCACAATAAGAGCGACCGCAAAGCAAAATACACACTATTACGCAATTCGATTTGGAAAAATATCGCGAGGAAACCCATAATTTCAGACCTTTGACCAACCGATATGTCTATCGTTGTCTCTATCTGGCACTAAACAAATGACAAGGACAGCAATAGATTTATCTTAAATACCTATATTAAGACGTATGCACCTACATAATCAAGGAGAAAATCGGATTCGAGGTGTTTTTAACAACACTTTTTGGCAAAAATATAGCAGATGGAGCTTTGTAACCAATATACCCTGTAACACGAATCCTGAAGTTGTGTGTGGAGGCGAGAAATGCTTGCTGTTGTACATAATCTTAATATATATAAATCTCGTGTCACAATGTTTGTCCTCAATGGACTCCTAAACTACTTGACCGATTTTAATCAAATATGCACAGCGCGTGCAGTTTGATCTAACTTGAAAGATAGGGTAGCTTACATCTCAATTTATAGTCGCAATAACAAAAACCTTAGCCACAGCAACGCGTGGCCGTGTCTGCTAGTATTATATAGATTATTAGGGCATCTCTATTAATTTCTATGCTCAAAGATAATACCCTAGATGAAGCGAGAGCTATATGATCAGGATTTTGTATGACATTTGAGCGTGTTGTCTCTCTCTTCCGTGGCTTTGAGTACCTGTTGAGTGCCTACGGAGTGTCCACCCTTAGCTGACAGCTTGTATATATTAGTCTTTTGTTCACAGAATCTCGGAGATTGGTATGCTGGAAGGGGTGAATCGAATATCCAACCGCGGCGAGAGGAGACGAGAAGACTTGCAGCCGCTGATGCAGGAGACCAGCTACAACTCCGACTAGGCTATGGCGCCGAGCTTGCGGCACTAACGTTGTGGCACTAGGCTAGCGGCGCAAGCTCTGGCACTGGGCTATGTTTTGCATATAGTTGTACCGCAGTGTAAAGACTAAAGACTTATTAGGCTGTGGTTGTATTGTAAAAAATAATAAACTGCGCTAAACTCTGTTTAACGAGCTGACTGAAAAAAATGATTTTCGATTGTAAATCCTTGATATTAGTTTTTACAATAATTCGTGGAAATTTACGACATTTAGAATGTTTTTGTCAAACGGAAAAATATCTTATTCCTAAAGCAATTCAGGTGGTATTTGTACATTATGTAATAACGTTAAATCCAATCTGCTCGTATAACAGTGGCCTAGTGAGCTCAGTTAAAGGCTTTTTGCGACCATAAAAGCTTGCACCCTCTCTCTCTCTCCTAAAGTCATAATTACTAAAGTCTTTCTTACTTCATACTCTGTTCTCCAAAAATACCCAGTATGTTTCAGTAAAGTATCGTATGGTTATATTGTATCATTGTGTGCCAAACTATTGACTACTCTTATTACTGCTATCCTTTTCATTTCCATTATAATTATTATGTAGTATGAGAGGGGCAAGACTTCGCCAGAATTAGAACGATTCGGTGTCAGCCACCCACATATCTATAGTTGTTTGATCTCAAAGTCAGCAATCAGTAGATAACCAATTTCAGACGATAGAGCGATGTCGCGCGTCGTAGTTCACTGATAATATTATAAGAAACAATAGCTTATTGCGTTTGCTATAATGCCGACAACATAACATAGCAGAGCCGTGTTTACGTTATGGTAGAGTTTCTTTCTCAACTTTACAATGTAGGATAAAAAATGTGAAACGGATCAGAACTAACAGTGTGCGATGGCAGCGCTCAAGTCTGATAGCATTTGAGTTAGCAATGCCGAGTATTCGAATTGGCTAGCACGCGATATCGCGCAATCATCTAATGCCCGACTGCGAGTGCGTACTTTACACTGTGACTACTGGAGTGCTTCCGAGTGATACGCGCGTAACTAACGTCACAGGCACACGCGTCACTGACGTCACAGGCGCGTGCGTCACTGATGTCACAGACGCACTCGTCATGACGTCACAGGCGCGCGCGTCATTGATATCACAGGCACGTGCGTCACTGATGTCGCAGGCGCGTGCGTCACTAATCTCACAAGCGCACTCGTCACTGACGTCACAGGCACGCGCGTCCCCGATGTCACAGGCGCACTCGTCACTGACGTCACAGGCACGCGCATCACTGACGTCACAGGCGCGTGTGTCACTGATGTCACAGGCGCACTCGTCACTGACGTCACAGGCGCGCGCGTCACTGACGTCACAGGCGCGCGCGTCACTGACGTCACAGACGCGCGCGTCTACAAGTTACTTGTAAACGGATAATCGTGTTCTTTGACGTCGGCTCATGAGGACCACAGATATACGCTGTCTCTTGATAATATTATCAGACTGTAAAGTCTAGATAAAGCTAATTACGCGTTTTCTACAATCGACGGTGTTGTGATTTTTAGGTATAGTAATAATAATACAGTGAAGTTTAATCGATTGATGCCCGATTTCTGTACATACACCTATATTATATTTCCAAAAATAAGCAGGCACTTGTCCCATGTTGGTCGATACTGAATGAACCTGCACCTGCCTACTTTTGTAAATGTAATAACTGTAACAAATGTAATAACTGTAATAACCCGCCCTTCTTTAGCAAACGCAGTGATCGACAAATAGCGGTTTCGAGGGTGTTTTCAGATATCTAAACAACACGCCTGTATTTGAAGTGTATTTAACAACTTTGTTTACAACTATTGAAGTGTATATTAATAACATTTTTTACAACTATTGAAGTGTATTTAAAAATCAAGAAAAACATCAACCTTCCTATTGCCATATTTATTTTATTTTACTGGCCCATTAAAATTAAATGCGTATTACTGCGCGTTTTCATCTACCATCTAGGGTTGGGAGCATTGCACAGTCACTAAGGCCAAACGCAGCATTCGTGTTTATTACGCCTAGGCGTAAACGCAGTAATAAGATAGATGTGGATCTGGTTATTTAGATGTGGATTAGATGTGGTCTGTAGATCTGGTTAGCATTATGTAACATTTCCTTGTAAATACTGCGTTATTTGTTGAGTAAAAAATATACCTTCTTCTGTGTACAAATATTATCAAAATTATGTCTTATGTATAGATTATATTATGCCTTTGGGATACCATTTCGCCAAAAATGTGAAAATCTGAAAGTTTCCATTACTGCATATTATGCTATAAGAAGGGCTGAGTTTAAGATTAAGCTAATTTGTTATAGAACAATTAATTTTTTATTTTCAACTGAACTTCTGTTATTTTTGTGGTTCCTAAAATTGTTAAGGAATATCTAAATAAAAAAAACATGATTTTAACCATTGTTTTGAATATAATATCTTACACAAAATAATTATACAGGGTGAATTTGTGAGACGGGACAGTAAGGGCAGGTACCCCTTTATAGAAGACTATCAATAAATCAATTAAGATATTCTGAACTGCATTTACAGATTTTTCCAAAATTTTAGTCAGCAAGCCTCAAAAGATTTTAATCCTTTTTTTTCTGGTTTGTTCAGCCAGTTTCAAGTTTTAATATTTCAAGGCTTAAATATTTTCACAACACGTAGTTTGTAAGCATTATAGCAATCCTCGTAATCAAGTCAATTTACAGTCAGTTACGATTCAGTAATGTGGTGGATGCTTTACTGAAACTACCTGAGAGTATTTGGAAAAAGAATTAAAAACTTTTATTTGGGATATTAGGTATATAATATCATTTTCCCATAGCCCCATACTCATACACCTTAACGAAACGAACAATCAATATCAACAACATCTCACTTTCCGATTCCCGCCAAAACTCCTCAATAGATCTTTTTTTTTTCTTTTCTTCTTTGGCCATGGTGCTTTTCGCACATTGTGCCAGTTTCAAGTTATTAAGTAGGGGTACATCATAATTATAGGTAGGTAGTTTAACTTTTTGTAAAAACGGGAAATTTGGAGTAATTTATAAAGGAACAAATAAACGGAATTTTGATGGATAAGGAAACAAAAAGGGATCAGAAAAGTGGATTAGTAAGGAACATACATTTATTAAATCTTGTTATCAATGTTGTATTGTAGATTTTAATTTTTACTTACCTGCTCGCGTCATTCATTTTAGTTTTGGCTTCGCACGGATAGTTGTTTTGTGATTTTATCTAGTAAAATATTCGGGTACCTACCTATTTTATCAAGTTTCCCTTTTTTAGGGTTCCGTAGCCAAAGTAAAAAAACGGAACCCTTATAGATTCGTCATGTCTGTCTGTCCGTTCGTATGTCACAGCCACTTTTATTCGAAACTATAAGAACTATAGGACACTTAAAAAACTATAACTTATACTGTTGAAACTTGGTAACTAAGTAGATGTAATCTGTGAATCGTTAAGATTTTCACACAAAAATAGAAAACAAAAGCGGCCACGTGCAAGTCGGATGCGCCCAGGAAGGGTTCCGTAGCAGCAAGTAACATAATATAAAAGTTCTTGTAGTTCGTTCTAACTTTAATCGGTGTTTTAATAATAGTGTAATTTATACGATTTGAGGAAATGGAGGAATTGATTGCTACCGACTCTCCGTTAAATGGTCTGTGGTGGAAACCGACACGAACCATCCGACCGGTTTCCGGCGTTGCCACGCGTTGACCACGTTGACCCCGCGACTGTAGCCAGCTAAATCTGAAATGCCTTCCGAATGATCTGAAAATATGGTTTGCGCGATGTAGAATGTTTCCCCTCCACCCCGCTGGGCGGCGCTGGCTGTCGTGACGGTGGATGTCGCCATAAAAAAAAACTATTACATTTACTGTGGTCACCAAAATAAATAAAAAGCATTTGGCTGGTAGGTACACTGCGAACGTATGGACCCCGTGAACTAACGAAACAAAGCTCAAACGACTGTAGGTAGGTAGAGTCGGTAAAAATTATCGTTTGCGCAATATCGGATTTCCACAGAAAATTAATTTCGGAATACTTTAAATCACATTTACATTATAGAAAACGACGGTGATAAAGAAACCACCCAATGAATATGAAAACTGTTGGTTGCCCTTAGCTATATCCCTATGAAAATAGTTCGTACATTTAAAAACGCACTGACTGCGGCCGCACCGCACGCTTATCAAACCGTTTGCTGTAACATACCTACCTACTGACGGAAGTAGGTATACTGGCCGCATTAAGATCAAATCGGCCTAAGGCCTAAATCGTGACTGACTTGACCAATGTCAACACCATAGTGTTTCAATCAAAATATAACTATCTATATTTGACGGCTCGTTTGGCGTAGTGGCTGAGCAATCTGACTGCTGCGCTAGGGGTTGCGGGTTCGATTAGTGCGATCGACAAATGTTAGTTTCTTGTCAGGGTTTGATGTGTAATTGTGTATGTGACATTATATGTCTGTAAGCGGTACCCACGATACAGGAGCTATCCTAGTGTGGGGCTACGTTTTTAATAAAAAACAAAAAATTCAACTCGTAAAATGGCACGAATTTTCCTAACTCTACAAGTCCTACGATTTCCTCACTGAAAACCGATGTGTAAATAAAGCAACTGGCTTTATTGCCGACATCTGGTAAATAACCAGGAGCATGATATTATCTCCAGATGACGTGTTTATTGTTAGAGCGCGTTCTTCCGTTGACGACCGGTGAGTGTCAGAGTAAATAAACAGAATCGCGGTTTATTGCTCCAATATAGTTTGACTATTCGATAAATATTAATATAGTTTTGTTAAATATTATATTGGGGTGTCGTAGTGTATGGTGAAAACAGAATCCAATTTGGCCATGAACATCTATCCGCCCGTCAATTCTTGTAGTTCACATTATATCCCATCGAGAATCGAGAATCGAATCATTAATAGCAGTCAGATCATTGATGACTACGTCGCTAAGTTGACCACTGAAAACACCACTTCACCAAATGAAATTGCAAATAGGTTATCTCGCTCTACGACAATAACTGGGGCTTGACTAGACAACCGACTGCTTTACTGACAGGAAGTTGACATTATGACTATTATAAACAATACATTTTGACTATTATAAACAATGCGCTTTGACTATTATAAACAATGCACTTTGACTATTATAAACAATGCACTTTGACTATTATAAACAATACAAATAATTTGATCAATGGTATGGGATTATGGCATAAGCCATGACGTCACAGGAAATTAATCATAGCGGACGCCAGTCGCCTATAATTGCCAGAAGGTAGGGGGTAGGGCGAGTTAGAAGTGTCTGGTTCATCCAGCTTCATTTGTTTTCAATGACAAACCAATATAGCCCTATTAACCGCTATTCATAGTTTCCGCGCGAGCGCTCATTCGACCAACGCACCTACTCTATGTACAATTGGTCGAAGATGACCAGCAAGCGGATAGGTTTATGAACAATGGTCAATCCCAGCTTCTCTGGTGTCCAAGCAATGCAAACTGCTGCTGACATCAGCTGATGATGATGATCATGCCATCAAAATGGAGTTGTATACTACGGGAAAATCATTATAATATAGCAGCAGTAGAGTAGAAATTCTTAAACTTTCGCGAACTGAATACATGTTAATTAGTATTTAAACGGGTCTAATTCGCGCACAATTTTAGCATTTAGCGCAATGTATTTAATAACAGCGTTGTTTGTGCCTTATGTCGGGGCGAGGTCGCGCATTTTACGCGTGTCGCATGTCACCACGCTCATGTGATAAGTGACAGTGATCAGTCGGAAGCAAAAGTGCACCAGAAGTCACTGGATAAGTCAGTTGTTTGTTATTTCTGGGGTGTTCGCATTCTAGCACTTCTAGAGAGCCATTGCAGCTCTACCACCACACCTCATCGCTCCCCACTTCACCACTCCAAATGAATGGTCAAACGCTAGCCTATCACCAACAATTGATATTTTGTTTCAATATTATGAAAATGACTAAAATGTAGGTAGTACATTAGTTAGGTACTACCTAGCTAACTATACTACTAACTAGGTAGTACTAACTTCCACGATAGGTAAAGTTACCAATCGAGGAAGTTTTTAAAAAGCGCTTAATTACTGTCGTATTTCTCGAAGCCATTTGTCATTTGGAATGTTTACCCCTGTTACCTATTTAATTAAATTTCAATGAAGTCTAATTATTAACTGTAATAGTGACTTTAAAATTAGATACAATTTAATGGGATTTGTAGCGGAATACAAAGTTACTAAAAAATTAATAAATGAAAATATTTTTTTACTTATGCAGATTATATAATATCTAGAAAACGGGACTAAAAATTAGGAATTTCAGAATTTTTTCTTTCTTTATAGGTTAAACAATAGCTGTGTTTAAAATTTGTACCTTAGAATGTTGATGATAGGTGAGTCAGTCAGTCGGTCTGTGAGTGATCAGAAAAAAAATTAAGGAACTTTGTCTTGCAATAATTCTTAAACTACCGGTTCTTATTTAATGTCATTTGGAATAATATGTGTAGGTGTAATTCCCTCTTGGTTACTAAAAATGTAGGCTTCTCGTTTTATCCATAACAAAGTTACAGAGGGTCGAAAATGGCCCGAATTGCTTCGAGATAAGGATGGTACGGCCGTGCCTTTTGTTTTGCTCGACTTGGCGGAGGCACTGCCGCCGTGCCCCCAGATGCTCCTGTAACTTTGCCCGCGTCCGTAGCCATGGCTCGGTCTCGCTCCCGGCTCGGTTGAACGTGAGCAGATTGCGAGGCACGTGGCGCATTTTTACTGACCTTTTCAGTTCTCGAGGTTAAATGAAATTCCGTTGCAGCAAAATGAAATTTCCTGGCACCCGACGCGTACAAGTTCAAGTTTAAAGTAGGTATGTCTCTGAGTCCTGCCCGCTAAAAGAATAAAGCAAGATATTACGGTAACCTTTACAGTTTTATTGAAACATCGTCTTTTACAGTATTGTTTCAGTTTCTTTGTGACAAGGAATAGGCATCTTAGAGAAATGAAATGGTAGGTTGTGTTTTAAAAAGAAAATGGGACTGTCAATTACATAGGCCTCAGAAAAAGCCTAAGAAGAAGAGCGTAAAATATAATATTTATACGAGTACAACTCATTTACAGGAACATTTCATTTGGAAATTCGGAACAAGTGGGATGTGTAAACAAACTTAGTTAACTTTGGTGAAGGAGGAGGGAAACCCCTGATAACACTGGCTGTTGACCTACGGCTTAACCTGCCATCCGAAGCACGGAGCGATGGAAATCCGCAAATAACTTATGATAAGTGCAAAGCATAGGATTGGATTATCGTTGGGTTATAAAGCGCAGGAC
This sequence comes from Hylaea fasciaria, assembly GCA_905147375.1. Taxonomy (NCBI): domain Eukaryota; kingdom Metazoa; phylum Arthropoda; class Insecta; order Lepidoptera; family Geometridae; genus Hylaea; species Hylaea fasciaria. The sequence goes on from LR990192.1 coordinate 1,857,234, forward strand.
ACGAAAGAGAGAGACAAGTGGAAGTGAGAAGTGAGTAGGGCGCACGTGCTAAACATATTATGACTCGTAGCTCAAAACTAACGCTACCTATGTCATGCTTTACGACCCACGTCTGCCACTCATTGAAAAATGCCTTATGTGCAGTTTTAGAGCCCATTAAAATGAACATAAATCAGTTAACGCCCAGGGTACATTTTCAAATAAACGCCAGTTGACTGATAAACCTTTATTGACACAACAATTACATTTATTTTTGGGGGACAGGGGTTTTCATACTGACGTCAAGTTAAGTCGCTTCCGCTTTTATCTCTGTCGCTGCCTTTTCTGCCATCATTTCTTTAAAATACCTAATTCAAATTATGTAGGTAGGTTACTTAGCTATTTTGCGCTTTATTTTCTTCCGCATAATCTTATTTCTCGATCAATTGATTCGATCCGGGAAACCTTGTAACGTCTGTAATACGCAATAACACAATAATATATCTTCAAACGCAATCAATAATTACGAGACCATGAAATTGTTTTTCAACGCTACATGCTCGAACAATGATATATTGGCTGAATAACAAATATTACATCTGCCTGCCAGTTCCCGAGCCTGTGGAATCTTATGGAATCGATTGTTTTATATAACATAGTTGTACCAGTTTCAGTATGTGATTCTGTTTTCCCTCGCAAACAACGTCGTTATAATATTGTTTAGGCTTTTTCTAAGGTTAAGGCAATGTTTTATTGTTGACGTAAACTGGCATGTATGTACCTACATAGTACCTACATACTGAATGCCTTTGAATTCTGCGTGTACCTACTAGTAGGTATAACAAGATCTTAGAATTATCTATAAGTACTTTAATATTGTTGGACAATCTGAGATCGAATCGATCAAGTTTGGACTGCAACCTAGTGGACAGTTCATAACGTTTCTTGACCTATATGTCATAATGCGGAACGAAAATTTTAGAACTAAATTTTCCTCCATGAAAATATCAGTTGCAAATTAGACGTTTGCTTTTATATTCGGTAGACGGATCGCCATTGATCTCAGTCGCCATGTCTCGAGTGGTATCGCCCACGCGTGCATTCCGCGCATTAACCGCTGGAGCATGTAAAAACACAGCCGAATGCCCGAAATGGGTTTGGCCTGCCGCCACGCACACGTGGTGTCGCCGTCAGGAAGCCCGCGACGTAAACATGCCTATTTGCACGACTCTGATCTTGGCCAGATCTTGACCCATTAACACGGGGGCCGATGTCAGAACTGTCGCTTCGGGTATTTTTAGCGAGCGCGCGGGCGCGGGGTTTTTGTTCAGAGTACGCGCTGGAAGCCGCTCTGGCAGCACGCGGCGGACACAGCGCTGTGGTGCCGTGGCCGCGGGAACATGACGTCGCGCGGGATCCGTCGTAAGAAGTCCTCGCTGTCCGAAGTGAAAGTGGCCGTGGTCGGAGCACCCTCAGTCGGCAAGAGCGGTATGTGAATAAATTAATGAGACTTTATTTCGGCGCTCCGTGAAATTTTCTCGCGTTTGAACTTTAATTAAGTTATAGCAAACTTTTTATTTAGCAAAACGCGTAGCACGTCTCGTCCAACTTGAGTTTGCCGATTATTCGGAGAAGTCGCGTGTAGTTTATCAACTTTATTTTAGTGAAATAAAAACGCATTTGCCACCGTAGTGATGTTGATGACGTCGAAGACCGCTGAAATATTTCTTTGGGTACTAAAATGTGAATCATTACGGTGTTGTGTTTTTAGACTTTTAATAATATTCGTTCCTATGCGCTTTAGAGACATTACTTTCGGTAGCGTTTTCGCTAAAATGAAGTTGATGCACTACAAGGCTCAAGCCTTCCATTTAATATTTCGTGAGTACCTACTGTGTAGAGACGAGGCGCACGGTTTCGATATGCAATAAAATAAGGAATTTATCATCGCATCCAATCCGACAGGATACTAGCATACCGTCACTGATATTTGCGAGAATTCAAGCGATTACTCAAATACTCTTATATGAAATGCTCTTACTTATAATGTCGGTTAGCGCAAAGAGCTTTTAAAACGATTGCAATAATTTACTTTGAAGAACACATTCCATTTTTGCTGAGTTCCGGGCGAGAGAGTTTTTGCCGTAGCTTGGCAAGTGATCTATGGGGTTTATCTATTATACGTAACGAGTAAAGTGCATGGCGAGTCAGCAAAAAGTGACTAGGACGAGAGAGTAACGCGAGACTAACGTGGAAATTAGATAAAAAATTTAACTTTGCAGTGAGTAATTAGATCTTAAAAACACAATAGCACAGTAGAATTGACAGGCAAGAGGAAGTTCCTCTTCAATTAAATTCAATATAACAACATTTGCTAGAATATCGAGTTAATTCTGTCTGTACCTATATTATTCTACATTATTCTACTATGTTCAGAATCCTGTGGCTTATAACTCCTACAGTGACTTTATGGAAATTAAAGAACCGCGGCTAAAGGAAAAACTGCACGCTGGGCTAGAAAGTGAACTCGGTTACCTGTTTATACCGAGCGAGTGCCAAGTACATTCCGCCACTTTACTCGCTGCGTCTAATCAAGGCATTGGTTGCTTCCGGACAACAAAGTTTCGTGGTCCGAATACTAACTTTATTATACCTAGATCGATTGCTAATTTACACCCAGCGTCAGTCAGCCGGGAAGTGAGCAGGTCGAGAATGTAACCACGACATTTCTCATGCTCCTGCCACTATTCCTTGTGCCTGACGAAAGTGAAAGCGAAGTGAACCGGCAGAATGTGAATACACATTTCTTTTGCATTATTGCCGGCAGCGGGAAAAAAGAAGAAAAGGAGAGCAGGAGCGGGAGCTGGGTGTAAACGGGGCTTTAAAAGATTAGGTTCTTGATAGTTCCCGGGTCACTGCTCTGGATTCAGGTCATCGGTATATAAATTATTAACACGAGATCATAAGGTCTATTGTCGAGGTGTCTATTCGTATGTATTATGCAGCATTCATCCCACAGATCCCCATTATATACCTACATTATATTATACCCTTTCATTGCACGGCGATTTTTATTGCAACGCGATTGTCTTGTATTTCACGTTATATTTTTACTGTATACCTTTATACAAAGACTCGTCAAGGCCTTGCTATGAATACTTTATTATTTTGACTACCTACCCATCTTCCTATAGCATTTCGTCGTATGTACCTAATTGTTTCGCAGCAGATTTCATGCTTTTTACAATAACATACCTACACATAATTATATTATGTCTATAACCATATGAGTAGTACTTTTATTGTTTTTCAACTTCAGTATAAAACCGTATTTCGTAAAAAAAAAAATTTTTGGTCGTCGTACCGTGCTGAATTACATCCCTGAATTTCAGCCTAAAAAAGAAGGGTCTGAAGTAGAGTTCTGGTCAGAAAAATAAATAAAGAAACTCGTCTCCACCAAACGTTTTATCAAGTCTTTAACAAGACGGAATCTCGGTCAGGAAAACAAAACTCCGTTGACTCTACCAGTGCTTCTGAAATACGCCCGTTGGAGAAGACAGCACCATGAAACTACGTGGATGTTATTTTATAAATTTTGTGGTGGTTAATACACGTATACTATAATTTAATTGTTTTACTTATATCTTCGGACAACGCAGATAGACTAATAAAAAATCGCGTTTTAGAAACCTTCTATCAATGATGATCTATTTTGTGAATCAAAGCTCTTGAGCTATTTCACTGCAATGTTGGAACATTTTCTCAGAACCACATTTCCGTGGACTGTTAGCTATTCTGTGGCGCTATGCAAATGTCGATAGGTCGTATACGTAGGCGGCGATGCACTTTCAAAGGCTAGGCGTGATTAGATTCCAGCGCCAATTACGCCGATATTCCCACCTTATAGCAGCGTGTTATTGCAAGTGCACCGTGCAAAACTACCTTTCATATGTAGGTAAATTACGAGTTAGCCTACCATCAGGCAGAAGCAACAGCAGTCAAAATATGGATAATTTCAAAGAATTTTGCTGATTTCCTTAACTGGGAACATAATATCTCATGTTACAAAGGTTGGTACTACAAGGAAAGTCCTCAACGAAAATTTGCAAGACGCGCCCGTTCTTAAAGTGATTGTAGCACTGAACACTGAACAATGAACATCCCACCAGAACTAGAACTATTTGATACGCACATATCGTACACTCATTGTCTCCGAAACTGTGTCAAAATAACTATTGTTAGTTCTGCAGGGACTGCTCTCAAAATCCGATGAATATAATAATATAGATATACCTACACTCGGACCAGGGCGGCGCGTGGCGGGGGCCGGATGCAAAGATCGTGCGTTGTCAGCCTGCCACGTAAACAAATAAGTTTTATATCATTTTATTAGAATTTGTTAGAAATCTGCATTTACTCTCATCGCGAGGCCTTAGGGTTTACGCTGGCCTTACGGTTGACCGCTACGCCGCGCCGCCATTGCTACGCGTTTTGCTGGTCTATCGTCTTCTCGCGTAGTCACTCTTCTCGTGTCTTGAAGTTATTATTGAAAAGTATAATTTTATCACCCTATAATTATTTATAATACAATCTACTTTTTATTTTAGTATACCTACTTTACACTCACGTTAGCTAACTTACTTATACGATTATTATTTATTCATATATTTTCATATTGTCATCATCATCATAACCAACAATCCATATCCACCACTGCTTAACACGGATCTCGCCTCACTTCCGTGAGGAAGGTTTAGGCTAGAATTCACCGCGGGGGTCCGGTCCGGATTGGTGAGTAACATGCCTCTCTGAATAATTCTCAGCATGTGGGTCTCCTCACGATGTTTTCCTTCACCGAAAAGCGAGTGGTATGTAGGTAAGTACTCGTAATTACCATAATATTATGTTTTAACAAGAAACGTTTTAACAAGAAATGTTTTAACAAAAATTTACATGCTCGCACTGGGATTTGAACTCGCCACCCTCTTCTTGGAAGGCATACTATATATAGCAGTTATGTTGTTGCAATCGATTTTAATATAAATTTACTGACATTGGTCGTTGATAAATATTTATAGTTAAACATCGGTTAATTATGTTGCTACATCTCGAAATTTTAATAATGAGTGCTACCATCGGTTGTTGAAATTGTTTGCAACAGGAGTAAAAAAAAATAGTGTAATTTTACCTTAAATCGACGCCGCGCAGCGGTACTGTAAACCGAATAGCGCTGCTTTCATGTGTGTCGGCCATAATGGTGGCACTTGAATCGGCGACGGCGGTGGCGCTGCATATTCGCGTATAATATGACATAAACATTTCGAAAGGCATTAACCACATTCAGCTATGCAGACCAGACCGACAGTGCCCCTTTTCCACTTCACAAACGTAGACCTAATAGCGCCATGGAACTACATACTGGCTTAAAATAAACCAACTGTGAAATATTAGGATGCGCTAGGTTTCTATGGCATCGTACGAGTAAATGTGCTCCTTGCGATGCGGCTGATTATATGACGCTCCGAGTATATCGTGTAATGCATTTATGATTGCAGAGTCAGGTCACGGCCTGACTATTCCGGGATGTGATGTCATACGAGTGGCTCCACTGATGCGTTTATCTCGATGGAAGGTCCAGCTCGAGACACTCGTGACTCGCTAGGGACGTTTGTCTTTCGGGTGTGGTTTACGGATACGAATAATTACAGAAATGGATAAGCAAATGCGTGACCACCTCATGTGACGTGAAGAGATCTCACTGAATTTTCTTGTACTTAGACTTCTTAGTTTTGTTTTATAAAGTTATATTCAGTTCCGGATATAGGTAGATGCCCATACAACCCTAGTTAGTGTTAGAGTGGACTAATGTTGCATATAATATTCTAGGCGTAGTATTCGTACCTAATGATCTTTGTCGAGCAATTTGCAACGTGTAATCTACCTTTAAAGTGATTATTTATATTTACTCAGCCTCGACGTAAAATGTTAGCATAATATTTTTAAACAAAGACTTCAGGCTGTCTATGTTGCTCTGCAGTATCGCAAATTATTGACCTCGTTCGTGTTTGGTTTTGAAATTTGAAGATGGTTGGGCATTTGCCTAGTGCCAAGCGTCAACATCACCTCCAACTAGGAAGTGTGACGTGACGACCTTCTCGTTAGGGTTGGTGTTGAAAAATATTCGGCCTTTGAGCATAAGTGCAAAACAAACCTAGAAGTTAACGTCCTGCAACACCGCTTGTTAACCCGACCCTTCAACACAACTTCATCTCAATCCTGGCTTTCCTAATTATTATGTACTGGTGAAATTGTTATTGAGTTAGAAAAAGCGAGGGTTACACGTCGTTTTGTGGAGAAAATATTTAGACACATCTGTTCAACTCTTGTTGAAATGTTTTGTGGTAAGACCGTAGAGGTAAAAACGTGATCATGTTACCCATGCATGACCGACGCGCACCCGCCCTGTTACCCGTCGCCATGCTGTGAACGTGTATTAATCGAAAGCTACTATACTATACGTTGCGTCTCAATGACGATTGTGTTTGGATATGCTAATGGATGATTAAGCCATTCCTTTGGTATCTATAGATTACATTTCTCCAGCATAAACATCGATAATGCCTGTCATTCAACAACGAGAATTCACTGAAATAATACATACAAGTTTCGTATGGATGAACGCTTTTACAGACTATCCCACTCAGAACTGTGGATTGCGATCCTTTTGTCCATCCATAGGTTGTCTGTTAGAAATCACTTAAGGAGACAGGGTGAGGTGATAGTCTAGTGGGGCGATGTCTGCCTGCCAGGCAGAGGGTTGCGAGTTCAAATCCCAGGGCAGCATCTTGTAAAAATGTATGTTTGTATGTTTTCGGTGAAGGCAAACGTCGGAGAATTAATTACTTACCATGCCCGAGAATTACCTTGGAGGGATGTGATCCACCAACCCGCACCTTTATGGACAACTTCTCAAAGCATAACGAAAACGAGTCAAATCCCGAACTAGTGGGCGGAGGGGGGTTGTGCTGACGTTGGGCAGGATAGCTTGCCCCTTTATGACGAGAACTCGAGGTTCTGCAGCCGGATGACAAAGCTCCCAAAAAGTGACTCTATGCTCCCAATGCTTCTTAAGACGAAAGTTCTCGATGACGCTACTAACGCCACCTGTGTCGATAGGAATGTCCTCAAATTCTGAGGCTAGTGAGCACAACCGCGCCTGGACATCCTTTGTCAGCTCTTGAAACAGTTCAGAACTGGCAGCACAGGTGGCGCTTACAATAATGTCTGTAATGGCTGTAACGTCTGTAATGTTATTACAATTGAGATTTACCTATGTGACAAGTGACAACTAATTGCTAAGTGCTCGGTGTTTCATATCCCACAGGCACTGAAGATTTTTACGGTTTCATAAGTACCTATCCTACGTATTATTTCAGGACTTCATTTATGTTATAATATACCTACATAAACTTATCAAAATCCGTTTGTCGTTGCGGCGTAGAGAGGCTTGTTCTGCTTGGCTCGATGCGATGGCTGGCTGATTCCTGCTGATTGGGGTGCTTTCAGGAAGGTGGCTTTGATCACTATCTCAGTTGGTGCCTCTTTACCTAGATTAAAGCGAGCTAGATGTAAGTGCTTATTAGCCATCCACATTATAGGTTAATATCCAGAGTAAATGTCGTAGTTACCGATATGAGAAAGTAGAGCATAATATCGATAAGTTAATTCACATTTTTCAGTCGCGACTCTCGTTCAACTTTCATTCAAATTGTACATTGTTTAAAAAGAATTGGCCTTCTGTGGTTCAGTTCTATTCGAAAACTTCATTACCTACGCTTAGCATAAATACTACGTAGGTATAATAATATACGCTTGGTATATTTCTACATAATTTGTAGGTAGGTAGGTACTCTATTCATTATTAGCCATGAAGTGTGTTTGGAATTCCTCCACCCGTAGTTTGTTTTCCTCGGAAGAAACGTGTGTTGATATTTTCCTTCCGTCTTGTTTACATTCTAATTTCGGGATCTACTTTTGCTAATTATTAGATTATTCTATTTTTATCTATTTGACGTAGTTATATGGCCCCTATTTTCATACTCATTATACCGAAATGTGAGCTTCAGTCACTTGAATAGCGTGCAAAATGTAGAAATAAACACATAATTTAGGTAGGTATATATTATAATGTTTTTAGAAAATAATGAGGTCTTCTGTCCATAACCACCACATAAAAGTGACCGCTAAGTATTTTACCAGGTATTATTGAAGATGTAATAGTAGATTATGCACCGAGTGGATGAAATCTAGGTGGCCATGGCCAGTTCGTTTTCGAGCAAATTATTTATACAAATTCCGAAGTGCTTTGTATTATACTAGAGTTTTCATACATATTTTTATGTTCCTAATTCAAATCACATTATCCCTTGGGATTTTCATACAAAATTACGGCCCCGGGCTTGGAATCACTAGCTTTACAGTGAGAATGCACGACATTATAATGACACATTGTCGCGCAGCTGGTATGGAAATAAATTTGATATTTATAGGGTTTTTACTTACATGCCAGGTGTTAAGTACTACCTACTTTACAGTTGTTTTGACATTCGGTTCACGCTACATCGTGACTTTTTTGGCTATATAACTGCAAAAGTATGATTTCTTAGATATTTGCTCAGATTAATCATCGAACAGATTTTAACTCAAGATCCGGGGAAGAAAAGAGGTAAGTGTATACAAATAGACAAAGGAGTAGGATAGTAAGATGATGTTTTGTGTTTGTCGGCGTATGCACTAAATTATTGCTGTGATGCAGAAGCAAACCAACCTTGGACATTTAAGAATGTCGTACGAATGATTGGAGCACCACCTAAATAACGTGTGTTAAATTTATCCGACTTATAAATTGCAGCAAAGGTCTGACCCTTTCAGGTTTCTGATACTACGTCTATGGTACCTACCCTCAGATTAAAGATAGGTTCATGTACCTACCACGATATCTTATCGAGGACTAGCCAGTAGGTATTAGCGGCAGATCCCTATATCCTGAGAAAGTGCACAAAAAGTTGCGTCTAGAAAAGATGGGTTGCCTATGCGCAAGAGGTCCATTATGTAATATTTTGAAATAATGGGTTATAATGTAATACAAATTATCAGGTCATAGTACCAGATATAGTATACCTACCTAAACTATAAAGCGTATTCTTTAGAAAGTGGGTAAGGTAGGTAATAAACATTTTACCTCTTGATTCACATCCATTTAATTACATGAATTGAAAAATTTGACATACACGATCATTATTCAATGAAACATTAAAACATTAGGCGTAGATGATCATTATTGAATGAAACATAATAGGTATATTAGACTTACCCCCAGTTTCTGAAACGTCAGTCAACGTTGACAACAGATTAATTCTATTGCCATCCTTGTCATTTGTTTAGTGTTAGATAGAGACAACGATAGTTTTAATCTACTGTCAAAGCCAACTAGCGTTCTAAAAACCGGGGGTTACATGATCATTATTCAATGAACTATTAGATGTCTACATGATTATTTTTATTGAAACATTTGACATTTATTGTTAGTATTTTTGACACATAGTAAATAAACATAATAAAACGCACAATTTAAACATTACTTCCCAAATTATTCAACAATTCTAAGTCGTTTTAATACATTTAAAATATCTATATTTATTGATTCAAAACTAGGGTAGGTTACAGCGAAGTAACTATTCAATAATCAGTGCCAACAATTTAATAACGGAATAATCAGTGTGCTCAACTATTTAGTTTGTTTTTATATTAGTACAAAATATTGAATTATTTTAAAACTAGGTATTTGTAGGTATATTAGGAGTGTGGCCACCAAAAGGAACGTAATCTTAAAGGGCAAGATATACTGGTAGACGTCGGCACGCACATTGACTTTGAAATACATTTGGCACTATTATTTATAACAAAGCCTGCCCATACAATCTGATGAGGGAGACGGAAGGTTGATAACACAAATACTCAGCGGCTACCAGAACAAGAACAGAGCTTGTAGTATGCACCGAATACGCATTACATATGCTTTTCTGGAATAATAAATTTTACGATAACATCACTAATCCAAATACTTTACATTACATACCTATACTTGCACAATTAGGATGATAATAATTATCATAATATTAAGAAAATGAAGGTAGTGGTATAACATTGTTAGATAGTAAACACCGATATTTATCTACTACAGGTGTACGGACAACTACGCTAAAAGCAACCCGTGAACCCAACTACAGCTTCTACAAGTGTATAAAGAATATTATTTATTCCGCAATGTTACAGTTCAATCGGTGAATTGTTAAAATAACATGTGCAGTGAAATAAATTATCGTAGTCGGGTCCGAAGCTAAAATTAATTAAAGCACAACCTAAAAAGCATTGACGAATCAGTATTTTACGCATAGAACTCTTCACTTAAAACCGCTTTCGTCCCATTTAAAAAAAATTTTGAATGCTTCACGATTCTCGTCGTGAACGTTATTGCGTGGGCGCTTAGCCGCCTGAGTCTGGCAGACTGTGCACATGCAAACGAAAGGAGCCGCCGCCTCTTGTCTGCGCCAATGCTCCGCTATCGATCGCCGCAACATTTGGTAATCATTTACTGAGACGTAGAAATGTTCATTGGCCTCTTGTTCAGTCACAGTGGAGATGTCATCCACGACCAGTACGTCTTCCCATCCATCATCGTCATCGTCATCCTCGTCGTCTTCTAGGTAGGCTGCGTGTTCTCCAAGATCATCTGCTGCCTCTGCAAAATCATCCGCCTGTGCGGCGTTTTCGGCTTCCAGAGCCTCTTGTTGCTTATAGAAGTTGTAAGGTTGATTAGGATCTGCGGCCGCAACTAAATCGCAACGTGCAGTTCGAGCGGCTAACGCCTCTTGTCGTTTCACGAAATTGTAGGGTGGAGACGAATGTGGTTTAGCCGCATTGGTTTTAATCGCCTTTTCTTTATTTTTACCATTATCAACCTGTTCTCGTTGTTGATCAATCTTTGCGATATTAAATTTCACCGCAATAGCTTCAAGCTCGTTATGTTGTTCTGGAGCTTTATAAGTTGGTGTATCTTGATTAGCTTCATCGATCTTGGCCTTCAGCTCTTCTGACTTGACTTCTACGGCTTGAATAGCTGGTTTTCTTCCTCTCTTCCGTCCCTTTAGAAATTTGTTCATCTTTTTCCTGTTCGGCATATCCCCTGCAAAATAATGCGTGGTCACATGGAAGTACCTCAATATCAGATTCTGTTGTGAGTTTGTTGAGATTTTTGAGTTGTCAAAGAGAGGAATTTTTAAAAAGATTGGCCCTGGGCCTACAACAACTAAAAATCTGATCACAACGACCGACAGTACTACCTACCTCATTTGACGGAGCAAACGCGCGTGCGTTATGCCTAGAGATATTAATAGACATAAATCGATATTCGCCTTTCACAGTCAGAATAAGTAGTTCTAGTGCGCCGCTAATGACTAATTGGGTGCTAAGAGATGAATTAGACTCTTAACAACCCAGTGGAAGTGTATGGTTTTTAGTTTAGCGCAAATATAATCCAATAAAATTTCGCTTTCTAGGTCAGCCTAAAGTACTATTGAGACAGACTGGAGCATGGCCGCCGTAACTGCAGGCGGTGCATAGCTGGAAAATCAATACTCTGTCCATCCTCGTTTACATACCTATATAAAAACAAGGATGGACGATGCTAGTCATAACTAACAACCCTACATTACTGTATCATCGATTTTGACCTGTGGCATTGTTGTTAGTAAAACGTAATAGAGATTGCGGTGGCAAAGATTCAATTCACAAAAATTAGAGCAATTTATTGGCGATCGTTCAGAAACGTGCCGTGGGAGTATACAATCATTGGGAACCGAATGTTTGATCAATAGTTAAGAATTACCTCTGGATTTGATTAGTAGGTACACCCAATTGTTCCAGCTGCTTCTGTAGGCACTAGACAGGCGCCAGGTGAGCCGAAGTACTGAACAATAAAGTACGGAGGCGCCGAGCTCGTACTCGGGCTACGAGTCTGCGCACTGCAACCCATCACATGGGCTGGACTCAGGCCCTGCTACATTAACACAAGTGGGCAATTGTGTCACATTTATCATATTGTTATTATAATGAGGTCCCCGCAGCACCCCCCGCTGTGCTGAATGCAAGATCCTGTAATGTATATGCATATGTACGAAAGGCGATATTATTGGTCTGCATGCTTGAAGTTCTCATACGACAAACAAATAAACAACTAAATAATAAATAATGTTGGTGATTTTATTTAACTTTTGGATTGTTTTTGTGATTTCGTTGAATGTTATTAATTGGAGTAGTTAGACACGGCTATTTATTTGATTATGACAGTAAACATATTTATTGGCATTTGAGACATCTGGGTAAGTGAGCTTTACTCGGCGTTTTTGGCTTATTCATTTGTTATAAAAGCACTGCTAGGTTAGATAATACGTGTTTTAGACTATACCATGAATTCCGTTTACCGTGCCCACCTAAAATACTTTATACGCGCCACAGGCAGTTGTTTACTTTACGTGAGAAAGATCCACTTCTTGCTGCCTGCACAAGAAATGGTTTTTGATCCAATTCATTCATAGCCACCGAAATGGGCGTTAGATAGTCTACTGACTACACCCATAGCTGTGGGCTATTGTTATGGTCGTGGCCTGTAGACTACCATAATTTCTTACATTAATAATTTACTATTCATCTATCTATATCTTCTATCAATATATATAAAACCAAGTCGTGTTAGTTAGACCATTTATAACTGGAGAACAGGTGAACCAATCTTCATGAACTTTGCTATGTTAGATTCGTAACCGTTCCGAGTAACAAAATAAAGTAATAAAACACCAGAAATATTTACAAATAACAGGGGGCTAATGTTAATGCAGTTTTGCGTAGGTTTTTGACCGGGCAACGTCCACCGGGCCGGCAATAATTATTCAATTGAGTATGTACGTCAACAGAAACGTTTGCGTATGATGTTTACTGTAAGAATCAAGAGCCTATGACGTGTAGAATGAAGATAGCCGGACAATATCCGGCTAAAACATAACAAAGTAAAATAAACCATATTTTTGATAGTACTTTTATAGCTATTTTATGGTAACAACAACCGGGTGACTTCATTTTTGTAGGTCGTTCTTTTGTTTCTGTAAATAGAGGACTGCTTAGATAACATCTAAGGCAATGTCATGTCACAGGTATGTAGACATATTTCTACATACCTGCATCTATTATTGTGGTTAATGTGCGTTTCCATATTACAGTAAAAGCAAATTGTGCCACTTATAAAATGTACATGGCACATTAGCGATTGTAGGTACAGCGGCAATGTCTCACTGTGCCATTAAATTAAACAGTAAACGAAATTTATATTATCGCAGTCTACGTCATGGAGTAGGCACGTCTCGCGTTAGATACATCGCGAATCATTAAATCTAACAAATGCCACTTCGAGAAGAATAAGCCTTTAACTCCTCGTATGTCTCGTTTCCTGACAAGGCATTCTTGACTAGACAAGACTCGACTGATTTATCCCACCAGTGGGAGTAAGGATGGGCTGTTAGCTGAAAACGATACTATTTTATTGATGTTTCTGTTCTGCTGTTTCTGGGTAGCTTAGCCGGATAAACGATCCGGCTAAACCAGCCGCGTCTCCACTCTACTTAGTCCAAATAAAATTCATCCTTTAGATTATTATTAGACTAACAATAAAATCCCACGTTTGAGTCATTCTCATTGTGATGATGCGATGTGAGATTTCTGTTACAATTCAACGTTACCTTTTTCAATATTCTGCTTTTTGTTGTTCAAAAATCTGGGTTTTATGACTATTCAATATGTTTTGGTTTAATTTGATATGCTCTTTGACCAATGTTATAATAGCTATACTAAATAGCTGGTATTTTCATTTTACTTTGGTCAGTGAATACCTAACTCTAGAAGAAGGGACACTCACTCTATTTTTAAAGCACGATCGGGATTTTGCATGATCTTTTGAGCGTGTTGGGTAACCTGTTGATGACAAAGTAGGAACGACAGTTACAACTTGCGGTGCCGCCTGGAACTTTGCAAACCAAACTATAATGTATACATTTACTGTTACATGTCTCTGTTTCGTAAATCTACTTTCATTATTAATATTATACCTACATCAACATACTCGAGATAAGTAATAATATAACGACACATTTGACAGCACGTTTGGCGTAGTGGCTGAGCAATTGGACTGCTGAGCTAGGTGTCGCGGGTTCGATTCCCGCCCGGAACAAATATTTGTGCGATCCACAAATGTTTGTTTCTGGTCTGGGTGTGATGTTTATGTGAAATTATTATGTCTGTAAGCGGTATCCACGATACAGGAGCTATCCTAGAGTGGGGGCTACGTTTTAAAAAAAAAGATAAAGAAAAAGATAGTAATTATGTTAGTTTAAACAATTCTAGATTTAAAAAAATCCCTATTAATATCGGAACGTCAAAATGTACGATGGGGTTTGTGAAAACAGCCCTGCATTCCTCTTTTCTATGCCTCGGACACAGATTATAGTCTGTCTGTGATCTAGACAGAGGCGACTGAACGGCCCACAGACTCACTGCCTCGCTCTAGACAAGGCTATTTTTCCGTCTACGCCTGTCTACGCATAGTCCAACGGAACCGATGGACACGATAAAAATCGGTTTTCAATGTCTGTGTATCCGGTATATAATTATGACGGCGGCGATGGGTTTTTCGATACATTAATTTGTTTTTATTCACACACTGATTCCGCCCCCTCTTCGCAATTGCCTTCCCCTTGATTCGGTCGTCGTGTTCATTCTGGATTTCGGTAGGTGGCGTTGATTGCAATTAAGGTACTTACACGTCAATATTAGAGTTTGCACCGATGCTACTGAAACCACCGGATTTTCTCCTGAATTACAGCATAAAGTTATCTCCAATAAGGGTAGGCAATCTACCGGCTGGCAGTAGCTTTAGATATAAACACCGGATTATGCAATATTTATATCACTTTAAAGTTTTAAATTTGTAAATTCGAGAAACACGATTGCAGACAAAAAAACTCCTATTTAAAAAGCTACGTTGTTCCAGGCGTTTAATCATTTTAATGTCGTAGGCTCTTACGTAGTTGTAATCTTATAATCTTTGATATGTTGTTTTCATATTTAAATTCTATGACTCCGACAATATATTAAATACGAGCGCGAAATTGCGGATGCGTGCGTATTGCGTAGGTGGCGCCGCCAAGCGCTATTGAAGCTGGATTATTCGGCATGGTATATAATTACGTATATAAATATCTGGATGACCGAGCTTTGCTCGGTATGTTTCTTTTTTTATAAATTGTGTTTTTTGGAAATTATTTTAAGTAGGTACGAATTACTAATAAAATGAAGAAATATGAATAATATTTTTCGATCTTACCGATAAAATAATAAACAATGATGAACTGGTTATTTAAAGAAAAAAATCAGAAAAAAACACGAATAAAATGTCATTTTCCCAAAATGATTCCGAGCTAGATTGCTCATTTAAAGATATAAGATGCGTACGTATAAATAGGTTTGTTAGTGCCTAATAACACAGCTTCGTTTGAAAATGCGTTCCGTTTCTCCTTTTTATATGGATAAATTAAATATTATTTTTCAATCATTTAATCGAAGTAGGTATAACTAGGTACCTACGTACTGTACATGTGTTATCGATAAATTTTGTCATTGCGTAGACAGGTAATTTATATTTTTCGTGAAGTATTCAGGGGGCAATTCCGCCTTATTGACTGCACAATTTATTAATTTTATTTCTTGAAAAAATTAACCCAGTCTGGGGTAGAAGTGTTAATCGGTTAGGTATTGGATAGCTCCCGTAGTGTGTATACAGTTTGATGGGCAGTTAAAGTAAAGCATTATTTTGGAGAACCAGTGAAGAAGTTGGATTGACGAGTAGTGCCATCATCATGCGTAGTTCATGACTTCAGCTATCATTGTTGCATTATGGACCTAGGAAGCTACAGTAAACGCCACCACCATGCGACTACCATACAGCTAAAAAATCCATTAAAACGGTAATCTCATAGATAAAGACCTACCCCCTGATTTTTAAAATGTTATGTAGAGCTCATAAAAAATGCGCACTCAAAAATAGTACCCTACCTACTGCGCCATACTATGTGACGTTAATAAATGTTCATTAATAAGGGAATTTTATATTCAGTTTAATCGCAATGTACTCAATTTATACGCTATAGGTAATGGGCCTAAATATCGTAAGATCAATAAATAGACGTAAGCCAACAAAGTGGAGCCAACTAATGCAAGCGGTTGACTGGCCAGATATGGTTGGTTCACACGACGCGACTATATCGCTCCATCGTGATCCATTTAAAAGTCCGGTTTGTAACCCAGTAAAGAGAACCGAAGAAGGAATACCGAAAACCCCTTTTCAGAGAAGTTCCAGCTCAAATGTATGGTTAGATGTAAAATATGAGTTACTAGAAGCGACTCGCGGTTTCACCCGTGTTAAGTGATAACTACTATCCCGCGGGTACCGTGAATGTGTACGGGGGATAAAGTAGCCCATGTCACCCGCGCTTCCCAACTTAAATAATTAAGGTCAATGTGGGGGTGTCAAATCTGTTCAGTACTTTCGGTTCCTATTCAGTGCAAACAAATAAACAAACAATCAAGTGAGCCCTCCGCAATTGCTCAGCACTCGGCGAATATGTGCTGTGAGGATAATAATGATGATTTCCAATGAGTAACGACGCGCCGTGTGGGCCGAGCATTAAACGCATCAATAACAGATTTATTCGCACCAGCATTCTATTTATGTTAAAGCCCAGCAACAAACTTTAGCAAATAGTATAGTGTAGTAGGTAAGTGACAGCCAAAAATCGTAGACCATTTAAATTCTTGTCACTTGCTGCGGCTGCGAACTGACAAATTAAAACAGCAAGTCAAATCGTGCCAATTCTGTTGCACCAACCATACGTGGGACGTTAATAGACATACAACGTGTGCGAATGAAAATAAGATCTCTTAAAATAGTGCCAAACCAATTCGAGCCTAAGGCCAACAACCTTAGGCTCCAATTCTTCGAATGGTGCCACAATATTATGTACAAAGTAGCAGCTGTAATAATGATAAAGCAGAATTATCGCATCATAATTATAATATTATGTCCGACTCTTATATACTAGGTTCCCTTGTGTTTAGGGCATCAGTTACCGCGAGAATCTAAAGTTATATTTGTTTTTTGGTAGGGGTTATACAGATACATTTTGTCTGCTCCTTAGCATAAATTAGTTTTACATAGCAGAGTGTACGAACGCATGACGGTATCGTTTTAAAAGATTATTTTTATATCTTTTATCGTTTTTTTACATTGGTCTAGATGTAGAATGTTACCGGCTGTAATGTGCCAGCACCAATTGCTTGCAAATTGTAAACTTAGGCATCATTCCCATGAGCGTTTCTCACTCTGCACTCACGGGAATCAGGGGCTGGTAAATTATAATAAAACAAATATTGTTATTTTCATTGTTCTCTGGAATTTGACTCCTACTTCACTTGCAATATTGACATATAATTGATATTGCAAACGCAAAGCCTTTGTATCATACGTGGGTGATATGAAATTGCTTCAATCTAGTTAGCTATTGATTGGCGCGGCGCCGGCATTCTCGAGTATACGGCTTAATTATTCTTTTATTGTGTGAGAATGAGACACGTGTTATCACCAGTAGGTACTCTAGCTTTCTGTTAGTTCTGTTGAAGACTATCTACAAAGTAGCAGTATATTTACAATTGCCGCGGTAATTATCTAGGTAATATTCCAGTTGGACGGCCGTTAAATGTCGGAAATAACCGGCTAATATGCGTGGGCGGAATAATGGCGAGAATTCAAAGTGGACGGCGATAGTCGACGCGGGGTTTTGGCAACCGACCTGAAGACGGCGATTAAGTGTTATTTATTATTTCGTACGATAATGTCATAATAACTGAACTAAGGCGTTTCTCACATGGCAGATTCTCATAATGTTGGCACATTGCTACGTTCTATGGCAATTCTTATTTTTGTCGTTCTCTCGGTGTGGTTCACATAACTATGGGCCGTTCTTGAATGTTCAATTTACGTTGTTTCAAATTTAAACACCTTGTGACGGATGGCGTCGCGTCGTCTCTTGATTAGTTCGTTATTGTCGCAGAAGTGTCGTAGCAATATGCCTTGTAGCAACTTCGTAGCAGCTACCATAGAGGATATAAATACTACGTAAGCTACGACTTAGGCCGCATCACAAAAATCAGCACAGTTCGCGTTCTTCCGTAAAACAGGCGCATAATTTATAGTATTTTTATTTTTAGTTTATGAGTTTGTTTTGTGATTTCCCTGTTTTTTTTTATATTGTTAGCATAAGTCTGTAATTAATTTGTTTTAGATATTTTTTGTTGTTTTGCTTGCTACTGTAATCAGATACCTGAAAATTGTTCTTTACATATTCTACGTGCCAATTGCTAGCGTGTATCAATCTTAACATTTACTTATGGGTGCAGCACAACATTTTTAAGTTATTACTGGCCTAGTAAGCGTAGTTCATCCAAGTCATTAGCTGCCTTAGCGAAAGTTTTGATTCAACATTCGATAAAGCTTTGGCGTAAACATATCCTGAGTAATTAAATAGTCCTGAAAATATCACAGCTCCAGTGCCTTGTTTACGTGGAGTCTAACATAATTATCTTAATATATATAAATTACGCGTCACTTTGTTTGTCCGCGATGGATTCCTAAACTACTTAACCGATTTTAGTAAAATTTTGCACACAGTGTGCAGTTTGATCTCACTTGAAAGATAGGATAGCTTACATCTCAAACTATAGTCGCAATAACAAAAACTTGAGCCACAGCAACGCGTGGCCGTGTCTGCTAGTAAACGATATAAATTATATCAGTTTGTTTATTTTGTCTACAGCGCTGACTGTCCGGTTCCTGACGAAACGGTACATCGGCGAGTATGACCATCAACAAGGTAAGGAAATAAAGACGAATTTACATTACGATACCAGTGGCATGCTTAACGAAATTACATTTGTGACACTATTGGAACTAGTTTCGTTTAAAGTGTCGCGAAAGCAACAGTATCACAGGGACTACGGTTCGATCAACATTATTGTGTATATGATTATTGTAAAATGACACTGTTCGCTTTCACGGCATTCGTTTTGAGTCGCGTCTACGCGGTGTTATTAGTTAATATACTAACCGATTCAGTGTCGTGAAGTGAATGCATGTAAACCTTGATGTTTACACGTGAAATCGTTGATGCAACTAGTATTATAGTGAAGTGAAACTACTTACACGGCACTAGTGTAGTGTAGTATAATGTAAATCCTGCGCTACAGTTTAGATTACACATTTCGTCAATGATAACAATAGTGTGCCACATGATGCCATGCTAAGGGTTCAAATTCGTATATTTCACTTCATTGGCTTCTGTAGGTACTTACTGGCATATAATACATACTTATGATCCATTTTTATGCAACATAAGCTAAGGCCAAAGTTAAGGTCAATTGAACCCAAATCGATTCCTCTCGTCCATTTGTCGCTTACGTCCATTTGATGTTCCAGATAGCAAGTACAAGCACGAGGCGATGCTGGACGGCGAGCCGATCCTCTTTGAGATCCTCGACACTTGCCCGAAGGTGAGGCAATATGGAATACTTTTTTTTTACCTTTTTTATTATATAACAATATAACCATCGACGCGAAGCGTCAATGCCATTTTTTGTAACCTTTACATTTGTTATTACCTTTCGGATTTATTTACTCGCTGTCACATGCAATGCTTAAAATTAACGGTTCTTAAAGTAAACTAATCGTAAGTCCGCCGCATTTCTCTTACATACGCGCTTTACATTACAAACATAACCGAAACTAGACCGTGAGCAACAAGGGTAACCAGGCCCCGCCCGCAGCGCCCGTTCACGAGCTTGACGCGTGTGCCAGCCATCGCCTTCCTCGCACGTCGTTCGGGAGGATGACGACCCGCCACACGCCGCCCGCCGCCGCGTGGAATATGGAATACTACAATCCCAGCTTTCACCGTGCCTTCTATATTAGAAGGCAGGTACACTTCAATGCCGCCGCACCAGTCTGGCTGGAGTGGCGCGCTATGATGACCACGGAACCACGTGAATAAAAGCCTCGGATCTGGTGGCTGGCTTTTGGAGCACCCCATTTAAATTCTGTGTTGACGGCACGGTGTTACGTGATGGCAAAACCGGGATTGAAACAATTGTCTGAAAAGTTTTGTTCCTGTTCAGTAGTATATATTTTGATATCTCCTAGAAGTAGTATTCCTACAATTTACAACATTTTAATCCTCACTGTATTAGAAAAGGAAATCTCATGAGATCTGCAGAATCAGGGTTATTCACATTTATACTATTTCATTTCACTTGTCTTATTTTTAATTTTTTTTTCGTTTATTGTCTTCGCGCAATTATTAAATTAATCGGCGTCCGTGGGTGAGTTGGTGATGATCTGATGACCCAGCGAAGCGCAAGGTTGAAGGTACCATTCTCGCACCGGGCAAACTCTGTGAGAACCACATTAGAGGGTATTTGTGGTTTGGAAATCTGAGTGTCTGTGAGATTATGCACTCTGTAGTACATAGATTCACTATAATAACGAGGAAGCCCACATGTACTCGTATAGGTGTCACGCAACTTCTGCTCTTATACGAACACATTAGTGTTTTGCACATTACACAGTAGTGTAATGTGCAAAACTGCCATGTTTGCCTATTTGAATGTGAATCGCTTGTGTAAATAAAATATAGAAATTATTTAATTATTCTGAGGCGACGTAAACAACAACGGAACACGTGTCTGTTTTTGTACTGCATTTCTGCAACAATCAAGAGACTATAGATACATTTGTCTATATATATATTTGACTATAGATATAGTCCCAGTCCCAGGCAATAGTGATGCTCATATGGATGTATCTTGATTCACTTGGTATGGTCTATGCTGTGCAAAGTTGTGAAGCGAGAATGACCCTTACGCCCATCGTTTTCAGGGCCTGAACGACCTGCCGACGAGCGACGTGGCGCAGTGGGCGGATGCGGTGTTCCTCGTCTACTCCATCACGGACCGCGAGTCCTTCAACTACATCCGGCGCGCCAAGCAGAGTCTGCAGGCGGAGGTGCCTCTCGCGCTGGTCGGGAATAAGGCGGACATGGTGCATCTGAGACAGGTGAGCCATGCCAACGGCTCCCATCCTCCTGGATCGTACGATAGACACAACAACAGCAGGTTCCAAGACTATTAAACCAGTGTCTAATAACAGCAGCGATTAGTCTCGACTACCGTTGGACCGTTCTTGGAGGGCTGCCAGCGCACCCTTGAACTCTTTAATGTTTACTTTTTAAGGGTTTCAAGGTCGCAGATTGTGTGAATAAATTTTACTTTTTAATCTAATGTTAACGTTATATTTGCTTATGAACGGAATGAGGCGGGCCTCGCTCAGATTTTTAAATGAAGGCTGTCAAATATCCACAGTTTATGGATGAATCATCGGCGTCGGGACTGTAGGTAGGGGGTCTACTGCAAGATTCAACGCCATGGCCGAGCGACATAAATAGATAGCCTGGAGATAAATAAATGAATTCTTCTTCGACTGTATTGTGACCATGATGTATTGATTAGGTACCCTGGGCGAGCAATCATGACGAAATAATAATCAAAATTGTCCTTATCACAAATATAAGCATTCCATAACACCCTCTGCACATCGTTAGTAGAATCCAGAGTGTTAAGATCAACGACCTACATCAGCTACTTTCTGCAGGTCAGTCCGGACGAAGGCGAGATTCTGGCAAAGGACTTCGAGTGCAACTTCGCCGAGGTGGCGGCAGCCGAGCAAGTCAACCAAGTCGGAGACGTGTTCCACGAGCTGGTCCGAGAGGTGCTGGTGCTGCGGCGACGGAACAAACACAGCCTGTTCGACCGGATGCTCGGCTCCAAGCACGCCTACCGCGTCTACTCGCGGGGCAAGAGCGACAGCGCCTTACCTAAAGATTAAGCATTTAGAGCTAAGACGTTCTCGTCTTTGCAGGTCTGATTTGTCCTCTTTGTAGTGACTTGACGTTATCGTCTTTGTAGTCAGAGTTCTCTATCTCTTATTAACTCATACCATATGAACGCGGTACAAGTTTACTCTAGTCTTTATAGTCAGAATTGCTTATGTATTTGTGTGTGTTAAGGTGTATGTAAACTATACTCATTTTTGCAGTAGGTCAAATTTTTGTATCTTTGTGTATACTCAGTGCCAAGACATTTTCGTCTTTGCAGAAGGTTAGAAATTAGTATATTTATTTATTCAAGGCCATGACGGTTTCGTCTATGCTACTTTTCTCAAGGTCGTTATTGTAGTCAGCGCTAAGACATTTTCGTCTTTTGCAGTGGCTCTAAATGTTAGAAATGAGATTAGCAACAGAAGGTAGTCAGGCAGGAGACATTGTAGCCGCAGCAGCAGCTCAGTATTCGCTTTAAATACTCTGTGTTATTCTGCCTCTTTTCTCTTTGGCCTAAAAGATTTGTGTACCTATTTATAGACAGAATTCTTTAACTTTAGGTATAGTCAGGGTTAAGACACTTTCGTCTTGTAGCTCAGAATTGTAGGTAATTACTTGGTGTGTCAATCAATCAACCATTATCACCAATGCGGACCGGGTCCGTCTGGTGGGTTATGTCCTAATCCTTCATACGGAAGCGAGGGGAGATCATTGCTCAGCTCTGGTGGTGGCGGGTTGATGATAACGAAGATGATGATTACTAGTAATATTCAATATAGGTACTATAATTTAATATTACTAGTAAATTTCCTGTTATGCCACGGATTGTGCGTGTGCAACTGTGCATAGCTTATGTAATGATAGTAGATGATGTGTGTTATTTATAATTTAGTGATTAATATTCTATTTGCAAACGGGTATTATTTCGATTGCTAGTTGTTTCTATTGTGTATGATAATAGGTATATTCCCAACGACCACCACTGATTCTACCCCCAGTAGTGGTCGTATATTAAAAAAAACCAATAGATAGTGCCAAATATATCAATTTTCGTCTCGTTAGGGTGTTCGTTCCGGCACTAGTAGTTCAAGTACAAAACCCAACACCCTACAACACCCTCAGGTGGACACTTGGCTTATGTATTGTATCATGGTCCTACCTACCGTCAAAATCACAGCATGAAGAAACAAGTAGGTAATTAAATTCATAAATTCAAAAACCATCAATAAAACATATAGTTGTTTTTTTTTTAAGTTTAAGCATCCACCTTGTACTTATTTGAAATTTGTTGTAATGTATTTTATTAATGAAACGCTTTCATTTGAGTCCCATATTGAGGGTATTGTGAAAAAAATGTAAGATATCTTGCACTGACTTTCATCAAACATAGCTAAGAACACTCCCGACTAATTCACCATACAAGCAAAAAAAATCGGCGCATCCGTTCGGGAGCTACGATACCACAGATGACACAAACACAGACACGTCAAACTTATAACACCCCGTGGTTTTAGCGTCGGAGGTTAAAAATTGTTTGCCAAGTTCAAATTAAAAGTTTAAACACTAGATATCATAATTGTTACCGTTAAAATATTGTATTTTATAGTCTTTAAGTATGTCGGTGGTTTTGTTTATTAAATGTTTTTTGCCCCTTTGATGATAAGTACAATGTATACATGTAATAGTTTCCATTATTCTACTGAATCGTGCCTCCGAGTCCGAGTTTACTACACCTGTGCCCTGTGCACGAGTTTTTACTAGCTCGACATAGTACGCGTTAACTAGCTCTTTGTATGAACATTTTTCGTTCATAAAAGTGCCGGTACAGGATCTTTACACAAAAGCGCTAGTTGACGCGTACTATGTCGAGCTAGTAAAAACTCACGCTCAGGGAACAAATGCCTGATTTCTGAATCCCTAGTTAACTTTGACCAACCGATAAGTGTATTAACTGTCGTTATCATTATTTTAGTGCCAGATAGAGACAACGCGTTAGATTTACCTGTTGCTCAAGTTACCTGGGGGTTTGAAGCCAGTCATGACTACTTTACTGACAGGAACTTGAAATTTTGACTATTGTGAAAATTTAAAATACATTAACAGAAACGTTAATTCAGTCAATTCGTTAGGTCTCTAGATAACATGTTATTAGCACTAACAGAAACCTGTCCCTTCGAATTCAAATTGTATCTCATATTACGTATAGGGGTAGTTGGCTACTATTGACACTTTATTTGTAGGTGCAGATTCGTGAGTGGTATGTTATGGACGAGGTAAATTATTTGACGGTTAATAAAGATTATGTATATTCTAGAACGAATTTTTACTATAAATAATATCCTTTAAATTATAAAGACTAGTGATAAGCAGATTAAGCAGTCCGACAAAGCGTGTGTTTGCGGGTTCGAGTCCCACGTAGCACCAGTGTCTTTGTGTTGCCCTGAGTATGGTATGTGAGAACACGGAGAACTTTCGTCATAGTTTCTAATCCTCAAATGAGAAGTATGGCATGTATCGTATAAGTAGCTCGATACCTATCGGTCCTAATCGACAGAAATTTTGTATTTATCTTTCATTGTATTAAGTAAGTACAAATAGATTATTAAGTATACACAATTACTTAAATGCACTTTTAAAACTGCAACAATTTTTACAATGATCACTTTTTGTATTTCACTAAATCCTTAACACTATGAGCGCTTCCGAAACATCTCTCATTTTATTTAAAGTTAATTCAACAAGTTCCGAACCATACGCCGGAAGCTAACGTGAGAATCAAACTAAACCCCGCGCTATTGTTTCCCATTGATGGCACGATAATTATATTCATCCATCCCTCAGATGGAATCGCAAAGCAAAATAGAAAGGAGCCATCTCTTTTTACACGAGCCCAATGACAATCGTACCCCGAGCTGTTATGAAACGAACAAACAAGGGCTTATTGAACTGGCATTAAAATATGACTAGCCGGTCACAAAGGCAACCCCTAGAGTCACGGGCACAAAGAGAGATCCCCACTGGGAGCGAATTAACGTTGGTGACACCGAGGACGACCAATAGCGGCGCGTCGCTCGCACGGTTATGCCGATGAATGACACAGATTTAAAGATGGCCCCCCACTTAACGATTTGCGGATCTGTTGTCGATGACTCTAAAGCTCGGCTTTTATTATTATCGGTGCCACAACCCCTCTATTGTGATTCATGGGCTCCGGGTGGATATGGGGCTCGTAATGACGTTGGTTTCATAGATATGGCATGAAAGATGATGATGTATTTACCTAACAATAACATCAGTTGCAACTTATACGTCCTTACTCAGAACAATGCGTATATGATACTGAAAAGCACCATAATACGAGTACTTCTTGCTACTCCTCTCCGTGCACGGTTGTCTGGAAGAGATCGCTTTGAGCGATAAGACCGCCCATTGAAACACTATTTTTTTAATTATTGATCTGTTCTAGCCTTAAGTTTTCCTTGATCGAGCGCCGTGCAGGGCCGCGCAGCATTCTCCCGAGTTTTGGGTGGCACAGCAAGCACTGAAAACAGGGGTTACGCTTACATTCAAGAAAACTTACTATTAACTAGCTAAAAACGGGTCTAATTCGCGCACAAACAAATATCAAAATATATAATTTTGACATACCTACCGTATACGACGTATACCGTATACGACGTTTTATATAATTAATATGTTTCCTGTACGCGAAAGTTTAAGAACTTCTATTGGAAAACTTACTAGTCTCGTTATCCAAGTATCTAACATACACAACCCGCTGGATTGGCAGGGCTATAAAAAGCCAGTGGACTGGACCAACTACTCCGGTCTAAGATGGTAAGGTGACTCCTCAGGCATGATGTTTTTTTGCTTATTGTTATCTTATCCTTATCCAGCCATGGTGCAAGAATCTTGGACGTTTCTAGAATATTATTCAAGTTATTTTTGGGCCTTAAGATTTTATTCTTGTTTACGTGCTTCAAAGAGTGGATCTTTATTGAAGTCGACAATCGCTGCGTACAATAGAATATGATATGTTACTTCGACATCTACCTATTATGTTGGGAATTTGTGATAGTCGGACTGCCTGCCTCGTGCTGGTGGTATAGGTTCATAGGTAGATGGCAGCTAGAATACTCCAGCAGACATGGAACAGCCCGTAGCGAATAAATTGTCTGATTTGTCTCGTTATGTGCGTCTTTTGTTTGCCAAGCACTACCAACTAGCTATCACATGTAACTCAATATTGAGACGATACTGGCAAAACATATCTATTTCGTAATTTCACATTATTCAAATCGCCACTCATTATATTTTATTATTCTAATTGTTATTCCTAAACCGTGAACTTTAAATTGCAATTTTGAAAATAACGTTTGATTTTTGTTCAGTTACATCGGCCATCTTGCACATAGCTAAGAAATACTTGTATCCTATAATCTGTGGCTAAGAACACTTCCACTTGATTCACCTTTCTAACAAAAAAATATAACAATCGGTTCAGCGGTTCGGGAGCTCCACGATGCCACAGACTGACACACACACAGACACGTCAAACTTATAACACCCCATCTTTTATGCGTCGGGGGTTAAAATATACAAAAATATTATTATTGCATGACATTAGCGAAATTGTGTTGGATGGTTATCTAGCCATTCAATCGTTATACGATAGTAGGTGCAATTATTTGCAGAAGCCAGATTAGGAAGAGTTAAAGTCGATCCAAGTTGTCTACAGAAATAGTGATGTACTTATTTGACAGAAATTGTGGATTCTAAGTATACTCGTAAACTAGGTTACGAGTATTTGTATGTATTTTGTCGCTTTTTCCATTATTTCGGGTGCAACGTGGCACCACCTGCCTGACAGGATATACATTGTACAGGATATACATTGTACAGGATATACATTGTACAGGAGGGCAGGTCCCACACCACGCCCACAGAACAGCAGCAGCACGCCCATCGGTGATGCGACCCCGGCGGTCGCGCGCCATGCGCCCGAGTCACTCAGTAATCGGCCTCCACCGGGGATCCATCCCCGACGCCCCGTCGCCGTTAGCTACCAGTGCCGACTGTCGGCAAACCGTTTTTGCCGAACGTAGTTAAACAACATTTTATGAACTATATTTTATTTGAAATTTTCACGTGTAAGTGAGTTCCAGTGACTTTCTTGAGGTAAGTTCAGTGTTTTATTTTTAATGGCAAAAAATAATAGTTACGGGTGTATATATTTTAGTTTTTATAATATATTTTATATATTAATAATATATTTATGTTTTATCATTATACTAACTTTTGGTTGCCTTAACTAGGGTACGGCTGTGCGTTTATTTGAAATGAGTAAATTCGGAATTTGGAGTAAAGTTCGGAGCTGCTGTGAAAGTAATTATGATGAAAATGCCTCGGTTTATTGACTCCATTTTACAACAATTATCTGCCTAGCATATTTTTAGGTCATTTCAATTAGATATTTTTCCCTAACAAATTACAACAGCATAAAAAACCTTGCTACACTGTAAATTCATTCAAACCACCGCCAACTTGCGGCCATATTAGAGCCCAGTGGCCTTATGCGGGATAATGGTAAAAGGCCCTACAGAATTACCCCATTCCATGGAAGATGGGGCGGCCTTTGGTGTGGGACGCTACCTGCGTAGACACCCTTGCGCCGTCTCATCTTTCAGGGACTGAAACTGGGGCTGGTGCGGCAGAATCAGCTGAGAGCCACAAAAGGCGCAATTATACCGGGCATAAATATAGTATAGCGGGTACCTATTTGTGCCTTTTGGGGTCGAAAAGTTGCGGCTGTAAGGACCGGGAGCCCACAGAATGTTTAAACACCTATCGGGACGTCTGTTCGAAGACAAACGTGACCAAAATGCTGGCCTTTATTTTGGCCTAAGATTAACATTGCCATACAACGTGGCAATGCAGTCAGCACTTTGGAAACGCGGTTTCCCATTGGTAGCGGGCTATTACTAGATAAGGTTTACCTACTTAGTTTCAGTATTTAGTTTATATTTTGTGTTTGTGATAAATTGTTTTTGTTTGTTGAATGAATATTCTACTCGTAAATGTACAAAATAAGTATAAGTAAGGTACGAGTAGGTGTACCTTAAAAAAATGACATACCTAACCTAATACGAACGTAGAATGCGAATTTTCTTTATTCCGAGCGAATTAATTTATTAATGTGAAACCTATGCGTTCGAAGATACCTGTATAAATAAATAAATTAATACATAATACCACATACTACATAAACTATAATCTGAATTCCGATATACCTACCCCGCATACAGACAAACCTGTTGAACGATAATTACATCTAGGCGCTTTTAACAATACCTACGTTATTATTTTGTCGAATTATGATAGTTTTCAAGTTTTGCGGGAATGTACTCGTAACACTCTGTAGTCGGGTAATTAAAACAGTTAGTACCTACTCTAAGATGAAAATATAAAAAGTTATGGGACAAAAATTAAATTAAGTAAATAATGTTACCAACATCTAATGTCGATTAACGAAGTGAAGGTTTTTAGTAATTTTGTAAACGTCACTATGAAAAACTTACAAGTGTGCTAATTTTGATTTGAGTTGCATGTGTATATATATAGGCTCAATTACTTTTTTATTTTTGACTTTATATTTTAGTATTGCATGGTAGTAGTCGAGTAAAAAAATTTGACTATGTTACCCGCCCCCTGATTACGAATCTAATGATAGGTCGCACTGTCGTACATCAAAATCGGATGAGTAGTTTAGCCGCTATGGTGGGATATGATAAAATAAGGCAAAACATAAATACCTACCTACCTATAAAATTATTATCATTCCTTCACTGTATCGCTGCAGCCGTAAAAATCAGAACATAATAAATATTTAAGGGGCTCCCATACAACAAGAATGTTTTTTTTTTGCTTGACGTTGCTCGATATTGATAACGGAAACATGTAGACGCTTGAAATAGTCACAGAATATTTAGTTATAGTACCTACTTAACTAAATAAATAAATTAAATAAAAAATAAAATTATTCACTTAAAACCTACAGAATTTTCTTTGCTTAGTAGCTTAGATCAGGGGGCTTACCATGACGTCTTATTGCGATCCATTTGAGGATCTAAACAGAGTTGTTTTACTGCTTATTCGTACCGTGACGTCATGTGACATCTTGACGCTCAGTTAAAGGGATTTATTTCAACCTAAATTTATATACTGACGTGAGCAAAGTCGGGGGAACAGCTATGAGTTTTACCTCAGTTCTCCATCTCGGGTGATCGGAACTACAAACTAAAGTTGAGAATTGAACACGCCATCCCAGAAAGTTCCGAGCTCCTCTTGTTTCTTGGAATATTATTTGACGAGTTGTTTCTCAGACTTCTGGCAATATGCACCATTGCATGGAAACCTTGCTAGTGGTCAATAAAACCCTACTGAAGAATAATGAATATCTTTGAAGAATAAAATATATTACAACTTTTCTGTTTTAATTGACCTACTTGTTATGATGTACGAGTATACTATGTTCAAATCTTACAGGAGTTCATTTTGATCCAGATAATTTCATGCCATGGTTCCTTCAATCTTATGTACGATGGGAAAACTGAATTGCGTGCAAAACCCTACTCTATGGTTTTGCACGTGCGTTGTTTTATACGTGCATTAAAATAATGTCCGCAAAAAGAAGTTGCTCTGGCGGGGCTTGAACCCGCACGAGACGCAAAATGTCCATGCCAAACCGGTTTTACAACCACCGTTTTAGCATGGACCATGAGAGGAGCGCCGAAATTAGGAATCGCTTTCTGCCACGGAGTCTGCGCACTGAGGACTCCACGTAGGGGTGTGATAGAGATACCAGATGACAGGGGTTTCCCGAGCATATTGTTTGGAGTTTAGTCCTTCTGTCTAGAAGCCTAGGTAAAATTAGTATATTTGCGCTATTTTTTGAAGAGACGTACTCTAATTTGATGATGCCATTATAAAGTTTTACGTAACATTATTATTCTTACACAATAAACCCACAATAAACTTATGTGTAAGTAAATATGGTGTTTTAGGCATTTTTCAGTGGAGGATACTGCTTTTGGCAACCGTTGGTGTTCATTCTACGCGTGATCTGTTTAATTTACCACACTGATAGAAAAAAAATTGACAACACAAAATAGAACGTCGACAAAAATTGTCCGGAATTTCGCTTAGAGATTTCGTCGGGAAACCGAAGGTGTGGGTCTAGTAACCCTAGGCTGGGGGAGGTCACTAACATTCAATGCGTTCTCCATTACAAAGGCCATAATTTATTTATCAAACTGCATGACAAAAATTTTGAATACTTATCAGGATACCTACATTATAACACTAAATCCGAATTAAAGGATGACAAGTAACTGATAGTAATTATTGGTAAAAGTAAAAACCAATACTTGTGCAAAGAATAAATCTATATATAATATTATATTATAAACTAGCGGACCCGCCTGCAAAGTATGACTGCAGCGCCATCTGCCGGGCTGGTTTGTGAATCTAAACCATCCAGGGCGCCGCCCAAACACACCAAAAACTTCATTCACATCGGTCCAGCCGTTTAGGAGGAGTTCAGTGACATACACACGTACAGTAGAATTTATATATTAATTATAGAAGATAAAACAAAATCGTGTTAGTACAAAGTTTATAACTCGAAAACAGCTTGACCGATTTTTATGTTCCTTGCTTTGGGGGATTAAGTCTCCGCCCCGAAAAGCAGAATAAATAAAAGTTCACGAAAATAAAGAGACAAATGATAATTCTTTTTTACTTATATTAATAATGACAGTTCAGTGCTAGTAGTAGAAATATTCCTATTGTGTCCGTATAATGGAATTTATTGTTATGATATAAAAAATCCTAGTTCGATCATTACAGAGATGAAGTGACAGAAATGAAGGAAAATTGTTAGGATATTTTTATATAGATAGCAAAGCCAAGCTAGACCCTTTTAGTACCTGAGTTTGATACTTGCTATGATGTTATAAGTATCGCGCCCTCATTTAATTAGCCACCCGAGCGCACAGCGCGCGCCGTCGGCGTCGGTCGCCGCTTCGTGCGTCGAGAACAGACTACAACTTTCCCACTTAGTAACTAACTGCCGTAACTAGACTGACATGCGACCGATGTGGCCTTCTCCATGCTACAGCTTTAGATTTCAACTATCACTAATATGTTTTTATCCCATATACCTATTCGAAAAGAGGCAAAGGGTTCCTCGATAAGTGGGAACAAAGTGGGTCATTCCAGCGCACTTAATAACAGTGGAGAAAAGACTTTATTTTTACCCTCACTCGAAAGCTAGGTCTCGCATGGGAGCCTGTACGACGAATGTTCCACGGCCCATGGAAATTGGATGGACGACTGGGCTGTAGTTTGTAAAAACTGTACGGCATATAATATTATTACGCCACACACGCGTCACGAGCAAAAATTATATAGAACTCAATTTATTACACCGACGGCGCAATCATGGCAATCCCTTGAAAATGGTTTCCAATAAATAAATAAGCGGTCAAGTGCGAGTCAGACTCGCCCGATTATTTTTACGGTTCATGACGTATTAAAAAGAACTACTTCCTAGATCTCGTTCAAACCAATTTTCGGTGGAAGTTTGCATGGTAATGTATACCTACATTCAATATTTTATTTAGTTATAAAATTCTCTTATTTTAGAAGGTATGGGTGGGGGAACACACATTTTACCACTTTCGAGAAGTGTCTCACGCGCAAACTTTTCAGTTTAGAAAAAAAATAGCAATATCATTTTTGAAGACTTATTTATAGTATCCATAGGTATTGGTTTGATTTTCTGTTCTAAGCATTACACCCCCAACATTTATTTTTATATTTTATTTTTTGTGCACTGGTAGAGTCATCGGAGTTTCCTTTTCCTGTCCGAGATTCAATCTTGGACCAGTGTTGAAAGGGAAACATCCTTTTTCAAACTCAAACCATAATCAATTAATTATAGTTTGTTTTCTTTTACGGTTTAATTTGTTTATTAGATTGAAGTGTTTGACTTGTAAAAGTGCGATTTTATTGCCTATTTACAATAAATGATTTGACTTTGACTTTGACTTTGTGTAAAAATTTTAATGCGGTTCACAGAATACATAATATACTTACTTACCAAGTTTTAACAGTATAGCTTATCTAGTTTCGGGAAAAAAGTGGCTGTGATAAACGGACGGACGGACAGACAGACATGACGAATCTATAAGGGTTTCGTTTTTCTTCTTTGGCTACGGAACCCTAAAAACCATATTATAGATATGGGATTTTTTATAGGCTTTTTTCGTACATTTTGGTAGGCACGTGAAAATATTATCTTTGGGATCCCGATTGGTCATTACGGGCGGTCAGACGGATGGACCGAATTGCATTTCCAATGACATAATTTAAATTGAGTAGGTAGGTACCTTCTTTTTCATAATCAAAGGCTCTGGCAACATTACAGTTATGTCTGGTGAACAATTAAAATAAGCTCTATTATATTTGTATTGTACTTACTTATAAGTCGTTGTATGTTGGTTTGGTCTGTTTCGAATTAAATGCTTCTATACTTGGTTCTCACCTCTGACAATTTATTATTAGTAGATACATAATAGGTATATTTTAAGTCGTTCGAATTCGGGTTTATGTGAGAATTATGTTATTTCACTTAAACCCATTATTTGAAGTGACATAAAAATACCTACTTTCTTTTGAAAGTGGCGGCTCATGTCAGTTTGTTATTTTAGGAATTAGCATGCGTGGCACTTTTTTTAACTTATCCCCCCCACTCTAGGGTTGCTCCTGTATCGTGGGTACCGCTTACAGACATATAATTTCACATGTTCATCACACCGAGACCAGAAACAAACATTTGTGGATCTCACCTGTTCCGGGCGGGAATTGTAGCCGCTACACTAACCCCCGGTTTCTAGCACGCTAGTTGGTTTTGATAGTAGATTAAAACTATCGTTGTCTCTATCTAACACTAAACAAATGACAAGGATGGCAATAGAATTAATCTGTTGTCAACGTTGACTGACGTTTCAGAAACTGGGGGCAAGCGAAGCAGTCCAATTGCTCAGCCACTACGCCACACGTGCCGTTTCGTGGAGTAGATTGGGAAATTTTTTGGAGTACTCTGGGAACAATCCGTTCCACCTGCAATTCGTATGATTAGTCTATTATTCTATACATTTTTCGGGATAAAAAGTAGCATATTATTACATACGTCTCTCTACTATAATATCTCTGTCTGTCTATCTTATATGTCTGTCTGTCTGTCTGTATTTTTTTATGAATCTGTCTCTTATTTACCTATGCTTATTAAAAATAAGTGGTTTAGGCTGTAGAGTAGCACAACGAATTAGATATTACATACATACATACATACGCTTGAAAACATAACTCTCATTTACCTAGGCTTAATACAAATTTCATTGCAACTATTTTGCTACATTAAATAAACAAATAGGTAAGTGCTAATTACTTTCGTTTGTTTATTTGCACGCATTTAAAAGCAAAAGGTTCATTATCTTTTTCGATAAACAGTGGCGTTAAATTAATTCTCGTATCGTAACCGATTAATCGCACGTTAACGTTCAAAACTAATTTTCACTCACTTGTCAAACCGTTAATCAGTCATTGATGGCCTGTGGACACGGCTGGTGGAAGTTAATTTTAATTTCCACGACATACATAGGGGAACGTGGGGATTTATCAGATCAAAGATAAAACATGTCTTCTCGTGACCACGGTCGATGTAACTCGGTCGAAACGTCGAGGTATGACAAAATTATATTACATTTGGTATTTTAGTTTGTATGCAAATTAGACCCGTTTAAATTCTAGTTAAAAGATGACACATGCTGAAAATAACACTTACAACTGTAGCAATTTCTGAAAAACCAATATTACTTGAGTTATTGAAAATTTGTATAATCTATAGTTTCAAAGTTTAACTGATAAGATCGCCCATTATACTACTACATTGTACATTGTATTTTTTTGTGTTTATTTTAGTGAAATAAAAAGCATTTATTAATAAAGAGTAATAAAAATAATGATGTAATTATATTCTATAAATAGAATACATAGGTATGTACTTAGGTAGGGAGGGGTATATATACTATGTATTTTTGTTTATAAGTATTTACGTATTATAGGGGGGAGGCCTATGTTCAGCCTGAAGACGTCCACTGGGACGTCTTCAGGCTGATGATGATGATGACCTTTTATAAACATAAATTGGTATATGATATTTCTTTGATCGTGTATCCATGTATTGCATTTTATACTACTTATATTACACACTTGAACACTCCCCCTACCCATATAGGGTACGGTGACGATTGCTTTAAAAAAATAAATAGCGCAATTGATTCTAAAAATCAACGCTTTACATTTTGACCCACTATCCTTTTTCCCCCGCTTTCCCCTACTGAAACAGCAACGAATAAGTTTCACCGTTATCTGAGTTCGCGGCTAAAGGAACGACACGACTGAGTGATTATTTATTTACTGTAAATCAACGTAAGTTTAAGTTACAACAAAACATGCTAAAATTAATTCTGCGGCTGTAATTTCAAAATAAATATAATATTAAATTCGCGTCGGATTGGGAGCTTTTCCATTTCCTGAAGTTAATTAAAGAAATGACGGTGACGAGCGCACTGCTTTGCCGCGTAAGATTTTGCAATCTAAAGTTCTGTGTGGCAGGCACGTCTAGTGCTTTGAGCGGGCATAATGATTAGCTTTACAACCTATTTAAACCAATTGCTCGATCTGTCACTGACAGAAATGGAAAGATTTTATTTTTATACGACTGAGCGTGGATTATGAGCCCTACGCCCCTAGTTTTAGAACTTATCTTTTGTTTTGTTCATACAAATCTGATTGGTTCCCTTCGATAGATATATTTATATCCGTAATATCTTGGTGCAAAATACGTTGTCTGTTACTTATCGGGCTGCTGCCACTACAGTTTAATTTTTATGCACAGGCAAGTAAAATTTAGGTAATCCCATCTAATGGAATCCTTATAATATAAAGTTAGAAATTTCGATTTTCAAATGAACATGGTAGTTGTGTGTGAGTGTAATGTATGTAGATTATGGTGGGTATGGTAACATATTATGAGCTGGATTAAGGCCTAATACTTCTCACGAAAGTAAGAAGTAAGGCAAGGCCCGTACTCAGAAGTTAGCGTTTATCGGTTGGTATTATATCCGCTTGTATATTATGTACGTATGGTATAATTATAATTATAAACCATCACGATTTTACCACAAAATACTTAAACAAGTGTCGAACAGATGAGTCTAAATATTTTTCTCCACAAATCGACGTCTAACCCTCGCTTCTTTTAACTCAATAACAAATACACAAGTAAAATAACTAGGAATGCCTGGATTGAGTAAGAAAACGCGACTTCGATTTTATTGTACGATATTTTAGAAACCTCTGTTTTACTCTGGTCTAAACTTTTATGGTAAGACGGTGGTTGTAATTAGTTTCATGATTCTAATAATTCAATAAACAAATAATATAGTTAAAATAACAACTTAGTGTATTGTGTTTCGTTTTGAATAAATGATTAAGTACGTTAGCACTTTAGATTAATAAAAATATTTTTTTGACAAATAATAATATCTGGGGGCACGGCAGTGCCCCCGCCAAGTCGAGCAAAACAAAAGGCACGGCCGTACTATCCTTTTCTCGAAGCGATTCGGGCCATTTTCGACCCCCTGTAACTTCGTTATGGATAAAACTAGAAGCCTAAATTTTTAGTGACCAAGAGAACATCACGTTTACAGATAATAATCCAAATTACATCAAATTTGAACCAGTGGTTTAAGAATTATTGCAAGTCAAAGTTCCTTAATTTTGCTGCCCACTGACTGACTCACCGATCATCAAAATTCTAAGGTACTTCTAGCCATCCCACAAGTTTCAAATTTTGAATATAGCTATAGTTTAGCCTATAAACCAAGGAAAAATTCTGACATTCCATAATTTTCATCCCGTTTTCTAGATATATAATCTGCATAAATAACTTTGTATTCCCATATAAATCCCATTAAATTGTATGTGATTACAAAGTTACTTTTACAGTTCATAATTAGACTTCATTGAAATAGAATGAAATGGGTAACAGGGGTTAAAAATGAGAAATGGCTTCGAGAAATTCGACATTTAAGCGCTTTTTAAAAACTTCCACTATAAGTACACCTACCGCAGATAGAGAGATACAAATCCCTATACTATACCTACCTACACTTTTATAGGTCGAACAAATTCGTTACCTAGGTACATTAAAATAGGTACCTAGGTACCTTATACCTAATACGCATCTGTGGAGACGCAAAGACACTCGTTCATGATAATCTATGAGCATGACCTATGTCGGCCCCGGCCGAACAGGCGCGGGGCGCGCGTTTATGCGTGTTTCGCAAAAAAACGAAATAAAGGAAGAAAACCTACAAAAAGAAATGAGATCCCATCAAAAACATTACATGTACAAAAATGCACAAGTCTCGCAACGCAGTTTATCTGCCGTAAAAAGTTGTGAGATCGAATGTAAACCAAGTCGGTTAATTTCAATACCTACCTATACCTATCTATGGGAGCAGTTATATCTTTATTTCTTTAGTAAATAGAGTGTCTTGGCGATTGTACACGGCAGCATAATCTACTAGGCAATCTAAATATAGTCTTCCGTATAGGTGTACTTTCAAACAAAATCAAGCACAAAGCGCATAACATACATTTATGTTGCCGTGTGCAATTGCCAAGTCACTTTATTTACTAAAGAAATAAAGATATAACTGCTCCCATAGATAGGTATAGGTAGGTATTGAAATTAACCGACTTGGTTTACATTCGATCTCACAACTTTTTACGGCAGATAAACTGCGTTGCGAGACTTGTGCATTTTTGTACATGTAATGTTTTTGATGGGATAATGTATTTACCTCGACGATGATACCTCGAATTTTCCACCGAGTAACATAGACCGTGGTCACGAGAATATTGGACAATGTTTGATTGTGTGTTTGTTATGTTTTTTTTTGTGTTGTAGTTGCTGTGGTGTGTATGTGTTGAATGTTTGCTGTTTGTTATTCTATGTTTTCGGTTAGTGAAAGTTCATGAACTTCTAAAATCAATTAATTCCACAAACGAAGATAGTGCTATTATATTTCTAAAGTTATACTCGTACATTATATTTCAAGTTAGAGAGCAATGGATCCAACACAGTCTTTTTGTTTGTAGTTACGTTCGCCAGTGAATTACACTCGTAATAGGAGTAAATAAAATAGACAATATTTACACAATATGCATAATAATATAAATTAATATGAAATGCTGTTCGTTTGTAAACGAAACTTGAGAACGGCTGGACTGATGAACTAGATTTAAAATGTTCGTAATTGTGCAAAAGTTACTAGATGAATTTACAAACTATTCGCGGCAGTGGGAGGAGCAACGGGCAGGGGTGGATTGTAAATGGAGCAGATTTCAGCAAGCTCTATCGTGTTGCATATATAATCATTTCAGTTCGTCGCGGACTGTGCTGTTCTCCAGTTGCCACCTAGCGGCATAACTGTGCTATCACCATCGGACTCGGACGATCACAAAATAAATGATTTATGACTATTTCATACGAATATTAATAACATTTAAAACTGCTTAGTATTTCCGTTGTTCTTATAGAGTTAAGAGTTAAATGAATAGTTGTGTCGCTATACATTTCAGTATCGTTTAATTTGTATTATTTGTAATTTTTATTAAGTTATTATTATATTATTTTAATGAAAGTGGGATTATTGATTGATTTTTTCATGGTGAAAAGTTAAATTATGGGACGATAGATTTTGCACAGGTGGTGCCTGAGTCTTCGGTGAGGATTAGCTGTCCCGAAATTATAAACAGGTAATATCTATGAAATTCATTGAAAATAATGAGCTTTAAGCTTTTTTTTCTTATTTAATTTTTTTTCTTAAGTCATCGTTAATCTTGAGATGAAAAGCTCAATTTGAATACTTTCGTTGGAACATTGGTATTTTATAAATATATTTAGTGCAGTGTGTGTGTGTGTATAAAACCTTTTGTTTGTTCTATTTTAATTAATTTAGCTTTCTTAATGTTATTGCACGCACTCTCTGAATAAATAAATGCTATTTATCAAGTTAATAACGCACTGTTATATCGGACTTTGGATTTAGCTTTTTAAAAAAAACTATTTTTGAAGTCACTAAACTTTATTTAAATATTACGAGAAAATTATCTTTAGGCAACCGCTCGATTCGAAGGATGAAGACAGACTGACTGGGATCGGGATTAGAAATGAGACCTAGGTTGCAGGATAGCTGAATAGGTAGGAATTAGGGACAGGGTGGCACTAAGGCTAACAGAATTGGGGTATAACACCTCCCCCTTTTAGAGGAGACTTTAGGGTGGATTTGAAAGTCTCTGTTAAACCTTGGTTCTGAGTGAAGCTACAGGGCTGGTTAATTCTGAGTCTGGTTCATTTGTAACATTTATTGTTTGATGAGGAGAAAGAGGGGGCTGCTCAGGGACATTTACTTTAAATTGGAAAAGTCGGTTGCTGCCGGATTTACAAATTTTCTTATAGAGTAAGTAAGTTAGAAATACAAAAATTAAAATTAACATTAAAATTACGACAATTGAGTAGTGTGTCCCATATTTAACAATGTGCGGGCTTTGTTCAATAGTATTTAAATTGTTCAGAATATAATTCATTTTGTTCGTGTAATCAGAATTCATATCGTCGAGATCTATGTTCTGTAAATGGACAGGAGACACATTATCTACTAAATTACTTAACTTATCTAAGTCACAACAAGTGTCGTCGATTAGGTTAAAATCTGGAATGTGATTGATAGGTGAGGATACATTCTGTAGAATACTGTATTTCGGTATTAATGT
Source organism: Hylaea fasciaria (assembly GCA_905147375.1). Lineage (NCBI taxonomy): Eukaryota > Metazoa > Arthropoda > Insecta > Lepidoptera > Geometridae > Hylaea > Hylaea fasciaria. The sequence continues at coordinate 1,896,329 of LR990192.1, forward strand.
GGCACTTTTACAATATCCGATACAATCTTTAGGAATGGTGAGTATTCCTGTGCCTAGAATATTTGTTTCATATAATTTAGAATTAAGACAGTCAATCGAAATCTTGTTAGGTTCCGACTGTATGTAGATCCACTTGTTATTTGTTAAAGGTTTCCAAATGTCTAGTTTTCCTATTATAATTTTGGATTCACACTTTGGTGGTTTTTCACTAATCACTTTTGCTAACAGTTCACTTTCGCAGATAGGTTTCGCGTCAGTAGAATACACATTTTCTAGGTCACAAATAAAGTTTCCTAAGTTCACAGTTTTACAGATATCTAGGTTGTCGAAAACGCAGTAGTAAGATTTGTCTTTGGTCATTGCTATGTATTTATTGTCAGGTACAATTAGACTGAATGAATTTGGTTCTTTAGGCTTATAAGGTGTAGGTAATGCGATGCTATGGAATAATACATATTCTCTGGTATTGACCAGCGGCACTTGTAGGACAAATATAATCTTATTATTAACGTAATAACATACTAACTTAGAAATATTTAATATAAGGTGTACAGAGTTAATATCTAGAGTAACGGGCAACTCAAGGTCGCTAGGTAAGTGTCTATAGTTATCGGCAAGCTCTTGGTGTAGTTGACTTGGAGTTATTATTGCCGGGTGTAAGATATTTTGGCTGCTAAACAAAATTGCATTTGTTATGTCTTCCAGCTGGAATGACAAGGTGAGTATTGATGTTTCTAGAGTTACAAAGATTTCATTAACATTGGAAAGTAATTGAAGTCCATTAGTAATTACGGAAATATTTTTAACACTATGCGAGAGCTTGTCGATAGCTTCAGAGAGGTTGGCTTCGTTATCTCTTATTTTGTGTAAAGTATTATTATAATTTTCCAGTACTGAGGTTGTGACTAAAATGTTTTCTTTTATTAACGAGGCCAACTGTTTTTCATTATTTTGGAGGGATTCAATTGCTTCGTCGTATCTTAGCCCATCGTTCTCGTCCAGGGAGCCAAAAATTTGTTTTAAGATTGTTCCCATTCCTCCTATCCATGCGCTACGTTTAACTCTACTATCTACCAGGTGGGAGATGGAGGCAAACTCTCTACTCATATCTTGGAACCGCGCTGATAGTGGTTGCAACAAGTTGGAGCATTCTGCGATAATCTCTACGACGTGAGTTTCGTTACACAATTGTCTGGTTTTACCCAGAGAGTTTTCGATATTCTCTATATGTGGGCCAAAATGCGAAATATCTACTGGTATTACAACTTTTAATTGAACATTATTGATTTTGAGTTTTCCCAGGTAGTCATAATAGAGCCCCGAACTGGACGTGATCGGCTTGATGAAGTCTTGGTCGGATTCACTTCGAACCTGACTGTAAATAATAATAACTAAGGTAAGTAAATGTATAATAACTTAATCCTATATAAATGCTATTTGTTTATTTAGTATTAACTTATTTGTGTTTTATTTTACAGGTCCGTATGGGTTCCTCAACACAGTCTAGGTAAGTACTTTTATTTTAAATCTCTATATCTCTATCCTAAATCTAATCTTTATTTATAGGTTTGTTCCGGTATCGGCTGGCTTCACCTGATCAAAGTGGTGCGTAACATGACGCCGATTAATAAGTAAGGTAAGCGTGTTGTTACCATTTATTTTAACTACTTTGTATGGCCCTTTCCAAAGCGGTGAAAGTGCCTTACGCATTCTTAGATGATTTTTTAGGTAAACATAGTCGCCAGTTTTGTACTTAGCTGGACGAGTATGACTGTCGTAATATGATTTGGAGGATTCCTTAGATTTCCTTATGAAGTCCAGAGCTTTCTCTCGCGAATTCTTTAGTCGGTTTTGGAGCATGCGTACATAGTCAGGGTATGTTGCTCCCGGGGATTCCTCATAGATGGAATTTGGAATTACCGGTTTATTTCCGAACATTAACTCGTAAGGTGTGAAGTGAGTTGTGGAATGGACTGATGTATTGTAGGTTAGCATAGCTGTATATACATAGCGGGGCCAGTTTGATTGGTCCGCGTCGGTAAAAGATCTAAGATACTCCTTGAGAGTTGAGTGGCTGCGCTCTAGAGCGCCTTGGGTTTGCGGGTGGTATGGAGAAGACCAGAGGTTTTTTATCTTAAGGAATTCACAGGTTTTCTTGAAGAGATCCGAAGTGAAGTTGGTTCCCTGATCCGTAAGGATCATTTTGGGGATTCCAAAGATGGATATGTAGTGAATTAAACATTCACTTGTTTCTTCCGCTGTGGTACTACGGATTGGGTATGCGGAAGAGAATTTGGTAAGGTCATCTTGGATCGTTAGTATGTATTTTAGTTTTGCGGGTCCTGCTTCCGGTAGCGGTCCAACGATATCAAGAGATATTCGTTGACAAGGTTCGGTTGAAGTACTTGTAATTTGCATGGGTGCACGATTTACTTGTCTAAGAGCTTTATTAGTCTGACATTGTGGACATTTCTTTACGAAGGATTCAATGTCACTTCGCATATTTTTCCAGTAAAAGGTTTCCTGGATTCGTTTAAGCATTCGAGTACTGCCGAGATGTCCGGCAATGGGAATATCATGGTTCTCTTTGAGTATTTTCGGGATTTCAGAAAGAGATGGATAAATGATTTTACCCTTGAATATATGGATATTGATACTAGTGTTTTCAAACAGGTAGAGAAGCATGTTGTAGATTTTGATGAAATGGTGAGTATCAAACGGATTCTTAAATTCCGTTATCGCAATATCTAAGGTAGTGTCTTTATCGCGGTTGGTGACTAACTCGTTTCGGAGTGATTTAAGGCTCTTGTATATATCTACATAAGTGGACTTGTCAAAGTGGTAGACTTTGAAGAAAAGGAAATAGTAAGTTTTTCCTTCGTGTGTAAATGATATAAAGGAGTTAAGAGGCCTTTCTTTATTTATGATTTCAGAGGTATCCGTTACATTATCCAGGATATTCTGTACGAATGGATTGGATTCGTCGAGGTCGATGGAGGTAGGTAAAATAACGATTTTATGTTTGGATTTGGTTATATCCTCGTTGTGTTCTTGGATATTTGTATTGAAGGATTTATCTTTGTTTTCCACTGCTTTCAAGAAAGTGGAATAATCGGAATCAGGTAGATCTGGACAAGCACTCGTAGATGGTATTGGAGTGACGACGGTCTGAGCGTCGGGAGTTGGTACGCGTTTTACGACGCGTTCAGGTAAGTTGGACGTTTCGTTTTCGATTTCCCCTCTAAGGACATCGGGGATGTTAGAAGGTAAGTTTGTTTCAGGCGACGGCAGGATATCTTCGTTAAGGTCGAGAAGATTTGGGGATTGTATGTTTATTTCAGGTAATGGCAGTAAGTCTTCGTTAGGGTCGCGGAGGTCTGGCAAATACGGGTCTAACTCTTCAGGGTTAAATGATGGTGGTGATATTAATAAGTCCATTAGGTCCCTGTCTAGTTCTCGACTGGGTTCCCCTCCTACATTAGGATTGGGTTCTGCGTCATTTTCAGGTTGAACGGGATTGACAGGGAATCGAGACAGAGCATCAGCGTTGGTATTGATTTTCCCCTTTTTATACTTAATGTCGTACTCGAACTCCTCCAATTTCAAACGCCAACGAATAAGGCGTGACCCTGGGTCTTTACATTTAAACAACCATTCCAGTGGTTTGTGGTCCGTCAGGACTGTGAACCGATGACCATACAGATAAGGTCTGAATACTTTGGTGCCGAAAATTACGGCGAGGCATTCCTTTTCGGTAACGCTATAATTGCATTCCGCTTTATTGAGGGTACGAGACGCGAATGAGATTGGACGATCTTGTCCTATGGGGCCTTGAGATAATATTGCGGATATAGCATAGTTCGAGGCGTCGCACGTTAATAGGAAAGGTTGGGTAAAATCTGGGTACGCCAGAATTGGTGCAGAGACTAATTTATTTTTCAGGGACTCAAAAGCGAGTTGTTGTTCATTTTGCCATTTGAAGGTAACGTCTTTCTTTAAGAGAGCTGTCAGAGGTTTGGCCAATTTCGCGAATTCGGGTATGAATCGTCTGTAATACGATACTAGACCCAGAAAAGATTTAATATCTTTTGGAGATTGAGGAATTGGATACTCGGACACGGCTTTGGTTTTATCAGGGTTTGGTTGGACACCATTTTCGCTGATAATATGACCTAAGTAGGCCACTTCTTTCCTTAAAAATTCACATTTTTCGGGTTGAAGTTTTAGGTTAAAATCACGAATTCTGTCAAAGACAGTTCTTAGGTTTTCTATCTGCGAAGACAGATCATGGGAATAGATGACTATATCGTCAAGATAAACAAAGCAACGTGTGCCTTGGAGGCCAGAGAGGCAATTATTCATCAACTTCTGGAATGTGGATGGGGCATTCTTTAGCCCGAATGGCATTCGATTAAATTGGTAATGTCCTTGAGGTACAGAGAAGGCTGTTTTAGGAGCGTCTTCTGCAGAGATTAATATCTGATGGAAACCGGAAGTGAGATCTAGCGTAGTAAAGTACTTGCTACTTCCTAACTGGTCAAGAATTTCGGATATCTGTGGAATTGGGTATGTTTCACCGATAGTTATGTCATTCAGTTTCCTATAATCTATTACGATTCGCCATTTACGCTGGCCGGTCGAATCCATCTTTTTGGGAACTATCCAGATTGGTGAGCTCCAGGGAGAAGATGAAGGTTCTATGATGTTTTGATCAAGCATTTTGCCTATCTGGGTTTCCACTTCTTTCTTGTGGCATTCTGGGAATCTATATGATTTAGTGTGGACAGGGACATTACTATTTGTCTTGATTTGATGCTCGAGGGCAGAAGTGTGCGTCAGTTGATCATTGGGTAAATGGAAAATATCCGAATACTGGGAACAGAGATCTATAAGGGCGTCAGTTTCTTCCTGGTTTAGGTGATTCATCCTCAGTGAATCGATTACTTCCTTGGTTCGTTCAGACGCCCCTTGAGAGGTTGTGTTGATCGGATATGCGGAGGAACACAAAGGTTCGATGCCAATGTTTAGATTGGTTTTTACATTTATGAAAGTTTCTGAGGTGTTGGCGACGGTTAGGTTTATCCGGTTGTTGTCTTTTATTTTAACAATGCAGTTGGATACTAGGAGATGGTCAGAGAGGTGTTGGTCCATAACGATGCCTTCTTTAAGATTCGTTCTTTGGATAGAACATTCAATGACCGCTTCGGTACGTGGTGGAATTACGTAGAAAGGTTCGGAGAAATATAATTTAATATCGAATTTTCCTATCCTCAGGATGTCATGAGTATAGTCGATTTTGCAACCGAAAGTAGTCAGGAAATCTGTCCCTATGATGCCGTCATAAGGCAGATTTATGTCTCTTACGACATGGAATTTGAAGGGGATGTGTTTGCTTTCAGTTAGACGTAGTTTAAGCTGAAAGTGACCCTCGGTTGGAGTTGGTTCATCAGAGGGGTCAATGCCCTTGAGTTTGATTGGTTCTTTGGTTAATTTCAAGGTCTTGTTTATGCTGGATTCTTTTAGCAAACATATGGCAGAGCCTGAGTCGACTAATAGAGACAATGGGATGTCTGAGACTTGTGAGTCTAATAGTACATGTGGTAATAATCTTTTCGTGGTGTCTATGTTCACCTCATAGATTTCTTTAGGGTTCTCATTGGCTACGGAAGAGACCTTAGGATTTTCAACGTCACGCGAAATCGGTTTAGCAGTTTTCTGATCGTCAGTTTGGGGCTGGTTACCCTGTCGGTTGATCTTATTGGACTTAGAAGGTTGGACGCTTATTGGGGGCTGGCTACCCGAGTGGTCCTTTGAATTATAATATTGGGCGCTTGTTGGGGGCTGGTTACCCGAGTGGTCCCTTGAATTAGAATATTGGGCGCTTGTTGGGGGCTGGTTACCCGAGTGGTCCCTTGAATTAGAATATTGGGCGCTTGTTGGGGGCTGGTTACCCGAGTGGTCCCTTGAATTAGAGGATTGGGCGCTTGTTGGGGGCTGGTTACCCGAGTGGTCCCTAGGATTGGATGATTTGGTTAAAGTGTCGACTTTTGTACACTGTCTCGGGCGACACCGTGACGAGACTATTACTCGTTTAAAGGATCTGAGCAGTGGTCAACTTCATCACGACCGGATTGGTCAGCTTCCTCATCAGGCTGGTCTAGGAAGTTTACACGTGGGGGCGGTCGATAAAAGGACTGGCTAGTGCCTTGGTTTTGCTCGACTTTGAAACGGCTGTTATTATACTCGCGTTTCTTACACACGGAAATATCATGACCGGCTGTTTTACAGTACCGGCAAAATGGGCTGGAGGCCCCCTGAGATGCGGGGTTAGATTGTCTCTGAGACGAAAAGGATTGGTTGAAGTTTTGCCTGGGAGGTGCGGTTTTAAACTTGTTATTATTGTTATTATTGTTGGTTGCAGGTTTTTGGTCCACTTGTGGACGTCTATACAACGTCTGTTGTATACGTTCCTCGGATATGGCAAAATTAATGGCTTCATTAATTGTTTTCGGGGATCTACACCTCACAATGTTAGAGATTCGGGGATGAAGTCCCATGACAAAATGATGGAGGGCAAGGTCCTCCATAGCTGCGGTACGGCCGGCTAATTCTTTAACCTTAGTATTGGATAATGATATCTCCGTTAACAGTTGTGAGAGGTATGTCTCCATACGTAGTGCATATTGGCTCACATTATCGTGCGGGCCTTGCTTGCTTTCTTGGAGGTCAGCTAGAAGATGCGAGTAATGTTTACGCTCACTAAACTGTGTTTTTAAGAACTCTTTTAGCTGTTCCCAGGACGTGAAATCTTTTATGGAGCAAGCAACCTCCGCCTTTCCGTTTAATTGGCTAAGTATGTACTTAAACAGGATAGGTTTTTGAGAGTCTGATGCAAGGTCGAATGCGTTGTTGCAGTTTACAAGAAATGAGCTGAGTGTTTCCCTACTGCCATCATATGATTTGATGAATTTGAACAGGACATTCAATTCTAGTTCAGCCATTGCGGAAAGTACGGCGGTTTTCCTGGTAACACGAGGAGAACTAAGAGGGGACTTCGTGACTGTGTCACTTAGCACCTGCTCTGGTCCGATAATATCAATAGTTAACTTTCCTTCTTCGGCTTTTGGCACTTTTCGCATAATTTTACAAAGTTACGAGAACAAAACGCAAATATTTATAATCAGAATTACAGTGAACGAATTACCGGAACTCTCAGTCTAGACAAACAATGACCAAAGACTTACAGTATGAGCAGTGTGTGGGCGACCGATAAGAACACGACGGCGGCGGGCGACATTCCTCGGGATAAGGCGCGTCTCAGCTTACGGTCTCGCTGCTGTTGATTATCGGATGATCTTGGATGCCGGATTATTATTTTCTTTCAGATGCTGGATACCACGATGGACGACAAATGGAGCAGGATGGAAGCACAGGTGGTACTTCTGTAGATTTTCTTTTGCAGGTTGTAGCTTAGAGCAGTTGTAGCCGGAGGGACGTATAGCGGCTCAGGATGCAGTGATCTCCTTTACAGGACGAGTAGGAGAAGATCCCTTCCAGGATCTGATAGGATGTCCGTGACGACACTTCAGAGATGCCACGGTAAGTATTTTGCACTCAATTATGCACTTTTGCACTTAACTATGCACGGACACTTAATTAGTCACTTATTTATGAAGCACTAATTGGATTTATTTGTTTTTAGGATTAGGATCCGGAGCGAGTCTGCGGAGCGGTGCCTGGCACTGGGGATTTCCGGATCCCACCGCTGCCACCAAATGTTATATCGGACTTTGGATTTAGCTTTTTAAAAAAAACTATTTTTGAAGTCACTAAACTTTATTTAAATATTACGAGAAAATTATCTTTAGGCAACCGCTCGATTCGAAGGATGAAGACAGACTGACTGGGATCGGGATTAGAAATGAGACCTAGGTTGCAGGATAGCTGAATAGGTAGGAATTAGGGACAGGGTGGCACTAAGGCTAACAGAATTGGGGTATAACAGCACGATGAATCAAGAACCTAAAGTTTTTTTTTAAATTTGAATGAATACAAAAATATATTTATGCACACTTTCCGTCACTAAATAAAAACTAAATAATATTTATTTGTAAGCATATCACTTGAAAGGCAGGGTGGAACCATTTGACTATTTTTTTTTAAATGGTTGTAACATATTTAATAGTCCAAATAAGATGTAAATGGAAAGGAAAATTACTAATGACTCCCTGACCATTGACAAATAGGAACAAGAAAACTCAGTTCCTTTATCTATGAAATTTTTATATGTATCTACTGAATAGAATAGAAAATAGAATAGAAAAATATTAATTATCATTGATTACAAAATTATGTAGCAATAACAACTGAGGGCCAAAAGTCACGACAATTACAACAATTAAAATTAAATGTTATATAATGTGAAGATCTAAAAGAAAATCCTTCAATATTATACTGTTACATACGAGTATAAGGTACACCCAAATTAGAAATCAAATCAAAGGTAGAACAATGGATGCGGTCATACGGATGCTGGATTGGGCAATTGGGCATGGTGACCGGTGAATATAATCTTCATTGAATATTTACAAACTAACTGTTAGCTTCTATTATAAACTAGATAAATAAATAATAAATAATTTGTTCGGTATATCAACCGATACGACGGCCACCTGGTACTATTATGTTAAATGTAATATATATGTAATAAATAATATAATGTGTTAGAATTGCGGTTAGGTACCTCTCAAACCAGTAGACAATGACATGGACGGACACTTAAAGAATCAAACTTAATAATATTTTTTATGCTGAAACAGCTGCAGGCTGTATTTTAAAGTCAAGGCAAATACAAATAAATAGCCGCAAAACGTGTAGTCTATTAAAAGCAACGCAGTCGTCCCAAAAAGGAATTAGCGATGTTTTTGTGAAAGCTCTATTTATAAAGCAAGAAGCTACCGACTTTGCGATGTTATTATTGACTCGCTTTTGTTAGCGGACCTTGTGAGGTGCACCGGGCCTTTACGGCCTACGCTCATCCGGCCTATCGTCCCGACTCCGAGGATTATCCCTGGCTAATTATCCTTATAACGGGTATTATAAATTATGGCATAAAAAATATTGTTTTGTATCCAAGTCGCCGACACAATGAAGTGCTACTGTAGATTTTTGACGGTTTAACAAATTTATTTGTTCTTGTTTTTGCGTAAACAAGACAATGTCTCGTATATCGGCCTCTATTGTTGCTCCTGTTCTACGAATTGCGTATAATGCTCATTTGAATGGAAAAGTCATTTGTTGGACTATGCAACAAAAGGGCTCTTTGCTTTAATTTTTTTTATGTGGTTATTACGATCGTTGTGCTGTGGCTAAATCCATCAGTTCAGGATTACAGGAGACCACGAGTTTTTTTTGTTCAATTGTTTTACGGCTTTACATACCGGCTTTGAACCAAAATAACCTTTACAGATACTTGCTGCATAGCAACGTTTATATGCGGCTATGTGCCGCATATAAACATTGTTAAAATATACTTAATTCATTCATAATACTCCATCTGATCTTCGGAAGTAGATAGAGGAGAGGCTAGCACGCCCGACAGATGATGTCTGTCAAAAATGTATGAGATGATTAATTATCATTTTCTCTCTTTTATGATTCTCTCTGTTTTATGATTTATTCCGCTATTCGGTGCAAAGACCAGTGCAACAAGTTAAAGATCATCAATATCAACAAAGTCGTTCTGAGTTATAAATGGTGTAACTAACACACTTTGTTTTGTATGTAAGCGATTATAATGTTAAATCTATTTGTTCCGAATTAATTAGCGTAGTGCGAACCTAGAAGACTAGTATATTTTTAAAAGTGCTCACTGCAGGGCCTCAGGACCTACGCGTGCGTATCATTTCAGAAAGCCAATAGTTTCGAATTAAAATGATGAAATTTGCACGTAGGTACATTTTTGAATATCACAGGGATTACGAAAATTTTGTGGGCCAATTTCGACACACGTATCAGTAACGGACCTCCGAAGCTGCTACGTTTCTGATCGTTAGCAGAAACCTACCTAAATGTTCTGAAATGAACCATTTTGGCACCATTTCCGGAAGAATATTCTGAGAATCAAAATGTACGGCCAGCTGTCCTGCACAAACCTGAGTCGTCTCAGGAAAATGTGGCACATGTTATCTTGGTGCTAGTCCGGACAGAACTTACTCTGCAAGTAGGTTGGTCTACTTAGGTAGGTATTTGACCCAATCACTAAAACAAAAAAATTAAATCACCGCGACGCGCTTTCGCAGTTTCCCTTACCACTAAATTTAAAGACGAATCAATAGTAAATAATTATTATACTCATGCAAATCAAAAGTGGCTTTCAAACTGAATTATTACCTACAACTATTCGTTACATGTTCACACGGCGAATCGAACTATTTGAAATGAATTAAACGGCTTCCTCTCCACGTCAAAGAGCTTACAGCCAAGTGTATTGTGCGATTGTAGCACGACCATGAAACAATGCGCATAATGAACAAAACACGAGTGCCACTCAGCTTTATGGCGGAAAGATGTCGCCGGTAACAATAGTGCATTATTTTCTACATTTGTTGCGAGTTTTTGATCGACTCGTTTCTTGTTCTTTGCGGTGGACTGAAGAGCCCTTGAAGGCTTAGCAGTCGCGGACCGCGGCGTACAAGTTCACACGGCTCTTCGCGATAAAAAATAAACGTTGTAATTTTTTTCCTTTACAATGTGTCTAAAGTTTAAATTAGTCTATTATATTATTGAGGAAATAATAATTACTTAGTACGGATGGATTTAAAAAAAGATTTTCATATGAAAAGTAACTCACCGAAAGCCTGCAAATCTATAACACCTTTGGGGGATGGGTATACCGCGCAGAATGCTGGCATTATCACTCTACATTGCAAGGCTGGTGCTAATTTAAGACCATAAACGGTAACCCGCGTTATGGTCAGAAATTACTAGACTTATCAACGTTAAAAATAAATGTAAAGAAGAGTAAAAAATATATAGATCCTGACGATACATTGTTTTACTTAACTTCGTACAAAACTACAATACGTACATACGGGAATTCCTAAAACAATAAACAAATAGAACAAGAAACTGCTAAGTCCTGCTTAATTAAAATAATGACTGCGACGATCCGTAAACAAAGCAAAGTGCTCTAAATTGCCATCAAAGGGGTACAAATCGGTGCAATTATATGAAAGGATAATTGATTCCTTTTTATATGGTTCATACTTAGAACTAGGTTGCGAATAAACTCTACAATCCAAAATTAGCACGCGACTTCTTAAAGTGGGCATCTCGCCTGTGGGCCAGTTTGTGAACGGGCGAGATGTACACTAACCTGGGGTGATTGGACTGGAACCCACTAAAACCATTAGCAGTCCTCCGACCATTTGGGGCAACATTGTGGTTGCGTTTGTATTCACCATCTTGCGCTAGAATAAAGCGTTCTTCAAATGCTGACAGCTGGTATAGTTTGACTGCAACTTTACACGCTCAAATAGAAATTACAAGTAAAGTTATGTCAATTTTGCTCCGTTTTTTGCATGTAACATTGTTAATTATGTATTACATGTAACATGTATTACATGTAACATCTTAATTACTTTTTGACCTCACTATCAAGATGCAGGATTAAGTATTAGTCTGCGTAGTAGGTTTATTGTTAGTAAGTATATTCTTAAATTCGTAGTTTATATTATATGTTATTATATCTTTTGTCTATCCATTCCATAATTATTGTAACATGATTGTTATCTTTCAGATTACGAAACCCGCTGATTTAAGATGACTACCCCGATGTTTCCTTCATCAAGTAAGTGAAATTTTAAGTAAGTTAACTATATTTGTAATCTGTAGTGTGTATGGTAAAATTACTGTGGAATGTTTTTACATCTTTGTCGATGAACAGGTAAACTTGATATAACTTGATACCTACTTATACTTTAACATGATGGTCTCTAATTATGATGATTTTTAGGGTTCCGTGCCCGAAGGGTAAAACGGGACCCTATTACTAAGACTTCGCTGTCCTTCCGTCCGTCTGTCTGTCTGTCCGTCTGTGACCAGGTTGTATCTCATGAACCGTGTTAGACAGTTGAATTTTTAACAGATGATATTGTAGTTATGTTGCTGCTATAACAACAAATACTAAAAAATACAATAAACATAAATAATTAAGGGGGCTCCCAGACAACAAAACCCTTTGAGCGCAAGTCCGACTCGCACTTGGCTGGTTTTTATTTATTTATTAGCACAGTGTCGTGACGTGTTGGCCACATTGCTTGCCTCGTATTACTCAATAGTTGGTTGTTTATTTAATGAGGTAGTGTCAGAGTTTGTCAGGTCGATGACGATGTCTCATAGCATTTCACAATAAGCTCATACAAATCATTTTGAACAGTTGAGTAAAAATAACATTCGTCTGCTGCAGCCATGTGCCTAAATGTTATCCTACATATTAGTATACACGTAGATAAAGTCTCTCGTTATCTTTATCTGGTACTAACATAATGAGAAGAACAGCAATAAAGTTAGTTTGCAAAGTTTATTAAAACTTTCCAGAAATTGGATATTATTTAGTCATCTCGGCAGCTTTCGTAGCACGTCTACGATGTCTACGGATTTTATTTTAGTTCGTAGATGAACGGTTACGGCAACTACCTTATGTTTTTAAATAACTTGGCAGTCGTATGAATCGCCTTTCCATTTTTACTACTATAATATTATGTTATTGTATGCATACATTATAGTGTCACACAAGATAATTGATGATTAGGGAAACAACATGTTTATTGGATTACAGAACCAAACTGTTTCTGTTTCAAAGGTCCTCACAATGTTCTCCTTCACTGAAAGGTTATGTTCTTACAATTATGTTCTTACAAAAACATATTATTCTACGTACCCATTGCAAACCCTAGGATTTAAGCTCGCGACTCTGTGTTAGGCAGGACGTTCTCCCACTAGGCTATCGCCGTTTTTGCGCGCATTCTTTACATAGAACCTACCTACTATAATAATGTTTTCTATAACAATAGAGTATGTTCTGACGTCCGTGCTTTCAATTTAATACTGCTGCACAAAAGATGCGATTTATTCCGCCCCGAAGTCCCACGCTTGCTCGATAAAGATCCTTTATGAAGACATCCAAACTTGGCCTAGTCAAAAAGGCAAGGTATTCAATAAGACGTCCCATTTAAACATAAAAAAATACTTGAATGTACACTTGTGTGCCGGAAACCCGGCGTCAAAGCACAGAGGGTAAGCCAAGTGCGAGTTGGGTTGCATTAAGGGTTCCGTACAATCTTATCAAATACAACTTTATAGATAGACTTCCTATATAGTGTGCCGTCACGTACTCGATATATTATATAAATATATCCAGGCCGCTTCATCCTCCTCATGTATCGCGCCTACTATATTAAGACAGTCGCCTTGTATCTCGCACTGAGAATAAGCTCATATTTAATATTCTGGAAGTATTTTATTGTAAGTATATCTAATCCTACACGCAAGTAGGTGCCCGTGAGAGAAGGTAAAATAGTTTAGATAGATTAAGGTTTTAAATAGATTGATTAAATCACTTTGTTCTTCTTACCCTTTGGCTACATTACTGTCCTAAGTCAGACACTACAATATCAAACGGTGTAAACTGCGTTGCATTTGGTCGAGCCGTTACTTACGTGTAGCAAAAAAAACAGATAGACATTATCCGTCTAATACGACAACAGTATAGACCAGAGTTAAACAGATGTTTCTAAAATTTCGTTCTACAAAACGACTCGTGGTTTCTTGCTCAATTCTGGCAATCGAATTATGTTATATGTGAATTTGTTATTGAGGTAGAAAAAGCGAGGGTTAGACGTCGATTTGTCGAGAAAAGATTTAGACACATCTTTTAAATGTTACATCTTTTATAAGACGGTATGATTCTTTATTTTTCAATTACTCAGTGATAAGGTAAGTTTTTATTTTTGTCTGCTTGTTTGTTATCACTGCTGGACATCTTTTGATAAGAGTTCCGGTAATTCGTAGCCAAATATCCGCAAACCTGGACTGCTTAATAAATGAACCAAGCAGTTTAAAAACTTCATGCCAACCATCAATATCTCTCAGTCAATGACGGATCTCTAAAATCACTGAGACAAAACCCGCGAGGCCCAACAGCTTTGTTGTCGTGCACAAGGGATCATATTGCCGATGTGCCGAGTGCAGGTGGGAAACCTACGACGTGTAGAAGGAGGGGAAGTTGATGACCGTCAATTGTAGAAGTTAGTCGTCTGTCGGAATTGCAGAAGAATGATGCGACTGCGTATAATTTCGGGCCGACATGATGATGTATACCTAATAATATTAATGTCCGTGGTACAAAAGCATAAGCGATATCGGTTGATTTTCGTCACAATTTATGTGCAGTGTAATGTATGTAGTATTTGTATATTATGTGTATTTTATATGCGTTAGGAATACACATACGATTACCTACATGTGCCTGAATGGAACATAAATGACAGATACTTTCATAATGATTATAAAAAAATATTGAAATGTTCACCATAATTATTATTTATTTATTTACCTATTTAAAGTATGTGGATAACTTCGAAGTTAGATTCTTTTGTTTCCTTTTGACTACCAGACCAGCCGTTTCTCAGTGGTACCGTTGTTGACGACTCGCGGGCGCTGACACCCCTAACTAATAGGTTTATCATTTGTAAACCAATCTATAATTAATAGCATCCCCAGTCCCCAGCCATGGGCATTCGTGGGAATCCATCTCCTGACAAACGGCTATTTAAAGAGGACACTATCAACGTGCAATAATAATTAATAACAGATATTTAGGTCGGGCGGGTCACGCACAGTACCTACGGCGCGTATTTAGGGTTGTCTAACCGCTAAAACAGAATTATGATACAAATAAAACCGATTGTTAGCGCTGGTAGAGTCGAGGCATTCCTTGGAAAAAGGGGTTCGCATCAATTAGCCTAGTCTTACACAGATCAATAATGAAAGTAGCGTCTAAACAGCTAAGTATAGAAGTGTCATCCTTCATCAACCATCATTATCACCGCAGCTTACTCTTGGATATTATACCGCTATAAAGAGGCTAGCTAAATTATGATGATAGAGCCAGTAATGCGTCTCCTTCCCAGTGACATATCAGGCCCCCGATTTTATGAATGTTTTTAAAATTATATAATTAGAACAAAGTTCTACAAACATTTAATCGGTTATTTAAAAAGAAGTGGTAGTTTTACGTTATAATATACCGTTCTAAGAAAAAAAACATCAAACAATATTATCAAATTAATATGCGTCCGTAAAATAAAAATAACAGAACAAATCGTGTTCTTGAACCGAGCAACTGAGATAACAGAAAAAAAATTGGTTCGCGTCGAATCGGGCACCTCCTTATTGAAGTCGAATCCTATTTACATGCGAGGTAACCCTACACTCCCTACTACCGCTCCACTGCAGTCACGCGGTGCGTGCGCGCAGGTGCCAGTTCGCACGACACTCGGCGGGTGAATAGGGAATAATATTGGTAATTACGCAGTTGGTACACATCACTATTTAAACTCTGCGAAATGAAAACAAGCATGTATTCATGTTATGTGCAAATTTTTAAGCTGCTACGCTGAGCATCTATTTTGCATTCAAAACGAACTTTAAAAATAACAAAATGGGAGTCCGTTGCTTTATTTTGTTCTACCGTGTTATTTATAGATTTGTATGTATCTATGTCATATTTTTGTCTCTGTTCGCGAGTAAATAGAGCTGTTCAATCGGGTTAAATCGATCAAATCGACTTCTTTTAACTTAACGATATTAATTTGTGTCTAGAAATATGTGTCTGGTATGTTTAGATATCCCAGAAATAATGGAAAAGTGGATAAAAGTGACTCGGAAAGAAAAGTGGTTCCCTAGAAAAACAGTGTTATGTTATGTTCAAGACTCTTCAGTTCTGAAAGGCGATTCTGTACAAAACTCACTGACGTGGCAGCGCAGAATCCGCGCTGCCACGTAAGGGAGTTCGGTACAGATTTGAAGAATTTTTTACTTTCTTTAAAAAATACTTACTTAATTTTATAATTATACTTACTTAAAATTTGATGCTTAATTTTATCATTATGTAGGTACGGTACTTACTTTAAAAAAATGTTTATTCGTGGTCCTAGTAAACAACTATTTTTGGTGTCTTTCTAACCTCAAAGGTAATGAGTATAACTCTCATTTAGCGAGCTTATAACAGTTATAACCCTTGTCTAAACAGGGTAGTTACGTAGGGGATGCAGTGAGAGCGGGCAGATGCGCATGCGCACCTCGTGGGAATCGGAAACGTGACGCCTAATGTCAGCGAACACGTCATCACTAAATTGGCCTTTAATTAGCGGACTGGGACATTAGGATCGTCCAAGTGAGATATAGATATTTTTTTATAGGTTGGTAGGAACGTTACTAGTCCTGCGCGAACACCAATATAGTGAAGAATTCTCATTGTGTGGCGCAGGTAACGTAGGTATAGGTACTGTAGTATCTACATTTCACAGTCCCAAAATCTATCTGGGGAGGGATGTAATGTCATCGGTGATTTGATGTCACCAAAGTGGCCGAATTTTTAATTTATTTTGTTAATGACTGTGTAGCAAAGAATATACAATAATCCAAAATTTAAAGTTTTCTTAACCTAACGAAGGCAAGTTAGCAACAAAGGCGCCGACCGTGCTCAACTAATATATAAATTACTAGCTGGTGCCCGCGACTTCGTCTGCGCAGGATTAGTATTTCGAGTAGGTATTTTGGCTATAATGACTTACACATAAGATATAGATATATACTGTGGCGGGCTGTTTTGTAGGACTATATAAGATAAACATTTCCATCATACATTACATATGTGTAACTCTAGCGGTTTTGGCAGCGCACGCTAGAATAGCACGCAGATGGTACATTTTTTCCTACTTACTTGACCCTTATGGTCATAAACTGATAAACTGATACTGATAAACCCCCAAAAGCGCTCGCTACACTCGCGCATTTGTAATTCAATTATATTTCATTCAGCGTATTGATAAAAACCCCAAAAATTTTTCGGCGCTCGATCCGCTCGCGCATTTATATTTGTAATTATATTTTCTCGCCACACTGATAAATACCCCAAAAAAAATTCATGGCTCGCGCATTTATATTTGAAATTGTATTTAATTCAGCACACTGATAAATACCCATAAACATTTTTCAGCGCCCAACTCGCTGCGGTCGTGCATTTATATATCAGATTGTATTTCGTTCAGCACACTGATAAATATCCCAAAAGTATATTTTGGACATTTCACACAATATCTTTGTAACTTGTAGCCTATGTGTTATTCTGATGTATAAGCTATATTATTGTAAAGTTTCATTAAAATCCATTCAGCAGTTTTTACGTAAAAGAGTAACAAACATCCATCCATCAATCCATACTTACAAACTTTCGCGTTTATAATATTAGTAGGATTACCACCAAGCTACAGGCAGGAGCTGCTGCAGATCTGCGGTTCTCGGAGTGTAGAAATAAGCCTGTGACTAAATTGAACCATAGAAACTGGATTTCGACGAACCGAGCTGTCGGTAAATACTTGTAGCGGCGAACTGTGATTTCTATGAACGATTAAGTACTACTGTTCAAGGGTAATTCTACAGGTACTAAGGTTGGAAGCTCTAGTTCCCTATTATTACTATCATATAAACTAACTCTTTAGTTAGTTCGACGATAAGATGTTTATAAGAAGAGTGTAAAGCAATTTATTGTAGTGAATAATAGTGCTTTAGCATTCCACTGGTTCCAAAAAGCCCTGATAAACTACTGGTTGTTTGAATAATGAATGTTCTTTCCATATGTCCCGCCTATAATCAACTATCAATAAGCTTCATAATGACTGCCTTTACAAAAGCAATTATTGTTCATTTCAAGCTAGGGCCCCATTAACCCTCAAATTGTGAAATGCAAGCACAAAAGGGACACCACTATGCTGTAGACAAGGACACCGACGTTTTTAATTTTATTTGGTCTTTGCAGATAATAAAATGGGCTGTATTAGTAGTGCTATCTAGTTAAGTGGTAGGGAAACGTCCAACTTCCAAACAGAGGGTGATGAGTTCGGATCCCAGAGTGGTCACAGTACCTATGTGTTTGTAAATAAGTACATACATTGAGTTTTATTATGTGTGAAAATCTATTAATTTCCTAGCAGACACGGCCATGCGTTGCTGTGGCTAAGGATTTTGTTATTACGGCTATAAATTGAGATGTAAGCTATCTTATCTTTTAAGTTAGACCAAACTGCACACGGTGTGCAAATTTGATTTAAATCGGTTCAGTAGTTTAGGAGTCCATCGTGGACAAAAAAAGTGACGCGTAATTTATCCTACTAATATTATAAACGCGAAAGTTTGTAAGTGTGGATGGATGGATGGATGGATGGATGGATGTTTGTTACTCTTTCACGTAAAAACTACTGAATGGATTTTGATGAAATTTCACAATAATATAGCTTTCATATCAGAATAACACATAGGCTGCTACAATTCATAAAGATATATCGTATATTATCCAAATGCGGGTGAAACCGCGGGGCGCAGCTAGTATATTATAATATTAAGATGATAACCATTCCAAACTACGCGTACATTTTGAAACCTGCGCGCGTTAACGGCACCCTAATACCGCGACGTGAGTTCTTAGCCTTAAGTCATAAATTAAATGACTGTCTTTCACAAGTGGGGCGAGGGGCGGAGCCTCGCAGTCCCTGCCCGTTTATGACGCTCAACGCCAAATCAGAGAACTTGAATCTCTGACAGTTTGATTTATGACTTTCGGTCGAGCATCTGTTGCTGTTGGCCCCATGCCCTTTTTATTGTGCATGTAAATTTGAATCCAAACAATCGTTGACGTAGTGATATGATTTTATTATTATATATTAAAAAAAAGTTTCCTTTCAGTGTGGGTATTTATGAGATTCACCAACGGGACACTCGCTGTGTGCCGCTCGTGTTGTGGTCCAATGTTTATGGCTTTAAATTATTTCTCATGCAGTCTGTCACCACGAAATAATGATTATTTACTGTAGGTATTTTATGAACTTACCCATGTATTACCAGAAAGTCCGACACCTGACTGTGGCACAGCGTCGCGTCGCGTCGCACGGTAGCGTTGCAAAAATGTCATATTAGAAAATAATTGGTTAGTGTCTAGCTCCGTGCAGGGCGGCGCGCCTACAGGTGGTATAATTGTTTGGCACGGATGTACCTAACGTCAGCGTTTGTCCAACAGGCCGGATCCTGCTCGACGTGCCTTGCGCCGTGTGCCGCGACCATTCTTCGGGCAAGCACTACGGCGTGTACGCTTGCGACGGTTGCGCCGGCTTCTTCAAGCGCTCCGTGCGTCGCCAGTGTAATTACGATTGCAAGAAACGCTCTTCGGGCCACTGCCTCATAGACAAGACGCACCGGAACCAATGCCGGGCCTGCAGGATGGCCAAGTGCTTGAGCGTTGGCATGAACCAAGACGGTAAGGGAACCGGCGAGTTAACATGTCAGGAGGCTACAAGTGGTCTTTATGTTTTTGAACTCAGTTAGGTATAATGCGTTTTTGCACTATATATTTATACGAAATTGTAAGTACGTACAAATATAACATTAAAGATATAATTAATACAAGATTGATTAGGTATATCATTATTATGTAAGATATCCGTGGTTGTACTCAATTGCAACTGTTGTTTCAGCCGTCCAACACGAAAGAGGTCCTCGGATGTCGACCATTAACCGCCAAATGGGCCGATTCGTGAACAACGGGTCTCCAGAAACCATTTTTCCGACTGCACCACTACCATTGCGCGGGACTCCCTTCTCGGCTCCTCTCCATCCCTATTTTTATACCAGCCTAATGTGCCCTCCTGTAGTTCCATGGGCTCCAGGTTTGCTCCCAAGATTCCCCGAGGCTTCGCCCCCTCTGCCAGCAATGTCCCGATCGATGATAGCTAACGATCCCGGAGCCACCTGCGAGGTAGCTGCTAAGCTGTTGTTGATGGACGTAAAATGGGCAAAGGACATAACGGAATTCGAAAAGCTCAGCATGGGCTGTCGCAAATACCTCCTGGCAGAAACGTGGAAGGACCTATTTGTATTGGGTACTGCCCAGTTCCTTTACACCATGGACTTAGGAACTTTTATCAGCCTAAGAAATATAGACATAGATATGACAGATGTTGCGATGCTACAGGAAGCGATTACTAAAGTAAGAGAGATTCGCCCAGACTTTGTTGAGTTTACCTGTCTCAGAGCAATGCTGCTGTTTAAAAAGACCCCTAGTGACAGAGAGGGCGACCAACAACTAGCAGGCGAGTCGGTGGAGTCCGTGACATTGCCTGATAGACAAACAATAATTGCAGAGCACGACAACATTAGACAAGGCATGATTCAGGTGAGTTTGGTTTGAGACTTGTCAGCATAAGGTGCTTCAGAAAATGTTCTCACAATTTAACTATAATAACAATAACAATTATTGCAATCTATCACCCTAACACATCTGAAACGTCATTAGTCCCATATACGTAGTCCCAATAATTAGCCCCGTCGGTCTCAATGGTTGCAATGGATACCATGTAGAGGAAGAAGAATATCGGTGCTTCAACAAGTATCTAACCATAAATGTGTTTTTTACAGTACGTCGCTATTAAGCACTTGAATCCAGCCTACCGATCTGACCTCCTGCAGCGGTTGCTGCCCATCATCAGGCGTGTCCCCAGCAACACCATCGTGGACCTGTTCTTCCGGGCTACCATCGGAGACATCGCCATCGAAAGGATAATCTGCGATATGTATATAACTCCCTAGTGTCAGCTGTGCTGCCTACCGCGCGGTAGACGGAGGCACATTTGCCCTAAGAACTTTGTGTCACTAATGACATTTACCGGTATCGAAGGTACAGCGTTTTCTATGCTCGAACTCTTAAACGGGCGCATTCCGTTTGAACAGCCTATGCCCCAATTGGATGAATATCCTAATTTGAACGCAATCGCCCGAACCACAGTAAAAACCGGCGAAGAATAATCTTAAATAACTTTTACCACGTGTAGAACGACACTGCGAGCGAGTGTAAAGTGCAATTGACTTTACTGTGTACTGAACTGTGGAGGAGTTTAATTAGGTAATATTTTTAGCATAGAATTTTAGCATAAATCTCTATGTCTATACTAATATTATAAAGAGGTAAAGTTTGTGAATTGGTGACGTTGTAGGGGGTAATCTCTGGATCTACTGAACCAATTTTGAAAATGATTTTACCAATAGAAAGCCACGTTATTTGTGAGTGTCGTGGCTTATATATTAACCCGAAAAATGAAAATATTCTTCCGTGGTAATCGGCACGGGCGATGGGATGTTTAAATGCCTTCGCCGGCCAGCATCCAGTTACTCGGGGGCTGAAGTCCTCGAGAGCAGATTTCCTCTATGCCCGAGAGTTGAGGTCACCATAGAGTCTATCTCGTGTCCCTCCCTTCCCTACCGCTATTATAATTACCTACGTAACGAGTAATGTTATACATACATTGTGTCAATAGTATACTTAAATACCTATATAAGTTAGGTAAGTATAATATAGCAGGTCAAAGTGCAATTTTTATGCGTGCAAACTTTATTCTAGTAAATTGGTCGAATAGTTTAGAGAAATATTCAGTTCCTCTGAATATAATAAGTAAAATAGTAGGTATTTATAACTTAGTCGTTACAATTTGAATGTTATAGTATGTTTATCATCTTTCTATTTTAACTTTTAATAAAATATTACATAAGATGTAGATAACGACTTTTTTAATAAATTTCAACTCGATTAGTGAGATAAATAGGTATCAATAGCGTAGATACGATTCGATTTATTGTATCATTGGCACTAACTTATTGGGCATAATCTGTATCATCGTTTGCCTTGTAGACTATCTAAGTAATTATTATTTATTATTCTAGTCAAATAGTAACCTACCAGTAATTTAACTAATATCATAGATATATAGTATCACATAATATCCTATCTACTATTATTAGTAATTAGAGTTAATATTATATATTATACATTTCTAAATAGGTACCTAAGAAGGGTAGATTGGTAGACAATGAACCACTGTAACCGACTGGTTCATGCTCCGTGTCATCCACTGTTGGGAAGTGTTGTGCCCGCTTGCGATGGTTGCCTGACGCGCCGCTGACATCTGTAGTGATGTCGGTTGAAACCGTGCTTTTATTTCGCTCTTATCATCGCAGTCATCTCCTATGACAAGCTCCCATGACGGACTTCCGTGCAATAAGGTATTTAAGGGTTTGTGAAAAACTGATTAAATAAAGACAGGAGAATACATTAGGTACATACTTTCATTTTCGCTTGATTATGGTAGATTCAAAGCTTGTTCCATTCACTCTGCTAGAAAAGCCTAAAAAGTTTAGCACTCACCGATTTGGAATAAAGTGTTGAATTGAAAGAATAAAGTTATTAAAAGAAAGGATGACGTTAAGAGGGGGGGGGGGGTGAACCGCCCGTTCGTATTGTTAAAAACATTTGATGTTTGTAGAAAATAAAGTTACTTCGGCTTATATTATGTTCTTTTTTCATTACTTTTCCTCATACATTTCTCCAAAATAGTCTGCAAAACCTACCATAATTGTTCAACTATTACATACGGTCTTACCACAAATTATTTAAACCAGAGTTGAACAGATGAGTCTTAAAATATTTTCTCCGCAAATTGACGACTAACCCTCGCTTTTTCTAACTCAATAACAAATTCACAAGTAAAACAAAGAATGCCAGGATTGAGTAAGAAAACGCGAGTGATAGCAGGTAAAAATATCTTAGAGTGATAATCGTCGATTTTTAGAAACATCTGTCTAATCTTTTCTAGTAAGACGGTTTTATAATTTTGTCACTTTGTCTACTATTACGTGCTTAAAAAGTTAATAGAAACGTTGATAGAAACTATAGACATCTTCATTTGTACCGTGTTATTAATCCATTAACAAATAAAAACCCAACTGCAAAAAGCGAAAAAAAAGCTCTTCTAATAACTCTCTAGTAAGTAGGTATCCTATGAATTAAGTAGGTATAGTAAAAGTATTGCAGGAGGGTACAATGAGATAATCATTAGTTAAAATTAGATTGAGAATTAAGATTGAGCTTGTTCTTCGCTTTTTGAAGTTGAGTTTGTGTTTTAATTTAAATAATTTATTCTATATCACACTTTTTAGTTATGAAATTAGTTATAGGCATGCAAGATAATAATATAGTAGGTGCTAACTCTATTAAAATAACATTTTATTTTTAATGTTATAGTTTGTTTTTTATTTTATTTTTACCCTTTGTTTGTTATATTTTTACCCTATTTTACTCTCACAACTGAGACAAGTCGAATTGAACGTGTTGAAATTCGTTACAAGGATGAGGCTGTACAGCGACCAAAAACTAAATAACCGGCTAAGTTCGAGTGAGACTCGCGCACGAAAGGTTCCGTAGCATTATGTAGTTCCGAGTTCCGTAGTTCCGAGGTTCACAGAATAGTAATAATATTATTTACACCAAAACTACTCAAACGACTACTCAAAATGTAGTGAATTCTATTCAAAAGCATCTTTGCAGTTAGCTACTGTATTTTTGGAATTCAATTAGATCCTAATCTTAATTCCTGGCTTCCTTCAGTACTTACCTAAGTTCACTAGCGTCCGTTCTAAAGGGGTTAGGTATACCTACGTCACATCAACTACGTCTACATAATATCAGTTTTCTTTATCAACTTTAACTTCTTCGGTACATCCGGGTTAGTAACGATTGAATTCATCAATCCACATATTTTGTAAATTAGTCTTGATGATTTATTGAACGAGTATGTTTGATTTACCAGCGTCTTACTTTTTGTCTTGCACAAGTGCTTTTCATATCGCAAACGCAAAAGAATTATTTTCTTCAAATTTATTTACAAGCGCGAAATTTAGGTATCTTAAAAAATCAAAATAATGCATCGTTTTTCATAATAATTGTTTATTTCTGGAACCTTGCAAAACTAGTTTTGAATGTTATTCAGTCTTAACTAGTACCGAGTACGGTCTTACCACAAAATATTAGACCAGAGTAGGTACACAGGTTTCTAAAATTTCGTTCATCATAATCGATTTTTCTTCTCTCGCATCAGAATCGATGATTCTTCACTCGCGTTTTCTTGTCAAACTCAATCCTGGCATTCCTAGTAGGTATATATTTAACTTTTGAATTTGTTATTTGAGATAGAAAAAGCGATGGTTAGACGTCTATTTGTGGAGAAAATATATAGACTCATCTGTTCAGCTCTGGTTTAAATCTTTTATGGTAAGATCGGTATTGACCAACACGCTCAGTCCAACAAAACTAGTGTTGACTAGGTTAGTTTGATTTAGGGGATTGACTGCAACATAATATCGAATGCCTAGGTAACTAAGTACATAATTATGTAGGTACCTTAAACAAGTAATACAAGAATTTAAATTTTTAATTTGGTTGACACTCTGTTCCTGCTAATCCCCAAAACGGCTGAAGCGATTTTGACGGAACTTTGACTGGCAGATAGCTGATTCAATAAGGAGTAACTTTATGCTAGGTATTTTTATTTTAGTGTAGGTACAACTACTCGCGTAGCCTCGCGGTTTCTCCCGCAATGAACGGTACCAGCGGGATAATATTTCAAGCGCGTAAAACCACGGGGCACGGGTAGTAAATGATGTAAGTAGAGACACACAAACAACAGAAAAACTGCGCCAGCGCATATCCTCGGTATGACCATGACATGTGTGTGCACGCGCATTGTATTTTAATCCTCAATTAATCCCCGACTTTTACGAGCCTTTGTGCGCTCCCTTTTATTTATTTTTTGCTTCTACCCGACTTATTGACAGAACCGCCAGAGCTCAAACAGTTTAAACTCTAAAATACGCCTTAAGTCAAGCGATTTACGGTATTATTTTCAACTTCACGATCCGCATTCTTTGTTTGCAGGATTTTATACTTTAAATGTGAAGTTATTAAAAGTAGTTTTGGATTGACAACGGCATTGCAGCCGTTAGCTTTTAAAGTTCTTTTATATCTTTCGGTCGCGTCAATTTGTGTATTGTCATTTTGCCATCCCAACGGATAGGATTTATTGGTTGAATTGAAACTCGATGACAGTTAACTCGCATTTTTGACGGATGCGCCGCCCGTCTCTGTCGTTCCCATTGACAAGATAGAGATGGGTAACGAATGAAAGGACTACTTAGCAAAATATTTCTCGATTATTGAGTGAATAATGAACTCGCTACGCTAATGGCAGTGGCGGATTAACCCTAAGGTAAACTAGGGGCGCCAGGCTCCATGGGCGCGCGCGTGAGGAAAAATATAAAACTGAAAAATAATTAACATTCATTGTTATTGTGTTTGGTAGCTAGGTACCTAAGTTTGCAGCTACTTACACTATATTATAAAAGATTTTTTAATACCATAAAGATGAAGACTAGAGGCCCGAACCCGGGGTGCTCGACGGTTTCACCATCCATGAGAACCAATTGAGAAACATGACCACAGACAGTAACATGTATGTTTATCGATTTTGAGGAATATTTCTACCAATTCATCCTTTACAAGATTTTTCCCTACTTCCTATATTAAGTATATTTGCTTAGGAGAGTCCAGGGGAAAGTCAAGAAAATCGAGGCGGTCACGTGTTCGCGACCTTACAACATTATACATCAATATGCATTTTTTCCTACACTGGTAAAACTCATGGATGGCAATTTTGTCTTAAAATTCCCACTGGATGGGGCATCATGCGTGTGAAACCACGTGGCGTAACATTCGTTGTTATATTGTATAAGTACACGTAAGTACTACTACGTAAAATTTACGCTAGAGGGGCGCCGATAAGGTGCTTGCGCCTAGGGGCGCTTCGCCATTTAATCCGCCACTGGCTAATGGGGCATTGGGGATTTATATGTCTTTTATGTTTGCGTCAGAATGAGGACTCGACGTGACTCAATTTCAAATGTGAATTTATTGTTATGGGATAATGCCTCCAAATTATGATAGGTAAGGATTGTAAGATAATGCTTTGACAAGGTTTTTAGTCGGGCTTTAAACGAGGGGTTTTTAATGATAAAATGAATAAATGACTTATTATTTTATATATTTACTAGCTGTTGCCCGCGACTTCGTCTGCATTTATATCGGTAACAACTAGTAAGAATATAAATACCTAATACGTAAACCTATTGGATACAGTCATCATTGTCTCAGTCGATATCCCTACAACATCTCTATCTCTAACCATCTCCCCATCCCTATTCTGCCCATGTCCCATTGTCCCACCTCCCATCTCCCATCTCCCATCTCCCATCTCCCATCTCCCATCTCCCCATCTCCCCATCTCTCTATCAGTCTCCCCATCCCCTAGCTCCCCAACTCCCCGACTCTCCATCCCCCCCGTCTCCCACTCACTCGCTCAATCGCCCACTCACTCATTCACTCTCACTAATCTATCTTCTTGCCTTTCATATGATCCGTTCAGCCGTTTAGAAGTGGTGGTTCATAGACTCGTACATAGAGGTGTATAATAATCTAAAGAGTTACAGCTCGTGATTTCCACCCTTTTCTACGCCACCTTAAGGGATGATTTTGCAAAAAAGCTGAGGCCCATATTTATTTATTTCTTACCAAAAGCCTAAATAACAATTTTCGGATCCCTAACTTGAGGAATTATGGGTTCCCCATACAAACTTTCAACCCCTATTTCATCCCTTTCGAGGTTTTTTGAGACAAAAGATAGCCTATGTCCGTCTCATAGGTCCAATCTACCCCTATACCAAATTTCATCGAAATCGGTTCAGCCGTTTAGCCGTGAAAAGGTAACAAACAAACAGATAAACATACAGGGTTACTTTCAGGTTTATAATATTAGTATGGATATTACTACTATTATAGTAGGTACCTACCTAGCTACCTAGCAACCTACTACTTAGCTGTTGCCCGCGGCTTCATACACGCGTTAACGCGTGTATGAAGCCGCGATGGTACTAATGAATTAGTACCATCGCGATATTTTACGCGATAAGTATGATTACTACCCTTTGTCTGTCTCCAAGGTTCAATCTATCTCTGTCACCATATTTCATAGAAATCGGCTTTAGTTGTATAAAATTATGGAATTATGAACACAAACTTGGATGAAGCGCCTAGTTGAATTATACGATCAATGTACGTAGTGATGATGTCATCATCTGCCCTACAAGATATTGCCAAGTCCACGCCATAATAATTGTCGTCTCATAAATGTAAATAAAACTACAATTTATTTCACACAAAAAAGTCTTTGATTGTATCAGATTACGTGCTCAGCGCCTCCTGACAGCAAAGTATTTATATATTGTATAGTAAAGTAAAGCAGTTATAGTAGTGGATACATTTATTGAATAAGTACAAGAATCGTGTAGACAATCAGGGAGGGGAGGCTTATGTTCAGCAGTGAACGTATTCAGGCTAATGATGATGATGTTAAAAAACAATTAAATTAAATGATTCAGCTGAAACTGAATATAGGTAGGTACACAAAAATAATAATAGATTCAATGCGTATCTAAAGATTTAAAGAAATGCTGATTTACAGAAAGACTACAGTGGGCAGACTGGGCTGAAGCGGTTGCAACTGCCATTCGTTCTGCAGCATAATAATTATAATCAGCCGCTCCCCAACGTCTATTACAACAAATTTCATAGATATTGGTTCATCCGTAAATGATGAAAATATTATGACCGCAAACTTGAATGAAGCGCCTAGTTCAATTATACGACCAATGTATACTATCTACTAAATGCAATAGTCTTGTGTAGAGAGAGTACGCCTCGACTTAAATACATAATTATTACGCTACCTACACATTGATCATGTAATTCTACTAGGCGCTTCGTTCAAGTTTGTAGTCCTAATTCTACTACTTACATTTATCACATATAGCCTATTTCAATGAAATTTGGTAATAGAGATAGATTGAACCTTGGAGACAGACATAGGATATTAATTATACTTAAGTATAAAATATCGCGATTGTAGTTACAGTACGCGTGGATGAAGCCGCTAACGTAGCGTAGGTATAGTAATAATAATAAATAGATGTGGCAGATTTTCCCGCCACGGCTCCACCTCAAACGGACGCTTGCCACCATCAACCGACCGAACGTACTTAGACCTTTACCTTCTGTTCTAGAACCGATCGAGATGGTGCAAAACTAAAAAGAAATGTTTACTCCCTATACCTACGTACTCTCTAGAGCCGAGTTAAGAGTCTAATTCATAAAAATAACTACCTATATCACTTTGGTTTTGCTACGCTGAGCTATTCAATGATACATAGATAATTATATAATAATATAATACATTGTAATTTTTTTTCTTTAATTATTGGCAATAAACAGTTATTATTATTATTATTATTATTTATAAATTACGATATACTAGAAGCGCCTCGCGGTTTCCCCCGCAAACTATACTATCCCGCGGGAACCGTTTTAATTTTTACGGGATATATAAAGTAGTTTATGTTACTCAGGGTGAATGTAGCTTTCCAATAGAGAAATAATTTATGTAATCGACACAGCAGCTTTTGAGTTTATTCATTACAAACATACACACAAAAATACAAATCATTCCTCTATGTATTATAAAATATAGTAGTGTAGACTGTTATCTAAAAGTGTAGATATCTAAATTTGTAAAAAATTAAAATGTAAATGCGAAGAAGAAAAATTAAAACATAATATCTAAAAAAATGCAATAAAATTTTAATTATATTGGTGGGAAACCAAAAGTTTGGCGGGAAACTAAAAGGAAACTATTAATAATATTATGAATATTTAGTTTCCCGCCAAACATCGATTCAAAATTCAAAGACCGTGGACATTATTTATAATTTTTGTACCACGGCTTTGTACTAATTATGTACCCAGGCAAATTTCCATGGAACCGGCGCAGAAGCCGAACTCTTCATGAGCCAAACGTAGGCACTATACGCTTGCAGAAATAATGTTTATGGTTAAGGGGGTATACCTAATTTTGTAAAGTACCTAGGCAGGTTTAATTTATTTTGATCGAAGTTGTAAAGTACCTACCTAAGTAGGTATAAGTTTGACACCATTATTTCAAAAAGTCGCAATTAGTATAATTTTTGAAGCATTATCACGGTTAATGTTGGTAGCTGGAGAGTCATTGCATTATTATAAAAATATGAAATAGGTAGGTACCTACCCACTTGAAAATTTTCTATAGGTTACATAATTAATATGACAATGGCTAAATTTACAAACCGCGCGAGTCCAAACCGAAAAAAAAATGTACTGAAATGTCCCACAACCCTCGCTAGATGCCGCTAGCTG
This sequence comes from Hylaea fasciaria, assembly GCA_905147375.1. Lineage (NCBI taxonomy): Eukaryota > Metazoa > Arthropoda > Insecta > Lepidoptera > Geometridae > Hylaea > Hylaea fasciaria. The sequence continues at coordinate 1,925,826 of LR990192.1, forward strand.
TATCTAGGTTGAGGTCTCGGTAGCTTTCCACCACACCAAATCCAATCCTGTATTGCAATCATAGTAGCTCTTACCAATGGGCAGTAAGACTTAAATTTGAATATCCAATCATATTAACAAATCCTCGCTAGTGTGAGTTAGTAGGACACGGATATTTATACAAATCGACTGTTCAACCATTGTGAAGATATATGTGTGAGTGCATGAGCCTGTGGGTGTGTGTAGCAGTGCGGCAGCAAGTAGCTGTCAACTACTTGTCAAGTCAAGTCAAAAAAGAAAAGCCCATCCGATCCGACTAGAAAGCTAGGAACTAGTGCAATATTTTTTAGAAAAATGTTTTTAAAATAACTAGTTATGTATGCCTTTATTAGTTTATTTAAAGTTAAATATAGTTGTTATTTAACAAGCAGTACTTACGCGAACTACAGACACCATGGTCCAGTTACGTCCGCCGTTGGAACTAGAGGAATTGCCAAAAGAAGACGAAGAAAGGCTAGAAACATTGTTTTCTAAATTAGACATCGATGGAAATGGGAAGATCGACATCCACGACTTGTCCGCGGCCCTGAAGGAGCTGGCTCCACACATCAACCGCAGCTATGCAGAGGTTAGAATTCAAGCTTCTTTATACTCCAAGTAGGTACCTAACGGTTCTAGGCTTCCGATGGTACACTTAACTCCCGATCACTCGACACGTGTTGCATGATTCATTCGCCTCTTTTCAAATTTGGAACACGGAATTCATTTTTTAATGTCAACGAATTCCATGATCATGTGGTTCTGCCAGTGTCAATTACCTGCTAATTATTACCACTGTGAACTCTTTATAATAATTAGCTTCATTTAATATGTTTGTAACTTTCCTCGGTTCAGCTTTTATAACAAGTTGTTCCATACACAAGTGTCAATGTTGCTTGGCATTTAGGTACATGTCACAACAATAATTCAAAAAATGTGCCTATTTGCAGTAAAACAGATACATCATTGATAATCCAAAATGTCATGATTTTACGTTTGTACAATGGCTAAAATAAGATTATATTATCTGCTCTGTTATGCAAAAACGACATTATCATAGATTTCATCACTTATGCCGCAGCACCCGGACATTCCTCTATACTCATAATGTAAATCATGAACATAAGCAAGATGTATTCTAAACTGTAAGCCTCCAAAAAGGCTAGTGAATCTCTTTGACAATACTACATCTCCGAATGAACTTGAATGATTTGACATAGGTACATAGATTTGTATGTTGATACTTATTGTAATGTCAAACTGTACCCCTAGTATGAGTTTTTACTAGCTCTACATAGTATGCGTCAACTAGCACTTTTGTATGAAGATCCTGTACAGCGCACCCACCTGTGCGTATGAAGGAAAATGTTTCATACAAAGGGCTAGACGCGAAATATGTCAAGCCAGTAAAAACTCGTGCTCTGGGCACAGTTCTAAGCGAGATTAGGAACTGTACGACAAAATCAATGTAGAGGAGTCCATGCTCATTGCTCAGGCACACACTCACATTGCGCGTGAACTTCCCTAAATTATGCCCAATTCAGTTTTTAGTCTATGGTTTAATGTGAGCGTCTCCCATGTGCCTATGGTTAAACATGCTCAAAGCACCGAAGTACACAGGTTAACACCTAACGTCAAATTACATCTGAGTGATTTTGTAAACCATCCATCAGTAACAGTAACCTTATTCAGTTAAATTGTCACACATTCAAGTCTGTGTTGCCGCTGAAGACAACCGGTAAACTCATGGTGAATTCGGTTCATTTGAACTTTGTTAAATGGGGTTAACATCTCTAGCACACTGTATTCCACAATATTGATTCTTGTATTTTTATGTATTCGGCACAATTCCACACAATTATCAATTGCCTACCTACACTAATTTAATAGAATTAGGTAGTCTGGTTATGAAATAAAAAGGTGGTGGTCGCCTAGTGGGCGAACATTCGCCTTCTAAAGGGGAGGTGGCGAGTTCAAATCCCAGTGCGACCACGTAGCAATGTGTTTCGTGTAAAACGTATGTACATAATTATCACTTACTTTTCGCTGAAGGAAAACATCGCGAGGAAACCAACATGCCTGAGAATTATTTCGGAGGCGTGGTATTCACCAATATGGACCCCGTGCTAATCCTCCTGATGAAAGTGAAAGAAGGCTTTTGCCCAGCCGTGGGACAGTTACAGGCTGAATTGTATAATATATTAAAATATACCTACTATTATATAATGTGTCTGGTTATGAGTGTCTCTAGCCTTCACGGGAGTGAAATACGAATAATTTTATCGACAAATCATCTCCCGTAAAGAACTCTCCCAATAAAATTGTAGACATTTTTGTCAACCGTCATAGCTTCTGTAACTAAGTATCTCACTTAGGGCAAACATTTGGGAAGTTATTTTTTAGCAAACATCCTGTACCTACTATCTTAAATAAAATTAATAAAATAGTTTGAAGCTAAGATTTATGGAAAAGCTAAGTAATGTAAAAATACATTATTAAAAACAAGTAAGTATTAAAAATATAAATACGTACTTGTAGCTATTATTTTCATCCATTAATTAAAAAAAGGGGGTGTTGTTTGCTATTTATAAATTTGTAACGAAATCAATAGGGTTTAGTTATCGAAGGAAACCTATTCTGTGTTTTTAGAAACTACATGGATAGCTCTGGCAAAATTTGCGTATTCACTCGTGCTCCGATACCGAAAAAGCAAAATGGCTGCCATTTTACTAGGTAGGGAGAAAAACTAGACGGGTGATGATTTGTCGATAAAATTTATCGTATTCCATCCCCGTGAAGGCTCCGACGCTCATAACCGGACACATTGTATATACAAGGAAATGGGTAGATCAAGATGACCCTAAATGAAGTTTCACCTCTGATATTAATATTTAATGTTTGTGTTTCAAATGATGTAACCTCCATGCTGCTGTGTTTAACTAAAACAATTACTATTGTATCTGCGTGGGATCATGTCTACGTAGCAGACAGATTTACAGTATTTACAGCTATACATAGGTATATCAGCAGGATCTAGGTAATAACATCTTAAGCAGAATCACCTAGAAAGCTACCTACTATTCAGACATTCAGATTCTGCATGGAGTAGTTACGTCATGAAGGGGAAGTTCCGAGAAAGGACTCCCTTGCTATAACATGTGAGCTTTTATTAGTCTGGTAACTTTCTGTGTCTACGCCATGGATCTATGTATACCTATTATGCCGTGAGTGCCATGACCTATACGCCCTTTGGTATTATATTAACCGAGAAAGAAAAACAATTTCTTCGTTGAACAATCGTTGCCGAGTTTGTTTGACCAATGACAGCGCAGAGAAGTTACGTCACGGGGTGTAGTCGGTTTGAGAAAGCCGTGCTAGAGCTTGTGAGGTTTTATATTGGTCAAACACTCGACAGAGGACATTCTCAATACAGAAATTGCTGCCAATGTTGCGTGCTGCGGTGGTGTCCGCTGAAGTCGCGCATACATATACGGCACGCCTATTAGCGCGTCCGGCGCACGATAGCGATCGTAGTGACAATTTCGGGTACCTAATGGAGCGTTTCGCAATGCGTCGATTAACAAAGTCACATTTAGGTTTCCCGTCATAATCAGTAATATCAGTCGATAAATTATGTTGCAGCGTTCTTTTGATGATAGATTTTTTTGTTAAAGTTTTAGCTTTGCACTTTCTGCTTAAAGGCACCCGACCAGCACTGCCTCGTCCAGTTCGATTAGTATTCTTTAGATGGACTATGGATATGTATCTTATCTTATCAACTCCGTATAGTCACCGGTACCCCTATTGTTAGTTTTTACGAGATCGACATAGTACGCGTCAACTAGCGCCTTTGTGAAGATCCTGTACAGCGCCCCTATATACCGGCACATTTATAAACGAAAAGTCTTCAAAGCGCTAGTTTACGCGCACTATGTCGACCTCGTAAAAACTCACACTGGGGGTACGGATCGCTTCGCTCGCAAACTGATGTCCACACGTGGACAGTGAGTAGACCACTCGATGGCAATTGCATGCCTTACGTTGATTGCATTGCCAACGCACGGGTACGGAGTAGACCGCGCCCAGCTCGCGAATGAGTCGTCGTGCCCGTGAATGAATATACTCGGAAATTCGTGGATTAAGCGATGTTCACTCGTTGACCACGCGACGTTTACTCGTTGGCTACGCGACGTTCGCTGATTGACCACGCGACGTTCACAAGTAACAACACGTCGTCCACCCGTGGTCCACATGTCGACAAGGAGTAGACGCTGAACGACGAGGCGGTACTGATCTGGCGCCGGGTGGCTGTAATGAATTATGACCTTTAAGGCCTCCCAGCCAGAAACACGACATTTATTATGTCTTGCCTAACAATGTTGCCGTCACGTAGCTATGGTAGCGGGCGACGTATGAATATTGAATGCACCTAAGCTAAATCAACCTTTCTAAAATGCAATACCAGGTAACACTAATAACTACGCAAATTATTCAACTGCTTTTACTGTGTATGACCTCATCAGTTAAATTGAAATATTAGAAACATAACACGATGTGACTGTGTGCGTGAGGCTTGCGCTTACGGGCGACCCTTTAGTAATTAAATAGGTCCCACAGAGAGTTGGGTACCTATGCGTTTGGCCACAATCTCACCTGATGTAAAGCAAAGATTAGGTCTAAGGTTATAACTATTCGGAAGCAGACACCGGTCAAGGAGCTAATTATATTGCTATCCTTATATTTGTTGGCAGAAATTCTTGGCCAAATCGGGATGGAAGGAGGCCGGTGACGTCACCCTGTCGGAGTTCATGCAGTATGTGCGGGAACACGAGAAGAATCTCCGGCTGCAATTCAAACATTTGGACAAGAACCAGGATGGTAAGTTGGATATTAGATAATTCGATGGTGAATGACTTCAAAAAAGAGGTCATCAATCGTTTGTAAGCTGATATGTTTTGTTTTTATTTAAAAGATGTCCTTCTTGTCACCTTACACATTTCGTTGCATTTAAAAAAATATTTTTTTTTTCTTTAAAAAATCGAATTTGTTTTTTTTAGGTAAAGTGGACTTGGAAGAGCTCATATCCGCGTTCGCAGATTTGGGCATTGCCATCGGAAGGAATGAAGCGACAGGCTTACTTAAAAGGTTGGTTCCTTTATGTATTTCTTTTGCATTTGATGATACTTATTTTTTTAATAGCGATTTTTTTACAGCAATCTTTTTTATAGTATTTTAATTTGGCTTTTGCACTGCGATAGATGATTGTTATATTATTTATTTATTATTTTTTATTTGTGTTGCTTTAGCTGAGTATTTAATTTATTCTTAGTATTTTGAGGCTTATTTTATAATCCGTGAAATAACTCGATCTCATCTGATGGAATGTGACGACGCGACCGATCCTATATATCCTAACGACCATCCTATATACTCCTGATTTCAAAATAGTTAAAAACTCACACATTTTGGTTGAATAGTTGCTCTACAAACTAGTTTTAAGTTAAACTATAATGTTTCAGAAAAGCTGTATGGCCAATATTTTGGTGGTAAGTCGAGAAGTCATGTAGGTTTTTGTGGCTTCTGAACATTGCTATAAAAACATCAGACTAAAAAAAAACATTACCTACGCTGTAAGTTGCTAATGATGTAGAAAAAACTGTGTAATCACGAATTAAGTTCTAATTACAAAATGTGTTACTTTTTATTAACAGCGAGTACGTACATAAGCACTGTGTTTCAGCATTCAGCCAACATTTTTTTAATCCACAGCAATCTTTTTTTTAGACGAGGCATTTATAATCCATGAACATAGCAATAAATCCAGCCATGTATTCTATCGCTTTTCGACATAGTTTTCAGTCATTGTCCATGATCACATCACAAATTAAAACTGTAGCATACAGTTTTAATAATTGACCGAATGAACGAATTGAGTGAAGGTCTCCATTTTAAGAGTGACCGATTTTGCTTTTGTCAGGATGTTGGTTCCGGGCTACAGGTCACATTTCTCAATAGATTTTTACGAGATTTTGTATACAGGTTCTTTAATTTTTGGGGTGTTTTTTTATCTAGTGCGATTATATTAGATAGATGGGAAAACGGGGCAAAAAGTTTACTGTAGCGTCGTTTATAAGCCTAGAGTTATGATATTTTGCGGAAACCTTAAGTATGAAATTCTTAAGAAGATGTTGTGAAAAAAAGTTTTTAATTTGGTGGCAAAACAGGGGCAAAAAGGGGGAAGTTTGCTATAGCGCCATTTATTGGCCTAGGGCTATCTAATTTGGTGAAAACCTTAAGCAAGTAGGTATTGAATGAATACTGAATAAGTTTTTGTGACAAAATATGTTAAAAATTAGGGCAAGTGGGGGCAAAAAGGGAGATGCCTATCACCATAATATTGGTTAAGCTGCCCTCTGATCGCGAGGTCTACTGTTCACGGAACCAGGCGACAGTGATCATAGTATTTACAGTGGCATTCTGCCAAAAATCCCGACTCACTGTGATCACTTTTTGACCAAGTTAGTCGCTGCTACACTTTAAAATCTAGCGCATTACGTAACAGCTAGCTGGCTGCAGACAATACACGGCGACATAATGACTAGACAATGTCGTTGTGTAGACAATCCGATCAATGAGAAGGGTACATGACGTATTTATCGACTAGCTGTTGCCCGCGACTTCGTCCGCGCGGACTATATATTTTACCATAATTCCAAATACTTAACTAAAAATAGACCATGACCTCGTGTTCGACATCGACATCCGATATGCGATATCCAACATGCTCTTACGACATCCACCATCTTCTATCAAAATTACTATCTTATATAAAAATCTAGCATTTTATACCAAAATCTAACATACAAAATTTACCATTTCCTAACAAAATCTACCATTTTCTACCAAAATACCATGTTCTACCCATAAGCTACCATTATCTACCTACTAAAATCTAAAATTTTCTACCACAATCTAAAATTTTGTTTCTAAATCTATTATTTTCTTACTAAATGTATTATTTTCTACCAAAAGCTACCATTTCCTACCAGAACCTACCATTTCCAATCAGAATCTACCATTTTCTACCAAAAAGTACCATTTTTAACCAAAGCTTCCTTTTTTTCCAAAATTTACCGTTTTCATCAAAAGCTACCAAATTTATCATATCTACCAAATTAGCATTTTAACCAAAATCTACCATTTTAATTCCAAATTCACTATTATCTACCAAAAGCTACAATTCCTTCCAAAATCTACCACTATTACCAAAAATCTACCATTATTACCAATAATCTACCATTTCCTACTAAAAACTACCATTTCCTACTTTAAATTAATCATTTTCTACAAAATCTACCACTTTCTACCTACAATTTAGGATTCATTTAGTTCATTATTAAAACCAGATAAAACACGTGTTTAAAATCTTTAAAGGATATAGATGCCAAGTTTGTAGTTGATCAAACCGATAAAACACGTTGTTCCATCCAAACTTTGAAACTCCTTTTCACCCACTTAGGGGTTGAATTAAAAAAAAAAGAAACTTAGTGCACACCTACGTCTTTTAAGGAATATTTGTGCAAAATTTCAGTTTCGAACAAAATCTGATGAAAAATATTTTGCAACCCCTCTTTATTATTTTAGGGGTTGAATATTAAAAAACTATGAAATATTTAAATAAATCTTTTAAATAATGTAAAAGCCAAGTTTGAAGCAGATTAGACAAAGAAAACACGTTGTGACACACAAACATTACAACCCCTTTTCACCCCTTTAGGGGTTGAATTTAAAAATCATATTGAAGTGCACTCCTATGTCACTTATGGCATAATAATTGATCCAAATTTAAATTATGAACTAAATCGGATGAAAATATGTTGCAACCCCTTATTCTCAATTTAGGGGTTGAATATTCAAAAACGATGAAACACGTGTTTAATTAAATCTTTTAAAGAATATAAATGCCAAGTTTGAAGTTGATCGGACTAAGAAAACACGTTGCTCCATACAAACTTTGTAACCCCTTTTCACCCCTTTAGGGGTTGAATTTTCAAAAATCCTTTCTTATTGCTCGCCTACGTCACATAAGGAATATTTGTGCAAAATTTCATGGTTCTAGACCCAGCGGTTTCGGCTGTGCGTTGATCGATCAGTCAGTCAGTCAGTCAGTCAGTCAGTCAGTCAATCAGTCAGTCAGTTTTGGCTTTTATATATATAGACTAGCTGTTGCCCGCGACTTCGTCCGCGCGGACTATATATTTTACCATAATTCCAAATACTTAACTAAAAATAGACCATGACCTCGTGTTCGACATCGACATCCGATATGCGATATCCAACATGCTCGTACGACATCCACCATCTTCTATCAAAATTACTATCTTATATAAAAATCTAGCATTTTATACCAAAATCTAACATTTCATACAAAATTTACCATTTCCTAACAAAATCTACCATTTTCTACCAAAATACCATGTTCTACCCATAAGCTACCATTATCTACCTACTAAAATCTAAAATTTTCTACCACAATCTAAAATTTTGTTTCTAAATCTATTATTTTCTTACTAAATGTATTATTTTCTACCAAAAGCTACCATTTCCTACCAGAACCTACCATTTCCAATCAGAATCTACCATTTTCTACCAAAAAGTACCATTTTTAACCAAAGCTTCCTTTTTTCCAAAATTTACCGTTTTCATCAAAAGCTACCAAATTTATCATTTCTACCAAATTAGCATTTTAACCAAAATCTACCATTTTAATTCCAAATTCACTATTATCTACCAAAAGCTACAATTCGTTCCAAAATCTACCACTATTACCAAAAATCTACCATTATTACCAATAATCTACCATTTCCTACTAAAAACTACCATTTCCTACTTTAAATTAATCATTTTCTACAAAATCTACCACTTTCTACCTACAATTTAGGATTCATTTAGTTCATTATTAAAACCAGATAAAACACGTGTTTAAAATCTTTAAAGGATATAGATGCCAAGTTTGTAGTTGATCAAACCGATAAACACGTTGTTCCATCCAAACTTTGAAACCCCTTTTCACCCACTTAGGGGTTGAATTAAAAAAAAAAGAAACTTAGTGCACACCTACGTCTTTTAAGGAATATTTGTGCAAAATTTCAGTTTCGAACAAAATCTGATGAAAAATATTTTGCAACCCCTCTTTATTATTTTAGGGGTTGAATATTAAAAAACTATGAAATATTTAAATAAATCTTTTAAATAATGTAAAAGCCAAGTTTGAAGCAGATTAGACAAAGAAAACACGTTGTGACACACAAACATTACAACCCCTTTTCACCCCTTTAGGGGTTGAATTTAAAAATCATATTGAAGTGCACTCCTATGTCACTTATGGCATAATTGATCCAAATTTAAATTATGAACTAAATCGGATGAAAATATGTTGCAACCCCTTATTCTCAATTTAGGGGTTGAATATTCAAAAACGATGAAACACGTGTTTAATTAAATCTTTTAAAGAATATAAATGCCAAGTTTGAAGTTGATCGGACTAAGAAAACACGTTGCTCCATACAAACTTTGTAACCCCTTTTCACCCCTTTAGGGGTTGAATTTTAAAAAATCCTTTCTTATTGCTCGCCTACGTCACATAAGGAATATTTGTGCAAAATTTCATGGTTCTAGACCCAGCGGTTTCGGCTGTGCGTTGATCGATCAGTCAGTCAGTCAGTCAGTCAGTCAGTCAGTCAATCAGTCAGTCAGTTTTGGCTTTTATATATATAGATAAAATGGTCACGTGTTTCCAAATGCTTAGCACTAAAATAACATGTCTATGAAATAGACAGTGACAGATTCAGCAAGCAAGACTGGGTCACACAGCGATCGGGGTTTTTAGTTTTTATTTATTTTTCGTTTTTAGCCAGTGATTAATATTACAATTTTCAAGTTTTTGTTTTAAAATATAAAGTAAAAATAGCTTGAGGCCCTGTCATAAGATTAAGTAATCTAGTCCTCTCGGTCGTATTTAAATCCTGTCTCTAATCACAGCTTAATCGAGTAAACAACAAAAACTTTTTCTCGATTAAAAATAATCCAAACTAACTCTAGAATTATTGCTGACTATTTATGTCCGAAATACCTCTATCAGAATTAATTTCATTGTAATGATAGCACCTATAAAACATATCACAATGAAAAACATCGTTAATTTTTCAACAATGTACTTTTTTTACACCGCAAAATATCGTAGAGATTTTACGTCTATTCATAGTTCTATCCAACACAAAGGAGTAAAATCATCTTAAGGGAAAAATATTAGGCACGTGTATAATAAGACACGCGGGGAGAGTCAAGCGCGATAATGTCATGACTGTGGTGAAGCACTCGATCATGCTTCATCTTCCATGGTCCTTTGCTAGAGCAAGTTCCTCACCGCGGGCTTTGTCCCCAGGATGGATCAGGACGGCAGTTTGAACATCAGCTACGACGAATGGCGCGACTACTTGCTGCTCGCGCCCGCTACAGACATCCACGCGCTCATACACTTCTGGAGGCACTCTACCGTGAGTACCATAGCCTTTATTACCACTCTGAAAAAGTACATAATATCATATGTGTTATTCCAGGAGGTACCAAGCTGAAGACTGTAAAAACAATACTTACTAGAAACTTTTACGTTTAATGATAATAATTATGTAGGATTTATTTCAATTTCTTTTATTTATAACACGGTTGTATAAAGTGTCACGCTACGCGATCGCGTGCATAAAAAAATTCTTCATTCTCAGCAAAAAGAAAACTGAACTTTGTCTAACTTTCATAGGATGAGGAAAACGTGTTTGTGTAAAAAATAGTTTTAGTTTTTTATTTAATTTAATTTAACTTTTGTTTTCTTTTAATAAATAAATTCCTTTCGGAAAATCCATACATATTACCAGATTAAGAAGAAAATGGTTGTTCTTTAGAATCTGCATTACATTTGACGATGTTTACTTTACATCTAGATAAGTACTTCCTTTATTATAAATATAAATATGTATATTTTTTACATTATATTTTACGTTCTGAACAACCTAACCTTAACCTTAAATAGTTAGCAAAGAAATGGAACTCTTTACGAGCCGTTTCATTTCCCAAATATAACTAGAATAGCTACCTATCTTCGAGACAAACATGCTTTTCTCCGTCACCCGCAACATTTTTCGCCATCGAAGCAAAGACAAATTAGAATTTTCAGGGATTTGATGGTTACATTGTATGTACACTTATAGGGCTAACTATTTTAGCGTTTAATAGGCACTTAAAAAACGTCAACGACTACTCTAAATGGCTGCATTTCAAAAAATTTTGACATCTAAAAGTGGGAGAATTGGGAATTGCAACACTCCACACATTCTACTCCAGAGTACACCGGGACAGGTGGAACTAAATAAAACTAAACTACAAAATCTCTTTCACTGCAGGGACAGTGCACGGGAGGAATTTGCACTGGAATGCAATAAAGGCTGAAGTTAACATTTGAAACATTGCACGCTACAATCGAATGAGTGTAGAAACTTAATTAGCTATTTTATAATTCATCAAAGGTGTAAAGTATCGACCACCCCGTGAGAAAGTGCTCCAATGCTACCCTATAAAGTATAAAATGACATGGAAATTGTAATGTACATTACAATTTCATACGTACGTAGATATTATTTCCATGGTGTAAGAGTAGCGGCCACCCCAAATAAGATAAAATTCACTGATAGCCTATATTTGCATTGTATAGCATACCGAATCAGCAATTTTCCGTCAACTCCTGAATTTGGCGCATGCAGTAATTCAAAAATATCGTCAAAATACTTATTAGTTATTGATTTCTAACGTTAGTTAATTCTGGAGCTAGTGTCCAAAGTTATTTAATCGGCATTGACCCAATATAGTTAAAAACACTTTTTAATACTAGCCAGGGGTTGGTCGAGCGCAGGGAATTTTCCCAGTGGGAATCAGTCTCTTCGCGACCACGGGCAATGCAACTTGGTCCAAAACAAATATTCACTTCTCACTTGATCCGCGAGTGAATAGTCCGATACTTTATAGTATTGGGACTCGGTGCAGTGCTTTAGAGCTCGACGTGGTGTAATTTTCATTGTGAAACGGCGATGTAGCGTTCGGCCTGCCTTTTTTATTCTATGTGTTTCATTGTTCAACATGCTTACGGCCTGGGTTGCTATAGTGCAGTGTTGGTTGTATCGGATGCGTACATGTCTATTTTTTTTTAATGATGGAGTGGCAGACTTGGTGATAGCTGTCAGTGCAGTCACCCCTCCTGATGGTGCCGCGGCTACCGACGGGTTACCGCCTCCTATTTAATTGACACTTGCAACTCCCGGGGAGTTGTTGGCTGACATTTATTATCTTAACTTTCTAAATTTTTGGGAAAATATAACTTTGTAAATGCGGTAATTTACCGATGGCAGCTCATTCTAAATGCTGTAGATGTGAGTCACGAAAACCGGACAGCGCGTGATAAGTACCTACCACAGATCTTTAACTTGTGGACTCGTGTTCAGATTCCTCTAAAAATATAATGTTGACTTTATAACCTTTCTAAATTTGGCAATAATCGAGGGCTCTTTGTTTTAAACCCCTGCTAATCTCGTTATTAGACCAATTAAAAAAGGCTTATTGTATACCAGTTTACAAAATACACAACGTAGGTAAGTAACAGTGAAATATGACTAAATCTAAAGTACAATGACGGACTTATAAAGCGCTTTATATTCAAACAAAATTGGTGAAAGAGACTAATAATTTCACGAAAACTAGACTTTCCATACTTTTATCGGTAGCGCTTCAATAAAACGGAGTGTATCGGAATTTCAAAAACAAATATTTTAAGCTGGCTTCCACAAATTCAGGGAATTCCAATTAAGTTAGCTCTACATCGGATCTATAAATGTTATAGTCATTGGCTTGCTTCAAAACTGGGTTTTGTTGTCTCCTATTGTAAAAATCATAGCAAATGTAAAACTCGCATGAAATATTTGAAACAATTCAATCTCAAACGTGACGAAGAATCATTCACTGTGCGGGTTATAAATTGTGCGTTAGTCCGGGATTTCAACTGAAAATCAACTCTTATATTTTTGTAGATTTTTGTCTCTCTCATCTTTAATGTGACTGCTTACTACTTTAAATATGTGAGCACTGATCCACAACAATACGTTACCAAGATGTGACGTCAAAGATATTGCATTGACCTTTTTGAGATATTCTCGCGGTAGGCGCCGTTCGTTCTCAAGAAGATTTTATCAACGAGCTACGAGTCTGATGCTTTGTAATGCTGATATAAAGGGGATGTGATAATATTAAAGAATATATTTGTAAATTTAGAATCTTGCGCGTCAACATTGCTCGTTTGTCGCCATTGTTCCATACTGGACGAACGGATTTAGATTAAACAGATCCAGGTTTTATTTAGAATCAATCTGACTTGTGCAATGGTATCAATCTTATCTGGAGGTTAGTTTACAGTCCATTCCAATATTTGTTCCGAATAGACAAGTGATTGCCCCGGCCAAGTGCGAATCCGTGTCGCGGGCGAATAGTCCCGTACCATAATCTATCAAAACGGGAAAAAACACGTTCGTTGTATGAGAGCCCCCTCAAATATTTATTTTATTCTGTTTTTTAGTATTTGTTGTTATAATGTCAACAGAAATACATCACCCTTGAAAATTTAAAATGTCTATCTATCACGGTTCATGAGATACAGCCTGGTGACAGACGGACGGTCAGCGGAGTCTTTTTTTTTTTTTTTGTTTTAGTTATGGCTTCGCACGGTTTGTGCATATAGCCAGTGTCAAGTATTTTATTTTAAGTATTTCTTAATTTCACATTAAGAAAGTCACAGCAATGTTATAACAATCGTGGTCAAGTAGTCAAGTCAATTATTTACAACGTCAAAGTCACGATTCAGTAAAATAGTGGATGCTTTACTGAAACTTCCTGGGAGTTTTGGAAAAAATGCGAATTGACACGTTTTTTGAGTTTATATCATTCGCCTACACTCGTGCACGTTAACGAACACTTAATGATTAATATTCCACCAATATTACACATTAACACTCGAAGAAACACAAGTTTGAGATAATAATACAAAACCAACAACGTCTCACTATCGGATTCCCGCCAAAACTCCCCAGCGGAGTCTTAGTAATGGGGCCCGTTTTACCCTTTGGGTACGGAAAACTAAAAAACTTGCCAAAAATTACGATGTTTTTAAAATCAACTCTTATGGGGTGAAAATTTATTAGAATTAATAGTCTAAGCGTAAAGTTGCGTATTCATAAAACGGCCAACTCGCTGAATGCCCCATTTGCACAATGTCCGATTCGCAAATATTATACAGCACCCAAATCAGTTCAAATGTTATCCAGTAAAAACTAGTAGAAACTAAGTAGGTCATTCTGTATGTATATGTTTTAAAAGTACAATGGTCACCAACATAAGTATTGTCATTGAAAACGGGATATCTACTGTATAGAATTCGCGTCCTTACTTATAACTTTAGTGTATTATATAAACTGGTATACAATAATGCATTTTCTATCCAAATGTTTATCGTTTACGACTGACGACTGAGCATCTCGACATGTATTGTGTTAACGATTACATAGTAACACGTGTCACCTACGATGGGTGACATGGAACGTGTTGCCAGGGTCGTACCCAAGGGAGTGGTTTAGGGGAGTTCCAAATTACGGTCTACTATGTTCGTTCGAAAAGCCGATACGTCTGAGCAAGGACGTCAATCGCCGGATGAGGTGAGTTGGAATTGGGTTTTTGAAAAAAATTTTTTTTTGTGATAAATGGAAAGATTATAATATATTAGTTTTATAACAAAACTATTTTTTTTTTTTTCGCAATAATTCAAAAGTTATTTCAAAATATAAAAAAATTTTTGAATCCAGTACCGAAGACACGCCGACAACTCCCGAACAAACCCGAGCGCGTGTGACGTCATAATGTTAGTTTTCACTCATTGCAGTTGATAGAAAAATAATAAATACAGTGTTTTGATCTATTTAATTTTGTTGTCATTATTAAATATTTAAATTTATATTAAAAATGTCGAACCTCAAAAGTTATCGTTCTTGTTTTGTACCATTATGTAATGTATGTTAAAGTAACTGAATAAGCTTTACTCCGAACTCGGTGTTCTGGACATACCCGTCCTTTCACAATACAAATATTATTTTTACGACTTAGTTGAACATAACCTATAGCTTTGTCGCCGTAACTCTCACGCGATGCTCTGCAATTTATGAAATAAATAATTATATTTACTGTAATGGAGAATAAATAATTAAATATTTTCATTTATTATATTATTTTTTAACAAACTTACCTTGATGCCTTGGCACCTCGAACTTCAGCAGAATTAAACCGAACGTCATTTTTTAAAAAATCGGTGATCATAAATATATCAACATCAGGAATATTATCAGACTTTGCCTTAATAAATCCTTTATCACACATAGCTAATCGAAACCAACTAACAACTCGTATTTTAGCAATAAATTTTTAATATTATTGTCTAGACACGTGTAATAGCCGTAAACGCTGTACTGTTATTAAATAGCTATAACATTATGACGTCACAACTATGGTGACCAATCATGGCGCGTTTATAGTCACGTGATTTTTATTTAAATTTCATCAATTTTTAATTGTTTATAATTAATTGAAAAAAAATTTTTTTGAAGTTTTTTGCATTAAATATCAATATTATTAATAATAAAGTTTTAAAATACATAAAAAAAATCAATATTTTTTTTTTTTTCAAAAACCCAATTTTTGGAAGTCTTAACGTGACCGCTCGAGTAGTTGCAGGGCGACGCTGACAGCTTTCAAATTTACGAGATGTCGGTTGGTCTGACGTCGCTTCTGCCCGTTGTTCTTTTGTTTTTGATAGCCTTTAAATCGTTGACCGGTCGAGCAGGAGCGGTCGGGCAGAACAACAAGAATAATTCTTAATTCTCGTCATACATTCTATTACGTGATAACGATTCTTTTGCCTTGGCTCACCACTCATTACAACCGATCGTTAATTCTAGCTAGTGGCGGCTCTCTAACAGAGCTGCGTTAATACAAAATATGGGATTCCCGGACTTCAGAATCGGCTTAAACTTTCACACGAGTTATATACGAAGAAATCCTTACATCCAACACCTAGTAATTGACATCTCAGAACACAGCTCTTATCATTTATCGGTATGATATCCATTCAGGTGGTTTCTTTTGTCATTTTCGTCACGTCACACGTAGTTGACCCTAACGAGTTAGTCCTAGGTCCGGTCCCGTGCTACCTTCGGTGCTATGACGCACTAGCTTACTGAGCAATAACTTAGGCGTTCATTGCAAAATCAAAGTGAAATGAAAATTAAATACATGGCGTATCCAGCAAAGCCTTAGCAACTGATGCGTCATACGAACATATATACTGCATCATTGTTTTACGCAGTATTAGACAGTGTCAATTAAATTCGATTACGGGCTCTGTAGCTATCTACCTATACCGAAAGGACGCATAGTTGAAACTGATGTGATGTGCGTATGGCTTTTTTGTCAACACGTTTGCTTCGACTGATGTGATGTGCCTATCTATGGCTTTTTAGTCAACACGTTTGCTTGCCGAATCCTCCGTCCTTTTTTCTGGTTCTAATATCGTGCAATAGTGATACAAAGCCAACGTGTACTCTTAACGCGAATTGTTGCGCAATATGGGAGTATGCGCGTAACGGGTGTAGTCCATCAGTTAGACGGTGATGATCCAAGATCACTCTGATGACGCGGACGACATCCTCAAGATTTATTGACTCTAGGGCTGCCAATATAGGCTGGTAACGTCGGCAACATATTACATTACCACTATAAGACTTACTTTGGAGATACTTTATTGTAATGACAATTATTGAATTAGTATATTCGGGCTGGCTGCGGATTTGTTCACTCAGAAACTTGTTCGTTCTAGGTATTTGAATTGCGTGAATTTAATTTTGGATCTCTTCAAGTGTATTTCGTGAATTGAGGAAGCTGAATAACCTTCTCTTTTATGTAGCGAATGGATAAGAGTTCCGGACGAGGAAGTCGCGTTCGCGGAAGCACTGGATTGTAAGCCACATGATCTCAGAGTGAATTGAAACATAAATCCCCATTCCGTTGCAACTGTCAGCAAACTTCTCTATAAAATAATCAGAGAATGCTTGCAGATGCGTACAATACTCCGAATGGAGGAAGTATCTCCTTCATACATATTTTTGTGTCAAAGGGCCGCTGACACGTTAGTTTTTATTTATATACCGTTGTGACTTAGTTTAGCCAACTAGTCTCGGGGGAAGTTAGGAATCTATTTATAAAACCGGTCTTCGGGGCGGTTTCTCCCTTGCATCCCCGCCTGTAGTGAGTCTGTAGTGTCAGAACCCGTCAACTGCGATGCAAAATTGTCACTAGCTCTAAATACAGTCGAGTCTTATTCACCACATAGAAAAGCACAGCCCTGAGCGAGGTCAAAGGAGCCTAGCACAACACAATGTGTAATTGAGTCATTCGTCAAAGTAGAGGGGCGCGGCGCGGGCGCAGCGACCGCTCCACTACGCCTTCGCCGCGTCACGATAACCTTCTATACGTCGTAGGTATAACCTCACCTCAACTCGGCTGACCGCTCGCACTCTTGCCGCATTTGCGCAAAAATGGCTTTTCAATACCTTTCAATTTCTCGTTAGGCAGGCAACATCTTCGATTCCTGAATCAATCGATGATAACCGAGACCGATGGCGGCATGGTGGCCGAGCTCATGGAATTCGAGTTCGAGTCTTTGGACAGGAAACTGGGCATGCATATTACCGCTCGCCTACGCCAAAATTCTTTACTTCAACGTACTTCAAATAGGATGTGTAGACAAAGCAAGGCAGTTTCTAAATAGTGAAAGGTGGACCTCGCCGCTGGAAGGCCATACCGACCCACGCCAAGCACTAGCCAATCACCAAACTATTGAACTGAATTTTGGTACCCACATGAAATAATACAAGATAATCACCCAATTTTGAGCAGAAGCAAGGGCAAAATGCCTGTGAATACACAAACAGGCGAAGCGACAACTTTTATGGCAGTTGCAATGGATTGGACATTGGGATGATTGTACGTCGCTGCATGTTTCATTGCGATCCCAGATCAGTGTCGTTGCAACAACGTTGCCGGTCAATCTGAAGAATGCACGCAATACACTGTAATTGGCAAGACGATTGGAAAATTGATGGCTGAGAGAAGGAAAGAGGGGTGGATTGATTGTGATCGTTTGATAGCTTTGAATCTTTGGACGCGTCTTCCGTTTCTGAGCGTTAGTCTGACTGTCTCTCCAGTTCGAAGTGTGAGATTCCGATGTACGCTATATCGAAAGTACAGGAGTTCGATCTGCGTTAGTTCGTCTCTATCAATGCTTTCTCTCTCATCATAGAAGTGTATCAAGTCGGCACATACTATATATATAGGTGCTTGAAGACTATAAAAAGTAGCGCGTGGCGCTCACACATAGGATAGCATAGAGTACTAATTACTTCTAGACTAGACTGCCTTGCACTTGAATCACTCGAATGTCAAGCACGTTTCACTCCACATGAACCGATCCAGCGCTGGCTTCGGGCTTTGGCACAGAATATACTCATAGTGCTTTGTTGTAATGCGATAAGATAAATCCTACAGACATAGGTACTTGTGAGAAGTGGATTAAAGGTGGCGACCTTCGATCAAATGCACTATCGATACACAGTCTCTATGAAAATCAAACGACAAAAGTGTCCACCCGTCAAGCGGACATTGTTTCATTGAATAATTAACCTTTATGCACGGTAATAGCATGGCAAATGTGTGAATGCTTAGCCATTATTTAAAAACACGGCATCATAATGTATTTGCGGTGTTCCAAACAAGGCATAGGTGCCGTTTACGTGCGGCGATCCGAGATCTACCCTATATTTGATCGCAGGTGGTGACTGTATATTTTACTGTCTTTACTCGCGAGTGAGCCGTTAGGAATCTGTCGGAAACCCAAACGTTGCCTATTGTATCGTATCTCTGCATTTCTTTGTATTGTAATAATGAGGTATCAAAGATAAAAACAACTCTTTGATTCAGTACAAAATATATAAACAAAAATATAAAAATAGAATGTTAAGATACATTGGACTTATTGGCCTACCAGACACCCTTTGGATGGAGAGGAAACCACAATAATACATACGAGAACTTGAAGTATTGTTCAACTGATTCGTTCATGCCACGTGCCACTTATACTCGTATTTATCGCTTGCCATTTATATGAAATCTAATTAGTGTTTCTTCGGATGAGAAATCCCCGAGACAAACGTATTGTAATGTCAGTTTAACATTTTACACTGACAAGCGTGAATGTGATTCCGTTTTTAGTAATAGGTGGATGCTCCACCTCAAAATACCCATAGGTATCATATTCATCTGTCTCATAATTCGGAAGATATTAATGATTTGAGAAATCCTGGCCTCTAATGACCACCATTTAAATCCTCCGTCTTTACAAGGCTGAAAAGTTCGCTTTTCGTCACACTTTACTGACGGTATTGTGGTTGATTAATTCACAGATACGAGTACGACAACGGCTTTTTGGTTCTGGTTATCACCGGTCGGCAGGTTGGCAACGTGCCGCGTGACGTGACGGACGCCTGGTCACTCCGCCGGTGACCGCTCTTCCAGCGATGTGTTTCGTACCCATTTGTACAACCGTTAGCTGCTTAACGTTACGAAAACAATAGTCCAGGTTCATTTGCGAATCCGATCCCCAGTGTTAATGATTTTGCTATACATTTGCTAAATACATAAATAAACATACGTACATAAATTCGCACCACAATCTTGGTTATGATTTCTTGCATAGAAATGCCAGCCTTACTGTTGTACCTAAGGGATATAATTAGACAGCATAGGATGCTATGAATGTATGCTATCTGTGTATTTACTATGCTATATAATTATTTATATATAATGCCATATGAACTATATAATTTTAATAAATAATGCTTTATAAACGATATAAGTTGGGGGCGGTGCGGCAGCGCCCCCAAGTGCCAACGAGACAGAAACAAAGGCACGACCGAACTATCTCTCGAATTATGTTTACAATTATAGTGTATTATCTACTTACGTACAGTTATAGAGGTCAACCCCAACATACCATATTTTATCAGATAGTTTATTTTCTAAGCTGATAAAATAATTTATCGATCTTGGTCACTTTTGGAACCCTGAAAACTCCTTAGATATTTAATGGCCCTAATATAAATTAGTAGAAGTAGGGAAAATTGGGGTGAATGGTAGAAAACAATGATATTCATGTAATACCTACGGAAAACTCAAATATCAACATGAGAAAGTTTGACTGTAACGAAACAGTTCCATATTTGACCCGACCGAAAACCAAGTTACATTTTCTTAGCAGAAAAGAATGCAACTCGTATATACCTTGCTATAAAACTAAACTTGTGGCCGGTTAAGCATTACTTTACAATAGATACAATGACTGATGTATACTGCAATGGAATCTTGTCAATTTTGTTAAACTGATTTTGTATTTCTACATAAGCTCAGTGATCTAAATCCCACCATAACTGATCTCTATATTGTTGTGTGTAGGTACCTATGTGTACCGCATAGATCATACACTATATACAGGGTGTACCGTTCTATCTATGATTGTACTAGTAGAAGTCAGTGCCCACTATAGAGTTGGCATTACAACCTGTCCCAAAGTTCTCACACAACAAAGAGAGTTCCTATGGATTCACATTTCACACTATACAAACTTCCTAGAACTAAACCGAGTGAGGCCTCGGTTTGAATATCGGACGCTTGGAGGCCTGTAGGAAGTAGGCATAGTATGAAACTGAAGAAAAAAAAATCATTTTACAAAGTCATTACGTAAATTCGGTGGTGTCCGAAGACCTTGCTGTCTCGACTTTGGTCTGGTGCCAAGATTACAAGCATCCAGTTCCTGCTTTATTTAATCAGTGATGATAACAGCCGTATAATTTATTTCTTACCTCTATTTTGTAAAATTCCGCTTATAGCAGATACGAATGTTTAAATTGATGTTTGCGCACCTCGTTTTTACTATTAAAATTTGATGAATAGAGCCAATTTGTAAATGTATCACTGGAAAAACAAACTTTCACGTGGATCACTTCTTGTCGTTGTCGCAACAACTTTCGTGCGCCCGCTAGACAACAACAACAATTACAATTGTTAGCGTTTGTCAATGAATCGCCGTATTGTAAGTGCTGATCATTCTGAGGTTTATGACGAACGCTATCGTCTTTTGTTATTGTCCTAAATCAAAATAATTCGTAATTGTATCCATGGTGTTTGAGGTTAGTCAAAACATATTCTCATTATAGATCCGTATTTGCACGTATTTCAAATAGGTCGCAATAGTGCGGTGCCGGTGTCACACGAAGAATATAAATCACAAGAGACGGTACTTTCTAGGTTTCTCTGCAATCGCCAACGAAGCAGTAATCAAATCACTCGTGTCGGTTAGTTGGACGCGTTCTGTAACTTTCCACGGTATCAGTAAAATTCCTTTTGGAGTCAAAGGTAATACGCGTTGATAGTTCGTGTAGCTCTATTGCCTAGTGCAGCGGTACTCTAAGTGTGTTCCGCGGAACCCTAGGGTTCCGCGCTACCCCTGTAGGGGTTCCGCAAGAATTTAGAAAAAAAAACAAAACACCTCTCTCTGGTCACTGGTCCAACGTTTTGACTCCGCCCGCCGCGCGTATACTGGTGAGCACGCAGTCCCTTTGATAAAAGCCGCCTCTGAATTAGACGCTATAGTTGTGAACAAGCGACTTTCGGCTCTATCTTCAAAAACATAAAGTCGAGATTGTTTACAACGCATTTTTTTGTTGTATTTTATATTGTATATTTTATTGTAGGGTTCTGTCAAGTATTTTGCTTGTCAAAAGGGTTCCGTGACCAAAAAAGTTTGAGAACCGCTGGCCTAGTGCGTATTGTGTTCATCATCATCTCTTTCATTAGTCTACGCCTTGAAGCATCACAGGTTTTCAATCGGATACGAAACGTGGACGGCTTCATCACGTTCACATCCTTCAGCATCGCAAAGATCAACAGGTGCCTGCGCCGACGAGGTCTATGCGTTGTTTATTTCGTCTATTTCTTGCTACTTGCTATGTATGCTCGTACTATGCCCTGCCGGTTAGCACATATCAACGGCTACGTATGGGCCGAGCCCCCAACGAACTTGTGCTTCGACCCCTGCATTATCGGCTGTCGTTCCTCCAAAGAATGATATAGATTGCGTAGCTAGGCTAGGTAGTGTCCGCCTGAGTGTTGGTTCGGGCGGTCGCTGTAGTGGCCGAGTGTCGCTCGCTGCTAAAAACCGGTGGAGCGCGGTTAGTCCACGATGACGACACTATTCAGCACTGCTGGCTGGCCCGCCGCCTGACTGACTGATTCTCAGTGTGATACCGCCGCTAGGCCGATCGAGACGCGCACGCAGCGCGCTCCGCACGCGAACTCGAATCCGCTCCGATCTGCTTCCAAAGAAAATTATCTGTGATTTTAATTAGTTTAATTTATCTCTTAGTGACTATAAACGTATAACGATGTCTCTGGAGTTGGAAGAGCTTACCGGTGTGACCGGCGATGTCTTCGAAGATTTCCTGGTCGTGTTTCGTCGGTGTTTGGCAAAGGTAAATGCATTCTAAATTCGGTTAGCTAGGGCGTCTACGTCGTCGGCCTGAACTTTGGTGCCAGTCGATAAGCGGTTCGCACACGAGACGGGTCTGGCTCTCTTGGGATCTTTCGAACCGGCACGATGGATATGGAATCTTACGGCGACTTCTGGGAGTGGGTTATTAAGGTAGGCCTAAAAAAACATTGCAAGAGGTCATCGGTTCTTTCAACTATCACGTTTTTGGAACGTTTTCAAGTAGGTAACTGCACTCTGACGATATACCCGCCAATGTTTGACATTAGCTGCACGTGCACGACACACGTGTGTGTGCAGCTATCTCCATCGCTCTTTGCCTGATTTACCAGGGAATAAACATATGATGCGTGGGTTGGGTACTCCCCAAAAGTTTTGTATCTTTATAATTTTGTTTGATCTATTAATGAGTTACCTAACGTCCGACTAAAAATAGATCGGAGCACCTCTCTTTTGTATGTTAATCCGTCAGCAGCCTTGAGGATGTCACGACGTTGCCTAGGCAACACAGGCTAAGCGATTCGTTTTGTCGAAACCTAGAATAATTGTCATTGCTCTTCTGCTATGAATTGTTATCAAACTTCGTGCTATCACGGCTCATTCCCGATTTTGTCATTGTTATGTTGTTTATAGTTGTGAATTATAAAATATCACGTTTTGCACGTCTTGTAATCGTCCCATAGCTGTGCGCAAGCGCGGGGCGATTTCGCGAATTATATTCAAACGAAACTTTCATATCATCGAATGTACCAACTTTCTCTTTTCATTCACTGGTCGTGTCTATGCTAATTTGTAATTATGGCTCTACATTTTTCAAGGAAAGTGTCGAATTAAGGCGTTGCAATTTCGGTTTTGATTTATACTAAACAGAAAATATCTTTTGAAACTTTTGTAGTCATTCGAAATGTTATACGTTTATGAGGTCATAATTATAACAAATGTTTGCCTTGTTTATAGCTGCGTTAATGCTATGCGAGTTTCTGTGAATTGAGTCTTTGTCGCTTACATACTTCCTAGAATTCGACCCTCTGAATTGTCTCAAAACACCACTAGATATTTCCATTGAGTACTACTTCTTTATCTTTATTTATAAAATAACCATGTTTGACAGTAATTGTAACATAAAATTGTATACGTGGGGCAAAGTTATATCTAGCGTATATAGATACGTTCTTTTTTCTCTATGGAAGTCGGTACTTACTGTCATCTAACAATTTGTATAAGTTTTACTCCAAGATGCATCTAAATCCGTCTAGGAGTCAACCTTTGGCCTCGGTGCCGATTCCGACACTAACCTCAATTAAACACAAAATAATAATTTTACATATACTTGCCCCAGTTACACTTATGTATAGATTACTACGTGCCTATTTAAACATTAAGCCATTGTAATGTATGTAAGCAATGCTGGCATACTGGCGAAATAGCTAGAAATGCGTTTCGATAACCACAGTGGTTGTTATCGTAACGCATTTCTAGCTATTCGTGGTCCGCAGACCACGCCTGCTTTACGTTAGTAACCGGTAGCTACCGATATAAACGAGAGTGACGGCTCGGCGCCACATTATAAGCAATAAGGCTGTAAAGTATGGGTCCTCAACAGGGACAGTCACAACTTCACAAGATCTTTCTGAATTTTGTGACTGTAGAATCTTGACTGAGTGGCATTCTTGCAGAGATACCGAATAGCGTTTGGCGGCATTGATGTTTACTAACACATAAGTATAGAGTTGAAATTCAATTAACCGTGAACGTCTTATCCTGGTCGCCACTACCAGATCTGGCAACTGGGAAGATTAATGTGACTAATGTAAAAATCCGAATTTAATTTGCACCTCTACTATGTCCAAATTGTCCAACTCCGTGCCGTGAATTCACAAAATGTAACACAATATTTTATGTTTAGTTATTATTTCGTTTATCGTTGTTTGTATTTTATTGTTTCAAATAAATTTATTTTCCTTTTTTTTCTTTCTTTTGTAATATACATTAAGTATCATGAATATAATAATAATAAAAATACGTGGTGAGCTAGATTTCCGTATTTTGTAAAGTTATTCTCGCTAGTCCGAATTTACTCGTTCATTGTATAATGACGCCATGTTGTGTCTACCTTCCTGCTTGTACCGTGTGTCAAATATCGAGGTTATATAAACTTGCACGCCTTCCTTGCTTGCATACTTAGCATGTGACATGATTCGTCTGAGGTGTTGCCAGGGACACTTGAAATGTAGATTACAGACATCCTGCTATTTTCATTTTTTAATACATCATACAGCGCACCTATAGTGTCTGTAGTCCAAACTCTTTGCATAGCACCAATAAATACAGGACCAGTAACCTACTAGTGCTGTCTATCTAATGTCGAATAATTAAAATGAGGGCAGACTGTGCAACGTGGCCTTAATACGTAATTGATTTATCATTTAGGCTGATTAATTCGGTTAAGATGCCTTGAAACTCGCCGACGCGACGTAAGTAGGTACTATGATAAAGATCGCCAATTCAAAAAGTATTAAAAATATCAAATATGAGAAAGCTACAAAAACACAGACGCAATAGCGATAATGTACATTACTGTAAATGTCAACGGTATATATGCGAATTCGGAATAAAAATATGTGTGAGTTAAAAAACATTGGTTGTTTTTAATTTTTTCAATACAATAATTATGTGAAAGAGTTGAATGTGGAGAAATGGCCATTTTAAGAATTATAGGCATTCTGCGCCTTAACCGTATTTTCTGTATATCGATACAGCTGTACCTTAAATCCTATATCAAGGTCATTAAAAAAACTTTGCTGTAATCCAGCTGCATGACATCGTCTTTGCCACTCTTTCGGCCGTGGCCCATAAATTGGAATGGCGCGGCAGTGAGGCTGTTAGCACCTGTACCAGTGTACATGTAAAATCCACATGTCAGTAATACTATCGCTGCCCATTACAATAACACAGCGGACGTTAGCGCCGCTACGTCAACGAACGTAGTGTTTACGTCAACGCTATCGATCTTTACAAATATCATAATGGTAGGTACCTCTACTATTTTTTTTCACTGAGTGGTTAGCACAGGCACACATTCAACTTGACAGCTATTGGTTTTTTTATTACAAGTTATCGCTGCGCGCGGTTTGTGTATTCAGCCAGTCAATATATTTATTTCTTATCAAAATTTCATGTATGCAGTAGGTAGGTAGGTACATAATTGTAGTTTAGTTCATTATTACAATAGGTTACCAACCAGTTACATATTAATATTTAGGTTCATAGCTATTCTTGCACCTTTGTATTAAAGTATTTGAGCTGACTCAACTGGCGGCAACAGCACTCATCTTATCCATACAAAGGTTATCTGGTAGAAATTCGGTAAGCGGTAAGACCGCTCAATATACTTATTACTAAATAACGTTGTAAATAATGGGTTGTCTAACAAATTATTTATTGTAATCCGGGAGAAGCTTCTAGTGTAAAGATAAAATAGTGATTTAAGGTCTCAGCACACATATGGGATCGGAAAGGGATCGTAACCGTAACGCCTTTTCGTGTCGCCGTGTTCTGAGGGGAGGCGATCACGGTACGATTCCGATTAGTGTGCGTTGCAGTAGGGAGTTTAATACAAACCATTCTGAACGACTCGAGGCGATACGGTTACGATCCCTTTCCGTTCCCATTAGTGTGCGGACTCCTTTAGTATGATAGAACGACATAAAAAGTTATCAGAGATGATACCAAATAATGTGTAAACGTGTAAATACTTCAGTTTTTTCTTCTCTTTAACACAAAACCAATCACGGAAAAGATTCCATCATTAGTAGATAAGGTTTGTATTTTTTTAATAACAAAGACGGCCTTGCAGGATTTCATTTACGAAGAAACAAAAAAAACGCAACCTGCTACGAGTAAAAAGTTTTTATTTTCTAAAAAGTGAACAAATGAAAATCTTGCTTGTTCTCTCTTTTTTCGCTGGCTAACTCTACATCAGGTAGTTTAAACCTTAGAACACCAAGGAACCTTAGAACACTAGGAAGAACTATATCTTAAATGTGTAAGGGTCAAGTCAGGTACCGTCTTACAACAAAAGTTAAGACCAGAGTTAAACAGATGTTTTAAAATGTCGTTCCACAAAATCGACGTCTATCACTCGCGTTTTCTTACTCAATTCTGTAATTCCTAATTCGTTTACTTGTGAATTTGTTATTGAATTAGAAAAAGCGAAGGGTAGACGTCGATTTGTGGGGAAAATATTTAGACTCATCTGTTAAACTCTTGTTTAATATTTTGTGGTAAGACCGGTAGAGTCCACTACACCTTAAACCCCACTCGTCTCTGATGACTCTATATACAAGTGGAATAACATCACAATTTTTTTTTTACGTAGCCCACACTAGTATAGCTCCTGTATCGTGGGTACCGCTTACAGACATATAATTTCACATACACATCACACCCAGACCAGACCATCACTGCTGTCCTGTGACTCGGTTGAGGTTACCCCGCTATTTTATATGCTATACTAGCTGCGCTCCGCGGTTTCACCCGCGTTTGGATAATATACGATATATCTTTATAAATTGTAGCCTATGTGTTATTCTGATATGTACTCTATATTATTGTGAAGTTTCATCAAAATCTATTCAGTAGTTTTCGCGTGAAAGAGCAACAAACATACATACATACTTACTCACAAACTTTCGCGTTTATAACATTAGGTACTTATATAATACTAGCTGCGCCCCGCGGTTTCACCCGCGTTATATATTATAACATTATAAAACCTATAGGGCGGTGGCTGTTAGATACGACTTGTAACATTGTGTCAGAGAAAATACAGAGGTTAGGTAGTTTTTCACAGTTATTATCGCACTGATGGACAAATTGATGATGGTGATGATGATGATTTGTAGCCTATATTGTGTCTCTAAACTATCTGCATAATACATTTTATGCAAATTAAGGTACTATTTCACAGTTTTTAGGCCACTGTGTATGTGTAAGTTTGGGGTATAAGGTAATAAGTATATAAGCTATAAAAATAACAAATTTCATGCCAATGGGGTAGTTTGTCTCTGTTTTTATTGCACTTATGCAAAACGGTGGTGATGATGATGATGAATTAAAGCCTAAGTCGTAAGTAACGGGATAACCTATCTACGTACGAAATTTTACGCAAATTGGGTAGTTTTTCACAGTTTTTATCGCATTGATAGAAAACGGCGATGATTATGATGATGACTTAATAATAATGTTCGTAGCCTATGTCCTAAGTTAGAAGATAACCTATCTGCGAATCAAATTCTCTCTCCTCCCACTCTCCCCTCTTCCCCCCTCCCCTATTTCCCCTTACTCTCCCCTCTTCCCCGACTTCCCTATTTCCCCCCACTCTCCCCTCCTTCTACCCCCACTCTCCCCCACTCTCCACTCTTTCTCCGCCCACACTACCCTCTTTCTCCCCCACTTTCCCTCTTTCTCCCCACTCTACTCTCTTTATCACCTCACTCTCACCTCATTCTCACCCCACTGTCCCCTCTGTCTCCCCCCACTCTCCCCTCTCTTTCTTCCCACTCTCCTCTTTCTCCCCGCTCTCCCCTCTCTTTCTCCTCACTCTAACCTCTTTCTCCCCCCCACTCTCCCCTCTCTTTCGCCCACTCTACCCTCTTTCTCATCCCATTCTCCCCTGTTTCTACCCCCGCTCTACCCTCTTTCTCCCCCCACTCTACCCTCTTTGCCCCCCACTCTCCCCTCTTTCTCCCTACTCTCCCCTCTTTCTCCCTACTCTCCCCTCTTTCTCCCCGCTCTCCCCTCTCTTTATCCCCACTCTACCCTCTTTATCCCCCACTCTCTTCTCTCTATCGCCCACTCTACCCTCTTTCTCATCCTATTCTCCCCCCACTCTACCCTCTTTCTCCCTCCACTCTCCCCTCTTTGTCCCCCACTCTCCCCTCTTTCTCTCTGCTCTCCCCTCTCTTTCTCCCCACTCCCCTCTCTTTCTCCCACTTCCCCACTCCCCCTCTCCCCTCTTTCTCCCCTCTTTCTCAACCCACTCTCCCCTCTTTCTCCCTCCACTCTCCCTTCTTTGTACCCCACTCTCCCATCTTTATCCCTGGTCTCCCCTCTCTTTCTCACCACCCTCCCCTCATTCTCCCCCCATTCTCCCATCTTTCTCACCCCACTCTCCTCTATTTCTCTTCCCACTCTCCCCTCTTTATCCCCCACTCTCCCCTCTTTCTTCCCGCTCTCCCTGTCTTTCTCCCCACTCTACCCTCTTCCCCCCACTCTCCCCTTCCCCCCCACTCTCCTCCTTTCTCCTTCTCCCCTCCCCGCACTCCCTTTTCTCCCATCGCACTCTCCCTCTTTAAATAACGATCCGTTCAGTCAGCCGTTTATTGTGGTCCGTTGGGGGTGCATCTAAAGAATAATTTCATAATTTCAACCCCCTTGCTTTTCCCCCTTTAGGGATGATTTTGCAAAAAAGCTGAAACCCGTATTTATTTATTTAGTACCAAAAGCCTAAATAAGAATTTTCAGATCCCTAACTTGAAGAATTATGGATTCCCCATACAAACTTTCAACCCCTATTTCATCCTCTTCGAGATTATTTTTTGAGACAAAAGATAGCCTATGTCCGTCTCATAGGTCCAATCTACCCCTATACCAAATTTCATCGAAATCGGTCCAGCCGTTTGAGCGTGAAGAGGTAACAAACATACACACATACACACACACTCACAAACTTTCGGCTTTATAATATTAGTAAGAGTAAGATTATAAATGCGAATGTGTTTGTTAGTTTGTCCTTATTTCAAGCAACAACAGACTTTAGAGATAAAAAAATAGGCTAGTAAGTACTTATTCCTGAAACAATTATGCCGCTGCTGTGAGATAGTACCTATACTTAGTAAATATTGATAATATGTAATCCTGGCGTCCTGAATACTGTAATGTGCTTGTCCAAATATACGAACGGTTGATGGTAATCTGATTTACTATTTTGACGTAACCCGTGTTGTTCTAAATGACTAAAAAATATCACGTTTCACGTATTTATTTATGCTTTTGTGACGTTCAAAGTCCTGTTTCACATGCTTGATGTCATGACTAGGCGATAAAGTGAACGATTCTAAAAATAGGTAAGTACGTAAGTACTTACTTGATACGATTACGAGAAAACAAGTATCAAAATTAGGTAATATTAGTAAATTTTGAAATGTTTCAGCCATTATGTATGTATAGTAAACTAGCCACTAGTAATTTGTACAGGATACTAAGTAGGTACCTATCTTATATTGTGTTTTAGATCAAACATCAAGCCATACAAACTATCGCGTTTATAATATTAGTAGGATAGAATAGCTACTAAACTGTACTAAGAAGCTGTTATGTAATAAGGTAGAATTTAACCCAACATTACGCTATAAAAATTGAGCAAACATAGTTTTATCTTTTGACAATGTATGGGCACAGATTCGTCAATAGTAAATGTGACGCGGGCGAGCGAGCGAACTTTGCCTCTTGGTGTTATGACGCGGCGCACGCGCAAGTTGCGTCAGCGCGCTACAGATTATGAAACAGTTGGTATGATATCACGCCACAGCTTCCACAACAGTAAGTATGTCGTGTTAGCACGCGTGGCCTAAAATACCACAGGGAAATCCTTCGTGCCGTCTGCTACATAGCAGCTTTTAGCTGCATATATAAATGGTATGCTCGCCTTATCAATAGCTGATTCATACATTTTCCCTATAGGGAGCTGTATTTGTGGAATTTGATGGGATTTCCGTAAGGTGGTGACTAATGTGGAACTTGTTAAGGAAAATGTATTTTAAAGTGATGTAATATAAATAATCATTATCTTGACAACGTTTTGTTGCACAGGCTTTTAATGGACGCGTCTTAGGTTCTGCAACCCACTACCACAACTACACCTAGACTCTGATCAAATACCTGTGGTTCACCCAAACATTCCTCTGTGGGAATCTATATATACTTCCTACAGACTCAATAATCACTTACGTCTCGGGCCTAATTAATTTTGGTACATAATTTCACAGGAAAACTTAATGTAGGGAAGAAATAAATAAAATCCCTTAATGTAATCGTAATAGGGTTTACACTAAGTAATTGATACTCGGTGATATTAAACAACCCCATTGTTTGATTATCAGTCCATGAATGATTATTCCACTGAACAGCAATTGCCCCAACTCTGATATAATTTAATGAACACTTCAGATATGCGCCGATACCGCGTACACTTGAACGCAGTAGGTATTTCTAAACTGACAGTCGACATTATAAATAGATAATTACGTCGCGCTCAACGTGTGCGTGGAACAAAAAATATTTAGTACGAGTAGGAACAAGTTTCATACGACATGAGGCAAAAGGAAATTGGCGTTGGTTCAGAATCAAAGTTCTATTTTCTAGTTCCTTTAGATTCAGAATGGAATATACCGGCCGGGTATTATTGGACCTATTTATTTTTAGCATAAAAGTGCGTCAAGGTCACACTTTCTCATTTAACATAAAATTCGTGTTTCCATGCGTTCTGTCTGAACCAATATTAATATCGTCTACAAAAAAAATCTTATTCTCTTACGATTATAGTCTTGTTCTTCCTGTCAGAACCCCGCCGTCAATTTGCACCCAAAACCAATGATAATCGGATCTCCAGTAGAAACTGCTCTCAGACTGCATGGTCTTCGCTTGCCGTTTCTAATATACCTTGAAACTAGACCTAATAAATTTTAATGGTTCAAACTCAGGTCATTGCTGTGAATCTATATTTGCATACATTGTCTGAAGCAGAAGAGAGTGCATGCTATCGACCTCATTATCAGCGTCACGTGACCTCCCAGTCAGGCAGTCATGTCTTTGCCATTAGCGACCGCCGTAAAACTTAGCACCTACGTATCAAGACTATCGACAATGTTAACCGTACCTACTGTTACATACTCTTATACAATAGGTCCAGTTTGCCGCTGAATTCCGT
The DNA here is from genome assembly GCA_905147375.1 of Hylaea fasciaria. Taxonomy (NCBI): domain Eukaryota; kingdom Metazoa; phylum Arthropoda; class Insecta; order Lepidoptera; family Geometridae; genus Hylaea; species Hylaea fasciaria. The sequence continues at coordinate 1,957,628 of LR990192.1, forward strand.
GAAAGCTAGATGTAGTTCGCGTCTGTTGATGAAGTTGCGTGTGCGTTTTGCGGGGCGTATAGCGCACAGACCGCGTTTACCAACGGCACGCCAGAGTTGGCGAGATACACTCGCGTGCCTCTTTTGAATTTAAGTGATCGATCAGCTCGTTCCTCGGAATACGCTCACTATGGCTCGGAGTCTTCGCTAATACTTGTAAGCATTATTTTTAACCTTTACGATTAAAGGTTTGGTTTCATATTGACCAATCAGTAAGTTAATGCTATTTGGCGTGTGCCATAACAGAGGCCCTTGAAACTCGACGAAATTTGCAAATATTGATCAGGCTGACGTTAGCTTCGAATGGGGACGGCTAGGCTATCACGAAATTCCCCTATCTGGGAAACAGAAACCTGTATGCTTTTATCTGTCTAGGTACCTACATTATAACTGTAGCATGCAATATGTAATGTAAGGAATGTAAGCCACAGTAAAAGTGAGAGAACAGCTCTACTGCTACCACAGTGTAATAAACAACAAACGCTTCTACTGTGGTGTGTCTAGCGGTTCGGCTGGCATTGACCTCCTTGCCCACAAACCTTTCAAACGTAATGTAGTCAAAGGTCACTCGACAAAGGTCTTTAACGCCTAATATCGGTAAGGTTGTGTTTCTAGTCACAATCGTTGTACTTTTATACTTACTAAACTAATTTTTATTTTGGATAAACGTTAATGCGTTTTTTGGTAATGTCCAGAATAAGGCAACAATTACACTAAAATAACGTTACAGGAATTAGAACGATAGCTGAGTTATAGAAATACAGAGCACTGCATTTCTACTCGTATATCCTAAAGTGCGAAGATTAGAACTCTTTTCGACGTGCGCTGTCCGTTTAAACGGTACCGTCACGGGCTCCCTATGTAGAGTAGACTACAGCGTTTATGACAAAGCCGCGACATTGTTCTATACATTAGTAAACACTGAACGGTAATCGTCTGTTTGTAGAATGGGTGTAAAGTTTCCTTAAATCAAAAAGCACGGAAGCTATAATCCGCGATTATGTGCGTCTGTGCCTTAGCAGTTCTTTTCACGTAGCATTACGGTGTCTTCTTTTGTAATTACTTGTAACGTTGTGACTTTGTCTACTTCGGTAAGAACAACGCCTGACTCCATTGAGTTTGTCTGCTAGCTTGTTCAGACGTCCCGTCGGCCGCTATACGACCTCTACGACCGCCCCTTGACATCAATCCGCTGGAAGATGTCCATCATAATCTGCTGATTGAACCTAACCGTGAGACATGAATAACACGTTTCGATTACATACGTAGATACTGACCCCTAACCAGGGTTCTCTGTGTCCCGACCGGGAACTATGAGGGCCACAATCAACTAGCCTCGGAATATGTACCACAATGACAGTTTCATAGGAGGAAAAACTTGCTGGTCTTGCTGCAGTGCGAAGTGACATCATTAAAATACAATAAAAAAATTAATACAATTTTTAAATATATTTTTTTAACAAATTGCAAATTTGCAAATTGGAAGCAAGTAACTATCCCTATGTGCGGATCCGAAGGTCAGAGGTAGAGAGGTCACGACGTTAGTCAGTTGGGAGAGCGATATATTTTTCATACTTGTATCCCAGTTTTAGTTTAGCAAACATGTCTTCTCGAAACCGAGATACCGTATGAAGTACTAACATATCCTTAGTTAATACGCATATTACGCAAGCTATAATTACATTCGGCACGTATACTTAGTTGAATTTGAATGTTAGTTATAAATAACCGTTATTGAAAACAAGGGAAATTGGGATTTATTTTTATAAAGAGTAGAGATAAGTTTTTTTTATAATTGTGAGTGGGTTACAAAATCGTAGAAAAAAACCTCAACTATAACGTTGGACTACAATGTTGGACTACAAATTCACTCTCAGATTACCTCAGATTAATCATCAGCAGATATGACATTTAACTCAAAATCCGCGGAAGAACAAAGATAAGTGTATCCAAATCATGGATGAACTAAAAAGCGTATGCCCTAATTTATTACTGTGCTGCAGAAGCAAACCAATATTGACATTTTAGAATGTCGCACGAATGATTGGAGCACCATCTAAATAACGTGTATTAAACTTATCCGATGTATAAATTGCAGCCATGTGGGTGTCCCTTTCGGGTATAGGTACGCTTTTGTCAAGTCTATTACAGATACTACGTCAATGCTATAGGCTAACAGTATGACGTTATCTGACACGATCTGTTAGTACGATCATTACTGTCAAACTGTCAATTCGACCGCCGTCAAAACATCTAGTGAAAACACCAAAGTATTTATTTCATTTATGACACCAAAACATTAATGGTGCATTCATGTGCTACAAATCTGCCGTTCTTACCCTTCCTCCAATTCCACATTAAATTCATAGAACGAACAGGACGAGGGCTGCACGGTTTGTGATGAAATTCTCCGTTTGCGCAGGCTTGCTCATGACGAAAAGGATGTCGTGGAAAGTTTACCTCGGTGTCGTGACGCTGGCCTTAGGTTCCGATCACAGAAGCCTGTGTTATTCTATGGAAACTGCGGTAAGCCATGCATTTTCTGACGTTATTCTATCTGGAATTACCCTGTCTCCCTCGAAATAGTCGTTGTCGGCTTGCCCAGTCACAAATGACTCCCGCACCCAAGTTTGTGTTGCGACATTGTTTAGTCTGTTACACGTGCCAGGGTAAGAGTTCGCATTAAACGCTGCGCATGTTTACAGGACACTTAAATATAAAACAAATATGGCCTATCTTAGCATTGTAGTTAGATAGCAAGCTGATCAAAATGAGCTTAAAGTATCAATTTATTGGAAGGCCTCCGGGTTTCGTAGTTTCGAGTCTGTACAGTCAGAGCGGCTTGTGGTCCAATAATATTGTCATGGGAACATGACAAGAATACAAAATTTCAACTCAATAAACAATGGGAACCGGTCAAAATTAACTTGCAAGATGCCCCAAACAATGTAAAGGTAAATAAAAAATAGTAGAAAAGTCTTAGTAAGTATCGGTAACTACTGTAATCACCGTTGCTCGCCTTAGCGACATACTTAAACATGTATTCCCTACAGACCGAACAATTGAAATTCCAAATGAAGTTGTGGAGCTCCAATATAAAACGTCGACGGGTGAAAGAAGAAGAGATAGACAAACCGCCATGCTACGAAGAGGATGACCCGTTATGCGTGGATCACGTAAAACTATCAACAATTAATACACAATTAGTATTGGATAGTTATGCGTACAAAAGTAGGTACCGTAATCTCCATCGTCTACTGTCGGAAATGCTAGAGCCATTTCGGGTAATATGCATTAGTTAGTTAGTATGTATTAATAATATTTTGGCGTTTCGTTACGTCATCATCTGGTGCTATCTTCCATGTTAGTGTAGGACAGTTTTACCATTATTTTTAAATGGAGACTTTCAATTCGTTCGACGAAGGAGCGACGTATGTCCTAAACGATATTGCATTAAAAATTTCATATAGTCTAACGATTTCATGTTCATCCAGCGTTATTGTCTCCTATTTTAGCTGTACCGTAGTAGTATTATGTATTCTGTAGCAGTACATTTATTCTGAATTATCAGCAAATTCAGGTTTATCATAAAAAAATTGAATATATAACAAAAACTGCCTAACACGCTTGTCCTAAATCTTGTTTTTTTACCTTACCAGTAACCAAGTACTATTTGTATGGTCGTGTTGGTGGCAGGAAGCATTTTAATTACGTAGTCATGCTTATTAGCTTACGAGTTGATTAGAAGTAACAGTACATTGTTGTTATTTATAGAAGTTTTACTACCTAGCCGTGGTAAATAGGGAATGGGCTTTAGGCAACTGGTCAAGGTACCATTACTGTCGAATTCCCAGAACAAAAATTTACTAGAATGAGGTGATATTATTTAATTGGCATGATAGATGCTTTGTCGAATCGACCACTCGATCTTCAATCCATCAATTCGGACTATGAGAAATGTTCCATTAGTTTGGACGCGCTCTAATTAGTCTTTTTTTTGTATAATGTTATTATCCAGTGACGTTTAGTTCTCGGCAAGAGATTCCTCAGCTTCGATGCTTTGTTGTTGATCTTGATGAAGTATTTTCTACAATCACATTTCAATGACGCATTGGACAGCTGCTATTTCGTGATGAGAGACATCGTTAACCTTGGTATGCCTAGGTGGTAAGGCCGTAGTTTGCACCAGTTTAGCTCTACGCGTATACCATCCTCAAGCGAGAATTCTTCGTCTATCACCAAAGCCAGCAGCAGTTGTTAGTAGTTCTTACTCATTTGGAGTCAATTCCATATTACGCTTAAGAGAAGAAAGATAAATAACGCTTCAGACTTCAGTTTTATTAACTCCACTAAGAGTGCCGGCGGAAGTACGGAGTAAAGACACCACTGATTCAATTGACGCAATATTCGCACGTACCGAACCTTATTCGCGGATGTTTATCGAGTTAGGTGATTAATGGTTGCTTTTGAGCCCGAGATCGTTTCGAATTCAATTGGACATTGGATTGGCTGAACGATTTTGAACTTTGTCTCACAGTGGAGACGGGGTCAATCGGATCAATTCTCTTTGTAGACGCCGCTGTCGCCACGTTTCGCTTAGTATTCAGTATTTACATTATTGCTGTGGTTACATAAAACGTTTGTTTATCTATCTGCTATTTAAATTGTGTGTTTATATTTACGCACTGAGATCTGGTTTATCCATTTCTATGTGAATAAAGTATCGTGGACTGTTCATTTTCTTACTCATATTTCTTAAAAGTTAGTTGTTTAATCATCCGATATCAAGAGCGATAGAAAAGATAATTTTAGGAAAAATGGTCTAGATGCCTTAGGTCTTTGTTCAGCTCTAGGTTGTAAACATGGTCCATGTTATTCATACTTATGATAGGGTGCCAAACAAGTTCACGCTGCGCTTCATTGAAGCCGTCAATGAACACCTGTAATTCGGCGTTATTGCGTAGTTTACCCTATAAAACTGTTTACACCTATTTGCAGATTTTACATAGGTATTTTTATCTCAATCGCTAGCGATATTAAACTGACCCGTTGCCTCCTTCTATTCCAGTACTTGGACATTGGCGAGGATATGAATGTTCCCGATGATTTCACACAAAACGAGCTACAGACCGGCAAGTGGTGGCGGCACCTGCTGGCTGGCGGCATAGCTGGAGCGTTCAGTCGGACCTGCACGGCGCCGCTAGATAGACTGAAAGTTTTTCTGCAAGTGAGTAGCAATACAACTCCTTCCTTTGACTTCCTCCGTTCCCTTGTCAATTCACGCGACAGTGATGCCGCGTCACGCGTCTATAGAGCCAGACAAGGATAAGATACACTTTGTATTTTGTTAGAGTTAAAGAGGTTTCCACAAGCCCTCATTTAAACCTTTAGTCTAGCGAAAACTTTAGGATCAAAATATTTGCTAGTAAACAGCTATCTCTATTGTTTTACATCGTATATGTATGAATACATATACATAGTCAATAAGCACTTATATTACTATATTTAGATAATGTCACGTCGCGAGACAAGGTTCCGAAATCCTCGAGCATACAATCGAAGAAATCCTTTTGTATGATGACTGTGCGAACGAACTAAAATTCCAATTCTGTAACTGCGAGACGTCAAATAGCAAGGCCACCGCCACCTTTATCAGACAGGCTTCGTTCACCGTTTATCAGTATTAGCATAATCAACTGCCGCTTCCGTGTTCCAGGTGAATCCGGCCAGAGAGCACATGAGCAAGTGTCTAGCGAAAATGATCAGCGAAGGGGGAATAACCGGCCTCTGGCGCGGGAACGGCATCAACGTCATAAAGATCGCTCCAGAATCGGCGCTCAAGTTCATGGCTTACGAGCAAATAAAGCGACTCATCAAGGGCGACCAGCGTAACTTGCCCCTCGAGATCCACGAGCGCTTCATAGCCGGCGCCACGGCGGGCGGAATGAGCCAGACCATAATCTACCCACTGGAGGTGCTAAAGACGAGATTGGCGTTAAGAAAAACGGGACAATACAGTGGCATAGTCGACGCGGCGAGAAAGATATACATCAGGGAGGGGCTGAGGTCTTTCTACAAGGGTTACATTCCAAATCTGCTGGGGATTGTGCCGTACGCGGGGATCGATCTGGCGGTGTACGAGACGCTGAAGAAGAAATACATCAGCAAGTACCAGGCGAACGGCCAGCCTGGGATATTGCTGCTGCTCGCGTGCGGCAGCGCGTCGTGCACGCTCGGCCAGGTCTGCTCGTACCCTCTGGCTCTCATCAGGACGAGGCTGCAGGCGCGAGGTGAGGATTCTCATCTTCTTCCATGTATTCCTTATCTTCCATCATATATCATCATTTGCTGCTACGATACCACATACAGATGAACTTTAACGGTCTTACCACATAACATTTACACAAGAGTCGAGCAGAATGGTCTAAATATTTTCTCCACAAATCGACGTCTAACTCTCGCTTTTTCTAATTCAATAACAAATTCACAAGTAAAATATTTATGAATACCAAATTTGAGTAATAGACGTCGAATTTTGTGAAAAGTAATTTTAGAAACATGTGTTTAACTCCGGTCTAAACTTTTGTGGTAAGACAGTAAAAATCCCTCTGTTTACGTCGAGATGTCTTCGTGTCGCTTGTTCGTTCGTCTGTCTATCATAGGTTGGATTGTTAATAGTACCGGGAACCAAGTCGCGTGTAGCAGCTTGTACATAATTATTATGTATTGCCTACAGTTGATAGCAAGTACCCGCGTCTATTACAACACTGTTATCAATTTATATTATATGTAATTATTTATGGTCATACAGTTATGCTTGCCTTCTTATCAGATTTGGAATTTTCCCTCTATGAAGTACTGGTTTTGTTTGTGTTTGTCTAGGTTCATTAGTACTGGCTAGGCTCTGCGGTTGTGTGGTTTACGGTGGTATTAAAAACAGTCCACTCACTGTTAACAACCTTCCGTTGTAACTCATCTTAGATCCGGTTCAAATAATTATGTAGCTCACAGAATAACGTGTAACTGACTCATTATGACTATTCATGAATCAGTAATACATGATTAATAGCGTATTACTGATTCATTGTGGCCGTGTCACATTTTCTCAACTTGCCTTCGTACGATTGTGAATATTATAATGATTCTAACGTACTACAATTATTGTTAACCCTATTTCCCAGTACCTACAAGGGTTGCTCGTTTAAAGCACAGACATAATTGCTATTTCACACGGCAATAATGATGACACAGTTGTGGGGTTATCTGACAAAATAAATATAAAAATGATTCTCTTATGTTGCTATATTATATAAATAGTATTAGAAAACTAAAATAAAAGAAAGAATAAGCACTTATTGGAAATTTGTATTTTAAATAATATGTACTATTTTGAAATTAAATTGCCTTACGGCGGCCGGCTTCACGACTGGCTTCACTAGACATCTGTACCCCTAGTGTGAGTTTTACGAGCTCCACATAGTACGCGTCAACTAGCGCCTTTGTGTGAAGATCCTGCACAACGCCACTACCGGCGCGTTTAGGAACGAAAAATCTTCATACAAAGCGCTAGTCGACGCGTACTATGTCGAGCTCGTCAAAACTCACACTGCGAGTACCTGCTGTGATGTTGTTTGCGGTTCTAATACAAGAAGAAATAGTTGAAGTGTGTGTTTGACGGTTCCAGAGTGTGCAGCTAAGGGCGCGGAGGGCACGATGCGCGGCGTGTTCCGCGAGATAGTGCAGCGGGAGGGCGTGACGGGGCTGTACCGGGGCATCACGCCGAACTTCATCAAGGTCATCCCCGCTGTGTCCATATCGTACGTAGTGTACGAGTACGCGTCGCGATCTCTCGGCGTCAACATGACGTGACGCGTCCGCGCCGCCCGCGTCACGTCGCGTCGCGTCGCTCACTCCCCGCGCATCTGCGTCCACTCCCATCACATTCTAATTTAAGCATATTAGCAAAAGTGCATTTGATTTTGTAAATAGCTCTCGCGGACGCTAAGACTTATTTATTTACAATTATTCCGTATTTTTATTGGCTGACTTATTGGCTCGGACGTTCACGTTGAGCTTGACATATCATTGATTTCTCTACGGGGCGCCACGCGCTCGGTGGTTTTGTCGGGTCGGTGGGCTGGTGGCGCGTCGTCCGCCACGTGGGTGGGGCCCGGATGCATCTGTGATTAATAAATGTAAATGTCATTTTTTAATTTATTTCTTTTATTTCCATTTGAGTTGCGTTCGATTTTAGTCGGATGATTGGAATTTTACGTGTTTTTAGTCGGATTTGTTTGGAAGTTTCTGTTGTAACTGTTAGTTTTCGGGTTTTTTATGTGTTAGTGATAGTGCGGATAAAAGCATATTTCAAAGGATGTTTTCTCCTCTACAGAAGTTGAAAAACCGCCTTATAAATATTTCTTATATCTTTACGAATGTTGTATACACGTGAGATTGGGGTCGAGCGCTAGTATGAAAAAAAATTGTAAAAAAATTATTGAAATTGATTCGTCAAAAATGCTAAGAAGCTGTGATTAGACTAAATTAAGGTGCGTCTTTAAAAAGAAGAGCTATAGATTAAAGGGCCTTCCTCACCAACGTTGAGCATTGACCGTGAGCATTTACTCTGTACCTATGAGCATTTAATGTGTGCATAACACAACATACCTACCTACATATATTTAATTTATTATTTCAGGCGTAGATTAATTTAGTTGCTATTCTCCATCCATTCTAACGACCCGTTATTGACACTTCAAATCACTTGAAAATGTATGGGGTAGGTGGCATACGAGGACGGCTATCCTCTGAACATCACGATTAATCTATTTTCTTGTTTAATACTTTTGAGAGCGTGATCCGGTTGCGTGAGCAGTCGGGTTTTAGTTTTTGAACTTATTTTTTACTTCAATTATTTTGGGGTTAATAACATGTGTATATTACTATGTACTTATTGTGTAATTATTATGTGTATATTACAGAGTAATTATTTATTAAGTAAAAGTGTATTGTGTAGGTTCGGAGAAAAATATTATGTTTGTATTAAAGCATGATTGTAGATTTTTTGCCTATTAATCGGATGCATGCAAGCAAAGCCGCAAGCAACAGATAACAAAATATATATAAGTTGGAAATGTGCTAATACTGCTTATTAAATAGATACAACATGCTAAACACTTCCCGAAACTTGATACAAGATAATCAACGCTTCTTAAAACTTGATACAAGCTGCTCAGTGCTTCTTAAAACTTGATACAAGCTCCTCAGTGCTTCTTAACATTTGATACATTTTCCTAGGCGTTTCTCAAAATATGGAACATAACAAATACAACGTATACATAATAATTATTGAAAACATATATAAATATGCATATTTAGTTCGAACCACGGAAGTAGCAGTGTAAGCGCGCTGGTGTGGAATGGCCCTTAAGTCTATGCTGTAAAGAAAATATTATAATATGTTCATTTTAAAAAGTACGCTAAATATATTATACCGGTTAGAAAAAAATATACGATATGATGGTATTATAACTTCGGAGGTCATGAAATAAAACAACAAATCTTGTACATTTATGACATCAATAAAAAGTACAAGATACGTGTTTTTATTTCGGTTATTAGGACCGTGGCCGTTGAATATTACCATTATTATCTACTTATACAAATTGTAGCACAAAAAAAAATGCAAATGTAACTGTTATTGACAATGGAATATTTATTTATACACTAAAATAAATCTATATTAGTATATGTATTTACAATATAAACTCAGACACCAACATTATATAATTATTATACAAATTATAAATAATATAATCTATAAGATTTTCGGACTATTCCAAATGCTAGTAAAAATAAATGTAGGTATGTGACTCATTATTTCATAAATAACTGTTGGTTGGATGTTATAAAATAATATTTTTGTATGGAGGAAATAATTGAATATTGCATTGCATTTCATGATTGTAAAAAATACAGATATTTGCGAAAGCTGGATCGTTAGAATACTTATTGACTGAGACCTATTTTATTATCTGGTGAGGCGTAATTTTGGGCAATAATTAATGTGATGAACCAGTATAAGTAGACACTGTAGGTATTACAAACGACTTCCCACTCCCTTGCTTCCTAAAAGTTAGAGTATGTATTGCAAACGATGTGTTCAAATCAATATTAGTAAGTATCACATATCCGAGAATCTTATATTGTACTATGATTATAATATATATTTGTTGTTAGCGAGCTGAATTAATTAATTTTAAGCTATAGTTGCGCCATCATGTTATATTTTAATGTTGTGACATTTACATACCGAGTTATTTATAATTATATATTATAACAAAGATGTTCTCTTTTTAAATTTTTAATCGTAATTAAATAAATTATTACTTATATTATCATACTATAATTAGATAGGCTTTTAAAATGATATTTATTGCCTTTATGAATGTAACCGAAGTTTAGCGAAGTTGTAGTCGAATGTAGAATAATTAACGATCCTCATTATTAGATAGTTTACAATTCTTATAGTTTGTAATATAATTGTATGTTAGATATTATACTGTATTACTATAAGGTTAACAGTCAGAAAATTAATAAAATTGGCAATTGTATTGGGGGCGCTTAGCTGCCGAGCATTGGTTGAATTTCTATAGAAATTAGGCACCTTGTCAAAGCGCTAGCTACACATAACGTCCCAGCTGACGTGTAAGGCGTAGGGCACTAACGTGACCCGTACTATACCAATCTTGCTACTTTTCGCACTATTCTTTCCAAGGACTTGTTTCTTGTTTACAATAACGACAACGAAAAGAAAATAGGTCCCTGGAACGTATGCCTTACTAAAGCTTTCTCTTTATGTTATAAATGGGCAATAATGTAGCTAGAACGATATTTAACTATAGATTAAAATAATACGAAAATCTCTTTTCTCTCTCTCTCTTTCTCTCTCTTTCTTACTGATAATAATGATAATAAAATCCTGTGATCTGTTATCTGTAGCCAATGAGCGGGATGGATCTTATAGACATGAAAAGTACAGTCTTCTGTACAATAATTGCGAACATTGCGCCTGCGCCGATCGCAGTTTCTGCAGGTTTATCTACTACCAGGAAGCAGCATACCGTAAGACGATGTGCATAGGACTCGGTGGGTAAATAGGTACAAAACTTGGGAAGGTTTTTGGGCCACTATACTACTAACGGCCTTCATTACCCTGTGGGCTTTGCTATGAAAAGTGGTAATCGGGCCAAAAACGGTAGGAGTGGGGCCGTCGGAAATGCCCCAAAGGCTTTTTAGTTTTGGTGCCATTTACCCCGTTGCACCCGGTTTACAAAGAATGCCAACCGCATACCTCGTCCGTTGGCTACACTAATTAGGTATATAGGTACCTACTCAAACATAGAACACGCGTGCGCATGTTAAAAAATAAGATGAATCCACAGGCGCCTTGTAATTGTTGTAATCCTAACATGCGCATGCGCACGTGTATGGGTATAGAATAGTGAAAGTAACAAAAAAGATTAACGGAAACCAATAACTACAGGCATAAAAAAAGGTTGACATTGGGAGAATATTATAATATTTAATTATTATAGATACTAAGTAAAATTTGTATTTGTAACATTGGATTGAAACCACTTGCAATCCAGGGAGGACGAATAGCCAGAGGGCCGTATGGTGGAGGCCCATGCAGACGGCTGGATGATTTAGATCAGTGGGCAGCGAATAAACTGATTCAACCCACTTGCTACGGTCAAGGAGACTTTTATGTTATGTATGACACTCATGGCCGTGGAGACGGCGGACTTTAAATATAATGTACGTACGTGTTCTCTATTCTGTTAGTCTAGTGCTAGTTATGATTTAGCAGCGCTAGAGATGTCATTTAGCAGTGAAAAAATTGGAACAACGGTTATTGTACTAATATATTTTGAAATACGTAGGTACATAAACAGAAATATATTTATATTCATAAAGTTTGCAATTAATAGCTATTTAATTGTAATAGGTACACATATATTTTTGCTATTTCAAATAATATTGTGTGTAAGAATTCCATTATTAGCTAAAAAGGTTCTACTACACGTGAATAAATGTTTATAGTTAATTATCTCCTCGTGGGTCTCGTTTATAGACACACTAGCTTTTTAATTGTGGTCTGGGCAGGATCATTGACTAGCATACATAAGTTTAAACCTAAACAATTATTATTATTTTTTTTTTTTTTTTTTTTTTATTTAACAATTATTATTAACAATTATTATTTAAATCGATACTATTATTGGCTAGCCCGCCAATAATAGTATCGATTTTTATAATTATTATCGGTTTCCTTCTCCTTAGTGGGTGCTTGTTTCATCGACTGTATAACCACGACGTGTAGTATTATAATTTAACTATCTACTAATATTTTACTTTGACTTTGTTCAGTATTCATTGCGTATTTAAGCAAATAGCCGTCCCTTTTTTCATGGTTTGCACAACCCATACGGGTGCGATTCTTTTGCATGTACAACGGTTCTTAACTGAGGTCGTGGAATACCTATTTAAAAATAAGACAGCTAAGTTTTATGTACAGATTTATCAGAAAGGTTACAGTTTAATGTTGGCCTTGGCTATGTAACTCGCCTAATATTCTGCGCGGTAGGTTCAAGAATTAAGTAGGTAGTACATAACTGTTCTCTCCTAATAATAGTATTTCATAGACATTTCATTATTACTTTTTAATGTAGGTAGGCTAGTTTTAGGTTAATTATATATTGGATTATTTACCTATTTATGAAAATATAAGTAACTACCTATAAAATATGTAGGTATATTTATAGTTACTTAGCTACCTCTTTACTCCATTGTTGAATAACGCTTTCGATGGAATATTCAAAAAATATAAGCAATAAATTCAATAAATAGTTAATTAAGTATAATGATACATACTTAATTGAATTTTTAAATTGTATTGTTGAATATTAATTTGGTTGCTGGCAATAATTATTATATTTAAGTAGGTAAGTATGTACCTACCTGGGAGTTTTGGCGGGGATCAGATTGTGAGACGTTGTTGGTTTTATATTATTTTCTCAAACTTGTGTTTCTTCGAGTGTTAATGTGTAATTTTAGTGGAATATTAACCATTAAGTGTTCGTTAACGTGCACCAGTGTAGGCGAATGATATAAACTCAAAAAACGTGTCATTTCGCATTTTTTCCAAAGCTCCCAGGAAGTTTCAGTAAAGCATCCACTACTTTACTGAATCGTGACTTTGACGATGTAAATAATTGACTTGACTACTTGACCACGATTGCTATATTGCTGTGACTTTCATAATGTGAAATTAAGAAAAACTTAAATAATAAAATACTTGACACTGGCTAAATGCACAAACCGTGCGTAGCCATAACTAATACAAAATAAAAAAAATGTACCTACCTACTTAAATAATTTATTGAACTTAAATGTAATATTATTAGGTAGATAGGTAACATTGCTTACAATTTTGTAGTTTATATTGTAATATAAATGTTTATGTACTTGTTATTTATGACTATTAATAATAAATACCTTTAAACTACCTATTATTGTACTCCCTTCCTCGACATTTTACAATACAATTTATGTGTGTGCTCTTTGCTTGTGGTTCAATCTGTTACGAAGCTAATAAATATCTATGCTATTTAAGGCCTGTGTGTATTATTTATTTATATTATATAGACGTGCTATGTACCTGCATCACGAATCCTTCGACATCTGATATTGTTGACGTCATAACATTGATACGTAGGTAGGTACATTAGGTAAAAATAATCGAGCTACAGTTCAACTACAGCCTAACTGTGCCTTCACTAGAATGTAACCTACCTACTGTTCACGACAGAATAAAATGATAGTATTATTTTGCTTGAATGGGTTTCATTAGATGAAACAAATGTATGTAGGTAGGTTAGGTACATCTATTTGCGATGGCGGAAAATAGGCAACGTGAAAACTGTAAAATGAGAGCGCTACTGCTCTATGGTTTGTGAATTTTGCGAAACGTCATCTGTCAACTAACAGCTGACACTGAAAGTGACAATCGAACAAGCAAAGTCGGCACCATGAACCAGAAATGGGCTTTTTTTTTGTTTTAGTTATGGCTTCGCACGGTTTGTGCATATAGCCAGTGTCAAGTATGTTATTTTAAGTATTTCTTAATTTCACATTAAGAAAGTCACAGCAATGTTATAGCAATCGTGGTCAAGTAGTCAAGTCAATTATTTACATCGTCAGTCACGATTCAGTAAAGTAGTGGATGCTTTACTGAAACTTCCTGGGAGTTTTGGAAAAAATGCGAAATGACACGTTTTTTGTATTTATATCATTCGCCCACACTCGTGCACGTTAACGAACACTTAATGGTTAATATTCCACCAATATCACACATTAACACTCGAAGAAACACAAGTTTGACCTAATAATACAAAATCAACAACGTCTCACTATCGGATTCCCGCCAAAACTCAGAAATGGACTTGTTATTAGCGTAGGTGCGTAGGTAGGTAGGTACCTATACCCCCGAAAGGGACACACTTGGCTACAACCTCTTCGAATAAAAATACACGTTTTTTTGGTGTGTGGCTCCAATCATCCTGCGACATGCTAAAATGTCAAGTATTAAATTTTTTAAGTATAATATCTTATTTTCACAATAGGAAATTCATAGCACTTAAGTAATCCTCGTGGTCAAGTCGTCAAGTCGATTATTTACATAGACAAAGTCACGATTCAGTAAAGTGGTGGATGCTTTAGGTACTGAAACTTCCCAGTAGTTTTGGAAAAATTGCAAAGTGACACGCTTTTTAGGCTTAATATATCATTTGCCCGCACTTGTGCACGTTACCCACACTCAATGATTAATATTCCACCAATATTACACAATACTAAGGCCCGTATTAATAAATCAAACTTAGCTCGAAGAAACACAAGTTTGAGTAAAAAATACAAAACAAACAACATCTCACTTTCGGATTCCCGCCAAAACTCCTGTTAGATAATCTAGGTAGGTATGTAATAATTTTATTTTTATCGAATTCTGATATCACTATAATGGCAGCACCAAATTGAAATCTGTCTTGTCTCTGAAATTTCAAATGTCTTTCTTTTCAATGCAGCACGTGTACACATAGACGCGGACGACTTGCTGTATCATCCATTAAATTATTTGAGGTGATAATAACGATATATTTTTACCGCTATAAAGTAGAATTTAGACGAGCGTCTCAAGGTTTTCATTACTGCCAAGTGGTAGTAGCCAGAATAAACAGAAAATAATTTTATGAGTATGGTGTGACAGGACATTCGTTGCAAGATTCAAGTGATTATTTTGTCAATTTAGAAATGCCATCTGACGCGAAGAAACGGGCAGCTCAGAAGAAGAAGGAGCAGGCCACAAACAGGAGCAAGAAGCCCATTGCCAAGGTCAACGCGGAAGAAAACGGAACCTCCAACGGCAGAGAGGAACGCGAAATCACCGCTGAAGGTACAATGACTAATTTCCGGCAATTATGCCTTTTACTCATATTCATTTAGAGTTCTGTTTCCACATGTACATTATTAGGTAATTAAGATAAGGCCGTTTAGAATCCTACAACATGGAACTCTAGTGGACACTACAGAATTTTTGTATGAAGGTTAAACTTTTGCCGATTACATCCTTACAATAACATAATTTTACCGTCATAGAAATTGCTACTCATGTAATAATTTGTAACCAAATTTTTTGTAGTAAGTACCCTCTGTTTATACTTACAAAACTTTTATATACTCCGCCTAATTGCTATGTAGTAAGTGTGAGAAGGAAGCATACACCATCATCTGCATTTAATTGATACAATTTACCTACATTAAAACTCTAAATATGAAAAAGAATCTACAACAATCAAACGAGTACCTACCTAAGTTACTAACATAAAACCTACTTGGAAATATTCATCTGTTGTTGGATGAAGGCTAAAAAGGTTGAATAAAGGCTGCTGTAAATGAATGTTATGTAAGCTAGATTACCCAATCTAGGTGAAAACTACTTTGATTCTTGTGAAATGCACGACCAATTTGTACAGTAGCTTTTTTCTTGTTGCAATCTCTACTATAAAATGAAATCAACAAAAAGACAACTGTGACTCGGTGTTCACTGATCCGTAACATTGGAAAGAGTCTCTAGATGTTGAGTAAATTTGACTGCATAACTATTATTTGGATATTTTAATGTACAAGTTGTTTTTTTTGGATCATCAAAATAGCTGTCACAAGAATGTTATAACATTGTACGTAATATGGGGCACTTACTAAGTTAATATAGATGACACATGCTTGCTTACAGTGTGAAATACGTAGAACTGACCAATTTAAAATTTACAGAGGCATTATGTCTAAAGCTGGAGGCTGAAGCAAAGATCAACGCGGAGGCCCGCTCCTGCACGGGCTCCCTGGCTGTGCATCCGCGATCCCGAGACGTCAAGATAGCAAACTTTTCCATCACATTCTACGGCAGTGAACTGCTCCAGGACACCCTGCTCGAGCTTAACTGCGGCCGAAGATATGGCCTCGTAGGACTTAATGGATGTGGTAAGTTTTTATACCAGTATCACATTGTTATTTACATCTTTCAGCCTTTTAGTAGCTCCTCGTAAACTTCAATTATTCATGTGTCTAACAAGTAGGTAGCATTATCAAAGCCGTAGGCAGAATTACTTATGTAAACCCCTCCATCAAAATGATTGAGCAAACAAATGCAAAGCTGCAATTGGTAAGCAATTTCCATTAATAATTTACATCCAAGCCATTCCAATGGGTTATAATACAGGCATATGATTGTTAGGCCTAACTACAAAGTGCATGGCCTTGTTAGGGCTAGCTCGACACACGAAAATGCACTCTATGCTCTGCGTTTTGCCGATCTGTTATTGATTGGCGCGTCGTCGGTTCTAAACAATCGTTATGAAACCTACAATCATTCATTGATTTGCCACCAAAAGGGGCATTTGTGCTCTTCAATTAATAGTTTTACTAGTCAAGAAATAGATCTTATTTTCGAATGACGCGAATAATGCCAGGTGTAGTAATAACTGTAATTACTATTACTGTTATAGGACAGGCTTGACGATTACACTCGAGTGCACGACTTGTACTCTATATAGTAGGTACCTAGGTACCTACCAAAATAATATAAATACTAGCTGGCTTGACAGACGATGTCCTGTCAAATTTCAAGCTATTCTCAAATGTGTGAGATAATTAATTATCATATTATATCTCCTTTTTGTGAAACTTTTTTTTCCAAGTTTTAATAGTTAGTCTTCTATTCGGAACGGAGGCGAATCGGATTAAAATCTGTTCCGCCGTTCTTGAATTATAAATAGTGTAACAAACACGACTTTTTTTATAATATAGAATGTAGATATAGAAGATATAGATACAGAAGACATTATTATAAGATATAGATATAGATTCAGATTTCACATCAAATGCGTGATTTCAATTTGAAAGCCAAAATAAAATAAATAGCAAAATTAGAAAAAGGCCAAAGCAGCTGTATACCACACTCCTTTGTAATAAATGTTAGTAGTATTTAGTGCTTCTGCATGATATTTAGTTCACATGGCCACATCCACGTGTTAGTAAAGTGAATCTCGACGATTTGCGACCACACGTTGCTAGATGTGCCGCAGATGCATTTAAAAGTCAATTGTTCAATAGAATGCCCAATTTGGGTCGCGGGCATCGAAGGTTGCGCCTCGTTAGAAGTATTTATGAAGTACTCGCCGATCTAGATTCTCAAGATAGTCAACTTAAGGCGTCAGTGTCTATACGTTCGTGATCGTGACGTATTTTATCCACGACGAAGTTACAGGCGGTCGAAAATGGCCCGAATCGCTTCGAGAAAAGAATGGCACGGCCGTGCCATAGTTTTGCGCGACTTGGAAGTGGCATTACTTATTATTTAAAAAATATTATCTCCCCACTAACATTTTTATAATATTTCACTTCTTGACTCTTGAAATAGTACGTAGAACGGAACTGAAACTTTTTATTCCTGATCCTATCGAGAATGACTCCCCGTGAAGTCGGATCATACCTTTAGAACGAATCATTTCCCTTTCGCGAGTGAGTGCCTGTATATAGCGAGCAATAATCGCCAAAGATTATGTATTGTTTTCATAGAGGCAATTATTAAAATCTCGCTTACGATTATATCATACGTAACTCGAGCAGTTTATTGTCTATTGCGCGTGTGTAGTGACAGACATAGTAACTGTAGGTAGGTACTCGCGAACTGCACTCGTGCGTGCCACAAAATATCGAAATGCAATTCTCTAGAAGTGTTGTTTGCATTGATACCTACAATCAATATTCAGTTGCGAATAGTTGCGATGCAATTGTAACGTCAAGTGGATTGGCGACGGTCGTGTATGTTTGCACGGATAGAGTTTTTATGTTCCTTCGATAATCTTAGGTATACTTATTAGATCTTCGAGTCGAATAGCTTGCTCCATTTAATGGGAATTTATATTGAGGTGGCGTTGGCTTTAGACTAAGTAGCTATTTTCTTTTAGCTATATTATTATATAATAATAATTATCTGTTAGTGACTTCCGCAAAGTAGACTTCAGTGTGCTTTTTGCGAAATCAATATTTCTGCTATTGCGACGTCTCGTGAACGTCGGGAATATTCCATTCCTGATGTTTTCCTTATGGTTAATGAACACGTGAATTTGCCAGAGTCCGACAGACTGTAATGAGGAACCACTCCCACGCGGTTTCACCCACACTACTATAAGTGAGACCTGATCACCTAGAATTTTAAATGTTAATTGCTATTTAATTACTTTGACAATTCAGCTCAACTAATTCCTCTAATAGTACGAGTAATGGGGAAAATAATAGTGGGAAATAATGGGAAAATATATTTACTGTGACAAAGTTACTCGCAGATGCCGTAAATATAACAAATAAAGGAACTATCGGGACGTGGACCGGGAGATGCACTTTCGTTATTATATAATGTGATGGGAAGTGATGATGCGGTGAAGGAGTAGGTATCGTCTAGTATACCTATTCACTCTTTTTTTATACTGGATTGTGTGTACGGTACCAGAATCTCTGGCAAATTCATTGTGTCGATGATCTTTGTCAATCTCTTGGCAATTGTAACGCGGGTTCGATTCCCGCTCAGTGCAAATATTCGTGTGAACCGTAGTTATTTAGTATTAGTATAATAACACTTAATCGATATTATATTCATATAATTATTCTATCATTAATTTTTTATTCATAGTACCTATCTATTATTTTTTTTTAATCATTATTTTAATAATCCTTTTATATTAATAAAAAGGAAATGCTGTTCGTTGGTAAGCGCATCACTTGAGAACGGCTGGGCTGATTTGGCTGGGTTTTTAATGTACTTTCTTCGTCGATCTGTTGACAACTTGTCACTGATGGCGCAGTTCGTGATAAACTACGAATCTTGCGGGTTCGATTCCCGCTCAGTGGAAATATTCGTGTGAACCTTAGATATTTAGTTTACTCTTAATTTATTTACACAAAATATGATAAATGCGAAAGTATGTGAGTGTTGATGTGTGTTGTGTGTGTCTGCGTGCGTGCGTGCTTGTGTGCGTGTGTGTTTATCCTCTCTGCACGCCCTAACGTACGAACGGCTGGAATAAAAAATAAAATACATTTATCCCGTAAAAACTAATGGTACCTATGGGATAGTAGGTGAACGCGGGTGAAACCGCGGGGCGCAGCTAGTTAATCTATATAAGCAGAAATTAAACGTTGTCAGTCAATAAGCGCATCGCTTGAGACCAGCTGGGCTAATTTTCAGATTAAAAAAAAAATAAGTCGACACGCTTAGAACTTTGGATATACGTAAAACCATTTTCGTCTTTTTATCTTAATAACTTCTGTCGTGTCAGCTATTAACACAATGCTAAAGAATTCTGACGATTTGGCGGACTTGTAATCATTATCTACCATTGAATCACCATAGTAGAAAGGGAAGCCCATCTTAATTTGCTTTGCGCCCTGTAGTACTTGTAGGTCTAGTGTCCTCGTACGTCTTGATTCCTCAGATACAAGGGACCTATAATAAAATTTTGAATTAATCTATGTATCACATCACAACATTGATATAAATACCACTAAATAACATTTTCGCTTTCGCTTAGCTGGCGCTTATAAATAACTAGATGCACATAAGAAATTGACTAAAGCAAAGTTCAGGCTTAGCATTTATTTTTCAATTAACACGATCGAATGCACTAACAGATTATGCGTAGATATTGTTCATGTGAGCTCGCGAAAACTAAGGTTAAGTAAGTCTTTAAAACATTGATTTATTTATTACGAACATAAAAAACAAGAATAAATCTGTAGAAATGTACGACCTGGTCGCGTTAAGAAAGGTTTTGGTGGACATTTTCATATATTTGCGCGTGGTTAGTGTGCAAATAGATTATTGTTAAAAATGTATAAAAATTATGTATTAAAATGAAAAAGGAAATGGGGCACACAACATTTATTAGTAACTAGATAGTAGGTACAATAAAAAATAACTTGGTGTAAAATTTGTTAAATAGTCAATCGCTTAGCATTATTGTTAGTGGCAGATGTTGCACAAACCGATATTTTAGGGGTTTTGCACTAAAGTTGTAAACAGAGAAAATAACTGACAAATGTTATATTAAAAATATAACATAGTTATAGTTTTAATACAACATTGGCGACTTATTAGAATAAGTCGCCAAGTCCTAACGTACTGAAGATGAAACAGTATAATATAAGCTACATAATATAGTTAGTATGAAACCGTTAGACAAAGTAAATCGTTTGTGAGCTAAGTTGTCAAAAAATCTTTACATTTTCAAAGAAAAATAATGATTTTATTGAATCTTGTCTGCCAAATTTCGCTAAGCAAAGTGAAGTGACTACAAGAGTGTTATAAGAGTGTTAAATTGCTACGGATTTAGCGATCGTTATACAATGTGTCTGGTCACCGGTGTCGGAGACTTAAGGGGGGTTAAATATGGGGATTTTTATCGACAAATCACTATCTCGATTTTCTCTTGGCCTCTCCATACTAAAATGGCAGCCATTTTGTTTTTTTTACTTCGCAGCTCAGACGCCTACACTGATTTAATCATTGCTATCGATGTAGACGTCTTAGGAAGACGAAAGAGGTATCATTTGAAAGCTAACAATGAAGACAATCAATTTATGATACATTTTATTCAATATCTTTTTCACAAAATAACATAACAATATTAACAAAATAAAAATCGTATTTATTTATTGCATTTTTTTTAGTTTTTTAATTTTTTTATGAAAACTAACCTGTCAAGCAATTTTTTTTAATTGTATTATCATAGTACAAGAATTTTCCATTAAAATAAATCTTACATCAAGGTCCTAAGTTAAATATTTTCGAAGCTATGATGGTTTAAATATGACCCTTAATCCTGATTAATTATCCTGACCTGAGTAGAGCCGCAATTTTGTCTCATTCACACCCTATACATGTCTCTTTCTAACATGTTGTCAAAGAACAGCTGCCTGTCTTACGACACGCCAATTGAATGTGGGGTCTTGAGTCTATTGTTTGACGTGTGCTAATAATAGAGTTTTTAAGGGTCATATTTAAACCATCATAGCTTCGAAAATATTAAACTTAGGACCTTGATGTAAGATTTATTATAATGGAAATATCTTGTACTATGATAATACAATTAAAAAAATAGCTTGACAGTTTAGTTTTCATAAAAAATTTAAAAAACTAAAAAAAATGCAATAAATAAATACGATTTTTATTTTGTTAATATTGTTATGTTATTTTGTGAAAAAGATATTGAATAAAATGTATCATAAATTGATTGTCTTCATTGTTAGCTTTCAAATGATACCTCTTTCGTCTTCCTAAGACGTCTACATCGATAGCAATGATTAAATCAGTGTAGGCGTCTGAGCTGCGAAGTAAAAAAAACAAAATGGCTGCCATTTTAGTATGGCGAGGCCAAGAGAAAATCGAGATAGTGATTTGTCGATAAAAATCCCCATATTTAACCCCCCTTAAGTCTCCGACACCGGTGACCAGACACATTGTATAAAGATGACATGTATAATTGTACATACAGACTGCCGGCTACCAGGCCGGCAGAAGGATACAGTGGAGATAATTAGTTCATCCGCTTTGCCACTTTGGTACGTAACAATAAAGTTACTCGCATAGCCATTTGCTCTAATAATTTGACTGATCATTTGAGAATATCCAAAGAATTTGAACCTAAGGGTGGACTCGGTCATATAATTATAGTGTATGATCTATAACTCTCTCTAAGGGTGGAGTCACTCGAATGGGTACCCGAGTGACATGTCGTGTAATTACGGACGTTGACAAGTGGAAAGTGACGTTCGAACACGTAAGGTTGCACTATGGATGTAGTACGCAAAAGGAATGAGTACTGCGAAAAAAAACCGTGCCGACAAGAATGGCCACAAGAGAGCTATGCATTTCTTTTTCGCCAACGCATGTAGCAGCCATGACATAATAAAATAAATGCCAGTAGAAAAAAAATATTACAAGAGGATTTAGCTAATAATGTTTTATTTTAACAATTTAGGTCTATCTAGCAAAATAATTAAGACTACAACAATGTTAACTAAAATTGGTTTTAGTAGCATTAAAATGAACGTTTATTGAAAAAAAAATTATCCAAAAATTGGATCAACAACATTTTTGAAGGCTGGAAAGTTAAAAAGGCAAGCACAAACAGCCCTGTTGTTAAACTTGGATTAGCCTCTGTTAGAAGCGCAACGGAAAATAGACTTAAAAGCTATAACAATAAAGTTACTTTCCAGAATTATAACTTTTCGCAGTATCTACTCGATTCTTTTGGGTAGTAAGTACATCGATGGTAGTTTCATATTCTTTGATAATCTGCGCCTTAAAAGCATATTCTTCAAATATTGCCAGCTTTGTTAAATTAAGGTTGTGTAACTTACGCACGTTTTCACAAAATCGCATACAGTTTCACACGTCGCCGTAAGTATAGTAAATAATTGTGTAGGTTGTGAATTGTTGTGGCAAATCAACGTGTTTCTGTATATTTTATTCTTCTAACTACACTCTGATTAAGTTATCAATCATTTTCTTCTGAACAACTTCACAATACCTGAAAACCATTTCAATGGAATTTTGCCTTCTGGCTTTTTCTTTTTTTTATCACTCGGGTGTTCACATTTTAAGGGGTTTCCCAGGAAGTCGGCGTTGGTCGCCATGGACGCACCCCAATCGATATAATCATCGTTCAATGAAAGGGACGAATCGCTAAGTCCACCTGACAACTTGTTTTCATCGAAACTTGTTCCAGGGCAGTTGCACGTGTGTTCGTACGTTTCGCTTAGCTCTCTTAACAGTATGTATTCAGTGAAACGCACTCCTGGGCCTTTGTAGTGTTTGAATATGTTTTCGCACGTTTCACTCAGCTCCTTTAATGTTGTCTCTTTAGGGAAACTCACTCGGGGGCCGTTGGAGTGTTTAACCGTGTTTCCGAACGTGTCCTTTAGTTCTTGTAAAGTTATGCCTTCCGCAAAACATACTTTGGGGCATCGGTGCGAGTTCCCTGCGCTTGCTTGTTTTGGTGTCATGTCTTCGGCGATACTTACTCTGAAGCCTCTGTACGAGTATCCGTACGTGTCATTTAGTTCTTTCAATGTTATGCCTTCATCGAAACGTAGTCTGGGGCCCCGGTACACCTTCCCGTACATTTCACTTAGCTGGTTCGACGTCATGCCTTCATCTAAACTCACGTTAGGGCCCCTGTACTTATTTCGGTACATTTCTTCGAGCATCTTGTTCACTTCTTCGTCTAAGTCTTGTCCGTACTGGCTCGGTCCGGAACCCTGATCACCTGTCTTTTTTTCCTGTGCAATACCTTCTAAAACCTGGGTCGTGGTTTCTCCGAAGTTCTTCCCTGTTTGAGAACTATCTTTTTTGCAAGTTGAGTCTTCCTCCATACTGAAATAGTGGCAAACTGCAGAAATCTGCTTGATTGCTAAGATAAGCGCCTCGCACAAGCCTGCCGGTCAGAGCGCAGTGACATATACTCGTAATCTCAACACTACCGCGTTGATGGCGATGGTAGCGCTGTATGACTATATTAAATGACTCTGTATTACTTGTGCCCCTTGATTACTATTTGATTTACCTTTATTTCCGAGGATGACGGGCATTTGTAGGCGCTCCGCTTGTTGCGAGTTTCATAATTAGCTATAATTCTGTAATGCAGCTAGTTACCGTTCTATTCATTATAATCGCAACACCGCGTGCTATTATCCAATTTTCCATTGAGCCCTGAGAATGGACATTATATTAGCTACCTTGAAATGCAAATTACTTACATGGTCATCTATGCATTACACGGGTCCGCATTTATGCACCAGTACTTGCGTTGGTCGTTGCAGTTGTAAAGGCGAAATTGGCTTAATTATCAAATTGCAGCTAAAAAGCACCTGGATTGTTGTGGCATGTACTAATTTGTTGTTTCCTGCTACCGGATAAAGAGTTTAGGGACCAGTCACGGACCTAAAATGTACTGTCGTTACTGCTTCTCTAATCTATATCTTATGGTACTGCTCCATCTGCGTTAACTTTAATGTTAACGTCAAACTTCGCGATAATTTATAAGGAATTAAAAATGCTCGTTGCAAATGAACACTTATTTGACCACATCTGCATAATGCCGTATGACGTAGATACCAGTAGCATTATTGATCGAGCGAATCGAGGTCTCCATTTTAAGAGTGTTTTTCGAGTCGAGAGCGTTTTTCCATCGGGGGGAAATGGGGGAAGTTTGTATGTTTGCAATGTAGCGTCATTTATTGGTGTAGAATTATTAAATTTGGGGAAAAGCTTAAGTAGGTACCTACTGAATTCTGAACAAGTGTTTGTGAAAACAGGGGCAAAAAGGTGGGATGCCTATCACCATTAGTTAAACTCCCCTAACTTATTATCGCGCGCGAAGTCTGCTGCTGGTCTCAGAACTACTAGTTTAAAAGTACATAACGCTATAAGTTGAACCAGAAATCACGCTCTAAATAAATACAACATGAAAGTTAAATAGTATAAAAAAGGATCTGTTTTTCTCGAGCCTAGCCAGTGCGAAGCTTTTTAGCTATTTCAATCGGTGGCAATTTAACCATATTTTAAAAAGTTATTGTGTAAGTCAGCAGTAACGAGCGCGAATATTTTTATTTGTATCGCTGGGGTACATGAAATATAATTACAAATATTATTGTACACGTTGTTAGTATTTAAATTGCGCAAGCACATCGAGCGCGAATATTATTAGCTATTTCTATCCGATCGATCGTACCGGTAAATAAGCGATAGTTTCAAATGTGAGGGGCAAGGCAACAACATCACAATCGCGCGAGCGCAATAATTTTAAGCGTTTTCTGTCAGTAGTAAGCGATAAGCTATACTGTGGTATTAAGATAATATTATAGTACAAGACAGCAGTAATTCAATAGAGTGAGCGAAGCGAGCGCTGACATTTTTAGCTTTTACCTTCAGGGGTAAAATATGAGCCATAGTGTGAATATAACTAGGTAGCACTCATTCATCAGAACAAGCGACGCGAGCGAGAAAGTGCTTCGATTGTATTTCTATCAATGCTAAAATATGAGTCATCATAGTGTGAATATATATTATAAGTAAAAAACAGCAGTAACTTAATAGAGTGAGCGAAGCGAGCGCGAATATTTTGAGCCATTCTTATCATGGTTAATCAACCTTTAGTTTTACACCTGTTAATTGTGCAAACTGGCAATAAATCAATAGTACACCCCGCCTTACCAAAAGTGGCCATTTTTCTAGCGTGATATTATATATTGTAGTCCACGTGGACTACGGCTAGTCATTAGCTAAAACTCATAACATAATTTCATCCAGGCGTAGGCATATTCTCTCCATCATTCATTTCTTGCGCGAAGTGCGAGAGACGTGCTAATTTTTCTAAGAATCAATAGCTAATTTTATCAGTTATATCGACTTGATGTCATCTTTCACGCTATAGGCGGTTAATTGTTCTAAGCTATCGTATAGGTATTAAACTAGTTGCGGCCTACGGTTTCACCTGCGTATAATAAGTATACCATGCCAGGAACCAAAGTATCGTTTACCATAAATATAAACCAGCTCAGCAGTTACGATATGAATTAAAAGAGGATGCATTTAAAGGACTATAGCAACCTGCTCCGGCTTGGCACGGGTAGCGCTAACTATCGAAGTTGTTAAGAAATCATCTGACAGCATAACCGAATCCCTAGAACGTCACATATTTTTATTGAGAGTTTTGCACAAAAATACCATCGAATTTTCCAACAACAAAATTTACAAACAATTTCGATGGATTTTCCAAAAGTACCTTATTCGACCATTATTCACGAACACGATTAAAAACTAGCCAAATCGACCGAGCCACTCTCAAGTGTTGATCCTGCATACATGCAGATTTTTAGTATATTATGCAATAATTTCGAATATTATAATAGTATTCAATATTCACAGCCCATATTTCTGCAAGTAACAACAGACCGAATAGAATAAACATGATACTAACATTCAATCCCATCCACTGCAGTTGTGGGCAGTGGGCTGACTCCCGTTATCAGGTTTCATAAATAGTGTAATAAACATTGAATGGCGTTCTTCCAGGCAAGTCATCCCTTCTAGCCGCGCTGGGACGGCGTGAGGTCCCGATCCCGGACCACATCGATATCTTCCATCTGACGCGCGAGATGCCGGCCTCCGACAAAACTGCTCTGCAGTGCGTCATGGAGGTCGACGAGGAGCGTGTCAAGTTGGAAAAGCTCGCGGAGGAGCTGGCGCACTGCGAAGACGACGGTACGCATCATGAGACTAGATTACTAACCTGTCGTCTGTATATGTTTTTGATTCCTACAGACTGTATAGAATTTCCATCGTTTTCATTAAAGCCGCAGACCAGTAGTTAAAGAGGCAATTGTGAGGGCGGCTGAGGAAGACGCTTCACACGCGTCTGATCTCTAAAGGCAGCCGTGTACGCATAGCTTGTCATAGTCTTCATTGCAAAGGAATACATGGACCACTCGAGCGGTCTCGAGCAGTTGTTTGACATACATGGACCCCTCTGGATGGTTCCAACGCTTTGCCAGACTCCACCTGCAGACCGCGTTTAGTTTTGTATTGCCAACAGCTGGAAAAATCGAGATCAATCAGTTCGTCTTGCAATTGCTCGAACAGCTGGAAAAGCTGAAGCATCAGAGTAATATACCCACTTTTCCTGTAGTGTTGAAGTTTTAAACTGAAACAGTATAGCCATCTGGACTGAGATGACACAATCCAACAGCAGACGTTTTGTAAATTCCACAATTTATTATCTCCACTCGAAGTTCCTAACAGTCACAACTCAGCCTTTTCTCAGAGAAAGTGGAATATGATCCACAGTGCAGGCTCATACCGTGACGGATTTCCTGTTACTGTTGAGGTTCTTGAACTTGCCGGTTGTCTGACGACAGTTCCTCCCGTTTGTATACTCTAATAAAGTCTAATAACACCTCATTTCCATTTCCAGATGCACAAGAACAACTCATGGATGTTTACGATAGGCTCGACGACCTGAGCGCGGACACGGCGGAGGCTCGCGCCGCCAACATCCTGCACGGTCTCGGTTTCACCAAGGACATGCAGGAGAAAGCCACCAAGGACTTCTCCGGAGGTGAGCCTGTCGCTACAGCTATAGACTAAGCGGCAGAAAACTGGCAAAATATCTAATTATCCTGTGCCCGCCCACTGTAATTGTATAGGCTTTTTCATACCATTTGGTTTAGTCCAGCTATACGATAGAGAACTTAGGGCTACATAATTGTTTCATCTTAAAAAATTTTGTCAGTGCTTAGGTTCTGAATCTGTTTTTATGATATAGTACTAATTTGAGATTCTTATTACAGAGTGAATCAGTTATCTTTGAGGTTATCGATGAGCATGTAAAGTAATAGGGATACGATGCAACATGTCCGAGATATAAATCCTCCAATCTGGACTGTCTCAGTGGTGGCCTAAGCCTAATCCTCAAAGAGACGAGACCTATGCTTAGCTTTGGGCATGGGTAGTGACAAAGATGGAGACAGAGGTCAAACTCAAGCCTATAGTAACAGAATAAGGCGTCGACTATATTGTCTATGTCCTTGGTCTTTTGTCGTTTCTTAATGTCTATATTGTGTTTGTCCAGGTTGGCGCATGCGCATCGCTCTGGCGCGCGCTCTATACGTGAAGCCGCATCTGTTGCTGCTCGACGAGCCCACCAACCACCTCGATCTCGACGCGTGCGTGTGGCTCGAGGAGGAGCTGAAACAGTATGTTACTATATTTATCATCGTTTAATTTGACTCATTACTTGGCTAACATAATACATTCTATTAACAGCCTTCAACTGTCCCCGAGTAAGGACTCAAAATTTAATTTTTATAAATTCACCGGGTATTATTTTACCGATTAATGTCAAAGTTCTAATTTTATTTTCGTTTTTTAATGTCTATAACAATA
The DNA here is from genome assembly GCA_905147375.1 of Hylaea fasciaria. Classification (NCBI taxonomy): domain Eukaryota; kingdom Metazoa; phylum Arthropoda; class Insecta; order Lepidoptera; family Geometridae; genus Hylaea; species Hylaea fasciaria. The sequence continues at coordinate 1,986,288 of LR990192.1, forward strand.
TAAATTATTTTATGACCAAATTAAAATCTATACCTATAATAAAGCAGATAAAATATGAATATAAAGGATGATATTGAGAAAAATATTCATTGTTTGTATTCATTAAAACTCTGTTCAATAAGTGGTATCCGTCAGTCGCTTAGTCACGTCCAAGATATTTAGACATACTGATAAACTGACACGAGACTGCATTGCCTCATTGGACAAAGCTGTTTATTTTCTTTTTTTTTTAATAATGAATTCTCACTCTACAGCTACAAACGCATCCTGGTGCTGATATCGCACTCGCAGGACTTCCTCAACGGGGTGTGCACCAACATCGTGCACATGAGCAAGCGCCGGCTCAAGTACTACACGGGCAACTACGAGGCATTCGTGCGCACGCGCATGGAGCTACTCGAGAACCAGATGAAGCAGTACAACTGGGAGCAGGATCAAATCTCGCACATGAAGGTGACTTAATGTTAACCATGTACACATGTGAATATTTTTAGGTGTTTGTCATTGTAGCCTGATGAATGAGGCACTAGAATTGACTAGAGTAACACATGGCACTCTTTATCCCTGTGGGGTACAGATAGTAATGGAATAAAGAAATAATGTCACACTATCACATATGTAGATCCTATAGTATTTACATGATAGTAATCAGCATTACACCACAAAACTAGACAGAGGTCATAAATAATTATTTCAAATCAATAAGCTAAGTGACTATTTACCGGAATATCATCGGAGTGCTTCAATACATCGGAAGGACCTTAAAAAGTTTTAACCGTCCCTCTCATTACCAATTGCTGACTGATGATATGAAAAATAAGTAGGCCCTCAACGGCTTTACAAACTAGCATCAAAGAACACTATAAACCACACGATCAAATTTAGTGATCCAATGAATTTATTTAATTAATTATTTTTAGACAGATGAACATGTTTATGTATAAATCATGCAGTGTGCGTTCGATGTCATTACACAATATGTCCGCTTTTGTTACAATGATTAACTTATGAAAGCTCTCTCTGTAGAATTACATCGCGCGCTTCGGCCACGGCTCGGCGAAGCTCGCGCGCCAGGCGCAGTCCAAGGAGAAGACCCTGGCCAAGATGGTGGCGCAGGGGCTCACGGAGAAGGTGGTGGACGACAAGATCCTCAACTTTTACTTCCCCTCGTGCGGGAAAGTGCCACCGCCTGTCATCATGGTGCAGGTACGCACTTGTCAACCTTGTCAAACTAGTTTTGTGACCTGGCATTGACTAAATTCTTTCTTTTCTTTCTTCTTTCTTTCTTTACGTAGCCGCACACTATGATTGCTCCTGTATCGGGGGTACCGCTTACAGACATAAATTTCACATGCACAACTACGCCAAAATTACAAATTAGACTATTCATTGCACAAATATAATTGTACCCAATGGTACATCTGTTCAAATCTTGTCCAGCGCTGCATTGGTTCTATAGTTTCATAATGTCTGGAATAGCTGCAATTAGTGCCCTTTATTATACTAAAGCAGAGTAAACTATAGTATGCGGACCGGACCTACTGCATGCCTGATGATATTTGGTAACAGAACGGTACTGACACTCGCACTCGCACCCGTGGTTTGTCTTTTCCGTGCTTGACACTTCTTGGTGTCGACGAAGTGTTGTTTATTCACTCGTATGTCTTTTCCAGAACGTGTCGTTCCGGTACACGGACACTTCGCCTTGGATCTACAAGAATCTGGAGTTCGGCATCGATCTGGACACGCGGCTGGCGCTCGTCGGCCCCAACGGCGCCGGCAAATCGACGCTGCTGAAGCTGCTCTATGGAGACGTGAGTGTCCGACGTACTGTTGTAGATACTGGGGTGGTGAAACATTGGATGTGGGCAAATATCGGTGTGAACTCAGGTTTGATCTGGCCGTGTTCTCGCTGTTCCTATTTTTCCCTAGAACTCCATATGGTAACCACCTATTTGGTCTGATCCTCATATAGTACTTCCAGCATTATTTCACTGTCCCTCGGATAATAGCCAACCTACTTCATACCACTGTCCTTTGTGACACACTCAAATTAATCTCTCTTCATCGGTCTCTCATCACATACCTGCATAATCCACACAGCCCAGTGCGAGTTGACCTCACATCACTTGTGAAGATCCATCTGCTAATTCCAATTTCCTCCATGACCTGGTTCTGTGGTTACCAGCTGGTGCCGTCGATGGGCATGATCCGCAAGAACTCCCACCTGCGCATCGGGCGCTACCACCAGCACCTGCACGAGCTGCTGGACCTGGACCTGTCGCCGCTCGACTACATGATGAAGGAGTTCCCCGACGTGAGGGAGCGCGAGGAGATGCGCAAGATCATCGGCCGTTACGGACTCACCGGCCGTCAGCAGGTACACAACTATTGGGGGTTTCTTTCAATTGGTATTGCAATATTATAACTTATATTATTTAGGCATCGGTAATATTATGATAGCGTGTGGAAATTATGAAAAACTAGTTGAACACCACCGTTTAGTAAAAAGGTTAGGCTCATAATTAAATGGCTGATGAAGCTGGGACATAAACAATAATAAACATACATCATACAGCATATAATTATATAGAATTGGCTATGATATAATATAAACATACATTATGTAGCAAAGAAATAATGAAACGGGTAGAAATCACTAAGTTAAAATTACAAATTCTCCTAATATTAATTATTTTCCTAAACAAAGTTGTGATTTATGAATCTAATCCCTGAATTGTTTCAGTAAACATACCCGAGGATTATTTCTTGTGACGCACCAATATGTTCGAGCCCCGTGGTAGACATAGCCTAATTTCGCGAAAGTGATGATGATGATGATGATGTTTGTTGTGGCCAGGTGTGTCCGATGCGGCAGCTGTCGGACGGACAACGCTGCCGCGTGGTGTTCGCGTGGCTGGCGTGGCAGACGCCTCACCTGCTGCTGATGGACGAGCCGACCAACCATCTGGACATGGAGACCATAGACGCGCTCGGAGACGCCATCAACGACTTCGACGGCGGCATGGTGCTCGTGAGCCACGACTTCAGGCTCATCAACCAGGTACTGCCGATTCGTAGCTCACTAGACTATACCGCAGAACAGAAATACATCATCTGTGACTAATTCTACTGTCTAATTATCACGGTTCATGAGATACAGTCTGGTGACAGACTTACAGACGGACGGACGGACAGCGAAGTCTTAGTAATAGGGTCCCGTTTTACCTTTTAGATACAGAACCCTAAGAATCATCATATTTAGATACCATCAAGTTAAAAAGTACAAGTATCAAGTTATATCAAGTTTACCTGTTCATCGACAAAGATTTAAAACATTCCACAGTAATTTTACCATACACACTACAGTAGGGTGAGCAGGAACCTCTATCGAAAAAGTATTCGATATGTTGACTGTCAAATTTGTTTTAGATTTGATCAGTGCTCCTACAATAGGGCAAGCACGTACATTTTAACGGTTCGTATCGTTAACGTATCGATCAAGGTAACCGTTCGCGTATACGTCTAGTCGATATTGCAAAGGTTCGTGATCACCCTACTGGTTATTTTATCACAGTCTGACAAACTTTACAAATCGATCTAAATGGGGACGGTCGGTTATGCCACAAACGTTTGCCCCTTTACCATGTTTCCGCATAGAGGAAATAAATACTTAGTAAGATTTAGCCGGGCATGTTTTTCAAAATTTTTCTTTTCTACAATGTAATTACCTAATATGAAGTATTACTAACATGTACAACCAGTTATTACCTAGTTTAACTTTGCTATCTGAAGTTCCTGTACTAGTAAACCAGATACGACGCTCTGGACAAGATGATGACGTTAACATTTGCATCTACATTGTATTAATATGTCATCCTATCTATCATCCATTGAAATATAAATTAAATGTTGTTCGGATCACATGAGATTGGAGCGATTTGTTGATCTTTTTATTTGCTCATAGAAATCCAATTTAGATTTCTAAGAAAAGACAAATTGATAAATCCTCCTAAAACTGCGCATGGCTACCATTGTACTTGTTGTACGTCATCGATACTAATACTTTTTCCTTGCAGGTGGCCGAGGAGATTTGGATCTGCGAAAACGGCACGGTCACAAAATGGCAGGGCGGCATCCTGAAATACAAGGACCATCTCAAGTCCAAAATCCTGAAAGACAACGCCGACACGGCCGCCAAGTTACGCAAATAGTCGCAGGCCTATAAAAAACCATAGCTAATTCATAGACTAGCACCACAGCCGGCCCACTCCTAACACCGCGCTTCCATGTACGGGCGCCGCTCGCACTTCGAAACACGCTTCCAATACGTACGGTATAAATAGTAGCCTTCATTTACAGGGTTTTTGTGAGTTAGAGATACAGTTGAATGTTCCATGTTCGGATGTCATGACATTATTATCATTTCGTTTTTTTTTCACGCTGCGGTGTGATTTGTGTGTTAGATGCAATCATGTTGAAGTTTTGATAATGCAATAATATTACAATCGGTGTTATAGATACTATTTTTGAACTTTTATACTGCAGTGTCCACGCCTTTGTACAGTAAGGTTTTGCACGCGCTTTCGGATAGCGCACTGTTGTGACGGTGAGGGATCGACTCGGTGAGATTTGATTTGGGTAATTTCTGAGGGGCGTACTAATTAATATCAACACATACTTTAGATCTTGTTTTAAAATTTTGGTTATAATTTTTTGAGTTGATACGTGTGTGTAAACCTCTAGCCGTGGCGTGGGGACACATTTTTTACGGTGTTAGCCACAATCTGTTGAAATGGAGTAGCGAACGCGCAACGACAATCGTTACACTTACAGGTTAGAATAGAGTTAGTGAAAGTCGGTGTTAGCAGCGGAGATAGACCAGTTTATGTGATCTTTTGTATCTGAACAGTGATTGTTAAAGCTGCCTATATAAGCGTATTGATAATCTTAATTATTATAAACGTAGTGTGAAAATTTGTTTGTTAAAATAGGATGAGGTAGTCGCGCCTTAGTCGCTCTAGTAACTTTCACAAGTCAATTAAATCTCTTTAACAAAGAGAAACATAAAATATGAGAAATCATAATTAAACAGTTACAATTTTCCAATTGGTTTATAAACAGGAAACAATAATTCATAAAATTCTCAATCTTCCAGTCAAAGATTATATGCGAGGAACCCGCTGTAATTTAATCTTAGAGGAGTGCGTTTGTAATACATCACTTGTAAAGTTATCGTGGTTTGTTCGCTGTCCGAGGAAGACTTGACCAAACCAATGGACACTTATGCAAAACTCCATTGCTAGAATAAAATCGCATTGGAAAGAAGTTTCTCTTTACTGTCTGTGCGTTACCTCATCCTAGCCAAATTGAACGTCCCAGTATTAGTGATATCCAGATATTATGTAAACGCACCGATATCCATAATGACTATGTTATGGACAGTAGTTTGACATTGTATTGCTAGAGTAGGAAGCGAACGAACACCTCCATAATGGTTCTTGCATGCAATATTATATTTATTTATATGAGGTGACATCGTTAGCGCATTGGATGTAACCACTGGCTGTGTAACTTTGATTGAGACGCTTATTAATTTGTATTATATTGAGCTATAACTTTGTAAATTAATTTTACATCCCACTTTTTAATTCACGTGAGCCGTGAGCTCGAAACTAGATGCGAATCGGTGCAATTTAAGCTGTAACTGCGGTACATACGTCATATTTTGTAATGAAAGTAGACGGCGTCATCGCGCTCCCGTCGTATTTTTGTAAAATGTGCGGTATGTTACACGTATTAAAGCCCATATTGCATTGCTTTGAATCTAGTTGGTGTTGAGCTGTTACAATAATTATGATGGGGTAGGAATGGCGGTTCATGTATTCGGTTTCACCAAGTACATAAAGTTGATTACAATGCTGTCGGACAGTTGTCATATTGATCCCAATGGTCTAGCGTCCGATGCGCCTGCGCCGTTTGGTTTGGCGACGTTTGGATGCGATATTAACTGGGTGGCACTGCAACTGTCTAAGGCTGGCGTCGCGCTTAACGCAATGCGGACGGCCCGCTGGTCACGTTATATATTAGGTTAAGAAAATGAAGTCATGATTGCTAGGTCGGTTCCGTGTACGGATCGCGCGCCGCAGGGCGCAGATTCGTAACCAGCTGACCGGCAAGAATTAACATGCGCTTCCGATGAAGGAAAACATCGTTATAAACCGAGGTGGGAGGGCGCTATAGTGCGGCCAGGCTAGTTACCACCCTCGAGCAGGACGTCGGTTATCGAACCTCCACCGTGAGTGTTCCGGCGGCGGGGCTTGAGAGCCAAACAATCTAGGCTTGGCATGTTTAGTACCTTCGACCACATGGCCACTAAGCCATGGAGGAGACAGTGAACGAATGCCAGCCTAGGTAAATAAGGAATGAAGCTCTCATGGTGTGTCGCTCACAAACATCGTTTAACATTTTAAGTCTTCTCTAAGTCTTAGTAGTATCTTTTCTACTAGTCAAGCTCTTTGACACCCTAATTGAAGAATAAAAAACCCAAAAAAATTTAATTCGCCAGTTTGTGGCGGCGGCCATCTTGTACCGATTTTCATCAAACATAGCTAAGAACACACCCGACTAATTCATTTCCAACAAAAATACTAAATCAAAATCGGTTCATCCGTTCGAGAGCTACGCCACACACACGCATAACATCACACGCACACGCATACATTCTCACACACACGCACACAAAGACACACGAACAGAAAAATAAACAATTGAACGGAAGTGGATGGAATTTATTTAACTGAAAAGGGAGCACACTGAGAGTGACTTTATTCTTTATAATACTAAGTAGATTTTCGAGATTAACTTTCGGAATTCGAAGTTTATAATGTTGCAAACGAGTATTTTTTTCGCTGACGGACTTGATAGCGGTAGTCAACTTGCAACCCTTTAAGATTTCACAAATTGCATTATGCATGTGTCTCAAAAGGTATGATGCCATCCGTGGTGAAGTTCAGTGCAGCTGGCGTTTACCTACATTGTGATTTTTATAAGCTGATTAGCTCCTTATAATTATATACATATATGTATATTAGGGTGGGAAAACTATTTTGGCCAATTAGCCTTTTCTTACGAGTGAACGGCATGGAAAATGTTAAGCTGGATACAGTTCGATTATCCGAATAAATCGGGTTAGTTCGGTCGGCCCCTTTGTTAGTTCGGATAATCGACGCTCCATTGTACTAGGAACTGTTAACAATATCGGATGTGACATTCCTTACGGCAGTTTTTGTGTTCAGTTATTACGTGACGCATGTCTACGTTTTACTGTTTGCATGTTTTGAAGTTTGTATGTAAAATGATTTCTCCCACTGGTAGTGCGTGGGCTAGCGTAAAAGTGATTATAGTTTTTCATTGTCCGACTCCCGTATTTAAGTTAATTAACAATATAATTTAATAATTTGACTAAAAATAGGTTTCATTAAAACCATACTCTGTCTGTAGGCTTGATCTGAGGCAAAATAAATCAGTTATGACTATAAAAATAAGTTTTATTTACTGTACTTACCTACCCTAAATTATGTTCTATACATATTATACCTGCCACCTTATAAAGATCAGTCAAATCTTTGAAATGTCAGTGGCTACGATCATATATTGATTGAGTACCTACAAAATGTATACGCTCTTTTCCTATAATAATATTATCATAACGTATAGAATAAATATCTCTATTGACACTCGACACGAACAAACGAAAAGAGATTTGGCTAAATGCCCAAACCGAAAGAAGCCATTGGTAACGCCAACATTGATTCATTTTAGATTTATTCCTTTATAATATGAGGCAGTTTGAATTTCCCGCTCTTTTCCCCAACCTGTATATGCAGCGCTCTTAGCACCGTTCAAGGACGTGAACATGAGAACGGAAGAACAAGGGAATGATCGCTGACGTCTGTCAGTTCAACGAAGATTTTGCATAAGGACGCACCTGTGCAACGGACCTCGCTTTTTTGAACCGCCACCGCAAGACAAGCCGCCTGTCTGATCACCCGCGAAGAGACGAGGATCATCTCGAGCCTTTCTCTGTACCTATCTCCCGCTCCGCCAAACGCGGCCCTGTGTTTGACTGCCCAGTGTAGTGAGAACATTTATTTTATAATAACATTAATTTTGGTCGCGCGACCCCGTGAAGTGAAAACTGTGCTGTGCGACAGTCGAAGGAGATTGGATTCCTTCTGCGCGAGCCCGGCTCCCCTGGCTTGCTCCGGTGAGTGCTGCATGTCCTCCCTCTTCTTTCCTACTCCGCCTCGATTGTTGTAACTGCCGTTCACCGTAATTTACACGTCCGTTTATCGAAGGTCGGTTCCGATACCTTTCGGGACTGAATTAGTTGTTGGCGCGACCAAAAGTGGTCCTTCGAGCCGGATCTCTGATCCGTAAACCCTGGATCCTTCCAGCCGCCCTTATTAGGATTTTATAGGCCCTAATAGGAGAAATATTCATTGTAAAAAACTCCATTTGAATATACCGCATAGATCAACATTGTGTTGTTCTTTCTCATAAATAAGTGTTTATACATCCAGATAAACATATTAACTATTTGATTAATCTGTATTTCAGTACCTAAAATACGCTAAAATTGAATAAATTCGAGTTTTCATTTTATACAACTTTTTTATAAATACCCTCAAATATAAATTGTTGTCCCGCTGTGTAGTAATTAGGTTAAAGTTGTAAAAGTCCGCCATATTTGCGTATTTCATATTGTTCAAACTCATTCATTCGTTTACGCAACTTGTTCAATCAATTAGTACATTCTTCACTCATTTATTCGTTTGTGCAAGTATTCATTCGCAAAAGTAAATTCATTCGTGTTAACTATTAACCGAACAAAATAGGAAGTCATTCTCCGCTTACATTGTTTTCGTATAATAGTGACCTACTTAATTTATTCGTATTGTAGTTTACCGTAACCGCGGATCAGCTGTTTGTTGAGAATTCATTGAACTTTCGTTATATTCATTATGCCTAAACAAGCTAAGAAAACTTGTGAATCGGGGTCTGATTATGACGATGCAGAAGATACGCAGTTACTTACGCTACAAGCTAAACGCGAAACTATCTTTGAATTTGTTCAAAAGATTTACGATCTTTCTTTGAACACCGATTTGAGGGAAAGTTTCCTTGACGAATCCTCACAAATAGATTCATTGCGCGATGAGTTCCGGCAGGTTCTGGACGATTATAATAGTCGATTATTGTTATCTAACCCGTCCGCTAAGCCTGACTTTAAGAGTCGCATTGCTTTTGAGTCTCTGTATGGTAGGATAAAGCGAGTGCAGTCGCAGTGCTCGACGCATAGCGATAGTGTTCCGCTCAAGTCTAAACCTAGACTGCCACCGATTGAATTAGTCCAGTTCTCTGGTGACATTCGCTCGTGGCCTATGTTTTATGCCAGTTTTAAATCGACCGTTCACGATAATCCATCTCTCACTGATTCCGATAGATTGTATTACCTATTGGGGAAGCTAACCGGTAAGGCTCAGGCTATCTGCGCCGGGATATCTCCCTATCCGGAAAATTATAAGCTATTGTTACAAACGCTCATTGATAAATACGACGACAAGCGTACGTTAGTATCTACGTATTTAAGTCAAATGTTTGAGTTCAAACCCTTACAATGCGCTTCAGCAAATAACTTTGATTTATTTACGGAAAAATTTTCTAGCGCAGTCGCCGCTTTAAAGAACCTAAAAATGGATAATCTTACCGATTTAATTCTGATTCATATCGCCTTACAGAAAATAGACCCTGAGACTGTCCGCGCGTTTGAGATTAAATATGCCACAAAAATACCTACCTTTGATAACTTAGTCGAATTTATTTCAAATCGAGCGAAAGTTTTAGAACGTACTGAGCCAACTCCATCGATAAATAAACGCCCGGTTAACGCTAATCGGCGTTCAAATACCGCTCCACCGCCGCCGAAGTATCAAACCTATTTGAGTACAACGGTTGAATCCGCCAAGTGTCTATGCGATAATATTGTGCATCAGCATTTATTCAAGTGCGCTGAGTTTAACAAAATGACTCCACAACAGCGTTATAAGTGTGTGAAGGATAACAATGCGTGTATTAACTGTCTTAGTTTAAAACATCGAGTCGCTAATTGCTCGTCTAAGTCGAATTGTCGTGTTTGCAAATTAAATCACCACACATTGTTACACTTCAACGAGTCATACGCAGCTCGCGCCGTGTGCTCGGCACAAGCCGCACCCGCTAATAATCAGCTGGTCGAGCAGCTCGCGGCTGCTGCGCCCCCCACCAGCGCGCCTGCACACACTTCTTCGACCCTAGCCGCATCTACGTCGCATTCAGATGTTACGTTGTGTGCATCTGTAAATTCCCAGCTGTATCAGTGTTCGAGTAATGCACTCACACATAACAAACAGTCCACGACTGTTCTGTTATCAACCGCTCAAGTCGTTGTATACGATAATAAAGGGAATTCTCATATAATTCGCGCTCTTCTAGACTCCGCCTCACAGAGTGATTTCATCACTAGTGAGTGCTGTGAGCGTTTAGGTATTCAGCCTCAAAACATGGACCGTACCGTCGTAAAAGGGTTTGGTGGGGCTGAAAAGGTAGTGAATGCTAGTCCGATAAATATTAAATTATTTTCTCGCTTCGACAACAAAATTAAATTTGATCTTTCGCCGCTTGTTGTTGATCGGATTACGGACCTACTACCTACCGCTGTGATCGACACTAGTCGTTTATCAAATCTAAATGATTTACCACTAGCTGACGAATCATATGGAGTGCCTAGTAAGATAGACGCGTTAATAGGTGCTTCCCTCTTCCCCCATTTACTTCTCCCCGACGTTGTCCAGCGCGACACGTCGGCGCCGCGCGCTTTGCGTACTGTTTTCGGCTACGTAATTATGGGCTCCGTGCCTACGTTACCCAGCAATCAAACCGCCCAGGCCTTGACATGTTGCCTCGCTCAAGAGCCTGCCGCTATTGACTTATTAGTCAGGCGTTTTTGGGAGCTCGAGGAGCTGCCCTCCGCATCGCCCGTTCAACATCCCTTTGATGCTGAATGCGAATTATTTTATAAGTCCACGACAACCCGCGATCCCGTTAGTGGTAGGTACACTGTTGCGTTGCCATTCAACGAGGATGTTTATTCCCTCGGAAATTCTTTCGAAAATGCCCGCAAGCGTTTCATATGCCTTGAAAGAAAGTTAGAAGCTTCTCCTAAACTTAGGTCGGCATATGATGAAATCATCAAAGATTATCTCGCCAAAGACTATGTCTCTCCCGCGTCTTACGATCCCTGCGATCCGACGCCCATATATGTCATACCGCATCACGGGGTCGTGCGAGAAGATAAAACATCGACTAAGCTGCGCGTAGTCCTAGACGCCAGCGCGTCTACTTCTGGTGGCCGTAAATCATTAAATGATATTCTGCACTCAGGTCCGAACTTGCAAGGCGATTTATTTACAATATTGTTAAATTTCCGCTTACACGCGATCGCATTGACCGCGGACTGTCGCCAGCAATTCTTGCAGATTATCATGCGCGAAGCCGACCGTCGTTATCAATGTTTCCTTTATCGCTTCGCTCCACAAGACCCACTCCAACTGTTTAGGTTTAACCGCGTCTGCTTCGGCTTAAAATCAAGTCCCTACCATGCATTGCGCACGGTGAGACAGTTAGTCGAAGACGACGGCGCTCGCTACCCTCTCGCTAGCAACATCGCGTCAACGTCGCTCTTCATGGACGATATCGCCTTCTCGGTTCCCAGCGAACAAGAAGCAATTTCTGCGTCACGTCAGTTGATTGACCTATTCAAAAGAGCGCAGTGGGATCTCATAAAATGGAACAGTAACAGTCGGGCTGTACTAGATAATCTTCCCGCTTCGCACAAACTCCCTACCGAGGTTGAGTTTGATAAGACCATGCAGCATAAAATACTAGGCCTGCATTGGTGTATCGATAATGACGCATTTTATTTCAAAATTTCTGTTCCCGCTGATGTGAAGTGCACTAAGCGCTGCATCCTCTCTACAGTCGCCCGACTGTGGGATATAATGGGCTTCGTAGCCCCCGCAGTCGTGTATGCCAAACTACTCATTCAACAGCTTTGGCGTCTTAAATTTGATTGGGATGACACTCCCCCGCTACACATTGTAAAAATGTGGAAGCAGTTCTGCGACGAGTTACCGGCTCTTAACAATATACGCATCCCGCGTCATGTCGGCCTCTCCAACAACTGCACCCTCACTCTTCTGTCATTTTCGGACGCAAGTGAACATGCCTACGGTGCCGTTGTATATGCTCATGTGAGCGCCGCCCCCGGCAACAGTGTCCAGCTAGTCTGCGCTAAGTCCAAGGTCGCTCCGACTAAGCCTATGTCTATAGCACGCTTAGAGCTCTGCGGCGTACTTCTAATGTCAAAACTGCTTCGCATAGTTTTTGAAAATTACTCACGTCACCTCCCAATCAAACTATTCGCTTTCACCGACTCCAAAGTCGTGTTATATTGGATTAAAAGTTCGCCACATCGGTGGCAAACCTTTGTTGCAAACCGTGTAGTTCACATCACGGAAAATATTCCTGCTGACAACTTCTACCACGTCGCGGGTACTGAAAACCCAGCAGACGTTCTCTCACGTGGTATTACACCACAAAAATTAACCGCGCACCCTCTTTGGCTCCACGGGCCCCATTGGGCTATGTTAGATCCGTCTGAGTGGCCTCTCAAGCCTCTCGACAGTCAATCCATTCCGCATATACCGGAAGAAAAAATTCTTACACACACTGTGTGCTCGCCTTTAAAGCATTGCGCTTTATATGAACTCGCTACCTGCATCTCCTCATGGAGTAAGTTGCTTCGTATAACTGCATACATTTGCAGATTCGCAAAATTGTTATCCCGCCGCGACACTATTGCAGTGTCCGCTGTTGAATTGAACTTCGCTGAAAATAAAATTCTTCGCGCCCTGCAGAGTCAATACTTTGCAGAGGATTATTCTAATATAAAGAATAATCAACCTTGTTCGCAGGCTTTCAATCGCTTGAGGCCTTTTATTGAAAACGGTCTGATCCTCGTCGGAGGTCGACTCGTTAACTCCGCACTGGACTACGCTCAAAAGCATCCAGTAATTTTACCGCGCAATGATCCCGTGGTGAACTTGATCATTGATTTCTACCATGTAAAGTATTTACACGCCGGACCAGAACTATTGATGTCACTCCTCCGACAAAGGTTCTGGATCTTGTCTGCACGCCGCATTGTGAGACAGCGCGTCCACAGGTGTAATAGGTGTTTTCGTTTAAAACCGCGTCCGACTTACCCGCTGATGGCTGACTTACCGGACTATCGTACGCGTCAGGCCACTAAAGCTTTCACGCACGTAGGCTGTGATTATGCCGGTCCTTTGCCGTACGTTCCTGTGCGTCGTCGTGGCGTCCACAGCGAAAAGGCTTACCTGAGCATTTTCACTTGTCTTACGACTCGCGCCGTGCACATCGAAGTCGCCACGGACCTTAGCACTCCCAGTTTTCTCGCCGCGCTGAAACGGTTCCTCGCCCGCCGAGGACCGATTCAGATCATGTACTCTGATAATGGTACATGCTTTAAGGGTGCTAACTCTTACCTCCGCGATCTATACAAGTTTGTCAATACGGAGTATCGCCCGAAGCTGGAGGAAGAGTACGCTGAGAGTCGAATAACTTGGAAATTTATCCCTCCCAACTCTCCACACTTTGGAGGCGCTTGGGAGAGCGTCGTGAAAGTCGTGAAAATGCATCTTTTCCGAGTTGTTGGACAACAGCTTCTTTCGTACGAAGAACTGTGTACTGTTCTCACTCAAATTGAGTGTCTCTTAAACTCACGCCCGCTGACAGTACTGAGCTCTGACCCCGCAGAGCCCTCGGCTCTTACGCCGAGTCATTTCTTGCATACCGCGCCTCTATTTTCTTTACCCGCGCCTGAAGTCAACTCTGACCCTATCAGTTTACTTCACAGGCACTCGCTACTTGACAAATTGGTCCAGTCATTTTGGAATCGTTGGAAGATGGAATATCTACATGGTCTTCAGGTTAGGCAGAAGTGGAATACGCAATCTTTTCCTATCACACCGGGAACCATCGTGGTTGTGATGAATGATAACTCACCACCCCTATCCTGGCCGCTCGCGATTGTAGAGAACGTCCATCCTTCTAAAGACGGCGTCGTGCGCGTTTGTACAGTTAAAGCCGCCAAGGGAACTTACCTTCGCCCGGTCGTTCGTTTGTGTCCTATTCCAAGACAATAAAATTTTACCGCACTCCGCATTAGTTTAAGTTATTTTTTAATACCGCTTCGCTTTAGTAATGTAACGTAACTTATTGGCTTATCTCGCTTCGCCGTGACTACGGAAATATTATTTTTACCGCGCGCATTGAGCGCTCCCAGAGTCATAGTCTTATCACTCTCTTTCGTCTTATTATCGTTTTTTTTTTTTTTTTTTTTTTATTTAATGGTGACCCATTAAGGGCGGGTGGAAATGGTAACGCCAACATTGATTCATTTTAGATTTATTCCTTTATAATATGAGGCAGTTTGAATTTCCCGCTCTTTTCCCCAACCTGTATATGCAGCGCTCTTAGCACCGTTCAAGGACGTGAACATGAGAACGGAAGAACAAGGGAATGATCGCTGACGTCTGTCAGTTCAACGAAGATTTTGCATAAGGACGCACCTGTGCAACGGACCTCGCTTTTTTGAACCGCCACCGCAAGACAAGCCGCCTGTCTGATCACCCGCGAAGAGACGAGGATCATCTCGAGCCTTTCTCTGTACCTATCTCCCGCTCCGCCAAACGCGGCCCTGTGTTTGACTGCCCAGTGTAGTGAGAACATTTATTTTATAATAACATTAATTTTGGTCGCGCGACCCCGTGAAGTGAAAACTGTGCTGTGCGACAGTCGAAGGAGATTGGATTCCTTCTGCGCGAGCCCGGCTCCCCTGGCTTGCTCCGGTGAGTGCTGCATGTCCTCCCTCTTCTTTCCTACTCCGCCTCGATTGTTGTAACTGCCGTTCACCGTAATTTACACGTCCGTTTATCGAAGGTCGGTTCCGATACCTTTCGGGACTGAATTAGTTGTTGGCGCGACCAGCCATAATAAAAAAAACTCCGCGGAAAATACAGGTAGGTAACCTACAATACTTACCTACCCTACACTACATGGTAATATTACTTTAGTCTTTGATGGTAGGTACTTCAGCATTTGGTAGGTAGGGTAAGTACTTACCATCGATGTACTACCCAAAGTACGCTTACCTACCTATTTAATTTTCTATCTTTTATCACGATGGCCCGGCCCGGCAGACCTGTCAAAAAAGTTGTGAGTAAATTATGTAGGTATATTAGGTACCTATATAATTTTTATCATGTTCTCTTTTTCGTGAATGTTTCCCATGTTTTAATAGTTATTCTGCTGTTCGGAACGGAGACGAATCCAACAAAGCAATGACCTGGAAAATCTTTCGAGCCCGTGGTTCAAAAGAAAACAAGGTAGGTAATAGCATTCGACACAGGATGATGGCGTCGTCCTACACCTAGTCTATTTCCACTATGTACCTACCCACACAAGGCTCTATCAAAGTACGTGTGATACCAGTAGTGTAAGTATTGTAAAACACAAAATTCACAACCTAATAATTCCTTTACAGGCAGGCGTCCGACGAGGCCGCATATAGAGAACTAGCTGCGCCCCGCGGTATCACCCGCGTTTGGATAATATACGATATATCTTTATGAGTGGTAGCCTATGTGTTATTGTGATATGTAAGCTATATTCAAATCAAAATCCATTCAGTAGTTTTTGCGTGAAAGAGTAATATAAACATCCATCCATACTTACAAACTTTCGCGTTTATAATATTAAAGTAGGATAAGTATAGTCGTAAATAATATGTTATGTATGTTACTCTGTAAGGTATAGGTAGGTATAATGAATTATGACTAATAATTTTTAGCAGTCACTAATGTTCTCCTTATGTTACCCGAATTAAAGATTTATTATTATTGCTGTACCTACCTACTCATTCAATTATAATCTAAGGTCTAAATTATTTACAATATTCTTACTTAAAATATAAACCTAAGTAGGTTCTTATTAACTACTTATTATTTATAAGCCTAAGAGTATATCCATAATATATTGGGCCAAGGGACGAGATGCGAGAGAGAGTATTTCCAATCTCTGATACCTCTCATACTAGATCCATGATCCATAGTCATTTTCGCTATCAATAGTTCTCAAACTTTCAGACTGGAAATTCATATCCAAACTTCTTTTTCGTTCTAAATTCAAATAGAAAAACTGACCTATTTCTTTTGTCACATCTCCATCAACCATCAAATGTCAAAGTGCAAAGTGGAACTGAACCCAAAGTTTTTCAATAGTAATCTAAAATTTTCTTATATTTATTGACGAACTTTCTATACTTTTGAGTGAAATTTGTATTTGTTTGTGTAAGAATTGTGAGTAATGATGAAGACACCTTAAAGTGCCGGGTATAAAAATAATATAATAATAAGGTGGTACCTACAGCTACTAACTAATAGGTAGGTACTTACTTAGGATACTTAGCTACAAACGCTACAAAACAAATCACTAAAATTTATTCATACCATAATGATACCATACTTACCCATAATCCCGTATCTCCCCGTTTAGACTCGCCCCTGTTTCTGCTTCTCCCGTTGTTGCCGGCTGTTTATTATTAAATGTTGTCTCCGTTAACACGGCAATATTTATGCCCTCCTTTTATGCTCGCTATGCCAAAAAAAGACAAATAACAAACTAGTTTTTGCACAGAAAAATATTTTAGCGTTGGCATAGCCAACGAAACAAAAAGATACGACGCGAATCCGCGATTTGCATTCAACTCTTTATGTTCTTATCATTCGTAGTTTTGAATTTTAACATACAAAACATGGAAAGTAGGCTAAAAGTCGATTTCCATGCTTCACTTTTGTTCTTGCAATTCATGAGTATTATAATAGGAATCAATATATGTAACTAACACTTGCGTAGGCACCTAGGTATTCCTTGATTCGAGGAACGCTGAAGTATTTCAGAGGCTGGAAAGAATAAGGCCACAAAATGGGGAAGGACGAGAAAAAAGGTGAGAAGAAGACCGACTCGTCGGGAGCGTTTATGAAAGACTTCATCGCCGGGGGAGTGTCGGCCGCCGTGTCGAAGACCGCCGTGGCGCCCATCGAACGAGTGAAACTCATTCTGCAGGTGCAACACGTGAACAAGCAGATAGCAGAGTCCCAGCGGTATAAAGGTGCATTTATAATTTCTTCGTTAATGAGGCCGAGTACGATATCTCTTGCAGCCTTGCCGGTGACATGCCGGATGCAAGAAATACACTAGGCGCAAATAGTTGAAACATGTGTGCGGGAGATGTAAGCCGTGCGGTCGTTTTCCTCCCGACTTTACGCGGCTCCTGCACGGTCAGCTGGGTGCGCGCGATAACCTCACCGTGTGGAATGAATTCTCATTTTATACGTCATATTGAAAACCTTGAAGCTTTGTTTGGCTTATTATGGTGATGTTAGGCGTGTGGCAGTAAACCGCAGCCTATAACTCTGCGGCCGCCTGTTATCATAAATATAATGTTCCTGCTGACCCTATGGAAATATTCCACTTGAGACGAGTTCAATTCGTAATTCATAACCACTTCCCGGCATTGGCGCGTGAATATTCTAAAGCGCACTCACAGCAAAGTAGGTTTGCTTAAGGTTTGCTGTGGGTTGAGACTATTAATCTTCCAAAAATACAAGGCACCTAATCCATTGTCACTAATCATTGGGCCCACCCATTTTCAGGCATAATGGATGTGCTATACCGGGTGCCGAAGGAGCAGGGTGTGTTGTCGTTCTGGCGCGGCAACTTCGCCAACGTGCTCCGCTACTTCCCCACGCAGGCCTTGAACTTCGCGTTCAAAGACGTGTACAAGGGCATGTTCCTCAAGGGCGTCAACAAGAACGAGCAGTTCTGGCGCTGGTTCGCCGGCAACCTGGCGTCGGGCGGCGCGGCCGGCGCCACCTCGCTGTGCTTCGTGTACCCCCTGGACTACGCGAGGACCAGGTGCCTGTTGACCAGTCCTCGACTACGTTTTATATGTTGATCCAGTTGACGGCTATTCCAAATTAAGGCAGGCGTCTTTCAACTAGCCGACTGCGCCGTTAATTAAAGCAATGGAAAATGTGTTGTATGGTTAGGATCCGCAACATACATAAACATCTATGATAGTATCCGAGACGTACAGGCGACTTGTTGAGCTACTTTCAGCACCTAAATCTGACTTTTGATCAAGGAGGATTATATGTACCTATGTGGTCTCACGATGTTTCCCTTCACCGACAGGCGTGTGATAGCTATACGTACTTACATAATATGTTTTTAAGGTAGGTAGGTACACCTTAGTAGGTACGTGTCCGCACTGGACTCGAAACCCTCTGCTTGGAAAGTGAACGTCCTCCCCATGCTATCATGGTTGTCTCGTAGCGATCGTTTCAAGCAATAAGAACCCCCATTGCCTATTAATGAATTTTTGATAATAATTAATAATAAGCCTTTCTGGTGTTTGGTTATGTATCCCCCCCCCCCAGCTCAATATATCCTAACAGTTCTCTTTGGCCTTGTTATCAGGTTAGGGGCTGATGTCGGTAAGGGAAAGACCAAGCAGTTCAATGGGCTGGTCGACTGCATTACGAAGACGATGAAGAGCGATGGCCCGCTGGGGCTGTACCGAGGGTTCGTCGTGTCTGTGCAGGTCAGCTATATTCCATCCATGTAGGTACAGTGCTTCACAATACCTACCCTTTATTTCTGAATGTGGTTCAGATTTTTCATTGTTTGTGCTACGCACGTTTTCTGCATAATTATAATAGGATTTTTTTTCGAGAATTTATGCCTAATAGAAACGTCGAAAAGTGTAATCTTCACAAAGGATTTGTAACTTTTTGATAAGAGTAAAGATTATACAAAAAAACTCGAATTGAGAACCTCCTTTTTGGCAGTCGGTTAAAAAACGAACTAACTTACTACCTACAGCGTAAGTAACAATCACACTTTGCCTGCGCTAAGCTGAGCTAAAACGCACTTTTCGAGCATGAGAAGTAAAAAAAAAAAATCTTAGAAGTTGCCGTTTCGCTTACGTCAAGAAACGGTCCATACGAAGATCTACATCAAAACATAAATAGCTACTAGCTATGTAGGTACTGGGAGCAGTAAACCCTTGGATAGTTCTGGGCATGCGTAAAGCCTCCGCACGTCATAAAAGTGGGAGGAGCTTCTGTCGTGCCTGGTAATAAACCGTTCCGTTTCTCATAATATCTTGAAAGTTGAATTTTGGCGGGAAATATAAAACGTGAAAGGGTTGATTTTGAATTTCTTCTCAAAAATATGGTTCTTGACGATTTTATGAGTGATATTGGGCCAGCCTTTCAGGCCGTCTCAACACCTATACCTCCTATTCCCCGCAGGGCATCACCATCACCAGTCTCATCACCTGTTGTACCTCCTATTCCTCGCAGGGAATCATTATCACCAGTCTCATCAACTGTACCTCCTAATCCCTGCAGGGCATCATCATCTACCGTGCGGCCTACTTTGGATTCTTTGACACGGCACGGGGAATGCTGCCGGACCCTAACAACACGCCGCTCTTCATCACGTGGCTCATTGCTCAGGTAGGTACATGTTGAATAAAGTACAAGAAACTAAGTCGTATTTACTAGGAGACTGTCGAGTGCTAGCTCGCACATATTCTGTCACCGTCTTACCACAATTAGACTAGTGTTAAACAGATGTTTCTAAAATTTCGTTCCAATAAATCGACGTGTATCACTCGCGTTTTCTTACTAAATCCTGACTTCCCTAATTATTTTACTTGTGAATTTGTTATTCAGTTAGAAACAGCGAGGGTTAGACGTCGGTTTGTAGAGAAAATATCTAGACGCATCTGTTCAACTCCGCTTTAAATCTTTTGTGGTAACACCGTCTTTTATTCTTTTCTGACTGTTAGTGGTCTGATTGAAGGATGTGAATCGGTACAGAGATTGGGGGAGCTTTTGGGCTACCAACGTTCCTTTCGTTTTATGGTACACGGCTGTGACGTCATAATAATTATTTTATGAGCTTGTTATGTTCATCCGCAGACGGTGACGACAGTAGCCGGCATCGCGTCCTACCCGCTGGACACGGTGCGCCGGCGCATGATGATGCAGTCGGGCATGGCGCCCGAGAAACGAATGTACAAGAGCACGGCCCACTGCTGGGCCGTCATCTTGAAGAACGAGGGCGCCGCGGCATTCTACAAGGGCGCCTTGTCGAACGTATTCCGAGGCGCCGGCGCTGCCTTTGTGCTAGTCCTGTACGATGAAATCAAACGGTTGCTATGACCGCCTCGCCGTAGCGTGCTAGAGTATGCGTTGTACGTGTTAAGTGACTCGTTCTTGAAGCACATCCGGAGTTTAATTAAAAAACTTTTTAATTGAAACAACGTTTTATTGTGAAAGTCCTGTTCCAAGCGCCTTGTAGCAGAGCCAGCGGTGTTATTTGATGTCGCAGAGCAGAGCGACGCCGCGTAGGGTCCAGTGGCGCGGGTTGCTGTCCGTCTCGAAGTCTATAGAGCCGACGTACTTGGCGTCCGTGCGCTGCGGCTTGCGGTAGATGGGGCACTCGTACAGGCGAGGGTCCTTGCCCGCCGTGGTGTTGATCGCGAATATGTAGATGACGGGCATCTGCTCGTATAGCACCTTCGCCTTCGACTCGATCAGCTTGCCCGACTTGCGGTCCAGCGACGCGCCTGCAACCATTCGTGTGTTATTTTTTAACAAGGAAGGCGCGCTGTTCGTGTAATCTACATTTATGTAAGGTCAAAAGCGTTGCAAAGATTCTTGCTGGTGTATAATTAATTAGCTTGCATCATCTACGAGATTCAGTGCTCATCGGTACTCGTATGTAGTGACCAGTCTTTGATGTTTGTTATTTTTGATTTGGACCAAATATTTGTGATTCACACAAATTTATGCAATGCGCGGGATCGAAACCACAAGCTTCAAAGTCGACTCATCACTTACGAAGGCCGTGGCATAGTCCGCACGCTTCTAACCCAGGAGATGCGGCTAAAGTTTTAACTAACTCTAGATGCTTGGTAAGAATTGCAAACTGGCCCGTTATTTTTAGAATTAGAACTCAAACCATATGAAATAAATCCTTGAACTTTTGGGACAATTATACTAGATTATTATACTTAGGTAGGTACGAGTGAAAGAAAATGCCACCCTACCCAAATATGTGCGTATAACGGAACGGTAAGGAAATTATCGATTTGCCAGCTACGGCCGGGACGTTAGCGAGCTCCAGCTCCACTCGCGCCAGTCTACCTGAGAAATTCAAGTTGGACGCAAGTCTCCTAGTGAGCTCGGCAACAGTAGAAAGCTCGTCAGAGTCGACTTATCTGATAAGTGATTCAGTGCCAAGATGTCCGGCCAGAAGAAACAGAAGTACGATGAGGCGGGAAACAAAATTTATACCGGTAAAGCCATCATACCGGCAAAAAATCGCCCCATATCCGAAGACTGTATACGCATCGAACCATCGTGCTCCGCGGATGCAACAGGCTACCGGGTCCGAACCAGGAGCAAAAAAGATGAGAAATATCTAAAGGTTCGCAAGTCCAACCGCACACCGAAAAAATCAAAGCGCTCCAAAAGCACCGTGGGAGGACGCTTGATAAGTATGGGGAGTCAGACGGAAGTCACGGGGGCTGTCATACAAAAACCGGTCGTGATCGAACTAGACGACATCGAACCTATGAATTTCGTTGCGACAGATTTCGGCGTAATAGATATCAGTGTGACCGCTCAGGCCGAACTAATACAGATAGATGTTCTGCAAAACGCTGAGCCTATCCCGATTGAAGACGACGTAGAAGAAGGTGAGATCGTCGACAGTGGAAGAGCAGCGGAAGAGCAGAAGACAGAAGAGGAGACGAAGCCGTCTGGGAAAAAGCAACAGCCGGAAGGGGACGGTGCTCCTGAAGCTAAAAAATCTAAGGGGGGACCACCAAAACTCGTTTGCACGTGTGGGTTCGCGAACACTGCTGCAACAGACACCGCCTCTAAGAGCGAGGGATCAGATAGCATCTAAGAGCCAGGTCGTCAGGGACCACGATGGACGCTCCAACGTTACCGGGGTTATCTGAGAAGTAACTGCTTATTTTGGACATTTTATTTTTATCTTACATCTACACTAAAACGGACAAACACTTGCACATGCACAATAGGTACTTGATAGGTCCATTAGGAATATAAAATATATATATCGAGTACTTATTCGTTTAAAAACAAGGTGTATTTTCAAAAGTATGTTTTTTGTTGGTTTCCTAGTGGGGCTGAACTACGTTTATTAATTATTATTACAACTATGTTTTTCATCGATACTACAATAGTTACACTGTATGTACTATAATAATATTATGTACATCCATTTAGTTACCATAATTATTAATGTGTCAATGTATTTTCAATGTTTAGTAGCTATGTGTCTGTATTATTCACTTTGTTTCATGAGAATTAAGACTTTCAAGTGAAACGTAATTAAGTAAATACGTGTAATCATTTATTCCTCTGACCACTGTCTTAAACATTGTGTAGTGAGTCAAGAGTTAGTGTTAGTATTCATTACCTACATTTATTATAGGTATATATTTAAAAAAAACGTAAGCAACTATGTCTATAGTTTATTTTGTAACTTAAGCTTCAATTGATTCTTTGCATCGAATTATATCATACATATTTATATAATATTATGTAAATCGACGATTGTGTGTTTCTTTGAAATTGTGTTGAACAAATTCAAATGATAATCACCCCAAATTGAAGTTATTAGTATTAAGGTATTAAGTAAATTATTCAATAATTATAAGAACACATTGTGATTATAGACCTAAAAATGAAGCCTAAACAATTAGAACGAATTTATGTCAAAATTTTACCAACGATGAGGCAGTTTAGAAGTCGACAATCGACACTTAAATATTCGAAACTTTGTCAAACCTATGTTAATTTATTTTTTACATGTGATGTAGTGAAAAAATAAAGAATAAAACAAGAACCACATGTGTCATTTCATGTCGGGTCACATAAAGTCACGTTTAAAGGAATAGTGAGTATCTACTACAGGAAAGGGGTTGATGACGATGATGATGATGATGATAAGTAGGTAGGTATACCTTCGAGGAACAGCCCGTACACGTAGACTCCCTCCGCGGGGCCCTCGTGTATATCCTCCCGGTTCTGCTTGGTGATCAAATTCTGAAGCACCACCGAGTCTAGCGCCCATCCCTTGTGGCTGCGCGTCACCTCCTGCCGACAACACACCGCAAATGTAGTTACTGCCGACACCCTTACGGTAAGTAACGGTGGGTTCCAAGGAGTCACACCAGATCCGGGCACAGAGTGACTCGTTGGGAGTTTTTTCCCATCGAGTTACACTGTTACACAAGTGTAACAGGTTAGGAACTCTTCTATAAAAATAAGTTGCAACGTGTAACAGTTTGACCCGACGGGAGAAAAAAATAAGACCGCCCACCCGACACAGATAGGTTAGTTTGTTAGGTTTTTTATAACTAGCATTCGCTATATTAATGTACATAATTAGAGTTGACAGAAGCACTTTTTTGAGACGCACTGTTACTTGTTGCAACTTTTTTTTAAGTAGTGTGTTCCCAGCGTGTAACAGTGTAACTCGATGGGAAAAAAAAACTCCCAACGAGTCACTCTGTGACCGGATCTGTTTATATAAACAATTCAGTAAGTAATCTATGATATCTGTTTGTCAATAACAATGGTTAAATAACCATTGCCCTTCACCCGCCGAAGCGATGTGGCGGTACCACACAGGCCAATGCAATCGATGAATACAGCTGTGCTGTGCTGAGTCTCTCGAGAGGGTAGCGGAGTCGCGGCGGAAGGTGATTCCAGACATTGCACGTCGACATTATAATTACAATGGGAAACACGAAAGCCGGTTACCGGTGGAAGATTGCCAATCGACGGACGCAAGATTGGTTTTCGATCGTTCAAATCGTATTAGCTAGGTACGTTAAGGGACTTTTATGCTACAGGAACGGGAGGGCCAAATCAAAACGTTTTTTTTTTACAAAATTTTCGACTCGCTTAGATTTATACAGGTTGGTTTTTTGTGACTAGTGGTCATGTCCATAATATTATAGTAATGTCTGAAACCACGAGAGTCAGAGAAAAGTCGTGACAGGAATCATGCCTTTGATTGATAAGAAAACAATTATGCACATTTTGTTGTATTTTTTTATACTTTTGACGGAAACGGACGCTCATCCAAAGTGCCCAATGTGGGCCCAGCTCACCTGTCTCATGGCCGTCAGGAACCCTTGAGGGTTGAAGAAGCCCGTCATCCAGAAGGCGGTGGGGCGTCCGGTGCGCAGCCAGATGCGGTACTGCTGCTCGCGCTCCAGCAGCTCCGTATACCAGAAACCGAGCGTGGCTGACTCCCAAGACACCTGGACAATTAGCATATTGCATTAGTTTATCAATGACAACACTGGTAGTTCAAGGGCAGGTTGCAGGAAAGAAGAAGAGAATAGAAGTAGAGGCGGATTTCCTACACGCTGGACGGATGCCATCGAGGCTGCAACTAAGGCGTCCATGACAGTGTGTTCTCGTAATGCGACGAACCGATGGAGTAGCGTTGCAAGATCAGTGATCACCGCCGCCGGGAAGACTGAGAACGCGCACCACCATCTTATGAACCACGACCACTGTATCAAGACTATCCGATCAACAGGACTACGGAAAAATAAAATTACCGACGTCCCATTACAGCAGAGCAGCATTGCAATGTCTTCGATGATTTTAATTATAATATTATCTATGTAAATTAATAGGTAAATGACACGTACAATTTATAATCCATCACGCGCGTCCATGTTTGTAGTTCAATTTGTTTAGATTTTTCTCGCTGTTTGAACGGCGAGATTAACGTAACGGCACGCACTGACACTGGCTTTTTTTTATAGTCTTTCCTGAGATATTTGTATTTCGTGTCGAGCTACTAATCTGAGGTCTATAATTCTAATAAGCGCAGTCCGCTAAATCTTGGCGGTATATATCGGTGCGCTACACCTAAACGGGTAGTTACATGCAAATTAGAAAAGATTATGCGATATGGTGTTTATTCTACTAAATATGTTGGGGTTTCGACATCGAAAATGAAATAACCAAATTTATGCATGCCATGCATGCATACTATGCATAGTTCTATATTACTAGCAGACACGGCCACGCGTTGCTGTGGCTAAGGTTTTTGTTATTGCGGCTATAAATTGAGATGTACTCGTAAGCTATCCTGTTAGACCAAACTGCACACGGTGTGTAAATTTGATTAAAATCGGTTCAGTATGCCCCACCGCGGACAAACAACGTGACGCGTAATTTATATAATCATATTAAGATTATGCGTCGTCTGCAGATGACGAGCGGCACGTTTGAAGTAGCGGCTGAGCAATCAGACTGTTGCGCTTGGTGTCGTGGGTTCGATTCCCGCCCGGAACAAATATTTGTGCGATTCACACATATTTGTTTCTGGTCTGGGTGTCATGTTATGTGAAATAATATGTCTGTAAGCAGTACATAACCATGACGCGGGCGAAATTGTAGTGTGGAACTAAGTACGTTTAATTAAAAACAAATAAAAAAATATCTTATAAGTGAAATATCCTATTCAATTAATTATTAATTATTCAATACATCGATCCTATGTACCGCTCGAATCGATAGTTGAAATGTTCCGATGTAGCAACCCATGAAAGAGAGGTTCCGCGTAGCAACCACTAAAATGTCTGAATTGACGAGTGTTGTACATAACAATATAGATACATACACGTATGTTACATAATATACGTATGTTGTACCATGTATTTTGAAGAATCTAACAAAGAGGGGACTAAACGTGGTATCTAAGAAGAAAACGGAATATTATAATAGACACCTTGGGTGCTCTTTGATAAATATCACAAAGAGTTATTTACAAATGAAACCTTTCCAAGCATTGTTGAGTTCTCGGTAAAGCAAAACGTGACGTTATTCGTCATGTGAAAATATGGTAAATTAGGGAAGTGGTAGTAGTACCTACTACCTACCTACAGTATTTATGAAATGTTTCTTGACTGTCATGTTCACTATAGTTTGAGTGAACACCGTAATATTATTAGTTATCTTTATAGATATAAAACAAAGTCGTGTTAGTTACACCATTTATAACTCGAAAACGGTGGGAACGACAGATTTTCACGATCTTTGCATTGTTTTTTTTTTTGCATTTGCAACCGGAAATATGTCTTAAATATAAACCAAAAATTAATTTCAAAAGATTGCGAAGTAGCCAATGCGTTTGAAGGTTTTTTTACCAAAATACCTATTGTTACTACCCAGTCGTTAGAGTCATCCCCGGTTGCGGCTGCTTCTATACTATTAAATAATGTTGACAGATGTAATGATGTATTTAAATTCAAATATATTGATGTAGACACTATTGTTAAGACATTTAAATTACTTAATATTAAGAACACTGAGGATCTGTGGGGAATGTCTACAAAAATTTTAACTTGTATTATTAATTCAATTGCCCCGTATTTGGTCGTTATTTTTAATACATGTGTCGATGAAGGAGTTTTTCCTGACGTAATGAAAAATAGTAAACTGATTCCTCTGTATAAATCCGGAAATAAAAATGACCCGACTAACTACAGACCCATCTCAATACTTCCCGCACTAAGTAAAATTTTTGAAAAAATTATCTTAAACCAATTAATGACTCATTTTAATTTAAACAGCCTGTTTCATACTGAACAATATGGCTTCACTAAAGGCTGTTCTACCACAGATGCAGGGATAAGGCTCTTAAAGCATATTTTCGATGCTTGGGAGAAGTCGCAGGATGCTATTGGTGTTTTCTGTGACCTTTCCAAAGCATTTGACTGCGTTAGTCACGAAACATTAATTTCTAAATTACAGCATTACGGGGTTCACGGGAAAGCTCTCGATCTTGTATTCTCGTATCTTAGTAACAGAATCCAGAAAGTGGATATAAATGGAGTAAGGTCATCTGGGTCGCTCACTACAATGGGTGTCCCTCAAGGTTCAATACTGGGGCCATTCTTGTTCTTGGTGTATATTAACGATCTTGCCTTTTTTGTAAAGAACTTATGTGATATTGTTTTGTTCGCTGATGACACTTCACTTATTTTTAAGGTTGACAGAACATACAACAATTTTGACGATGTTAACAAAGCAATCACGCTAGTTCTTAAATGGTTCACGGTAAATAATTTAGTGCTGAATTCTAAAAAAACGAAATGTGTAAAATTCTCACTACCCAATGTTAGAAGAGGCCACACAAATTTAAGTATTTTAATTAATAATGAGCCGTTAGATCAGGTAGAGTCAACAACCTTCCTGGGAATTAATTTAGATTCTAGATTACAGTGGGGTCCTCACATATCATCTTTAACTGGAAGATTGAGCTCTGCAGCTTTTGCTGTACGTAAAATCAGACAATTTACTGATGAAGCCACTGCAAGATTAGTATATTTTAGTTACTTTCACAGCGTTATGTCATATGGCATTATGTTGTGGGGCAAAGCCGCGGATATCCAATCTGTGTTCGTGCTACAGAAAAGAGCAATTCGGTCAATATATAATATGAAAACCCGCGATTCTCTCCGGGAACGATTTAAACACATCAATGTTCTTACAGTGGCTTGCCAATATATATATGAAAACTTATTGTATGTTCATAAAAATATTAACAAGTTTGCTAAAAATTGTGACGTACATAATTTCAACACTAGAAATAAAAATAAACTCAATGTACCAAGATTTCGGTTGCAGAAGGTTAGTGGTTCATTTATGGGGAACTGTATACGCTTTTATAATAAGTTGCCAGAGGGAATTGATCAATTATCCATGCAAAGATTTAAAACTTTTATTAAGGCTAATCTCATAAAGAAAGCCTATTACACTGTTAATGACTATATTAAAGATAAAAATGCATGGCCTCAATGCCCCCAGCTCCATGGTAGTAATAATTAACGTGAATTTTATTAATATGTTTTGAAATTTTTATATTGATGGTCATATTTATACCAATGTAAATATTGTGATTGAAAAAAAAAAATTATACATTATGAGAAAAAAAATATGACATCCCCGTAGAGTTTCTTGGTGCTGTCTTCTCTAACGGGCGTATTCCGAAGCACTGGTAGAATCAAACGGAGTTTCCTTTTCCTGTCTGAGATTCAATCCTGGACTTGAAAGGGAAACATCCTTTTTCAAACTCAAACCATACCTAATCAATTAATTATAGTTTGTTTTATTTTATGATTTTATTAATTTGTTTATTAGATTGAAGTGTTTGACTTGTAAAAGTGCGATTTTATTGCCTATTTACAATAAATGATTTGACTTTGACTTTGACTTTGACTTTGTTAGATTCGTATCTGTTCCGTAATTATAGTAGGTAAATTTCACGAAAATTAGATAAATATGGTAATTCATTTTCTCATACATTTTAGGAATGGCTTGACAGTTGAGAGGACACCGTCTGCTAGTATAGGTAGGTACTTATACATGAACGCTTTTTAATAATTACAGATGTTCCTATTTAGCACTTACCTACCTAATGTCAATATTTCCAGTAACCTAGGTATACCTAGTAAAAACATTAGGTATCCTCACTGAACTAGGTATAGGTAGGTAGGTACATTTACCCAATGATTTTTTAATAAAAGTGTCAACCCTTGCATATTTCCCTACTGCCCCCTGCAGTTTCCCTTATAACCCCGACCATGGGGTGAGTAGGGTATTGTGCACATTTTTGTGCTTCTTGCTTGTAATATCAATGTAAATGACTAAATAAGTATAAAACCTATAATAAAAAGGAATATAGGAATTAACCCTATTTTATCAGAAACCGATCCCCCCATTTTACGGTAGCACAATATAAATGCCACAAATGCCACGGTAAAAATGATTACCTATCTACTCGAGAAAACGCGTCATCTACCTTCATGATATAGATATTTACAGAGTTGATCATAAGTATTTTTGGCTTCAAATTATTGCGTAGTTGTCAGCGCCCTACGTAGGCCCGTTACCATGTCAATAGCGAGAAGCGACTCTCATCCTCCACCGTGCGCGTCCCTCCCGCACTCCTCCCGCTCCCCGCACCGTCGCTTAACACGTCCCGATATTGATTTATTTACTAGACAGGTATGATTGGGCATTATGAGAAGTCTCTCTTGCATAGGCCATTTCAAAGATTTGGCATTTGTGGAATTGGTAATATTGCATGGACGACGCATATGGCGTAGTGGCTGAGCAATCAGACTGCTGCGCTCGGTGTCGCGGGTGCGATTCCCGCCTGGAACGAATAGTTGTGTTGTTGTAAATATTTGTGTTTGTGGTCTGGGTGTTATGTGTATGTGAAATTACATGTCTGTAAACGGTACCTATACAAGACACAGAAGAAATCCTAGCGTGGGACTACGTTAAAAAATATGAATTATTAAATTGGTCCATTGTAGGTCCTTTTAGACTCACTATGTCAATTTGAGAATAGGGCATTGTGCACCTAACTTTTTATTTGCCTGTTCTAGGCCCCTGAAGAAACTCGTTGTTTATATTTCAGGCGAAGCTTAATAATTGCAGCCATGAACTTGGCCCTACGGGAAGTCTCCGGTTGGTGTGCTTATTAGGGGAAGTCCAATGCCCCGAAAAGTCAAGCGTGTCAGCAGGTCAAGTTCGACGCTTTATTGTTTTTAGAGTTCCGTACCCACAGGGTAAAATGGGACCCTATTACTAAAGCTCCACTGTCCGTCCCAGGTAGGTGTCGCCAGGCTTGTATCTCATGAACCGTGATAGTTAGTCGAAATTTTAACAGATGATGTATTTTTGTTGCCCCTATTTTAAAAAAATACTAAAAAATAGAATAAAATGAATAGTTGCGGGGGCTCCCATACAACAAACGTGTTCATGATTTCTCATTTTTGCTCGATAGTGATTAGGTACTGTAACGGTTAGACGCTTGAAATATTCACATAATATTTATATAGGTAGTAAATTAAGAGACTATCCATGCAATTTTAAGATAAACTGAACTACATTTACAGATTTTGGAAAAAAATACAGTCAGCAAGAACATGGTCATTTTAACCTTTCTTCTTTCTTTTAAAAAAACCTTTTTTTTATGTCAATCGATCCTGTTTCTTATAAGTACGGATCATATTATGTCTCTACTGAACTGACTGAGGTTTGAGTACATATACCTAACATGGCAATATAGCTCATTCATGTTATAGTGACAGCGAGCTGACTCGTAATAGCAACAGACGGAACATAGACACCGAAACTCCTTTTTTTTTTTTTTTTTTTTTTTAGGGGGGGAAATGCCTTCGCACTATCCCCTTCCGCCACGGGGGTGGCGGAAGGGGGGCGTGTGGGACTTGAACCCACTAAAACCCCCCCGTGAGCCGTCGATCCGCCTGGAGTGGGGCGAGATGGGGTCGTTTTGGCATTAACTCATATCATGGCATTGTACTGTGTAAGTATTGTTTCGTTGATCATGTATTGCAAGGGAATCATTACTGCCATTTTCACGTGGAAGGAACCCCAAACGTCATCAAACAAGGTGCATACTATTATCACAGCCTAATAAATCCTGAACATTTTATAATAAAAATTAGAGTAGCTGTATTTCCTAGCTGACTCTACCAAAAGCCATGTTTTGGTTTGGTAGAGTCATATTAAATTTAGTTTTAAAAAGTGGTATCTGTCGGGAATACAAAATAAATGTGATTAAAATGAAATACCATTGGTATTACAATTTGGTACTCGTTTGCAATAGATCAATATACTGAACTTAGGCTATACCGTACCTACATCTAGTTCCAAATTAACGCAATCAAAACTCTTCTTTATTTCTGTCTACAGAGTACACCTACACCGAGACGACCGCCTCGTGCCTCCGACAATGTGACCTAACCTATTTATAGAAGTGTAGGTCACATCAGAAATCAACGTCACACCTCCTATTGACCCCGCACTGTCACCGCATCATATCTCATCTCATCTTGTTGCAAGTTTGTGTTTCGCGTCGGACTTTACACGAGCCAAATTATCCTGCATACGCGGAATTGATGCATTGTGCCCACATGCGCAATGCTTTGGGGAGAATAAAGGAACACCCACCTCCTCCCATGGTCCTACCAACCTTGCGGTTATAAGGACCGAATCTGCGGCGCACGCCAGCCGGGGCTGGCGTGTCTTACAAATGTTTTTGTCCCTTCTACTCATTTACACTCTCCCCTTTCTGGGGCTGTTTGACGTCACAAACGACCTTCACCGTCGGGCGGCTCCCGAGACTCACGCGCAGAGCGCGTGGCGTGCCAACCGCGCGCGAACTCGCGCAGCTTTCCGAAACAGGCAGCGTCGCGTACCAAGTCGGGGTAGTAGATCTGCCCCACCCCCAGACGAGCGATCCCATCCATCATTCTGTCTCTCAGATCATCATACAGAGGACATTCCCACAGAACGTGGTGCCTGTCCTCTTCAGCCATACCGCACTCACACATACTATCGTCGCACAGAGTCATCTCACACAACCTCTTCCTGAACATACCGTGACCCGTTAGCAGCTGCGACACCTCGTAGTCCGACTCGCCAATAACTGACATCTGACCTAGCCTATTTAGAGTAATCTAGGTTAGATCTAAAGGTTAAGAGACTACGTTATGGATCCGAACGCGGCCTGACCTCGGCCCTAAGCATTGCATTCTGTCCCATCAACAAGTGGTGCAAAACAGGGTGGCTTCGTACAGAGGGAACCTTAGTACAGTATACCTGCGTATAATCATAATAATAAATAATAAAACTATATTTCAGATACCACAGATCGATATACATCATTTAAGAGTAGGTACAGACAACAAAAATAACACCATCAAAATATCAATATTAAAAATATCGTAGGATTACCTAAGATTTAGGTTATGCCTACAATAAGATTAACCCACGCAATATCTTAGAATAGAACAATCAGGTATACAGGTCACTTACTGCCCTTCCAACGTTCTTTCGTCCTAGTACATAGCGAGAACAAAACGACCCCATTGAGGTCGTGCCAGCAGTGCAGAATACACAATAATATTTACACGGCCAGATTGCAGCGATAAATTTTATAGTTGAAAGACTTTTAACCTTTTGTAAAAGTGTTTTGAATGTAGTTTATCATTATTTCTATCTGTCTCGTCTTGATGCGCCTTAGCTACAATAATTCTTGCAATTGTTTAAGTGGTCTCTAGCTAATGAACCAAAGTAAATTGCAGGTACCTATTCGTGTTTTAAAAAGTAATTGCCAGCCTACGAGGCATGGCTAAGATTATGTGGACCAGCTCTGAGTATGTTTGTGGAACCATGGTACTCGTGGTACGTGAAACCTTAAGACACTAATCTTGTCGCGTCAGGTTGTATAAAATAATAAATACAAAATGTCAGCATAGTTTTAAAAGAAAAAAAGAAAAAAAAGTGATATCCTCACACATTCTGAGTTTTATTGTAACATAATATAAAGTACGCGTCCCGTTGTTTGTCCGCGATGGACTTCTAAACTACTTAACCGATTTTAATCAAATTTGAACATGTGTGCAGTTTGATCTAACTTGAAAGCCTTAGCCACAGCAACGCGTGGCCGTGTCTGCTAGTATTATATACAAAAATATAAATCTGTTGCTACGAAATCTTACCTGCTAATGGCTACGCCTACGGTTTAATCCCCATTTAATTCCATTGCTACGAATTCTTTTCAATTAAGTCCATCGCAACGAGTTCTCAGTTACCATGGTTACGGTTATCCTCAATTAGATTTACCATTATGTTTTAACAGAGGAAGACCAAATTAATTTTGCCTTTGAGAAGAAATATTTATTTACACTCCGGCTAAGAATATTGACGCACATTCAGGCATAATAATACAAATGGAATAAAATCTCGGATTTACTTGTCTTGTTCTTTTGTCAAAATTAGTGTCTACTGTTGTCTACTCGTGTCTAGAAATGAAGTTATACGAGTATGGTCATCAATTCAAGAAAATCATCAAGTATGACCCCTGTGCAGGGTTAATTACAACTTACAACAGTTTGTCGATAATAATTACATTTTCATTTTCTATTGTGGTGTGTATTATACAGTACCATCTCGAAATCAATATCCTTAGCTCGGATATACCAGGGCAGCAGAGCCGCTAAGCGGTAAATGGAAATCTCATTGTGTTTGTGGTAAAACTTCGTCGGTGAATTCCTAACCTTAAAAAATTCCTTAGCAGTTATCAATTTCTGTGAGAATTATCGACTAATATAAAAAACACTATTCGTAGGTAAGCGCAACACTTTAGTATGTCTGGACTCCCATGGAAATGAAGGCATAGTCGCCCGAAAAATCACCAAATTGGGATAACTGTTTTTTTTTTCTATAGGATTGAATTTATGGACTTGCGTATCGAACAATGGATATGCGTAATTATGAATTACAGGACAAAGTTTGTCCTGTCCGGTAGTATGATTTATACATAACATTACTGTGCACCG
Organism: Hylaea fasciaria; assembly: GCA_905147375.1. Classification (NCBI taxonomy): domain Eukaryota; kingdom Metazoa; phylum Arthropoda; class Insecta; order Lepidoptera; family Geometridae; genus Hylaea; species Hylaea fasciaria. The sequence goes on from LR990192.1 coordinate 2,020,051, forward strand.
CATTTTCAGCCACGTTCGTTATTATCACACAGCCTAGGAACCGTTAATTTATGCTGGATAAAAAGTACATTTTTATTTTATTCCAGGACCTATAGTATCTGTGTACCAAATTTTATCAAAATCCATTCATCCGTTATGCCGTAAAGAGAGAACACACACACACACAAAATTTCGCATTTAAAATGTAGGATATTTTACGATAATAGGAAATACTGTTATCAGTTATTAATTGCCCCATATAATGGGAACGCTTTCAGAAATAGCGGGGACCAGCGTAAGAAGACTCCAATGTATATCTATTATACCACAAAATTCAGAAACATTGTACTAGGCAAACATGATCTTATGAGAGGTCATGTTGAAAACTAGGTATAACTTTGTCTACACACGCTATACCGTTTGGGGTGCTACTGTGAACTGCGACTATTACCGTAAAATTTCATAAATATTTTCATAAAATACTTAAATTATCTCTTAAGCTGATAATATAAGAAACGGTAGACAACGGAACTCAATAAATTGGTGACAATTACAGAATTAAAATTAGAGACTGAATTACAAAAATGCTCGGCCGCTATCTAACATTACATTATTAACCCCCTTTAAAATATACAGCTGATTCAAACAAGTTTCTTTGGAGAACATGTTCCGTCAACAAAGCTGAGCTTGACTTGAATATGTAAATTTGGAGTTTCAGAGTGCCCTAGGTGGGCGGGGCTAACCCCTCAACCAAGATCACTAGTTGTGTCCAGGGCTGTCACCTTTTTATTTAGCAGTTAAAATGCATTTAGTTATTATAGGTAAGAAAAAAGTACAAAGTATCAAAATAAAGTACTTTTTAGTTGGCTTTATTATAATGTTTGAAAACATATTTTTATTGATTTTAGCGGTATGTATCAAATAAGCATCTTTACTAAACAATTGCACGCCATCTCTACACAACCACTTAACGAAAAAATACTTACGACTTCCAAAGAAACAAAATCATGGGAAATAAAGTATTGTCGTGTACATTATTGTTCTCATAAAGTATAGAGTACAATTACCTGAAATAAAGTACAATACTTTATTATAAAGTACGGGTGGCAACACAAAGCAGTGCACTACAAATTGTATATTATGTTAACACGCAATATTACATGTCCGTCTCCTTGTATTATAATTTGCACACCAGAAAGTGTGTATTGGTGAGTGGTTGGGTTGGGCCATGTGTAATGGTTGGGCCACACATATAGTGATATCCCATTGAATATCCCTGTTGACGATGACCATAACAGTGAATGGATATACTACACTATGGTCATCGTCAACGGCCGACGTCGCTTGAAACAACGCAGAAATTGTCCCGAAGATTTATCGCCATAAATTTGACTGGCCACACCAATCGTCATCGTCAACAGCCAAATCCAAAATGAACCAAACTCAAAAAGCAGGTGAACGTCAAAAATTGGGATATTCAACGGCAATGTCAATGCCTTATCCCAATTGTGTGGCTACACTTATACGGCGAACGTCAAAAAATGGGATTTACGGGATATTCAATGGGATATCACGATACGTGTGGCCCGTCCATAATGGAATGCCCGCGGGACCCGCGCGTCACGCATGCGTCAGGTGAACGCTATCTCTTCCCGGTCATGGCACCCTAGTACAACACTGGTTTAGCGGTGCCGTTCCAGGCCTACTACGTAATAAACGGCACCATGATAGACGCCACCGTATGAAACCGAACGCGGTGGCAAGATGGCCCAAAATTTATGTATACCTACTTTAGCACACACGTAAGCAACAAACTTTACCAGTCACTAGAGATGTAATCAGATGGTGGTGGCGGTAAAAATAGAGTATGTGAACATAGCTAAATAAACACAATTACGAAATAAATATTATGGGACTAATCATATTTCGCAAAAAGAAAGTGGAAATGCAGTCGGTGCTTAGGCACCATGTGCCTTATGTTCACGGATGTTAAATGTTTTGTACGTTCAAATATTTTATAATAATAATAATATTTATGAATTCAAAACCTAAAAGTGAAGTTGCGTTTGATTTTCTTTAGAGTTAAGTATACACTCAGTTTGACATTTGAGAATAATTGGGTAAAGCACAAGACCGTAGGCAAAAAAAAACGTGTATTTTGATGATAAAATCAGTGAGAGGCCTTTGCCCAGCTGTGGGACAAAACAGACTAACTACAACACAATACACACTAAAGCACCACGTAACAGAGCAATGAGAGGTAGCAAAAATCTATCTTATATAAAGTGCCATTATTGACTCATCATCATCATCAACAGGAAGACGCCTACTGCGAGCTCCCGATGAGCTGTCGCTAGTTGTTTTGAGTAAGTATATTATGTACTCGTATACTTGTATAGTACTTGAAAGGAAACATCCTTTTTTCAAACTCAAACCATAATCAATTACTGTTTAATTTAATGTATCGTACTTTATGTTTTTATGATTCTCTTTGTTAACGAGAATTAGCTGTTTGACAAGTCAAAGTCAAAGCATAAAAGTGCGATTTAATTGCCTATTTACAATAAATGCTTTGACTTTGACTTTGACTTTTTTACACTAAAATGAAGCGCTGTGCTCTACAGTGGGGTGATATGCGTCGTTAGGTTAGGTTAGGTTATTGTTGGTCGTATGAGGTTGTGCTAGCGTCTAACGTCAGAGTTTATTAGGCCGCCCTACAGCCTCTAAAACAGCCGAAATTAATATTGTATCTCCTATCCAAGATTGAAATCGATCTTGGATTGCTGCCTATCGTTCGATCGATTTCCAATCTGCGTGCCGTTATAAACCAATCCACGGATCGGTTTTTGGCACGTTTGACCCTAAAAATGTATTGTGATATCAATCCCAGATACAAAATTTGGATTGGATTGATTATTAATTTCGGCCGTAAGTCGATAGCAACCGGGACAGACGGATTAACGTGACCTGAGACGGTGCGATGGAAAAAGGCATAAAACTTGCGAAAACTCATCGGTGCGGGGCGAAGGACGAACCCTGTCGTTGGATTCTAAAGCGCAGAAATTACCACCCGACCGCCACCTGTCTGGGTTTGATGATGAGTAACAGTTTCGAGTAGCCACCAACCTTCAGCCATTTGGCGGGGATGCGAGCGTCGTACATCGCGTCGAGCGACTCCCGCAGACCCTGGCTCATCACGATCGTGCCGTCTATGGCCAGCTTCAAGTCGCACAGTGTCGACTGAACCGTTTTGATGACGCGCTGAATCCTGTCTATCTCTTGCCTGCAAAGATAACTCCTCTTACTATGGCATATTAAAATCCAATACGATATCGCTTTCGATTCCCGCACAAGGGGAAACATTTGTGATTGTAGATATACGCTTCTTAGCAATTATCAGCAGTAAGTAGGTACCATGTAATATTTTTTTTAACGAACGACATACACCTTGCCACTTACAAACCTACTAACCATTTACTATTAAACCTATAACAACATGCTTTCGCTATTCTAAATGTCAAAACTTTAATATAATGTTTGGGATTACCTTAAGAAAATATTCATAGGTAAGAAAGCGCCCATCTTAAGCAAAGCTTCCTTAACTTCAAAACTGACGTACTGCTTCGGCAGCTTCTCCAGCATATCCTCTGCCAGTCGATACACAATGCTCTCCCTGGTCTCACCGCCTCCGCCCCCGCCCTCTTTCGGCTGCACGCTCAGGATCGTGTCCAGGATATCCTTGGCGCTGTTGATCTGGTAAGTGATGTCAGCATTGCCGTGCAATCCGAACACTTCGGGCGTGTCCGTCAAGGGCAACTGGTTTATATAATCCACGTAACCCTGCAGGTTCCTGGTCTGCGGCACTTTGTACCCTTTATAGAACTCGAACCCCGGCCGGAGTAAGACGTCGCAGAACCACACGTTGGTGAACGTCGTCAGCAGACGCTTGTCGAAGTCGTCCGTGACTCGACCCCCGTACATCACCTCCCCGAGCATGTAGCAGATGGTCGGCCACGATATGCCCTTTTTAGGATCAATCTCATCCAGATGATTCTGCACAAATTGCACGCTGGACGCGTAGTCGGATTGATTGAACTCGTACGGTACATTCCAACCTAGAGGCCCGAACTTCCTTCGCTCCTGCAGAATCGTGTGTAAAAACGCAACTGCGTATAGCAGGGGAGGCCACTGGGAAAGGGAAGAGTAGTCTAAACTGTCTTGAGTGATGTTTTGGTATGTCCTCTTCATGCTCGCTCGGATGCCTTGAGGCGGTTCGTTGGTGAACTTGATTGCCATTTGTAGTAAACCAATGGGGAATTCTGTGTGGACTTCTGTGGTCAGCCAAAGACGGAATGACTCTTGGATGTGTTCGGTCTCGATGAGCGCGTCCATGGCCTCGACGCAGAAAGGTAGTGACAGGTGGATGTTCTGAAGCAGCACCCAGCCGCCTTCGTTCATGGAATCTGATATCATCTTCCGTGCGACTATCTCCTGCCCCTGCCCCATCGATACGGCTCTAAGAACTGCAAAAAAAACACTTTATCTAACATGAAATCGCCTAACACGTGATTCCCCCCTGTAGGGATTGTGGCCGGGAAATCCTGGGAGATGACCTGTTCTTGTGCCCGGGAAATGTAATTCGAGAAATACCGCGAGAATACGAGAAATTGTTATACATTAAATATCCAGATATCAGCTAATTTGCTATTTCATTATTTGAAGGAAGCAGGTGGAAGACGATAGGTAGGTATATTATTTAGTTTTAGTACCGCAAAAGCGGCACTCATTGTGCCATTTTTCGTCGTTTCATTTCTATTTCAGCTTTTCTTGTGTTCATACCAAACATTGCATAATGCACAGTATTGTATAATATATATATACAGAATACGATATTATAGAGGTCAGATTAAACTGATAACTTTCTGTGTGAAAATAACGGTTTTTTTCATGGTTATAATAGTTTTCGTTATAGTTATTAATAGGGCTATTGATTTTCGATTGTTAATTATTATAGTTTCGTCATTAAAACTACATATTTTATTAACTATACGATTAAACGCGTAAATTATACGCGGTGACATTTCACTCAACTTGCGATGGCCCCAAAAGTAGGTTAAACAATTGACTTCTATGACTTTACCTAAGTACCTACGTTGTTTTCATAGTTACATATAGTAACCGAGTTAAATTATGTAGGCATAATGATGTAACTTGGTTAATGGGAAGAGCTCGGCCGTTACGTTAGAACGGCTTTATTTTGGTCGAAATGACCCCAACACGTATTTTTTTTATTTAGGTCTAAATGCCATGACATGCTTACTTGAGTGTTTGAAGATATTGTGTTCAATACTGTATAGTTTTTGATATAGTTGACTGTTTAAAAAAATGTGTTTTGTATTGGTAAATATATTTTTTTTCATACTTTCAATTGATTGGGTTAAAGTTATTGAAAGGATTGTTCATTTTTGACTTTTATTTATAAAACGATGTATAATGAGGATATTTTTTTATAAACAAACCATTTCAGTAACAAAAGGACAATGTTCTATTTTCTGGGAAGTCCCGAGAAAAGAGTCGCAAAAAATTCTGACGCCCGAGAAATGAAATGGGTTGAGAAACAAGAATCCCTATCCCCTGGCTATTATATAATATTATATATTAAATATTGAATATTTCAAATCATTCTATCAGATGACATCATCAAGCATTTACATATTATTTTCTCGCAGAATATTGTGCTCGGATTAGGAAAAGGTGCGTCGCTTCACTTCGTTAATCAAGCGGAAGTTAAATATTAATACATAATGGATGTGAATACCATTAGCCCGTATTCCACAGAGAAAATAGTGTTTAGTGATGTGTGAATTTCAAACATGTGAGATTTCAATTCTTTGGAAATTTACACGTGGGAGCTTGGTCCTTGAGTTTGTTTGTTGAATGATGCCAGCCTCTGTATGGTGAGCAGGAATCTCTATCGAGTAAGTATTCGATACGTTAACTGTCAAAATAATTTGTTTTATATTTGATCAGTAGGTACTCCTACAATAGGGCAAGCACAAAAATGTTAACTGTTCGTATCGTTAACGAATCGATCAAGCTAATCATTTGCGTACGCTTCTTGTCGATATTGAATGTCGCTGATTAAATCTAAAACGAATTTTACAGTTATTAGAGAATATTTTCTCGATAGAGGTTCCTGCTCTACTTGTGTCAGTTTGTCAGTCCGCCCAAGGACAACTGATATGGCTTGACGACTGCTGTAAGTCGATACCAACCATGACCTCAAATTATATGCAATAGCGCTGATGAGGCGACACTTACCAATCTCCTGAGCTTTGGCTAAAGAGGCAATCTGCGCCGACGGGTCCGAGCCGATTGACAAAACACAAATGAGCGGAGTCCGGGGCTCCGACTCCTCCCACGTCGCCTCCAGGTTCAGGATGCAACCTTCGCCGTATTCAGGCCCCAAGGAGTCTGGAAACACACACTCGTGCAGCAGTTGAAAATTACATTCTACGAGTATGTCTAATTATTATTAGCCAATATTTGGGTAGAAAAGTAACAAAATCTTGTCAATGATAATTACTGTGCTTGTATAAAAACATGAATATCGTAAATATGGTATCGTGTGGCCAGCTGATGTTAAAGCATCAGATCAAGGTTACCATGTTCTTGTAATATCATTGAACAGCATACTAGGATATCAGATTTCTACTTTAAGGCGCGTGGAAGTTGCTTAAATAATATTATGATAATCTTTAAACGCTTCTGCTGAACAGATTTTTGTAAATCATAGCTTGCAATAATATGAATTACTTTTCAAACAAAATATCCAAATCAATATGGACTTATCCGTAAGAGAGTGATGAAGGCGCAGACACATGCACAGATATAAGTACAGGTAGGTACGTTCACTAAACACCCCTCAGTTTGCGTCAGACAGACACACTCACATGGTTTATATGGTTTTGTAGTACACCCTCCTCATTAAATCGGGCATTTAAAAGTAGCGTCAAAGGAGTGAATTCCTGTGATTACGTTTTTTTTGTAAGTTAGAAGATGCAGAGGCTGTCAATAGTTCGAGTCAATATGTGCTAAAATTATGGATTTATTTTTACTGCTGCCGCAGTGCGGCGAGAAGAACGAAAGAATAATATAAAATCCCGAAGTACAGTCAGTCTTAATTAACGTGTGAGGTTCGGACTATTCCTAGTTCCAATCGATATTATGTCTAGTAAGAAGGTTTTTAGTTAAACTTCAGTGTGGTGAATATAACTTACCGACGATGTATTTTCGAGCCTGCGATAAAGTTCGATCGGGACTCCAGGATCTTATGAGAAGCAGTTTCCGGAAGACGTCCAAGCTGTCGTGGTAACCGCTCGGTATAGTCTCCTCTTCAGGTTTCGCTTTCTCGTACCAGACGCGCCATTCTTTCTCATTGGTTGATATCTAAAACAGTGTACGGTAACACTACACTATTAGCCGATTTGTCGTATTGGTTAAAGGCTAAAATAAAAAGTTTTCTTACCCTAGAAAGAACGTCTGAGAACGTCTGCAATTTGCTGATTTCAACTAAATTCAACCAAGTTATATCTAAGATCCACCTGAAGGGCTTCGGCGTAACGGCGTTTAAGTCAAGAGATGCTCCGCCCTTTATGAACGCCATAAATTCGTCGTGCGACATGAGACCTTTCTGGTAGTCAATTTTCATTGCCAGCATAAGAGTGAACAAAGCTTTATGTCTTTCGTACAAACTACGCAATGTGAAGGCCCACACCTCGTGCGTCAAGTATTTGAGGATGATGTTGATGCGTTCCTCTGTGACGTTAGTTTTTGTGGACTTCGTTATGGAATTGTCAAATATGGTCAGGAATTGTTTTAATGAATTCTGATACATGAGGTTGACGTTGCTCATTTCTACGATCAAGAAATAGAGGATGGAACCTCTCGCCGCGACCGCTCTGAACTCTTCGCGCGCTTTGATAATCTTCTTTTCCGTAACTTCTGCAACTTTGAGCTTCTCGTTAACTTCCTCCGCTGTCGTCTTAGTTATTTGCAGCACTTGAATCAGGGCTTCATCATCTACTAAAGATCCCTCGGAAGATGTCAACCGACCAAGTAAATTGCTTTCCAACTCCTTCATACTCCTTTGATTTTTCATAACAGATTCAAATAACGCCACTCTCTCTTCTTCTAAATCTGATTTCTCCATCAGTATCACTCGCCCAAGCAGCTGGTCTTCCAGCCCTTGCATTGTGACGGTAAAGTCAATGATGGACGTCTTTGCGCTGATCTCGGGAGAGTATGCCGGATTGGGCAGTTTAGTAGTGATGTACAACATGAAGCCGGGCATGACATCGCATTCCTTATCACCCACTATCACCTTCTCGATTGAGCCCGATTTGATGAAATTCTTCTCGAGGACATTGTCTATGACGGGGTCTAGCTCGACCCCAACATCTTCCATCAGCAATGGGCGGCCTAGGGAAAGACTGTCTTCCAAATGAGTTCTAAAGTATTTGTGATTAAGAGATGTGATTTGCAGTTCATTCGAGCTCTCTTTGTTTTTTATCCAGTTCTTTCCTTGCGTTTGAGGGTCTACTAAAAGGGGATAAGATCTAGATTTGGTTACTATTAACGCGTTTTGCACGGAGAGGTCATCATTCGGCAAGCCTTGTAAAGTCCATTCGGATATTGTGGCATTCTCTACGAGCATATTGGTGATGTTCAAGCCGTCTGTGACTGGAATTTGTTTGCTCTTCAATATACCCATCCACGTGTCGAGTAGGCTGTTTCTAAACTCTTGGTTGTAAGGACCGCAGTAGGATAAGAACCCTGTGGCGAGCACTACATCACCAACCAGTCTTCCTAATTGCTCTTTAAAGTCCTTACTTTGCTGAGTCCATCTAATTTTCTCGCCACCTAGTCCGTTGATTAAGGCCGTGGCGGCCGTCATCTTCCTCAGACACACATTGGCGGCGTCTGTGAGCTGTTGCTTCTCGGAGACAGCTGACTCGTACTGCTCCTTGACTTTTCGAAGCGACATTTCTCGCTCTTCCAATTGCCGTTCAGCAGAAGACAAATCGTCCATTGCGACCTTTAGAAAAGATATGATTACCGACGTCGTACTGCGGTGTTAGTTCACGCCATTGATATTACAAGATAATATACTGACCTTTAATCTCGCTTCTTGCAGCAACAGATTAGCTTTTAACGGCAACACTTCTTTATTAACGCTGTGGAAGAAGGCCATAGCTTTCGTCCACGAGAGTAGACCAGCCACGTCGCCGCAGACTCGTTTTGCCGTGTCCATATTGTAATCTTCCATTTCAAAGTATGGCATTAGATGCTCTACCATTTCATTGTTTATTATGTCTTTGGGATAATTTTGGAGTTGCAACAAGAAAGTAGTACTGGCCATCATCTGTGAAACAATGCATTCAAATGTATAAACATTAAATCAACAATAGTATTTTTATTCCACTAATACAAAAGTCATGCTCGTCATCAAATTATAAGACCAAATATCACATTTCAAGGTCCACTGTCGTACAATAGCAGACATTGGAAAAAATGGCATGGTAACTGAGTGGCGGAATAAAGCTGATGTTGAAGATTATAACGGTTACCTTCAGAGATTCAGCCCATGATGGCTTAGGACATGGCGCTGCCGTGTCAGATATAAGAGGATGCAATCTCCTTTGAAATAGAATGAGTACACAGTCCATAATTCTCATGATGAGATGAGGAGGCCGGCCGAGCTTCCTGACCGTCGCGATGTGAGCTGGTTTAATGGTATTAAGGGCAGCCTCTGCCTCTTCAAGTGCTGGCTTGGCTGCTTCCAGCTTCATCTCAGCCTTCTCTTTTTCTTCTGCAATATACGCCACTAGAACTTCAGCCTTCTCTTTAACTATTTGCACTTGATTCTTTACGATTTCAGCTTGCATCGCCCGCTCTGTCACTTCGGTCAGTACACGACCGGCTTTTTCTGATGCCAATGCTAAGTCTTGTTCCATCACAGCTAAGTCTTTTTTCAGTACCTCGACCGAAATCGACGCTTCTCGGAGTTTTTCTAAACCGGTATCCATTCTTAGAGCTCCATCGCCAAGCTCCTTTTGTTTCATATGGTAAATGGTTTTGTATCCACCGATGAAGTTCAAATAGGACTTGGGTGTAACGTGCGAAGACCTGCGGAATCTTTGAAAGTATTCTGCGGACACTTTTGAAACGACGTCTTGTATTGTGCCTAATACGGTGACCAGCTCTTTTTTCACTTCGTTTGTGCATTCAATCTCAAACTCGGCTAGAAAATGATCCGCGACCGACACTAGCGCGGCTTTAGGCCAGGGTTGGAACCAGTCGATGGTACAGCCGGAGATGAGAGCAGGGAAACGCATCGCACGATACCGGAACGCTTCGCTCACCTAAAATGTCAGACATTCTGTTATTACCCATCAAAATTCAAGTACTTAAGGCACTTTTGCTTAAAACTTAACATACTGCGTTCACAGAAATTTGAAGCTGTGATCCGTCCACAACATTTGCTATAAAAATAAACGTTAAGTATAATAGTGTGTTCTTGTCAGATCACACATCACACAATTTGGCTGGAGTTATGGCTTTACTTACAGGAGAAAAACACAATACAACATGGAGATTTTGACATGTCCTGTTCAAGAAATACTCCATCACCAATTCGTTGGTCAGTGAGCGTTTTTGATTTTCACGCTTCATTATCGGCGTGAGTTCCGAAATAATTTCTTGCTGTTCGTCCTTTGTGAATAAGTTAGATATGACACCCGAAGACAATATATTATTCAGGTATTCAAGGAAACCCTCCTCTTTTATGTCCAAATCGGTGAATATAAACGTAGTCCCCTTGCCTTGAACACCGCACGACCGATACAGGAGTTTCAAGTCCTCCAAAAAATTGCCCACATTATAGGACCTAGTCAACGCAATCTGGAAGGATCGGTATCCTGCTATGAACGTGGATAGTTTGGTCAAGGACTGCTTCCCCGAGCCACCGACGCCGACCAACATCACATTTCCCCTCGGATGCCTGATCACTCTGGAAATCTTGACCAAGTGAAGCATGGCGTCGGGGAAGAACACCAGGTCCATGCCGGAGCCTCGCACCATCTCGTTGAACTGCGACAGGAACATCTGCAGGCGTTCGCGCAGCTCGCTGTAGTCAAATACTGGTTCATACACCTTGGGTAGCTCCATATCCGCATCTTCGCCTTCTTCACCTGTCGGCTCTGGAGCATCTCTGAAAAACACCGAGTTAACATAACAAGTGACCTTTAAAATAAAAATGAAACAAATTATTGGGAGAAATTTGAGAATCCATCATATTATAGTGGCTATCGGTCTGTCGAGACCTACCTCATAAAATCTACAAACACCGGTTCCTTTTCCATCATCTTTCTGTATTCCACGCCCAAAATTTCCTCGGCTATATCGTACATTGCTTTATTGAACCAATCCTTGTCTTTCTGATGCGTAAACCTGTCGGAGAACACCCTCGAGAACTCGTGCTTCCACAGAAGCATTAGACATTTCTCCGACTCTATCACAGTGGGCAGGGTGCCTACCATGCCTTGCCATACCCTAGACAAGTCACGCAATGAAAACACATAATGGAATTTAGCTGGCGTTGGTAACAAATTCAGCCGAGTCCGCATCCAGAGCTCCCGAGTCATAGGGATGACTTTCTTTATCAGTTGGCGGACTTCCAACGCGAACCCTCTCTTCATGTTGTAATGGCCTTCACCGATAACCTTAAAGATTTTGTCAATAGCTTCATTGTTAGGAAGAGGACAGTTGAATATAGCAAACTGGCGTTTTAAACGAGCCGGTATATCGTTTCTGCCGCCCCCTGAAAATGGCAAGCTCTTCAGAACTGATAATAAGACTTATTTAACCGTAACTAAATATTTGTATCTATCTTGTGTTATTTGTAATCTCAATCAAAGTGTGCAACTGTTACCTGGTTGCCCCATTGCACCCAAAAACTGTATATCCACTACTGTGGTGAAGTCACCAGGTTTCTCTAAACTATAGAAACCGCCCATGCTCATCTGTTGCCTGACAATTTCGTTGGTAATCTGGTCGCCCCACTCGTTTATCTGCGGCAGGTTTATATCGTCTATGAACACTAACATCTTCTTGCCTCCGGGAGGTCCGAAGGTCATGCCGCTGCGTTTCTCCACGTAGCTTTCTATCGTCTTTTGGAACTGATAGGGGCTCGTGGCTGATGAGAAATTAAACGACCGCCCCATGAACTGTTCCGGATTAGCGTTTTTCATGTAAGCCTTCATCATCACCGTTTTCGCCGACCCCTGCTCACCCAGAAGGAGCACCGCCTTGCCTTGCTTCGCGATGCAGTGGATCAAGTAGTTGATCCTTACGTTATCGGTTATAGGCACTAGGATGCTCGCGTAGTCAGGAGCTGCAGTGTCGGGGTACTGATAGTTCATCACCAAATCGTCCCACAGCTCCCACTTGCCCGGATGCTTTACATAGAAGTCGAACAATATGCTCGGCTTATTGTTGGGATGTTTGGGCAGGTCTAGAATTTCGTGAAAGTTCTTCTTGATGTACGCGTCGTACCTGTGCCTGTCGCCGGTCTCCAACAGGGATCCGAACCCCCAAATGAGGGTGAACACGTATATTTTGTGTAGATGTTCGGGCGTGAACAATATGATCTCTTCACCTTTTTCCTTTTCTTCGTCATCGTCCACATCCCCATTTACCGATTTGCTAGCAGAAGGGTCCTCAGTTTCGACTATCTGCGGCGGGATCAAGCCCTCCAGAAGACTGAGCATTTGCAGAACAATGTTCGCTTGGAGAACTCTCATGCTGAACATGAGATTTTGGGTGCACCACGTGAATACGCTTGGAAAGGTCTGATCGAAGAGCGCGCCGAATATTTCGATTTCACGAGGCGACCTCGATTTCAACCACGCACGACGAACTGAAATTGTAAACATTAGCCTGACTATTACTGATACTGCGATTTTGTTTATACGCCACCACGATTGGCGCAAGATCTACAACGTAATCAACAAGCAGGTGACTTCAGATCTTACATAGTACATAATAATAGGTCCCTGTACAGGCTACATTTTGTTCCGGGGAAATGTACAGTGCCTGCGGGAAAACGGGCAACGGAGGCGGAACCACTAGCCGCAGCCGGTGATGTACAAAAACTGACCAGGATCCCAGTCCAGGCCCGATGCGCTCATGTACACCATGCCATTGCGGGACACCGTGGCCGGCGACGCGTTGTCTATATTCTCCGGTTCGAAGATGATCTTGGAAGTCGGTGACATCGTGAGCCGGTCGCCGTTCGCTAGCGTCAACGTCTTGTTGTCATCCAGCACCGAGTTCAAGTTCTCTATCCAGATGCTATCCACGGGGCCGTCTAGCACGAGCCAAATGTATTCCCCCGTCTTGATCTTGAGGGTTTTCCGCCACAGCGCTGAGAATATGCCGTCGGTCCAGTCGTTCGTGGCGACGTCGAGCCGCCCGAACATCTGCGACGCGGTGATCGCTTTGGGATTCATGCGCATCTCTCTGCAAATAAAATAATGACTCGCTTAAAACCAAGTGAGGTGTAGTCTTATGGTAGCTTAAGGTCGGTACATATCTAACTGAAACTGCGTCACGAATTATCGGTCTCATAGCGCCAGAAAAGAAAAATCCTAAATTTTAAAAGTGGTTAATAATTATACCTTTAATCTCTATTTTATCCCAAAAATATGAAATTTCATTTCAAAAGTACCTAATGTTAGTTAGGTACCTACCTAACTAGATAATCATTAAACTTATTGGAAAATATATGCAATGGGCATTTATCCGATAGCTATAGTTAGTGCTTGAGTTTTCTCTTGTACACATTTATGCTGTGACATTTTTTTAAGTACATCATTACGCAAGGTTTATACATATTCTGTTTTCTTTCCATAATTAGTACGCGGCTTTGTCAGTAAGTATGTTTGTATTTATTTCTTTTTATTTTATTTATAGTTGATGGTACTTGTTTTGATTTTTCTTTTATGTTATATTGATTCTTCATTTTAATAATATAAATCGGCGAATGAACTTGGAAGACGAACAGATTATTAGGATAATTTTAAAAACATTCTCAGTTTAGACAGTTCAGTTTAGTATGAGGGTATAAGGTACCTGTAAGTTATAATATTTGATTAGAAATAAAATATATAATCCCGCGCCCGTTTATGACTTGAAAGGTTTTAAAATTACATATCTAAAACTGATATAGGGCCCCCACCTGTGCGGATTCTCCAGTTCGGAAAGGGCGTTCATTAGTGTGTGGATGCACGTCGTTTTCCCCGCGCCCGGGGGCCCAAGGGTCATAATCCCATGACGCACTCGCTGCGTCTCGTACAGCTGAAACATCACAAGCTTTATGTCACTAGGGGTACATGATGACGATTATTGGGTACATTCCCGCATCGATGAAGCTTTTCAAATTGAACCCCTACGACGACGGGCACGTTCACGCAACGTGAAACATTATGAATATACGTGTAGAAAATAAGAATCCGTCGAGACGAATCGTGACATAGATGTGAACAAATTACAAAGAAAGTTGAAAAGGAGTTAATGTGTAAGGGATGACCAGATTGCACTCATTATCCATGTTTATAAAAAATACAGGTTTGACCAATATACGCTGGTTTATGCGTGTAATCAAATTATACTATGACCAAAATTATACACTAATCTGTAGATATGTTCCAAAGTGAATAGTTTTCGCGAGAGACACCTCCAAAGTGGTAAAATGTGTCCCCATCCCTGTAACTTCTAAAATCAGAGAATGATAACACAAAAAAATATATATGATGTACATCACCATGCAAACTTTCCGCGAAAATTGGTATGAACGAGATCTAGTAAGAAGTATTTTTTTAATACGTCTTAATTTGTAAAAAAATGCACTATTATTAAAACATCGATCAAAATTACAACGAACTACAAGAACTTTTATATTATGCTATTTGGTGCTACGGAACCCTTCATGGGCGAGTCCGACTCGCACTTGGCCGGCTGTTTTGTGATCATACGATTTGTCTTTATTAGGACAGGTGTGGGCGGGGGATTGTCTGGACGCTTTGTTTTATACATTATTCGCTTCGTAAATGTGAACTCTTTTTTAACGAATTGTTACCAATTTATAACTGACTGTCCGTCGGGATCAAGATGATACAGATAATAGTAATATGTTTGTTTCAGTCAAAGGGATTCGGTAGCTAACATATTTCTATACAACCATATTATAATATGGGCCTGAGATGAACAGATGGTACCTATTATACCTATGAGGATATTTAAGTGATTGTAGATCTTGGAATTAAAGAGGTAATTACATGATTGATTGCAAGAAAGTAATCGCGTTCTTATTATTTCCTTAATAAAACTATAGGTTTACATTATAACTGTCTAGGTTTGTCAAAGATGTACTCGTACTAAGGAAGATTTATATGATTTGATGTCAGCATACATTTTCAATTGGATCGAAAGTTGCATGACAATAAATTTTAGATGAAAAATTATTTTAACACACGCTTGCAGCATACTTCAACGAATAACCTCGTTAGGAAAAACATATTTTCCAAATTAAGTTATAAATTATTAAGTGATCGATAACGTCGTTAGTCGTGTTTATTTTTCAATTCGACATTTATATTTCAAAACTGGTGCAGGCGAGTTGTGGGTGGTGATGTATTACTTCGGGGCTCGCAACGCCGACTATTAAATATTGTAGTGTAAATTATTAAAATCATGGCGACCACTTCTGCGTCGTGTCGAGGGTTCAGTACCCATGTTTGCCGCATCGGTACTGAATCGTTTTGGCTTGTTTGTATGTCGCTGAGGTTGTGCTAGCTAGTGTCAGAGTGTGTCAGAACTCAGCCCATGGGTCTCTTACGGGGCTTAACTGGGCAGAACTCTGAGCAGAATAACAATACCCTAGTAGAAGGGGCGCTCTCTTAAATTAAAGCGAGATAGTACGATCAGGATTTTCAATAGAATTTGGAGTGTTTTGAGGGACCCGCTGATCCCGCAGTATCAAAGCGGCCGACGCTATTGCTTCGCAGACAGATTCGCTAGTCTTTTATCCGATTCAGACGTTAGTGTGGAGTGTCATCCCTGTGCCAGTAAACCGAGTGAGCTCTCATATGGTTAAATGGGGGACATATGCGAGATATAACTTGGCTCCAGGGGCAGGTTACTAGGTTGACAACTTCCACGCGGGCACCCCTAATAACTATATCGCCGAGGGAAAGTTTTCCAGTAAATGCAATAAAGTTAGGTGGCGGTGCAATATATATTTCCTGGCAGACTGCAGCTAGTTGCCCTAGTAACTTAAAACTAGTTCTAGCAAATTGATTAACACTGTTAAATTTTGCGATGTAGCGATCTTACCGTTGGAAAATGTTTCCGACATCGTTAGCTAACATATTGTATTTTCTCTTATAGCAACCGAAAAGTTGCATGTAAAAAATATCTTTTCGTTATCGTTCCAAAAGTACGACGTCAGTGAAACTTTGTGGAGTAGTAGTGGAACTTTTATTGCAATGGCCAGAATCGGCTCCCAGTGGTCAAATTTAATTTTCACGACTTTCTAACATAATTTTCTAAAAATCAACAATACTATGTTCAATATCCCTCTCTAGACATTATGGTGCGGGAGGACCGAACCTCGAGTCGGTGGGTTGCGAAGCGCTCAAGTCACCACACGGCCACCCTGGTCTCTTTACTCAAACCAACCTGAATAATCTTCAACAGCCACGGCGGATGGTTAATCAGGCCCGCCGCGTCCACCTGCTTCTTGATGGCCTCCTCCAGATCGTTGTAGGTCGTCTTCTCCAACGCCTGGTTCGGGAACAGATCCGATACCAGTGAGATGAAGAGCGGCTCGTCCTCGTCGATAAGCTTGGACAGGTTCATGTCGCGGAGCACCCTCATCACGATAGTGCTCTCGTTGTCTTTGGAGTTGACGCGCTTCACGGCGCCCAGAGTGCGCAGGACTGACAGTATGTTCCGCAAGCCGAAGTCGTAGTGCACCTGTAAATGGACAGGGGGCACTTTCGAGATTACCATGCAGATATTGGTCCACCAGTGTTGAGGTTTGAAGGGCGAAGGGAACATTATTGGGGTGATGGGCTTCCGCACGTATGTCGGGTGACGAGCGCAGCGCAAATGTGCAAACTATCTGGGCTGATAACAGATCACGTATAGGTACATGATATTTTCATCATTTCAGTAAGTACCTACTGTCAACGAACATTCAGCATTGCAATTTTACTTGCAATGCACAGAAACATTCGTAGGTATACTATATCTGTAAATGGAAAATGGAAATATTTTTCCATTTCCTTTTACATAAAACTCATTTTGCTTTCATGTTTTTCAAATGTCAAGAACTTTTTTGGTTAATCAGAAAGGCATTTTCAATTTCAACGTGCACGTCGAATCGAAAAGCATTAAAAGAAAAAAAAATTGGTAACGGTATTAACAAAGGTACCCTAAGTTCAAAGCGGGGGAGGCTTGCATCGCCACCGGCTAGAAGCCTGCCTCGCCGGGTGACAGCCACCCCACGGTAATAAACCACCCCTAACTTGGCACGGAGCGGTTAATGTTAGAGTAAATATTTTCCAACGTAATCAATTTATTATTTATGAACTAAAACTTAATTTAATACCAGGTTCAGTTGCTTTTACATCCTGCCAACATGACTTATAAGTATCGAGATAATGTGGAAGTAATCAAATGACGAAAATTAATCAATTGTAGGTAAGCGTCACGGTTGATTGAATCTGTTCGTGTAAACTATTCGTGTGAATTATTTGGTAGAGAAAGTCACAAACCTTATGTCTAGAAACATAACAAAAAACAAAAAATCAAACAAACTGCAAAAATAGAGTGGGGCCTGGCCGCCTGTAGGGCTCGTAATTCAACTGAGCCCACTCTAAAGTGAGCCCGCGGGATCAGTTGATATATTCGTACCTACAACGCACTCGTACCTACAACTAGCATGGCATGATCTAAAAGATTCTTATAATTTCATGTCTGATTTACACTGTGTAAAAAGACGTTTTGTTTTGAAAGATGCTTACTGACATTTGGTGGCAGTCCCTTTTTTCTATATTGATTATTTTGTATTAATTCGCTTGTAGCAATAGCAATAATGTACACATTATTGCGTTTGCATTGCATTCTGCTGCCGCGAGTTAATGCAATGTAAGGTGCAGGTGGGGCGCATCAGCCGTCACCCCCCTGGTACGATAGGTAGACGTAGTTTTCTGTGATTGATTTAATAATATACCGCTTGACCTACTTAAATAGTATTTTCTTTTCTAAACGCCATGTTAGGAAAGCGTGGACGGGAGATAACTTGACACCGAATCTCTCATTATATTTAGGTATTTATACTCATACTCATGAAGCGGTAAAAGCTTAATGAAGTTTAAAGGTTCGCACAGGTAGTCCTAATTTAAACAGACACGTTGGTAAAGCTCTCAGTAGGCATTCGGAAATACCGTCTAATTCAGAAAATAAACGAAATAAACGATATGTGCGGAAACCTTGCTCCAAGAAAAACGTATTTTGGTAAAAAAGGGTTTTCTTCTTACTTGCTTAGTAAGTTGTTCCTCGCAGAGCTTATACAGGGTGTAGAATTTGCGTGCCAGGGTGATGTTTTCGAGGAAGCCGCACGAAGCCAGCTTCACCCTGATGATGATCTGTCGGTCGGGCACCATCATGGCCACCGTTCGGAACTGGATCTTCAGATTCTCGGGCAACTCTTTGCGGCCAGCGTAACCCGGATTCTAAGTCAACATCATTACATTTACGAAAATTAACGTTGTGGCTGCTAGTTATTTTTGGTCACCTATAACTACGATTGTTTGTAGCCTCGCGTGATGCAAGTTTGTATCGATGTTATGGTGAACATTATTGACCAAATGGGCATTGTTATCAATAGGCAGTCACGGGGACACCGAGATTACATCAATAAATAAACAAACAAATCACCATCGTAATAAATATTCCGAACTCGGGGCACATATCAGAAGTGTCGCCGTCGGTGAAGATGAAGCTCTTCTTTTTTTCCTTCTTAGCCGCCAGCACGACGGCCACCTGCTGAGCGGCCACTGACAGCACCGGCAGCTCGATGCGGTTGAACTCGTCGAAGCAGCCCCAGGAGCCAGACTGGGCCAGACCCTTGTATATGCGCCCGAGACCTCTAAACAATACACGGGGTTTTCAGCTGGAACATAGACCTGTGAGGTAGCACGTCTTTTGGCGACCGACATTTAAAAAGAGCTATCCAGGCATCATCGTGAATATTTGCGAGATAACTATACACGATCAGTAATAGAGATACGTTATACCTAATCTTAATAATACATATAAATTATGCGTCACATTGTTTGTCCGCGATGGACTCCTAAACTACTGAACCGATTTTAATCAAATTTGCACACCGTGTGCAGTTTGACCTAACTTGAAAGATAGGATAGCTTACATCTCAATAATTTATAGCCACAATAACAAAAACCTAACCTTAGCCACAGCAACGCGTGGCCGTGTCTGCTAGTTACATATAGTTCGTTTAAGGCAGACGCACAGTAAGGCGGGCCGCATCGCATTGCATTACGAAAATCCTCCTTCGTCACTTTTTCTTTGGCGTAATTTTTTAATACTGCTGTAGTATGCTACAGCTTTAGTATTAGCTCGCGTAAACGCGCGTCTTTATTCGACGCTTTTAGTATGGACCAAATGTCAAACACTTAACATTACAATGCATAGTATTGCATAGGTATGGCATACGTACAATAAAAATGGTAGTTTGAATGCCGACACTTAGAATACGTTGGGAATGGCGAACGGCCGATAGAAGATGCAATGTGTAAGTTCTTTACCTGTAATCCATCTGATCGGAACAGTTGAAGACTACCACGTACTTGGCCAGGGTCTTGCCCATATCCTTGACTGTCTCCGTCTTGCCTGTCCCCGCGGGCCCGCAGGGTGCTCCGCCCATGCTCATGGCGAGCGCTTGGGCCAGAGTTATATAGCACCTGTAGAAAACAATAGCCACGGTGAGAAGATAACTTATAACTGTTTAAAAATAACCTGACAAGTGCGAGCCGGACTCGCGCATGAAGGGTTCCGTATTGCGCCATCCTACTAATATTATAAACGCGAAAGTTTGTGAGTATGAATGGATGGATGGATGTTTGTTACTCTTTCACGCAAAAACTACTGAATGGATTTTAATGAAACTTCACAATAATATAGCTTACATATCATAATAACACATAGGTAACAATTCATAAAGATATATTATTATATATTATCCAAACGCGGGTGAAACCGCGAGGCGCAGCTAGTTATCTATAAAAACGACCACAAAATCACGTTTGTTGTATGGGATACCCTTGAATATTAATTTTATTCTGTTTTTTTTAGTTATACCGGAAACAGTAGCAATACCCCCCGAAAGTAGGGCTTCCGCCACCGTGATAAAATGGCAGCCATTTTATCATCGTGCCATCATCAAGCCACACACAAGTTCACACAACATATTCTAGGCAATCTAAAATTATGTAAAACCAACTTATGAATGTTGCTCAAGAATAATGCTAAAACAATATTAGGTATACGAGTAAGTACCCAGGACAAGTTTAAAACTCATTTTTTATCTTATTGCGAATGTTTAATCGAAATTAATTAATTATTTAAAAATTATGAGCCACCGTGAAGAAATTATATTCACGAATCAACTGTCAATAATTATAATTAAGTACTAATAGGGCGTGGGTGCTAAGTCTAAAGATAGAGATTCGCAGAATCATCGGAATATTCCAGACGCCCAAGTCGTATTTCCACTCAGGCCCGAAATAAATACTGTATCTCCTATCCAAGATTGAAATCGATCTTGGATTGCTGCCTATCGTTCGATCGATCTCCAATTTGCGTGCCTTTATAAACCAATCCACGGATCGGTTATTGGCACGTTTGCTCCTAAAATGGATTGTGATATCAATACCAGATAGCAAAATTTGGATTAGGATTGATGATTAATTAAGGCCGTAAGTCGCTAAAAGTGCTGACTGTTGCTATGACTTGGCTGGGCAGCTGCAACATAAATAACTACTAGTTGAGGTTGTGTAGGTACATATTTCGTTTTTGTTGTACATGGCTTTTATGGTCCTAAAATTGACGTAAACTTGTCAAGAAGTAATACTAGATCAAACTTATTTATTTGTATAGGATATAAAAAAAGACCAGAACTGGGTCGCTGACCATTTAAGTATTGTTAGGTATGCATAATAAAAACGTACCTACACTATGTCGCATGTAGAGTTGGTGCCTTGACAAAAATCAGTATTTTACATAAATTAGCCAAAAGAAATTTGGCCCATGTGGGTTTCGAACCCGCGACCTTCGCGTTATTAGCACGACGCTCTAACCAACTGAGCTAATGGGCCCGACGAACCCTTGTCGAAAGAAAAGAATCAGTCTCAACCTTTGAATATTCTGAAATATTTTTACTGGTAGGTACCACCCTACCTTACCTTGATTACGAGGGTGGGTCAATTATGTCCGTGCCTTTTTCAGTTTTAGATATCCGAGAGTAAACATGTGACCCACGCCTATATAATAGTTAAGCAAGGCCCAAGTATTAGTCCATATGGTCACATCAATAGGAAAACTTTAAGAAATGGCTCGCGACATAGTCAAAATGTCGGTTGATACATGACATCGAATCTATCCTAGATTTTCTTAAAATAGGTATCCAATAATCTAAATTACTTGCCCATTCATCATTACAATGACAATTGTACTAAGCTACATCTAGTATCTGGAGACGAAAATATCAGGAGCTAACATGAACCAGTTTTAAAACGCCAGCAGCATATGTACGTTGTTTACCTTCCTTACTAAAGGTGGCGCTGAGGCACAATTTTAAAACGCGTGCTCCTGCAGGAAGCCTTCGTTGCATGCGTTGACAACTGACCGGGAAGCTACGTAACATGAATCAAAGACGATGACATGGAAGCGGAGAGGTAACGTGTCGACCATCGTCCGTCGGGCGAACGAAAAGTCATTGCCACAAACTTTACTGATGAAATAAAATATGCTTTAAAATATATATTTTTCCACACAAGCTTTTATTTAAATGCAGTAGCCGTGTCGTGGTGACGTTTAGAATGGAATATCGTAATTGTATGCGCATACAACATTTCATGCCTGTGCTGATAACTATTGAGGAGTTCTCTAGTCGGGACCCTACCTGGAATGCAGCATCAACGTTATAGTAAAACTTTTGCGTACACAAAATTGCATGTATGTGCTGTTGACATTTGAAGAATCCCTTTGTCTGAAGCTTATAATATATGTCGATTCAGGTTAGGCTTTTCATTAAAATGCCTTGTCTTCGGAACTGAACCACCATGCAAAATTTCAACTTCGTAAGATAAGAGGAAGTGGTTCTAATTGAGCTTGCAAGATTTGATCTAAGCATAAAAACATACAAAGCTTGTAAAAACTACACTACCCGCATACACTACACTACCTACACGCAAGTAGGGTAGGAGGTACATTTACAAAATGCAGCATTTAAAAGAAATTATCAAAAAGCCACATGGCCCATGTGGGTTTCGAACCCGCGACCTTCGCGTTATTAGCACGACGCTCTAACCAACTGAGCTAATGGGCCCGACGAAAACTTGTCGAAAGAAGGCAATCAGTATTAGCCTTATTGTGATTCGAAACTACATATTATTATTTACTGGTAGAAATCTGTACAGTTCCTGATAACTTTCATACCAAGAAAAATAAGAGTTCTTGCGTGGAAACTCTTCTATAATGGCTAGTATCTACTTGAAGCCCACCAGCTCTATAAGGTGTATCTTCTAGTCGCGGTACACTTAACATAATAATTATAATATTATATCATACTAGCTACGGAACGAGATTACATCCGCGTTGACTATCAAAAATAAAATGCTAGTAACTTTTTTAAATCACTTAATATAAAGTCCTTCAAAACCGGTCTAACCGTTATGGAGTTACCATGGAACAAACAAATGAACAGATAGACAGACAGTGAGACAGACAGACAAAAAAGGTTTCATCGATTTTTAACATAATACCGTACATTATAACAGACCCTCTATACATATTTAATTTTCATACCACCTGCTCGACAATGTCTCATTGCATGTCATTAATCCTCACTGTAAAGCAAGTGATTCGAAGCCCGGCCCGTAATTTTGTATGAATAGCACTAGGTTAATAATGCCATTTGAATTAGGAACATCAAAATATGTACGAAAACTCTAGCATAATACGATTGCAATTCGGGTATTGTAAAAAGAATTTACTTGAAAATGAACTGGCCATCTAGACATAATATAAAAAAAGGCAAATGTGAGCATCCAACCACTTTCGTCTTATATGGATTTTCTTGTTAGTTAGCTAACAACAATGTATAGTAAGTTATACAAATATAATATTTTTTTAATAAATAGAGTTATTTGGCAACTGTACAAGTGTACACGGCAATCAATACTCTACTAGGTAATATTATAAATAGTAGCGCTATGTAACAATACATAGATTTTAATTTATGTACAATAAACTACAATACAAGTAATAAGTATAAAAGACTTTAGGTCAAAAAAGTTATAGGGGTTAAAAGGTCAAATATCGGTAAACAAGGATAAAAAAATAAAAAATTAGGTCCTAGGGCCTTTGTACCTAAATATGTATTCTTTAAAAGGGTCCACTTACACACCCTTCAGTTTGTCTAACCCTCTACCAAACACTCTGTACGTCCGTGACTTGTTGCATTTTTGTGATATTCAAGAGTACACATGTGACCGACGCCTATAGAATAGTTAAGCAAGGCCCAAGTATTAGTCCATATGGTCACATCCATGGGTCTACTTTATAGACATGTCTCGCGACATGGTCAAGATGTCGGTTGATACATAACATCGAATTTACCCTAGATTTTCTTAAAGTAAGGTTCCAAGAATCTAAATGACTTGCCCATTCATCATTACAATGATAATGTACTTAGCTACATCTAGTACCACTAGACGAAACTATCAGTAACAAACAAGAAGAATTGTCTTAAAACGTCAGCAGCATACGTAGTTTATCTTCATTACTAAAGGTGGCGCTGAGGCACTATTTTAAAATGCGTGCTTATGATGGACGCCTTCTGGATGGAACTTGACCGCTTGGAAGCTATTTACCATGAAGCAATGAAGATGTGACGGTTATGGAAGCGGAGTGGTAACATTTTCGGCGTGTGCCCAACGATGCCCGAGTCGCCACTGAGCGATGGGCGAACGAAAGGTCGTAGGGCACTTCACGGATAAACAAATCTTGAAAACTACATTTTCCATTAATTCATGCCTGTGCTGCTAACCATTGAGGAGTTCCCTAGTCAGGACCCTAGTCAGAACCTGGAATACAGCATCAATGTCATAGTCAAACTGATGCGTACACAAAACTTCGTGCATGTGCTGTTGACCTTTGAAGAGTCCCTTTATCTGGAGATAATCCTATTATGGCGATTTGGGTCATGCTTATCATAAAAATGCATTGTCATTGAGCTTGCAAGATTGGCCTAAACATACAACCATACCTACAGAGCCAGAGTTTCTGAAAACTACACTAACTTCGCATGTAGATTAGGTACAATTACAAGAAGCAGTTTTAAAAATAAATGATCCAAAAGAAATCTGGCCCATGTGGGTTTCGAACCCGCGACCTTCGCGTTATTAGCACGACGCTCTAACCAACTGAGCTAATGGGCCCGATGAAATACTGTCGAAAAAATACAATCACCACCAGCCTTGTTGTGATTTTAATGTATGGAATGATGAAGAGCGGTGGAAATCTTCGAGCCCATTGCTCTGTGCTTCGGAGGGCATGTTAATCCGTGGGTCTTTTTTGTTGTTAATTGAGGCCCTAGGGCGGTCTGATAAACTCTGACACCAGACAGAGGGTGGCACTACCTCCTTCGACGAACAAACTTTAAGGGTTATTAAAAGTTGTTGCTGACCGGAGCCAACATTGCTCAACTTCATTGTTCTATTTGGAAGCCTGTATTTTCCACGGGCTGTGGAATATGCGTTGGCAACAACTGCCGGGCTGGGATTTCCTACAAACTGTAACGCAAGCTAGGGTAAAAGAGTATTCATACCGCAAATCAAATGACGTTACATAACGTACGAAGTTGTAAAAAGTATGAATGCTAAAAGAACCCCCCTACTAATCTGGTCACGAAAAACCCTGTTTACTTCGGCTGTCAAACTTAAATGTTAGTAGGTCATCGTCACATCGAAGTTTAAGTTATAGCCTTATAAAATGATGATCGCCTGGTATAGGCAGGAGCAATAAAACCTGTTGAGGCCTATGGCATACAATAAACACAAAAGTAGAGCAAGCAGTGCCATCTAGGCTATGACCTACTCAACTTTCCGTGGCTCCGCCCATTGATAGAACGTTCAGGTGTGAGTCGTGTAATTACAAGGTGTGCTGTACACACTAACGGAAAACACTTATCCAGCTCCACGTAATGCTGCTTGCCTGGTACCTGTGGGAAACCAGGACCTGTTGCGCCTTTCCAATGGCCTGCATGTTCAAATAAGTGTGTTTTGCGATATTGCGAAAAAAATCCTGGTGAACGGTACAATACATGTGTTGCACTCAAAACTTTTTACCAGTCAACTACTTATATTTAGCAAAATCAGTCAAAAGTACTAGTGACTACAAGTTGGTCGTAAGTAGTTTTGACTGAAATAACTTTTCGAATTGCTAGTTTTTTGTTGAACATTATGTTTATGAAAGTTTTTATGTCTGTGCCATTAGATAGCAAAACAAAAGTAATTAAAAATTTGGTTCATTTATTGTAAAGTTCATTATAATCATAATGAATACTTTGAAAGCACTTGTCAATTATTTTGATTTACTCATATTTCTTAAGCAGCGTATAATATATTAATCTCTGGTATGAAATAATTATCAATCCAATGCAGCAACTTACGTATGTGTAACTAGTCAAAGAGTTTACTGGCAGGTCCTTATGGTGGTTCATATACGAGTACATAGAGCATTGCGCCAACGATAGCGCCGTTATTCTTTTATAATGTATAGTGCATGCTATGGTGGGTCTCGACTCATTTGGCACTATAAAAATAACTACGCTATTTAATTTCATCTAAATATCTAGTAAAATCAAGCGGATTGAACCGCGAATGACGAATGACGCGATTGACGATCGTGCCGGTCGCGTCGCGTAGCGTCGTAGCGCCGTAGCGCCTAGCGTAGCCGACAGGCGTAGCGGCTGTTGCGTGCTACGTACGTGTAGCGAGTGCTACAGCGTAGCGCTCGGCGCACAGTCGTGCTTTTCCAACGCCTGCTCGGTCAGTTCGTTTTATTGAAAGCGTTTAAATAATTATAAAGCGCTGTAGAAAACATATTCAATGGTCTGAAGCGCGCTACTGCCACATCGATCACTAAAAGTAAGGAAGGCCATGGTTTAAAATAACTTACAATTCCAACTTAATAGCCTATTCGCCTAGGACTAGTAAGTTTAAGTATCCCGGACGAATACAGCCACCTATGAAAAAGAGTTTGAAAAGCCCGCCTTCAAGTGCGAATCCTCCTACCCCATGTTTCATTCATCAAACCGAAGCAAACGTGTGTAGCTCTGCGTAATGCTGCTCGCCTGGTATCTGAGGGATTCAAACGACCTGTTGGGCTTCCACTGAACGGTTTCAGAGCCGAGCACAGCAGTGCGATTGGCTGACTTAAGCATTTCCGGTTTGCAACTGTGTTTGAGTGTAGTTTTGATCATAAATTGGTATTGGACGGGAGTCCAGTTGTGTGAAAAACAGTTATTATTAACGGTGTCGTTTAGCACGCTACTTTACAACTCAGTCCAACTTCTTTGTTTAGAACACTATTTTTATAGACGTTCTCTCGTATTATGTTGCGCTTAAGTTGAGTCGAACATTATGATGACATTATTTTTATGCTATTTATCAAAAAGTTTACTTTGGACAAGTTGGAAAAAAGGTATTTTCCGTTGATTCACCAGTAGACGTGGATTTATTATTTATAACTTATTGGAATTCGCAAGAAACTGGAAAACATCATAAATTTTAATGATCAGCTCATAAATTATCATAATGAGATAAATGACTGTCTACTCTACACTGTGTAGAGTAGATACTCGTTTTATGAGGCAACACAATCACAAAAGGAGAGTAGCGTATGCAAATAAATCTTCTTCTAATACGAATAAATAAAATTGACGTGTCTGTTTGCAATGTCAAAATAATGTCTTTATTACTAAATGCATATTAATATGTGAAATGATAGTCATTGTAACAATAAAACTATTGACTTTTTTTGTATCTATACTACTTATCTCCGAAACGGTTGGACCCATTTTGGCGAAACTTTCACTGGCAGATAGCTGATGCTATAGAGTCACTTCATGCGGGTGAAACCGCGGGACGCAAGTAGTTTAACATAATATTATTATGAAGTATCCCAATTAGCATGTTAAAGCTGAGGGGATTGGGCTCATGGCCATCTTAGGAGTGGTTTTCCTCAAGAACACTTAATGTTCTTGACATAATATTATGAATGTAATTATGACTTATTTGTACAGATTTTCAACGGAAAAAGTACTTTAAAATCACAACAAGGCTGATAGTGATTGTGTTATTTCGATAAAATAGTGTCGGGCCCATTAGCTCAGTTGGTTAGAGCGTCGTGCTAATAACGCGAAGGTCGCGGGTTCGATCCCCACATGGGCCAATGTCTTTTGGATAATTTCTCTAAAAGACTGGTTTTTGTGAATAATAAGGACCCTACGTGCAAGATTACTGTAGTTTTTTTATTCTCGTTATCTCTGTTGTGATGCTCGAAATGATTTCACTTATAAATCAGGGACCAAGCTGAAGTACTTACAATGACGTTACACCTTTTGATAGTCAAAAAAACACGCGTATTAAGGGAAATGTATAAACTTCCTCATACATATTTTTATAAAAAAAATGAAAAACTAAAAATTATGTATCATATACCTCGCATTTATCAAGCGAACTTTGCATTTATCATTATTGATCAAGCGAACGTAGTGAGCGAAGAGCTCAATTTTAAGAGGCCGTTTTTGCTTTCATCTGGATATAATATGTTTGTTCCGGGCTACAGGTCATTTCTCACCCGATTTTACGAGATTTGGTATACAATACAGGTTCTTTGATTTTTATTTATTTTTATCGAAAGATGTTTCTGATAAGGGGAAAATGGAGGCAAAAGGGGGGAAGTTTGCTGCAGCGTCATTTATTGGCCTAGTTATGATATTTGGTGGAAACCATAAGTATTACATTCTAAACCAGTTGTTGTGAAAAAAAGTGTTAAAGTTGAGGGAAAACGGGGGCAAAAAGGGGCGATGCCTACCACCATGATATTGGTTAAGCTCCCCCCCTAATCGCGAGCGAGGTCTACTGTTCACAGAACCCCTAATATTATTAGGTTAAGAATAGGTGAGATTATCGTCACATGTTTGCCAAAACGGTAAAAAAAACACGGAAGTACGAGTAATTGCTATAAGCGATGAAGCGCAACATGATGGCTAATATGATCCTCAAAAATAATTGTGAGTCGGATAGGAAAGTTGTTGGACGCAACCGCGTTTTAACCCCTTTGTACCAGGAGTTCATATCCGATTAGGAGGTTGACATGAAACGCTAACCATAGTTATCTTCAACTGTATTCTGATACAGTTTGAGTTCAAAGTGGAATAGCCGAGTTTTTAGAAGGGGCGAGTTACTTGGCCCCCGTCGTGAAAGAGAAACCGCGATTGGTGAGTTTGCCAGGAGACAAGTACACTGACAGTGAAAATCTGTTTAATATCATTATTTATTTTTTGGTTTAAGGTTTTGTAATCTATCAAGCGAGTGTTGTATTTACAAACCATATTATCTGTAAAAATACTAACGTCGAGTCTCAAAACGGTCCTAGTCAAGTAATACTTTACTTCAAAATTCTGTAAAATGGTAGATACTTTGCTGAAGCTCCTGGGAGTTTCGGAGCGAACACAAAATGATAAGTTATTTGGGGTTGTACCATGCCCACAAAAATGCACAGTAACAAAAACTCCACAATGAAACACAGGTTGAAAATAAATAAATAACCGCTAACTACTACCAACCTATCAGTCAGCGGAGTGATGACCAGCCGCTCAGTGCAGCCCAGATATTCATTCTGATAGGTGAAGGTAACATCAGTCACGGAGATCCAAGTCTTGTCGGCGTCCTCTTTGAAAAAGAAGCGGCACTGCTTCAACCATTCAAAGTCCATCGCTGACCGCACGTTAAGACGAACCTTAAATTAATTAATAACTTTCAATTATAATTGCAAATTCTTTTTGGAAGACGTGTTTTTTAGCATCATTTAATTGTGTGATCGATTGTTAGCGTTGGTTAAGTACTTTTTAGAGTTCCGTCCCAAAGGGTCAAACGGGACTCTATAACTAAGACTGCGCTGTCCGTCCGTTAGGCTGTATGCCCGTCTATCACCAGGCTGTATCTCATGAACCGTGCCAGTTAGACAGTTGAAATTTTCACAGACGATGTATTTCTGTTGCCGCTATAATAACAATTAAATACTAAAACCAGAATAAAATAAATATTTAAGAGGGCAATACCAGGCAATACAAGAAACGTGTTTTAAAAGGTTTTATAGATAATGGCACAGAACCCTTCGTGCGTGAGTTCGACTCGCACTCAGCCGGTTTTTTTTGTATATGCCTAGACTATCGGTTACGCTATTTGGTTACGGAAAGAATTCTTCGTTCTCATCCCTCAATAATACCAACAACAGCACCTATACGTACCAACATATCAAAAATGTCCCTCTGGTGCACATGGATAGTGATCAAGGTCTCGAACTTGATTCTCTCAATCTTGGTG
Source organism: Hylaea fasciaria (assembly GCA_905147375.1). Classification (NCBI taxonomy): domain Eukaryota; kingdom Metazoa; phylum Arthropoda; class Insecta; order Lepidoptera; family Geometridae; genus Hylaea; species Hylaea fasciaria. The sequence goes on from LR990192.1 coordinate 2,050,074, forward strand.
AGGTCCCTGGTGGTCTGGTCGATCAGGGTGTTCAGGAGCTCCAGGAACTTGTTGTTCGTCTCCATCATGATCTTCTTATCTTGGCGCGCCTGCATCAGTGCCAGTTCACCATCTCTCGTCCATATTATCTGAATGCCTAGCAGACCGATCTGAAATTGTGGAATTGCGATGAAAAATTTACTTGGATAGTGACAAACTATTATAGTTCTGACTCCAGAAAACTGTAAATACTAACTAATAGACTGCTTGGAAAAGATCCAATGGCAAAGTCAGAGTCAAAAACTTGTATCGTCTAAAGTATCACCATCACTTTATGAAAGTTTAGTGACTCTACCACCAGAATCACGAACAGCAAAACAAGTTATATTATTAAATACAAAATTTGAAAGATAACTCACTTGTGCGGGCATTTTGTCCAGAAACAACAAGAGGTTGAACGTCGGGTCGTTGATAACAGCGACAGCGTTCCGTATGATGGCGTGCAAACTCCCCTGAGCAGACTGCAGCAGAGAGGTGAGCCAGGTCTCTACGGAACCCTCGGCGCGTACCGGCCGCTCTAGCTTAATTTCTTCACCTTCAGATGATAATATTGCTATCATCTTATTGTACTCTGAAAGTTAGCAATAATACTGTTGTGTATTTTTTTAATTGAAAATTTCAGTTGTTTGTTATCAAATTTTTATCACTGGAAAATATTTTAACCATTTAAAATCGATAAATGGGGACTCTACATAGCAATTGCGGCATTGTTTGCTTTAAAAACATATATTAAGTGGTGTGCAAGTGTGTAATCTGAGAAAAAACGATAATAATGTTTTGATAAGAATAATAAACGAATAGTCCTAACGACATGACACACACTTACGCAGCAAGATATTATTTTATACCTAACTTTATGGCATAAAATAAAATTCAAGACTAAAACATACCAACATCATGAAACTTGACGTAGCGAATGTTATCAAAAATGGACAACAGGTGGTTTTGTATCGTATGCGAGTCCGAGGCTTGACCCAAAATCTCTAGCAGCGCAGGATCTGACACAAAGAAGAATCTCGGAAACATCGTCCGTTTCCTCTCCAAGTAGCCGCTGAGACTCTTCTGGCAGAGCTCCAGCTGTTCTTGCAAGTGAGGAAGCAGCTGCCTCAGCAGATCGTCTCCGACACAGCACGACACTACGCCGGGTGTCTCGTGAGCTCTCTGCATGATCTTCTGCCAGGACTTGTCGATTTTCGAGAACCGTTTCGCTTCTTTCGGCAGTTGCTTTGCGATGTCGCCACCAACAAACACGGCTTCCAGGTAAACCCACATGTTTTGAACGAGAAGCCACCTCTCCAGGATTTCGTTAGTGCTTTGGAGATCATACAACCACTGTTGAATTTGCTTTCTGAATGGAGCGTTGTATCTGTATGGATAATAAATTAATAAAGCATGAATATAACCATACAAACAAGAAATCCTACAGCCTGATAATAGCTCTATCGAAAGGTGTTCCGGTAACTCCTTACCGATTGGAAAGAAGAGATCCCAAGATCATAAGACTGTCCTCAAGCTGTCCTATGGTCTCAGCCGTGGTGTCGCCTCTCAGCAACAGCTCCCCGCGATTGTTGAACGTCTGGAAAGTCAGCTCGTGGACCGACCACTCGTTTGTCACTTGCCGGAGTTTTGCCTCGATGTCCTTCTCTTTCATCGCCGATATACATATGTCCTGTGGCGCAGAAATTAATGTTCAGGTCTTTTGGTGACGATGCTTGATACACTGAAATATATTTGAATCGGTCAGACTGGTGGTCGCTGTGTCAGACTGGATCAGAAGTGGAAATTAGCTGTAAGGCTTCCCACAACTTCAATGTGTACTTATTCTCCCTTTATAGTACCCCCCTGGGAGTTTCTGTAGTAGGGGTAAGCCCCCACAATCTTTCGGAAGTTTGATTCGGCACGCCTCTGTCTGTGTGTAGGTAAACAATATCTGCCTTCGATAGACTTATGATCTCCTAGTACTCGTGGGGCATAACCGGAACAGGAATTTCCGGTTTCCTTTCCGTTCCCATTGATAAAATTAGCCTTTCATGGCTTTGACCCAGTTTCACGATTTCAGTAGGTCAGCTAATCGTGTAAAACTTTATACTCGAATATTATAGGGTTTCCTATGCAAAAATGTAAAACGGAACGTTGAGACATTAATTTGTGTATCGAGTTATTCAATATGAAAAATCGGCCAAGTGCGAGTTGGACTCGCCCATGAAGGGTTCCGTAGCACCAAGTAACATACTAAGTATTATTATTATAAAAGTTCTTGTAGTTCGTTGTAACTTTGATCGGTGTTTTAATAATAGTGTATTTTGTACGATTTATAACGTATTAAAATAATACTCCTTACTAGATCTCGTTCAAACCAATTTTCGTTGGTAGTTTGCATGTAATGTACCTAAATCATATATTTTTTTAGTTATATCGGTCTCTTATTATAGAAGTTAGAGGGCACATATTTTTCCCCTTTGGAAGTGTCTCTCGCGCAAACTGTTCAGTTTACAAAAAGTGATATTAGGAAACACGATATCATTTTTGAAGACCTATCCATAGACATCCCACAACTATGGGTTTGATGAAAAAAACATTTTGGGTTTCAGTTCTAAATATGGGGGGTCCCAAAATGTTTGTTTTGTTTCAAAATCTTAATGCGGTTCACAGAATACATCTACTTACCAAGTTTCAACAGTATAGCTGTTATAGTTTCGGAAAAAGTGGCTATGACATACGGACGGATAGACAGACAGACATGACGAATCCATAAGGGTTCCATTTTTTGCCTTTGGCTACGGAACCCTAAAAAGAGATATCCTCTGTCGATAGTTTCGGATATTTGAGCGAACTGAAATGAACCTGAAAATGAAAGCTGAAATGGGAGCTCTAAGTAGGCGCAATATTCGCAAAATTTCGACAATATTAAATAATTATTATGGTCGTAACTCGTACATAGTTACATCACACCAAACCAAAACTTTAATTCGTTATGCTACAGATACAGGAAATTATAGATAGGGGTCAGTCGGGATCGAATTATGTTGTGATCATGACGCGTTATTTCTATATTTTATTTTATTCTATTGTTTAACAACGTTAAGAAAGCAAAAGACTCGGTTTGTCGTCGAAGTACTTTTCAGTTATCACATGAAATATACGTATACAAATTATACGGAACCCAAGCAAATCCACAAGGTTCAACTCGCACTTGACCGATTCTGTTTAGGGGGGGGGGGGGGGGTTCCATGGGAAATTTCTCTGCTTGATAGTTCTGCGCATGTACGGTGGAGGCCGCAACAGGTTGTTTCGTCCCCGCGGGTACCAGGCGATCAGCATTACAATAGAGCTGGATACGTTTGGTACAGTGTATACGACAATATTTACTATGACTGTGTGAGTGTGGCAGTGCGTGTGTGTGCTCACACCATGATATAACTCGGCCGATAAAGTCACCGTTTAAACGAAAATTAAATACTAAACGTAATTTGTTTTTTTTTGTTTGGTTTTGCAGTGGTTGACAATAGTAAAGGTATAAAAGTGAAGCTAAACACTGAAAGGATTTCTTAAATTTCTAAATACTACCAACTTAATATTAATCTAACGTTATATCCTATTAATATAACTAATTGGGGTGAGCCAAAGAGCAATGGCAATGACAAACGCAGCGTCTTAGGAGTCAAAAGAACGGACAGAGTCCGTAGCACCACGCTGGGTTCAACTACTGGCATCGCTGATGTAAGCCTAAAAGCTGATAAACTGAAATGGGATTGGGCGGACCACGTAGTTCGGATGCATCCCGACAGATGTGCTCGGATCATCACGCAATGGGTGCCTGAAAGGGGCCGACGACGCCAGGGCAGGCCAAGAAAACGATGGCGTGATGATATCGATATTTTTGAAAGGAGCTAGTCTGACACGGCGGAGAATCGTGATGTTTGGAAGGAGATGGGGGAGACCTTTGCCCAGCAGTGGGACAAAAATGGTTAATAATAAACAATAAAATTAGTTTCAACTTTTAAAACTACGAGAGGGTTTCATTGGAGACGATTGGGAATATTTTGACACTTTGATTTCCGTTTACATATAACTCATATTACACATACATAATAACTCATATTGTATAGGTAATAAACGATAATATTACAATGCAAGCTAACAACTGGTATTTTTGTCGCTCTTTACTAGGTGGCGATGAAGAACATTTGTAAAATAATAACTAAGTTAATAAACGGTAAGACTAAGCTTGTTTTCCTGTACTCCATACAATGCAGTCATAAAATAAAGTCCAATATGGGAGTCTGTATCGCCCACAGCATATGGAAATAGAACTGGCGACTGAGCTGGACTTTCTAAAATCTGTTACTGAACTTACGGAAGTCTTATCATCACGTCACACATTTTGAAAGTCCACGTACGTGCACGCGTAGTTGCGGGTCAAAGTTTCTCTATACATACAGATGTATACCTGTTCCATGGCTCGGCTCCGCCCCTTTAAACAGCTGTCAAGTGCGAATCGTACAACGGACGGCAACGCCTCACCGAATCAAACGTCTCAAGCTCTACGCGATGCTGCTGGCCTGGTATCTGAGGGATTGAATCAAACCGAATATCGCGTTGGAGCAGAGGGAGAGAATGTTATTTGTCCGTTGTCGTATAAGACTGTGCTAGCTTCTTGTGTCAGAGTTTGTCAGGTCGCCTAACGGCCCATGATGTGGCTTAACGACTGGTATTAATCGATAACTACCGGGACCGATGGCTTAACGTGCCTTCTGAAGCATAGGAGAGAAATGAATGGTGCAGACACCAATTAATGTTTGTTGACCGAGCGAACGGTTTTGTTAACGTTCACAGTTTTGTAAGCTCAGGAAACCAATTATATTATATAAAATAATGTGTGAAAAAAAACATTGTTAAAATGAAGACGATTGGGAATGCAGAAATGCGATTACCAATAATTGCCTTGATAAAAAAAGTCGCAATGATGACACTAAATTGCATCTTCACTTGTCACCTAGTAAGAGATTCGATCATGAAACCACGCGAAAGTTAATTAATATAAATAAATGGGGCTTTTTATATAGGAAGCGATTGGGAACTTACATTTTCCAATATCGTTGTCACTGGGGGGAGGGGGGGGGGGAGGGGGGAGGGGACACACACACACACACAGATATTAGGAACCACAATACCATTTCTAAAGACCTATCCATATCCTAGTGCCAAAATCTTAGAATGGGTACAGATGGAAATGGGCACAGATGGGAATGGATACAGATTGGAATTGGTACAGTTGGGAATGGATACAGATGGGAATGGATATAGATGGGAATGGGTACAGGTGGGAATGGGCACAGGTGAGAATAGGTACAAATGGGAATGGGTACAGAAGGGAATGGGTACAGATGGGATGGGTACAGATGGGAATGGGTATTGATGGGAATGGGTATAGATGGGAATGTGCACAGATGGGAATAGGTACAGATGGGAATGGATACAGATGGTAATGGGCATAGATGAGAATGGGTACAGATGGGAATGGGTATAGATAGGAATGGTAAAGATGGGAATGGGCACAGATGGGAATGGGTACAGATGGGTATAGGTACAGATGAGAATAGGTACAGATAGTAATCGGTATAGATGGGAATGGTTACAGATGGGAATGGGCACAAATGAGAATGGGTACAGATGGGAATGGGTATAAATAGGAATGGTTAGAGATGGGAATGGGCACAGAATGGAATGGGTACAGATGGGAATGGGTAATGATGTGAATGGGTACAGATGGGAATGGGCACAGATGGGAATGGGCACAGATGGGAATGGGTACAGATGGGAATTGGTATTAAAGTTAGGGAGAAATGTGGGGCACAAAGGGGGCATGCCTACCACCATGATATTGGTTAAACTCCCCTCTGATTGCGAGGTCTACTGTTCACAGAACCATTAGTTATAGTTGTTGTTACTGCGGCAATCCTTGCAAATTTCAGCTGTCTAATTATCACGGTTCATGAGATACACAGCCTGGCGACAGATGGACAGCGGACCCTAAGTAATAGGGTCCCGTTTTACCCTTTGGGCACGGAACCCTAAAAACTATAATCAAACAGTTGCATAGTCGAAATGCTAAAGACAGCCCCTACTGTGCCCGGCTCGGTCACGTTCGGTGGATGCGCAATAGATTGTTTGAATCCCTCAAACACCAGGCGAGCAGAATTCCGTAGAGCTTCGTTTGCTTCGTTGTGATAAATGAAACGTGGCGTAGTACGATTCGCACTTGACCAAAGGAGGCGGAGGCGGAGCCTACAATTATTTGGGGGAACAGCAACAATTACACACTTAACAAGTTCTTGTTGTTGTTTATAGTATGAGCTTGTGCTAGCTCTAGTGCTTGAGATTATCATAGATTATTATAGATTATTATCATCCTGACAAAAGCAAAAACGGCCAGTTAAGGCCAGGTTGTACTAAGGTGGTTATACTGGTGATACTGGCAGGTGGCCGCCAGCGCTTGAACTGCTAGTGTTTAACTGACATTAAAAAAGGAGGACGTTCCCAATGCAAGTGTTTTTTTTTTCGTATGTTTGCTACGCGTTTATTTGCTTCTCTTTTGTTCTCCGTCAATTGGGCATCGATTTTGATGATTTTTTTTCAGTTCGGAAGGTTATACTTCAGAGGTAGTTAAGATTTTACATCTAAATAACTGGATAAAAACCATTTACTATGATGTCATCGAGGTTTGGGTTTGAAGTCGGTTTCAGTTTTTTAATAAAAACTGAAACCGAATGAGCGCGAAAGCAACTATGATAACAATAATCGAGCTTACTCTATCAATGTAGAAATAATACATTTCAGTTAAAATTAATTTTCACTTCTCAAGGACCTGGCGAAGAAAGCTCGGAATTTTTAGACATACCGAACCGATGATTCATACAAGACTTTAAAAACGTAATCTTTATGACAGCTTAGTTGCAAGTCACGTATAGCTTTTTTATTTGAAATGACAGAAGTGTTCTGAACTGAATGTCCTTTACCCTTTGAATAGGTACCTAACGAAACCGATTCAAAAATTGTATGGTGTCCAAAAAACATAGTCCAGTCAAGTTAAATATAAAAACTTGAATTAAGATGATCATTTAATTAAAATATTATCTACAATGAAATTGCACTCCACTTATTACAACAATTCACTGATATCTCCGCAACCTCTTAACTGATTTGTGTCATTAATATTTTATATTAAAGCTAATAATTTTATGGTAATTTCGTAAAAGTTTCATAAATATTGGCTTAACAGTTTTTAAGAAAACCCGTTTTAAGTAATTTATGAGGTTAAAATATTGCCATAATTCGATCAAATTCCAATTAAATACAGGAATAGCTATAACTGATAGTACAATAGAATGAAACAAGCCATATTGCCAAAAATCACCAGTCTCCTACATACTTTTCATACAACATTTTGTATTCAAACTTTGAAGCCTTATATCACAAAAACTATACGTCGGAGACTGGTGATCTTTCGGATTCATGTTATTTCAATAGTATTCTACGACAGGCCAAAAGATCACCAAAAGTGCAATAAATGCATGTCAAAATCTTATTTTACCCCAAATATTACGAGTATAAGGGCGTGCTCTACCGATGCTCAGAGAAACAGCCCGCGTCCATCCCGCAGGTACCAGGCGATAAGCATTACATGGAGATGGAAACTGTATTGAAACGATGCCTTAACACGGTTCGCACTTGACCGCAGATATAGGGCCCGTTCACTGAGGTCGGCACAGAGACGAGCAGCATATATAGCTCAGCATATCCGAAGTAAATTGTGTTAGTTAGGCTCTAGGGAGTAAAATGAATCCCACCAAAAACATTCTGTAAAAAACTAGCCTAGTCTCGATGGAGCTGCTTGTTTATCTCTAAAAAGTAATGAAATCTACACAAAGTAGTGCCAAGTCTAAGGTTCCTTACGGCGATTTCTAGTTTGTTAGATACAAAAATAATAAGGAGGCTATGATTTGTTTTGTAAAGACTCGCCCATGAACCATTATCGAAATAATTTCTTAGAAGAAATTGTCAACAACGACAATGTTCCCAAATCAGGTTGTATGGAAATAACTCAAGACTGCTTGCTACTCACCATTGTAATGATGGAATTAGGGTTTTATCAATTGTCTAATATGATGTTTTAATTTGTAAAAAAAATAATCATTAAGTTTATAAGTAGGTAGCTTTTATGTTAATAAGACCAAAATGCTCCCAAAACATTTGACTATAAAACTAAGCACAACATCAGCTACCTATAGTAAATTATGGTATCGTAGCACTTTTAATGAAGATCCTACATCACAAAATAATTTCTCCAATACGAATGCTCTGTACTGCTCCGACGTTCAGTGGAGTATGCGCAACAGGAGATTCCGTTCCTGTATATACCAGGCGATCAGCGCTAAGTGGAGCTGGATCGTTTGCTTCGGTTTGATGAATGAATTGGTGGCTATACGCTGATTGGTTGGTTGATCGTTGGGAGGGCCGGCGCGTGGGTGTTTGACCCCTTTGAATCGCGGTCGTTTTATCGCCACCGCCCGTACGTATACGTAACCCTATTATTTGTCCCAACTGGTGACGTTTATTGTACTTTTAATTTAGACCGTCGAAATAAAGAAAAAATATTGATTGGACTTTTATGTGACTGACATAAAAAACCAGCCAAGTGCAAGTAGGACTCGCACACCAAGAGTCGGTCCGTGATTGTTTTGCCGTTTTTTTTTAGATAATGTTACGGAACCCTTCGTGCCCGAGATCAACTCGAACTTGCCCGGTAATTTTTTTTTAAATTCTAAAATTAGATAAGTATATAAGATTTTTCTTCATAAACACGCGTTTGCTTTGCAACTCTGCGCTGAGGATCAGGGAAGACCAGCAACAATTTACGCTTCCGTGTATACCAGGAGATCATAATTTACATGGAGCTAAGCTACGTTTGCTTCAGTGTGATGAATGAAACGTAGCCGTAGTAAAATAGGCCTTGACCTCTATTGAGGTGGAGCAATTATTTATTTATTTACTAGAAGCGCCTCGCGGTTTCACCTGCGTTAACTATCCCTCGGGAACTGTTAATTTTACGTGATAAAAAATTGCCTATGTCACCCGGGGATAGTGTAGCTTCCCAACAGTGAAATTTTTTTTCAAATTCCCAACAGTGAATTTTTTTTTTAAATATTTTTTCAAATCCAATGAAAACAAACAAACAATCTAATCTTTCTTCTTTATAATGTTACAGTATAGATAGGTGTTCGGGTTCTTGCATGTATAGGTAATGAAAATTCCGACGAACATGATGTTCAATAGCTTGCCTGCTCTACAGCCCGATTGCGTGAGTCCATTGACTGCTTATGACTGCATTGTCTTGATTTTGACGCAATACTGTTTTAGGACCATGGGAAAATTTCACGAAAAAAACAGCTTTTCCACTTTCTCATATATTTAGTACGGAAAGACTTCACAGGACCAGTTGGGCTAGCTAGTATAAAAGAAAGGTCGTCACTATGTTCGATGCGTAACGCTTATAGGGCAGGCACAAAAAAAATAGTAAAAAAAAAGTGTGCGTCTCGGGACGCCCGACAGAAGTGATAACCGCTGCCGTCTGCGTGCGAGAAAGGGAAGCGAGACAGACTGGCGCCGTAAAGCGTTACTTATTTATAACGTTACGTTAGCGTTACGTATAAATTTTGCTATTTGGGATTGATATCACAATCTATTTTTAGGGTCAACCGTGCCAATAACCGATCCGTGGATTGGTTTATGAAGGCACACAGATTGGAAATCGATCGAACGATAGGCAGCAATCCAAACTCGATTTCAATCTTGGATAGGATATACAATATTAATTTCGGCTGTTAATGGTTTATCCTCCCATAAGAAGTGATCACTTCAAAAATTGTGTTATAGCGTTGCATGATAATAAACGATCCATGGATCGATCAGTGGCGGATTAAATGTCGAAGCGCCCCTAGGGAAGCACCTCATCGGCACCCCTCTAGCGTAAATTTTATACCAATCATCTGACACACAAAAAACATTAGGTATCAGATTGTCGTACATAGCTTTTTCTATTCTTTATATCGCGAGTGCAGCGCTCGCAAATTTTATCGATTTTTTATTTAAATTTTTGTTTTTTTCGTTCGGCACCCCCTTGGAACCTTGTGCCCCTAGGCACGTGCCTAGTTTGCCTTAGGGTTAATCCGCCACTGATATCAATTGATATCTATCGAACTGGATAGGAATGTCACCACTATCGTAGCTGCCATCAGCGAGCAGGAATCAGACACAGTTGCAAACTGCAACTGTCAAAGTCAGCTGACTTTGGCATTTCCAGAAATTTCCAATGCTTCCCTGGTTTCCGTTTCCCTGCTGTGCTCGGCTTCGGACTTGTTCAGCGCAACAGGTCATTTGGATCCCTCAGATACCAGGCGAGCAGTATAACGTAGAGCTAGATACGTTTGCTTCGGCGCGATGAAAGAAATAGCGTAGTATGATTCGCCCTTGACCGCTGTTGTAAAAAGACGGGAGAGAGAAGCAGAGCCATGCAAAACTTATCCAACTGTTATTGTAAACTAGCTTTTGCTCACGACGTGGTCCGGAAACTACAGTTTATCGCGATTAAAAGTATCATAATATCCTTCGCCAGGGTTCAAAATATGTCCTTACCAAATTGTATTGAGATCGGTTCAGCCGTTTAGTCGTAAAAACGTTACCAACAAGTCCAGTTACTATCGCAAGTATAATATTAGTATGGACTGATTAACTTATTACTCAAGTTACTTAGTACCAATTTGCTATCACGGATGTAATTTTTTAATTACTTCCGGATGCGCCGATTAGAGTTATTGTATTGCTTCACAGTTTTAACATTTTGTCTATATGTATCGTGTGTATATCCAGTTATGCGGCTATAATAAAAAAAGCGATCAAGTGCGAGTCGAACTTGCCCATGAAGGGTTCCGTAACAGGGTTGTAACTTCGAGCGATGTTTAAGTAAGTGGTTTTTTTACGATTTATGACGTATGAAAAAAAACTTCTTACTCTGATCTCGTACAAACCAATTTTCGGTGGAAGTTTGCATGGTAATGTACATCATATATTTTTTTTATTTTTAACGGTCTTCTATGTTAGAGGCAGGGGGGGGGACATTTTTTCACTTTGGAAGTGTCTCCCGCGCAAACTGTTCCGTTTAGAAAAAAGTTATATTAAAAACCTCGATATAATTTTTGAAGACCTATCCATAGATACCCGACACGTAAGTGTTTGATGATAAAAATAATTAGGGATTCAGTTTTAAGTATGGGGAACCCCAAAATATATTGTTTTTATTTTTTATTTTTGTGTCAGAATCTTAATGCGGTTCACAGAATACTTACCAAGTTTCAACAGTATAGCTTTAATAGTTTCGAAAAAAGTGGCTGTGACGTACGGACGGACGGACAGACAGACAGACAGACATGACGAATCTATAAGGGTTCCGTTTTTTGCCTTTGGCTACGGAACCCTAAAAACGGTGTTCAAGCCAATGGTAACATTGTAAGGATTATTTGTAGTGTAGGGATAATTTATATTGTTTTTAAGCACAAAAAATAATTATCATTTAATACGAGTACAGAACAAAAAGACATTATGATGGGTTTCTGCGACATTCTTTTATTTTTCTATCCCGACTCCGATCAGATGCGATACAGATCGCCACCGATCGTTTGATTCAATCCCCCAGGTACCAGGCAATCATGATTGCATGGAGCTGGGCACGTTTGCTTCCGTCTGATGAATGAAACATTGGCGTAGTAATATGAGCGTAAACTTGACGGATGTACGTACATGAGTCGGCGCCATGATCTACTTTATTCTAAGACTAGGTAATCCCCGAGACTTCGTGTGCGTGGACCACTGTGGTGTGACGTCATTATGCCAACTCCAGCCCAATTCGTCGACTCTATTTCTATAACCAGCGGAACGTACGAACGCAGGTTGAATGCGATACCAGCTTTTAGGCAAAATTGTGAAAATCATCAATTATTTCTGAAATGTTATACCGTTAACTTAGTTAAAACAAAAACTACCATTCCGTTCAACCAAGCTCCCATCAAAATCGGTTCAGTAGTTTCTGAGTTTGAAAATAACAGAAACGGAGTCACGAAGCGAATAGCAATCGGACGTTTGATTCGATCCCGCTGGTATCAGGAGATCAGCATCACCATGGATCTGGATACTTTGCTTCCGTTTAATGAATTAAACATCAGCACAGATTCGTGCTTGACCGCTGTTTTAATGGGGTTGAGCCATGGTGTTTATTCTAAGATGGCGGTACTGTATCCAACCAGGAAACGTTGTTGCCATACATTTATAATTATTTTAAAACAGAGTACCAAGATGATATCAACTAGACGTTTGATTCAATCATCAATTCAATCACAATCAATCAGCATCACGTGAAGCTAGGCACGTTGGGATCGGTCTGATGAATGACAGATCCGACCAAACAAAATACTTTTTCGGCAATACAGTATCAGTGGGCATAGGCTATTTTTTAGCGATATTAATATTCTTATGTTCCTTTCTCATTCGTCCCCATCCTTTATCCGCATTCTGTGGAAGGTGCAACTGACTGTATTGTATATATGCAGATCTGGGAAGTGGCAACAAGTTCTGTCTTCCCACAGGTACCAGGCAAGCAGCATTAGGTGGAGCTGGATTAGTGTTTTGCGTCTGTGTGTACACCTTGTAGTTACACGACTCACAATTGTGCGCGGTGTCGATGGGCGGAGCCTTGTATGCCGATCGACGCAACAGGTGGTTTTCCTCTGCCGATACCAAGCGACCCGCATTTGATAGAGCTAGGATTAAAAGTTTTATGTCCTGGTGACCTACTAACATTTTAACATTTCTTGTAGGTATTTGCTTTTTTTTATATACGTAGCCCCAACGGGTGTTTTCCGAAGCACTGGTAGAGTCATCGGAGTTTCCTTTTCCTGTCCGAGATTCAATCCTGGACCAGTGTTGAAAGGGAAACATCCTTTTTCAAACTCAAACCATAATCAATTGTAGTTTGTTTTCTTATATGGTTTAATTTGTTTATTAGATTGAAGTGTTTGACTTGTAAAAGTCCGATATTATTGCCTATTTACAATAAATGATTTGACTTTGACTTTGACTTTGACTAGGATTGCTCCTGTATTGTGGGTACCGCTTACAGACATATAATTTCACATACACATCACACCCAGACCAGAAAAAAATATTTGTGGCTCGCACAAATATTGTTCCAGGCGGGAATCGAACCCGCGACCCCTAGCGCAGCAGTCCGATTGCTCAGCCACTACGCCAAACGAGCCGTCAACCCCCGCTCAGACGACGTAAATTGAAGGGTGATGTATTTAACGTGTGGCAGTCTGTGATATCGTATTTTTCAAACGGCTGAAACGATTTTGATTTTAATTTTGTGGCAACTTCATAGAGAGTGCCCTTAACTGTGTTTCTTCAAATCTGTTCAGGCGTTTTAAAATTCTGATAAAGCAACAGCAATAATGCTTATTCACCATTTCACTTGTATAACGGCATTACAATAAGGGTCTTCACATTATAGCTGAGCCCACAGACATTGTCCTGTCAGAAATGTATGAGAAAAATATGACTGCCGATTTTTAACGATTTTTGACGTTCGCCTATTTATTGACTTTGGTTCATTTTGGATTTGGCTGTTGACGATGACGATAGTGTGGCCAGTCAAATTTATGGCGATAAATCATCGGTACAATTTCCGCGTTTTTTAAAGCGATGTAATTATGCCGTTGATAAATGACGATAGGTGTGTCCCAAACGTCGATACGGAACAGCTGCGAGTACTAGTCGAACAGCAATCCCGTGGAGGCAGCTATTTCGGATATGACAGCATGACTGATGGTGAAAGTGAAGCGATGCCTGTCTGGATGTCCGTGATCGGTAACCAGCTTTTGCGATCGTAGTCATACTCCTTGTACTTACTAAACGAGTCGCGGACAAATATTTTTTGTAAGAACAAATAATAATAATTCAACCCGTACTGTTTGTTACACAGCTGGGCAAAGACCTATCCTCACTTTCGTGATGAGGTTTAGGCCATGATCCACTAAGGGGCTCGCTTCGGATTGGTGGATAGCACGCCTTCGAAATAATTCTCGGACATGTTGGTTTCCTCACGATGTCTTCTTTCACCGAAATGCGAGTGATAATTACGTACAAGAACGACGTTGGTACGCGCCCGCAGTGGAATTCGAAATCGCCACCTCCGTTTTGGCAGGCGGACGTTCGCCCACTAGGCTACCACGAGCGATGGTGGCCGAGCGGTAATTTGCGCGCTTTGTAACCAAACGCCCCCAGGTTTGATTCACGGCCCGCTTCAATAAATGTCAAAGTTATACGTGCGGCTTTTCATCGGTTGATAGAAGTTTTTAAGTCAGAATTCGTTAAGTCAAGGGGTAGTCAGAATCCCATGGTCAGGCGGCCTATCAACTGTATACAGGCTGACACTACCCTTTTTGATAAACTAAACCAACTATATTTTTTAGGCTATAGAGGTAAATAATTTTCGCCCTCATCATGATGTTGGGCCAATAATATCACTTTATTTTTAAACCTTCGTTAGCTACTTTAGCTATTTTTCTTCGTATGAATGTACTCAAGCTTAGCAAATTTCATATTTAATTCTGTTGGTAAACATCTAGATAACGTTCTTTCAAAACTAACATACATACAACCACTTAAATTTTTTGCTATTGCGAAATAATGACCTTGCCCTTGTATGGCTCCTTTTATACCAGGAAAACATGAAAATTGTGAGCGCAGACACAGAACACAGCTAGTTATATTGTTTACTCTTTCTACGAATAATAGCCACCTCGTTCCCCTATTTCGAGGGGCGTCACGCTTAAATGAGAGAGGATGGGGTACTTATTTATAAAAACGTGCTATTATAAGCTTTAAGTGTATCGTAATAATGTCGCTTTTACAAAACCAGAGCCGTCTCCCTTCATTCTCAATGGACGATTGACGACATCCTTACGCTTATGATGTCCTGGTGACTGTATACTGAATCGCTATAGATTTATTGAATATTTTACAAGTGCATGGGGTGTTTCTATGGCGCCATCTCTTTCCAACTGCGAGGGGAGCATCGCAATTATCGGTAATGAAGTTTAGAAATACTTTGGACTGAATTAGAATAAACATTATTTTTGTGCATCATCATCATCAGCCTGAAGACATCCACTGCTTAACATAGGCCTCTCTCTCCCTTAGACGGCCACACCGAACGACAATTTGCCACTTGCGTCCACCGGTTGCCTGCAACTCTTTTGATGTCGTCGGCCCATCTAGTGGGAGGCCTACCTACACTGCGTCTTCCAGTCCGTGGTCGCCACTCTAGAACCTTTCTTCTCCTGCTCATTGCCACTGTAGCCTGCGAACCCTTAGAGCTATGTCGTAAACTTTCTAGATTTTATTGCGCTTAGAAACTCCGAGCATCTTCATTCTCTCTCCATTGCCCGCTGTGTGACTCTGAGCTTCTCCAAAAGGCCAGCAGTTAAGGACCACGTCTCAGTTCCATATGTCATCACTTGTTAAAGATCTTTGTCTTCTGACACTGAGGAATATGTTTTTGTTGCGTGATTACCATTGTGTAGTCTTCAGTATAATTTTTACGCCTTGAAAACCCGGAAAACACTTAGTCCAAATCAGTTTTTGTCCATATTGTTGCAATGTAATAAAAAAAACTGGCCAAGTGCGAGTCAGACTCGCACACGAAGGGTTCCGTACCATTATCTCAGTCTATAAATACTCCGAAACGCTTCGAGAAAATGATAGTAGGTACGGCCGTGCCTTTGTTTAGTGTTGCCTTGTCTCAAATATTCAAAACAAAACACTTTTCCTTTTTACTGTTACTACCTTTTTACTTTTTACTATGACGAAAAGTTAGAGATTATACGACATAGGTATGGAACCACGGCCGTGTCGTAATCACAAGTAAAAATGTTTAGCGCCCAGCGAAGTGGCCACGGGTCAACTAGTTTTTTTATAAGGTGCGGTTGTACTGCACATACCCAACCCACAGGTTGTACTTAGGTGGTTACGTTTCCCATAGCTTCCCATAACCCCATGAAACTACATGAAAGTTATACCTGTTATCGTTAGTACATGGAATTTTTTATAGGTTACTTACTCCCTGAGTGAGTAGGTACCCCGATCCCCGAGGCACCCGTCCCGGAGGACCCCGATGTATTTTTATCTTGATAAACTTAATTTAAAGTCAGTTTAGCCTAAAAGTACCGTCAGCAGAAGAAATGTTAACTAAAATTGTATTAAGAGTACTTACTAAAATTATAATAATTAACTTTAAGGATCGGGAAAAAACTATAAACTCTGCTTCATTAAGTTTTTTTTTTAAGCCGAATCTCTTAGTATGTGACAAGTAGGTAATAGGTATAGATGCAATTTAGTGTCATAATATTTGTGATTTGTTTTATCCAGCCTATTATTCGTAATCACATATCTGTATTCCTAATCTTCTTCATTGTATGATCAATTTTATTATAAATATAAATAAAATATTACTAATTTTATAAAATTCCTAATTTTATATTTTAATTGGTTTCCTGAGCTTCAAAACTTCGAAGTTGAGTAAAACCTTGTATAAATGAACTGAATATAAAACGTATTTTTTACTTGAAAAATAAACCTCGGCCGCTGGGGGCTCATGACATATTCACGCACAGGCGCGAGCCAAGTCAGCTTCACTCAGTAGTATAGGTACACTCGCGCAAAATCAATGTTTCTGCTAAAATGTACCAGGAGATCATATTCCATAAGGAGTTAGTTTAGGCCAGTTCTGCAATAAATAATAATTGAACGGTAATTCTCAGGTTTTAAGGTTTACTTTCGCATGAGCTCTGGATCCATATAAGGGGGTCCTCTCCCATAGTGTTTTAGCAAAACGTCCTATTTGCAAATTGTCATTAAACTTTTGGAGAATTAGTTATTTATTTATACTTTAGCACACAAACAAATACGTAAAAGGAGGACTTAATGGTAAGTATCGTTTGCCGCCAGCCATCGTGGTTTCATGGAAGGTCGAAAATATGGCGTTGATAATTTTGTATTGTGTACTTTTTGTACGAAACCAAGACTTGTGTCCTTCTTTCTGTAAATAATAAATATTATGTAATATTATTTCAAGGTTACTCCAATACTTCTAGACAGCTTCAATAAAACATCCACAAATTCATGATGATCATTCTATAAAAAAAAATGAATCCGAATTATTAATACTTGTTGACACCGGCTAAATACAATAAGGCGAAGGCAAAAAAAGTAAAACAAAAAAAGTGTACTTGGCGATAAATTGCAAATGGGAAGTTTTGCGAGTCAAATGAAAGGAAGATGACGCCCCTTGCCCGAATCCTTAACGGAGCAACAGCCCATGCTAATGTAAGATCTAAATCCAACGCAATACCATTCATTTTCTTTTATCTATTTCAGTATAATATACCTGACGAAGTGAATTCCTTTCGAATATGTTGCCCTGGTACTTTTTTGGAGATTCATTGATTTTACGGGTATACTGATAGAGAGACGTAATGTCGGGGTGGGGTTGTCGCTTGAACAGCGACGTAGAATACAGTAGTTTTCTTGCATTTGTACAATGTCTCGTGCAAATAAATAACTTTCACATAATATGGTCGAAAGGTGTTTCATATTAGCTCAGCTTAGCGGACCTAAAAGAGATTAAGAAAAGAAAAGTATTTTTTGAATAATATATTGGATTGTTAGGCCTTAGTGAGTAAAAATAGTTGTTTTTTAAATTTGTACTCGCTATGATCAACAGGCTGAAGAGTGAAGATTCGACATTTCAATGCTCTATTTGAAATAATTACTTTAAAAAAAAGAGGATTATCTTATTGATTGAGATTATAATATAATTGGATGTATGCGTACGTGTGCGTGTGTATTTCAATGTTGACGTTTTTTTGTTTTGTTGCGCTGTTTTTGTGTAGTGTTAAGTAAAAACACGCGCAGGAGACCCACCCTGCTTAATAAAAACAAGAAAATGCCCTTGAAAAGGTTAATTGATATCAAGCGCATATTCCCAGATGACGGCACGTTTGGCGTAGTGGCTGAGCAATCGGACTGCTGCGCTAGGTGTCGCGGGTTCGATTCCCGCCTGGAACGAATATTTGTGCGATCCACAAATATTTGTTTCTGGTCTGGGTGTGATGTGTATGTGAAATTATGTCTGTAAACGGTACCCACGATACAGGAGAAATCCTAGTGTGGGGCTACGTTTTTTTTATATAAAAAAATTAAAAAAAAAAGATGTCGCTACTCCGTCACTCTGGCTCCGTCATCACTGGTGAAATATTATACGGGGAAAAACACCATACTTTGCCACTGGCGTTGCACTGACCAAAAATCTTACAGCTCTAATACCTTGAAACTTTCCCAAATTTACAAACAATAGTATTTTACACTTAGATACATTTTTCATGGGTTGGATCCGCCCCAATTCGCACTGTGGCAACGTATCATTATAACTCCGAAGCAAAAGTATCTAGCTCTACGTACTTCTGATCGCCTGGTATCTGCGGGATTGAATCAAACACCCGGTTGGGATGTGATCATGCCAGAATAGAGTAGGATCAGTGTGCCTAGTGCGAGTTTTGTCAATTTATTTACGCTAGTGACTGATTCACTGACGCTAGATGGCGCTGCTCTTATTCCTTACAATTTCAAGTTTACGCCAAACGGACCGAGCGCGTAAATAAATTGACAAAACTCGCACTAGGCACACAGAGGGGAGCTTAACCAATATCATGGTGACAGGCATCCCCTCTTTGTACCCCCGTTTGCCCTCAACTTTAACACCTTTTTTCGTATAACTTGTTTAGAATTGAATATTAAGGTTTCCACCAAATATCATAACTATACGCGAATAAATAACGCTACAGCAAACTTCCTCCACTTTTGCGCCCATTTTCCCTCCTATAAAAATAGCTCACGACAAAAAAGCAATAAAAATCAAAGAATCTGTAGGTATATCAAATCTCGTAAAAATCGATAAATCGATTTCGCACGGTTTAAGCACAATGTTGCAACAGTTGTATAAAAAATTCTGCAGAGGCAAAGGACTAGATGCAACCTACAGCCCCGTCCCATAACAGTGGCGGAGTCGACAGTCGACACAAAACATGATAATTGTTCTGTCAAATGAGGTACTGCAAGCCTCCTGGTGTCAGGGTTCGTCAGTCACCCAAGAGTCTCTGACGTGTCCTAACGACTGGTCAAGCGATAACAATCAATACAATTATTAATAGTATTGATAAGGAAGTGCGGATACCTATATAATAGGGAGTATAAGCGACCTTTTTTTTTTGAGGGGAGGAAATGCCTTGGCCTTATTCATTCCACCATGGGGGTGGCAGAAGGGGGGCGTCTGGGACTTGAATCCACTAGCCCCCCCGTGAGCCGTCGATCTGCCTGAAGTGGGCGAGATGGGGTTGTGTTGGCATTCACCATCTAAGACCTACCTCAATGTCTTCCTTGTTGGGCAGCAGCGGCGCCTCCAGTATGTTCTTGAGGCAGAAGTCCTCGTTGTCCAGCTCGAAGATGTACTTGGTGACCTCCATGATGCGCTGCCAGTGGCGCGGCTTCATCGCTTTGTTGGCCATCAGCTCCAGCAGCGGGCACATGTCGTTGAAGTCGTCTATTGTCTTCTTGAGAGCGAAGAACGCGGGCCATTCCTTGAGACTGTTGAACGATACAGTTTCTAAATACCGCATCAGGCGAGGGAGTGGTCAAACGCATACCTATCCCATATTTTAAAAAAACCAATATTTTTCGATTTCATTTTCGATTAATTATAATTTTCGATTTTTATTTTTTGAACTAATACATTATTTATCGTATTTTCAAGTCCACAGCGAATATGGATCTAAGCAAACATCTTCATCCTTAGTCCGCTTTGTCACTTATTACAATCAGATGAGACCGCAATCAAACGAAATGATTGTATGTTCGCCAATTTTAAAGAACCCTTTTACAGTGTTTTTCAGGATGTGCCCAAATTTCATCCATATCCGCTTGGCCAAAAGAAAAGGAACAGCCGAAGATATATAAAAACATTCAGATTTATAATGTTAGTAGGATATGATATTAATTATCCACAAAAAATAGCCATAAACAGAGTATGCCCGTTCTTTAGAATCTGCAAGTACCCAAGTTTTTCCATTTTATTTTACCTAAAACTCCGCACTTTAATTTGCCACTGGTAATATGTATGCATAGACGGCCTTGCCTTGTCTCCCCTTACTGGACCGAGGGCCCATGCTAATCTTATCCTTAAAATCAAAATAATACCGTTCATTTTTTTGTGTATCTGTTGGAGAGCCGACAGGATGAAGTGAACTTCTTATCGGACATGCTACCCTGGTACATTTCGGAAGAAACATTGATTTGGCGAGTGTACTGAGAGAGACAGTGCTAATGGGCGGGCTCGTTCACTTCTCTGCGCGAGCCTCCACGTGCCGACAGGCATGGGATTTCTTTACCCTATCTTATTATAACTCTGTTTAGGTATATTATACACAGATTACGTATCTTACAATTATGAAATGAGACCGGTATGTTTCATGCGTTCAAAGCAATGTAATTGTTACATAGAATAAAAAAAGTGGCTGTGACATACGGACGGACGGACAGACAGACAGACAGACATGACGAATCTATAAGGGTTCCGTTTTTTGCGTTTATCTACGGAACCCTAAGAAATAGTTTTGACAAATAGCATATTACGTATAGATTTGATTTATATACATTCATTTTAGGCGTTTACTACTTAGTATTTTTTCGTCTTACCGCACAAGTTTAGACCAGAGCTAAACAGATGTTTTTAAAATTTGCTTCCACAAAATCGACGTCTATCACACGCGTTATCTTACTTAATCCTGGCATTCCTAATTATTTCACTTGTGAATTTGTTATTGAGCTAGAAAAAGGGAGAGTTAGACATCGATTTGTAGAGAAAATATTTAGACACATCTGTTCAACTCTAGTTTAAATATTTTGTGGTAAAACCCCTGAGATTCTTATCACAAAGGAACATTTTAAGGTTTTAAACAGTCAAGTCGCGTAATTAATGCCAACTTTCTAGGACGCACTTCAATTGCACACAGATACCTACCCTTTGGGTAGCTTCCGGCATCTGTTCTGGAACTCCATCAGCTCATTGTTGATCTCCTCTATGTTCACCTCTCCCCAGGGTATGTCGTAGTAACTGCTGACTCGGTCGATGACGTCATTGTACAGTTTATACAATTTCTGCAGCAAGTTGAGCTCCTTCCTGATCTGAGCGAGCTCGGGATACTCCGTGTGCGGGAGGCCGAACAGCTCCTCGCCGTTCTGGTACGTCTGCAGCTTACGCCACATGCCGTCGAAGCGATTCTGGAAACGAAGGAAACATATCCCGTAAAATTAACTTTAATTCTAGGCCTTCAAGATATAGGTACCTCTACGTGTTCGAAATGCTTCTTATTTTTTTTGTTTTAGTTATGGCTTCGCACGGTTTGTGTATGTAGCCAGTATCAAGTATTATAATTATTATATTTAAAAATTTCTTAGTTTCACAACAGGAAAGTCATAGATAGCATTAGAGCAATCCTGGGTAGTCAGTAAATTATTTATATCTTATATATATCATAGAGAAAGTCACGATCCAGTAAAATGGTCGATGCTTTACTTTACTGAAACTTCTTGCGAGTTTTGAAAATTATGCAATATGACACGCTTTTTGGGATGTTATCATTTGCCCACACATTCGTGTATTAAAAAACAGTCAAGAACCACCAATATTACATACACATTAACATTCGAAGAAACACATGTTGAGAATAAAATATAATACCAACAACGTCTCACTATCGGATTCCCACCAAAACTTTACAATTGTCTGTGTCAAAAACTAGCTTTTTTTTTGGTTGTGCGAGCATCAACGTAGGCTATGTGTGTAAGATTTGCACCTGAAACAGTATCAGCTTGTCGGACGCCTCCCGCGGGGTCAGGCCGGACTGCATCGGGCCCGCGTGTCGGTACTCATGGCAGTATTCTGTATTGTCTTCTCGGAACCTGGAATGATACCAACATTTTCTGGACAAGCTCTCAAAATATTAACTAATTTAAAAACGGGTCGAAGCCAATTAAAACATTTGACTGTTCGGCCGAGTTACATCGACCGTGGGCACTAGAAGAAGCTTTCATAAAATACCATTACGGTATAAGCTGTCTAAATGTACCCAAAAACCATACACTGTTAGCCACCGAGACGTTCCGTTGTTTATATACTAGCATCGAATGTATATTTACCCCATTAGTAGGGGAATTTACATTGAGGTTTACCCTAAAAGCTTGGTATTCGAACACTGGTGAGTCAAACGGCCTACAAGATTTTTTATAATATGAGCGCTGGCGAGTAATCGGCTTAATTGCATCCTTTTTCTATGACCGCGAAGATGACAAGCAACGTCATCACATCATTGTCAGCCATTTTCCACCCACTGCTGGGTATAGGCCTGCTGTCACTTGTGCAGCTGTCCACGGTCCAGTGCTAAACGCATCAATGCGCGACCCGCAATGACATTGACGTCATCCACAACTTCGCTCTTGGATACCATAGACAAAGAATAACTGACCTGTCCAAGTTGTTCTTGAGGTCTTCCTCGAACTGCGGCTGCATCCTGAGGAGCTGCACGTGCGACGCCAGAGCCTGCGCCTGCAGCTGCTGCCAGGTGTACCGCAGGTTGTCCACCTGCTCTATATCCTCTTTGCTCACTGGCAGCTCGTACCGGGTGATCACATTGAACGCTTCCTGTTTTAAAAGATCATTCCATTTACTTAGGTATTAGCTGTTGCCTGCGACGTCGTCCGCGCGGGCCATCATAAGTAAATTACGATTAAGGCATCCTATATCCGTCTCTAAGGCCGTTAAAATTTATAGAGACAGGTTAAGCCGTTTAGTAGTGAAAAGGTAACAACAAAACAGTCACTTTCTTATTTATAATATTCGTATGGGTATAGACGGGCGGAACAAAGAAAAACCTTCCCAAAGTAACCAATCAATGTAATAAATCTTATCTAACAAGCTGCCCCTACAGTCGCTGTCCTGTCGAAAATGTATGAGAAAACTATCTCTCTCTTTTTCGTATCTTTTCCCATACTGTAGGTACTATTTCTTCTGCTATTCGGAACGGAGACGAACCTAACAAGGCAAAAATCGGTTCCGCGTGTAACGACTTTGTTTTAGATGTATAGATTTTCATCGGTGAATTATTTTTTTTCTTTTTCTCGATAAGGTGGGCATCATAAAGAACTCAATAAATGACTGAACAGCTGGTTCGTACCGCGGCGCGAATCACGAATCAAAACCTGGTACTCATGTTGCATTGGTCATTTCGCACCGCCAAAGGAATATGATGCGAAAGGCCAGTGAATGTGTGATCACATTTTGCGATTTGAACTAGACAGTCTAGACATCGTGTATTATGTTCCTCATAAGATCGTGTATATCAATAACTGTGTGAGTTTATACGCGTTCGACATAGAATGCGTCACCGCGCGCTTTGTATGAAGATCCTGTACAGCGCACCCTGTAACTACGCATTTATGAACGAAAGATCTTCACACAAAGCGCTAGCAAAACTCACACTCAAGGTACTGGTGACTTAGTCTTTAGAGTTCAGCAATGAATCTCGGCTATCACAATGGTAACAGGCATTTATTGCATGTCGCCCGTGACAGCAGCATTCTATACAAAACTGTCATCGAGCGAAAATACTCACTTCAACTGGATCAATCTTTAGTTCCATGTCCACCTCTTGTTCTCGGATCTTTTTGAGGGTCTCCATAATGGTTCTGACATCGTCCAGGTCACGGATGGGTCTCTCCAGCTTCCGCTCCAAATCATTCATGATAGCGTATACGTAATCCATCTCGCGTTTGTATTTCTTGCGCATCGCTTGGCTAATCCTGTGTGTTCCGTCTTAAAAGAAAGTTCAAACTGACTAATGGTATTGGGTACTATAAAGTAGGTCAAGTGTGACCGTTTAATGACACGACAAGTACGAAAATAACGCGTAATAACAGGACACAAGATGACTTGTAAGAGCCACATTAATTGTACATCGATAACTCGTAATAACGAGATTTCAAAATATCCCCTGTGATATCATCGGTATAATATGTTATTTATGTTAATTTTGTTCGTCTCAATAATAATTCATTACAGAAGAGTTAAAACGAAATCGATAAACAGTGGTGAGGTAACCTTGTGCTTCTTTTTCTATGATAGATACTTTATTCCATTATGTATTCAAACAAAAGTGGTCCTTGCAATTATGTCGAATCTACATGACTATTTACAATTTGGAAACGATTTAGTAAAGTAAAATTCTAACTAGATCTTTGTAGGACCATCTGTGGGACCATGAAATGACCTTACTCTTGAGTTCAGTGTTCAATCCCAGCTTCAGTTTCTCAGTGGAGACGGCGAGACAGTTCCCGATGATGAGAACGTCAGGCTCGGTGGCCAGTTTGGCTTCCAGCTCGCTGTGCCTCTTCAGAGAGAGCTCGAAGTCGTTCAAGCTCCAAGCGAGGAGTTGTCTCAGAGTTTTCTCGCATTTCCACAGGTAATGGTAAGGGCGCCAACGCTTGACCAACGTGTTCAGTTCCTGTCGTGGAATAATTTAATACATACGCGCGAATAACTCGCTACTCGCTTTTCGGTGAAGGAAAACATCGCGAGAATTGTAGGCATGGCTGTACAGTCGGCCTCAGAAGTTGTTGAACATGTTATAGTTTCCAATTCAATTCTAGATACGCAAAATGTAATTTTTTACGGTTTATATTAAATTTAAAATACGGACATGTTCAGCTTCTTTAGAGGCCGACCGTACGAACAGTGTGAGTGACGTACGTCGTCCGTAGAGTACAGTACAATGGTTTGCGCAGTCTCGTAAGGTTGAGCCAGAAACAACAAAGTAGGTGCCCAATAATACGCATTTTCATTACAAATCTTTGGAAAGATTTGTCATATTATTTCATTTCAACAAATTTAAGCGGGTTTTCATTAATAATTTGACAATGATGTCACGAACCAACCATATTCCTGACGTCTACCTTGAAATTGTGTCTCGTAGAGATCGCTAAAATACAATAGGTGCAATAGTCTGCCTTAGCGCTGATAAGACAGCCTAATGGACCTATCATTAAATGCGTCGCTTTGTATCATACATTTTGATGTTACTAAAGAGTTATTATTATGACTATCTATCAGTAGTTTGGTACTTATCTTCCTCTTGGCAGTTTAACTCTTCTACTTAATTAGTTATTACGCTTAGGCTAATTTACTGCTTTGGCGTCTAAACATAAAATCATTTATAGCAAATGAACATTATTCAGATAAATATAATTTATTATAACTTCGTAATAACATAACAAAGGTACTGGTTGTGTACAAGAAATGTCACCGTCTTCCTCCTACTAACTTATGCGAGCCTGGTAGAAATGGGCATCGGAATACGTTCGGAATATCTAGTTCATTGAAGAGCTGAAAAGCGGCACAGAGGTCGAAGGCGACCGCTGCTCGAGGCGACTCGAGCCGTAATATCAAATTTTATCAATGAAAGCGTACGGAATACCAGACCCCTCCCCCTGTGGAGTCCGCAGTGCGCAGACTCCGTGGCTGAAAGCGATTCCTTATTTCGGAGCTCCCAACCTGGTCCATGCTGGTACGTACGTAAGAACGTTTCAGGAAATTGACCTTTTGCATCTCGTGGCGGGCTCTAGCCCCGTCAGAGCAACTTCGTTTCATGATCATTATTTTTTACTCATTAAGTTACTTACATTAATAGTTATTATAGCCTTGTGGTTACAATCCGCATAATATTATGATTTTTTATTGGTAACATTTATAGAGTTGGGTGGTTTTGCATGCATTTTCTGTTTATCCATCTTACGGAACAATATGGTCACTTTTAAAACCATTTTAGATGAATAAACCACGAATCCAGAAATTACAGATGAATATAATAATTATGAATGTTTATTCTAGGAGTTGCTGATCCAACAGCCGTGCTGTGATTCCAAATTACGAGGGTTTATTATAAAGAGTATACATAATTGAATTGAACCACCATACCAACCATATGAATACTGTAATATTAATATTTAATCGAATTAATTAAATATTAAATAAACAGCAGCGATGAAAAAACAAATAGGCATTCTTACCGTTTTAATATTCTGAGAGCACGTCGACAGCAAAGATAGAGTTTTAATTATCTCTTTGTTTTCCATCACGTGATTGTAGAAGTTCTTTTGTTGGAAGGGGAAAGACGGCTTCTCCTCCGATTCTAGTCTGTAGTGTCTCTTTTTCCTCATCTTTGCAGCGTCCACCATCTTCGTCGACTTCTGCATGTTCATCGGCGTCGCCGTCGATACCTGTTCGTCAAGTTTGGTGACAACATCGAGGAGCTGGTTGGCTTGTTGACCAGCGACCTTCTTCCAGCTCACCTAGATTACATGCACACAAAGCGAAGGGGGAGGGGGGGGGGCAGAAACAGGTAGCACAACAGACACACAGACACGCCGTGCACAAGCCACATCGAGTGTAAGCCGGAGCGGTGCATCACGAGGCGGGGACGAGGTGTTGCGGACGAAAACACAGTCAATATCACACAAGTGCACAGGTGCAACAATATTGAACGACACAATACAATAAACATCACAAATTGAAGCAGAAAAAGAAAATTTAGGTTAATATAAATGTTAGTAATTAGTTTTGTCATGCTGATTTGGTGCTGTTTTACGTAACATATAATTATTTAGGGTGCGTTCCGAAGTACGCTATAGGCGCTTCGAGCCGCGTTAACACGATGACGATTTTCAGCGCCTATATTTTTTTGAAATGGTTGATCTGTGGATTACGTTGCTTCAATAAACCTGTCCAGATTTGCGTATTTGCATAATACAGATCTCTTTGTTTTCATGATTTGTTGAAGCTAGAGCGCTGCCGCTGTCAGTATAAAAAACTCGGAATGGTTTATTCTTGATCAAAATAATTTATTCATTAAAGATGTGATTAAATTGACCTTTAAATATCGATAGTCGTATTTGCTACATTTGAGTTGATAATCTGGTATTATTTTAATTATTACCGTGTATTTACAATAATGGGATAAAATTAAATAAAATATTTACAAACATAATTATTTCCTTACACTATTCATGCATGGCTCAGAAAAATAAACAAACTGATACAAAGATGTCACGTCACACAACATAAATGTATCACACATAACATAGGGTATTTAATAGGTATTCTTTGTAATTACTTAAATCGCCTATACATTTTAGGTATACATTTTTGTAAGTATAGTCATAAAGTTACACTAGAGAACGACCCAAAGATATAACGTTTGAAATATTGTATCAATTTACCTACATCATTTAATATTTTCTGATAAACCCACCTTTTGAATAAGTCCAAGGAAATTAACTTTATTGAATGCTCAAAAAATTTTCCCCCGTATCGTTAGCCGTTACCTCCAAATTTATTTCACTAGACCTATGCTGAGGGACCTCGAACCTCCCTCCAAGAATTTTTGCTATTTGGTATCGTTAGTTGATCTTTCGTGGTTCCTCGGTACTCCATTTTAACACAAATTATCGTAGAGAAGCTTCGTGGAATCCTAAAGGTACGTCGCGAGGTACCTTGAGCTGACAGATGGTGTGTTTCCTTCGTACGCGGATATTTGTCAAGGAATAACCGAGTGGAGCAAATCTTGCCAACTAACGATACCAAAACAGGCAAGTGACGTTAAGTGGAGCAAAAGAAATTTTGAGGTAACGATTGACGATACGGGGGTTTTGAGGGGGTTAGTGTTTACTTTATTCCCGGGTATGTTCGGGCTTACCCTCGGCGCTTTCCCGCCGCTCCACTGGGCGACACCCTTAGACAGGCCGGATATGTGCTTGCCGGCCAGCACCAGCACGTCCTGGATCTCCTCCAGCGTGGGGGTCACGGACACATTGGGGATCATCAGGGCGGCATTCAGAAGGAAAATAGGCTTCTTATGTGACCCTGGGAACAAAGGCACGTGATGTAGACGCATGTGTGTAAGTGTACCCTTAACATACCCCTTTGACCCTGGAACCTACTATAGTAGGGTGAAAAGAGTGCCTAGTGTGAGTTTTGACAATTTCAAAACTCACACTAGGTCTAGGCGTCAGTCAGCCAGTCACTAGATGGCGCTGCTCTTATTCCGTACAATTACACGTTTACGCCAAACGGACCGAGCGCGTAAATAAATTGTCAAAACTCACACTAGGCACACAGGAACCTCTATCAAGAAAGTATTCGATACTTTAACTGTCAAATTTGTTTTAGATTTGATCATCGCCTTGCAATATCGACCGGATGCATCCGCGAACGGCTACCTTGATCGATACGTTAACGATACAAACCGTTAAAATTTTCGTGCTTGCCCTATTATAGGAGTACTCGTATGTACTGATGAAATCTAAAACCAATTTGACAGTTAACGTTTCGAATACTTGTCGATAGAGGTTCCTGCTCGCCCTACAGTTCCCTGGAAGATGGGACGACCCTTGGTGTTGCATGGCGTTACATGCGTGTGGCAAAAACAGGTCATATGTATTACGTATTGAATAGATAACATAAAGACGGAGAAGTCTCAAATCGATACAAAATTTTGGATAGGTATATAATCACTATGCCTTATAAACATTAATTACTTTGCCTCTCTGTACTCTACTCCGTGGCAATGTTTAGTGAAGGGCGTATAACCGGTCGTTTGATTCGGTCCCGCAGGCACCAGGCGAGCAGCGTTGCATGGAGCTGGGTACGTTGGTTTCGGTCTGATGAACGAAACATTGGCGTGTTGGATTCGCGCTTGACTGCTATTTTGATAGGGCGGAGCCAGGGAGTTCCGAGAAATAAGCCGAGAAAGCTTTAAAGTTAAATCTTACTAGTATTTCAGACGAATCTACCTGTAAACTTTTGGACTCGTACAACACATTATTACGTCTAACAATATTTTGCTTCTTTAGATTGAAAATTGTTGTTAAATAAGTAATTAAATGTATAATGTAAAAACTAACCAAAGATTAAAACGATCGTTTAATTTGTTTTAAGTTAAACGGCCATCTTGGAGTTAACATTATTTTGTCATAGTCATTTGATACCCATATTGGGGGAGCTGAGAAAAATATGGGATTTGCTATTTTGTGGTTGCGGCCATTTTTAATTAAAAATGTATTATAGTGTATGGTCTAGAAAGTCCTATCATTTGATACCCATATTGAGGGAAATGTAAAAAATAAATTTATCTGCAATTTAGTGGCGGCAGCCATCTTGGACCGACTTTTATTAAAGACTAGTCATTAAACATAGCTAAGAACACCCCCGACTACTCGTATATCACTTTTCAAACAAAAAAACAAAAACAATATCTATTCATCCGTTCTGGAACTACGATGCCATAGACACACACCCTCACGTCAAACTTATAACACCCCATTTTTGCGTCAGGCATTAGTTAAAAAGGGAGAGTATACCAAACTTTTTGCATCCGAATGTTTGCTTCGATCCCGCAATTACCAGGCGAGCAGCATTACGTGGAGCTGTGTGCGTTTGTTTCAGTCTGTTCGGTCTGACGTAGTAGTAATCGCACTTGACTGTTTTTAATAGGTCGGGATTTTAACAATACTTATCATAATAGTTTTGATAAAATTATTAGTGTGTACCTAATGGTAGATTTTACGATATTACGATTTTCTACCGATATTTTTACGATAAAGAATATCCCACCATCTTATTTAATTACTATTCATGGGTAGGTATCAAATATACATACAGAGCCTGGAATAAGAATTCTTAGAGCACCTGAAGAAACTGCAGAAATTAATTACAGTTAGGTACTTAATAATCTAAAATACTCAAAAAAATATTTAATGCCCTCTTTCAAATAAATTTAGACGTAAGTACGTATTTTTGTACACGTTAGAACTGATCATAATATTATGATAATTATGTAAAAAAAGTAAAAAATTGTTTATGTGATTATAGCGTAATTAATTTAGATTTTAGATTTATTAACTACCGTGCTAAGTACTGAAGTTTCCGCAACGGCAATTTGGCTTTGCCGTGACGGGTTGGTTTACCCGCACGAGTACTAGGCTAGCATGAATCGCTAGTAGCGTTTGCGGCCATATTCCGCTTTCGCTTTCAAATCTGCGGCAGTCCCTGATGGCGCATGCGCGAAGTCTCACTTTGTATTCAGCATGACGCGATGAGCACGCATTGAACAAAGCTAGGGCAATTTTGTTCGACTGAGGGAAATTACAATCGGAAAGAAGAACGATTAACGGACTTTGCGGTGGTTATGAATTGGTATTTTTTACTTAAGATAACAATTGCTACCCATACCGGAGTTTTTTTATAGTTTTCCTATAAAGAAGAAAAATAACTTAGCCCGCCAAGAGGGAGCGAAATTATTATATTAGAAACAACAGCGGCTTCCCATATCTGCATGTGATTTACATTTTGAATTATAAAAAAAATTGAAATCTAAAAACTAAACGTAAATAAAACTAATCTAATAGGCCGCTACCAGTGGGCAACGTTCCCAAAATGCTGGCCGCATTGCCACGTTGTATGGCAATGCTCAATCTTTGACCAAAATAAAGGCCAGCATTTTGGTCACGTGAATGATTTTTTAATTTTTTTAATTTTGAATTAAATTAAAAAACCTGTAGGCAGGTAATACACCATTACATTATACATATATTTTTAAACTAAATAACAAAATATTACTATAAATTACAAACATCGAATTAAATTTTCAATCGAGAAGCTATTTCAATATCTTTGATTCCATGACATATCGTCGTACATTCGATTTCATACTCTATTTAGATGCTC
Source organism: Hylaea fasciaria (assembly GCA_905147375.1). Classification (NCBI taxonomy): domain Eukaryota; kingdom Metazoa; phylum Arthropoda; class Insecta; order Lepidoptera; family Geometridae; genus Hylaea; species Hylaea fasciaria. The sequence goes on from LR990192.1 coordinate 2,081,170, forward strand.
CACAAAATTCAAATTGACACTTTCTCTAGGAAAATATCATTAACATTTCATTGCAGAAACTAGGTGCGATTCCTCATCGACAGCTGCGATTCGATTTCTCTAATTGTCAAAGTGTTTACAAAACAGACGCTTTGTACAAAGACCGTAGTCCATAGCACGAAGAGTTCCGAGCCTATATCTATAAAAAAAATCACGTCTGTTATATGGGAGCCCCCTTAAATATTTATTTTATTCCGTTTTTAGTACCTATTTGTAGCTGCAAATTAAATACATCTTCAGTGAAAATTTCAACAGTCTACCTATGTCGGTTCTTCAGATACAGCCTGGAGACAGACGGAGAGATGGACCATGGATGGACGGACGGACGCACAGCGGAGCCTTGGTAATAGGGTCACATTTTACACTTTGGGTAGGTACGGAACTCTAAAAAGGGCCCCTTTACTTGACGTTTCCGTTTTATTGGAGGACGTATGGGCACCTCTCCAGTTTTTCGGACACAGATTCGGATATAACTTATTGACCCGGACACAGTCAAGTCAGAATCAGATATGACTTATCTGATAAAGTAAACCGCGTAAAGTAAAAAGGAAATTCTGAACGCGTTTTCGTTAATATTATTCCGAGTTGCTCCATGTTTCGTGGCGGGTTACGTTGTCGCACCCGATTGTTTCGGCCGATAGCAGTCGTTACGCCACGCCAAGTTCCCTTGAACAGTCTAACTCAGATACCAGAGGCTGGCAGTACCTACCTCAATGGAACAACTCAATTGAATCCCGAATGTGACACATAAGAGCGTTCTGTAACATCACTTTTGTCACTCAAACACTGACAAGGTGTTAAACCATCGCAACATGCAGGAAACTACACATGTCCAACAGTGTAATATTATTATAAAAAATTCACTAGCATGTTAACAAAAAATCAAAAAACACACCTACATAACTATACATACATATAATGATATAGAAATTCGCTAGCATGTAATCAAAAAGCACACCTACATAATACAACCAAGTCAGTACGTAACATCAGTCGCCAAATACCTTGAGAAATAAATTGAAATAAAAAATCGTGGAGCTCAAACCCACGATTGCTGAGCTGAAAACGAGTAGTTTCTGCCCCATCCTGGTACACCGAGATCTGTCACAAAACTGTAGATAGTGGTATATTCTTGCAAACAGATATACATACGTCTACCCTACACAGAGCACGACGGCAGAATGCAGCCTGAATTCATTTTCACCGTGTCCAAATAAAATAAAAAATAAAATTATATCCGAATGATTATTGTATACGGGATACCCTGGACTACAAATACGTACGTCGTAAAATGGTTTTAAATATTGTTCTTATTTCTTTATGTGTAATTTTTTTAAATTTGTTACATTCATAACACATATCGCATTGTTGTACCTACCGCTTCCATTAATAATTAAATACATGCTTGGTTCAACATAAGGCAAGCGTAAGATCAATAAACTTCGTACAGAAAAAAAATACTTCATGGCTTCTTTCTACAAGCTACGGTGTTTCGGAAGTTCAATGAACTTTGTTCTCTCCCTCTTCAACTCACCCTTACGGTTCACGAGCTCACGGCATGCCCTCTGCTTAAATATAGGGTAGGGGTGCTATGTAATAATAATAACATTATACAGGGTGGCTACGTCGCGCCAGCGTTTCGAACCGCCTATTTTTTGTGTTTATATGTCACTAGCTGCGCCTCACGGTGTTACTCGCTGTTTTCGGAATAAAATATCTGCATCTAATGCGTAAAAAGGGCTAAAACTTAGTGTTATTGTTGTAATATTTTTAATGAATAAAGGTGTCGTGATATTCAATAATAATACATGAACTCAAAGTCACTATACCTACCAGAAGACTATAAGAAGGCCGGATACTAAAATTTACTGAAATACTTTAATCAGCCTTACCATAATAGCACATAATATGCTTCTGTACTAAGTAGATCTGGATCATGTACTAAACTCTTGTCATATTGTTTTCTAAAATGTTACCAATATAAATCATTTTACCATGATGTCACGTTTTGTTACCATAGTAAAAGAGGGTTCTCCCTTGTTTCACATAACAAATTTTCATATTATTATAATTTCACGTGAACTTACAACGTTTATTATGATCATTACTAGTTCCTATATATTTTGATCACATAATTATTTACGTTTCACATAATATTTGTATGATATAACAACGGTTGCGTTAATTCTCAAATGGTAAAATAGTAATTTAGTGTAATAGTTCTTTAATATGGTTTAGGCTTGATCGAATCCTATTTCATATAATAATTATCAGCACCAATTAAACCATCGCCTCCTTACCGATAAACAAGTACAAAGTTTGTAAGCTGTGAACTACATGGCTGCGCAGTCCTAAGAAACGGATCGATGAAGGCACAAATCATGCCGAAGTAAATTAATAGTGATTATATAACTTACATTAGAACTGAAATACAAATAAAATTCCAAATTTAAAGTAATTTAATTTGCAAATAAATTCCAGGTGAATCTGAGTCATAAATTATCGTACAATTCGAGACAGAAATCACAGTTTCTCAGAATGACGTCTAAAGGGTATTTCTGGGAATTGGAGAGGAATTTATCAGAAAAAAATCCAAACAGAGTTGTTTAAATAGCTGGTATGTTTCGTGTTTTTATTATAGTGCAATATTGCCTTAAATTCGATGAAGCTAATTGTCTTATAAAAATAGTAATTTCATTACATTTGACACGAATCGGAAATAATTTATTACTACACAAGTGAAATATCAAAGAAAACGTCGCCGACGGTCATGAGCGTGCGTTTATGTCTTTTATACTGGACTTTTAGTTGCATAGAACTGCATCTACTATTGGAGCTCACAACTGAACGGTGCAAAACAAATACACAAAAAAAACGATTCATAATATGTTAGTGTATATGAAGCTAGGTACTTACCTTTATTCAGTAATTAAATCTATTTTAATTAAAATAAATATTTTTATAAATAATAAAAATAATAATAAAATAGGTATACAAAAAAAATACATTCCCCACACTCTTTTTCAACAGTTAACAATACCAAATACTTTTTTATATTTTTCTATTCATATGGTCTAATTCTATGTAGACTCTAGGACCACATAAAATAATGTACGCATGCGTGAATAAATGCGGCAAACTAACCTCAGTTCACATACTTAAAGGGCCAAAGAATCTGCTGAGCCAGCGGCTGCTCTCCGAAAATGGACCCTTCCAATAGTGCGGATGCGAAGGGCGACGTGACCTCCAACGCGGTACCCGACGCGGCTTGCAGTGCGCAAGGAAGTGCATACCATGGTGCAAGTTCATCGCAACATTTTAAAAATATTTAAAGTTTTTTAAATTGTTCCAAAAGTTCAGTTATCGACCTGGAATTGTTTTGGCGGTACGTATTCATTATATTTTAGATTGTTTTTCTATGTAAGCCACTGCGAATAAATGTTGTAAATGTGTTTATTTTTTATGTTTCGTATGAAAAATAAAGGAAAATTCTGTAACACTTACTTTTATTTTATTTTTACGATCGACTTTGTAACCTCGACGATGATATCCGCCTAGATGACGCCATTGACCAAAGTTCACGAAAATCTTTAAATTTCTCTCGCTTATCAATTAAATTTAAGCAAAATAATCAAGAGAAAATTATATTAATTATAATCTTACTGAGAACACCTTTACTATGATAATAATCGCTTAAACCCAGAAGTTATTATTTTAATTGGTCTGTTGCTTCAATTCTTTTATGTTATTTTTAAAAATATTACAGGATAATAAATGTTACGGCTATAATACCAGTTCATCGTATGTTTCATTATCCGTAATTAAAATTGCAATTCATTATTTCAAATGTAACCATACTACTATTATCTTAAAATGTCGATTCATTTATTGCATTAGGCTCTACAGCCAATAGCTACAGCGTAGCACGTGCCTACATTTCACAGACTTCACAAGTATCCATTGTAGCCGCAATCATAAAAAATGCGTAATTTATGTAGGCACTGCGCAGTACAATACTGTAGTGCGCAGTAGAAGTATTATTTATTTTTGAAATGGGAGGGTCTACCCCGATAGAACTTTAGTTTCAGATGTAGGTACTTATTTCGTATCAACTAAGTTGGGTAACCAAGGTATAATATATCTCATGTTGAATTTAGCCACTTCTTCTTACTTATAGAGGCTTTTCTTAGCCTACATGTAAATCTGTTTCATAGTGGAAGATAGCTGTCAGCTCTACAAATAAAATAAAATTAAAATACTTGCCACTAAAAGACACGGAAAGGGACTAACGAAAGTCTATTCATATTATGCAATTTTTATGCGGTCTCCATTTTTCCTGGTTCTATAATTATAAAAGAAATGATATTCGTACCTGACCCACATTAACCAGTCTCCGAATAGCGCGTAGCAGGTACGACATAACGTATTGTGTAACGAAAATAGATTACCACTCTACGAGTAATATTTACTACGTTCTACGCGAGCCTCTACGGGTTGACCTTGAATTTGTCGCGCCTGCGTAGGACGCGCGCTACGTCAGATCTCCATTTCAATGGCACGGGGTAATCGGTCAAAGCACCAGGCTCGACTCGGGGCTACCGCTCTCGGTTTATGTGCGCCTGGTACTTCTGCGGACCGTTTTCCGCACGAAACTTACGCATTGAAACGCGCCTTTAGCATCCAACTGTCCACTGCGATAGGAATAAAATAATATTGCGACAGATTCAATGTATTGTTTTGTATGAACAAAGTGAATATTGTTGAATATAATACGAGTATAATAAAATATTTTTGAGAGCTTTGTGTTAAATACTACTTTATACTCGTATATAAAAAGTCAAATCATTTATTGTGAATTTCTATAGGATATAAAAATTCATTCCATTTTCCCTTGGTCACGGCATCACGCATGAACGGCTCGACCAATTTTGCTAACTCTTTTTTGTTGTGTTTTTTTACCGTCGGGAGAAAGAAGAAAAAAGAAAAAAGTTACGTTGAACATTAGAAAATTAGAGGAAACTTTACGATCACATTAACATTTGTCATATAACTTTTGTTGACGGGAAAATGTCAATTAATACAGGACATCTGTCGAGTCAGCTACTAAGCAATAAAATCGCACTTTTACAAGTCAAACAATTAAATCTAATTAACAAAGAGAACCAAAACAAAATATGTCAGGCCATATAACGTAATTGATTACGGATTGAGTTTGTAAAAGGATAAAGGTAACTCCGTTGAATCTACCAAGAAACTCTACGGGGATGTCATTTTTCAATGTTATCATATCATTTTTCTTTTTTTTCAATCCTTGTTGGTACATAACTATTAACATTGGTTTACAAACACACATAAACGGATGGTTTCAAACAAGCATGCATCACACCAGATGGTAAATGTTCTTCCATCCACCTTCGACACCGCCTGAAGCATTGCCGGCGCGTTACCTACCCTTGTTAGACAGAACTCTCTCTTTTATTCACTTTCTACTTAAAGTTTGGCATTGCTTATAATGCCATAGACAGTAATAATATATACCACATGTGATTTTCTATTGCACTTAAAGTGCTGTATTTCTTGGATTAAATATAGCTATGAAACTAGAATAAACCAGATCACCACTTGGACTTGGTTTGACGAAGGGAGGAAATTAGGGCAAATCGATATTAACACAGCCTACAGCCGCTTGTGCGTGCGACACCAGCGCGCAGGTGCACTTTCCTGCCGAAAATCCTACTAATATTATAAACGCGAAAGTTTGTAAGTATGGATGGATGGATGGATGGATGGATGGATGTATGTTTGTTACTCTTTCACGTAAAAACTACTGAATGGATTTTAATGAAACTTTACAATAATGTAGCTTACATATCAGAATAACACATAGGCTACAATTAATAAAGATATATCGTATATTATCCAAACGCGGGTGAAACCGCGGGGCGCAGCTAGTCCACAATAAATTGACTATTTGGACATTTTGTTCTTTGGACAATTTGAGACCCTTTGTCAGTTTGCACCTTGGACATTTAGCGGCTATTTGACTGCAGTCTCTCCTGATGGACACATAATTATATACCCTAAAGGGTTCCTGTAGGAAATCAGGAACTAGAACGTGGTGCTATTAACAACCAGTTCAACCAAATATTTGCCCAGTGCGGGAACCGTACATGCAAGCTTACGCTCCATAGTCGGTCCATCGACATATTACGCCCTGGAGCCTTACTGGTTACCTACTAATTTGCAAGGAACTACAAATATAGGTCATTTTCGCGTTCATATGCTGACGTTACACATCGTGATAGTTAATGCGTATGAAGTCTCGGGTAAAAGCTATTATAATAATATAATATTTTGTAATAACACATTTTTTTCTGTTCTACAGACAGTACCATTGGTGCAATCCCATGTGACGAAACATGGATTAAAATGGAGACGAAACTGTGGCATGTAACGTCTTCACACTGAAATGGTAAGCAACATTCATTTTCATATTGTTCAAATTAATTCAATATTCAAACGAGGATGCTGAAAGTCTGGAATGCTATTATTATTAGCTTGAGAGTTTGGATGGTCGTAGGTGCTTGCTTTACGCATCAACGACCTAACTGATTTTAACGTTCGCTTATTAGACATGGCATACTTCGTAAAAACTAACGCTGCTAAAATCCATAGAAAACCCATTCAGTACATTCCATGCTAAAAGTGTTTCATGCTATAAGTGTTAAGTTTTAGGTTGTTATGAAAGTGGTAAGAGTCGCACGATGTTCGTTTTAATGGCAACTGCTTCGTAAATTTTCTTTTCTTAAGATTTTGTGATTTCTAACGCATAAAAAATAGCATTACACTTCAATCTGTTGTTGTATCGAAGGTAAAGCATTCGCTCGACAACACACCCAATAGCCACACGATTGACCTAAATTCATAGTAATGAGCAGGAATCGAGTATCAACGAGGCCTGTTGGTCCACTATAAATCGTATCACTAGCGCAACAAAGCACCTTTTTGCGTACCCGTAGCACAACTAACGCTGATCGCCTGATATCTAACGTAACAGTAGCCTGTTCACCGCGACGTTTGGAAAAAACAAACGATGCATGAAGGAAAGTACCATTTAAAATTAATATAGACATCATTACTATGTATACCAAAAAGCACCAAAAAAGTGACATAAAACGGGCACCTAAGAAAAAGAAGCTGTTTCAGAACTTTCAGTGTCATCTTCAGTTCATTTGATAATTTTAAGCAGCCTACATACCTACTCTAGAATCTTGTTAATTTTATAACCCAAAAAAGTTTGGGTAAAAGGTAAATTTTGACATCAAATCCAGATAAAATCATGACTACTTGAACAAATATAAACTAGGTGTTTTCTTACTATCATTCAGTTTTTCACATACTCTACAGGACGTACTTGTATTATGACGTTTACCCCTAGTCCGGCCATTTAAGAACACAGTGGTCTCATGACGATGGTAAGACATCATGACTTATTCCGTGGAAGCTGGGAAGCCGCGTGTGAGATTCAACTTGCTTAGACACCGTTGTGCCGTGTATTCTTTCAGTTGTAACCAAGCCCGGTGCGGCGGCTGAATCCGCCAAAGTCCTCAAGGTGAAATTATTGTACCCTTAATAAGTCTGATGCCTAAACGTTAGGGCCGTGACGTCAAATTTTTGAAGATCTATCTGAGCGTCTAATATAACTGAAGCAAAATATGACCTAAGTACTGAACTTGTTTTGCAACTAAGCATTGCCAGACATCGTGGCAATGCTGTCAGGATTTAGGGAACGTTGCCAACTAGCAGCGGTTTCTGCTAAGGTAGGCTTGAATTTAAATTTTTGTATTAGGTTTTTTAGTTTGTGTTCGAAATTATTCGTTTGTTCCGTAAATAAATTATTAAAAGGAAAATAACCTTCGGCAATCAAAATCAATCTTCGTAAAAGTCACTAATCACTATACATCATACTGTCGCTTATCATCCACTCTCTTCCTAACTTATGCGAGCCTGGTAGAAATAGGTATCGGAATACGTTCGGAATATCTACGAGTTCATTGAAGAGCAGAGAAGCGACACAGGGGATAGAAACGACCGCTGCTCGAGGCGACTCGAGCCGTACTGAAATTTACTGAATGAACTCATTGTGGTAATCGACGACACTTATAAATAAATAAATAAATAAATAAATAAATAAAATACATACAGGTACCTGGGTATTATTGAAATGCAATATCCCTAATACGACTTAAAGCCGATTTAACAAGCAAAGTTATTAATTGGAAACTTTGAATTATACAAGTCAGAAAGTAATAACTTATTAGTCACACATTATTGTGTAACTAATTAATTCCCGCGACTTCATACGCGTGGACTATCCCACGGACTAATAAAACATGGGACTAATAGCATCCAGATATAAGTACGTTAGATTTTCTACTATGGATGTGGATGTGGATGTCCCTTAGACATGCAACGTAATCACTTGCTCTCTCGTGGCACGTGTGTGCTTGTAGTGCGCGCGGCGCACTAGATGCATTCTATTGATCGGAACTGCAGTAACAGCAGCGGAATACCAGGGGAGCATAACTATGAAAGATGTAGTCTTAATACAATGTAGGAATGCAGCTTATGAACTTACGGCCGAAATTAATAATCAATCCAATGTCTATAACTGGGATTGATATCACAATCCATTTTTAAGGTCAAACGTGCCAATAAGTGATCCGTGGATTGGTTTATAAAGGCACGCAGATTGGAGATCGATCGAACGATAGGAAGCAATCCAAGATCGATTTCAATCTTGGATAGGAGATACAATATTAATTTCGGCCGTTAGAGAGCATCTTCGGTAACCATGCCTGATCGAGTGCCAGCAGAAGGCGTCATTTCCAATCGAAAAACATTCAAAAAGTTACATCTAATAAAGTTTGCCCTGTTTTGCCCAATCATGGAAAAATGGGTCAAAACTTATGACAAAATCTATATCTTTACTAAAATTTATAAGAAAATTTATAAGAATTTATAAAGAAGGATCTACTGAACCAATTTAGAAAATTATTTTACCAACAGAAAGCCACGTTATTCGTAAGTATCATAAGCTGTATGTATATTAACCAGAAAAATTAAATACTTTTTAATGGTAGGAGTAAAAACGGTTCAACGAAAGTGTGTGTGATTTACGAACGCTGAGATTATTATATGATTGAGTTCTAGAGAAAAGTTCTAGAGCTTGATAACGTCCATAAAAAAGTCGTCATCGTACGACAGAATATGTCTAACTTTTATATTTAAGTCACCGAAAGTAGTTTCATGTAAAATAATAATTTATATCGTTAAGTCATGTTTATTGGTCATATTATTATCAACAGAAGCACCACGTGGTTTCACCCGCGTTACCTACTATCCCGCGGGAACCATTATTTTTTACGGGATAAAAGGTAGCCTACGTTACCCGGGGATAGCATAGCTTCCCAACAGTGAAATATTTTTTCAAATCGGTTCAGTAGTTTCGGATCCTATTCATTACAACCAACCAAACAAAGTTTTCCTCTTTATAATATTAGGGTAGATTATGAATCCTTATCAAAATAAGTAAATTTAAAGTGTCAAGTGTTTAAAACAAAATACTTTTTTCCCCGTTGTTTTGTACAAGTAAAAATGTTTACCGCCCGACGAAGTGGGCACGGGGCAGCTAGTACATCATAAATATTCATAAATAAGAGAGAGATAAACACTGACTAACGTATCGGAAACTTTCCAATACTGCCGGCAATATCAGGCAATTTGCTTAAATGTTGCCAAAGTTTTCTGAAGTAATAGTTAAAAATTAGTTTTTACAGTCGTTAGGTTATTTATATACTAGTATATTTAATTTCATCATGTTAACCGTAAAAAAATATGAGTTTATAATTAAGAGATGAGTACCTACGTTTGTTTCATATATATATCTATGTGAAAGTCCCATTGACCTGCTACGAACTCACTCTCCCTCTCGTTCCGCCAACTGCGTGTAGTGCACTGCGCACGAGAGCGCCGGCGCGTCTTCATTGTAGGTACTGTGCATGCTATCGATCAGAACTGCAGAAACAGCGGCGGAATACCAGGAGAGCATAACTATCAAAGATGCAGTCTTAAATTCACTAAATAGGTTAGATGTTTGTTAGTACGAGATGATATTCCACGCAACTGTAGGTGCAGCAAAACCTTGACAATATTAAAGTTTAACATATAAAATAAAAAAATAATTTACTTTTAAATAATCAAGTACCTGCTTTATTTGGAAAGTAGACAATAAGTAGCATTCATTAAATAAAACACAAAATAAAAAAATACTAATTCATCCTAAACTCGAAAAAAGGTGGGTGTTCAATTGTCCATGAGCCACTGGTTGCATTTCCTCGTGGTATAGGAACAGCTATTCTCTGTGCGAAATACGAGCCCATTTGCTTTTAAATTACAAGGATTTACGCCACATGCGTCCCCCCAATAAAAACATTTTAATGGTGTAGGCCGAAAAACAGATATGGTATTCATTACAAGACACGTGTTTGTGTTAATTTTAATAAACAACATTTTTGAATGAGCCAGCCCTCTTTTCACCAACGGAGATAAAGTTGAAAGATTTAGTACAAAGTTAGTGCAATAATCAGGCCTCTCTCACTCGATGTATGTACTTGCGCAGAATAAGCCGCCGGGCAGCCGGAGGCCTTTTTTTAAAGTAAGTCCATAATAATTATTACCGAGGTGGCTTAGCAAGCCAAATAGATTGTATTTCGCTGTTTTCGCGGACAAAAACACTTCACTTGGACCACAGATTACCTAAACTTGAGAAATTTGTGGCATTTGACATTGACATTTGGTCATTATTTGAAGGAAGTCCATAGCTTTTTTTTTATTTAATTATTACACTTTGTCGAAGAAGCTAGAAGCTAGAGTTCTATGACTTTCATAGGAGTAGACAACTCACACAATTTGAAAACGAGACAATTAAATTTCAATGATGTTACGATTGATAATCTATCAGACTACTGACTTTAGCCAAAATTAACATTGAATATTGATTTCATTGTTTTGCTATCGCAAATTGTTGGCAAATAGCCGACCTTGCCCCCTGGTTGTGTACAAGAAGTGTCATCGTATTCCTCCTACGAAGTTATGTGAGCCTGGTAGAAACGGGCATCGGAATACGTTCGGAATATCTAGTTCATTGAAGAGCTGAACAGCGGCACAGGGGTCGAGGGCGACCGCTGCTCGAGGCGACTCGAGCCGTACTATCAAATTATCAATGAAAGCGTACGGAATACCAGACCCCTCCCGCTGTGGAGTCCGCAGTGCGCAGACTCCGCGGCTGAAAGCGATTCCTTATTTCGGAGCTCCTAACCTGGTCATTACTGAACGTTTCAAGAAATGAACCTTTTGCATCTCGTAACGGGTTCAAGAGCCCCCGTCAGAGCCACTTCATTTTGTGGACAATATTTTTTACTCATGAATATGACGTTGAGTTTATCCTTCTCGGCCTTCACGAGGTTCTCGTCATGTGGGATGGTGATGTCGACGAGCACTGCCCGGCACTGGGACCGATCTACCAACACGATATCAGGCTTATTGGCTAAAATAATCAGGGGTAGTCGTTGGAAATAAACCTCTAAAGGTTTTGTGCACGTCTGTACAATAAACAACTGATATTTCACTCAATTGAAGAGCGGGCACAGTCTTCCCACCAAAGATATATTAAAAAATTAACGAATACGTCAACTGATCCCGCGGGATCAGTTTGGAGTGGGCTCAGTTGACGTACGAGCCAAAATAGTCCTGTCCGTGATGACAGATCGGTCCCAGTAAAGCAACGCACGGCGATTCTCGAGAACCGGCGCTGGTGCGTACTTGTAGTACGGCACTTCAGACTCGACAAGGCCGTACCTATATTATTATTATTATTCACATCATCTATATAAATAAACGAAAGTCGTGTTAGTTACACTTTTTACTTATAACTCAAGAACGGCTGAACCGATTTGGCTGAAAATTGGCGGGGAGGTAGCTGAGAACCAGGAGAAGGATATAGGATATCTATTTATCCCGTTGGTACCATAGGAAAAAAAAATATTCTTTGGGAAAATCTATCTGATAAAATCGGGTTGTACATTTGACAGCTGTCACTCAGTTAGACAGCTGGGGCAGGGAGAGAGACAGAGGGAAAGGGAGAGATACAGAGGAAGAGGAAGCTTTTCCCCATAGAGACAATGACAGGACAACGTCTGTCGGGTCAGGTAGTTTATTTTATAATCATAGCTAATTAATTTTTTTACAATATTTTTACAAAAACCTTACAACATTATAAAAACCTTAAACCTAGGATACCACCGGTAGCGGAGCAGGGCCCAGGCTACCGGTGATTAGGGCTGCAGAGAGAGGAACCTCCTGACAATACGTGCCGTGTCGAGGACTACTGCCTTCTGCATCCGACCCTTAATCCAGCCGTCTAGCGAGAGCCTCAGATGTTGGTCGAGGCTCTTCGCTATTATTATTATTCACATCATTTATTGTTTAATTTATATTATTATTATTACAATTGTACAACCAGTATATTATTTACCATTACGAGTATAGCCTCATTTATGTAACCAAAATGTTCAAATCCACTACCACTAAACTTAAACTTGAGCATTCCGTTTATTGGCGGACTTCGGAAATATGACCACCTAATAAGAATCAGCATTTCCGTTACATGACGCATTTTTGTAGCATTCAGGATTTTCTTTTAAATAATGAGGGTTTGTTTCCCTCTGATCTAATGTACCCTCAGCAACAAACGACTCAAATTAGTAACGGCTCTACGTGTTTGTATACATAATAATGTCGTAACACATATAGCCTATTCCATCCACTCTCCTACTACCTTATGCGAGCCTGGTAGAAATAGGCATCGGAATACGTTCAGGAATTAGTTCATTGAAGAGCTGGAAAGCGGCACAGGGTTCGAAGGCGACCGCTGCTCGAGGCGACTCGAGCCGTTCTGTCAATGAAAGCGTACGGAACAGGCTCCTACTCCGTGGAGTCCTCAGTGCGCAGACTCAGTGGCAGAAAGCGATTCCTAATTTCGGCGCTCCGCTCATGGTCCATGCTAAAACGGTGGTTGTAAAACCGGTTTGGCATGGACATTTTTTGCGTCTCGTACGGGTGGGTTCAAGCCCCGTCATTGAGACTTCGTTTTGCGAACTTTATTTTACTCATGAAACATAAATAAATGTTTATTTAATTTCTATATGTTTTGCTAGTTGCACGTATGGTATTGCACGCGTTTCCCATCTAACGAAACAATGCTTACTAGTCAAGTGGTTCAGTGAACAGAGTAGCCCTCGCGATCAGAGAGCTTAACCAATATCATGGTGTTAGGCATACTCCCTTATTGTCCCTGTTTGCCTTCAACTTTTACACCTTTTTCCACAAAAACTTGTTCAGAATTCATTCTTAAGGTTTTCACCAAACTTGATAACCCTAGGCCAATAAATGGCACTATAGCAAACCTCAACTTGATAAACTTCGTTTCACAAAAACTTGTTCACAATTCAGTAGTTACTTGATATTACCACCAAATATCTAATCTAGGCCAATAAACTTACATCAAACGTCCCTCTTTCAGGACCCCATTTTGCTCGCTATCAAAAAACGCTCTCGACAAAAAAATATCGCTAAAAATCAAAGAACCTGGACACCAATTTTCATGAATATCGGTTGAGAAATATGACCTGTAGCCCGGAATAAATATCCGGGAAAAGGCAATATCGGTCACATTTAAAAAGGACACCTTCGCTCAATGCGTTTGCTCAGTCACTAAGTGGTTTAACCTACTATTTGTTGACAACATGCTGGCGGCATTGCCCCGTTGCATTGCTATGCAAATACGATGAGCCAAATAAGTATACCGATTTCGGTACCCAGTACCGGATTTCGGTAACGTATCGGTTACCCGCCCATCGATATGAAAGAAATCAAAAAAAGTCTTCATAATATAAGGTCACCGTTGTCCATCGATTCTCTTTATGACTTATGTGAGCCTGGTAGAAATCGGCGTCGGAATATATTCCTCGTGTCTATGTTGGGGAGTAGAAATGCGACTCACGGGATAAAGGCGACCGCTGCTCGAGACGACTGGAGTCGTACTGAGCTAAATGTACTTGTAGAATATGGATTAGATGGACTGAGTTTTTTTTTTATGAAAGATGGTCCTCCTACTCTTTTTACCTACTAGCTGGCCCAACATACGAGTACGTTCCATACAAAATGTGTGAGAAAATGAATGATCACTTTGATCAATGATAAACCATGGTCCATGGGCTTTGACGAACTATAATAATATAGTGCCTATATCTATAGTCTTCCTTTTATTTCTGACACTATGTTAGCAAAAAATAATCCTTATGATGAAGCCTTTCGATCGGTGTGACAAAATTACAGGCTGATTATTTTTCTTGTGTAACGAGTTCGATTCCCGGTTCAACCATGTAATTTTTTAAATAATCTATGAATACAGTTTAAATTGTTTTTTTAATTCAAATAATGTCTTCTTCCAGTAAAATGTTCCACCTACAATATTCAAGGTACTTTCCCTCCACGTGGGATATCCGTGGGACGTCCTGTATATTACATTTTTCTTGTGTTCACATCTTGAAAGAATGAACTACAAATATTATGAATTCACTTTCCCTCTCGTCTTGTTACGTGCGTGTAGTGCGCTGCGCACTAGAGCGCCGGCGCGGCTTCATTGTACTTATTGATCGAAACTGCCAAAACAGCGGCGGAATACCAGGAGAGCATAAATATCAAAGACATTGTTCAAAACGTAAGAACACACGTTAGGGCATCACAGCCCATATTACACCACAAATAAGGTCGCGATTGGTGGATCACATACCTCCAAAATAATTCTCGGGCGTGAAACGATGAGACCCGTACTGAATAAATGCATTATAGACTTATGGATAAACTTTATTCTCTAAGTCTCAGATTCAGCTTCAGCTTCAAATTCAATTACAAAAATTGAAAAAGAAACATAATTTTATTCTAATTTTAATCTTAAATTAAGCTGAAACTGAAACTGAGACTGCAACTGAAAGTTAGACTAAAATAAGTGGAATTTAGTTAAATTAAGCTAACTATAAATGCCCATTTTGGACCATAAAAATCCATTTAACAGAGAATTAAATTAAAACAACAATTAAAAGATGTTTGCTGCAGACGTAACCCTCCGGACCAGACATTTCCATAACGGAGAGGAATACTAATCAGCAACCGTATACAGGATGCTGTCGGTACTGCCCCGCATTCAGTCTCTCAATTATGCCATTTTCTTGCGTATAGTGACATAATAGCCCATCCGTATGAAATTAATAGTAATTATTTACATGTCACGTTGTTGGTCCGCGATGGACTCCTAAACTACTTAACCGATTTTAATCAAATTTGCACACCGTGTGCAGTTTGGTCTAATCTAAAAGATAGAATAACTTCTTATTTCTCAATTAATAGTCGCAATATTATTTTACTGCAGATTATTAGAATATTTAAGAAAATCATATTGAATTTCTAATTTTACCTTCTTGACAGGGCAAAATAAATGTCAATTTCTTGACTTTAAAGACAGGGCAACGTCTGTCAGGTCAGCTAGTAATAACCAATCAGAAATTATTGGCAAAGGTGATGGTAATTGTCAAAATCGTTCACTGAAATTAAAATTATTCAGATCCATTGACCGTCTGAAGTGTTGATGTTTTGAACGGTTCGCTTTAAGCGAATGTTATTTTGACTAATTTATAAATGAAAGTGTCGAATATTTGGTAAAGACATTTTATATTTTGACGTTCTGAGTGTTGAAGTTTAGTATCCCACCCACCATGAAATGCACTCTCCCCCTCGTCCCGGCACGTGCGTGTAGTGCGCTCGCACTAGAGCGCCGGCGCGGGTTCACTGTACAGTGCATGCTATTGATCGGAACTGCAGAAACAGCGGCGGAACACCAGGAGAACATGACTATTGAAGATATTGTTTAAAACTTAGGATAGGAACACAGGTGTAACACAAAAAGGGTTGCCCGCGTGAGGCGGGGCGTCCCCTTTCCAGGGGTCAAATAGTGCATCCCGCGACACATGTCTCCGGCATACTCATTGTCTCGCTTTATAGAAAATCTGGCCGGAGTTAGAAAGAATTCCCATTCTAATGAAGTACGAGTACCTACATCACCATTTAAAAACCATACAGAATAGAAACCGTACAAAATTTTCAATGCTCGCTGTGCATATTTGGTTCTGATTTTTTCCAGATAAGCATACGTGTTGGCCGCAGTTTAAAAATGCCGGTAGCTTTTTGTCCCTGACCGTCGCTTTAGTCAGGCCTCGCATAATGTGTCAGAGGTTTCCCGGGTGTCCGTGAACAAGAGTTCGCAAACCTATACAACCCAAATCCGCCCACTGCTAAGCACAGGACGCGCCCCTTTCTTGAATAGGATAAAGCCATTATCCATCACGGGGATGGGTGGATAATATATCACTGAAATAATTCTCGGGTATGCGCGTTTTATCAAGATGATCGCCTTTACACAAAACAAAGTGATAATTCCTTTAAAACATTTCAAGAAAAACGTGTCTGCACTGGTGTTTGCACGTGCAACCCTCTAAAACCCCTGACAGTCTTACCACAAAAGATACTGGAGTATTGAAAAAAACTACTTATTAGATCTCGTTCAAACCAATTTTCAGTGGAAATTTGCATGTAATTTTGTAATGTACATTGTACATGTACATCATAATTATTTTTATATATTTTTAGTTTTATCATATTTTACTTATTTTAGAAGTTACAGATTTTAACGACTATGGAAGTAAACATTTTACGACTATGGAAGTGTGTATCTAAAAATATTAATATATTAAAATCCTCAATATCATTTTTGAAAACCTATCCATAGATACCCTCCACACGTATTGGTATGATGAAAAAAACATTTTGAGTTTCAATTCTTAGTACCCAAGTATGGGGAACCCCCCAAATTTATTATTATTTTTGTGTGAATCATGCGGTTTACAGAATATATCTACTTACCAAGTTTCAACGGTATAATTATTATAGTTTCGGAAAAAAGTGGCCGTGACGTAAGGACGGACAGACAGACAAAAATGACGAATTCATAAGGGATCCGTTTTTTGCCATTTGGTTACAGAACCCTAAAAATATAATTCCATTTCCAATGCTAATACTTAATTATGGTGAATCAAATTTGTCATGTAGACTGTAGAGTCACGTAGGTAGAGTGTAGAGTGAGTGACCTACCGACTTCGTTTTCCATCCACCCTCCTGTTAACTTATGTGATCCTGGTAGAAATTGGCGTCGGAATATTATATTCCTCGTGTTTATGTTGGGGAGCAGAAAAGCGGCACAGGGGATGGAGGCGACCGCTGCTCGAGACGACTCGAGCCGTACTGAATGAACTGACTGAACTTCGCGTATAATCTAACAAAGCAGTAGTTACATTCTTAGCAACCAGTCACAAATTATTAACAATAATGATGGTCACCACAAACGATACGCCTTGGGGAAGTCGATTTCAAATGTTTTAAAGGGTTGATGATCATGATGTGTATTATATTTGTGTGGAAGTCCCATTGACCTGCTACGAACAAACTTTCACTTTCGTCCCGTCACGTGCGCGTAGTACGCTGCGCACTAGGGCGCCGGCGCGGCTTATACACAGTATTGATCTGAACGCTAGAAACTAACAAGGAGGACCAGGAGATCATAAATATCAAGGATGTCGTTCATTAACTATGTGGGGATAACGAACGGGTACGTTTATATCTCTTATGGACGGGCCGCACGAATCGTGATATCCCATTGACTATCCCGTAAATTCTGTTGTTTGACGTTCGCCGTAAGTGTAGAGTCACACCATTGGTATAATATGGCATTGACATTACCTACCGTTGAATATTATCCCACTTTTTTACGTTCAGCTATTTAATTTTATTGTGGCAATTTTGGATTTTGCTGTGGCTGATGACGACAATGTGGCCAACTTTATAGCGATAAATCATTGGGACAATTTCTGCGTTGTTTAAAGCGATGTTGGCCGTTGACAATGGCGATAGTGTAGAATCGGGGGCTCGGCAGTGCTCCCGCCAAGTCGAGCGCGAAGTAATCGCCGCATTTTCTGGCCCCTATTTGAAAACCTCTGGATAAGACCAGAACACAGAAATTTTCGTCATCTAGTAAGACACAATCACATACTTAATAAAATAAAAAAAATCGAGGCCATTTAGTCCCGAAGTTAGGCGAAAGCAAAGTTTCGCATTATGACACATTATGGCACTCACTCACTCACTCACTCATGATCATCAAAATAGAACTAGCACTTCCCATAAACTCAGAGAGCTGAAATTTGGTACAGAGTTAGGGTTTAATGACCACATAAAGGGAAAACTATTACTAAGGGAATAAAAATTAGGATAATCAAAGATCTGGAGTACCTGGTGAACCTTATTTGAAAACACAAGAGCCCAACCAAACTATTAAAGATCGACATACCGCCTTCACGAAAAATATTCAACTTTGTTTGCTTTCATTTTCATTTGATTTCTTTTCATTTCATTTGATTCATTTGATGTCAAAAATCGAAGGTCTGAAGTATCTGATGAAGAACCCTCAGCTTGTCTCAGCTGTATTAGAGATGTGGTAATGCCCCCGTCTACTATTGGTACACAAGAAAATCGACTGTCATTGCATAAATCCAGCGTAGTGGGGCGCATCCTCTAATTTAATCTAGCCTACTGCTTCCCACTGCTGGGCAAATGCCTCCCCTTCTGCTTTTAATGCGCACATAAGTTAAATTAAAAGAAAACTCTGGATAAGACTTAAATCTAATAAAACAAATTAATATGCTCACATTTCTACAAAAAAAAGTGAAATCCCACCAAAAACATTCTGTAAAAAACTAGCCAAGTCTCGATGGAGCTGCTTGTTTATCTCTAAAAAGTAATGAAATCTACACAAAGTCGTGCCAAGTCTAATGTTCCTTACTGCGATTTCTTTATTATTATGGTGTGACTTGGCCGTTGAAGGGTACACAAGGGTACAAAACCTGGTGCTCCATGACACCATTGCACCAATGTGTCGCCAGAACCGCTACCCATTGACGATGGAAAATTGCCACTTGGTAAACGTTGATTCAATAACCAGTCAATTATAGGCTTGATAAAGCTGCGTATTTCAATAATACTTATGTGTAACAATAAGATGTAATAATAAGACGAGCCTGAAACAAACAGTATAAAGAATGTTCAACGGCCAAGTCAAGCCAACATTTGCCCGTTATAAGACAGTACAAAGATTTGGCACATAAACACTAGAGTGAGAGTATTGTAAAAAATATCCTCTATCTCAAACTGGATGGTTCGGACGTAGCAGAGTACCTACTGCTGCGGGTCGTCTGAATGATCCAAACATATAGTGACAACAAATTTCAGTTATTCTTATCATTTCTTGGTTATATTTTGGTTCGGCCCATGTGCCAAATACGGCATTTTCTATCCCTTATATTATTATAGTTTTATTTTAGTACTTTGCCCTCTACGCGCGAATACTACGATATTTTTTTTAAATTTGAGTTGCAATCCGATTCTTATAATATTTAACCTTAATTACCTCTTGATTCAAAATTTTTGTGATTTGTTTTGTTTTGTACATGATATTATAACATAACTAAACTGTATGCACTCTCCCCCTCGTCCCGGCACGTGCGTGTAGTGCGCTCGCACTAGAGCGCCGGCGCGGGTTCACTGTACAGTGCATGCTATTGATCGGAACTGCAGAAACAGCGGTGGAATACCAGGATAGCATGACTATCGAAGATGCAGTTTTAAAGGCGCCATCTAGGGCTAGAGTAAGGTATTTGTAAGCCATGCCTAGATTAGATTAGTCGTCGCCCGCCCCTCAGGTAGTCAGGTCATTTCCGTTTATTTTACTTTTTCAGCTAGCATTTGACCTCCATGGTACGTGGATGTGATATATGATATAGGTAATATGTGACGATGAGGTCGGAGGTGGTAACAACAAGCTGAGCCTGAGGGCCAAGAACCCCTCTCAAGAACCTCTGCCGGTGGACCTAACACATCGGTAGTGGTCGAAGACGAATTATATACCACAACCCCAACCCCCTGCTGTCTATCTTGTCCATCGAAGGTTGTCTGGTAGAGATCGCTTTGAGCGATAAGACCCAATGGTACCTTTTTAAAGTTTCACCTATCTGTGTTCTGGTCCTTTTGGTGTCAATAACGAGTTATTTATCTATATACTTACCTGGTGGTAGTTAGTAAGGCAGGCACTGTACTGTCCTACCACCAAGGTTTTTACGATGATTTCCTTCATCGGAAGGTCATGTTACTTGATCAGTTTTTGTCTCGTTCTTACATTTATTGTTCTAAATAACTTCATCTTTTTCATCAACTACCCCAGAAATTGTTAGTGGGCGGAAATCAAGAAGGTAAGGTAGCGATCACATTGACAAGAAACGGTATCTCAAGAAGTTGTGGAATCTATGTTTGGTATAACAATATAACCATTAAAACAAATAAAATAAAAATGAAGCACATTTAAAAAATCGTTGGTAAGATTACAACTCAATAGTTTTGCCTGACTAAGGCAAAGTAGGTACTAAATCTCAATTGTCCGCTATCAGCATCCCAATGCAATAGCCTTATCTCCTGTTTCCGTGCACACAGCGCCAACCTCTCCATCCACACCCTCGATATAGCTTATTCACCACTCGTACGTGGCATCCTGATCAGTCTATCTCATTTGGACACCCTCTCGACCGGCTAGCAATCAATTGGAGGGCTTTAGCTATAGATATGCCACCTCCGTCAAAAGCAACCTCTTCTAGCGATCTGGTACCCTAGTGAATTATTTGAAGTATAGCTGTATTTTTCTTTCTTTTTTTATAAAAATGTATATAAACCCCACACTAGGGTTTTTCCCTGGGGTTTTATCGTGGGGACCGTTTACAGACTTATAATTTCTGTCTGTCTGTCTGTCTGTCTGTCAGTCTGTGTGTCATGACCCTTTTACTCAGGAACGCGTGTAGGTGTCAACCTGTAATTCATATCAAATATACCTACCCATGTTTGTACGGAACCCTCGGTGCGTGAGTCCGACTCGCACTTGGCCGATTTTTCGATCAAATTCTTGTTCGACCTACTGAACCCAACTCTACAACAACATTTTAAATTCAGACTTCAAAATTTTCAAAAACACCAACACCTATCGCAAATCCTCCAAACCGGAGCAGTTCCCCTAAACGCAGCCACCCTCGGACGCGG
The DNA here is from genome assembly GCA_905147375.1 of Hylaea fasciaria. NCBI lineage: Eukaryota > Metazoa > Arthropoda > Insecta > Lepidoptera > Geometridae > Hylaea > Hylaea fasciaria. Next base: position 2,102,575 of record LR990192.1, read on the forward strand.
TAGTTCTCTGCGCGCTACACAGATGGAGACGTTATAAAACATGGAGTGAAGTTTATATATAAAGCCTCGTTCTGGAGGTTTCATTTTATTACAGCTGCGGTTTCATTTTATATCTAACGTGAGAATAAACCCGTCATTAATATCCGACATTCTATAGTCTACTAGCTGACCCCGATAACGTTGTGCTGTAAACTCATTCCATACGAACTGTATGAAAAAAATTAATGGTGTTATATTTTTGTTTTGTTTGTGATTTTTACAACATTCTGCTGTTCAGAGCGGAGACGAATCCAATGAAACCAAGATCATGAAAATCGGTCCAGCCGTTTTGTATCTAACACGACTTTGTTTTATAATAGATCTTTGTGTGCGCGTAGTCTTGTAATATATTCTAGTGAAAAACGTTAGTTGAGGGATGAAAGCGAATCTGGGATTAGACGTTCCGCTAAGTGGCCCCGTGGCGCAATGGATAACGCGTCTGACTACGGATCAGGAGATTCCAGGTTCGAGTCCTGGCGGGGTCACATAACCACTTTTTATTATTTTAGATTACGATTATGTTTGCTTGTTGCATGGCGTCCTTAGTTTTACTCGTACTTGCAATATTAATAGTTACCGTAAGGTAAAAAAAACAAGTAATCCGGAGTAAGCCAGATTATAACATAAATGGGCATTCTATCTAGTACCAACAAAGTACGGTTTATTCGACTATTCCCCCCTGGAAATCCCCGTTGAGGAGGAAAACGGGAATCTTTTTATGCGATACATTTTTTTCTTGCTAAACTTCCTTGTTCGTTATTGTTGCCATAAAACCCATTAAATGGTTATTCGAGTTTTGGACGTTGGTTTGGTTTGTACCTACTAAAACAACTGAAGAGAATTTGATAGCGTTTTCAATATGGCTTGCGCCTATCCCATTTTCGTAGGGGGTCGCTACGCTCACCGAGCGTAGGCGTAACGGAATATGAGAGCGGCTACGGCGTAACCCATAGAGAGAATACTGTTTTTGAAAAGGAATAAAATTGTAACATGCCTTATAAAAACAAGCATTATTATAATAGGTAAGATAGATAAGTGATTTAGAGTTAGCAAGAGCTTTCTAAACATCGCGCCATAATTTGCAGTGAAAATTATTATTCTTTTAAACATATCGAATTGGGAATCAATCTTGGATCAGTGCTGGAAAGGGCAAAATTATTTATCAACTCAAACCATAACCAATGCTAATTTTATTTTGTTTGGTTCTTTATTTTTACTTTAATTAAATTTTTTCGCTTTATTTGCAAGAAAACTAGTTAACATTAATCAAATAAAATAAACTAAAACTAGCTAAATTTAAACCTTACAAATCTAACAAAAGTGGATATCCGTGTGACATGGTACCAAGAACACTGGCTGCATTACCTCGCTGAATAGCAATAGCTATACTCTGTGCGAGATAAGAGCCAGCCCTCTTGTCACCAGCGGCGTCGACCAGCCGAGTAAACAGATTTTTGAAATATTGTTTGGATCTGGGACCCCATGGACCAAAAGTTTCGAAGCCAATCGCCATAAATACGTAGTCACTAGAAAGTGTCACGTACTTGCGCCGCTTGGCCTCTTCTGCGGCTTCCGCCGCGGCTCCGGCCCTCGAGACTGATCCGCTGAGGCGAGAAGGAGCCAACGTGTCCACGCATGTGGCGAGAGCCCTTCCCCGCTCCCAGGGGATCAAAGTGAGGCCATCGGGACGCACCATCCCGACAGGTTTTAGATTAGAAGGTACGTTGATGATGGCAAGCGCCCGTTTGATAATGGTTCTATTTGTTAATGAGTTTTAAGTGTTTGACTTGTAAAAGTAAGATTGTATTGCCTATTTACAATACATTATTTGTTTTTGTCTTTGACACATGCCTGATAATCCTTTTAAAGCTCTAGAGGTACGTGATCTACAAATCCCGACCGTAATGGCGGTGGAATATAGGTTGTAATGCCCTAAGGTGTGTTCGTACTTTTCGAACAACATCTTTGATAGTTATGCTCTCCTGGTATTCTACCGCTGTTTCTGCAGTTCCGATCAATAGCATGCACTGTACAGTGAACCCGCGCCGGCGCTCTAGTGCGAGCGCACTACACTGTGCTGGGACGAGGGGGAGAGTGCATTCATTCAACACCACTGATTACTGGACAATGGACATCACAGATATAATTGTACTTTATAGATCTCGATCTCGTTTGAATTTAGAATGAATAAAATATGGTTTGTCCCCATGTTTAAGTGTTCGAGACATTTCAGTGAACGATAATATTACTGACTAGAAGCACCTCGCGGTTTCACCCGTGTTAATTACTATCCCGCGGGAACCATTAATTTTTACGGGATAAAAGGTAGCCTATGTCACCCGGGGATAGCATAGCTTCCCAACAGTGAAAGAATTTTTCAAATCGGTTCAGTAGTTTCGGAGCCTATTCATTACAATCAAACAAACAAATTTTTCCTCTTTATAATATTAGTGTAGATTAGATATTTGTTTCAGACTTCATACTCCATGGTTTATTTAATGATTTTTATGACCATCAATCACCTTACAATAAGTTGTCAATAATTTGTTACTGGTTACTGGAGGTAACGTACTAAAATAATCTCCAAGGTAATTTTGAGCGCGCCTCTTTATTATTTGGGAATTATATTTTATGGTTGTATTTAAAACTTCAAGGTCACAAAATAAAAGGCAATAAAAGTATGTGACCGTCTTTACATACCTACATACATTCAGCTCAGTACGGCTCGAGTCGTCTCGAGCAGCGGTCGCCTCCATCCCCTGTGTCGCTTTTCTGCTCCCCAACATAAACACGAGGAACATATTCTGACGCTGATTTCTACCAGGCTCACATAAGTAACAAAGAGAGTCGATGGACAACGGTGACCTTATATTTTAAGCCTTTTATTCATTTCTTCCATATCGATGGGCAGGGAACCGAAATGCTGGTATGCTTATTTGGCTCATTGTATTAACATAGCAATGCACCAGGGCAATGCCGAACGATATCAACAGGTAGTGGTTTATAACACTTATTCTATAGGATTTTTTTATGAACTCATGACCATACTTATAAAATCATACGATGGTATAATGTGTAGGAACTCTTTCTTCGTAATTTTAAACTCCAAGACGCTTATCGGGTCATCAATAACATAAAAAGTTTAGTTTGTGTATGGTTTCCGTGGTTTCTCCAACCCAGATAGTAATAACCCTTGTTCCGTAAGATGGGGAAATGCGAGCAATACTATACGTGCAACTAGTAAGGTATGTAAAAATGCAAAAATATGTTTATTTACTGACAGACACGGCCACCTGTTGCTGTAGCTAAGCTCCAAAATAAGGATCGCTTTCACCCGCGGAGTCTGCGCACTGCGGACCCCACACGGGGAGGGGCCTGGTATTACGTACGCTTTCATTCATAAAATTTGATAGTACGGCTCGAGTCGCCTCGAGCAGCGGTCGCCCTCGACCCCTGTGCCGCTTTCCAGCTCTTCAATGAACTAGATATGCCGAACGTATTCCGATGCCTATTTCTACCAGGCTCGCATAAGGTAGTAGGAGAGTGGATGGAAACAATGAAAACAACAATGTGACGACATTATATATATAAAAACACAGAGCTGGCCCTGTTACTAATTTGAGTCGTTTGTTGCTGAGGATACATTGGAATAGAGGCACCCAATAGCTCATTATAAACCTGATTGCTACAAAAATGCATCGTGTAACGGAAATGCTGATTCTTATAAGGTTCATATATTGTGATTGCAATGCAACGCGACAATGCCGCCAGCATGTAGGGCACTGCCAACACTGGTAGTGGATTAGAACACTTGGGCTACCTATATGCGGTTATAATCTACACTAATATTATAAAGAGGAAAACTTTGTTTGTTTGGTTGTAATGAATAGGCTCCGAAACTACTGAACCAATTTGAAAAATTATTTCACTGTTGGGAAGCTATGCTATACCCGGTACACATAGGCTACCTTTTATCCCGTAAAAAAATAATGTTTCCCGCGGGATAGTAGCTAACGCGGGTGAAACCGCGAGGTGCTTCTAGTTGTTAATATACTGGCTGTGCAACTGTTGTAAGATGTTGTTGTAAAGGCATTTTTCCGTTTTTATAAAAAAAAATAACAATGTAATGTTATGAATAAACCAGTATGTTAACTAACGCTCGAAATTAATATTGCATCTCCTTCAAGATTGAAATCGATCTTTGATTGCTGCCTATCATTCGATGGATCTCCAATCTGGGTGCTTTTATAAACCAATCCAAGGATCGATTATTGGCACGTTTGACCCTTAAAATGGATTGTGATATCAATCCCAGATAGCAAAATTTGGATTACGATTGATTAAATTTCGGCCGTAAGCCATTTCCTATCAAATAATACTCGTAATTGCATTTACACGAAGTTATAATAATCTATTGACACACCCCTCCCTACCCGTCCCCTACGTGACGGAGGCGATACAGCGAGCGCATTTCCCACTGTCAAAAAAAACACCAGCATTTGGATGGGTGACCGAATATAAAAAAAACCTTACAAAGGGCGTAAAATGTACGTTTTTAAAAAGATTGCGGTGGATAACTGCAACTGCTTGTAGTATAGTCATGAAGCATGTGACTTGAAACTGCAACCATCAAATTCCTAAAATCACATCAAAATCGGTCTATTATAAACCATCAAAATTTTAAACAAAAAACTTAAATAGATTCACCATGTACCTGGACAAACCTAGAGCTATAAAAAGAAACCGTTTCAGTACGTCTTCTCTGTACTACAACACTCGCATGATCAATGTATCTCCTAAACTGTAGAGAATATACATATATTTGAAATGGAATAACTTGTACCAGGCGAACATATTCGAAAAGGAGTACACTACGGCAGCTTTCGGTTTTGTAACAGGTAAAAATTAAATGAACGGTGTTACGTCGGTTTTAAGGCTTAAATTAGCATGAACCTTGGTCCAGTAAGGGGTAGGGGGTTATACTTGAGGGTGCGCCTTAGCACGCCCATTTAACGATACAATAGGCATTTGGTCATAGCTTTCATCCGCGGCTTTACCTGCGTGGCCAACATGATACAATACTGTGATTTTGCACAAGTATTTAGGCGAATATTCACTAAATTTCGAAGATTTTTAATCTCAGGCAACCATATAAGTGATACAATTATGAAAGAAAAAAATTATTTTCTTAAGATAGTTCATACAATGAAAACGATTAGGAAGACAGAATAGCGATTACGAATAATTGGCTCGATAAGAAAAAATCACAAAGATGACACTATCGCATGTTTACTTGTCACCTACTGAGATATCATCCATCATGAAACCACGTGAAAGTTATACCAATAAATGGGGCTTCATATATAATAGGAAGCGATTGAGTACTTTCATTTTCTAATGTCTTTATCACTCGCACACTTGATCGCTGATCGCTATTTTATTGTTGTGAAATCCAAGAAAATTTTGTTACGTGATAAGGCTGGGTTCTATTCTGTTTCGACGAAAATCAGTAAAATATCCCGATTCAATCCCATAGGTACCTACCAAGCGATAAGCATTACGTAGAGCAAAGTCAAAGCATTTATTGTAAATAGGCAATAAAATCGCACTTTTACAAGTCGTACAGCAAGTTCTCGTTAACAAAGAGAACCATAAAATATGATAAATTTAATTAAACAGTATAATTGATTAAGATTTGAGTCTGAAAAACGTTTCCCTTTCAAGCATTGTACCAAGATTCTGGACAGGAAAAAATAAACTCCGTTGACTCTACCAGTGCTTCGGGATACGCCCGTTAGAGAAGACTGCACCAAGACACTACGGGGATGTCATTTTTAGGGTACCGTAGCCAAAGGCAAAAAACGAAAGTGAACGTGACTATTTGTGAAATATTCTTAGCTTGTTTTAATTGTATACCTACTTATTATATTTCTCGCAATCTCGGTGTGATAAATTGTGTGTTTTACGTGGGCCTCAAACGACTCACTCATACTCGATTCTATGTGCCACACTCGCTATGCTCGTAAGGCAAAACATCGATTAACGAATGATTAAAACGCCGATTAAAGTTACAACGAACTACAATAACTTTTATATTATTATGTTACTTGGTGCTACGGAACCGTTTATGGGCGAGTCCGACTCGCGCTTGGCCGCTTTTTTAACTTATTCCTTTTCATTTTTGAGCTGGATACTGTGCTCAAACGTTGCCTTAACACGATTCGCACTGTAATAATTAACCTTATGTCAAAGATACACAATTTTAATTAAATCGCCATTGAAATCTGTTCCCGTTTTCGAGCTGGTCTCTCTGAACGGAACCTATATCTGCGGTCAAGTGCGGTCAAGTGCGGTTAAGGCATCGTTTCCATACAGTTTCCATCTCCATGTAACGCTTATCGCCTGGTACCTGCGGGATGGACGCGGGCTGTTTCACTGAAAATCGGTAGAGCACGCCCTTATATTGTGAGGCTTCATACATACAGACCCGATAATTATGTAAAATGCTTACCGTTTTGGAATATGGTGGTGTCCACGACTGTCACATATCTTGTCACACACATACACCACAACTCATCGCTGTGATCACTCATGGACCAATCGAACGTAGTGAGCGAAGGTCTCCATTTTAAGTATGGCCGATTTTGCTTTCTTCCGGATGTTTGTATGTATGTTTGTTCCAGGCATTCGCATTTCTCAACCGATTTTACTATTTAGTATACAAGTTCTTAGATTTTTTTTTACTTTTTTTATCGAGAGCCATTTTGCTAGCGGAGAAAATGATGACGAAAAGGGGGAAAGTTTGTTGTAGCGCCATTTTTTAGCCTAGAGTTATGATATTTGGTGGAAACCTTCAGTATCAAATGTTGAACAAGTTGATGTGAAAAAATTTATTAGTTGGGGAGAAATGTAAGACAAAAGGGGGGGATGCCTACCACCATGATATTGGTTAAGCTCCCCTCTGATTGCGAGGTCTACTGTTCACAGAACCACTAGTTATAGTTGTTGTTACTGCGGCAATAAAAACAGATCATCCTTTCAAATTTCAGCGGTCTAATTATCACAGTTCATGAGATACAAGACATATAAGTCGAAATGGTAAAGTCAGCCCCTACTGTGCTCGGCTCGGTCACACTCGGTGGTTGCGCAATAGATTGTTTGAATCCCTCAAACACCAGGCGAGCAGAATCGCGTAGAGCTAGACGTTTGCTTCGTTGTGATGAATGAAACGTGGCGGAGTACGATTCGCACTTGACCGCTGTCGGAGGCGGAGGCGGAGCCAACAATTATTTTGGGGAATAGCAATGACAAAACACCTAACAAGTCCTTGTTGTTGTTTATGGTAAGAGCTTGCGCTAGCTTTAGTGCCTGAGATTACTATAGTTAATTCATTCAAAAGTCAGTACAGCTCGAGTAGCCTCGGTCGGCGCCGCATTTGTCCCCTGTGGGGCTTTTCTGCTCTACTCCCGATAGACGATGACGATGACGAAGACGATGAAAACCCCTTCGCTACGCTCGGAGGTTATTTAGAGTCCTGAAAATTTAGCTCATGTTCGTAGAGGTTTGCTACGCTGACAAAGCGTAGGCGTAACTCAATAATAGAGTGGCTACGGAGCGGCGTAACCCGTAGAAATAATCTCATCAAAAACATAACAACGAATGTCACTATGATATTACATATTTTTTCTGACCAAATGTTATAATTGAATTATATAATAGTATGTTTCTTGATGTTTTGTATTGATAATGTGATTATATATTTTTTAACACTAATATTTGTATGCTTTTTAGGCAAAAACATGTCTAACAACCTAATAACTTAAGATCTTGCATTCTTTAAAGTTTGACAATGTTTCGACAAATAAAAAATATTCTACATATTTATCTTTAACAAACGTACAAAAATACACAAGTCTCGGGACAGTTGAGATATCGAACGTAAACCAAGACAGATAATTTAGTATGTACCCTGAATTTATTTAGTCTGGATAATGATTGATTAATAATCTTACTCACTTGATGTTTTTCGGTTTTGATAAGAGCATTTAGCGATCGCAAAAATGGTTATTTACTCGTAGTTGTAGCCAGATCAATTAATGCGCTGCTTGAAGAAAGCTATTTTCAATGTTATAAGTCCCAGTGATTTTGTGTTAGCAAGAGCTTACAAATCAATAGCTTAAGTTTCATTTCTTCAAAATTGTTGTAATCCAAAATAATTTACAGTAAGCGAGAGCTTTCAAAACATTACGCCATAATTTGCAGTGAAAAATAATTTCCGTTTAAACAGGCCCTTCTCATAATATTGAATTGGGAATGGATTAATTTTGGATGAAGATATTTCAATAACATGTATTTTAATGAACAAAACCGTTTGGTGTTAAAATATTTTTTCAAGAAAAAGAATCGCACATGCCCGTTTTTTTTTTTTGCATTTCAGTTTATATATATTTTTTATTCTGTTGGTAGTCTAACGGCAGACCGTTAACTATAAAGCTTTTTTCCATGGGTTTTAGAGGGTTGCGTGATTAAATCCCGGTGCGGACACAAGTATGATTGTGTTTCTTGTAAAACTTTATTATATCACCCGCTTAAAAATAGGTGAACGAAACCAAAGTGAGGAATCCCAACATGCCTGAGAATTATTTTAGGGGTATGAGATCCACCAATCCGCACCGTAACCGCGGTGCAATATGGGTTGTAATGCCCTAACGTGTGTTCGTACATTTTGAACAATATCTTCGATAGTCATGTTCTCCTGGTATTCCGCCGCTGTTTCTGCAGTTCCGATCAATAGCATGCACTGTACAGTGAGCCCGCGCCGGCGCTCTAGTGCGAGCGCACTACACGCACGTGCCGGGACGAGGGGGAGAGTGCATTCATTCAACCACATAATTCATAAATAAACGCATAGGTACTTGATAGATCTCGATAGGATTGGTTTGAATTTAATTTGAGTTTACATAGGTTTTTTCTCCATGTTTCAATGTTCGAGACATTTCAGTGAACGATAATATTACTGATTTGATATTTGTTTCATACTTCATACCCCATGGTTTATTTAATTATTTTTAAGGCCATCACCTTTGTTAATCATTTGTTACTGGTTACTGAAGGTAACGCACTAAAATAAACACATCAAAAAAATCTAAGCAACATGCATGCATAACATGGACCCAGGAACAATGGGAAACAATTATGTTTTCCGATGAGTCGCGATTCGGGTTTAGGCCTGATACAAGAAGGGTGCGAGTGTACCGTCGGCCCGGAAATACTGAAAGGCTCAGGTGCGTTCAGGAAGTTCATTCATACAGCGGCTCAACAGTTATGGTATGGGCGGGTATTATGAAGAACAGGCGAACTGAGCTCGTTTTTGTAAATGGAAACATGAACGCTGAAAATTACGTTGAGGATATTCTCAGACCTTATATCCATCCATTTGCAGAAACCTTTGGCTCCGATTTTAAGTTAATGCATGACAATGCGCGCCCACATACAGCTCGGCGAACCAGAAAAGAACCAGAAATCAGTCTAAACACATAAAAAAAGTCTAAACAACATGTTAGACTTTTTTGATGTGTGTAAGCACCGAGGTAATTTTGAGCGCACCCATCTATTATTTGGGAATGATAAATAATTAATGTTGTTTGTATTTAAAACTCCAAGAAGGTCACAAAATAATAGGCAATAAAAGTATGTGACCGTCTTTAGTTCACATACATTCTGCTCAGTACGGCTCGAGTCGTCTCGAGCAGCGGTCACCTCCATCCCCTGTGCCGCTTTTCTGATCCCCAACATAAACACGAGGAATATATTCCGACGCCGATTTCTACCAGGCTCACATAAGTTATAAAGAGAGTCGATGGACATCGGTGACCTTTTATGAAGACAATTTTATTTCTTTCATATCGATGGGCGGATAATCGAAACACTTGTATACCATTACCTACTTATTTGGCTCAGCGTAGGTTATACTACGTATCCTATTTTAGCTTATATCTATAGGATTTTTGAATGACTTCATGGCCATACTTATCCTACTATCCTACTAATATGTATTATAAACGCGAAAGTTTGTGAGTATGTATGTATGGATGTTTGTTACTCTTTCATGAAAAACTACTGAATGGATTTTAACTTAACTTTAAAATAATATAGTTTATACATCAGAATAACACATAGGCTACAATAAAGATATTGTGTGAATTGTCCAAAATATAATGATAACTCCATGTACCGTAAGATGAGGAAATGCGAGCATAACGTCTAACTGGTAAGATATGTAAAAATGCAAAAATATATTAAATTTACTGACAGACTCGGCCACCTGTTGCTGTAGCTAAGCTCCAAAATAAGAAATCGCTTTCACCCACGGAGTCTGCGCACTGCGGACTCCACAGGGAGAGGGGCCTAGTATTCCGTACGCTTTCATTCATAAAATTTGATAGTACGGCTCGAATCGCCTCGAGCAGCGCTCGCCTTCGACCCCTATGCCGCTTCTCAGCTCTTCAATGAACTAGATATGCCGAACGTATTCCGATGCCCATTTCTACCAGGCTCCCATAAGGTATAAGGAGAGTGGATGGAAACGGCGATGTGTGAGCCAATATTATATGTATACAAACACGTAGAGCTCGCGCCGTTACTAATTTGAGTCGTTTGTTGCTGAGGATACATTACGAGAGGGATCAATGAAATAGAATAAAATGATTTATTGATAACTTAATAATTTATTTTTCTACACAGATTCCGAGTCTCTCTACACATCGAGTCCAGCGCTTTTCCAAGGCTTCAATCCCTTTCACAGAAAAAGTTTGGTCTTGGGCCTGCAAAAAGCTCTCCACGGCATCCATCACCTCTTTATTGTCTTCGTACCTGTTTCCCCTTAAGTATTTTTTCAATTTGGGGAACAGATAAAAATCGCTAGCCGCCAGATCTGGTGAATAAGGGGGTTGGTCAACCAATTCGAAGCCAGCTTGCTGAATGTTACCCATCGCAACTGCCGACCTGTACGCGAGTGCATTGTCGTGATGAAACAGCACGCCCCTTCGAAGTTTTCCTCTCCTTTTCTCTTTGATGGCATTCCTCAACTTGAGAATTAAAGCTGCATAATATTGGCCTGTAGTGGTGTTAGTGGTTCTAATATTGGTGTTAGTGGTTCTACTCTCCAGGTAATCATCAATCAACAATATCCCTTCTGAGCATGTAGGGCACTGCCAACACTGGTAGTGGATTAGTGAACACTTGGGCTACCTATATGAGGTTTTAATGGTAAATATACTGGTTGTACAACTGCTGTACGTAGTTGTAAAGGCATTTTTCATACCACCAGCTCCACAATGCGTCATTATATGTCATGCAATCTCACTGTAAAGCAAGCGATTGAAGCTGAGAGCGAACCTGTGATTCGAGGGCTAGAAAACCGGCCCCGTGGCGTAATGGATACCGCGTCCGGTTGCGGACTGGAAGATTCCAGGTTCGAATCCTGGCGGGGCACATTTTTGTCATAATATTTCTGATTTTCCTATTTTCAATCATGACCATACTATACGAAAACTGTAAATGACTACACGTGCGAAGTCGGGACGGTCCGCTAGTATTCTATAAAACGTTTTAGGGCTCCATAGCCAAAGGATTAAACGGGAGCCTATTCTTAAGGCTCCGCTGTCCGCCCGCCAATCCAGCTGTCCGTCGGTCTGTCCATCAGTCACAAGGCTGTTGTATCTCATGAACCGAAATAGACAGTTGAAATTTTCAGACATGATGTATTTCTGTTGCCGCTATAATTTTATTATGGCCTATTCCTCTTCACAACTGTGAGGTGACATCCGTGCACAGCATTGAGCGGATATTGGTTGTGATGATGATGATATGATGAAGGTCTAACGATATTTATACTCGTAGTGGAAGTAATACCCACTGCGCGCTACGTATAGAAACTACTATGCATTCTACGGTATATATTAATAATGAACTGTTCGATTCACATTTCATGATTTGGTCTTATGATACAACATTTTGATTTCATGATATCTTTTGAATGGAATGTTCAATTTCAATCATTCAAAAAGTAATCGACAGATACTGAAACAGTCTGTAATACATATAATAATCTATATAAATGTATTAATTAGATAATAATTAATAACATTTAATAATTAATAACCACATTCTCTGTACCAACAGAGAATGTGGTCTAATTTCTACCATCGTTTGTATGAACTTTTTATGCAAATAATAGCACATTGCATAACTATAATTGTAGGGCATATGGTATCACGGGATTTCTTGTAGATATATAATTGTGAATGCTAAAACTTCAGTAGGAGCCTACCTACATTGTTCTGTTCTATCATGAATCGTTTTTGAAGCGTACGCCATGTATGGGGTTTTATGGATTACTTTTACACCTTACATTACCGTAGGTTACGTAACCTTGGGGTATGATTGTTCTCGTGACCACGGTCGATGTCACTCGGCCAAAACGTTGAGGTATGTCAAAATTATATATAAGTATATGTATTATGATATTAATTTGTGCGCGAATTAGACCCGTGTACACCCCGTTAATAACCTTCGGTTACATTATTGAGCTTTTCGTAAGGATCCCTAATTTTATGGAAAATAAAATATAGCCTATGACCCTATGTTACTCGAGGATAATATAGCATCCTGTTGGTGAAATATTTTTTTACTCGGTTCATTAGTTTTGAGTTACTCGTAACATACAAAAACTATTTTTTTCCTTTTCAACATATTCGTACAAGACTTATACTTTCTAATAACGAAAATGTTAGTTAAGGGATGAAACTGATCCTGAGATTGGCCGTTCCGCTTAGTGGCCCCGTGGCGCAATGGATAACGCGTCTGACTACGGATCAGGAGATTCCAGGTTCGAGTCCTGGCGGGGTCATGCACACTTTTTGTTATACATTCTGCGATTTCTTTTACGAGTATAATGGCTTTATACTGTATAGTAGAAAACTGCTAATTTCGTTATTTTACTCATATTTTCAGCAACGAAATATTCCATACGTTCTCATAGAAAGTAAAACTAGTGCTATACTAAGCCCAGTCGAATTAGCTCAAAAAAAGGGTAACCCCGGAAAAAAATATAGTTGTCATTTTCCTTCTGTTATGATAAAAAAACATCTTTAGCAGTTTTCCTACAATTTTGGTGAACAATTTTTCCCCTAGGATATATATACCTACATTTTCCAGTTTATATCCCAAAAGAGCGGTGAATTTTTGTTTGATTATCAAATTGTCAAGCTAAAAAACATCTTGTTTTCTATTTATTTTTTCTAGCTCATCGTCGTAGATGTTTGCTACGCCCATAAAGCGTAGGCGTAACTGAATAATAATATGAGAGTGGCACCGGCGCGGCGTAACCCTTACAAATAATCCCAACGAAAACATAACAACCTACAAAAATACACAAGAGTCGCAACAGTTTATAGCATAAAGTTGTAATATGGAATGTAAACCAAGTCAGTTAATTTACTACCCACCTACCTATCTCGTATGTAAGCAGTTATCCAACCACTTTGTGATAAATTGTTAAGTAGGTAGGTACTTTGTTAGTTAGCTAACAACATTTTATAGTACCAGACTTCTGGCCTACAGGGTTGGTTTATCGCCGATGTAGGGAATGTAGGCGTAAATAGTTCCCTGTTAGTAGCCCTATAGGTACATTATTAATATGATATATACCTAGTCAGGTCATAAATTCTGTCACATGTTTTATATAAAATAATTGAAACAAGTTTATTCATTATGTAACCATTTATATACCAAAATGAACTTAACAAAACATAGATTCTTATGACACTAAAGTTTATTCAAAATGACCTCCGTGATTTTGAATACAGGCCTTCAATCTGCGCGGCCAGTCGTCTATCGCAGCACGAACGAGGTCCATGTCAATATCGGCGGCTGCCTTAATCAAGGATGTCTTGAGTGACTCCAAATTGGGATGAGGCTTTGAGCACGCCTTTTCCTCCAAGTGTTGCCATATCTTGTAATCTAGCGGATTCAAATCTGGACTGGAGGAGGGCCAGTCTTCGTGCCGGATGAAGTCGATTTCACGCGCCGCCAGCCAGTCTTGTGTGCTCTTCGCTCTAGGAGCTGGCGCCGAATCTTGTTGGAATACCCAGTGCCTGTTATTAAACATGGTATGAGAAACAGGTTCCACAAGGTTCGTCAGGACTGTATTTTGATACACAACTGCATTCGTTTTTACACCTTTCTCACAAAAATGTACCTCTGTTAAGCCCCAATAAGACACTCCCAACCATACCATGAGCGAGGATGGAAAATGACCTCGTTGGACACGCGGAATACGGTTGCTCGCTTCTTCACTACTGTGTGCGTACACCTTATCATTTTGTTTGTTGTAGCTCTCTTCTACGGTAAAAATTTTTTCATCCGGAAAAAGAATTTCCCGATATTTTTTTCCCGCGTACCGCTTCAACAAAGCGCGGCATCTCTTCAGTCTCAGGTCCATTAGACGAGCATTCAAATGATGTCCAGTTTTTCTTCGATATGCCCGAAGCCCTAAGTCTTCATTTAACACCCTTTTCACCGTGGTTCTGCTTAATCCCATCTGAAGGGCCAACAGTTTCTGCTTACCTTTGGAATTTCTTTGAATTCGCGCCTTCACAGCTTTTATCACTGCTGGAGTCCTAACAGACCGAGGGCGACCACTTCTTGACCTGTCATCTACACTAGAGTCTTCATTGTATCGTTTGATGGTACGATAAACGAATCTCTTGGTTATATTCAAATTTTTCAGTATGTCAAAAATTTGAATTGGCGCGTAACCGCAACGATGCAACGCAATAACTGCAACACGGTCTTCTTTAAGCGTCCACTCCATATTTAAAAATGAGTAAAATTCTAAAAAGTATACATTTTTATTTTCATGAACAATTCGAAATTCGAATTCAATAAACTTTTTTGTGGCCAGCATTCTAAAAGAAAAGTTTTTACTGTGTGACAATACTTATGACCTGACTAATAGAATAGTTGTAGTCATCTAATGTTATTCTTAAGTTACCTGCTTAAAGTTATATTAATACTAAAATAATCATAGCAATATAACACACATGCAGATAATAGGGTGACGGCCATTTCGGTCACTGAAAATGTAGGCTTCTAGTATTATCCACAACAAAGCAACAGGTGGTCGAAAATGGCCCGAATCGCTTCGAGAAAAGAATAGTAAGGCCGTGCCTTTGTTTTGCGCGACTTGCCGGGGGCACTGCCGTGCCCTTTTTTTTTTGTTGTTGAGGGGGGGAAATGCCTTCGCACCATCCGTGCGTACGGGGGCGTGTGGGACTTGAACCCACTAAAGCCCCCCATCGATCATTCAAAATTGAAACTACTGACCCATGCGAGATCCCTACAGTTTCCACAATCTCTCGCACTTTCAATCTTCGGTCGGCCAAAACCATATCATGAATTTTTTCGATTGTTTCGGGTGTAGAGACCTCAACTGGGCGTCCAGGACGTTCGGCATCTTCAGTGCTTGTACAGCCACAACGAAATTCAGTAAACCACTTTTTAACCATTGGAATCGATGGTGCAGAGTCCCCATAGTATTTATCAAGCTTAACCTTGGTTTCGGTAATGGTTTTTTTTCGCAAAAAATAATGCTTAATAAGCACACTAAATTAACTTTTTTCCATTTTCTTTTATGATTAGTGGGTAGTCTGATAAAAATAGCTGTCAAACACAAACTAACTGGCGCAGCAAGTTCAAATTTTGACAGGAGTCGACTGACAGATGCTTGTTGACAGGAGCAGTGTGACTTTTTCAGTAAAGAGGTCAGAAGTTCAAAAAGTTTCGGACTTATTGACCCGCCCTCGTATGTTATCGATGTGTTTCTTGTAAAACGCTATTATATCACCCGCTTATAGGTGAAATAAACCAAAGCGAGGAAGCCCACATACATGCCTGAGAATTATTCTAAAGGTATGTGATCCACCAATTCTGACCGTAATCGCGGTGCAATGTGGGATGTGATGCCCTAAAGCGTGTTCCTATATTTTGTACAATATCTTTGATAGTCATGTTCTCCTGGTATTCTACCGCTGTTTCTGCAGTTCCGATCAATAGCATGCACTGTACAGGGAACCCGCGCCGGCGCTCTAGTGCGAGCGCACTACACGCACGTGCCGGGACGAGGGGGAGAGTGCATCCTCATAGTTGACCTAGCGAAGCGAAGGTCTCCATTTTAAGAGTGGCCGATTTTGCTTTTGGATGTTTGTATGTTTATTCCGGGCTACAGGTCGCATTCCTTAACCGATATTTACGAATTTTGGTATACAGTTTCCTCGTTTTATATTGATTTTTTTGTTGAGAGCGATTTTTGATAAGGGCGAAAATGGAGGGCAAAAGGGGGAAAGTTTGCTATAGTGCCATTTATTTAATTATGGTGTTAGGTAGGTGGATATCTTAAGTATTAAATTCTGAGCAAGATTAATTCTAAGCAATTCTGATGTGAAACAAAGATTTTAAATACGGGTGGAAACGTGGGGAAAAGGGGGGATGCCAATCACCATGATATTGGTTAAGCTCTAATCGCGAGTTCTGCTCTTCACAGCCCCACTAGTATTACTAGTGCATTCATTCAACACCATTGGTCACTCTGGGCAAATGGGGCACAGGCATTGAAATATTAATCACACAAATACTGTATAGATCTAGATGGCATTGATTTGAATGTATTTTGAATTTCATAAGTTTTTTACCATGTTTAAATGTTCGAGACATTTCAGTATACGATAATATCACTGATTTGATATTTGTTTCATACTTCATACTCCATGGTTTATTTAATTATTTTTGAGGGCCATCAGCTTTGTCCATAATTTGTTACTGGTTAAGTAGTTACTGAAGGTAACGAACTAAAATAAGCATTTTTACTAGGTATTTTTGAGGGCACTTTCACACACTCTATTATTTGGGAATTATAATTTATGTTTTTTGTACCTATTTAAAACTCCAAGAAGGTCACAAAATAATAGGCAATTAAAGTATGTGACCGTCTTTAATTTACATACATTCTGCTCAGTACGACTCGAGTCGTCTCGAGCAGCGGTCGCCTCCATCCCCTGTGCCGCTTTTCTGCTCCCCAACATAAACACGAGGAATATATTCCGACGCTGATTTCTACCAGGCTCACATAAGTTATAAAGATAGTCGATGGACAACCATGGCCTTAGGTATATGAAGACTTATTTTCTATTTCTTTCATATCGATGGGCGGGTAAACGCTGGTATGCTTATTTGGCTCATCGTATTAGCGTAGCAATGGAATAGGGCAATGCCACCAGCATGTTGGCAACGTTGCCAGCAGGTAGTAGGTATAAGAGATTATATCTATATATTTTTTTAATGACCTTATGACCATACTTATAGATTCATACGATGGTATTATGTGTAGATAACTCTTTTCTCGTAATTTTAAATCCCAAGACACATATCGGGTCCGCAATAACATCAATATTGTAATTTGTGTATGGATTCCGTGGTTTGTCCAACCCTGGTAGTAATAAGCATTGTTCCGTTAGATGTGGAAATGCGTGCAACTAGCGTGTAACTACCATACATGTAACGCATGAAAAAATTAAAAAATATATATATTTATGTTTCATGAGTAAAATAATTAAATAAACTCCACAAACGTCCGGTTCCAAATTCCTCCAGTGACCAAGACCGCGCAAGGCTTTTATTCGTACCTGAACACGAATCGGGACAGTGGCTGTACGCCCTTCCGTCCGTAAACCTCGAAAAGCTGTTCGACAATTGCAGCTTCCGCGTCGCCGACGGTCTCCGACGGGGTGCTGCCATTGTCGAGGGTCACCGGTGTCCATGTGGCAGTGAAGTCGACAGGAACGGACTCCATGGAAATTTTTGCCAACGTAGTGTTGGCAGATTTTCCCGCCATGACTCCATTAATGACATCATCAAACGTGTGCTTGCCACCACCAACGGTTACGTACCTTCTATTCTCGAGCGGGTCGGGATGTTGCGTGATGTTAATTTGGAAGTTACATTTAGACATCTCATAGGCAGCCCTCATTGCAATATTGACACTATAGGTACTCAATAATATTTATACTTAAAGCAATGTGAACAACGAAAACACAGGGAAAAAACTTTAAATGAAAAATGACATCCCCCGTAGTGTTTCTTGGTGCTGTCTTCGCTAACGGGCGTATATCTGAAGCATTGTTAGATTCAACGGAGTTTCCTTTCCCTGTCCGAGATTCAGTCTTAGATCAGTGCATGAAAAGGAAACGTCCTTTTTCAAACTTAACCCATCATAATTTTATTCATCATATTATTATTTGGTTATTATTTATTCTTTGTTAATGATTTTCAAAGTTCGACTTGTAAAAGTTCGATATTCTTGTCTATTTGCAATAAATGATTTTTGATGATGCCTAGCGTCCGGACGGCCTCACTCTGACCCCTTGGGAGCGGAGAAGGGCTCTCGTGTGGGACCCCCCTACATGCGTCGACACGTTGGCTCCTTCTTTGTTGGGTATCAGCGGATCTGTCTCGAGGGTCGGAGCCACGGCGGAAGACGTAGAAGAGGCCAAGCGGCGCAAGTACGAGACAATTTCTAGTGACTACATGTTTGTGCCGCTTGGCTTCCAAACTTTTGGTCCATGGGGGCCCACTTCCAATGTTTCAACCATCTATTTCCTCAGCTGGTCGATGCCATCGGTGACAAGAGGGCTGGCTCTTGTCTCGCACAGAGTATAGTTATTGCTATTCAGCGGGATAATGCAGCCTATGCTCTTGGCACCATGCCACACCCGCTTTTTTTAGATTTATAAGTTTTAGGTTTAGTTAGTTTTCGTTTATTATTTTATTTAGTTTAACCTGTTTTTCGTTTTAAATACTACATGATAAGATTAAAATAATTTCCACAAAACGAAGTCGCTCTGACGGGGCTTGAACCCGCACGAGACGCAAAATGTCCATGCCAAACCGGTTTTACAACCACCGTTTTAGCATGGACCATGAGAGGAGCGCCGAAATTAGGAATCGCTTTCTGCCACTGAGTCTGCGCACTGAGGACTCCACGGAGTAGGAGCCTGTTCCGTACGCTTTCATTGATAGTGCGGCTCGAGTCGCCTCAAGCAGCGGTCGCCTTCAACCCCTATGCCGTTTGCCAGTTCTTCAATGAACTAGATATGCCGAACGTATTCCGATGCCCATTTCTACCAGGCTCGCATAAATAATAAAGAGGTGGGTGGAAACGGCGAAAACTGTTCCGATATTATATACATACATACCAGTAGAGTTGACGTTTGGTGCTGAGGAGACATTGGATCAGTGGGTCCCGAGAGCTCATCACTTTTTTTTTTATTCCTGCAAGACGATTCTGGCATCGTTAGCAATATCAAATTTGTTTTTTGAGCTATTGAAATGTTGCACATGATAAATATCTATTGAACACTAAAAACTTGACTTGGATGACTTGTTAAAAATACGTGAGATGCGTTAATTGTTCGGAAACTATGACGTCATTAGTAATTGCCTAAATCGGCCCCCAGGCAGGGGGCTAGATTCGAAAATTCTTGATCGCCATATCAATGCGTCCTGTAACAGAAATGCTGATTCTTATAAGGTTCATATATTGTGATTGCAATGCAATGCGGCAATGCCGCCAGCATGTAATGCACTGCCAACACTGGTAGTAGATTAAAACACTTGGGCTACCTATATTAGGTTATAATGGTAAATATAATGGTTGTACAACTGCTGTATGTTGTTGTAAAGGCATTTTTCCGGTTCTATAAAAACAACACAATGATGTTTGAATTAGTTGGTACCGTAAAAGGCACCATACAGGTTAGTTGCGCTCCCCGGTTTCGCCTGCTTGGTTTATGATATCACTTTTTTGACTGACTGTACTTTGTACTTGCGGACGAGATAACAACCAAGTCTAATTTTCGAATCAGCGAGACCTCTGCATTTACCGAAATATAATATAGTCTATATTTCCCAAGGATAATTTAGCTTCCTAATCAATAAGAGTTTCTTTGTGCTTTCTTCTCTAACGGCCCTATTCCGATGCACTGGTAGCGTCAAAGGAGTTTACTTTTATTGTCCAAGATTCAATTCTGGATCAGTGCTTGAAAGGGAAACATCTTTTTTCAAACGCAAACCATAATCAATTAATTATATTTTGTTTTCTTTTATAGTAAAAGCCCGATTTGTCATCGACAAAAACCAGGCATTATGATTGCCAGTTTTATTATGATTTTTCGGTTAGTTATTTCAATATCATAGACTTCCGTTAAATATTATTAAAATGAGAGATGCCAACAACTTTTTAAACATAAATCCTATTTATCAGCACCCATGCCAATAGTTGGGGTACTATACAAGTATAGACAAATTTGTAAATAAGGATTAAATTTAAATTTTGATGTTTAAAACATGGTGTGATATAATTTTCCAATTTTAATGATAAACAAAAAACCTAAGAATGCCATCTTATTCCCCCCTATCAAAAATTGCTCTCCACAAAAAGAAGCAAAAAAATCTGTCAGTCAATAAGAACCTGCGTATACCAAATATCGTAAAAATCGGTTGAGAAATGCAATTTATAGCCCGGAATAAACATACATAGGTACAAACAAACAATAAACAAACATCCGAACGAAAGCGAAAACTCACTCTTAAAAATAGATACCTTCGCTCACTACGTTCGCTGTGTCAATAATCCATACTAATATTATAAATCTGAAAGTAACTCTGTTTATCTGTTTATCTGTTTATCTGTATATCTGTTTGTCTGTTTGTTTGTTTGTTACCTTTTTAACGGCTAAACGGCTGAACCGATTTCGATGAAATTTGGTATAGGGGTAGATTGGACCTATGAGACGAACATAGGCTATCTTTTGTCTCAAAAAATAATCTCGAAGGGGATGAAATAGGGGTTGAAAGTTTGTATGGGGAATCCATAATTCCTCAAGTTACGGATCTGAAAATTCTTATTTAGGCTTTTGGTAAGAAATAAATAAATACGGGTTTCAGCTTTTTTGCAATATCATCCCTAAAGGGGGAAAAGCAAGGGGGTTGAAATTATGAGGTATTCTTTAGATGCACCCCCTACGGACCACAATAAACGGCTAAACGGATCGTAATTTAAATTGGAAAGTAATTAAGGGGGGAGAGTGCGATGGGAGGAGGGGGAGAAAGGGGTAAAGTGGGGGAAAGGGGGAGTAGATGGTAGAGTGAGGGGAGAAGAGGGGAGAGTGGGGGGAGAAAGAGGGGAGAGTGGGGGAGAAAGAGGGAAGAGTGGGGGGAAGAGGGGAGAGTGGTGGGAGGAAGAGGGGAGAGTGGGTTGAGAAAGAGGGGAGAGTGGGGTGAGAAAGAGCGTAGAGTGAATATAAAGTGATGATACAGTGGGGGGAGAAAGAGGGAAGAGTGGGGGGGAGAAAAGGGGAGAGAGGGGGAGGAAGAGGGGATAGTGGGGGGAGAAAAGGGGAGAGTGGGGGGAGAAAGAGGGGAGAGTGGGGGATAAAGAGGGGTGAGTGGGGTGAGAAAGACTGGAGAGTAGGGTGAGAAAAAGGGTAGAGTGGGGAGATAGAGAGGGGAGAGTGGGGTATGAGGGTAGAGGGGAGAATGAGGATAGAACGGGGGAGAAATAGGGGAGAGTGGGGAGATAGAGAGGGGAGAGTGGGGTATGAGGGTAGAAGGGAGAATGTGGATAGAACGGGGAAGAAATAGGGGAGAGTGGGGTGAGAAAAAGGGTAGAGTGGGGAGATAGAGAGGGGAGAGCGGGGAGAATGAGAGTATAGTGGGGGGAGAAAGAGGGGAGAGTGGAGGGAGAAAGCGGGAAGAGTGGGGGGAAGAGGGGAGAGTGGGGGGAGAAAGAGGGGAGAGTGGGGGGAGAAAGAGGGGAGAGTGGGGGGAGAAAGAGAGAAGAGGGGGGGAAGAGGGGAGAGTGGTGGGAGAAAGAGGGGAGAGTGGGTTGAGAAAGAGGGGAGAGTGGGGTGAGAAAGAGTGTAGAGTGAATAGAAAGTGATGATACAGTGGGGGGAGAAAGAGGGAAGAGTGGGGGGGAGAAAAGGGGAGAG
Organism: Hylaea fasciaria; assembly: GCA_905147375.1. Lineage (NCBI taxonomy): Eukaryota > Metazoa > Arthropoda > Insecta > Lepidoptera > Geometridae > Hylaea > Hylaea fasciaria. The sequence goes on from LR990192.1 coordinate 2,124,720, forward strand.
AGGGGGAGGAAGAGTGGATAGTGGGGGAGAAAAGGGGAGAGTGGGGGGAGAAAGAGGGGAGAGTGGGGGAGAAAGAGGGTAGAGTGGGGGAGACAGTGGAGAGTGGGAGTGAAAGAGGGGAGAGTGGGGCTAGAAGGAGGGGAGAGTGGGTGGAAATAGGTGAGAGAGATTGAGTGCGAAGTATATAGAAATAGAGGGAGAGGGAGTGAGCGAAGGAGGGAAAGGAAGATATATAGACGGAGAGGGTGAGGGAAATAAATATAATGGATGAGATGGACAGGGAGAGGGAACGCAAGAGATTGAGAGTGGAGAGGGATATTAATGATAGAAAGATAGGGAAAGATATAGAGATATAGGGAGAGGGAAAGAGATGGAGGTAGAGGAAGAGAGATAGAAAGAGCGAAAGAGGGAGAAAGATATAAAAAGAGCTAGAGAGGGAGAAAGATAGAGGAAAAGGGAGTGAGAAAGAGACAGATATATTCTTACCTATAACTGTTCCCCGCGACATCAATTGATTTTCTAAACAGTTTACATTTTATATAAAAATGCGAACGAAGTTGCGGGTATCAGCTAGTAATATTATAAGTACATAGTCGATAAAAATTCCCCTCGGCTTGGTCACGCTCGGTGGATGCGCAATAGATTGTTTGAAATCAAACACCAGGCGAGCAGAATCGCGTAGAGCTAGACGTTTGCTTCGTTGGGATGAATGAAACGTGGCGGAGTACGATTCGCACTTGACCGCTGTTTAAGGAGGCGGAAGCGGAGGCACCAATTATTAAGGGAAATAGCAATGATAACACAATTAAAAAGTCCTTGTTGTTGTTTATAGAATGAGCTTGTGCTAGCTCTAGTGCCTATTATTATCAGGACGTACAAAGGCCTCTTACGTGGCCTAACGACTGCTACCAATCGATAACAATCGGGACCGACGGCTTAACGTGCCTTCGACGCACGAACCATCGTAAGCCGTTGTTCAAATTGCGACTAACCAGTATAGCTTCATTAAGGCAAAGTAGGTGCTTGTCCACTACCAGTATCTGCTCCTTCCGCATAGCTTATTCACAACCCCTACACGGCATCCCAATGAGTCTATCTCATTCGGACACCCCTTGACCAGCAGGTATTCAACTCAAAGATATTTTGATAGATGCCACCCATCAGGAGCAATCTGGTATCCTGGTGAATTATTCGAAGTATAGCTATGTGAGATGACTCATAAAAACTTTTGAAACGAGGAAAGTGTGCGAGCGCCACTAAGATACTCAATCAAGTGGAATTAATTATTTAAACAAAATTAATTAAATATTGCAATTATTAGAATCGATAGCTTTTGTCCGTATTATTTTACACACCAACCCCTGCTAAGCGGATAAAAACCTGGCAAAAGTGGGGTACTTCCCCAATCCCCCCCCAGGCCTACCAGAAGGTACAACAAGATAAGATACAGCACATTGTAATACTAGTGCTTGTGTGAGCAGTAGACCTCGCGACCAGGTCTTAACCAATATCATGGTGATAAGCAAAACGTTTCCTTTGTCTCCGTTTCCCTCCATCTTTAAAATAGTTTTTTTTACCATCAACTTGTTCAGACTTTACTACCTACTTGAGGTTTCCGCCAAATATCGTAACTCTAGGCCTATTAATGACGCTACAGCTCCCTATCAAAATTCGCTCTCGACAAAAAAGCATTAAAAATCACCTGTACACCAAATCTCATTAAAATCGTTTGAGAAATGTGACCTGTAGCCCGGAATAAACATACATACAAACATCTGGACGAAAGGAAAATCGGCCACTCTTAAAATGGAGCCCTTCGTTCACTTGGTCAATTATGTGCAATAAGTTCAGTCGGCCAATACATTCATTCACAAGTCAGTATGGCTCGAGTAGCCTCGGCCGGCGGTCGCATTATCGCCTGTGCCACATTTCTGCACCACTCCCGACAAAGACGATGAATATATTCCGTTCCTGAATTCTACCAGGCTAACATAACTAGAGAGGGTATGAAAACCGGCTTCAAATTTGCAGTAAGGATAGAGTGCTGAAATACAGAGAAAGAGTTACGAAAAGTCTGAAAAACTGTAATAGTAAGCAGCATCGGCATGATCGATTATAATTATATTATGATTAATTATTATTGTACGAGTAGGTATACATACCTTTTTTTTTTGAGGAGGGAAATTCCTTGGCACTATCTCTTCCGCCACGGGGGTGGTGGAAGGGGGGCGTGTGGGACTTAAACCCACTAAACCCCCCGTGAGCCGTCGATCAGCCTGGAGTGGGGCGAGATGGGGTCGTTTTGGCATTCACCACCCCGCCCCAGCGGCAGGCCCGGTAGGACTACCGGGTCATTACCTTGACCTTGCTCACCAAGGCCATCCCCCCAGACGCGTGGTGGCGTGCAAGCCGGCAGAGGGTCCCCCGACCCCCCACTAGTGGTACCCCTATGAAGGACGAAGGAGGCGACCGAACCGCCTCCTCCTTCCCCCTGCACGTCTGCGTCGGAACGGGTCAGCGTGGATGTCTTCCTCTCTGGCCCGCTGCGCAGCCTCCTTCTGCTTGATAACGGCTTCGCAGAAAGAGGCCACCACCTGCCACGATCTCTCACTGCTGAGCGTGGCGTTTATCACACTCGGCAGCGAGAGATCTTTTCCCACGATCGCTGAAATTGTGTGCCGCTGCGGGGACCATGCGGCACACTCTTCCAGCGTGTGGAGCGCGGTATCCTCCAGCGCCCCACATTCATGGCAGGCCGGGGTCACTTCCCGTCTCGCGATTTGGTACAGTTAATTTCCAAAACAACCATGTCCGGAAAGCACCTGCACCAATCGGAAGGTCAGCGACCCATAACGCCGCCCCATCCACCTTAGGAGGTCCGGGCGGATGACCTCCACCGTCCATTGACCTGGGACTGGTGGAGCCAGGTCCTCCGACCACCGCCGGTTATTTATTGAAAAAAGTAGAAATGAAATTAGAAAATGTAAGTTCCCAATCCCCCCCAAATAAAAAGCCACATTTATTGGTAATACTTTCACGTGGTTTCATCATGGAATCTCTCAGTAGGTGACAAGTTAAGATGCAATTTAGTGTCATCTGTGTGATTTTTTTCAATCCAGCCAATTATTGATAATCGCGTTTCTGTCTTCCCAATCATCTTCATTGTATGAGAAATTTTAATTAAAAAAAGTTATTTCCCTCCTTATTTTATATTTAAATTGGTTTACTGAGCTGACAAAACTTCGAAATTGAGTAAAACCTCGCCTTAATCTGATGTAGGACCTTAAGATTTATCCATCAGGATTGATACACGTATATAACTGCTTGCAAACGCTTGATAATATTACCAGGGCAGCATGAGCTCGAAGATCCAAATCAACCCAGCGTTCTACATTAGATACACACTACGATATTTTTACTAGTGAGCAACGTGTGTCGCCACCTCATTGGGCACTGTAGACTCACACAGTCGTTGGTGGTGGCGTAAGGACTATGAAAACAGATATTGTTGCCTCTAAGCCGAAAGGCTCCTGCCCAGCTAGAGAGAGATGTCAATACATTTAAAATTCTCACTTTCAACCCAATAGTCTTCATTGTATCATCAATTTAAACAAAAAGAAATTGTCACTCACAGTTTTACATTTTAATTAGTTTCCTTCCTGACTTAAAAATCTTCAAATTTGAGTAAAACCTTGCTATAACAAGTATTTCTTAATAAGTGTAGTCTTATTATTTTACAGTTACAAGCAGAAAAATTATACAAGAGGGACGAAAGCGAACTTCTCATTGGAAGGTCTCGCCAATCGGCCCCGTGGCGCAATGGATACCGCGTCTGGTTGCGGACCGGAAGATTCCAGGTTCGAATCCTGGCGGGGCACATTTTTGTCATAAAAATCCCGATTTTCCTTTTTCCAATCATGCCCGTATACTGAGAACAGCTGCAAATGTCATTTAAAACTCACTAATATTTTCAAACTATACATATTTTTTACATTTGCATGAGAGTAAAGTTATATTACTACTAGTTTTGTGGCGTATGTGTGGAAAATACGAACGCATTATTTTAAAATGCATTTAAAAAGTATCCCTGAAAGTAAACTTAGCATATTTTAGAAAAAAAATCTTCTTGTTCCGGGATTTCTTCCAGAACTTGAAATAAAATTAAACCATAGTATTACATAAAATTTCTACAGCACCATTTTTAAATGCCAACGACTAAAAAGTAAATTAGAAAATATGTAATTTCTCTTTTTAGGTGTGATGGTAGTGCGTCACCAATATACTTAAAATATAATCTTTAATAAATTATTAAGTACATTTGTGTACCATTTTAAACTTAGTAATGTAAGTCCTATACAGATAACCCACGAATTTAGTAGTTCAAATTCCCTGCAAACCAACCCTAAAACTACGAGTATGTACAAGTGTCATATACTATATCTGTTCTCGACGCACTACCGACGCGACGGCGCGCGTAGGTCACAATGGTGGCAAAAAAAAAAAGATTTCCTACCAAAATTCCTGATTACTGAGTAAATACCGGACATTTTTTGACATATATTTACGATACTTTTTTTGTGTTGTCACAAGCGTAGCAACAATAGTGAGAGCATAAACATTATAACGATTTTCTACCGACTGGCATTACAAACCAAATGAAACACATCGCGTGAAGAATCCAAAAATATTTTAAAATATTAGTTTTTTTCTGAAACCATAGTTATAAGATTTATTTATTAATCGTTTCTATTCTTCTCTGTCCTTATGTCTGTAATCCTTTATCCTTTGAGAAGTGAAGAGGAGAATTGTCGCCGTTTTCCTCCTACTAACTTATGGGAGCCTGGTAGAATTGGGCATCGGAATACGTTCGGAATATCTAGTTCATTGAAGAGCTGAAAAGCGGCACAGGGGTCGAAGGCGACCGCTGCTCGAGGCGACTCGAGCCGTACTATCAATGAAAACGTTAGGAACGGGCTCTTCCCCCTGTGGAGTCCGCAGTGCGCAGACTCCGTGGCTGAAAGCGATTCCTATTTCAAAGCCTGACCTGGTCCATGCTGGCACGTTCGCAAAATCGTTTCAGGAAATGGACATTTTGCATCTCGTGGCGGACTCAAGCACCGTCAGAGCAACATTGTTTTGCGGACATAATTATTATACCTATAATCATGAAATAAGTAGATACATGGAGCCATGTATTTTTATCTAAACAAAATGTTTGAAATTCAGTTAATATGTTTTGCTTGTTACTTCTATGATTATGCATGCAATTTCATTTATCCCATGTTACGGAACAATTATAATGACCGTAATCAAAACGGGCATAATTATGTAAGTGTCTATTCTAATATATATCAATATCTGGATGACCGAGCTTTGCTCGGTATTTTTATTTTTATAAATTGTGTTTTTGGAAATTATATTTAAGTACGAATTACTAATAAAATGATGAAATATGAATAATATTTTTCGATCTTACCGATAGAATAATAAAAAAATATGAACTGGTTATTTAAAGAAAAAAAATCATAAAAAAAACACGAATAAAATGACATTTTCTAAAAATAATTCCTAGCTAGATCGATTTATCGCCCCCGAAATCCCCTATATACTGAATTCATTATGTACAATATTAACATTTTGTAGGTAACTATTAACAGGCACAGCCATTACAAAACTTCCTCTTTATTATTGTTTTCACTGAACCCGAAAATATGATGTGGAGCGTTTTGCTTGTACCTTTGAGCGTATGAACTGCTGAAGAGATTTTGATGCGGATCTCGGCATTCCGTAGTTTTGGCTTCCGGCTAGCTAATGCTCATTATTATGTATGTATATAACTATGTATACAACTGGTTGTTATTCAAACAACAACAAAACACGCGAAAACGACTCGTACGTTTGGAAGAAATCAAACTGGTTATTTCCACTGACAACTCTCAACTGGCAGGTAGGGGCATTATAATAAACAAGAAAGAGTATTGGATAGTTACGGTGCCAAGTGAGAATACTTGAGTAACCTTAACTTGGGTAAACCTAGGTATATTATGAGTCTATAATAATACAATAATACTAACGTTACATAAAACTTACCTCTTTGCTGTTGAAACTTTGTACCTGAAACACAAAAACGACCATTTTAGCAAAGAGTATTCCTTGAATTCAAGCCTAAATAGCTAAAAACTTAGGCAAAAGTCCTATACTATAAAAAAAAACATTAGATTTGGGCTCGATCTGTTTATTGTAAGCCATGTTTTTCGCACTTCACGCACAAGGCAGCGTGGCCGAGTGGTCTAAGGCGCTGGTTTTAGGCACCAGTCCGCAAGGGCGTGGGTTCGAATCCCACCGCTGTCAGACTTTTTGATTATTCTTTTTTTTACTTTGTGTTTTTTTTTATATTTATAGTAAGACTTTGTATAGGAAAACTGGTGTATCATATTTTTTTTATTTTATTGAACATATTATAGGTGTGACTTGGTCGGTCTTGAACTTATAGGACTGAGGTCGGCTTCAAGCACGAAGGGTTGCGTACCATTATCTATACGGCAAAAAAACTTGTTAGTTGTATGGGAGTCCCCTTAAATATGTGTTGTATGCTACTTTTTACTATTTGTTGTTATAGCGGCAACAGAAATACGTCATCTGTGAAAATTTCAACTGTCTTACTATCACGGTTCACGAGATCTATACTGCCTGGTGACAGACGGACAGACAGTCAGACAGATAGACATCTAAAGTCTTAGTAATAGGGTCTCGTTTTAACCTTTGGGCATGGCCCCCAAAAAATTAACGAAATAGCACTGTCTGTGTCTATAAGCTGACGCTGCGAATATACTTCGCTTTCCCGCCAATTTTATTAGGTTTCGTTAGTTTTGGCATCGCACGATTTAGCCACTTACCCACTCCCAGTGTTAGGAGGATATTTCATGATACTCCTATAAAAAAAATATGGTCGAAACTGCGCGTAATTTAGTCAGGATATCACATGAAAAGGTACTCGTACCTCATAATTTCTTTTGGCTCGTGAATTATATTAACACCATTGTAAAAAAAACACGAAAGAAAAAGTTACGTCTATTTGATTTTCGTCCAAACTCCTGTACCAAGAGTACTATTAAGTAATCTGTGCCCTCACCCTATTGCATGCAAAGCGTACACACCGACCTAGTGGCTGATATTATAAAGATATAGGTCACTGGGTCAGTGTCCCCGCTGTGACCTCTTACAACTTGACAGGGGTCAATGCCGAGCAGACGATTGTAATATACGAGTACGTTCGGATAGGGTGACCTCACGCCTGCGCTTTGAGACAGCTTCTTAGTATTGATTAAACATCGCTAAGTATACCAGGAACACATGTATCGTGAGGAGATCTTCGACAAATATCTGTGGAGGCGAGAGGAGGCGAGAGGAGGCGAAGGGGTGTGAATGAGAAAAATGATAGAAGGCGTCAGCTTTCTCTATTTAGTCAGTCAGAGAAAGCTTCCGCGTTATACGGAAAAATAATATTATGGAATTATGAAATTGTTTTTCCAATAAATATACAATGCCCAAGAGGAAGGCCCGGGTAGGGTTGGCGGGATGACCTGGATACTTTCTTTACCGTAGCGATTCGCCAAAGAAGGCAATAGAGATAAATCTGTGGAAGGAACCAGAAGTGGGATAGAATAAATTAATCAAAAAAATATATAAAATCGGTAGTAACAAAAGTACTTCTATACTACTATTACGAGGGAAAGATTTGTATTTTTGTGTGTACGTTTGTAATGAATAAACTCAAAAACTACTGAGCTGATTTCAAAAATTCTTTCACCATTTGATTGTAAAGCTACATTTACGCTGAAAAATATCCCTCATTATCCCGTAAAAATTAAAACGGTTCCCGCGGGATAATAGTTAACGTGGGTGAAACCGCGAGGCGCTTATAGTAAGAAATAAAATTTGGAAACATATTAATCACTATAAATGTTCAACGTATAATTGCGGTACCGAACTAAAATATGATAAGTATAGTAACTATAAACAGCGAAGAACTCATAATATAAAATATATACCTATCTATTCTGTAATGGTGTGTAAATTTGTCCAACTGCGGTGTAATAAAGGAAATTAAAACAACGCAATTCGTATCGCAGCATTTGGAAAGATGAAGTCTCTGCCTACCCCAACGGGAAAAAAGCGGTCAAGTGCGAGTCGGACTCGCCCATGAAGGGTTCCGAAGCAGCAAGTAACATGATATAAAAGTTCTTGTAGTTTATTGTAACTTTGATCGATGTTTTAGTAATAGTGTATTTATATTCGATTTATGACGTTTTAATAAAAAAAACCTCTTACTAGATCTCGTTCAAACCAATTTTTGTTGGAAGTTTGCATGGTGATATACATCATATATTTTTTTTAGTTTTATGATTCTCCTATTTTAGAAGTAAGAGGGACACACATTTTTCCACTTTGGAAGTGTCTCTCGCGCAAACTGTTCAGTTTAGAAAAAAATGATATTAGGAACCTCCATACCATTTTTGAAGTCCTATCTATAGATATGCCACACGCACGGGTAAGATGAAAAAAAAGTTATAAGTTTCCGTTCTAAGTATGGGAAAATGGGTAAAATTAGAAAAAAAAACAATACATTTTAGGGATCTAAAATGTATTGTTTTTTTCTAATTTTGTGTGAAAATATTAATGCGGTTTACCAAATACATCTACTTACTAAGTTTCAACAGTATAGCTCTTATAGTTTCGAAAAAAGTGGCTGTGACATACGGACGGACAGACAGATAGACAGACATGACGAATCTATAAGGGTTCCGTTTTTTGCCTTTGGTTATGGACCCCTAAAAACGCGTGAATCGCGTGACATATTATTTATTGTAAACAAATAGTATGACGCAACAGGTGGGCCACGTGACAGTAAAACGTGCAGCTACCAGGACTACATGAACCCCGCAGAGCTTTCAACGCAAACACGTGCTTCTGTAGCGTAGTGAGTGGTGCCACGGCTGCGAAGTATGATTTAGCGAGGTCTAATGTCACGCAGAGCACTTTTTGTGTGATCTACGGGCATTTTCTCTGAGTGCAAATGCAACATGCATTTGTACAAACAAACAAACAACCGCTCACCCCAAACGCATAATATACCGATTCCGTTCCGTCATGGATAAAAAACAAAGTTGAAGTTTGAGCTCGCAACTTCATTGTCATTATCATCTCAGCCTGTATCGGCCCACTGTGAGTTATAATATCCATCACGCCACTTATTCCGGCCTATGCAAAACGCACCCACTGCCTTCCTACCACCAGCAGGCACGTGACCGAACTGGTGATATGTGTACCAGCCTGCACTCCTCATTCTGCCACAACTCTGTCACTGTCTTTGTCCATCTGCCTTCATCTCTTCTGGCCAGATGTCCCGCCCGTCCCGGCCTCAGTGGATGGCGCAACCGATCGTTCGTTTCAATCCCACAGAGACCAGGCGAGCAGCATTACGTAGAGCTAGCTACGTTTGCTTCGGTGCGATGAATGAAACGTTGCCGTAGTACGGTGTGCCCTTGACCGCTGTTATAAGGGGCCGGAGTCTAACCAAACTAGTCAATAATAACCAATATCGAGCAACAGGTAGTCGTATTTATAGGCATTGATAAAGTGGTAGGTATTTAACACAGCGAAGAAGAACAAACACTCTTTACTTAGGGTTCTGTACCCAAAGGACCCTATTACTAAGGCTTCGCTATCCGTCTGTCACCAAGCTGAATCTCATAAACCGTGATACTTAGTTAGACAGTTGACATTTTCACAGATGATGTATTTTGTGGCCGCTATAACAACAAATACTAAAACATATTTAAGGGCACCCCCACACAACAAACGTGTTCTAAGCCATTTCTGTAGATAATGGTTACGGAAACCTTCGTACGCGAATCCAACTCGCACTTGGCTAGTTTATTTTTGTAATGGATCGTAGATCATCCAACTGTACACTTGAAAAGAAAACACAAAGTCCGGCGTAAGTCGTAAACAAATCGCATGACTCAACAGGTGGGCCACGTGACAGTAAAACGTGCATCTACCAGGACTACATGAACCCCGCAGAGCTTTCAACGAAAACACGTGTCCCTGCTTCTGTAGCGTAGTACTACGAGTGATTTTGCGAGGTCGAATATCGTGCATTTGTGCGAACCACAGGCATTTTCTTTGAGTGTGACTGTTGTCGGGCCATGGCACGCGTAGTTCCTGATTCTTGATTCCCCAGATACAATTAATTCTAGTGAGGGGTTAGGTTACTATGCAAGAGATGACAATGACACGTTGTAAAAGTGGAAATTTGAAAAAATGATAATTCCGTTTAGAGTTTGTTGGTGCTACAAGTACCTATAATATATTTTGACGGCACGTTTGGCGTAGTGGCTGAGCAGTCGGACTGCTGCGCTTGGTGTTGCGAGTTCGATTTCCGCCTGGAATAAATATTTGTGCGATCCACAAATATTTGTTTCTGGTCTGGGTGTGATGTGCATGCAAAATTATATGTCTGTAAGCGGTACCCACGATACAGGGGCAATACTAGAGTGGGGCTACGTTTAAAAAAAAGTCATTCGCCTTTTTGTGGCGGCGGCCATCTTGGACCGATTTACATCAAACATAGCTAAGAAAACTCCCGACTAATTCACCTTTCAAACAAACGATCAAAATCGGTTCATCCGTTCAGGAGCCACGATGCCACAGACTGGCACACACACAGACACGTAAAACTTTTTTTTTGTTTTAATTATATGGCTCCGCACGGGTTGTGTATTTAGCCAGTGTCAAGTATTATAATATTTCATTATTTCTTAATTTATCATTAGGTAAGTCATAGCATTAAAGCGATCCTCGTGGTCAAGTAGTCAAGTCAATTATTTACATAGTCAAAGTCACGATTTAGTAAAGTGGTGGAAGCTTTACTGAAACTTCCTGGTAGTTTTAGAAAAAATGCGAAGTGACACGCTTTTTGGGTTTCTATCATTTGCCCTCACTCGTGCACGTTACTGAACACTCAGTGACTAATATTCCACCAATATTACACATGAACACTTGAAGAAACACGAGTTTGAGAAAAAAAAATACAAAAACAATAACGTCTCGGATTCAAACTAAAACTCGTCAAACGTATAACATCCCGTCGTTTTTACGTCGGGGGTTAAAATCATTTTTACTGTCGTGGCGTGGTCAGTCGACGACTAACTGTTGTGGGTTCGAATTTCAAACCAATTGTTTCCAGCGTCTGCTGGAAATGTCAATAATTAATCACTCAGCTGTTCTCGGCCCGCCATATTCAATGGATAGCGCAACAGGTCGTTTCCATCCCTCAGATACCAGGCGAGCAGCATTACGTAGAGCTAGAAGCGTTTGCTTCGGTGCGATGAATGAAACGTTGCCGTAGTAGGGTGTGCCCTTGACCGCTGTTATAAGGGGGCGGAGCCATTCAAACTTCCTCATTTACAGGCGGTTGTATCCAGCCGGTACTATTAGACTTATTAGTTTTTTTTTAGTTTGGATTCGCACGGTTTCTGCAGTAAACCAGTAACAAGTGTTAACATTTGAAAATTTCAAGTATTTTAAATATATTTTCACAATAATCAAAATCCAAGCCAAGTAGCCAAGTAGACGAATCAAAATGCAGTCAACGTCACAAACAGTCACGATACAGAAAAGTGGTGGATGCTTTACTGAAGCTAGGAATTTCGGAAAACTTTAATTAACTTTAATTTGAAGAATTATATTTTTTGGTTTTATACTATTTGCCTACACTCGTGCACATGAACGAACAGTCGATGTATGTACTTTCCCAACAATATCAGGTAACAATAACACAAATTATACAATTTTAAGAAAAATAATTATAAAATCTCATTTTTAATTACAACGGGGACCGACGTTTTAACATGCCCATCGTCCAAAGCACGGAGCAATAGAAATCCGCACATAGTAATTGACGCGGTCCGAGAATCGAATGCGGTGCCGTTGGGTTGTAAATCGCACAATTTACCACTCAGCCACCATCTCTCGTAGGTGTGAGGGCAGTACAGACTGCAGAACCTAAGCAACTATCATAACTAAAATAGGCCTCTTACATAGTTGACAGTACCAGGAGAACATGGGATATAAGCAGATAAACGAATGTGACGTAGTGTAGAACCCTCCCTCACACCACTGACCGAACACCCACCCCCACCTGCCCCCTATAGCCCGACAGTCACAATAAATAGTCGACGACGCTATAAAAAAAAAATACGTGCAAAAACTCGCCAACGGCTCGACAAAATACTTTCATTCGCCTCAATCAATACTAGTTGGGTAAAGATTGGGTAACGTGTTTTTGTAAAAGCCGTAAATCTATAAACTTGAAATTTTGGATCAGGATTGTTACTTCGGAACTTGAAATTACATAAATGTTGTAGAGATGAAGATACACAAAAGTATTCTTCCGAAAACATAACATTGCTACAGTTTTTCGTAGCAGTGCTACGCCGTAGCATATGAAGCAAACAGTATCTCACGTCCTAAAGCAGAGCTCGTATAAACTCATAGTACTTATTTTTTTTATGGATATGGGTCCCAAGATGTGTCTTGTTAAGGTGACTGACTTCACCACTATATACGGAATAGGTGTGTCCGGTCGAGAAGAACCAGCAAGCAACTTAAAAAAAAAAAAAGCTAAATATACTCGTATTCTTCTATCTTACCAATACAAGTACTACGAGATAGTCGACATAGTACATATTCACCGGTTATTATCTAAGTAAAAAATAAGATATCCGGTGTTTGTTTGTCGTATGAGGTTCCGCTGGCCTCTTCTGGCAGAGTTTATCAGGCCGCCAACGGATATCGCTAAGTAATGATGATGATTACAATTACGTGAAGATTACCTTATTTTTCAAAACGCATTTTTATCAAAGTATTTTTGTTTGTCTACCTACTCAACCCAACCCTGCAATGATATGATTATTTTCAAGGTTTGGCGATTTCGAAATCACCACCACCTATCGTAAAGCCCCCAAACCGGAGCAGTTCTACGAAGCCACCCTCGGACGCGGTAGTTCTCTCCGCGCTACAGAGATGGAGACGTAATAAAACATGGAATGAGTGAAGACGTCCTCGTTCGGGTGGTTTAATTTAATTAACAGCTGTTGTTAACTACTGGAATAATATACTATTGCGCAATTGTTTTGATTGTAGAACATGGATGGGCTATTGACCATATTATATCAGTTTATACGTTGTGATTATTCAATACAAAAGAGTGAGCAACAGCTGACAGCACCGCAGTAGAATGGAGAGCCGGTTAACCGAGCGTGTGCTCACCATCGTCCGCCGGCGCCTGGTCTGCGTCTGCAACGAACTGCTTGATGATCAGGTCCAGGGTGCGTCGCGTCACCTTGATCAGCACGTCCACCACCTTGCGGCTGTAGTAGCGGCGCATCTCGCTCACCGCGTTCTTAACCATTTCCTGACAAGAAAAACATGTTTTTAATTGATTGAACTAGTTTTTAAATATACCTTTATATGTACCTAATTACAATTCAAAAAGGTTTTAATAAAATTTCAATGGTATCCTAAAATACATCGGTTTTAGGTACGTACGTGCATAGATCTATAAATGATCAAAAATTAGAAGGAGAAAATAATTATGACAAAAATGTGCCTCGCCAGGATTCGAACCTGGAATCTTCTGGACCGTAACCAGACGCGTTATCCATTGCGCCACGAGGCCGGTTAACGAGGCCGTCAAATCGCAGGATCGCCTTCATGCCTCAATAAACTTTTTTCCTTATAATTCGAAATATAATAAGCCTACGTACACAGCCACAGACGATTAGCACTCTGAAATGAATTACGGCCCATTTGTAATGTTAGAAAACAGCTTTGCAAATTAGATTTTACAAAAATTCGTGTCCAACAGTTTACAGGCTGAATTATTTATTTTTATTTATTTTATTAACGCCTGTTTTCACTAGAACTTGTTCAGTATCCAGTAGTTAAGGTTTTAAACACCTTTGATAACCCTAGGCCAATAAATAGCGCTATAGTAAACTCCCGCCTTTTTGCCCCCCTTTCCCCCAACATTACAAAACTTTTTTTCACAACAATTTGTTCAAGTTCTAATGCTTAAGATCACCCAATATCATAGCTTTACGCCAATCAAGGGCGCTACTGTAAGCTTCCCCCTTTTTACGCCCATTTTCCCTTGTATAAAAAAGCACTCTGTATAAAAAAAGCAATATAAAACAAGAACATCAAACCTCGTAAAAATCGGTTCAGAAAAGCGATCAGAACAAACATAATATCCGGTCAACAGCAAACACGGAAGAGCTACGCTAAAGTTGTACATAAAATAAAATATTTAAATCTAAGTGAAAGTCAATAAACATTTATATAAATCATGTATAAAATACCAGGATCCCAGAGACGCAAAGAGGTTCATAATGACAATAAGTACAGTATGAGCAGTGCGGAGCGACTGGAAATCGATATCGGCAGTATGAAATATGCCGACAACGGAAACGTGAGAGATTTTTACGCATGGAGGATGTATTATTATTATAGACGAAGACAAAAGGTGACAATATCACAAGATAAATTTATAGCACGACTGTGCAGCGCATATTAGTTTGACAAGTATAAAACATACCAACAATAAAAAAACCTCGAAGGAGTATTTTTATATTCTTGAATCTTAACTACGATCACGTTACGTTACAAAAAAGAATGTAAATTATAATTATCACGAAACTAAGCGCAAGTTCTACGAGTAGCAAGCAGCGTAGCATTTGCTATTGCGCATTGCTTTGCTACGCTGCGAGCTACTCGCGGGCGCGCGACAGGCGCAGCGGGCGGCGCTCCTCGACGCAAGATGATACAAACTGTTCAATACGCGTCATATTCAAGGCTTTTTTGGCACCTGTAAATTACTTTTTGAATCATTGAAATAGGACATTCCGTTCAAAAGTATAGTGTTATAATGTTGTGTCAAATGAAAAATAAGTAATGTGTCTCGAACGGTTCCCTATGTCAGAGAATAACCGAGAAATACGACCTGTATCCCGGAACAAACATACAAACATCCGGACGAAAGCAAAAACGGCCACTCTTAAAAAATGGAGCCCTTCGCTCACTACGCTCGCTCGGTGAATTATACTGGTCAGTTCACAACATTCTTTTATAAAACCGGACAAAAACCTTAACAACTTTACTACGTACAGCAGTTGTACAACCAGTATATTTACCATTATAACCTCATATAGGTAGCCCAAGTGTTCTAATCCACTACCAGTGTTGGCAGTGCCCTACATGCTGGCGGCATTGCCAATTGCATAGCAATTACAATATAATGAACCTAATTAGAATCATTTTTCATCATTTCCGTTACATGACGCATTGTTGTAGCGATCCAGATTTTCTATTAAATATTGAGCTTTTGGATCCCACAGATCCAATGTATTCTCAGCAACAACGAATCAAATTAGAAACGGCACCAGCTCGACGTGTTTGTATACATATAATTTCGGAACATATATCGCCGTTTCCATCCACTATCTTACAACTTATGCGAGCCTGGTAGAAATGGGCATCGGAATACGTTCGGCATATCTAGTTCATTGAATAGCTGGCAAGCGGCACAGGGTTCGAAGGCGACCGCTGCTTGAGGCGACTCGAGCCGTACTATTACGTACGGAACAGGCTCCTACTCCGTGGAGTCCTCAGTGCGCAGACTCCGTGGCAGAAAGCGATTCCTAATTTCGGCGCTCCTCTCATGGTCCATGCTAAAACGGTGGTTGTAAAACCGGTTTGGCATGGACATTTTGCGTCTCGTGCGGGTTCAAGCCCCGTCACAGCGACTTTGTTTTGGGGAAATTATTTTACTCAAGAAACATAAATATTTGATATACGAGTACAATTTTTTAAACTTTTATAATGCCCTGTTACATTTACGTATGGTATTGTGAGTATTTTCCCATCTTTCGGAACAATGCTTACTAGTCGTTCTGTGACCAGTAGCCCTCGCGATCAGATCAGCTTAACCAATGTCATGGTGTTAGGCATTCCCCCCTTTTTGCCCCCGTCTGCCTTAAACTATAACAGTTTATTTGTCAACAAGTTGTTCAGTATTTAATACTTAAGTTTTCCATCAAATATCATAACTGAAGGTCAATAAATGACGCTATAAAAAACTTGCCTTGCTTTTACTCCCATTTTCCTCCTTATCGAATATTTCTCTAAATATAAAAAGCACTAAAAATAAAAAAATATGAATTCAAAATCTCGAAAAAATCGGTTGAGAAATGCGACCTGTAGCTCAGAACAAACATACTAGCATCCAGAACAAAACGGCCACTCAATAAAACCTTCGCCCCGTCGTTCGGTCGGGATCGTTGCAATCCCGAAAGTTCGTGTATTTACTTCGGATGACCGATTATCAACCATTCAATTATTTATTTATTGATTAAAACTATCTCAAATTTAAAATACACAACCGGTCATTTTCGATTTATAAAAAGACCACCTATCGCATATTCCCCAAACCGGAGCAGTTCCGCCCAAACGCAGCCACCCTCGGACGCGGTAGTTCTCTGCGTGCTGCAGAGATGGAGACGTTTTATGGAGTTATAGCACTAGCTGCGCCCTTCGGGTTCACCCACGTTGACTCCCACAGGTACCATTATTTATACGAGATAAAAATTAAAAATTGGTTTTGATGACTTTTAGTCTGCTTAATATACGCTCAACACAAGCGTTAGAAAAAGGCAGCACCAATAGCAGATTCATAATCTTTTTAACATTCGGAAAGCGTTCCTAAACGACTTCATTTTTAGTGAGAATGCCTTTTTCCAATACTCTTCAACCGACATGTCGGTCAGTAATCCAAGATTTGCGTGATTTAGAAACGCATGTTCCCTCCATTAGTCAGCTCAGTACTCTTTCAGGACATCTTTCTGTTCTAGTATGCGGTCTACACAAGCTTTTAATGATAGCCACCTTGTAGTGCTGGGGCTCAAAATTTTGTATATTTCTACTTTGAAGAAATGTTGTAAATCCCGTAGTCGTTTCTGACGTCCTCAACGAGGTGACAAATTTATCACAAACATCTTTGAACGCACAAAATAATAAGCGATTATAATGAAATGTAATGGACCACCTCTCGACTGTAAATACTCTAGACTTATGGCGGACCACTTGAGCCGTTTAGCTTTAGATTACGACGTAATAAATCGAAATTTTTGTTGTGGACATGCAAAAGCGCGTAAAAGCATATTATCCCAATGTGAAAAACTTGATTTTTCACCGATGACCTTCTACATTACGATATTTGTTTATGGAACACAGTAACATTATGACAACAATACAAGATAATTTTGCAACAATTTATTTTAGAACTTAAATAATTTCGAATCGAAGTTCATAACGTGTTTAGATGTTACACTTTTCTTTGTATGTGTTGGAGTGCAATAAAGAGTTGTTATCATGTTATCATGTCGTATCTATCATAAATACGTATTTGGTACTGTTAGTTGATCAAACTGAGCTCAAAAGCCATTAATTATAGTGCACTAAAGAAACATAAATTACAAATAAAGGTGTTGAAAACGGTACACCAAGTCCCTATACATAATGAGGTGTTCACACCGAATGAGCGAATAATTTGCATCCACTTCTGTGTGCCAGTTGCGTATGTAGCAAACGTTATCCTTATCATAATCAGATTCTATTTTTCGCGCCCCCCGTAGCATTGAAGAATGGCTTTTTATTGTTGTTAAAGTTTTGGATACGCACGATATTTGCAAAGTGTCAGTGTCAACTATTAAAATATTTCAAGACAAAATGTATAGGTACCTAATTCTAATAAATGTTAACTATTATATTAACTAAGAATCAAAATCAAGTCTAGTTGCTTTACTGAAATTTCCTGGGAGATTCGGAAAATACACGTTTTTTTTATTTATACGAGTATACCTTTTATCAATTTATATTTATATTTGCCAACACTTGTGCACGTTAACGAACGGTCAATGATTAACATTCCACGAAAACTATACATTACCAGCCAGCGAGGCAACAAAATATTGAGAAAAAATAAAACTACAAATTCAACAACGTCTCATTTTCGGATTCCCGCCAACAACTGCAGCATGGCTTATCCTTATCAACAGCTGTAGGTCAGTGGTTAAGGGTGGATTGTTTAAGCATAACAGTAACGGCCGTGACCTCTAACGCATTAACAGCAGCACGACCGCGCATGCGTGACCTGCAACGGAAAATGTTTTTTTTTTTTTTTTTTTAGTTATGGCTTCGCACGGTTTGTGCATATAGCCAGTGTCAAGTGTTTTATTTTAAGTATTTCTTAATTTCACATTAAGTAAGTCACAGCAATGTTATAGCAATCGTGGTCAAGTAGTCAAGTCAATTATTTACATCGTCAGTCATGATTCAGTAAAGTAGTGGATGCTTTACTAAAACTTCTTGGGAGTTTTGGAAAAAATGCGAAATGACACGTTTTTTGAGTTTATATCATTCGCCTACACTCGCGCACGTTAACGAACACTTAATGGTTAATATTCCACCAATATTACACATTAACACTCGAAAAAACACAAGTTTGAGCTAATAATACAAAACCAACAACGTCTCACTATCGGATTCCCGCCAAAACTCCAACGGAAAATGTAGCACAATATGACTTCGCTCCACCGACTACCAACCAAGAATGAGGGTAGTGCAAGAAATTCACATAGTACAAGAGCCTGGGGCGTCAATCTGTAATATACTTTCGACAGGGAGTAAGTAATATAGGTACGCCCTGGTGTCAAGTCTCTTGTTATGAACTTCATCTAAAATGTATTTTTAATATATTCTAGGCGGGCTAGATAACTGGAAGAGACTAGAGGAGATCGCTTTTAGCGATCAGTCCGCCCATTGTACTTTAAATCTAGTTTCATTCCATATACCTATTATACTGACCTTGTGTGTTTTTAAAACTGGTGTACAATGAATAATTTTCTAATTTATACAATTCTAAATATTAATTAACTGTTTTTTATTTAAATGCATAATGTAAGTACATTTATACGGAATACGGGGTACTTATGACAAAACACATTGGTGCTACATTATGTTAACTTTATGTGGCTAAAACGTATTATTTATCAGAATCCCGTCAAATCTCGACTATTAACTTGACGACGCAAATAGTAGTTTGTTTAACAAGGGACAAAAGCGACTCATTCGCGTGGCATAGAATCGAGTATGGATGAGTCGTTTGAGATCCGCGTTAAACATGAAATTTTTCACAATTTAGGTTGCGAGAAATAAAATTAGTACGTATACAATTAAAATTGTTAAGAATATATTACAAGTAGTCACGGTCACATTCAAATAAAAACAATAATTAAATCAAATCTTTTAAATTTTGTCCAACTACTTTCACTCACTAGGTCCTAACTAACTCGTTTAGGTCCGCTAAGCTGGGCTAATATGACACACTTTTCAAGCATGAGATGTGAAATAAATAAACACCAGCTCTCCGCCTACGCAATTATTCCGAGTAGGGAAGGAGACACAAAATGCATCTTTCTCAGTTACTGTATGGGTTGGAAGAGTGCGTACATTCGGGAGCACACGCGAGAATGCTCGATTGCACTATCTGACCGCTTCTCTGAATTTTTATTGAAAACCTTATATCGGCACACTAAGTGCTATAATTTATTGAAGCCTGTGGAAAGGTAGACAAGGATGAATGCATCGTAATTCGAAGGATTTGCAGGGGTGAAAATTATCATTGCCCTCCCCCCCCCCGGAACTGTCAGCTTGTAGATCGATGGCTGGACCTCTAAGCACAGTTCGCTGAAAGCGCTCGCTGGAGGCACTACATCTCGTGAATATTTATCTGTATTTTAACCAATGTAAGTTTTTGTATCGGTGATAAAGTTAACTTTGTGTGACGTGACAGGTAAAGCTTAACTAGGAGCGTAGGATAGGAAAATGTATTTTGCAAAAGTTACAATGTTAGATGATGTCGTTACCGTGAATGTCGCCAAAATATTACGCAGCATTGTTTACCCTCGGCTTATTTATATCTGCGACGGCGGTGATCAATACGCGTTGTTGTTACGCGCGAACTCGTTCAGTTTACGTCAATAGCTTGTTTTCTTTACGTCGCATTTATGTACACGTAATTTGTTTTGTATACCATCGCACAAGACGTAAGCTACCGACTGAAAATCGCATAGAAATCCGTTCAGAACAGTCGCCGATTTAAATAATCTTATGCCGTAGCCTATTTTAAGTTTTGTAGACAATTTTTTTATCGTATACCCAGTCGTCGCCGACACCTCCGTCCCCGCCGGGAAATGCATCCCATTTGTTTTCTATTTGTCAATTCGGCACATAGGTACTAGTTGCATTTATATTTAATATATATCACTACAAATGTCAGATTCTATATTATCAAACAATTAAAAATGCAATTAAACCAATACCGATGAACAGACATACACTACGATAAATATAGATCTTATTGTTTAATATTATTATTATCCATGTACCTACAATTTATGCAGCTATAAACATTAACAAAAAAACTGCGTAGTTGCTTATCCAGGCCTTAACCTGATAACTGACCTGTAAGTGGGAGTCCCTGTATCTAGGCAACAGGGAGCTACAAGGACGATGGCCCTACATACGAGTACGACTCTGATCAAAAACCGGCTATTCACACAAATATTTGCCCTGACGGGAAACTCGCGCGCGTCCTCTCACTTCGCCGCCACTTAACTTACGATAAGATTGTAAAAAGAAACATTTTTTTCAGATGAAGCTCCGCTACCACCACGTGACCATCAAGTCCCGCACCCGCCATATGCCAATTGGTTTCTGGAGGTCGTTGCTCAGCAAGCTGAAGGTGGTGTACGCAGCTTTCGGCATGAAGCTGGACGAGCCGTTTTCTTACACATGCTACATATTTTATGAGGACGACGCCTATCTAAGGAGTTACGCCATATTCTTGGAATGTATTAAGCAAAAGATTGAAATGTGGCGCGAAGAGCACGACTTGTCAGAGGAAAACTTGTTGGCTATCAGGCAACGGCACCGCACGCACTCGCCCCCTATGTTCCAAGTGGACAACATTGACGACTATATATAAATTTGTCCGTGGATATTGTGCATAGTCTAAAAGATCGGGTATGAGAAAATCTTCTTCTGTGTTCTGTGTTGAAATGGATTTCAAAATCTGTATAAACACAGTTTATTTATTTGTTACTCCTTCATCTAAAAATTCAACGTGGCTTTGCACGGCCACAGAATTTGATCATTTTGGTTAGTTATAATTTTTGAAAAGTGCAGTATTTTCTAAGGCGTCAATAACGCCTTTTCCAGATTCGTGGTTTTTTTTTCATTCCTATTAGAAATAGATAAATAATCAGTCAGTAGTCGCAACATTCGTAACCATCACCAGCTAAATGTCCTAATGCGTACATTCTAGAACCAACTTAACCAACTGTCTGCTATATATTTCATAATGTTAGGATAAAAAAGGGTAAATTTTACTCGACATGGTTACTTTGAAAATGCATGCAAAGGTCCTTCGCATGCATTTAAAATAACCTAAATGTCTATTACCTAGGTAAGTGTCATATATAACATAAAAATATACACGTCAGCTGTGTTAAAGTTATATAGTCGTATTGGTATCGGTAAAGCCCTAAAATCTATTTTTGAAATCCCTATATAGTTTCTTAAAACTATATTGTGTACAATATTTCTATATAAACTACGAAGAACTACACTTTTAATCCACTGTACCTATATATTTAAAAATCTTGTAAAGTATCTTAACCTAGATTGCCCCTGACAGCGGGCAGGGCTCAAGCTATCGGTGATAACCTTAGTGATTAGGGCTGATGATGAAACCCGTGGCAGTTCGTTCAGTTGTGATTTGTGGCAAGGCGGGGCGGCCTACTTGACCCTAAATTTAACTGTCAAACGTCAGTCTCATGAGATGTTAGTTGAGGTTTTTTTGAATTATTTATTATGTAATAAAAAACTAATTTATATTAAACGTGCTGTCTTTTAAAGGCCAATAAAATATAAAAAATTAAATTTAAAATTTATATCATGTTTATAAAATATCATATCTTATGTAAGTATGTAAACATACTCAAAGTGTATGTATATTGGAGTAGACTGAAGCTGAAACAGGACACATTGCAGTGTTGGATTTAGAGCTCACATTGCCACTATGCGATAATTACCCAGTAGTGAGACAATACAGATTGTATAAAAGATATATCTTCAATTGTAGACCGTTTCACGAATACCAACATCATCACAATGTTGTATTAGACATAATATTATATGTTTTGCACGTACGAGTACATACATGTTATCATTAATTTAGGTTAAAACTTTTTATATAAAATCTTATTTTAAGAAAGTGTATTCACAATCATACTGGTGTAATCAAAGAACGTTAATTTTGTAAGAAAATATTAAACTCAGTGTAAAATTCCCTTGTCATATGACTATGTACTTTCCTATTTAATCTTGTGTGTTTAATAAATCGATGCTCAGCAAATAATGTTGCATTCGTCTTATTTCTCAAATTATTTGCGATTTGCTGCTATTAGTTGAATTATAACAGAATATTAATATATAATAGAAAATACTTCATTGCACACCAGTGATAAATGTAACACTATTATACGTATTCGTTGTTTCTTGTTTCACAGCACATTGGTGGATAGCTGATAGATAGGTACATAGATCGATATGACGGTTCATGAGATACCGGCTGGCGACATACGGAAAGACAGACAGACAGACGGCTAGACAAACAGACATGAAGAATCCATAAGGGTTCCATTTTTTGCCTTTGGCTACGGAACCCTAAAAAAAGTTTCTGTGTAACTAAGTGGGCAGAATAATGGTTTCAGAATAAAGGTGGTAATACTCAGAAAAATGGTTTACAGAGTAGTTGTGCGTGTCTGCTAGAAATGTGCACTGAACGAAGTGCGTAAATCAAAAAAAATCCATTCGATGTTCGTCATAACTCCTTCTAATTAATTAACCGTTCTAACAACAAATAATTATATATCGTTAAAAGACTTCTAAAGACGGTGTTTGCCTGCCGATACAATGTTTATAATTCTAGCTTAATACCCGCTTGTGTCTCGTAATTATTATAATGTACAACTTTACAAATAAAGATCATTAAAAACAATACATGAACACTGAGCAGGGCGCCGAGCAAGTCCTGTATCCCAAGTATCAGCAAGCGCCCCGTCTGGCCATAAAACAGTGCCACAATCACAAAGTTATCATATTAGTTTCGTATTAGTTACCACCCTTACAATAATAACGCATTGTTCGTGAACCCCCACACAATTTGGTCTTAATATAAATCTTAACATATAATTATTATGAATTACGCGTCACGTTGTTTGTCCGCGATGAACTCCTAAATTACTTAACCGATTTTAATCAGATTTGCACACAGTGTGCAGTTTGATCTAACTAGAAAGATAGGATAGCTTACATCTCAATTTATAGTCGTAATAACAAAAACCTTAGCTACAGCAACGCGTGGCCGTGTCTGCTAGTAAATAATAAAATAAATTTGGACGGGAAAGACTTGAAAGAATATCGTATATCGGGCCAGCTAGTTGGTTCTAAAGTAATCATAATACTCATTTATTATGCTGGAATAAAATGTATACCCCACAAAAAGACACAGTAATAGACGAAGCAAGAAAATTGTTGTCATTATGTAGTCGGATATCTATTCACGATATAACAATCATAAATGTCAGCATATTTAATGAAGCAAGCGACGAAAACAATCGCTGGCGTTCCGTGTTCGACGCAATCGAAGGGAAATGTCAATAACAGCTACTGTGTCATAGACTGGAATGAAATTATCCAATAAGTACCTACTCAAGTAGACTCCAGAAAATACCCTTCCAACTACTCTAACTCGACACTGTACAAAATGTATGATTAGTCCCATTGTTATTCAGTAAATGACATTCGCGTTATTTATACCTACCTACATATCTAAGATGTGATTTATTTTGCACTTTTTCACAAATCAATCAACCAATCATTTATTTGCTAAAACACGGTTTAGAAGTTGGAAATGTTTGGATAAGTACAATATGTTTTATACCTACCATAGTCAGCACGCAAATCTTCCTCTTTGCCTGGCTCTTTCCCATTTCATTTGGGGTCGACCCTCCGTGTCATGCGTCTCCAGGTAACTCGGTCTTGGGTCGTCTCTTTGCTGACTTGGGCTCCTTTGAGATTTTTATTTACTACTGACATCCATGTGATTGGGTTCTTCCTCGACCTCGGGGCTTAGTTTCTATTTGCCATTATTTCATGTTTTAGTATTACGTATCATAATATACTTCTCGTATATGTTTTCAATGTGTTTCTTGTTAAATATAATGTACGTAATTATCACTCGCTTTTCGGTGAAGGAAAACATCGTGAGGAAACCAATATGCCCGAGAATTATTTCGGAGGCATGTTATCCACCAACCCGGACTAGGCCCCCGTGGTGGATTATGGCCTAACCCTCCTCACGATAGTGAGAGGAGGCCTTTGCCCAGCAGTGGGACAGTTACAGGCTGAATTATTATATATTATTATTGTTATATATGTTTTCAATACCTACACAATATTGGCAAACATACGAGTATGATTTATTATTACCTATATATTTTTCATAATTTTTAAAATGCTGCCATTATGACTTTATTGGCTTTGAAAGCACGCCTTAAGGCCAGGGTTGTGCTAAGGTGGTTAAAATGGCCAACCGCCCGGTTCTCCCGCGGTGGTTGGGGCGGCGTTATGGGTCGCTTACCTTCCGGTTGGAGCAGGTGCTTTCCGTTGTACATTGATGTTTTGGAAAGTACCTGTACCAAATCGCGAGACGGGAAGCGACCCCGGCCTGCCACGAATGTGGGGTGCCGGAAGACACGGCGCCTCACACGCTGGTGACGTGTGCCGCATGGTCCCCGCAGCGGCAAACTCTCTGCCGAGTGTGGTAAACGCCATGCTCAGCAGTGAGAGATCGTGGCAGGCGGTGGCCTCCTTCTGCGAAGCCGTTATGAAGCAGAAGGAGGCCGCGGAGCGGGCCAGAGAGGAAAACGTCCATGCTGACCCGCTCCGACGCAGGCGTCCAGGGGGAAGGAGGAGGCGGTTCGGTCGCATCCTCCGTCATCCATAGTGGTGCCACTAGTCGAGGGACCCTCCGCCGGCTTGTTCGGCACCACGCGTCTGGGGGGATGGCCTTGGTGAGCAAGGCCATCCCCTCCCTAGGCGTAATGGCCCGGTAGTCTCACCGGGCCGGCCGCTGGGGCGGGATGGTGAATGCCAAAACGACCCCATCTCGCACACTCCAGGCGGATCGACGGCTCACGGGGGGGTTTTAGTGGGTTCAAGTCCCACACAGATAGTGCGAAGGCATTTCCGCACTCAAAAAAAAAAGGTGGTTAAAATGGTGGCACTGGCAGATGACATCGAGTGCATTCACTGCTACTTTTTGTATGATTTTATTTATTGGAAAAAATAGATTTGAAATTGGAAAATGTAAGTTCCAAATCGCTTCCTTATAAAACCCCCCAATGATTGATATCACTTTCACGTGGTCTCATGATGGAATCTCTTAGTATATGACAAGTTTTAAGGTGCAATTTAGTGTCATCTTTGTGATATTTTCTCTATCCAGCCAAATGATTGATAATCGCGTTTCTGTCTTCTCAATCGTCTTCATTGTTTAACAATAAATTTTTTTCACTCCTAATTTTATATTTTATTTGGTTTCCTGCGCTTACAAAACTTGGAAAAAAGTAAGTAAAACCTGAAGTGAGTAAAACCTTGCCCTAATCTGATGAAGGGCATTAAGGTTTATCCAAAACAAAATTGATTACACGTATATAACTGCTTGCAAACGCTTGATAACATTACCAGGACAGCATGAACTCGAAGATCCAAATCAATCCAGAGTTCTACATTAGACACACACTACGATATTTTTACTAGTTGAGCAACGTGTGCCGCCGCCTCATTGGGCACTGTAGACTTACACAGTCGTTGGTGGTGACGTAAGGACTATGAAAACAAATATTGTTGCCTCTAAGCCGAAAGACTCCTGCCAAGCTAGAGAGAGACGTCAATACATTTAAAACTCTCACTTTCAACCTTGAATGAACCCTCGTGGTTGATTTAATCAATCAATGTTGCGATATTATAGATATAAACAAAATTACTGAGTTTTTGAGAAAATTTGCAAATGTGCGTTGATTTTTTTTTATTTTGTAAAAACAGGCAAGAAAAGAACTTAAGGCGCTAATATAGGAGCGATTCATGTATTTTAGAAGATGAAAGTTACCTGGCTGGGCCGCGCGCCACGCTGGCTCCGCGCTCACGGCAAGTCGAAAACGCTAATTCATAATTATTATACTCTTACTAACGGCATCACGTGGCCTTAGCACAGACTACTAGATAGTTACTACGTAGGCTTTAGTCTGAAGCATTCAATTATTTCGACACTGTAATGACATGTCTTTTCTTTTATCTGATCTGTGAATGTCCTTCTAGGTCTGCCTCTTCCTCTCTTCCCTTCTACTTTCCCTTCTATGATGTTTTTGATAAATGTGTCACGTCGTATAGGGAAGTCAAAACTTTGGCTGAAGATAGAGAACGCTGGCGGTTACTCCACCGACAAGAGCTATGCTCTTAAATAAGAGAGAGAATGACATGTCAGATTGGCCGAGCGGTCTGAGATGCTACGTTCCGTTCCTAAAGAATTATTACCGCCAGCATTACATAAATTATTACCTCCTTGACTATAATCCTATCAAATTTAGAATGCCGCACGAATTATTGGAGTCACACCTAAATAAGTTGTATTAAATTTATTTAGTGTTGGTCCCTTCTGGTATGCACGTTTGTCAAGTCCATTTGATACAAGACATCCTCTTTAGTCCACTTCCATAATTTTCTTTTTGATATAAGTATATTTTGACAATGACAATGACGGAGTAAAAGATTTGTGCATTTAGCCAGTGTCAGGCATCCGTACTAAGATCATATAAATGCGAAACTGTGTGTGTGTGTTTGTTGGTTTTTTTTTTAGTTTTTGCCATACTTTCACGTCTAAACGGCTGAATCAATCTTGACCAAGATTGGACCTATGAGATGGGTATAGGCTATTTTTCGTCAGAAAAAATAGGGATCTTAGAATCCAAATAAATAGGAGTTGAAAATTTATATGGGCAATTCATAATTTCTCAAGTAGGTGATCTGACACTTCATTATTTTAGGCTCTTGATAAAATATAAAGGTTAAGACTAAGGATAGGGAAAAGGAAAGGGACAGGGACAGGGATAGAGATACAAAGACTTCAATATTTATTTTCTAAACAGTTGCTTTTTCATATACGGATGAAGTCGCGCGTAAAAGCTAGTTTCAGTAAAGTTTACTGAATCGTGGCTATGACTGTAAATTTACTTTACCACGAGGTTGTAAAAATATGGAATACTAGCTGTTTCCCGCGACTTCGTCTGCATTTAAATCGAATCCAGCTATAGTAAGAACACAATATGCGTGAACTTTGTATGCTATTGTAAATCAATCGGGCACGTCACGTCTCTGTCAATATCTCTATCTTCCTATTTCCTCATCGCTTTTTTCCCCAACTCCCAATATCTCATCTCCCATCCCTCATCCATCTCCGATCTCCCATCTCCTCATCTCTCCAGCTGCTGCTCTCCATCTCCCCATCTCCCCAGGTCCTCATCTTTCCTTCTCCCATATACCTACCAAATTTCATTTTCATTTTCGTTGTCTCTCTATACCTAATTTCATCGAAATCGGTCCAGCCGTTTAGCCATAAAAAGTAACAAACAAACAAACATACAAATAAACAGACAAACAGAGAAACAGTGTTACTTTCGAATTTACTGTATAATATTTGACAGTGACTAAATGCACAAATCGTGCGAAGCAAAAACATTGAAAAAACTGGCTCATAGCTGAGCAGAAAGATTACTGGAAGTGTGCTAAAAATAAAACGTCAGAATATGCATCCGCCAGATCCGCCATTATGGAAAACGGAAGTTCATTACATCTTCATTTTAATATACAATCATAATCTGCTCCTTTGATTAACTCCAAACTATCATAAGAAATCCCAGTTTTATTTAAGTGAACAATCTAAAAACGCGTTTTTGCTGCTAAATTCAGTTACAGGTGGTGCAAGAATAGTCATATTAGCCATTATTCTTTACACACAATGGAGAATAAATACAAAGTAATAAAGGTTATAATAAAAGTTTAGTAATCGTCGAAGGAAGTCATTTACGGCAACTAAGTAAATAAACCAGTTGTACACCATGTAGAGATTCTGTTTGCTTTATTTTTTTGGAGAACAAACAGTAAATTCGACGAGAAAATTTTGAGGAACAGCGACATACGTCCTCTCTCTGAAACGCCGTAGCGGGTACTGAGCCGCCTAGTACGCGCTCAAACTGATCATATTCTCGTCGTTTTTATTAATTTAGAAGAACGGAATCGATTCAGTTCATTGGAAAATTCAAATTTCATTGGAAAATAAAATTGCCTTTTTTATGGTTCCAAAAAATATGATAGTTGTCGCTGAAAATGTTGAGCATTATGTGACGAAAGATTTTTTTCGGGTCCTTTCTCGTGAATTTTTTTCTCAAGATACTAGACAACTTTAGTCCAATATTATTGATTTATTAGCTAACTGAAACACTTGGCTATACACTGTATTGTTTCTGGCTTATAAATATTTGTAATTACAGCTTAACTTTTTGACAAAAAACCGCCCATTTTACGGAAGCTCGCTGCCTACAGGTCCTTAAAAGCGAAACTATTTTCTTCGATGCGGCCATCACAAATTGAATACCACAATGTTACCACCAGTTGATAAGTTGTCCAATAAAAGAAGTTTTTCCCCATTTTGTTTGACGACGTCGTGTTTTAAAGGACAAAGGGGACAACCCCACGCAACCGTGTTAACACACAACAACTATAGTATCCATATGAACTTTATCGGTTAGGAACAGTTCCTCCTAACAGACATGTTGCCCTGGTACAACTCGCATAGCTATAACTACAGATAGTTAGTCGGTGCTAAAACACTACAACATTTGCACCACTGAGACGTAGATATGGAAGGAATAAGTTTTTCACATTGCATGCTCAAAAAGGATTGTTGAAACTTGGTAAGTAGATGTATTCTGTGAACCGCATTAAGATTTTCACACAAATTTAGAAAGAAAACAATAAATTTTAGGCGTCCCCATACTTAGAACTCAAACTCAATTTTTTTTACAGCAAACTCATTCGTGTGGGGTATCTTTGCGCGTGAGACACTTCCAAAGTAGAAAAATGTACAGTCCCCCCCCCCCCCCCCCCCTAACTTCTAAAATACGAGTATGACAAAACTAAAAAAAATATACGATGTACATTACCATGCAAATTTTCGACGAAAATTGGTTTGGACGAGATCTAGTAAGAAGTTTTTTTGAAACGTCATAAGTCGTATAAAAATAAACAATTATTAAAACATCGATCAAAGTTACAATGAACTACAAGAACTTTTATATTATGCTACTTGCTGCTTCGGAGCCCTTCATGGGCGAGTCCAACTCGCACTTGGCCGCTTTATTTTTTTTTAATTTGTACCTGCTATTATCAACAGGCTACAGATTCGACTTTTCATAATTACTTAGAAAAAAAGAAGGGCATCTTAATGCACAAACCATTTGTAACTTAAACAGTTTACTTTTTTGAATGATAATTTAATTTTGATCTACCTACATTTTTGGCGATCATTGGATGTACGCGTACGTGTGCGTTTGACAACATTAGAATAAATTTAAAAAGTTTGTATTGCTGCTATAATCTATAGAATTTTTACAGCAATGTAATTTGGATTTAAAAGATTATAATATCAGGTATTTATTAGTTTGAAACTGAACGTGATTACTTGTTAAATATTCTCAGCGTTTTTTATTGCAAAGTCTTTTTATGCAAATATTAGTAACAGTTTTTTATTGTATAGCCTACCTACTTATTGAATTTCTCGTTATCTCGATGTGACAAAATTATGTGTCTTACGCGGATCTCAAACAACTCACTCATACTCAATTCTATATTTCGTCCCTTGTAAAACAAACTACTATTTGCACAATAGTATAGAAATAATATATTGATACGGCTATACGTACAAATTAAAGCTCTCATTCTTTTGTACACGGCATTAGGAAATTGTTCTATCCTATATCTTATTCCATAATATCTTATTATATATCTTATCCTCTATCTTATTCTATAAGCATCCACCACTACTGACCACCATGACTGAATCGTGACGCAGCGCGTTGGCTGCGACTTGACACTTGACACCATCTCTATCTGTTGCGTGTTGAACAACCACAAATTGATTTATTTGCGGATGAATGGATGACGAAAGAGTGAATGCGCTTATGGTACCTACTGTGAGCAAACGGTAACCCGTTGACGATAGTAGTTGCAAATCTAATTTTTATGTAAGTACCCAATCTTGTCCACTGTTATAAATTTGTATTCTTGTTATTTATATTACTCATTATGCAAATTTTATTATTCTTGTTATTTTTTCTTTTAGTCCTATTAAGTATATGATAATTTTATTGTTAACTTCATTCTTAACGCCTAGTTGTAGCTAAAGATAACATGTAACGCATTGGAGTACCTATTCAGTATTGTTACTTTTTATGGATATAATAAATAAATAACGAAACAAATAGACTACTGACCGCTTGACCAACTCAATATACGTAGAGAAAACTACGCTAGAAACCAAATTGTCAACAACCGAGCAGTCCGTATGAGACGGTCCAGACAGACGGCCGCCAACAACCTGGGGGCTTATCATGACGTCTTATTGCGATCCAATTGAGGACCTAAACAGAATCGTTTAACTACTTATTCGTACCATTACGTCTTGTTGTGACATCTTGACACACAATTTAGGTTGATTTTAAATCTAAAAGGATTGACGTTTACGTACTTAAATGATGTCGAAAGCCATGTATTACTAACTATTAATTAAAGTGAAACAATTCTGTTTAGGTCGTCAATCGGATCGCAATAAGACGTCATGGTAAGCCCCCTGTTCTGCACACCGACCTCGACGGAAGCATCGGTTGGCAACAAGCGCCCACCCTACAGCACAGTACAGTATTACCCAACTGATATGGCTTACCGATGTACCTGCGCAGAAGATGAATTTTCAAAGCGCGGGAAATGCTATTAACCGCTATTGGTCGGCAGCCGCCGCCATCTTAGCGAGCTTAGAGTGAGATGGAACTAACAGCTGCAGTGTATTATGAACCTTATAATAGTGATCTTAGGTTGATTGTAAGTTTTAAGCATTCTTTCGTTAATCTTCGGACCATACTTTCTTTTCTGCGCGAACGAAGATTCACGACGCGCCTTATAAGTTGGGTACTAGTATACCTGCATGCTCTTGGACAAGCCGCCGGCCGGCGTGGACAGCAGGCGGTGCGGGCTCTCGAAGCACTCCCACACGGCGGACCAGTCCTGCTGCCCGCTCGAGGTGGACTCGTTGGCCGTCGACGCCGCGCCGCTCCCGGCCGCGCCGTCGTCTGCCGCACGGATTACACAAACATAACTTAACATGACTATTTAATTAAAAATATTATGAAAGGCTTGCATCAAGTCATTTAATTTAGGATTAAACTATTGAAACGTAGCCTGTCATCTATCACGATGTGCGTTTTGTCGAAATCTCCACAAGTGTTACATTATTTTAAGGTAAAGATTGTGCCTAATGTGTCGTCTACCGGATTTCAATGGGTAGGTAAACAGATACTTGCAAATAACATTTCCTTGAATAACAGAATTATATTCGTGATCATCATGCATACTAAAAATTCTAAAGCTTATCATCATAGTCAACGCGGGTGTCGCGGGTGAAGCCATAGGGCGCATATTATCATAGAAACATAAAAACACCCAATCACGCTAGCATTAATCTGCCGTTACTATATAATACGTAGCACCTGACCCCACTACTCACAAACATAAATTGGAATAGTTTGGCGCAACCTCATTTCTAGCAGGTAATGGCAGGTAATGTCATAAGTTCCCGTTACGGGTTGGAGCGGCCACAGCGATAATAAAAAATTATCTCCGGAAAATGGAAATGCTGCGTGAATACGTTCGGGAATAACTATTCTGATACAGAAAAAAGGAACAATCTGTCGTCAAGTCCCTTAGAGCCAGACTACTTTAGTTTGAGCGTGTGTCTTTTGACCGAATTGTCAAATATCAGGTTTAAGATAATATTATGTATTTAATTTCTCATAAAGAACATACATTCACTTACATGAGAATAACAATTGCTTTACTTAAATATTAACACAAACACTAATCAGTGTAAAGTACATAATTCATGGATAACAAAATATGCATATTTTAACAAGTTAATAAAGAAAAGTGATCAAAATGTAGGTAGGTAAGAAAAATGTGAACCAAGCTAAATCAGAGTTAACGCTACTGGAAGTGACATCGAAATGGTTAAGTTGTGTTTTGGTAAGGGTTTGTTCTTGATTTTATATAATATAAATATATAAATGTGGTGAGATCAAATGCTAACCTATACCTACATTATTAAAAAAAACTAAAGGTTATTTATTTACAGATAGAATGCTACTCTATTTCCCGAGTGGCATAGCTTATGTTTCGTTCCAGGAGAAAGGCAGTTCTTTTATGAAAAATAATAAACGCCGAGGGTGAATTATTATAGGCAAGCTCTAGAACATGTATTCTTATATTGATAATTACTCCATAGTTCCTGTTTTCCCCGAGTGCCATAATCTATGTTTTATCCCAGTAAAACCCAGATTTCCTCCGGGAAACGGAAATACCGCGGCTGAATGAGAAACATCGATTCGATACGGGTTTTTTTCCTACATACAAAGTTAGGTTATTTCCCAAGCGACACAGACTATAATTGTGTTTTATTTGCATACATAATATGTTTTACAAATTGCTATTTCTCTCACGTAGGTTTCTCTTACACGTGATTATTATAGATTTTATCAGCGGAAAACGCAAATGTGGCGTTGATGATATCATATTAATTTCCCCAAACTTGTAGTGCTTCGTGTATTCATGTATACACTCGTAATATTGGAATAACAATTTCGTGTTCTCTCCAAAAGTCCTGTTAAGTTTCAGGAAAATATCCACTGAATCGGTACTGGTTGAAAATGAGTTTCTTTGTACTATTGCGTCCACTACATCGCGACGTTGACTAGACGATTGACTGTGTCTCAACAACTTTGATTTATTACGAGTCAAACTTTCAAAACGTGTACCTATGTCATGACAAAATGTAAAAATCTAGCGGAAAAAAGCACCTTCAGCAATGAGGAACTCGAAGTCAGGGTTTATCTCAGCCGGCTTGATCTGCTGCGCCGCCTTCTTGACCAGATCCAGGACCTCTTCCACCGCCTCCTCCACCATCAGGCTCTTGCGGTTCAACTCCACGCACGCGTTCCTGTCGACAAATGTTCATAATGCATAGATAGCCCACATTATTCTAGCCTGCACAGTTCTGCCCATAGCCTCGATAATTATACTTCGAAGGAATGTGGGCCGAGACCCCGTGCTGCATTATGGCCTAATCCTCCTTACGAAAGTGAGGTGCCGTGCCCAGTTAGTGAGTCGAAGATAAGAATATGGATATGTTGTGATGAGATGCTGTCATTGTCCTACCTCTGGTCAAATATCACTTTTCTAGGCAAATTGTCTATTTAACTATCCATAAAAACCTAATTCGGACTACTATAAAACTTAAAACAAGAGCGTAATCAGTCCAGTCGTTCTTAATTGAAGCTTACCAACATACATTTAACTGTATATATAAATTCGTTATTTTTACTATATATAACTTATTATCATCATCAGCCTAAACTAGTCCACTGCTGGACATAGGCCTCCCCTAATGAGCGCCATAGCGCCCTGTCTTTGGCTTGACGCATCCAGCATCTGCCTGCAGTCTTTCGCAGATCGTCATCCCGCCTGGCC
Organism: Hylaea fasciaria; assembly: GCA_905147375.1. NCBI lineage: Eukaryota > Metazoa > Arthropoda > Insecta > Lepidoptera > Geometridae > Hylaea > Hylaea fasciaria. The sequence goes on from LR990192.1 coordinate 2,158,878, forward strand.
GGAGGGCGTCCTACACTACGTTTGCCGAGTCGCGGTCTCCACTCAAGAACACGTTTACCCCAGCGGTTATCGGTTCTTCGCGATATATGGCCGGCCCACTGCCACTTCAGCTTGCTAATTCTTTGAGCTATGTCGGTAACTTTGGTTCTCTGTCGGATATATTCGTTACGAATCCTGTCCTTCAGAGAGACTCCAAGCATAGCTCTTTCCACAGCTCGCTGAGCGACTTTACATAATATAATACTATACTAATATAATGAGGTAGGTGCTGTACCGGCATCCACTCTCAACACTTTCGATAAACTCTTCTACTGACCACGGCGTGTCTTCTGTAAACAATTTGATACATGCATTATTATTAAATTACATTACATTACAATTTTTGGTTATATTTTTGTAGGTATAGTTGTGTGGTTTTATCTTTGTATGAAACACATTACATACATAGGATAAGGAACTTTCATAATACATAATTCGATACTCGGTTAAAATCTCATTTGTAACACCTCTGGTGCATTATTAATATCGAGAAATTCATTGTATATATTTAATGATATTGGCTTATTTATTAATTATGAAAATATTGTATAGTAGGTTATTTTTACACGTGCTAATTGACACTGAGTAAATCAGAAAACACCCATCAATGGCCAATTTCAAATTGTGCCACTTATTTTATTAAACATCGCTTGAAATTTCCTGCAAGCTGAAACTTATTGTTTCAGCTTGCAGGAATTATTTGTCCAATGTATATCTGACGGTGGTACTTTCCTGCGCGGATTCTTGCAGCCTACCATTATTTCTAACTTATATTCAACAAACAAGATTTAAAATAAAAAAGATATAATTAAATAGGACCCGCGTTTATTTGCTCAATCTCGGTCATATCATAAAACAGCAGTCAAGCACGAGTCGTACTACGGCAATGTTTCATTCATAACACTATCCAGCTCTTATCTAATGCTGATCGCCTGGTAACTACGGTAAAGAAAACCGGCTTAACTCTCAACCGAGTACGGCATCGGATCAGACCTATGGCAAAAAATGTATTGATGGTTATTTTTTTAGAGTTATGAAATGAGTATCGAACAAGTGAATGCCGAAAACGTCTCGTACAGATTCGTTAATTAGCTTTTAAAACATTATTCAATGACTTATATTATACTAGCTGCACCCCGCGGTTTCACTCGCGTTTGGATAATATACAATAATATATCTTAATGAATTGTAGCCTATGTGTTATTCTGATATGTAAGCTATATTATTGTGAAGTTTCATCAAATCCATTCAGTAGTTTTTGCGTGAAAGAGTAACAGACATCCATATCCATCTATCCATCCATCCATCCATACTCACAAACTTTCGCATTTATAATATTAGTAGGATTAATCTTATAGATTATTGATAATTATAAGACTTCCACGTCAAACCTATCTGAAAATCCAAGCTTAGGAAGGCATCGCGTCACCTGGTCGATCACAACATCATCGACTCTAATGTAGCAAACTGCAAAACTCTTATCCACGCTAAGATACCAGAACATACAAAAACCCCGACCTAATAATCTTAAAGGCTGAAAAGATTTTTTTAAGCTACCAATACTCTCGATGACGTCAAAAAAAATATGAAAATAGGTTCAATTTCAATGGGGTTGCGAGATACGGTGCCACCGACTGACACACAGATAAATAAGCCAAACTTATAACAGCCCTCCGTTTACGTCTTGTGTTAAAATTAAACATAACAAAATTAAGTAGGTCACGTTATGTTATGGTAGGTTGTTAGTAGGTCACCAGAACATAAAACTTTTAATCCTAGCTCTATCAAATGCGGGTTGCTTGGTATCGGCAGAGGGAAACCACCTGTTGCGGCGATCGGCATACAAGTCTCCGCGCATCGACACCACGCACAAGTGTGAGTCGTGTCACGACAAGGTGTGATGAACACACCGACGCAAAACACTTATCCAGCTCCACCTAATGCTGCTTGCCTGGTACCGTGAGAAAACAGGACTTGTTGCTTCTACCCAGATCTGTATACACATCAGTCAGTGGTGCCTTCCACAGAATGCGGAGAATGGATGAGAATGTCACCAAAACAAATGAGCTAAACAAGTATTATACAGAAAAAGTACCGTTCCACATTCGTTTATTTATTGCGTTTATTTTTAAAGCATTTGACCTCATTCTGATTTGCTGAAAGCGATGACGCGGTCGACGCTGAAGCATCTTGAAGATACCTTTTTAATTCCAATTAAATTCATTCGCTTTTACAACGTCAATCTCCTTTTGCGACATTCATTCATTGTTTCTGCGGCACTCATTTTAATCATATTTGTGAATGCGAAAAAGAATCTTACGGTTGGATCAATGTATCTGTCGCAGTTTTGAACCGGTCTTATATAATTATTTAATTATCTTCAAATTCAAATAATGTGTATACCTACATAATTAGATGGTCTTAACAATGATAGGTACGAAGTAGTTATGTTCGATATGAACATACAAAAATGCTGTCTATCTTGTCCATCCAAAGGTTGCCTGGTAGCGATCGCTCGATAAGACCGCCCATTTTTCTTGTAATATTTAATTTTGTCATTTCAAGCTAGGTGATATAACCTTTTACTATCTTCCTGGTGACATAAATCTACCTTTCTTACGACTGGGAATAGCCCGGTCTATAGAATACATTAATTTATTTATCGATCTATTGCAGCAACTCGGTTAAGTTTACTGATAGCGGCAAGTATAAAATAGGTTTCAACTTTATAGCCTTATCGGCTGAGAACGTGTGCAGGCCGTAAACAGGCATCTTAAGCTACGCGTACGAACAAATAACTGTTCGTATAGAACTTGGCGGGGTACAAGCTAGGTGGCAGAAGAAGAGAGAGGGAGGGAGAGAAAGAGAGAGGCCGTGTACGCCTGTGCGAACACAATCGACTGTTGTGAGCGAACTCGATTAGAACTATGTTCGCGTTCGTGTTCGAATAATAATATGCCGTCCATACTTTCAATTGTTCATGTTTGATCTTTGCGTTCACTATGTTCGTGTTCGTACGTGCGTATACGGTAGAAAACTACCCTAACGCTACACCTCCTCAAAACAGCGGTCAAGGGCACACCGTACTACGGCATCGTTTCATTCATCGCACCGAAGCAAACGTACCTAGCTCTACGTAATGCTGCTCGCCTGGTATCTGCGGGTCGGAATCAAACGTTCAGTTTCTACACTGAACGCACCGAAACAAACTTAGCAGAGGCACAGAAAGGGACGGCGTGGAAATCCAATCATGTTATAATTTAATGTGTTTTATAAACCTACTTTGTTTCTATTTTATGTTGCGGAGTGATTAAACATGCCAAATAAGGGTCGTCTCATATTCGAACTGTTATTTTAACTTTTGATTATTTGGTGTTGATATTTTAATTCTTGACGTATTGACGTATCCCACCGTTAAAATGTTATTCACGACATTCATTAGTATACAACATTCATCTGTTTAAACACCATTTATTCATGTCATTAAAATCACTGCGAAAATAAAATGACTGAAATATTTCCTACCGCTCCAATCTAATGCACCAGCCCGACCACTGAAAAGAACCGCTTTAAAATATTTCTCATCTTCTATTACATATACAATGTAACGGATCGCTGTCTGTATATGGAAAATATTATTATAATGAGAAACAATATTATTGGAACCTTTATCAATGCAAATAGCACCCAAAACAATGATTGTTAGAATTTTTGTCTGTATGTTTGTGCATCACAGAAACGCCTTATCTGATTTAGATCTGGTTTTGACTAATATATTGCAGTAATCTTCACTTAACATTTAGTGTTCGTTCATATCAATCGGTTCTTAAATTAAAAAATTACGCCAACCTTTCAAATAGCCATAAGTGTTGTATATGTAACGCGAGTGAAACCGCCGGGCGCAGCTATAGTCTATAATAGTAACAATGTAATGAAAAAAAAATTTTTTTTTTATATGTAATCAATGAGATTCAACTTAGCACAGCTGGGAGATAAGTATAAATACAATTACGAGACAACTAGTCAGACAAATTGTAGCGGACGTAGCCGTTTACATATGAAGAGACGCGTCTCACTGTGACGGCGGTCAAGTTGGACCCGTAGGTACAACCGCAACGTTTACATCACACTGATGCAATCGCATCCAGCTCCACGTAACGCTGCTCGCCTGGTACTCATGGGAAGGAAAAGACATGTGTCTTGCTCTAGCGTGACGTGTTTTGTCGCACCAATAGTCGGCAGTATCGGAATCGCCTTACGTTGAAAATGTTCTTATTTTGGAGATATCAATTTAGTTTTTGGAAATGATCTATTTATTCAAGGGTATTAAAACATTGTTTTGAACAATAGAGCTAATTATTGATAATTATCCGTCTTACTACAAAAGGTTTAAACCAGAGTTGAACAGCCTAATATTTTCTCAACAAATCGACGACCCTCGCTTTTTATAATTCAATAACAAATACACAATAATAATATGTAAAATAATTAGGAATGCCAGGATTGAGTAAGAAACTTTTGTGGTAAGATGATTTATGTTTGTACCAAAAACCACTGTTTGTGGTTTCACCGTCGTGTGAACGTGCAAATAAATCCGCAATAAAGTCCCCGTCAAGCGTCAGTACGGTCGTACCAGAAAATGCAGCTGACTGTTTGTAGTGGTAGACCTCTTCTGCAAGATTCCACTTAGGGCAGTACCACACCTACGCTGTCAGATATCCATCCGCCAAGCAGTAGTGCGCAAACATTGCTGTGTTCCGAACATGCACAGTTATACGGGGCACAGCCAGTACATAGTAGTCCAAGAGCTCAGTATCAGAAGCCAACAGTGTGGAACACTGTTGGTTTATAAAGTAAACGGTTCACTTGATTTAAAAAATGATTTTTTTTATCTAGTAAATATAAAAGCGTTGACCATCAAGTGAACCGTTGACTTTATATTGAGATCGTTGACCACGTGAAGTGTTGATATTTAGAATTTAAAAACTAAAATTATTCAGATCCATTGACCATCTGAAGTGTTGATGTTTTCAACGGTTTACTTTATAAGCGAATGTTATTTTGACTCATTTATAAATGAAACTATTGAATATTTATTTTTCTTTTGTTAGAATAACGTAGCCTCCACACTCGGATTTCTCCTGTGTCATCGGTACAGTTTACAGACATATACATTTCACGTCATACACATAACACCGACACAAGAAACAAGTATCTGTGGATCGCACTAATATTTGTTACAGGCGGGAATCGAACCCGCGACACCAAGCGCGGCAGTCTGAGCGCTCAGCCACTACGTCCAACGTGTCGTCATTTGGTGTTGACATTTTATATTTTAGAAGTTCTTAAACTTTCGCGAACAGAAAACATATTAACGTGGAGATTATACGTGAAAACTATATCCCATCAAAAACATTACATGTACAAAAATGCACAAGTCTCGCAACACAGTTAATCTGCCGTAAAAAGTTGTGAGATCGAATGTAAACCAAGTCGGTTAATTTCAATAGGTACCTACCTATACCTATCTATGGGAGCAGTTATATCTTTATTTCTATAGTAAATAAAGTGACTTGGCAATTGCACACGGCAACATAAATCTATGTTAAGCGCTTTGTGCTTGTATTTGTTTGAAAGTACACTTATACGGAAGACTATATTTAGATTGCCTAGTAAATTATGCTGCCGTGTACAATCGCCAAGACACTCTATTTACTAAAGAAATAAAGGTATAACTGCTCCCATAGATAGGTATAGGTAGGTACCTATTGAAATTAACCGACTTGGTTTACATTCGATCTCACAACTTTTTACGGCAGATCTGTGTTGCGAGACTTGTGCATTTTTGTACATGTAATGTTTTTGATGGGATCTCATTTCTTTTTGTAGGTTTTCTTTCTTTATTTCGTTTTTTTGCGAAACACGCATCAACGCGCGCCCCGCGCCTGCGCGGCCGGGGCCCCTTGCGACATAGGTCATGCTCATAGATTATCATGAACGAGTGTCTTTGCGTCTCCACAGATGCGTATTAGGTATAAGGTACCTAGGTACCTATTTTAATGTACCTAGGTAACGAATTTGTTCGACCTATAAAAGTGTAGGTAGATATATATTATAGCGATTTGTATCTCTCTATCTGCCGTAGGTGTACCTATAGTGGAAGTTTTTAAAAATCGCTCAACTGTCGAATTACTCGAAGCTATTTCTAATTTTTAACCCCTGCTACCCGTTTCATTCAATTTCAATGAAGTCTAATTATGAACTGTAAAAGTAACTTTGTAATCACATACAATTTAATGGGATTTATATGGGAATACAAAGTTATTTATGCAGATTATATATCTAGAAAACGGGATGAAAATTATGGAATGTCAGAATTTTTCCATAGTTTATAGGCTAAACAATAGCTATATTCAAAATTTCAAACTTGTGGGACGGCTAGAAGTACCTTAGAATTTTGATGATCGGTCAGTCAGTCAGTCAGTGGGCAGCAAAATTAAGGAACTTTGACTTGCAATAATTCTTAAACTACTGGTTCAAATTTGATGTAATTTGGATTGTTATCTGTAAACGTGATGCCCTCTTGGTCACTAAAAATGTAGGCTTCTAGTTTTATCCATAACGAAGTTACAGGGGGTCGAAAATGGCCCGAATCGCTTCGAGAAAAGGATAGTACGGCCGTGCCTTTTGTTTTGCTCGACTTGGCGGGGGCACTGCCGTGCCCCCAGATATTTTTGATATTTGTTTGTGCGCGAATTAGACCCGTTTTTCGCTAGTTAATATATTTCATATTTTGACGTCGCGAGTGTTGAAGCCGAGCATCCCTAGACACCGACCCGGCAGCGAAGTGAGCGTGACCTCCTGCATGCCCTGCAGCACATATATGATGCGGTTGCAGTAGATGTCGTGCACGCGCGTTATGAGCACGTCGAAGCCCTTGATGGCATGGTCGGCGCGCTCCACGAACTCGGCCCAGTCGGCGCTGGTCCAGCACACGGAGCGCAGCGCCGGCAGCAGCAGCGACGACAGCCGCACCACCTGCGGCAGCAGCAGCGGCCGCACCTCCAGCATCACGCGCCGCACTGTGCGCAGGTAGTCCTCCAAGAGGAACTGGAAACAGAGATAGACGCACCCATAGACGTAATATCAAGAAATAGACTTGGCAATTATAGCGTATGCCCACCCGAAAGGGACAAAACTTTACTGCAATGTTTATACATCGGATAAATTTAATACACGTTATTTAGGTGTAGCTCCAACCATTCGTGCGACATTCTAAAATGTCAAGATTGCCTGTTACCCCTATAAGTCTGATAAATTTAATATACGTTATTTCGGTGGTGCTATAATCATTCGTGAGACATTCCAAAGATTGATTTGCATCTGCAGTAGGTATAGTAATAAATTAGTGCATACGCCGACAAAGACAAAACATCATCATACTATCCTTATTACTCCTTTGTCTATTTGTATACACTTGTCTCTTTTTCCCCCGGATCTTGAGTTAGATGTCAAATCTATTGGATGAGAAATCTGTGGATCACACCACATTTTACTGTATTTACATCATGTAAGGCTGCTCCACTGTCGCGACCTTTATCGGGGTGCCTTTGAGAACCAGTCCCATAATAGGCTGAGCAAGTGAGCATACCACCTTTGACCGTACCATCACTAACAGCCGAAATTAATATTGTATCTCCTAACCAAGATTGAAATCGATCTTGGAATGCTGCCTATCGTTCGATCGATTTCTAATCTATGTGCCTTTATAAACCAATCCACGGATCGGTTATTGGCACGTTTGACCCTAAAAATGGATTGTGATATCAATCCCAGATAGCAAAATTTGGATTGGATTGATTATTAATTTCGGCCGTAAGACAAGGTAGTAATAACAATAGTGATGAAATGCTACCCCGCGGTTCAACCGCGATTCACGAGACGTAGCTTGCATCCTACCAAACTTCTTCAAAATCTATTGAGCCGTTTTAGCGCGATCGTTTTACCAACATCCGAAATCTCTCATTTACAATTTATAGTGAAACAAAAGTTTAATCTTGCTTACTAACAATACATAACATAATTATGATCGCCAAATGTAACTACCTGTAAGGAGTCGTTGACGAGCGTGAAATAGTTCTTCTTGGCGTAAAGCGAGTGACACACGATTGGCAGCTCCAGGCCCATCTTCACGAGGCAGTCGGACTCGCGGATGAGCAGCCGCACCGTGGGGTCCAGGTTGACGACGATGCAGCCGCCCTCGTCGATGCGCAGCAGCGTGTTCGTCAGGCTGTCATCCACGTCCCACAGCTGCAGTGACGACACACCAACATGCATATTATATTTGCTGGTGGAATGTGTGTCAGCCTCTGACGTGGAGACAGAGTGTCTGAGTGGAAAGACAAACGAAACTGTACGCGATACAATGGCGTCGTCCGCGTTGGTACTCAAATAGTCACCCAACGTGCTCAAAATGTTATACAAACTAACAACCTGCCATCTTGCTTAATTTCAAAATAGGGAGTGTCCCTTCTAGGGTATTAATAGGTATAGTGACGTGGATGAACATCATGAAGTGCGTGAACAGTCCCATTGTAAGCTCAGCATGTTCACCAACTTCGGCAGGCGAAATAGTGATCAAGTGCTATTTTTTTTATATAAAATCTTGTATAATGTCAACAACAACAACCGGTTTTGGACCAATTAGGTACGTTAATTTGTTTATTTCTATTGCATTTTTCACTGTATAAAAGAAAAGTAATAGTTCAATTAAATAAAATTAAAATAAAAAAAATATGTATTTTGTATGTTGTGTAACTGTACCTATGGTTGTAAAAAATACATTTCTTTATTTTTTCTGATACAGTGTCGGCTCGCAGTCCGCCGTAGGGTGAGCAGGAACCTCTATCGAGATAGTATTCGATACGTTAACTATCTGTCTAATTTATTTTAGATTGGATCAAAGCCTTGAAATACCGACGAGATGCGTACGCGAACGGCTACCTTGATCGATACGTTAACGATACAAACCGTCACAATTTTTATACTTACCCTATTGTAGGAGTATGTACTGATCAAATCTACGTATCGAATACTTTCCCGACAGAGGTTCCTGCTCGCCCTACAGACGAGCGGTTCCGTGTCGGCGCGACTCACGTTCTGGTTCATCCACACGGCGCGCATGTTCTCCTCGTAGTTGTGTATGAGCGTGCGCGTGTTCGCGTACTTGCGCATCATGTCTGCGGAGGCGGGCAGCGCGCGCAGCACCGGGTGCGCCGACACGCTCTCCACCGTCTCCGTCATGTTGTACATGAGGCAGCGCGCCCACTTTATGCGCCCTACAGTTAGGACAATCACATGGGCCCGATTACGATCAAAATTTAATCATTTTATGTGTGTATTTATATTTTTATTAATTTTAATAATCATAATAATAAATTTTGACATGATTTAATCATATAATTATCACTGTTAAAACTATGGCGTTTTGAATTCTCACACATCTAAAAATGTAAAAAAACAACCTGTACAACACTGTGTCAATCGGTGTGACAACACTGCTGAGCAAAGGCCTCCCCTCACTTTCTTGAGCAAGATTAGGCCATAATCCACCAAGGGGGCCCGGTCCGGATTGGTAGATACATGCCTCCGAAATAATTGTCGAACATGTTTGTTTCCTCACGTTTATTCCTTCACCGAAAAAGCTAATGATAATTACATAGATATGTGCCCGGACCGGAATTCAAACTCATGCTCCGTCTACCAAGATTAAAAAACAGCTTTTACCACATAAAAACCCCATGATTGTCTTCTTTTCTACGCAGTAATTAGCAAAATAAAATTTAAATCGTGTTTTTTGGTGCCATCAAACAACTGATGACTTTCATGACTAATCTATAATGGGAGTGGCGACGAATACAATCAGCAAACGTGGAATATCCCCCTTTGATAACAGATACCTCTTCACGAGCTATGCCGCCCTAGTACTCCGGCTCGCAGTCTATACACGGTAGCTAGATATCCAGGCGAGCGCGGCTTTATGTTTCACGAATATCTCTAGTCTAGTCTCTTGTAAGATTTAGCACGACAAGATACAATTCTCTTAACCAAGATTTTTCTATCATGAAGATGAGGCTTTTTAAAACAAATTATGAAGAATTACAAAACAAATTATGAATTTCAGCACAATTTTTTGTTATTGTCGTGCCTTAGTCTTCAGTTACATTTTACGCCTATTATATTTTGCGAACTCCAACTAAACGACTTCGGTCGCATAATTTATGCGTAGGTACCAATGCATTGAATGTTATTCCAATTAACAACTACATGAGCAGTTAGCAGCCAAACAGAAACAACCGGTAGACGGTCGAACAGAGCTAACCACGTGAGAGCAGTTGACAGCACGAGCACGGACCTAGCGAGATAGATATAAAAAAGTCCAGAATGGTTACTATGGTTACTATGTCTTGAAACTGGTCGACCGCACGGCGCAATTTGGCTGCTGGCCGCTCGCAGCGGTCGCGACCGCTCCAGCGGTGTCGTCATACGGACCTGCAACCGGTGTCGTCATACGGACCTGCAACCGGCGAGTAGTTCCTGGGCAGCGGCGGGTCGTCCTTCTGCCGCTTGAACATCTTCATGATCTTGTCCACTTCTTTTTCAGAGTACTTCAGTACTCTGTCGTATTTCTCGCTCAGCTTGGTGATTTGGATTTTTAGGCTGACCTGAAAATGGTAACAATATGTTTTTACCGATTTTTGTGAGGTGATTTTCAAGTTTTTTTTGTGTGTTACCCTCAATCTTTGGGATTTACAAGCAGATTTGGGTAAATAGTAAAGTTTTACCACAGATGACTAAATAGGTAGAGGTACCTTCTTCGTAACAGATAAAGCACTCCATACAAAATAGTTAGTGCCAAATGCTTTATTGGGCTTTGTTCATTTATTTTTTGAAGTTAGTGAATGCAAATCCATTTCTAGGAATAGACTCGCTGATCACAAAACACCCGTTTTTGTTAAAAATTAATTCCTAATGACGGATATTTTTGTATAAATATGCATGACCTTGATTTCCGAAAATGACGTCCCCGTCGGCATTATGTTAATATTACCTAAGCATTACCAACCCAAAAAACGTTAAATCTGTGTCTATGTCTATAGATTAACTAATCACCAAAAAGATAATGAAACAAAACAAAGTAAACCTCACAGATTAAAAATCTACAGGTTTTTAATATCAAACAGTGGCAACGGCGCTGTATGGTATTCTGCCAATGATGACGTCAAATGCTAAATCTTAAAAAAAAACTATCCAAGGGAATACTAATATATACCTACAATTTAGTTTCTTAAAATGGTCTAGTCCAGAAAAGTTATTGGCGCGGGCCGAGGATAGAACCCGGCATCGTTGAGTTGTAAAGCGCACAAATAACCACTTAGCCACCATCTCTCAAAGTGTGAGAAAGTATAGACTCAACAGTCTATGTAGTTCATAACTAAAAATAGCTGTTACCGCTCATGTAGAAGTCACAGAATACCTATCAATACCCTAACAGGACTTCTCAACCGGGGGGGGGCGTGCCCCCCTGAGGGGCTTAGAGAGATCTTATGGCTGCATGACGTGTTCCGATTATGTTAATCTGATTACTTATCATTGTTTATTATTAAAAACTCTTACACACAGATTTAGTCGCGCCACCTAGTTCCAATCAGCCGAACTAACTTCGCTTTACAACTATTTTGTTCTATCATGCACTTGAAATAACATAAAACAATTCCTCAAAATTTCTACCTGTCAATGCCAATGGACCATGATGAGCAAAACTACGCTGAAGAAAAATACAGGCATGATTTTTTTATATAATTCTGGGGCACCATGCAAAAAAGGTTGGGAAACCCTGCCCTAGAAGAAGGGCCACTCTCAATTAAAGCGAGATAACATGATCGGGGTTTTGTATGACATTTGAGCGTGCTGTCTCTCTCTTGCTTGGGTATGAGTACCTTTTGAATACGAAGTGTCTAGCCTGGGGTAGTGTACACGAATACATAGTCTTTACACTAGTACTACTTTTACTTTTACTAAATACTAGAACCCACACTGCCTTTTTTTAATTTTGGTGGGTACCCGAAAAAGAGACGTTGTTGAATTAGATCTCAAACTTGTGTTTCTTCGAGTGCTAATATTATGTTATATTGGTGGAAGATTAATCATTTTAAGTGCTCGTTAACGTGCACGAGTGTGGAAAAATGATATAAACCAAAAAAACGTGACATTTTGCATTGTTCCCTAAAATACCCGAAAGTTTCAGTAAAGTATCCACCACTTTACTGAACCGTGACTATGACTGTAAATCGACTTGACCACGAGGATTGCTATAATGCTATGATTTTCCAATGGTGAAAATATCAAATACTTGACAGGCTAAATGCACAAACCGTGCGAAACCAAAACTAAAAAAGAACTGGATAATATACCTTTTCGAATCTCGTCAAAAACTTAATGCCTTGAGGTGTTTCCCAGACGCTGGCGAAGTTGTTCTCGATCGTGTTGCCGATGGACTCGCGCAGGGAGTTGGTCTTCTCCTCGAAGGTTTGATAGTCTTTGTCGAACTCGTTGTTTCTGTAGTCCAAGTAGTCGTACTGGCAGGTGGTGACCGCTTTCTTCGCTTCTTCGAAAACGTGCATCGCTTCTTCCAAATCTAAACAGGACAGATTTTTCTAAACTAAGTGTTTATAATAATAAAAAAATTATGAAAATTAATCGATCAACTTTAGGGTCAGACGAGATTTATTACTTGTGCCGACTCTACGATTAAAATGTACACTAAGTTATGAGGCACGTTAGTGTTAAATTTTTAGGAGGAACTACTTACCCGATCCTAAGAAGTTTTCACAAATAAAAATCTATATAATACTAAAATACTTTTTTTTGTAATTTTAATTGTATCCCTTAATACTATGATAAGGCCCGAATTAGAAGAAATTAGGTACACGCATAAACCGGAGGGCGCAGCTAGCCTGCTGGTGCAATTTACGTAGTATCTACTGTGTAAGGAAATCATTTGTACATACCTGATTACCCATTGCTTTTATATTTATACACTTAGTGACATAATTATTACGGGGTCGCTTTGGAAATATGTGATATAACACTATCGGCCCCTGACTCACCCTATTCCTGATGTCTGTCTTGTCCATCCAAAGGTTGTCTGGTAGAGATCGCTTTAAGCGATAAGACCGCTCATTATACCTACCTATTATTTAGTTTGCCTTCCTGTGTTCTTTACATTTTGGTGTCAATAAAGAGTTACCTATCGGTCTTACTAATAAAGATTTAAACAATAGTTGAACACATGAGACTAAATAACTAAGATATATAATTAAGATTCATTTGTTCAACTCTTGTTTAAATCTTTTGCAATAAGACCGTATTTCAATTAATAATTAATCAATAATTAAACTTGCCCTCGCCCAACAGAAGACCCTCCATTCTCTTCTCGAACAGATTATTATAATCTTCCATCAGATCGAACATGGCAATGATCTTGTTCAACCTCTTGCAGAAGGTGTCAAACTTTCCAAACACGTAGTTCTCCGAGAAGCTGAACTGCTCAGTGTTGGGCAAAAACGGCTGGTTCTTCACGAACAGGTACGTCTCCCGGTACGTCCGGTTCAGATTGATGCAGTGGACCAGCTTGTCCCGCACCGCGCTTCTGTCCTGGGACCAGATCGTCTCTTTGAACCGACACGTGATGTACTGCTTGCAGGTCTCGATCATCTGATTTGTTATCTGCAAGGAATAAAAGGCCAGGTTGTGAGATCGCGTAAATACCGCGCCGGGACAAGTTTGATGGCGCCACGTATCTAAACGCCTTGTGATAGACAAATTTATTTTGTAAGTTATGTGATGATCTATGTTTGGAGTCAACACAGTTCGCCCAAAAAAAAATTGCGCAATTCACTAAATTTTTTTGTCTATCAAGTTTTGATGCATTTCTATTTTCGGGCGGAACTTTTTCTTACAAATAGAAAGTAAAATCAATATTAATTTTTATTTACGTTTAGTTTTTAGATTTCAATTTGTTTTTATAATAATAATGCTTAGATAGGTGCTTACAATACTATACTTTTAACAAAACTTGCTTAATATCACATAATAATATAAGCTATTTTAGCAAAGCCTAGCTGATTAACAATTTAGATGCGATTTACTATATGATGTAAAATTGAAGTCTACGTAAGTTAGTTTTACTTTGTGTTATCTCTACAAAGTACTCAAGCTGTTCACGACTGCTCGAGCGGTCTGCGTACAAAAACTTCACACCTTATATCTATGCAAGGAAGCCAGCGTATACAGACGTCGCTACAAGCTGTGTTGAAAACTTCACACCTTATATCTATGCAAGGAAGCCAGCGTATACAGACGTCGCTACAAGCTGTGTTGAAAACTTCACACCTTATATCTATGCAAGGAAGCCAGCGTATACAGACGTCGCTACAAGCTGTGTTGAAAACTTCACACCTTATATCTATGCAAGGAAGCCAGCGTATACAGACGTCGCTACAAGCTGTGTTGAAAACTTCACACCTTATATCTATGCAAGGAAGCCAGCGTATACAGACGTCGCTACAAGCTGTGTTGAAAACTTCACACCTTATATCTATGCAAGGAAGCCAGCGTATACAGACGTCGCTACAAGCTGTGTTGAAAACAAACTTACTTTAACCATCAGCGAAGAGATCCTCTCCGATGTGTTATAGAACTGCGACACGCTGTGTATCAGCCGCACCGTCTGCAGCAGGCTGAGTATCGAGTCCTTGATCTTCACGGGGTCGTCGAGGTACAGCGAGTGGCAACACTTCTCCATGGCTTGGATGAACTTAGCGTTGTCCTTGGCCTCGTTGTAGCAGAACGTGATCTTGTGGTCGGTGTCGCGCCACAGCCTTATCACTTTGGAGTTGGCCAGTTGCAAACAAGTCAGTGTGAGTTGCACTTCGTTGTCCTGTCGAGTTGAATAAGATGTTAGGCGCGATTCTCTTGCACAAGTTAGTTGCATGCAACTTGAACATACCTGCATAGAATAGCTATTAATACACTATCTAGAAGAAGGGGCAGTCTCTCTATTTTTAAACTAGTTGGTGCCCGCGACTTCGTCTGCGCAGGATTAGTATTTCGAGTAGCTATTTTGGCTATAATGGCTTACACATAAGATATAAACACATACTGTGGCGGAATTTTTTTTAGGACTATTTAAGATAAACATTTCCATCATACATTACATATGTGTAACTCTAGCGGTTTTGGCAGCGCACGCCTGAATAGCTCGCAGATGGTAGATTTTTTCCTTCTTACTTGACACTTATCATCATATTTTGGACAATACACACAATATCTTAATAAATTGTAGCCTATGTGTTATTCTGATATATAAGCTATATTATTGTTAAGTTTCATTAAAATCCATTCAGTAGTTTTTGCGGGAAAGAGTAACAAACATCCATCCATCCATCCATACTTACAAATTTTCGTGTTTATAATATTAGTAGGATTAGAGCGAGATTGCCGTTTGTTGGCTACCTATTGAGTACAAACGCAGTACAGCGCGGACGACGCTAGTGCTTCGCATACAGTTTCGCTTGTCTTTTGTTCAATTCAGCCGTTAGTATGGCCCCTTTGATAGAAGCTTAGAATCTACAATTTGCATGTAGGTAGTTTAAATTTGTAGTTTTAATCAAGTGACGTACGAATTGATTTCACAACCCTTACAATCACGTTATCCACCCTTGATGTCTTACCGTTACTCAATGATGTAACTCTCCACTTGTAAGCGACTAAAATCAGCATGCTATTTCTCAAAAACATGTTTCCAATGCATGCTACTTGCACGCAAACGTGACGTCACACTTGCATGCAAGACTTGCGTGATGGAATACGATAATAACGAAAACGGTATCCTTGAGGAATGAATGAGGTATTTTATTGGTATGTACTATGGTATATACTATGATTTACACAAAAAGGGGTTATGTACAATCTAGTACATAACCCCTTTTTGTGTTAATCATAGTATGCATGTATTCATAATATGATACTGATGTCAACCGACGCAACCCTATTGGTGCTGTCGATTTTGTCCATCCAATGGTTGTCTGGTAGAGATCGCTCAAATCGATAACACCATCCATTGTAGCTATTACTAAGTTCACCTTTTTTGTGTTCTATACATTTTAATGTCAATAAAGAGTTATCTATCTATCTAATGAAACCTTACCTGCAAGTAGGAGACCAACTGGGAGAACTGCGCCCCCCTTTTCTTCCAATACTCCAACTCATCTTGCGGCCCACTGGAATCCACCTCGCGTCTCAGTTGTTCACTTTCACTCAGTATCTGTTCAAAGAAATATCACGATCACATACATGGATCCCGACCTTTACTCCTAACTGGAATGTGCTAACGTAGGGATTCAAGAACATCGAGAACGATGGACCTTTAACATACATACATAGCATACATACATACAGTCACGCCTTTTTCCCATTGGGGTGGGCAGAGACTACATGTTTCCACATGCTACGATCCTGACACACCTCTTTCGCTTCTTTCATTTTCATGAGTTGCTTCATACATGCTCTTTGGTTATGGGTACTCTTGACTTGGCCTTTTCTTAACACGCCTCTTTTAAAACATCCAGAAATACAGCAAATATGCCTGTACCACGTCTAGGACGTAGTATAAGGACGCAAACGACTGGCAGAGACTGGATGAGGAGAGTCGAAGATCGAGCTCACTAGGAGCCGTATTAATAAATGAACCTCAACAGCACTACCAAGTGCGCTATCAGATGATCCACACTCAAAATATAATCTACATCTTGAAATCGGTGCTATATATTAAGATGTAGCACTGGCTACTAGATACTGTCTTGTATGTGTAAATTGTATCATAATCGGATAGCATTTAACCGTTGAGTGTCATTTATTAATTTGCCAGATATATCATGTAAATTTCGGTTCCTAATCTGCAACTTAAGATGTATTTATTTATTAAATAGGACGAAATAGCAAGTGCACACTCAAGATAGCTCTCAGAGCTGAGGTTGATTTATTAATACGGCCCTAGGCCTCTGCTTACGTCGAGCAGTGGACTATAGGCCGATAATTAATTTACTACCGCGTTTACATTTTGCAGCTGTGAGCAGAACGAGAAGTTAAACCCGGCACTGCTCCTGCCCCTGGCTTTGCTCCTCGTGCTGCGGCGAAAGTGAAAGCGAAGAGGTCTGAATGTGAACACACACTTCTCCTGAGCAGCACGAAGCAGTTGCAGGGGCAGAATCTAAACGGGGGTAAGAACAGGCTGGACTCACCTCCATGACTTTTTTGATCCACTCGCTGACCCGCTCCTCGAGCATGGTGATGGAGGTAGGGTTCTTGGTCATCTCTTTGAGCTGAGCGTGGTCGTGCAGGTTGGCCATGTACGCCTGCCCGTCGTCAAACAGGTTGACTTGGTTGCACACGTCTTCGCACACTGCGATTAAGGTTGCTCATTAATCTGTGGCACAGGGTGGACACTTCGTGCTCCATAGGTACTTGCTAACTTACTCAACACCACGGAAGAGAGAGACAACACACGCAAAATGTCATTCTAAATCCCGATCATGCGATTTAGTTTAAATGGAGAGTGTCTCTGCTTCTAGGGTATGTGTGTGGTGTGCACCACAGGTGCCGTCCCGAGTGTATATGACACCGACCCGTTTGGTTAACAAAGTTTTCGTAAAGACAATTTTTGATGTTGATATAAATCAAGTGTTCGCTGATCTAGTGATCATTTGGACTGGTAATGGATTTTGACTACCAGTGTATTTTTATATTGAGAATGGATAGACCACTTAGTGCAAGCGTCCGCTTTACACTGTATCAGTTACCATTTCACATTATTATTGTAGTCAATTGGAAGCTTTTTAGATTATTTAAGGACCCGAGGATCCTGAGATAAGGATCTTGTAAAAGTGCTATTTTATTACCTACTTCCAACGAATGCTTTGACATTTACTAGGCATGTAGAACAAGGAGTTTCGGAGAGACACCGAACATCTGTAATTGTTGATTTAGTAGTTTCGTGATGGTTGCACGTCTGGGCAAATGATACGAACCCAACAAACGTGTCACTTCACGTTCTATTTAGCACTCCCGGAGAGTAACAGTACAGCGTCGACCACAGCCCTTTCCGTAGTCTGGTTAAAAAGAAAACCAATAGTTAAGCTACCTTTGAGGGCGCTGCAGAAGGAGCGCAGGCCCGGAAGCAGCTGGTTCTTGACGATGGGAAACCGCGTCTCGTCGTCGTCGCCGTCGCTGCTGGGGTGCGCCAGCGCGTTCATATACACGTGCTCCATCACGCGCTCGATCGCCGTCACCAGCCCCACCTTCTCCGCGTTCAGGATTCCGCAGAAACTGAAAGGGAGGAACCAAATACATTTATTTGCGACAACACAACACCTCGCAACCAATAACGACAAAAATGTTATCAGATTGGTTTTAAATGGATCTTTAAACAAAGTCATGCTGAATACGGACCGATTTTTATGATCTTAGATTTGTTGGATTGGACTCCGCTGCGAATAGCAAAATAGGTAACCACATTTACACAAGACTAGATAAAAACTCACGGGAAAAAATAGGTAATACAATTTTCTCATCCATTTTTGTTTGAAACGGCTTGACAGGACAACGTCTATGGGATCAGCTAGTATACATAAAATAGATACGAACAAACACTGTTGTGTGACCACAAATAGGTTCTGAATCGGCAAAAGCTAAGGCCAAAAGCCTTGGAACTGGTTTTCAGTCGGAACCTACCAGAACAGATATCGATGACGCAAAAAATTGCAATCATCCGTATACCAGAACTACTAGGCGGTTTATAAAAGGGCGTAGCCGGTGACAGATTGACATTCGGCCGGAATGTTGTTACGAGACTTTCAGCAAATGGCGGTCTACGTTCAGCTACATTCTAAATAACGCCAGTTTTTAGCAAGGTAGCCGGTAGCCACAAGCTGAATGCTATGTAATCCGACGTTAATTTGGCTGATTGAAATTTGATACGCCTTTTCTACTTACAGATCTTTATGAAATCCTTCTTCTGGTAGTTGTTTGCTGACGTTTATGCGAAACATGTAGATACATATCCCCGTGAAGCGGACGTCCCATCCGTCGGACAGGAACAGTTTTTTCTTCAGCGTCACCTGAGGCGGCGGTGGCTTCCCCTGGCCCTGCTGCCGCGGCTTGGCCCCCTCGGGCTGCAGCCGCTGCTCGATCTCCTCCACGTCTTGATAGTACCAGAGGAGCTTGTTCCTCATGTGCGGTAGGAACAGCTGGTTTATGTCGTCCAACTACAACAGGCAAGGGTGTAGTGAGCTAGACATACAGTTCACTATTGGGTTAGTTATGTTTCGTATACAAAAATTAATACCATGTTTCCTTCGAAAACGTGATCCATGATAGCATGCCGCGGGAGACCTGTGCCGTCGATGAGGAGTTGGAAGGTGAACTCCAACCGGGGGTCCATTTCCCCCCTCCTGGCTTTGCGCTCGCATTCTTCCCGCCTTTTCTAAAACGTATAGATACCGTTTATTTATAAATTCGCAAGCGGTGCCACTGGAGGAATAATTGTGAACCGACCTGGAGAATGTCCATGACATCTTCCTCTTCCTCCTCCTCACTGGAGCCCGGTTTGATGCCGTGCACAAACATTACGGAACAGCGTTGCTTACAGAAAAATTTCTAAAATCTTTCTCAGATCCTGTATGGAGAGATTATGCGAGACGCGGTCACCGAGGCGTCCACGCAGCGGTTTTAGCGTATTTCTAATTTTCAAATTCTATTATTTAACAGACAATTAATCCTTGTGTTTAGTAAAAACCTGTTTTTGACACATTTAAATTTTTTACATATTTTATTTTTTATGTGACAGTCTTTGTTAGCGGCGTGCCTCCAACTATCGAGCGACAGAGCTGAATAGAGGGATAGGCGAAACCATTATTGTAATATGCAAATTAAACGGACAAGTAGTCGGTGTCATTATAAGGGGCGGGGGTGGTACGGCGTCGCGCTTGGCTCAACTCCGCTGACGCTGACGGTGGCACGCAATATTTGAATATATCACCATTTCACTTTAATTTAGTTCACATTTAAGCGTGCGTACTCGTCGCTATATTTAAACTAACATAGCTTATCTCAAGGCGCCGTGGTTGAAGCATCGATAAGAAAGGAGGCGCACCAGGTCACAGCAACCAATTATAGTTGGTCACTAATCATTTCGTCACTCCCAAAATTTTCAGGTTTACCGCTGCTTATTTAGATAGGGTAGGTCGGCAAGATACGACGAAGGCCTAGCGACTATATTTTGACTACGTCGAGGTATGTCAAGATTATATATTTTGATATTAGTTTGTGCGCGAATTAGACCCGTTTAAATACTAATTCACAAACTATATTTTGATAATAAATAATTATTTTACAGCTCTACACTAATATGTATATTTATGTATATTTGTTTGTCGAATGTGGTCCATAGGTCCGGTCCATTCATTGTGTACATACGAGTATTAATTTTAGATTTGGTACACACCTACCAACTGTTTGATTGAAACCTGATATATTTAGATGCCATTGTATATCTACATAATATAATAAAAGTAGCCACCGCCACCTTTTCAAAAATACTATACACTAATTTGACACAAGTCAAATTCTAAGCATCGGAACAGACTGGAAACAGCCAAACATTATCCAAAAATCTATACATAATGCAAGCTATAACTTTTTAGGCACTTTTCACTTACCAACCATATAGATAATTTCACGTGTATAATTTTACAACATACTTACCTAAGCGATGACAGAACAAAAGCGGAGGCGAAGATTTTTTTTGAAGATTATTTTTCTATTATTTTAGCGATAAGGTTAGGATGGATGGATATGGATATTTGGGCTTAAATACTTACAAAATTACTGATGACTCTCCCAAGCACAGTTAAATCCATTTTTATAGTTGAAAATAGTAGGTACAAGCACGATTATTTTGAACATAGACAAATTTTATGAAAATAAATAAATAATGGGGTAGATAGCATAATTATACACCCTTTGCGGGAGATTATTACGTATGCCAACACGCAAGCAGCCGCATGTAGCACCATAATGTATCACTCAGCAATACGATTAATGGCGTACATAAACCTTTCGTGGTTCACCACCACCGTAATGAATAAATTTGGATAAAAATAAAAAGCCGTTGAATGCGTGTGAAACAAATCGCGAGACTAAACGCAAAACTACATTATACGCGCCTACGTGTCGTCAGCATATATTATACATGTAGGGACCTATATTAGATTTTTTATATCCATACGTGGAACGATAAAACCTGCCATCGTCGTGGTATTTGGGTGCACGAACACCGTCAGTCACAAAGTTTGTGGCGTTGAACGTGAGTTCATAAATTCACCGTTTATTGTATTTCGCTCGAGTACCGAATCGTTGGAAAGCGATTTCTTGCCCAAACTTACATCGTAACTTTGCCAAGTACGAAGATATCAAATTTCATGGGTTCGCATCACGGCTCGCTTCGAAACATCGATCGTGTCTTCGTTCCTGTTGTTCCCCGTATACTCGACTTTAAAAAAACATCCCCCTTATGCACACGCGATCAATCTAATTATGATCGATTTTTGATTATCAATTACGGTGTTATTATTGTGTTTTAATAAATAAATGATTCACCAACGTGTTATGCAAAAGTCAAGAAATCCCCTGCGCAGAGGATACTGCCAGGGTAAGCCCATAATTATAGTTTATCATGTTGCGGATATAACCTACCAATATTATCTCCAGATGTGAAAATGCTAGCATAAAAAAAAACGGCCAAGTGCGAGTCGCACCCGCGCTCGAAGGGTGCCGTACCATTAGCTATGAAAACGGCAAAATTAATCGCCTTTAATGTATGGGAGGCCCCTTAAATATTTATTTTATTAAGTTTTTAGCATTTGTTGTTATAGCGGCAACAGAAATATATCATCTGTGAAAATGTCAACGTCTAACTATCACGATTCATGAGATACAGCCTGGTGACAGACGGACAGCGAAGCCTTAGTAATAGTTCCGTTTTACCATATGGGTACGGACCCCTAAAAAGTATGATATTCTATTTTCGACGAGCCTTTCGTGCGGTGAATCGTTTAAAAATGGAAATCCACGAATAGTCCACCACCTGGTAGACTGCACAGATATGATGCATGTATAAATGTGATTATGTTAGTATTCAGAATAGAGTATTCTTGAGCCAGTTATTCGCATCAGGGAGGAATGTACCTAAATGCTAAAAAGTTCAAGATACCACTATTTCAAAATTATGAAAAGGAAAATGTAGAAAGTGCTAAGAAAAATAACCTTTCAAAGCAAAGCAACGTCTTTTGTAAATGTATATCTGCCGGTCAATTATTATATATCAATTCCTTACAATCGAATCATACGATTTTTATGGAAACAAACATAAATCCACCGTGCCAATACAAATATATAGTAATCTATACCAACTATATCAGTTTGGAGCAGTTCCTAACAGATATGCAGCCCTGGTACAACGCGCCATAGTTTTCGCTATAGCTACAGATTGTGTGTAAACTCTAACTACACGTGTTGTGCGAAGGTGCGGGCATGCGTTAGTGTAGCGCCGCCGGTACAAATCCAAAGCTGATATCTTACGAGTTCACATGATTTCAGTATGTTGGAAGCATTTTTATAGTAGTAGGTAATAAACTAGATTTTTTTTAAATTTATGTATAGATTTACTAGTTAGTGCATAATCTCGTATTATGACCAGTAACGCTGTATTATTTGTTTAAATATTATTTTCACACCTCATGCTCAAAAAGTGTGTAATATTAGTTCAGCTTAGCGGGTCCAAACTACGTTGTTAGGTCCTAGGGAGTGGAAAAAGTTTTTTTAAATTGTAATTGCTTTTATCAACAGGCTGAAGATTCGACTTTTCAATTTTCCATTTTGACATATTTACTTAGGAAAAAAGAAGGGTATCTTAATGTACGAACCGTGCGAAGCCTAAACAGTTTACTTACGAGTATTTAAATGAAACTGTAATACTGGTCTACATTTTTGGCGATCATTAGATTATTGCTAGTGTACGTGTGAGTTTACGAACATTAGAATAAATTTAAAAAACTTGTAATTGCCGTTATAATCTGTAGGTAGAATTTTGACAACAATGCAATATGGCTTTAAAAGATTGAATTTGATAATTTTTTTCTTTGAAAGTGAACGTGACTACTTGTTAAATATACTTAGCTTTTTTTAATTGTATACCTACTTATTATATTTCTCGCAATCGCGGCGTGAATAATAGTGTGTTTTAGCGGGTCTCAAACGACTCACTCATACTCGATTGTATGTGCCACACTCGCTACGCTCGTGAGGCAAAACATCGAGTAAGAAAGGGTCTTTTTCGTCCCTCGTAAAACAAACAACTATTTTTTGGACTTGTATTAAGTATTATACAAAATGTGAATAATGTGTTACAAAATAAACGTGAATTAATTTTCCGACCCTATAATAATGAAAATGTAACTAAAGTTCAGGAAACTTATATTATTTTCCCGACGATGACGACATGAAGCTACGTCCAACGTAGGTATATTAGGAACTTTTATCTTGAAGCTAAACCTACGTCTGTATTAATCAACTACCTTTTCTACAGCAGCATTTAAAAATTTGCTTATTACCCCAGTTTTTAAACAAACATAATTTTCATTATCTGCATGTCTGAACACAAAAAAAAAATTGTATGTAAAAAAAAAACATACACTCGAATTGAGAACCTCCTCCTTTTTGGAAGTCGGTTAAAAACAAGAAGAAGTACCAAGACATCTATGACACTAGCAGAATCCATTTGTAGAGGTCTTAAAGTACTACTATTTATAATCCAAAATTAATTTTAATAAATAATAATAGATTATGTATTTTGAAGTTGTTTAGAAGATTTTCAAAGAGCAGTTTAAAGGGATATTGATGAGACTTCCGCCCAGCAGTGAGACACAATTATTTACTCTCTTTAGACACAATAAAGAAATAAAGAAAGTAAATTGAACAGCGTAAAGAACTGACTTTTTATCCCGTAAACATTCTTAATGTTTAGTTCATACGGGTGAAAGTGTATTCTATAGGTACATAGTGAAGTGTGCTTGCATGTACATTGTACATTGTACATGTGCACAACTAGCTGTGTCCCGCCGTTGTAGGCTTTCCCGGGATAAAACATAGCTATGAGACTATGAGCATATTATCCCTGAGCGATATGTAACCGCTTTCTCACTATATTATAGTGAAGAGATAAAGTTTGTTTGTGAGCTTGTAGGAAGTAATGTGCGCAACAACTGATTTGATTCCAAAACTCTTTCGCTAGTAGGAGACTATGAGCATATTATTATCCCAGAGCGGTTACAATATATCGCTCAGGGATAATATATGCTCATAGTCTCATGGCTATGTTTTATCCCGGGAAAGCCTACAACGGCGGGACCTCTTTACTATAATATAGTGAAAAAGTGTAGAATACAAACTAAGAAATAAGCTACAATATAAAACTTATTGAAAGCTACACGAGCTGTAACCATCACCTGCACTGCTTCGTCATCCATTTTTAATGTTGCTTGGTATCCCTGACGCACACTTTACTGTTAAAAGAGCAATCACATCACATCGGATACACCAGTGCCGTCCCAACAAGGCCTGTTACTTGATAACATTGAGACGGAAAATCAGAAACCTAATCACTCCTGATCATAAAGAAACCAGCTCGGCAGTATCTAATTACTTAGCTCTGGAGGCCTCGTTAGGAACAAATGCAATGTGTTTCCGAGAATACCACGTCATGTCAAGTTAGTAGGAAAAACTTTTTTTGACTGACTTGGAAGTAGGGCGGTGTGTCACAGTAGATGTGATAGCATGTTCGACGGCATGTCGGAACATAAAATGAAGGGTGGCATGACGATTTGCATTGCACAGACTGAAAGAAAATGGTTGCGTGAAGAATTCGAAGAGATAAAACTCGACCTTCATACTTACGGTCATATTTTTCTTACGAGCACGGTTACGGTATTTTATTGACTCACAGACATTCTAATAAGAAACAGACCGAACATTACAGATATCTAGTGAAGCAGAAAAAATGTCATTCAGGGAGGTTCCAACTAAGGTGGACAAGACAACTATGCAAATAGAGTAGTACCCTACGTAAAATCTAACTTAGATTAAAATTCGTGCTGAATCTGACATAATATTTTTACATTGGATGCACTAGATTTCTGCTTCTTCTTATACTCGTAGCTCTGTGTATTAGCTATATTTTTGGGTACGGGGACGTTAATTTTGAGAAAAAATAAATAGCGTGCACTGACACTGACACTTTGAAAAAGAAGCTATTAATTATACTTGTAAATATTTGCCGCGTCAATCGCGATTGTATAGATTTGCAATTACTTGGTGTTATCGTCAAAATTAATACAAAATCAACGTTTTACGTCATCTTACAAATATTAGGGAGATGTATGGTAACTTTTAGTTCTGCAGTGACGTCAGTGCCGATATATCCAACGATCAAATGTATTTACTGGGATAACTATAATTACTTTGTTTGTTACCAATGTGTAGAGACATAAACAAACATTAGTATTTACATTGGAATCCGAATACTCTACACACTAAGGTCCGTATTAACAAATGAACCTCAATAGCGCTACCAAGTGCGCTACCAGCTAATCCACACTCAAAATGTAATCTGCATCTCGAGATCGTTGCTATTTAATAAATGGATATTGAGATGTAGCACTGGCTACTAGATACTGTCTTGTATGTGTCAATTGTGTCATAATCGGATAGCACTTAACCGCTGAGTGTCATTTATTAATTTGCCAGATATCATGTAAGTTTCTGTTCCTAATCTACAACTTAAGATGTATTTATTAAATAGAACAAAAGAGCAAGTGCACACTGAAGATAGCTCTCAGAGCTAAGTTTGATTTATTAATACGGACCTAACTCTGTCTAGCACACTGGGCGTAAATACTAGGAACCCGAGAAGGTATTTTATTATTGAAAAATTCCGCTACGAGTATGTATTATTGCTTCCCTCGTTTTCAAGGAATGCCATTGTGTTTGTAGCTAAAAATCTCACAGTACCTACCTACCACTAACATTTAGTAGAAAAACACTTTGTTCTATCATATCAAAAAGAAGTTGCCGCCTTTGGAGACAGAGCTGATGGCGACAACTCGAAACATAACGTCCGTTTCAAGAATGTTCATAGTATCTTTCCTCGTTTTTCAGCTAAACAAACCACATAATGAAGCATATACAAACTTAGTTTGGCAAAAGATTTATTCATCAATATCATACGGATATAATCGTGAGGATTAAGGCTGAATGAAAGTTGATCCCCTATAATATATCCTAGTACAGATACCTCGGAATTTTCTTCATCGTCTTCGATGTTCTCAAATTTCGCGAACGCATAGCGCAGTTGGTTCTCAAACTCTTCCCTTGCCTCAGATTTCTCCAACACACTGAGTTTGTTCACATTCATCACTCAAACGAATGAGGTTAACCTTAACAACACTAACAGACTAATCGATTTCAAATAATATACCGAAACAGGTGGTATATTAGGTTCTATTTTGTTTGCTACAGTTGACACGGGAGTTTAATTAATTTAAATACACCAAGAGTTTGGATTAAATGCAAGCACTTTTGGATGTGTCGACCGGTCACGTAAGGCTTTTCTATGGCCATGGCAAAGATGTTAACACGATACAAGGTGTAAAATTATCGACAAAACAAGCGAGGTGTTTATAGGATAGGGTGGCACGGACGGCGCATTCTCTACAATAATTACCTACGAGTATGGTAAAACTTCTATGGAGCGTGAACATGCATGGGATTTGGCGCATTATTTCTACAATTATTCCGGCGTTCTATTATGTAACAGTATATAACGTATAACATAACGTATAACAGTATATAACGGCGTAACATGTAATGTAATAATGTACCATTTTAATTTTAAGGTAATGAGAAGTAGAAATAATGTACTACACTATAACTCCGAGGGATTAATGTACATATTATTATGTAGGTACATTAACCCCTCGAACGTCGTGTGAACAAAGGAAAACATAAAAATCCGCCAAATGTACCTACGACGCGCGACAGTTGAATCTTAAAATGTCCGGTTTGTACATAATATTATAACATATTTAAATATTATTGGGCCAATGTTCATTAGTTTTTTTTATTATAATTTTGAAGCATCCACTGTTCTTATATGAGTTTTTAAACTCCGCCAATAAGGTTCAAAGATTTAAACCGTTCCACTAGTTTCCACCCTTCCAACAAATATCGCGCAAGTATTTAAGAATGTTTTGTCTATTAGGTACCTACCTACTCATGTATATTGTTAAATGTACCTATTTATAATAATAAATAATTATTATTATTCAGCCTGTAACTGCCCCATTGCTGGGCAAAGGGCTCTCCTCAGTTTCGTGAGGAGGATTAGGCCATAATCCACCACAGGGGCCTAGTCCGGATTGGTGGATAACATGCATCCGAAATAATTATCGGGCAATGGCTCACGATGTTTTGCTCCACCGATGTTATGTTTAACAAGAGACACATTGGTCCGTGCCCGCGCTGGGTTTTGAACTCGCCACCTCCGCTTTGGCAGGCGGACGTCGACCACTAGCCTATCACCGCTAATAATATATTCATAACCTAGAATAATTAGAAATAAGTTGCAAGCAGTTATTTTGGCACGTGAAAAATATAATCGTTAATAAGCGTCACAGACGTGGCCTCGCAGTGTGCCAGTAGGAATTAAAACTAAATCTCACTCTCTGCAACAGCAAACGCTAACTAAAGCGACTGCGAACTGGCGCAATAGGCCGGTAAATAGTGCACAACACACAATGCCATGTGAGCATGAAATAACCCAATTCTCCAAATGCATTACCTAGGTTCTGTCGCTTGGCAGAAACAATTTGGTGTTGTATTTTATAATCAGCTCTTTTGGCATTACCCTTTTGCACGCCATTTTTGCAGCTTATGTTCTAACTCGAACTAGCTGGATAGACTTTAGTGTGATAAAAGCTTTTAGATTCAGCCTTTTAAAATTAAGAAGTGAGTCATAAACAGATTTATATCTGACCTGACATGGGCTACTGTCGCGTGATTAACTATTTGACAATTCCTCAGTAGCATCAAAAATACTGATGCTTAACTTTTTTTCTGGTTCTCGTGTCTATACAGATTCGTATGTGATAGTATGTACTCGTACATGCACAGCTCGGTTGCTCGAGCGACGGAACAGTCGCCTGAGCAGCAGAAAAGTCGCTTTAGCAACTAAAATCTACTGATATGGAGACATATCGGAGCGGCTACCACACCATTAAGTAGCTCATAATGAGGTCAGCCTATGCTACATAATAGTGGGTATACGGATCTACATTGTAAGCAGCCGTTGTTATAATTTGACTGAGGGGAGACGTCGAAATCGGAAACCGGTTGAATATCGTCCCCTGTGCCACAACTTGGGCACGTGGACGTTTAGCGGATAAACATCTGAGATGAACGCTCCCGGCCTTTACGAGGCGGGCGAAACGGTCAATCTTGGTTATTATCGTCAATTTCAACATTATCTTTCAATTCAGGAACGCAAATAAAGTATTGTAACAACTACCGGAAAATAACGGAAACTGACGAACCAGTTGCATGGGTACGGGTCATAGACGTTGTTCTAGAAGTTTAAGCCACTACCGCACAGGCACGATAATACCGGTCGATAATAAATAATAAAACCGGATCGTCCCGCGTTTTGTCTCCTTAAATCACGATTTAATCGAAGCAAGAGGTACCTACTGACGATCACGCACGTTTTAAAACAAATTGAAGTGAAAACAGATAGGCACCGCAATAACACCTGTGATATTATCGGCAATAATTACGCGCCAGTGGCGGGTAGGCTTTAATTGCATGCGCAATTGTTTATTGAGAGCCAAGATCATCTAGCTAGAAGCTATCTAACTATAGCAAGGTGCTTAAGAACTCTCGGACGCTACAGTGAACCCGCAACTTCGGTCCATCTGCAAAATTGTTAAACCAGGAGACGTCAGAAATAAAAAAAACAGAAACCCGATAATCCAGTTATCCGCAATTATTGACTACACTTTAAAAAGGGGCCCTTGTCAAAAGTCTTGAGGTGAGGTGAGGTCGGCCTTGAGGTGCTTCCGCGTACATGAAACACGGACAATATCGACGCTTTTTCAGTTTGCGTTTAATAAAAAATCAACTTAAAGCAGACACGGCCACGCGTTGCTGTGTCTAAGGTTTTTGATATTGCGACTATAAATTGAGATGTAAACTATGCTACCTTTCAAGTTAGATCAAACTGCACACGGTGTGCAAATTTGATTAAAATCGATTAAGTAGTTTAGGAGTCCATCGCGGACAAACAGCGTGACGCGTAATTTATATATATTAAGATTAATATTAATATAATAATTCAGCCTGTACCGTCGCACTGCTAGGCACAGACCTCTTCACTTATGTGACGAGGATTAGGCCATAACTATGTATTATGGCAGCCAAATATTTTTAGATGACGAACTTATGAATCATCTTTTTAGCTTCTTACGGTAAGTGGTCACCGAAATACCACACTTCAAAATATTACACTGACGCCTAAATTACACAAAATTTTAACGCACTTTATTTTATATTAAATAAATCCTGAACTGTGATTATGAGTCTTACAGAAAAGATGTATAGAAATGAACTAGACTTGAAATGAAGAACCCTTACAAAGTTGTTTCCAATTGATTCTTCTGAACTCAGAAGTGGACAAGAAGAGCATTCAGAATTTTTGTTCATAATTGTCGTGCCGTGAATGTTTTTACCAACTTAAAGAAACTTCTTCTTAATCACCTATAATTATGTATTCGACCTGTAATTTCGTGTTCCTGCACCTCGAAAGTATTGTTAAATAATTTCGTAGCTATTGAGCATCAAGTACGTAAGAACTAAAATGTAGTTACATAACTTACCTACCTACCACAGTATTTAAAATATACCGATTTCCAGTTTTTTTTTATAATGTACCTACCTACCTATGTTTAATTAAATCCTTATCTCGACGCATTCATTAATACATAGTAATAATACTATCCTATCTAACTATCCTGCAATCAACACATACCAACCACCGCGCCGTACTGAATACTAATATCATTCCATATGCCGCCACAGCTCCTGTAGCATGTTGATACCCAAGGGCATCACTAAAATAAGCCGTCGTCATTCCGGGGTCTTTATTTACGACCAACACCACCGAACTTAGTTCAAATTTGTGGTATTTCACAGTACCTATTACCATAAACACACGCGAATCCATACATAGAGGCGTGCATGGCACGAAACCTTTACATTCCACCTCTAGGGCACCTACCTTACTAATCTCCTCCTCCGTCAATTGTTTAGGTTTATTAACATCGCTATCTTCCATCTTTTAATACTTAAATCAGAGCAATCACAAACGTCCCCAAACGGATCCAATTAACGTTAACGTCACAAACTTAATTAAGCTTGACGATAAGCAAAAAACTATCGCGACCGCAAAAAAAGTCGCCCGTCACGATGCGGTTTTAAAAAACAACTGATAGGTACACCATTACGGGGACGTTTTCCCGAGGTTTATTAAAAGAAAGAGAAAGTATGGTAAATTAGAGCAATATGGTTTATTAATGTTAAAAGTAATTTAGTTTGTCCTTTGGTAGTGCCGTGATGTCACGCTCGTTCCACGGCGGGTACCGCCAGGCACCGCCCTGATACCGTTTCGCTCAATACCATCGCAGCGTAACTGCTACAGATATTGGCAACTTGATACTTTTAAATAATATGTTAACATGTTTTACGCATTTCCACAGATATAGGCTAACGTTCTGGGATCTCTAAAATGACAACTAGCACACTAGTTTGGATTCGCAGCGATCAGCGAATGCTAAGACCTCTGAAATTATACTTTCCAACTAAAGATCAAAACCGATTCTGCTATCGCAATGAAGGACCAGCTCTAACGGCACTACGATCTAATCTAATCCAAACGATGCGAAAAAGCAAAGGTCACTTCGAAGGGAGCGATTAACTTAGGTTAATTATTGAAGATAGTAGAATGTACACAATATAAATTCATTCTTTCTTTAGAACGCGATATCTAAAATCAGATGGGTACACTTCGATTCACGAAAGATGACCACGGCGCAGAAGTTTGTTGCGCCCCTTACTCGGTTACTTACCCTTACAGAAGTGTTGTTGTTGTTGCGAAGAGTACAAACAGAGGTTATTTAACCAACATTAAATATTATTTTGTCTTTTCTTCATGAGTGTACGTGCGCAGACGGCCCGCCATTTGTAGTCATCTTTCGTGAATCGTACTGTAATAAGCTTGCATGTGCCGGAAATTGAATCAACAGAAGTACAAAAACCTTCGTATTTAGAGCACCAATTGATAATAATCTATTGCTAGCTAGATAGATTCTATTATTTGGCCTTGACATCTACGAGTATACTAATATCATAAAGAGGTAAAGTTTGTATCGGTTATTCCTGAAACTATGATCCCGATCTTAAAACTTATTCAGTGACGGAAAACTCTACTAATTATCGGCTATCTTTTATTATTTATCCCGGGGAAATGTAGTTCCTGCGGGAAAACGGGATTTATTGTAGTAAGACCACGAACGTAGCTAGCTTTACGTTTAACGTTATTTTGTGTAGATGATTACACTAATCACTCTTTTACCTCTGCGTTGATTAGTCAATTTACTCGTTATCATGTCGCCTGTGGTAGTGGCGAGAATATATTGGGAACTCAAAATAAACATAATAGACGGTAAATATTAATATCTCGATTCTAACATAGGATATAGTCTAAAAAATCGGCCAAGTGCGAGTCAAACTCGCGCACGTATGGCGCCGTACCATTATTTATAAAAACGGCAAAAATATCATGCTTTTATGTATGGGATGCCCTCTTCAATATTTATTTTTATTGTTTTTTTAGTGTTATATCAATTATGTAGTCTCATCTGTTTTTTTAATTATAGGGTCATAGATTACATGTGTAAATTTCAACTGTCACGGTTCATGAGATACAGCCTGGTGACACGACGGACAGACGGCGGAGTCTGAGTAATAGGGTCCCGTAGTACCTATTGGGCATGGAACCCTAAAAACTCCATCCCCAATAGGACGTCAAGGCAAGACAAAAAATTTCATAATAAAAGAACTCAGAGCAAAAAACCTTGCAGGGAAGTTAAGACAAAAGTTAGTTGGGCGAGATTGTCGATTGGCAAAAAGCACGCCTGGTTTAAGTACTGGTTTAAGAAGTTTTGCTTACCTTTTACACCTAAGTCTTGGTGTGCAGTAAAGAGAAAGAGTTAGATTTAATCGTTATAAGATTTACTATGAATTCGCATTTTTTCGTTTTTATTAACTAAAAACAGTATGAAATATCAAGATCAAAGAATGCCTAAGTGAATTTAAGGTGGACCCCAAACTCCATTTTTATCAGAACGATACGTTTTGTCGATAATGCGTCACGCGTCCTGCACACTGCCACGTTTTATCCACCGATATTTCCATCGTGTCTACCATGGAATAAACGATTCGTGGCACCGCGCATTGGTTTGCATCTTGGCCATATAATCGCAGCATGTGGAAAAACAGCCGCGTCCCAATAAAAAGTTGTACTAAAAGTTGATATCGCAAAATACGCAAAAACGTTAGATTCAAAAACACAAAACGCAGCGCAGCACGCCGTGTTTTGTTCTGCGTCCTACGTCGTATCGCATTGATAATAATCGCAGCAGTGTGAAGAACGCACGCGTCCCATTTCTTTTTACCAATATCATATTATATTTATC
Source organism: Hylaea fasciaria (assembly GCA_905147375.1). NCBI lineage: Eukaryota > Metazoa > Arthropoda > Insecta > Lepidoptera > Geometridae > Hylaea > Hylaea fasciaria. Next base: position 2,191,955 of record LR990192.1, read on the forward strand.
GCATTAAGTAAAACACCTGAGATTTCGTCGACCGATAAAAACGGGTCGCGGGGGCGGACGGGAGGCTAAATTCGCTATACATTAACACAAGTTATAAAATCTATATCAGCCGTACGAAACACCAGGGCAACATAATCGCTAGGAGAGTAAGCTAAATTCGCTTTTCATCAACAGAACCAGTACGACTGGAAATCGATATAAGCAGTACGAAATACCAGGGCTACATAATCTCGAAAGGGTAATGAATCTAGTTCCCACGAACGCGAACATTGAGGTCTCGCTGAGGTCACCTAGCTGTGTGTGACCCGGTTAAGTACCAGGGCGACTTAACTTTGCAAGAGATATACCAGTAGAGTTTAAAGGAGGCGTAGGCATATATCCGTAACTAAAAGTTTCCAGCCATTATCTTGGTCATATTAAAATTTGTACCTACCTAATGCCGGCTTTTTCAATATCGCAGACGATTACAAGCAAGCATTTTATTCAATTTTAATCGTGAGAATGCTTGCATGACGACTGTGTAGATCCCCGATGATGACATTAATCATTAAAGCGTTAACGAATAATAACAGATAACTCTATACTAGATAGAAGTAGGCGTGTATTTTACATTCATACCCATAACTAAACCACACCAAAGCGACCATTTTGGCTTTTACACAATTTAATTTGAAAAAGGTGTGTTCGTGCATATTTATCATGCATGAAATTTGTATTCAATCTACCTGTACGATTGTACCTATACAGTTATAGTAGATGCCATCTAATTATTAGAAATGAGCGGTGTTAAGAAGATTCTAATGGAGAATGCGAGTTCAAAATGAAGATAATACAAAATTATGTAGGCACCTTACTTTTGGATTTATGTAACGGAATAAGGCTACGTGTTTGTATTTTCTATTGTTTCTTTCTATTGTGGGCTTTTGTAAACGCGAAGCTTCATCATTACAACTACAGTGGCGTTCACAACTATGCGTTGCATAATCTTGCGCGGCGTTGCACCGCGCTCGTCACCTTGACATATTGGTTTTAGTCTTATTTGGTCAATATATTGCTGAAAACCACGGCCATTCAAGCCAGAACACGCAGTACGCACTGCAGCCGTCTTGGGCCTAAAGGTTCAAGAAGCAAGACAGTTTACGGGTAAATATGAATAAGCCAGTTTTGTTATAAAATATATATATTCAATGTTTATAACCACCACAGTTTAATCATTGCTGATATAATAAGAGTTTGTATAAAAATATGTAAAAATGTCAAAAGAACATTCACATTCATCAAGTTATATAGTAAACTCTAAAACGTAATAGATATAATATGTATACTATACAATAGTAACCCCGTTTTTATATGCCTACATCATTAATGGCAATTCAAAATTAATCATCGTACTTGCAAACTTTGGCAATGTTTCAATCACAAATTATGGTTAACATCATTATTGCCTGTTTTTAAAACCGGCCGTTAAAACTTTGAGCCTCCTAGAGGGCATTTATATAAATCGTATGGCATAGACATCAAATTAACAATAGTTATTGATGTTCAAAATAATATGCTTTATTTTACGAGAAGCCAGTAACTACGGTAAATATTGTTAAAAATATACTGTTTACATTTTAAATGCTAATACAACGTTACTTTATACTTACGTTAGATATCAAAATTACAATTTTACTAAATTTATATAATTCTGAATTACTGATCATTACTTTGGAAGTGGTCCCCGAATCAAACTTCTTATACACCTTACAAAATACATACTGTCAGCTAATATAATATGAATACTTATGCCCCGTGAGTAAAATTATGAATGAAATAATATTTTGGCGGCCTATTGTATCTCTATTGGCAATATGAAGAACTCTTGGTTAACTTCTATTGCAATCAATTATCTGATTGCATCAGCACCTGTCATACGTACAGTATTACCCAACTGATATGGCTTACCGATGTACCTGCGCAGAAGATGAATTTTCAAAGCGCGAGAAATGCTATTGACCGCTATTGGTCGGCAGCCGCTCCATCTTAGCGAGCTTAGAGTGAGATGGAACTAACAGCTGCAGTGTATTATGAACCTTATAATAGTGAGCTTAGGTTGATTGTAAGTTTTAAGCATTCTTTCGTTAATCTTCGGACCATACTTTCTTTTCTGCGCGTACGAAGATTCACGACGCGCCTTATAAGTTGGGTACTAGTATAACTCATGACGTACGCAAATCCGCCATATTCATTCATTTCAATTAGCAACCTAATGTGAGACACAAACTAATCCCACTGCACCACATTACTCTATTATTCTATCATAAACCATTAACAATTTCATAAACTATACATAATATAATTAATTTATCATTTTAATAACATAATAATGAAAGGCCACGATGAAATAATAATTTGACTTTTACTTAATCATAAGATAAACAGCATTAGTAAGTTTTAAACTAAAACTGAAGTATGTAAAACTATTTTTTTAAACCTAGCTAAAGCAGCAACATGGTAATTACACACGGCGACTTTACAACTCCCAATCAAAACACGAACGTGCATTTCGATGCGTTGTTAAGTAGCAGTATGCAAAAACAGTTCCTCCAGTATATGCATAATTATTACAACATTCTATTAATATAAAGGCTGGGTAAAGCGCTAGGGTTAGTTATACTATCTATTATTAATATTAAATTATATTCTAAAATAATTATGATTATAATATGTTGCTTGTACTATGTAAGCGGATCCTGATCCAGATGTGTTTATTTATATGTTTAATTACAACGTCTAAGATATCGGCTTGAGATGTTAGCGACCATTCTCCATGATTCATATCCGCTTGCACATAACGTGAGTTGTAACGATGCATGATCGTTTACAAATGCATTTTTTGAGAGTTTTGGCTGAACTATAAATTTCCAACGGTAATTAAACAATATAAATAGGTACTTTAACTGCCCTTTATCCTTAATCCTTAGCTTAGAAAACTTTACAATATAAAATGAAAACGTGAGCAAATATGTTTATCAGTTTCAATGTGAAACGAAGGATGAAATTTGAGTTTCTATTTTATTGATAAAGTTGAGGTTATCTGTCTAAATAATATTGAGTTACCTGTCTAATCAGGTAAACAGGAGATAAAAGGACGAGTGGAAACAGCGCTGCAATGTTTAGATTTGTAAACAAAATTAAGGTCAGTAACGAATCTGGATGATCGCACCCAATATCCGGATGGCAGTGGGTTGCTGCCGATCCCGTATCATACTGGCCGCAATTAGCAAAATGATAATATTGACCGTCCGCGTGTGAAACTCCGATTTTTAAAGTTTTATTGTTTTATAATGCGTACCTATTTCACGAATTATTGCTTTTTATTCTAAACTAGATGACCCGACAGAAATTGTCCTGTTATTGTCATTATTCCTGTCATAGAAGTTACATTTCGTGAAGTTTCCTCTAATATTGTAATGTTCGACGTAACTTTTTTATTTTTTCTTTCATAAGAACCTTCTCCTGACAATAACACAACAAAAAAAGAATGAGCAACATTGGTCCAGCCGTGCACACGTGATCCCGTGACCAAGGGAAATTGGGATTCACTTTTACATATAGAGATTTTATGTTGAAGTACATTTACTCAAGTGTAAAAACCTCAAGAGGGCCGCAGGTACAGCAATATTGAGGTCACCTTTTCTAGTCACGCGCGTCATTGCCACCTCACTGCGTAGGTAGCATAGCGGTAAGGCGTTCGTGGAGCTTCTTCTTTCGATAAAAGCGCGGAATATTAATATCACATGGGCGTCAAGAAACGGCACAAGGATATTATCTTTTCTGAACGTTTAATCATACCTACTGGCCCACGGGGGCATCGCTATATGGAGCTGTGGATTGTATGTGAAAGTCTTTTGTATAGCTGATCATACTTATCAACGTCAACCCCATATTTGTTCACAACTGAACGTAGGCACGAATCAATAAATTCTAATTAATTTCAATTTTAATCAATGACTTCTTATCGGGGCTCGGTCCGAATTGCATTTAGCTCGAACAAGCCACTGTGGACCATGTATATAGGGAGACAAAGTGACTTTTCGCCTGCTCGTAGCGTATCGAATTGAAGGTTGATGACAATGCCCACCTCTAGACCAATACTGTGCGCCTGGTACTTGGGTGCAGAAATAACCTGTTGATTGCGTGTTCCACAGTTTCGGAGCGGATGGGACAGAGCAAATGCCACTGTATGGACTGATTGTGAAAAACTATTGAGTATGACAATAACTATTGCGTTTATTAGATTAGTTTTCGTTCACGTACCCGATGTTATTTGATGTAGGTACCTAATTCATAAATTTATTCCACGCTAATTTCAATTAGTAAGACGCATCGGTATGGCCATAAGGACTGCCCATTAAAACCGTAAAATTACCAAAAAAAAATGGTCAACACATAGAGGCAGAAAGGGTAGAAAATCAAATATTTCCGAACACAGCGCTAACTTTACTAAGAAATATTTGATTTTCTTCGACACCACGACGAGCAAGAGTAGGCATTTTTCAAGGAGAAGCCATGGACCGCCGAGCTAGTGTAGGTAACGAACGTTAACACCCACATAATTTGCATAGTCGAGTACATACTCAAACGTGCATATTATGTTAGCGATATATAACTATATACATCAATAGGTATTACATTGATAAGTTCTTACGACTAATTGAGGTGTTAATAACAAATTATAGAAATATTCACGATGAAAATTTTCGTGCGACAAATTATTATAATTAGCGATCGCATATATACCATACGCACCATGCCCTGCGCCAAACAGCGATGCATGTTTATGTTATAAAAAAATAATATATAACAGTCGTTACGTTTCTAACTGAGAACCACCTCTTTCAGAAGTATAATTATACAATTTCGCAGGAAATATCGCAATTAATGCATTAGACAATAAACATAAATAAAATTAAGATGTACATTAGTGTGTAGAGTGTACTTTATTAGTGTTGAGGAACATTAAATTTTATTCTAAAGGATGCACATATTTACATTTTAGAGCACCAATAATATCAGACTTTTTATCTATTGAGTTGTAAATAGTATCTAATAAGTGTATTGTTACAAAATAAATCATTTGGATTTTTTTTACCAATATTATCGAACAAAACCGACGATAATCAATTTCGAGCGACCCGCTATACTGAGTCTTACTAAGCTACATTTTTATATATACATATAATAATAAAAAAATTGATGTTTATTTACAAATATAGATGTATAGCCATTGTTTTCGAAATTCATGAAAATACTATGTTAAACTATAACAGCACTATACATTCTATAAGCTATCATACAATTGCGGTAACTATTCCCATAACTCCATACTTACTGAAAAATCCGAATCATATATTTACCTTACACGAAAGACTTCAAAGTATGGACCGCCTACGCCAACTGTTGTTTTGGGGCTCTTGAGGCAATATATACAAGGTCACATTCTCTCTAAAATTACGTTTGAATAAAAATTCGGCGCAAGCCACACAGAGCGCCGACTTTATGTTTGGTTGCATACAAGCGACATTGAAACCTAAGTCAAAGGCGCTACGACATTTGCCTGTTGTCACTTGGAGATTGTGACTCGTTTATATAATTCAACGTTTGGGCCAAACATTGTTCTTGTAGCGCCACATACGTCGGTCATACCTCGAGCCGCGTCATCAGTAATGAGACAGGTGGACTGTGGAGTATTGATTCGAAACGGTTACCATACAGCAAACGTCCCCGGGCGTGACGTAGGCTACGTTATAACTAGCCGCGGGGTGGGCAAGACGACGGGGTGCTGCGCGTACATCATCGCCACCATCCACTTGAGCCGGTCCTCGGTGACGGCCCCGGCTATGGTGCATCCGAACCACGGCTTCTCCTTGCTCCTGTAACATTACACCTTCAATGAAGCAGACGCGAGCATCTCCGTTTTTCTATTTACAGTCTAGCGTCGGATCGGACGTAGTGACATAAATAGAGAACGGAATGCTTAGATGATTAGGACATCTAGAGAGATGTATGGATCTAGTGTGAATGGACCAGCCGGTAGGGGTCGACGTAGACGGACGTACCGCGATCAAATCGAAGACGTCTTAAGGAAAGGTCAAGTCAAGAGTACCCATAACCGGAGAGCATGTATGAAGCAAGTCATGAAAGTAGAAGAAGCGAAAGAGGTGTGTCAGGATCGTAGCATGTGAAAATATGTAGTCTCTGCCTACACCGACGGGAAAAAGTCGTTACTGTATGTATGTATGTATATACATATGTATGTATCGGACCACTATGAGGCTTACGTCTGACCACTAACTCACCTGGTCTGAAGTGACGACGTGGTCGGAGGAGGTAAACGTGCACAGCCTACGACGGAACTGGCTCCGAAGGACCGCTGGCGGATCATCCCAATAGGGGTTTGGCAAAGGTTTTGTACTTGGGTGTTTTCTACTTTACGCTTTTAAAATATGCTTGTTTGAATCAGGAACTATGCAGAACTCAATATTCTACAGTATAGAATATATAGAATCTATATGTCGAAGAAGTAAAACACATATTACGCTAATATACATTATGCTAATGGTACGGGACTAACTAGAACCACAAACGAGTACATACAATACTTTGAATAAGGTCTACTATGAAAACATACTACACATTGTGGAGCTTTGCTCCAGACATTGTAGATAGATCTGCACAACATATCATCAGAAATAGACAAGAAGAAATTGTAGTTCCGCGATTACACCCACAGTAAAACTAATGTCTTCACTCTTTTCTAGAAAACTGTGTTAGATTTTACAACAAACTCTTAATATCTGAGTTTCCGCAACTAAAATTTTAATATTCAACTCAACAGTGTAAAATTAACGGCAAATGCATGGAGGCAAACTTTGCTCAACCCGGAGTATGCTCTTACTTAATTTCACATATTTCTATATTATTTCTATAATAAACGTATTGCAAATCTACTCCAATCTCTTTTTTCTATTATTGACTAGTTTATTGTTTTTTATTTATAAAACATAACTGGGGGCTAACCATGACGTCTTATTGCGATCCAATTGAGGACCTAAACAGAATCGTTTCACTTTAAATAATAGTAATACATGGCTTTCAATATCATTTAGATAGACGTTGATCCCTTTAGATTTAAAATGAACCTATATATGAGCGTCAAGATGTTACAACAAGACGGCTATGGTCATGGTACGGCTAAGTAGTAAAACGATTCTGTTTTGGTCCTCAATTGGATCGCAATAAGACGTCATGGTAAGGCCCCTGAAGATAATTTGGAGCGACCTAAATTGTCTGAAGGTGCGCCCCGACACACTGCATGCATCAAATGCTACCAAACTATCAACAACATACCTTGTAGACTCGATCCGAAAGCTTGGCGAGCATGCGATCATAAAATGCTGTTAAATTCTGCCGTTTACCGCATCGAGACGTCCAAATTACATAAACAAACACTGATTATGAAAACGTAACAAGCATGCCGAAGGGCGCTAAGCGTTTAGTCATCACATTACCATGCACATCATTTTTTCGTGGATACCTTCAAATCGATTCCACGATCATTAAAGTTTTTGCTGAATCATCATAACCGTTCCAGCTTTTGATCAACTGCTGGTCGTAATGAGAGTTAGCAATCATTCCAAATAAATGACATCACTTTGAATTAATTCTGTTAGCACAAACTTCGGCAGCACTTTTCAAAAGTTTTTTCTGCCCCTTTAATTTCCCATTTGTAGCAACCCAGGGGACGACTCTTGATAGTCATCGGTGATATCGATTTCAACATTGATAAATATAGCGTAAAAATATGGTATTCTAAGTCTCATACTCTACTAACAGTACCAAAAACAAATACTGCACCGCATTTTCCCACAACGCATGATTATGTTTCATACAGTCAAATAAATATTAAAAATCTTCCTATCAATGATGACTTTCAATTTACCTTCCCCCGGCTCCGAGGGCAAAACGAGTAAGAGAGGCGACTCACCGCTTTTTCTTATTCCTCGGTATAAAGGTGATCGCCCACCGCGACTGCGGATTCCGCCTCGGCTCGTGGCCCACGTACCACAGGATGTCCTTGATGCTCCACTCCTCGACCTTGTGCGAGCCCTGCGGACGATCAGACGGCTTCTTCAACGTCACTTTTTAATTAGCTTTCTTTATTGCGGCTTCTCATGATTTGTGCACCTAGCCAGTGTGGGGTACGCGTCGTTACCCGCTGTTTTTGTATTAAAAAGTAGTCTGCGTGTTAATCCAGGTTGTTGGTTGCTTCCAAAGTTTACCTAAATTGGTCCAGCCGTTGCTTGCAGAAGTAACAAACATACAAACATTCTTATTAGTAGGAGCTGGCCCGACAGAAGTTGCCCTGCTAGGCCGTTCCATACAAAATGCATGAGAAAATTAATTACCTATATTCATTTCTTTAATATTATTTTGTTATTTATTTATTTCTTATTATATATTATATCTTTTGTTTTATCTTGAGATTTTCCATGTTATAACAGTTACTCTGGTATTCGGAGCGGAGGCGAATCAACCAAAGCAAAGATCGCATGAAAATCGGTCCAGTCGTTCTTGACAAATGGTGTTACTCAGACGACATTGTTTTATACTACACTAGCTGCGCTCTGCGGTTTCACCTGCAATTAACGGTTCTTGCTTGATATTAGTCATCGCGAGTGAAACCCAGGGGGGGCATATCATTATTATCGCCCCCTGACCCGTCTCGCCCGCGACGGAGTGAACGCCATTGCCGCATGCTGTTCGTTGAAGAAGTTCACCCACGCTTCGCTAGATGGCGATGCGAAATGCCAAGCAAAATCCTGAATCGCGGTGACAAGATTCTCCGGCCGGATAGGGCGCGAATTTCGAGCGGTTCGTGCGATTGGCTAGTCTAACTATCCCGTGGTATACTATAATATCCTCGAGATCTTTGGACTACCAGAAAAGTTAACTGTGTGTTTGTTTGGGCAATGCCCGCCAATGTGTGCTTAATGGGCATTGTTTAAATTTTCAGACCTAAAGATTTTGTCATTTTCTTTAAAATATACCATTTTAAGAAACTAATTCAGATATTACGAGTATATACGTTATCCAGGGGATAGTTAATTTACTAAATTTTTTTTAGAATTTGCATGCTGACGTCATCATTGGCAGAAGACCATACAGCGCCGTTGCCACTGCGTGAGTTTAAAAACCTGTAAATTTTTCATCTATCAGGTTTATTTCTTTTGTTTGTTTATCTTTTTGGTGATTGGTTTATGCATCGACTAGCTGTTGCCCGCGACTTCGTCCGCGCGGACTATATATTTTACCATTATTCCAAATAACTAATAAAAGACCATGACCTCGACTTCGACATCGACATCCGATAACCGACTTCCAACTTATTATTTTGAAATCCATCACTTCTTTCAAAATTACCATTTAATACAAAAATTTACCATTTCATATAAAAATCTACCAGTTCCTACCAAAATACCATTTCTACCAAAATCTGTCGTTCCTACCAAAATGTACAATTTTCAACCAGAATCTACCATGTCCTACCAGATTCTGCCATTTCCTACCAAAATCTACCATTTTCTCCCTAAATCTACCATTTTCTTTCTAAATCTACTATTTACTACCAAAATCTAAACATGTAACATTTTACTAACATTTAAATTCTACTTCTACTATTTTCTACTAAAACCTCCCCTTTATCCAAAATCTACCATTTTTTTCATAATGTACCTATTTACCATAAGCTACCATTTTAACCAAAATCTACCATTTTATTTCTAAATCTACTATTTTCTACCAAAAGCTGCCATTCCTCCCAAATCGACCATTATTACCAAAAATCTACCACTTCCTACCTAAATCTATAATTTCCTACCAAAATTACCATTTTCTTTCTAAATCTACCCCTTTATTTTCAACCAAAATTTTTAATCAAAATTTACGATGTTCGTACAAAATCTATCACTTTATACCAAAATTAATAATTATAACTTATAACTAAATGACTTCGACTTTGACATCGACATAAGACAACAACCATCTTCTACCAAAATCTACCATTTCCGAACTAAATTTTAGGGGTTGAATAAAAACACGATGAAACACGTGTATTAAAAAGTAGTCTGCGTGTTAATCCAGGTTGTTGGTTGCTTCCAAAGTTTACCTAAATTGGTCCAGCCGTTGCTTGCAGAAGTAACAAACATACAAACATTCTTATTAGTAGGAGCTGGCCCGACAGAAGTTGCCCTGCTAGGCCGTTCCATACAAAATGCATGAGAAAATTAATTACCTATATTCATTTCTTTAATATTATTTTGTTATTTATTTATTTCTTATTATATATTATATCTTTTGTTTTATCTTGAGATTTTCCATGTTATAACAGTTACTCTGGTATTCGGAGCGGAGGCGAATCAACCAAAGCAAAGATCGCATGAAAATCGGTCCAGTCGTTCTTGACAAATGGTGTTACTCAGACGACATTGTTTTATACTACACTAGCTGCGCTCTGCGGTTTCACCTGCAATTAACGGTTCTTGCTTGATATTAGTCATCGCGAGTGAAACCCAGGGGGGGCATATCATTATTATCGCCCCCTGACCCGTCTCGCCCGCGACGGAGTGAACGCCATTGCCGCATGCTGTTCGTTGAAGAAGTTCACCCACGCTTCGCTAGATGGCGATGCGAAATGCCAAGCAAAATCCTGAATCGCGGTGACAAGATTCTCCGGCCGGATAGGGCGCGAATTTCGAGCGGTTCGTGCGATTGGCTAGTCTAACTATCCCGTGGTATACTATAATATCCTCGAGATCTTTGGACTACCAGAAAAGTTAACTGTGTGTTTGTTTGGGCAATGCCCGCCAATGTGTGCTTAATGGGCATTGTTTAAATTTTCAGACCTAAAGATTTTGTCATTTTCTTTAAAATATACCATTTTAAGAAACTAATTCAGATATTACGAGTATATACGTTATCCAGGGGATAGTTAATTTACTAAATTTTTTTTAGAATTTGCATGCTGACGTCATCATTGGCAGAAGACCATACAGCGCCGTTGCCACTGCGTGAGTTTAAAAACCTGTAAATTTTTCATCTATCAGGTTTATTTCTTTTGTTTGTTTATCTTTTTGGTGATTGGTTTATGCATCGACTAGCTGTTGCCCGCGACTTCGTCCGCGCGGACTATATATTTTACCATTATTCCAAATAACTAATAAAAGACCATGACCTCGACTTCGACATCGACATCCGATAACCGACTTCCAACTTATTATTTTGAAATCCATCACTTCTTTCAAAATTACCATTTAATACAAAAATTTACCATTTCATATAAAAATCTACCAGTTCCTACCAAAATACCATTTCTACCAAAATCTGTCGTTCCTACCAAAATGTACAATTTTCAACCAGAATCTACCATGTCCTACCAGATTCTGCCATTTCCTACCAAAATCTACCATTTTCTCCCTAAATCTACCATTTTCTTTCTAAATCTACTATTTACTACCAAAATCTAAACATGTAACATTTTACTAACATTTAAATTCTACTTCTACTATTTTCTACTAAAACCTCCCCTTTATCCAAAATCTACCATTTTTTTCATAATGTACCTATTTACCATAAGCTACCATTTTAACCAAAATCTACCATTTTATTTCTAAATCTACTATTTTCTACCAAAAGCTGCCATTCCTCCCAAATCGACCATTATTACCAAAAATCTACCACTTCCTACCTAAATCTATAATTTCCTACCAAAATTACCATTTTCTTTCTAAATCTACCCCTTTATTTTCAACCAAAATTTTTAATCAAAATTTACGATGTTCGTACAAAATCTATCACTTTATACCAAAATTAATAATTATAACTTATAACTAAATGACTTCGACTTTGACATCGACATAAGACAACAACCATCTTCTACCAAAATCTACCATTTCCGAACTAAATTTTAGGGGTTGAATAAAAACACGATGAAACACGTGTATAATTGAATTTTTAAAGAACATAAATGCAAAATTTGAAGTTTATCAGACCAATAAAACACGTTGATCCATAAAAACTTTACAACTTCTTTGCACCCCTTTAGGGGTTGAATTTTCAAAAATCCTTTTTTAGTGCATACCTACGTCACTTAAGGAAAACTTGTGCAATATTTCAATTATGAACTAAATCTGATGAAAATATCTTGCAACCCCTTTTAATCACTTTGGGGGTTGAATATTAGAAAACGATGAAACACGTGTTTAATGAAATGTTTTAAAGAATATAAATGCCAAATTTTAAGTTGATCGGACCAAGAAAACACGTTGCTCCATACAAACTTTATAACCCCTTTTCACCCCTTTAGGGGTTGAATTTTCACAAATCCTTTCTTTTTGCTCGCCTACGTCACAGAAGGAATATTTGTCCAAAAATTCATGGTCCTAGACCCAGTGGTTTCGGCTGTGCGTTGATCGATCAGTCAGTCAGTCAGTCAGTCAGTTCTTGCTTTTATATATATAGACTAGCTGTTGCCCGCGACTTCGTCCGCGCGGACTATATATTTTACCATAATTCCAAATACTTAACTAAAAATAGACCATGACCTCGTGTTCGACATCGACATCCGATATGCGATATCCAACATGCTCGTACGACATCCACCATCTTCTATCAAAATTACTATCTTATATAAAAATCTAGCATTTTATACCAAAATCTAACATTTCATACAAAATTTACCATTTCCTAACAAAATCTACCATTTTCTACCAAAATACCATGTTCTACCCATAAGCTACCATTATCTACCTACTAAAATCTAAAATTTTCTACCACAATCTAAAATTTTGTTTCTAAATCTATTATTTTCTTACTAAATGTATTATTTTCTACCAAAAGCTACCATTTCCTACCAGAACCTACCATTTCCAATCAGAATCTACCATTTTCTACCAAAAAGTACCATTTTTAACCAAAGCTTCCTTTTTTTCCAAAATTTACCGTTTTCATCAAAAGCTACCAAATATATCATTTCTACCAAATTAGCATTTTAACCAAAATCTACCATTTTAATTCCAAATTCACTATTATCTACCAAAAGCTACAATTCCTTCCAAAATCTACCACTATTACCAAAAATCTACCATTATTACCAATAATCTACCATTTCCTACTAAAAACTACCATTTCCTACTTTAAATTAATCATTTTCTACAAAATCTACCACTTTCTACCTACAATTTAGGATTCATTTAGTTCATTATTAAAACCAGATAAAACACGTGTTTAAAATCTTTAAAGGATATAGATGCCAAGTTTGTAGTTGATCAAACCGATAAAACACGTTGTTCCATCCAAACTTTGAAACCCCTTTTCACCCACTTAGGGGTTGAATTAAAAAAAAAAGAAACTTAGTGCACACCTACGTCTTTTAAGGAATATTTGTGCAAAATTTCAGTTTCGAACAAAATCTGATGAAAAATATTTTGCAACCCCTCTTTATTATTTTAGGGGTTGAATATTAAAAAACTATGAAATATTTAAATAAATCTTTTAAATAATGTAAAAGCCAAGTTTGAAGCAGATTAGACAAAGAAAACACGTTGTGACACACAAACATTACAACCCCTTTTCACCCCTTTAGGGGTTGAATTTAAAAATCATATTGAAGTGCACTCCTATGTCACTTATGGCATAATTGAGCCAAATTTAAATTATGAACTAAATCGGATGAAAATATGTTGCAACCCCTTATTCTCAATTTAGGGGTTGAATATTCAAAAACGATGAAACACATGTTTAATTAAATCTTTTAAAGAATATAAATGCCAAGTTTGAATTTGATCGGACTAAGAAAACACGTTGCTCCATACAAACTATGTAACCCCTTTTCACCCCTTTAGGGGTTGAATTTTCAAAAATCCTTTCTTATTGCTCGCCTACGTCACATAAGGAATATTTGTGCAAAATTTCATGGTTCTAGACCCAGCGGTTTCGGCTGTGCGTTGATCGATCAGTCAGTCAGTCAGTCAGTCAGTCAATCAGTCAGTCAGTTTTGGCTTTTATATATATAAGATAGATAGATGTACCCAAAAGGATCAAGTACTGCGAAAAATCTATACTTATGGAAAGTTACTTTATTTGTATAACATTTAAGTCTATTTTCCGTTGCACTTCTCACAGAGGCTAATCCGAGCCGAAAAGAAGCTACAACAGGGCGGTTTGTCCTTGTCGTTTCATCTTTTATCACAGACATAGACAAAAATGTAACTTTTTGGGAAAGGCTTAGGTAATTTTAACATAATGCCGACGGTGACATCATTTTCGGTAATCTAGGTAATTCATATTTATTCAATAATATCCGGTATTAGGGCTTATTTTTTAATAAAAACGATTGTTTTGTTATGTGCGAGTCTATTCCTCAAAACGCATTTGTAATCACTAACTTAAAAAAAAATAACAATGCCCATTATAGCCACTGTCAAAATTGTTTTTAGAAGTTTACATTTCAGTTATACTTCGATTTCATAAATCAAAATGGTGTACCTATGAAAATTTAAGCCCGGGTACATAGCGAGCTTCCGTAAAATGGGTGGTTTTTTTGTCAAAAAGTTAAGCCGTAATTACAAATAATATAATTACAAATAATCAAATAATATAATCATTCGTAATATTATAAATATAATAATTATGTGTAATTACAAAAAAAATATTAGTGTAGGTAGATTTCAAGTTCTTCGTATAATATGTATATGCATTGATTATATAGTGGGAAGTAGTCTAGTCAATGTCACGACACAGTAAAGTGCTAGTGCACGCGACAACCAGCAACAAGTGGCCGATAATGTCTACACAACCAATCAACGCCCGTTACGTAGTGATACCGTGTGGAACGTCGCCCGGTACAAAGAAACTGCGATGTGAAGTGCCCCGAGGAAAAGTTTTTCAACACCCCCCAATACCCACCTGTTTGTCTTTAAAGTAGCACAAGCACCCGTTCTGGAACTCGAACATGTGCAGCTTGAACGATTTCGAGGATTCCGTCGCGATCCTTAGCTCGCCGCAGACCAGCGTCACGCTGGGCCGCAGCGCCTCCAGCTCATGCAGAATGCTATTCTCTTTCACGACCAAATAGTTGTCCTTGCGGTCGTCTTCGTCCCAGTAACCCCAACGCAACACCACGTCTAGGACTATCTCGTCGTTGTGCACAATTCTACGCATAGACTCGCTGCATATCACTTCTTCTAACATCAACAGATGCGACTCTATTTTCGCCTTCTCGCACAGTTCTATGCAGACGTCGGCGCTTGTTTTACTCGGTGATAGCTGTGGACAAGGTAAGGCTGAAGTCTAGCTTTTTTTTAAATAGACGCTTTACTCCAACTTCTGAAATGTTGCGTCTCTCTTACTCCATCGAATCTATACATGGAGTTTCTTAAAAATTCGCAAATTCGCTAGATGCTTATAACATTGAACTTCAATCGCAGTTGTGATGTCATTCAGTAGTACACACTTTAGGCTAAGCTGCAGGCAGCTGCAGCAACTGCTGTGTTTTTTAGGATGAAAAGAGACGTGGGAGTGAGCAACGCCTCGAGTTGTAGGTGTTCATTGGCGGCGGTGACCGTTTACCAACACACGGACCATCAAATAGTTTGCCGCTCTATCACAAAAATAAAAATATGGACGGCAGGGACGTCGATAACATAGCAGCCGTGAAAAGTTATATGAAGCCTACAGAACTGGTAGGTACCCCTAACAAACTAAAAGAAACAGGCTCACCGGCACCGTCTTTGAACAGATTGCCAGTTGTCAAGTAGTACTGATTTTCTCTATGGTTGTCACAAAACATTGATGTGGCAATGAGTATTCGCCTTGCGTTACAACACTAGCACTTACCGCGATTTGGTGGCACGTGGCGCGGTCGTGCACGTACACCCAGGCGCGCAGGTCGCCGGCGGCCCGCGGCGCCGCGGGTGCCGCGTTGCTCATCACCCGTATCAGCACCCGCCGGATGGCCGCCTCGCGCCGCTTCTCCACCTCGTTCGGCTCCCATATGCTCTCGTAATGCGCGATCAGGTCTCGCACCACGAACACTTCTTTGCACGACCACGCCGTTTGGACGGTGGTGGTCGTCTGGAATAGTTAACAAATCTTGCTTTAGCACACGCACTCAGTCAATTGTACGCGAGAGACAAGAGACTTAAGCGGGGTACAATCATACCCATTCAGTTTGTTTAAAGTATTCAGGTTATATTGTGAAGCACTATTTAGCTAGTTCATATTTCCTGAAGTAAAGGTTTACGCGTTCAAGTGTTACGTAGCCAGCCAGTGGTTTGAAGACAACCCTCACTGGAAACAGACATTATTCAATGTCATTTCAGAAAGTTCCAATGATTGGTTTGAAGGAATGAGAATCATGAGAGTGGTGTGATGATTATACTTAGAAGGTACCTGCTAACTTTCTAAAAGTATTTTTCATTTCGTACCTACATTATCGGCATCAATATATTTCTTCTCTACAAAAAAACCGTTTAAATAAAAATATAATTATTTATTTTAAACTAGATTTCTAGAAGTGAAACGGTGGCGCTGTCTACGTGCATTCAAAGCATTGATCCAGGGAGATGAAACAGACATTGTAGTACTAGGATTCAGAACAAGCTAGATATACTTGTAATTTTAAAGCAGATTTGGGGAGAGATGGCGCTTCATTGATCCGGGGAGCAGAAATAGGTATATTGATACTAAGAATTCAGAATCAGCTGAGAGACCCGAGATCATGGTTTATGCCTGGGGAAAGGTGGCAGAGTAAGAGACTGTCAAGAGATGGCGGGCGCTCCACGTGCATCAAAAGTATTGATCCAGGAAGCTGAAATAGACATACTGGTACTAGGAATTCAGAACCAGCTAAAAGCTCAAGAGCCCCTGCCGGGGTCGGTGTTCGCAGCTAGAGACTGACTGGCAACGGCGCATTTGTATTGATCGGAAATGCTAAATAAGCATTCACGTACTAGGAATTCAGAACAAGCTAGATATACTCGTAATTTTTAGAGGGCGAGCGGAGGGAGGGCATCCAGGGACCTGAAAATAGACTTCTAGTACTAGGAATTAAGAACCAGCTGAGAGATCCGAATGCAGTTTGGATTCCTGGGTAAAGGTGTGGGCAAAAAGAGAGGGCATAATGCATCGACTGAGACAGATGAATAGGCATTCAAGTACCTACTACGGATTCTCAGAACAATCTGGGATTTAAATTGTAACTAGATTGTATAAGTTAACTAGCTGATACCCGCAACTTCATTCGCATTTGTATATAAAATGTTAACTGTTTAGAAAATCAATCGATGTCGCGTATAACAACTAGATAAGAATATATCTCTCTCTCCCCTTGTTCTCTCCCCTCTCTCTCTATCCCCCTTTCTTTCTCCTCCCTCTCTCTCTATCCCCCTCTCTTTCTCCTCCCTCTCTCTCTATCCCCCTCTCTTTCTCCTCCCCCCTCTTCCCTCTCTCTTTCTTCTACCCCTCTATCCCCTCTCTTTCTCCTCCCGCCCTCTATCCTCTATCTCTTTCTCCTCCCCCTATCTCTTCTCTCTCCCTCTCTCTCTCTTTCTCTCCCTTTATCTCCTTACTTCTTTCATGACGATCCTTTAAGCCGTTTCTCGTGGTCCGTAGGGGATGCATCTAAAGAATACCATTTAATTTCAACCCCTGGCTTTGCCCCCTTTAGGGATGATATAGACAAAAAGCTGAAACCCGTATTTATTTATTTCCTACTTTTATTTCTTTTATCAATTTATTTCCTACCAAAAGCTTGAGTTGAATTTTCGGATCCCTAACTTAAGGAATGATGGGTACCCCATACAAACTTTCAACCGTTATTTCATCCCCTTCGAGATTATTTTATGAGACAAAAGATAAGACAGTTGCAGGTTATCATGTCCTAGCATTATTGATAGTAAGAAATCAATACATTGCAATTTTCTTCAGCACACGTATAAAACTTTCTACCCCATGACTACACTGGTGTGCGTGCTATATTGAATGGCAGCGTTTGAAGAGAAAGAGACAACAATATCAAAGCAAGGCATTGCATCTCTTGCAGATGATTAAGTCCCAGTAGTCGTAACGAGTAAAAATCAATAGGTGCGAGATTTTTTACTGCGCAGATGCGAAACTGGCTCATGAATGTAATGCACAGACTACAGGGTGACCGTGGCCGATAAGATTAGAAAATAAGATAAGATAAGATTAATACATAATTAAGATGGAAAAAGTTTTTCGCAATTTTTTTGTGTCATATTACCATTTTCTTGCTGACTGTAAATTTTATCCAACTCAGTAAATGCAGTTCAGATACTATCTGAAAAAATTATGGATAGTCTCCTAAAAACGTTTTCTTGTTACTATAACGGTTAGAGTACCTGCCCTTAATGTCCCGTCGCAAAATTTTGACCTGTATACTACTTTGTACCAAAAGGAGACCTTTGTTGGTTTTCTGTGTTGTGGTTCTTTCTGGTATATTTAAAGTAAAGAGTTTTCTATTCTAAATTCTATTCTATTCATTGAAATAAAAATTAATACCTTTTGCATTGTGTAGTGGCATACAAATTTACGCATCGATATCACTCGCTTTCGGCGAAGGAAAACATTATGAAGAAACTCATGCCCGAGAATTCTTTCGGATTTCCTGATTCACCAATCCGGGCCGGGCCCCAGTGGTGGATTATGGCCTATTCCTTTCCACGAATGTGGGGTAGCCGTGCTCAGTATTGGGCAGATATTGTTTTCTATAGATAATGTGATTTATACCTATGTACATACAGTACACCTACGAATAAGTTTAGTAATAAGTTCGTAGATGTACACAATCATGTTTTCGAGCGGAACAGGTCCTAGCAATTATGTATAATGTAGAATCCATGATGAACTCCGTATAGATATGATTTACAATTTGGATATGATTAAGAAAAGTAAAATTCAAGTATAAGTTGGCGAATTTAGCTAAGCAATCCATACCACAACAATAACCTATACTAGTACTATCATACTACTTATCCGCGATCGAATAACTGGGGTGGGTGACAAGGTGAAAGATAGCAACTAGAAAGAGACAACCAATAACATCAGGACACGAGATCTCCTTCAGGTGATTATGCCCCAGTACTTCTGTCGACTAAAGTGTATATCACGCAAGCGCCGCGCCACCGCGCCACCGAGGACTTACGAGCGTGCCCACTGCGCAGTGCGCGCGCATGTAACACGGTGACACAGATAATCTAATAGTTCTATAAAAGGTGAACGACACAAACAAACAACAACAATTTTCTAATTGTCAAGGTCACTAACACTAATATTTATCACTAGCTGTTGCCCGCGACTTCGTCCGCGCGGACTATATTATATCGCGATAAAAGTATTCTATGTCCGTCTCGAAAGTACAATCTATCTCTATACCAAATTTCATCGAAATCGGTTCAGCCGTTTAGCCGTGAAAAGGTAACGAAGAAACAAAAATAGTTACTTTCAAGTATGGATGAACAGTTGATTGACGCACAGTATGGATGGGGTTGAGAAAGTTCCTAAGAAGTATTCAAATAATCCAAAAAATATTCAAACATGTCAAAGTTCTACCCTGTCTATGTTCCGTGTTAATACGGATTTCGAATTAAATCTGATGACAATATTTTGTACCCTTTTTTATAATTTTAGGGGTTGTATATTAAAAAACGATGAAATACCTACATGTAAATCTTTCAAATAATATAATTATGCCAAGTTTGAAGTAGATTTGACCAAGGCGAATCACGTTGTCCCATACAAACTTTGCTCCCTTTTTCACCCTCTTAGAGGTAGAATTTCGGAAAATCCTTTCTTATCGGATGTCTACGTCATATAAAGAACACACCCTCCAAGTTTCAGGTTTCTACAATCAGCGGTTGGTCCGTAAGTAATTCAAGACATCGACCTCGACTTCGACATCAACATCGCCATCCCATATCCAACATACGACATCTACCATCTTCTACCAAAATAACCTTTTTATACAAAAAATCTACCATTTTATAACAAATTCTACCATTTTCTCCCAAAATCGACCATTTCCTACATTTCCTATCATGTACAATTTTTTATCATAATCTATCAAAAGCTTCCATTTACTAAAATCTATCAGGCTACCAGAATCTATCAAAGGCTACCATTTCATACTAAAATCTACCATTTTCTACCAAAATGTACAATTTTCTACCATAATCTACCATTTCCTACTGAAATCTACAATTTTCTACGACAACCTACCTTTTCTTTCTGAATCTTCTATTTTCTACCATTTCCTACCGAAATCTACTCAACCCCTACAACAGTCTACCATTTCCTACAATAATCTACCATTTCCTACCAAAATCTACCATTTTCTATATAAATCTACCATTTAAACGAAAATCTACCATTTTCTTTCTGTATTTACTATTTTCTACCAAAAGCTACCATTTATTACCAAAATGTACCGCTATTACCGAAATCTACCATTTCTTTCTAATACTACCATTTTCTACCAAAAGCTACTATTTCCTTCCGAAATCTACCATTTTTACCAAAAATCTACCATTTCCTACTAAAATCGGCCATTTCCTACCGATATTACCATTTCCTACTTAAATCTACCAATCCCTAGAACAATCTACCATTTCCTACCTAAATCTATCATCTTCTACCAAAATCTACCATTTTCCTGCGTAGATTTTAGGGATTGATGTTAAAACACGCGGAAACAGGTGCTAAATTAATTTTTAAAGAATTTTATTCGAAGTTTGTAGTTGATCAGACCAAGAAAACACGTTGTTGTATACAAATTTTGCAACCCCTTTTTACCTCCTTAGTGGTTAAACTTTAAAAAAATCCTTTCTTAGTGCACACCTACGTCACTACGAAATATTTGTGAAAAAAAATAATTTCGAAATAAAAATGACGAAAAATATTTTGTGGCCCCCTTTTATCCCTTAAGGGGTTGAATATTCAAAAACTATGAACCACGTGTTTAATTAAATCGTTTAAAGAATATAACTGCCAAGTTTGAAGTTGCTCAAACCAAGAAAACACGTTGCTCCATACAAACTTTGCAAACCCCTTTTCACCCCCTTAGGGGTTGAATTTTCAAACATCCTTTCTTAGTGCACACCTACGTCACTTAAGAAATATTTGTGTAAAATTTCAATGTATAACTAAATCGGATGTAAAATATTTTGCATCCCCTTTTTACCCCTTTAGGGGTTGAATATTAAAAAAAGATGAAACACGTGTTTCATTAAATTTTTTAAAGAATATAATTGCCAAGTTTGAAGTGGATCAGGCCAAGAAAACACGTTGCTCCATACAAACTTTGCAACCCCTTTTCACCCCCTTAGGGGTTGAATTTTCAAAAATCCTTTCTTAGTGCACGCCTACGTCACATAAGGAGTATTTGTGCAAAATTTCATGGTTCTAGACCCAGTAGTTTCAGCTGTGCGTTGATCGTCAGTCAGTCAGTCAGTCAGTCAGTCAGTTTTGGCTTTTATATATATAGATTGGGTATTTGCCGCATACACACTTCATCATCATCATCAGAACCCATGTCCCTCGCTGCCGAGCGCGGCTCTTGTTTCACTTTCATGAGGAGGTTAAGACCACCACCACGGTCCAACCCGGATTAGTGGATCAAGCAGTGCTGGTACTCCATCAATCAAAGCTGGTATTTCAACTAGCCCAATCGGCTCTCCATACAGCATTGCAGAAAATGTTTGATAAGCTCCAGCTATGTATCTTATCCTCTAATACATAGATTCAATATCAAAACAGATATATTTTTATACAATACAACGACAAACGAAACTACTTAGATTTCGTCTGCGCTATAAATGTCGTCGACCTTCGGTCTCTGCCAACATTCCAGCTTGGCCATCAAAGGCCGCAATAATGACCAAGCTTGAAAGCCGAAAAAACGTAGCTAGCTTAGTTTTAGGCCATCGTAGCGTGTCCAGCAAGGCAGTAATTGCGAACCACGTCTTATTGTATAGTGTTTTACTCTTATTAAAATATCACGAAAACAATAGGTATGAAAATGGTGCAGAAATATTCCCGTGCTAATGTTTAATATTTAATGTTACTCTGAAGTTCATAGTAGGCACGTTGGTGGGTATCAGCACTATCAGCCACCAGGCTTTGGTAGAAAACTTTCTTCCAAATCGTTAAATATCTATCATCCTTCATCAGCCATCATGATCTAAGACACGGTTAGAAACTGCTTCAATTAACAAACATATGGTTATGGCAAAAGCAGTCGCAGGAATTCGTTCAAGTCTTGGTGATCACGTCCTAGCGGAGTGTGAACTTTTGTTTTTACTATGCCACGTGCCAGACACTCTACCACTTCAGCGAATTTCATTAATTAATTCATAACAGAACTCACGCCTGCGCTTTGCCAAAGGTGGCGAGTATTGATCGTATTATTCGGCAAAAGCACCAGGAACACATGACTTGTGAAGATGTCTCACTGATCACTATTGGCAAGCCTTGCGCACTGCGTCCTCACAGTGCGCGAGGCTTGCCATACACAACATTGGACCGGCCGCGTGGGTGCCACGCGGTCGCTCCGACGGTGACACGAGCGTTTGTTATCACTACTGAATAGGTATATTTTTGATGGTTATATTTATTTTTATTATTTGGGTATTTCTGAGATCGCATAAATAAAAACCAACTGACTTTAAAAGCAACATGTGACTTATCACGTACCTACGATTGTTTTATACGAATAAATCCATTCCAGATATCGCTAGAAAATGTTTTCACATATTTTGGAAAATGTCTGTTTTTATATTAGCGTCATTTATTGGCCTAGAGTTATTATGATATTTGGTAAAAAACTTAAGTAATAAACTCTGAATTCTTGTTAAAATTTAGAGAAAAAGGACAAAAAGGGGGGAACTTTGTTGCACGGCCCGGTATTTTTCACCTATCGTAATGCAATTAGGTTTTAACGCAATCGCGAGGTCTATAACTGCTCACAAAACTACAAGTATTTAACTATTTCTGTTTGTCAATTAGGTGCCAATAACAATAGTAATAGTAATAAATACAATAGTCACTTGCACGAGACCAAACATTTTCGATTTTGACAACACTACCACCTGTCGTGGATCACCCAAACCGGAGCAGTTCCACCCAACACCAGCCACCCTCGGACGCAATAGTTCTCTGCGCTGTACAGAGATGGAAACACTTTATAGTTGCATTAAATTTTAATTTTAATTGCAATAAAATTTACCCGCAATTTTGTACGCCAACAAAGTGTGACGTCACTATGAATTGTGTGAAGACACGCCCATACGTGGGATCGACGAATCGCCCAAAGAAGACTTGCAGTACCACTAAAAACGTCAAGTGCAATGTAGATTTTCGGGTCCAATATTGGAGATGCTAGTAATAAAATTATTTTTAACTACCGATGTAATCTTCTGTTGGTACTCGATCAGGTATCTCGACCAACTGCCATCTCGGCCCAATTTTTATTATTTCATAAGAATCTTCTCCTGACAACTACAACTACAAAAAATATATGATGTACATTACCATGCAAACTTCCAACGAAAATTGGTATGAACGAGATATAGTAAGAAGTTTTTTTGTAATACGTCATAGATCGTAAAAAATACACTATTAATAAAACATCGATCAAAGTTACAACGAGCTACAAGAACTTTTAATCATGTTACTTGTTCTACTAGTTCTAGAGCGTTTAGTTCATAGCAAATTGAGCTCCTTTCTATCTCAACATAATCTTTTAAATCCGCTGCAGTCTGGCTTCCGTCCCGGACATAGTACAGTAACAACTCTCGTCAAAATTACTGATGACATACGACTGGGAATGGAAGCTGGCCAGCTAACAGTCCTTACTCTCCTTGATTTTAGCAACGCGTTCAACACCGTTGACCTTGACATCCTTCTGGCAACGCTGAGCTCTATAAATATATCTCCTTCGGTTACTGACTGGTTTCACAGCTATCTGTATGGGCGCCGGCAGCGAGTTCGCACTGAGGATAATTTTTCCTCTTGGTGCGAAACGAGCGCCGGTGTCCCGCAAGGCGGTGTCCTATCCCCTCTCCTCTTTTCTATATTTGTTAACTCTATATCTCATTCTCTTACTTCTTCCTACCACCTCTACGCAGACGATCTCCAAATCTACACGCAGGCTCATGTTGATAGGTTGGCAGATGCTATCGATAAAACTAATATGGATTTGTGTCGTATAGCTGAATGGAGTAAATTATTTGGATTAAAAGTGAACCCCAAAAAGACCCAAGTAATAATCATTGGGAGCTCCAGAATGATTTCCAAAATTGATTACCAAACTATCCCTCAAGTTACTTTCGATGGTGTCATAGTACCGTTCAGCTCCGAAATAAAAAATTTAGGAGTACTGTTCGATAGCTGCTTTTCATGGGGCCCACATCTGGCATACATCAGCCGAAAAGTATTTGCTTCTGGAGCCTCTCTCAGAAGACTACGCAATTTCCTCTCCACTGCGACTAAAGTAACGCTTGCAGAATCGCTTCTCCTTCCTATCCTCGACTACGCCGATGCATGTTACCTCGATCTCACGGAAGATCAGCTGAATAAACTTGAGCGGCTCCAAAATTATTGCATTCGGTTTATTTTCGGACTTCGGAAATATGACCACGTCTCCCAGTTTCGCTCTAAGCTCAAGTGGCTACCCATTCGCTTTCGCCGGAACATGCACATTATGTCACTCTTATATAACATTCTCTTCAATCCCTTCTCTCCTTCTTATTTAAAGCAACGGTTCGAGTTCCTTCACCTCTCTAACCATCACTTCCTTAGGTCATCAGAGAACCTCACATTAAAAACGCCTGTCCATAGCTCAGTATTTTACGACAAGTCTTTTACTGTGCAAGCTACGCGCCTTTGGAATGAGCTTCCGGTTGCAATCCGACAAGCTCAAACGCTCGCCACTTTCAAGAGCCGTCTCAAAGAGTTCTACCTCTCCAACTCACTACAACCTAACTGACAATTTATATTCATTTCCATACATATTACCTATATATCTGAATATATATTATATATAGATATATATATATATACAAGGTGTAACAGCAAGGTGTAGTAATACTGAAACTACGCATACACATACATATTTCGAAGTAGTCTGGAGGTACTATAAACGTAGTTACGTAGTTACGGTAATGAATTATTACACGTCAAAGTTTACTGCAAAACTAACCATCGTTCAACCCTAGTTATCAGCTGTGCAATGTCAGTGAACTTGAGGCATAGGCTAACATGTACAGTCTTACCCAACTTATATGGTGCGTCGTGAATCTTCGTTCGCGCAGAAAATAAAGTATGGTCCGAAGATTAACGAAAGAATGCTTAACACTTACAATCAACCTAAGATCACTATTATAAGGTTCATAATACACTGCAGCTGTTGCACATCGCAGTTCTACCTGCGCAGAAGATGAATTTTCAAAGCGCGGGAAATGCTATTGACCGCTATTGGTCGGCAGCCGCCCCGCCATCTTAGCGATCGCCGCGTGGCATGAGTGAGATGGAACTAACAGCTGCAGTGTATTATGAACCTTATAATAGTGATCTTAGGTTGATTGTAAGTGTTAAGCATTCTTTCGTTAATCTTCGGACCATACTTTATTTTCTGCGCGAACGAAGATTCACGACGCACCATATAAGTTGGGTAAGACTGTACACGTCTAGCCGGCGGCATTACTCGTAAAAGTTCCACCAAAAATTACTAGATGGCGCCAGGGTCGTTTCTAAGAAATCCTGCATCGCGCAAGCGTTGTGTGACCGGCGTAACGTGACGTCATCCGTATCATGTTAGGGTTGTAATATTTAGTTATTTTGTCAATTTGAGTGAAAAAATCGATTATCGATTTCAGGTTTTAGTACCCTGGCAAATGATTCATCACCAGGTACACATACCCACATTTCAATATTACTACACCTTGCCGATACACCTTGTATATATATATAATTATATAGTATATATTTTATATTTGTACGTATATGCATATTATTTGTTATATATCAATATATAAGTAGGTATTTGTATTTTAATACTCATTGTGTATTTCACACAATGGCCATTTATTTACACCGCCAGCCTCTGACTCTCCATTATGTCTTTCCATCCAAAGGTTGACTGGAAGAGATCGCTTTTAGCGATAAGTCCGCCCATTGTACTTTATATTAAGTTAAAACTCCTTTCTGTAATACCTTGTGTATTTTATAACTGTTATTGGCGTGCAATAAAGTATTTTCTATTCTATTCTATTCTATTCTTGCTGCTACGGAACCCTTCATGGGCGAGTGCAACTCGCACATGACTGCTTCTTTTTATATGTAAAAAAACTTTAACATTGATTATCGCAGAATTAAGTGTTACATACTTATCCGGTTTCATCAATGAACCCTCTATATAGATTTTACAGATGATTGGGTTTCGTGGTTTTGGGTTAGTGTAATTTCATCATAGTGTAATTTGGTCACACGCGAAACCTAGTATAAATCAGCCACATCTGTGTTTTGCTTTTTTTCGATGGATTACGAGTACAATATGGTCACATGCCCCCAATACGCGAATCCGCTAGCTTCCGATTCACGTGAAACGTACATTTATTTTCGATTATAGTTTTTCCGGTGCTGCGGTCTCTTGAGAATGATGCGACATAAATGTACCTACCTACGAGTACGGTCAAAGTAGGTACGTCTATACTGGAAATGCACTTCATTGAAAACTTAGCAGCTAACAAAATTAGAGGTTATTTGAGAATACCTACCTCCTTTTTATTCATTTATTAATGCAAAAATCGTCCGAAGGCAAACCTAAACTTCCGTTTAGGCGGGAATCCGAACGACCCTTTTTTTTTTTGTTTTAGTTATGGCTTCGCACGGTTTGTGCATATAGCCAGTGTCAAGTATTTTATTTTAATTTCATTCATTATTTTCATTAATTTCATTAAGAAAGTCACAGCAATATAGCAATCGTGGTCAAGTAGTCAAGTCAGTTATTTACAGCGTCAAAGTCACGATTCAGTAAAGTAGTGGATGCTTTACTGAACCTTCCTGGGAGTTTTGGAAAAAATGCGAAATGACACGTTTTTTGAGTCTATATCATTCGCCTACACTCGTGCACGTTAACGAACACTTAATGGTTAATATTCCACCAATATTACACATTAACACTCGAAGAAACACAAGTTTGAGCTAATAATACAAAACCAACAACGTCTCACTATCGGATTCCCGCCAAAACTCCCGAACGACCCTTATTCCAGCCGTCTAGCGAGAGCCTCTGATGTTGGTCGAGGCTCCTCGCTACAAGGCCGTAGCGAATGCAAACCATTGTTATGCCACATCGCTGTCAAAACACGCGATGTATTAGGTCATTGAAGTCGGCGTCATATTATCTGCTACGCCAACAGTAACTGCCAGAGCGAGTAAGGTATATCATTAAGTAGAAGCCCGTCCCTGTCGCACCAGCCCGTGCGGGCGAGGTTGCCATGTTATGGTAGTCTGTAGGAATTTTTCCTCCACTCAAATCAGTAATTTAACGAGAATGTCACTCGACTATTAGTAAGATTCAGTAACTCCGTCTGTGGAAAGAATATAAATACGAAAGTCAATTAAACACTTTTAAATCGACATTACTAGCTAGCAGCCCATAACATTAATGAGACAAAATGTAATATGGGCACATAATATTCAAATTACTATGTTATTCTTAATTCATTGCTAATATAAATATGTACATTAATATTAGTAAAAAGTAGCCGGCAGTTTCTGACCTTCCATACTCAAAGGAATAGTCGAATACAGAATGATGGCAGTTATTTTGTTGCAATAATATGTCTTGTTGCCATGTTCGTAAATCGATTTTAGGGAGTTTTGGCGGGAATCCGATAGTGAGACGTTGTTGGTTTTGTATTATTAGCTCAAACTTGTGTTTCTTCGAGTGTTAATGTGTAATATTGGTGGAATATTAACCATTAAGTGTTCGTTAACGTGCACGAGTGTAGGCGAATGATATAAACTCAAAAAACGTGTCATTTCGCATTTTTCCAAAACTCCCAGGAAGTTTCAGTAAAGCATCCACTACTTTACTGAATCGTGACTGACGATGTAAATAATTGACTTGACTACTTGACCACGATTGCTATAACATTGTTGTGACTTTCATTGAGAAATTAAGAAATATATAAAATAAAATACTTGACACTGGCTATATGCACAAACCGTGCGAAGCCATAAATAATAAAAAAAAATCGATTTTAGTATGAATTTTTAAACAACCCTAACGTAATTGGGTAGTTGCACCACCGCGCACCGTAGGGACTTATATTGAATTGGAAATAGATATTTTTTTAACGTTATTAAAAACCAACACGGGTTTCGTTTCGATATTTGAAAAACCCACAACGACACATAGCTAATAACTACACGATATTATCAGGCAGGCTTATTGGTTACAATAGGTCCTGCCTGTCCGTGATTACAGATCGGTCCCATAAAATAATATTATATATTATTATTTTATTTAGTGCTCGCATTCCACTAGACAAAGGTCCCGTGGCGCAAGCAACGACAAAAATATGTATTTCTTTTTACTATCTAGTAATCTGAATTCCCCGCCGCATAAGGCTAGTCGTGTTCTCGGAGAATCTTGTCACCGCGATCTAGCAAGCCCCTCCCCTCGACACTAACGCCACCTAGTTCATTTTCATGTTACTAAATCCACATACTCCACAGGGGCGGATGATTGTGAGTTGGTAGGTAGGTAGTAGGTACCTATTGCCAATATAATGCGCGTAGTCGATGGATTTTTTTACCCGACTGCCGAAGGAGAGTTATGTTTTTCAAGCGTATATATGTATGTAGGTATGTATGTATGTCTGTCTAATTCTTTGTGCCACTCTACAACCTAAACCACTTGACGGATTTCAAGATATGAGGTGTCATTAGATTCGTGTCAGTTGTGGGAGTGCTATAGGATATCTTTTTTACATGGTTTTGCCCGAATTAAAAATAGAGGGCGTTTTAGGGTTCCGTACCTCGAGAAGAAAAAACGGAACCCTTATAGAATCACTTTGTTGTCCGTCTGTCTGTGTGTCAAGACACTTTTTCCCCGGAACGCGTGAAAGTATCAAGCTGAAATTCATATCTAATACTGAGGTTGAAAAACTAAAACTTCTAAGCCAATGCAATCAAAAGATACAACCGGTTATGCTGCAAATTTCGCAATTTTTCGCCACTCGCAAGGGAATCAAAACCTACAGGGTACTTCCCGTGACTCAGAATCTTGAAATTTGGTACGAAGCTACGTCTTATACTTAGCAAAAATAAAAATAATATTTTTAATTATTTTGAACTTACTACACCTTTCCTAATGAACGGGAGGTATTGCATTGAAATTAATATCAAATACTCAGGTCTATAATACCTTTAAGCTGAAACAAAATCAAACTTCTATGTCAACGCAATCAAAAGAAACAGCAATTTAAGCCGCATATTTTGAAACTCGCAGATACTCGCAAGGGAATCAACACCTAAAGTATCTTGAGATTTGGCCTGAAGCAACCTTTTATAACACACATAAAGGAAAAATTCTAATACCTTAAATTTGTATTTACTACTATTTAAATAACTTTACTTATATACCTACGACGGACAGACAGACAGACAGACGGACAGACATGACGAATGTATAAGGGTTCCGTTTTTTACCTTTGGCTACGGAACCCTAAGAATAGCTTAAGTCATACAAATTCAAATTCACAAATTTTCAACTTATTTGAAAAACGTTTATATAATTATGTGTTTTGTTGTCAAAAGCTAGCCTATTAAGTATAAAAATACGAATGACACGCGGTAATTTTATAACCGTATGTTATGTATGGTTTCTAATAGTTTAAATTACAGTCAGAGGTTAAAAACAAACATAAGAAATGTCAACATGCCAGTAGGCCACAAGAGCATCACTCAAGTTCTAGTTCTATAAAATGCTGATCGCCTGGTACCGGCGGGGCACAACCACCTGTTGCCGCCTTTAGCATACCAGAGTAGAGCAAGCAGTGCCATCTAGGCTATGAACTACTCAACTTTCCATGGCTCCGCTCATTGATAGAACGTTCAGGTGTGAGTCGTGTAACGACAAGGTGTGCTGAACACACTAACGCAAAAAACTTTAACTGCTCCACATAATGCTACTTGCCTGGTACCTGTTGGAAGACAGTTATACCTGTTGATCCTTCCACTGAATGCGGAGAATGGACGAATGAAACAGGAACAAATTGATATCGCTTAAACAAATGAGTGACTAAACAAGTGAACGCCGATGGTCTCATCTAGGTACTCGTAACATTTGTTTGTTTATCAAGACATTCATTAATTGCTTATGCATTACAAGTTTTTGTTTAACTTGCACATTTTTTATGTTTAAGTCAAATCTCGCAACCCCAATGAGAATCACTTCCTTTTATTTATTTTTATCTCATTAATACGGTTTACATCAATACCATGTATTATATTAATAATTATAACAATTACAAATTATTACTAAACACAATCATTGATTCCTTTCACAAAACACACACTCGGACAAAATAACCTGCCATCCATCCGCAAAAAGATCACAGTCTGGATGGACTAGCTGCCAGGACACGATGAGTGTGTTAAGGGTGAGCGGTATGGGTGAATTGTATCGCGCAACATTACGACACCGTGACCAAGTGAAAGAAAGCGGCCAAGTGCGAGTCGGACTCGCCCATGAAGGGTTCCGAAGCAACAAGTAACATGATATAAAAGTTCTTGTAGCTCGTTGTAACTTTGATCGATGTTTTATTAATAGCGTATTTTTACGATTTATAACGTATTAAAAAAAAGATCTCGCTCAAACCAATTTTCGTTGGAAGTTTGCATGGTAATGTACATTATATATTTTTTTTAGTTTTATCGGTCTCTTATTTTAGAAGTTGGAGGGGGACACATTTTTCCACTTTGGAAGTGTCTCTCGCGCAAACTGTTCAGTTTAGAAAAATATGATATTAGAAACCTCGACATCATTTTTGATGACCTATCCATAGTTATCCCACACGTATAGGTTTGATGAAAAAAGTAATTTTGAGTTTCAGTTCTAAGTATGGGGAACCCCAAAATTTTTTGTTGTTTTTTTTTCTATTTTTGTGTTAAAATCTTGCGGTTCACAGAATACATCTACTCACCAAGTTTCAACAGTGTAACTTGTAACTTGTGTAACAGGTCTTATAGTTTCGGAATAAAGTGGCTGTGACATACGGGCGGACGGACAGACAGACAGATAGACATGACGAATCTATAAGGGTTCCGTTTTTTGCCTTTGGCTACGGAACCCTAAAAACTGGTGTCTCCTGCTAAATCGGTAGCTGTCAGGAACAAAAACCGACACAGCACATCATACAGATCAGGCGCATCAATCTGCCCTCTAAAATTTTTGCACATGTCTGTAAGCCGATGCTTTTTTTGTTCCGTCTGATTTTCAACAAATTATATCCTAGGCAACCCAGGAGAGATTTTGTGAGGTACAAATATGGAAAGTATCAATTTAGACGCATGTAAAGATACATCAATAAAGCCCTTTGTACCTTTTCGAGTATCAGCGAATATTTGCTCTCGTGCGCGTTCCATACGCACACAGCACTAACTTGCTACGGACCAGTACCCCGAAAATAGTCTGATAACGTCGTGGTTGTGACAGTCATTAGAGTTTCTCAAGAGGAAGCCCAAACTCCTAAAGGGCTCCTTAGCTAAAGCGATTACGTAGTCGAGGTCAAATTTATTAGGACACGTACAACAATAATAACATGATTAAGTACACGAAGTATGTTAGTATTTTATCAATGAATCTTGCTTTAGCATAATATGGAATTCCCTTAATCGTCCGATTACCCTATCAATATTTATTCTTAGACTAGCGATTATTTTAGTTTGTCGAACTTCAGTTATTGATAATTTTGCACCAGCATTTACATTCGATGACCTTAATAGTTTAATACCTTACTAGTAAGAATCTGTTCAAGGTACATGAAGCCTCTGTCAGCTTAGATACAAGTTCTTTCTTGTAATCCATCTAGACAGTTACAGTTTTCTACTACACTAACATCACCTGTTCTACCCTTGAGAAACATAACCATGACCAAACCATGAGGTGTGCATTATATTAATGTAGTGTGCTTATTATGTAACAAATAATAATCATCTTAAATGATTTTCTAAAATAAATCAAATTTCATATTAAAAAGTTTTCTTTTATGAATAGGTAAGTACAAATAAAATCTGATTCACCTTTATAGCCTTATCGGCGAAGAAAACCAGTAAGGCTAAGTGTACGGGAGACAGCCAGTCTTAAAAAAATATGATACGCTCCGCCTACTTAAAACAACGGTCAAGGGTGAATCCTACTACGCCAATGCTTCATTCACCAGAATGAAGCAAGCTCCACGCAATCCTGATCGCCTGGTGCATACAGGAAAGAAATCTCCTGTTGCGCAAACTCCACTAAACATCACAACCGCCCAGAGCCACAGATTACTAAATATTTAAGCATGAAGGAAGAGGATCCAAATCTATGAAACAAAATTACATGAAGTTTAAGTTTCATTACATTTCTAACGTAATATAAATGATACTCAATGAAGTGAACGCATACTAAATGAAGATAATAACAATATTTACCTTGGATATTAACGTTTTAATTCAGTATCACTATTTTTTCATACAAACCTGCACGGCACCCTATCTCATTAAATTTAACGAGGCTGACATTTTAACTTGCCTTTGACATTGTTCTTTGCCCGTAATGTATGTCGTTGAGAGTTTCTTAATTGACTGTCATTTGGCAACGTTCACTTGTTCAAAACTCACATTTGCTTGCCGTAGATGACCTGAAAATCCAATGAGAGGCGTGTACCTCAACGTAACAGGCCGCGTTTTATGGTTTGTTTTTTTTTTATTATCGTACTATTTAGAGCTGTTTAGTGTTTGTATGGTACTTTTGACTATCACTTATAAAACTTTTTCATTTTTTTTTTCATTTAAACTGTTTTCATTACTTTCAAGAACAATAGTTTTGAGAGCAACATCATACCAAAATTCATCAAAAATTAAATAAGCGTCGTTTTATATGATCAGATTTTGATAGTGTATAGCCGACTAAAGATGAAATTATTTATCGCAAATTAACATGATACAAAAAATTTTAAGTTATTATGTATAACTTCGTGCTCATACAGAGTAAGTTTATTCGCAAGCAAAGGTACTGATTGTGCACAAGAAGTGTCGCCGTCTTCCTCCTACTAACTTATGGGAGCCTGGTAGAAATGGGCATCGGAATACGTTCGGAATCTAGTTCATTGAAGAGCTGAAAAGCGGCACAGGGGTCGAAGGCGACCGCTGCTCGAGGCGACTCGAGCGGTACTACCAATGGCAGCGTACGTAACGCCAGACTCCTCATCCTGTGGAGTCCTCAGTGCGCAGACTCCGCGGCTGAAAGCGATTCCTAATTTCGGCGCTCCTCTCATGGTCCATGCTAAAACGGTGGTTGAAAAACCGGTTTGGCATGGACATTTTGCAACTCGTGCGGGTTCAAGCCCAGTCAGAGCAACTTTGTTTTGCAAATATTATTTTGCTCCTGAAATACACGAAGCCTTGTGACTACTATCTGCACATATTTTGTGATTTTTTTTAATGTTTAATGCAAGATGCACGCATTTTTAATATTTCCATGTTACTTACGGAACAGTTATCTACGGCAGGATTGGGGAATCCAGGGAATTCAGACAGATTTAAAGAATAATTTTTATTTATCAATATAGATTAATGATCATGTTATTTAAAATTATAAAGATATTTTGGGAAAGTTGTCCACTTCTTGTGAAAGGCATAGAACGTTAGTGGCATATCGATCTGCCGCCAAATGGATAAGATAGACATTATTATACCAACAATAAAAATCATTAAAACTGCAGTAGTTACTTATGATAATGGTAAACTAACAATAAGTACAGATAATTAAATGGCCAAAACTAATTTTTTTTCTTTTATTTCTATTTTGCGAACAATATAAAGACACTAACTACTAATAAGCTACGCCATTTATAATAACGCTCTTCTTGATGAAGGCTACACGTAATTTTTATATCTGAATAATTTGCCGTCCATCCAAATGAATCCCATTTGGAGTACTTTTTTTGTAAGGTAAGAATTATTTATTTACACAATTTTAAAATGGTAAAACCTAATCTAATTTGGTTTCTTTGTTCTGAGAACAAACGGTCCGTAATTAATTTCAGAGTATTTATTGTCTACAGGTATGTACGTACATAGGCTTATTATACTTCAAGTTATAAAAAATAAACGTCAATTGAGGGATGAAAGCGAAACTGCGATTAGACGGTATTTTAAACTGGCCTCGTGGCGCAATGGATAACGCGTCTGGTCACGGACCAGAAGATTCCAGGTTCGAATCCTGGCGAGGCACCTTTTGCCATAAATTTATAACTTTCTTCGGTTTCGATTTCGGGTCTAAGCCAGGAACTTTCGTTAACCGGTATTTTGAAAATATAATAATAATTCAATATAATTTAACACCTTTTACTTAGTAAAATTCTTGAAAAAGCTACTTGAAAATTCGCTATAGACAATTAAACCAAGTTTAAGTAATCAGAAAATGGTAATGAACGCGGTGAGCGAGATGCGCCGCTACTACAGCCGCAAGGTGGTGGACGTGCTGATCAAGGTGACGCGACGCACCCTGGACCTGATCATGAAGCAGTTCGCTGCAGACGGAGACCAGGCGCCGGCGGACGATGGTGAGCACACGCTCGGTTAACCGGCTCTCCATTCTACTGCGGTGCTGTCAGCTGTTGCTCACTCTTTTGTGTTGAACAATCACTACGTATGAACGGATAAATATGCTCTATAACTCACTAATGTTCTACAATAAAAACAAAGTTTATTATTCCAGTAGTTAACAACAGCTGTTAATTAAATTAAACCATCCGAACGAGGACGTCTTCACTCATTCCATGTTTTATTACGTCTCCATCTCTGTAGCGCGGAGAGAACTACCGCGTCCGAGGGTGGCTTCGTAGAACTGCTCCGGTTGGGGGGCTTTACGATAGGTGGTGGTGTTTTTGAAAATGTTAAGCTTTAGAATTAATCATATTATCATTGCAGGGTTGGGTTGAGTAGTGAGTCAAACAAAAGTACTTTAACTACAAAAGTGTTTCATTAAACATGTTACAACAACTCACATCGACATTGCTTACGGATTTCCAATTTTTCAGTAGAAAATAACCGATTATATATTTATTTATTTATTTTATTGTATTGATTTATCGTTAAACTCATTAGGTATATACTATTGGTATGTATGTTATAAACCCCTTATTTGTGTAATTATTAGAATGTACGAGTATGTATTCATAATTTGACACTGATGTCTACCGACCCAACCCTATTCCTGCTGTCTATCTTGTCCATCCAAAGGTTGTCTGGCAGAGACCGCTTTAAGCGATAAGACCGCCCATTGTCCCTATTTTAATGTTTGCCCTTCTCATGTTCTTTACATCTTTGTGTCAATAAACATTTATTTATCTATCTATCTATATAAAATATTCTCCATGTCAATAAATATTTTAATTATTGCTTATACGGGACCACTTTCCGTGATGTTACCAACTTTATACCGAAATCTGCGTTAGATTAGTACGCCCGAGTCAACCGTTTGCTTCATATGCTACGGCGTAGCGCTGCTACGAAAAACTGTAGCAAAACGTTCACCGTCTTACCACAAAACTTTGGCCAGAGTTAAACAGATGTTTCTAAAATTACGTTTCACAAAATTGACGTCCATGCACTAAGACCGCGTTCTTGCCACAAAAGATTTAAACCCAAGTTAAACAGTTGAGTCAGATGAGTCTAAATATTTTCTCCACAAAACAACGTCTAACCCTCGCTTTTTCCAACTGAATAACAAATTCACAAATAAATAATTAGGTATGCCAGGATTGAGTAACGTCCGAAATTAATAATCAATCCAATCCAAATTTTGCTATCTGGGATTGATATCACAATCCATTTTTAGGTTCAAACGTGCCAATTACCCATCCGTGGATTGGTTTATAAAGGCACGCAGATTGAATATCGATCGAACGATAGACAGCAATCCAAGATCGATTTCAATCTTGGATAGGAGATACAATAATTTCGGGCGTAAGACAACGCGAGTGGTAGACGTCCAAAGGTAGTAAGGTTTCCAAGATTCGACAAATATCATAACTCTAGGCTTGAAAATGACGCTACAGCAAACTTCCGCCCCCCTTTTCCCCCATTTCCCGAACTATCAAAAATCGCTCTCGACAAAAAAATTGCCAAAAATCAAAGAACCTGAACCGAATCTCGTAAAAATAGGTTGAGAAATGCGACCTGCAGCCCGGAATAAACATCCGGATAAAAGCAGAATCGGCCACTCTTAAACCCTTTGAGACCTTCGCTCATTTCGTTGGCTCGGTTAATTATGATTATGACACGATGTGTAGGTGAGAATCTTTACACAACAATGTACCAGGGTATAGCACACACGCAGAAAGTTTCACGTCAACGACTTTTTTAACCAAGAAGGTCGGAAATCTTTCTGCTTAATTTAACTCAAACGTGTGCAAAAACAAACAAAAAAACTGGCCAAGTGCGAGTCGGACTTGCACTTGCACGAAGGGTTCCGTACCATTATCTATAAAAACGGCAAAAAAAACTCGTTTGTTGTATAGGAGCAACCTCAATATTGATTAGATTCAGTTTTCTTAGCATTTGTTGTTATAGCGGCAACAGAAATACATCATCTGTGAAAATTTCAACTTGTGAGATACAGCGTGGTGACATACGGACGGACGAACGGACGGACGGACAGCGGACCCTTAGTAATAGCGTCCCGTTTTACCTTATGAATACGGAAACCTAAAAAAAACGAAAGAACAATAATATTATAAGACATATTATTATACTTAATTCACTCCTGCATAGAAGTCATAGGACTCATTTCATGTATTTATATTCCAATATAATTTTGTGAGAATGTGTCCTGAACGCATTATGAAAACTGCGAAGAAGAAAGAACAATCTCATATCATTCCGAAAAGTCGATAAGTGATTGCTGCAGGTACTAGGAGATAAGAAATCACGCGGAGGCAGCTATTTCGTTCGGTGCTGAATATTTTTGTACAAACTTTCTCGCGCCCCACAATTTACAACGACTGCGAGCCCGAACCGCTAAGACAGTCCGAAACGTCGATACATCCGACTGCTGCGGGTACTAGGACAACAGTAATTGCATGGAGTTAGCTCATTCGGCTTGTGTAATAACAGTAACTCCTATTATAGTAAGACGTGACCCGCTCAGCCTCTTCGACCGTGTACGTGTAAAGACAGAGTTGTAACTCAAGAATGGCTGAATCGATTTGGCTGAAAATAGGTAGGAAGGTAGCTGAGAACCAAGAGAAGGATATAGGATACTATTTATCCCGTTATCATTGGAAAATTTTGAAACTGGGTGAAATATGTCTGATAAAATCGGGTTCTACAGTTGACTACTGTCACTCATTTCGACTCATAGAGACAATGACAGGACAACGTCTGTCGGGTCAGCTAGTAATTTGATAAAAGAAACCATATTACAATGCCCCAAAACTATATTTTAAACGCGATACAAATCTGTGAACGGACCCTAAATCTGCGGTCAAGTGCGAATCGTGGCATCGTGGCATCGTTTCAACACATTATCCTTGTAATGCTTATCGCCTGGTACCTGAGGAATGGAAGCGGGCTGTTTCACTGAACGTTGTCGGAACAGAATAGAGCACAGCCTAATAAATTATAAGGCTGTTTGAAGGCGCTGAAGACTAATTACACCCTGAAAATGCGGGGAGGTGCGAGTCGTGCTATGGTTACTTAGATTTAGTTTTAGAACTTATTCTCAGTTTTTAAGAAAAACTACACAACATTCAAATCATTACACAGTGAGGGCAGGAAGTGCAGCGGAACCCGCAGAAGAGGCCAAGCGGCGCAAGTACGAGTACGTGACGTCTAGTGACTACATATTTGTGCCACTCGGCTTCGAAACTTTTGGTCCATGGGGTCACAGTTCCAAAAAAAAATATTTGTCATCTGTTTACACAGCTGGTCGACGCCGTCGGTGACATAAAAGGGCTGGCTCTTATCTCGCACAGAGAATAGCCATTGCTATTCAGCGAGGTAATGCAGCCAGTGTTCTTGCCGCACGGACAAGGTTTAGATTTCGCTAGTTTTAGTTTTTTTTATAATTTTTGTTAACTTGTTTTCTTTCATCGAATAAAAAGCAAATTACACAGTAAACATTTTAAAAATATCAAAGTCATTTACTGCATTTATATATTACTGCATGTACTCGTATATAACATGACAAACGGCTAGACCGGTTTAGCTGGATTTTTTGTTGCGCATACGTAATTATCCAAAATAAGCGAGAATTGACCTTTTGTTAAGTACCTAACTACCTACTTACCTAGGTATTCATTTTAGTTCAGATTAACTTAATGTTGGTTGGTAGGTATTTCGTGAAATGTTCCGTAAAAACACGCGCAGGCTTAAAGCCAGGTTTCCTGCGTTTGTTCGCAGCACCTTCGGCTTTACACTTTCCACGCAGGCGCTATACAGAAATATAGGCCTGTAAGCAATTTACAACTACCAGGATAACATAACTTATAAGATAATGCAAGACAACGACAACGCTATAAACATGAAATATAACTCATGACGATGACAAGATGATGGTGTATGGAGATTGGGTTGTTTTGTGTCCAACTTCACTTGTCACCAAAACACTACGAAAAAGTGATTTGCTACTAAAAGCGCCTCGCGGTTTCACTCGCGTTAACTAATATCCCGCGGGAACAGTTTACGGGATAAATAGTAATCTATGTCACCCGGGGATAGTGCAGCTTCCCAACAGTGAAATATTTTTTCTAATCGTTTCAGCAGTTTCGTAAATATCAAATTCAAGATGACCACCCCAAAATGGCGAATTTAATTTTTTTTCTTAACGTCCTCCATATGGATTGTCAAATTAATGGGCTTGACAAGAAAAATACTATCCCACCAAAACCATTCTGTAAAAAACTAGCCAAGTCTATAATGGAGCTGCTTGTTTATGTTTAAAAATGTCTTTATTATTATAGTTAATGTTTCGCCTAACTTCGGAACTAAATTACCTACAGACTTGGCATTTGTTATTTTAAGTATGTGATTGTGTCTTACTGGATGACGAAAATTTTTGCGTTCTGGTCTTATCCAGAGATTCTCAAATAGGGGCCGTAAAATGCGGCGAAATGATTCCAGTAAAGGATGATACGGCAGTGTTGGCTTCGCGTTTGACATGGCGGGGGCACTGCCGTGCCCCCCGATACAATACACTATGACAAATTTCTAATTCAAAATGGCCTGTTTAACTTGAAAAAAAATGTAAACAATATAGTTTATCGGTGGTTATCAATTTATTTATTTAACTATTATCCCTAGCACGTTCACTGCCAAGAAAAAAAGCAGTCATTTTCATTCGGGCCATGACGGTCAATGCTGGGCGACAGGTAACATTTCCGTTCGGGCCGCGTCGCCCACTGGTGACCGCGCATCGGACGTGTTTTTAAACCTCTGTGGTGAGCCAGCGGACAGAGAAATCTAACTAATTTGTATGAAGAGAGACCCGCGCGGCCCTGCAGTATAAGCTATATGCCTTGGTTTTTGCAAACGAATCACAGCTAAGGAAAAATTTGCTGGTTTTCTTGTTGCTTACATTTTCTTAGAAAAACGTTATGGATTTTATCATAATTACCCAAATATTAGATAGATTAAAGCATAAATTATAAATCCTAAGTATCTAAAATGGTTTATTTGTTTGGTACTTTTTACAACATAATACCGGCTGAACCATTTTGATAAAAATAAATATAAATAGAAAAAATAATAGGCTAAACCCTTTCGAATGGATTTTGGAGTATTTATCTGCCACATATAATATTATATAGTGTTACCTCTTCTTCAAGTAGCCTCGCCTTTAAAACCAGTAAATGGGCTACCCTTTCATTAAGATCCCATTGAAGGGTTACCATTTCATTTTGGTATTCAATTGAAAACCTTCCATTTGGTTTCTTCGGGTATTGCACAATGCACAGGCCTTGAGATAGGTTAGATTAGAGCGTAAGTTTTATATTTTGAACAAACATTCATCATGTTTGTTCAGCGGGAGTATGCTCGGAGGGAAGATGGCAAAACAAAAGGAATTGTACTTCAATAAAATTTATCACCAAAAATAAAATGATTTCTAAGTTGATTGTTATAACGACCATAGGTACTTGATTGTACCACCATAGGTGTTGCAACGTAGTTTAGTTTTCAAGTTTTAGTTGCTTGCTAGTCAACATGCTATTTTGTACTTATGCGACGCCATGAGGGATCAAATTACACCGCTTCGAACTGGTATGGGTTACCGTCATACTATTTGAAGGGGCTACCCAACCGATTGGGTTTTTGATTAATACCCTAAACAATGAATCATAATGGTTACCATTTCAATACCTAACCCGAATTGGTGGGTTTTAAAAGGGCTACCTGTTGAAATAGGTTATCGTTCAATAGTGTTACCAATATGTTGTGGGTTTTTATTAAAACATTCAAATAAACCTAATCAATACCCGTTAAAAAGGTAACCAAAATCGTCCCTGCGCACGAGTGAGGCGCAGGCGGGTGGGCGACGCGGGGACCGCGCGGCCTCCTGCAACGTTTTTTCGGTTTTCTCTCCATAGGGGCCATGACGGACAATGTTGGGCGACGGTCAGTAACTCTTTAAAAAACAATACTACGTAGCCTGTGTTGAATTAAACTTGTATTTTTACGTATAATCTATTCATTAAACCAATAAAACACAATGACGTTTTTTGGCCGTTTCCATGTTTTTCGGTTGGCCCAGTGCTAAAGTCGAGTGTCGCCCACCATTGACCGTCATGGCGTTGAACGTGCTAGGGAACCATTAATTTTTACGGGATAAAAGGTAGCCTATGTGTACCGGGGATAGCATAGCTTTCCAACAGTGAAGGAATTTTTCAAATCGGTTCAGTAGTTTCGGAGCCTATTCATTACAACCAAACAAACAAAGTTATCCTCTTTATAATATTAGTATAGATATATGCTCTAATGACTATGGAATACACCAGGGTATCAGATAGCTAGAAGAGGTGCTTTTGGTGGAATGAGCCAACCCTATTCAAGAGGGTGAATAAGTGAGATAGACTGATCGGGATGCCGTAGGAGTTGTGAATAAGCTATATCGATGGCATTGGATGAGGAGGATGGCACTGTGCGAGCGGAAGGCAGAGGCACTGTGATGCTAGAAGCGGAAAATAAGTCCTTTATCATAGTTTCGCGGTTAGCGATACTACTGTTCCAATATTAACCCACTTAAAATTGCTTTAAAGTCACTTTAAATTTGTTCCCAATATACTGAATTTGTTTCAAAGGTATGATTGTTACATACAACATACTCAACAACTTATCGGTATCGCGTTTCTTGTCTAATGTGATCGCTACCCATTCTTATAACACAAAATGGGTGCTATTCATAATTAGTAAATAAAGGATGGAGAGATGCAGAAAGGTAAATGTATGAATGAGACAAAAAAAACAATTCTAAATGCTCTTATGTAAAGCACGGATTTAGGATTTTGGTTTGGGACACCATTTTTGTGTGATTTAATTATTTTATCTGTTGTCCGTAAAGTTTGTTTTTCGAAATATGTTCTAAAACAATAATTATAGTGAGACCCAACCGTCTTAAGTCTCGGTTGTAATTGGTTGATAGCAGTCGTTAAGCCACATCAGACTCCCCTAGATAATCTCCGATACTAGGGCTAGCCCAACCTCATACACAAACAACCAACCTTTTAATTATTTTCAAATCATTCCTTATGTTATTGCATAAGTTCGGGGTATACCACAACCATAGCGCAGAATTAGTGAGCGCAAAACTCTATTTCATTGTTATCTTATGTCTTTATGGTACATAATTTCACATAATAATTCAACAAACTAACGAGGGAACAAAGTATATTATTCGTACTGGTAGAATAAATTTGTTCGGTCATTACTTTGTTGCGTTAAATGCGACAGCCTGGAGATCAATGTATCTTTATGGTTTTATGAAATTCTTCAATTTTCATCGGTACCCACGTCGGCTTTGCGCTTTGCGAGTTGAGCAATGGTGGCAAGCAACATAGCCCCCATCGGTCTTCCCTTAGGTCCACGCCATCGGCTTTACTTTTCCCGCGCACGCGCCATACAGAAATATAGGCCTGTAAGCAAAGCGCGAGGACCAGGACAGCATAGCTTCTAAGAGAACGCAAAATATTTACGACGGTGAAAACATCGTCTTGGATTTTCAACCTTATTGGTTGTGGTGGTGGATTATGACCTAACCCTCCTCACGATAGTGAGGGGAGGCCTTTGCCCAGCAGTGGGACAGTTACAGGCTGAATTATTATTATTATTATATTATAATTATTAATTATACGTTAAACATTTTGAAGGATCGTATCTCGTTAACTATGATGTAGATAAATAAAATGATAGAGAAATCAAATTAGAGCAAATGTAGTATTAGTTATTAGTTTAGATATCAACTTTCCTCCAATGTTAAGGTTTTATTTGACAAAATATCTAAAAGTGCCGCTAATTCCGAAATTAGACATGAGAGAGCGAGCGGGATCACCACAAAGTCAATGAAAAGGATTTTTAATAAGGGCCACTACCTTCCATGTATAAATAACGTCTATGATATATAACACATCCAAAAATGATGAATCGCGGACCTTTTTTCACATAAGTAAGTAGGTACCTACTCATAATTATTTTGTCGATGTTTGTCATCACACTGTTAAAAACTTGCGCACAGACGAGGTGACCTCTTTTAGAAATCGGTAGATTTATAGGAAGATTCGCCCGGGACAGCCTTACAAAACCGGCCAAGTGCGAGTCGGACTCGCAAACGAAGGGTTCCGTACCCTTATCTAAAAAAACGGCAACAAAATTACGTTTGTTGTATGGTAGCCCCCT
The DNA here is from genome assembly GCA_905147375.1 of Hylaea fasciaria. Classification (NCBI taxonomy): domain Eukaryota; kingdom Metazoa; phylum Arthropoda; class Insecta; order Lepidoptera; family Geometridae; genus Hylaea; species Hylaea fasciaria. The sequence continues at coordinate 2,235,239 of LR990192.1, forward strand.
TATATATTTAATTTATTCGGTTTTTAGTATTTGTTGTTATAGGGGCAACAGAAATACTATGTACATCATCTGTGAAAATTTCAACCGTCTAACTATCACGATTCATGAGATATAGCCTGGTGACAGACAGACGGACCGACAGACAGACGGACGGACGAACAGCGAAGTCTTAGTAATAGGGTCTCGTTTAAAAACGCGCAGTTGTCTTAAAATTTGAGGACGTCATATGGGCATATTCGTAGAATAAATTCCCAATGGGCGCGGCTTAGGTAATGTTTTTTTTTTTACAGTAGTTTATTTAACTTGCAATGTCAAGCCAGACCTATATTTTTGCGTGAACCGTTTTAGTAAATGCGACCGCGTTCATTAGACGGCGATAGATTTAATCTTTTGTGGAAAATAACATGCATGTTCACCTCTTTAGGATTCATGTCATCTTGGTAGTTGAATTTTTTCATCGAATAAAACACGACGAAAGTCTAGCTGCATGGGACCATGATGCTTTCTTTGTCTTTCATGGAAAACACCGCAGCGACGCCGGTGGGTGGCTGCGCTGCGTTCATGGGAATCCTACCCCCTCGATGCAGTGTAGTCGCAACTCACTTATGGAAATATCTAACCACTATTTCCCATTAAGCGGGCAGGAACTCTTTCTATGGGAATTCTGCCTCGCAGAGTACCAGAGCTACAGATACGCCAAAGAGTTCTATCTAGTTTGAAGTACGATGAGAGCCAATATTTCAATCGTCAGTTAAAGAGTAAAATAGGATTTCTTACATCGGTAGAACAATTTTAAATTTCTATAGTCAGACACCGGTTATCTGCGGAATCAAAAATGAATGAAATTTATTAGACTGCATCTTCACAAATATAAAATATAAATTATTTTAAAACCATGTCACTAAAAAGAAAAATATAAAAACGTTCAGTCTTACCTAAGCAGAAAACAAATCGAGCGATCAAGGAAATTATATCGATCCGCTGCTTTAATTCATTGCTACGTGAAATAATAACACATCATTTAACACACGTTCCCATAATATCTTACAAGGATTACAAATATGTACATACATACATATATAAACGTAATGTTAAAGATACATTTATTATGGTAGGGGAGCCCAAGCGGGGATTTCGGGATTTACTAAAGCGCGGCAGATTAATATACAGGGGGATACCTTGTACCCGGTTAAGTACCTCCACAAAACATGAGGCCCATATATAAGGCCGCCCGTGAAGGATACAGGATCAGATTAGTAAAAAAAAATTGACCATCAGAAATTCTCGAGCGCGTCAGATTAAGGTAGGATGAGTTAATTACATCCTAAAAAGTGTATATTCCACTAATCTGACAATTTGAGAGAGACGTAAAAAAATGGGAGGGCAACAAAGTTGTAAAAAAAAAACGTCATCTCGACATTCTCGAGCGTAGCTAAATTTTTTTTAATTTGGAGGAAATAATTCAAGAATAATGAAAAATATATAATCTGACGATTTCCGCAAGCCGAAATAACAAAAATTGGTCGATAAAGTTAAATGCGTGCAGCTGCGTGATGCCTACATTTCCTTCTCCGCGTTTCTGATTTCCTGTGAATTTGAACCGATTCAGACCGATAAATTTTGATAAATTTTGAAAAATCTTAAAAAAAAACAGATTTTTTTTTTAAGTGGTTTTTTAGGAATAACTTTTAACCGGCTTTATCGATCAACTTCAAAACTAATCCGTCTTTGAGCTTAAAAAACCACGTCGATCGCCACCAAGCTGGTCAAAAGCGGTTGATTCGTTCGAGAGATATCGTGAACGAAAGAAACCCGAAAAAGTGTTTTTTCGGGATTACTCCGAAATTTGTGGTTCGATCAATTAAAATTGCATTATACAAATAAATTACTTATGAGGATGATAAAACTGCGTCGAATGCCGCCAACCGCGTGAAAATTGGTTGATCCATTCAAAAGTTATTGCGGTTTGAAAATTCCAAAAATAGTGTTCTATGAAACTTCTATCAGACTTTCGAGCTGGGAGAGCTCAAAATATCACATAAATTATATTTTGGGCTCAAAAATGTCATAAGTACAATTTTAAGCGCCCAGGAATGGAATTAGCGGGAAGTTGCAGGGATGGCCTTTAAGGTGAACCGTTTTTCTAATTTTTTTTTGTCAGATCAGGCGAATCCCTCTAGATAATCGTCAGATTATGAGACAGTACGTTTAGAACATAAAGATGAACCATATATATCTTAATCTGACGCGCTTGAGTATTTCAAAATGGCGAATTTTTTTTGCACATTATGAAAATGGCCGCGAGTTTGCGTCCCATCGAAATCGTCAGATTAGTGAATAAGAGCTTTTTTTTGGTGCACTTAACACTCCATAAGAAAATCTGACGCGCTCGATAAATTTTTTTTTTTTTCATTTTCAATCCTTAAATACAACCACCCGCATCATGCAAACGATCAGATTAACATACGTACATTATTAAAAATACGTAGGGCATTGATGCTATCAATATCTGACGCGCTCGAGGATGCCCATGCAACAGTTTTTTTTTACATATTTAAACATCTATAGCCGCTTCCCCCACCGATGTAAAGGTATATATCATATAACATTTTTTTCTTCTTATCATCTAAGCTTTGCATCCCAATAGGTCTCTACGACGCTCGAGGAAATCCCCATTTAGCATCGTGGGCTCCCCTACTATTATTAAAATAGCTGCGCCCCGCGGTTTCACCCGCGTTTGGAATGTATACGATATATCTTTATGAATTGTAGTCTGTGTTATTCTGATATGTAAGCTATATTATTGTGAGGTTTCATCAAAATCCATTCTAGACGGATTTAGCCTAGGTAGACCCGACTTATGCAGTTTTTTTTTGCTCCTCCATATGATATGTTCCTGCTAGGCAATCCATCTAGTGTGGTTACGGGCGATGCTCTATAGGTCTATAAACTGCACTCCTACATGTTGCATTAAGGCTACATCTTCGATAGTTATGCTCTCCTGGTACTCTACCGCTGTTTCTGCAGTTCCGATCAATAGCATGCACTGTACAGGGAACCCGCGCCGGCGCTCTAGTGCGAGCGCACTACACGCACGTGCCGGGACGAGGGGGAGAGTGCATTCATTGTTAATGTACATAACAAATTACGACCATTGTTAATTTAAGAGGAACCTAATTAAAGTTACACATGAACTGGAATGCGACTAAAATATATTCGAATTTTTTTTTTAACAATAGTGCGTTGAATGCTAAGTAGCAAAATAAAACTATACAAGAAAACGAAAAACTAAAACCGTATTTAGCACATCGGCCAATTAAAATATCATCAAGAAATAATAACAATAACTTGTATGATGCCACTATATGAACTACTAGTTTAAATGTCAAGTAAAGTGTTTTATAAATACTCCACCGACCGTAGCGTCAAAAATATTATTCACTGTCCATCCATAAGTTGTCTGGAAGAAATGATTTAAGCGATAAGACCGCCCATTCTACTACTCCAGTTTACCTATTGTATATTTTTTCTCGGTACTGTTTATTTGTGGTGTAAAATAAACAGTTTTCTATTCTATTCTATTCTACGTGTTTGGATCACTCTTGCTTCGACGGCTTTCACTATGACGGCTCGTTCGCCGTAGTGGCTGAGCAATTGGGCTGCTGCGCTAGGGGTCGCGGGTTCGATTCCTGCCTGGAACGAATATTTGTGCGATCCACAAATATTTGATTCTGGTCTGGGTGTGATGTGTATGTGAAATTATATGTCTGTAAGCGGTACCCACGATACACGAGAATTCCTAGTGTGGAAATACGTTTTAAAAAAAATATCCAAAAAAAAATATACAAATACTCGGAGGCCGCGCAGTAGCTGCTGCGTGACACGACATGAACAACATCCTTGGTATTTATGATCTCCTGGTACTCCCTATCTGTTCCTAGCGTTCCGATCAATACTGTGAATAAACCGCGCCGGCGCCCTAGTGAGCAGCTTACTACGCGCACGCACGTGGCGCGAAGAAAGATAATGTTTAGTAAGTTCCTAGCAAGTCAATGGGACTGCAAAGTAAATATTATACACACATAGCTATTTATAATTATCTCGATGGATGGATATTTTCACCATATTTTTAATGAATTAAATGTGTTTTTATGAAATTATTATAATTATACTGTTGTATTTTAAGCAAAGCCGACTTATGCACTATTCATAAATGAAAAAGCGATGGTTTTCAGTTTTAAAAGAGTAAATGGGCTTATAACCTATCATAAGCGATAAAATATTAATGGAAGTAGCTATAGTAAAGTTTTACTATCTATTGCACTTTTAAACGGTAAATAACGCTTCTATTGTGATAAAATCTCATTGCCTTCGAAAACCAGTGCGATTATAGGCCATCCATCCCTGTTGTTAGTTTACAACTAAGACATACATTTTTTTGACATTAATTAGACATTTAATTTGAATAAAGAGTGTACTTTCTTATAAATTACTAGCAGACAGGGACACGCGTTGCTGTGGCTAAGGTTTTTGTTATTGCGACTATAAATTGAGACGTAAGCTACCCTATCTTTCAAGTTAGATCAAACTGCACACGGTGTGCGAATTTGATTAAAATCGGTTAAGTAGTTTAGGAGACCATCGCGGACAAACAACGTGACGCGTAATTATATTAAGATTAATTCGGTATTCTATGACCCTGGGTTAGTTTCAGAAGACAGTGTTCTCACCGCAGCCGGCATGATGGTGGGCGCCCACACGGCCGCCAGGTTCTCCGCGTTCATCTTGTTGGCGTGCGCCATCGTGTGCAGAAAGTGTAAATGCGCGAAGAGCTTGCGTGCTGTGTTCCGCGCCACCAGCGGCAGCAAACCCATGATGCGCCGGTATTCACTGTGCCGCTGCTTCTCGTCCTCCAGCTCTGAAACGTACCAAGTCCAAGGTCAGCATCGCAAGATGTGGCGACGGGGAAATGGTGGTGTTCGAAGGCAAAGCTTCTTGTAATTACTAGCCGCGCCCCGTTTCACACGCGTTCGTTATTATACCACGGGAACAGTTGATTTGTACGGGATAAAAAGTATCCTATATTCTATTCCAGGGCATAAAGTACCTGTATACCAAATTTCATCAAAATCCGTTCATGTAGTTAGGCGTGAAGAGAGGACAAACATACACACACATACAAACTTTCGCATTTATAATATTAGTAGGAATAGGATAGTAGGATGGCATCGAAGTTGTTTTTCTATTGAGGCCATCGCTCAGTAACGGTGAATAAAAATTATCTAGCGGATACCCAGCTGGTCCAAGAACCTTTCAACTATTTTTTTGCAAATCTCGAGGACATTTGACATGCACGAACCCGCACTGGCCGAGTGTGGTGGGCTAAGACGGTACCCGGGCCAAAATTAACAGCTCATTGTGGGTCTGATGGACACTGACACTAGAGGCTAGACAAACCCATACAACAAACAACGACAACAACAAGGAGGGTCGGAACAAAAATCAAACGTAATCTCTACGAAATAAGGTCACTACATGCGCGGGCAGAAACGTGGTTGTGAGGTCAATTTCTCCGTCCAAAATATATAAGAAAAATATAAAAAAAGTTATCGAGAATATAATTAAAAATTCAATGCTGTGCGATGGTAAGGGCATTTGAGAACGTCTGGATTGATTTTGATCAACAACTTAATACTTAACAACAAATACATTTATTCACGAAATTAGGCAAAGTATATTACTTATAATATAAATAAACTAAAACCATACGCACTTACGTAATAAAACATAGTTTAGAATAAATTCGTTATCAAAGCAGTATTTATTTACGAATATTTTTTACATGACATATTATATACAGGCTTTATGATTAGGTAGGTATGCACTTACGCGCATGCATAGGCATATCAAGTGCATGGGCACTTATTATTATAGGTGCGTGCACGCAATCACAAAATAGTGTTTATTACAAGTGTTTTTCCAGAGATGATAAATAAATCTAAGATTTTAATTTCCTATACTTTATTCGCATTTGGATAGGTACGGTCATAAAGCGCCATCTTACAAAGTTTTGAGGTACCCCTTGGGTAACAACCAAGCTCTGTACAATCAAATGCAAATGCCTAAAACAATTACATTGATTCTCGTATGTTTTTTTAAATTATTTTTTTTCGTAACCTATCTTTTGGACATACGTCTGTGCAATAAACTTAAAACCAAAACCTTAGATAGGTACCTATCTAAATACAAAATATTATGATCCAAATCGTAAGAGCTGTTTCCGAAATCCCCGAAATTTATTTACATTATTTAGAAAAGTAAGTTATAGGTTAATTAATATACAATAATATTATTGTAGTATCAGTTATGTTGGGCCATTTATTAATTTTATTAATGAAAACGTAGATACACGCCATCCAGTTACTGGCTTAGAAACAAATTGGTCGTCCAGTTTACTATAACCAGACCTACCCTTCGCAGTCCCCGTGCCATTCACTAGATGGTGCATTTTGATTGAGGGTGCGTCGAATATTTGCACCCTCTGAAGGTCAATCTAGACCTTTGATTAAAAGCTTTGCTGGCAGATGGCGCAACTTAGCATAATTATATTTTTCTGTACAACTAAATATGTACCTACCCCTCCTGTTAGCGAAATTATTTTAGTCTGCGCCCCGCGGATTCACCCGCTATTAACCCACGGGAACAGTAAACAAATCTATCTATACAGAAAAATTCATCTAAATCGGTTCAGCCGTTGCGGTGTGAAGAGAGGACAAACTCACACACAAACTTTTGAAAATTTTTGCATAATAACAGTAGGATAGGCTCGTTGTATTCTGGGCCGTTGATACTTTTAATTATTATGAATTACCTGAGATATGTAGTACTTCTCGTCAGGGGCGTCTATTGTGCAAATGCCTCAAAAACTCGAGAGGATTTCATGTTGTCATTCTATTTTGCCAAACCCCCGGTCAACTTTGATCATTAATGATTGTAAGATGTACCTAATTAAATATTCGATCAATAATAAATAAATAAGTAAGTGTCCATTTCATACCCTTCTTAATTCGTTATATCCTATACGTTTATCATAATAAAAAATAGCTTCAAATCCCCTAAAGCCTTCATGAGACCAGTTAGACGCTGATTTGTGGAGCGATATTTTAGACACATTTGTTCAACTCTGGTTTAAGTCTGTTGTGGTAAGAGCCTTAATATCTACATTATTGAAAGACCGATGGAAGAGAAAGTTGACATCTGAGGTCTTTCCTTTTCTCTCTTTGTCATCTTTTGATCTCTGCTCGGTAATTCAATCACTGACCGTGAATAGCGTTTAATCAATTTTTTTTTTTTACTGGTGGGTAGAAATGATATAATATACTGTGTGACAAAGGTGATGTATTGTACAAATAAATCTGTGAACAAGACAAGACTCACACGTAGATCTTGCCCCAAAACTAGGATTCCTCTAGATTATCTAGATATAGATTATTTAGGGAAACAGGAACTACAATAGCCATGGTCCCGCAAACATCCAGACTCAGAGCTAACCCCTGTGCCTGTGGTTCACACCATCTTATCCCTGTGCGGAGATCGAACGCGTAAGCTAATGCTTCGACGCCTCCAATTACGCCACGAAGGCTAGCTAAAGTTACGAGAGCGGCGCAGGGGCGGTGAAGGGCGCAAACCCGGAGCGAATGCTGCGATGCTTTTAATGGTCGAGGCGCGCGATCCGATGCGATGACGCGGCGGTGGCGGCGGCGGCGGCGGATTAGCGGCGCTGACAGATATCATGGCATAGCTTGAGCGTAGCGATCGCGAAAATCGCCCTCCATTCCCATCAGCGTGGTTAATGAAACATAATTGTTAATGTTACAAATGTGCATTAAATAGCGCGAGTCAGATATTTCTACATATTTATGTTAATGAAGTCAATAAAACAATTCTAAATGATATATCTACAAGTAATTACGTAATAGCGAGAGCGCGCTTATGTTGCTTATAAATAAACGTTGTGGTTGTCATTTAAGCCACCGCCACACACATACACACACACACGCAATAATATCGATCGATTTTGACGACGCGTTTTTTCGATAATGCATCTGCTCTATTGTATCGCCCGATACTTAGAACTAGCTGTTGCCCGCGACTTCGCCCGCTTGAACTACATTTGATCGCGATAAGGAGTATCATAACGTCCTTCTCCAAGGTCCAATATACCTCTACACCAAACTTCGTCTAAATCGGTTCAGCCGTTTAGTCATAAAAAGGTAACAAACAAACAAACAGAGTTACTTTCGCATTTATAATGTTAGTATGGATATGAATAGTACGTCCGTCCCACAGAGTATACTAATATGCCTACTTAAATGTGGACTACCGATGCCCGATCTTTCGATTTGTATAGATTTTTAATCGACTATAGGAGCTGTGTTGTCCATTTCGCGCCACTGGCTTACGTATACCAAATTATATGTATGGAAAGAAACATTGTAGAGATAAGCTTATGCACGGACCATTTAATGTTCGTTAACTTGCACGATTAGTTCTTTGAGCCAGTTTCAAGTATTTTGTATTTTCCATAACTCAACTGTCAGTATACTGAATTGTAACGTTAACTCCGACTGGACTAAACTGTTTCATTAACTGGGGCTTGCCATTTCTAATTCTTGATTTTATGGACTTTCTTTGACCACCTTGGACCTTTCTCGACTTTTCTCTTTTTCCCCTGATTTTCCAGAAAACAAATACTCTGTTATTGACTTGCGGTCGATTATATGTCTTAAATATGTAATATTTTTTATATACCTAATACATTATCAAGTGATTAACTTTAAATACCCGCAAACTATCGTAAGTAAGATACAACATCAAAATGTCTTCTAAAAAAACAATAACCAAAATGCCAGTCTAAATGCTTTCATTCATTACATTTCTATCCGTATGTATTCAGGATAGAAAAGCCCCGCTGCAAAGACAAAAGTTCCAAGCGTCATAAATCTCGAGTTCTGTCAAAAACTTCTAGTATTATTTGAAACTGTTTTTGAATAAAAACCATTTTATACACTATTCTCAATGTCGGACTGAACCTTCTTCAATTGGCTGTACGATATTATTCCTATTTATATGCCAAGTTCCTATTCGTGTGTTCAAGTTCTGTTATAGCGTCGTAGTCTGTACAAACCATCCTTTTGATATTCTCCGTATCCAGATTGTGGCTGCTTCTCATGAATGGAGCTACAGACTGCATTGACTCAAGGGTTTACGTTGCAATTCAAATCCTCAGTGAAAGTTATTCATCGTCACTTTAAGCAACTTATTCGTCGTCACGTTAAGATAATTATTTGTCGTCACGTTAAGATAATTCTTCGTCGTAACGATAAGATAATTAAGTTACGGTTGAGTAATTGCAGTCTGCAGCCTGTAAGTTGTGTCAAATATGCGTCGATATCGAACATTTAACGAAACAATAATTAATTTAGCTATGACCTCACTTTATATATTATGACGAGGTTATAATGTGATTTTTTTACTTCATTTCCACTGTAATATGAAAGCACTGAATATATTTATAGCTCTCATAGTTTTAGGTAACTACCGTTTTGAAGTTACCAAAAAGTAATGTTGATCAATTTTCTGGAATAGTGAAATAGCCTGTCATTTCTTAGCAGATATCGTCGCATATAAGACTGTTATATTATGGGTTAGAACATAAATGCAAAATAAATGATAAGGGATCACAAAAAAATAACAATAACATAGCACAGCATATAAATAAATAAAAATAACTAAAAACTAAACGAAATAAAAATAAATATAAAAAAAAATAACATAAAACCGGAAGTTTTCTATTTCTAGAAAACATTTCCAGCTTTAGTAATACAATTTGATATTTTAAAAGTTTTTTTTATTGGTACACCAAGAGTCAAAAACACCAATAATGAGTTCCGCAACAAAACCAAAACCTCAGCACATAATGTAGAGTAAATATTATAAAAAAATTATGGAGGGAAAATTTAAGTCCATTTGAAATTATTTTTTACTTTATAACTCCTTTTTATGTAAGTAGGAGTCGAATTATTTAGGGTCGTATCTGACGGAAAATTCGTCGCGTATTATCGGCCGCATAACACCAAAACAGACACCGTTAATAATGTTAAAATATTCAACCGATAATGCTTTACTGCGTCGAGCATACATCTCATGATACGCTCGACGCATTTCCCATCAGATATGTACCGACCCTTAGAAGGGTTTCGTTACGGAACGCAAAGTTAATATGAAACTTAAGTACTACCGTCACAATTTTTATTCGCCGTGCTTACAACCTATTGTTACATTTAGAGAACAAACCTTACAAGAATACGTTTAAACGTTTACTTAAGTCTACAAATTCAAGGATCCACCTAATCTGGCACAGTGTCAAATATGTTCGTTTTCTATTTACGAATCATGTACCTACCTAGATCAACTAGATTATTACGAGTAAATTTTGTCAAAAATGTCATACCTACCCAATAAGCCCTAAACAATGTTTCCCAACTTTAAGCTCGCTCCAACCTCACCTTGCTAACTGCACCATAGTGTTACATTATTTGAGCCCTGTGCGACCAACTTTAATTTAGATATGTTGTCGCCGTGCAAGTCAAACTTTATACGCGTCGAGTACTTTGATATGGGTTAGAATAATCAAATTCTAAATTCAAAGTGCACGCCTTAGACGATAACATGATTCCACTGTTCTCTTAAAACACTGAGTGCTCCACCCTAATAATAAGATTTTGTTGATGAAATTTTTAATTCACATTTTTTTATTCATTCAGTCTCTATCTTTCGTTTCAGTGAGCTTAGAGGACATTTATATATGTATACAAACACACTATCGGCTATAATCGTACTACTTACATTTAAAATATTTTAAATATTTGTACAATTGTAGGTTTTCTTCAAAATAGTTTAAGCCCTCCTGAAGTCCTGGCACTATACTATAATTATATTCTAGCAATAAACTACCATCCGAATGGCATAAAATTTTTCATTGTTTTTACTTTTACCAATAATTACCAATAACCTTAACAAGTGTCCTAATGAAGTGGCGCCTGGTTGAAGTAGCACAGGAATAATGATTGTGTCGCTTTCCAACTTTCCTTTATTTCGTTCAGTGATTCGCAGGACTTCGATTGCTGCACAATTATTGTAGTAGTGCTAAAGTATGGCACCGCTGCCGCGCTCTTATCGATTCCAATGTCTAGTGCGAGACTTCATTCGTATATTCATAATCGTATACAAAAACATGTTTAGGCATTTTTGTTTGTGCGCATTACACTGGAACCTGGCTACTTAACACCTATATGACGAGAATGAACTAAGAAAAATACAATCCTGCATGACTTATAATCTTAAAAATAAGACTAGAAACTTATTTTATAATAATTTTGCATTTCGTAAATCCAATTTACATCACTAATAATACATGACGTGTTGTAAGTTAGATTTATGTTATAATATTAACTTAATTAAATTAATTTTAATGATTAGGTCTTATAATAATATTATAATGACATTAGTGTCAAAGCCAGCGCCCACCTAAACGATAGGCACGTCGTGTGATCTAATCTGATCGGACACTTTTGCTGTCACGAGTAAGGCGCGAAAATGTTTGATTGTACCACACGTTTAGTAACTCAGTAACATGTAACTTAGTAACATGTAACTTAGTAACATGTAACTTAGTAACATGTAACTTAGTAACATGTAACTTAGTAACATGTAACTTAGGTGAACGCTGGGCTTGTTTCATGAGGACTAGCATAACCGCACAGCTTGGTCAGAACAAAAGATCTATAGATCTTTTTTCGTGACTGACTATTATAGTTAATTTGCAAATGCGCTGAAAGTATATAGGCTCGAGGTTGGCTAATTGGTGGACATTTACCTTGAAATCGGGCTCAAGGGCCTAAATAACGGAACATTCAGAGTGAAACAGGCACGTGAATATCACTTTTATAATCAACCTACCTCTCAAAGTCAAAGTCAAAGCATTTATTGTAAATAGGCAATAAAATCGGACTTTTACAAGTCAAACAGCTAATTCTCGTTAACAAAGAGAATCATAAAACATAAAGTATGATAAATTAAATTAAACAGTAATTGATTATGGTTTGAGTTTGAAAAAAGGATGTTTTCCTTTCAAGTACTGTATGTACCAAGATTATGGAAAGGAAAGGAAACTCCGTTGACTCTACCAGTGCTTCGGAGTACGCCCGTTAGAGAAGACAGCACCAAGAAACTTTACGGGGACGTAATTTCACTTTTTTTCGCGGACTTTTTTTCAGTCATAATAATTAGTAGTAGGTACAAAATTACATACATTAAGAAACACAAACAAAATAATTCATAAAATTCACGTTAATTATTATTATCTTGGAGCTGGGGGCATTGAGGCCATGCATTTTTATCTTTAACATAGTCATTAACAGTGTAATAGGCTTTCTTGATGAGGTTAACTTTAATAAAAGCTTTAAACCTCTGCATGGATAGCTGTTGATCTATTCCTTCTGGTAACTTATTATAAAAACGTATAAAGTTCCCCATAAATGAACAAGTAACCTACTCAGAGCTTATTGTAAATTCTATACCTAACCACGAACATATTGTATATTGTTTTCAGAAAAGAACTTATACTGATTGGATAGAATGAATGAAATGTGCAAATCGTATCGCCCGGATTGCGCCAACGATTGCTATTGAAGATTGCTATTACCACAATATACGTAAATATATTAAACTATTGTGACGTTGCCGATTTTTCAGATGACAATTATGGATTGAATTGGTTAGATAATCACAACATTGCCAAGTCGCAACATTACCCTATTGCCACCGTCATATCAGAAGTAGTCCTGCATAATTGGAAGCGTTTGATCAAGACTTTTGAATAAGAAGCAGAATTGCCAAAATGTGAAATTGAACAAACAACACTGTCAATATAATATATTAATTTGTTCCGGAAATTTGCCTTTGGATTATTTATTTAGCCAACCTTTATGCCTTCTACTTTACTTTGGATTTAGCCATTATGAGTGCCACGTGTTATGTGAGCCCCCATTACGCAACGTTTTACGTAGGTAAACATTTACCCGATGCTTAGTGTAAAATTAATGTTAATCGTATCAGTTAGGTATCAGAATTAGGAACAAATTTAAAATAGGCAGAAGATCACACATCACAAGTTCTACATCTTAATATATAAAACAAAGTCGTGTCAGTTACACTATTTACTAGTGGTTCTGTGTATAGTAAGTAGACCTCGCGACCAGAGCTTAACCACTATCATGGTGACCTTACCGTACGCGATAAAATAATTTTGGCACGATTGCGTACGTCTTAAGAGTGAAATTGATTATGAGTAACTACCAATAGGCGGCAGTGACAGTTTCCATCAGACGGGCCGTCGGCACGTTTTAAGCATTCACATCGCATTGAAAAAAATACTTTTAAGCAGTTAATTGGAATATTATGTATGTGCGAATCAAAAAATATACTGAATTTCAAAATTCAGTTAATATACATATCCAGGATGCGTAGTGTTTCCTCCCTGTATACAGTAAGATAGTCCGGATTGAGAATTATAAGGGCTATATACTGAGGGAGACGGGCCTCCGGCTCATCCTCTACTGCGGGCTCATCCTCTACTGCGGGCTCATCCTCTACTGCGGGCTCATCCTCTACTGCGGGCTCATCCGCTACTGCGGGCTCATCCTCTACTGCGGGCTCATCCTCTACTGCGGGCTCATCCTCTACTGCCGGCTCGGGCAGTGGCACGTCGGCCACGGCCTCGGCGTTGCGAAACGTCCCCGGGCCGAAGGGGACACGAATGGGAAACTCCCCCCAACGAGCAATCTGGCCGGCAACCATACACAAAAATTCCGCCTGTTCAAGCGAAAGCAAAATGAATCGTTGCAGCATCGGACACCCCCCGCTCGTAGGAACGTGCTCCTGGTCCATAGACAACAACACCTGCCTGGTTTGGTATGATAAGAGCGTTGCGTCGGCGTCGCCCGCATAATGAGAAGTGACATAGCTAATCAATCGAAGCATCAAGGCGGGAGCCCGCGGTTCGCCATCCGGCATCATTTGGTCCAGGATGTAGAGCAACCGCACAACTAGTTTCATTGTTATTGAACGCGACCGCAGATACCAATCACGCTTCGCCAGGCAGCCTACCCGTGAATTATGCATGGCGGAGTCTTCTTCCTCCAGCTCCTTCAGGTGATTCACGATGCCGTAGACGGCCTCAAATACGGCAGAGTAGATCCTCACAAACGAGGAGAAGTCGAGGGGGCGGCGCACGACCACCGGTTTAACGACGGGACGTACAGCCGGCGCCTCGAACGGCGCGAAACTATACACTTCGCGCACTATGGGAATGCCCCATCCTCCGACGAAGTGAACCGACGGCCCCCGCCCGGCCGTCAACCTGTCCGCACATTCGCGATGGTCGCAATCGACGAGCGCGAGGCCCTCTAGTCTACGGCGGCCGCTGATAAAATAAAAAATGCTGATACCTATGGCGGAGAGGAGCATCTGGTGGTGGGCGCGAGTGATGAGCGTGTCGGGCAGATCGCGCAGGAAGCGCTTGATGACGCCGGCCACGTCGTGCTCCGAGTGCTCCGCGGGGCTGAGCTGCACGGACCACGCGTCGCGCCGGAACAGCGCCAGCAGCGCCGCCAGCATGCAGCTGCCGCCCGCGCGCCGGTATATGCCCTCCGACAGGCTCCCTGCAAGGAACCGCAAGTTAAACACAGTACGACTTCTTTTTCCTCCGCTCCGTTACAGATTGCCACATAGTTATGCCACTATTTGTTCCTTCCATCACTTTACTTCGCTGAATGTTATTTTTTACGGATCGGCTTTGCTAGTTTTCGGCGTTTAGCCAGTGTCAGGCACGCATTACTAAACTGCAAGTTTTAGATTAAAGTCAAAATGTCTTAAGAAACTTAACTTAAGATAGAGAGAACCCAAAATGACCTTTTTGTTAAATATTATGTAACATGTCACACTGTCTTGTCAATTTACAAACGATGACATGGCGCGTGGTGGCTAAGAGACTCCGAAAATTTACTAATTAGCCAGAGCAAAGTCGCGGCTAACAACTAACCATCAACAACAACTCATAATCGACCACCGCTGAGGATTTAGTACACATCCGTGCGCACTTCCCCCCACTTCCTCGAAGACGATTAGGCCATACTTGACTACATAACCACGAGGATTGCTATTATGCTATCTATTTCCTATTATGAAACTAAGAAATACTGAAATAATAAAATACTTGACATTGGCTAAATGTAAAAACCGTGCCAAGCCATGAAAAAAAAAATAAAAAAACTAGCGGTTAATCATTACCGTGAGCGTAGATAAAGCTGAGACACTTGTCCACGATGACTGGAACGTCATCCTTGGTCAGTTGCTGGTGGTGTATGTAGGCGCCGTTGTTCTGCGCAGCCAGCTTGATCATGTAGCGCCATCCCTGCGCAAACCAACCAATGAGACCGTATTTTAGGAGGGGAGAAGAAAAGAGGGGCGAGGGGAGAATAGAAGAGGGCCAGAAGGAGGGGAGATGAGGGAGACACGAGAGAGAAGAGGGGTGGGTTTACCTTGAGCACTCGTTCATGAGGGAACCGTAGGTAGAGCGTAGTTTGGGAGCCATCCAGCAGAAGGTTAGGGCTCCCGTCGGACGGGCACTGCACCGTCGTCTGCTCGTCCGCATCTTGAGTAGCTGTAGACAATATAAATGTGTTTTATACTACCTACTATATTATATTTAAACTATTCAAAGGAGAGACGGTTCTTAATATTTTCTATTTCGTTTCCGGTCCGCAAATTCTGCATTAGGATGTTGGTTTTTAGTTGGAGTTTCAGTATATCTAGAGAATCTGGAACCATCTGGATATTGCAGGTCAAAACAGGAAAGAAACTAATACTATAATAATAAAAAAAATGGTTATCCTCAATATTTATCGTACATAAATATTTCAACTGAACCAATTTATCATTTTATTATGACAGAACTACAAAATGCAGTTAACTCACTGTATTGCTACAATTGTAAAATATAATTTAGTGCCAGGCAATTTGTACCCTACGCTCATAAGACAACGTCGATAATACATTGACCCGCCTCGATGGATGGCGTCAAATGGCGGTTGCACCGGTAATTTAGTCCAGCTATGAGCTGAACAGCGATTCGCCTCGGGCATAATTATAAATGTAGACCGGCATTTAGCAACATAAGTAGCATCTGGAATTAATGCATGCTGTAACATCGTTCGGTTTCCATTGTAATATTCTTAGAAAAACCATTTAATATAACATTACTAGCAGACACGGCCACGCGTTGCTGTGGCTAAGGTTTTTGTTGTTGCGACTATAAATTGAGATGTAAGCTATCCTATCTTTCAAGTTAGATCAAACTGCACACGGTGTGCAAATTTAATTAAAATCGGTCAAGTAGTTTAGGAGTTCATCGCGGACAAACAACGTGACGCGTAATTTATATATATTAAGATTACTAGCTGAACCGATAGACGTCCAGTCACAAATGATGATAACAATATTGTACAATCAATGAACTGTGTGCCTAGTGCGAGTTTTGTCAATTTATTTACGCGCTCGGTCCGTTTGGCGTAAACTTGAAATTGTATGGAATAAGAGCAGCGCCATCTAGCGTCGTCATCTAGATTCACTGACGCTAGATGGCGCTGCTATTATTCCATACAATTTCAAGTTTACGCCAAACGGACCCAGCGCGTAAATAAATTGTCAAAACTCGCACTAGGCACACAGTTCATCTCTACTGACGGCACCTTGAAAAAAGATAATATACTTAGTAGTTGTAAAAATATTAGTGAAAATTGTGATATTGTCATGCAAATTGATTACAAATAAGATGTAAAATAACCAAATACCAATTTGCAACTTATGAGCCACGCACAACACCCCTGTCGGGTTAAATAGCACCCCATCCACCATCCACCCCAATCCCAATCCAAGACTGTTAAGTTACTTTTTATTCTGTTATTGTATAAACACACTAAGTATTATGAAATCAAAGTAATTACACTTACTTGATTGCCGTAGCACAACCGTGGGTATATAATTATATTAGGATACGACGAACTTTGGTAAGCATGCCGCGAATAAGACGCGACGTATACAGTTCTCAATCACTCAAACCGAACGCAAGCCGAGTGCGGACCGGCAGTATTGATCACATCATCAATATGGCGCAGCGTCCGAGCCGCCTACGTACGCGTACTTCTCCCGCTTCATCTGACGACCCCCTGGCTCAAAAGCACCTCTCTACCCCATACGAAATGATAATACCTTCTTCTTCATATTTTCATATAATACAAGAGAGAAATAAGTAAAACCAAGTCAAACTAAACAAACCCATAAAAATAATCAAGGGTCACTTCTGAGACAATCAATTATTATGCTCAGTTTTCTTTGTCCTGTCACAAGGTGGAGACAAAACAAGCTAAACATGTAGAAACACAAAATTCCCATCGTGCCATCTCTCTTTAATTTAAAAATAGATTATCCCTTCTTCTAGCTAGAATATTAATAGGTATTCTATGGTTCTGTCATAAAAGAAACAGAACAGAATCTGTATTCTCTATGGTTCTCTGGTGATTATTCAAAGAGTTAATCGATATATCTATACTATTATATCTACATATGGGAGAAAATCACAGATCACTTCCGGTACATAGACACGATAAATTAAGATGTATCGATTCGATGCGCGGTATGATGCGCAGTGAACAGGATATGCGGAAAGGAGGGGTGCTCTGCCCCGCCAGCCTCGGGAGCTTTATATGCGGCGAATCCACGTCATCAGAATTGTCCCGGCGTTTCGCCACCTTCTATGAGGATTGGTGATCGATGTTACATTTCATACAAAGAACCACTGTGCGATTCTTTCAATGAGCTCTGCTCTGTTTAATATCACCTTAAAAACGTCACCGAGGCGTGAGTAGCCGCCCGCCCAACTAGAATAAGCAGCAATATTAGACAGCTTAAAAACAAAATGTACATTAAGTACTTACCAATTTCCATGTTGCATTCAGCCATAGCTGTGCAATCAAGTTATTATCGCTCTTAAAGGTTCTCTTTTTGTCTTGACAATCGGCGCAGCGGCGGCTATATCAGAAGCCGGCACCAATGACTGTTATACACAGCAAACTCTTCTTTTCACGTAATCAGATGTGTGTTGCCGTTCCTTCGTTTTGCCAACTCAGTCGAAGGCCTCACGGTGATTTTCACTGTGTTCTTACGATTTTCGCCAGCGATGTCAGAGTAACTGTACGACGCCGTCGAAACACAAAGGGAATCGATTCAGCTTCGAGAAAAAGCCGGCTGGCATGCGCACTAGCAAACTATGCAAAATGTCTTCGTTCCCAACAGGAACCAATACAGTGCTGCCAACCAAACGGTGTCCTTAATAAGCAAGGAAACGACTTTTGGCAACTATGGAATTGTGATGTTGTTTTTTGTTTGTTGATTTTTATGACTTTCTTCAAACTGTATATTCGTCTTTTAATAACACTATTGATTTTTAACCCCTGTTTATTAGCGAAAATGGCCCGCCCCGTCAAAACACAAAGGGGATTAAATCGAAGTGCGAACCGGCACATGCGCAGTATTATTCTGCTTTTAACTGTTTGTTACCCTTATTGAGGAAGGAAACTACTTTTGCAACAAAGAAATTGTGAAGTTGTTAATTGTTATTACTTTCACCAACTTGATCTTAATGTTGAAAAAAAAAATTTTTACAATTTTACGCATAATGACGGCAAGCAAAATGGTAAATTACATTTTAAAACACAAAGGAAGGAGATACAAATCAATAATAGGAAACAGGTGCGCCAACAGTGATGTTGCGTCCGATAGGAAAAGGGCGAGCCATCACAAACGCAGTCAGTACAGCCACTAATGATGGAAACGAATACTGATAATTTAGTATTCACCTAGATAGTATTAATACGGGACGTTGTATGATTTATTATTTTACACTTTACTTAATAGTAGTTTGTTTTACAAGGGACGAAAATGACTCATTCTTACACGATGTTTTGCCTCACCGATCAGTTTCACGATATAAATCTATCAACTGCTCCTGCCGCTTTGTGTCAAAGGCCTGACAATAAGGTGGGGCACACATTGATCCATGACCTTTTGTGCCACACGAGTCACGGCATACACACACAGGAAATGGTATTTTTCAACCATCCTTCCATCTAAATTTGCAACAGAGCAGTATTTATTACAGACCTAATCGAACATCGATTAGGTCTGTAATAAATACACACTTATCGAAGATATAACGGAATAAGCTACAGATCTAAAAAGGTTTCTTTTTAATAACTTGGCCGTTTGTCTTTTGGATTCGCATCACGTAAAAACAACAACCGATTGCAATCCGGATTGACTTGAGAAAGTATTATTACATCACCGCAGATAATAAACGATAATATTTATAATTTAATATTTATAAGAGAAATGTTTTAATATGTGTATTCTAATCTAAGTATAACATGTTACCAAATGACATTAAGATTCTAAGGGGCATAAGATTTAAGAAAACTCTGAGGGACTGGTTATTAAACAAATATTTTTATAGTGTTAAGGAGTTTATAGATTTTGTTATAGGAGTAGATGTTCATTTTGAATATTTGCACGTCTTCTTGCAGGCTGAATACTGCGACTTATTATTACCACTGAAGACCTATTATGGTATGAAAATAACTATGTATTCTAGCAAATAGATAATTGATATGATTTGATTGAAAAAAGGATACAATTAAGTTACAACAGCCTGTTGAAACGCTGATAAAATTTTAAGACCACAAAATGTACCTACACAGTTCAGAATAATACAGTTATTGTTATTCTGATGACCTCAACCCCTTCCCGCGTTTCATATTCATCGACATTCTATTCCCGCGTCGGCGTTTCCTGTACAAACAAGTCAAAGGTGACACTCACTGACGCATTTCGTCTTCCGGAGGTCGACGGGGCAGACCGTGGATTCCCTGGCTGTGTAGTAGACGAGCACGCGGCGGATCAACATTAACCAGGCGCCGCGCCATTCTCCCGTCACACCTTCCTGCCAAACAACAAGGAAAATGTATCATGCTGACAATATACAAAGAAATGAATTAAAAATAAGTTCAAAAACTAAAACACTGATAAATCACCAGGTTCTAAGGGATTCCGATGACCACCAGTATGGTTGGGTTTGTTAGTGTAAACACAGTCATATTGGATGGAACAACAATAATGATCTATGATATGAAAGATACATCATATTATGTATAAAAGTACGCGTGCCTACTGCCTTAACTGCATTTAACTCGAGCGCGTACACAAGAATGGAAATAATATTATAGTAATTGTAGTTACTAGATTCATTAATATTTTTAATAATTTGATTGATATCACTTTTTCGACTGACTATACTTTACATGTGCTGTCGAGTTCACTACTACTAAAATGAAAAGTGGTGACTCGACCGCATGGGCGGGTTTATTGTGATAGAAATAACAACCAACTCCTTAAAAGTATTAAACTAGAAAATAGATTCATCGTGATGTTCAGAGGATAGCTGTGGTCGAATTTTAGTTATGAAGGAACAGACGAACATACATACACACTTTCAAACACATAACCCTCCATTGGCTTCGCAGTAGTCAGGAAAAATAGTCGGAATAGGGTTCAAGTGAAAGTAACATTACAAACAGATTAACTGTACACAGCAAAGGCTCCACATGTCCGAACGAAATGGTTTTGCAGTCTCGATCCATTTTGAACAACATACAATACCTACAATATTTTAAGTCACATTTCAGGTTTCCCGTACACGTAAAACCTGATGCGTGGTCAGAGTTTATACAAAAAAGCATTATCATTATAGATAATAATCTTCGATTCAATGCTATGCGGCTCCAACAAAGAAAAGCATCTATCAATAAAGTAGCATAGAGATAATATAAATATTGGTACATTTCTGAAGTGCTCTACTATATGCACTGAATATATATAAATATACACTCGGATCATGACAAAAACCAAGTATATTCTAATGTTCGAACTGTTAGGATGGCTGGTCCGAGGTCCTTTAGTGAAACACTTTGTTTACTACAAAATCACCACTTTTATTTCCAAGAACTTAAATTATCGACATGTAGTAATTTAGTAAAATATAGAAAAAGGTAGAAGGGTGGACCATGTGGACTGTCTCAAATCGCATGGCGAAGGCCTTATATTAACTCCGTTGAGTAGCGGTGGTAAATGGGGTCAATGCTTACAATGCATTTTACACATCATGAATTCTTGTATAACAGAACCCTCTCTCGCACTGCGTTATCGTTGCAGCATGATCTATGTGCTACTCGTAGATGTAGCGATAATTCGGAAAGATGATTAAACACGTAAATATTGATAGACACCCTACGACAGTGGTTCTCAAAGTGGGCGATAACGCCCCCTTGTGGGCGCTGGAGACCTAGAGGGGGGCGGTAAGGGGCCCAGAATCTTATCAAGTTTTTGTTACATAGCACGATTTGTGCAATCCTGTATCAATCGGCTGGTTAATCGATAGGTACTTGTTCTTACTTGTTCAGTGCGATTGAGCGTCGAATGAGGTAATATAGTTTGTGCATGTTTCCGCAAATCGGGGGGTGTTGACAAATAATTAAGTTACAAAGTGGGAGCTAGATGAAATAAGTTTGAGAATATATGCCCTACGCGAAGTTGATTCCCACAAAGCTTTCCTGTATTATGAACACATGAGATCAGTAACTATAAATATATACAATCTGTTTCTTTATCGCAAATAGGCAAACATTTGACCGCAGGCTCATCTGATGGTAATTGACGATGCGGTCGAAGGCGGAGCATACTCGCATAGAAGACCTATTCATTCGCGACTTGACAACTCCCAGATTATAGTTATTGGGAAACAAAGCCGGTAAAGTGGTTCATTCCTTCGCTGTTCAAATCATAAAAGTGGATGCAAACCGCTTTGTGCAAACTGTAAGTATCAGCCATCTACGGATGCCGTGTCTAAATACCTATCTTTGTCCGATGATCGATGGTTGCATCACCTATGCATCAATTTTAACAGACAGGAAACTAATTGTCCACGTTCGCGGCGTCAGTGGGCGCGGGTCGGTTCCGTACGGGGAAATATTTGTGTGAACTCAAAACCGGCAAGTGCGAGTCGGACTCGCGCACGAAGGGTTCCATAACGGCCAAAAAACACGAGATTCTGTTTTTAGTATCTGTTGTTATAGTAGCAACAGACAGTGCATCATCTGTGAATATTTCAACTGACTGTCTATTGACACACGGACAGACAGACAGACGGACAGCGGAGTCTTAGTCATATGATCCCGTTTAACCATTTGGGTACGTAACCCTAAAATCATCATATGAACCATAATAATACAATGTTACTAATATTATAAACACGAAAATTTTGTTGGTTTGTTAGATTTTCACACTCAAACGCCTGAACGGATTTGCATGAAATATGGTATCCTGATAGCTTATCTCCCAACTTACCACATAGGCAATTTTATATTATGTCATAATCATATTCATCATCATCATCATCACCGTTTTCCAGCAGTGCGATAAAAACTGAAACGCTCAAACGGCTGAACCGATTTGCATGAAATTTGGTACCTATGCAGATATAGCGTATATCTCAACTTAACACACAAACAACAAGTCATCATCATCATCACCATCATCAACGTTTTCCATCAGTATGATAAAAACTGGATAGCTCAAACGGATCGACCGAATTACGCAAAATTTGGTATGCAGATAGCATTAATTATGCCTCAACTTAACACATAAGCTACCAGCCAACATCATCATTATCACTGTTGCTCACCACCACTACGATAAAAACTGTGTAAATGTTAATGATTACCATCAAATTTAGTACAGTTTTGTATGCGCTTAGCTTTTGCCCGAACTTAACACATTAAATACAAGTCATCATTATCATCATCATCACTGTTTTCCATAAGTGCAATAAAAACTGTAAAACTTACTAATTATCTGGCAGTATTTTTGCAGTGTGGGATGTTTACTATGATCACTGATGAACAATAAATACACGAACCTTTCAAATCTATAGGTGTTGTATTTGTAAAGCGGGTGAAGCAGGGCGCAGCTAGTTCATATATTAAACGAATAATAAAAATCGTAGCATCATGGTAGCGGGTTAGTGGGCAATGTACGTACGTATATACATTCTCAAATCTCGCATTACACTAAACCGGATGTCGAAAGTTCCAATTTGGCAAAGAGTATTTAGCTTGTAATGGTAAATTGATAGTGGAGACACGTACGGTGGCTTATACTGCTGATTGGGCATCAAATGTAGCCGAGTTCAAAGGTGAACGACGCAGCGAGCTGTTCATCGGAATCTATATTGATAAATTGCTAGGTACCGGAAACGCCAACGCGGGAAGAATCGCTCTCAAACACATCATGGAAAACCTCACTGAACAGACCGATAGGACACCAAAATGCGATTATAGCCGATTGGCAATTACAGCCGACGTATATACTCGTAATATAGGTATATATATAATTATGTAGGATGGCCAAGTATCTGTACCTACTTAAATAAAGTAGTAAAGGACTAAATCAAAATTATCACTCGGTTTTCAGTGAGGAACCCCACATACCCGAGAATAATTTCAGAGTCTTCCACCAATCCGGAACGGGCCCCAGTATCGGATATGTCCTATTTCTCCTCATGGAAGGGGTAAAATAAGCGTACAGTTGAATAATTACATAAACACATTTGAAAACGGTATTTATCTGAGTTATTGATGAACATCGAATAAACCAATCACAATGCGACGTTTATTATTTGGTACCTGAGAATCTGAATTAGATCATTATCGATTACACCTAAATTCGACGAGTAGAAATTGAGCTGTCGATACAAACCAAACTATTCCAAGGCGGTATGATACTTTTCCTACTTTGTACACCCAGGTGAATAATGGAATACACCTGGTCGCGGGTATACTCTACCGGGACGAAGCTTTGACAGGAAACTGTCAGCTTATCGATGTCTCATATCGGACATGTAGGTCCAGATAGGTAGTCAGGGACCTACCTTCAGGTAGCACCAGCCCAGCCTGCTGAACTCGGCCGTGTGTTTGGGTGAGAAGTTCGCGGTGAGGTGCTCCGCGATCTTCTGGGCCCAGTTGCGGCGCTCCGCCACGCTGTTGCAAGTGAACACCACCTTGCGCGGCGCCGCGCGCACCGACGCCGCACTCATCATGATCTCGAAGCAGTACGTGTTATTGGAGGTACTGGGGAAAATATCAATCGGATACAAATCGGAATATCGTTTCTAACAAATAACAAGTCTACCTAGACCAATGCCCTATCAGTATTTTTTTTTTGCCAGGTAATCAAGAATTTGACTATCTACACCTGATGGTGACCGCCGACGCAATTGTAACTCTTTACATCAATCATGTTTATAATAAAACAAAAATCTATAACATATAATTGAACAAAAAACTCACCTAGACGATAGCGGGAGCACAATTTGCAAAGAATAGAAGACATCCAGTAAGTAGGATTCTCTAAGAACTCCATTAGTGGGGTCACTGTAGCACATCAGCTTTTGCTCTGATAGCACACAGTACCGCGACTGGGAATTCCTGAAGAGATCATCCATTGCCTGTCCCGTTGTCCGGTTCAGCGTGCCACTGTAATATGGCACTGGCATGCTGTTAATGGGAGGCTTCTCCACAACAACACCTTTTGGGACATTCGATTTAGCTGACTTATGCAACATGCCGTCAAGCTTCAGTCTCCTTGAGAATCGGGTAATCATAGAGTTAGAAGAATTGCACGGCTTCACTTCATCACCAGTGGTCACTTTGGTCTCAGTTTCACTGGCCACATACCAATTAGCGTTGCTGTCTCTGTCCGAGGCACCAGCCACAGACTGCTTTCCTTCTTCAGTCAGCAAACTGTCGAACCTCTCCGGTGGGGTGGGCGGATTATAATATTCAGTTTCTGCATACTCCTCAAAGTTATCGTCATGGTGGTCTATTGCTACAATGGTCCCATATGTATCTGCTGTTAAGAAGGATTCCAGCAATAGAAGTTCATTACTCACACCCTCATATTTGGGAGCGGATGCAGTATCATTGAGCGGGTCAAATTCGTATATTGTGCTGTAGCTAGGGCGAGTAGGTGGTACTGCACGATTTTCAGCTGCACCAGTTTCCGGAACTTCATCTTTTGAACTTGAATGTATTGGCAAGGTCCAATTTTCATATAGAGAGTTTTGTCGCATCACCTCAGAGAGCATTCCGTTCTTGCGGCGAGACACAGGTACATTCGGCAGGGACTTGGTGCTAACAATGCTTTCAGCCCTTGAATTCTTGGGTGTGTCATATGTGAGTTGGATATTAGAATGGAAGTATAAACTACCATGGTCTAAGTCATGGCTCTCATGAGAAAAGTTACTAATACTGTCAGTATTCGAATCTGAATTATTGGAAAATAATGACATATCATCAAAGTTTTGGTTATTTAAATTCAACGGTAAGAAAACTGTTGCCGCCTGAGCACATTCAGTTTCATTTTTATATCTCTTTTGTTCCAGCATGGGTGAGTTAAATTTGATGTTATCAAAGAAACTTACATCTGCAGCGGGTAAAGACATACATCTCTGGGAATCAGCTTCTTCCTGGGCCTCAGTCTTCCTAGAGCGGCGGAGTTTCAAGCCAGCTGTCTTCGTTCCCTCGATAACAGATTTCGTTACCGAGTCCCGCACCGCTCGTGAGGTCGTCAGAGTTTTCTCCAGAGTGCCCTTGGCAAATTTCGACCCGTCACTAATCGACTTTTCAAGTTTCTCATTGGCATTAGAAACTTTAGTGGATACGTCTTCCTTGATTTGTTTTGACACGGTTCCGATTGACCGTAAAATGTCCGAGGCAGTGACCTTGTCGTTGTTAGCCGGTATCTTCGTGCGCGGGAGTGGAACCGGGCCCGCGGCGGCGGCCGCAGAGTCCAGACCCGTGAGATCTGAACGTGGCTTCGGCACAGGAGGGGTAGACATCATGGACGTTCGAACAATCTCAGAACTGAACAAAGGGCAAATAATAACGTTTACGGTACATTACACTACCGAACCGAGGGATTGGAGTTTGTGAGTCATTGCAAAATGCAAACAGTACTAAGCACATACCGGAGTCCACCACCAGGAGTCACTCTAACTCCCACCCAAACTATTCCAAACTAATATTTATTTTGTCCGACTCCGACAACAGCAAATTATTTTCTTTGTGCCTACAGACCTACCTCGTACGTACCTACTACGTATAAAACCACTTCTTGAAATGAATTCACAGCACAGACCGTATTGTTACCGTATTCATGCACTTGGTGGACTTAACAATTTATTACAATACGAGCACGATATTCCGCACAAACTTCAATAAACTTCTTGAAACTTCTTACGTAGCAGATAGCTATGGCAGATAGTTATTTCCCAGTTTTAAACTTGTCAAATTAACTTTTTTACACTACAACTTGCTAGTCGTGTACTTTTATTGGTTGCTCTGGGCTCTGTCTTGTCCTATCTGTCTGTACTCTGTGGTCTGTCTGTCTGCCTGCCTGCCTGTCTACATCGGTCGGTCGTCCCTCACTCACGAACGAACGAACTCACTGACTCAAATCAAATCAAACCAAACCAAACGCACAGAATGTACCTACTTAGGTAGGCGGGGCAAATGCGTAATGCGCAGTATTGCGCACTGCGCTGCGCAGGCGTCAAGCCACAGACTATAGGTAGGGATACCTACTACGGCTACGCTACGTAGCGAAGTAGGTATGAGTTTGCTTCCTTCCTGAATCCTGTCCTCCGTTTTTTAATGTTTTAGTTATGGTTTTGAACGGTTTGTGCATACCGGTGTCAAATAATAATAAATAATTTTTAAGTTTTTCTTTTTTTCCAATAGGAAAACCATAGTAAAGCAATCCTCGTGGTCAAGTAGCCAAGTTAATAATTTACATAGTCAATAATATCACGATTGACTACCTAAAGTGATGGACTTTCCAGGAGTTTTGATAAAAATGCGAAGTGATACGCTTATTAGGTTTATATCATTTTGCCTACACTCGAGCACGTTTTTATAGAAAATAATACGGAACCCTTCGTGCGCGAGCCCGAGTCCCACTTGGCTGGTTTTTTAAGTTGTTTTTGGCCGTCCTACCAGATTAATGTTCAGAAAAGGGACTGTCCGACATTTATAGGGACAATCAACTACCCGAAAAGCGATGGTTCAGCAACACTACTGGCTATATGCGCAAATCATGCAAAGCCAAAATAAAAGAAAAATCTTTTATTTCAACAAAATTTCGATAGATGGCGTTAGTAACTATCCTACAGGGAGTTTTTGGCGGGAATCCGATAGTGAGACGTTGTTGGTTTTGTATTTATTAGCTCAAACTTGTGTTTCTTCGAGTGTTAATGTGTAATATTGGTGGAATATTAACCATTAAGTGTTCGTTAACGTGCACGAGTGTAGGCGAATGATATAAACTCAAAAAACGTGTCATTTCGCATTTTTTCCAAAACTCCCAGGAAGTTTCAGTAAAGCATCCACTACTTTACTGAATCGTGACTGACGATGTAAATAATTGACTTGACTACTTGACCACGATTGCTATAACATTGCTGTGACTTTCTGTGAAATTAAGAAATACTTACTTAAAATAAAATACTTGACACTGGCTATATGCACAAACCGTGCGAAGCCATAACAAAACAAAAAAAAAAAAACTATCCTACAGGAAATTATAACTTGCAATGTATAATACCTAGTTATTATTATACATTGCTAGCTAATTTAAAACCACTGCTTGATGAGGCTTAAATTTGATCCTACTACCTATCTTAAATAATATGTTATACTTAAACAATATTTTATCTGGTTCAACTTGGTTCAATGAACTAACAAGTAAAAAAAATCAAGTAGGTACCTACCTACTCGTATTTGGCGTGTATAAAATATTCTAAAAGCTTGAGGCACTATTATAGTGCCTCAAGCTTTTAGAATATAGGTAGTACAATACTACCTATATAGTACGGTAGGTAGGTATAGTATAATACTATACCTACCTACCCGTTACAGGTTAGGTAGGTACACTACCTACTTACGTTAAGGAGGAGGATAAGGCCATAATCCAAGTTCGGGTTGGTGGATAACATGCCTCCGAAATAATTCTCGGGCAGGTTGGTTTCCTCGCGATGTTTTCCTTCACCGAAAAAGCAAGTGGTAATTACGTATACAAATACCTATGTTTAACAGAAACACATTGATACGTGCCCGCACTGGGATTGTTCTCGGCACCTCCGCTTATAATTATACATAGGTAGGTATTTCTGATTTTCACAATAGGATAAGTACGTAGTCATAGTGGTTCGTACTCGCTGCGCTCCGCGTTGTTACCCGCTGTTTTCGGAATATAAAGTAGCCTATGTGCTAATCCAGGGTGAAAGCTGCCTCCATACCGAATTTCATCAAAATTTGTACAGCCGTTTGAGTCTGCATGAAGAACAAACATACAAACTTTAAAATATTAGTACGATTATACTTAGCCATTGGATTTAGCGATTTAAAGTGTTGCTTTTTTGAGGTTGGTACTAACCTATAAGTTCATCAGAGAGGAGCACAAACATGAATGGATATAAGACGATAGGTACCGACTTAGTAACGAGCACAAAGTTGTGAACATCACCTGTGCATACAAAGTATATTAATTGGATCTACTCATACAATGAAGTCGCAACTGTTCCTTCGTTGCTCTTCGACGCCAAAGTCACTTTTATTTATTTCGGTGGTTATATTTACTAGTTCAAAATTTAACTTTTATGCAATTTTCATGTTAACAAACACAGTGAAACTAGCGAGTCTACAATTTGATTTCTCGCAATGCTAGCATGCTTAATTGAACTGATGTGTGTGAGTTGCATTCAACAAGAGTGGTGTTGATTGTGGATCGAGGGTGGTCCGGTAGGCGCAGGATGCAGCCGCGCCCGGGTGGTTGCTGACCTGCTGATGCTGCCGGTGCTAGCGCGCCCTCCGTCCCACGACACACAGGTGATGAGAGCGCTGAAGTGGCTTCTACCTCTAACAAGGACTAAAATAATTAGCATCGATGTCTCTTTGAAATACCTATTTATGCCGATACGGGCGAAATTCACGAACTAAGCTACTAGAGTATGTATCCGTTGTAGGTACGGTCGGCATCAAAAGTAGCTTAACATGTTTTAGTTTCCAATTCCATTGTAGATACGCAAAATGTACATTTTTAGGGTGTATATTAAATTTAAGATACGGAGATGTTCATCTACTTTAGAGGCCGTTCAATTGTAGATACGCAAAGTGTATATTTTTAGGGTGTACTATATTAAATTTAAGATTCGGAGATGTTAAGCTACTTATGATGCCGACCGTACTTCATTTCTAAAAGTTTTGCAGTTTCTTATAATAAATGCGGCAAGTGGGCATCGTAACTCACCAGATAGTATTTTTTATATTTGTAGGCTTACTTGATCTTAGCTTTATTTTGGGTTTTAATGTTATTTATTCAAAATTAATGTGATTTGATTCAGATTTAAGTTACCGAAACATAGGTATACGACATTTGCTTACAGTGGTCGGCCGGAAGCATTGATTACGACATGTCACTACAATCTTATCATTTTTACCAGCGTATTTGGCTAACATCTTATCTGCCTACTCCTTTTGTTATTTCCCTGTCTGATTCTTACGCGGACACATCACGTAGGCAACTTAGCTAACTATCAAGTACTACCTAGCACCTAGCACATATCGAACATTTACAAATACATATCTTTGGTTCTAAGACGTTTCTTAGGTTAACATTTGATCGCTATCTCATTTGGTTTGTGGTCGAAAGTGCTCTGCTTATAATATGGAACACTTCCAGTAGGGTGAGCAGAGCAGGAACCTCTAACGAGAAAGTATTCGAAACGTTCACTGACAAATTTGTTTGAGATTTGATCATCGCCTTGCAATATCGACAAGATGCGTACGCGAACGGTTACCTTGATCGATACGTTAACGATACGAGCCGTTAAAATGTACGTGCTTGCCCTATTGTAGGAGTACTGATCAAAATTAAAACCAATTTGACAGTATCGAATACTTTCTCAATAGAGATTCCTGCTGACCCTACAGTTGTTAGTTCGACAGATGACTCGAACCAGGTAGCGTCTCGAAGTCAAGTGTCAGAGTTCGCCCTAGGGCTTCTGACGAGTCCTCGATAACAACTAGGTCCGACGACAGCACAATGTGGCTTCCGAAGCACAGGTGGAAATCCGCGCATTACTTTCGATAACTTAGTGTGGGGCCGAGAATCAAACCCTGTGTCGTAAATCGGCTTGTAAATAGGTTGAATATTTGCTCTGTAGTTAGCGTAGAGTTTGAATCTTCACTGTTCGTTTTGGTTGAGTGTTGGGTTACTTACTCCCTTTGCTGTGTAATAAGAGTATAATCATTTCATTAAATCTTTGCCGTGCGGGTAGAGTCGTGTAATTGAATACTCGGTGCAGGCAGAGAGTCGTCCGGGTTGAATATTTACTCCGCAGGGGGGAGAGTGGGGGGATGCCACTGAGTCTACTCTGCAGGTAGAATACAGTCGTCAAGCGCTCTGAACGTGACAAGGGAGACAATTCAACTTGATTAATGCGATCCGTGAGCACGGTTACCAGAACCAAAAAAATAAGGGGGTTCCTCACAAAATCCCTGGTTAGTACGCTAAATTCCGGCCATTTCTTGTAATAATGCATTTTCAATTTTAAATTTTTCTTCTATAATATTCCCGGGCAATTTCTAACTTTCCCTGTTTTCCTCACAGACGGCTTAATTTCGGACTTGTCTATAAACTCCCCTGTCATCGATCAACCATTACCCTATCCATAAGGTTTATATATATCAAAACTTTAGTGATTGTTTCTAGAAATATCCAATAATTACAACTCTCATAACAAATTGGTAAGATAATGTTCGACGTACTTACCTAAGTACATAGGTAGGTGTACTAGGTAGTTACACTCACAAGTCGCCTTCGATTGGATTTCTAACTACAGTCACGTTCTAGTTTCAAGTATTATTTTTATAGCTGCGGGTAATCATTGTGTACAACTATTTATGTAATAAAGTATACATCTGACCTAGGTACCATAATTTTATTCCAAAGAGGGAAAGGCCACATAACATGTTATAAATATTTTCACACGATCCACGCGAATTTCAATGCATATTGATGCAATTGGTATTGATTGACATACCCGCCGGAATCGTGAATTTCATCATCATGCGTTACGTAGGGGTCTGTCAGTTACAATAACACAGCAAGTTAAATCTTTATTAAGATGCAATTTATTAATAGAGAACATAAATATATCATAAACTATCTACTTACTGTATTTTAGGGTACCGTACCCAAAGGGTAAAACGGGACCCTATTACCTAAGACCCCGCGCTGTCCGTCCGTCCGTCTGCCACCAGGCTGTATGTCATGAACCGTTATAGTTAGACAGTTGAATTTTTACCAGATGATGTATTTCTGTTGCCGCTATAACAACAAACAGATTATAATAAATATTCAAAGGGGCTCCCATCCCATACAAAAATACGTGATTATTTGCCGTTTTTACTGATAATGGTACGGAACCCTACGTGCGCGAGTCCGACTCGCACTTGGCCAGTTTTATTATAACAACGAACTATCAATACTATTTCTTCTGCGTATAATATAATGTACTTACCTACCACACTATTATAAGACTGTTATTGAGTCATTTTTTGCACGTCTAACTGGGATGTAAAGGTCGCTGAAGCCGAAACTATAGTTCTTATTGTCGGTTTATTTGAGCCCGATATCACAGAAACTACTGGACCAACTTTGATGGGGGCTTGATCGCCAGCTGGCAGCCGTTTCAAGTTACATGATCACTGATCAGGTTCATGTTCTTAAATATTTGTAAGTAAGTATATTTATTTTTACATTTTTCTCAGCGTTGCAAATTAACAAAAAACAACAACTTCAAACTTCAAATTTTCATATTAAACTTTATATATAACCGGCGTTCACCCATCTACCTACTAAATACTAAGCCCGTGCTACATTGCTCTCGGTAATTGGACAAGAAACAGGATGTCCAATCAAACCGCAATCGTAGGAACTGTTTAGTAATCTGCGCCGTAATGTACTTACATTGCACCTCATCGCCACAATGACATCACACATCGGCAAAGCCCACGCGTACGAAGTCGCGGGCAAAAGCTTGTTAAACCATAAATCTCTATTATTACCATCACACAAGTTCTAACCGTTATATAAGTACCTACCTACAACAGCCAACAGCGATAAGAAAGGTGGCAACTCGACCGCATGGGCGAGTTTATTGCGGATGAGTTGATAACCAACTCTTAATAACTATGATTCAGCGTAAATAGGCTGAGTAGGTAATTTGAGATTTTTGCGTTATCTTTTGACTAGCATCGGACAAAGGAGAATTGTGTTGTATAGCAATCTAAAGACAGGCGAGGCGAGTCATATAAAAAAGCTCAAACTCAGGGGGCTTTTAACTGTCCGCGGCCATCGTCGTCGTCTAAATTGCTTTGTCAGTCGTAGCAAGAGTTACGGAACAAAGGCTCGGGACGCTCGCTGTGCGCGCAGGGTGGGCCGGGGCCAGGTGTACCAGCGCTTATTGCATGCATAGAGGCAAAGGTTCGTGCCGATCTTTCTGATTATTTTCAGTAGGATTCAAAATTAATATTAGGTAAGTACCTATACTACGAAGTGCCCGCTAAGGCGAGTAGCATTGTACGTTTTAACGCTAACTGTTTGATTGTCCTCAGGTGAGTGAAGCAATGTGAGGTCGAGAGCGCGAGGACGCGTGGTGGGCCCGGCCGGTGCGGCAGCGGTACGTCGTCGGTGGCGTCGTCGAGCGTGCGACAGGTGCGCGGGCGCGGGCAGCAGCGGCGGCTGCCGGCGCGTCGCGCCGGGTCGCCGGCTCACGCTCACGCACACAGTCTCCCCGCGGCCGCCTCCGGACTAGCACGTGAGCGGCGCGCACGCACCGCGCACCACACGCGATACGATCACACAACATGAACTCCGGCAAAAGAAAACTGTCGTTCCTGGGATTCTCCCCTCAGGTTAGTACCGCTTTAATCATTTTGTGTATTTTTATATTGGACGCCAAGCTATTAATTACCACGACTCGGTTACTGATATACTGCATGCATGGCGATATTAAATAGGTACCTAATTATTGTGTTGAATGTAATATGTTGAATGTGGTGTGGCCGGTGGATTCGGCTAATCTTACATAAGCCTGTTATCGTTGCGGAATATCCAGCCCTGGCTGCATGAGGTATCCTACCTATCAGTTCTCGCAGCGACAGCGAATCGCCCGTCAGCCGTTTTTATCACATTTTGTACAAAACTCATAAGTATTATTACTTTTTATGATATCCGTAATAATGGCAATTTTTATTCAAGTGGTACGCTGATAGCAGATATTAAAATAAATACATAATTATTTAAATTTTACTGTCAGTCCCATTCCAGGGTTCTCGCGCTGTTACGGTCTGGTTCAAACCGGAAGTGCAACTAACAAATATGAAAATGCACCGAACGCCGAACACCTCGCAAAATGCTTTCAAAAAATATTTTACTTATAAAAAATTGGAAAAAGAGGTATAGGTACGTCGTACTTTATAGGTATTACTTAGGTACTTACCTCGATAATAACAAGTGTGCGCACCTGTGAATATATAAATAGCTTTTAACATCTTTAAGTAATTAGGTATGCAGGCACTTTCAGAATTTAGATGCATTTTGGATCTTTGATCGTAACGGACTAATTACATTTTCCTATAGCTCTAGGTAGGTAAATCTTAATAATAATTTTTGTTGATAAGCGGGCGGTATAGAATAGAAACCCATGAAACCCATGAGTGTCAACCAACCCACGTCAAATCATCAACCTATTAATAATTTAATAGTAGGTGCGTACTGCCTAATTATATAACTAAATAAATAAATATAAATACCTATATTAATTGAATATACTAACGTAATATACTAATAGTAGATGAGAAACCCTTGTAAAGTTATTATCCTTCCGTCTATGGTGTAGGTAGAGACATAACTGTTACACGTTCCATTATGGTTATACAAAAGTCTCGACTTTTCCCGTTGAGGTAGGCAGAGGCTACATCTTTCCACAAGCTACGATCCTGACACACCTCTTGCGCTTCTTCCAGTTTAATGAGTTCCTTCATACCTAAGTACATTCTCGGCGGTCGGTATACTGGTGACGACTTCCTCGGGTTCAGCTTGGTCTTATGTTCGTCTACGTCGACCCCTACCGGGTGGTCCATTCATACGTAATCCATAAATATCTGTTTCGTCAATCCAACCTCTCTAGACGTCCAAACCTAATACATATTATTTGACAATATAAATTTGTAAAAGCGTCTAGCAAATTATATCCCATAGGTACAAATACGAGATTTATCTCTTTACA
The DNA here is from genome assembly GCA_905147375.1 of Hylaea fasciaria. Classification (NCBI taxonomy): domain Eukaryota; kingdom Metazoa; phylum Arthropoda; class Insecta; order Lepidoptera; family Geometridae; genus Hylaea; species Hylaea fasciaria. The sequence continues at coordinate 2,269,938 of LR990192.1, forward strand.
ATGTGTGTCAATTTTAGGGATGTGGTCGATCGAGGCATGTCAAATCGTGCAATAATTATGAATTTTTCACTCACCGACATTTTTTCATGTCTTCGAAACTTTAAACGAAATCTACGCCAACGGGGAAAAGGCGCGATTGATGAACAAAAAACAATCATCTTTTTAATATTAGTAAGTAGTATAGATTATTTCATAAGAATGATGAACGACGATCCCTCGACAACCGCTATTAGACTAGTGCTCTCAAACTTACTATGCCTAGCCAGAATCCTAGCTGTAAGCTGATATTATGTTGGCCTTTAGCCTAGCTGACCTTAAGCAATTTGGAATAATTTGGGTTCATCAAGGTACTTGTACAAGTTTAAAAATCCAATTAAAATAGTAAATTGAACGACAAATAATATACAATGATCAATTTACAATGCTATTCAATATCTTACGAATTAATTGAATAATCATAATGTTTGGCCGTTGTCGAATGATTTTTGTTGAACTTTGGAGAGGTGGCATTCGATTATCTAAGTTTATTTGGAGTATACTGGTGCAGATTGTAATGTTGTTAGATATAGGTTTTTTGGCGACAATTATTTCCAAAATGTTTCTGAACGTCTTTGTAGCAGATTTTGAGGGCATCGAGAGATGAAATCATAATTATTTTGGTCTTCATCACTCTCAGATTGATCTTTGTTTTGAAAATTTTCTGTTATCTGTTAACAAAGCCCGTTTCTATCCCTGCTATGAAAGTGAGCGCCTGTTTTACAATAGTTACTTTAAAATCGCGACAGTGAGCATTGTTTACGTCGACTATCGTAAGAACAACCTCGCGGTTTATCTTGATAAGACTAAGCCATATTTTAATCTTTTGGAATATCTCTGAATGTATTTGGCAGTTATGCGTGCAAACTGGAGGGCCATAATATTATTTATGTTTTACATTTTAGAATCACAATACATCTTCGCAATAACTGAAATTAGTACTTTAGCACGTACTACTAGCTTGTGTACTGCATCCAATCTGAACCTGAGAATACACAGAGTACGAACGCAGTCTTTAATTTTCTATTAGTTAGGTACTTATTTTATTAGTGTGGGCTGCCTTGTTAGAAGCTTTGATTCGAGCAATATACTAAATCTATTATACTGCTGCAGTATACTAAATCATTACGACGTATTTTACATAAGCCTGTTCAGGTAAAAGGTTAAATAAAAAATGAACCTATAATTATACATTTTTGATCATTAATGGATTTAGACTGCATTGTCATCGAGTTGTGAACTACCCTGAAGGGGTCGGCCGGTCGTACCTAACCACCTCACTACAACCCGGCCTTAACTAATCGGGAAGTTGTGCTCGAAATTTGAGTTGCAAGGTGACTAGTAGGTCGATTACATTCAGCAGCAGTGAGCAAGGAAGTGGGAAGCGCAGTGAGGATACTTCTCAGGCCCCCGCCTGTTACCTCGTGCTGTCCGGCGAATTTGAAAGCGAAGTGAGTGAATACACAATGTGAGTACACCCTTCTCTCGAGTGATTTGTTGCCGGCAGCGGGAGGAGCGAGGGCAGAGGCTGAGTCTAAACAGGCGTATAAAGTTTTGACAGTTTGCTATTACGGACGCCAATGCCTGGCCGAGCTAAACGGTCCGGGAGCGCGAACTTTGTCACTTTGACCGGTCGCTCCTGCACCGGTCACTGCGGTTGTAGGTCGATAATGTAGTTGTAGTTGTTGTAGGTATGTAAATGTAGGTAAACATAATATTACATATTATTAAATAATCATTATAAAATAGTATAAGTTCACACTTACCGTAAAACCATTGAGAGCAGCGATATTTAGAAATTAAATGAACAAATATCAGTCAAATACTATGATGATAACCAAATAACACCAAATCGACGTGAAATCGGTCACCCTATTATCGATATAGCCACTAAATAGTAGTTAATTTAGTATTTTAGTAATAGAAGTTAATTTCACCCTAAATGCCGCAAATTGACCAGGCTCGGGTGACAGCGAGATGGACCGCGCGACCTTTCTTTGTCCCTTGTCTAAATAAATAACGTTATATTTGGGGCTGTTTCAGAACCTACCTGTAGATGACTTTTGTTTTATTGCGGAAGATGTCGTGAAGTAAAAATTTATTTAATTTATGTTACTGGCAAAGTCAGACATAGCCCTTAATCGCGGTCAAAAGAGTAAAATGTAGTATCCTGGCTGGTTTATTCTAACCTGCCACGAGTGCCAAGGTTCGTTTCTCGAACTAAGCTAACTGCGTAAGCACAGGATCCAAACTCAGTGTTTGCTTGCCTGAGGGGTGATGAGTGGCGTGCCTAATTGAATTATTCGATTCCGTTACACGCTACGATGCAAATTGGAAATTCAACAGATACTAGCACGGATCACGTCCGGAGAAATATACCTACCAGTTGATAGACAAGGAGGCCGAATTAGACCCGGCAAGAGCCGGCTTGACCACGTTTGTAATGACTTCCAGTTATAATCAGTTTTGAAAAACTACACGCGAAATTTACCCTGTACAATGTACATAGAGCCCTGTAGGTACGTGACAATAATCGTGAGAAAAGCAGGACAAAAAAAATTGTTCGAATTGTGTGTTATACTGAAATGGAGTAGCCCTAAATATATCAACATTAATTTTCTGACCTCTAAATTTTTTTAACTGTAGCTACAATATAAATTATTGAAGACTTCCCTAATAACTGTTAGGTATAAAGGGCCAAAGTTGCCAAATGTTGAGTTGTAGTTATCTATTGCTATTTACGACGTAAACAGCTGCTGAAGTAAACTAGAGGGAAAAACTTATAGGAATAGTAGCTCTATTCAAGCTATTCATAGCTCACAGCTGACTGCTGGTGGAAATTCCTGTTTGCTACGCGGATCAATCAGCGCTATGTAAGCATCCTGTATATTGTGTGTTCTTTGTTCAAGTGCTGAGTTTATTCATAAATTGTAGCACCATGCATTATGTGCTTTATGTTGAGAATCCGAATGCACGGGTGAAAAAAGTCTTAGCGAACATCGTAATGATGTCGCCGTGATGAAAACAATTTTGGTGTATAACTACCTAATTAGTACTGCGAACTACCTTCCTGTTAATGAGTAGGTAACAACCAGCAGTTTTGTACAAACGTGAAGTTCACTATTTCTTAGAATTTGTAATGTTTTGTCACGCGGCGCGGTAGTTCAGTATGTTGTTTGATTAATGAGTGCGAGCCTTACTCATCCTCCTTGTATTTATATACGACCGCAGTATTATGATTGCACGAGGATTCTCCGCGGTGCCGGAATCGCACATCGCCCACGGGAGACGGTTCCGAGCGCAGCCGAAACTACAACGCTTCAAGGTTACACGTCATAATATGAGACAAAACCAAACTTGAACAAATATTTTAAAACCAAAAGACATAATCGTTAACATAACAAAAAATCAGCGGGTGATGTCATTCACAGATGAGTGGCATGAGTAAATATAGAAGTGTGCAGGACGTCGACGGTGTCTGCGCCGCGCCTGTCATCAGCTTAGTCGAACATGTTAGCATGCCACCCTCGGTAATCAAATTCTAACAGCCCCCTGGAGAATATGGATCCGATGCGACAAGAACGCAAGAAATTTGCTATTCGGCGTTTAATTGCGTGTCATATTTGACCATCGCGGTTTTTAATCAGCTAGGCTCTTTATGTTTTGTGAGGGTTTGAAAGTATCCAATACATTTATTGCGAAACGTTTTAGAGCTAGCTACCGGCCACAAGTAGCAATGATATTAAGTATGTACCTAATACCTATTCATTAAGACACGGACACGTCGGACACGTCTTCTACTTATGTTCTGCAAAGCTTTGGCTCCTAGTCTATGTCAGTCGAAATCCTTATATGACGAAGAGTATGTAGGTAGAAGCAAATTTCGAGAACACTCTACAGCGAGCTTTTAAATTTCTATTTCACAATACTATCGGAGTTTATGTATTATGTACCTACCTATCTGTATGTATCATAGTATATGTACCTACCTGGGTACAGCGTTCACTTGACATTCCAACGAGTCACAGTGTGACCCATTCTTGTGATCGACTTTTTGAGTGAGAGTAGAACTGGATCGCGTAAATAGATTCATTATAGGTACTTGCTCTATGTAGAGGGAAGTGCGACATGAGATTGATGCAGTGCGGTGGTGAATTGTCTGCTTAACTGATTGAAAGCTTTATTATGAGTTCAGTTATACCTACTTTTAATCCTACTCCGGAGTTTGGGCACAGGTTTCAACGATTCAGTATGATTATCATAGCGGATACGGGTTCATTTTCAGAAGCTTTTATTTGTCTTGTTATGTAATCTCGTTCTCTAATAGGTCCGCTTTGCACTTGTTCAGCTACTTCTGACGCCGACTGTACATATAGATAGATCGCCGTAACTATCACGGCCGTCATCCTATCGGACGGTCTGTCCGCACCTTCAAGGCGACCAATAATTTGCAACGTTCGCAAGATATTTGCTAGAGCGTTAGTGTAAATAATAATTATTACAAAAATCTTCTTCACCTCGTGCATGCACATTTTTTTTTTCAGTTCAGTATGTTGCCAAGTTTTTGCTTGGCAAACATCGAACAGGGCAGTTATGAAACGAATTTGCCTTGTTTTCACCGTTTCTTTAGTTGACAATTTGTTTTATGCTATGTCGAATTTCAATATAAGCACCCTTTGTTGTTTTAGACATTGATTGCATGATTATTCGATCAGCTGACAGCTCTCACGCCTAGTCGCACTGCAGCGCTACGTTTCCTCTATATTATTATGTAGGTTCGTATAAGATGGGCAGTCGTGCGAGCCCTTTGCAGGCCCTCGCGTTATAATTGTCATAGTACTACATTGTACGTGCATGTTGGTACAAACATGGACACTGACCATAACAGTTAGCGGACAGCACGTGAACGACGCGACCTTGCACGTTGTACAGGTCAGTTATATTTAGTACACGACCGACTTATTTTTAAATCTTCGGAAAGTTTTTCAACCTAAATGAAAAACTGATAATCGAAAAGTCTAAAGGGACTCTAGCCTAATAAAAATATGCAAGGCGAGTCAATGAGGGCTAAAGCTTCTATGAAAAGCTTTTACGCAACGGATAATGAAGCGTAGTAGGTCAGCCAGACGCGACCTATAATACATTATATCTCTCAACAGACTACGAGTATAACACAGGGCGTCACAGCAAGGTGTAGTGATATTTACACTATGCGTACAGACGGTAATTTAGATGTCGTCTGGAAGTACCGTAAATCAGATAATTAGTACATATCTTTCAATATTGCTACACAGTGCTGTTACAAAACTAAAGAACGTAGGTAATTTGATAGACCTGATCTGTGTAATCTGTAAGAAAAACTGCTCTTGGCCTGAAAAGCTGGTAAGTATTTACTGGCCGGGTACCTATTTACAACCCGTGACTTTTAGACATCTAAATACGAATAGGTAGGTACTTTGTATTATTATTCGAACTCAATTGACATCAATAAGAAGCAAGCTTCTTTTATCGAACTGTTAATTTAAAGCAATTTATAATACGGACCTAACTACGCCAGTCTCTATCCTACTCTCCTCTTTCTAGTATTGTTGTTTGATTGTGCACGCCTCTGATGCCAGAGTCCTCTTACCTTGCTCAAGTTACGGTACAATTTGAGATAAATTATTTTAATTGATGGCGAAAACACAGCCGGTATTGACCGACTTTCATCTAAATTGTGGGATAAAGTTGAAATTGTCATCCTTATTATCGTCGGCCAGTGAGCTAGCAACTTTGCCGATACAAAGCGAGGTTGTATTATTATTCCGTTTCTTGCGGATGCAGTCTCTGCGCTGCTTCTCTAGGGTGTATTGTGCACGTGCCTGGGTCACCCCAGCTGTCCCGTGTCTCGACATTCCAAATCATGTCTATAGAAATTTACTGTATTGAACTGCAATATTTTATAAAAAAAAACAACTCACACTGAACTTAATAGTTTAGTTTCGGGTTGTTTGCTCGTTATATTGATTCCTCACTTTAGTTTTTTAATCCCTCACTTTAGTTTCCTTTGTATTTAAAGGTCAGCATATTATTGTTAGTTGTGCCTATAAATATAATATAGCAGCCCTTTTTATAGGTACTTCATAATAAAAAAAATGTTCGTTGGAGAAGGCGATTGTTGTATGCACTAGCACGACACGAGTCTCGTGGTCCTAGTGCTAAGCAGTACTCGCCCTATTAACACGCTGACTCGTTTATTTTCATGCTTATCACATCGCCATGTTTACACAACATTAGCGTATGAATTAAAAACGCGTACAGCCTATCTCATTTCCTTGTAAATGTTATCAGATCTCGACAGGGCCTCAAGTGAAACGGATAAGCTGGTGTGGTTGGCGCAGCAGGCGCGACACGCATAAGTACCTCGGTAACTCATGAAACGTTGCTAAGATGTGACTTTTGTTTGCAATACATATACAGATAATTATATAAACATAAAAAATAGGTAGTGTTAATTATAAACGTCGCGTCGCGTGTCTCGACTCTCAATTATGTAGAATCTTTTGTTTGAACTGAGCACGTGATGGATAACATTGTGCGGAAACCCACATATACCTGAGAATTATTTCGGAGGAATATATACACCAATCCGGACTGGGCTCCCTACGTGGATAAGGGAAAATTTCCTATAGCGTTTTTCTTACCGGATCCTTTCAAAGGGATGTAAACTTGTATAATATAATAAATACAAGAAATAACAAGAGCTACAATATAATATATTATTAGGATACATACATCCATGGACAAAACATGAAAAATTTCACAACAGACCCTGAAGTTTATTCTGACGCATGCTTCTAACTTTACCGTTGCACAAATAGCTATAATACAGTGTTAGGTACTTACATGCCTTCTGTAGGTCACTAAATATGTAATGTATCCCCTGCGTGTCCAGGCGTCGATCTTGCGGACTTATCAGTATTGCGGTTGACCTTCCTGAAATGACACATAAAAATACTCATATAAAACTACGTGTAAAATCTGTTGAGTTGTTTGACATACATTTTTAGCGACATTACGGGGGTGAACAAGGTAAAAATCAGCGCCAAAGAATGAGATGTAAAAACAAAAAACAATGTTGCAGTATGTGCGAACAGTCTAAAATATTTGAAAAGTCTAGCATATTATTAGAGATCGACTTATCATTGACCTACGCCTTTATTCCAAAAATAGACCCTTGCAGCACTCTACTATGGTCTATTTTGAAACAAAAGAGGAGGAGGTAATGTGTAAAAGTTTGTATGGGTAACCAAAAAGCTGCAGGTGAAGCGAGGGCGCCGAACTGTTTGCATAGTCTTCTTCAGTGGACTGACGACGGCCAACGGTCGAACCATTCCCCGACTGGGGCAACCATTCGTGCGTTACCCGATTAGCACATGCGTTTCGCCTGCTCCGCCAATTAGCGATCCTACCATGGCGGAGTTTGACGTCAAATACTCCCTTGTTATTTTTGTCGTGTTGACATATGATTTAGCGCGCCATATCTAGTCCGCTTCTGAATCCACCGGACTCTATTAGCATAAATCCGCACTGATATATAACTGTCACGCATAACGCGGCTAATTGGATCGAGTGTATAATACACACGTCTACGTGTCTGTGTGTTTGTGTACAGTTAGTTCCGCGGCAGGATCATGAGGACTGAACAGTTTACACAAGCCGCCATGATTTGGTTCAACGCTAACGAACGTTCCACTCTATAATCTGGACAGTTTTCGCAAATTTTGATGAAGGTCAATGTACTCCATCCTAGGCCAAACATAATGGATAATTAATAATGGAATCCGAGTGGGATGGTAACCACATCCTAAATTATTAAACACCCAATTGTTGCGCGTCTGCTAAAAAGTTATTTATTTACCTGAAACGAGTGATTATTATGTAAGTTCTTTGCTGTCGCCGTTCATTGCAATCTGCAAATAGCGTCCGATCAAACAGATCAAGCGTGTGAAAACAACAAAGTCGCATAAAACAGTTTGTAACGAGAACGTTTGTCGGAGTAGCGTCAATGTCTGTGCCCTTACTATCCCTGATAGGAGTAACACTAGCGAGGCTATTCCAAAACTTTAGGAAAACTGATAGCTCTCGGACTCTTACTAAAGTTTGACCACTTCAATGAAAGACTATCCGACCAGAAAAAGCAAGTTGGCAACCCTGGCGCGTACCGTTCAGCGCAGACGGAGCGCCGCGCGCCCTTGGGTTTGATTACGAGCAGTGCAGGTAACTATTGTCTAATCTCTGGCGCGCCGGGCACGCAGCTGGCCAGTCACTAGCCGCTCGGGACCGAACACATGCGGCCGCTGCGATCACATCCTGAACTGTGTGCCAACTCACACACGATTTGATATATTACGCACGCAATTTAACAATTTCGTACTACGTCTTTATTCCGCTCTAGTATTTTGAAGACCGTCACGACTACCATCGATCACAGATATTATGTTATTCTTCGCTCATCACCAATATCGAAGAGCGGGAGTGGAAGTGTGTCAGATCACTGCGAGAGAACCCGATATGAGTCGCAGCCAACCGTCCGAGTGTGCAGACCAGTTTGCACGGTACGAATCTGTTCGCATACGCCGCGCCTCATTCAGGTGTCATTCCCAATATATCTCTAAATACTAAATAAACACCCTGGTCCACGTGACCGATGATTCCTATCCTACTCCCAGCAATATGTGAGCCAGATACACTATCAATTTTCAAACGCGAGCTCAACCTAATGTTGACAACCCGTGTGATTGGAATCTCCAGTAATTCGACAATCCAAATCCGGCGTCACATGTGGCGAATGACGTACCTCGATGGTTCTACGGTTTATCGCTGAATTCGTCACTCAAGGCTTTCAGGTCATGTAGTTGGTTCACACAGGGCTGGTTAGGCGCTACTTACCAAGTTTGGCCTATTAGGCCGTACTTTACCACGCTAACTTAGTTATTACAAGTACATAATTCACTTTCCCAAAAATTGTCTGTACTCGGATATGCTAGAGCTTTGATACCGGCGGCTACCGTGAACGAACTACCAAAGTGCACGTCTAAATTGCATTTTCTCGTACCGATATAGAGCGATGCCACCTGCCGGCTGCAACGGCTAGTGGGATTTTTGGTATTGACAATCAAACACATATGCAAAGTACCGAAAAGAAATAAGACGAAGGAAATTTCGATAACTGCGTTGTGAATAACGCTACCGTAGCTATCATCTTACTATCTTATCGAGCGATATCATACCGAATCTATCAATAAGTAAGTTATCGCGAGGTTCGGAATCGCCTTGCTGTTCCGCTCCAATAGGCGCGAGACCGCGACCTCCACTGCTTCGCTATGGTCTTTTCATGGTTCTGCACACGTTTTTATTGATTGTATAATATTATGTAAACAAACAACGAACCGGTCGAGCGACGCTAAAAGCCATTTCAAATTTTTCAAGGGCTCTAAGGCGTCTGTTAATCAAAAAATATGCTGAATCGATGCGATCTAGCTATAAAATCAGCATACACGTGTGGGTAATACACGTAAAACAGCCACAGCTTATATTGCAAAAAAAAAACAAACAGTTAAACAGACGTTACATCACATGCCAGGACAGAAACCCTATCCAGAATGAGCTAATTGCGGCGTCATCAACGGCCGGATAATTATTCATCTCTCATCTCCGGGAGCGGCAGGCTGCGTGACGGATGGGGGTATGAGCGGGGCGGTGCAGTATCGACCGGCAGCCCTGACCTTGCCGCGCTCTATGGAGCGGCCCGGTACGAGCCAGCGCCACACTGCCTCGCGTCTCCTTCAGGAAAACCGGATGTTACGTTTTCTTGCACACTACAAGATGTGTGGACTGACTGTACCCAGTAGGTACCTACCTCAGCTGACGATGACTTGTGGTTTGCCTGGTTATTCAAACATACATAGTAACATTGCTGTACTAAAGAGACCATTGGATTGGACGTGTCGTTTAGTGATAGGTGGTTGGTAAGAACGTCTTGGTTTGTGGAGAAATTAATTGATGTAAATATAAAATAATCGACTGATCGATCTTCGAACAGTAGACTGTAGAGTCAGTGTATCTACCGTCAGAAAGTTTGGTGACAATGAATTTTATCCCACTACTTTTTCTGCGTCAATTGCAAACAGACAGATTATATGCGACCACCTTCCTGCTCCGTCATTACAACTTCGTCACTGTGCACCGACTGGATTAGGACTCATCAAAACAAAACTAATGGATACTAACTCAACGGACGTATTAACAGCCATTGAGGAGTACCATCAACTATATCAGCTTCATCACTGACCACTATGCCCAAATTGCCCAATGAATTAGAACGAGCCCAAATTTCACCTTTAGATCTGCTTAGAAGGTCTACCACGTACATTACTGTATTGGCATCATAACTGTACACGATTGCAATTGCAAATATTTACGATGCAAATATCGTGATATTTGGTTCATATTTGTATACAAACTGGATACACGCGAGAACATGTCACGACGACCTAATAAAAGCGTATCTGGAACCAAATGTGTCAACCAAAAGTTGTAGATTCATATCATGTACGTACATTCATCGTAACATACTAATATTATTCATGCAAAAGTTTGTCTGTTTCGATGTTTTTTCCTTTGTCACGGGCCTAACAGATTTTGATGTGTCGTATAAACAAACATACAGCATAATTATGTTACCGTAAAAAAAATACTGTTCTCGTGGAGTGGGATAATATAATACAAAACGCGGGTGCATCCGCGAGGTTGAGCCAGTGAGCTTAGAAAAATGTTCAAACCCATTTGTATATCCGGAACTGACGGCACTGATGTGCGCTGTGCGCTAGACCTTCACCCAGTGACATTGGGAAACTAACTAATGTAAATTGCCTGCATTGCCGGTTTATTCGGTTTGCTGAGAGTGAAAGTCTTTGGCACCCTCGCGACTCCAGCGTCCCTGCACTGATGGAATTACTGGCATATTCGCAACCGCCTCGAGCTGTGTTGGTAGTTGATTAATACGATTATGTTTCTAACCTTTCACAGGAGATGTAAGTTTAAAATTTTCGATTTTTAGGGTTCCGTACCCAAAGAATAAAACGGGACCCTATTACGAAGACTTCGCTGTCCGTGCGTCTGTCTGTCTGTCCCTCTGTCACCAGGCTGTATCTCATGAACCGTGATAAATAGACAGTTGAAATTTTCACAGATGCTGAAAACCAGAATAAAATATACACGTTTAAGGGGGCTCCCATACAATAATGAAACGTGAATTTATTGCCGTTTAAGATAATGGGACGGCCTTGTCGCCGGCGGGGACGGAGGTGGCGGCGACAACTGGGTTTATATATACAGAACCCTACGTGCGCGAGGCCGACTCTCACATGGCCGGTTTTTTAAAACTATACGCTTCCTAGTTATTCCTGCATTTTATTAGGTACAGGGTCGTGGTATGTGTATGTAATAACTATATGAATGTAATAACCATTACATTCATGACCAACTAACTACCTACGTTAGTAAACACCTCTAATTAAATTGGTAGGTAAGTACCTCTCGTATTGTAACAGCATTTGATATCTTCAGTTCAAACTCTCTCAAGCTACTTTTTCCCCGTTGCTTTTCACTCTTGTAACGTAAATGTTGGTCTGTATTTTTTTTTTGTTTTAACACTTTTTTTAAGTACTTACTTATTTTTTTTAGTTAGATAAGGTCGTACAGTGTTTGTACACAATACGAGCATTATGTTACAGTAATAAAGTACCAAACATTGCTTGTGGGTGTGTACTGTGTCGGAGGCTAGGAGGTAATCTATGAGGTAATTTTCAGAACCGGAAATACTAATCCGATTCTGAAAATTATTTCCCTTATAGAAAGGTACGTTATCCCCGGAGGCTATGTTTTATCCCGAGGAAATACTGAGTTATTGCGGGAATACTTATTACTGGAATTGTAACCGCGGGGCGCAGCTTTAATTATACTCGTAGCTTGGCTATGTATATCAAATACTGTGAAAGTACCATTTAAAAAGGCACGTGCCGACAAGGCGTCAGTCGGTACACGTCGAGCCTGGTATTGGAAATTTTGCTTGCACGATCAGGTACCGGGCCCTTATTCGCTATGCCACTTGCAGAAAACGTGTGAAGTCATAACGTGCATACAGTACGGTACTGTAAACAAATGCTTGACACGCGCCGCGTTCCGCGTTTGAATGGTCAATGGTCATAAGGAATAAGGAGTCCACCTTTCTTTGCCGAGCTTTGAAGAGGCAAGATTAGAGCACGCGCCGCGCCGGCCGCGCCGCGCCGCGGTGTCTAGCGCGCGCCCGCCACCCTTGACCCCGGTCGCTTCGGGTCGCTGATCTCCGACTAATCATCCTCCACTAGGGCTGCCTCGCGATCTCGATTCTCGATTCAGCCGCGGTGTGGTACAGTTGAACTCAGAAGTAAATTTGCCTGTCACTATTTCTTTCGTAGATTAGTATACGATTAACATTAATTCTTATAGCTGCTTTTGAGGCTGACTTTACCATGTTATATTTAGATGTGCGGCGAGACGAGCTGGACGTTCGGCTGCTATAAAACTGCATTATAGATAGGTATATTATGTAGTGACAAAATGCATGTTTTTTTATGCATGCGCCGCAAACAGTGCGTCGCTCAGTTCGTCACGCATGCCACGCGATGTGTGGACATGCATGACGTGTGCTCACAGTGAGCATTCGCCTCGTACGTTCGTTGCGAACCCCGGCTCAGGTCGAGCCGTGCGCTCCGTGTGGATGGACGCACGTCCCTCAATCTGTGACTGTCGAACGCCGTGCGTGGTTGTTTGCGTGCTCAGCTTGAGCATGTGTTGTGCGGGGCGCATGCATAAATTATTTTGCGAAGCATGCCTCGCGATGTCTGTACGCGCCAAATTAGTAAGCACTACGACGCAAGCGTGCTCGCTCATTCACTCCGTTTACTGCCGGCCACGTCATCCGCATTACCATCGCTATTTGTATTCGGTAGGTATGCTATGCCGTTTTAATTAGACTAACATAACATGGTCACTAAGTTAAGTAATATAAATGTGACGATTATGATGTTTATGACGGCGCGTTTGGCGTAGTGGCTGAGCAATCAGACTGCTGCGCTTGGTGTTGCGTTTTTGATTCCCACCGATTGTTTCTGGTCTGGGTGTGATGTGCATGTGAAATTATGTCTGTAAGCGGCACCCATGATACGGGAGCAATATTAGCTTTCAATATAAAAAAAATATCGGTAACAGAAACATCAGCCGTACCTACGTTACATAATTCATGTCCAATAACATTTTCCAATAAAATTATAATGCATTTCCACAAAATGTACCTACAATCTGAATATCGTGACATCGCGTTCGAAGTAAACATGCATGTGAACAGCCATAGGTTTCCACCCTGCTGCGACTCACAGTGCATTGAGTTGAGTGCGTTCCAAAGCTTCGTAAAGCTCATCCGCTCATCCACTCATGTAATTTTACATAGCTGTAGTTTTCCGGTCGAGTGCGGGCGAGGAATTTATCCCTAGTCGAGTTTGAAACAGACTCGAAGTATTTCAATTCAAAAAATGTGTAGCAAAATTAATTTTGTAAAATGCTTTTTAGGGGCTATTCCCAGAGTACTTACTCCATTTTTTAGCAGGTCGCGGCTAATTATAAAATATGGAGTAGGTAATTAATTACTGCTTGCCCTTTAGAAAATGTAGCATAACTGTACTTTGTAGTCTGTGAATAGATAGTGGCAATGGTATTTTATCATCATCCTCAGCCTATTTTTGACCACTACAGGGAAGGGGCAATACAAAATATACGATGACATTAAAAAATCTTGGGTAGGATATTTTTCCCCAATTTCCCTTGGTCACGGCATCACGCGTGAACGGATGGACCAATTTTGCTAACTCCGTTTTTGTTGTGTTTGTTAATGTCAGGAGAAGGATCTTATGGAAGAAAATAATAAAATAGCTACGCTGAGCATTAGCAAATTAGAGGAAACTTCACGACCACATTAAGTTTTATAATATGATAATCAATCTAATAAGGTATACTTCAACTCAGATGAAGAATAGAATAGGTCATATTATGGTCATATGCTGATTCAAGTGACTGTTCCATGACTGTCTTACAGGTTCACATGGTTAGAATATAAACTACACGTAGGTACTTAAAATCAAAGCGTGAAAATATGAGGTATTCACAGACTCTCAAGCCTTTCACAAACTGCCATCTTTTAAAACCTGACTGGTTTAATTACAAATTGACACCGTTTACAAATGACTGCGAGCGGTGAGCGGGGCCGCGGGGGTGGGTTATGGGGCGTTTCGCCGCACACCTAGTTCGCCCCACGGTCCGAATAGACCCCGTACTCATTTTGCAATGGTCGTTTCGCCCTACAAATAGATGTTTAAAAGTACGATCTGGATAATTATATTCTGCGATAATTTAAACGCTTGCTCTGCGTTCAACTTATCGTACTTATACTTATAAAGACAAACAATCCACGGAATCATCACGTCGAGCAACAGTTAACTAAAATGTTATTACAAATTAGTATTTAACATGTATTTATGTATGTACCTACTCGTATTTTTGTTGTTATCTGTAACTTAGTATTACAATGAAAGTATGTTGAATATGAATGCCGGTTTAGCGTTCGCTCATGAATAACAATAATCGTAACAGGCGTAGAGCTATGTTCAATTTTAATGTCTTACCTACCTGTCATTAAAATACAAAGTTAATGCTAGAGTTATTCTCTTTAGCTACACGAGAGGCTATTGTTAAAGGTACCGTTGATACATAAAGTGTCGTCTTAGTTCCATTATTAGCAAAACATGCAAGTGAGTAACTAGTATGAAAAAACGCAGTAGAAATATAAAAAGAAATATGGACTGACTTAAATCCGATCGGACCGTCCGGTATAGCCCGGAGCTGAAGTCTACATTATTTTGCATAGACGTGCCTACTACAGCGAAACTGTACAAACGAAATACGCGTAGCGTAAAACAATATCTGAAAATTGATGTTACAAGTTTCAAGTATTTATTTCGTTTTCGACGCGAAATACAGAAATAGAACTAAAGGTAGTTAATAATATCATAGAAATCACCTTCCGGAATCCAATTATATTCTACTTTCCTATCATAATTATTATAAACCTGAGAACTTAAATTAAATCTGCGATTATTATGCCATAGAAATTGCCGGTATTTGATTTCCTGTAATTACTGGAGATTAAAGGAACTCCGAAAGTTAAACATAATTTTGTTTACATCACATTTTCACAGTAATAATAAATTGAATAAGTACCTAGGTTATTTAAATACCTAGCTGACCTGTCATGAAAGACAAGAAATTGTCATTTGTCCTGTCAAGAAAATTTATATTCAGAAAGTCAACATGCTTGTTATTAAGTTTTCTTAAATTTTGTAATATTAACTTTTATTTAATTTTTTCTTTTATATAAACCTCCAGATAATAATAAACACAACAAACAAAGAATTAGCAAAATTGGTGCAGCCGTTCACGCGTGATGTCGTGACCAACCAAGGGAAATAAGGATTCATTTTCATATAGATAGATACTGGTTGAAACAAGTGTTTCCTCGAATGACGCCGCTGGTGACTAGAGGACTGGCTCATATTATTATCTCAGAAAATAACCATTGATATTGAACAAGGAAATGTATCCATTGTTCTTAACACTATGGCGCATGGATAACCCACTTTTGTTAGACTTACAGATTATTTTTTTTTTATTAATAGAAAGATGGCGATTTCATGTGGTGTAGGAGACATGTGCCGTCAGTGTTTTTTTTAGATATTGATTATAAATAAAAATAAGGGTAGGTGTTGTAGAAATTCGATATTTATAATAATATAAAAGAGATTTTGCAGGAATAAGGAGCTCCATATCATGGAAGGCCCTGTTTCGATTTCAGATTTTGAGGTTGTGAGTAGTAATAACCTTTGAAGAAGCTTCAGTAGCCCGTACGACAAACCTCCCAATGGCGTCGACGGCGCGGCGCGGTCCGTGTAATACACACACCGGTGTGTGTGTGCCGGGACACCGCAACCACCGCATGTAGGACTGTCGTGCTGTCGTGGATTTTTAACCATTGCATTAAATTACATGCTTCATTTCAACAACAAAATTTCACTAAAAACGTACCTACTTACTATGCGATATGCATTGAGGTTAGTGCGCAATTTTACTTAAAATTGAAAAAAAGCGTATACGTTTTGGGTTAGGTCATAATATGTATCAATGGTCACTATGGTCAGCAGTTTAGATTGAAGTCCTAAGTATGAGGAATAGGAGGCTCTTAAGTAGGGTGGTGTGGACGAAGGGGTGACGGGTGGAGGGTGGCAGCGGCGCGCGGTAGCGGCAGTGGCTGCCAGAGCCGCGAGCTAGCTACGCGCTCTCGGGCGACCCGAGCCTCGTCCCGCTCGCGAACCGCGGCACAGCGAGAGCCATGTCCACCTTCTACCAGTTCATGAAGGTAACAATAGTAAAAGTTTATAAACTACGTGAAAGACTCTATTAATTAAAAATAAATAAAAACTATGCTACGAAGACGGAAGAGTTTCCTAGTTGTACCTAAAATTCGTACGAACTTCGGTAAGAAAATGATTACATATGAAGGAGCAAAACTTTTCAATAAAATACCCTCACATATAAGAAATGTACACTCATTTATTGTATTCAAAGCCAAACTAACTGAACACCTTTCCATTAATACCATGACTGTGTTAGATGAATAGTTGGTTTGAATTTTTCACAACGGATCGACGGACTTAATATTGTATAAATTCACCATGTTCTCATGTAAGTGACTTTGGTCTTTTTTGAGAATAAATATCTTTAAACCTAAACCTAAACCTAACTATGAAAATTCGGGCACTTTTCTAAATCTTAGCAGACTAGTTTTTTTTAGTAAAACTTCTACAGTTTTCATAATGTATCTTAACCTTTTTAATACATACTAAAAATAAATGTGAACAATATTAATACCTATAATATATAATAGACTGGGTCGTTATAATTATTGTATTACAATTAAAACTTCGTTATTACTTCAATTGCCTAAAGTTTTTATAAGTTAGTTGGAAAGTTTGTTGAATAACAAAGGAACGTACCTACTAAATTAGAGACCACCGACCGTGCGTGATACCCACACGATGACTTCGAGTTCGTATCTGTTCGGTGTTTATCCAATTAAGTGCTTTATATGGAGTGGCTACCTACTCCCCATGACTACATCGGCAAAATTTTCATTTCCTCGTAATAGTGAAAACCTTTTTTCACTCGGGAACAGTGTACTAGTTTTCGTGTTTATAAATGATAGAAGTTTCATTATTGGCTCTCTAAATATTTCTAGAGATTACCTTTTCACTTGCGCAATTTTCGGTTTCCCAAAAACAAAGTTTTCCAGAGATAAAACTGGCTAATATGACACTCGGGAATAAATTTACTATCTACCGGATAAATGTTTTTAAATCTGATCCAGAGATTAACTTTCCACCTGCAAAAGTGCCATTAATTGCCACAATACTTTGTATTTTTCCGGGATGAAACAGCTTTTTATACTCGGGAGTAGTGAATCTTTCTATCAGTAAATACATGTAATTAAAAAAAAAACAACTTGAAAATAATTACGTATAATAGAGGTGAACGAAAAAAAACTCAGTAAAGCATTTTCAAATGAATAGGAACAGAAGATTAAGTACTTTTCATGTGCGAAATTCCTATTTTCGACCAGGGTCTCTATATTTTTTACGAGACATAGCCTACGTCACTCGTGAATAGACTAGCCTTCTATCAGTGAATGAGTTATTAGAATCGGATCTTGATCTAGTTCCAAAGGTTACCTTTCACTCTATGAATGTTTGTTTTCCTATAAACACTGTGAATCTATTCTATTAATTTATTAACCGTAACTACTCTGAATCTATTAAATAAATCTAATAACTACTCTATTTATCGAGCAAAATAGCTTAGCTATTATAGAAGAAGTCTGTGATCTAAAGAATTTTCAGAATCGGATTAGTGATTCCGGAGATTAATTGCTGCAAATTTATAATCTCACAAGCAATTAATATTTTCTTATTTAGGATAGATTATTATAATAGTAGGTTATTATGCTTCATTATCTTTCTAAAACCTAGTGCTGTGGTAGTAAGTTACCAGGAAGCACTTGCAACTTTGTCACATTCATACCTACGCTAGAGCGGAGGTGTAACTTATTATGTAGGGTCAGGTGGGGTAAATATAAGACAAAAAGTAAACTTTTAAGTTTTAGTGGTGATAAAGTTATTATTAACTATCTTTCAATCAATTGCAGTTTGTACTCCCAAATTTCCTACTATAAATTGTTACTAGATTTGCTGTACATACCCATATCTTTGTAACACAAAATGATAAAATGTGTATTTAATTTTTTCCGCTACTTTGGGGTAAATATAAGACACTGTAGTGTAAAAACAAGGCAGCTTAATTATTGAACTGACTGGGTTGTAATGAGACACAGCGGGAAAGAATGATACAAAAAGCAGCTTAGTAAAGTAATTTTAAACTGACTGGGTTGTCATGAGACAGCGGGAAAAAATAATACGAAAAAATAATTTATAAAATAGGGCATGTTTTTAATAGATATAACTAAATAAAACTCATAAGTAAAAAAGTCTGTATGTTACGGTCATTAAAAAAACTGATGTTATAAAATAAACCCTAAGGATTCTTATTAGCTGAAAATGGATTTGATATGTAAGCTTTTTATTAGATTTATTTAATGTCTAATTTTTACCTACAATATCGGGTGTCTTATAATCACCCCACCTGACCCTAGGTATATGATACATGGTACATAAATCTAGTCCAAAAAAAATAGTGCGTGGAGTACCTCCGTGCGATGGAAGCTGATTTGCATTGAATCGGTCAACTGGAATATAACATCAAAAAACTGTGTAAATTTGGACCTTTCCAGGAAATGTTGTTCAATAAATGTACTACGATATTTATTCATATAACTATAAATATAGTTTAGTTATTATTGCATTGGAATTATGGTGGGTGGTATATATTTACCATCCAGCTATCCGCAGACGCCAGAAATAAGGAAGAGTCGAAGTTGATATCAGACCAGCTCTGATTTGTTTTGAATTCACTGACTCAATGTTAATCAGTCTTTGTGGTAGTACGGACTTTTTTTGTTGAAATAGCATAAATGTACCCCGTATATATATATATTATATAATGCTACATTTCTTAACGTTATTAGCCATTACCTCCATCTAATCCGGTTTAGATATCACAAATCTGTTCTATGGTTTATGGCGTAAAACCAAAGCAAATTGTTTTGGTCGTGGGCTCCCTACAACTACAAATTTTAACCTTCACATCTTCCTCAGATTGGAATAGGAAATATTACTTACATTGCCTTTGATAGTACGTCATGCGTCATAGCGACCAGCGACGGCACTTCGAGTTTACTTTGCCTTTGACAGTACCGCAGTACGTCCCTGAGCGAATTGGACGCAATCTACGGAGGCAGTTCGCTAGATTAACTGCCGGTTTCTGTCAGTCAACTTTGACTACAGATTAATTATATTGCCATCCTTGTCATTTGTTTAGTGTCAGATAGAGACAACGATAGTTTTAATCTACTGTCAAAGCCAACTAACGTTCCAGAAACTAGGGGTTGGTGCGCTATACACATGCATAAAGGGATGAGTTAGATTATAGAATGGGCTTTCCATTGGGTATCGTCAAAATTATTTGGATCTGTCGGCGCTTGTTAGTGTTTGTCGTATGAGGGTGGGCTAGCCTCTATTGTCAATCGACAATAACCGGGAACGACGGTTGTGAAAGAGTGGGGCAATGGAAATCCGCTCATAGCTTATGTCATAGGTGCGGTGTCGTTTCGAATCCTTCCACGCGGTGGTGTCGCTCGGTTGTAAAGCTTGAGTATGACTCGATTCCCGCCGTGATATAGCGAGACGGTGTCATGTAGGATCTAAGGGGATTATACCGCTCGGCCAACACAGTTCTCGTTCCGCGGTAGAGCCAAAGGCATAGCAGAGGTTGGACATAATCCCCACCGCCACAGACTCTGTGTTTTCACAGAAATCACAACAAATTTAATGGTGAGAGCACGACACTGAAGCACATTTTGAGGTCATTGGTCGCTGCGAGATTAACAAGGAATTAATTTGGGAGACATAGGTTGTACATACTATTTTATAATGATGCTGTTGAGCCGCACAAAAATACTATTTACTCGCCCATGGCTCTCAGCTCTACTCTAATCCGAGAGCAATAACTTTATCCAAACTGGGATGCAGATTACACAGTAGTTTATTCGCGGTTTCTCATACGTGATTCCTGTTCCGTTATCCGGGCCATCGCAGAGTGTAAGCGGTACCCGCCTATAAGCTCTACGTGTAAAGCGGGTGGCAGACCGAAAACAAAGCTATGCCAAAGCTCAACCAAGGCAGCTAAGCGAAGCTAAACTAGAAATATTATGTTATTTGCACACCTAGAACGGAGCAAAACCTCAGTCACAGTTGTAAAGTCAAATTTGATGGACTTATCGATAGTGGCGATAAGTCAGCTCTTTGCTCTTTGCCCTTGCTATGTTTCATTTTGTCTTTATTCATACTTTTTGTACTTATGTTCTTTGATTTTTAATTGGGCCTACAATTATTTCTATTATACACTATTGCTCGCCATGAATTATACTCGTATAATCGATGAAGAAAGTGCGAGGGGGTGCCAGGGTAGACAGGTTAGGTTAGCTTAGCCCGTGAGCGCATCGGCATACATTTACATAACTAACTTAGCTTCGCATATTTCCGGTAGCTTACATAGCTTAGTTCTTAGTTAAAGCTTAGTTTGCAGTTTATAGAAAATTATGGAAAACTGAGTCAGCCATGCGAGCTAAGCTGAAATAAGTTAGCTTAGCTTTTGGTCTGCAACCCGCTTTGCGAACTTTGAACTACTGCCGATGCATCAGCCGTGGCTACGCGAGAGTGATGCATCGTTGAAAGCCGTAAGTTCAGTTAGTGGTTTCGAAGTAATCCCTTAGATCCTATACTCGTACATCACGAAATTCGCAGGAACTCAGCAGTCATCTAGTTATTTATCTTTCTGCAGAGTGGTATTCAAACTGATCACAGTTATGCGTACATTCATTCTACTGTGTATCAAAAAGGCGACTCTCCCTCGGCGACCCTTGCAGAGTTCATCTTATGCTGGTGGTAAATAAAAGGTGACCTTGACATTCGGTGGTACTCGACTACCTTACGTCCCCTATCACGAACACCTGATGATGTCATCGGTGACTCAGCTCCTGTTTATCTTTGCTACTGTGGTCCAAGACACTTCTTTCAGAAATTGGCATTCAATTATGTACTTAACTTCCTATAGGTACTGAAATTCTAACAGAGATGAATGGCTCATTACAGCGGCGGACGATCGGCACGTGCTATTTATGTCTGTCTGCTCACTGTCAGCAGTTACCGAACCGATAGTGCGGCATTCCGCCGTTTACCACGGCTTATCCACACACGAGTGCTAATTACCGTGAAGGGGTCACCCCGCGTCTCACTTCACCACCGCCGCGCGGGGCTTAGCTGATTATTGAATAATCATTGGTACGACTTTAGTCAGCATATAACATCGCTAAACATTTCCCAACTTTCAATTATCCTGCGCTATATTGGAGTATTTTGCAGGCGTACAGCTAAATTGGATGTCAAATGGACGTCTGATAGAGTATGTTCGGCGACTTGTCAATGGCTATACTGACAGGTATTTCTCCCTTGTGGCCTCTCATTACAATAACAGGGGTTTATGTATATTCCGGTGGCTCAGTGGTGAATTACGTAGCCGTCCACTATGAAGATCGCCGACGCTGCACTTGCACCGGTCGCTATGCCGATGCCGCGTGACGTCAATCACCGGCTCGTGTGAATTATAGTTTTGTAAGAATGTCATTCCATATTCCCGCCTCGATGTGGAACCGCACTTTTTAGTTATAAGAAATTAATTGTAACTTTTATTTTTAATTAAATTTATAAATTCTTTTTCGGTTTTTTTTCGATCCTCCGCCTGCCGCTAACGTATTTGGCGCAGTCGGTAGGATTCCCGCGGGACTTTCGGGACTTATCTCGTATCGATAAAAACGTCGCGAAGCTACCCGGGTGGCTCTCCAGCACCGTCATCGGGAATCCAGAATCTACGGACCTGCAGCAGACCCGGAGGAGAATCCAAACCTTGATTCACGGAGGAAAACCGGATAATTATGTATAATATGTAAGTGCACTTGAATTACTCTCGTGTTGCTTCCCTTGTTCCTAAGTCAATCTTTAGCTTCAAGATTTTTCACCCAAGAGCCTCTAGTTCGCGGGACCCTGAATCACGTCAGGCCCGCCAACGAGTAGCCGATATTAATAGAGATATTTTAGTTTTAGATAACAGTGAATTAGATATATTAAATTTAAAAATGGCAAATGACCCGGACACAATATTCAAGGCCCTCCGCCTTGTCCCGGAATTTGATGGTAACCCTAACATTCTTACGCGGTTTATTAAAATATGCGATCAGTTAGTTACGCAATATTTAAGTACAGACCCCAGTAGTGAGTTTCCTAATTTGTGTTTGTTGAACGGAATACTTAATAAGATTACTGGGACAGCCGCCAGTACCATCAACTCGAATGGAATTCCAGAGAGTTGGCTAGGCATTCGAACTGCCTTGATAAATAATTTCTCGGATCAGCGTGATGAAACGGCGTTGTACAATGACCTCTCATTAGCTACACAATGTAATAAGACACCCCAGGAATTTTACGATCATTGTCAAACTCTATTTAGTACGATAATGACTTATGTGACTTTACACGAAGCTATACCGACTACGATAGAAGCGAAACGTGAACTTTATAAGAAGGTCACTATGCAGGCGTACGTACGTGGTTTAAAGGATCCTTTAGGGTCCCGCATACGTTGTATGCGCCCCGCCACTATAGAAAAAGCGCTCGAATATGTGCAGGAAGAGCTTAACATCATTTATCTGCAATCGCGTAACGAGACCCCCAAAAATCAATTGACCCCTAAGGTCACTCCCCAATTTCAACAAATGCCGTTTACACCCCCGCGACCCTTAAATTTTCAAATGCCTACCCCTAATTGGCCCGTACCTATGGGACAACGACCTATGAGGCCTTCGCCTCAACCTTTTAAATTTGCGGAACATAACCAATACCGTATGCCCTCAAATACGCAACGAATGTTCCCTGCACCACCACCTAACTACAACCCACGCAGTAACGTTTTTAGATTACCGCCCCGTAATTATAATCCACCACAGCCTCAAGGCCCTCAGCCTATGAGTGGAGTTCAGCGTTTTACTCCAAAACCATTGCCCCACACTAAAATGATCTTGGGCCATGATTGGAGTAAATTCGGAAACCCGCCGCCAACTAATTATTTTAAAACTCGCGAAATGAACATGAACGAGTGCGCGGCATACAATGACTCATATTACGATTATTACCAGCCGGAGTCCGATTACTATACTGACTATAGTGACAGTGGTTTTGCCCCCGGTTTCGCTTATGGACCGACTTACTATGACGTGACTACGGACAGCCAACTGCCTGACGATTATCAACCACAGGCAGTACCTAGCCATGAAGAGCAGGATTTTCAGGAGGTTTCGAATTTACAAAAACCAACATAGAATTAAACCTCCAGACGCAGCGGCAATTGCCATATATTCAAATCGCGGACCCACCATTAAAACTTCTTATAGACACCGGTGCTAACCAATCTTTTATTAGCCCCGAGGCCGTTGAGAAATACTTTTCTGATTTCCCTCTTAACTTCGACCCCTTTGAGGTGACGAACATACACGCAACTAGTAGAAATAATTATTCTATTACTTTGCCGTGCTTTGCAGAATTTAATGACGCTGATTGCATGAAGTTATTCATTTATCGGTTTCATGATTATTTCGACGGGCTCATAGGTTTAGATCTATTGAGTAATTGGGAAGCCCGTATAGATTTGAGAGAAGGTCAACTGTTAACGCGAACTGCGTCTAATCCCATCAGGATGTATAACTCGTGCAACGTGAACTTATACGAAGATATTATTCCAGCGGGAACATCTAAAATCGTTCGTATTCCCGTGGACACTACAGATGGCGAAGCTTTCATCAGGGAACAAGTCCTCTGTAACTGTTTAGTTCACGAGTGCATTACAACCGTTATCGACCATCGTGGCTACTTAGAAGTTGAAAATCCAACACCAAATGACGTCATATTTTCACTTGACCGGCCAGCGCATGCGGAATTATTTAATACTGAGTGCACGCGTACTCAACAAGTTACGGCACGCGTACAAGATGTAGTTTCACGGTTGCGAACGGATCATTTAAATGAAGAGGAAAAGGCTAACCTTGTTACCCTTTGCTCTCGTTACCCGGACGTATTTTATATAGAAGGCGAAGCACTTACGTTTACAAATAAAATTAAACATCGCATTAGAACCACCGACGAAGTGCCAGTGCACACTAAAAGCTATCGGTACCCTTTCGTGCACCGCCAGGAAGTTCAGGACCAGATAGGAAAAATGTTGGAACAGGGTATTATACAACCATCTGAGTCAGCGTGGAGCTCACCCATTTGGGTAGTACCAAAGAAGATAGATGCCTCTGGAAAACAGAAATGGCGCCTCGTGGTTGATTTTCGTAAGGTTAACGAAAAGACACTCGACGACAAATACCCCATTCCAAATATTAGTGACGTTCTTGACAAATTAGGCAAGTGCCAGTATTTTACGACCTTAGACTTGGCCAGTGGGTTCTACCAGGTTGAAATGGACCCGCAGGATATCGAGAAGACCGCATTCAATGTCGAACACGGGCATTTTGAATTTCTTCGAATGCCCATGGGACTTAAAAATTCTCCGTCCACGTTTCAACGTGTTATGGACAATGTCCTTAGAGGCCTTCAGAACGAGATCTGCCTCGTTTATCTCGATGATATCATAGTGTTCAGCACATCCCTTCAGGAGCACATGATTAATCTCGAGAAAGTCTTCCAGAGACTTAGAGAGTCCAATTTTAAAATCCAGATGGACAAATCTGAGTTTCTTAAGCTTGAAACAGCTTATCTTGGTCATATTATCACCAAAAATGGCATAAAGCCGAATCCTGACAAGATTTCCGCTATTAAAAAGTACCCCATCCCTAAGACTCCGAAGGAGATTAAACAATTCTTAGGACTTCTCGGTTATTACCGAAAATTCATCCCAGACTTCGCCCGTACCACTAAGCCACTTACTCAGTGCCTGAAAAAGGGTAGAAAAATCACCCTAGACAATGAGTACGTAAACTGTTTCGAGAAATGCAAGATCCTCTTAACTAATGACCCTATCTTGCAATACCCAGATTTCAGTAGGGAATTCAATCTCACTACAGATGCTTCAAACGTAGCTATCGGAGCTATTTTATCCCAAGGCCCGATAGGATCCGATAAACCAATCTGTTATGCATCTCGAACCTTAAATGAGAGCGAGATGAATTACAGCACTATCGAGAAAGAGTTGCTTGCCATAGTCTGGGCCACGAAATACTTCAGGCCCTACCTATTCGGACGAAAGTTTAAGATTTTGACTGACCACAAACCATTGCAGTGGATGATGAATTTGAAAGAGCCAAATTCACGTCTCACGAGATGGCGACTTCGACTGAGCGAATTTGACTATACTGTTATTTACAAGAAAGGCAAATCTAACACTAACGCAGACGCACTTTCCCGTGTAGAAATTCACACTAAGGAAGCTATGTCCTTAATAGAAGAAATTGACGAATTAAATTCTTTAATGGGCAATCCATCTGACACCATAACTGCCCCAGCCAATTCTTCTACTGAAACGGTTCACACTAGTAACGAGAATCCCATTTTAGAGATTCCTATAACAGATGAACCCCTAAATAAATTTAACCGACAGATACATTTCACCCTTGTTAACGACGTTAAGAAACGACCGACAGTGACTAAACCATTTGACACCCACACACGTATTAGTATTCAATTATCTGAATCTAATTTAGAAGAAGACGTTATAAATGCAGTTAAAGAGTACGTTAACCCGAAAGTTAAGACGGCATTATTAATTAATCCCCCTCTGGCTATGTTTTCAATCATTCCAATTTTACAAGATAAATTCAGAAGTTCTTCAATGAATCTTGTATTATCTAAAGTTGAGTTAGAAAACGTTAAAGAGTATCTCCGACAACAAGAGATAATCCGCCACTACCATGATGGTAAAACCAACCATCGCGGAATTAATGAATGTCATTTAGCTTTATCCCGTAAATACTATTGGCCGAAAATGAAAGAACAAATAACTAAATTCATAGGTGAATGTACGATCTGTGGCCAGGCTAAATACGATAGGAATCCAGTTCGACCTCAATTTAATATTGTACCCCCAGCTACTAAGCCGTTTGAAATAATCCACATGGATTTATTCACAGCACAGAATGAAAAGTACGTAACTTTCATTGACGTATTCACAAAGTACGGTCAAGCATACCATCTACGTGACGGAACAGCTGTTAGCATTTTACAAGCCCTTTTACACTACTGTACCCACCATGGCGTCCCTATGACCATTATCACAGATAACGGAACAGAATTTACCAACCAGTTGTTCATGGAATTTACGCGGCTACATAAGATTAACCACCATAGAATACTAGCTCATTCTCCTAATGACAACGGTAATATAGAACGGTTTCATTCTACACTTCTTGAACACCTCAGAATACTTCAATTGCAACATAAAGATGAACCCATAGTTAATCTCATGCGTTACGCTATTATAGCCTATAATAGTTCTATACACTCTTTTACTAGATGCAGACCTTTCGATTTACTGACCGGACACTTTGACCCTAGAGACTGCCTTGACATTGACATTACCCAACAGTTACTACAACAGTATGTTCAAACCCACAGAGATCAGATGAAGAAAGTTTACGAGATAGTAAATTCCTCATCTCACGCTAATCGCACCGCATTAATCGAGAATAGAAATAAGACTCGCGAACCTGAGATAGAATATGCACCCCAACAGCAGATTTTTGTAAAGAACCCTCTAGCTAGTCGACAAAAGACCGCCCCACGTTTTACGCAGGACACAGTTTTAGCTGACCTGCCAATTCACATTTATACTTCTAAGAAGCGAGGCCCCGTGGCAAAGTCCAGATTAAAGCGTATCCCTAAAGCAGCAAATTTGTTACAGAATCCTGCTAATAGTGATCCTTCCAATGACGCAATCTCAAGAGATAAGACTTGAGAGTCTTGACGATGGACCAGGATTGCTACCCTACAAACTCGGACTTATGAGACTAACGACTCACCACCATACATTCCTACAGTACGTAAAATTGAAAGACATAGAAGACAATGTACACTCGCTACAGACTCAATTACTAAGCTACCGAGATCGAATGACTAATGACACTTACTCACTATACGAAATTCAAATTAATTATCTTACTAATGAGCTTGATAAAGTTTTAAACCAATTAAAATCTTTAGAACCTAATAGAAGTAAAAGAGGTCTTGTAGACGGACTGGGTTCAGTTATTAAAAGTATAACTGGAAACCTTGATCATACTGATGCGTTAGAATTTAACGATGCAATTAAAACATTACAAACTAATGAAAATAAAATGTTAACCGAGTTCAACAAGCACATTAGTATGAGTAAAGAGTGGATGTTTAAACATAATAACGTACTTGAACAAATAATAGATAATCAGAATAAAATTAATACTACAATAGAATTAATACTTAACAGTGACGCACTAAAAGAAAATAGCTTAATTAAATACGCCAAGTTTGCCCAACTTCTAGAAGTAATCGGTGAAAATGTAGAAGATTTAACTCAAGAATTACTTAGAATAGAGAATAGTTTAGCTTTTATTCGCGTTTCTAGTACGCACCATTCTATGATAGATATAGAGATATTAGAGTCAATGGTTAGTAAACTTAAAATTATATATGGCAGAGAGCAGATTTTAGATTTAGAACTTAGACAATATTACGATATTATAAGACCGGGATCTTATTACTTTAACAAACAAATCGTTTTCGTTTTTAATTTCCCGATAGTTTCTAAGGATAGTTACGATTTATATAGATTATCGATAGTACCTAATAAGCACGCACAGGCTCTTATCCCATCCTTTCCCTTCATTGCAACTAACGAGATGTCATTCGTGTACATAGAGGCAGAATGCCCGAAGTTGAATAACTGGTACCTCTGTGAGAAAGACATCACCCATCAGATCCGCACCAGATCTGACTGCATCCAGGAGTTGATCACCAACCAAGTCCTACAAGAATCCTGCCAGCTCACGACAGTAACCCTGACGAGAGAAGCAATGGAGAAGCTGGATGACCAGCACTACGTCCTGTCATTCCCCCAAAAAACGAAGGTACAACTCATC
The DNA here is from genome assembly GCA_905147375.1 of Hylaea fasciaria. Taxonomy (NCBI): domain Eukaryota; kingdom Metazoa; phylum Arthropoda; class Insecta; order Lepidoptera; family Geometridae; genus Hylaea; species Hylaea fasciaria. Next base: position 2,298,550 of record LR990192.1, read on the forward strand.
TGCCGCGGAAGAAACTACACGTCGCTCCAGGGAAGCTACCTCACTACAATTCCCGTGGGATGTCGTCTGAAGACTGAAGAGCTCACCATCGCCAACGACAATGACGAGATTCAAGGCCAGCCCCTCATATTAACGAAGATACCCTACGACGTTGAGAAGCAAGGTACGACGGCAACACACATCAACCTGAACTCCGTCGATCCCCAAGGACTGCACAGCATCCAGGACAAAATTATGGTCCAGGCCCCTCTACAAATAGACGACGTAGAAGCAAACGTCCTCTACCACACGACAGTACCACTCTACACGATACTGTTAAGCGTGGTTGCACTTACCATCATCGTAATGACCCGGCGCTGCATACTGAGACGCCGAAGAAGAATGAAAAAGGACCAGCAGCCTCCAACCATAATCCTGGCGAAAAATGAAGACCCCGAACACATTCCGGCGACATTTTCGCTAAACGTCCTCAAATAGTCGCCGCTCTAAGGGTGGAGGAATTACGTAGCCGTCCACTATGAAGATCGCCGACGCTGCACTTGCACCGGTCGCTATGCCGATGCCGCGTGACGTCAATCACCGGCTCGTGTGAATTATAGTTTTGTAAGAATGTCATTCCATATTCCCGCCTCGATGTGGAACCGCACTTTTTAGTTATAAGAAATTAATTGTAACTTTTATTTTTAATTAAATTTATAAATTCTTTTTCGGTTTTTTTTCGATCCTCCGCCTGCCGCTAACGTATTTGGTGTATAAACAGTTGAAGTGTGTTGTTGTTTATATGCTGATATTGTTGTGTTTAGATATGTAAGGTTGGGTATAGATTCGTCACTACATAAATCCTGGTTCTGGAATTCCCTGTATCTACCTCAGGAATCATGGTTCCACCAGCAGCCAAGGCTCAAAGCAAAACCGTGCGGTTGTCAGACAAATATTTGGAATCGAACCCGTCATCTCACGCTTCGCAGTCAGCTTATGACAAACATGCACCAAGAAGGCGGCCACTGCATGACTTATAATATGAGCAACTGGTCCCACAGCTGGGCCTATGGTCTCCTCTCGCAGTTATGGTCTCACTCTTTGCGGTTATTTCTGCATTCACTCAAATTAACTAATAGCCGCTCTTGAATTAAATTAAACACAAATATCAATTAATATGCCCACAACACGTACGAGTAATTTAAAACTATTAAGGTCAAGTAAAACAACTATCCTCGAGGGAATAAATATGTAAACGAGTTCCATTAGAGTGAGATTGCTCTCCGTTGTTTAGTGCAGACAGTTATGTTTGTTTATTATTATTGTGGTTAATGTTCTAGGGAGACACCTTTTCGTCACAGTGCTCTTAACTGCTGCAATGTGTTTAATGCCACAGTACTGACGTATACACATTGATGCGTCTAAAAACAAATACTTAATGTCTTCTCTTGCACTGAACTGTCTCTCAAGGGGCATAACGTGGCTGCTAGAAGCTGCCGATATGTATAGAGTAGGTAGTTGTTTCCGATTGTACCCTGACATTGGCTGTATGAAACATTGGCGTGTCACGGCGAGCCTTAGACTGCGATGATGCAGTCGCTGCTTATAATACGCTGGAAGTGTTTACAAGCTCTCCCAAATCCCGCCCGGAGACGCTTCTGAAGTACCTGTCTACTGATAAAACTTTGTGGAAAGTTCACAGTAAATTATTCGACGTGCAACTTAATTCTCTTTCATCGACCTGGATAACTGTGTTTAGTAACTAACTACGTAACAAGAGTTCTTTAATTATTGTTTTCGAGAATATTTGAAAACGTCTTCGGCCCTGAACGTCGCGAAAAAAAAACTGTTAAGTATTGAAAGCATTAGCATGAGCACGTCGTATTAGAACAAAATAATGGAAGACTCTGGGAATAACCAATTGAAAATCCGTATTAATTATCTAAATACCTACCACCGGAACTAGGGCACTCCGTAGGTATACTCAGCAGCTTAACATTTCCTTGAGCTCTTTACTTTGCGTTCGTTATACAACTAACAATATTCAATTCATTTAGAGAACAAAATATTATATTGTTCAATAATGTTAACAATGAATTTATCGCTTGAACACGTCGCTCTCGACGTCAAAGCATTTTCCGTATGACAGACAACTAAAAGAGGACTTGGGAAAATTGAATTATTACGTTATTAGTAACTTTGACTTTGATACTTTCGTATATCGATACCAGAACAGGACACAGTTAAGGTACGGACAGACGTGCTCATTACTAGCACGAAAGCATGCTTTTATTGAGCAAGTGCTCATTAGTAGCACGTGTGTAATGTAATGAGCATACTTATTTAGGAGTATGCTTTAAAACAAGCATGCTTATTTCTGGCAAATGTGAACAGTTTGCAGAGCATGCTAATTTTAAGCAAGCTTATTAGCATGCTTTTTTTGAGCACGTCTGTCAGTACCTTTACCCTGTTCTCATCGAAGCCTAGTGACCCATGTCGCCTTCAATTAATAGTGTTGTGAATAGCTCTAATAGGTCTATATCTATGTAGGTATTGTTTAGATAACGTTGTTATGTATCAGTAATATTGAGTTCAGAAACCTATACTTACTCCTTAATTAGAGTGAGGTGGCAGGCGACACCCGTACTTTGAGGGGCCGATATTATGAGTAATAAACAAATAATGGTGATGTGCAACCAAATAGTAACAACCGCCTTGCGATTTTAGTAGTTTTTAGATTATGCATATTATTATACTACCACGTTAGTTGCCCATAGCCGGGGAGAGAGATCAACTCTTATGTGGCGGGCACTGCATCACTCGTTGAACAACAGCAACATCTGTTTGGTATCGGATCAGTGTAGACCACAGACCTAAAAAAATTACGGTTCGTTCTCTAAATGTATGGTGGAGACTTGTTAGACTGACGATTAGCACATCTCTGATAACGGCATGTGCTGCAGCCATCGCTCTCACTCATCACACATAGATTTGAAACACAAGGTAATACTACTATCACATACATACATCCTGACAAACCTCTTTCGCTTCTTCTACTTTCATGATTTGCTTTATACATGCTCTCCGGTTATGGGTACTCTTCACTTGGCCTTTCCTTATTACTATCACAATGGAAAAATACTACGTTGACCTACTAAGTAGGTTTGCATGGTTCAAGTGAACTTGGGCACCTGAATCCGACGTGACATGACTTTATTTACCGTTTTCGCTGTAATGTGCTGCTCGGCGCGGGGCGTCACGTCACGTATAACACATAGGGCTCTGATAATAAAGCTTTGCACATTGCTGATTATTCGGTGTCTCTTTTTGGGACCCCTTACGTGTTACTTTGAATCAATGGTATTGAATGACAGTTAATCATCACCTATTGAACATTATGCTGTCATCTTATAATTTAACCAGCGGCTTCGTACGCTAGGATATCACGATGTGTGACATCATAAGTACGAATTGTGGCATAAGTCGTACTGTTTTTAGGAACTGAAGTCACCAATATCTATAGCCCTTGAAACATACTTACCATAAATTGGAGTCCTCCATAAATTGTTTAAAATTTGGCTTTGAAGTAGATTTATTTAAGAAAATAAATTTTAAAATGGCATGGCAATAGCGGTGGTATCTTAGTGGACGAACATCCGCCTTCCAAAGCGGAGGTGGCGATTCCAAATCCCAGTGCGGGCACGTACCAATGTGTTTCTTCTAAAACATAATATTATGTACGCAATTATCACTCGTTTTTCGGTGAAGGAAAACATCGTGAGGAAACCAACATGCCCGAGCATTAATTCGGAGGTATGTTATCCACCAACCCGGACTAGGCCCTCGTGGTGAATTATGGCCTAACCCTCCTCACGAAAGTGAGGGGAGGCCTTTGCCCAGCAGTAGCACAGTTACAGGATGAATAGTTACATTTTTTTTTATTATATTTGAAATTGTATTTTTATTTGGGTTAGTTCTGCTGTTTGCCACAAAATAAGGCAGAGCTGTGACGACGTGCACGTGGAAAGAACTCGCGCGTGGGCTCATCAAAACTAAATAAACACGTGAACTGACTTAGTTGAAAGCTGTGGCTCGCTGTTTTACCCGCGTTGACTGTTATCCTGCAGGAATCGTAAATTTCGGGCAAAGCCGTGGGGCGCAACTAGTTCTAACATATAAGTGTGAAATATAAATACTCCATAATATAGCATTAGCTATCTGCCAGTAAAAGTCCCGTCAGTATCGCTCCAAGCGTTTCGGAGATCATCCGGAATAAACAAGCAACTAGACAGACATAATACAATAAAAAAATAATATTAAAAGTATACCTAAGTACCGTGTATACTTTCACATGCATTGAAAGTTAAAAGATATTGCAAACAGACACTTTAAGTTTATTTGTTTGTATGTTAAGATTTCATACTAATTATAGTAAGTATAATAGTGCACCTGTTTCGCGCATTTTTTGAGTCGGTGAAGTTAAATATTATGGAAACCCACCTAGCACCCACTTAGCAGCTGTTATAATATTATCATCTTCACACTCTATTCAAGCGTAATCCACTCAGCTAGAGTTTCTTTTTTTCTCATGGTTCATGAGTTCATGATAGACTATGATCAGCATTGAACGGATTTTCATTTTTTTTAGCTCCACACTAGGATTGTTCCTGTATAGTGGGTACCGCTTACAGACATACAATTTCACATGCACATCACACCCAGATCAGAAACAAATATTTATGGATCGCACAAATATTTGTTCCAGGCGGGAATCGAACCCGCGACCCCAAGCGCAGCAGTCCGATTGCTCAGCCACTACGCGAAACGTGCCGTCATTGCAACGTGATTTCCGAAACACATGAGTCACATGAAGCCTCCGCTGCGGTGGTTATCGATTGATAACAGTTGTCCACCCCTACCCACACCTACCTACACTACCTACACACACCTACATCGATTTATCAGCAATCGATTTAGGCCCGTTGTCCCCAAAGACCGTGTCCTCGTAAAACGGGGACATCGGCACTCTTCATAAAAGCTAATGTAGGCTATTCGTGTAAATCTGTAACAAATAATGCAATCTACCAAAACGAAGTCGTGTTAGTTACACCACTTACCACGTATAACTCAAGAACGGATGGGCCGATTCTTATGATCTTTGTTATGTTGGAGTTGTTTCAGCTGCGAGTATATAACGGAATATATAACGGAAAATTCACGGAAAATAAAAATATAAATATGATTAATTCTCGTATTGTTTGGAACGGCATGACATGACATCTGGCGGTCCAGCTAGTATCTGACTAAATAGAAATAAGAACTGAATGTTGACAAGCGCTAATAGTGGTGAGGGAGGTCTGTTCAAACTTATATCAAAACAAGAATATTAATGAATCGTGTCAGTGAGTTTAAAGTCTATGTCTAATCTACTATTATATTTATTTGTAACTATTAAGTGTTGCATTGTTTTGTGATCATATGTCCGTCAAAAATACAGACTTTGATAAGCGTGCTAATTTAGTCATGTCAACATTATCTCTATCCATTTAAAGCTACCCATGTGCATAACTAACATCATAGTTAGTTTACTCGTGAGTAGGTACTGAGAACACTGGGCACAACATTTATTTAAATTGAACATAATTCGCACGAAGGCGTACAATCGTCTCTTTACCAATCGTTAAAGTGTTTTCTACGTGCTATTTTATTTATATTATTATTCGGCAAAACTCGCGAAAGTAGGAAATTGCTACTAACCCAAATGATTTCCATCTCTGTATTGTAAATTAGTGATTGCGCTCTCTGGCTTGTTTGATTTTTATCAGGTATTTATTATAATGATGACTGTGCGAAATTTCTGCATAATCGTTTCAACTGGTTCTCCAAAAAGCCACATCACAAGCAAACAAACCAACACAGCAGCTAGGGAGAATACACCGTGCTAAGTAAACATTTTTGTCCCCCAACAAATCGTTTCATATTCCAACCCGTCAACATTTCATTGAAACATCTCAACACAGTCTAATGAATCGACACCGTCAATAATTCATATTGAGACTGGTTCTACTATGTTGTTTGCTGGATCGAATCATATGCTCGGGTCCGTCGTATCGTAAAGACGTCAAACTTGACTGTGTTTAAAAAAAACTTCCAATATTTGCTTTAATATTTGACGTGTTCCATCCAGGCTCCCGGTTCCCTATCAACGACGCGGTGACTAAATTCACCAAAGGTGTCGATAGAAACCTTTGGGTTGAAATTTTTGAGCTATTGTCTCTGCTATTGACTGATGTTGTATTGTTGTGTGAAGGAGGCGCGTGAGGATGAGGTGCAGCTGGATGAGGAGATGGACCGCGTGGTGTGGAGCGAGGGTCAGGCTCCGCCACCGCCCACCCCAGGCACGGCGCCGCGCCGTGACCACGCCGCCCCGCCGCCCTACGCAGGTACCCAGCACACACCTATTCTGTCACGATCGACATCACTATTATTTTTATCATAATTTTTATTAAACATCAGACTCCTGCTTATTGCGCCATTCCTTCCTGTGCTGAGCCAATCTACACCATATTTCGTGTGCGATTCGTACGATACCACAGTTGCCCCTTGCGCTGGAGGTATGTCTGTCTGCTGGTCTAGTAGCGAGTAGCTTCTTCTTTAGACTGTTGCTGCCTGATACCAGAGCTAATGCATGTTTGCTGTGCCTAAGGCCTGGTGAGATAAGAAAGTCGATAGAAATACACTACCTATGTTGACCGCTACCGCCGCTGTTCTGACAGTTCCACCCTGGCTCCCATATCAGATACCTACCCATCAGCACACTCGATTATGGTACCTCTCTGCACATGCGTCGTTGTTCGACGAGCATCATGGTGCGTCACTGACTTCGACATTGTGATTTGCGGTTCGATTTCGAGCAACGCGCGTCTTCCGTTGGTCTTGCTCCATTGGAAATTTGGGAGGTACCATTCCGCACGAGTTGACCACAGCTAGTTTTTGTAATAGTTATTGCATGTTTCAGCATGCACTCATATGATCGGTTTGTTGCAGAGGGCCCGATTACGGATGCGCAGCGGATCGCCGCTGCTGCCAGTGCCACAACCGGCTCTATGCCTATGCAGGTGAGTCTCACCGATTCCTCAACATTACTCACAAGATTATTTTCATCATCTACATACGCTAAAAATAGTTCTTAAACAACACTTCACAAATAAAAGATGAGATTAAATATTTCAAGGACCAGATACTTCCCGAAAAAGAGTAAAATCAATTAAATAAACTTATAGAACTATAAACAATAGGAATGGGCCTGAAAGACACAAAATCACTACACCGAAGACTATTTTACTGCACTCCTTTGAATGCTAGAATAGTTAAAATAAATTTGCGACCTTCAATCTGGCTCGTCGTGGCACTGGCGAAGGCCACGCGGCCTTGACTGACAGGCGGGCATCTCGTGAGGCGTAGGCGGCGACATCGCTGAAGGCTCGCCATTCGACGGCGCTTCTATACGTAAACAATCAATATGTAGTACCACTCTCCTGGCCCACCTCACTGGGCCGCGCGAGAATTGCAGAAGCGCCTCAGTCAAGCTTCGGTGCTGCGCTGGAGAGCTAACCCGGCCGCGACTCCGCCTCCGCCCTCGCCGTCGGAACGCTTCAGCTACATGTGATGGCTGACGAGGTAATCCGAGGAAAAGACGGGTTCCCAATTCTATATTGTTTTCAAATTTTTCGGTTCTCCGATATTTTGGATGTTTTTATTCGAATGGCAGACCTCAGTTTGAGAATGAACCCATATAAATTTCATGAATTTTATCCCTGAATCCAGGCGTGTATAAATTAGCTTTATTTAGCGAGTCCATTGAACTTTTAGGTCGTTTTTTCTTATTTTTACGCAATATTATTTGGTTGGAATATTATGCAGTAGTGCTTACTGCTTATAGCTAAGTTCCTTGAAATCCATGAGCTATATAATACTCGTAATATTATTTTTCCAATTTGAAAATGTTTTATTGGGTCAAGTTGTTGTTTGTTGAATGGAGTAGTGTCGGCCTCTGGTATCAGAGAGTGTCAGGAGTAACTATTTAATAATCTCTGCCCAAGGGCGTCAATCGGTCAAGTGTAAGATGATTGTAGATACTCCTTGCTTGTTTAGTTTTCTCTTTCTTGATTGATAACTTGACTTTTATTATATTCAGATTCCAAAATTACTTGTTTTAGCTGACTCGTATATAAAAGTACATAAAATAGTATATAAAACATAGATAAGTGTTTATATACAATCTTGCTTCAATTACCTAATACTATTTAGTTTCCGCTTGCGTTAAAGTGCCACACAATAACAATCTCCCCTTTCATATTACACTAAGTTGTTTGGCCTATTGGAGTTTTCGGCGATCGCTACGTTATTATTTTATCCATACATCTACAGATTTTCCAATGTCGTCTCATGTATGATCTATCTAGTTTTCTCCTAATATATCTTCCGTGTTGTTCAGTCATGGGACGGGGCTTCGGAGTATGGACCCTTCCAGATCCTAACTGCAATAACGAGTTTACCTTGTAACGGCTGTGACACTTTAATGTTGCCATAATAATAATTTTGATAATAACATATCGCTAATGATATTGGTTAATTGATTAAATTTTATATTTAGGTGTTAATCGTCCCGGTGCTGTTACAAAGAATATTAATTACTGAAACAGAATTGCCTTTTTTGAAACGTTCTGTTACTCCAACTGCTTCGAGATGATCTTCTATGGGGAACATTTGGGATAGTGTAGTTAATTCCGTATACATTTGAAGTCGTGAGTTAATATATTGAAAAATGCTGTAAAAAAACACGACATGCGTCGCCCCAGGGCCAGCAATCACGGTGGTTATGAATTTTGTATCAGATTTAGTCATGCGATGCGATTCGAGTATTGTCGTCGAACAGGCACTAGTTGAATAATTTATGAATAACTACGGATTCAATGCTAAACATTTGTTTATGAAAATAGGCGCAAAACAACAATCTACGTGTTTCTGAAAAACTTTGTCACGTTTTCATTTGTAAACATTGTTCGTTTTACAAGTTTCCTAAAACTATTACATGATGTTCATCTGGACTTGGACCCATGTTTTCGAGTTTCACTTTCCATTCGGTATTTATTAGGTATCGTAGGGACTGTTTCTTGTTCAAAATTAATTGGATGACAGTTTTAATTAACATATTCAATAGTTTTACAAATAACTTGTGGGTTTAATAACGTATATCTAGGCCCGCCCGCGGTAGGTACGTCCGTTCGGGTTATTCCCAGAGTACTCCATTCTTTTGTTCTCAAAACTTTTTTATCCCATACATTCATTCCCAATTTACTCCACAGAATTATTATAATAAAAATATTATTTAAAATACCTAATTTTTAGTTCCATCGTACTCCATAGGTATCTGGCTTTATTCCCGATTTACTCCACGCACACTACTACATTTAAATATTATTGAGTAAATCGAATAATTAAGGTTCATTCTACTCCAAGCGATGACGACGTACAGTCAGTCGCAGTATGTATTATGCACCCAAACCGTACCTACATAATATTATTATAGAGCGCCTTGCTGCACTTTTACGTCGAGGTCTCTAATGTCAAGCTTTTTGTTATTATGCAGTGCCACTATCACTAACGTTGCTACTATCGTACCATCTCGTTCGCACGTGAACCGCATGCAATTTGATTAGAGAGAGAGGTTAGAGCATGTTATCTTTGTTGAAGAAGTGTTATTTTACTTGTGCTCTTTGGTAACGAAATAATTATTTTGTACTATTATTTTTTGTCACCTAATTCGTTCTCAAACAAAGCTATCCGTATTAGTTTATTTATAAGAAATGAATTTAAAGGTTACTATGTTATATGTTATTACATCCTAAATAAGAAGGTGGCTGACGTAGGCGAAACCGGGGACGAAATAAACAATTTTACTGTAGTTTACAAGTGAAGTACCTGTAGTAGCTAGATACTTCATTTTATACCATTATCTGGCTACTAAAAAACAATATCTTGTGCTCTATCTGAAACAGGTATTAATTTATTCAGAATTGTTTGAGTTGTTTCAATCGCGACGTGATTGTTCCCTGTCTACTACTTAACTGTCAGGTATAAAACTTCGAGTTATAATAATATGTTTCAATGTGAGGAAATTTTTAAATAAAATACAGGAACAGATTTGTTATTTCTTATAATTTATTATTACTAAATATCAACATACATTATTTATTAAAACGACCGATGCGTACATTTATATAATGTTTCTTTTTATTTAAAGGTTTTAAATTTAGAGTTCACTAAAATTGTAAAGTAATATTGATAAATGCATAAAGCCTAACGTGGTAGCAAAAAAAATTAAACGAGAACAATAAAATACAGCAAATACAAACAAAATCATAATCGAAATTACTTAAAATAATTAGAAATATGCTAATAAGATAAATGAGTATCTGAATTCAAAAGCCTAGTACGTTGGCTAACATTAAACATTTAAAAAAGTTATTTAGCCAATACCAACAATAAAAATCATCAAACTTAACAGTAAAAATAAAGTTTCATTTTAACCTTTTTATCTACATAATAGGAATTTGACTAAAAGTGATATAATCAGCTAATGAGTAAAGTAACACACTCTAAAGAAAAAACATCACCCTCGTGAAAAACACTGAAACAGAAATGAAAAAGACTCTGACCACCATGTCAGAGGGACGAGAATTAAAAAAAAAAAAACCACAAAAAAAAAAATATTGATATCAGACAATATTATCTAAATAATTTGCTGATTTCGAATAGTGTTTGTAGCACTGCTATTTTTTTTCTCTATACTGCTTCACTATTAACTCAATTTCAGGTCCCTGTTTATACACTGCCGGCGTCTGTTTTCGGTAGGATTGTAACGATAACGTTCAAAGTAAAGAGCTTCATCTTTGATAGTTTCTATAAAGTTAAGCAGGCGTGGTTTTTTAGATGACACATTATTTAATCTTTTGTGCCACGATTCAACCAAATTTTTGGTTCTGTGTCGTTGCCCTTCGCAATTCCATAAGTCTACTGTAAAAGACGCACTATCGAGACAAGTGGAAACAAAATAGTTGTTAAATTGTATGACACTTTCGCTGTTGGGTGCTTCTTCCATTATCGCAAACCAACCATCCTCAACTAACTCAACTGGAATATGCGCTAAAGCACCACATTTACTGGTTTGGGTGCATAATACATACTGCGACTAACTGTACGTCGTCATCGCTTGGAGTAGAATGAAACTTAATTTCTTGATTTATTGAATAATATTTAGATGTAGTAGTGTGCGTGGAGTACTTTGGGAACATTTTTATATTGCGTGGAGTAAAATGAAACTAAATTTATAAAATATTTTTTTCATAAATTTTTCGTGGAGTAGATTGGGAAATTTTCTTGGAGTAAACTGGGAATAACCCGTCCGTTCGACTCTCGCCCCTAGTTCCCTTGATTCGACAGTACAAATGAGATGCGCGAAGTAATCCGATGAATCTGCGACCTACGTGACATGCCAGCAGATACATTCCTATTTCGCCGATGTATGTACCTATTACATATTTTCAATTAATTTGGGCGGAAGCCAACTGGGCGGGCGGCGGCTAAGGTAAAGAAGGTCTTGAGATAATACGAGCCGCAGAAATACTTGAAAATACTGTTCAATGACAAAGAATCGTGCGATTTTAATAATAATTGTATTTATGTCTATTTTTATGTTTTTGTTTCTGTGTGTGTTGGCGCTTTTTATGTATTGTAAGCCGGAGCGGACTTTATTGAAACTATTTATGATCTCGAAGAATTCAAGCCGTAGGTCCGTATGCCGTCGATCGTAGGGTCGTAGAATAGCCTGCACCGTAAAGACGGAGCGCGTCAAATTGAATCCGTTGTTTAACCAGTGCATTCTACTCTGTCAGTGTATGGAATGTATACTTGTAGCACAGATTTTACATCATTTAATCAGACTCGACCGTCCCAGGAGAATCATCTGCGGAAGCTCTGACAAAGGATTGCGAGTACAGCTCGACTATTCGACTCGAATTCGATCGAGCCGGCTACGCTACCGCGAGCGAGCGCATAAACACTTATTATTATGTTAAACATGACTTGTTATTACATATTCTTCTTACCTTAATTGACGGCTCTAGTACTCGGAAGCTCACGATAAACTTATGAAGGCATAATATTATAGGTGGAATTGTTACTATATCGGTCTCAGCAATCTTTAGCGGAAGGCAGCCTTACATTCGTGACAGTATTTTTACTAGCTATGTGTATATGTACTCGTATATGCATGATTGTAATGACATCTTTCAACTGGATAATTACGTTAAAAAAACCGTTACCCCACAAAATGTTGAAATTGCACATTTTGAGGCGGTGGGTTGGTAAATAGTAGAATTAATATCAATAGCTCTACTTCGTTGGTTCGTGTCGTATGTCCACGATCGAGTATGGGGCGTATCACACCACGCACGTCTGTTTTCTTTTTACTAGGTCTTTCGAGTCACATTCCTTTTGCGGTGCGAGCCGTACTCATTTTATAACTAGAATTTAAACGGGTCTATTTCGCGCACAAGCTTATATCAATAATATAATAATTGTGACATACCTCGGCGTTTAAATTCTAGTTAAGTACGAGTATAACATGTATTCATCGCCGCCAAATTCAAATTTTGTAGAAACATGAGATTGGAGATTCATAGGCTAGCGTCAAGTAAATAAACACTTGTAAGGCCGACGGGGTTTCATTGCAATCCGCACTCTCTGACTAAGGGTTGGAAGGTTGAAATTCTTCCAGTTAGCGAAAGTTGAAGAACTTTTAATACTCATTTTACATGGGTAGTTGTAATATGGTGTGTGTCGCAGGTGTCCTCGCTGCCCGCCACCGAGGACCGGCACGTGCAGTTCGACGGCGGGCGCGCCGACCCGGTCGCCGAGTCGCTCGACGACGCCGACGAGCAGCGGCGCTCGGAGCGGAACGCGTGAGTACATTATACTTCATACGTTTAGGGTCTTACCCACTGAAACATCTGTTTAACTCTGGTCTAAATTTTTGTGGTAAAACGGTTGTAGGCTAGCATTAGACCATTATCTCACACGGTCTAAGTGACGATATTGTGGTAGAAGGAGGTAAATATGCTAAGACGAGTGTGGGACTGTCTGTAGACTCTAGGACTGGTGCGACCGCGCCTAGATAGAGACTTTGCGACAGATGAGGTTGGTAGCTAGCCAGGCGGTCATTATAATACTGTAGCAACAAGGGTTTAACGATGTTTTCCTTCATCGGAAGCTCAACCTCAGTTATTGCGCTCAGCTGGTTTCGAACTCACGACTAGCGGCACGCGTAAGTAACCTCAAATCGGGAATTAGTTAACTATGTTTGAGGCCTTGCAGACAGCGAAGCGAACCCGAGGCGACTCGAGGCGAGGCAAAACTTATCTGTTTTCATTATATTTGTACCGACTTGTTTACCGATAGGTAGGTACTGTGGTTATTTTTAGTAACAGACTCAGCGCTGTTCTTTAGTTTTAAGCATAAAATGTAATGGGCCGACTTTGATTATTTTAAAAGGCTTGTAAGTAGTGTAATGATACATTACAGGTCGTAGTTTTCAAGGTACTTCCTTAGGTTAATTAAAACTATCTGAAAAACTATAATTACCTATTCAGCAGATTACTTTCTTTCATACGAAGCGATTCGCATCTGACTTCCTTCATTTTCCTACCAATAGTGGAAATGTTATGGTTATAAATACATAAGAGTCGATAGACAAACCTCATGCAATGCAGTGCGTGTTGTACAAAGTGCCCGCACGATGCGCAGCCGCAGACGCAGTGAGCATGCTCAGGCGGAAGTGCCACCTGAGTTCGTTTAGTGCCAGAAATAGTTAGTCTTTTGACATTGGCATTGCCCGCTCGGGTGTCGGCTGTGGTGCGGTGCCGTGGTGTGTATAGCTCGGGCCGTGCGTGCTGCGCGCAGAACGACCGGCCAGTTATGCCCGTCACCTACGCACGAGCCTCGGAGGTGGCGCAGCAGCGGTGAGCATCACCAGCACGCAACACACAACCCATACTCTCCCACCCCCTTGTATGTATTATGACTGGTATAAGAGCCGAAAGTCAGAACTGACACTCGTGTAGTGTGCCTGATATAGGTTTTAAAAACAAGCAGACACGGCCACGCGTTGCTGTGCCTAAGGTTTTTGTTATTGCGACTATAAATTAAGATGTAAGCTATCCTATCTTTTAAGTTAGACCAAACTGCACAATGCGCAAATTTGATTAAAATCGGATAAGTAGTTGCGTCCATCGCGGACAAACGACGTGACGCGTAATTTATATAATATACATTAACATAAGAAGAAATATTGAGTTATTCGCTTTATGCTAGGCTCCAATGATAGGTAGGTAAAAACTAAAAACTCTGTACTGGTTGTATTAGTACGAAAGTTCGATGCTTTGCTCTCAAACAAGTTAAAAAACCGGGCGACGGCAAAAACCAGAGCAGTAGGTATATTAGGTTACACAAACATAATATATTGTATGATGCCTCACAAAGTACCTATCTGACATGATAAAATAAGTATTTTTTATATTGTACCCGCGGCTTCACCTGCATTGGCTATTATCCCGCAAGACCTGGAAGTCAATTCTGCTTATTTAAGAACGCTTCAATCGAATCTCAGTGGAGTGGTTTCGAAATAGTTTGTGACACTTCATTGTGACATAGATTTCAATGTTCTTGTATGAAAAAAAGGAGCACACTTCCATAATGTTATAAACTATGCCGAAGCCACTCCACTGAGATTTGATTGAAGCGTTCTTAAATTAGCAGAATTGACCCCCCTGTCATTGAAGTTAGGACCGCGGGGCGCATCCAGTTCTAAAACAAAAGTTTTCCTGTGTTACTCCTTGTAACATTAGCTGGAACAAACAGACTGACAAAAACTTTGAAGAACTATGTTACGGATAAAATGTAATGAAAAAAATACCTACATATTTTTTTGGCTCTAAGTAGGTATATACACTCTTATATTTAGTAAAAAAAACCTGTAAGTTGATATTACAAACAGACACTTCAATGTTATTTATTTGTATAGAAAAATAATAAAGCAACTTAAGTATGTTTCCAGTTTATAATTAAATGTAGCCTGAAACTATAATAACAGGAACGTGTTTCACCTTCAGGCACAAAATACATAATAAACCTTCATTCAGGTGAGCTGAAAAAGGTATGCTGCGATAATTAAAAATGCGGTAATCAGTAATCACGCTGAAGCGTGGTAAGTACCTAGGTATAATTGAATTGAACGGTATTCAAAAGGCCCCATTAATTTAAATGATATAAGTACATATTTTATAGTCTGATATATATTATGCTCATTTCGATGAATACGAGTTGGTTGTCATTTCAACCGCAATAAAATTCGCCCGCGTGGTCGAGTTGCCACCTTTTATATACTTAAATAAATACGGCAACGGGAATTTCATAGGTACCTACCTACTTCACACACAGAATTCAGAATACGTAGGTACCTATGAAAATTTCTTTTCTAACAAATAGGTAGGTACAACATTAATGTATCTATTCTATCTAAGCAAATAAATAATATTGAACTGTCTGTTTGTAGTGTAAAAATAACAGCAATTTACTAAATACATTTGAAATGGCATACGGTTGGTACGTAGATAAACGAACAATTATTTTAGAAAAATATATCTGTCTTGTCTAATTGTGCCGGCTAATCTCTGACACGGCTGGGCCGTTTTTGACGGAACTTTCACTTCATTGGTGTTATAGGAGTAGCTTCTGCTAATATTGAACGCGGGTGAAACCGCGAGGCATAGCCACCATTAAATATATTCACATTGAACTAGTATCAGCAATGTATCAATGTAGCTAGAATTCAGATGTAGTTACAGCATCAAATAGAAGCGAATACCTACATATGTATGCAATATCCACGAGCCATTTGTGCCATGAAATTGGATTCATGTGAATGTGGCAAATCTTTTATTTATTAAAGCAAAATAAATAATGGTAAAAAAGAAATAAACGAAGAATACATGTAAATGAATTGAGAGAAGCGAAATAATTGATAGTAGACGTATTACATAGTATAGACTGTAGAGGGTAATAAAACTAGACGGGATATTCGTAAAGGAAATGAGGCAAAATGTAAACACTTCAAAGTGAAGTGTAAACACTTCACTTTTTAATTTCAATTATTGGGAGCCAAGAACAATCAAAGGTTGTAGAGATACGAGTGGATGTGACAAATGTGAAGAATGAATGAATGCTGAAGATTTGGTTGTTTTCAAAAAATCAATTATAATGGCGTTTGTAAATGCATGATCATATTATAAGGGTAGGTAGGCGGTACGTCTCGGCCGCTCATAAACTGGCCCACAGGCGAGTAATCCACTTATTTTTATTTCGTTGTGGGCTGATTCGCCCGAAACGGAAATCAAGTTTAGGAAAGTTTACGAAAGGAAAAATTCAAACCGAACGCCTGAAAGAAAAAGCCCCATTTTGTTCATTTCTTGAGGTATAGGTAATTATAGATGCGGGCGACGACGCAACGGTCGCCACATTGTCCCTCACACACAATATCCTTACTTATCAATAATTCAGTAGGTATCGATTTTATTGGAATAAAATACATTTTATCGAATAGCATGGTCATTTCTATCATGCAAGTATGCTGCGGCCAATGATTCATTAAACTAACGTAAGTGTCTACTGGCATGTTGGGACAAAATTGTCATTCTTGTGCATATTATAGTCACAGAATAAATAGTCGCACAGTAGAGCATAGGTCACACAATCAATAATAGCAATGTATGTAGGTACTTACTTCAATTAGATCGTCAGCCATACAATGTTATACTCGGGTGGTTGGTGCAGCAAAATGTTTGGATACGAGTATATACAGTGTTTGATACCTACTAATTATTATTAAGCTATAATTATTTATTTTATTTATTCAAGAAACACCAACAAACAGTACACCAATAAGAATTGAAGGAGCAACACTAAATGACATATATAAAAGATATCATAGAAATTCTGATAATGTATACCCTTTACAGGTGTCTACAAAATCCAATGATGGTATACCTAATATGAGGAACAAAGTTAGTTAAATTAAGTTAAACAAAAACTAAAATGCACAAATTATGGATGTCGGAACATACGAGTAATACGAGTATATTCCCGTTAAAGTACTTTACCACTTTATTCGTAAACGCATAATATAGTGAATCGTGGAAAATAATGAGATCACTCTAGGAAGAATTCTGACTTAAGTATACCTTAATCGGCTCGTACAGTGTATCCTCCCATGACTTTTCCGTGCTAAAGGGATGAATAGTGAAATCGCAATTTAATTATTTCTTGTGTCATCACTATGCCGTGTAAGAATACAACTACAGAAATTCAAAATACAATTATTCTATAGCGTAAGTTCAGATAATATGTTAAGGTACGTTCCCGAGCAGGACAAATATTAGCTTGAAAGATTTTATAAAGGACGAATTAAAATAAATACAAAATAGAGGCTGCCGTTTCAATGAAATACCACTACTCACTCAACTTTGAAATAAATTGTTATTTCTCGGAAGCCTAGCTCTGAGCTATCGAGAATCCTCCTCTCAAGTGCTATTAGCCCAGATGCGGGGATTTTAGAATAGGACAGCAATATTGTTTGATATGTACGGTTTCAAGCGCTCATACCCAATCATGTTATAGGTAATATCGAATATAAACGAATATATCGAATACAATATAATATCGAATGAAATCCGCGCACTCTCATGTTGTGGTAGGTTTTGTTTTGCCCGCGACTACTACGCGTGCACTATCGCGATGTGTGTCGTCATAATTGCGATGCACTTTCTATTTAGTTGGGACCTTAAATTTCAATAGTCAGTGTTCATAGCGGTTAGATTAAAATCCAGGTTTTTGTATCATTGGACGCGGCCGATAGGTATTTGGATGGGTGACCGCCTGGTAATGATCGTTTGATCGACCGCCGCCTATGGGGTAGGTGTGTGCCTTACCCTCAAGTGAATGTGCTCGTATCAATACTCGTATGCGCTACTACGTACCTACCTATTATATTGTTATACTAACTGATGGTGACCGCGACTTCGTCCGCGCGGGCTACATTATATCCCAATAAAACTACCCTATGCCCTTCTCTTCAAACATCGAAATCGCATCAGCCGTTTAGCCGTGAAAACGTAACAAACAAACAGAGTTACTTTCGCATTTATAAAATTTGTACTCATATTAATTCTATGTAGAATATTACTGAATTTCAGTTATGGACATGAAGATTATGTTTACAAATGTGATGAACACTTGACTTTACCAGTGATGGTATGAACGGGATTTCACAAAGGCGTATGTTTATTAGCAGATACCTTAACCCGTAGCGACTCTGACAAGCCAGACTAATATTGTAATTCTGTAAGCCCCTGTGCTACATTAAGGCGGATTAACATGGAGAGAGTTCATCATCATAATGATCATGATCATCACCACCCCAATCAGCACGGTGATGAACGCCAGCCTCGCCTCTCTGTCGTGAGCTGGACTAGGCCATAATCCACCACGAGACCCAATCCGGATTCGTAGATCACACCCCTCTGCATTAGTTTGCACTACTCTTCAGACGTGCTTTCCTTTCACCGAAAAGCGAGTGATACTTTTACGTACATTTTTCCAAGAAACTTGGTAGGTGCGTGTCCGAACTGGCATTTGAGCTCGCCACCTGCTTGGAAGGGTATCAAATTAGGTCATTCATTTACAGCCAAGTACAATACAGCCACTATGTCTTCAAATTCAACCCAAGTCAGCGCTAAGCTGATGCTGAATCGTGTTTAAATTCATGTTATAAGGGGTGCTGTTCTGCAGATTACAGATGTAAATTTCAAGTCAGCCCAGTACTGGCGTTAGTATAACTGACTCAATGCAAATTTGCCTTTATACTCGTAATAGAAGTTGATGTTACTATCCAACAAGATATAGCGACCAGGCAAGTAGGATCCTTATCGATGGAGATTTGTTCGGGGCTTTAAGTATGTTGAGACCCTAAAATTTGGTGTCCCAAACCCTACAACCACAATATAGGCCAAAATATAGTACCTACGTATTGGCCGAATGATGAAATGATTTCTCATATTCCTGTTTTCGGATAAATAATCACAGCTGCCTGATGTCTGACAATAACAAAAATATATTCTGCAATTAGAGTATGTATATACTGTTCGTACAGTGCACCGCCAAAAGCTATCCGGTAGGGAGGTACGGTCATGGACTACTAAATCTACATGGAGTTCATGGACTACTAAATAATATTTTGTTGTTAGACATAAGTACCAACACAACTTCATTCAGTACCTGTAACAAAGGTACCTTATGATGTTAGTTAATGCTTCTACATTCTACAACGCTTATCGCTTATGTCATTATTTCGTACACCCGGAGGTCTACGAATTCACTACCGTGTATCCAGAACCGTGGCGTACACGTGGGTGATGTGCCGACTGCGAAGCGGTTCAATTTTCGCACAGGGCAAAGATATACTCGAGATATCGAGCCAGAGGTTTCTCTGAGTTTGTGAATTTGTGGCGCCATGGGTCCTCGCTGTTCCTGATTCCCTACAGAGATTCCTAGTTAGAGGTCAGGTTCTTTCACGGACAGGACTGGAAGTGACACACCGGACACGATGTCGCCAAAAAAAATGTTAAAGTTACTGTGTCAAGAAAGGTTAATAACTGCCGGTGATTTTGAAAATGTGCCTCATTAGTAAACATGTTATGCTTCATTTTAATGTGAAGTAAAACTGCACATACGACATTTTTCATTGTGTGGCAGACGTAGATGTATGGCAAAATTGGCGTTGGTTATGAGCTACGAGTCATAATTATGTTTGGCACGCGCGCCCCGCCCACTTTTCACTTCCACTTGTCTCTCTTTCGTGGTTTCTTTGTAAGATGTCCTTACGCGTACAGTACGCTCGCTTACGAGTTACCCAGTTATTTTTGTCTACTCGCAAAAGAGAGTTTACACTCATTATCAATCTGTTACACGTGTTAGAGACTTCTTCTTCGCACTTCGCAGCGGCTGAACGTTCCACCTCGCACGCTAACTCTCAATAATAAATCGTGCACGAAACGTACTAAAAAACCGCCTAAGTGTGAGTCGGACTGGCGCTGAAGGGTTCCGTACTATGTTTTCTATAATAACCGCAAAAAATTTTTTGTTTATGAGAGCCCCCTTAATTATTTATTTTATTCAGATTTTTGTTGTTATAGCGGCAACAGGAATACCTGTCATCTGTGAAAATTTCAACTGTCACGATTCATGGTACAGCCTGGTAACAGGCGGACGAATGGACGGACGGACAGCGAAGCCATAGTACTTACCTAATAGGCTCCCGTTTTACCCTTTGGGCACGGAACCCTAAAAAATACCAACACTAACTAACACTACGTTGTAACAACTCTCAACAAGTAACTGCGACGTATGACGTGACATTCTCGAAGTTGCTCTTTGCACCTGTAACTTATCCTAGTTTACATCAGATAAGTTTTGCTACGAAATTGCGAATGCTAATGATTAACTGACTTCGCCTTAGCGAATAATAACTTATCCGAAGTGTAGAGTACTATCTACTTACCTCTACATTAATCACTAGTTACAATAATTATATGTATAGGTGCATACCTACTAAGATAGGTATTATTACAAATTTTGCCTAGTTCGTTGTTATCTCGACCGCTATAAAATTCGCCCGCGTGGTCGAGTCACCACCTTTTATTTAAACATTATTTTCAGTAGGCGACTCGACCGCTATTGTATATTTGTACAGTCAGAGAAACAAGTGTTACAAAAACTAAAATGGTTTATAATAAAATGTGACATATTAATATATTTTGAAACACCTATGACTTCTTTAAAATAAGCAACGGTACAACAAGTTGTTATATGCCTATCGATGGTCATACGTTGACACCTCGTAACTAACATACCTCTATCTCTGAAGGCAACAGATCGAACTGCAATAGGAGCAAGGAGGGTTCTTTCGGCAGTCGGGTAAAAACCAAACATATGAGTACCTAATATATTTCGGAGGTGTTAATCCACCGATCTGCGTCGGGCCCCCGTGGTGGATCATGGCCTAATCCTCCTCACGGAATTGAGGTGAGAGCCGTGCTCGGCATTGCAATGGGCGGATGCGGTTATGTCGATGAGGCTCTATTTTAATACACACATTTGTTTTTATGAAACATATTTTTTTCACATACCTTACTATAGTTATGTTGCGCTTCCAGCCAAGCTTTTTAAAATTCGTTTCGGTACTGCAAGCTGATCGATATAGTCCCAGACACGAGCAAGTAATCTTGCGAGCTCTGTTTAGTCACAGTCAGTCACTGACCACTTCCATTGTCCACCTTCCGTCTCTGTAATCGGTCTAGCTCGCCACCTACTTATACCATTGTATGGTCATCGAAACTTGACAGGTGCGGATAATTTCAACGCCATTGAACATATTTAACTGGGTCAATTTTAATGAGCGCCGGTATGTACTACGAGCTATGCATCCAGCGGCAGTGAGGCGGGCGGTTCGCACTGACTTGCAAGATTTTACACCTCACTGATTATTTCCTATACAGATATACACGCTCCCTATAAATACCATTTGCTCACTGCCACGTGTAATTCTAATACGAAAACTGTATCTGTGTACTTATTAGGTACTAGAAGCGCCTCGCGGTTTCACCCGCGCTGGTTACTATCCTGCGGGAACAGTTAATTTTTACGGGATAAAAAGTAGCCTGTGTCACCCGAGGATAGTGACGCTTTCCAACAGTGAAATAATTTTTCATATCGGTTCAGTAGTTTAGGAGCCTATTCAATGCAAACAAACAAATGAACAATCAAATATTTCCTCTTTATAATATGAATAATACGTATATTATATAATATAGATAGATTTACATGATAAACGGATATCAGATTATAATTAGCTTTTACAATTAATTACTAATGAAATCGTACCATTGAGATCAATAATACGCACCTAACTATGTATCAACACGTCTAAAGGTTTCTGAGTGGATCACCTGTAAAGGTTGTCTGGTAGAGATCGCTTTTCCGCGTTCCTTTTCTGTGTTTACTAAATTTTTGTGTCAAACGACACAGGCAGTTGTAAACAACACCTAAATATTTCTATTCTATTCTATTCAATAAAGAGTTTTATCTGTTGTTCTAAACCTGCCCAGTCCTTAGTCAAAAATTTTAATTGACCATAATGGTGTTAATTAAAGTCTCTGATGTATCAAACAAAATTAATATAATATACATAACTAAAGATATCCCTAAAATTATTGCTGTTATTATTTTACACATTTTTACTAAGTAGGTACCTACCATATTAACTTTGATATAATTTATTTGAATTGAATAAACTTGAAAAGTTTTCAAATTATACCGATATCCAATAATGGAATTAAAGCTAAAAGCTTTTGGCGTGCGATGAATTGATGGATGGATAAATGGATAATAGTAACAACTGAAATAGTAATAACGAAAATAATGTATCCGGCACTAAACAAAATGTTCTAGCAACCAAATCGAATCTGAGTGTTTTACATATTATGCCTACTAGGTATATAATAAACGGAGTTAAGTAGGTACTATAAGCGAATCGGATAATATTTTTACTCATTGTTACGATACTAATGAAACTATACAGCCGGCGAGGCTTCTTCCCCGTACCCCTCACGAGCGCAATGCTTCGTTCCCAGGCGGCACATGCATCACAAGTCCCGCAAGTACTCGCTCCAGGAGGCCGCTCGCAGCGACGGCACCGGCGCCGACGATGACGCGGCTTCCAACAGCGAGGAGCTGCAGGAGGCAGACCACGCCGACATGCTGTCGCACCGCAGCGACGACCCCGGCACTACGTTCCGCCGCCACTTCAAACATTCTAAGGTAAGCTACTATTACCAGCAAGGCGATTCTGTACAAAACTCACTGACATGGCAGCGCTGAAACCGCGCTGCGGTACGCCACCAATCTGACACTGACGTACCGCAGCGCGGATTCAGCGCGGATTCAGCGCTGCCACGTTAGTGAGTTTTGTACAGAATCGCCTTACAGTTCATGCATAGGTTTATTTATGCCTATCGTTATGATTGACTTTACAAGTCTTTGGCATTTTGTAAAAATTACATATTTTTTTAATTGTTATATTTGAAGTGGCTGTAACGTGGTAATCTCTCCGACAGAACTCTACAGTACACGTTGGCCGTAAGGATGGCGAAGACGGAGAAAGACTTCACAACATCCTATCTGATACAGCATACAAGGCCCGGTTTGACCACAGCCCGCATGCGGTAAGCTAGGCTCATTTCATTGTACTTTGTACTCTTTCTATGCACTTTGCAAAGTGAAGATTATTTGTTAGCTCAGATGAAGAGATTTTATGCAACCTACACAGTTTGAAAAGTATGATTTGCGTTCGATTTCTTTTAACTATGGACGACATGAGCCCTGTCTATGTAAACTTCCATGAGTATACTATAATTATTTCATACGTAGTATTTTTATCAAAATTTAGGTATTCTTAGGTTATCAAAGCATTAGATAACATTAATCTAAAAGTTTTATCTAACAAAAAGGCGATCAGAGATTATTTTGGCATACAAAAAATAAAATGCGAATGAACGATTAGGCAGTTCGCAAATAGCAATAGTAAAGCTGACTTCTTCGCTCGCCTCGTGGTGACCGTTTGATGAGAGTCAAGTCTGCACCCTCGATCTGGAAGGACCCAGTGAAACATGACGGCGGAGTCAGAGCCGAGTGTGATGCAGGTGTTCGTGCAATTGGACGAACTGCTGTCGGGCGAGGATGGCGAGGCGGAGTGGAAGGAGACGGCGCGCTGGATTAAGTACGAGGAGGATGTGGAGGAGGGGTCGGCTCGCTGGGGCAGGCCGCACGTGGCCTCGCTGTCCTTCCACTCGCTGCTGAACCTGCGCCGCTGCCTGGAGACGGGGGTCGTGCTGCTCGACCTCGACGAGAAGGACCTCCCCGGCGTCGCCTACAGGTGCGTGCCTTACGCGTCCCTGACGCGACGGTGCTCGGGGGGGAATGCCTCCGCCCCTTCCCATCCGCCACGTGTACCCACTAGCCCCCCCGTTGGTCCTCCACCTGTCACCATCCCACTGTAGCGACCCTGACTCAACTGTGGTTTTCTTCGTGTCAATGGCGAAGGAGCTTCTTAGAATCCTACTCACTAAGTGGCGTTTGACAAGTCCCAGTAATTGCGCAGGAAACGGGGGTCGTCAAATCTGGACACTAGGTTAGGTATACCTATTTGTACGTTGTGTACATGACGGTAGGAAATTATAACAAAGGATAAACTATTTATTGTACATTATAAGTAGGTGCTTATATAATTATTGTAAGAAAAGTGCCGCCAATTTTTTATTTATTTACCTAGTATTTGCGTGTAGGTCATGTGCTTACTGTTGTCTTGGCCATTGTGATCAATTATTCTGATAGCATTTAATCTGTAAGAACTGATAAACCGAATAGATAAAGTTAGGTGGTAAAGGAACTCTACAAAGATTCGCATTTTTACAAACAAAATAATGTCGCTACGAGGAACATTCGTATAAAAAGTAAATACGCGTTGTCGAGCTGACGATGCAGATTCTGAAATAACTTAAAATTTTAGGTAGTTGGCTGTATAATATGTATAACTTTAGAATTAAAACAACATTTAGGTAGAGTAGATAACTATTATACCATAGCAGAAATATCCTATACCTAAAAAACTACCTAAAAAAAAACATCAAAATTCTTGGCTCAAGTTTTCTATCCATGTCTCAAGTTTATAGATTTGCTACGGAACTGTTTTGAAGCTCAAATAATATTACGTACTAAGACAATAAGGCTATCAGAACCTATAGATATTAGATATTGGAATCTCGACCACAGAAAAAAAACCCGTCGTACCCGCTTTTCTAATTATATTTATCAGCACGACCAACAGTCTTATAGGTCTCCCTTGTAGATCTACGAGAAAACTGCGGGTGAAATGTTTTTTTTAAAGTAGGTTAAATATTAATACCTATCCCTTGACATAACCAAGGGGCTTATGCCACTGCACTCTAGAAAATCGTTCTTGTCTATTTTATTATTCCTTATCGGGTGGAACGGTAATAGAATATTTTTTAATTTTTTCTCGGATAGAACTGCTTTCGTCGTGGAGCCCGATTTGTAGTATAGCTGTATCTGTCTGGTACTAAACAAATGACAAAGATAGCAATACACTTATTTGTTGGTTTAACTCACTTAATTAAGGGTTCAGTTCAGAAACCAGGCACACCTAAGTAGTTTGTTGAAAGAACGGGTGGACAACAATTAATAACAAATAACAGTGAATAACACCTATTACCTACTGTATTTTTTTTCTCCATGTTCGTTATTAATTTATAGTCTTGTAGGGCTAGGAAAGCCATAGGACGCAGTACAAATTGGGAGGCTATTATAATATCTCGTTGCATAACTAAACGTAGAACTACGATGCGGGAAACTAGAGATATTTACTTGTAGACGGCAAATATTATTTGAGGTCAAGGACGTCTTATCCTCTGTATTGAATTAGATAGAGCACGATATATGGAGTAAGCATCCCTAATTATTTAGTGACCCACTTCCTGTAGAACTCACATAATCCTACTATCAGTAATGGGAACAAATTACTACTATGTTGCGGTTTGAAGAGTAGGTACCGTTGCCAGCTACATTACAGGCCATAATTATGTGGCTTATGTGGCAAATATCGCAACGGGAGCAGTGTATAGTGCCGCGTAGTGCTGCGCAAGATTTTGCAATACCAATGCCTGAATGGCACTGCAATTACTAAGAGTAGAGGTGGCGCTTATCGTCAGGTAAACTTTCTGCTCGATAAGTTAACTTTACTGCGTGGATGCAGTCAGTCCTGATGTTTTAGGGTCAAAAGATTGGTGTATTAAATTGTCACTTGGGATGCACCTTACTTGTACCTGTACCCCAGCCAGTGGGGCTAGCGTGGCGGCTTCGCGATCGGGAGAGTTCTTAGAGACAAGCTCAGTCACGGCAGTCGTTTCTCAACGCGACAGTCTAACGAGCAAAATCTCTCGATCGCCAAAACCTTGCTGGCCTCACTTGTTGAGTATCGGTGACCGAGTCAATCTCCGCAGGGTGGTGGAGAGCATGGTCACCGAAGGGCTTATTGAAGAGGACGATAAGCCGGTGGTGATGCGGTCGCTGCTGCTGCGGCACCGACACGTGCACGACGACCGCTTTCGGTTCTCCATCAGCGGCAAGAAGCAAGCGTCCTACACCAGTCTGCAGGTATGTTATGTATATAATATGTATGTATATATGCAGTTATAGCAGTCGGTTGACTTCACTTGCTCGCGGAATATCCCGCTGGCGCTCGTAGACCGCGGGATATTCTGTACCTATACTTACTCGACGGCAGACACATCGATGGGTGATGAAATGTGATAGGACTACGGAGAAATGCGATTCCGTGCCAGCGAGCATCGCTCTTCGCGCTACTTTAATGCTACGCTATCGAGTTCGTTAGGGAAAACGTAAGGGAAGGAAGGGAAACAAAGTCGTGGAACCACCACGGATTTATTATCTGCTGTGATTTAGTAACGGTCGTGTAGGGGTAACACAAGTTCATAAAGCGGGATGGGAGTCAATAGAGTTAGGCTCAGAATAAGTGATCATTAGAGCGATTGAATTTCCGAATCGAAAAGAAGCAAAATTCTTCATATTCATGTAGGCGTAGGAATAACCCATTAAAATGACGTACTTAGTATTATATGTTTAACAGATTGTGATTTCTTAAATCCTAAATACCAGAACACTAAGCTGCTGGGTCGGTATCCAGATTTCATATTTATACGACATTTCAGACGACAAGGCAGTGTGAAAGAATGTCAGCTAATCTGGAAGCTGCCAATAATGTTACCTACTAGTTATTGCCTGTAGGTATCACAAAATTTATTATCACTAATTATACCTACCTTTTGACAAATGTGCTTTACAAATCCACAATGGATCTTTTACGCCGTTCTTTCCATCTAGCGTTATTCAAATCAATTTTAACTAAGTATATGTCCTGATAAGTTATCTGATACTTAACATAACTGAAAATGATTACCAAATTCACAACAAAATATTGTATTCGTGATTATTTTCCGTGACCTTGCAAACAAACCACATGTTTTCCAGAATTCCACAATAGGCTGGTCTTTACACACTAGTATTTTTGCTTTAAATATTTGATCAAAAGTTAGACTCATTTTTATAAGTTTTGACAATACAACCTCTGAAAATAAAGTATAAATAGGTGTGAAGAAGTGATAATATGACTGAATAATACTAACTAGTAACATAACATACCTACATAACAAATTACGCGGTCAATACCTAACATTTGAGGAAAATACGAGTAGGTATCACAAATAAAATATATGGAAGAATCTCTTATCACGCGCGCCCTAATGTTTAGCAAGGGCGCAACGATTCAGGAAGCGGAAGGCAAGGCCGCTATTACACAGAATTCGTACTATTTTTTTTCCATAGAACATTACCTAAATGATAAATAATAATATATCGACCGTGATAAATGGATGAGATAATCTTCGGTGTCAGATAGCAAGTCACGTTTATCGAAAGTCGTCGTCGATAGCGTCGTTTGGCACGGTCCCGAATGGGTGCTTGTGAAAATGTCCAAGGCTAATCCGATAGGAAGGGCTTACAGTCGCCACCCAATAAACAACTGCTGCGGCATTATTTATTATACCTATTTAACTTTATGATCAGCTGATAATAAGCGGTTGAGAAGTCGAAGGTGCGGGTTCCATTGCGACAGCACATAAATATATTATATCTTCTAATCCGTCTGTTTAGGGATAAACTGAACAAATCACTAGCTACTCATTTATTTTCTTCCATGGTTATAAGTACCTAACAAAGTCATCAATTATTATTGAGAAAGTGAGCGACTAATCCAATTCACTGAATCGGACAACAATGCTAGGTATAACTTCGGACAAGCTCAACAAATAACAATGACAAGTATCATACCATACGCTATCAAACACAAAGTTGAAAGGAATATACGGATTGACGAAAAGTTATCACTTTTACAAAGCTGAAACTGTTGACTTCCCAATGGCAACTCAGTGCCAATAAAGGGCTTTGTTAATATATTGAAACATTTCAGGAATTTTTCAGGAACATTGTATTGTTCTGTAATAAGCAAAGTCGCTATAGATTGACATGATATAATTAGGTACACATTGTGTATGGCGCAAGAAGCCATTCGATTGGTGATTATTTCCTATGCAAGGCTCGAAATTGATAATGAAATTATTGTCTGTATTCAGTCGGCACTAATTAATGATCAACAGATGTCGTGCATGCAGCTTCCGTGCCTGCCTACATTGTTCTCGTAATTAATTAAATGTAATGTTACTATCTCATACAATATTAGATTACCTATTCTAGTCGTTTCTAGTAGGTACTGTCGGCATCAGAAGAAGTGGACATGACCTAAATCCCAACTTATTTTGATATACACATATTTTATTTTGTTGTGTATTCAATGTAAACCGTTTTAGGATTAAGTACATAAACACATTTTGCGTTACTCTCAAAGGAGTACACAAAGGAGAATCGTCGTAATTCTAAGCGGTTTTCAGCTCGCGTTTCTCTCGTATGGAATTTAATCTTCCAAATACACATACAGGCTATATCCCCCCCCCCCCCCCCTAGTAAGCAAAGAACACGAAACGATATTACTTAGTGGTGTGGGCTCAATTAACGCTAAATATTTTGCGCAACCCTTTTCTAAATCTCGGAAAGTTATCGATTCTGATAAAGCCGAAATCATTTCCGAGCCGGCACATTCGAAAAATGCTTCCGAGTTTCCGATCGGAAAGCGTTCCCGACAGATTTCCGTGTCGAAAACACTGACATAACCAGAAATTAGAGAACTCTTGTAATGCTCTCTGCATTTCTGCTGGTAGCTTCCTTGCGCGAAGAAATGGAGGGCTCTTAAAATCTAAACAATCAGACAATGCCTACTACTATTAGTACAAGTCATTAGGTAGTTACTTATTTGTGAACGAAAATTAAATAATAAGCACCCAAGTAGTTTTTAATTTTTCTACAATGAAAGTCCAGGTAGCAGTTAATACCCTGTTTGACCTAGTTTTCTCACTTTGCACAAAGTAACAGTTTAATTCCACTATTTCTCAACCTCCCGACGATTTTGAATAAGCCAAAATCTAAATCTAATATCTCGATGAGATAAAAGCAATTATTATAGAAAACATGCACCGCACCGTCTTACCACAAAACTTTAGATCAGATGTTTCTAAAATTTCGTTCAAAAAAATCGACGTCTATATCTTGCGTTGTCTTACTCAATCCTGGCATTCCTAATTATTTTACTTGTAAATTTGTTATTACGTTTGACAAAGCGAAGGTTACACGTCGATTTGTGGAGAAAATATTTAGACTTGGTCATCTGTTCAAGTCTTGTTTAAATGTTTTGTGGTAAGACTGACAATGCTTAGATGCCGATAATTGGAATAGAAAACGGCCTCAGTCAATACACCTTCCCGATACATAATATTATAAGAGCTAATAAAAATATACATACCAAAATTTCTCATTAAAAAATTCAAAAAATGTAAAATTCGGTCTCTTAAATCAGGCCGCACACGTTCGTTTACCTGATTCGATTTTTGGAATGTTACAAAAACGAATCGAACGGAACGCATGCCGCATATGGGTTTCAGCACACATAATATGGGATCGGAAAGGGATCGTAACCGTAACGCCTTTTCGTGTCGCCGTGTTCTGAGGGGAGGCGATCACGGTACGATTCCGATTACTGTGCGTTGCAGTAGGGAGTTTAATACAAACCATTCTGAACGACTCGAGGCGATACGGTTACGATCCCTTTCCGTTCCCATTAGTGTGCGGACTCCTTATGAGTACATACGTTCGATTTGATCGTTTTTGTTGCACTTTGTATGAAGAAACTTTTCGAATAAAGAAAACTAAGTAATACGAAAATCGAAGTTTGAAAACGAACGTGTATGGCCAGTCTTATCTCTCCACACCTTGTACATATTGTTATAACATAATAATTAAAGTACTTACCCTGTTGTTGTAACCTGCCCTCTACTGCCAGTTTGATGGGTACTCACTCATACGCCAAATCGGTCACTCCTCTCTGTCATTCGTCATTATTACAAGTAATACTTGATTGATGACCGCATAATGTATGACTAGCAAACGTGTTTTTGTACGTTTTGTAACAGTCATGAACTCATGACGTGAATGAGTAAATTTATATTTTATTTTTTTTGCAACTTGCTGTAAGTACAAATATTGTTAAATATGTTAATTTTATGTAAGTATATCTTGGTATTCGATCTAAGTAGGTATACCTACGTGATACCGGATTTGAGTAATTTTCTTCCCATGTTGTTTTATGTGTAGCCTGTTGAACGATTGTGAAACAATGCAGGCAATACCTACATAATATGAGATAGATACCACCCTGTATTATATTTACTGTACCAATACCTATATAGGTTAAATGCAGAATGAGAGTAAGTATGAGAGAACCACATGCCGGCCATACATGTAACTGAATAGGATCAATACATTATGTGGTATATACGTATATAATCAATAATGACAATTTTCATTTTGCGCAGGGTATACAGATGAGCAAATTTGTGGGTATTACTAGGACTTTTTAGTACTATTTAGTATTCAACGGTGATACAGTGTAGCGACGTCACATAAGGTCATATACGTACCTACTTACTTAATGTGCTTCTCTACAAATGGTGAAGCAATCCAAATGTATCTATAATACATTTTTTTTATCATTCAATGGTGCTTAGCGAGTTACATTTCGGCCAAATGATCGATTTGTGCCTATTCAATTTAACCTATTTCAGTAGGGGGCGACACGGCCACACGTACAAATTACAATCAGATATAAAATGAATGAATATACACTCTCGAAAAGTACATGGTACATGGTAACATATATTTAGAGAGGTAACTTTACGAATTAGGTAGAGCTTCACAGGCGCTGACGTAACCATAGATATGTAGGAAGCCTGTAGTCGCACAGTGGGTAGGAAGATACAGTTAGGTGTTTGGCCGGCATGAGAAAGGCATCTCTAATGGTGACGCTGACATTGGCGACTGACGTTGGGTATGGTGCAGTCGCTGTGGGTGGATGAGGGTGGAGCGGGCGCGGTCGCGGGCGCGGGGCGCGCGCGCTGCTCGATGTGCACCACGGGCATCGGCGCCGCCGCCGTGCGCGCCTCCGTCGCCAACACCTGCCGCCGCCACTCCGCGCATCTGATCGTATGCGCGCCCTCCCCTGTGCGCGAGTGATCCCTTCCCGAACCTACTCATAGCGTCACATCAGCTGTATACCATCGCATCGAATGCACCCGCTAGTCGCTAGGACCCGCAGCTCGTCGACATTTACGAACCTCATTGCAGTATATTGCACTGGCTCAGTGTAAGCTCTACTCATAGAAACCGAGTCATGTTTCATGATAATTAAATGCAGGAGATTGTGCACGCACTATTGATTTGTTAAGAGTATTTTCTGTAAAAGAGTCATACAAAGTAGCTTTTACAATTAGATTTAATATGAGATACCTAGAGTAGAAAATAGGTACTAGAGTATGGTAGGTACCCACAGTCGATGTAGGTTTATAGTCTAGTCAGACAACCTGACAGTTTGTACGCTTTTGTAGCATCAACCCTAGCGCCCCTTGTTCTTGCTGATACGGTCCGTCTATCAACGCAGTCAATGTATATGCGTAAGTAAATGCGTACCTATTCATAATAAACTCGATTTTAAACTCAACCCCTTTCTAAAAATTAATAAATCATGATTGTTAATCAAGATAACACATCAAAATTTCAGTCATCAAAATCATTCTGAATGTACTCCATAAAAAGAGTTACAGTCCAATAACAGCCTAATGAGTGTTCCCGATCCCCTTTTACTAAACAACTTGAAATGTCAGTGTTAAATTTTGAAATAACGCCAGCGATATAAATATTTTCATCAGTTTTGAAGGTTGTTTCGTTCACCGTTCGGGGGCAAGAAGTCCGACCCGAGACTCGGTCGCAGCCCTTTCATCGACGTCATCCCATCACGACTAACACGCTAACATGTGTCCGTGTATGCGTAGAACCTGTCGGACAACAAGCGGCGGCGCAGCTCGTACGCGTTGCCGGTAGACGCGCGCAAGAAGTCGTCGGTCGCAGCGCTGGAGATGCGCGAGGTCCAGTATCTAGCGGCGGCGGCCGTCGGCTCGCAGGAGGAGCTGCGCCGCGGCCAGAACGACTCGCTGATGAAGCGCATCCCGGGCGACGCGGAGGCCACCACCGTGCTTGTCGGCGCCGTCGGCTTCCTCGACCAGCCCACCATCGCGTTCGTGCGGCTCGCGCACGGCATCCAAATGCCCTCGATCACCGAAGTGCCGGTGCCCGTGCGCTTCATGTTCATCCTCCTGGGGCCGAGCGGTGCCGACCTCGACTACCACGAGGTGGGGCGCTCCATCTCCACGCTGATGTCGAACCCCTCGTTCCACGGGATCGCGTACAAGGCGGAGGATCGGCGCGAGCTGATGTCCGCCATCAATGAGTTCCTGGACGACTCGATCGTGCTGCCGCCCGGCGATTGGGAGCGGCAGGCGCTGCTGCCGTTCGAGGAGCTCCGCGCCAAGAGCGAGATGATCCGCCGCCGCAAGCAGAGCGCGCTGGAGCGCCGGCGCGCCGCCTCCACCGTGCCGCAGCCACTGGCGCTGGACGAGAAGAAGGCGCTCCTGGCGGCGGAGGCCGGCCTGCCGCCGAAGGAACACGACGACCCGCTGTCCAGAACCGGACGCCTATTCGGAGGTCAGTTCTTCATTGTGTTCTAAGAATAAATAACAGTGCTTACGTTAGTTGTCCCGAATCACAGAATATCTGTGTGCCTAGTGCGAGTTTTGACAATTTATTTACGCGCTCGGTCCGTTTGGCGTAAACTTGAAATTGTATGGAATAAGAGCAACGCCATCTAGTGACTGATTCACTGACGCTAGATGGCGCTGCTCTTATTCCATATAATTTCAGGTTTACGCCAAACGGACCGAGCGCGTAAATAAATTGTCAAAACTCGCACTAGGCACACTGTTAATATACTTAATTAGAAAGTTACACCGAACGCAGACCTCGCAACGCCCTACGATTTTTGTATACATCGGTATATAGCAATACATAAGTTTCTTAACGTAACTCAACAAAAAAAAAATGTCCCGACTTTGTTCAATACGAACCGATGCTTTTTGCCGGATAAACATACGAGCGCCCTTCGCCTTTGGAGACATCGTTTCGCTCAGTTCAATATTGTATCTTCTATTTACCTACACCTGTTGAATTTTCCTTGAACGTGCGTGACGTGTTCAGGCGTGGTGCGCGACATGCGGCGCCGCTACCCGCACTACCTGTCCGACTTCAAGGACGCCCTCAACGGGCAGTGCATCGCGGCCACCATCTTCATGTACTTCGCGGCGCTCTCCTCGGCCATCACCTTCGGCGGCTTGCTCGCTGAGAAGACGCACGGACAGATCGGCATCTCCGAGACACTTGTGAGTCTCTCCGCTGTCTTGGAGTTAGCCGACATCATCATTACACAGCTAACTGTGCCCACTGCACGGCATAAGCGTCTTATTTCGCCGTTCACCCCGGTTCTGTACTGACTTACTACTTTTTCGATGACGAGAGGCCAATTTTAACAATATGATCAGCAGCGGAAGAAAAGCAATTAATTATTGTAACTTATTTCTCAACCCGTTCATTCGTTTGCAGAGTGTAACGAAAAACAATAATAATAATATAGTTTTAACTGTAAACTAGTCCTGCTGAATATACAGCCTGATATTACGACAAGTCATATATAAAATACTAGCGGCGCCCCGCGGTTTCACCCGCGTTACACGTACAACACCTATAGGTAGCTATTTGAAAGGTTTGTGCATATTATTGTGTTATCATAGTTAGCATCCGAGTACTGGGGCGACAGTCTGTACATTAGTTAGCTTCCGATATCAAGTCCATACGTACCGAAAATGAAGCAGTATGAAAGAAAATGCCCTATATATAAGTTAGGATGAAACCGAGATCGTGGGACAAAGTTAAACGTACCTAATCTGAGTACAACAATGTGAGTTAGTGTGTGCGTATGTATGTTTGTGAGTCACATAATATTATGACATAATCCTATCTATGATATATGCCACCTCTATCTCTTTCCCTCTCCTTCTATCTCTATAGCTTTCCCTCTCCCTCTATCTCTATTTATTTCCCTCTCCACTCTCAATCTCTATCTTTCTCCCTCTCCCTCTATTTCTATATACTTCCCTCACAATCTATCTCTTTCCCTCTCTCGCTCTCTTCTCTCTCTCTATACATATATATCTCTTCCGAGATCTCTCTTCCTTTATTTCTACATACTTCCCACTCACTCTGTTACTCCCTCTCACGCTCTCTCTCTCCCGTTATCTCCTTTCCTCTTCCTTTTTCTCTCTCCCTCTTCCTCTTTCGATCGCTCTCCCTCTACTTCTATATGTACCCTCTCAATCTATTTCTCTCCCTCTCTCGCTCTCTCTTCCTATATATTTCCCACTCACTCTATCTCTCCCCCTCACTCTCTCACGCTTCCTTAATCTCCTTCCCTCTCCCTTTATCTCTCTATCTATATACTTCTCCCTCAACCTCTTTCTCTCTCACTCTATCTCTCTCCCTCTCCGTCTATCTCTGTCTTTATCTTGTATTTTAATGTTATTGCCCGGCTGGCTCGTCCTCAGGGGTTGTATGGATGTAGAAATACGCAAATAGTAGGTTAAACAATATAATGACACGTAAAAGACAGTATAGGCTAAATAAAACAATAGAAACACGGAATACAATAATAATAGGTAAATTAGTCGCGGTAACGCGCGGGCCGTTTTCTATGGCGTAGGTTCGACTGTTTTCCGTCCGCGTCTGGCGGCGCCACTTCCTGCGCGGGAGCGCGCAAAGCCGGGAACGAGCCGACGCCGCGTGGACCTGCCCTTGCCACGATATTCTCACCCTTATCATCAGGCGGGTGATTTGAATGGCGCGCTACAGACTCCCCCTCCAAGTTGGGAACACGTCCCGAGTCCAACTTGGGACTCAAAACTCTACGGCGCGGCCTACCTCTGCGCTTTTTAGGCATGACTGGCACTGTCGTGCCGGATGAAGAAGACAAAGGAGTTAAATCGGTGCTATGGTATTTCCCTATCACTTTGTCAGAAAGATCAGCGAGAACAAAAGTTGTAGGGCTGGAGATCTTGAAAATGCGGTATGGACCATCACGCCGTGGCATGAATTTACGCGTTATTCCTTTCGATGCGTTACTTAGATCATGCGATTTGACCAGGACCAAATCTCCTACGCTATATTTAGGTTCTTTCTGACGTAAGGTATCGGCTACCTCTTTACGCTTATCCTGAGACTTCTCTACACGCTCCCTGATGTCGGAGAGAGAAGTAACAAACGCTCGCAAGTAAGGAGTGACCTGAGGTACGAAATTTTCCTTATCTAAGATACTGCGTAAGTCGTGATGCACGTCGAATGGAGTACGCAGTTCTCGAGCGAAGGTTAAAAATGCAGGCGTCTTACCTGTAGTAACGCAACAAGCGCTATTCATCACGAACCTGACGTGCGCCAGGTATTTAGGCCAATCTGTGTGTGTCGACTTTACCATCATCGACAACTGCACTTTTAGATCGCGATTTTTACGCTCGGCAGGGTTAGCTTCTGGGTGGTACACAGGAATGAGTTCCTGTTTAACACCCATTAAATGCATGCATTGTTGCATAGTGGCCGAAATAAAATTCGAGGCGTTGTCCGAGATGACACGCCGTGGCAGACCATATCTGAGGAAGTACTCTTCCAGAAGGACTCGAGCGCAGGTCTCTGCAGTAGCATCCACTAGAGCAAATAATTCTACCCACCTTGTAGCTACGTCCTCTATTAAGAGCACCCAGCGCTCCCCCTGGTCTCCTTCTGGTAGCGGACCAAAGAGGTCAATCGCAAGCACCTCTCCTCGCTGCTGGAGAACCGGAGTTTGCAACAAGCCAGCAGGTTTTTGATTTGACGGCTTGTACCGGAGGCAATCAATGCACTTCTTCAGATACTCAGTGACATACTTACGCATGCCTGTAAAATAATACCGCTCCCTCAGCCGCTGGAGAGTTCTTTCGACGCCTTGGTGGCCGGCGGTTGGAGCATCATGGAACTCTTTGAGAATTTCTTCTCTCTATGGAGCTGGGAACCACCAACTGCGCCTCCTCAAGGTCGGAATCTGGATCGTAGCGGTAAAGAACGCCGTGAGACAATACATACCCTCGTTCCAACCATCGGCTAGAAGTGAGATCATCCAGTTTTTCTAAATCTTGAACAATCTTATTGACATCTGGATCTTGAAGTTGAGCGGCTCGCAGATCAGTAGGATTGGTTGACGGCAAGTTTATAGTGACGGAACACATGCCACATTGTTCCGTATCCTCTTCAGTACACGGAGGACGGCTTAAACCATCAGCAACCACATTAGCCCGACCTGGTGTGTACTGGTAGGTGATGTTAAACGATTGGAGCTTTAACGCCCACCGGACCAACCTACCTGAAGGTGACTTCACCGTAAGTAGCCACTTCAGAGGTTGGTGATCGCTTCTGACTATTACCTGGTGTCCGTCGATATACCCTCTGAGGCGCTCAACAGCCCAGACGACGGCTAGAGCCTCACGATCCGTGGTGCTGTAGTTCTTCTCGGCGGATGTTAAGAGACGACTAGCGTACTCAATAGGTCGTTCCTCAACACCCTCGCCCTGTAGCAGAACTGCACCAAGAGCATAACTGCTTGCATCGGTTCTAAGTATGAACGGTTGGGAATAATCAGCTTGAACCAAAATCGGTGAGGAAGTGAGGCGCTTCTTCAGCTCCTCGAAAGCATTCACTTGCTCTGACTCCCAAACCCAAGGCTGATTCTTTCTCGTCAGACGTGTTAGTGGTTCAGCTATGGCAGAAAAGTTTGGAACGAATTTTCGGAACCACGAACATGTCTGCAGAAAGGTTCTCAAATGTTTGAGATTCGATGGTGGGAACATCTCCACCACCGCCTGAACCTTATCGTAGTCCGGTGACACACCATCCTGCGTAATAACGTGTCCTAGGTACTTAACCTGCTGACGGCAGAAGACACACTTCTCGCGATTCGCCCTTAAATTATAAGCGCGCAACTTTTCAAATACGGCGCTTAGGGCGGCTAAATGACCTGAGTACGTCTCTGTGATCAGGAGCAGGTCATCTTGGTAGGCCAGGAGCGTGACATTGTCGCCTTCAATATGACATAATGACCGGTTTACGGAAGAGCGGAGCTTATCAATGAGCCGCTGAAAGGTTGACGGCGCGTTTTTAAGACCGAAGGGCATGCGAGTGAAACGATACGTACCAAACGGCGATTGGAAGGCTGTTTTGTCCTTGTCGCACTCTCTTACGCTCACCTGCCAAAATCCGCTTCGAAGATCAAGCGTAGACATGAAGCAGTTACGCTTGGTCGACTGAACCAGCTCGTCGATAAGCGGCATAGGGTACGCATCGGTTTTCGTGACCGTGTTTAACTTGCGGTAGTCGACGCAAAACCTTACCTTGCCATCCTTCTTGGGGACGAGCACAGCAGGCGACGTCCACGCAGACTCGCATTCTTCGATAATGCCCTCGGCGAGCATCTTCTCTATCTCCACTTTCATCAGCTCCTTCTTAGCTGGAGTAAGCCTATAAGGTGGGACTGATATTGGTGGGTGGTCGCCGGTGTCAATATGATGCTCTGCATGTGGGGTTGGGTCTCCCCCTACTGCGAAGACATCCTCGTTCTGTTGTAAAATATCAGACAACTGTTGCCGCTCATGCGGGCCCAACATAAGCCCTTCGTTGTCATGCAAAAAATCAGCAGCTGAAATCACTGTGCATGGCCGAGGATTTTCATACTCCATCGGGTATGTAGCATGCTGGCCCATCAGATGCCAGGTGGACGAAGCGAAGTCAAGCACCAAGCCCGTAGCTACCAGAAAATCCATCCCCAGTAGTGTCTCGTTGTTTTCAGCATCAGGGAAAATTGTAAACTCGAGGGTTACTGACCTTTCTGGAGTTAACCTTACTTCCAAGGTGGTGAGCAGTACCTGGCGAGTGCGCACGGAACCGTCTGCAAGTTTCACCCGTCGTGTCGCTTCCTCGCACGGATGATTGTGCTTTAACAGCAAACCGTACAGCAAAGCACCGGCAACGCTGCTCTTGGCGCCTGTATCCAGCAAGGCTTTACCCCGAACTCCTAGAATTTGAATGCTTAAAATAGGCCGTAACCTAACCTGGTGCTCAGTGGAAGCACTTAATAAAACATCTGTATCAGTATCATTAACCGTGGAAAAATCCGTGGTCGCACTATTTTTGTTAACCATGGTCACACTATTTTCATTTGTCACGGTTACCCTATTTTCATTTGTCACGGTTACCCTATTTCCGTTGTTCACGGTTACCCTGTTTCCGTTACTCATGGTTACCCTACTTCCCTTGGTCTTGGTCACCGTACTTACATGTGCCATGGGCACCCTACTTTGCAATGCCGCGTTATTACGTTTACCGTCCGCACGACCTAAGTAACGCATAGGAATCTCGTTAGAAACGTCACTAGATACATACCTATCGTCGTTATCGTTATCACTACCAAAGAAGCGCAGAGGAATAATCGCTTCGAAATCGGTCGGGACATACTGCTCTGTTTGTTCTTTATTAGTGAACAAAGCAGGCATCGCGGCTTTAAAGTGCGTAGGTAAAAATGAACTTCCTAGCTCATCACTTTGTTTTAGTAAACAACTACGTTCGTTACATTGTTTCACTTGTTTCTTGTTACGTTTAACTAAAACAAGTGACGGCTCTAAGTCTAGTGGGGAAACTGTAGGCACCAAACTATCA
This sequence comes from Hylaea fasciaria, assembly GCA_905147375.1. NCBI lineage: Eukaryota > Metazoa > Arthropoda > Insecta > Lepidoptera > Geometridae > Hylaea > Hylaea fasciaria. The sequence goes on from LR990192.1 coordinate 2,337,748, forward strand.
CAACGCTCACTCACCTGTGTCACTACCTTACCGGTAGGTATAGAAAAGGCGGGCGAGGTCCAGGCGGGGTCGACGCACCCCACCGCGAAGTGCTCAGAGTTACATCTCCGGCACTGTGATCGCGTAACGCCTGGCTCATTGCAACCATAACATGAGGGCGGTATTTTCACTGATTGCACGTTATCACTCTCCGACGGCTTAGATGCTAATTTGAAACACTGATCCCGTGTGTGTCCGTAGTTTTTACAATAAGCACAGAATCGCGACTTGTTGCCGTCGGCAGTGGCAGGACGAAAGTTAGCGCGCGGCGGATGATATTTCGCATTGCCACCGCTACTGCTGCTCGTTGAGCCGCTCGAGCCGGCGCCGGCGCTCGACGTTTGAAGGCCGCGCTCACGCGGCGCCGTCGGCGCGAACCGAGGCGGCCGCGGCGGCGGCGGCGACGGTGTAACGGCGGCGGGCGCTCCGCCTGCGATGCTTCGTTGACGGCCGGACTCGTCGAAGGCGTCTTCGATGTTCCTCGCTTTACGTAGTAACATTTCGAAAGAGGTCACTTCGTATCTTAGGAGTCTTTCCCGCACTCGACGGTGTAGAAGGCCGTATATCATGTCGATCTTGACCCGATCACTGAGATCCTCACTTGGCAGTCGAGCGAGTAGGGCTCGAGCTCTAGCCACAAATATTTCGGTCTTCTCTGCGTGTCCTTGGGAGGTAGCGAAAAGTTCCAAATAAATTCGGTGTGGTGGCCGGTTGTCACCGAAGGCGCTGCGCAGTGACGTCACAGCGTCGCTCCAGGAGGTAATGGTCGCCTTCACGCCTTGCCACCACACGATGGCATCGCCAGTCAACAGCATTGTAATTCCGCGTAGGGCGTTGTCGTCACCTACGCGGGCGCACTCTTTATAAGCCTCTACCGCGTCGAGGAAGCCGTCGAGCGAGTCGCCAGGCGCTCCGCTGAACCGCGCCGTGCAGGACGCGAAGTTCCCAGGGTGGTGAGCGGGCGCGGCGGACGCCGTGGATGACCCCGGCGTCGGGGATGACGACGCGCGACGAGACTCGTGGTCGAGTACTCGGTCGAGAAGGCGCTCGAACGCGGCGGTTTGAGTTTGCTGTACCGACGACATAATGGACGCCATGTCGTTAGCCGTGAAAGTTGGCGTCGGTCCCGCGGTTGAATCCGTTTCTTCGTCTTCCGCATCTCGGAATTCGCCGGACTGTCGACGCGACTGTCGGCGTGTACGTGGCATCGTGTTTTTACCTAATCGCGGGATTCACTGCACTCACTTTACAGGCCCTCGCTTGGGACGCCAGTTTAATGTTATTGCCCGGCTGGCTCGTCCTCAGGGGTTGTATGGATGTAGAAATACGCAAATAGTAGGTTAAACAATATAATGACACGTAAAAGACAGTATAGGCTAAATAAAACAATAGAAACACGGAATACAATAATAATAGGTAAATTAGTCGCGGTAACGCGCGGGCCGTTTTCTATGGCGTAGGTTCGACTGTTTTCCGTCCGCGTCTGGCGGCGCCACTTCCTGCGCGGGAGCGCGCAAAGCCGGGAACGAGCCGACGCCGCGTGGACCTGCCCTTGCCACGATATTCTCACCCTTATCATCAGGCGGGTGATTTGAATGGCGCGCTACAGTATCCATTATTATCTATCCCCTTGCCAAATTGCATTACGATCCGTTCAGCCGTTTATTGTGGTCCGTAGGGGGGTGCATCTATATAATACCTCATAATTTCCACCCCTTGCTTTGCCCCCTTTAGGGATGATTTAGCAAAAAAGCTGAAACCCGTATTTCTTTATTTCTTACCAAAAGCCTAAATATAAATTTTCAGACTCCTAACTTGAAGAATTATTAATTACCCATACAAACTTTCAACCCTTATTTCATCCCTTTCGAGAATATTTTTTGAGACAAAAGATAGCCTATGTCCGTCTCGTAGGTCCAATCTATCCCTATACCAAATTTCATCGAAATCGGTCCAGCTGTTTGAGCGTGAAGAGCTAACAAACATACACACACACACACTCACAAACTTTCGGCTTTATAATATTAGTAAGACAACATTAGGCATATTTTTACCGAACCCATTGTTGGTATTTTATAACGTTATCAAATGTTTGTCTAGTCTTCAAGTTTTGGTGATATGGTGGCATAATTTTCTTTTATTAAAAACATAGGATCTCTCTCGTGTCAAATATCTGTGGATCACAGTCGTGTCGTCAACACACATTTTGTACACACATTTTAGTTCCATGTGTGACTATTCCAGGTGTTCACGTGCGCGGGCGGCATGCTTTTCGCGCTGATAGCTGGCCAGCCCATGATGATCACGGGCGCCACGGGCCCACTGCTGTTACTCGACGAGTCCCTCTCGATGTTCTGTCGCTCTTACGGCTTCGACTTTCTCGCGGCGCGGTTCTACTGCGGCCTGTGGATGATCGTCATATCGCTCTGTGTTGCCTCCGTGGAGGGCAGTGTCGCCGTCAAGAAAATAACTAGGTTTGTGGACTCCTTTTTGCTGTCACAGGTTTGCCGTCGACCAATTTCTCACCGGATGACTACATAGAAAAAAAAAGCGCCGTGGAAACAATCCACTTGTTTTATAGGCTTTATATTATAGGTAGGTAGTAGGTACTGTGGCCGTATTGTATTTCGTCATTAGCATAACTCGGCAGGACCTGACACTTATCAAGAAGATAATAGGCCTCAACCTTATACCTCACGTGTTTCACAGATTCACAGAGGACATATTCGCATTCCTAATCTCTCTGATCTTCATTTCGGAGCCGATCACAGCGACGATTGGCGTGTATCGCGCGCACCCGCTCGGCATCGACTACTCGCAGACCCACGAGGTGGACGTCGCTAACGGCACCGGCCCTGTCTTGCCGCCAGGTAGGCCACTCTTACTGTGTCTTTGCAATTTATAAACAGATCTAACCTAGCTGCCCAATGTGTTGTGGTTGGATCTAAATCGCAGGGTTTGTTTCAGCGTCTTTAGTAAAGGCATAATACTATCCCCCTTTTTTAAACTGTGGCCTCCTAGAGATAAAGCTCGACTATATCAACGCAGGTAACGGCACGCAGCTCGCGCCCGCCCCAGGACCCTTCCACATGCCGCCCCAGCCCAACACCGCCCTCTGGTGCACAATGCTGACGCTGGCCACCTTCATCCTCGCCTATTACCTTCGCATCTTCCGTAACGGGAAATTCCTTGGACGCAGTGTGAGTAATTTCATAGATAAATTATTTCGATGTAACTTTTTTCAAGTGCAACTTCTCAGCCATACTTACTTTCAAAGATATATAATTATTTTTGTAATCTTCGCTGATCCAAAATGTGCAGCTTGGACTCTACGTGTCTGCACAGAACTGCAACTTCCGTAGCTCCATTCCACTGCCTGTCTTTCACAGACGTCGTTCACTCGAGTGGGAAGCCCTTCTGGAGGCAGCCACTCTCAACTAAATGTGAATGTCGATCCGTATTGCGCAGGCGCGCCGCGCGCTCGGCGACTTCGGCGTGCCGATCGCGATCGTGCTGATGGTGGGGCTGTCGTGCGGCGTGCCCGTGTGGACGGAGACGCTGCGCGTGCCCGCCGGCCTCAGCCCGACGGTGACCACGCGCGCCTGGCTCGTGCCGCTCAACCCCGGCATCGCCAGCATCCCCGCGTGGGCGGTCGCCGCCATGGTGCTGCCGGCGCTCATGGTCTACATCATCGTGTTCATGGAAACGCACATCGCTGAGTGAGCACCGCTTTATTTATAGCCTCTTAGTAGCGTAGAGCCGCACCCTTGGTTTTTTTTGCCTATTTAGTTATAAGTATTCTAGGTACTATTCTTTGTTTTTGTTGTTTTTACGTTAGCGTGTGGCCGTGCTCCTTTTTGTTTTAGGTTTGCGACAGTTTTCGCCATGCTTTTATTTTGCGAATTTAGCTGTTGTATGCACAATTTTATTTTGTTTTTCTCCCAAGCGAATTTTATCAACCAAATAAGTAGGTAAGTGATTCTAACGTCTAAGATGAAGTTGCTTACTCAGAGAATATGAGAGATGATTGGCATGAAATTAAAGCGCCGCCGCGACGCTGCCTAGATAGCTATAGCTAGACACTATAATATTAATTTGACAACGATGGACGACTCGAAAACTAGGTTATATTATGATAGTAAGCGGTTACCATCCGTCAGATCAAAAAGCTATGCTAGACGCTCTGTTTTGAAGTGAGATTTGATTTGCGAACTTTTCATCGCTCTCATACAGAAAATTATGGAGCTGAGCGTCGCTCTGTGTGCAGTGGAGGTAGTACACGGCTCCGCACCACACGTTATTTTATGTCGCGCGTCCGCAGGTTGATCATCGACAAGCCGGAGCGCAAGCTGAAGAAGGGCAGCGGCTTCCACATGGACATCGTCATAATGTCGATGGTGAACGCGGTGTGCGGACTGTTCGGCGCGCCGTGGCAGTGCGTGGCCACCGTGCGCTCCGTGTCGCACGTGTCCGCGCTCACCGTCATGTCCACCACGCACGCGCCCGGTGACAAGCCGCACATTGTCGAAGTCAAAGGTACGCGCGTCTCGCTGAACTTTAGTCACTTTTTTTTTCAGTATAAATTATCGACTTTAAAAATAATAGTGTAAAAATAATCTTATATATTCTTAGGTAGGTAGTTTAGTTGTGATGTAATGCCCAAAAATAAATATTTAAGTATTTATGATCACAATCACACATCATCAAAATATTATTATCTTGCATTAGAACTTACAAGTTTGTAGTATTTACAAAGGGTAGGTAAAATAATAAGTACCTACCATTTGAGTGTGGGTATGAGATGAGAGAGTTGTGAGACAGTGTTTCTGAGCGTGCGCCGAAAAGTTGACTCGGTGTTCAGTAGGTATATTGGTGAGTGTTCGCGTGGTTTGGATCAAACCACTGACAGCTCTGGTTGGCTGCAGAGCAACGTCTGACGGGGCTGCTGGTGGCGCTGCTGGTGGGCGTGTCGGTGCTGGCGGCGGGCTGGCTGCGGCTGGTGCCCATGGCGGTGCTGTTCGGCGTGTTCCTCTACATGGGAATCTCGGCGCTCGGCGGCATACAGTTCTGGGATCGGTGCATACTACTGCTGAAGCCCGTCAAGCATCACCCCCAAGTGCCATACGTTAGGAGGGTGAGTTTTCAGAGTTCCACTGCCTCCGTGCGTAAGTTCGAGCCTCGGACAGGGCAATATTTTTTATATCGACAGAGTTTTGATCAGAGTCGGATGCAGACCATGGTAGGTACTGTCGTAGTTTCATTAAGGATTTTAGTATGTGATAGCCCCGCAGTTTCTGTACTTTTCCTGTTTTACGTATAGTGAAACTTATATCGTTTCCGTCCATTACACCATTTTAGGGGTGTCAACGAAACTAGACTGTCTTTTATGGGGAATTCCAAACAAATTTTGTACAAAATTACATTTGAATGCTCATAAACTGTGCTGACTGGTTCCAGGTGCCCACGTTCAAGATGCACCTGTTCACGCTGATCCAGCTGGCCGGCATCTGCCTGCTGTACGCGGTGAAGTCGTCGCGCTTCTCCCTGGCGCTGCCGTTCTTCCTCGTCCTCATGGTGCCCCTGCGCATGGCGCTCGGGTACATCTTCACTCCGCTGCAACTGCGCGCGGTATGTATATCTACCGGCACAGCTGCATCCCATGTGTGCCATTACCACAGAATATATATATTAATACCTTAGAAGAAGGGACACTCCAAATTAAAGTGAGATAGCATTATCGGAGTTATATTTTTCGTGAGTTTGAGTACCTTTTGAGTTAGGAGTTTCCACCCTGGACTGTTACTACAGGTTGTTGGTTCGTTTGTCGTATGAGGTTGTGCTAGCCTTTAGTGTCAGAGTGAATCAGGCCGCGGATGTGGCTAAACGACTGCTATCAACAATTGATAGCAAATAACAGCCGGGACCGACTTAGCGTGCCCTGCGAAGCACGGAGCGATGGAAATCCCCACATACGAAAAGTCATCGGCACTGGGCCGAGGATCGAACCCAGTATCGTTGGAACCTAAAGCGCACAAGTTACCACTCGGAGACCCTACAGTACCCGGTATATTATTATGTTAGATTTCTAATACTTTATGTTCTTTTTCACTATTTCAGCTGGACGGTGCTCAAAAAGATATTGACAAAGACGACGAACCCGACTTCTACGAGGAAGCTCCCCTGCCAGGGTAGAGCCCACGCTCCGCCGCTCGCGCCGGAGCCCTGGGGCTGCAGGCCTCCGCCATTCTTGCTCGGAGACGGGCCCGGCCGGCCATGAGTCTCCTAGGGCGCCGCATAATACGTTACCACTTCTGAAATTTTACTTGTAAGAATCACTTGAATTTCTAGCTAGGGGAAATGCAATTCCTGGGACGGAACTATGCCTTCCTTTGCATAATATAATACTTTTTAATATTCTACATATTAGATTATAAGGACTATTATCCCGTTTGGGGCCTGAATGTTGCTTATGAATATAATATCCTATAATATTTACACTTAGGTACCTACCTAAATGTTGTTCATGGTGTTAAAAATTCTTCCTTATTGAAGTCGAATGAAATTTCGTACTTTTAGGTATCTACTTCTTCGAATTGTGCAGCATATCTATTTTTCATATAAATAAAAGTACCTACCTAATTATACTTGCTACATAATTTTTATGTAAGAAATTAATATTTTTTCTAACTTCAACTGTCTGACGAGCAGGGTTCGTCTACGCAAAATTCACTTTTAATTGATAAGAATATAAAATGTATAATCCAACTATTTTTATGTATACCTTTATTCTGATATATTATTATTTACTAGATATTGATATAACTTATGTTGATATTGTATTTAAAGTAATGTTAATCTGTGTATAGAATGGTAGGTATACCTACTATAAAAGCTCATAAAATATTCATGTCCAGTAGTAGTTATGGAGATATTTTCGAAAATGTTATAATATGTATCGGTCCAAGAGTTTGACTATATCTTGTAGGAATAGCATATCATAAGATATTTAACTTGGTATGTATACATTTGTGAAGTAGTACGGTACAATAATATGTTGTTTATCGAGTTTGGTCCATGTGACAATACGAGTAATGTAAGATGTGATATCAACTTGTGAGGAGTCCCGTGTGTGACACGCTTATGACGTGATTAATTTATTAATTTACTATAATATGTATAGATTAGTAAAAATACTTCCCGTTCAATTAGCTTTAATGTTGTGATATAATTTACTTAAGTAGTGGTAGTCAGCCGTCACATACACCGGTGGCAAGTAACGGCGCTCCTTGCTAGACACCGTCTAAAACTAACGCTTGAACTGTTTCATTTCCCTTGATTACGTTATATGCACTAGCATGATCAATATTGTCGTTTGTAATAGCTATAACCTATATCTAAAGGCCTTGTACGTACGGACAGCGAAGCGAACGCGTAGCGAGGTTTTTATTTGTACGGCGCACACGTTTCGCTATTTCGGTGTGGCTGGATTCAAAGGACACCGTACTGAGGTACATTGCAAAATAAAATCGCCACCACGCGTCCCAAGCGCCGTCTTTATGACAAGGTCTTTACTAATTGGCCTTAGCAATAGTGAGACCCGGCAAAGCGGCGCACGTGGTGAGCTCAGGTATATGTCAAGATCACGAGCCAAAGTAATAGTGCCAAAGAAAATACTAGAAATACTTTGAAGAGTGTCGTTGAATGTTGTTGTTGGACTATGCGGACGGAGACGGTGCGCGAGCGAGGAGATGCAGCTTCCCGCACAGCTCATTCAAATAAGTAGCCTACTTGTCACGCACTTGTTTTGCTTTGAAATAGGCGCGTTTTTCGTATAGGCGTGGTTTAGACGCAACCGCTGAGGGCGCAACTATAATTATAATTTCGATTGAAATACAGTATTAATAACCTATTTAAAATAATAAATTGTACTTGATACTCTATCTATACCTAGGTGCTAACGATCACCATTAAATTCAACTGTAGTTTTAAATAAATATGCAGATTAGGAACGATAGACAAAGCGCCTAATGTAGGTATCTGTGCGTGCAGTCGGTGGGTAGTTAGGAATTAAAAGATTGAATTTTTGGAAACGAAGACTGTTCGCTTGAATGCCCCGCGGTGGGTAATGAAATGACTAATGTAGAGAGCTTTGGGCACTGTGGCCATCTAATGGATAATGTATTTTATATACGTAACACGTACTAAGGTACACCTACCTTATTTTTCGTAGCTGCTTAGTCAAATAAGTTCCGTACTTAACTCGTAGAATCGAGCGTTTGACATGCTTCGCCAATTATTTATGATTGGATCAATAATAAACTTATGAATAATCCTGTTGTTACGAACAAATTAAAATTTGTATCGGTTTGTCTGTTGAGGTGGGGAAAAAAATATAAATCTAATAATAGCGGCGTGGCCGGTTTAGTAGGTGCCCAGTGACAGTGACGGCGGTAGGGGGTCGGCGGCCGCGGCGGCGGCAGTGCGGCCTCCGCACGCCGCAGGCGCCGCTCGCAAGGTCACTCGGAGTTGCACCTCGCGGCGCCCGCGCACGTCCGCGCGGGCGCCGCGCGCGTCACTCGCGCACAACACTAGGTACTATCATTACAAGCGCTAATTTATTTCTAGCGCAGTCTGGTAAACACAAAATAGTCACGTCTACTAATAGGTACTTAGTACAAAAGTAAAAAGTCATAATTTTATTTATGTAGTGCTTAAATAATAATTTATTTAGTAAGTATAGTTTGATGTTGATTAGTGATAATGATATTGAAACGGCATAATCATTCTATATAAGTGTCTAGTTATTTGGTGTCTCTGCAATCACATAATAATTGTACGTCTTTATTTATGTATATGGTAGGCGTAGGTACAAAGAATTCTTCACAATAAGAAGTACTTAAATCGAAAATTTAATTAGTTAATCTATAAGTACATAATTTGGACCTATAGTGTGCGTATGCCACAATAATAACTACCTACCTATTTATTTTATGTAACCTACCTACCTACGTAAGTTGTTGAAATATTCAAATAAATCTTAAAGTCAGAACAGGGGTTTTATTTAATTATAGTTTTAGCCTTAGAAGAATAACACAGAAGCCAAGTAGATACTTGTTAGCGCCGTGTAGCCATTTTTACGGAGCCTATTTTGGCCTAGTTCGGACCTTGACTCGTTATTGGTAGAAATTGAAGCTTTTATGGTAAATATTTATATTTTTTTCCTGCTTCTCAGCTAATACCAACAGGCCTACGACATTTTCATTGTGCTTGCCTGCGTTTTGGAGGAGATAATTAGGTACATTGCACTCACGCACGCATTGATAAAATTTTAATACACTCGGATTGAGAACCTCTTCCTTTTTGGAAGTCGGTTGAAAAGTGGCTTCACTTTTGAGTGAAACTACGCATGGAGCTATCCTTCACTGCGTTACTTTATCTAAAGTTTTAGTTTAGCTATAATAAATAGGTACCTACCTATCTGCTCGTTTGTTGGTCAGTTCAACATAATAATATAAACAAAAGATTATTTTTTCCATGCCAACTAATCTAATGGTTTCATAGTCAATGAATCTAATTCTTGCTTAATGTTCAATAAAGTATAGTGGTATAGTATAGTATAATTATAGGTAGGTACCTACGTATAGGCATATAATATAATAATTTTACAATAGGACAATCCTTGTGGTCAAGTAGGTACTTATAGCAACCCAAGCATAGAGTTAACTCACGATTCAGTAAAGTGGTAGGTACCTACCTATTAGATGTTTTACTGAAACTTCCTGGGAGTTCTGGAAAACATGCAAAATGACACGTTTTTTAAGTTTATTATAATTTGCCCATACTCGTCCACGTTACCGAACACTCAAATTCCACTAATGTTACACCCGAAGAAACAAGTTTGAGAAAAAAAATCAAAATCAACAACTTCAGTCAAATTCTCATTTTCGAATTCCCGCCAAAACTCCTAGTTTTTTATTATTATGGATTTGCACGGTTTGTGCATTTAGCCAGTGTCAAGAAAGTATTTTTAAATTGAAGTATTTCTCAATAAGAAAGTCATAGCATTTAAAGCAATCTTCGTGGGCAAGTAGTCGAGTCAATTATTTACACAGGTAGTCAAAATCACGATTTAGTAAAGTGGTTGATGCTTTACTGAAACTACATGGGAGTTTTGCGAAAATGCAAAGTGACACGCTTTATTTCTTTATATAATTATAATTTGTCCACACTCGAGCACATTATCGAACACCAATTGACTAATATTCTACCAGTATTAGACAGATAACACTAGAAGAAAAACAAGTTTGAGAAAAAATACAATAACAACAACGTATACAATAACGCTAAAATTCACATTTCTTTCCGTGCTATAAATAATAAATATATCCTATAATCTGTGGCTATAATAATACTCTACCCGTGAATATCCCGCTAATATTGTCTGTGGTTTTTGCTCCTAGAGATGTAGATTATTTTTAACTCTATGGTCTACCACCATAGTAGCGCCGATAGCGGAAGTGTGCAGAAACTAAACATGAACGTCAATCTATCTATCAAACAATCAAAAATGTCAGTCAGTCAAGTATCCTCGCACATAATGGCGGTAGCTGTGTTGTTTTCCTGACTCCCTCATTATCCGTTAAAAGAGTAACAGTGTTCTGTGCGCTCATTCCGGTAATGTTACTGCCACGAGCGGTCGCATCCGCCGCCAACACCACTTGTGAAGTCAGAACATTGCTGGTATCGGAGAACTTGTAATGTAATGAAGGAGTCCGTGTATGTCGCGTCGTTAGTGTTATTGAATTAACGCTTGCGGTGGTGTCGGTGGGAATTGTGCGGCGGGAGTGCAGGCAGGCGGCACGATGGGCGCGCAGCAGGCGAAGGAGCGCGGCACCGGTAGCGGCGCGTCCATGCGGTCGGCGCGCAAGCCCCGGGCGCCCAAGGACCCCCGCATGCTCGGCTCCAACATTTTCACAGAACATAGCGGTGAGTCGCCACCTCGACCTCTGAGATTTGTTATCGGACGTTTCCAAAGCCGCTTTCACCTTGCGCGACCAAATTGGTTGCAGGGATTTAAATTAATGTTCTATTGATATAATCAAAGTTGCAAGAAACCAAAATAGGCAGACATAGTCCATTAAATTGAAAAAAGTATAAATAATACTTTAGCTGGCAGCTTTATGACTGTTAGATCAGATACAGTGCAATAAATAACTGTCAGGCCAGGTTATCCCATTCAATAGATACCACTGCTGCAGCTGGAAAAAGTGGAAATGTTCCTATAGAAATGTACATATGATGCGAAGAGGACAAATAAATGTTGGCGGTGTAGCAACGAGACGGTTTGATGATACGTAAAGACACAGTTTGCACACGGATGTGGATAGTAGTAATTGGCATGAGCCTAGGGAGGTGTATATGCGACAGTAGGTGTTTCATGTCTTAATAGTATGAAGTCTCTTGCTTGTATAACATTTTCCTTTATCCTAGCTTAATGTAGGCTACTATCCATTCAAATACAAGCTTACATTTGCCTGTAGTAAAAATGAAAGTGTATAACAGTTAATGCATTTTGCTAGGCTTGTTAAAGACAGCTGAAACTATACATTCATTGTTCCAAATCTACCTTTGGTATTGTAGATGTAATTTCTAATAAATCAATAACTGGTCCTTTTTATTTGTTTAATTAAAATAGTACAGCCACATCCTATACATTTGCAGAAGTGCTGAATCTCTTTACATAAGCAATATTCTGATGGGCTCAACAAGTACTGAGTACATAGCGTTCACGATGAATGCTCGATGACCAAAAACAAATACAAAATGAAAATAATGAAATATAAAAAAAAATTGCATATTCAAAATAACATAAAAGTTTTACATACAAAATAACATAACAGTTTTGATAACTTAATATATGTATAAAAACTATAAATCTCTGCAAGATTATGCAATATTTTCAGGTTGCATTTTGTAGGATTGCACTGAAATGGGTTAGAAATTTGCGCTTAAAACTGGGCAAAGTGTCATGGGAGACAGTGAGATCAGGTAATTTCTTTGCAAACTCGTTACATTCATTACAGATACGTGTAGAGGGGCTTTGTAGACCTAGGTTTGTACGAGAAAAAGGAGTTTCCAGTGAGAGTGGTGAAGAGAGCCGAAGATAGGATCAGTGGCATTCAGAATGGGTCAACTATAGGTGTTAGTTTTTAATCTTAGTCCGTCTGCTGTTCTGATAGTAACAACTTTTTTCACTGACCATGGAAGATTATAAAAGATTGCATTAATGTTAGTGCCATGATTTCATGTGGTAGTCCTCAAAAATTGGTGGGAACCATTATTGATGTGTTAGTTTGTTAGCGGTGGTTGCTTGGTTGGTTGGATTAGTCGAATTGGGTTTCTTGTGGTTTGGTCCTACTAGATTTTAATGTCGTCATCTATAAATAAGGATCACCATGACTATATTTTAGCTTGTAAACTCAACATTGAGTATCTACCTACTAATATTTTGAATCAATCCATTGCATCTGCCTTTCTGTTCAACAGTTGGACTGTAAAGAAAATTCCCAACTAATTAAATGCATAAGTGACCTAATGATAAACTCGTACTGTGACACTAATTACGTTTTGTAGGCAGTACTCAACAAAAGCGATAGTAAGCCCTTTTCAATAAAAAAATTGAGAGTTAAGCAAATGCAAAGCAAATATAGTTCGGTTGTCGTGCTGGTTCAGTGGCCAGGTGCTTGTGGCCATTATTATAGTATTAGGAGTTACCTACATAAGCTTGCACCTTGCGCTGACTCCTTTTTACCTACTAACCAATACCTACCTACATATGATGCACTGCCGTTTAATTCAGTACATCTTCGGGCAGTTGCTTTCCAACCACTTAGTTCGGAAGCTCCTCGCGATGCACTCATCAGCTTACATTTAATAATGGATCCATTACGATGTAAACTAACTTAGTGGACGCTCTGTGTGTATCAGGTAGTTTATAAGTAACTTTCGGTTATCCTCAACGTATAGGTACTGGGTAACTATCGACTAAAATAAACACCTTTTACCGTAGCGTTTTCATTAAAAAATTTAACTAAAAGATATCATCATTGGTAATCGTTTCATGCATGTGCTCCTTATATTACTTTTCAAAAGACCGGGTAAATCTTTATTGTAATTTCCTGATCCATTCATTGCATTTCTGTGACATGGTACGCCTTCGTGTAGGCGTCTTTGAAAGTGAAGGATCTCTTTGTGTGTGATTTCTTTTGAATGTATAACAAACCGCATCATACCAGCCGCAAAGTTCCGTAAGATGGGGCGTAATTTTATAATTAAAATAACCACGCTAACTTCGAGATTCGGCCAACCTTTGCGTGTTTCGTGTGGAATAGAACCGAATAAATGGTAGGTTATATATGTAAATATGTGGCGGCAGAAAACATCATACATTTTAATACGTAATTACTTAAAAAAAAACTAATACATAGCTACATCTGACCTGGTTTAAAATTAAGCAGGAGGAAAACCAAAGGTTAATTTGAAAGATTAGCTTATTTATAGCGTCCTTCGGAACTTTTATTGGAACCTAACAGAGAGTCGCTAAATCGTCATTTGTGATTATGATTGGGCACGTAACAGGAGAGTCATTTTATCATCATTTGATATCATCAGGTTTTATCATTTATCATCAGGTTAGATAATTGTGACTCTCCCCTACTTCCACTCGGATCTACCTCTGGCTCTACAAGTGGAGTCGCGGATAACTTTCTCTCCACTTAAATCCACCGGTGGGTCATGGACACTTTTTTCTACTTTAACCTACAGGTGGATCTGTAGACACTCTTTTTCCTCTTGAATCCACCAGTGGGTGGGTCTATCAAATCTAAAGAAACGACTAAATAATTCTAAGGTTCATTAGGGTATCATCAAAAATATAAATATCCAATGTTAGAGTCTGGCCAACGAAAGTAGTCACTGAAAATCCCCGGCAAATTCAAAACATATTAGTATGGCAACTATTGGCAACCCACCATCTTGAAAATATTGGGGAATTTGTGTATTAGTGATGCCCTACCCTGATGCCGGTTTTCCCAAGTTTTTGATAACAACATTTTAATTTAGCCAATGCTTTTGTTTATTTTTACAATTCAGAATTAATAATACTCAATAAAGTACTATAAGATTGTTTATTTTGTATTATTAATCCATTAGTGGTCGTTTTAAGTTGTTTTTTATACATTTTAGGTACATAAAAAACCATGCAATGCTAAACCACAATGAACTTAAAACTAAGTTGATAAAAGTAAAGTAACACACTAAGAAGTGGGTTACAATAATTCGAAATCAATAATTATTGCATCCTAAATTATTTACCCAGTCACGGAGCATAATGTTCAGTGGTGGAAACACTAGTATGGCCATGTAAATAGTTTCGAAAATATTCGAGTGTCTACTTTCGTTGGCCAGACTCTATCTATTATTATAGTTAGTTTTTTCAATGAATTTTATTTGTATTTGCACAGATACAGTCGATCTCTCAGATAAAGCACACCCATTTATCGACACGCATCTGTGATTAGCAGTTAGGGGCTGACCGGACCTGTGTGTGTAGTGTGTACTTACTTGCGCCGACGATTGCACAAATTAGCAGTGATCGTAGTAATCTGGTAAATGGTCTGGTGCACGCAGCTACCACTAATCTAGAGAAATCAGATAAAACGCAGGTAAAACCAGTAACTTACATGGTTTTCGGTTAGATAGATAAACCGTCTTAGCACAAAAGTATATATAAATAACAGTTGGCCAGACGGGTAGGTGTAATTCTGTTAATTTAACTAGTGCATTTGTTATCGAGTTGAAAACGGGTTGGGGGCACTGTGCTTACTTTTTAATATCGTGCACGTAGAGGGTGCAAGGTGAAAGCGAGCATCAAGAGAGATATGTGGTAACGGCCAGGTGACGTACCTACTAGTCAAATGCTAGACTATAATTTATTAAAAGAACTTGTGATCATATCCAACGATACCAAGTCCGATCCTGCACCAATGGCTTATAGTAACTAGGTATGGATTTCCATCGCCCCGTACTTAGGAGGGCACTTCAAGTCGGCGGTCCCGGTGGTTATCGATTGAAAACATCAGTGACTGTGGTTAAGCCGTATCAGAGGCCCTTGGACATCCTGGCAAACTCTGACACTAGAGACGGGCATAACTCCGCACATCATTTACGAATAGTCTTATGTGCATAATTATCATTCTAATAATTGTACGTGTATGGGGCAAATTACTTCTTTCAAATAGGTGTATGTTGATTCGATGTGCAGGTTTTTTAATCTTAACAGCTCTAGTAACAAATTAATATAGATACTTACATTGGCATTTACCTCAATATATTATAATGATATTATTTCATTGTTCCAAGTAACTACGGTTCAGGATAAATATATTATGGCGTGCTGTATATATAGAATTAAACTGGAGTAACCTCTCACGAACCAATCCTTAAAACCCTAATTAATGACAGTAATAATTTAATCATATAGGACTTTTATTGGCATATATAGCTGATTTTATAAGGAGTAAGTTAGTCGTCTTTTTTTTTTGGCCAGGTTGGTGATTACTGGTGGCACTGACAGATGGCCGCGAGCGCATTAACTGCTAGTTTTTGTATGTTTTTATTTATTGGAAAATGTGATAACGATATTAGAAAATGTAAGTTCCCTATCGCTTCCTATAAGGTGTAACAGCAAGGTGTAGTAATACTGAAACTACGCATACACATACATATTTCGAAGTAGTCTGGAGGTACTATAAATCTGTAAGTAGTTACGGTAATGAATTAATACACGTCAAAGTTTACTGCAAAACTAACCATCGTTCAACCCTAGTTATCAGCTGGGCAATGTCAGTGAACTTGAGGCATAGGCTAACATGTACAGTCTTACCCAACTTATATGGTGCGTCGTGAATCTTCGTTCGCGCAGAAAAGAAAGTATGGTCCGAAGATTAACGAAAGAATGCTTAACACTTACAGTCAACCTAAGATCACTATTATAAGGTTCATAATACACTGCAGCTGTTGCACATCGCAGTTCTACCTGCGCAGAAGATGAATTTTCAAAGCGCGGGAAATGCTATTGACCGCTATTGGTCGGCAGCCGCCCCGCCATCTTAGCGATCGCCGCGTGGCATGAATGAGATGGAACTAACAGCTGCAGTGTATTATGAACCTTATAATAGTGATCTTAGGTTGATTGTAAGTGTTAAGCATTCTTTGGTTAATCTTCGGACCATACTTTATTTTCTGCGCGAACGAAGATTCACGACGCACCATATAAGTTGGGTAAGACTGTACACCTCTAGCCGGCGGCATTACTCAAACAAAACTAGGTGTAGAAGTAAAGTTGTGGTAAAAGTTCCACAAAAAATTACTAGATGGCGCCAGGGCCGTTTCTAAGAAATCCTGCATCGCGCAAGCGTTGTGTGACCGGCGTAACGTGACGTCATCCGTATCATGTTAGGGTTGTAATATTTAGTTATTTTGTCAATTTGAGTGAAAAAATCGATTATCGATTTCAGGTTTTAGTACCCTGGCAAATGATTCATCACCAGGTACACATACCCACATTTCAATATTACTACACCTTGCCGATACACCCTGTATAACAAGCCACTTTTATTGGTATCACTTTCACGTGGCTTCATTAGAAGTTAAGAAGCAATTTAGTGTCATCTTTGTGGTATTTTCCTATCGAGCCAATTACTGGTAATCACGTTTCTGTCTTCGCAATCGTCTTAATTATATGATCAATTTTAACAAAAAAAAAAACTACTGTGTGTTAGTTCTGGTCCTTGTTGTTACTCTGACGTAGCCTACGCTTTGTGATGAATTCATTAGAAACAAGTTACAAGTTAGTTTATATCATTTCGTAGTTTGGTAATAACAGTCTTACGAAGTTATTATTAAATATATAAATAAGTTGCGACTGACGTCTCACGTTGCGATATTCCACGCGTACGAAAATGACCAAGGGAATTAGGAATTCATTTTTGTATACCTATATATAAATAAAGATTCGTATATTTTAATGTTTCTAAAAAAGGCAGTGTTGCGGAATGTGAAAAGGTCGGAATTGCTGAAATTTTACGTTAAATTGCCCTATTTTTGTAAACTCGCTTTTATTAACAAAGTAAGAATGTAATGGGAGTTTCCATTCACAATGTCAAAATCTACAATACCGTGTTGTTTTCTTCTCCATTTTAATAAAACTGTAAAGTATAAAACGCATCGTATGTATATATACCTACTTACAACAATAATTCCACATCACATATCCTCAGAGCAAAATCATAACGTATATAACGTACTTATACGAAACTTAAGAAAACGAGTGCATGTTATGACGTATGTGATATACGAGTGACGATACGTTTGGCGTAGTGGCTGAGCACTCGGTAGCAGTCCGAGTCCGCTTGGTGTCGTGGGTTCGATACCAGCCCGGAACAAATATTTGTGTGATCCACAGATACTTGTTTCTAGACTGGGTATTATGTTTCTGTGCTATAGTTATGTGTATACACATGTCTGTAAACTATACCTACGACACATGAGAAATCCTAGAGTGAGGCTAGGTTTAAAAAAAAAAGATAGAGACAGATAGGTATACATGCACGGTATCAAAACAGTATTACATTTTGATTATACGTACTTCTAAAAATAACGATGTATCGTATCGAACAATGAGTTTAACTGAGAGCACCCACTACTCTATATACCTACTCTATATTCCTATACGAATTGTATATACTTACTAGAAGAACCTCGCGGATTCACCCGCGTTAACTACTATCCCGCGGGAACCATTAATTTTTACGGGATAAAAGGTAGCCTATGTGTACCGAGGATGGCATAGCTTCCCAACAGTGAAAGAGTTTTTCAAATCGGTGCAGTAGTTTCGGAGCCTATTCATTACAACCAAACAAACAAAGTTTTGCTCTTTATAATATTAATGTAGATATATATGTACACCTATGTGTTGCATGGTCAACCGTCCCTTTCCTCGAGTATGGTGTCACCGACACGGCAGACGCGACAGGCTGTCATTTGATGAGCACAATAGCTGCAGCCCTCGACATTAGCACACAATGCCGCCGGCTGACAAGCGTTCTGCATCGCGTTAAAACTTACTCCAATGGGAATGCCGCGTTAACTTTGACTCGTGAAGAGCATAGTGAGTGTCACGCATTGCCGGGTCTTTGTCGTGGTGGGAACAGGGGGCTTACCATGACGTCTTATCGCGATCCAATTGAGGACCTAAACAGAATACTGTTTCAGAGTTGTGTCAGAGTTGTACTGTTTTGAATATCTAGACTGAAGATGTTTAGGTTTGCTTGGTATCGGTGAGAATTATGCGACGAAATGGTAACAGTGAACGAAATCAACACAAACAAATCACAGGTCAACACCGGAGGTTGTAGAAGTTTGGATCGTTTTGTTGCATAATTATAATACTTAGGAATAAAAACGGAGTTTCCTTCTTGATACCATTTGAGATATCCAATAAGCGAAGTTTTACTTTTCTGTACTGAGTTGCATGACATTCTTAAGGTCGAAACAGTATCAGAAGAGATAAAAAGTGCTGCGCAAGGCTACCAGGATAAACTAAGAAACCACCCTAACCAACTAGCACAGCGACTCACTGAGCCCTCATACACAAGGAGACTCAAGCGAAAAGATGTCATGCTTTTGTGTGACTAATAATGAAGCGAACCTGCTGAGGAGATAGTGCAGGAGTGTTCTCTGCCCGACACAAAACCCACAAAATATTTGCTCATAGTTTCAGTGACTGATCGCAGATAAAATTTGGAAAACAAAAAAAAAAAAAACTTTTCTGTACGCTCAGATAGATGGCAATAATAAATTGTTGCTTCACCCGGGCTTAATTCTAGTTCTACCTACAGCTATAATGATTGTCCTGGGCCAAATTGGTCCTGAAATTGCTTTGGGTGGGGTGCGTTATATTAATGTTGTTCTACTTTCCGTTATCTAATCTCTGTAGGTAAGCTCCTATATCACATCGTGCGAATCGTAGCAAGGTCTCTCGGTAATAAGTGGAGTAATCACTGAATGATTAAAGAGATATCGATCATAACTCATTGGTTAATTCTAAAACTACTACAGCTCCGTTCAATCAAGTGCAGATGTCGATTCAGGAATGTTCACATTGAATCATTGCTGACGGCCCTAAACTGTAGATGTGTAACATAACCTTTCCGTAAAAATATAAAGCTAATTCAAGATTGCATTCCCAAAAATATATATAACTTTGTTTGTAGTCACTGTAGAATTCAGTTCGTAATAAATTGTATCCATTCAAGTATTTTCAGTATATATATATCCATGTTTAGTTTTTCAATGTGTTTTGCGCATTTTGAGTTGATCTGCTAAACAGTAGGTAGGTACTATGCATTAGGACCGGCGCGGCGCGGCGCACTGGCCTTCGTCATTGCGACATCAAAATATTCAAAATGCATAAATATATGATAATAGGGTCATAATAGGATCAAATAGAATTAGACTTCAGACTGGCACAATTGGCCAGGCCGACTGCAGATATACAATATTAATGTATCTCACTCAACATTATGTGGGAGTGTGCAATATAATATTTGAAATGAAAAAATATTTAACTCCCATTTAAATTTAATTTTAAATTATATCAACGTGACATGACGTGTTACTTCTTATTTGTTTAAAATCATATTTTGAATTATGGAATTTTATAATATTACTTGGATTATAACTAATTGGAAATAGCTTGCACACCTAACGGTTAGAATGTGGCGATATTACGCATGACCAAATTAACACCTACTATGATACTCATATTATGCAAATAAAGATTGATTTGATTTGATTTGCAAAGCTTAGCTCCCAATATCCATCTATCTTTATGCGTAGTAACAACTTCAGTATTAGTATCAGTATAGTATTCAGTATTAGTATAGTATCAGTATCAGTATAGTATTACTCAATTATTAGGCTTGCGTATATTATAATAGCGCGAACGCCAACTACACGGAGTGCCAGCGCTTTTAGACCCATCCTACGAAGTGGCACTTGTACCTTGTGCTGAATCCTGTGTAAAAGTGTTATTCGGCAATTCAATTGTATCTGAGCGCCAATTTTGACAACGATAACGCGGTTCAGTCCGTACTTAGGGCGAATTGCGTCAAAATACATTTAAAATTTTGTTTATTTATACGTGATTCAGCGCTTATATCTCAACTTTAATCAATTTAGAAGCTTTTTAAGCCCAGGCAACCAATATAATAAATAGCATAAACGAATTTTTTTTTCAATTAGTATCAATCATAGATACTAGAGTTTGGCCAACGAAAGCTGACCACGAATTATTTTCTAAACTTTTTATATGGCAATATTTTAGGACTGTCAAAATTGTCACATTGACGTTTCGTACTTGAGTCATCTTGTGTTTACGTGCATCTTATTTTCGCTGGTTCTATTTAAAATAATGCCGAAAACAATCAAAAGTTCGACGAGGAAGCTTCTATTTACTATGATTGACAAATATAAAGACGTAAAAGTGATATAAATCTGAAATCTGCAGAGAAAATACGACGACTGGATTCCATCAATTCACTTTTAGGTTAGTTTTTTGAATTTCTAATATATCAACTTGATACTTTTCGACTATTTTGTTTTTGACTAATTTTTCACGGTGTATCTACTTTTCAGGAAGAAGTACACTGATCATGTACTAAATGTTGAACATCAGTACAAATTAAGGGACCGTGTTGTTGAAAATGAACTTGAATGGTTCGTAATACATGTTGGGGACAGTAGCAGTAGCAGCGAAGAAAGCAATGAAGATGATTCAATATTATCAGGTGTAGAGTTCTTGGAATCCGATTTCGACTATGACTGTGTTTATTTAATTGCTGCTTATGTTTTGTGTTTATTTAATTGTGTCATCACATCAGTGGTATCTGTTTCATTAAATAAACCTATAGTAATAACGTTTTCTTTCATTCAACTTTTTCTACCATATGTAAAAAAAAACCCGTCCGATCCGAAAGAGGCTTAAAGGCCACATGACTCTCAGTACGATACCTAACAATACCCTGAGGGATCGGACAGGGTTTTTTTACATGACGTTGTCTTGAATAATAAATAGTATCAACTCCGTTTAAGCAGTGCATAGCAAGTGTTGCATGCTCTTGATTTTTTAAAATTCCCGCCTTTTTTCTTGGACAGCTTTCGTTGGTCAGACTCTAATACATAGGTTCAAAGATCATTTATTCTCAAAAAAGACAAGAAATGTCACTTACATGAGAACACTGTTATACATAAAGTTGGTAGGTACATCTGATTCGTCAGTTACATTAAATTGTCATATCCAATGAGTGGGGCTCACTCATTTAACGCATTGTAGGTAGTAAGTAAGTTGGCCATTTGATTACCTACTGTTAGTAGTTAGTAATTTTTCGCAACATATTGGGCTAATCGGGACTTGAATGCGTTAAATGAGTTAACATTTTTTATTAGCGAGGGTATTTGGTTATAAAGCTGCGCTCCTTCAAACGTAAACATTTTTTTGCCATAGTTTGTTCGTATCTTTGGTAGGACAATAAGACTCGCTCGACGCGTGCTGCGTTTAGTCACTTGTTTTATTTTAGTAAAAGTCATATTGGTATGGATACTTTTGTTAAGGGTTTTTCGCACAAAAATGCAAATGTTGTATATATATAGTTGTCTAATATTCATTATCTTTGTTTCGGCATAGATTTTACTAGTTGGAGTTAAATACGGGTAATGAAAAAGCATTTTGATAATTTTGTTTTGTGCAACTATCTCATTTCTTTTTGTAAGTTTTCTTTCTTTATTTCGTTTTTTTGCAAAACACGCATGAACGAGTGTCTGCGTCTCCACAGATGCGTATTAGGTATAAGGTACCTAGGTACCTATTTTAATGTACCTAGGTAACGAATTTGTTCGACCTATAAAAGTGTAGGTAGGTATAGTATAGGGATTTGTATATCTCTATCTATCGTGGAAGTTTTTAAAAAGTGCTCAACTGTCGAATTTCTCAAAGCCATTTCTCATTATTAACCCCTGTTACCTATTCCATTCAATTTCAATGAAGTCTAACTATGAACTGTAAAAGTAACTTTGTATTCACATACAATTTAATAGGATTTATATGGGAATACAAAGTTATTTATGCAGATTATATATCTAGAAAACGGGATGAAAATTATGGAATGTCAGAATTTTTCCTTGGTTTATAGGCTAAACAATAGCTATATTCAAAATTTGAAACTTGTGGGACGGCTAGAAGTACCTTAGAATTATGATGATCGGTGAGTCAGTCAGTCAGTCAGTCAGTCAGTCAGTGGGCAGCAAAATTAAGGAACTTTGACTTGCAATAATTCTTAAACTACTGGTTCAAATTTGATGTAATTTGGATTATTATCTGTAGACGTGATGCCCTCTTGGTTACTAAAAATTTAGGCGTCTAGTTTTATCCATAACGAAGTTACAGGGGGTCGAAAATGGCCCGAATCGCTTCGAGAAAAGGATAGTACGGCCGTGCCTTTTGTTTTGCTCGACTTGGCGGGGGCACTGCCGTGCCCCCAGATACGAGATTGCTAATAATTGGCTCGATAAAAAGTATCACAATGATGACGACAGTAAATCGCATCTTTACTTGTCACTTACTAAGAGATTCTATCATGAAACCACGTGAAAGTGTAACCAAAAAATGGGGCTTTTTATGTACGGAAGCGATTGGGAACCTACATTTTCTTATTTCGTTATCACTTTTTGTAATACATAAAAACATACAAAAACTAGCCGGTCAGTATCGCCAGTTTAACCACCTCAGTACAACCTGGCCTTAACTGAATGTCACCATTGAAGTTTGAAGAACTCGAAATTTACACTAAACTCAAATCGAGCGAGGTGTTAGTTAATTCTAGATTTGATGAGTTGAAACCAGTCGCCCAGGCGTTGATCCTAATAGGTGTTTAGTCCACTCAGTCAAAAGTGCGAGTGCATAACATGTAAAATTTATGTAAAACTTCGCCTGTTTGCTATTGTAAGAGCCCTGTCTGCGTTGTGATCTATTGAATCGATAGCATTACATTGTAGTGTTGACGGTGTAACCATTGACGCACGAATAATAAGCGCATTGCTTTTATGGGTGTGTAATGATATTGGTACCTTTTTAATCATCTTTGGCCATAGAACCGTCGCTAAGTCAAAGAAATAGCCTTATCATCACAGAGTCCATAATCAGAGACAGTCTTAGATATAATCACCATACATTTGTATTTAGCGGCCGTCCTCAATGACGTTTGCTATTGATCTGGTTGTTATACGGCACCGTGCTTTCGCTGTTCACTTTGTAACTTGCGTTGTGAGTGTAGTTTCGACGAGCCTATAATGCCAGTGTATAATCATCATTAACAAGGCAACATTTTTGTGCGACTACGTGGGTGGCGCGAGGGCGCGCTTGATTGGATCCACACAGTGATTTAGTTTTTTGACCCATTTGTGGGCGCTGTATGATAATAATACATGAAATAGTCACGCTCAATCGCGTACATAGATCCCGAACCAGTAGGATTCTCAATATATATAGGAAATCAGGAACTATAATATGGACCGTGGAGCACAAACTCCCAGACTCGCGCTCTGCAGTCGTCTCACCACCTACTTACGCCAAGATGCCGTCATGAGATGTTAAAATGATTTGTGTATCACCTCCAGAAAGAAATTGAATAGGAAGCAGTGGAGTGTAGTCTGTGGGCGAGGTGATTGTTTGCACAGTGCAGCGAGGGGCGCTTCCGAAACAATCGATATTTCCGTTTCGGCTTGGTGCGTGTATTGTTGTAAAAATTATCCTCATTGGAACCACTATGCGCGATGTGAATTATGTACTAAAGACACAATTTAGTATACCTAGAGTCTTAATACATATTTTCTCTTAGTACCTTGTGAAGATTTATGCATCTTGTTCAAGGAGACTCTGAAGAAGCTTATCAAGATGGCGGCCGATAGCCGCAATATTTTCATTATGTACCTAAGGATACCGCACACATGTTCCATAATAAAAACTGAAAGCTATCAGCTATACGAGTATATGTAAATGATGTAAGAATGGTGTCAATACACGGACGAAACTGTAAGGGTTCCTTCACTTCGGAGCCCTAAAAACGGCTTCATAATTATATTCATGATAATAAGGAGTGTACGTAGGTACATTACAGAGCAATGTGGGCAATGCGTGGCGTCCGCTGTGTTGATAGTCAGGCACGCGAGACGACTCCGAATGGCCACCGCGAGCGGACCGGTTTGAGGTTCCCACGCGGCCGCCACTCGCCACTTTCCCACCAACACCTCGGTTACTAGAACCTGGTATGATATTTGTACCTTAGAAAAATCGCTAAACTACCTTGTAAACCTAACTGGCGGTAAGTAATCGATGAAGTACCAAACTAATGCTAATTCTAATTCTAGTAAGGTCAAAGTCAAATAATTTATTGTTAATAGGCAATAAAATCGAACTTTCACAAGTCAAACACTTTAATGTAATTAACAGATAGAACCATAGGTACAAGAAAACAAAATATAATAAATTTATTATGGTTTGAGTTTGAAAAAGGATGTTTCCCTTGCAAGCACTGATCCAGGATTGAATCTCGGACAGGAAAAGAACTCTGTTGACTACCAGTGCTTCGGAATACGCCAGTTAGAGAAGACAGCACCAGGAAACTCTACGGGGATGTAATTTTTTCTCAAATTGTATCATTTTCTTTCCATTTTTTCCAATCACAGTAGTAATAGACAAGGTATCTGGGATGACAACGGCGGCGCGGCGGTGTTGTTTTGTTTCAATGAAACTCGTCCCTGCAGGGAGATTCTAAGTGCCGAAGCTATTAGAATCTGTTCCCGACACCTGAAACGTTCATTACGCAAATATTCAGCCGTTTGTTTGTAGTTCGGACGAGGTATGGTGCAGCTGGAGCCCGCAAGGCGCACAGATTAGTGATCACCGTTTTAAACCACCCCCCCATTGGAGTTATGATCGGACGATCGATAAAACGTATGCGATTTGCGATATCTGTTTCAGTCGCACGATTTTACACACAATTAACGCTAGATGGAATCGATATCGGAGAATTAAAACGCAGCTGTTTGGAAATAACGCGTTGATGCATTTGTCGTAGTAGCACTATTCACCGTTGCGACTGGGGGATCGCAGAAGGATTAAATTCGTATCAGTACTGTTGCAGGTTGTTCTGCACCAGTGGACCGTATGCTCGCATCGCATGCACAAAGGGCGACAGTGCCGGTCGTCGGGCCGCACCTGGCAACCTCCCTGTACAAAACGCCGCGACAAAATATAACGTTAACTCGGGAGCAACTCTTATTTCGAAATAGGGCAAAAAAGCGTACGAGTCTATTTTTAACAGGCCTCAGCAAAGTAGTCTGCACCGTTGCTACGCGAATAAATTTTATATGGAAAAGTTGGCGTACGTTTTTATTTTTTTCTCAGTCTAGGGTTTCTTTGTTTAAATGTTTGATGTTAGTAGAATATTAACCGTTACATATAGAGGGGGGATGGGTGCTGTTGATGGGTGGCCCCATCCACCGCCCGCCACTGCTGACACTTAAGCTTAAGATGGATGGACTAAGCCAGGCGGCAGAGACAGCGACTTAGACATTTAAACACTTAGCTTGCCCCAGAACAAAGGCTCTTTCCACTGAAACATTATATTTATAGTTTTAGTACAAACAATCTATATATCTAAGTCAGGTCAGGACCAATATAAATATAACCAGTATATAAAAAGTGCATAATATCCTCGCAAGATTTGTAATGTTCTTGTGTTACCACAGGCGGTCTAGCTACAGCGCGCTACTAATGACGGTTTATAGGAGGCTCCCGGTTATATGGCCGTTGGTTCACACTTGCAGAGGCCGGTCATTTAATTAGCCGAGTACCTGGGGGGTGCAGGGTGGCATGCATGATGCACCGCCCGCCCCACCACCGCCACCCGCCGCCCACAGCCCACCCCTGAAATGCTACCGGGCTCGACAATCCGATTTACCGCGAGTCATGTTCCAGCTATTTTATTAAGTCTGCAAAAGAGGAATTTACTTAGAAAACATAACTTGTAGGTTTTCTCAAAATCAATTTTCTCTCTCAATCTTCCCATAATAACCTAATAGCTATGGTACTTACATTTAAAAAATATACCAATTTAGTTCAGCCATTCTTAGGTGATCCGCTTACCAACGATCGATATACCATTTTTATTATTATATACGTAGAAGCATCAGCCAGTAAGTTATTTGACGACGTGGCCGAATATCAATTAGGAAGGTAGTCAGCCGGCGCCGTTTCATTAAAATGCTAGGCTGTTAGTTAAACAGCTGGTTAAAACTAGTTGGCTGCGACATTATATACATAGAAAGAATAAATCTGTCGCTCCACGGTCACACCAACAATTTCCAGCGGCTGCAGCGGACTGCAAGCCAGAGCGCGACAATTAGGTTAGTGCAACTGGATTACCTTCCGGGCGACGACCGCTGGGTAATTAATCCAATTCAATCTCGTCGCTAACTACTAATTTTGTTAGATAACTTCAGTTCCAACTCTTTTTATGCGGCTTTTGTGAATATCAATTCATGTATATTTTTGCGTTATTCAAAGCGCTTTTACAATAAGAATCCTATACTACTTATTGAAACTAACGAAATGAAAACTCACATAATTTCCCTACGGCGAATTTAATATTTCGCAGTTCTAGTGACATCAAATGTATCTTTTGTATCTGCATTCTGCTCCAATGACCTGTTTTTTACGGCTTCTTGCCCATTTCGCATCCATAAAAGAATGCATAACTTTATTTATGCTCGACGAAAATGCTGTTGGAAATACTGTGGACTGCCTTTGTTAATGAAAACGGCTGTTCGGGATATAATTACGTAGGTATCGTAATGTATTTTATGAAATATTTCTCGCAAATATGTTAATGAAAAATTTGTATTATCACTGAAAGCGGGATACTATACATATACGGATAGTATTATACATTTTTGTAATTTTAAATCTCATTTGCTTGGTTTTTTTTTGTGAATGTAGGTAGTTCACTAGTAGTAGGTACTCATTGCTCAGTAATCAACATTTTAGAGAGGCGTCCGTCGATTGGGACTGGTAGGTATGTGGACCGCGGTCCCATTCACCGGATTGGTTTTCGGGAAGGTAGTTTTTGCACATACATAATTATATGTACTTAATCGTATTATCTTACTGATTGGAATTTAGAAGGATTACGGGGTGGACTGTTGGCACGGCTCACGAACATTGGGGGTAGAGACAAAGGGTAGCTCACACGGCTCACTGAATACCACAAATAGGTAGGCACTTCAAAGGCCGTCTGAGGATATCTAGACAAAGCTAGCCATATGTCACTTTACACGAGGTTTGTTCCGTTTCTCACCTGTCTGCCAAAGGACTATCATCATTAGATCATAATGAACTCAATTACGCAAGTGATTAATTTTTGACCCAGTTTCCTTTGAGCCAGCGCTTTGTGTTCTACGCTGACTTCGTACGAAATAAATAAACTAGAGGCGAACTCAAGAGTGACAAGATGATAAATACTGGGCATCCCAGTATCCCACACTGTTACTATAAAGTTTGTTGTTTGTTGGACCAGTGTTTGGTATCACTGGGTCTGTGGGGCTGAGTGACTAGGTAAAACAGATACCTACAACCAAACAATATTGAAAGTTAGTATAATTTTACACTTGGACGGATGTTCTGTATATAATTTTATTCCAATTCCAACTACTACCGACAAGTCTATGGCGACGAGGTAAAAGTTATACCGTAATTTAGCATTAAAATCAGATTCCAAAACAGCCGCGGGCAATGCTGTCCTCATGAAAAAGAACGCAATTAGAGAGGTTTTCATGTAAAATGAAAATCTCAAAGGTAAATTCTGAAAGCATTCATTCAGGCAAAATTTCAGTGGAGAGATTTAACTCAAAAAGCTGAATTCAGTTCGCATTCCTTGTAGCTAAAATTGTAATATTTCTGCAAACATGCAACGTTGTGGATTATAATAATGGCGCGCTAACGTTATATTGTTAATTTTGAAAACGTGAAAGTTTCAGTCTAGGTAAAGTTAGCCAGTGGCCGTCCGAGGGCAGTGGGCGGGATCGATGCGAAGACTGACTCTGCATTATGAGGTGCCAATCGGTGGGTGGCCATTTGACGCTTTATGATTTCAAGCACGCGCAGATATTGAGCTCATAAAGGCAATAGAAATTATCACTATTTTGTACTGCTACCTAGTTCCATATGGCTAAAGTTGACCTTGTGATAGATGTTAATCCTTATAAAGTGATTTGAAAAAATACGGTTTAAAATCGTCTTGGCAGTAAAACTATACCTCTACTTCGCTCTGAGCTAGTGTTCGGCGAGTCTGGTTATTATTTCTTGCCGTCCGTGAGTTGCTATAGGTCGCGTGCGCACTGCGACAGGTTTCTGTTGGACACTGTGCTTTGCGCTTACCATTTGAATGCTGTAGATTGAATGAGTGATTTATTCTAACATCAACCGTACGACGACGACGTAGTGGACATATTTTGTAACGTGAGAGTGAAACATTGGCATGTATTGTTTTGAATGGTTTAAGGGTAATTGTTGTCATGTAACATTGGTCTTATCTACTTTATTTTATCTCTCGCCTCGATCGATTTATGTAAACGCTTCTCCGAGACAGAGGCTCCTGTCTTGCGTTACACAGCAGCACCTATATTAGTATCTAAAAGCGCCTCGCTGTTTCACCACTATCCCGCAAAAACAGTTAATTTTTATGGCATAAAAAGTAGCTTATGTCACCCGGGGATAGTGTAGCTTCCCGACAGTGAAAGAATTTATCAAATCGGTTCAGTAGTTGCTGAGCCTATTCAATGCAAACAAACAATCAAATCTTTTCCTTTTATAAATTTAGTATACATCGTATAGAAGACCCTCGCTTGGACATGTACAAGGTTAACACTGTCTGTCTTTAACATTTTTGTATGGAACAATCTACCCTCGTTTGCAATACCGCAGTCTAAGGGTTTACCAAAGGCGAGGACATGGTGCGATGCGTGTTCGTTTGGCGCGGGGTCGACCGCTAGCATTGCGGACGCGGCGCGGCGTCTCCCGCGGCGGGTGACTCACTTGAACCCACGTGGTCGCCCATTGTCCTCGAAAGTCGAGACACCGCGGCGCGAACTCCACCACGTCCGCCCTTATCACACGCTACCTGTATTATTCAGTACTATGCTAAGTAACTTTTTAAACTCCGTGCGACCTCGCACATCTGCCTGTCCACCGGGCGATGGATAATTTCCGTTTTTTCCGGGACGCGCTCGGGTGACGTTTTTAGATTCGTTTGATGCTTTAACCGCATTCCGATAGTCAGCGCTTCGTTCCGTTTTGAGCAGTTCTAAGCAGAGTTGGAATAAAATAATATGTTAGGTAATGCATAGATCTAGGCGTCCGGCGGCAGATTTGAAAGGCCTGGGTTGAATGAAAACGGGGATTACACTTTTGGCGCTATTATTTATTGGCGCTCGTTGTTTTCTAAGGTTCTGCCGTCTGTCGCGCTGCCGAGTTTTGGAACAGAGTTTGGACTGTTAGTTACGAGGTTGGCCTTGGAGAGTTGGTACGAACCTCGTAAGTAACTAACAGTCCATAGCTATAGCGAACTGCGTCCTATCCTGAAAATGTATGGATGGGTATCTAGAATGCGTGTTATAATGACAATAATATAGGTATGAATACAGGTAGGAAATATCCTCAATAAACTCAAAGCATATTTATTTATATTATTTCGTAAGTAGGTACATAAATGTCACGTCGTATAGGGAAGTCAAAGCTTTGGCTGAAGATAGAGAACGCTGGCGGCGGTTACTCCACCGACAAGAGCTATGCTATAAGAAGAAGAAGAAGGCACATAAATAATACAATGATTTTGTATGAAACCCATAAATACCTATGATACACGTAACTTGACAACATATACTGAACCGACAGTCTAATGCAATATTACTGAGAAGCACAGCGTAAAAATTGTACTTAATATTATTTTATAAACATGATGGAAACTTGTTCAATATCCATGGTAATGCTTCCCTCGGTGAGCTGGTATGACGAGTTCGCCCCGGATCCGGGATAAACTAACGTCAACAGGTTTCCAAGGCGGGCCGCCGTCGGCCTCGAACATAATAATAATTATTAGCACTTCCATAGATCAACCTGAGAGAACAAGGTCAAGTTGGACCAACTCCTTTATAAAGGTAATCATGGATAGTGTCCACGATCACACTCCTACAGGTAGGAAGGGTACTGGGGATCAGATGCGGCGCACAACGTTCTCTTACAGCCTAAATTAATATTGTATCTCCTATCCAAGATTGAAATCGATCTTGGATTGCTGCCTATCTTTCGATCGATTTCCAATCTGCGTGCCTCTATAAATCAATCCACGGGTCGGTTATTGGCACATTTGACCCAAAAAATGGATTGTGATATCAATCCCAGATAGCAAAATTTGGATTGGATTAATTATTAATTTCGGCCGTTAGAGAATACGGCTCGAAGCCGACTGATTAGTCTGATTACTTTGTATTTTATTTCTCCGAACATTTATAATGTGGGTTGCGTTAAGTAATGTTTTTCAGATGTTATGGTGACTTTTAGAATGGGATACCATAATAATAATTGATTGCGTATACAACATTACATGTCTGTGTGCTGTTAATCATTGAGGAGTTTCCTAGTCAGGACCCAGGCCTGAGTACATAGTGTCACAGTAAAACTGATGCGTACACAAAATATTGTTGCCTGTTGAAGAGTTCCCTGATCTGGAGCTGATCATGGATGCCGACTTAAGTCATACTTATCATCAAAATGCATTGCCGTAGGATAAGAGGAAGCGGTTCTAATTGAGCTTGCAAGATTTGCCTGAACATACAAATATTGCAAGTTAAAAACATTGCAAGCTAAATAAAAGCTTGTAAAAAAACTCCTAGCAGCTGGTAAGCCGTCGGATTTTAATTGCTCATCGCAATTATTAAGCTCTCGTTCGTATCGTTAGCTGCATTCACTGGAAAGTAGAGCCAGTCTTATTACTCGCAGTTTTAGCACAATGGTTGAATGGAACATGAACACGAAATGAGACTGGAGAAGTATGAAGTTATATCGCCGTTAAAATGTGTTTCATATTTCATTTAACGTTGCTTTGCGTCCGTGTCGTGTTACCCTGAAATTGCGCACCACCACGGTAGGATAAAAATCAGAATATAATTTCTGTATGACTGATAGCTTTATTTTAAAAATATGGAACCTTAAATAGAATCTTATAAAAAGGAACCTAAAGATCCTTAAAAAATAGCTGTTGAACATTATGTAACTTATATTTTACAATAACTTATAGTTTGTTTTCAAATACAGGTAGGTACGTACGTACCTTATATTTTGGAATAACCTAGGCGGCACATAATGGCCGACAGGCTTGAATGAGAAGTCTTCTTTGATATAAAAATGATACCACTGTGGAACGATGTCGCCAGTTAGGTGTAGTGCCGCAACAGATAGTAATACAATACGAGTGCTACAGTAAACAATATTTAATGTTATTTTTGTACCGTGTTGTGGCCGAGCTCCGTGCGAAGGATGGCTAATTGCAGACTATATTTAACCATCTCCATAGAACAGTGATAGTAAAGCCGTCTGCGGTTTAACTACTGATTTAGCTTTATCGACGCTGAGTCACGCACCCTTCACACTACGCGCTCCGTTATCACTGTCGATTGATAAACAAACGCTACTAACACAGTACGACAAAAAAAACTTATCTGAAAGTCACCGCTTGTGAGATAAAAATGAAATTATTATATCGACATTTCCAGAGTAGGAATATCTTCCTGTTATGCCGGTGCATTTCGTCGACGACTGATGCGATTAGTCTATGGATTCGTGTCAATATGTGTTTAAGTACCTGTTCTTATTGTTAGTCAATGCTCAGCCGACTGTCTCTATGTGGTAAGGTACATGGATGTCTAAGGTGTCTAGTTTGAATACATTACATACGGTAGTTAACTGCTAGTTTAGCACTGATTGTCAGGACGGAGAACAACGACACCTGTTTTGTCATCGTTAGATTTATATTCGTATATCCGTGGACCTCCTGTCGGATTTTAATCTTACCCTATATTTTTCCCGTAACAGACAAGTATTTACTGCACAGACAAGACGCAAACTCTTTAGGGAAACACTATGTCTCATTTTTTGAAGCGTCACGGCCAGTTTCTTTGATTTCAATCCCTAATTATGATTATCTGTATTTAGGGTATCAGTAACTACGAGTACCATGGTCCCACGCATACCAGACCCAGTGGTCGGCAAAAATGTATGCCCTCTGCGTAATCGAACCCTAAGATGATATCATCAAAATAATGCTATAGATTGGACTTTACTTTAGTGAAATTCCTTAACATTATTGTTTTTAATTGAGAAAACTTAAAAATACACTACAACGTATCTCTGCCATTTGATTCCTTTGAGCCGTTCTTTGAAACCGTATATTTTAATCAAATTTTTGTACTCGACGGTTCTTGTTTGCGTCCAGTGACATTCCCAGCATCGTGTTCGCGTAATAAAACTAAAGTCCTCGAACAGTCGAGTTCTTAGCGTGTCTGGGCGAGGAGTCCTCGCCTTAGGAGCCACGTTACAGCACGAGCTAATATGAACATTATTGCAAAGGGATTTCGGTAGATATTTACGCCGACACCCATATATTTGCTTATTTTTGTTTCGGTGCTAATTTCTTCCGCTCCTCGGTCTTTACTTTGATACTATATTTGATTTACCATAATATAATGAAATAGTAATAGTTATCTAGCGCCCTAAACTTCTCCGTGACTTCCACAGATTAAAGGATACCTACTATCGTATGGGACTTCATCACTCAAGATCATTGTGTATCATCACCATCACAAAAAGCCTTTATCCTGCAAGTGCTAATTATATGCCTCTCTATTTCATGCCAGTCAACACGGCCCTATGCCAATCGTGTCGTGATTATCGTAAGCCTCTATCAACAAGAAGTTAATTAACTGGAAGCTCTACAACTACAGTACATATTATTTACATACAGTGCTGGTTCGAGCTTGGTAGGACCGTAATCTGACACTATTTAAAGATAGTGCCTGCAAAAACTGCACACAGTAAATAATTTGATCTGTTGTTTGTTTGTCGACTGAGGTACTTAGTGGTGACACCGGACACCAGGGGTTTTCAGTCCACCCAAGAACTTCTGACGTTGCGTAACGAGTGCTACCGATCGATACCAACTGGACCTGTGGATTATCGTCCCCTCTGTAGCATGGAGCGAGAAATCAGAGCATACATTACGAGTAGCTGAGGCCGAGGAATGAACCCAGTATCATTGGGCTGTAAAGCGCATCAGTTACCGCTCTATCCTATTGCACACTGCGTGTCACGGGCTCGCATGTATTTGGTCCGATTCAGCCGTTTGTATGGAAATGTCCGAGTGTCCTCTCTGCTATCGTAGATGGTTCTCAGGTAGACTATCGAAGTAACGCCCGCGACGGTTCTGTTCCAGAAGCGCTGCTCCAGAGCCGGCCGCTGCCGCACATCCCCGACCTGCCCGATGGGGAAGGACCCGGCGCCGCGCCCGGCACGCCGCAGCCGCTGGACACTGCTAACAGGTACATCTACTCCGCGTATCTATGTTTCAGAACATCAGTATGAGGCAAAAGTACCTTTGTATAGTCCAGTATCCGCCAGCTGCCCCAGATGAGGCAGTAATGGCTCGTCTTACTCTGCTTTAGAGGTGTTTTATTTCAGATGCGAGTATTTATAGGTATAGGATCTGACCCGTTATAAGGGTTTTCTATAATAATGGAATTAGGCATTGAGAGGGCTTGGTTCCGCAACATATATAGATTCTGAAAAAATAACGATACACCACCTAACACATCTCCTAATCACTGCTCAGAAATGTCGTAAACTGTAGCGGCTGTCCTGTCATTCCAACAATTCGCGTCCATTAGGCGCACAAAAATGACAAACGATTGAAAAAAATGATAACACCGTCTGGCTTGACCTACTTCTCAAATTTTTAGCGGTTTCTCTCCCGCTGCGCTTGCTTTCGATAATAGCAACAGGTTGCTTATACTTTACTCACACAATCACAAAGAATATTCGACAGGTTGTTCAGAGATTATGACGGTTCTTTGTCTTAAATCTAGAAAGAAGTTTGGGGAGAATTTTTCTCTACGGATTCTTTTGTGTAAACTTCTACAACAACTACTAACCGTTTTCTATAATTTCGTTGCATCCTTTGGAAAAAGTGTTGTGATAAAGTTGGTTAAACTGGATTCTTATCATGAAAAGTTCAAAGGATAGCCATTTAAGTTAAAACACTTCAGTTCTCATTATTATGACCTCACAAATCTTTCGTGGAAATTCGTAGTGTGAAACAAAAAATAACTATCATAGGTACACAAAACCAGCCGATTGAGTTGAGCTACCTATTATAGGGCATACACGTAGAGGTTGCATCGTTCAAGGAAGCAGAGCTAGGCTCGGTTCACGCCTCCTCGGATAACGTGCTATGTAGCTCGCCGCGGGACCTAACAATGCATGCTCCACTTTGTCCCCCGGGATGCCTACCGCCATTATGCAGCGTGCTATACATACGTTGCAGTACTTTGTTGGGTGTCGGGTGCATCCCGCCCTTAATGATCCGGCCGCTTCATTATACGCTCGCACAGTTCTGTTCACCCGCCAATCGCTTAATCTGGCTTTGCCTGGTGATGAGCTTTGGAGCCATGTAACGAGACAAAGTCCCGATGATTATGGCGTGTAGAGCCGCTTTTATCATACTGATGGGTACTGTGGTTTAGTTCATAACTGCTTAATTAAAGTTAGAGGTTTATTTTGAAATAGGGACGTTGTGACCCTAAGCTATGGTGTCTATGGAAGCATCCAGGTTTTATAGCGGTTTTATAGAATTAGGTATATAGTCTGTTTGTAGGATATCGTTGAAAATTGAAATTTGTATTCATTTCTTTGTTCTTTAAACATACTGTTAATGACGGACAGGAAAATATAATAACTGAGGTTGTTTGTAGTGGCTGGAGATCGTGCTCTATATGTATAGCATTGTCTGTTCGCTGTAACCCAAACGATTTGGCCATTGCGACCACGTGTGGCCAAACTGTATATCCTCATCTACACCCACAGCTAGAGCCACACCACTGTGCGCTCATTAAAATGTACATACAGGTACAAAGCAATCTGCATCGATTATGTCGTTAGCCACTGGTGCGAGCGCATCGGCTTTCGCTCGTTTTTTTTTACCATGCAGCAGATTCGTTGTTTGGGGATTACTATTTCACGAGGCACCTGACAATTTTCCGCCAAGTAAAGGCTCGTGCAAAATATCACAAGACGCGAACGTCGCATCGCTGATTGACACTTTTCAGTTTTCCCCCATACAAAGACGTCCGCGTCGTGTCGTGATGTGTTCGAGACCTAAGCCCTGTGTAATCTGTGTATGGTTTATTTAAAAGTTGGACATTCCTGACAGATGGACGTCGAAGGAGAACCTGCTGGCCCACCACGACGACGACGACCCGCAGCTGTTCGTGGCTCTGTACGACTTCCAGGCGGGAGGCGAGAACCAGCTCAGCCTCAAGAAAGGTCTGTATCCATTTTCCGATACACCGTGCTTTGAGTTTTTATAACCAATATAGGGCCGCGGAGAAAATGACTTATGCCTTAGTTTTTGTTTTTTTTTCCAGTGGAAACGAACCAGAACCTATTATAGATATTTGTTGAAATAATTATTTAAATTATGTAAAAAAAATACGTTTGACCCGTACAATTGGCGAGTGTTCCTTAGTGAGATATCGCTTGCTGAACTCTTGAAACTTCAATTAAGTGAGCGCTCGCAATATTGAAGCATCCACTTTGGAGCCATTCTCCTGCTCCAATTAGGTATCGCGTGGCGGAATCAGTTGGTTACTCCGGACAATTGAGCTCGGACTTTGCCGTTCTGGATACATAATATTATTATACTGTAACCAGGGTAATCATTGC
The DNA here is from genome assembly GCA_905147375.1 of Hylaea fasciaria. Taxonomy (NCBI): domain Eukaryota; kingdom Metazoa; phylum Arthropoda; class Insecta; order Lepidoptera; family Geometridae; genus Hylaea; species Hylaea fasciaria. The sequence goes on from LR990192.1 coordinate 2,374,010, forward strand.
ACAATTAATGCACTTCTGTAAAACCTTGTCTCCCATGTCTCTCTGCCTACAATGTTTGTTATATACGAGTAATACCGATACCAATTATGGTCATATCGACATTGACATAATATGGTAAAATTTACCAGCACTCTTAACACTGTTGCGGGTAAAACTTTTCCAATATAGTAAAGTTTTATTATATAGTGTGCAGAAGTACGGTTGTGAAACCCAACTAGAAGTTGTTCATGCATTGCACATAACTTTATTGAGTCAGAACTGCTCAGAGCGCGACTTGACACACGCAAAGTTGTACCGACACATACCGAAGTTGGAAGTTAAATTGATCTGGATATAGCCAAGCCATATGTACCGGGCGCTCTTCAAAGTTTGCAGCGAGATGTAGTTTCGTAATTGGCGGGCATGTCAATTCTGAACTAAACTTTGTCGGCTTCTGTTTACAGTCCAATGCAGATATTAGAGCTTTTGCTAATAAAAAATGCAATTACATTTTCGCCAACTACTTTTTACAATTTCAACGGGATCGCATGGCATTTTCTCCAAAGCTCACAAAAGCTCAAAGAGCCTTTCCACCAAACGTAGCTGCCTGGCTCTCCTAAAACTGTCAGGTTGGATTGGCAGGCGAACAGGTCCGCATCATGAGCTACAACAAGAGCGGCGAGTGGTGCGAGGCGCACACGTCTTCGGGCAGCGTCGGCTGGGTGCCCAGCAACTACGTGACCCCGGTCAACTCGCTGGAGAAGCACTCGTGGTACCACGGGCCGATAGCGCGCAACGCCGCCGAGTACCTGCTGTCCTCGGGCATCAACGGCAGCTTTCTGGTGCGAGAGTCCGAGTCCAGCCCCGGCCAGCGGAGCATCTCGCTGCGGTACGAGGGGCGCGTCTACCACTACCGGATCAACGAGGACTCGGATGGGAAGGTACGTCGAGTGCTCCTTGTGCGTTGTCCATCGGTGAGCGACGTGAACCGGTGCGGGGAACTACTTAAAGAATAATATTTTTTAAATTTAAATTTATATTTGTAGTCTTTTCCACGACGCGATTGTATGGCGGTTCACAGATGACAGCTACCTGAAAACTTTCAAACATGTAATCAAGTTAAATAGTTTATAATTTTCCTTTTCTTATCTCATTTCACTTAGGAATATCGGAATACTGAAGAAATTAGGTATGAGTGCGTCTGGCCGGTAGAAAACATCACTTGGCACACGTAATATTATGTCGCCGTGAAGTCTCTCAATTGCTTGTCATTATTAATCAATTCTGCGCAGACTGCTACCAATTGATTCGAGTACCAGTGGGTTGCATCGATGTAATTAGACAGGCACGTACATACGTATCTAGCGCTCCTTTTGAGCTATTCTAACGTGTTTAAGCCGAGCCAAGCACCGAGTGTAATCACTTAACGCACCGAGAGTTATGATGTTGAAAAAATAAAGGTAAATTCATTCAAGGAGTCCTAGATAGATGACCGAAGAATGGATGTTACAGAATAACCGCCGCCAACTGATCTAACGCGGTGGATTGAAGACGTAAAAAAATTACCATTGTTCATTGTCTACATATTATAAGACATTCTGCCAATCCTCATTTGATACCATCGACGTACATTATGTTCGGTTATAGAATTGTCATAAGCTGATTGAAAATAACTATGAATATACAACCATAGGTCTATAGGGTTAGGGTTTCACCTTGAACAGCATTAGAGGATCTTTCTTACTTTCAAAGAAATAGATATACGATACTGTGTAAGGATTAGGGTTTAGGGTGCTTTGAACTTGTTAGGATCCCGAGATCGAGCTAAATGTCACTAGAAAAGGTCTCAGTGTTTTACCTCTTATCTAGTCGTCGTCTGCTAGTAATATTTCAAAGAATTAAAGTTGTTTGTTAGTTTGTTTGTTAATCGACTAATCTCTGGATCTGGCGATTCGATACTGATTTTTTTTTACTCGCAGAAAGCTACGCTATTTCCAGGTGACATACTTAGCGGTTTAATTTCGTGAAAATGTAGTTTCTGAACAAAAATGAGTACAACGAATACGTCCGCCTTGACGCAGTCAATGGAGTTTCCTTTTCTCTCCGAGATTCAATCTTGGATCAGCGCATGAATGGGAAACCTCCTTTTTCGAGTTCAACCTATAAATCAATACCACCTAAGTTTCATTAATCATATCTCATGCGTTCTCATTGTTAATGATATTTTACTGATTGACCATGCTTAACTTGTAAAAGTGCGATATTATTGTATACTTCCATTAAACGCTTTGCTTGGGATAATGCCACGGTTGCCCTGGACCGGCAGGTGTTCGTGACGTCGGAGTCCAAGTTCGGCACGCTGGCCGAGCTGGTCCACCACCACTCCGTGGTGGGCGACGGGCTGATCACGCAGCTGCTGTACCCGGCGCCGAAGCGGAACAAGCCCACCGTGTTCCCGCTGGCGCCGCCCGACCACTGGGAGATCGACCGCACCGACATCGTCATGAAGCACAAGCTCGGCGGCGGCCAGTACGGCGATGTGTACGAGGCGGCGTGGAAGCGCGGCAACATCACCGTGCGTTCGCTTTTTTTTAACCCTACGCAAAATCTACGTATGTGTGTTTGATGCCACAGACAGACGTGCCTGTCTGTCTGTGGCATCGTAGCTCTAACGGATGAACCGATTTGGAGTCTGTTTTTTATGTTTGAAAAGTGAATTAGTCAGGAGTGTGCTTAGCTATGTTTGATGAAAATCGGTCGAGGATGGCCGCCGCCACAAAATGGCGGATTATATATTTTTTCACAACTCCCTCAATATGGGTATCAAATCAAAGAGTTTAACTAGTAGAATACTATACACTATGAGAAATGATAAAGCCAATATAGCCGCAAAAACTGAAAAAAATCACGATGATTTTTATCGAGGTTTGCCATACCAAATATCATCAAAATCCGTTCATCCGTTCAGGAAGAGCGGACAAACGTACACACAAACTTTCGCATTTACGCTATGAACAAGATTAGTAGGATTTGACAGACTTCAAAATTGGGTTATGAAACTAAGCGAGAGTTCTGGCGGAAACTCTGGAATGTAACCTTGATTTTGTATTTGTTTCCGAGTTGTACATGTATACGCGAATCGCACTTATTTCAACAAGTCGATGAGCTTTTTCTCGGCGTCGAGACGTTCGATTATGAAAGGGGGAAGGTAGTGCGAGACAAAAATCACTTGACATCATATCCTGTAGAAAAGGCTAAGAGAGCCCATATCACGGTGCAAGTTCAAGAGTGCCAGTTCGCCGGTGGTAGGGTCGCTAACAAGTCTTAACGGCTCTTCGTTGGCAGTCAAGTGGCTGCAGTAGGTACTTGGTTGCACTCCAGAAGTGAGAGCAGCGTTTCACGAGGGGCCGAACCTTGTAAAGTGAAACGCGTTGACTCGGCGCAAAGTATCACTCAACTCAAAGTTTTACTTAGGTTTTGCGTTGGTATAGAAATGACGCGCGCTTCGCTAACACTATCGCACCCGTAATGTTTTAATTAAAACGTAATGGCAACACAGTGCTCCATCCAGACTGTACGCCCGTGCGGTGATAGGATTTCAAATTGAATTTCGATGTCACCTAACTAAACGTGGCTTCGGGGGTCCCTGCGATCGCGTTAAATTGGTTGCCTCATAATAGCGTTATCGCCGTCTGCGCTAACTACGAAATAGCGTTACCGCGGTCTCGTTTGACTGTCGCTCTGATGGCGTTCCTGCCGTCAGCACTGTCTCTAGACTAGACGAAATACGTCTGCAACCCGGTTGAGTGAACTGTGCTTGTTAATTTAACTATAGACGCAGCCCTACAAGCCTTGTTTGTATTCGAAGGACCGAAGAAATCAATTAAGTTATGACACAAAAAAAACTAGTATAACAAATTTCAGCCTCCACTCCGAATGATTTTCAATTAGCATAATCGGGTTTCTGTACGTAGGTTCTCGTGCGGTTAGTTCTGATTCTAACATGCGTAAGGCTTCGTTATGTGGTTATAAGTAGGTATAACTTGAGCTATCCGAGGTTGCCTTCAGTCTCGGCCCTATTTCGTCGCTCCCGTATAGGGAATATAACGCGGAACATTAATCCCCTTTTCCCCTGTCCTCGGTGAACTTTTCTCCGTACAAAGTTATCTAATACAACTTGTATGATTCTCTTGCTCCGCCAAAGTTGGTTCGGAGGTGCATTACAACGGAGCGGATATTTGAAAAGTTCGCGTAATGCAGCGCGCGCTCGACGCGCTCACATATCCGGCTTCCGTTCGGGAATAAATCAAATATTTCCTTGCGGTTTTATTATTAGAAAATAAAGTTGGCCTTTTAAATTAAAGAAAATCCCGCAAATGTTTTATTATCTACCGCTAGCGCCGTCAAGTGCAGATGCGGCTGGGCGGAGTTCTGCTCCGATCGGCCGGAAATTAACTTATTTTCCCGCTGATAAAATTTCAAGGGGCGCGCGTGTCACTCGCCCGTCTACTTGCGCGCTTCTAACGGGTTTCATTTAGAGATTGCGGCGTGTCCGGAGTCGGACCCTCGACAGTGATACGGATTCAATTGATTGGAAAGCGATGCGCTGCGGTGGAAAGCTTTTTTATTTTTGTATCGGATTTGTTTCACGTTTCTTACAACAATGTTGCAGTTCGCAAAGTAACATGACAGCGTCGATGTTTTTTCAATAGGAAGGTTGGTTATTTTTGCGAAATGGCACTTTACGGGTTATACGGGGAACAACAAAATGTGTGGGGAACCGTTTAATTTGAGAGTTTAATGTGTATGAATGATGCGAGTACATAGAAATATCTGTTGACCATGGACTAAGCTAACCGATCCTCCCGCACACGCCACAGGTGGCCGTGAAGACGCTGAAGGACGACACGATGGCGCTCAAGGACTTCCTCGAGGAGGCGGCCATCATGAAGGAGATGCGGCACCCGAACCTGGTGCAGCTGCTGGGCGTGTGCACGCGCGAGCCCCCCTTCTACATCATCACGGAGTTCATGTCGCGCGGCAACCTGCTGGAGTACCTGCGCGCGGGCTCGCGCGACGCCACGCCCGGCGCCGTCGTCCTCATGTACATGGCGACGCAGATCGCCTCCGGCATGAGCTATCTGGAGAGCCGCTCCTTCATACACAGGTGAGATGAGATAACTCCGCCCGTCAGTTTTGACGGGAATCCGATAGTGAGATGTTGGTTTTGTATTTTTTTTCTCTCATACTTGTGTTTCTTCGAGTGTTTATGCGTAATATTGGTGGAATATTAGACATTGGGTGTTTGGTAACGTGCACGAGTGTGGGAAAATGATAAAACCCTAAAATCGTGTTTTATTTTGCATTTTTCCAAAACTCCCAGGAAGTTTCAGTTAAGCATCCACCACTTTACTGAATCGTGACTTTGAATATATGACTTGACTACTTGACCACGTGGATGGTTTCAATGCTATGACTTTACTATTGTGAAATTAATAAATACTTAAATAATTATTATAATAGTTGACACAACTGTGCGAAGCCATAACTAAAAAAAAATCTGCCCGTAGTACCTTAGATTTAGCTAAAGCTCTTTCTGTATATATTGTACCTGTATAGTGTATTTTTATAACTAAAAATCTTCATACAAAGAGCTAGTTCACGCGTACTATGTCGAACTCGTAAAAACTCACGCTAGGGGTACATAACTGGTCTACACAGTTTATAAAATAAGTTTTTATACTTAGTCCGTCCCGATAGGTATCTGAAATTCTAGACGCTGACAGACTAATTACAGAGTGCTGAAGTTATGACGTCCGTAATTGAATCTCGTTGTAAAGCTCCGAACTGGGGAAGTTTGAATCTCGAAACTCGGAAAGTAGGATGCAGGAGCGTCATGTTAACGACTCTCTCGTTTTAATCAGAGGGCTCGGCAAGTTGAGCTAATTAATTCCATCGCTAAGTAGTTGCCGAGACTACCTTGATAATTACTCTACGTTCTCGCGTCGGGCAAAGATAGCGCGGGGTCTCGTGTTTTCGGGCATAACTTTGTGAAATTAGTTTTGTTTTGCTCATTCATATTTAAATAGTATCGTAACTTTTTTGACCACTAATAATTTTGATTGTCTTCTGGTAGATGAAAGAAATGATTGTTACTTTTTCGGCTCCAGTATAAGGTGTATTGTTTGATTGTACTTAAATAAAAAAAATATATTTTCCTATCCTTTGTTATTGAGTTTCATTTATTATTTCTGTAATCGGTTGTTTTTTATTTACTTATTATGTATATTTATTTTTATACTATTCTTTGAAAAGTGACATATTATTGGCTATACAAAAACGATGCGTCTTAAGTCTCTAGGTAGGTAACGCAATAAAAAGACGTGCCCACGTTTTTTAGCCAAATGTCAGTGCGCAGTTAGTTAGGGTACGACAAGGATCTTTTAGCGCGTGACATTACAAGGAGGGCGTTGCAGTCGGTGATCGTGTGCAACGCATGTCAGTGTTACAAGATGACTGCGTTAGTTCCTATTTTAGACTGATCTTTGTTGTACATAGGATGATGGCGTTAGTTCCGACGCGCTTTTCAATAATCCATACCTAAGTCTTTATGAAAATCCAGTCTACCCATTAATGTGAAACAAGCGGATATTGTTTCGTTTAATAATTAACCTTAACACTTTGTAATGGCGTTGTAAAACATTTGTGAGAGTTTTTTAGGCAAAGGTATATATGATGCCGTATTTCGATGGTGCCGTTTTCGAGGGGTGATCGGGGATCTGCCCCCATTCAGAGCCCTTCGGTAACCCAGTTATCGATCGATTCGGTTTTATATCGTTCGATTTGCTACTTTTTCAATTCATAATAATCGAAGTCGGAATATATCACACAATAAAAACTATGGCAACGTAATTCAGAACGCAGTTATCGAAGCAAAGTTCCCGAGCGTTCGATTATTTTCTTCGGATAATGGATGCTGTCATCCATTTATTGAAATCTAACCTAATCCCTATGTCGATTGTTCTGAATACCTCAAAAATTTTACGTCGTACTCTAGAAATCTAGGATCTAAATATCGTAGTTAGGCGATTCAGTATCCACCCTCGTCGAAGGGCTGAATCGCCTAGCTGGTGAACATTTGACAATGCTCGTCTCAATCGACGGCTCGTTTGGCGTAGTGGCTGAGCAATCGGACTGCTGAGCTAGGGGTTGCGGGTTCGATTCCCGCCTGGGACAAATATTTGTTTCTGGTCTGGGTGTGATGTGTACGTGAAATTATATGTCTGTAAGCGGTACCTACGATACAGCAGCAATCCTAGTGTGGGGCTACGTTTAAGAAAAATAAACCACCGTCGGCGTGTTGCAGGGACCTGGCGGCGCGGAACTGCCTGGTCGGCGAGAACCACCTGGTGAAGGTGGCCGACTTCGGGCTGGCGCGGCTGATGCGCGACGACACGTACACCGCGCACGCCGGCGCCAAGTTTCCTATCAAGTGGACCGCGCCCGAGGGGCTCGCGTACAACACCTTCAGCACCAAGTCGGACGTGTGGGCCTTCGGGATCCTGCTGTGGGAGATCGCCACGTACGGCATGTCGCCGTATCCGGGGGTCGACCTCGCCGACGTCTACCATATGCTGGAGAAGGTATGCGTGCGGTGCTGCCGATGCGTGTGCCGCCGATGTTAGGTTTAATTACGGGCGTTTGAGGGTCGATTATTTCAAAACTTGTTTTTTTTTTCATATCGTTTGAAGGATGAATGAACATTGTTGAAGACGACCGAATTACGTTTACTTAAGGGTTTTACTAAAATTTTGGGGTTCCCGTGTAACAGACTGTAGTCATACAAAACGAATCAATATCAACTAGTTATGTGAATTGGACAACATCGTCACAGAACAATAGTTGAGATTGCATTGCTTCTAATCGACAATAAACCATGATGGCTAATTTCAACTAAAATACCATACATAGAAATAGAAAACAGCTCACGCTGTTAATTCAAAGAATTTATAAACAATTTTGCCTATAAAAAGGATTTTAAATAGAAACATTCGACACATTTTATTGTTTATTTGAATAATATAAAAAAAAGAAGTGTGCCATCGTCGGCGCGCACCACACCAAAGAACACCTTAACAAAATTGGTAACAACAAGTACTTACTAAGGAACTAAACATGTCCCAGTAACTGAATTATGTTCGATTCTACATTTAAAACGTTGCGGTGCGTTAAATAAACGTCCCTTACATAGCTCTTAGCTGCGCCGGCGCGCCTGTTTACAAACATCAACTCGTGATTACGCTCGAGTATTTGAAATTGCATAGAAACTATTAACCGAATCAATAAATCTTTAAAACTCCGATTCAAACATCTATAGATTCTGTACAGTTCATAAGTGCAAGTTATTCTATATCACGAGGACCGTTCAGGGTGTTGACGCGTTGTGACAAGGAAATCTCGAGCTTACGCACTATAAAACAATGCACATTTCCAAGTGACAACCGCGGCCGAGCGGCTACGGGAGACGGTAAATCTAAAGTAGACCGATGCTCAAGTGCTCAAAAAATTCGTCGACGCGTATTCGACGCGATAGCGAAGCTGACGTGTTTAGAAGTGACGGGAAAGGTCCGTAGCGCGCGGCTAGCAGTGGGTGGCGTCGGTGCAGAGATGCTTCTTGCACAGCGTGCAATGCGGCCGGCTCACGGCGATGCGCGAGAAGATTTCCGAGGCGGACAGCTCCTTGCTCAGCTTGGAGCACATGGAGTAGGACACGGACTTCTTGGAGAAGTCCTTGGCGGGCACGCAGGTGCGCGCGCGCACCGGCCCGATCTCCTGCCCCGTTTCAACTGCAAGCGAGATCGCGAGTGATTGACGCGCTATGAGCGATGGGAGTCTTACGTGCTCATGTGAATGGAAAATCTGTCGGTGAACTTCTTACCACCTTTGAGGCTATTAAAAGGGAAATGCTGGCTTATAAAGTATATAGATAAATGATCGAATGATTGCTCGATGTGTCCACGATCGAGTGGTAATAGAAATGAGAAGATACAATTTGGAGTTGTGTTGTGACTCACCCAGCTTGGCTGATTCGGATGTGATCACGACGCACAGGAATGCCATGCCGGGGATGTAGCAGTCGATATTGGGAACCTGAAAATATTGAATGTTATGAAAACATTACAATGTAGGTTAATAAACAAAACTAAATTCTCAAGTGTAAATAACATCATTGTATTTTGGAAAACAAATACCATAATGTGCACGGCGTTGTTATTGTTATGAAATTCAACACTGACACCAAATACTAGTTGAAGAAAATGTTTAATTTGTATGTATCAAATGATAAAATAATATAGACTGTACATGACCAATATATATGTAGATTTCCATGTAACATTAGTCACATATTTATGTTAAACTATTTCATAGTAAACACTAACAATAGCATCAAACTGCGAAAATTGTTAAAGACATGGATCGGATACGAGATCTGCTAACAAAAATATAAATAACAGTATTCTGTTTTCGATAACTCATTCTTTGAAATGTCGACGTCAATTAGATTTAGACACCAAACATTTATAGAACTAAAAAAGGTACAATGGGCGGCCTTATTGCTTAAAGCGATCACCACCAGTCAACCTTTAGATGGACTAATAAACTACGAAGGGATGTTCATGAGGATGGTGAATAATGCGAGATACCGACCGTGATGTTAGCGTAGTCGGGGTGGTCGGGGTCCCAGCAGCCGGGGTGGTCGAACGAGAGGCAATTGTAGCACTGGACGCCCTTGGTGGTGGGTGACACGAACTTCTTCTGCTTCACCTTCTTGTGCTTGCCTGCAATCACAAACATAATTAGCTATTATAAACAACCCGTGGTAAAGAAACGAATGCAAACATTGTGAAAAATCAACAAAACAATACTCAAATCGATTACGTAATAATGGACTCTGAAATCTAAACTCTACATAATAAAGGAGGCCCGAGTGAATTAAGAAGGAACTTGTGACTGTGGAAGCGTCCTAGACGACAGAGCAAAAGACAGTTATACCACTTATAAATTACAAGGAAAACTTACCGAGCACCGCAGCAGAAAGGAGTAGGAAGTACACGATGGCTTCCTTGTAGTAATGCATGATGTGTGGTGACCGGTGAGGCTGAGGAATGCTGTGAGGAGGCGTTAGTGCGGTGCGAGCTCCGAACTGCTACTGGCTCCTGAGAGGCGGCCGCCCGAGTTTATAGCTCGCGGCGAACAATCGCGCGTGTTTGGCCTGTGCGTCGCACGCTGATAACACATATACAGGGTGATTTCGCCAGAGGAAATTCGCGTCCTACGACGCTTGAGACGTTTTGTGGTTTATGATGTACTCACACTTCAAATTTACATCGCGTTACGCCTTCGCAACGAGCAGGGTGGTCATAAATGTAACTCGTATTCGACGTCGATTTTAGAAAAGACTTAGTTGCATCTCAAGGAAACTGGTAACGTTTCTGTCTTCAGCGGTTTAGTCTTTTCAGTTGCCAGTTTGTCTGCAAAGTGAGATGGAAAATTATATACGAATACAGTGATCATGAATCATCCCAGACCGCCGAGACGCTTGTTGTTATGGCTTTAAACTGTCACATCGTTGGTCGGTTATTGAATTAATTATCGGATTCTCATATTTTATTATCCTTAGTGTCGAATACTCTCATGAGCGGTGAACAATGACATTGAACACAAATACGATCACATATATCAGTTCCGGTAAATCTCAAAATAATCGTGAGAAAACGCCGCCGTTGTTTACGCCCTATCCCGGCGAAGCACCGAACGAGATTTACAACCCTCGCGTTTGCTTTTGTTCCTTTGATTCTACACTGTAACTGGAAAAGGTCAATAAACATCGCTAATTGAATGGACGTCTATTTCTACTCGAATCTATTTCTGTGACTGTGAATGCTTTCGTATAACAAGGTAACATACCGATTAATAAACGAAGGATATAGCTAAAGAACGTTGTTTTTGACTCAGTTTTTATTCTTTAGTCTACAAGTATACCCTTTACCAGACTATTACAATAAAAACATGCGTAAAAATAAAGAACACGATGTAATGATATTTGGTTTTGCGGTGACTAGATCAATTTATTTATGTATATTGTTATTGTTTATACATATATTATGTATTATGCGTGTGCGCACCTCGCACACTAACGCAGGAAAAATTCACAAACAACAATGCGGCTGCGCCGTTTGTTCTCATTTCTGACATCATTCCTTCGTGCCGTTCGGTTCCATGCCTCTTGTTCGTGTAGTTCGCTGCACTACTGAAGATATGGTGACTCCGGATTCGAGGATACGTGGTAATAACCTTTTGTAATGGAAATAAGAATACAGGCGCGAGATACTGTCGTAACACCCTTTATGTTGACACGTCCTGTCCCTGAAATAGATTACCCTATGATGAGCATACATCTAGGAAACCACGAGGATCATAGCTGCACCTATCTACTCAGCAAACACCTATGTTTCACACAAATATATTATCTGCAATGTGCCGGAATCGAATGTATTGTCAGATTGCAGAGTGCTGCTACTGATATAAGTTGGAAACTTTATAGTAAAATTCTATATAATTATCATGTATGTAAAATAATTAATTATATAGAATAATAAGTAAAACAGTAATCTTTGTGTATTATTCGTTAGGTATATGTTATAAAACCCTTATTTCTGTAATTATTAGTAATGTATGTATTCATAATTTAACACTGATGTCAACCGACCCAACCCTATTCCTACTGTCTATCTTGTTCATCCAAAGATTGCCCGGTAGAGATCGCTTTAAGCGATAAGACCGCCCATAGTACCTATTTTTAATTTTGTCCTTCCTGTGTTTTTTTAATGTTGGTGTCATGAAAGAGTTATTCTTTGATTAAGATATTTCGAATACGTCTTAACATCTAAAATAAGATACAAATTTAATACTAGCTGCGCCCCGCGGTCTAACCCTATATTTTGGAAATAAAAAGTAGCCCATTTGTTAATCCATAGTGACAGCTACTTCCATACCATAACCAAATGTCATCAAAATTGCTCCAGCCGTTTGAGCGTGAAGAAGTAACAAACGTACAAAAAGAAACTTTCGTCTTTATAATAGGATCTGTGATAATTATACATGATGATGTGACTGTGATATCCAGGCGTAGAGTTACATACATGTACTATGTACATAGTAATATATAATCTGAATGTTTCCAGGGTTACCGCATGGAGTGCCCGCCGGGCTGCCCCGGGGCGGTGTACGAGCTCATGCGCGGCTGCTGGCAGTGGAGCGCCGCCGACCGCCCCACCTTCCGCGAGATCCACCACGCGCTCGAGCACATGTTCCAGGACAACTCCATCACTGAAGGTCACCATGAACCTATAACAGGCTGTTCTTTGTGACAATAGAAGTAGAAATACAATTTAAAAGGGCTGTTAGCGTTGAATACGAATCACGTAAAAAATTGTGTTGGCACTATTATTGTCAGTGTCTTAATTTTCTATGGGAAAATTTCAAAAAACTTTGTCGTGCAATAGTGAGTTAAAATTCATTTGTAAGACTCTATAAGACATATAATTATGTTTATTTGAACAAAAACATTGGATAATATACAAAACAAAATAAAAACTAATAACTAAACCTAATCTAATAACTCGATTACATTACATTCATACATACAGTTTAAGATCTAATGCTACATAATTAACAAGCATACGAGTTACTAACAGCACACCTAAACACATCGTACTAGCTCGTACTTACCAGTATCTCATACTTTAACTGGTTAATCTCTTCTTTCGCGTCTCACGTGTATTGTAAACAACACTTCTGACAAAAACCGTTATGTTAACAGAAGTGGAGAAGCAGCTGCAGGAGGGCGGTGCGGGGGCGTCGGGCACGCCCCAGCTGAGCAGCAAGAAGGCGAGTGCGGGGGGCGTGGGGGGCGCTGCCGACCGCGGCGTGCAACTGCGCCGCCCCACCAACCGCCGCGGCAAGCAGGCGCCCACGCCGCCCAAGCGTACCAGGTAACAGAACGTCCTCCACTGCTCCAGGTGTAGCACCTAGTCGCTTTCATTGTCTAGGCGCTCGGACAAGGACCCGCGAGGCAGGAACTTCGTCTACTGAAGGGTACCGTAAAGTTCAGGTATTACGTTACACCGTTCTAATAACGGTTGACGTACCGGTAGACAGTTTTTGTATCGAATTTTCTACATCGCGTTCACGTCGCGCCCGTCGCCGACGTGTGATTGTTACTCGCTCGATTGTGGCACTGAAGTGAATAAAGGTTAAATAACTGTAGAAAGCATTCGGTATTAAAAAACTGTTCCGAAATTCTTAACCGATGATGAACCCTTTCCGCGGTAGCCGAAAACAGTCCCTGCCGAGAGCTGAAGGGTCACAAAGATAATAACGAAACGTCACACGCGTATTGTCGTCGTTGTGTCGGAATGACCCTTGGCGTAAAGGCTGCCTGTGCGGGCCTGTGCGTGCGTGTCGTGTGCGCGCCAGCCTTGACGGTGCCAAAAATCAATGTTGTTTCCAGTGTAGTGTCAGTTTGACAGGCCGAGGGCCCCCGCGGCAGCTATCGATCCCGCCGAGGCAACGAGCGCTCGAATTCCGCACACGTTCCTAGTTATAAAGCAGGTTGTATAAGCTGATGTGAGACACGCCAATGTTGCAGCTTGCTGTCGTCTTGCAGCTCATTCCGCGAGTCGCAGTACGCGGGCGACGAGCATGCGCACCACGACGACGGCTTGCCGTCGCTGAACGGTACGTACGCACCGCTACCAACCACACCACTGTATTTCGAAGCCTTGTACAGTACCCCTGGTGTGAGTTTTTACTCCACATAGTACGCGTCAACTACCGCCTTTGTATGAAGATCCTCTACAGCGCCCCTACCGGCGCGTTTGTGAACGAAGTCTTCGTACAAAGCGCTAGTTGACGCGTAATATGTAGAGCACGTAAAGGCTCACACGAGGTGTACAGTTCGCCGTTTTACAATTCCACTAGCCATTTAAGAAAATGGCGCCGAGTTATACGTCAGATTGTCATATCGTCGTTTTTGTATTATATTTGTCTGATGCGTTTCCCCCTAAATTACAATCTGTGTGCCTAGTGTGTTATCCCAATTTTTTTGTGCTTGATCCGGTTAGCGTTAACTTTAAAATGTATGGAATAAGAGCAGCGCCATCTAGTGTCAGTCAGTCAGTCACTAGATGGCGCTGCTCTTATTCCTTACAATTTCAAGTTTACGCTAACCGGATCGAACTCGTACAGAAATTGGTAAAACTCACACTTCACACCGGCTAGCCGCATTGTAGAATACAAGCGGACGTACGTTCGGCTGTAATACGATCCGACGTATTATTATCAAATGATTTTGGAAAATGACTAGCCGTTATGTGATACGGCGAGTTCTACAATGTGGCTGGGACATAATATCTTACTCGATTACGTGACACGCGATAAAAATATATGCATTTCTTACAATACGTCATAATTATTGTAAATTGAGCTCTATACAGAGGTATAATAAAAAAAGTCACAAGAAAAGACCGCATGAAAAAATATATTATTAAATTAAAATGGTCTATATATACCGATAAATATAAAGAGTAGTTTTACTTTTACTTCTGTTGTGAGAAATTACTTTCTTATTAAGGCAATTAAATTCGTACACCTCTGCCCGTAATTATTAAATGGCAATTAGTTTCACTTGAGACAAAGTCTTAATAAAATTCTTTAAAATGTGGATGTCCAAAGTGTATTTAAGTTATAGCCTGCGCAGGAGTCGTTGGTCGCACCTTGGGAGGGGGGGGCAGTGGGTTCATTTTGATCATATAATTTTTGTGATTACATAACTTTTTTTTTATCTTAATCAAATCATTTTTATCTTGATGACATCTTTTTTTTCTCCCCCCCCCCCCCCCCCCCCCCCCCCCCCCTCCGGGCCAACGACTCGCGCCGGCTGCACCCCTCAGCGCTATAATAACTTTACTGTAGTCGTATTACGTGACTGTTCTTGAGTTACTGTATGTTTCGTGTCCTCGAGTGTTTCAAGGACAACCTTGCGGGTCCGAACTCTCCGCCTTTCTTCGAATGTATCCCAAGTTCCGCTCTATACAAATCTTTCACTATAATAAAGACATTACGAATTGGAATCGTGCCGTTTTAGGTTGATGTCGTTTTCCCATGGTAGCTAGCCTAACTGTAAACAAATCATGAGTTACATTGCTCGTAGATTCAGATAGAATTAAAAATTAGATTCATATTTATTTAATTTAGTGACAATTTCATACTAGAAAATAGAACGTTTGTAGAAGGAGCACCTTGTTTCGAATTCAGTGGAAAGACGAAAATAGTGCAATAAGCGCTCCCACGGTTATCGATTAGTGAATGATCGATGCTCAATGACCATTTGCTCGCAAATCGGTTTGATGTAATACACATAATTATCGACAGTCTACAATCGATATTGATCTACCACCGATCTATATCGATTGAGTGGGTGTAGTAGCACTCTAATAAGGGAAACGGGAATCGACTAAAACCAACACGGCTCGAACATGCTCAAGCTGTTTTCTAAAACTCCCACATTAACATCTCTTCGCTTCTCTTGCGTTGGCTGTCGCTTGCAACATCGCTACTACGTTGCTGCGTTCTTACGTTTTTCGTTTACCTATGTTGCCAGCACCGACACCCCATACCGGTATGTGTCATATTGAATCATATTATGTTACGCCTGTCGCTTGTATTATGTGTTATTTTGGTTTGGTTCCCGCTCCAACCCTCTA
The DNA here is from genome assembly GCA_905147375.1 of Hylaea fasciaria. NCBI lineage: Eukaryota > Metazoa > Arthropoda > Insecta > Lepidoptera > Geometridae > Hylaea > Hylaea fasciaria. The sequence goes on from LR990192.1 coordinate 2,389,816, forward strand.
TCGTATATATGCCGTTCAGTTTGTATATGTGTAAGTGAAATCGGCGCTACTGTTCGTGCTGTATGCTTTGGTGTCGGACCCTGGTTCGAGCGGAGGCGGCTGGAGCGAGCGAGCGATCAAAGCGCACAGCAGAACGTAGCTTTCTCTGCGTCAGTTTAAATAGCATTTTCTGTCTGTTTGTCTGCTCGCTCAGGTGTATAGCAATAGGTTCGGGCACTGCGTAAGTATACGTCACGATACGCGTAGATAATATTGTTGATTCATTCATGTTCATAAGTATTTGTATAATGTTTCTCTTTTTTTGTCATATTTAGACACCATTTCATCGATAACATTGGAAATGATAAAACGGTTACCTAATAATTTGAATGTACGTATGTTTTATTAACATAGATAACTCTAAATAACATGTCAATGTAAAAAAGTAAGTCTTATAAACTCGCGTGCGGTTATTTGTTGCGGTGCTTGGTGTTGATATCGTGAGCTTTGAACTGCTTAGAGCTCCCGAACCGTCGCTCTTTCCATACAAACACTCTTACGTGATTATGGCGATCGAACCTCGTTGATATACAGTAAAAGAAACTACACGAGAAGTGAACATATCAACAGTGTGCCTAGTGTGAGTTTGACAATTTCTTTACGTGCTCGGTCCGGTTAGCGTAAACTTGAAATTGTATGGAATAAGAGCAGCGCCATCTAGTGACTGACTGACTGACACTAGATGGCGCTGCTCTTATTCCATACAATTCAAGTTGCTAACCGGATCGAGCTCGTACAGAAAATGGCAAAACTCACACTAGGCACACAGTGCACTATTGATACGTTCACGCACGGCGCGCAACATCTCACCACATGTCGACTCCGGCGCTTCTACTAGCCCCTCCCAACTAGTTCGTTTCGCGACTTCACCGTCCACCACTCCACCTATCTCACTTGCACTTTGCAAATGTGAAGAGTACGAACATATAATATGTCTCACACACTATTGTCAACAAACTATTGAACTGGATAGTGCGCGAGAATGGTTGGCATTTGTCACAGATATTATTCGACTCAATTTGAAGCGCCACCTACCGATAAATTGTTGGCGGCTTATTGAGGTTCTCTGATAAAATCGGACACGATATCGCAGATGTTAGTTTCAAAAAAGGTATCTTAAATCTTGTCGTTCAACAAAATGTGACTCAGTGTGCCTAGTGTGAGTTTTGACAATTTCAAATTTACGCTAAACGGACCGAGCGCGTAAAGAAATTGTCAAAACTCACACTAGGCATACAGGTGTGGTAACGTCGCAGGCGAATCCAATCTCGTCACACAACACAGTTAGTTTTCACTTAGTCTTAGTTGTAGCCCATACATACCTTTTTATGATTTGCATCTTTCTGGACTGTCAAGAGAATTTTTTCATGTATTTATAATACTCGTATTATGGTATATTATGTTGCAATTTAGTTCCGAATCGGCGCATGGCGTGTGATGTTTTCTAAGTTCATGTGGTTTGTGTGGCTTATATTTCCATAATGTATCATGTTTTGTGGCTTGTATTGGTATTTAATTATTTATTTCATATTATTATTACATGTATTATGTATAGTATTATAATTATTTTATGGAAATTATTTGACCAAATATTCACCGGGATGGTACAAAAATGCGTTATAGTTCGATGGAACTCTGTATGTATATATATTTTGAAATTGTTTATTGAATATACGACTTTGTTGTGAAATTTATAAACGGCGAACAGCGTAAAAATAATTACTGTTCGTCTCGCCGCTACGAATATACCACTGATAATGAAGTAAACAATAAATTAATATTCCTGATCTTATATTACAATGTGAACACAAAAAGTTCACTACGATTTTTGTAGCATCTTGATTATTTAGTCCCCAAAACAATATTAATATATAATACGTCATAATGCTTTGTTTCTTATGTTCTGTACCGGTTCAACGAACTGCGACAAAATAAGTCACATCACCCTGTTGCCTAACCATTGCGGACGAGTTCTAGAAAAGCTTCTGAAAAGTTTGGTCGCGTCGCGTGGACTCAACCTTAGACCAGTTTCGTCTGTGACACCACCCGTTCCAGCGTGGTCTAATCAGTGCGGATCTAATTCGATGTTTGGTTCAGTTGCCATTTCTAGCGACGCTTATAGTATGTCAACTCCTTGACTGAGTTGGATTTTCAAAGTGAACGCTGCGAGGTGCTCTATGTCTCATGGATATCTTGTTGTGTAGCAGGAGGGGCGCGCGGCGGGGGCGGGGGTGGGGGTGGAGGCGGGGGCGGCGCGCGCGAGGCCTCCTCTGAAGGCTCGTTGGCCGAGGCCACACCCGACACCGACGACTCCGGCGGCGCCGACGGCCGCCACCGCGCCAAGCGCCGCCACCACCACCAGCACCACCACGAACAGCCCAAGGTAACAAACGGTACCCTACGGTCTACGGGACGACACGTGTCGTTCGCATCTGTTGTACGTGAACTCTCCCGTTGCAGCAGGGCGTGCAGGTCGCGGCGCTCGAGGTGCAGAACGTGAAGCGCGCCATCAACCGCTACGGCACGCTGCCGAAGGGCGCGCGCATCGGCGCCTACCTCGAGTCGCTGCGGCAGTCGGGCGGCGGCGCGTCGGCGTCGGCGGTGGCGTCGGCGTCGGTGTCGGCGGCGCGCGAGCCCGTGCACGAGGAGGCGCGCTCGCTGTCGCCGCGCACCGGGCGCGCGCAGCCGCACATGATCCGCTCCAACTCGTCCGGCGGCGTGACGGCGGCGCCGGCGTCGCCGCGCGCGCCCCGCGCCGCCCCCGCGCTGCGCTCCTTCGCCGGCTCGCCCGCCAAGCCGCGCCCGCGCCTCGCCGAGCTGGAGTTCCCGCCGCCGCCGCCGGAGCTGCCGCCGCCGCCCGACGCCGCCAAGCAGGCCATGAAGGAGATGCTCGAGCTCCAGCTGGTGGCGGAGATCAAGGAGCGCGCCGACAAGAAAAAGCACCGCCTGCAGGAGTCGCCGCCCGCCGACGAGCCGGCCGCCGCGCTCGAGCCCGTAGACCCCGTCACGCGGCTCGTGTCCGAGCTCTCCGAGAGCCTCAACGTGCACCGGCGGCCGTCGCACGCCTCCGCCTCCGCCGCCTCAGCCGTCTCCGCCGTCTCCGCCGCCTCCGCCGCCTCCGCCTCCGCCTCCGCCTCCGCCGCCGCCGACGACACCGGCTCGCCGGTCGACCTGAAGGCGAGCCTGCGCAAGACCGCCTTCAGCAACAACCAGGAGCGCCGCCCCGAGCCGGACATGCGCGGCACGGACTTCAAGTCGCAACTGAAGAAGGTGGAGCTGTACAAGAAGCCCGCCGTCCCGAGCAAAGAGGAGGAGGGCCGGTCCATCATCGATTTCAAGGCGCGCCTGCGGAAAGTGGACGGCGGCTCGACGGCCACGAACGGCACCGCGCGCCGCGAGCAAGCCTCGCCCGACGACAAGGAGCGCGCGCGCCGCGAAGACGAGCCGGCGCCGGAGGCCGACCACGAGGAGGACAAGCGCCGCAGCACCGGCAGCATCAGCAGCCTCAAGAAGCTGTGGGAGAGCAAGGAGAGCGAGGAGCGCGTCAGCCCCAAGCTGGAGGGCGGCGGCTCGCCCGAGGAGCGCGCCCGCCGCGCGGCCGCCCCGCCCAAGCCGCGCAAGGGCGGCATCTACGCCACGCCGCTGCCCGCCGAAGAGGACGCCGACGGCGACCTGCTCGCCGCGCTGCGCGTCTCTCTGGACTGTTGCACTAACGAGGTACGCGCGCGCCGAGTCCCCCGGCACATGTTCGCAACCGACGTATCGGTATGTATCGTGGTGTCGTCGCAGGTGCGTCGCGGCTGCGGCGGCGGGCGCGGCTCGCTATGGCGGCTGCAGACGTCGGAGCGGCTGTCGCGGTTGGGCGGCGCGTGCGCAGCGGCGGCGGGCGGCGCGCGCGTGGCGCCCGCGCTGCGCGTGCAGCTGCGCGCCGCGGCCGCGCGGCTCGAGGCGGAGGCGCGCGCGCTCGCCTCGCCCGCGCCGCACACGCACCACCTCGCCGACGCGGTCGACACCGCGCTCAAGGACCTCGCCAACATCGTCAACAGGTACACTTACCATAACATATTGGGTGAGGAGCTAAACGTATGCGTACGCGGGTTCGATTCTCGTACAAAGATTTGTGTGAGCCACAAGCGTTGGCTCTATTGCACTATAATAACCTCTCTCACAAGATTTGATTTTATCTATAGATGATCTTGTTGCGATGTCGTCGCCTATTTCTATCCCCCCATCTTACTAATAACGCCGCTTTACACGTCTTGATGGAAGCACTATGACTAAATATTACTGAAAATTTCTGAAGAAAATAATGCCTAATATTATAATTTATTATTTTATTTTAATTTCAGATAAGCGAACGCGGCCCACGCGCAGTGATTGCACTCCAACGCTCCCGCGCCGCGTATATTACTTATCACTTATATCGAACAACATCAATGATGATTGATTGTTTCTGTGACTCTAGCGATATCACTCGCTATCAACAAATGGATCTAACGAAAGCATGATTCAGTATAGAATAAAAAACTCTTTATTGTACAACAGAAATAAACAATACAGAGAAAATATTTAACTAATGAAAGTTTTCAACACGCCTAATGTGAGTTTACTCTGATGCTGGGCAGGTTATCCTAATATCTGTCTCTCGCTCATCTTGCACACGGGGGAGCGAGAAAGACGCAACCCCGCACTAGTCGATGTACAAATATTTTTTTTTATCATTTATCCATAAGAATATCAATCAAATTCTTTACTGTTTGATTACAAATCATTTAAAAAATAATGAAGTGTACTCTCAACCGTGTTTTACTTACATGTAGTAATTTTAGATTCGTGAGAGACAATTTTTGGACGGCGCACCCTTATGCGTAGTTTATACGCAGAAATATGTACGTCGTTATGTATTATACACTCGCACCCGCAATAGGTCGCATTCGTTAGTATCATTTCGACGATGTATTGTATTGTTATAATTTTTTTAAATTATAATATTATTCTTGTAAAAATAATCAACCAAAGAGAGTATCTAGACTCCATATTTAATGAAACACCAGTGTTACAATAGAATACTCTCACCTTAGCCCTTAATTAGTATATAGACTGCGCGTACGCAATACGAAACGACGACGCGCGCCATATCGTAGTGGCGCGCGTCAACTTATTTAAAATAGTTTACAACTATTTTGAAATGTATAAATACTCCTTCTAATAAGGCTAAATAAACGTGTATAATGTTGTGTGCTTTTGAGTGTGAGACAGTGAGTGTGTATGGCGCCAGACGCGTGTGTGAGTCAAGACTGAACTTGCGAACGTCAGGCGGGAAACGGCTCAAGAGTTGATGGATTGAACCCTGCCAAGTACGCACGAGGCCTAAACACGCGGCGTCCGGCGACGCCCGGTGCCGCCGAACGCAAACTTGCAATACTAGAAGCAATTTAGACTAGATTCACCCCCGTATGTAAATAACTATAATAGTTTGTTTGTCAGTGCCAAATAGTACGTTGTAAGATTCCGTCGGAAGTGGTTAGGAATTTTAGAAGTTGCTCAGTAGTGGCCCGCGCCAACTTGCATTTGTATGGGAGATTCTAATGGTAGGTTTAGGTGTAGCGATTAGATTATTAAAGGTACCTACGGTTCACTTTTGTAAATGGGGAGGTGTTCTAGTGATGGCTAATTCTGTTTTTAGTAGTTGTGTAATTCAATATCCTATTCGACAGTCAACAGCAGAAAAATCAAATATGCACTGTTTAGCAAACATTGTTGTAATGGACCTAAGATTATAGGTTTATAATTAGTGATCTAAAGCCATTTAAACTGCGATGTTACCGAAAAACGTCCGGTATTTACGTTTTTATTAAAAAAAAGCGTACATTAATTAGTACCATCGACACTTAGTTTTCATTTTTAATATTACTTCAATGAATGGTTTAAACTTTTTTAAATCGAATAGATGGATATGAGGAGCAGCACCCGTAGAGTCGCAGCCAGTAGTCCCGCTGCGTCAACATTCCACCCTCCCGTAGGTGTATCATACACGTGTATACATTTAGCATTTATTGAGTATAACTAGCGTTAATGTATCTTGTATTTCTTAGAATATTTCGAGTCGGACCAATAGCGAAGCGGTCGAGGCGCGCCCGCCCCGCACGACTGTCGTGACTGTCTGTCTGTTTGTCCCGGGCCTATAGTTTGGACAAACTTTATTAAAATTATAATATATGGGCGTCACAAGCGAAGCGGCGTACTTATCTATACTCGTACATTTAATTATTCTATTTTCCTAATTACATAATTATTGTGTATCGTTTGATTTATATAGTTTCGATCAAACGGCGCTTCTATGTGACATGATTGTTTAAGTTAGCGTACTGTGATACGGCTTTTGTAATTCAATATAATAATTATTATGCTCAATATTATTTTCTTTATCATAAATCGAATTTTTACGGTATTCTATTGAAATGCTTGTATGTACTATTTCTACTGTAGCGATTGTAAAAGAATCAGACCATTTGTATCGGTGGTTGTCGAGGGGCGCGGCGCACGCGCCGGCGCTCGCTAGCCGCGGCGCGTGCAGCGCGCCCGCCAGTGTAATACTATTGAATTATTGAATATGCTAGTCTTTATAATAAAATGTATATCGTTAAGATTAAGTATATACGTAAGATTTCCATGTAATAGTCATATGTTAATCATTGCATAAACGACTACTCTATTTTCTAAAATAGAGTTATACTAATACATATAAAGATCGGTTATACTAATATGTCGATATACTATGACATATTATGTCGCCGAGTAGCCGGCAGCCCCCCCCCCCCCCCGTCCCCCGTCCTTCGCCGCCAATACTTTACTCTGCAAAATAATTATAATTTCTGGACATTTCGTTTTATCGTAAATAATAAAATTGTGCTAAATGAATTGACGCTATAGAATAGATGTCATTGCGGGTGAGGGATGCGCGCGCGCAGGCTTCATATGCGGCGGCACTCAGAGTGTCGACAGATATTTTGTGTCTATTTATCCTACATATTGTACATCTTTTATCGATTTTTTCATAGCTATAGCACACGGCGCGCTCCACTTCTATCTTCTACATAAACAGTACCAATTTCAACTAACACTATTGTAAAAGTGGAGCTACCGTGACTTCTATCTTCAATTTTCTTTATTGTACATAATGAAAACATATATAACTGGTAATGGATCAATGAATTTACTGTGTTCAGTTGGAGCGTGCAGTATATTGACAATTGGCTAGTAACAAAACGATTTTTTTCAATCTGAAAATTTGCCCATTTTGTTGCTTTCATGAGGCGTCGCCGATTTTGGCGTAGCGACGTCAATTCGAAATAGATATTATATTTATTAATCCCACATTTTTAGTTGATAGCGTACTTACTACTTAATCTGTTTTGTAATATGCAATAATAAGTTATTAAGACAATAATGTCATTGTACCCTACCCTTATATTAGTTAAACGGTGATACTTTTTGTGAAACAGCTCTTGGTGTAGCTAGATCCTAGAAGTTCCCTTTAATACTTGTATAAAGAAGGTGAATGTTTCACATACCGCACGTTCCAAGTTACATACATTACTTGTATATAATATTATAAGTTTCCACAACTTTATGAATCTATCCCAGCCTTAGTGTTTCGCGTCCGTGGTACACGGCGTTTCCATGCTACGGGATACTTAAATATTTTAGATAGTGCGTACTAATTTACTGTTACGTCTTAACATGGTTTATGTTTTATTTTATTCAATAATACGTTACGCAACCATAATGATCCCTTGTATGAAAACGCACTGATTGCATCATGTCTTAGCTTCTTGTGGTTATAGGTAATAGAATCCAAAGATACTGGCATACGCAAAATGTCCAATACAGTAAGAAATACAATGCAGTATATTTATAATATTATAATGATTACAGCTGGCCATTGTAGCTATTTACAAATTGTAACCGGTTGATGCACAGCTATGCGTCAAGCCGGCCCAGTGCATGGCTGCTCCACTTATCCTCAAATACGCAAATATCCAGTGATTAAACAACTGGAGAATAATTAAACAAATTGTGTTTATTTGAACCAAGTGGAGCGCCCAGTTCACAGAAGTCGACGAATGTTTTCAAATAAAGATTTTATTATTGTAACTTTGAAAATATTCTCGAGAATTGTTTGAGACCGGTAACTGTGCTATTCCAGATAGCTAGCATTCGGTCACGCGACCGCTCGCACTGTTCACACGTCATGTAATGGTAAGATGAGCTCGGTCCCCACCCCATGCCCCTATACTTCCAGAAAGCGCAATAACGTAACCGATTTGGTTTTGAGGATAGATAGCGGCCCCAGTTTCCTCCAGGCTCTATGCGAACTGACACGGAATTTGGGCCACTAAAGATTATTTTTCCTGTCTCTTAAATAAATGTGTGAGAGCGAAGCACCAATTTCCAATGTCTGTAGCCACTTGCAGCCCGTAGTCGTTATGTAGTCCGCACCGTGGTGGTGGAGCTCATCAATTGGTATTTTTAATGTGAAGTCTCAAAATTCAAGTTTATTGAGGTGTGAAATATACATATTATTATAATCCATCATAAAGGTGGAATTACATGGAGCCAGTTACGCCTAGAACGGACACAACTGTTGACATAATATATAATTTGTAGTGTGACAAGGGTCTTTTGGCGCGTGGCCTAAATCGGAACTAACGCGGTCTTCTAGTAATACTGACATGCATCTAGTCAATCAGCCGGAACTTACATGCACTGACAGGGCAGCAATGTACAGACTTGAAAAATGTTTACAAACTGTCAGAATCAGTTCAGCACTCCGCACTGAATTGCCTTAAAGAAGTCGGTAACTGGTTCAATGTAAATTCTGCTTAAAACTCAGATAAGTAAAATACATCTAACAACTGCAAAAGCTGCAAAAACTTGTGAATCATAATAAAATTATGGGGGTCCATTAGGTAGATAAATATAGACCCCCATAGATTTTCTTAATCAGATGTACCAGTATTAAAATGAAATCAAGTAAAATTGTATGTATAATGGAAATAAATATTTCTTAACGACATGAAATGTGTTTCATTTGAATTTAGCAATATAGTAGTTGCTACCATATTGCTTATACTTATATGCTTACAATATTATACTAGTTGTAGTTGTTAGTAGTGAAGTTCTCGTAACATACATACCAACAGAGGATCCATAATCCTACAAAGTTGTTCCCACCAAGAGATTCGAAAAGGCCTAGCTTCTTGTCATGGGAGTGTGTTTTAGAGGTAACGTAACTTATAAATGCGAAAGTGTCTCTGCTTTTTCGTTCCCATTTCTAATTTCTTAAAATCATTTACTGATAGAAAGTTTTGTACAACCGAGGGGCATAGGCTATTTTAATACCGAGCAACTAATGTAGTTCTTTCATGTATAACGGAGGCATCATCCGTCTCTATTGTATACCTATGAGTGGGAATTTCAAAAATCTATGTAAATAAAACCAGTTTTATTGATTACGTAGCATTATATTGATACATTAACATATATTATATTAAATGTAAACTATAATACATATAGCAAATAAAAACATTGATTTTTTAGCAACAAATTACAAAACCGATAGCGACCGTGCCTCGCACGCCGCCGCCACCTCCGGCTCGCGCACTTTGCCTTACTGATCTACAGTTGAAAGGCCTTCAGAAACAACATAATTGAGTTTTAAACCCATATCCACGGAGCCGGCTACATACAATACGTAGCGAAAAGTGCGCTGATACTAGGTACAAAACTAAACTACGCACACGTTCAAGCTTTGATAACGTTAAGTGTTGTTATATTTTTGAGATTAAATTTAGCGAGTTAAAATATTAGAGTAGGTAAGTAGATAAGAACAATTAAGTTGAAAATCGAATATTGAAGTCCTAGTATACTCGTAGAAGCGAATTGTTCGTTTTATCGAAAGCTTGCATTAGAATTATTACTACATAACATTAAAATAAATTAATAATTGTATTAAACTAACATTCACGATGGACAGCTGCTCGAAAAACTATAAGTACTTGTTTATCTTTTCAGATGTTGTTTATTTTTTATTAGATAGTTATATTTGAATTGATACAAAAAGTGCAGTCAAGCTAATTGAAAAATGATGTGCGAAATAGTTGTGGTTTCACACCCCGGTCACACGACATTAAACAAAACTGTTGCAGGTTACCTAATGCATTTTCAGAACCTCCATTTAACAATTTTACAAATAACTAAATTACATTCACTAAACAATCACTAAATATTTTGGAAAGTTTCCAGATCCACGCGACAACTTCTGGTATCTACGACAGTATAAAAATGCATTTTGCTATCACTTGGAACACATGAACGTCTATAGACAACACAATACTAACACCTACCACGCATTAGCAGCACTTTTAACAAAATTTACATATTTCATGTCATTGTTACATAACGTTTTTGGTTTGAGAATTATCCTCTGCGGTCATACAACACTCACGTGACGTCTTACTTAGTTAACATGGATACAAAATCACACAGGAAGTTTATTGTTTACTATAGGAAGACAACCAAGGCCACATCCATACGAATACATGGCAGATATTGAGGTAATTTTTAGGTCATGCACATTGTACATACCGCAAACAGGCCAAGCTACAAGTAGGTATATAAAAAAATATTTGACCGCTATAGGAAAAAATATTCAGTCCATACTAATTATAGTCCACCAACAAAGAATGCATGACCAGGTACAAGCTAGGAGATTTCTAAAATTTTTAGAATTTCGATTTTCGATTTTTTGCTCATTTCCGGAATGTGTCGTTCCGAAATGGATAGGAATTACAAAAAGTGTGCATTGTAAAAGTAGTTGAAATTTTTATGAACTTTCATTGCATAGTACATATTTTTTCATTACAATGCACCGTTTTAGAGATATTATCGAATAAACACCCTGAACTACTTTCTGAAGAAATTGCTTAGGTACCTGGTCACGCATTCTACACCTCCTTTTTGGTGATTCGTTGAGTGGACTATTGGTGATGTTCAGTGTACATCGATGCCGATAAACGTACTCTTAATGTATAAGTATAGGCGACAATCTACGTAGGTGATGATCCCGACGACACTGTCGACGGTATTTTAATGTTGGCTTACCAAGTCACATTACAAGCTGTCTGTATCCGACACTAGGAGCTCGAAGCGGCTCTAACGTTCAAAATAACATAACACAACCAAAAAAGCTAACACCGCCGCGACGCAGACGCGGCTACTCATACCGGTCCGATACGTAAACTATTTTCTAAATCTATTGCTAAAATATAATATCTAGACTCAATTGGAATGATCCCTTTACAATGAGGATTTGTATTTGAGCATCGTGAGGTGGATCTATTACGTCACTGCACAGTGATCGTAGCGGACTGTCGCGACGTGTGTGGGGTGCGGCGGGGGAGCCTACCACAGTTTGTTGTGGTAGAACTTGACGTCGAAGAAGCCTTTGTCGGTGAGCTGCGAGTCGCGGCGCGAGACGCAGGAGCCGGCGGGCGACGGCGCGGCCGGCGAGGGCAGCACCGCCGCCGCCGTCTCCACCTGCAGCGAGCACGGCCGCTCCAGGCTGCACGGCTCCTCCGCCGGCTGCGGCGCGGCCTCCGCCTCCGGCTTGGGCGGCTCGTACGCCGCCGCCGGAGCCTCCTCCTCAACCGTCGCCTCCATGGGCGCGCTGCTTGCAATCATTCATAACAGGGTACTTGAGTACGTTGCCATGGGCCAAGTGGGAAAGATACGCGAGTGAGTTGCCGATCCGAGGCAGACATATCGCAAGAGATTATCTGCATTATTGTCTTGGTAGAATGATGAACTAGACGAAACTAGATCGATTTTATTGTCTCTATAAATCCGTTTATAAAACAAAACACAAAACATCCGTTTAAATCTATAAATAAATCCAATTGTCTATAAATCCGTTTATAAACAAAACACTTCCCCCGAGATTTTGGTATTGAAGCTACATTCTATTTTGAAGAAACTGTTTCTAATGCTCGGGCCTGTACGGCTATTGTTTCTACTGGTAGGTAGTACTACTATACGTGGAATTCCGGATTTCTGCTTTGTATTGTGCAAGTTTTCAGACTGCACTCATATTGACACTTGTGCTAAGCTTTACTTTGGTGATCGCCTGGCTAGTGTGACAACTTAATAAAATGCGATATATTGCAAGTTTACCTACATATTTGGTAGTTATTAATAAAATTAATCAGCAATTATAACTAAGAATTAGATTGACAATAATGTAAATAAAACGTTATGTTATAAATGCTAAATAGCCATTAATATTATCACAGTGCATTATAGTACTTAATATTTCGTGCCTTATTATAAAATTAAGTGTTATATATTTTAATATCAATTCAATTAATTGCCTGCAGTTTTACATAACAATCTAGCATAGATCAGATTTCAAAAAAACACAATACATCGATGCAAATACTTTAGGCGCATAACTTATTTACAATCAAAATTAGCATCACTAGAATTTAGAATGCAAACTTAAAAGTTTAATTGGTTTTCGTGCATGTTATCGTTAACTATTCGATGATATATTGGACGCTCTCCAAACGTAATAAGGGTGCTGCCTTCAATGGACGGAAATTTCATATAAACAGAACATCAGCAAGAACTTATGAGATACCTTGAGATTCGTTTAGATCGTGATGAAATTGACAACCGTTCTATTAAAATTTTATAAGCACTTTCGCGCTCCATAGCACATTTGAATTAAATTTCATTTAATAATATGATTTTCAGATATTTTGCCGCTAGTTGCGCCACTATCGTGTCTACTGCAAGCATTTCTGGCTAAATACAAATATAATTTAACATAATACATCCAAGATACACTAATATAAAACAAAGTTGTATCAATTAGCAGATCAAATTATAAAAAGCAAACGATAGTGGCGCCCTCTGAGCTTTGCGTGAAACCTGCTTGGCGGTCGCTCGATTGAGAAACTTCTTCGAGAGGCCGTTGAACAATGACAGTCTTTCTTACCACAAAAGATTTAAACCAGAGTTGAACAGAAGAGTCCAAATATTTTCTCCACAAATCGACATCTAACTCTCGCTTTGCCTAACTCAATAACAAAGTCACAAGTGAAATAATTAGGGATGTCAGCATTGAGTAAGAAAACGCGAGTGATAGACGTTGATTCTGTGGAACGAATTTTAGAGACATCTGTTCAACTCTGGTCTAAAATTTTGTGGTAAGACGGTGTAAGTGTAGAAAAGGTTAATCACGCAAGTCTTTTCTAAATTACAATTCTGCACTTTCATTAGTCAAACGTCCTAACGAGCGAAATCTCTCGACCGATAATCCGTGACGCCAACCCTGCTGAGTATCGTGGAATAAATGTATACATCGTGCGATATTCCGATGTTCGTAATGAATTACGAACGTGGTTCGTTATTATTGACGAACTAATGCGATGTGCCGATAAAGCTAAAATAAATTAAACTAATATCATATATATTATGTCCGTGCAGCACAGAACGGTCGAGCGGCTCGACCCGCTGTCAGTAGATCCGATTGTTGCGCGAATCACTGTAGGCAACCAAAAATAAAATTAACTCAACGGCGAACTAAAAGCGCGAAATCAAAAAAAAAATCAGCAAAAATTTCTAGTCTACTTAATAAACCGACTACGCAGCAATTTGCATTAGCAAAGCAAAACTAACCGGAGCATTGTAATGATTCCGGTTTCTTCTTGGTTCAAATAATACGCGATGAAACTTTGCCCGAATACAGGCGAAACGTGCATGGTTTTCGATAAATGCCGATAAATCAGAGGTGTACCGTTAAAAGTTTTTCCCAGTCATAAGCCATTTATCCGGCGTTTATTCAATGTGCCCAATCAGCGATGGCATAAACCTATGTCTTAACACAGTGGGATCTACACCCAGATGTGATGCTTTTAGTCCCTTTTAGGGTCCCATCGTCGCCTAACACCAGGGGCCCAAGTCGGCTACAAGCCAACAATTTGCGATTGAAAAACAATGAAATCAATATTGAATGTTAATTTTGGCTAAAGTCAGTAGTCTGATAGAATAACAATCGTTACTTCATTGAATTTTAATTGTCTCGTTTTCAAATTGTGGGAGTTTTCTACTCCCATGATAGATAGTCATAGAGCTCTAGCTTCTAGCTACCTCGTGTATCAGTTAAATTAAAAAATCTATGGACTTACTTCAAATAATAGCCAAATGTCAATGTCAAATGCCACAAATTTCTTAAGTTTAGGTAATCTGTGGTCCAAGTGAAGTGTTTTTGTCCGCGAAAACCGCTAAATACAAAAAGTATTTAGAAGTGTTTCAGTTTTACAGGAATTACAGATCTATAAGTAAAAGCAATGGTCCTACTACAGCAAATTGAGGCCCCCCTCGATTACCTCGGAGGTTAATCGGGAGTAGACTCTTGGGCACTTTAATGTCTAAAGAGGGGCGCAGCCTCAGCAAGAGGCATTGGGCAGATTATGCCAGAATTCTCAATTCTGTCACTGCGGACTAAATATGCCACACTAAATAAAAGACTAAATATGCGGATAAAATAGTATTTTTAATTAATACATTTTAATTACATACAATTTGCACTTCAACAATTGATAAAAAGCAATGTTTTCAGAATTGTGATTCCATAGACAATTAGCCATTGGAATAGCTGTCAAAAAATTAGTAGACTATAGATTTTTGGCAAGATTGAAATGCAATTATCTATTAGACTACGGACGTACTACGGATTTTTCTATTTCTTGGCTATGATCACAATGACAATGCAATTGAAATGTCACAATGTTAACAGGCTACCGGAAGTGTCAAAAGTAACCATAATGGCTGAAATCATTGATAATCCATAATCAATACAAATAGCCTACTTGGGGCCCTGTACGGTACAGACGTCAATAGAAATCCAAACATGTCAACGTTAACAGCACGAACCGTGCGCACGCGCAATGCGCTCGTTTGACGTTGCGAATCGAGAGCGCAAGACTAAATTACTATTCACATGCTCATCGACTTGCCGAATGTACTACGGATCTATTTGGTCACAATGTATTATGGTCACTGATGGCGAGCGCAATAAAGCCAGGCGTGGTGAGGATGGTACGGGAATCCAAACACCGGAAGCAACAAAACTACTATTGTATACTATATGTATTTCCATATACTATAATATGTAAATACATATACTAAGGGGCCGACACACCGACACCCGACGATTCGTTTTTCTTTCAACCACGTTGGACTATCGGTTGAAACATCGTGGTGTCGTACCAACTAGGATTCAACCACGTATACACGATTTAAACGCACCGGTCACGTTAAGAATCACTGAAATAAACACAGGCCCCGATGTGTGGGCCCCTTTAAAAGCACATTTATTGTGTAAGCTGTATTATCATTAAAACTTTACCCGTTATATTGTTGGTGTTGAGCGCCCCCATGGATGACCTGGAACAGGTTTACGTAAAAATTA
Organism: Hylaea fasciaria; assembly: GCA_905147375.1. Classification (NCBI taxonomy): domain Eukaryota; kingdom Metazoa; phylum Arthropoda; class Insecta; order Lepidoptera; family Geometridae; genus Hylaea; species Hylaea fasciaria. Next base: position 2,405,393 of record LR990192.1, read on the forward strand.
ACTATTTTAATCGCAAAATTTATCAAGTAATTAATCACGTAGCAAAATCAGTTGTTATTTTCACCCTGCATATGAATGGTTCAGTAGCCGGGTATCTAGCATCAATGGGACTTAATTTCACACAATTTTATACAGTGAATTTATTTTTAACATCATTGCACGGCATACGAACATGATTATATATATAATGCTGGTTATATTTCATTTTCATGCCCACTCATTAGCCGTCGATGGTCAGTAAATAATGCGGAACATATAAAAAAACAATTAAGTAATGTACAGTCAATCCGAAAGTTCTAAAAGCACTCGTCACGCTAAAGATCTCGACAAACAGCGGACGTGGCGGGACGGGGACGGGACGTGAGCGGTTTTAATGTACTTGAGACGTCCTGAGACGTCGCGCCGTCTTCCTGCCCAGGCCCACGCCCGCTCAGCGCAACGACTCAGTACGTACATTACATCTGCTCACGTCCCGTCCCCGTCCCGCCACGTCCGGCGTTTGTCGCGACCTTAACAAGTCACGTGAATCGACACCAATATGTCTCAACGAATTTATTCGTGTTTAATAAAATTGGTTTATATCACCACCATTATATCAGTTCCACACGTGGTTCAGTATAAGCTGTTTAGTACAATCGCTGGTGATGAAACAATCGATTATCCACAACTCGTTTAATTAACACGATGGTCACGGATAAACTTGTTAATTGCTAGTACTATTCCACTAATGCCGTTACAGTGATAAGTAATTAAAATAAAATGGTGAAATCAAAAGCTCTAATATTAGATTTAATGAGTGTACACTAAACATTTCCATTGTCAGATAAGCTCAGTTATGTCTACAATAAATTACACTTGTTATGGTTGTTAAAATTTTCACAGTAAGTAGTGTCATTGGATAAAGGAAAACGTCACACGTGGCGGAAACTTACAGAAACATGTTTCAATTTTAACTTTGCTCACTGCCACTGTAGAATCTGTAAAGGCAAGTTAGGCTAGAACCGAAGCACGCGCGGCTTCACTCGCTATAGATTGTTGATGAATCGATAGCGTTCGTAACAGTTACCCAAACTATCGATTAACATATCGATACTATCGCGAAATTTGAAGCAGCACTACGATAGGATTACACCTCAAATTTCACGAAATTATTCTAGTCCGTCAAGTGTCTAAATTGTATTGAATAATATGGAAACTTTTGATTAAATTGAACGCCGAACACTGTAGGACTAATACATTTGCAGACGGAAACTGTACTTTATTTCTGAGCCGATAAAAATATCATATTGTTTGATTTTAATTTACAAAAACTGGCCAAATATACGCGGTTCCATAACTAACTGAATTTAGACCCTATTGGGCAACTGTTGGAACTATACGTCATATAGCAAGGTCGACAAATATGCGTGCGTACGCGCAGCGCTCAAACGCGATGCGCATACGCACTGCGTACATTATGCTTGATACGGACAGAACTTACGTTGGCAATGGCGGAGTGCGGCTTGGGCGCACTGAACCGACCGACTGTCGGCGTCGCGACCGGCGTCGAGCAACCGGACTTGCTGGAAAACAAACGTGCGCAAACCGAATAATCACGAGTCGCATTCATAGCAAACAACTAGCTGCGCCCCGCGGTTTCACCCGCGTTACATATACAACACCTGTAGTTATTTGAAAAGTTGACGTAACTATTTTATGGAACACACTAAATGAAGCTTACCCCAATATATATTAGTCAAAACCACATCTAAATCGGATAAGCTGTATCTGAGATTAGCGTGTACAAACGCACAGAAAAACAAACAAAAATTATAACACTCATTGTTTTGGGTGCTATTTGCGTTGATAAAGGTCCCAATAATATTGTTTCTCATAATTATTATATTTTCCATGTAGAGACAGCGATCCGTTACAATATGTATAGATAAGACTTAATACATACGGCGATTAAAATCAAAACTAAGCGGAAAAGTTTGCACTAAAACCCTAATAGGAACAAATAATTCGGCAGTACTTAATGAATGAGTGTGGTTGTTCTGTTGATGACTAAAAATACATTAATAACCATAGAAAATATCTAGATATAAGTTCAAATAACAATGAATCTGACGAATGAAATGACATTGAATACTGTAATTATTTGAAACTGCAATAACACTCAACAGGTTTGATATCATGAAAGTTTTAGATATCGGTTAAAAACGTGATCTAATTATACAAGCTGCTAAAAATGTGTAATTATAACTATACAAACGAGGCGTACAAACTAGTTTTTAGATAGGTACTGGACACAGTAGACTAGGTACCAACCCGGTTGGTTTAAAACATCCCTGGTGACCTTCCAGGGTCTGTTTCGGAACAGAGACTGCCTTCAATCTGTTTAATTGAGATTTAATCCATTAAGGAAGCTATTTTACTAGCAAGCAGTGCAACAAATAAAACTGTATTAGTACAAGTTCGGATTTCATATGGTGGTGTATCACCATCCTTATTCATACGGTTGAGTGATGATGACGAGCGGTAACCTGTGCGATTTAGAATCCAGCGATACCGAGTTCGATCCTCGGCCCCGCACCAATGACGCTTCCTAAGTTATTATGCGCCGATTTCCATCGCTTTGTGCTTCGGGGGGGCAACGTTGACCCGTCGGTCGCGGTTCTTATCGATCGCTAGCAGTCGTTAAGCCTCGTCAGAGGCTAGACGGTGTGCTAGATCCCAACATAACCGGTCAATCATCATCAGTCATACCAGTAAAGTAATAAACAGAAAGTAACAAGCGAGTATACCTGGCAGGCCCTGTGTACCTGATGTCGTCGAGGTTGTTGTCAAAGAACTGCGACGACACCGCAAAGTTGTTATTCTGGCGCACCAGCCGCCCCATGCCGTAGTTCTTCATCAGGAACTGCTCCATCTTCGGCGAGGGGCCGTCCACCGCGAGCAGGTGCGCCGACGTCTCCATGTCCTGGAACCGTTCATGGCGTTACATCGGCATATATTTATTTTTATTTAGCCTGAACTATGTAGATTGGTCAGCCTGTCGATTGGTCTGACGATCACGGGAATCCGATAGTGAAACGTTGTTGGATTTGTATTATTTTCTCAAACTTGTGTTTTTTCGAGTGTTAATGTGTAATATTGTTGGAATATTAACCATTCAGTGTTCCTTAACGTGCACGAGTGTAGGCGAATAAACTAAAAAAAAACGTGTAATTTCGCCTTGTTTCATAAACTCCCAGGAAGTTTTAGTAAAGCATCCGCTACTTTACTGAATCGTGACTTTGACTATGTAAATAATTGACTTGACTACTTGACCACGAGGATTGCTGTAATTCTGTGGCTTTCCAATTGTGAAATCAAGAAATACATAATCAAATACTTGTCACCAGCTAAATGCACAAACCGTGCGAAGCCATAACTAAAACAAAAAAAATAGACTGCAACATATTGTTTATTAGTTACGATGGCACGTACTTGCAGCATGTGGTCGAACAGCCGGCGGCCGTGGCCGGCGCGCTGCCGGTCCTGCAGCACGTAGAAATCGAGCACGCACAACGGCTCCACCTCGCGCACGCGCTCGCGCTCGTCAAATAGGAACAAATGCTTCCGCCCCACCTTCAGCATGCCGATCACCTCGCCTTTGTTGCTAGAAACAGGCACGAACACACTTTATAGCACGTGTCACATCATCACATGTTAAATTACCACATATTAGGTATAGCTTTTTTTTTTAAATGTTACTGTCTAAGTTCATCGTGACTCGCATAATTATAAGAACCCATAGTATTATCCACGCAGTGCTGAGCACGCCTCGCTCCACTCTCACGAGGACTAGGCCATAATCTCTCGGACATGTACATACTTACGTAATAGTTTTCTCGCACGTGACTTTCCTCGCTGTTTTCCTTCAACGAATTTTATGATTTAATTAGGAGGTATATGCCCCACTAATCCCAGTGGATTACGGTCTAATCCTCTTCACGAATGTCAGGCGAAAACCATGATTATGATGATGTTATTGAGTAACGAAACGATCCCTCGTTTCGTTATTCAATGTTAATCGCCTTGCTAGCCCGTAAAACGGTTGCAGGCTGCAGTGCCACCCAGATGACCCAGAACATTAACAAATTGTATGCACACTACTGCTTAGCGGATAAATATCAGACATGGTGTAGTACCTATTACTTCTTCCGTCGCTAGAAGAAATTATCGCAACTTAGACGATGACGAACAGATAATACGATGAAAAGTTACCCGTACTTAGTGATCTTTGTTTAACTTCATACATGCATGATCGCTCGCTCAGGTCTGTGAAGCGTAGATCTTTTAATAGACCAACCAGTCTGGACTATCTTAGGTTAGTATTAGTGTTATTCAAAGCGTTCCTTCCCCCCCCCGTGATATGCGCGCAACGCAGACACGTCACACGTATCACTATTATTTATTCTGTGACACGAGATCGCATTGCATGCGCGCAGTCATCCACCCTCGCAGTGACTGTGCAATATATTCGCATTAATATATCCGATGACGCATTATGCAACCCAACGTGAATGTTTCAACGTATAGCATACTCGTAGTTCAAGAGATCAGCCTTGCTAAGTAACGCCAGAGAATGAGGCTACGTTATTAGAAAAATGATCCACCCAGCGTCTGTACGCACCGTTTACTCGGATTTGAATAATTCAGATAACAATCATCGGTATGTAATTGGCCACTACTAAAAGCATGGGAGGTCAAAGCAAAGCCCCTTTGGTTCTGCCAACTCGTTAAGGTAACGTAGCAACGTAGTTATCGTTAATCTTTTCACGTCATATAATACGATTTTGTCATATATTTAAAGACGTAGCAGTAAAGTACGGCGTATTGGAATAAAGTGTAGCGTTTTCAATTAAATACGCTATGCTGAGGCATAGGTCTCAGATTGTCGAGGCAGTCCAGTGACGGGCAATATTTTACAATACATATTTCATGTTCATGCAATAACGTATTATAATATTTATTCTGCTAGTCGAGACGGAGAAAAATCCGGCAAATTTATGATCATAAAATCAGTCCATCCGTTCTTAGTATTTCTTAGTTTTATAACACAATTGTATAGATTAATTATTATAGCAAAGATGCATCCTTTTGAATGTAGTCTTTTAGTATTTTTTTTAAGATTTTAACCGATTTTAGCTCTTTAATATCTTTAGGTAGTTTATTATATAGTTGGGCCCCTTCGAGCATGTTACACTTCTTACCATAGTTAGTTCTAGGTTTTATTAACAGATGTTAACCTGACCAGAAAATACAATTTGATTTACCAACTGTCAAAACAGATGCAAACTACCGCGCCAATTTTACTGTGCAGCGAATTTGAACCGAGGAAACAATGACCCGCGGCAAAAAAACCATTGTCACGGCTACGAAGACAGACAATATAAAAAGACCCGTAGTGGTAACACTTCACAGTCGAGGGGACATCTGGCACGTCACGGCTACAACCCCTCCCCCTCACACCTCACCCGCCATTTGCACGAACACCGAGAAATTGTACCGAAGAAACTACGATACCATCGGAAACGATGCCCGTGTCTGCCAAGATAAACATCTTAATGGACTTACATCATGTCCTGGTGTACTTATCGGGGAGATAGAGTTCCTTTATTTGTTTAGCCGTTAGCTGGCAGACGTCGCAAATAAAGCCAAGAAATCGCAAGCTTCGGTTGGAAATATAATACCTACTACTTGGAGAATTTTGTTGGGAAAGCACCGATTTACCGATTTACTTTCCATTCAATGAAGTGGAATAAAACGCGGGTTGGGTGCCACTACCATTGGTTACTTTGTGGTTTTACAAATAACTTTTAGACTGTCTGTTTTCTATAGGTATTAGACAGAGTTAAAAAGTTAATCAGCGCGCGTTCGTTGATGCCTCCGAGAACAGCAAGGGTTTTCATTCGTACATATAGATTGTTCAAGCGAGAACAAGAAAATTAATTGTTTATCGAATAACGGCATGTTTGAAAGACGTAGTCGAGCATATTTCATGCGTAAACTAAGACTTCATGCTAAATGCGTCCACATATCACCCTATATAAGGTGCCGCTGGGTACCTCCGGATGCGAGCTATCGATCGTAGTGTATCGGGGAGCACTGCCTGCAGTGTGGTATCCAGACAGGTAGGGCCAGGCACGGGGGGCCTCTACTTGCTACCCTCATTTTAAATGACGTAAGCGATTCTGCCAAGCAACAAGGCCTTTAGACTTTCCGCTTTTACAACGCTATCCGCAGCTAACCAATTCATCAAAGACATTGCGGCTCTGCGACACATTCAGTTAATTGAATGGGCTCAATGAAATTGAACATCGGAATCGGAACCATCGCATAATGTAATATTGATTCGTAAAATCATCGTCTTAGGACTGGAAGAAACTAGGTTAAGTGAGACTACGCTTTATACTACCTACAGTTTCGAATTTAGACATGGAATTACCTTTTTATTTGCTGACTCTCAACTGAATGTGGCATAGGAAATGACACGTAATAACATTGAAAAGAACACGTTCAATCAGCCATTGAAAGGCACAGTTGTTGCGCTCTTCGTACTGACTGATGTATTTGAAAATTTAATGTGCATAGAACGACTAAGTCGAAATGTATTGAGCTGCATGATGCAACGGGTTAAATCGATACACTGGCTGACACATTAACGAAAGTCGCAAACTGTAGTAGATGGCTCCAGTCGGCGTCGCAGCCTACATAGCTAGGGCTCGCATGCCACCGAGCCATCCGTTATGCATTATACCACCGATGCCTAGTTCATAATTTGTTGATTTCGATTCAGTAGGTACAGATACGTACTACTTCGATACCGAGTCGGAAATAATGGTAAGTATATGGATTTTTGCCTCCACGGCTCGGAGTCGCTGCTATTGCGGTCTGTATGAGTGATTTGATTTCTAGATCTATTCATCAGAGAAATCCTATTACCCCATTAAAAACATGATGTTATTAGGCACTGTAGGATCAAAGATGAGCAGGAACCTCTGTCGAGAAAGTATTCGATACGTTAACTGTCAAATTTGTTTTAGATTTGATCAGCGCCTTGCAATACCGACAAGATGCGTACGCGAACGGTTACCTTGATCGATACGTTAACGATATAATTCGTTAATATTTTCGTGCTTGCCCTATTGCAGGAGTACTGATCAAATCTAAAACAAATTTGACAGTTAACGTCTCGAATACGTTCTCGATAGAGGTTCCTAATCACCATATTCATTATAGACATCGGGAGTATCGGGACAGGTGAAAGCAAATAAAATCTTGTAAAATTTTATAGTTATTTCGATTAATTTTATTGTCTAGTTGACAACTATTGGACAGCTATCTCAGCTGACGGCAAATGGTGACGCGGTCATCGACACTCCAACTGCATTTTAATCACAGCTATAAAATGTATATTATTTACATTATACCTGTCATTTTACCCCAAAGTTAATTGAACATATTAAATAAAAGAAACTCACCCCTTGGCATGCGAGTCCTTTAGCAAATAAAGGGTGTAAGTAGGCGAGTTCCGTAGCTTGTCTGCTGTTGTAATTGCCTTGTTGAGCCCCTGCGCCTGCGCAGATTGCTCGCCCAGCTGGTCGATCAGCTTCGCCAGGCTGTTTTGCATTACCCTGTTAAAACACGCTGCCGTCAGAACATCTTACTTCGGTTTTACTATATTACTATTAACCTAGTACCTCGCTGTGTAGTTTGCATAAAGTTATTAACATAGACAACAGATTGAAGTTTATCCCTGTCCTTGTAGTTTTTTCAGTGCCATATTATGAAAACAATAGTTAACATTTCTAGAAACAGTCTGTTAGGGTAAACTTGAGTAGTCCTGGACAGTTTGTCTATAATTCAAATCAAATGCTAAAGTGTTTACCAAATATACAGTGTGATTGTGTGTATGAGCATAGGCTCCTTCGCGTTGACAAGGCCATCCGGATTCTAATCTACCTCAAATGTACCAATATCTCAATCTCACCCACTCATTCGAATTTTATAATAGCAAGTGTCCCTGCTTATAGTGTATTCTATCTTCACAGAAAAAGTAAACTAAGGCTTAGTCTATTCCTAGGATCAATACTAATTTTAAGCTAATAGGGCTTCTAAATAATCCCATTTGGCTTATACTAGACAAAGCCAACTTCAGTTAATCCCAAGCAAGACCTATTTATAGAACCTATATACACTGTATACACACAAAAGGATCTTGAAATGGTTATACTTAAAGAATGCTATTGTTTTACTGTTATTCAAATTATGGTGACTAACTGAGTCAATGATAGATGGCAATAATTTTGTCACGTTCTACTTCAACCCTGACTAGTCCGACCTGTTTTGCATCTATTGGTACAATGTGGTAAGAAGACAATATGTAGGTCATGATAGACACACATATGTTACCCCAGATTCTTTACATAACATAAATCATTAGAAATCATAGCTATGGGTGAAAAAATCAGATTCAAGGATTTGTAAATTTGTAGGTAACTATTAAATACACAAGCTCATTGTTAAACTTTCATTCATTCTTCAAGGTTTTCGAAGTAATGAGGTAAGGTATTCAATTCTCATGGATTATTATATGATGTACAAGCATGCGGCTTTTGACTGTGGAAACCCCCATTAAAATTAATAGTGCATTACTATACGAGTGATCTAAGTAGTATATTAATACATGGTGTTAACTTAAACACCATACTACCTACAAGCGATTTTTACAAAGACAAAGTGTGCACCCACTCGACCTGACTGGCCCATTTAAAACCTCCCTGCTCCGAATTTTACCAATACCAAGGAATACCCTAGCCAATAATAAATTAGCCATGCATACTATGGGCCGGCGGCATTACTAAAACAAAAGTAGGCCCGCCCCAAATAATTTATTAGTAAAAGTAGGTATATACTAAGGGTTCTGTAATGATTTTGTTTTTCAAATACTTAATGATTATACCCATTTGTACCAACCCGAACCGATGCAACTGGTACAAAAGTATTATGCGACGGCTGATTGAAATCTGCTCCGTGAAACCTTACCTACCAAAATTCTATTTTAATGGCGGTATCTGGAACGAATTTTCGAGGGTTTCAACTTTGTTATAACACGGAACCCTAAAAACATTGTTGGCATGTTCAAAGACCGCAATGCACTATGCGACAAAAAAAATTTAAGGCCAGTGACAAGTGATGTCATTTGTATCATGTGTCAGGGTTGTAATATTTATTTTATTTGAATGAAAAAATCGATTATCGATTTAAGGGTTTAGTACCCTGGCAAATGATTCATCACCAGGTACACATACCCACATTTCGATAAAACTATGCCTTGCTGTTACACCCTGTATAGTAAGTACTCACATAATTTGGGATCAACTAGGCAGCACAATCTCACTGGCCAGGCAGACAACTCCAGACTAGTTTTTCTGGGTACTCACTTGAGTTCATAACAGAGTAATAATTGAATTGTCAGATTATTATCTCACCTGGTGTTAAGAGATGATATGATTCCAGATGGTTAATACACTACATTTAAAATAATAGAACTGCTATTCAAGTAATACTTTCGGAGCACCCAGATAGGGGACTGACTTTCTGATTGTGTCATGGTGGGTAGAAGCTAAGTACTCTGATGGACTGTGGTGTAAACAAGATGTTTGACAAAGTTTCTATCATCATTTTCATTCCTTTGTAAGCAAACGTTTTGCTCTAATCTCCTTATTAGAGAAGGCATAAATCCGAAAAAGGAATCAAAAACCTTGAGTACCTACCTACCTACGTAGGTGTCTTTCAACCTCGCTCGAACACTTCGATTTGACATTACCTTTAGAGGCATGATACTTACACGATCGGAAGACAGTGAAAAGACTAAAAGATTGCTGAATATTTGCCAAAAAGCGCACCTTACAGCCCGCACGTCGCCATGGAAGCCGGGAGGAATCATGGTGTAATTAAGCTTTGTGACCTCATCGGGCAGCATGTCATTTACAGGCACGATCCATTCCATCTTAAAGAAATAAATAAGAGTTAATTTGTTACTAAATTTGAATGAGTACAATTTAATTTATGAAATCTGGACTGACTTTTAATCACGGATATGAGAAAACACAATGCCCACTGCGAATTTTGCGGATCACTTCACACTTCACTTCACTCACAGTTCACTCACACGACAGAGCATAGAGTACAGACAGAGACAGAGTAGGTAACTTTTTATATTGGAGGGAGGCGGTTCAGACTTCAGTCTATGGACAGAGTGCTCTGACTGACCATAGACTAAGTCAGGCTTACTTTTTAGCTTCGCACGGTTTGTGCATTAAGCCAGTGTCAAATAATAAAATAATTATACTTCAGACCTCATCCTTCCATGATTAACTATGTAGTATCGATCTCCATACGCGCCAATTACACGAATTTCAAAGCCAAAACAAAATTTATTAATTTTTTTGGCTTTTGTCTATGATCATAGACAATACCCCAATGGCAGCCCTTCTACACGTCATTCGTTCTTTCGTGCGCGCCATTGCACGTCGCGTTTTTTAATAATTTTTAAACCATAATCTAATATAAATTTATTTTCAGGAAATTGGGAAGATGATAGGCGGAGACGAAGATTTCTTTGGGGAATATTGCGAAATTATGGAAGAAAATAAGGGAATGGACGACGATGCAGAAGGATGTCAATGTGGTCGTCGCGATTCAGCTACTCAATCCTAGAGCTTTCCTGTGGGGTCTGCCAGTGATTGGTCTTCCATGACTAGAGCTTTCCTGTGGGGTCTGCCATGTCAAAGGTGCCTAGATTTCTAGGCTGAGAAAGTGAATCCTTGAGCTTTCCTGTGGGATCTGACAGTGATTGGTCTTCCATGACTAGAGCTTTCCTATAGGGTCTGCCATGTCAAAGGTGCCTAGATTTCTAGGCTGAGAAACTAAATCCTTAAGCTTTCCTATAGGGTCAGCCAGGGATTAATCTTCCTTGACTAGGGAGAGGAGAAGTATACAGTAAATCTGGTTAAGTTGTCACGATGTATGTAGACAGTGACCTACTTCCTTGACTAGAACTTTCCTGTGGGGACTGACATGTCAAAGGTGCCTAGACTACTATGCTGAAAAGTGGCTTAGGATGGAGCGGAGAAGTATATATTAATCTGGATAAGTTGTCACCATGTATGTAGACAGTGACCTACTTCCTTGACTAGAACTTTCCTGTGGGGTCTGACATGTCAAAGGTGCCTAGACTACTATGCTGAAAAGTGGCTTAGGATGGAGCAGAGAAGTATAATATAGTAAATTTGGTTAAGTTGTCACGATGTATGTAGACAGTGACCTACTTTGTCACAGAACAGTAATACCACTTGGGTTACTCGGCTCTTCTTGTACTATAGTTATGCTGGGATATTGACCAATGTCAAGTACCTACTGAGGGTCCAACCCTGATATTTTTTTTAATACAGATTTACAATACGATATATAATAGTAAAAGTTGAAACATTTATTGTAAATAGGCAATTAAATCGCACTTTTACAAGTCAAACTGCTAATTCTCGTTAACAAAGAGAATCATACAAACATAACAACAACAATATGGATATATTGATTGATTTGAATATGACAACATTGACAACAATATCTTGTTCATTCAGAACTGGGGAAGGTTGGCAAAACATCCTTCAGTTGGGTTGGAGAAAGATGAAAGAAAGGAAACTGGTAGGAAATTATCCTCCAAATGTAAATGTGTCATGTATAGTTACTCCTAGTTTAAACCCAGAAGCCGCATTCACTCTAAGTGACAGTACCTATTAAGAATAATTTGACTTAGGCAATAAAAACAGCTAAGGCAGTGACAATAGCCGGTCAAGATTTTAGACCCAAAAGTGGGCTCTTAAACTTAATATTATTATAACAAGGCTGCTTTATCCCATCAAGAACACTGGTACAACAACATCTACACCGGTGCAACAATGAGCGGCTCCTTCAAGAAGTACCGACGCACACCCAACCTCAACATCCCTGACGGAATGTAAATAAACTGAGGGAATGCTCTTCCTTGGGATTATCACAGCTACACCCACCACAGGTGGGCTTAAGCTACACTAAGGTATTTCTTCAATTCATTGCTTAATATAGCTAGTAAGGATACCCCTATTCTCTCGGGGTTAAAAGTTACAAAATACTTTGGAGACAAAACCCTTTCAGTATGATGAAACTTCAAGCGGTAACATCAAAAATGGAACTGGGCATTTATAGCAAAGTGATTGTGTCATCAGTCTTAGGGGCGATTGAACTAGGTAAAGAAGAACAATTATTTCCAGTACCAATGGGGTTTATTAAAAATCCGAATGGCTCTTCTAGGATTATTATCACTTATATTTATCATTAATATTATCATTTAGAACAGTTGAATATATTAATAAGTATAATAATATATGCAACATGTTCAACTAGAAGTTACAGCTTGTACGCATTGTTTCCTAGCAAAATGGACCTCAAAGAAGCATACTAATGGCCCTTATATTTGAACATCTTAAAAGATGGTTGCAATGTCTGGTTTGTAGGAAAACCTAGCAATTTAATTTCTTACCATTTGGGGCGTGCTTCATCACCCCTTATGTTTGCAAATATCTTGAAGCCAGAGGTGATGGTTCAGGAGAAGAGGGGTTTTTATATGAACTATATTATTATAGAAAACACATTTGAAGTCTGTTCGAAAGATTAGAATTCGTTATAAAGGGAGAAAAATGTTGTTTAATAACATCGAACATAGAATACTTCATTCATCCAAGAGGAACTTCAAACTTTCTCAGTAGAAGAAGAATTCATTTAAATGATAGGTATTGTGTCTATTAAAACTGTAATCTTACAGCATTATGTTCAGGGCACTGGTTTAGGCATACTGACATCGTCATGTCCGACAGTATTGTATGGATTTCTTTATACAAAGCAGTGTTTCTTATTACCTATAACAATATAATGTACTTACCTATGTATGAAGTATTATTATAGATACTCCACCCTCTAGCATAAGAGATTTGAGGTGGTGGAGAGACCATACTTTAACTGTTTACACAGTTTTATATTAAATAAATATATAGGTACCTAGGTAGGTACCTATTGAAGTATAGATTGATCATATAACCCAATAAGATATAGTATTCGGTAATAAGTTTATCTTAGAATCTTCTCGGGCTCTTTAAAGGTGGGTTCAGGAGCATGTTGGGGGCACGAGATAGCCAAGGGGACATGGAAGGAGGAACGGCAACTTTATACCTAGCAATGTTAAAGGTTTTTTTATTATTATCATAACATCAGCTTCTTAGCATTAAAATGTTTCGCGAGAAATAGTAAGAATACAGAGGTCTTACTAAGAATAGAGAATAGAACTCTGATATCCTAGATTTATAGGTCAGGTGGTACCAATACCTGTGTACAGGTTCCACACTTTCACTCTATTGCAGAGAGCATTTGTAAAGAAAGTGGTTAACTATGGTTATATGCTTAGATTAGCTATGGTGTTATGCATCCTACGGTTCATCAAAAAGGCTAAATGTTCAGTTCAGGCTCACTACTGTAGAGTCAGGGGAGAATTATCCTCGATAACATTATATTAACACAAGAATCTTTTCGCATCCAGAATTCCAGGTGTAATAAGTAGAAATTATAGGAAGGTACCTATAGGTACTTATGTTTGTTCACACTAGTTCAACTCATGTGTTCTGTACGTACCTTGGCACAGATATTGGGAGATAGATGCATTTATTTACAGTGTAAAGCAGCTTTTTACTAGTTATGTGTAAAGAATGAAATATTACTTACCTACTAGTTATTTTTTACCGCTTAGTAGGTATATGATATAGAAGTGGTTGATGAAAATCATCAATGGAAAAGCAACAGACATAATGGTTGTTCCCTACTGGGATGGCCAACCTTGGTTCCCGTTGTGAGCCTTACATATACTTATGTCAAGTATCCTGGCCCCTAATAAAACTTTGCCTTTGTCAGGTTCTGGAGCACCTCATCCACTGCACAAAGATGAGATGAAGATGCCTGAATGCAGATATATTGTCTGGGAAACTTGTTCAAGACAGGGATTGTCGGATGAAACATCAGAAATATGCCTGGCATCTTTTCAAGTAACACTTTAAAGCAGTATATATTATACTTAATTAAATCAGGTACATATTTTGAATTGCAGGTTGCAATGAGAAATTATAAAAGAGGGGCAGCATACAGGACCTCAGCCTGAAAGCAGCTGTTGTAGCTCTAGATAATATACATATAGGTTGACATATTTGTTCTAATGTTATTGTCAAACGATTGTTAGAGGCATATGGAAACAAGGCCTTGTTACTTACTTGAGCTCAGTAGAAAATCCATTATATAGACCTAAGTACCTTTAATAGCATTAATAACAGGACACCATCCAGACTTAATAGGACAATCTAACTTGGAAAAAGATAGTCTGAGTGTAAAATTAAAAATCCCTGAAATAATAAAATCTTCAGGTCCAGGTAGACATACCAACCGGTGGTAGAGATTTCTTTCTTCCAAGATCAACCTGATGTCTGTCCAGCAAGTACATAGTGTGCATTATTATTTTTATGTTAGCTTCTAAAACCCTCTTTCATCTGTTTTGACATTAGGCCGTTGGGTTAAGGGAACCTTAAAAGCGAGTGGCATTAACGCAGTCATGTTATGGCACATAAATAGTACAAGGCATGCTTCTTCTGCAGTTTAAGAGATAGTTGCTGGAGTAAATTCCGGAGGGTGACAAAGAATATGGAGGTACCTACCTATGTAGGTAGGTTTATTGTAATTTTCGTATGACCCAGTGAGATGGACCTGTAATATTATAGGTAATATCGTTGTACGTATAATAATTGTTCCTTTTCCTCTTATTTATCACAAACTAGATTGTTATGATGTCGTCGGCCCCTCTAGTAGGGGGCCTACAACATCAAAAGAGTCGCAGGCAACAGGTGGATGCAAGTGGCAAATTGTTGTTCGGTGTGGCGAGGCTGATGATGATGATGATGAGATTTTTATGTATAGTTAAAGCACTGCTTAACAGTTGGGGCTGTATATTACCTTAAAATAATTAGGTACCTACTTATACCTACCTTTGATATGATTAATATTAACTAGGTACATTAAGGTTTTGTAAATACCTAGATGACAGTGATATGGTATGGTTATGTTCACACTTTTTAATACCTACCTAGGATGTGTAATAATGAGAATTAAATTGGACTGAATTGGTTAGAGTAACAATTAGGTACATATGGAAGTAATTTAGAAATGATTCTTGTCGTAAAGACATCTATAAGAGGTATATCTTATAGACATAGGGGATATTGTCAGAATTAAATTTCTATATCTCCTACAATCTTTTATGCTTTAAACATCCTACATAGTTAATCATGGAAGGATGAGGTCTGAAGTATAATTGGTGATCAAACGAACTTACCTGTAAGTGATGTTCGATCATAATTATATGAAGACCTCATCCTTCCATGATCGGTCCCACCCGAGTTTCTCTCCCCAGGTAACTCATATACTCATTCTTAAGATAAGAGTCACATTGGCCCAAAGAGATATAGAAATTCGGAACTGGCGGGCTTTGAACTAAATGACGTGTAGAAGGGCTGCCATTGGGGTATTGTCTATGATCATAGACAAAAGGCAAAAATTTTAATAAATTTTGTTTTGGCTTTGAAATTCGTGTAATTGGCGCGTATGGAGATCGATACTACATAGTTAATCATGGAAGGATGAGGTCTTCATTAATTATGATCGAACATCACTTACAGGTAAGTTCGTTTGATCACCAATAATGTAGGTAGCTTATACCTACCATCGATTTACTATCCAAAAGGATCGAGTACTGCAAAATGTAGGTTTACTTGTGGAAAGTAACTTAATTATTATAGTATTTAAGTCTCTAAATAGACTTCTTCTGAATTTCCGTTGCGCTTCTCACAGAGGCTAGAGCGTTTTCCAAAATAAGTGTACCATGCCAAAATGTATGGTAGTTTTTGAATTATCACATTTTTGATGTTTTTTTGATGTAAACATTATAAAGATACATTCTAGTTTATTAAAAAATATAATATTACTGGCAGTTAAGTCTATTTTACGAGGAATCATCAAATTAAACTGACACTGTAGAAAACAGTGTCAGTTTTGCGACCATCTAACTTATTTTATTTACAAGCTACGAAGAATGATCCAAATGATTTATTACGAAGATATTATTGTCAATTTGATTTGTAATATTTGACAATATAGTCACCTACTCTTTAAAATGCGAATTATACGGCACTTTTAAGTTCGGTTTTGTCACAGCTGATGCCAAAGCCACCGTTACTTTTACAATTTAATGATGAATATAGGTCTTCATCGGAAAATAAATTATTGCGTTCCCAAACATTTAATCCATTCTAAATAATGCATTTTAAATACGTGTGCCCTTTATTATAAAAAAATGCTAAAAACGAAGAATTTTATCGTTGCAAAAAAGGGGACAGTCGCAAAACCGAAAGGCCAATTTCACTAAAGCTGGGGACACATTATATGAGGAAACCAAACCCAGAAGTTATGTATACTTGTTTAATGTCGAACGAAGAATGTAATTAAAGATATTGAAACTCTTATTGTTAAGTAAAATAATTACCAATCATTAATGAAAACTGCCTTTTAGTCGTAGGTACTATAAACTCAAAACTATTATGAATTCGTTAAATTATAAAGGTTATCCTATTAATTGCAGGCTTGTTTTTTCTTTGCGCCAAGCTCTTCTCATTCTCTAGGCTTTTTCTTGTATCGTTTGCGATATTTTCTCTTTTTATTTGAATTTTTTTGCCGTCTTTGAGTCTGTAACTGTTCAGGGTTCTCTCATTTCATTTTTTATCTATTATAATGCCTCTGTAATATTTCTGCGCTAGTAAGTGGCTTTGTGAAATCTTAAAATGTAAAACCCTTGCATTATATTGTGTAGTCTCAGCTTTATGGTGTCGGTTTTGCGATTTTGCTAGTCAGCCTGTAGGTCACGGGACAAAATGTCGCAAAACCGACGTGTCGTTTTCTTCCCATTATATATTCAAAATTTTATTCAGACGTAATTGTTAAACTACGTTCGTAATCAAGTACAAATAACGTTACATTAATATATTGTTCATCTTTTGAATACAGTCATATGCCGGAAAGTGACCTGGATCAGTAGATAATGTGTCTCAAACCCGACAGACGAAATGTTGACGGTCACGCTACTCACACAAATTAAGTCTATTTCTCAAAATCTATTAGACAGCTGGTTTTTTAAATATAGCTGCTGGTATGATATGAGTGATGTTGCAATATATAAATTTTAATATTGTCAAATAAATATCTTCATAAGGTAGTTTTAGCCGTGACAAACCCGACATGTCCGGTCGGTTCCACTTTTTATCATATTTTTGAAAACCAAATTGTATTTTAATGGGCATAGGATTTAAATTAAAAACTACCGGTGACGATAGGGGACTCAACAGTCGTTCTAAATATATCAAAAACTCATGCTACCTTAGTACAAAAAGTATTCAGAATCTCTTCTAACACCGAGAATTTTGAGGGTGGGACACGCCAAAAATTGACCTTTTAGTGTTTTAAAATGGTCATTACTTAAATATTACGCAGTAATAGTTGAATCAACGTTTGCATTTAACTAGTTTAGGATATGCTTAATAATCTCCAATCATTCAAATAATTAGCCACATATAATTATTTTTTGTTATTAGACTTCAAACACAGAGGACAGCCCAAAAGTGGGGGGTACACTTTATTTGGAAAACGCTCGCTAGCCCGTGCCGAGAAAGATAGAGCTATCTTTCTCGGCACGACAAGGAAAAACAGCCCTGTTGTAGCTCTACAACAGGGCTGTTTTTCCTTGTCGTTTCATCTTGCCAGCCTTCAAAAATGTTGTTGATCCTAATTAGGGATTGAAAAATAATATCAATACGCGTTTATTTTAAAACTACTATAACCAATTTTAGTTAACATTGTTATGGTCTTAATTATTTTACTAGAAAGACATAAAAATGGTGTTGTTAAAGTGGAGGGCAAAAAGGGGATGCCTATCACCATGATATTTGTTAAAATTCCCTCTGATCGCGATCGGAACATTTCAACTAGGTATCGATTCGATTTTTGCACACTAAGTACACTAACTATGCCTACATTATAAGAAGATACCAAAGGACAAGAAGATCCATATTTATCAGATTGTGTCGATTAGTTTATTTATGGGGTAGGTGTGTAAATATATAACTCAAACAAAGTAGGTACATACTTACAAACACTTATTTGGAAGAGCATAGAAGCCTTGCAAGCAGTAGTGCAATGCAGGCAGCATTGCCAGACAGTTTCGTTAGCTGTACAAGTGTACAGGGCTTATGAGGTCGGTAGGTAAAACGAGCAATTGATATTGAATTTGCCGGGCAAATCTACCCTTTTGCGAATGAAACGCTTTCGTGTTTTATGGATAGGTACCGTTAAATATACTATCTAGTTCATTTTCTGATACTTATTTGCAAACAACAGGGGTGGCAAGCGCGCCAAGAGTCAGAAAATAGAACCTTTCTCGATGACGAGGGTTCAATTTTCTGATTATCATAATAATTATTGTGTGGGGATAGACGTAGTACCCAGCAAGAAATGGGATGAGTAATATGTAGTGTAGGTACTGTGTATACCTATACGTGTATGATCTATGGTGGGGTAGGACCTACGACGAATAAGTATTATTACTTATTGGTAGGGGGTACCGTAGGACAGAAAGCTGTAGCGACATCTAGTGCACCCGGCGCCGCCGGCGCACCCCGGGCGCGTAGTGTTTTCCAAATGCCCAAGACTACTGTTCGACCTAAATAATAATATACATATTCATAATAAAGGTCCAAGGTTACGTGTTAAATGAAAATAAATATTGTTTTCTCGTAATAATTTATTATTAAGTTACTTTTTTCATGACAATTTTTGAGTTTACACACTGAGCATAATAATTATTATTAAATATAGGTCAGTGAGTAGTACAATTGATCATGTTAGGATCCTAAGACAACTTTAAACAACCAACAATACATTCATAAGTAGTAGATACCAAGAGCCACTTAAATAAGTAAAATTGCATGCGCTACCATACCTAGGTACCTACCTCTGCTGGTTCAAATTTGCGGACAAAACGGCTCTCAGCCCAAAAGTATCGGTGGCATAACTTTCTACTGACTTACCATAAACAGTTTATTCCCAACGACCACCACTGATTCTACCCCCAGTGGTGGTCGTCCTTACTACACTCTTGTATCACTTAGTTAATGCCATAGGTATCTAAGTAGGTACTAACTTAAACCAACTAATTATATTTTTTGGTTCAATATCGAGCGCTGTAGTACTTTTACATCGCCCATCATTTTATATATTATATTTTGATTGAGTTTCACAGGTAAATAAATCAACTTTGGCGTTAGCTTGTCTTTAATTAAAAACGTTCGCGGAAGTAACATTTACCGCATGTATATAATATCTACTACCTAACCTAAACCTAGGCGCTTAATCACAATAAAATCATGTCTTTCTAGCCTATGGCTATATGTACAGTAATAATAAGGTCTTAATAACTTTCTTATAGAACTTGGACCTAAAAAAAGGCACGAGGTTTCAGTCCTTTGATACATCATTTAAATCTACCTAATTTAAGACACGTGTTTACCGATTATCACAGATCCTCCGAGGTCTACGGTAAGTTTAGTCCTGTCAGATTTAACAAGTCGACTTGCGAGTAGCTCCCACAAATCAGTGTGCGTGATCACAGTTATCATTGCGCAGCATAGTTGTTAGTTCAAACGTGCACGCCTTATAGATTCAAATGCAACCAAGCATTAACTGTGTACGAGCTAAGGATAATGCGCCTCTTGATTTTGGGGCACTTTAGTGACCGCCTGGCTACCAAGCTCAAGCATAAAATCAGAGTTTAGTGTGTAAAGCCCTTCGATTTTGCCAAACCACAACAGAGTTTAAATTTTAACGAAGAAAAAACATGTATAAACCTGCTTGAGGGCCAGTGCCAGTGAGAGTAAGAAGAAAAAAAATTATAAGAAAAATAGAAAAAAAGGAAATGCTTATTTCTAAGTCTGATAGAGCCTCTATTATAAAGGCATTAAACACGAGCCTACAAAAATACACGAAAAATTAAGAAAGCGGTGAATATAAAGCCTACTCCACACCAGAGCGTTATCATTGATAAAATTTTGGACATTTTGAGTACAAAATATTGTATTTGGACCGGCGCGATCTTGTCCACCGCTGTGATAATATCGCTGTGACAGAATTGGGACGCTGTGTCTTGCGTTTTTTCTATTGTGTGTGATTGTACACACACCTGTTAACGGTAAATTGAAAAATAACAAGCAGCGGTGTAGAAATGACTCAGGCCATATAATTATCGGAGTAATGTTGCGATAATATCGACCGATAGTATTGCGCTCGTGTGGTAGAGGCTTCAATGCTGGTCTTGTAGTTTTACCCATTTCAAAAGATTCACAATATTAACGCGGACAAGAAGTAGTGCGTGAGTTTTAACTATTCATACGATACGTTTGCCTTCATGGCGAACGTATCGTATGATTTTCGATTGATTTTTATGATTGATGGAATTTCTACATTGCTTTCTACAATCTAAGTTCAGACACGAAATGTTTATCAACATTATACATAACCTTACCATACACTAAAGTAAATAGACAATCATAATAATAGAATATATCGAAATAATTTCCTTTCACATACCAGTAGTTCTATGAAAAATATTTCGAAGCGAGATCATTTTTTTTTCTTACATTTGGCAAGAGCTACGCTACAACACTGGAGACTTACATTATAAAAAAAAAAACAACTGAAAACGGTCCTGTCCTATACACAGATCACTGTTAAGTAATTGTGATAATAAAAGGATTGAGGGCCACAGTAGAAGCGGCAGGGGAGGCGGGGGCGCGGCGGACAAAACGTGTTTTATGTTGGAATGTGTCCGGTCAGATTTGTTAGCGCTGTGGATATTTGCAACGCCTCCTTCTGCCAACGGACGCGTGGTGTCGCTAGGTGTCGGGTCTGCGGCCGCGGCCGCGGCCCCGGCCGCACGAGGGCTGCGGTTGCTCGGTCAGCGAGGAAGACAGGACGACTTCATTCTCGTACGCGGCGGAACTCATTCCCCAAGTACGATACCCCTGTAAATAAATATTATTTTTTAACGTAGCCCCACACTAGTATTGCTCTTGTATCGTGGGTACCGCTTACAGACATATAATTTCACATAAACGTCACACCCAGACCAGAAACTAATATTTGTGGATCGCACACTGGACCCCTGGAAACTCCATTCGGACCCCTTGAACTAACCTCTCGAGGGCATTTCACTAGCCCTGAGGTCAATACCCATACCACCACGGTTGAGGTTTGACCCTTTGTTTTGACATAACTAGATGATTATTAACCTCGCGGTCACTCACCGCGTCCATGTTTCTGCGTATTTGCTCATTCATAAGCTTCTCCAGTGCCTCCGTGTGCTGCCTTAGCCCATCCTCGAGCTGTTGCGACGACAGCTGCGCCAGGCGGTCCTCGTCCCAATCTTCGTGACCTGGGAACGAGTTATCAATCTTTGATTAATATGTCAACGGCATCCCTATTAGATAAGTGCCCAGATCTCTCAGAGAGCACGGGCAGTGTTGGTCCGCGTTGGCCTAGTTCGCGCTAGTAAACAGCAGTTCGAGTCATTCGTATCCAAAGTGCCATGAACCGGTGTTGCCCGGTGAAGGATCCTGCCCTGTCATGCAACAATGACAATCTGTCGTGCCAGAAATGTGCTATTAGCTATTAACCATTTCAACTATTTTGTTTTTCCCTTGACTTTCCAGGCGACTCCTTGACTTCACCACTTTTCCTGACCACCTTGAGCTTGCCTTGCCGCAGTTTTCTACAAGGGCACCCTGATAAACTGCGAACTCAGCTTTCATTGGGCCGGCGCTCAAGCGAGCACAGGCTGTCGATAAAGCTAGATAAGTGTGCTTACGGACGTGAATATTGAGATCACGCAAGGAGGAGTGCGGCGCGTCGTGTGCGTGACGACTGAACTCCACGAAGCTGCTGTCTGACGAGTCGCGAGAGCTCTCCTGACGCGCGCGCGGCTAGAAGGAACAACAACATTCATCACACGTGCAGCCATATCTGCTAAGCAGACTTTGAAGTTAACTAATACATGAGTTGGCTCAAGTTGATACTGAGAACACATATTATAATCATATAAAAAGAAGGGGGTGGGGTTAATGTAGGGGGTTTTTAAGTAACGTAGAATTAAAATTTTAAAATAACTCTATTATAGCTCTGAACGTAAATCTGCCGTCAAATGTCGGGGTGTTCCGGGAGCGACCTTTGAAAGCCAGGGGCCGTATTATGAACTATTAATCCCAGTCAGTCCCAGTAAATCCCAGTAAATTATGAAAGAATATGCTAACCTGTGCAGAGATTTCGTTCAGGTACATTTGTTGAAACTGGGTGCGGGAACTATCATAGAGCCACATCCAGTCTTCATACAGATTGGCAACAGCAACAGAACCTTTGTTGAAGTAGTCTTGCAGCTCTATACGAAGACACATTCCATATTATTATATAGATAGACTAGCTGCGCCCCGCGGTTTCACCCGCGTTTGGATAATATACAATAATATATCTTTATGAATTGTAGCCTATGTGTTATTCTGATATGTAAGATATTATTGTGAAGTTTCATCAAAATCCATTTAGTAGTTTTTGTGTGAAAGATTAACAAACATCCATCCATCCATCCATACTCACAAACTTTCGCGTTTATAATATTAGTAGGATATAGAGAACAGGGAATTACTATGTACATAGATACGAATAAACAGACCCACTCGTGTACAGTCAGTTAGAAATTAACGTACCTCCGTTTTTTTATATCGTGAATTTATTTCACGCTGCTTTAAATAAAACCTTCATAATATCGTTATACGAGTAATATTTATGGGTAATTAAAAAAGGTAAATTACCAACAATATTCCCCCGAAGCTTGTGGTACTCGAATTCTGGGTTGAATGTGTAATTGTTATGGGTGTACAACGGCACAGACCCCCCGCACTCAGTATCCTGAAATTATACGACAAAAACTAATTAATCATTACAAATAAACTTCCCTCAGTATCCTGAAATTATACCACAAAAACTAATGAATTACAAATAAACTTCCCAAGATCGCAAAGTTTTCCAAGCAATCTAACGTATTTTTTACAAAGCAATACAATACTCTTTTGTCTCACATATAACACACATCATTCACACATTTTTGCACACAGACACACATCATAACACAATAGATGAGTAACAATAAACTTATAATTAATTTTTACTAAGATAAATTCATAATAATAATAATAAACGGACCCCTTCACTTTTTTACTATTTTCTTTTCAACAAGACTAGATCTTGTGCAACACAGGATAGTCCTAGTGCAAGATTTAGCGTAGTAGTTTCAGGCTGTAAGAATTTATTTCATAATCCTGTACCTACGGCTCCACAAAATCATAGCCTGGTTCTAAGCCTACAATATGTACCTATTTAAATAAATAGCCGCCCCCCTTACTCCAGGCCAAGGGGGCAGATAAATTCCCATCTGTCCCCTTGATGGGGAAGTTAAGGGGGCCGTTGGGAATATATCATTATTACCTTTATTGAGAGTATAAATAGTAGGCTTAGCCCTAAAAGCGAAATCATCCCGATAACCAGTAATAGTTAAGTATAAGAAATGCATAGCCTGTTAATATAATCAACTAACTGATACCCGCAACCTCGTTCTGTATATTTTTATAATATACCTACAATATCAAGTGTTTAGAAAATCAACTGTGTCGTAGGCAACAGCTAGGTAAGAATATACCTGTCTCTTGCTCCCTCTACCCCTATTTCTTTCCCTTTCCTTATATCTCTATAGCTTTCCCTCTCCTTATATTATTATCTCTATACCTTTTCCTCTCTTTCTATCATATTAATATCTCTCACCCTCTCCATCTCATCCATTATAGTTATTTCCCTCGCCCTCTCCGTCTTTATCTTCCTCTCTCTCTTTCGCTCTTTCTATGTATTTCCCGCTTCCCCTATCTCTCTCCCTCTATTTCTATATATTTCTCCATTTCCATTTCAACCCCTATTTCATCCCTTTTGAGACAATAGATTGCCTATGTCCGTCTCATAGGTCCAATCTATCCCAAGTCCACCAAATTTTATCTTAATCGGTTCAGTCGTTTAGCCGTGAAAAGGTAACAAACAGACAAACAGATAAATAAACAGAGTGACTTTCACATTTATAATATTAGTATGGATAAAAGCATCTTGCTGCTAAATACCTGTCCAACTGAGAATCCCATGTTTCGTACAGGTTCCTCATCTCTCATCACATTCTCTGGTTCTTCCATTACCTTAAACCATCAAATAATGTTATGAGTCACAATGACGAAAATATTAATTTATCACTAGATATTCCCGCGGTTGCACCCGTGCTTAGTACTAACTATGTCGTAAGAACCGTTGATTGCGTGTGAAACCGAGGGGCCCAGCTAGTAATAAATAAATTCTACTAATATTATAAAGGCGAAAGTTTGTTACCTCTTCACGTTGAAACGGCTGGACCAGTTTTGATGAAATTTGGTGTGGAGGTAACTACCACCCTGGATAACACCGCGGGCTCAGTTTGTATTATAATAATATAACATTTTAGTACATTGATGGAAAATGCTGACCATGAGACAATGGCTTGTAGCCTAATGTGTTAAGTTGGGGTATAAGCTATCTGCATAATATGCAAATTTCATGCAAATCGGTCCAGCCTTTTGGGCGTGAAGAACTAGGTAACAACAAACAACCCGATACATATATTATAATAAATTTTGGCATGTAATAATACACACATCAAAAAAGTCTAAGCAACATGTATTGCGGTATGTATGCGGTATTCGCTCCCAATTGAATTGTAGCAAATCCTTCAAAAAAAACTACTAATATCCTACAAAAAAAGCTGTTGGGTTGTTGTCACTCCGTCCAAGTCCTTCAAAACACGTCTCTGGAGCATGCCCCATGCGTGCTCGATGGGGTTGAGGTCTGGCGATTGTGCATATTCTCAGACCTTATGTCCATCCATTTGCACAAACCTTTGGCTCCGATTTTACGTTAATGCATGACAATGCGCGTCCACATACAGCTCGGCGAACGTAAAATTAATTAATGAACGTAGATTAACGTAAAGTCGGAGCCAAAGGTTTGTGCAAATGGATGGACATAAGGTCTGAGAATATCCTCAACGTAATTTTCAGCGTTCATGTTTCCATTTACAAAAACGAGCTCAGTTCGCCTGTTCTTCATAATACCCGCCCATACCATAACTGTTGAGCCGCTGTATGGAAGAACTTCCTGAACGCACCTGAGCCTTTCAGTATTTCCGGGCCGACGGTACACTCGCACCCTTCTTGTATCAGGCCTAAACCCGAATCGCGACTCATCGGAAAACATAATTTTATCCCATTGTTCCTGGGTCCATGTTATGCATGCATGTTGCTTAGACTTTTATGATGTGTATATTTCCTTATGTATAAAGAATTGAATTGAATTGAAACATAAACACTACCTTTTATAATAATAGCAGGATATAGTTAAATAATGCTATAATTGTATTGAGGCCGAGCAGATAGCTGATTTTGCTAAAGCTATAAGTTTTAAGTCCAAAACTAAGTGTTGTAAAGAACACTGCAGTCGATTTAGTAGTTAAGTGATGCCAAATAACAAACATATTGTGATGCACGCCTAACACCACTCTTTCTTTTTGAATGGTGTTTGACTTGTAGTAAATACTTTAAGTATTAAGTTCCCCACATTATACTACCTACTTAATATATGTTTTGTGTGCACTAAAGTATTGAATAAATAAATCGATAAATAAAATAAACGAAATATTGTATAATGCCATTACTATTCTAGTTTGGTAGAGTTTATTTTAAATTATAATCAACATCATCAATTTAACAGAGTCCTCCTACACAGAATAGATAGAGAAAATTAACAAAACAATCAGCACAGTAAAATAATAAGAGACTTACATCATGGTTGCTTTTGTCCAAGTTTTGTGACAACAGTTTATCTTTCTCGATGAGGAAGGCGAACAGCTTGAGCCTTTCGGTCACCGTGTTAGACCTGTCGTCTTCAACAGGAGCAGACTCAGCAGATGTGACAACAAAATCAACCTCGGCATTGGCTACTGAAACCATTGTACGAGGGTGAATCAAAAAGTTCTTAGAAGTGCATATATATGAAACCTTTTTGGATCAAGTTCGATATTCAAATTAAAGAGTGTCTATCACACTATATTTATGCAGACTGTCACTTGTTTTTGTCAGTTCGTTCGCATGTAATAAATTTTTTTGTGCAACGAGTTGCTAAAAAGTCAAAATTATGGATAAAAGTGAGTTACGTGCGGTGATAAAATATCTCAGTTTGAAAAAAATGTCTACGAAGGAAATTTTTTTGGACATTCAGCAGACATTAGGGGGTGATGCTGTACCCTATTCTACGGTTGCGTACTGGGTGGCTGAATTTAAAAGAGGTAGATCAAGCTGTAAAGATGACCCGCGTTCTGGGCGGCCTTCAACCTCCGTTACAGAAGAAAATGTCAAAAAGGTTGAGAATCTGGTTTTGGAAGACAGAAGAATGACTATAAAACATATAGCTGAGATCCTAAAGATATCTTTTGGTAGCGTTCAATCCATTTTAATTGATTCACTGGGGTTCAAAAAAGTGTCTGCAAGATGGGTGCCACGAATGTTAACCGACGAAAACAAAAAGCGACGTTTGGAAATTTCCAAGCGTAATCTCGAAATGTTCCAGCGTGATTCGGATAATTTTTGCCGTCGTCTTGTCACCATGGATGAAACGTGGGTCCACCATTTTGATCCTGAAACTAAAAGACAAAGCATGTCTTGGAAACGACCATCCTCTCCATCCATTAAGAAATTTCGAGTTGCTCCTACCGCTGGCAAAGTTATGGCCTCTGTGTTCTGGGATAGTGAAGGAATCCTTTTTATTGATTACATGCCAAAAGGCCAGACGATTACTGGACCCTATTATGCAAATTTAATCCCGAAAGTGCGTGAAGCGATTAAAGAAAAACGTCGTGGAAAACTGTCGTTGGGCGTGTTGTTCCTTCAAGATAACGCTCCTGCTCATCGATCGGAAGTTGCGCTCAACGCAATCCGCTGTGCTGGCTTCAATCTCCTTGACCACCCACCATATTCTCCGGACTTAGCCCCAAGTGATTTTCACTTATTTCCAAAATTAAAAGAGGAAATTCGTGGAACAAAATTTCACGATAATGACGCGGTTATAGCTGCCGTAGAGGACTTTTTCGAGAGTCAAGAAAATAATTTTTTTTCACAAGGAATAAGGAAGTTAGAAACGCGTTATTCTAAATGCATTGCATTGGAGGGAGATTATGTAGAAAAATAAAATATTATTATTTAAATCTTTGCATTTTTTAATATTGATTCCAAGAATTTTTTGATTCACCCTCGTATTTGTTTTATTTTATAAGGCACACAGTGGGGAATATGACAATAATAACGATATAAGTTATTGTCATAATCCCCACCAGCCAACATTCAAAACATTGGTGGGGAAAACGCCAGACCTTTTTTGGAAATTGTCATAATCCTCACCAGTGGGGACAGCCTGGTGGGGGTTATGACAATAAACCAAACTGACGTGTCTCCTCCACCAAAATCAACACCGGCATTGCCATCTGAAACTATCATGTTGAACATTAGTTTTCTATTTGTAGTAGGTAGGCGTCGGTTTATAATTAAGTATACATCTACATTTGACATCCTTGGATATCAAGCCATGGTGTGGTCAAAGGTAAAACATGATAACCTCAAGATGTAAATGTAATGTCCCGCACTTATCAATAGCTAGATGATCAATGCTCAGTCATTGGCAAAGCTGTTTGTGTAATAACCTCACAATGACTAACATTGAATAGTCTATGTAAATAACTGTTGATCAATACTATACTGATTTGTCAACTGAGTGGGTGTAATAACAACTTTCTCAACTTATTGCACCACTAGGACTGACTGTATTCCTGGCTTTCTATAACTATTTGTATGTACCATGTAACTCTTTTGTGTCTGCCATTGCTTACTCAAAAAGTTAAAATGTGACGATATATTCTCACTCGCATGTAATTTCAAGGAATGAAAACTTTATATTTTATGAATAAGTAGGTAGGTGTATAAGAGTATGGTATATAAGAAGCAGTTTATTAGATTATTCAATAATATTATTATATTCTATAAAGCGAGAGTAGGAGAAAGTATAGGAATCGGGTTAGAACACATAATTAGTACCAATTCTGGCACAGACTGAACTAAAGCAGAACTTGTAAGCTTTAAAATGATTAGTTTTCTTCCATAATATATGTGTAAGTGGGTAGGTAGTAATTAACTAAGTTTGAAAGTAGGTAAGTACCAGTAACAAGCTTAACATTTTAGTTTTTTTTAAGCTATGTTGTGAGGTGACTAATTAGTTGATGGTGAAAGCAGGCTTACCTAGAAAACATATTTACTCTAGACTGCAATGCACCTATTGAAATTGCATTCGTTTGTATTCTCTTTGATTGCATTTAACTGGAAACACAGACAAAGCATTTCAGTCCTACACAGTTTTAAATTTATGTTCATTTAATTTGCTCCAATAGAATTGGTACCAATGTAAAATATTAGTGGGAAAGCTACTTACCAGTACCTTGCTCTTGAGGTAAGTTACTCTGTGAAGTTACATCACTTATGCCACTGGAAAGTAATACCAAGAAATTTTATTACAAAAATTAATCACGGAAGTAATTCAACTGTATAATCCATAAAATAATGACCTATCCGTTCTTATGTTCCTCATGCCCATCAAACTATACAACAAAGGAACCTGCTGCTGCTACATGAGTTTGGGAGCTTTATGACTACATCTCAACATGGCTTGATGGTAGGAATTAAACAAGACTAAGACTTTTATTCACAAATCTTAATTTTCTAAGTGACGTAGCAACACTATGCAAATGCAAATAAAGACTAAGTTAATTTTGATGGGCATAATAGTAGCATCTGACACTTAGAGGTGTTGTTCATGAATGGGTTTTAGTAACTCCGTGCATGCGAGGGCATGAGACCGCATAGTGACATTTGTGAATACTCGGTTGTAAGTATCTCAATATGATTAAATTGCTTCGATCTACATCAAAGGCCAGAATAGTGCAATGATTAATGTTCCCATTGGCTTCTTTCCGGCTGGTGGCATAAAATAACCTACTGGTTTTGACCATGTCGACACAAAAGAAGAGAGAAAAGTGTAGGCAAGTACTTTTATCATGGCCTAGGTGAGAATAATGCTTTCTTTGCCTTACTGGATAGTACCTATCTAATTATACCTATGGTTTAATTTTTCATACGCAATCATGACTTGTAGACAATAGTGGCATAAGATTTTATTTCGATGCCACCACATTTACCTAAAGTAACTTCACATGAGACCATATAGGTACCGTTAGTGTCATTCCAATGAAAATACATAGGTATTCTGTTAAGATGAAATGAAAGAGTTAGTATTGGAGCTGGAATTACTTGTGGACAAAGTGCCAATGTGCTCATCTTGCTTTCTGATATAATAATAAAAACTATGCGTGCACGTAAGATTTATTGCATCATTTTCGTTAATTTTGATGCAATGGATCTCTTGTGTGCCTGTTTATACCCTGATCAATGATGCCTAGAGAGCAAGCAAAGCTTTCAAACTTTGTTGGTGTGCATACTTACGATCCATTAGCAGGTATCTTCTTCATAGTGCCTAATTTCCAGCGTGCCTGTTTCTTGTAGAAGTTTAGCTTCATAAGATTGTTCAGCTTAACAAACGGATCACTTTCAGCCATTGTAATTGCCAATATTTTATTTGCTTTAATCAGTGACCGGCCTACGACAACGGAGTATCTTACCCGTGGCTTTTCTTCCAACGTGGGTAGGTTCTACATTAATTTAAGTAAAAACTTGAAATAGGTATTCTGTGCGTGAAAGTAGTTTTGACTTTAGGTAGTTTTATCAGAATTAGATACAAGGCCGCTCCACATAAACTAGGTAGGTACACATAATTTATTCACTCGCTACGTCTAGCCGAGGGGAGGCTAAGCTAAAGTCATTCAGATTCAGAATACCTATGTAATTAGGATTATAAAATGAAGGTTACAGTTTACACATTATTTAGGTAGGTATACATATGTACCTAACCTACCAACGAATTTAATTTAACGGAAAAGAGCCATAGACTCAGGGCTGCCAGATCAAAAAACCCTCTTGGCGCTAGGTATAAGCGGTAGGTAGATTGTATGATTTTGGCGCATTATTAATGCACGAGATTCCGATAGATTTTTACAAGTGTATAATAATATCTTATTACCAAGCGTTTCCAGTCTCAACTTTCATTACCCAGACTTTGTTAGGGTAAATATAAAATTTTCTGCCTAGCTAGGCATTCATCGTAGGTACCTACCTACGAGTATAGCTCATTAATCGTAAAAATAAGACGTTTGACTATACTTTTAACTCGTTCTATTCAATGATAAAATAAAACATCAGTGAGTTTACAGAATATGCCAAAGCGCTAACTTTCGCATTAGAAAGGCATTAAAATTCTTAAGCGCTTATCATGTCATAAGAGCGCTTGATCGAGCGCAGAAAGCGCTGTAATGGCAGCCCTACACAGATTACAAAGAGCATCATCATCATTCGACATTCGTCTCATTATTTCCTCTATGATTCTTTTTTTTTTGTTTGGCTTTAGACTGGATTTTGCGTCCCTGCGTTCCTTTGGCCATACTTAGGCCGAGCGCACCCAGCAATGCGTTTTTCTAGCCGCAATTCTGTCGCGTATGGAATGTCATAGAAGTGCGCGTATTGCAGGCATTGCAGCGGCATGCATTCTAATAACTGCAATGCAATAATCGAAATCCCCTGCCCAGGCGATTTCTGGAATAAGCCATAATTTTACATCTCACTGACCCCAGTATACCTATACAAAGTTACTATATTTATGGCACTACCTAAATATAGTGATTCAGATTTATAGGGGTACCTAGCAGCGATCTTGAGTTAAATGCCATTTTAATTTGAGTTGGAGCCACACCAAAGTAACGTGTAGGTATTAATTTTTATCCGATTTATAGGGTTTGTAGCCAAATGTTTCCCTTTCGGGTAATACGCTTTTGTCAGGTCCATCTATGATACTAGGCCCATAGTTAGTTTATTGGTTTTTGCCTGTTATCATTGCGCAGCATAGTTGTTAGTTCAAACGTTCACGCCTAAGCCCTTGCGTATATTGAGTTCCAGCGACAGTCCCTAAATAGAATAGGACAGTTATAGATAGAGGAAATAAATACTAGGTAGTACCTACATAACATACCTAGTATTTATTTCCTCTATGCTATGGTACGTCCCCAATATTATAGTCATGTGTTTTGGCGGGGATTTGTAGCAGGTAGGTACAGCTACCTATAATATTATAGGTACCTATTAGGCAGGTATATCTCTAAAATCACTAGGGCAGTCCCCGCACTAGGGCAAGCCTGTATCGCGGGAGGCTTTGAATGAGTTACAATGCAAAAGATTAAATTCTAAAGAACTACAGTACGTTGACGTCACACGAGCGTTTCTCCATACAAACGTATTCCCCCATTTCCTCTCTGGATAAGTGGATAATGCCTCTAGCTAGTACCTACAATCTTTTTTTTTAAATGTAGTTTTGCTATTACGCATGCCCCTACGTTTTGTTTTTTTTTCCAAAACTAATAACGAATCAAAATAATATGAGCCTCCAAAAATCACAAAAAAATGCTCCTTTTTTACCGCCATGATCAGAGGACTACGAAATAAAATTAGAAAGCTTCTAACATAAAAACCAAACAGAGAAGCCTAGACATGCCCTTTGTTAATATTTTGATGCCAAAAAATAATTGAATCGGCCCTGTTTTGTGGATCGCACAAATATTTGGGCATTTTCCGGGCGGGAATCCAACCCGCGACACCTAACGAAGCACTCCGACTGCTCAGTCATTACGCCAAGCGTGCCGTCAAATCTGACGAGGCGAACCGCGAACGCAAAGTAAATCAACAGCCCGGCCGGCAAGTGTCGAAGGAGCTAAGGATATATGCTAAGGATATAAGCTATGAAGGATGTAGCTGCTGTAGTCCCGTTGTCCCAGAAAGCTCCACTAGAGGGAGAATCCAATAAAAGAAAGACTCCCATAATTCCCATCAGTTAGCAAGTTTGGTGATAGGTATTATATATTGTGCCAGTGTTTAGGGAAACGTTATTATCCACCTCAAAGACCTCAGCTCTCGTGTATAACGTTCAGTATAACGTTTTAGGGCTAATATTTACCTAACAGGGTAGCTTAGGATACAAAGAGGTCTCTCTTACCTCTTGTACCTGTTCAATCCAAATATTCGGTATAATGTTCGGTAGGCTTTATTAAAATGACTTATCGAAATGTAACAATTACAATCTGAGCCAATACTGCCCGGCTCTAATTCTTGTGTAATCTGGTAAAGCCTCCGTGGGTCCAACAGCGGCCACCGCGGGACACCTGTCGTACAATATCTTCTCAGCACAATTGCCAACAGTCTCATCCTTTACCTTCGAAAGTGCATAGTATTTATCTTCCAAAGACTTTCTGGCGCAATCGTACATCAACTGTAAACCTATATCTCGACATGAATTCACCACACCGCATATTTCTCTGGAAAATTCTAATTTCAGCAAACTTATCGCCCTATCTAAGTCCGCCCGCTGAATGGTAATACACAAATTCATCCACTCAGATTGGATGGCTTCCACCATGTTTCCTATATCCAATTTCTTGCATACGAAATACACACCCCATAATCCAATGTCTCTATAAGCGATGTAAAACGACTCGAAACTCTCGCATGTGTCGTCTAGAGCCCCCATTCGTGCTATAAGTGAAGCGTTTCCCAATCCTGCCCCTTGGGATTTGTGCCATTTCCCCATGATCCGACTTGCAACCAAAAGTGGTACATAATCAGGATTATTGATTCCTGGCGCCTCAAAAGCTATGGCCACATGTGCAAAAGGCATAGAGTCGTCGCGAAATATTATTTGAGAACCGGTAAACCGACATGGGCCGTCGTCAGACTGGCCTTCAGGATTGCCATATATATGACCGAGTCGAGTTTCAGCCATACGCACAACATCTTCATGCTGGACATTTCCTGAAGTGGCAAAGCAAAGTTTATAAGGCTGGTAATGCTGGCACATATAATTACACGCGAAGTTACTATCAAATTTTTCTATATTCCAAGAAGGTCCAACGACGCGCTGCGCCAGGGGTGTTCCCTGGAAGGCGGTCTGGTGCAAATAATCAAATGTGACAATCTTTGGATCATTGTCCACGTCCACCATCTCCAAAGCGATATTGTGTTTCTCGTGTTCCATTTCGCAACAGTCCATGTCCATATTGGTGACAATTGCTGAGAGTGTATCGAAGATGAATGGCGCCGCACACTCCGAGGCGAAAGTGGCGGTGAACGATTGGATCTCCCGCGTAGTCTTCGCCGTCATTTTAGCCCCATTGTAAAGTAATGTCTGTTCGAGTTGGCATTTATTCATCCCGACGTATCCTTTATATGCCATATGTTCCAAAAAATGTGTTATACCATTGTTATAGGCGGTTTCAAACCTAGATCCTGCTTCTATGTAAAGGGCCATGCACGAGAGGGGCGATGGTTGGTATTCAGTTGCTACTCTTACTCCATTATCTAGGATAGTTATTTGGGTCCCTCGGTCGCAGGGAGACCGAGGGTTACAGACTGGACGGTTCGAAAACGATATTCTATTATGTTTGAGCGTGGATAATGGTCGTCCAACAAAACGTATCATGTTAATTATATGGGTAAGTAGGTAGGTACCTAGTTTTATATTGTATCACCGCGGCTGCGACCTGAAGAAGATGCTTGGAATTGTCATAGAACAAATACAATACAATTTATAAATAAAATATTAGAATGGTAGGTAGGTAAACCATAAAGCAACGTACATAGCTGGTATACTATAATCTGTGTACAGGTAGAGGAAATGTAGGTAGAGGAAATCTTTGAGGAAATAAATACCTACCGGTACTACGTAAGCATAGACGTAGTATCAAGTCAGTAGTCTTTGTATATAAGTGTATGATCTATGGTATATAATAGGTGTATGATCTATAGTAAGGGTAACACCATCGATATACTACCCAAATGGATTGAGTAGGTACATACTGCGAAAAATATGAGCTATGGTAAGTATAGCCCTACGTCTGATAGTTGGTCTGAAAAGAACAGGGAAATGAATGTAATATCAATCACTCACCGTTTATAATTACACAAGACAAAGGCGTTAACAAAGATTAAGGCGTTATTTTTCTAAAGGTACCATTCTACCTCACAGTAAAGGGTATAATTATACAAACAGGTAATAAATAAATGCAAATAAATATGTTTAAAATCAAGAAACAATTACTGAAGTCGATTTGGTGGCCTCTCAATTCAAGCGCTAAACATTATTCTTATCCTGCTTCGTTTATGAATCTTCTGCGGAATCTGCCACAGCTGCAGATTTCTAAGCTGTGCAATGGGCTGACGATCGCGACGGAAGAGCGTCAGTGCTGCAACGCTACCATCGGGATATTCGTGGACGCCGGCCCGCGGTACGAAGCAGACTTCGAAAACGGCATCACCCACTTCTTCGAACACATCGCTTTTAAGGGCACCTTCGCACGCACCAAGCAACAGATCGAAGATCAGATTTCCTGCACGGGAGCAAGGTTCAAGTGTTTCACCTCTCGCGGAATGGCGGCCTACTATGCAGAGTGCCTCGGCCAAGATGTTCCCCTCATTGTCGACATACTAAGCGATTGTGTATTTAATAACGCTTTTTCGGAAACTGAAATCGAAGAACAAAAAAAAGTAGTCTATGCGGAAATGTTAGAACACGATACAGACTCCAACGCATTACTCGACGACTATTTACACGCGACGGCGTTTCAGGGCACCCCGTTAGCGAACACTGTGATGGGACCTAGTACCAATCTGCACAACTTCAACCCGTCCACCATACCGATATTTATGAATAGATTTTATGACGGCAATCGGACGGTCTTAGTCGGAGTCGGTGGAGTGAGTCACGAACAATTGGTGTGCTTGGCGAATGCATACCTGGCCAAGCTGGAGCCGACTAAATGTATAGACTCAGACGTTTACAGATACACGGGGTCAGATGTGAGATACAGAAACGACTCTTTGCCGGTCGCGAGTTGTGCTCTAGCTGTTGAAGGGCCATGCATGTGCGACGACGACAGCCACATTATGCAGATCGCGGCTTACATGGTCGGGGGCTGGGATAGATCCCAGCCGGGAGGCGTGGACCTCGCGTGCGCCGTCGCCAAACCTAACTCCGCGGGCCGACTCTGTGACGCTTACCAAGCGTTCAACATCACCTACAAGGACACGGGTCTTTGGGGCGTTAAGTTTGTGGGACCGACGATGGCGTTGGACGATTTCGTTTGTGTGATTCAGAACCAGTGGATGAGTCTGTGCCACATGGTGGAGTATCCGGAAATGGAGCGAGCGAAGCGGATTTTGAAAACTAAAATGTTGTCGAAGAACGAGAGTTCAACGTCGACGTGCCTCGACATCGGCAAGTGGGTGTTGCTGCAGGGTTACCGGGAGCCGCTGCACGAGCGGCTGAGTGCCATCGACCGCGTCACCGCACGCGACGTCCGCGAGGCCTGCATGCGATACATATACGACAGGTGCCCCGTCGTGGCCGCCATCGGGCCCACCTGCGGCCTCCCAGACTACACCAGGATCAGATCCGCTATGTACTGGATAAGATTCTAAATCGAGTTCTCGCGACTTCGTTACTTATAACTAGCTGCGCTAGCGGGTGCTCTAGTCCAAGAACGGTTCAATAACCGATCCGACAATGTACTGAAATTATTAGTCAGCAGATTTATATTTACCATTCGTAAGGGGGCTTATACCTACTAACTCTCGCATTTATAAATGAGACGCTGCGCTGCTCCAATTTGTTATTGAGGCTTTTATTTACTTATTTATAATGTTAGTAGCATACAAATATGGGTTGTATCCGCAAAAGGAAGCCAAATTGCTATTCATTCGTCCGATTTCGCGAGGGCGTCGATATTAATAAAAAAACATTGTTACATCAAAAGCAGTTTTATTGATTATATTTGGCGCAAATATGGTTAAGATGAAATATAAAGTAGACTTATAGAACTAACTTATATAAGAATACAGGGTAGACTGGCCGGAGTACCTACCGAATGTGACAGTGACTAGATTCGTTTGTTATGGTGGCCATTAAAAGTATGCGAAACTGTGTTACTTTGAAAAAAAAAAGATATTATAGTTACAAAGTTAAGAAAGTTACATATTGAATTAGAAGGTGTCAATTACATTTGGAGGACGTTTAACGTATAGGCCTCATACTTGTCATCTATCTTCTTACTAACTTACAAACGTTTTACATTCCGACGAGTCACCCTGTATGTTTACAAATTATATAAACCATTAGAGATTCGACTAAGTACTTATTTTAAAATAACACGTTGTCGTTCCACCTATTTCATTGCGAATAGAAATGTGTTTTGCGTTATGTTACGAGTTTATAACATTTTGAGTTTTTTTTTTACGATATGTAGGACTTGATAATGTTTATCAATACCGGCCAATTGATTAACGATATACCTATGGATAAGTAGGTATCAATCATAATTCACCCCATTTGCTACAAAAAATTACAGCTTATGCATCATGCAACAATTATTAAAAGCTAATAGTAATTAAGTACGTACCTACTGGCTTCAAAAAATATAGGCGCAACAAATCAATAAAAGCATTCGCAAACGTATAAAAACAACTAAAGATATAAAAACATTCGCAAATTAAAAACTAAGAATGAAAGGCACACAGCGGCAAGAATAAAAAAGGAAGTGAAATAAAACTACACAGTACAAAATTATAATTTATTATCTCATGTAAAACTACAAAATATAAAAAAATACGGTGTCTGAGTATGAACAATATCGACGTTAGGTCAATTGCAATATATACATACAATTCCTAAACTACACTATAGACACAAAACAAAAAAATAACTAAATACAGATATCTAAATGCCCAGAAACTTCGGCTGTTGTGAATTTTGTTCAAAATATATCTTGTGATGATCGATAGATCCGAAATAATCAAACAATCACGTGTACTGTTTTCTGGAATTTTGTAATTGCAATATTTGATAACATTGACGAAATCGATAGATATAATACATACTTGTTATTATAACAGAAAAAAATAATAATCAATTTTAAGTACTTCTCCAACAACATAGTCATAAAAAGTAACTTTAGAGTGAAAAAAAATGTTTGAAAAAACTTTCCACCTGGTTTTATATCACAGGTAGATGTAATGATTTATCAGTTACGGAATAATGTATTATAATTATCCATCGAATTGAGGGGGCTGCACACAATTCATCATTGCTACGGTCTACAAGCATGGCTAATTGGCTAAGCTACTACCCGTGTATGGAGAGCCCCGGGAAATAAAAAATATACAAGAAACAGAACATCAAAAACAAATCAAAAGATTAATTGTTTCGGTTTCATATTTCGTCAGTTATGTATTTGCTGATAATATTTCGGTAGCTACCTATGTCTTGTGAAAATACTCGTATGAAGTCGGTACAACAACTGTTTAAATTCACAAACATGCAGTATATAATATTATAGTAAATAAAAATTGTATAGCTATACAACTAAAGAAAAAATCACAACATAGAGAGCATAAAGATAGATTGCGACGATAGTTATATGAAATATTCGTTGTAAGCCGGATAGAAATATCATCACAAATCAAAATCAATATTATTTATGACGGTTTTTTTCGGAAGCGTGTCAAATTTTAGCTATAACAGTCGAGTACTATCAAAGGAAAAGAATAACCGGCAAGTAGGTATATAAGTTGTTAGTAGGTAGTTTATTCTGAGAGTTTATACCCAAGAGAGTGATTACAATTCCAGATATGCAAGACATATTGCACATGCATGGTTATTGTTTTAACACTAACCTAACGCACCTTTTAAATACTGTGATATTATTTTTTTATTTATTTAAATGTGCTACAAATGATAGGTACATCGTAATCGCTTCACTAGACCGGTATTTTAATTTAGCTTCGTGTAAACGTTTTACAAAATGGTATCTTACACACAACCCAGTTACAATGCTACACCGCCATCGTAACTTACATCTTCCGTATCACAAATCTAATTTTTATAGGCTGTAGCATTATCTCGTGTTTCGCTTTTACTTTAACACAACGTAGGGATGTGGAATCAACCTGCTTGCGCGGGATTGCTTTTCTGGATAATGCGAGTATGAGTAAACGGGAGTCCCAACTCATAGAACGCTGCATAGAAAGAGGGGCCGGTTTATGTTAATGTAATTTGTTGTCTTCGACAAGTCTTAGACATAGAAACACGACACAATGCTACGGCCAGGTCCTTATGCCAAAAGTAGCATAATACGAGATTCTATCTCGGGGACGAATGTTAATCACTGCGTAATTTCGACCCAACTTTATCCACGATTCCTTCAGCACCTCTACGTTTACAAAATTTTCATTCTTATGCAATATTTAAAAATTCCATGTAAAATAGCGATATAGTATCCAAAAATTCGTTGGAAGAGATTTTTCGTAGGATTCGAGTAAAGCTCCGGTAGTCGTGTTTTATATTAGAGTAAATATATTTACTGTTGAAGAGTGTAACCACCTTCGACACTTTTATGTTTGTTTCAGTACAAACGTGACGATAATTTTAACGTGAATTGGCCCTTTTAATACGTTAGCTTAATGTACAACAAATACTGGCCAATTGTTTAATATGTAATACTTAATTAAACGACATTGTTTTTAAACATATCGTACTATTTTCAGAAAAATTTCATCCTATAATACCTACATCACGGTATTATAAAAAACACCTCGTTACAGACACTAAAGAGAGCGTGTTTAATTATTTAAACGAATACCGACCGAACACCACCGAAACGGTCGAATGTGGTCAAGTCCCAGGCCTTTTATTGGTTTAAATAAATAAATCGGATTTTGGTCGTTTATGCGATTTCTTTGAGATTATCGTACACAAAAATGTTTAATGTATTAATCAAGTATTTCAACGGAATAAGTCGAGCAGGCGGTTCACGACAAAATACTTAATTACAGGGCTGTTCACATAGAACATTAAAGAATTTTCTTCATATTGGAGAATGTAAATCTTAATATACTTAGTTGCAGTCCAATTATATGGCAAAAGAATATTATAAGAGCTCATGAAAGCGACCGCAGCAGATAGGCGGTGGTCATATTACAGTAGCAAAATACTGATTTTTCGTTTGATGCGAACGTTTGTTTACGTAGAACAATATTGTTTTTAGAAAGAGACAGAAGTTTTGTGAAAAATAAAAGCAATTTATAAATTGTGATGTGAAGAAATTACAGATAAAAACAGGGTCACAAACGTTGCCGGCGGTCAACAAAAAATCAGGAATTTGTTAAATTTTAATTAGAGAATACACTTATTACTAATTAAATAGAGTATGTATAAACTAGAAATATGTCATGGACTCAGATCTGTCAGAACAGATAAGAAAATATTTGAGCATAGGGTTTAATTTAGTACAAATACCTACTATTATATAATAATAATATAAATTATGGAATGTAACTTCTATAATGGAATGTGAAGACGATAAGTTTTATAACTATCAATTAAATACCGTCCGACGTGTTTTTTTTAAATAAGTATAAAATCCACGTTTTTGATTATACAGGCTGACCATTTTTATTGGCATTCCACATCTCAAAAAGGTACAAATGTATAAAAAAAGATATATTTTGAAAACATGCCAACAATAATGTTAGCCTCGACGGTCACTCGATACATACTAAGATTATTATATACGAGTAATGTTAAAATATCTATTTGGCCACATGTACTGAGTATTCATATAAACAAAAATAATGACGATTTCAATGATAACGGGCCAACGACTGCCCTCTGCTAATATAACCTGAACGCGCTCAGCTCCGGGAATCTGAAGCTAAAACCAAAAACAGTCGGTTCCACAAATGTGTTCAGAATGTTTCATAAAACACTATTTTGTACTTAATAATTTCTTAATAATAAAAAAGAGAATCGTAGTGACATAATACTGAGCGCGCGTCACACTACACCGGTTTGTTTAGCTGCATCTCCCTAGTTACATACTATACGTTACAGCATTGGTATGAAACAAATTTGGTAAAAACATATTAAAACAAGCTTACAAACTAAACAGCTACCGAAACTACATTTGTTATTCATTATAATCTCCTTTTATGATCATCACTTACATCACTATGTACTTATTTTATAGTATATTAAATTGAGAGAAAAAAAAATCTAACATTCAGGTGATTATGCACGCTTACAACTACTGGAATGTTATAATAATCAAATTATTTTTATAAAGAATGTTAGTTTTACTACCCCTTAATATTAATGGTTAAATACCCAAACCTTTGTAAAATACATCGATTGTGGACGAATCCTTTTTCATATAATGCTTCCTACTTGCGGTGTACACGTGTACGGAAATATAGAGAGTGGAGCGCGTACACCGGCCGAGCCGCGTGCCGGTGGCTACCAGCCACTACTAGCCAGTCCATGTCCAAGGTTCACCAATATTACTTTAAGAGAGCTAGTGACTACGTTTCGACTTCAATACGATGGGATCATTCTTCCTTACGTTAAAGCTATCGTAAGCTCGCCTTTTGAGACAAGACCAGAACAATATATTTTTTTTTTATCATTATTATTACTTATTTCAAATTCAAAACTCGACAAATACATTTCAAAAAT
This sequence comes from Hylaea fasciaria, assembly GCA_905147375.1. NCBI lineage: Eukaryota > Metazoa > Arthropoda > Insecta > Lepidoptera > Geometridae > Hylaea > Hylaea fasciaria. The sequence goes on from LR990192.1 coordinate 2,446,583, forward strand.
GTCTGTTTCAAAAACGCGATAGTTTTCAATACATCCTCCTTTACATCATAATAAATTCGTGGCTCAGGGGTTGGCGATCAATTACGGTGAACCAAAAAGACCACAAAAATATCTTACATAAACAGTCGTTATTCAAAAGAAAATAATAATTGAGGTATAATTTTTATAACCTTAACATACACTAAATTACCCTTGTACATAAATTCAAAAACCGTGTTATATTATGTAACTATTCGACTAATATTGTACGTATAAAATTAATCTGAAATATATAAAAAAACGGTACTTACTTAATTATACTGATAACTTAAAAAATAACTTAAAACTAAGTAAAGCATAAAATGATTCTTGAATAACATACAAAAAAATATAGTATTTTGTACTGTAAGGTTATGCTTTTTGTTCAATCGGCGATAAAACATCCCGTTAGAGCATAATCAATATTCGTCATGAAAGTTCAAAGTTTTCAATTTGTACATCCGTCATGGAAATGGCAACATTGTGTATTTAAAATTAAACTCTAAATTTGTTCCGCTTAGCTGCCTAAATAACCTTGTACTTGACAATATTATTAACTATAAAATAAGATGGTTCAATTTGTTATCACTTTTGACTCACTTTCCCAATTCCATTTTTTTTTAATTATGTAATGTCAAATTCAATTTTCAATAACACGGCCAGGCCTTCGCCATACTTTCCATCCATTGTTTCAAGGGATAACAAAAAGCGAGTCAAAAGCAATCTAAGCCACTACTATTTAATTACGTAAAAGTTATTAAAACATTGTATCAGTCTTTGGAATTTGTGTTCTGGAATGTAAATAAACAAACTAAATATAAACAAAAAAAATATGGTGCGTATTCAAGACGTGTTGGTCGCCGTATGCTTTGCACACGAAAGGAGGATATAAATTGCAAATTCTTTTGAAGAAACCCAGTTTTGGGTGTGGGGATACAGCATTCACGTTTGAAACTCTACGCGCTGTCCACTGATTGAATCGTATCGAATCCAACATTGTTCCTTTATATACCGAGTGTACAATCTTATAATTATAAAGAGTAATCGAGTAATCATAGATTCAATTAAGAAGAAAATTGAAACAGTGGACATCCCCTTTACTTGCAACTTAAATCTACGATAAATAATTGTCTTACCAATCAACTACGAAATCGACGATTTATCCGAGATAATCAACAGACAAGATTACCTACAGAGTTACAGACATAAAAATCATGAAAGTACTACGAGTATAATAATATGTTTATAATCACATTGCACTGCGATGTTGCAACTTCTAGCCGTCGAAAGTGACGGCACAGTGGCGCCACTGTGTGAAAGTACGATTTGTCTTCAAGCAAATAATAATATTAGTTATTGTTTGTTGGAAACTTGTATGACTTGTGCCATAATAGAAAACTGTCACGGCGAACGCATGTTGTCTGTCTTAAATCGGTACCATAATGACGGCAATAGAAATCCAATAAAGAGATACATTAGAAGAATTTAACTTTTCAGATTATGGTGCACACTTGTGGCCGTGTATTAAAGTCCGCGCGCAAATGCATAGTCATCGCCTAAAGTATGAGAATGCATTATAATCAACGGAACGAGTTACTTTCCCCCTTCCCCGGTCTCATACCTAAGGCGACGACCCGAGTACTAAAGCGGCCCGCGCATCACGCAACATCAAGTCACGATACAAACTTGCATCGGGTAAAACACAGATGGCAGCACCGGGAGCCGTCATCGCAGCGCAAACTACAGCAAGTAAAGGGGGGGGGGGGGGGGGTGTATTGAGAACGTTCAATACATGGTCCAGACGAAATTGTTCCAGTAGCAGCGCCTGGTAAAGACCTCGACGAGAACGTCGGGGTCGACATAGTCCACCTCGGGGACTATGAATCTCGACAATCATGCCCTCTCTACGTCCGCTTCTCCCTGCGGAGTGACCGCCTCCGCGGGCCCCGGGAACGCGGGGTCCGTGATGTTGACCTTCGCCTCGGCCGCCGCCGCCGGCGTCGGCGTCGGATAGCTGAAAGACGGATTGTCACGTACAGGTACACTCGGACTGGACTCACTTGGCACCGAAGCATATAACACCTTTTAATACACTAGAAGTAGGGACACTCATTTTCAAATTAGGGGAAAGGCGGATCGGGATTTGTTTCACATTTTGAGTTTGTCGGGTGTCCTATTGAGTACCAAAGCAGTATCAACGCGGACGACGCTCACGCTTCGCATTAAAGTTTAGCTTCTTTTGTGTGATTCAGCCGTTTGTATGGAGTGTCCACCAGCAGTGTGACCTAAGTAGTGTTAGGATTAGACACGTCCTAACCTCAGAGCTCTGATGCCCCACTTCTCGCCACCCAATGGTTGACTGGAAGAGATCGCTTTTACCGATAAGTCCGCAGTTTACACTATGTCTTTGTTAATACCTTGTGTGTTTTCTTTTTTATTGTTCAATTGTACTCTCAGTAGCACGTTTGAGGACTCTGATAGTAGACGACTACTAAGTTGATTGTGGATTTAGTACATAATCGCGTGCAAAAATAATCACGTTTACGTTTCTGAAGGATATCTGTAAACACTTTGGCGGGGAAGAGAATCTAGCACGAAGCCGAGGTGCTCCGGCATCAGCCCTAAACAGTCAGTCCCTTCGGCCACTAACACCAGACTTTGGTTTGTAAGTAAAACGACTTACTTTTCGTATTCGCCTGCGCCAAGTCCTGCCTCGCCGCGCCACTTTCCTCCCACGATGTTTTGGACGCTGTAAGACAAACGAAGCTAGTTAGCCAGATTAAAAGTTTAAAGTTTATAATGTTTTAAATAGGTACCTATGAAGGGGGTACGTATGAAGGGTATGGCAACATTTATCTCACCACCCATCATGAGAACAAACATTTAAAACATACTAGTAATAACTCAATTTGGCAGATCTACACGGTCTATAAATCAATTTGGCAGATCTACACGGTCTATAACTCAATTTGGCTGATCTACACGTTCTATAACTCAATTTGGCAGATCTAGACGTTCTATAACTCTAATTGACAGATCTACACGGTCTATAACTCAATTTGGCTGATCTACACGTTCTATAACTCAATTTGGCAGATCTAGACGTTCTATAACTCTAATTGACAGATCTACACGGTCTATAACTCAATTTGGCTGATCTACAAGTTCTATAACTCAATTTGGCAGATCTAGACGATCTATAAATCAATTTGACAGATCTAGACGATCTATAAATCAGTTTGACAGATCTACACGGTCTATAACTCAATTTGACAGATCTCCACAGTAAATACCATTGTCATGTGTTGTGGAATTTGTTATGTTAATCTATGATCTTAGTTCCTACAAAACTTCAAAACTCATATCTTTTCTACTGTGTTGAGGATATAATTGTGAAATGGGCTAAATAATTTCGGATTACTAATTATTTCTTGAAGTTGGCGGGGTACTTCTTCTTCTATTTCTAAGATTCCTGATATTCTGATTCAAATTTCTTATTTCATTATCATTTAAGCTCATCTCACAACAGTAAAATTGTATACCGTTCGGATGCACACCAAATCAACGTATAACTTCCCCACTAGACGTCACCGTACTTAGATGGACGGTTGGACTTTTCACTGTGAAAATATGTTCATTGGCAAGAAAAGGAAAAAGGCATCAGAAGCGCAAGCGAAGCGAGCGCGTTAAATCAAAGGCATTCGGCTGTGGATTCTCGATACCTGGCCCTCTGTAGATGTATTTATTTTTGCGTCGACATGTAAATCTTGCCACACTAACCCTGATTGTCCTGACATACTGAGTGAACATTTAAACAAGCCTTCCAAGCGACCTTTTAATAAGAACTATGATTTTTAAAACGTCCGTGTACTAACTGCTTCTCAGATTAACAGTCATCCCCGTCGCAAACGCGGAGAGGGAAGACATAGAAGGGCACAGTGCATGGCCGTATAGTATTTATGTGTCGCGACGTATGTCTTCATCGGTGATACTCACAGTCTCATCTGCTGCTCGCCCTGTGTGCTAAGCTGCGCTAAGTACGCGGCCTGTTTGCGGTGGTGGTACATGTGTACGCGCAGACAAGACGGATTGCGCATGCGCTTCTGGCATATCTCACACTGGAGCGTGCCCTCCCGCGTGTCGTGCTTGTCGCGGATATGCACCTTCAGGTTGTAACGGTTCGCGAAGAACCGGTGGCACGACGGACACTTGACGCCGCCGGTTTTGCAATTCCAACCTTGTATTATGGTGGGAGCGGGCAAACAAACATAAATAAACAAAATGAACAAAACAAACAAGCGTGTTTGAAGCGTCGCGATATTGCATGTGTGACGAGTCCGATCGCGCTTCGGATGTAAACACAGTGAGGTATAATTAATTGATAATATTGAAATGAAATAGTTGAAATAATGAAAATGAATTGAAAATCAAAGACAAAACATAAAATGTACATCCAATTTTATAAGAGCTCTGGCAGACTTACCGGCTTCCTTGGCCGACTCTGGCAACACAAGCACGCTATGATACAGATCGTTGTCAAAATCGATTAGCGGTTCACTGCAATTGTGCAAAACAAAACAACTAAATAAAACAAAATCAAAACATAAGTGTCATAATCATAACGGGGTCAAACTATAGTGCAATGTATAAAAAGCGGGGGGAGGGACTGACCGCGGACACCCAATTCGTTACGGTGAACGTCTTCATTTGACAATTGTATAATTTAATTAAAGCGTGAGCCAAATGTCAAATCGAAAACGTTAACTATCGCGATGCGCATCGGCGGTCTAGGAGCTGGGTGATCAGTGTAAGTGATGCTCTCAGACTATCCAACCAACCAGCTACAATAATTATACACCTTAGTTCTCTCTCGATTTGTTTCCGTACATGTTTTTCTACAGCACGGGAAGTAATTTAAAAATACGTAGGAAAACTCTTAACGCGTTCCCATGTGTACGTGAAAACTAGAGACGCCTGTATTGACAATGTATGATACAAACCTGTCATATCCATATTCGGTGTTCTCGGGGTGCGTGGGGCTATTATCGTTGACGGAGCGCTGTTTTTTCTTCATGCTGTAGTTGTTCTTGTTGGGCGTATTCTTCAGCAACCTGCTTGGAATATGCCTTTTTCAGTACGCTGCACTACTTTTGTGAAATCGTGTTTTTTTAATCGATAACTGAACGACCGCGATCTCGAAACACGCTCAATTCCAGTTTGGTATTTTGATAGTACTCTATTTTGTTGTTGAAGTGTCGCTTGCGGCGCTCAGTGATCGATTTTCAACACGAGGATTTAATTTAATACCCTTCTCCGCCGACTGTACGGCGCTCAGTTTGCTTTAATTATAAGTGTGCAGAAAAGGCTCACAAAGCGGACTCGACAGCTACACAATATTTTATGAAAACCGGATGAAAAAAAGACAAATTTTCTTGACAGTGTGTAGGTACCAAAGTCGATTGAAAACTGTAAATAGCGTATGATGCATCCACGGCACTCGAAGGCGCCAGGTTTCAGAGTAGCGGACTAACCTTTTGAGCGGGCTTCGTTGTTCTTCTTTGACGACGATTTCTGCCTCCGGCGAGGACTCGGTGGCGATGGTGTCTTCCCCGCCCGGCACCCACTCCGCCTGGCTGTCGGCCGGCAGCTCCTGGCGGGAGGGCGGGCGCGGCGGCTCCTCGATCTTGGGCTGCTTCACCGGCGGCGGCGATTCGCTCCGCTGCAACACGAGCGAGGTTACTCCAGCTACCCAATACCGTAGACTTTTTTTTATGAGGGGGAGGGGACTCCTACGCGTTTTTCTTCCGCCATGGGGGTGTGGGACTTGAACCCTCTAACTCCCCTGGCACCGTCGATCCGCCTGGAGTGGGACGTATTGGCGTTCACACAAGTATTTCGTCATCTTGAACGAATAGCCAATACCTACCAGAAATCAGCCAAGTAAAGAAACCCCACGTACGGCATCTGATTAAGGTTGGCTAAAAATACTCCGTAGCCGTTTTAATCAAAGCCCAGAACGGTACGCCAGTCTTCTGTAAACCTAATGAAATTACTTTCCAACCGCAATATTATGACAGTACCGCCTCCTTAGGAAACACTTGAATATTTAACGAGCAACAAGACGCTGCAATATGGGCTTCATAATAAATAGGGGCTATATTGCACTTAACTTCTGCAGCACGGAGCTAAAGTTCGGTTCAGTCTAATTAATTTAAGCCGTGGTACATCCGCACCGAAGTTTTACTTTTTCCAGAGCAACATTAGTTGGCTCGTAGTTATCTCTTGGGCTCCTTTCCGCGTCCTCCAACCAATTATAATAGATAGTTCATTTTAGTATCAAACGCGGTAGAGCCGAGCTCTAGTTCGTCAAACCACCCAGGGGACGTATTGTGAACTTATTTAAAACCAGGCAAGTTCCAGGCAATTCTTTTTACAGCCGTAAACTGGATTGATATTTTTCTTATTATGACCTGCATTATGTCAAATTAATGTTATATAATGCTAAATTGCTCGCCTGCTGTTAGGTCAGAAGTATGTTTGTACTGTCACGTGACGTTACTGGCTGGAATTAGGAGATCATAATACGAAATAGCCAGGCAGTTCAGTTTACGGCGTAAACTGACTGGGATTAAGAGTTCATAATACGGCCCCAGGCGCCCCTAACAAGGCATAATGGCTGCTTCAAAACCGGGGCCGACGGCCTAACACGCACTCCGAAGCACAGAGCGATGGGTATCCGCATCTAACTTAAGAAAAGTCATTGCAAACCTGGTATCATCCTACTCCTACTAATATTATAAACGCGAAAGTTTGTGAGTGTGTTTGTATGTTTGTTACTTCTTCACGTTCAAACGGCTGGACTAATTTTGTTGATTTTTGGTATGGAGGTAGCCAACGCCCGGGATTAAGCCATAAGCTACTTTTTAATCAGAAAACAGCGGTAACACCGTAGGGCGAAATATATATATATTTATAGTTGGGTTATAAAATGGACAAGTCACCGTTCGGCTTTTTCTTTTAACTTTGTTTCCTAGATTCTGGTGAAAATGGAAGCTGTCAGTGAGGAACTCACCTCCCGGCCTCCGGTGAGGCCTTTAACCTGCAGCAGCTCAGCGGTGTGCAGGAAGCCCGAGAGCTCCTGCTGCCGCACGTGGACCTCCCCTCGATACATGAACTGGAGTAGCTGCTTCAACTCCTGGTGAGCGACGTCCTTGAGGATCACTATCGGGTGCTCGCACGGATTCGTCTGTAACAAGCAAAACCAACTGGTTAGGGATAAGACTGAACCAACAAACGGTTCGATGCGTCGCGGACTCGTGATTGGTGCAAAAATCAATCGAAGTCTCTTTCGTATTATATAGCATTCATTATGTGCATATTTATACAGTAGGTACCTATATAAAAAAAATGAAATTACATACACCACAGCATTCATTTTACTTTCATTCTTCATCTGCCGTACCCAGTATATAAACTAGAGATGCAACAGATATCCGGTTGCTATCCGGTATCCGGCCTATCCGGCCATTATTTTACTATCCGGCCGAATACCGGATAGTTGCGCACTATCCGGCCGGATACCGAATAGTGATTCTGTTTGGTATTTAACTTTGAAAAATGGTTAGTATACAAGAAAAGAACAACTAATTATCAATATGTGTTTATTAGTATTACCTTTAACGTACAATTTAATCATATGTAAAAGCCTCATTTAAAGTAGTTAAGAAATCCTATGATTTCATCTTTTCTGATTTCTTATGATGAAATTCATCATTGATCAACACAAAAAAAAACTTATCTATTCAGCAAAATAGGCGGGCGCACGTGTACTGCATACGAAATAGTTCCATACACTGACCTAATAAAACTCGTTCCTTGCCTAGAAAACGGTCCGTGCGAACCTACAATACGTAACAGGTTGAAACCTGCACGACGCGCCCGCCGCCAAACTAAAATGTAGGTATCGTTTGGCCGGCCGACTATTCGGCGGCCGGATACCGGATATTCGGCCGGTGATCAGGCCGAATATCCGGTATCCGGTATCCGGCCAAACAACTATCCGTTGCATCTCTAATATAAACGTAGGCACCAACACTCCTTATGCACAGCCAGCCGTGCCTTTTTGGACACTTTCTGACTGCTCACAAGTTTATGTAGTGCCCCATTCACTTGATTTCCTGCTAACCCTCTTCGCTCAATATCACTATCATTATATTTACTATTAGTCTTATAACAATATTTATTGCAAGGCTCTAACATTTTTAGTTTGCGAAACGACAGGTTTTATTAACGAAGTGTTTGCGTCGGTCATAATCCGTAACCAAATTACCTCTATCACACAGAATCCCCTTTCCCATTTACGCGCAGTCGTGTATAATTGAAGTTCAGTATAACGTTATGAAACTCAATCGCGCCACGGGAGCGGCGAATATACAGTACAAAAGGTACATCGGCGGAACGACGCGGAATGTGTCCTAACAACTATAAACGAGTAGGTATACATACAGTTAGCATATTCGGAAAAAGGGTGACAACGAATAAGGGCAACGAATAAGGGAATGAGGACCGTGTAATCAAAGAGCATTTTATTTGCAACATCAATAAATAATTTGTTATTGGGATCTATTTCAGTCTCTTTTCTCCCATACCTTTGCCAACTGGGTACCTTCTATTCGTATCTATCTAGGTAGTGGGGAAGACGCTGTGTAATAACGATAAATATACAACAATACAAGATGACAAGAATAAAAAAAATAGATTGGTCTATTTTCAGAAAAGAAATTATCTAGCCAGTAGATCCACTTCTTGGAATTTCGAATAGGTAGTCTGAGTACGTCAGGGGGGAGACAGTGCCTTACTTACCCCTTGACGCCACATTTTCGCGTAGACAGTAACGCCATCTAGAATGTTATCCGCTTAAACTAAGTTACGTATAGTACTTCTGAATTGACAAAGATGGCACTTTAGCTAATAGTGTCAAATTCCAGATGGAATTTACAATTAATTTTGAAAAATGCTAAAATTTTAACTAAAACAATAATAATTTTCCTTACGTAAATGCAACAATAATGATTAAGTTTATTTTAATTACATATGTACCGAATATATTATTACAGTATAAAAATTTCAATGTCATGTCAGATGTCAGATTGTGTCAGTTGAGTTCAAATTCAAATTTTACAAAATGGTATACAAAACTACGGTGTGGTGCCGCGTGCTTGTACGTTTTAAGTTTTTGCCAACTTTGTACATACGAAGTGTGTTATCCAGATAGATGGTTGAGTCGAGCTCTGTTCTCCTCCCACCTTCCTGATACCTTTTCCACCCGAGACTCAAATTCAGTTTGTTGTGTTTTGGTGCGATATAGACGCTCATTTTGTTTCGTGAAATAGACATTAGTTGGAGTACATATTTTGTAATATGTATATCTACAAATATATTATGCCGAGACGTTGTGCTTTGGGATGTACACCCACAAGTAAGTTATTTTACCGTATTTTATTAAGTTAGGTCAAGCCATGATTATAAGATAGATCGAAAAATTTCATCAATTTCATCCCCATCCCCATGGAACGGTAGGTACCAACGGTAGCGTAGGTAACCTAAGAAATTAAAACTAGGTACTGCGTACTAGACTGCACTGAACATATTCCTGCACTTCCATTCCACATCGGCTGTGCAAAACCCTGTTTTCAATACACAGCTTTTTACATGTACAAGTTACATTGATACCTATGTTGATTTAATTGTATTTTATTTTCAGAGGGTGTACTCCACGTTTTTCCAAACCCCAACAAATTCCCTGACCAGTTTAAAGCGTGGATTGGTTTAGTCGCTGGAAAACCTGAATCCAGTTTCGATTATACAAGCATGAGAGTTTGTGACAGGCATTTTGGTGACAAAGATCGCAATCGAAATAACCACTTGAACGCTCTGGCAATTCCATCACTCTTTTTGCATGGTAAGTTTAACATAAATCATGATAACTTGAGTTTGATTTCATATAACTGTTTTTATTTGTGCCCCTAATATGTGCACATACCATGTGAACATTAATATTCTATCGCTGGTGATTTTAAAATTATTGTAATACTCACGAAACAAGCACTGCAAACCGTAACATTATAAATATATAAATACCAATATTTATTTTAACTTTCAGGCAATGATGATGTTGTGCAAGTACCATCTGAACCAGACGTCTCAATAGGTACAACATCCGATCATGCTTTAGGTCAATCCCAACTGTCCAACATTGATCTGCTGACATCAGGTATGTTTTGTTTTATGTTCTATACGTAATATTTATAGTGCAATGTGCACTATGCAATGATGAAAATAAATTGGCATTATTTTTTAATTTTCAGGCAATGTTGATTATGCAAGAGTACCATGTGAACCAGCTGTCTCAAAAGGCACCACATGCGATCAAATCATACGTCAATCTCAAACACATCATAAAGAAATGCAAAACATGTAGGAAAAATGTCATAAGCACGGAAAGCAATGAAAATAATGCATACATTAGAGCAAAAGAATATAGTTGTACTAAAAAGTGGTTGTGTTATCCCTCCAAACAATTGGAAGAAAGCTTTCATGAGGTGCAAAAAATATGTATTTCAATTTTAGAAAAAGATGTACCAAAAGTAGGATTGAAAAATACTATAAAAATGTATGTTGACATATTTGTAAATTTCCCTTTTGAATGTTTAAAACATAAAAGCAATTTATGTAAATATTTTGTAAATATTACCATAAATGTTATTGTATATAGTTGGTGCAGAAGCATCAATAGGATTTTATCTGGAAAGCTCACATATAATGGGAACGACGAAATTAAGTTAGAAGCTCAGGCCTATTATAATAAAAATAAACACAACAAAATCAATAAATAAATTACTAATAATATATTCGTTTTTTTACGCTGCATTCTAAAGTTTTCTGTTTTATAAGCATTTTGCAACAATACAAGTTCCTACCTACATAAATGTCTATAAAACTGAAAACTTTGGGATGCATTCTGAGCCCTATATTTTGATAACTATCTAGGTATAAGTAGGTTGGTACCTATACATCAGGTATACCTATATGAAGGTATCTATAGATAGGTACCTATGTAGCTATGTATATACATTAGTTCAACGGATATTCTAAGAGATGGCGCCACGATTCATTATGGGTGTCAAAAAATCTCGCAAGAGGGCTCTCTTTTCCCGTATATATTACTTTACTCTTTGGAGTACGTTTCAAGAATTGGATGATCCGAAAGAAAAGGAAGTTAATTCAGCATTTTAGTATTTCGGGATTTGATCCCTACTTACCATAAGCTACAAAAAAACGGGTGTTTTTCGTAGTAAAAAAAATATGTAGGTACTCAAACATGTTTCACTAATATAAAAACCGCCCAGTGCGAGTCGGATTCGCGTACGAAGGGTTCCGTACCATTATCTATAAAAACGGCGAAAAAATCACGTTTATTGTATGGGAGTCCCCTTAAATACTTATTCTATTCTGTTTTTAGTATAACAATGTGTTGTAACAGCGGCACCAAAAATACATCTGTGAAAATTTCAACTGTATCACGGTTCATAAGATACAGCCTGGTGACAGACAGACAGCCAGACGGACGGACGGACCGACAGTGGAGCCTTAGTAATTGGGTTCCCGTTTTAACCTAAAAATCACGATACGGAACCCTAAACATCAATAGAGAAACTTATACAATAGCATTCCAACCGTACCTATGCAACTCCAACAAAGTCATCCGTGAGATGCAGCATACTTCACCTCAGACCCTACACACAGAATCGATTGCGTCTAGACGCGCGACTCATAAGGACTGAATATAATATGTAATCAGCTACCTAAAAACCTGCGTACACACCGGACCTACGAACGTCAACGAATGTGTTTCCCTAGCCTTCGTTGATCCTATTTCGACTGAAAGTTAACGAGCGCTTGTTTGCGTTCGCCCGTAACCACCGCGTGGCGAAAATAAATAAAATGTATTGGTGAATTATTGTTACATTTAATTTTAACGTAACCGTTTGACCGAACTCAGTGCGGACGGGTGTACCAAAGTACCGAAAGAACGCTCATAAAGCGTGGCGTAGATAAGTAAATATTGATACTTGTTTCATTGTATGATCTAATTATCGTTTTCTGAAACCTTCAATTGTATTTGGACGTCCTTTCAAACACCTTTAAGTATGCGTCAACAAATGCCGAACGTTTTCGTTGGCGTTAGCTGGACGCCCGGTGTGTACGCAGCTTAACTGACGCACTCGCTCCCCGATCGCCCAGCTGCCGTTGCCAAGGTGACAGACCCCCACCTGATATCCCTCTCGCAACCCCAGACAGAGTGGCTTCTCTTCGAATAAAACCAGGACCGAACGATTCACTTTGAAATTAATTAGCCGTTTCACTGCTTCGTTTAACATTGCAGTGGAAAAAGAAAATCAACTACTAATTTTGATAGTAGCTTTAGGTAGGTACATATTATTATAAGTAAAGAAAAGATAATGAGCCTCGAAACACATTATCGGATGTATATCACTTTTTCGACTGACTGTACTTTGCACGTGCGGTCGAGTTCACTACTACTAAAATTAAAAGCGGTGACTCGACCGCATGCGCGAGTTTATGGCGCCCGAGATAGCAACCAACTCATTGAAAAGTTTCCACATGACGTATCGTAAAAAATACTATATATAGTAAGTTTTAGTCTAATTTTAATAAAATACATATTTGATGACCTAAGCAAAGGATAAATTACTTATTAACGTAGACGTGAGTATGGAGAAAGCAGTATTTTAGAATATTTCCAGCTAATTAACGATCAAATTGACATTACTTTTCAGAATATATTGGAAGTCAGCACCATGAAATCCGATTTGAGATCATTCACAAACAAAGAAAATTCACACTTACAAGACTTGATCTACTTGATCAAACAATGCCTAAATAATAGTCAAGTGCCGCGGGACAACTAAGCACAAAGGAATTTAAAACTACCTAAGTTTTCGTTCAAGAACTAAGGACCAATAAAAAACATTATTTGTAAGCACAAAATGATAAATGAAAGTGACTTACTTTAGGTGATGTACCTGGAGCAAGATGAGTGCGTGATCTCTAACAACAGAGGATGTAATAAAAATTCGCGGGCTTTCCACCCACAGCGTTCGTAGACAACGCGCATGCGCCCCTCCCCCCCCACTTTTGGGAGGGCGCGACGCAATATATTGGTAAAGCAGGAATACAAATCCATAATAACGCATAGGTGTACCGTGATATCGACACAATTTAGCTCAATCAAATCAGAACTTGCTAAACAGCTTACAATAATTAATAAGAGGTAGTGACAATGGACATTGTTTTTTTTTAGCTAGTGATTGCAAATCCATTTCGAGCTACGAATAAGGTACCTATATTTCGAGTAATACTCGCTGATCACAAAACAACCGTTTTTATTTAAAATTAATTCCTAATGTCGGATATTTGTGAACAAATATGAATGAACTTGATTTCTGCAAATGACGTCACCATCGGCATTATGTTAAAATTATCTAAGCCTTACCCACCCAAAAAAAGTTAAATCTGTGCTAGAAAACTAAAATATTCAAATTAGTTTCTTATAATGGTGTATATTTTAAGAAAATGATGTAAAAAGTATTGGTCAGAAACTGTAAACAATGCCCATTGTATTTCCTATGAATTAAATACTATAAAACATTATATATTTGTTATAAAAATTTGTTGTAGTAGGTACCTATAGTGCGACGGCTCAGTCCTCGCCCGCGGGGTACAGGGGCGTTGGGGGTGTGATGTCAAATAGATAAATTATTGATATTCCTTCCTATACGCATCTGCGTATAGTCAAGTTGAGTTACTGGTTGTATTGTATAGTGACGTCGACAGACGATCTATCCTTTGTAATTAGACCAATACCACAGAATACCAATACAATGCAAATTGAGTGCAGCCCTATCCTAGCTCCTATGGTTCTGATTACAGCCCTACGCACACAGATATATATTATTGGCTCTGTATCTGTAGGTAACTATCACTATGGCAAGTTCGTATAATGACGAAATCCGATATAGTGATGGACAAGGGGGGATGGTAGTTTCCTTTGTTATGAAATCAATAATTTGACAAGGTACAACCTACACATACGTACCAAGACCTACCTGGGGGCGAACCATGAACTTATTGAAAACCAGGCAAGTTTTCCAGGCAATTCTTTTTACGGCCGTAAACTGGATTGTTCTTTTTCGTAATGTGACCTACCTGCTATTAGCTCAGAAGTAGGATTGACTGTCACGTGACTTTACTGGCTGGCATTAGGAGTTCATAACACGAAATAGCCAGGCAGTTCAGTTTACGGCGTAAACTAACTGGGATTAAGAGTTCATAATACGGCCCCTGGGTTGTAATACTGGCTGAGTTGCGGTATTATATTGTCTAAAACTTACGCGTTATATATGTATTATATTTATATGGTGGGTAGCACAACTTATACAGAGCCCACCGGAAATTATAAACCTATTAACAATTTTTGTATTCACACCAAAAATGAAAAGGTATTATTATGTAGTATGCATTATGCAAAACAGTAAACAACAAATGTACAATGAGCAGTTTCACACCTTAATACCGATCCCATTCAGACCACTTTGGCATGGACAGAAAGATTTGAAGTAGTGTAGACCGAAAATTATGCCGCGTTACTCATAAAAAAAAAACTATGTCACAACCTGTCTAGTACTACAGGAGCGTTACTAATAATAACCTGTTTGCAAATTGCAAAAATTATCGAGCCGTCTTCAAATTCCACATAATTGGGGATTTTGTCATAAATTCTCTCTCACTAATTGGCAGTTGCTCGGCAACGGACTTACAAGCTAGGATAGATTTTAGGGACCTCGTTACCACTGGGCCATCCTAGAGTACCCTAGGGGTGTAATGAAGGGAGATTTGATGAAACTCCGCCCCTAATGGGTGAAAGGGAAAAATAAGTATAAAAATAATTTTATTAAAGCTAAAATGTAGATATTTTATTTGAAAATGTCCTTCAAACGAAATTTAAGTTCATACGTATTGAAGTAATTAATTATTCTTGAAAAATCATTATACCCACAGCGGTACTTAGGTATGAGTGGGGCGGTATGATGAGAATTCTGCGGAAAAAGGTAATCCCAGAATTATTACTGATTCTGTTCTGGAAATTCTTTCAGTGACTCAAATCGAAATGAAACAGATTATTTTTATCTCGGGAAAAATATCTCTACTCTACTTTCACTTATATAGAAATGTATATATTATGAGTATAGATGATTATTATTATAATAATAGATGAGTTTTCAAATCATGTATACTGTTAACAATATTTGTACTATGTACAATATTTATTAAGAGATGACGAACTGCAGTGCGATGACGGCGTCAGTCGTCACGCACGGCTTCCAGCCTAAAGATGACACCTAATCTTATTCTGTCACGTATGTACTGTAAGAAATGATGGAGATACAGGTAGCCTCGTGTGGTGCTACACCTAGGACATCATCAGAGAGATGCCATGACGTCGGTATGGTGCTACGCCTGTGACGTCATCAGCTACGCCATGACGTCAGTGCCGCGCCGTAGTCATCCCAGCGCTACGCGAGGGGAAGATGCGGGGAAGGACGGCATTCCTATTCGAGCTTTCCTTTTGAATGAACGTGTGTCGATGGTCAATCGAATTACAAAGTGATTGTAAACCTTAAACTTAGTCGCCTTATTTCAACATCTCTAACAGTTCAGAAGTGGGATAGGGCGAATTTTCTTCGCTATCCCAAAGAAAGGATAACCCGTCCCACGAGAAAATGGAAAGAAATTCCCGAGAGCGGCATCGTAGTGTGCGTCGATCTCGTACCGCATCTGGAGAGCGGTATCGTGATGCGCAGCGATCCAAACGAAAAAGAAGAGTTGACTCGGAATCAAGAATTGACAATTTGGAACGGATGCTACTGAAATTAATCAGATCAAAGAAACCTGGGCAAGATTCCGCTAGTGACATACGTGATGTCAGAACACCGCCGCCACTGCAGAAGGTCAGCCGGGTGCGTGACGAAGCTGAGGACACGGTGGCAACAGAAGTGGAGCAGAACGCACCGGGCACAACGGCGCGGGCGCTGCCAGCATTGCAGCGCGCGGCCGATGCTGCAGGTGCTGTGCCAACACGAGCGGAGCAGATCGCACCGGAGGTCGTGTATGCTGCCTCGCCTGGACCGAGCACGGTCGGGCCCATGGTTTGGTCGTCAAGTCAAGGTTATGTAAACAAATTATTATCGGGTTCAGAGAGTATTCCCAGCTTTACAGGTAATATTGAGAAAGACAATATGTCTGCACAAGTTTGGATAAAGCGGTTAGAGTCTTTGGCTAAAATATTTTGTTGGGATGAACGCTTTTTGATTCATCAGATGACATCTAAACTGTCTGGGAATGCACGGTTATGGTTCGATTCACTACAAGAAATAGATTTCAGTTGGCTAGAATGGAAAACTGAACTTATCAACAATTTCCCTGAGGGTCGTGGAATAGCTTCGAAGTTATATGATTTTGTTACTGTTAAACGTGCAAATAATGAAAGTGTTTTAGATTTTTATTATAAAAAGCTTTCTCTGGGCAAACAATGCGATCAGCCGGACCATGTTGTTGCAGACGTGATCATTTTTACGTTGAACGACTCATTGTTAAAGGCAGGGGCCCGAGGGGCAGTGTGTCGTGGTACTAGAAGCCTATTACAATATTTAACCGATGCCGCGGGCGATACTAGTGTTGCTTATCAGGATAAAGTCAGCGACGACGTACCCAATGTAAACAATGCTGGAGTCGCCCGGATGCCTAAGCACCGGGATGACGTAACCTGTTATAGGTGTGGTAAGAAGGGTCATTTTGCTTCACAGTGTTCTAAAAGTGATTCCCCACGCTGTGACCGTTGTTTAAAATTTGGCCACATAATGAATGACTGTAAAGAGAGCACAATGCTCTAATTGTAACCGAGAGGGCCACGATGGGGAGCATTGTATTTGCGCATAGAGTCACGTCAGCAATCATTCTAAATATTATTTAGTTTATCAGTTATTTGTTGATTATAGAAAGTATCACAAAAGTGCTAATTTTAACCATGTTACTGGGAACATAATATTTTAATTTTGATTACGCAATGATATAGTAACAGTAGATGGACTTTACAAATTCACGCGAATGGAATATAATAGCGTCATTGCAGATGTAAAATGACGTGGTTTGGAATTTTATTCAGAATCAGATACTGACTGTGAAGTAGATGTAAGTGAAACAGGCTGGTTAAACCACAGTCCTGTCATATTTTATTGTATGCACCTTGTTCTTTTTTATATTAACGATAATCGATACAGTATATAAGAGTAAACTCTAAACTAGACGTTGTTTTTTATTTTAATACGCCAGCAAAATCACATTATTGTTTGCAAAATCATAATAATTATAATAGTCTATTCCGTTATGACCGGCTTAGTGAGGGCTGCAATAAATCAAAAGCTCATACCAGACATCAGGTCGACTCAGCGTATAGGTAACCAATTTGGCTAAGACCAGCTCTGTTGTAAGATAGCCAGTGTCAGTAAGATTCAAAGTATAACCATTAACCAGCTCAGGTATGACCATCTCAGTTAGGATCAGTAAGATTCAGTTTATAACCAGTTCGGTAGAGTAAAATTTGTGAGGTTGAAGTAAATAATACAACACCAAAATGTTGCTGTGATCTCGTAAACTGGATCAGTAAGACTCAGTTTATGACCAGTTCGGTTAAGACCAGTTAGGTTTGAGATCATGGACCATGGGTCAATGTGTGAAGTTTAATTGACCCCAGATGCTACTGTGATCTCGTAAACTGGATCAGTTAGACTCAGTTTATGACCAGTTCGGTTAAGACCAGTTAGTTAGGTTTGAGATCATGGACCATGGATCAATGTGTAAAGTTTAATTGACACCAGATGCTAATGTGATCTCGTAAACTGGATCAGTTAGACTCAGTTTATGACCAGTTCGGTTAAGACCAGTTCGGTTTGAGATCGAGAACCATAGATCAAGGTGTAAAGTTTAATTTTTGACACTAGAAACTGGTCTGTCGCAATTCAGTTTGGTTAAAACCAGTTAGGTTAGAGATCATGAATCGTGGATTATTTGTTTAGTTTGCTAAATTTCGTCGTCAGTTCGTAATAGTTCGTCGACAGCTTGCCGAAGAATGTTTTTTTTTTGTTTTAATGCCTGTCAAATGATAATACGGGGTCGTATTATTTCTCAGGATGGCCGAGTGTAAGAAATGATGGAGATACAGGTAGCCTCGTGTGGTGCTACACCTAGGACATCATCAGAGAGATGCCATGACGTCGGTATGGTGCTACGCCTGTGACGTCATCAGCTACGCCATGACGTCAGTGCCGCGCCGTAGTCATCCCAGCGCTACGCGAGGGGAAGATGCGGGGAAGGACGGCATTCCTATTCGAGCTTTCCTTTTGAATGAACGTGTGTCGATGGTCAATCGAATTACAAAGTGATTGTAAACCTTAAACTTAGTCGCCTTATTTCAACATCTCTAACAGTACCTACTCGTAAAATTCAGAATTATTCGTATTACACACACAAGCTGTGACACTAGTGAACTTACGTATTAGTATCTACAGTATTAGCTACAGCTGGGTGCAAAGGCATTAAGGGATGAATAGAAACGAGACAAACTTCTCGCCCACTCCCTACGGCTCCCACGCAGTTCCATCTAGGTACATCGCCACTTCTTCAACGTAACTGCTCCTAGTATGGACAGCAGGGATAAGATTTTCCATTTTGTCCCTATTCCCTATTCCACTCACACCATAGAATACCATGTAGAAATTGTATGAAAGCATTAGTTCAAATGTAATTTTTAAGTTGCTAAGTAGGCAGTTTCCTATGTATAATATCCTTGTAATTTTAGTGTATGAATTATGATTGTGACTAAGATTTCAAGGTGATAAGGCAGGCCCTGCATGACTCCAATAAATTTAGGAAGTTTTACGTTACGTTTTAGTAAACTGTTTTTTTTTCGTAGATGTCCTGACCATTAACTAGGATTCTTTACCTGGAAAATAAGAAACTAGGACGACGACGGTTCCATAAACACCTAGACTCCAAGTAACGCCTGGTCGTTTAGCTACTGTATCTCATTACGACGACGTAGATAATGGTGAAAAGTCATCCGTTAGATTTAAAAGCTTATCAAGTTTTTAGTAGAAACACAGCAGTAAGCTCGCACAAAACATGCAACGGGTCTAACAATATCATCTTTCACAGACGGTGACTTCGATCGTACCTCGTGAACACCCTCTCGGAACCAGCGGATGCATTCTTGAGGACTTCGTCGTAATGTTATTCGAACCAGGAGATCGACTTACTCATGGGAAATACGGAACCGGCGAAGTGTATGATTTTATTTTCGTATCGTTCCAATGGAAAATATGGTAAATATATCAGAGGTACGGTATGTTAGGTTGACGAGGATTACTGTAGGCCCTTTTACGAGTAGAATACGAAGCAGGAGGTCGCGGATCAAAATAAGTCCAGCCTTTTGGAGATTAGCCTGAACAAACGGACCGACAAAATTATAAAACATGTGTTTTGTCTGTAGGTACCGTATAAATTTTCTATGTGTAGTAGTTCTATGTGTAAATGTTCTATGTTTTCTATGTGTAGGTACCGTATAAATATTCTAAGTAGAAATGTGTTTTATTGGCATTACAAACGTACAATCCAATTTTATTTATTTGTTAGACTAATGTTTCCCAACCGTTTTTGCCTGGATTATAAAAACAAATCTCATATTCCTATCTCATATCTCTCCCCTATATTTTTCTTTAGCGCAGTTTTGTCCATCATAGTCCATTGGCATTGACAGGTAGGTATTTTGAGAAATTGTTTTATTGTATATTTGAAGTGCGTGATATAACAAAATGTGGTAAAGCGTAGTAGTAGTTCGGCCGATTGGCACTAGGCGCGAATAAATCTGTGTGTAAGGCCGGCCGTACACGGACTGGTCGAGCAGTTAACGACTGAGCAACGTACACTGACCGCCCGAACGGTCGGCGTCGATTGCTCGAGCGGTCGGTTGTTGACTGCTCGAGCTGTCGCTACCAACCGCTCGAGCAGTTGATTTTCTACCTTAGATTAAAATATCCGAACAATTCATGCCCGCCCCTAAGATCTCTCTACGCCCTCCCAGGTTGGCACGCACCACCGGTTGGGAAGTCCCGTGGTAGACATGTAGGGCCATAATTTCCGCACGCTATTTAATAATTATGAATATGTGGCCGGCAACAATGAAGCACGTAGAAAAAACTGTAGAATTACCACAAACTGCCAGACACGATTGTAACGCTAGCCGCAACCCATGTTTGTTTTCATTCATACTTTGAGAACTGTAAATTATCTACCCCACTCCCCTACACAATTATAATATTGATGCAATGATGATGATAAAACGTATTCACGGTAACATTAAGTTTCATGTACGCCTCCAATTCATCTGTTTCATGTACGCCTCAAAAGAATCGCATAGACTTTATGCCATTCATTTTTTAAGAACTGCAAATTATCTGCCCCGCGCGGAAAGCAAAAGGCACTTGTGTGTCGTGTGTAGCACGCGAGGGAATGAAAGACTCGAGTGTAGCACCCGGGGGCACAAAGTTGCACTTATACGCGTACCTTTCAGGAAAAACCAAGTCTCTTTTTTATATTTCATAGTAAAGGACAATGAATTTAACTAAAAATAACCTGTCTAGACGAGTTAACTGAAGCTAGTGAACACTTGAGCAGGTATTTCAATGAGACTGAATATATAGATGTAAATGAAAATATTCACTCTGCCCTTTTTATCGTTATGTTACGTAAATTCCACGGAGCTTATTGATTTTTGTTTCAACTAAGACTATGACCACAGATTACTACATAATTATAAGACTTCGTTACATCTGAATCGAATATAAACGGAACCCACCCATAAACACATCTCTATGACGCAGAAAAGGGCTTCCTTCTTATTACGCAGCATCGTTTGGAGGGTTATCGACGCGACGCGACGGCCCGTGGGCGTAATCTTTCCTACTGAATAGTTAAGGACGCGTTCTCAAATCTGACATAATTAGCTGTTGTTCGTCCCGATTTTGCGCCCAAATGTATCCAAATCAAGCAACACTAACAATTGCCACAGATATATTACTTGTTTATCTGCAAAAAGCATTGAAAATATAATAAAAAATCATGTTTTTAGTATTGTACTGACGCTTTCCCATCGCCTCTTCAAACAAAATTTGCGAAAATGGGTTGTGTTAAGGATATTTTTTCTGCATTTATGTACCTAATTTTGTTTGTTTAAAAATACCGAAGGGTAGCCGACATAATCACCACAAATTGCTTGCAAAAAAACCACAATTCCAAAAATATCCTTAGAAATAAGTAAAAAATCCCGTCACAACATTTTCATTTGTTTTGCTATTATGCGTGAATCTTAACGCGTGGCACTAAGGATTATGTTAAACACTTTGACAGAGACCCAGACCTGACGTTCTCATCAAGGGTCGTCACATGCACATCGTAGTGGTGTCAACGCCGCGATCTCGTAATTCTGTAGTATATTCTTAAAAAAGAGGTTCTCCCGCAGTATTATTCTAGCTGTGGCATTATGTTTTTTTTACTATAATTATAAAGCAGAAGACAACATGAAACGCCTCAAAATTGAATAAAGCAAATTAGCTTAACCTTGTACTTGGGGCGGACATTATCCCCGCTAGGCTATCATCACTACCACCTGTTTACACCAGATTTTAGATACATGCGTAACTCAGTGGGTCGAGGCATACTGAGTTTCATTACTATCGAGGTAACAATTCCTAATGAAGATGAATTATTGGACAACCAAGTTTCTACCCAACAATGGATTTCCTTACATCAGAAGAGGAGATACAGGAAAATATCGTCCAACCAATATCGGGATATTGGCCGGCCAATCAGCGCGACGATTTAAGTACTTCAAGATATACACACCGATTTAGCAAGGTACTCCAACAGGTACTACGAGTACCAGTAGCGTGCCGGAAGACACAGAGCTTGGATATCTACCTCCGACGACAACAACACTTTTTAGAGCAATTGATGACTCAGCAACATAGAATTTATTTAAATTACATTTTGGCTGAATGATGTCTTGCAAAATTTGATCCCGATCGTCATCAATTACCATAAAATAATGGTGTAAACAGGTGGATTCACTCATTAGTCGTCGAGGATACTCACAACGAGCCGTTTTAATGAAGGCTTTGTCACGCCTGAAAAGCTAAGCAAAGGTAAAAAAAAGTAGGCCCGAATGTGGAGGTGAAATATAGGACGAAATAAGAGCTATTAAAACAAAATATAATTAGAGTCGAATATGACATACATGTATGTGAGATATATGTGGGACGAAAGCAGATTATTTCGTGTAGTGCAAACATCCGTAGGACGAATGTGGATTAAATCGTTTGGACTGATGTCCATTCCCATGAATTGGTGGAATGACCAGATTTGAAGAGAGATCTAATATTATGTAAATTTAGTCCGTAGATCAGATATGTTTATTTTGTTAACAAGTTTCGTGAATATACTTCGGATGACGCCAAAAACAATACCGATTATGTGACTGAATCGTGGAGGCTGTTCTCCAGTCTGCGTTACAGTCGATGGCTCATCTAGGTTGCAACCGGCAATATTATAGCTAACTGACCCTGTTTTTAACTTGCATGCAGTCGATATATGCCAACCATAGCAGAGACAGCAAATAGATAATGTCAACCATAGCAGTGACAGCAAATATAGTAGCAGGTGAACCAATAGAGATGAGATTCAACTGGCAGTCTCCACACGTCAGGTCTGTCTTGTGAGGGCCTAAGAGCAACGTTTACAGTACTACTTACAGTATGTTATAGACTATTTTACTTTTATCATAAATTAGTAAGTGTTGTAAATTGATTTGTCTGTTTTTTTTACTCAATCATGCCAGCCTAAGTTTAGTAAATCTGGATTAAAATCCGTTTAGTAGCTATTGGCAATAAATTGGCATAGAAACTATTTATAAGGCTTAAAATGCAGTATATGAGTACTAGAACATAATGTAAGAGTAAAGGTGGGTAAGCAGAGGTAATAAGCTGTGTTTGTTGGTTTGTCCTTCTTTCAAACAGCGACTGAGCATTGGATTGACATATTTAGTATAGAGATAGACAGAGGACTGGAAAATTACATCTGTAGGCTACTTTTACCTAGAAAATGTAATTTTTGTTGCATAAAATTGTCAATGTTGGTGAAATCCTGGGAAAAAAGAAAGTTAGACAACAATTTTTTTATTTATTTCATTGGTTGAGCGTAGGGCACTCAGTCCATTTTAACAAAGAAAATAGTCATGCATGTTGGGCTTGTTATAATTTAGAAAGCTAATTTCAAACACACTATTAAGCTTCTGGACCAAATGCAGTGCCATCTTTCTTGACTGTAGCTTAGGGTGGACACTTCATTCTCAAAAGTTACTCAAGCCCACAGAAAAGACACAACACACTCAAACGTCATACAAAATCCCGATCCTGCTATCTCCCTTTAATTGAGAGTGCTCTTACTTCTAGGATATTAATGTGGGTATTCAATGACGGTAGCCAAAGTCTAGACCAAAAGATGCAATTGGCAAGATCATTTTACATGGAATTAAAATGATACAAATAAATGAATTGAAAATGAATGCATATAAATAAGTGACAATGATGTCATCTTTGTTATACTTGCTACAGGGCAACTTTGATTCTATTAGGTATTTACTTTACATCCAGCAAACAGTTTTATTAGGTACCGAATTACTTAACTGACTGGTCTATACAGACCATGTAACAATTAAACATCTATTGTGTCTGTCATTGGTTACTCAAAGGGTTAATTGACAGCTTTAAAATAATAACACTATGAGGTTAGATTACTAATGTCTTATTTGTGATGACCTCTTTACAGATAAATCATCTTGGTTCTGGTAATTCCGGTAAATTCTCCCTTTACAACACCCACCATATTCTTAGTACAGATCACCACCTCTAAAAGTTTATGATACTAGCATGAAACGGACACTGGCAGAATTGTGACAACTAGCCACAAAAGCCATAATCAAGAAGTCAAGTCAAGATTACTAATGTAGTCCAGGTTGGCAGAATAATTTTACTACAAGAGAAATTATGTTATAGTGTACTGATTTATTTCCCAATTTACAATTAGTGAAAACTACGGTGAGAGTAAGCGAAATTGACACATGACCCTAAATAAACTCATTAGCTAATAAATCTGAGAGTAGATGTTTAAATATTTTCTGTACATTGACACAATGCTATCCACATGATTGTTTATTATCATGTAAGTTCCATTGCTTTTGTTATTTCTAAAGCAGACAATCCCATTTACTTTTGAAATTTACCTATTTTCTATTATAAATAATGCACCAATAGGCATAATATCAACATGAATAATCATAAAGGTATCTACAAAATATATAGGTAAAAGTATTTCTTACTTGCAGCCAATAAATAATAGGTATCCAATACTAAACATAACTAGCCACAATGGCATGCATTGTCTCAGTATGATTCAATTCAGTAATAGATAGGTACCTACCTATCTATCTACACACTGAACTCCTTACTTTATCAAGTCAGACCAAATAGCAGGCATCAAAGGTTGAACATTCAGTAGGTACATTTTACAAACAATCATGACTAGACTGACAGCGCAGCGTCGCCTGCATGCCTATGGTTGTGCTGGGGGAAAATACGGAGAAATATAATGAGAAACAATGACTCATACCTTGAACAATTCCTTGAAATATGGGCTGCATACCGACAGGATCAGTTTGTGAGCGTGGACGTACTGCCCTCCGGCCGCTAGAGTCACGTCGACCAAGTCTTCTCCCTCCAGCAGCGCGTGAAAAGACTGCGACAAGTTGGAGTGGAAGTCATTCCATCTCAATGAAAACTGCTCGGGCATCGCCATCGTAAGATACTGTTCCCACTAAACACACAAAAAACACCGCCAACGTCCTTCTAAAGCTGCCAGCAACACTTTCAGACTTACTACGCGTCCCTGTGATAATACATCACTGAAAACGCAAACAAGTATAACTGCCTACGTATACGTTTAGAACTCGCCAATCTACCCCCTCATGTTTATTAAACTAACGCATCACAGCTACGCTACCTTCAATACTTTGACGTGAATCTTTTAATATTAGCTGGCATCGCAATTTGAAGCGATAAATAACAAAATGTCGCTTGGTTTGTTCACGAATTCTTCACAATGCACCGTTCATTGTCCGACAAACAACGTACATGTCAGAAAGTTCAGAAACAATGAATGAAATGAAAACTGAAATTGTGCGAAATTAATGTGAAAAAAAATTTTCAATAAGTTAGATAAATAATTTGATTTTTTTATGGTTAATTACCCCAATTTCATTTATATTAAAATTAATTTATAATTTTATTATGTAGTACGGTACCGACGTATTTAATTTATATAAAAGAAGCAATGAGCATAGACAATTTATTTTTTATTTGTGGATAACCAACTCCAAGTCAATTATTTAGTAGTCTGTGGCTATGTTTACTAGGTACGTTCTAGTCTGAGATTTTTTACCTGTAGTAGGTAGTTAGGTAGGTTACCTACCTCTATAAGCCTTCCTGCGGATGATCAACACCGACGACAGACATAATATCTCACAAACTTGTGCAGGGAGGCTTTTCCCAAGCACCAGGCGATTACGTAAGTATGTATAGGTAGGTACCTACCTACTTAGTTACCTACATAAGTTCAGTTCAGTTTTGTACCTCTACCTACTGCAGTCAATTTAAATCAACAGAGTGTATTCTTTGGTGTTCTAATATTTCATGCCTTAATTCTCTTGCTTTCTATTCTGTACCTACGTGTGTTTATCAGCTCTCCGTAACGCCTGACAAAAATTAGTGCTGCCGTGTATCATTATTGATACTGGCAAGAAAAAGCTGATTTTCTTGGCTTCGCACAGTTTGTGCTTAGTCTAATGTATTTACATAGGTACTTACGTATTTTCTTATTTTCACAATCTTTAAGCAATCCTAGTTATCAAATTAATTATTTACATAGTCAAATTAAGGATTCAGTAAAGTGGTGGAAGTTTTACTGAAACTGCCTGTCCTGGGAGTTTTGGAAAAAATGCAAAGTGACACGCTATTTGGGTTTATATCATTTGCCTATACTCGTGCACGTGAGCGATCACTCAATGATTAATAAGTTCACGAATATTACACAAACACTCGCAGAAACACAAGTTTGTGAAATAAAAAAACAAATCTTAAGTCTCACTATCGGATTCCCACCAAAACTTAAAAAAAAACAGCTTGATGTGCTGTCAATCAAAATGTGCTGTGAGATGCACCTAGCTAGTTGTCATTGTCAATGTCAAAGAGGCAGGCATCAGAAGCCAGAGGCAGTCAACGTCAGTCACGTCACAAATTATAATAAATGCACGGCTGGCTGACGGCAGAGTGCATGCACAGCTCAACAAAACAAGGCTCGACGTGCCGTTGTTGTAGGTAATAGAATTTGCTGTTTTAATATTCATTTTTAAATTAAGGTTGATTAGTTTATTGACCATGCTAACGAAGTGTAGTTTGTGAACATAAACCTAGCAGCATGTGGCGTATCGACATCGTGGCAGAACTGTAAAGACGTGCTACATATCATTCACACTGTCTAGGTATATTGTTAATTATACCTACAAATAAAGAAGCCGAACAATGTCGAGCCCATACGATTTGGAGGCCGAAAACAAGGCACAATTTGTCAAAAAAGTATTAAGTGCCTTATTCTACGCCGTGTCCTCATTTATGATAACAGTGGTGAATAAAACGGTACTAACGACCTATGCTTTCCCGTCGTACCAAGTGCTTGGGCTGGGTCAGATGATGGCGACTATCTTAGTCCTGTGGATCGGGCGCCGCGTGCAGCTGGTGCAGTTCCCGCCGCTGGACGGCGGCGTGGCGCGCCGGATTTGGCCGCTACCGCTTATTTACCTTGGTAACATGGCAACCGGCCTCGGCGGCACCAAGGAGCTAAATCTACCAATGTTCACTGCCTTGCGTCGTTTCAGTATACTCATGACAATGATCTTAGAAAAGATCATACTCGGAGTTCAAGCGTCCTGCTCAGTACAAGCTAGTGTCGTGGCTATGGTAGGAGGAGCGATAATAGCCGCGGCTGATGACGTTACCTTCTCCTGGACAGGCTACATTCTAGTCCTACTCAATGATGCTTTTACAGCCGCTAACGGAGTGTATATGAAGAAGAAGTTGGATTCCAAGGAACTTGGCAAGTACGGATTGATGTTTTACAATTCACTTTTTATGATAATACCTGCTTCAATAGTCGCCTGGGTTTTGGGTGACTTGGAAAAATCAGCTGCTTACGAACATTGGGATGACCCATTGTTTTTGACGCAGTTCCTGATGTCATGTGTAATGGGCTTTGTATTATCATACAGTGTGATGCTGTGCACACAGTACAACAGTGCATTGACCACAACAATCATAGGAAGTCTGAAGAATATTCTTGTCACCTACCTCGGTATGGTTATTGGGGGAGATTATGTATTCTCTTGGCTGAATTTTATGGGGTTGAACATCAGTGTGATGGGTAGTCTTGTATATACGTACGTCACCTTCAAGCGTAAACCAGCACCCGCCTATGTGCTCATCAACAATGCCAAAGTGGACACGGTATAGCAGACACTGGAAAAATACCGAACGCACAAGAAGCAGTTCATGCCGCTTCAGATTTATGACTATAGCATCATTTAATGAACTGCATTGCCAAAGATGAACTGACAGTATTTGTGAGAGTGGTGAGGTGTGCTGGGTAAAACATATATATATTTTAAATAATAATAGTATAATATTTATTGATCTATAAATTCAGGGTACACCATTACTTATATATATATTGAAAAAGGAGCAATACATTTAAAGAATACATGTCAGTAAGTGAGGTCCTTTACCTTGTACTAGTATTAACTGTGTTACAGGGCACAGGACATTCCCTAAAACAAGGTACAATAGGTACAATGTTATTTGTTAAATGTTATTTATTTATTTATAATAATATAATAAATTACAAAAACAAGGTATGCTAAATGCTAATGCCATTAAAGAACATTAACCATTCACATTGTAGGACAACTGTATTGAGTTAGAGTGATATTATATGTGATAACTTACCCTTATCCAGTGAAAAATCATGCGCTAATGTTATCAAGTGATGTCAGTATATTACAAAGTCTTTTTACTAACAAGTGGACTGTGAGAGTGTAATCTTTTTGTAGGAACAATAATTTATTAGACAAGACCCAGTGATCCTAAACATTAAAAAACATTATGATCCTGTAAATCATACCTAGTGTTGCGGGATCATCACTGAAGATTCCATAGTGTGACACTCATTGGGAAAACCAATGCAGTATTACTAGTACTCCGAAATCAATGTGAAATTCGCGACAAATAAAATCATAGAAATAATTTGTATCATTGATCCTTGATATCTATTTAATTTCATATGAAGCGAACAAAATGTCGAGTGATATAAATGACCCAGTGAACTTAAAGGGCAGTTCTGTTGATTGTAACGAGCAAATCATACAAATATGATAAAACCATCTCATTTGCGGAGCAGAACTAGGAAACTAGTGTTTGTCCCAGTTTTTATTTCTGTAATCTACTCTGTAAATTGTAATATAAAAATATAGGTACCTAATCAAAAATCATCATTCTAGTAATGTTACTCATATACAATTTTATAAGTAGGTAGGTATAGTAATACATATTAACATAGTTATAATAATTTTACTGTTGTGTACAGGTTTTGTGAGTTCTTATTAGCATCATGTGTCTTACTTTTTTGGATCTATTTTATATTGTGTATACCTAGTGTAAAGTTCATACTATAATGTAAACTTATGTTTATTAGTCAGTAATTTTAATTAAAAAAGCCACTGAATATTTTTATCTACACAAAGATAGCTAGATAGCATATTATATTAAGTGACTTTGTTGATAGGATCAAACCAACTACTTACTTCATCACTCAAGTAAAGCATAAGTGCAATAATTTCACATTGTTTGTGACTGAAATCAACTAATGTGGTTGCATATCCCATCCAATGCACAAATACTGGAGATAAAACTAAAAATCCTATATTTAATTACAATGACTATTATCATAATATCTAAAGCCGGGTAGAGAAAAACAAAAAGTAATAAAGTGATAAATTTACCTACTGATACATTTAAATAAAGTCGTAATTCACTATTAGGCTTAGTTCTCTCAGGTTAGTAGAGATTTTCCCCATTTGTATACATGTTAAATCTATCGATAATCTTTTCGCCTTTTTCCCCTTACCCCCGTATCGTTAGTCAGCACCTCCAAATTTCTTTTACTCGACGTTTGCTAAGGGACCTCCTAAAAGTTTCCCTCATTATTTTCATTCATTGACGACGTGACACTAAAACTGTTACGCGACAAAGCGTTTGAGAGCTAATTGAAATGAAAATAATAAAACGAGATTTGTTTGCAGAATAAAATAATTATTTTTGTTAAGGCGCTAATATAGGAGCGATTCATGTATTTTAGAAGATGAAAGTTACCTGGCCGGGCCGCGCGCCTCGCTGGCTCCGCGCTCACGGCAAGTCGAAAACGCTAATTCATAATATTATACTCTTACTAACGGCATCACGTGGCCTTAGCACAGATTACTAGATAGTTACTACGTAGGCTTTAGTCTGAAGCATTCAATTATTTCGACACTGTAATGACATGTCAGATTAGCCGAGCGGTCTGAGATGCTACGTTCCGTTCCTACAGACGTAGTTTCAAAGTTTCGAAACCTGCTGCCGGGAAACTTTTTGTGTATGATTTTTGTTTTGGTGTATGTATACAAGGTGTATCGGCAAGGTGTAGTAATATTGAAATGTGGGTATGTGTACCTGGTGATGAATCATTTGCCAGGGTACTAAAACCTGAAATCGATAATCGATTTTTTCACTCAAATTGACAAAATAACTAAATATTACAACCCTAACATGATACGGATGACGTCACGTTACGCCGGTCACACAACGCTTGCGCGATGTAGGATTTCTTAGAAACGGCCCTGGCGCCATCTAGTAATTTTTGGTGGAACTTTTACCACAACTTTGTGTACAGTCTTACCCAACTTCTATGGTGCGTCGTGAATCTTCGTTCGCGCAGAAAATAAAGTATGGTCCGAAGATTAACGAAAGAATGCTTAACACTTACAATCAACCTAAGATCACTATTATAAGGTTCATAATACACTGCAGCTGTTAGTTCCATCTCACTCATGCCACGCGGCGATCGCTAAGATGGCGGGGCGGCTGCCGACCAATAGCGGTCAAGAGCATTTCCCGCGCTTTGAAAATTCATCTTCTGCGCAGGTAGAACTGCGATGTGCAACAGCTGCAGTGTATTATGGACCTTATAATAGTGATCTTAGGTTGATTGTAAGTGTTAAGCATTATTTCGTTAATCTTCGGACCATACTTTATTTTCTGCGCGAACGAAGATTCACGACGCACCATAGAAGTTGGGTAAGACTGTACATGTTAGCCTATGCCTCAAGTTCACTGACATCGCCCAGCTGATAACTAGGGTTGAACGATGGTTAGTTTTGCAGTAAACTTTGACGTCTAATAATTCATTACCGTAACTACTTACAGATTTATAGTACCTCCAGACTACTTCGAAATATGTATGTGTATGCGTAGTTTCAGTATTACTACACCTTGCTGTTACACCTTGTATAAGTAGTTTGTTACAATGAAAAATAAACACAATCTGTAGTAGGTAAATAATGTATTAATTAAATGTTTTATCTTTGTTGGCGTACGCACCAAGCACCAACATTACCGCCAGCATTACATAAATTATTACCTCCTTGACTATAATCCTATCAAATTTAGAATGCCGCACGAATTATTGGAGTCACACCTAAATAAGTTGTATTAAATTTATTTAGTGTTGGTCCTTTCTGGTATGCGCGTTTGTCAAGTCCATTTGATACATCCTCTTTAGTCCACTTCCATAATTTTCTTTTTGATATATATTTTGACAATGACAATGACGCAGTAAAAGATTTGTGCATTTAGCCAGTGTCAGGCATCCGTACTAAGATCATATAAATGCGAAACTGTGTGTGTGTGTTTGTTGGTTTTTTTTTTAGTTTTTGCCATCCTTTCACTAAACGTCTGAATCAATCGTCTAAACGGCTGAATCAATCTTGACCAAGATTGGGCCTATGAGATGGGTATAGGCTATTTTTCGTCAGAAAAAATAGGAATCTTAGAATCCAAATAAATAGGAGTTAAAAATTTATATGGGCAATTCATAATTTCTCAAGTAGGTGATCTGATACTTCATTATTTTAGGCTCTTGCTAAAATAAATGCTTGCTCTTGCTTTAATTTTCCCTATCCTTAGTCTTAACCTTTATATAAAGGTTAAGACTAAGGATAGGGAAAAGGAAAGGGACAGTGACAGGGATAGAGATACAAAGACTTCAATATTTATTTTCAATTTATAAGTTGATTTTTCATATACGAATGAAGTCGCGCGTAAAAGCTAGTTTCAGTAAAGTTTACTGAATCGTGGCTATGACTGTAAATTTACTTTACCACGAGGTTGTGAAAATATGGAATACTAGCTGTTACCCGCGATTTCGTCTGCATTTAAATCGAATCCAGCTAGTAAGAACACAATATGCGTGAACTTTGTATGCTATTGTAAATCAATCGGGCACGTCACGTCTCTGTCAATATCTCTAAAACATCTCTATCTTCCTATTTCCTCATCGCTTTTTTCCCCAACTCCCAATATCTCATCTCCCATCCCTCATCCATCTCCGATCTCCCATCTCCTCATCTCTCCAGCTGCTGCTCTCCATCTCCCCATCTCCCCAGGTCCTCATCTTTCCTTCTCCCATATACCTACCAAATTTCATTTTCATTTTTGTTGTCTCTCTATACCTAATTTTATCGAAATCGGTCCAGCCGTTTAGCCATAAAAAGTAACAAACAAACAAAGATACAAATAAACAGACAAACAGAGAAACAGAGTTACTTTCGAATTTACAGTATAATATTTGACAATGACTAAATGCACAAATCGTGCGAAGCAAAAACATTGAAAAAACTGGCTCGTAGCTGAGCAGAAAGATTGCTGGAAGTATGCTAAAAATAAAACGTCAGAATATGCATCCGCCAGATCCGCCATTATGGAAAACGGAAGTTCACTACATCTTCATTTTAATATACAATCATAATCTGCTCCTTTGGTTAACTCCAAACTATCATAAGAAATCCCAGTTTTATTTAAGTGAACAATCTAAAAACGCGTTTTTGCTGCTAATTTCAGTTACAGGTGGTGCAAGAATAGTCATATTAGCCATTATTCTTTACACACAATGGAGAATAAATACAAAGTATTATAGGTTATAATAAAAGTTTAGTAATCGTCGAAGGAAGTCATTTACGGCAACTAAGTAAATAAACCAGTTGTATACCATGTAGAGATTCTGTTTGCTTTATTTTTTTGGAGAACAAACAGTAAATTCGACGAGAAAATTTTGAGGAACAGCGACATACGTCCTCTCTCTGAAACGCCGTAGCGGGTACTGAGCCGCCTAGTACGCGCTTAAACTGATCATATTCTCGTCGTTTTTATTAATTTAGAAGAACGGAATCGATTCAGTTCATTGGAAAATTCAAATTTCATTGGAAAATAAAATTGCCTTTTTTATGGTTCCAAAAAATATGATAGTTGTCGCTGAAAATGTTGAGCATTATGTGACGAAAGATTTTTTTCGGGTCCTTTCTCGTGAATTTTTTTCTCAAGATACTAGACAACTTTAGCCCAATATTATTGATTTATTACCTAAATGAAACACTTGGCTATACACTGTATTTTTTCTGGCTTATAAATATTTGTAATTACGGCTTAACTTTTTGACAAAAAACCGCCCACTTTACGGAAGCTCGCTGCCTACAGGTCCTTAAAATAAATTCGAAATGTCCAATTATAAATAGGTACCTACTCGTATAACCTACTGAACTAATAAAATAAACATATTTACCCAAAAGCCCAACCATCAATGTTACATTACTGATCATGAACCTCATTGTCAATTTGCTAATTACTTGATTACGGGAGCTGTTCATTTAGCATATTATTCACAGCCATAATGTCATATGAGCTTGAATTTAACAGAAACGTTTCCTATTTAACCTGAAGGTTGGGCAGGAACCTCTATCGAGAAGCTACTCGTAATTTTACTGTAATTTTTTTTTTACATTTGTTCTGTAGGTACCCCTACGATAGGACAAGCACGATAATTTTACCAGTTCGTACCGATAACACATTGGTCAAGGTAACCGTTCGCGTACGCATCTTGTAGATATTGCAATGCGCTGATCAAATCAAAAACAAATTTGACAGTTGACGTATCGAATACTTTCTCGATAGAGGTTCCTGCTCACCCTACCTAGTGTGAGTTTTGACAATTTCTTTACGCGCTCGGTCCGTTTAGTGTAAACCTGAAATTGTATGGAATAAGAGCAGCGCCATTAGCGTCAGTCAGTCAGTCACTAGATGGCGCTGCTCTTATTCCATACAATTTTAAGTTTACGCTAAACGGACCGAGCGCGTAAAGAAATTGTCAAAACTCACACTAGGCACACGCACGTCACACGTCTGTGTCACTAACGTTAACTATTTTACTGGTCACGGTCACTAACGTTAACTATTTAACTGGTTACGTGTCATTAACGTTAACTAGTCACGATACACTAACGTTAACTGTTTAACTGGTCACGTGTCACTAAAGTTAACTATTTAACTGGTCAAGTGTGACTAAGGTTTAAATATAACGAACACGTCTTTAATAAAAAGTCAAGGTTAGGATACTATATGGATTTGATAACTTTATTTACCTTGTAATTCATTTATCTAATGAGCTAATCGTGCTATCATGTTTCCGTGAAATTATTAACGCAGCACTAGAATATTTGACTCGTGCAGTTGATGACTCAATACGCGGAAACATTACTTTGATCTAAGTAAACCTCTCTGTTTAAAATATTTGTAAGGTAATCGTAGTTGGTAGAAATTGCTAATAATTATAAAAACTGATAAACTGAACTGATAAAATCCATAAACGTAATTTATTGCTGCATATTTCCTGATTAGGGTTAGTGTAAGTGTTTTGTTTTTTATTTAGATGTATGTAGAGTGCAATTCGGTCACACGTCAATTTATTTTCAACTTTTGAGTGTATTTTGGTCACGCCTATAATATTACATGTCAAAAGGTTTAATCAGCGTCATAATATGTATTATCCACTAGCTTCCCCCGTGGCTTTTTAGCACAGTATTAAAATCAGTCAACAGACAAGAAGTTAAAATCATGACGCCCAACGAAACGACACAGACTGACATGAGAAGACTATGGTCATAATAGAGCTACAGTGCGACATGATGAAGAATGAGAAGTTTTTATGTCTGAGTTAAAACATTTTAAGTATACATAGCCAGTTGCCAGTTAGACAATGCGAAGTGAGAGTAGAGTTTAGAGGAGAAACGGGCAATTTTTATCAAACATTTTATAGGCGCGAAAGGTCACTAGATTTTGAGAGGAACCTGTGTTCTGATTTTTTATTATAAAATCATTGCAGAATATAACGCCCTCTGTTTGCGTACGTTTTTATTTGTAAATCGACGCTGTGGTCCGTGAGATTGGCCAATTTAGTTGTTTAGCTAACGGATTACCTATCAGCGGCATCAACGTGAAGACCGGAACTAGGAACGCGGAGTCTGGCCTCTGCGATGTGTTTCACTATCTCACCTGGTCCTAAACCCAGAGTAATGCATCGGCCAGAACAGGTGCAAGGTACAGAACCATCTCCTCTTGATATTTTCCTAATAATTCCGCAAACAATTTGTGCACATTTTTACATTATGCTGAAAGTTTGCATTTTGCCAGGGAACGATAAAACCAAATGAAATGAAATAATTTATGAGGCACTTTAGGAACCTAATCCAAGTTTACCTGTAGTATATCAATGATGAAATAATACAAATTGATGCTCAACTCCCGTATAGGTAGTATGTTTCTACACAGCAACAAATGTAAAAATTGAAAAATCTGTAATCTATCGTTTTAATTAATGGGTTTTGAGCACTTTCATGTAATCAAATGTTATCTAAGTAATTTGTACCAACACACTCCATTTAGACCGCCATTGATTCGATTAGCACAAGCAATAAGAGTATGGTTTTTGTCCCATTTGTATCGATGATGGTTGCTCAGTTGGTTGTGTGTTCGGTCGCCATGCCGCTAGGCGTGGGTTTGAATCCAAGTTACTGTACGAAGTCACCTAAACATGGTTAGAAATCTTGGCAGTAGAGACTTCTGCATTATTGATTGCACGATGCATTTTGATGCCGTTTCAGGCTGTCATACTAGCTAATTACAAACTTCTACCTTTAAAAAAAGCGGTAAATGGGGGAACATTGATCTTTAATTCGTATCTCTTTACGGGTTCAACCTCTATATTTCGTTAAATGAAAACGGTTTCAAACCTTACAAATAATATAAACTAGCTGTTGCCCGCGACTTTGTTTCCGCGAACTAGGTACCTACATAATATCGCGATAAAAAGTCAGTAAGAAACTAAAAATTTGGTTAAGAGATCGTTGGACCTTGGAGATACGTTTTATTGCAATAATTACTACATTGACGCAGATGAGGTCTCGGGCATCGGCTAGTTACCATATATATGGAATCGTGCGGCCGCATTTTACGGGTAATGTAACTACCATGTATTATTATCATATTAATTTAATTCTTATCAAATGATATGATCTCTGTTTTGATCTTATAACTAATTAAATTAAATGCTTGAGATAATATCGTACTGATGTCGCATTACTTGAGTGATACGGAAGTTATAATCAGCTAAGGTGACTGATGTTTACGCTATGTTACATTTTCCTTTAGGATCTAAAATATTTAAATTAAGTTATTTATAATAATTTATTACCATAGGAGGGGTTATAAAAGTATACAGTGATATCCCTTCAATGTTTCTCAGTGACATATTGGCGGGATGTACCTAAGTATACCATACATTTATAAGATTTATAATTTTACATATTTTTATAGACATCATGTAATAATAAATATAATTATTGTAAAACCCCACCTCCGACCAAATGCAAACGTTTCGGGAGTTCGATAAAAACTAGCTCGTGTAAATAAAATGTTATAAATAAATTTATTTTTGTGTGTATTCAAAAGTACCTACTGTAACAGGTATACTTGTGAATTATTATATAAATTGTTTTGAATATTTTTACAAATTTTTAAAATTTTGGATAAGGTGGGGGGGGGGGGGGGGGTTTACAGTTTTTATGTATAATAAAGTGTAAAGTGTGTTTTTACAATCAACGTCAATTTCTTTGTAGGTACCTTATCATGTTTAATTTGCTTGTTTTACCTATACAATCACGATTGCACTTATAAAAATGAATAATATTAATCTAATTCGTCATTTTCGATATAATCACATTTAGGCTATTCTTCTGCCACAATCTTGTTTCGAGAATCATTTGCAGAGTTTGCGTCGTTTTTTTTGTACTTACGAGATTTTTGGATCCTATGACCCAAGTCAGTTTTGGCCTAGGGTCGGAATCGGTCAGTAAAATAATTACATCTCGCGAGAGCGTCGACTATTATAATTTTGCAATACTCACTACAATACCCACGTTCAGACATACCACTCATAACATAGTAGCTTTGAGGAACTACTCAAAGCATAGTAAGTATGTAGGTATTTATACCTATAGGTACATAATTAATATTTAACAAATTCGACCATAGCAGCGGGCTGCGGTGCTGTGACATACGGGGCTGAACCCATGAACTCGTTTGCTTTTGAGGTCTAGCATCTTCTAAATCCTCTTTTTTTAAGGATTAATAGATTTAATCTGGTTCTCGAATTCATTTTTATTGTAAACTAAACTAGTGTTATGCGTTGCCTACCTACTATATAGGTATACCTATTTAGATTTCAAAAACATTGTGCTCGTATAAGTGTTTACCTTTATATATTATTTTTACCCCTTGTTCTGGTTTTATGTATAATGTAATAATGTACGCAGGTATACATACCATATTATTATAGGGGGTTAGTATTTAAGACTTGAATATTCTATCGCCGTTCAAGTTTATAATAAGTAGGCAATAATAATATTTCACATTTTTTGTAAAATGTGTGTAAATTTGGTAAATGCACTGTAATGTGAACTGTAACGTTGTTTGTGATCATTGTGTGATCATGTGGCTGTGCTGTACCTACCTATTTTGGCTATTATAAATTTAAATGTCTTTTTTAGTTCCTTATCTTGTATAAATTCAAAATTATTGAGTAGGTAAATATTAAATAAATAATATATTTGTTGTAAGTGTGCATTTATTTCGCATTAGGTAGGAATTTAAATTTATAAAGTGACGCCATATTAATTTTTCTGTATAATTAGTTTTAAATAAATGGTAATATTAAATGTGAAAGATTGTGTTTTTCTAATGGTCTGGCTACCTAGTTGTAAATAGAATAACTGCACAACATCGCTCTCGGTTTGTTTGCAGCTGCATTGCCAGAAATTCTCACTTGGAATACAGGAAAGGTCAGCTATTGTAATGGTTAGCTATATTGTAAAGGTTAGCTATTGTAATGGTACATAATCTTCTTTAGTCGTTGATCTTCTTCCTCCAGTTTTTTTGTTACTATTTAATGAGACGAGCAACAGAGAGCCTTTACCGGATAACTAAGCTTCACACGTGCGAGGTCACAGAAAAAGTCATTCCGCTGGAAACAGTGTCCTTCAAACAGGACAGTAATGCGTGGTTTCCCAATCTTTTTTTCATGGTGCCCCCCTATATTTTTCTTAGGTGCAGTTTGGTCATCATGTTCCATTGGCATTGATAGTTAGGTATTTTGATCATTGTTGTATTTTACTTAAAGTGAGTGATAGAACAAAATAGTGGTAAAGCGTAGTAGTTCGGGGGATTGGAACTAGGTGGCGCGACTAAATCTGTGTGTTTTAAATAATACACGTAATTAGATAAAAATATCCGAACACGATCTCTACGGCTCAGGGGGGCACGTGGCTCCGGTTCAGTGGCATATTGTTTTAAAGATATTATTGAATAGCAAATTTGATTATACTCGGCGGTGACGTAACGAGACTGGCATATAGGGACAATGTTTACTTACACCAACCACACTGACCACGTCTATCACAAGCCAATAAAAATCGTTGTTTTGACCCGGTGGTATCTAAGGTCGTGACTAGAATATGAAAAAAATGTGTTTAGAAATGGGCTACTAAGCAAACTCCAGCTATGATAAATCCAGTTGGTTTGACCTGGTGATATGTAATCATGGCTGTAGATTACGAAATAATAGTTTGGAGACTTAGTAGCCAGCTTTAGTTTTGAGTTAGTATGTTATCGTCGACGGCTTCACCGGTTTATTCAAACTATGATTGGAAACAGACTACTCGTACACGTGAGGCATCGTGCTGCTCGTGTACCTATATGAGCCCTTGGACCCACTTCTGGTAAGTTTTAGTAGAAGAATAGATATAAAATAACAACACTCCGTAAATATCAATAGTTTATTACATAAATTATAGCCAAGCTTACATTTCCATTGTTGTTATCTAAACTGATTCGTTTTATGGTTTTAGAAACTGCCTAACTTTATGTATCTATCTGTATATGGCGACGAGGCGCGAGGCTAAAATATAATCGAGTCTGTCAACAAACAAGACAGTTGCACTGCACCTCCGTCTGCCCTATTTATAAAAGAAAATCTTATAAATAAAATCTAACATCACTCTATGATTTACATTTATTTAGGCTATGATTGGTGTTACTACAGTTCAACTAACAAATTGTTGTTAATATACTCCTAAATCTCCACTTGCGTAAGCTTTAATACTAAGTACAATTATGTTAGGATTAGGTATATGGAATACAAAATCGATATATCACAAGTGTTGTATTGGTTCTTATCTCTTTGACGTAGCTTGAGCATGAGCAATGAGCATGAACTCTGAGTCGCAATGACAATGGTTCTAATGCTGTGTTGGCAACATTAGCCTCATGATATTAGTTCACAGAAGCCACATAAAAAGAGTTGAAGTTGATACGAGTATTATTAAAAAGAATTTTATTTCATCATAGTTCACGTCGTCGAATCCTTTCTTTTATAAATTGTGTCTATTCTGAGTGTAACTAAACGAAAATTAAAGACTGTTCTAAAATTATTCTACCTACTGTCTTTAAAGCTTTCTAAAATGAAACAAAATTCGTGAGTTAATATTTTATGAGCTTTATGATGTTTAGATTAGTTCACTCAGCATGTGCACCAAGTACGGGTAACCAAGTCTATAAGTACTATAGGTACTCTGAACTGGATAAGTAGCTACGTATTTCAATTTATTTAGATAGCATAATTATAAAATGCTGTTAATAAAACATGAAAATTATGCCCATTTTGTATAGGTATTTATTATTCATGATATTTTTTATTTGAATATTTATGCATTCTCAGGGTGTCTGTCTACGTTACTTTGGCTACCCTACTGTCTGGTCAGTTGGCTATTGCTTTGAATTTACGAATTAATTAGTCAAAATGACAAAATTAGATAAGAGTGGAAGCACGCTTTTATATTATTGACTTAAAATAGTTGGCATGGTTTTCATAATTATTATACATACACCAAAAAAGTTGATCAGTCGAAACTTTAGAAATTATCCCATGGATCATTTTAATTCAGTGTGAAAGTACACTCTTATTATATATATTAGGAAACAAAGCAATAAGAACCAATACTGCTTTTCAATATAATAAAACACTTTCATAATAGTATCTACATGTATCACTAAAACAGCAGGTTTGCAACTGGGGTGTTCAAGTTTTGGTACAGAATCGAGTTAGGTCTATCATGTCAAACCAGACTCTGCAATAGCTTTCAGAACTAATTTAAGTCTTTCGCCAAGACTTGGCGACACTTAAATTAGTTCTGAAAGCGTTTTAGCGCTTCACGAATGACGGTTCTATACTAAGTATACACATAAGTGCTTGAAAGGTTTCTCTACGCACATTAGAATATATTGTGATGAAAGCGACCGATCTGCCAATGGAGACGAAAGTTGACAGGGAACTTTTATCTAACAATACTTTAACTTTTATCAGTTGGGACTGTTGGGAGTATTATATAGATATAATACAGGCAACTGTACATATGATGTGCATATAGCTTGCCTGGAAAAATACAATCCAATTATAAAAAAAATATGAATGTTTGTTGGCAGTTTACGCGGATGCGCATCGTTCTCAACCGATTAAGTTGAAACTTGATACAGTTGTTCTTTTGGCGTTTGCGTGAAGCTTTCTGGCTTAGTGCCCTTAACGAATGCAGGCGGCGCGCGAGTCGTATCTAATTAGTGTTCGCGTTCACGCATCGTTCATCCGATTTGAAACAAAACGTGAAATCTGAACGAATCGAAGTGCAACACCTATGTTCTATTTTTTTAAGCCCCTTGTAGTCGGTCTTGTGACGTTATGGAGTCTAAGTCGATTCGATCCGAAACTCTATTATGTCTGTTGTAAGCCTGCTGATCTGATCTAGGCCAAGTTTATTGCTTTGGGTTATGTTATTATCTGGAGGGTAATATAGTAAAAAATGCTTATAAAATAATATAATTATGTACTTACGTCCATTCAACACCGACGGCGAAAAAAAAAATCTGGACTCAGATATCTGCAAATCAGTAGACATAACAGATTTTTTCTTTCGCCGTCTAGGTACATAATATGCGACTCATTTCTTTCTACCTTTGTTCTAATCTATTATTTTTTGAACTTACGACAATAACGGAAATATTGGACATAAAATGACCATATTATATACTTATCTAACATCTTATTCGTCCAACACGTATCAAATTTCTTATTAATTATTTTGTTTATTTATTCTAACTAATATTTCAAATAATATAAAAAATATCGTTATGAACGATTGGTGTTGTGTCTTCGTGGTTTGCACATAAATATTCAATATTAATTTATATTTACGTAGTCTATGGACCTCTAAGATTAGTGTAAAAATGTATTGCTTTCATATAAAATTCGTCTATTTTAAGTCATTGACCTATCATAAATCTATTGCTTTAATATGAATTTATAACAAAATGTATACAAATCAGTATACGAGTTTACTTGAAATTAGCGAAACAAATTAAGTAAATAATTTCATTGTTAAATCGGGTTTACATTAAAATTACCCAACTAAACGTGACCAAAATAACATTACGGCAGGAGTGAAGCGACCTTACATTTAATTATATAAAAAGTTAGTAAGGAACGATCTAAGGAAGTACCTAATTGTTGAAGTGTCTCATGTTATTAATATGATTCCCGCGTTGTAATTTGTAAAGTTTTAAATAAAAATCACAGTAAATCAGTAGATATTTTACAGAGAGACAACGCTATTACAAGAAAATATACATACCTAAATACACTTTATATAAATATAGCGGAGCCACCATATTGTCGCAAAAAAACGATTAGGTATATTAGTAAAGATGTACATAAGTGGGTGCTCATACAAAGTCAGCATATCACCGGATAATTAATATGACCGCTACCCGTTACTTTTAATCGACTTCAAAAAGGAGAAGGTTCTTGAATAAAACTAGTCAGATCATAAAATGATGGTAGATTGTGAACAAATGGTGACAATCATATTTTTATAAAGCTTCGACTTTGATCATATTAATGTAACCGGATACGATGAATGTAACCATATTAACACGTCAGATTGTGAACGTTCCCGTGCATACTTTCAGAATTTCACGGATTTGGAGCCTTAAAACTACCCATAGAACATAATATTTTTTAGTCAGTTCACAATCTACCATATTATTATAATTATTATAATCTGACTGGTTTTGATTAACTGAAGGTTAATGCTATTCGGTAACTGATATCCTTACACAGAAGTCCGTAATCATGACCGTCAATATTTAGCAACCGATATTCGACTCTCACTACGTAAATTAAAAAAAAAAATAATTTATGTGTGAATAATAACAAAATCAAAAATTAAATTATTCTTACACGATAAAGATGCAGTGATAATAAAATTGATGGTCATATAATAATAAAAATATATCACAGAAAATATAAATTATATTAAAGTTACGAAAAATCATCTCGGTGCCATTAATATTAATTTACAATAAGTTTCAGTTTGTTATGAATGACATCTCTCGTAAAACGTAATTAACATCACTATTTGTACAAAAAATAAACGGACATTTTGATCAATTTCGTATTAAATAATCTCACTACGTGCATCGCACGTAGCTCACAAATACTTGAAGAAGTTAAAGTCGCGTTTCTAGGTTTACACCAACATAATTAGAGTACGAATATTAACGTTAATACGACGTTACAATGAACATAATAACATAGTGTGTACGCCAATTTCGTAAAAGTAAGAAGTGTTTTTGACCTTATACGGTTTAAAACACTTCTTTCACTGAAACGCCGCTGAGGGCATCAAAT
Organism: Hylaea fasciaria; assembly: GCA_905147375.1. Taxonomy (NCBI): domain Eukaryota; kingdom Metazoa; phylum Arthropoda; class Insecta; order Lepidoptera; family Geometridae; genus Hylaea; species Hylaea fasciaria. The sequence continues at coordinate 2,489,450 of LR990192.1, forward strand.
AAACATTTGTAGCTCAAATGAACCCTAGAAACGGTAACAAATACCACGTGCCAATATCCAACCAATTTGCAATATTACGTATTCCAGAACATTTTAACTTCTATAGACTTGTAAGGAAACGCAATCATTTTAAATATGGCATACTAATAAAAACAATAAAAATTGCCTGATTACAAAAAAATACACATAAGTTACCTATCCCCCCAAAAAGGCGCTCGTGTGAGTTGACGGCACTTTTATAGGAATCAGAATACAACCATCCGCAAGGAATCGAAGAGCAACCGAGAAAAATATTCAATGATACTAAGTAAGTAGTAAGTACATACGTATAAATATGTAATATTTGATGTTCACAAATGTATTAAGGCCCACACACGGTAACCGTGCCGTTTATAAGAACACCAGTGTGTGAATAGGGGCTAACATGTTAACTGACGTGGAAGTGAACAATAAGTTGCTCAAATGGAAACATTGACCGGTTTTACGATCGCAAATTAAGCCTTCTAATCGAAAAAAAATATAAACATTTCGGAAGATGCAACTATACTGCTGTGGCACGATCTGACGAACGTCAAAAATATCTTATATTTGGAAGACTACTTTTTTCACTATTTTTTAAGATAAATAACAAACTGTCATGGATTGCATTTGGTTATGCTTTTGTGAGATAAGTAATGTCAAATACAATCATAATTATATTCCTCTCAGCTCATAAAAAGAATACAAGGTAGAAGATAAAACGTCTAAACATTCTATAGTAAAGTCACAGAATAATAAACTAGTAGTAAAGTTCAAAATGATCTATCTTGTTTAGGTACGTAATTCTACAATCTTTCAGAACGTTTCTCAACCATTTTCAATACGGGTCTTCCTGCATCCGTCTGTACACTGACCGAGTGACTGCAGGCAGACCAAATGTTTATAACAGCGTGGATTTTACATAAACAATAAATATATTAAATATATGGGTTCATTACAATCTTACAAATGGTAAATGGTATTACAATGTTACGTAGGTACAACGACTACAAAGTCGATTAACGAAAGCTGGCATGGCATCAGAAGAAAGAACTTAATACGGTTTTATTTATCATGTGTTATTTTGTTGTTTTCGTTTCGCCCGATTAGTCCATTGAGCCAATGTCACATAGCTCGCGCGGTCGATTGCCGTCTGACCGGTTTAAAGCATTCGTTTTTAAAAAAATGCACACATTTTTCGTGTGTCGCACAAATTCGTCGTGAAATCTCGCTCAAAGGCGTTCCCACGAGAGAGAACGATAGTCTTTTCAATAATGCGTCGGTATTCAATGTGAAGTCTTGTAGCTTGGTGCCATGCGCCTATTGACAGATACTACACAAGCGCATTGTGCAAACGTTTTGTTTTTGTCAGCTTTAGTTAATCGACCTTTAGGCTCAGCCGTGAATAGCATCAGCAAACATGAGCTGATTTTTGAATGCGTAACTAGGTATTTAATTTTTATCAGTGATTACGCTTACCAGTCCATCCTGAGCTTTCAGTGGTCTTACTTAAATTACAGCTAATGAGACATTAACTGTATTAAATACTGATGATAGCTTTATAAGATTTTCTAACGCCCGAGGTGGTTGGTAAACGTCCCTTGATAATATACGTATGACCATTGACCACATTACGACCCAAGTTATATTTTTGCAATTAATTTAAATATTAATTGATTTATCAAGCATCATCGGAAGCCATAATCTAGATCATAGACGAAAGGAAAATATAGACCCGGCACAGAGTGGCCACATGAGATGGAAGATCCCTCTTTTTGGTGCTACATAAAGGTGACATTAGCCTCTTCATTTTGGTACAAAAACAGATCAGCAGTTGTATGAAGTGTTGAAATCACAGGTGTTATGCTGTCAAAAACGTATGAGAAAAAGAATAATCAATTTTCTTTCTTTTTCGTATTTTTTTCCCATGTTTTGATAGTTATTCTGCTATTTGAAACAGATACAAATCCAACAAAGCAAAGATCATTAAAATTGGTCCAGCCGTTCTTGAGTTATAAATGGTGAAGTAACACGAATGTGTTTTATTATATACAGAAGAGAAGAAGATAGAAGATTACTTTACCCAATTGGTTTCGATGCATAAACTAAAGTTTGTGCTATTTTAGTAGCCGTGCCTTGAATAAATCGGCACACACAAAGGATGCAAATAGTGTTGCTCTGTCCTTTTCCTTCACGCGTAATATTTCAATAATCTTCTCCTTTGTATAGGGAAGAAGGGAAGAGACTACCGATACCAATAATCTATAGCTTTCTCGGTCTACGATCATGATCGAATATAATATACGCTGAGCCGACATTTTCGAATGATTAGTAAATAAGAATCCAGTTTAAGTTGTCTGTGGTTTCACACGTCACAGTTATTTTGATATACATCTGAGATCACCAAACAAATTTTCTAGCAGCTTCATATCACACGGCATCTACGACTTAAAATGAAGTCACGTAGTGGTGCACACAAGATTGGTTTCAGCATATGAATATATTTAATTTTCATCCGAAACATGTAGATGTCTTACTAGTTAATCAGAAAAATGTCAGCTCAGTTAGAAATGACGTTAAAATACGCAATGGACCTGTGTAGGTACCTACCTACCTACTTAATACTTAAGAAAATGATCTCATACATAAAGTTAAAGATTATTATTTATAAAATATAAAGATATTATTTTATAAAAATAACTAAAACGGCCTACATTTTTATATGGAGTTGTGCAGTTAGTTATATATAATAGCATAGAAGTTCAAAAAGGTTATCCTTTATCTACGTAGACGTGTTTTCATAACTCAGGCAATAAGTACCTACACATTGTAAAAAGACGTAATAAATGTCTTGTACAATAAACGTTATTGTTATTTTAATTAAAGGTTCTTTGTAATCATGGCATTTCTAATTTCTAAAATCAAACAAAACTTGCAAATAAAGTAATAATCAAACATTATAATACCAAGATAATTTCAAATAGAGTAAACCAAAGAAGAAAAAGAGATTGAGCAATTAGAGGAGATATCACGTAAAAAAATATTATTATTGGTTATGTTATGATATAAAATATTGACCATGAAATCGCAAAGCTACTCTTTCAAGCGATAAATTACGGGAACTGCTTAGCAAAATGTTTTAAAATCAGTCAGTAAACCAGATAAAATTATACAAATAAGAATGCAATGATAAGCGAAGCGCTTACAACTAATATTGGCAATTACTTATATAGATTTATCACTAAAATGTTTGCCGTGTAAACACTAGAAATGAACTACAACTAGCATTAAAGTATTTTACAGATGGTTGGTAGTTCATACAGTCGGTACATGTGCGATCACCAATTAAAGGCTTTGAAAATGTCCTGTAACCATAAACTGTATGTACTGTACACACGAATTATTAAAACTTTTCATATTAAGTAAAACATTTGAAAATGTTCATCGACTTTACTTGCCGACTGTACCAATGAACAAATAATTTCGACTGAGACATGACTTGATCATACAATGGTTGTCCAAATCAAACGTCCTGCCCCCTTTAACTGTGATATTGTAGTTGCGCTATTAAAATCGTAATCAATGTCGATTGAAAACTGATCGAATAAGTGTCTCTACTGCTTAAATTCAGCTTACCCAACTTTCAATATAAGTAGAAATTTAAAAGATCATAATAACAAGCTAAAATGCTACCAACAATCATGATATTATTCAAAAAATTACTACACCATTGCTCACAGTTAGTACAAGGGGGTCGATAGTGAACTAGGTACCTACCCATTAAACCATCGACAAATCTACGTTCAGAATGTGTTGAGAAGTCTACCAAACATTTACACAACTTAAAAAACAATGTTCTTTACTAAATACATTCAGCCTTATATACATGCGATTTAAAAGGGATAAAAATAGCTACAACATGATAAACGTACTGTTGTCGTGTAATCTAAGATTAATTAAGTACCTATTTTTTCATCACAATAAAGTAAGTAAAAATTACTAATGTAAGAAACGAGTATTTGACACTTAATGTTACAAAATTTTCTTAAAAACAAAGTCATAATTCTGCTTTATATTTTTTTTATAATACACTTCCAAATAGTTTATAAATGCAAATTAGCTAACTACAGTTTAATTAATTCACTAATATATGAATAGAAAATGTTATATGTAGGTATAATCTGTAGGAGCGGAATTGACTGACGCCATAGTAGTCTTATAGCTTGTTCTTTACAATGGGTATGTTTATATAATTTGTTACATAAAAGCCCAATTATTTATAAGTACAATGAATCTGAACACTTTTTATTCCCCAATAAGTGCTGTGGGTACTAATGAATGTGAAATATTTATCAAACTAAGATATAAATGATGTTTCATGTAAGATAACTAAAGATAACTACTATAATAATTATAATTTATCTCCATATGTTTTCTGTTATCTAATAAACTCTTTCATCTTGACCCAAAGTCAATAGAAAATACTTTGGATTTCAAGTACTAAAATACCTAAGTAATTATTACTGTGATTCGTTGCATGGTATCTGTAAGACGGTTGTTTTTGTAAAGCTTTGTGATGCGAATATGTTCATAAATAGGCCGGTTTTCGTCAATTCAAGCTTCAAATAACTCTAAATAACTAAACATAAGAATATAATTATGTAAACGGCACATTCATAGATTTCCTTACCTAAGAAGGTCTCTTAATAACCTATATCTAACTCTATGGCAGTTCTTTAAAAAAATATACAAAATGCATCCTTTTCATTACTTATTCCTCTATCGATTACTGAGCTGCACTGGAGATTGTTTCCATGTGAGATCGAGTTCCACTCATTAGCTGCACTCATTAGCTGCACAATAACACAACACTCCACTTAGTCTGAGGGCATTCAGACGAGAAAGCCATAGGGTCCGTTGCCTCGGATCTGCGCGCGCATGCCCTGCACGCTGTTCATGATCTTCTTTTGGTGGCCGACGAGCGTCACGCCGAGGGACGCGAGCTGGTGCACCGTCAGGTCGACCACCGCGTCCATGTCTATGATTCCGGCCGTGCGGAACTTCTCCACATAGCGCGACATCTTGATGCACTCCAGCCATTCCTCCACCGACGAAAACTGAATCATGTCAGGAGTATCTCCCGCTAGAGGATCCGCAGACCTGTTAGGCGCGATCTTTCGCAGCGTCTCTGGACAGCGAATCAGCTTGTCGAGAGTTTTAACGATGCTTGCGAACGTCGGCCGATGCGTGCGCTCCTTTTGCCAACAGTCGAGCATGAGTTGGTACACCGCTTCCGGGCATTCCATTGGCGCTGGCAGTCGATACCCCTTTTCAATAGACTTGATCACATCTTGATTGCTCCAGTTCCAATAGGGTCTCTCGCCGAAGCTCATCACTTCCCAGCAGACGATACCCATAGACCAAACGTCACTTGCGGAAGTGAACTTTCTAAATGCAATCGCTTCAGGCGCAGTCCATCGCACCGGGATCTTGCCACCGCGTGTGGTGTACGCGCCGTCGGCCGTCGACTCAATCTCGCGCGATAGCCCGAAGTCGGCTATTTTACATACGAGCTGGGAATTGACAAGAACGTTGCGAGCGGCGAGGTCACGGTGAATATAATTCATTTCGGATAAGTATTGCATGCCGGTGGCGATGCCGCGGAGCATTCCGACCAGTTGAAGAACTCGGAATTTTCCGTCATTGGCTCGAAGGAATGTATCAAGTGATCCATTTTCCATGAATTCTGTTATTATCATTATGGGGTTGCATTTTGTGACCACCCCCTGCAGGAAAATCACGTTGGGATGTTCGAATTGACCCATTATGGAAGCCTCGGCGAGGAAGTCTCGGCGCGCGCGATCTGTAGAGCCCGCTTTGAGGGTTTTAATCGCGACATCAATCTCTTGGCCACAGCTGGTGGGCAGTTTGAGTTTGCCGCGACATACATTTCCGAACTCGCCACCGCCAATAATAGCTTCGATGGTAATACAAGAGGCGTCAATCTCACGGGCGAATTCTCTTATAGCCTGGTTAGGGTCTTCGTAAGTGTGAGGGTCTATGTAAGTGCGCGATCCAGTGCCCGCAAACAGAGGAGTGGTGGCATTGCTGCTGGTCTTAGTGGGTCTTTCTGGCCCAGTGTAGACCTCGCCGTTACGGTAGTTCAGAGCGTTTAGGTCACTCGGCTGCTTCTTATCGCATTCGTCGTCGGCCCTCGAACGTAGTACTAATACCGTCGCGATAATGGCCACCACAGAGAGAACCACTAGAGAAACCATGACTCCGGCAACCAGCCTCACTTGTGCCCCTTCCTCCTCACCCACGAATGTAGGTTCGGGTACAGAAGCAGTCCGTGCATAAACTATACCACTGAATTCCCCCCATCCCTTCTTCATCTTGGCTCTAACTCGTATACCATACTCTGTATCTCTCTTTAGGCCAATTATGGTAACGTGAGGTTCCTTTGTGATTTTCAGTGTGGCGTTTGCCATTCTATCCATGTTGTCTTTGGGGAAACATTTTACTTCATAATTTTCTATGGTATCATCAGGATCTGTAGAATCTATTGGTGGTGGACTCCAGGCTATGGTTAATTTGTCACTTTCCACATTCTTAATTTTCAGTTTGGTTACCACACTGACTACAGATGCTTCAGTGACAGCCGTGATCTCAATTTTTCTAGCCGGTTCCTTGGTCAGTTCAGTTACACCATTTTCAGCGAAGACTTGAAATTTATACTCAGTGACTGGGTCTAAACCGATGATAGTAACCCTGGTGGTGTTAAGCCCTGAAGCAGCAGGTCTAAATTCAGTACTGGGGCCACAGTTGGTACAGAGCACCCTGTATGTAATGTCATTACGCCCACCATTTTGGTGTGGTGGTTGCCATGCCAGCGATATGGAAAACTGGTCAGCAAATGTTACGGTGAGATTGTCCGGTGCAGACGGTGGTTGTGTGCATGGTATATTTCTGGGGTCTTTAGCTGCTCTGAAGAATCCAGGCACACATTTACACTCCGCTGCAGCAAAAGCTTTTGATTCAGAGTAATCTGGACATGGGATGCAGGGCTCATCACCAGTATGAGATTTGAACTTCCCTGATGGACACTCGTTACAGACCTGGTTATCATGATCTGGTTCAAATCCAGCGCGGCATTTGCACGACCCTCGTGCCAAGGTCCACTTCCCATCACCTTTACACATGTACACCGGAGGTTCTGCAGGAGTCTTCTCAGCATTTTCCACACATGTGCCATTGGCTTCTTCGATCACTGTCACTTCACGGCCTGTAGGTGTTGCAGGGAATCTAGCAAAATTTACTGTCACTTCTGGACATGTGATGTAATACACTTTCACAGCTAGAATGGATATGCATGCTCCTTGGTCTCTGAATGCAAAGTAAACCCCTCTTTTTGTTACGGCTATGCTTTTAACTTCGGTGTTGATGTCTACATCAGAGTTAGTATTAAATCTACCCTCACCGGCTGCAATGCGTCCTACCAGCTTGTAGCTCTCTGGCTCCCATGGAGGCTGCTCGCGAGTGGCCACGTCGAACTCGTAGTAAAGCAAGCTGAATGTTTCTTTACAACTGAGAGCATTACCAGGGAACAAAGAGCAGTCTCTTATTGTGAACTTGATTTCAATGTATATCCGATTCGCATTTCGGCGTTCTATGAATGGTGTCCAGAGCCAATTGTTGACATTGTGATGGGCGACGTCGCAGACGACGTAGGAGCGCCAGTTGATTTGTTTCTCGAAGTTGGTATAGGACTCCTCCAGCCAGCCAGGCGTGCTAGCCTGCGCACCGTACGGGAAGCGCGTCCAGCCGAGGGTCGCCTCCGAGGTCGTGTCCAGCAGCAGTACTTGCTCACCGCGCACACCCTGCACCGTCGCCGCCGCCGCCGCCACCAAGCACACCCACCACATCATCGTCTCCACATACTCGCGGCACACGCCACGACAACACACACGCCCTATAGAACTAATCACTCAATATCGCGACGATGCCACTCTACGCCGCTACATAATGCAGCGTCAGCCAAAGTTCATATAAAATTCGACACTTCACAGGTAAAGGACGGCCCAGTCATTTCTCTTTTAGATGTGATGCAAGTAGGCAACCGGAATGCACACGATCACCGTGATGTCGGACCGTCAGATACGCGTTGGTGCTTCCGTTTATAATGTTGAACTTAAAATACACACAAAAAAATCTACTTTGTGTGAGGATTCCGCATTTTTATTTTCTATTGATTTCGTGCTCACACAGATGAAACTCTCTTGACATGGACGCGCAGCAAAGGGTAATGTTGCCAGGGGCCAAAAATGCAAAAAAAAGAAAAGTTTAATAGTGAAGGGACACCTTCAAGATCGGAAGGAGGCGCGGGGCGGATGGCAGACGTAGTGTCGGAAAACAATTCCTTATGATACAAGAGAAGGGCACATTTTGTAAATGTGGCGTCAATGGCTGAGAAAAATATTATGTACTTATGTTAAATTAATAGGTGCTGCTTTAATTATTGATGGTACAATTATTATTAAAAATTAGCAAGCAAACTAAATGAATGTCAAAAAGTCACAAGTGTGCCGTGCAGCTATGGTGCCATTTGCCACCCAACCGCACTATACAATCCACCGGGCCAATTTTGTATGGATCGGAATCGAGCAGTTTCGATTTATATTTATTTAGCCCTTACTTATACTACCTACTCTATTTTAGCCCGAGACCAGTGGTGGGATAGGCATTTATAATAGTTTGTTGCATTTATTTTATTCGTCTCTTTTACTAGGCAGAGAAACTAAAATTCATTAGGACCATCACGGCATTAAAATGCTATATTGCGGTCCAAAACTAAAATACTAGGTAGGTACCATAAGATGTTTTTACCTGTACTACCTGCCTAGATAGATTGTTAACAGTTAGGTACCTACTGCTCTTTACTGACGCGAAAATTTAAAGAACACAGAAAAGACAAACATAAGTGTAAGTTACGGTTTTATCGTTTAAAGTAAGCTCTACCAGACAACCTTTGGGCCTAGATAGTTCTTCATTCGTCACGATTTAGGTAGTTATCGTAGGTACCTACTTTCAATAAAAGTAGGTAACTTAATGTAGGTAGGTACCTACGAGGGTGAATCAAAAAGTTCTTAGAAGTGCATATATATGAAACCTTTTTGGATCAAGTTCGATATTCAAATTAAAGAGTGTCTATCACACTATATTTATGCAGACTGTCACTTGTTTTTGTCAGTTCGTTCGCATGTAATAAATTTTTTTGTGCAACGAGTTGCTAAAAAGTCAAAATTATGGATAAAAGTGAGTTACGTGCGGTGATAAAATATCTCAGTTTGAAAAAAATGTCTACGAAGGAAATTTTTTTGGACATTCAGCAGACATTAGGGGGTGATGCTGTACCCTATTCTACGGTTGCGTACTGGGTGGCTGAATTTAAAAGAGGTAGATCAAGCTGTAAAGATGACCCGCGTTCTGGGCGGCCTTCAACCTCCGTTACAGAAGAAAATGTCAAAAAGGTTGAGAATCTGGTTTTGGAAGACAGAAGAATGACTATAAAACATATAGCTGAGATCCTAAAGATATCTTTTGGTAGCGTTCAATCCATTTTAATTGATTCACTGGGGGGGGTTCAAAAAAGTGTCTGCAAGATGGGTGCCACGAATGTTAACCGACGAAAACAAAAAGCGACGTTTGGAAATTTCCAAGCGTAATCTCGAAATGTTCCAGCGTGATTCGGATAATTTTTGCCGTCGTCTTGTCACCATGGATGAAACGTGGGTCCACCATTTTGATCCTGAAACTAAAAGACAAAGCATGTCTTGGAAACGACCATCCTCTCCATCCATTAAGAAATTTCGAGTTGCTCCTACCGCTGGCAAAGTTATGGCCTCTGTGTTCTGGGATAGTGAAGGAATCCTTTTTATTGATTACATGCCAAAAGGCCAGACGATTACTGGACCCTATTATGCAAATTTAATCCCGAAAGTGCGTGAAGCGATTAAAGAAAAACGTCGTGGAAAACTGTCGTTGGGCGTGTTGTTCCTTCAAGATAACGCTCCTGCTCATCGATCGGAAGTTGCGCTCAACGCAATCCGCTGTGCTGGCTTCAATCTCCTTGACCACCCACCATATTCTCCGGACTTAGCCCCAAGTGATTTTCACTTATTTCCAAAATTAAAAGAGGAAATTCGTGGAACAAAATTTCACGATAATGACGCGGTTATAGCTGCCGTAGAGGACTTTTTCGAGAGTCAAGAAAATAATTTTTTTTCACAAGGAATAAGGAAGTTAGAAACGCGTTATTCTAAATGCATTGCATTGGAGGGAGATTATGTAGAAAAATAAAATATTATTATTTAAATCTTTGCATTTTTTAATATTGATTCCAAGAATTTTTTGATTCACCCTCGTACTTATCTTATTAGTACTGCAGAAACATTTTTTCTCTTTCATGTCTTGTCTCTATAGGAATGATCAACAAAAACAAAAATAAAATGCTATTATTGTTCATCAAGTTTT